>QXEO01000222.1:2971837-5670176 GCA_007115705.1 Dactylis glomerata
TCCTTATGAAAATGAATTGCCTAATGAAGATTTTCGAGTTGAACAGCTTGCCTCTATTGCTCTTGCTCCTAATAATGCTCTGCAGCAATTTATGGAGGACCATGAAAGTGAAGTCTTCAGGGAAGAAAGAGATGAGATTGACGATATTCTTTTTCATCAACCACCGTTGATTAAACACAATTTACCTGTGGAGGATTTGGGTACCACTTTGCCACCCAAGGAAGATCCTTTTTTTGATTTAAAACCTTTACCTGATGATCTTAAGTATGCTTATATTGATGACAAGAAGATATATCCTGTTATTATCAGTTCTAAACTTTCAGGAAAGGAAGAAGAAAGGTTATTAGAAACATTGAGGAAACACCGAGGAGCTATGGGATATACTCTTGATGATTTAAAAGAGATTTCTCCTACTATATGTCAGCATGCTATTAACATGGAGCCGGATGCAAAGCCAGTTGTTGAACATCAACGCCGCTTAATTCCTAAGATGAAGGAAGTGGTAAGAAATGAGGTATTGAAGCTCCTTGATGTTGGTATTATTTATCCTATTGCTGTTGGTAGATGGGTCAGTCCTGTTCATTGTGTTCCTAAGAAAGGAGGTAATACTGTTGTGCCTAATGAGAATAACAAGCTTATTCCTCAAAGGGTAGTAGTTGGTTATAGGATGTGTATTGATTTTAGAAAGGTCAACAAAGTTACTAAGAAAGATCATTATCCTTTACCATTTATAGATCAAATGCTAGAGAGGCTATCTAGAAAAATCATTTTTGTTTTCTAGATGGTTATTCTGGTTTCTCTCAGATTGCTATTAAAAAGCAAGATCAAGAGAAAACCACTTTAACTTGTCCTTATGGAACTTATGCTTATAGACGTATGCCTTCTGGTTTGTGCAATGCTCCTGCTACTTTTCAAAGATGCATGTCTGCTATTTTTCATGGTTTTTGTGAACAAATTGTGGAGGTATTCATGGACAATTTCTCCGTCTATGGAACTTCTTTTGATAATTGTTTGCACAATCTTGATAAAGTTTTGCAGAGATTTGAAGAAACTAATCTTGTTCTTAATTGGGAGAAATGCCACTTTATGGTGAATGAAGGAATTGTTCTTGGACATAAAATCTCTGAAAGAGGTATTGAATTTGACAGAGCAAAGGTTGAAGCGATTGAGAAAATGCCCTGTCCCAGGGATGTTAAAGGTATTCATAGTATTCTTGGTCATGTTGGTTTTTATAGGAGGTTTATTAAAGATTTCTCTAAGATTTCAAAGCCTCTTACTAATCTTCTTCAGAAGGATGTACCATTTATTTTTTATGATGATTGTAAGGAAGCTTTTGAAACTCTTAAGAAGGCTTTAACTACTGCTCCTATTGTTCAACCACCTGATTGGAATTTACCATTTGAGATTATGTGTGATGCTAGTGATTTTGCTATGGGTGCTGTTCTCGGACAGCGTGTAGATAAGAAGTTGAATGTTATTCATTATGCTAGTAAGACTCTTGATGCTACTCAAAAGAATTATGCTACCACTGAGAAAGTGTTTCTTGCTGTTGTTTTTGCATGTGATAAGTTTAGACCTTATATCGTTGATTCAAAAGTTACTATTCATACTGATCACGCTTCTATTAGATATCTTATGTCAAAGAAGAATGCTAAGCCTAGACTTATTAGTTGGGTGTTGCTTTTACAAGAGTTTGATTTGCATATTGTAGATAGGAAAGGTGCTGAAAATCCTATTGCTGACAACTTGTCTAGGTTGGAAAACATTTTTTTTGATCCTATTCCTGTTAATGATAGTTTTCCAAATGAACAGTTGGCTTCAATAAAGGTAACTTCGCGAGAGAATCCTTGGTATGCTGATTATGCTAACTTTATTGTTTCCAAGTACTTGCCTCCAACCTTTACAGCTCAGCAAAGAAGGAAATTCTTTTATGACTTGAGGCATTATTTTTGGGATGACCCACACTTATATAAAGAAGGAGTTGATGGTATTATACGAAGATGTGTTCCAGAGTATGAACAATAAGAGATATTGAGAAAATGCCATGGTAGTGCTTATGGGGGACATCATGCTGGAGATAAAACTGCACAAAAGGTTCTACAATCAGGTATGGCCAACCCTTTTTAAAGATGCTAGAAAATTTGTTCTATCTTGTGATGAATGCCAAAGAGTTGGTAATATTTCTAGACGTAATGAAATGCCTATGAGTTATTCTCTTGTTATTGAACCATTTGATTGTTGGGGATTTGACTTTATGGGTCCTTTTCCTCCTTCAGAAGGTTATACTCATATACTCGTAGCTGTTGATTATGTTACTAAGTGGGTAGAAGCTATACCTATGAAGAGCGCCGATGGTGAGACCTCGTTAAAAATGCTTAAGGATGTTATTTTTCCTAGGTTTGGTGTGCCTAGATATCTTATGACTGACGGAGGTTCTCATTTTATTCATGGCGGTTTTAGGAAAACTCTTGCTAGATATGACATCAATCATAGAATTGCTTCTGCTTATCATCCCCAAACTAGTGGGCAGGTAGAGCTATCGAATAGAGAGATCAAGTCTATCTTGCAGAAGACTGTTAATAGATCTAGGAAAAATTGGGCTAGCAAGTTGAACGATGCTTTATGGGCTTATAGAACTGCCTATCAGAACCCCATGGGCATGTCCCCTTACAAAATGGTTTAAGGAAAAGCATGTCACCTGCCCTTAGAATTAGAGCACAAATCTTTTTGGGCAGTGAGAGAGCTTAATAGGGATTTTAAACTTGCCGGTAAGAAAAGGTTGCTTGATTTGAGTTCTTTGGATGAGTGGAGAAACAAAGCTTATGAGAATGCCAGACTTTTCAAAGAAAAAGTCAAGCAATGGCATGATAGGAGAATTCTTAAGAGAGAGTTTCATGTTGGTGAGAAAGTTCTATTGTATAGGTCTCGTCTCAGATTTTTTGCAGGAAAATTACTCTCAAAATGGGAAGGACCCTTTGTTATTGAAGAGGTGTATTGCTCAGGTGCGATAAAGATTGCTTCGCTTAAAGATAACACTATGCAAGTGGTGAATGGGCAAAGACTCAAACATTATATCGCCGGAGATTCTTATAATGAAGATGTCGATGTTATTCAAATGATTACTCCGAAAGAATTCATCAAAGAACATATGCAGGAAACTGCAGAGTCTGTTTCGAATAGGTAACAGTTCTAGTCAGAAAAGGTTCATGATAAGTTCTTCTATTTTTTTTTATTAAATATGGAAAATCACAAGACGAAAACGGGTTGGAAACGGAGTCCGGTGGCTCCTCACCACCTGGTGGCGCGGGCCCTCTTCTGGCCGCGCCACCCTGTGGTGAAACCACCCCAGAACTCATTTCCGTCCTGGTTTCCTCCTGTGATTTTGTTTCGATGTTGCCTATATAACCCCCCGGATTGCCCGAGGTCTGTATATCGTGTTCTCATTGCATTTTTGTTTTGATCTATTTCTGTCAGGTGATTGTTCTCAGTTTTAGAGTCACCAAGCCTTCGTCTGGTTCATCCGAGGAGAACTCTCTTGCGGACATCATTAATCCATACATGAGGGAGCTGAAGATGCATCCGAAGGAGTTGTCACTCAAGGATGGGAAGTTGCAGATAGAAGATGTCGAGGGCCCTACAGGAGAAGGGAGTCTCGAAGCCAGGATGGAAGCGCTAGAGCAAGAAGTCTTTAAATAGAAGAAGATGGCGGAACGCGAGGTGGACATCATCCATAGGATAAATCAAGAACTCATCGCCAAGCACAAGAAGGAGACCGCGGAGCTCTAGGATGACATCTTGTCACTCCATGAGACCACCAACAAATTACAAGCACAACTGATGACTTGCAGAACCAAAACTGTGAGTATAAAGCTAGGTTTAAACAAATGAGTGCTGCTGCCAGTTTCAGGATATTGGA
Source organism: Dactylis glomerata (assembly GCA_007115705.1). NCBI lineage: Eukaryota > Viridiplantae > Streptophyta > Magnoliopsida > Poales > Poaceae > Dactylis > Dactylis glomerata. Next base: position 2,975,754 of record QXEO01000222.1, read on the forward strand.
GACCAAGGCATCTTTCCTTGATGGGGAACCTTTGCCTTGGAAGTCCGATGATGATAAAGACTCGCCACCACCGCCGAAGGAGTAATTCGTCATTGGTATTGGCATCTCCTTGGTTTGTTCCAAGCTTGGGGGAGTGCTGCGGTATCACATCATTATCTTTTACCCATTTACTTTTCAAGTAGAATCATATCATGAATAGAGAAGTTATCTTATAGAATAGTTTGCAGTGTGGAAGTATCCTCCTTTAGTTGGTTATCTATGTATCCCTTGGTGTGAGTTGCGGTTGAGAAATATTAATGAGAAGTTTTATCATTTAGTTTTCGTGCACTTTATTTTAGTTTATGATCTTTCTTATATGATTAGTCTTGTTGATTAGTATTGGTATCACTTTGGTAGCATGAGTAAATCTAGTTGGTTTTGGCAAACTTAGCTTGGTCAGTAGCAACATTACCTTGAGGTTTGAGTAGAAAAAAAGGAAGTGTTAGTAGATACATCATTTCAGCTTTCCTTCATGAATGACTCATAAGCAATAGTATTCTCAAGTTAAAATTGTTTGTACTTTCAAGGAAGTTTGCATGATTGTTCCTATCACATGTATGTTTGTTTGTTTCATGCAACTCTTATGCTTGCTACCCAGCCTTGCTAGCCAAAAACCTGTACTGAGAGGCAATACTTCTCGTGCATCCAATTCCCTAAAACCAAGTTACTTCCAAAGATTCCACTATAAATTCCTATGCATGGTATTTCAAGCCATTCCAAGTAAATTTTCATGTGCTACCTTTCAAAAACCTACAAATACTCCTCGTTTTGTGCCACTATTTTTAGCTCGTGAGGACGTAGTGGTTGGGTTTGTTATCTTCCATACTAAATTGAGTACCCCTCGACTAGGCAGCTTCATCTGCTCGTCATTAATTTTGCAAGGGAGCTGGTCAGACCAATGTAATCTAAAAAAGAGAAAAGAAAAGAAGAAAAGGCACTCCTCCATGGTTGTGAAAGTTGGTGGGCACCCGATGGAATCGGTTAGCCATTGTTTGAGAAAGGAAAAGGTGGGGAGGAGTGCCAAGCTATAAAAGAGCACAAATGTGCCACTTAATCAACATCTCGGAACCGCTCTCACTTGTTTAGTATGGAAGATATCAAGAACTCTGTTGCTAGTAGTTGACAAAAGCAACCACCTCTCAAAACAACTTTTACCTCTGTTTTACAAATGAAAAGCTCTAGCATATGTTTAATCCCTGCTTCCCTCTGCGAAGGGCCTGCCTTTTACTTTTATGTTGAGTCAACCAATTCCCTTCTATCTCAAGCAAGCATTTGAGTTGTTGTGTTTCATTCATTCATATGTTGATCTGTTCAATCATGTTTTCTATCTTCCTTTGTGAAAGTGCATTTTCCCTCATGTGTGGTTTTGGTAATTAATGACAATCCCTATGGACTAATGTTTTCATTGAGTTTAATATGAAGGAACTGTCCATAGATAATACTTGAAGACCATGTGTTGGATTCAAGGTTGGATGCCATAAATATCAAGATATACTTTGAGCTTTTGGCATCAAGATCATTGGTTTGAATAGATTAATATGATCTTGAGAGTTTGGTTACAAGAGAAGAATTCAAGTGATGGCTCTATGTCAAGGTCACGATGGTCTCATGAGTTGAGCCATGGTTGACCAAGACTTAGAGCATGCAATCAAATGAAGAATTCCCTATGCATCTCAAGAGAGATTTGATAGAGCATGAGTAGATACAATGTTGACCAAGATGAAGAGAGAATAGTGGAATCAAGTATCTTCCCATGGGATTACATCAAAAGAAGGATTCAATATGGCCCATGGGAGAATGAAATCAAATGATGTTCTTTATCAAGGTTAAGTTGTGAAAGTTCAAGATAAGCATCTCAAGAAGATCATATGTTTGAAGCTTGTCATCCATTTGGTGATAATGGACTTGTGAAGATGAGTGTTAACGAAGCTATCCCATAATGGTTTATGGGGGAGCAAATTAAAGTCTTCACGAAGCAACAATGATCAAGTGAAGCATTCCGGCTTGATAAGAGCATAAAGCATCATCATCAAGATCAAGCGGGATGATCAAGGCAAAGGTATTTCCTTGCTAGGTTTTCCTTTTACCGGTCTCAAGGTGTTTGTTGGGAGACCGGGTCATAGGATAGATAGCCGCACTATCAAGAGGGGCTTTCGGTTGTGTAACTTGATCACATCGTCATAGGGAGCTCAATACTTTGCATCTCCCTATCTTGTTGCTTCTTGTTGTTTCTTTGTATGAGGTTCTTGTGCTTGTTGCTAGCTTTCCAACAAGTCCAAGTTCATCGAAAACGGAATCCAAATGCATCTTCTATTGCGTTTTCGAGTTGAAGAGTTTTACCGGTTCTTCACTTTGGGAGGTTTCACACCTCTCCACATTTGGTATTTTTCCTCTTGACATTTCTTGGTGTTTCTCTGCATAAAGTTGTAGTACTTTTTCTAAGCTTTTCAAAAAGTCCAAGTTTTCTAAAAACGGAGTTCGGATGCAAAAGTTATCGCGTTTTTCGTATGAGTGTTTTTGCACTTTTCCAAATCTGGAGTCACTCCGGGCTCTGCTCCGGGCTGAGCAGTGCCAATATACTTACTCCGGAGTACAATCCGGAGCCACTCCGGGCTCTGCTCCGGAACGCCTCGAAAACTCTGTAACGGGCAGTTTTCTTGCCCTATAAAAGGGGGCTTCTTCCCCAATGGTTCCCTAAGGTTCTAGAGCACGAAATTGACCTCCATTGTTGACCTTCAAGAGCTTTCTTCCTCCTCCATCCCTCCTATGATTCTTGCATCTTTTTGAGGGATTTGGAAGAGGAGATCTAGATCTACAATCTCCACCAACTCATTCCTCCTCTAAGTGAGGGGAACCTTTGGGACCTAGATCTTGGGGTCATTTGTTTACCTCCACCATTGTTCTTCCTCTCTAATCTCATCCTAGCATTTGTTGCTTTTGTGAGATTTGGGAGTGAGGGATTTGAGCACCCTCGGTGTTCTTGCTTTGCATTCTTGCATAAGTGTTGAGCTCTCCATTACGATTAGTTCGAGTGAGAGACCGTGAGCTTGTTACTCTTGGAGGGTGACCTCCTAGTTGGCTCGGTGGTTGTGCCATCGTGTCCTCTTTGTGGAAGTGTGTGAAGAGGCCTGGGCTTCTCCTTCGTGGAGCTTGTGAAGTGGTTTTGGAGCTTGCCATCTCCGGAGTGGAGGAAAAGCTAGCCATAAGAAGGAGCCCTATCTTTGTGAGGGGCAAGGAGAAGAAGGTGAGCCTCGGTGGCGTTCGGGGGTCCTCTGTGGTAACCCGCACCTCTCCAACGGTGATTAGCTTACTTGCGAGTAAGTGAACATCGGGATACATCATCATCTCCGCGTGCCTCGGTTATCTCTAGTTTATTTCCTTGTGATAGCCTTCGAGCTTGAAGTTATTTATATCTTGCTTATCACTTGTGAAATATATCTTGTGCTATCTTGCTTAGATTTAGTTGTTGTGGTACACTTAGTTGAGCCTAGCTTATTTAGGTTTTGTGCTTGAAAATAAACGTTAGTTTAATTCTACATTCTTTCAAGCCAAATCCGTAATTGTTTTTAAAACGCCTATTCACCCCCCTCTAGGCGACATCTCGATCTGTCATTTGGTATCAGAGCAAGGTCTCTCCTTGTTTAGGCTTCACCGCCTAGAGAGTAAAGATGTCGGCTAGTGAATTAGAGTACTATGACACTTTTATTTTTGATGGCACAAAGTATGATGTTTGGAAACTTTGCATGCTTAATCTTTTTCGTAGATTGGATCCATTTATGGAACAAAATGTTGTTATGGGATTTTCTCCTATAAAGGATCCCCAAAATTGGTCTTCAGAGGATTGGGAAAATTTATGTCTTGATCAAAGAGCTTCTATCATGCTTCATGATAATTTGAGTGATGTAGTTGTTTGTAAACTCTTGCCATATCGGTATGCTCATGAGTTGTGGACCAAGCTTCAAGATAAATATGATGTATCCAAGTCTCTTGAGGATTGTTGTTCTCCTTCCACCTCCGGTCTTGAAGATTATCATCTTCATCCACTTCACCAACATGTGATTTGTCACAAGGTAACGACATGGTGAGTGGAGATATAATAAATGTTAATCTTGTGATTTACACCAATGATCATCCTTCTACAAATGCTAGTGGTGTAGATTCTTTGGACTTAAACACTTCGTGCAACAAAGGTGTTATATCCTCTTGTGTTGATAGTTCTTGTATGTCATCTAGAACTCATTTGAATACCATTGTAGATGATATGTGTGATATGTCTCATTGCCATGATCATAATGCTTCTATTTCCTCTAGTTGTTTACCCACTAACAATGTAGAGGAAAATAAACACTCTATGGGTCAAGACAAGATCATGGATGGAGATTCGAGATTTTCTTCTTCATCCTCCGGCTTCGACAAATGCCTTATGGCATGGGAGGAAAATGTGATATCTTCTACTCATACTCCTATCGTTACTCCCTCTCATCACAAGTTGAAAAATATAGATATGTTGATAAATGATGATGATGATGATGTTACCGCTCATGATAAGCTTATGAAATTTTGTGCCTCAACTCGTGGAGTCTCTCGCTCAATGTTCAAGTACTTAATGGAGCTCATCTATGAAAAGGAGGAAGCCATTATTGAATTGAACACTCTTCTTGAAGAAGAGGATAGGAAATCAAATCTCCTTGAGCAAGAACTCGAAATTGATAAAGAGAGCATTGCCATTCTTACTCAATCCAATGAAATGTATGAACTTAAAGTTAAAAATCTAGAAAACCTTGATGATAAGTTCAAGAATGCCAATGCTACTAGCTCTATTTCTTGTGAAGCTTCTATCCTAAAAGAGAATGTTGAGCTTATGTCTCAACTTGAGTTGCTAACTAGCAATTACAGGAAATTGGAAGAAAACCATGAAAAGCTCTTGGACTCTCATGGGGATCTCCTAGTATCCTATAATGGGCTAAAGTTAGCTCATGATGCAAGTATCACTATGGTAACATCTTGTGAGCCTCATTTGGATAATAGCACTACTTCTACTCAAAATGATATATTTCCATGTGCTAGTCCTTGTAATTCTTCTAGACATAATATTGCTATATCTAGTGATGAATTACTTGCTTTGTCTTGTTTCTCTAACAATGAAGCTTATAATTCCTCTAGTACTTGTGTTGATACTAACCATGTAGAGGAAATAAAAGAGCTCAAGGCTCAAGTCACTTGTTTGGAGAAAGACTTGGAAAAATGTCATAAAGGGAAATCCACACTTGATAGTATATTGGGTGTGCAAAAATCCCCTAATGACAAGAGTGGACTTGGATTCAACTCCAATAACAAGAACAAGTCCAAGAACAATATGAAGAAGGGCCAAGACCAAGTCAATAATTTGGCCAAGATTGTTTGCTTCAAGTGCAAGATTGAAGGGCATCATGTGCGATCTTGCCCATTGAAGAAGAAGCAAGTGAGTGAGATGCAACAAGGAAAGCGGCCACAAGGTAAAGCTCAACCCCAAGTTGAAAATAGGCCACTTCCCAAGAAGAATCAAGATAAAGCTCCCCCAATAAAGAAATCAATGAAGAAGAGAAAAGGGAGCACTTGTTGCTATATTTGTCGTGAGAAGGGGCACGTTGCGTCTTCATGTTTAAATGGTACCTTATCAAAACCTATCCTTGTTGATAATGATTATTCTCTTAAGAAGGATAAGGATGGCAATGTGTTTGCCAAGTTTGTTGGAACTCAAAGTGGTGTCAAGAAAAGAACCATTTGGGTTGCCAAGCCTATTGTGACTAACCTATTAGGACCCAACTTGATTGGGGACCAACAAGCTAAAACTTGATTAATAGGTGTGAGCGGAGGGCATTGGAGACTTGGCTACCACATGAAGAATTAAGGGGTCTTCATTAATTTTATCTCATCAAGCCAAGTCATTGGGGATATCATATATCCATCTTATATCCAATGTGCCTCTTTTCGGTAACTTTTACTTAACTTGTTTATATTGAAAGTTGCTTGCCCCTTTGCATGTGTTGGTTTTTTACCTACCATGTGTTTGTATATGTTGTGCTTTTACTTGCTTATCTTGTAATTCTACCTTGGGTAGGTTGTTTTGGCACATCATGTACTTGTGTGTCTTATTTGAGCCTCTAGTGTATATTGGTGTTATCTTATTTGGCTCTTTGAGATATTAATGGACAATCCCATTTTGGGGGAGTGATATGCTTGAGCACTTCACAATCTTAAAATGTGTTCACATGAGGAATACCACTTAGAATTGATATTACAAGTTTATCTAGTCTCTATGTGGTATGTCATCCTCATGAGAAATTCAAATTCTATAATGTCCATTAATTATCTCTAGTTGAATATTATTTGCATCTTGTGAGAAGAAATTGTTTATCACATTACGGGGGAGTAATTTTCTTTGTGCATATTATGAGCCTAGAGACTATGAACATTTGAGGTATTGCCATATAATTTTTTTTAGGAATTTATCTTGTTCCTATGTGGCATCGTTGCTCGAATAAGCTCAAATTTGCTTAAATGCTTTTATTGCTCATATTTATTTTTGGTTGTTGTTTGAGCAAGATATGCTTGGTGCGGTTCTCCTCAAATATGTATCTCTATATCCTATTTTGGAAACCGTTTACTTCAAGATATTCTAATCATTGCTTTGCATGATTATTTGGCTAATTGGAGCTACCAAGAATTCTTATCCATTCATGGTGCTTATTTCATATCTTTAACCATATGCCTTTTATTGTGAAATTGATCTTGGATATATTTGAATTATACCACCGGAATTTAGTTCAATATACTCATTGTCTTTGGCAATTGGTATTCTTATATGTGGTAGTTTCCATGGATCATCTTCATCTTGGATTTTGCTTCTTATTAACTTATTTCTTGCCAAGAAATTGTTTTTCCTCCCATTGCCTTTCTTGCTTTCTTGAGGATCATCTTGACTAAGTTTGTGTCATCTTTAGATCCCTATCAAGAGAGTATTTTGGAATACAATCTTTTCCATTTTGGTACTTTGTGCCATTACTAAAAGTGTAGAGGATTTGGTTTATTTGTTGGAACCTTTCTCTTTTGGGAGTTTGTTATCTCATTCTTTCTTCTATGATTTATTTGCTTGAATGAGATAAATCCTTGAGCATGTGTGCGTGTTATTAATTCTTTTTGCTCAATAAGTTATTTCTTAGTTCATGTGTTGGACTTTGAGAATAAATCATTTGTTGATTTGTTTCTTTGATATTATTTGGACAACAAATGTGTTTTGCCACACACTTTTATGCCTTCTTGTATCTCCTAGTGTTTTGTCCAAATGGTATCTTGTATGGATCTTGAAAGCCTTATGTATTCATATTTTCAATATGATTACCATTGTGTTTTTCTTGCTTTCTTTGATCCAATATATATGGCTTACTCCATAAAATCCTAAATGGATAAGATGTGCATGATATTCAAATCTTACCAATAAATGTGCACATATTTATGTGGAGTTTGTCTTATATATTGTGGTTAGTCTAACCACTTTGGACCCAATAAGTTTGGGGACCAAAATGTACTTGAATCTTGTTTTAGGTACATTGGAGATGCAATGGATGCTTGTCTCATTCATAAGGAAGGTGTAATCACCATATAATATTTGGAGCCAAGCTTGGATGAACGACAAACTCTTATATACTACATCATAGCCATTGCTATCACGGTAACTAGTATCTTATTCATGCATACTCTTCTAGCATCCAACCTCTTGCAGGTTGTTATTTTGGCATGAAATTGTTTATTTGCAAACATTATGGTTTGTGAAAAGGTCTTATAAAGAAAAAATTCTTTATTTCATATGTGAGTAATTTGAGATGATTGCATATAATGGGGAATATATAAAATCATGTTCACTAATCCCAAATATGTATTTTTGCAATTCTTTGCACATTAATTCCTCAAGTGCTCTCATATGCAATATTGATAAAATTGCAAATTTATCTTTCTTTGTGATCTTGTCACATTTTTTGAGCGATGGACAAATAGGCAATATGCTTCTCTCATTAAAGACTATGTTGAAGCTCAATGCTTATCCTTATACTAGTCTTATAAAATGCTTTGCCATGTCTCTCGCTCACATAATTTTTGGTTGAGACAATTAATTTATTTTCCCTCAACTTATTGCTCAACCATATGTTTGTTGCAAGAGTAAAGCTTTTGTTCTATTATATGCTCTCTTGCACATGTTTAGTGTTTTAAATGATTTTGGGGGAGTGATGATTCCATGTTTGTGCACTTCGTATTCAAATGCAAATAACTAATGTAGGTGAAGAAACCTTGGGGAGCTTCCCTATATCATTTAGAATACTCGTTGGATCTTATCATAATATCTTTTTTTGGACCTTTAATTGCTGGCTTCTATACTCAATGATTTAATTATCTACCATCCTTTTGCAATTTTTGGTTCCTTAATATTGTGGATTTCCTTCAAGTATTTGTCATTGGATATGTGCATTTGTTTTTACTCAAATATTGAGAAATGCACACCTTATGGAGGAACTCTCACAATATTGGCCTTCTAAGTTTTTCGCCCATTTCGGCAATTGGTGCCAATGGGGGAGAAGTTTAGAGGGTTTAAGGGAATTGGTTTATGCTTTGGGTTTTGTGCTTAAGCATTTGCCGTTCATGCTTTGCATCCTTTCTTGTTGCTTTGCATAATTGAGTATATAGAGGAAACTCCACCAACGACAATGGTTGGCAATATATGCAATGAAAGTCAAGCTCATACACACGTGCATAGATTGTGGGGGAGTTTGCTCTATATATTATGGTTCTACTCACATCACGTATTTTTTTAGTATTTGATGTGAGTGCAACCATTTTTGTTCTTAAAATTCCTTATATAAACCCTCTCAAAGAGATTGTCATCAATTACCAAAATGGGGGAGATTGAAAGTGCATTTTCCCTCATGTGTGGTTTTGGTAATTAATGACAATCCCTATGGACTAATGTTTTCATTGAGTTTAATATGAAGGAACCGTCCATAGATAATACTTGAAGACCATGTGTTGGATTCAAGGTTAGATGCCATAAATATCAAGATATACTTTGAGACTTTGGCATCAAGATCATTGGTTTGAATAGATTAATATGATCTTGAGAGTTTGGTTACAAGAGAAGAATTCAAGTGATGGCTCTATTTCAAGGTCACGATGGTCTCATGAGTTGAGCCATGGTTGACCAAGACTTAGAGCATGCAATCAAATGAAGAATTCCCTATGCATCTCAAGAGAGATTTGATAGAGCATGAGTAGATACAAGGTTGACCAAGATGAAGAGAGAATAGTGGAATCAAGTATCTTCCCATGAGATTACATCAAAAGAAGGATTCAATATGTCCCATGGGAGAATGAAATCAAATGATATTCTTTATCAAGGTTGAGTTGTGAAAGTTCAAGATAAGCATCTCAAGAAGATCATATGTTTGAAGTTTGTCGTCCATTTGGTGATAATGGACTTGTGAAGATGAGTGTTAACGAAGCTATCCCATAATGGTTTCTGGGGGAGCAAATTAAAGTCTCCATGAAGCAACAATGATCAAGTGAAGCATTCCGGCTTGATGAGAACATAAAGCATCATCATCAAGATCAAGCGGGATGCTCAAGGCAAAGTTATTTCCTTGCTAGGTTTTCCTTTTACCGGTCTCAAGGTGTTTGTTGGGAGACCGGGTCATAGGATAGATAGCCGCACTATCAAGAGGGGCTTTCGGTTGTGTAACTTGATCACATCGTCATAGGGAGCTCAATACTTTGCATACTTTGCATCTCCCTATCTTGTTACTTCTTGTTGTTTCTTTGTATGAGGTTCTTGTGCTTGTTTCTAGCTTTCCAACAAGTCCAAGTTCATCGAAAACGGAATCCAAATGCATCTTCTATTGCGTTTTCGAGTTGAAGAGTTTTACCGGTTCTTCACTTTGGGAGGTTTCACACCTCTCCACATTTGGTATTTTTCCTCTTGAAATTTCTTGGTGTTTCTCTGCATAAAGTTGTAGTACTTTTTCTAAGCTTTTCAAAAAGCCCAAGTTTGCTAAAAACGGAGTTCGGATGCAAAAGTTATCGCGTTTTTCGTATGAGTGTTTTTGCAGTTTTCCAAATCTGGAGTCACTCCGGGGTCTGCTCCGGGCTGAGCAGTGCCAATATACTTACTCCGGAGTACAATCCGGAGCCACTCCGGGCTCTGCTCCGGAACGCCTTGAAAACTCTGTAACGGGCAGTTTTCTTGCCCTATAAAAGGGGGCTTCTTCCCCAACGGTTCCCTAAGGTTCTAGAGCACGAAATTGACCTCCATTGTTGACCTTCAAGAGCTTTCTTCCTCCTCCATCCCTCCTATGATTCTTGCATCTTTTTGAGGGATTTGGAAGAGGAGATCTAGATCTACAATCTCCACCAACTCATTCCTCCTCTAAGTGAGGGGAACCTTTGGGATCTAGATCTTGGGGTCATTTGTTTACCTCCACCATTGTTCTTCCTCTCTAATCTCATCCTAGCATTTGTTGCTTTTGTGAGATTTGGGAGTGAGGGATTTGAGCACCCTCGGTGTTCTTGCTTTGCATTCTTGCATAAGTGTTGAGCTCTCCATTACGATTAGTTCGAGTGAGAGACCGTGAGCTTGTTACTCTTGGAGGGTGACCTCCTAGTTGGCTCGGTGGTTGTGCCATGGTGTCCTCTTTGTGGAAGTGTGTGAAGAGGCCCAGGCTTCTCCTTCGTGGAGCTTGTGAAGTGGTTTTTGAGCAATTGCCATCTCCGGAGTGGAGGAAAAGCTAGCCATAAGAAGGAGCCCTATCTTTGTGAGGGGCAAGGAGAAGAATGTAACATCCCGAGTTTTTATCAAATTTTAGAAAGAAAAAAAAATTATTTTATTTGTATGGATTGAATTTTCACAGGGATTTAAAACCTTTTGAGTTTAATTAAAGACTCTATCACAAAAGCTATTTTAAAAATTTCTATTATTCCTTGATGAACTCTTTGAGAAAATATAATTTCAAAATACTATTTTGCTTTTAAACAAACCTATGCAAGCTTTATTAGCCAAGGAAAATGTCTCCAAAAAGTTTTATAAAGTTTACTCAGTAGAAATGTGTTTTAAAATAAAGTTCAAAAGTTATTTTATTAGAGTTTATCTTCTAAATTTAAAAGAAAGTATTCTGAAAACCCTAATTTCATTCTTCATTTGCAATAAAGCCTCATAGGCTAAATTTATAAGGTTTAATAAAAATCTGGTTTAGTTATGAAATTATGTTGTTCACTGTTTGGTAATGTTCTTTTGATTTTTAGAAAATTTTAGGAATTGGTTTGACCTTGTTTGAAGCTTTTATGCAAAAGATATAAAGAAAAAGAGAAAACAGAAAAGAATAAAAGAAAGAAGAAAAAAAAAGAGAAAGGAGAGGTGGGCCGAGCAACCAGTCCGGCCCAACACCGAATCGACCCCCACGGCCCACCCGGGAAACTACCGAACGGTTACCCGGAGCCTTTTTTTTTCCCTGACAGGTGGAGCCCACCTGTCGGATGCGTCTCTAACCTCCATCTCCCTCTCTCTGGAACCGCCGCAAAGGGAACCATCGCCACCCCACCCTTCTCCCGATGCTTAACTGCCCCGCGACGACGCCCCCTATTTCCCCCTGGTTCCCCTCCTCCATTCCCCCTCTCATCCCCACTCGCGAGAGACCTCCATTCCCCCTCGATTGCTCGCCGGAGCCCGCAGTTGCCGCCGACGCTTTTCGCCGATTCCGGCACAGTGGAGGTATCCCGCGCCACCTCTCTGGCGTTCCTCTCCTTCCCTCTCATCTGCGCACTCGTTGATGCTTGTTCTTGGTTCAAGGCTGCAGCATAACGAGCCTGCCATAGCCATCCGAAGCGCCCGACGCCAGGGATCGTCTCCAGTCGATCCTCCGCTGCACGTCTGGACGCAATCGATCAGGAGGACAACGGCATCGTCTTCCCCTTGCTCCACTGCCCCTCGTCTCGGACTCCATCGCCTCCGGGAACACCTGAAACGTCGCCGGCGTCCCCCTCCAGTGCCGCCCTCGCCGGAAAACAGCCGCCGTAACCCTAGACCGGTGAGATTATCTCCCCCCACATCTGTTCACCGTCGGATTCAAAATCTATAGCCCAGATTAAACCACTTAACGAACCGGTATGGATCCATCCCAGCCGCACAGTCCACTTAAAATCCGATGGCCCATAATCACAATCCAACCGAACCGGTATCAGCGAATAGAATTACGCCACGTGTCGACCCTCTGTTCAAATAGGATTTCTATTTAGAATTAATCACAGATTTGTGTCCAAACTTTGAAAATTCATAACTTTAGTTCTACAGGGCCAAAAATAGAAAATTATATGTCCATGGAATCCTTGAAATGTGTAGAACCCAAATGTGCAAGAAAATCACATGGATACTGTACAAAATTTTGAACCAAAATTTAAACGGTTTAAATTGCATATCGACACCAAATAATTCATATCTTTTGTTCTGGATAACTAAAAATCATAAATTTGTAGGCATTGGAATCCTATGAACTTGTAGAAAAATTTAGAATCAAGAAACACCAAAGTTGATATATGCACAAACTTGGTGCATTCAAATCTAACCAAATCACTACTTTGATCATAATTTGATTTCTAAAAATGATTTTGGAATGAATCAAATTGCAGCAACTTTGTGTTACGGTCCTCTATTCAGTAACATTACTGTCCAAATTAATTGAAATACTTTATAAATATTCAAATTCAAATATGAGGATTTGAGTAATTTCAGCATAAGATTGATTCTAAAATTCCTGTCAATGTGTTTCCTTCTATAAGAGTGAATCATATGATCATATCTATCTATTCCTATCATGTTCAACTTGATCATTACCCAATATCATACCATCTATTCTTGTGGGCCAGTTCACAATATTCAAATTACATTTGAGTAAATTGAGTATTGTATGGTAGAACCCAATTAGGTTTTCCTTGCTATTTGTGGTAGAACACTACACACCATGTCACACATATCCTAACCATTTAAATCAGGTACCATTTTTGAAACTATAAACCAAATCTAGTTTAAATTCTTCAAAGAGGAATTTAAACATTGACATGGCCCAATCTTGAGACTTTAACCTAGCTTAATTAAATCCCTTGTCCAAGAAAATCTCGTGGCCAATAAGCCACCATCACTCTAAAATAACTCTCATACCTATTCATACCCAAGCCTATGTGTAACATATACTAATTTGAGTAAGTGTTATCACACTTTATTCAGTAGTGTTCTGTTGCACTATTCTATACTCATGTGAATCTATCCACATGAGTTATCTCTAAACTCTATCTTTGCTTATGCCAATCACAAGATCTTTATCACTACAATGTATCTTGGAGGATCATTCCTTCCAATCATTGAACTTGCCATCCAAACTCTCAATCCATATCTTGTAAGCCAAGCTTCAAGCCATATCTATCTCATCACAGAAATCATAAGAAATTAAAAAATGTTAAACCAATCCTTTTCATTTGCTTGTCTTGCTTGATTTGTTGCTTTTGGTGTGGTGTGTTTACTCTGTGTATCTCTATGTTATAGATTGGTTTGGAGAGCCATACTTTTGTTGAGAGAAGAGAAATGGTTTAAGCTTCAAAAGGCAAGTGACACACATATCCCCTACCTATTTTTACTACTGCATTAGTGTGTTTCAGTAGTATGCATGATAGGTGGTGTTTTCAAAGAAAAGAGTTGCTTGCTAGATCCTAGTAGTGGTTAGCTATCCCTTAAACCCTACTGTTAGGATGCTAAATACTTTGAAAAATATTGATGCCATGCTATGATCACTTGTTAAAAGTGTTTTGTGAACAAATTAAGAACTTCAACTAAAATGAAACACCTGGGTGGATTGGTTTGTTGATGGAGGCGAAGTTGAGTGTCTTCTGGGGCCTCATGCCTCTTAGAGGATGGGGTGAACCTCAGGAGTACACTTATGGAATGCCACCCAGGAATAAAGAGGTTACCATGTCTTCCATGCTTAGAGTGCTTCCAGTGCAGCCTTATGACAATATGGGCTCTGTCTTGACTGATTAGATGTGAGGGTGCAACTTGTGTGCAAGAAGATGACTGGTAGTTGAATTGTAGGTTGGGAACGGATCTTGCCAGTTGGTTGCTCTCTCCTTCTAAAAGGTCTCGTCTCATTTTATGTATGGGCGTAAAATGAGTCTTAAGGTGAAAGTGCACAACCCCTGCAGGGTGTCAATCTAATCGATTAGCCGTGTCCCCGGTTATGGACAATTTGAGTCTCTAGACATGGAATGTACGGAAGAATCTCATCACCGTTTCTGAATAAATTAAAATTTGTCTAGAAACACTTAGGACAGGGGCACCTCAGAGCTACATGCCTCAAGTATGTAGTGGACTCTGAGGGCTATCCTGAATTAATTTGAATAACACCTCAGAGCTACATGCCTCCAGTATGTAGTGGACTCTGAGGGTTATTCTGATTTTTGTTGTGTGGCACCCAGAGCTACATACCTTTCAAGTATGTAGTGGACTTTGGGGGTTATCTTGACCCTTAAAAATCTTGAATGTTTAATAAAAGGTTTAAAAAGGATTTTAGGATAAAATTGGCTTTATGCAAATCAGCCTATGAGATCCACCAGCCAAATGTCATGTAGTATAGTCCTTCCACAAAATGCCACCAAATATGTGTCATTTGCCAGTACATCATTGTACTGACCCCTCTGGGGCTGCATATTCAAATGTGCAGGTTCTTCAGATGATGAGTAAGTTGATAGGATTTCGAGCCTACATACCAACATGACTGCCTGTGGCACATGGTGAAGATGAAGGCTCACTACTGCCTTAGTTTCCGTTGTGTTTATGTATTGTTGAACTCTGTTATTTGACTAAGCTGGTTTGTAAGATTTGAAGACTTATGTATTTGGATCCACGTTGTAATATTTGATACTATGCAATGAATACTATATTTTGTACTGTGGTGCTATCAGTGATCCAGGGAATAGCACTTAACACAGGAGTTCCACCTTAATCCAAAGGTGGGGCGCTACAAAAGGTGAGCCTCGGTGGCATTCGGGGGTCCTCTGTGGTAACCCACACCTCTCCAATGGTGATTAGCTTACTTGCGAGTAAGTGAACATCCAGATACATCATCATCTCCGCGTGCCTCGGTTATCTCTAGTTTATTTCCTTGTGATAGCCTTCGAGCTTGAAGTTATTTATATCTTGCTTATCACTTGTGAAATATATCTTGTGCTATCTTGCTTAGATTTAGTTGTTGTGGTACACTTAGTTGAGCCTAGCTTATTTAGGTTTTGTGCTTGAAAATAAACGTTAGTTTAATTCCGCATTCTTTCAAGCCAAATCCGTAATTGTTTTTAAAACGCCTATTCACCCCCCTCTAGGCGACATCTCGATCTTTCACTTTGTTAGTATGATGCTTTTATCTGAAGGAATATATCTTTGAAAGCTTTCTATGATTGTAAATAGTTTGTTTCGTTGAACATATGGTTTTTGCTATATTAGCTCTGTTATAAAAGGCTCCGTTCAAAAATAAGTATAGTTTGTTCATTGTTCTCTGACCAAGAACAAAGGTTTGCCATCACCAATCATGATTTACCTTGTGCATCTTTATTTGTGATTCCCTTTTACTTATTGCAAGTCTATATTATATGAAGGGAAGTTGTTATCTATCATAACTTGTGCCTTGGTAAATGTGATGCTTCTTGTCCGTATTTTGTTTATCGACACTTCACTCCATAAACCTGTGGTCATGTTTACCGAGTTCAGTTTTCGCTTGGGGACAAGCGAGGTCTAAGCTTGCGGGGGGTTGATACGTCCATTTTGCATCACTATTTTGTATCATAATTTACTGTTATTCATTGATATATTTCATATTTAGAGATGATACTTATGTTGTTTCCTCTGTTTTTACATGTTTGATGATCATTGGAGGACTTGCTGCCGGAGTCAGGATTCTGCTGGAAAAAGGACCGTCAAGACACCATATTTTTGAAGATCAACAATTCCAGAGAAATACCCAGAAATTCATATAATATCAGAAGACGAAAGTAGCCAAAAGGAGAGGGGCTCAGAGATAGACACCGCCGCCTCTGCGGGGCAGAAAACACCGAGAGAGAAAAGCTCTCCGTCAGGCAAAAAACCGCCGGGGAAATTCCTTCCCGGAGAGGGGAGATCGTCGCCATCTTCATCATCATCACGCTGGACTTCATCGGGATCATCATCATCACCATCATCATCATCAGCACCTTCATCTCCACCATCACCGCGCCATCCCGCTGTAACATCTTAGGTTGAATCTTGTCAAATTCTTAGGGGAAACTTTCCCGGTGTTGATTACCTTTGTAGTTGATGCTATTGAGTGGAACCGTTGATTTAAGGTTTATGTTCAGATTATTATTTACCATTATTTCACCTCTGGTCATGATCCATATGATGTCTTGTGAGTAGTTCGTTTAGTTCTTGAGGACATGCGAGAAGTCGAGATGTTAGTAGTGAAACTATGTTGAGTAATATTTAATGGTTTGATATTTATGTTGTGGTGTTATTCTACTAGTGGTGTCATGTGAACATCGACTACATGATACTTCACCATTTATGGGACTAGTGGAATGCATTATGTATTTGGCTACTAATTGTGGGGTTGCCGGAGCGACAGAAACCTAAACCCCCATTAGGAAACTATTGCACCAGGGAGCGTAGGATCTCAAAGTTTAAGGCTGTGGTTAGATTTATCTTAATTACTTTCTTATAATTGCGGATGCTTGCAGGGGGTATAATCACAAGTGTGTATTAGTCCTAGTAAGGGTAATACGCTAGCACAGGTTCACCCCCATAACACTTATCAAACCAATGAAGATTACTTAGCAGCATGAAGCGAAAGCTCTCGACAGAAACTCTCGTGTGTCCTCAGGAACGTTTGGTAATCATAAGTTACACAACCGGCTTGTCCTTTACTCTAGAAAGGATTGGGCCACTTGCTGCAATTGCTATTATTGTCTTTTATTTACTCATACTTTATTTACTTGCATTACCAACTACCCCTGAAAACCCGTTTGTTAGTATTTACAGTGAATCCTTGATCAAAACCACTTGTCAACACCTTCTGCTCCTCGTTGGGTTCGACACTCTTATTTATCGAAAGTAATACGATACACCCCCTATACTTGTGGGTCATCAGAGACTGAAGGAAATATGCCCTAGAGGCAATAATAATATTGTTATTATCATATTTCTTGTTCATGATAATGTTTATACTCCATGCTAGAATTTTATTAAGCGGAAACATTAATACTTGTGTGGTTTATGAACAACACCGTGTCCCTAGTATGCCTCTACTAGACTAGCTCATTGATTAATGATGGTTAAGGTTTCCTAACCATAGACATGAGTTGTCGATTAATAATGAGGTCATATCATTAGGAGAATGACGTGATGGACAGACCGAAATAAAGCACAACAATTAGATCGTGTCATTGTGTTCATCTTTGCGAAGCATTTTCCTATGTCATGTATTGTATTCCTTAGACCATGAGATAATGCAACTCCCTAGTACCTGAAGAGAGCTTTGAGGTCATCACACGTCATCCTATGAAAGGGTGATCATAAAAGTGTCTCTCAGCTAATCGGAAAGTACTTGTTGGGTTGCATGTATCGAGATGGAATTTGTCCCTCCTGAGCCGGAGAGATATACTTCGGGCCCACTCGGTAATCGATATCAACACCGCTTCCAAGCATGTGGTTAAGGAGTTAATCATGAAGTGATATTGGATTACGGAACGAGTAAAGTACTTGCTGTGAACGAGATTGAACTAGGTGTGCTGATACCGACGATCGAATCTCGGGCAAGTAAAATATCGTGAGACGAAGGGAATACATATACGGGATTAATTGAATCCTGGCATCGTGGTTCATCTGATATGATCATCGATGAATGTGTGGGAGTCAATATGGGTTTCCAGATCCCGCTATTGATTATTGATAAAAGATCATGTCTGCATATTCTCGAACCCGTAGGGTCACACAGTTAACGTGCATCGACACTAGGATATAATGGATAATTGGTTATTGAGTTTTTGTTTGGAGTCTCGGATGAGATCCCAGACATCACGAGAAGTTCTGGAATGTCCCGGAGAATAAGAATCATATAATGGAAAGCAGTTTTTTGGGTTTCGGAAAAGTTCTGGACTTTTTCGGTAGAGTACCGAAATGTTCTAGAAAGTTCTAGAGGGCTCCATGGTGGGGCCCACATGCCCCAAAGGGTCCACATGGACCAAAGCGTGCTGCCTACATGGGCCTGGTCGTCCATGCCCACTTATCCAATGAGGCCAAGGGCAAAACCCTAGGGTTTTCTTATGGGCCAAGGCAAAGAAAACTTAGGGGGCAAGTTTTCTCCCTAGGGCCACCGGCTTGACTTGGAGGCTAAGGCTGCCCCATTGGCCGACCCATTGACCTATTTAAAGGGGAGGGGAGGGCTGGGGCATGCTCCTTCCAACCCTAGCCGCCGGCCCAACTGCTGCCCTCAACTTCTCTCTCTCGCGACTGCGCGTAGGCGAAGCCCTGTGATACGTCTCCAACGTATCTATAATTTTTGATGCTCCATGCTTGTTTTTAAACCATTTGTCTATTGTTTCATTACACTTAGTGGCACTTTTATGCATTTTCCGGAACTAACCTATTAACGAGTTGCCACAGTGCCAGTTCCCTGTTTTCTGCTGTTTTTGTGTTTCAGGAGTGATACACAGGAAATATTCTCGGAATTGGACGAAACAAGTTCCTGAAGTCTTATTTTCCCCGGAAGCTTCCAGAGATCTGAAGGAGAGCCGGAGGGGGGCCACCAGGGCCCCACACGCAGGGGCGGTGCGGCCAGGCCCCTGGCCACGCGGGCCCCGCGTGAGGGCGCCTGGCTCCCCCTCTGACATCGCCCCTTCGCCTATAAAGACCCCCCAACGGAAAAAACCTAAGGACCCGATCAGATTTCCAGAACACATCGCGATCCGCCGCCACCGTTGACCCGAAGATCGGGAGGGTCCAAAAGCTCTTCCCGGCACCCTGCCGGAGAGGGGAATCGCCATCGGAGGTCTTCTTCATCGCCATGCTTGCCTCCGGAGCGATGAGTGAGTAGTCTACCTTGGACTATGGGTCCATAGCAGTAGCTAGATGGTTGTCTTCTCCACCATGTGCTTCATGTTTAGATCTCATGAGCTGCCATACATGATTGAGATCACCGTTTTGTAATTCTACATGTTTGGTTTGTTGGGATCCGATGAATATTGGTGTTTATGATTAAGTTGCTGTACTGAATTATATCTTTTGTTATCTCTATGTTGTTTATGATCTTGCATGCTCTCTGTTGTTAGTAGCTATCTTGGCCGAGTAGTTGCTAGTGACTCCAAGAGGGGGTATTTATGCTCGATAGTGGGTTCATGCCTCTATTTCACCTGGGGGAGTGACAGAAACCTCTAAGGTGGTAGATGTGTTGTTGCTACTAGGGAGAAAACAACATTCATATGCTCAAGGGCATATGCTTTGTTTACATTACACACTTTGCTTAATGCAATTATCTGTTGTTCGCAACTTAATACTTCTAGGGTGTTCGGATTGATATCCCCGGGAGTGGATTATTAGTCATAGATGCAGTTGGATGGCGGTCTATGTATTTTGTTGTAATGCCCAGAGTAAATCTCATAGTGATCTTCTTGACATATCACGTTTATCTTTATTCTATCAATTGCCCAACTGTAACTTGTTTACCCAGCATGTGTTATTTATCTTATGGAGAGACACCACTAGTGAACTGTGGACCCCGGTCCTATTTCCATCATATTGCTATCACCTGTTTACTTTACTCGCACTATTTACTTTACTCGTACTGTTTACTTTACTCGCATACTATATTGTTTTCCACTCGATACGCTCATAACCTTTGTTTCAAGCAAACCGGTGAGATTGACAACCTCATCGCAAGTTGGGAACAAAGTATTTGTTTGTGTTGTGTGCAGGTTCCGCGTTGCTGCTGGCCGAAGACGAGTCAACAAGTATCGTTAACGGCGCCCTTGTTGCAGTGTTACTAAGCCAGTCCGCATCACCTTCAGTCGTCATTGTCTCTCCTCTCCTGATCGATATTAAACCTTGGTTTCTTAACTGAGGGAAACTAGCTGCTATACTCATCATACCTTCCTCTTGGGGTTCCCAACGGGCTGGTTATCCACCACGCACAAGGACAGTCTGCTCCCACGTCAACCACACGTCATCAAAGGGATCAGCTAGTTTTCTGGCGCCGTTGCCGGGGAGAAGAGAAGACTTCTGCGAGGGGAGTTTTTCGCACACACATCCTTTACTTTGTTATTGTTTTGCTTTACTTTATTTTATTTTACCTGCATTGCTTTATATCAAAAACCAAAAAAATTAGAATCCTTGGTAGTTGTTTTTACTTGTTTACTTTCGTTTTGCTGAAATGGCCAATCCTGAAAACACCAAGTTGTGTGACTTTACTAGCACAAACAATAGTGATTTTATCTGCACTCCTATTGCACCACCTGCTACTGCTGCAAACTTTTATGAGATTAAGCCTGCTTTGTTGAGCCTTGTTATGAAAGAGCAATTTTCTGGTGCTAGTACTGAAGATGCTGCAGCTCATCTCAACGGTTTTGTTGAGCTATGTGAGATGCAGAAATATAAGGATGTTGATAGTGATATTATTAAGCTCAAGTTGTTTCCTTTTTCTTTGAGAGGAAAAGCTAAAGATTGGTTGCTGTCTTTGACTAAAAATAGTATTGATTCATGGGCTAAGTGTAAGGATGCTTTTATTGGTAGATACTATCCTCCTACTAAGATTATATCCTTGCGTAGCAATATTATGAAGTTTACTCAGTTTGATAATGAACATGTTGCTCAATCTTGGGAAAGAATGAAATCTATGATAAAGAATTGCCCCACTCATGGACTGACTACTTGGATGATTATCCAAACTTTTTATGCAGGACTGAATTTTTCTTCAAGGAACCTACTTGATTCAGCTGCTGGAGGCACTTTTATGTCCCTTACCTTGGGCGCCGCAACAAAGCTACTCGACAACATGATGGTAAATTATTCTGAATGGCACACCGAGAGAGCTCCACAAGGTAAGAAGGTAAATTCTGTTGAGGAAACCTCTTCCTTGAATGATAAGATTGATACCATTATGGCTATGCTTGCTAATGATAGGACTCATGTTGATCCTAATAATGTTCCTTTGGCCTCTCTGGTTGCTCAAGAAGAGCATGTTGATGTGAATTTCATTAGAAACAATAATTTTAACAACAATGCTTATAGGAACAATTTTGCTAGTAACAATTATAGGCCGTATCCTTCTACCAATGGTAATGGTTATGGTAACTCTTATGGTAATTCCTACAACAACACTAGGGCCGCGCCCTCCGGGCTTGAGGTAATGCTCAAGGACTTCATCGGTAAGCAAACTGATTTTAACAAGCCTGTTGAGAAAAAGTTAGGCAAAATTGATATTCTTGCTTCTAAAGTTGATAGCCTTTCTCATGATGTTGAACTTCTGAAACTAAAAGTGTTTCCTAATGATGTGAAAGAGAACAATGTTTTTGCTACCGCTAATGCTATTCAAGTTGGAATTAATGAAAATATTAGATTGTTAGCGGAATTGCATGCCAGGTGGGAAAGAGAAGATGAGATGGCTAGAGAGATGAAGGTATATACTATTACTACCTATAATGATGTTGGTCCTACTGGTAGCAATCCTCTTACTTTGATTGGTGTAGAGAAAACTCCCACTCCTTGTGTTAAAAAGCCTAAAACTGCCAAAACTTTTTCTCAAAAGAGTGCTGAAATTTTTCGGAGTGTGGGAGATGATAGCTCTATTTCTTTTAATGATTTTGATGTTGATGGCTGCAATATATCTGAAGTTATTTTGTTCTTGCAAGAGCTTGCTTTGACTCCCAATGCTAGTTCTCTAAATATTGCTTTTACTAAGCATATTACCAATGCTCTCATAAAAATTAGGGATGAAAAGTTGAAGCAAAAAGCCTCTGTTCCCAAGAAGTTAGAAGATGGTTGGGAACCCATCATTGATATGCATGTTAATGGTTATGATTGCCATGCTTTATGTGATCTAGGTGCTAGTATTTCTATCAAGCCTAGAAAGATTTATGACATGCTTGATTTACCACCGCTTGAAAAATGTTATTTTGATGTTCCTATTGCTGATGTTGCTAAGAAGAAACCTTTGGGAAGAATTAATGATGTTCTTATTGTGGTTAACAATAACCTTGTTCCCGTTGATTTTCTTGTTATGGACGTTGAATGCCATGCTTCATGTCCTATTATTTTGGGAAGACCCTTTCTTCGAACTGTAGGTGCTATCATTGATATGAGGGAAGGCACTATCAAATATCAATTCCCACTAAAGAAAGGTATGGAACACTTCCCTAGGAAAAGAAAGAAATTACTTTTTGACTCTATTCTTAGAGCAAATTATGAGCTTGATGCTTCATCACTTGATGTTACTTGATTCGCAATTTTCTGCGCCTAGCTCAAAGGCGTTAAAGAAAAGCACTCTTGGGAGATAACCCAATGTTTTCTTTATAGTACTTTTTCTTTTATTTGAGTCTTGGAAGTCATTACTACTGTAATGACTGCTCCTTATCTTGTTTATTTTGTTTTTGTGCCAAGAGAAGCCTCTAATTTGAGTGAGGTAAAGATTTGGGGATGTTGCTGTCCTGAAACTGTTTTCGGTGCTGCACCGTAAAAATTCGTGAAAATTCTCTGTATATCTTTTGGACCTGCGATTTCTTGTGCATATGACCCAGGTTATATCCAAACTTTTGTTAGTTTAACACTTTTTGATTTGAGCAACAGAAAATCCCTAAAAAATTCGACCTTTGTCAGCTGTTCAGTTTTGACAGATTTCTGCCAATATTTGTGTTTGCCACTTTATCGCTTTCTTTTGAGTTCTTTTGATCACGGAACTTTTGGGGAGGTTGCTACAGTAGTACCTACTATATATGTGGTGGTTTTGAGTTGAAACCTGAAGCAAATAGAGGATTGATTATATGTTATGCTTGCACTAATGTTGCTAATAGAATTGTGTTTAGTTTTATATGAAGGAAGTTTTCAAGTGTAGGGATTGGAGAATGATGAGATGAGTTGAAGAATGGACAAAAGCTCAAGCTTGGGGATGCCCATGCATCACCCCAAGAAATATCCAAGAAGTACAAGCGTCAAAGCTTGGGGATGCCCCCGAGGCACCCCTTCTTCATCGGCAAAAATCAGGTCACCTTTCACAACACTATATTTTTATTGCTTCATGCACTATGTGTTTTTCTTGGAGCGTCAGTTGTTTTAGTTTTCTTAGTTGGTTTAGTTTGTTTGTTTGCTGCAATAAATGGTTGGACCCCAACAAATTTCCTTTGGAGGAGATGTACTCGTTTTCATTTGCAAAGAACGCTCTAGTTTTCACTCTTATTAAAAATTGAGTGTTCTTCTTTTTCTGCTACTACTTTTGGTTTTCGTTTTCGCCTTGATTTGCGTTCAGACCTTGTCATATCTTTTCATCAAGGTGTATTTTTGCCTCTGATATTTATTGGTTTTCATCAAAAGAGGTGTTTATAAAAATTTCAAATGGTGTTGGAAAAGAGAAAAAGCTTTGTGCAAAATAGTGGTACAAGAAGGAGCTTGTGTAGACTGCGGCTTAGGCTTTTTCATGTCATGCTTGATGTCTTTTTGATAGTATGCTTAGTGGTTTTGCTGTAGCATGACTTGTCTCAAATAACTGAGATTGCTTAATGAGCCTTTGAAAAAAATCATGCGTTGTTTTTATTGTATGGAAGCATTATTTTGGTTTTCTCCTTGATGCTTTATTTGGGTTGACTTGGCGCATGCTCACACATGTTAGACTCTTAAAAAGTCGCCAATAGCCTTCATGATCATTTAGTTTTTGAGTTTTTATGCCATCTTATGCTTCTTTTAATGTCGCTTTGCATGATTATGGCCATTATTGCTCTCTTAGTTGGTCGCTCCCAGTCTTTTGCTAGCCCTCGCCTTGTACTGAGTATGAGCTCTACTCGTGCATCCAACTCCTAAAAGCCAAAGTTTTCCAAAGTGACCACCATACATACCTACTAGCAATTTGCTATTCCAAGTAAATTTGACTTGCTTTTATTTTCTCTTCAAATTAAACTCTTACCAGTGTTATGCGAAATTCGGTTAGTAAAGCTCTCACGAACTGGAAGGCACACTTTACTTTTTCCTGTTCTTAAAAATTTGACATTGTGGTCTCTTATGTTGAGTTGTTATGCTTACAAGTTGTAAGTTGGATTCTAGCCCAGCCATGCTGTCATGGGGCAAGCTTTCAACATTGCACTTCTTATTTGAGTTGATATCGTGATCTTTTGTCTATGGATGCCCGTGGTGTGAAATGAATTGGGAATCTTGTGGGGATCATGGAGTTTGTATATGTGTTAGGGAGACGCCGGGCCGCCAATCTAAGCCATGCATAATTCATGGTGGAAATTTGCAGCATACCCATGGTGAACATTCGACGACGCATCTCACAATAAAAAGCTAAACAAAAGGCAAATAAAAGAGATATCAAGGTGTTCATTGTCTGCTTGTCCTGTCATTTTGGTGTGCGCTTATTCCATGTCATCGGGCACGGAGGTACCCCATTGGCGGTTCTCAATGATATGCATATACTTACAATGACAAGAGCCTTGCTTGGGACTCTAAGTAAAGTAGCATGAGGTTTGGGTACTCGTATTCACAGGGCACGAGGTCTTCAACTTATGATTTGTCAAGCATATGCATCATAATTGTTCTCGCATTAACTTTAACCATTCAAGATGCTTATGATGGGGGCAATGAGAGCTCAAAGCCGGTAAGTACCATAATTTTTGAAGGTTATAAAACTTGCAATCACTGCTTCCCTCTGCGAAGGGCCTTTCTTTTACTTTTATGTTGAGTCACCACCTTCTTTCTTTATGCACCATTAAGAGAGCATAGTTGTCATGCTTAGTGTGATATGCATTGTCCCAAAGTTCATTGATTGATTCATATTGTTGGTTTCACTTGTTCTTAAATTATTTGTATCTAGTCGCCCTCTTAAACTTGAAGGTGTCCTATGCATTTATGTTTTGCTCTCTTTGAAGGACAAGCTGAAAACCATTTGTATGTTTTTCCTTATGATTTGAACACACGTTTGACTTTCATTGTTTCGTTTTTCATGATCTTTTGCTTGTGTTCATTTGCATGTTTACAACATGGTTGCTAAGTTTCTTATTATCATGATTATATCTTCATGCCCATGTTTTAAGTTCTTATGATCCCAGCTCACCAATGCTTACATATATGATCAAGATTGTGTAGGTGCATGTCACCTCAAAAATTATTCTTTTATTATCACTTACCTACTCGAGGACGAGCAGGAGTTAAGCTTGGGGATGCTTGATACGTCTCCAACGTATCTATAATTTTTGATGCTCCATGCTTGTTTTTACACCATTTGCCTATTGTTTCGTTACACTTAGTGGCACTTTTATGCATTTTCCGGAACTAACATATTAACGAGTTGCCACAGTGCCAGTTCCCTGTTTTCTGCTGTTTTGTGTTTCAGGAGTGATACACAGGAAATATTCTCGGAATTGGACGAAACAAGTTCTTGAAGTCTTATTTTCCCCGGAAGCTTCCAGAGATCCGAAGGAGAGCCGGAGGGGGGCCACCAGGGCCCCACACGCAGGGGCGGCGCGGCTAGGCCCCTGGCCGCGTGGGCCCCGCGTGAGGGCGCCTGGCTCCCCCTCTGACATCGCCCCTTCGCCTATAAAGACCCCCCGACGGAAAAAACCTAAGGACCCGATCAGATTTCCAGAACACATCGCGATCCGCCGCCACCGTCAACCCGAAGATCGGGAGGGTCCAGAAGCTCTTCCCGGCACCCTGCCGGAGAGGGGAATCGCCACCGGAGGTCTTCTTCATCGCCATGCTTGCCTCCGGAGCGATGAGTGAGTAGTCTACCTTGGACTATGGGTCCATAGCAGTAGCTAGATGGTTGTCTTCTCCACCATGTGCTTCATATTTAGATCTCATGAGCTGCCATACATGATTGAGATCACCGTTTTGTAATTCTACATGTTTGGTTTGTTGGGATCCGATGAATATTGGTGTTTATGATTAAGTTGCTGTACTGAATTATATCTTTTGTTATCTCTATGTTGTTTATGATCTTGCATGCTCTCCGTTGTTAGTAGCTATCTTGGCCGAGTAGTTGCTAGTGACTCCAAGAGGGGGTATTTATGCTCGATAGTGGGTTCATGCCTCTATTTCACCTGGGGGAGTGACAGAAACCTCTAAGGTGGTAGATGTGCTGTTGCTACTAGGGAGAAAACAACATTCATATGCTCAAGGGCATATGCTTTGTTTACATTACACACTTTGCTTAATGCAATTATCTGTTGTTCGCAACTTAATACTTCTAGGGTGTTCGGATTGATATCCCCGGGAGTGGATTATTAGTCATAGATGCAGTTGGATGGCGGTCTATGTATTTTATTGTAATGCCCAGAGTAAATCTCGTAGTGATCTTCTTGACATATCACGTTTATCTTTATTCTATCAATTGCCCAACTGTAATTTGTTTACCCAGCATGTGTTATTTATCTTATGGAGAGACACCACTAGTGAACTGTGGACCCCGGTCCTATTTCCATCATATTGCTATCACCTGTTTACTTTACTCGCACTGTTTACTTTACTCGTACTGTTTACTTTACTCGCATACTATATTGTTTTCCACTCGATACGCTCATAACCTTTGTTTCAAGCAAACCGGTGAGATTGACAACCTCATCGCAAGTTGGGAACACAATATTTGTTTGTGTTGTGTGCAGGTTCCGTGTTGCTGCTGGCCGAAGACGAGTCAACAAGTATCGTTAACGGCGCCCTTGTTGCAGTGTTACTAAGCCAGTCCGCATCACCTTCAGTCATCATTGTCTCTCCTCTCCTGATCGATATTAAACCTTGGTTTCTTAACTGAGGGAAAACTTGCTGCTATACTCATCATACCTTCCTCTTGGGGTTCCCAACGGGCTGGTTATCTACCACGCACAAGGACAGTCTGCTCCCACGTCAACCACACGTCATCAAAGGGATCACCCTGCCGCATAAATTCTCCATTATTAGCACCACGCCATCATGCTGCTGATCCAATCTATCTCTCCACCATACTTGCGGGACCAAGGAGGGAGGAGACGTCGCTGCACCGTACGTGTGCATCGCTCGGAGGCGCCGCCCATTGTGGCGCTTGGATCGGATCGGATCGCGAGAAGGAGACGACTAGTACGACTACATCATCCACGTTCTGTTGAACGTTTCCGCTGTGCGATTTCTTCAAGGGTATGAAGATGTCATCTATTTCTCTCGTTGATTACATCTCCTAGATTAGATCTTGGCTTTCTTGTTCACATTCGTAGGAATTTTTTTGATTTACTATGTTTCGAAACCCTTCACATGTGATGTAATCCCTCTGTCCCAAAATGTAAGGCACCTAAGCTTTAGCCAAAAGTCAACATCTTCTAAGTTTGACCAAGTTTATAGAAAAAATATGAATATTTGCAATGTCAAATGGACATTTTGAGAAACTATGCTTTCTGGTGAATCTATTGACATTGATTTGGTATTATAAATGTTTATATTTTTACGTATAAATGTGGTCAACCTTAAAATATGTTGACTTTTGACTAAAGCTTAGGCGCCTTATATTTTGGGACGGAGGGAGTAGTAGCTAGGCAATGCTCATGTGTTGGCCCACAGTTGTTCTCTAGGGTCTTTATTTACTTTGCTTCACCAAAAGACCCTTAATTTCAGTATATACATAAAATAAATGGTTTTTATTTACATTAGTGATGCAAAACCTAGGGCTAACATCATTTTTCATGCCATCATGTGAACCTATGTGCCAATTTTTGGATCATTGCAACATGTTTTGGGCTCTCAGTGCTCATGACCTAGCTACAATGCATCACACGCCATGTATATAGAGAGAGAGGCTTCATGAACATAATGATTTTCCTCGATTTCTAACTAATAACTATTCACAATTAAGTGAGTTTCAGTGCATTTTCCAAAAGCAATTCAAATTGGAACGACATGTGTGCCATATGCAGTGGTGTTAAAAACAAGCAAAAAATCGTATGAAGGTATACCCTAGAAGGTTTATATGGAATTTCCATTAATTTTTTTAAATTTTAACCATTTGATATTAATGGCCAAACCCGGAAAGTTTGACCCAAGAAAATTCAGTGGAAAATGGTGACTGTAATACCTGCTCGTCATTGTTTATAGCCTATATGTGAATCTACGCTGGGGACAGGGCCAGATCCACATTCTGCGGCTTCGTTATCAAATCCCAAATCCATTCCGCACCCTTTGTTCCGAAATCTATTCCATGCCAGTGCTCAAATCTTCCGTGCCCTTAGTGCTCAAATCTTTCGCACCCTTCCGGCCTTCATAAAAGAAACATAGCAGAGGTTCCCTCTGCTTCCTGGTGCTCTCACAGACACGCGAAGTTGCACCCGCACCGCCCCTCTTTAGATGAACACCGAGTTTCGTCCCCTAGCTCCGGCCACATAGAGACGGCGGCAACGCATGTAAGTTTCTCTCTCTATCCGCCAGGCTCCACTACCGGCCATGCTCACACGACCACAATCCCCAAATCTAGTAAACCCTATATCCCCCATGCGATTCGGTCATAGATTGTCGATTCAGTTGCTTGCAAACCCTATACTCCCCCTAAGATTCTTCATATCTTATGTAGCCATCTTTAGTTCTCAGTATTGTGTTTTGGTTCTTCTGTTCCTAGACCTTTGGCATGCTGATAGGGCTGATGTTAATTGTACTATAACTATGTTCTTACAGTTCTAGATTTGTTGGATCATTAAACTTGTCTTAGTACAGCATGTGTGCCACCTTTTTTGCATCATTTTCTGAAACTATGTATTGTTTATGCTTTTTACTGTAATAAACTGATTATGTTCGCATGTTCATGTTTGTCTTCAACTATACCCTGCATGCAGTCCCTGCAGTCATTAGCACATTTAATAGTAATATCTTGCAAACACACTATATATGTATGATAACTTGCCATGCACACTCCATACTCGTGGTTCATTTGCAAAGTTAATTATGCTATGATTCATTATTGCTAGCCTGATTATCGTTTCCTTATACATCCATGATAACTACACCATGGTGATTTAAGTTTATATTTTTTCATGCTAGTTTAAAATGTCCTAATAATTTCCTGCTGTATTTGAGAATTAAATTTTGTTTACTTCATTTATGCTTTCCATCAGTCCATATGTCAATTTATTTAATATCCACATTTTTTTTGAATAAATGACATATTCATGTATTTTTACTCTATTGATATTATTAAGTATACATTTTCTAAGTTCATTTGATAACTAGTTTATATTTTTTGTGTAGAATGGAGAGATCTTTGTTGCCAATATGAGTTATCACCCGAGTTGATTCTTGTCAGTCCAGTAAAGGCTGCAAAAGGCTACATCATCGCCATAGGGGCCATTGCTCATAATGGTGTGAAAATTACATGCATGGACTTCCGTGAGAAAGGGCATAAGGACTTAAGGGAGCACCTCTTGAGGAAGCTGTTCGACTGATACCTATTTCACATTGAAAATGATGGACGCAGTGGCACATTTAAGAGAATCGGAGAAAAATCCATGTGCATTATGTCAAAGGCATTGAACACATGGCGAACCACTCAAACAAAATTAAGGATGAAAATTTTAAGGCTATTATGAACAAGAAATGGCATCAAATACTAGAGGAGGATTGGAAGGAGTTCTTGAAATCTCACTCAGGGTGATGACTACATGGGGAAAGTGCATGCGGATGAAGATCACGATGAACCACAAGCTGGGCAGCCATGGCTATAGAGGGAAGCGTATATTATGGGCCAAGGAGGACGCAGTCGGCTTAGAGGCTGGGATAACTGGACCTTTATTGTCCCTCGAGCCAGGTCATGCAAAGGATTTTGTGAGGGACCGCATACAGATTCACCCGGTGACAGGGAGACGATCTTCAAAACTAGAACACTAGAGGAAGTGCACAATAAGCTAGTATGCTCTTAACTCTAAATTTGCGGCACATATTCATCTCCATGTGTTCATTGGGAAAGTCTTCATTTTTCCGTAAATCTGAGTGAATGTTCTGTTTTCTACTTTGTTGGGTACTATGCCATACATGTTACTTTGATTATATATATATACCTTCATACTATTGGTAAAATGCAACAGTTTTGATCCTACATAATGTGATGATGCTTATACCCCCTTAGTTTACTTGTTAGTCTGTTAACGCTTAACTGTTTCAACACCTATATATGCTCTACATGCATGTTACTATCTATTTAAACCTGAATCATGTAGATATTACGAGTTTCCTCCATGTATGCGGTCCTAGGGTTACATAGATAGCCATAGGTGGCTAGATCCTCATCTCCGCATGGCTTTTGGCCGGAAGGAGACTCGTCGTGGTCTGAGATCTGCCATGTATGAGGCTCCATGGAAAGATTGTTTCACTAAATGTCCCAGACTTGCCAAACGGATGCGCAGATCCAAGGAGAATGATATTGATATCAAGGATATAAAGCGGTGGCATATGCATTAGATAAAGTTGTCTAGGACAAGGACTTCCACCCTTGCATCCTGATACCGATAGCACGCATGGATCAAATGAGCCATTTCCATCCCAATCCATTGATCAGTGGCTCCATGTTGTCTAATCCAATCTCTGATAGCACTGTAAGCGCCATCGGATCAAACCCACCCTATTGTTTGAATATTTGTGGTTTAATTAGCATTACAATATTGAGTTCGTGATGAATCATTATATTCTGTCAAAATGATTGACTCTTTGAAAGCATACATATGCAACATTCAACGATCTATTTCATAGGACATACTTCTTTCAGTATCAGTATATGCATCTTTGCACCAATGGTGTCATACATTTGTTATTTGAAGCTGAAAACTTTGCACACAATTTTTGTATTATTAAATATATCTATGTAGGATGATTAGATTCCCTAATTTTTTTTTAGGGAATGAAGCACTCCTGATCTATTTCATAGGTACGCTTTCTTTTCGCATCTCTCTAGTTTCTGTTCTGAACGATTATCTAGTTCGTAGGAATCATGTTCGTCCGTATTCAGTTATGTCATGCTGAATATTATCTATTACAAACTACTTGTCGTCTCAATGTTTACATATTATGAGGCAGAGGTTTAGGCTCTGTTTACATATTTAGGAAGTTTTATAGAAATACTATAGTTTCTGATCATACCACACTTTCAAGTACTTTGATGTGTTTGTCTGTAACTAAAAACTGTGGTATTATAGCAAAACTACGTGCTGTTTTTGAAGTATTGGAAAAACAACTCTGGACCTCTTTTTCCTAAACTGAAGCATTGCTATGCCAGGCAGTTAAATAGTTTAGTTTTATAATACTTTAGTTTTAGACGTACTTTCTTGCCAAACTAGGCCTTAATTACCTTTTGCATGATCTACTCATGTTTTCCTTCATCCCTTGTCTGTGATGTTCTCACACTTCTTAATTTGATGTGCTATGAACTTTGAAATTATTTTTGAGCTTGATGTCATATGTGACTCAAATATTGCACTAGATGTAATAATTTTCGTAAGATTTTGTAAACTTGCTAGGAAATAATTTTAAGTATAAAGGGTGCATTTATGATACATCAGCATCGGGATCCTGCTGCAGCCGGGATCCTACTGTAGCTGGGATCCTACTACAGCCGGGATTGTTCGACATCCAGGATCGTACTGATACGGTAGCCGAGATCGTACGGTAGCCAGGATCATACTAATACGGTAGCTGGGATCTATCATTTTATTCCCACTTTAAAGTAAACCAACTATGAGCATAAATTGGGAACCGTCACTACTAAACACTTACCCATAACGGCAAAGGAAAATTACGAATGTTAGTCATACTATATGGATTGTAGCGTGCATTAGTAACATACTCATCAGAAGTGACATGCTAATGACGCGCAGGGCTGATAGCTAGTGTGTCAGCGGTAATATACTAATGACTATCTATGTGGAATTCTCCATGTCACAGGAATAGTATGAGTGACGCCTGCGTGTTGTGCTCACGTTACGGCTCATTAGATCAGGAACATCCATGACGTGCAAATCATTGTTTATGTGCCACTGGAATGTCGCTGCCTAGCGTCACTCATTAGATGAAGGAACTTAAGTTTACGGACAAAAGAAACTATACATGACTGGCCGTCAGCGGTTTTGATTACAAGTGGCTAGTTATTACCGACGGGCGGCTATATCGTCACTGTAGTGGAAAACACGCCCGTCACTTCTAGGCCTTTTTGGCGTAGTGTTGCCTTGTCCATCTTGAACTTCTCAAGTACTTTCTCAATGTATATATCTTAAGACAAGTAAAACTTGTTGGATTTTCCGTCTCTCTCAATTCTCATGCCGAAAATACACTTTGATGGATCCAAATCATTCATGGCAAAACTTTTGCCCAGTCTTTCTTTAGTCCAGCAATCCTTGAGACATTCTTGCCAACAATCAAAATATCATCAACATAGACAAACAACATGATAATATCATGACCTGAGAACCTCTGAATAAACACACAATATTCTGAGCTACACCTCTTGTGGCCTTGCCCCCCATGATAGATTCAAGCTTTATGTAGCATTATCTTGGTACTTGTTTTAGGCCATAGAGACTTTTTTTAGCTTGCACACAGTGTTCTTTGTCTTGAACAAGAAAACCCTCAAGCTACTCCATTTAGGTTTCATCCTCTAACTCTCCGTGAAGTAAAGTTGTCTTCACATCCATTTGCTAAACCTCCTAGTTGAGACTTGCTACCAAGACAATGACCATTCTGATTAATGTCATCTTCACCACCAGAGAAAATATATCTCAAAATGTGATCTGTTATCTTCTTGCTTGATTTTATAGACCCACTTGTTTTTAGAACTTTTTTCCTTTATGCAACTTTACCAACTCACAAGTATAATTCCTATGCAACAAATCCATCTCTCTTCTTGCATAGTCTTATTCCATTTATTCTTATTCTCATCTTTCATTGCATCTAAAAAACATCAAGTTCTGAACCATCAGACAATAAAATTACATATTGAATCGATGAGTAACTATAAGGAACATGATCTCTGCTGGACTGTCTAAGTGGAGATGCCGGTGGACTATGTGTTGCTGGTCCTTGATGATCATGATCATCTTTTATAGCATCATACTCTTGCTGCGGGGGATCATCTTCATCACCTACACCACCATTTGCTTCATCTTTCACATCTTATGCATCATCATCATATTTACCTTGTTGTTGAGCTGAACTTGCAAGAACTGGGCCAAAAATATTTATGTCTTGTTTCTATTGACAAAAATATCTGAGATACAAAGAGGTGGCATTTAATAATATTCATAGGATTCTGTGAACTAACATTTTTTTTGAAAGGGCTCATCTGTTATTTTTCATAGGACTATGTTTCTGTGGCAAAGTATGTTATTTTTATTTCACTACAATTGTATTGCACAACTATTCGATATCATTTTAGATAAACTATGATAAGACTCAGTGCCTTGAGCAGATATGAATTTGAACTAGCTTTCTCAAATAATCCAAAGGTTTTAGGTATAACTTATTTTTTGATAATAGGCGCTTTTATTAATCAAAAGTTCAAGCAATACACCCAGTCTCTGGATAACTAAGATGCACACAACCTTCAGTAGCAACAAGGTAAAAAGGCAAAATACATATCATTCTGAGCAATTGTAGATCACCTAAGGAGATGGTGGTTGACCAATCCATAGATTATGCAGCCACCTATCTAGGGAAAAAGTACCCCTCGCTGTATCCTACAATCGTCCATTGAAGACGTGACCACAAAGCGGAGCATACCGGTACAACTGTAGATATCCTGCAAGAGAGAACAATTTTTATCATTAAAAACTTTATCATTTCAACATATCCATAGCGACCATATAACAGCAAGTACTCCCACCCTAATAAGCGTTCTAAACCTGAGGTCAATACCATGTAGACAATTCCCAAAGACGTTGGCTACACTAGAAGGCAGATACAGATTGGAAGCTACTTGCATGATGGACCATATAGATCTGGCAAAGTGGCACTGAAATAATAGATGTTTAATTGTCTCATCTTGATGATAAAAAACACATCTACACTTCCATGCCAGTTATGTTAACAAGATTGTCTTTGGTTAGGATTACTCCATGATGAAGGTACCAAGCAAAAATATTAGTTTCCAAAGGTATCTTCATCTTCCAAGTCTTCTTGTTATTATCCATTGGTAAATTAGACCAAAGAATCACATGGTATAATGAATCTATGAAAAAGCCGCCATTGGCATGTAGATTCCAATGAAATACATCAGGCCTAGGCGAGAGATGAATAGAAGCCTGATATGTTGCAAACGTATCTATAATTTTTGATGTGCCATGCTTGTTTTACACCAATTGCTTTATGTTTTCTTTACACTTCGTGGCATTTTTATGCATTTTCCGGAACTAACCTATTAACAAGATGCCACAGTGCCAGTTCCTGTTTTCTGCTGTTTTTGTGTTTCAGAAAAGTTACACATGAAATATTCTCGAAATCGGACGAAACGAAAGCCAAAGTTCCTATTTACCTGACACGAAGACGGAGTCCAAAGGAGAGACGGAGAGCAGCCAGGAGACGGACGCAGCATAGGGTGGCACAGGCCACCCCCTGGCCGCACCACTAGGTGGTGTGGGCCCCTCGGCCCCCCTCTGACATCACCCTTCCGCCTATAAATTCCCTTCATCGCGAAAACCCTAAGGGCCTGAACATGTTTCCACGAAACATATCGCAAGTCGCCACCATCGTCGACTCGAGTTTGGGAGGTCCAGAAGCTCTTCCCGGCACCCTGCCGGAGAGGGGAATCATCACCGGAGTACTTCTTCATCACCATGCCAGCCTCCGGAGTGATGCGTGAGTAGTCCACCACTGGACCATAGGTCCATAGTAGTAGCTAGATGGTTGTCTTCTCCTCCATGCACCTCATGTCTTGATCTTGTGAGCTGCCTATAATGATCAAGATCATCTTTATGTAATTCTACATGTTGTGGTTGTTGGGATCCGATGAATATTGTGTAACTATGTCAAGTTGATTGTTGATTTATCATGTCTATGTTATTTGTGATCTTGCATGCTCTCCGTTGCTAGTAGATATCTTGGGCAAGTAGATGCTAGTGACTCAAAGAGGGAGTATTTATGCTTGATAGTGGGTTCATGCCTCTAGTAATCTAGGAGAATGACAATAACTTCTAAGGTTGTAGATGTGCTGTTGCTACTAGGGAGAAAACAACAATCTTTTGTTCAAGGATAATTGTATTGTTTACATTACACACTTTGCTTAAGGCGATAATCTGTTGCTTGCAACTTAATACCTAAGGGTTGTTCGGATGATATCCTGCGAGTGGATTATTAGTCATAGATGCAGTTGGATTACGGTCTATGTATTATGTTGTAATACCCAAGTGAATCTCATAGTGATCTTCATGACATGTACATGCATTGTTATGCATTCTTTATTTTTTCAATTCCCCAACTGTAATTTGTTTACCCAGCATGTTATTTATCTTTTTGGAGAGACACCTCTAGTGAACTATGGACCCCGGTCCATTCTTTTACATTTATATTACCGTCTACTGCAAACACTGTTTACTTTCCACAAGCATTATTTTACTTCACCACAAACAAACATCTTTTTCCACACTATACGTCTAATCCTTTATTTTCAGCAAACCAGTGAGATTGACAACCTCACTGTAAGTTGGGGCAAAGTAGTTTGGTTGTGCTGTGTGTAGGTTCCACGTTGCTGCTGGCGCCATCAACCATGCACCAGATTGTTTTCTGGCACCTTGCCAAAGTCAGCTAGCAATAACCTTCAGAAGTGGTTTCTTTCTCCTACTGGTCGATTAAACTTTGGTTTCATACTGAGGGAAAACTACTGATGTGATCATCATAACTTCCTCTTGGGGTTTCCCAACTGGTCCTTAGAGACATCAAGATTGTTGTCTGGCGCCGTCAACTAGGCGCCGTCAACCTGTTTTCTGGCGCCGTTGCCGGGGAGAAAGAGGATTTCTGCAAGGGGAGTCTCTCAGTTCCAATCTTTTTACTTTGTTATTGTTTTGCTTAGTTTCTTTACTTTATTTTGTTTACTTTCTTTTTATCAAAAATACTAAAAAAGTTCCTTTTATAGTTGGTACTTTGTTACTTTATTTTTAGTTCATTATGTTGATCCCTGAGTACGTTCTGAAAAGCCTGTCAGTAGGTAGTGGTTCTATCATTGGGAAAGATAACATTGAGGAATTCTTTAGTTATGTTAGTAAGCACAAAGATGTTGAGGATAGATCCTTAGCAGAACTTGCTCCTAATTATGAAATTGATGCTTCCTACTTAGTTCACATGTTGGAGGCTAGGTTTGTTAACCATAACCCCATAATATAGCAAATGTTTCTTAAACTTCATGATGTTGAAGACCCTGAAAAGAGAGATTTTATTTTGGAAACTTTGCGTAAAGAATTTAGAGATGTTGTTATAGAAGCTAGGAAAGTCTTTGATCGTTTTCATATGCTAGGCACATATGTAGATGTTATTGGTACACTTGACAAAACCAAACCCAAAAATGGGGAGGAAATCAAAATACCAATACCTTTTAAACTCTTAGGAATGCATGAAGCTTTGGAAAAGAATTTTGATTGGATTGTTCCTGAAAACCCATTTGATGAAAGTAGTGAACCCAAGAGTATTGAGAAAGGATCTTCTAAAACTTATGTGAATAAAATACAATTCCTTGTTGAAAAGATTTCTGGCATTGATCTTGATGCTTCTTCACTTGAAAATACTTGATTCTTACTTTCTGCGCCTAGCTCAAAGGCGTTAAAGAAAAGCACTCTTGGGAGATAACCCATATTTTCTTTCAGTAATTTTTCTTTTCGTTGAGTCTTGGAAGTTGTTACTACTGTAATGACCTCTCCTTATCATTTTTATTTCATTTTTGTGCCAAGAATAACCTCTAATTGGAGGAAGGTAAGATTTGGGGAAGTTGCTGTCCCAAAATAGATTTCTGCTCCTCGCTGTAAAAATTCGTGAAAAATCCCAGTATGTCGTATTGATCTGAGATCTTCTGTGCACATGCCCCAGGTTATTATCTAACTTTCATTAGTTTTGCACTTTTTTATTTGAGCAACAGAAGATTTTTGAAAAATCAATCTTTACCTACTGTTCTGTTTTGACAGATTTCTGCCACTACTTGAATTTGCCTCTTGATCTCTTTCTTTTTGAGTTCTTTTGACCACGAAACTTTTGAGAGAAGTTGATACAGTAGCTAATATTTTAATAGATGTTGTACTTGAGTTAAAACTGAACCAAAAGTGGATCTACTATCTTGCATAAACTAATGTTGCTAACGAGAATTGTGTAAAGTTTTGTATGAAGAAAGTTTTCAAGTGTAGGAAAAGGAGAATGATGAGATGAGATGAAGAATGGACAAAAGCTCAAGCTTGGGGATGCCCATGTCATCCCAAGAAATATCTAAGAGGTACAAGCATCAAAGCTTGGGGATGCCCCAAGGCACCCCCTTCTTCATCAACAAAAATATCAGGTCATCTTTCAAGACACTATATTTTTATTGCTTCATATGCTATGTGTTTATCTTGGAGCATCTTTATTTTTGCTTTCAGTTTTATTTTGTTTTGTTTGCTGTAATAAATGGTAGGACCCCATCATATTTCTTTTGGATAAGACACACTCCGTTTTCATTGCCTAGAACACTCTAGTTTTCACTTTTATCGTTCTAGGAGTGTTCTCTTTTGCTAGTACTGCGTTTAGTTTTTGTTTTTCGCCTTTATTTTTGTTCAGAACTTGTTAGTTCTTTTTAGTTAGGTGTGTTTAGACCTCTGGTCTTTGATGATTTTTATCCTTGAGAGTTGTGTCAAATAGGTTGATTGGTGTTGGAAAGAGTAAAATGTTTCATGCTTATCGTGATGCAAAAGGGAGCTTGTTTAGACTGTGGCTTAGACTTTAGCATGTCATGCTAGATATTATTTTGATTATATGCTTAGTAGTTATTGATGTAGCATGACTTGTATCAAATGACTGAGATTGCTTAATGTGCCTTTGAAAGAATCATGCGTTGTTTATATCATATAGAAGCATAATATTGTGGTATTCTCCTTTGATGCTTTATTTGGGTTGACTTGGCGCATGCTAACACCATGTTATGACTATAAACCAGTCGCCTTAAGCCTATATGATCAATTGGTTTTTGACTTATAAACTTTATGCTGTGATTAATAATGTTTTATCGCTATGCATGATTATGGCCGTTATTGCTCTCTTCGTTGGTCGCTCCCAATCTTTTGCTAGCCTTCATCTGTACTGAGCATGAGCTCTACTCGTGCATCCAACTCCCAAAAACCAAAGTTATTTCAAAGAGTCCACTATAAATTCCTATTCATGGCATTTCAAACCATTCCAAGCAAATTTTCATGTGCTACCTTTCAAAACCTTCAAAATACTTCTCATTTTGTGACACTATTTTTAGC
Source organism: Dactylis glomerata (assembly GCA_007115705.1). NCBI lineage: Eukaryota > Viridiplantae > Streptophyta > Magnoliopsida > Poales > Poaceae > Dactylis > Dactylis glomerata. The sequence goes on from QXEO01000222.1 coordinate 3,014,538, forward strand.
TCATGAGAATGTAGTGGTCAGGTTTGTTATCTTTCATATTGAATTAAGTACCATTGACTTGCATGCTTCATCTGATCGTCACTAATTTTGCAAGAGAGCTGGTCAGACCATTGTAACCTTTAAAAAAGAAAAGAAAAAAGGCACTCCTCCATGGTATGAGATTGTTGGCAGGCACACGAAGGATTCGGTTAGCCATTGTTTGTGAAAGCAAAGGTGGTGAGGAGTGCCAAACTTTATAAAAAAAGCATGTAAATGCTAGTTTTTCAAGAACTCAGAACCGCTCTCAACTTGTTTAATATGGAAGATAGCAAGAACCCCATTGCCATTCGTTGATAGGAACAACCACCTCTCAAAATAGTTTTTATCTCTGTTTTACAAATGAAAAGTTCTAGCACATGTTAAATCCCTGCTTCCCTCTGCGAAAGGGCCTTTCTTTTTACTTTTATGTCGAGTCTACTGCAAACACTGTTTACTTTCCGCAAGCATTATTTTACTTCACCACAAACAAACATCTTTTTCCACACTATACGTCTAATCCTTTGTTTTCAGCAAACCGGTGAGACTGACAACCTCACTGTAAGTTGGGGCAAAGTAGTTTGGTTGTGTTGTGTGCAGGTTCCACGTTGCTGCTGGTGCCGTCAACCACACACCAGATTGTTTTCTGGCGCCTTGCCAAAGTCAGCTAGCAACAACCTTCAGAAGTGGTTTCTTTCTCCTACTGGTCGATTAAACCTTGGTTTCATACTGAGGGAAAACTACTGCTGTGCTCATCATACCTTCCTCTTGGGGTTTCCGAACTGGTCCTTTGAGACGTCAAGATTGTTGTCTAACGCCGTCAACTAGGCACCATCAAAGCCAAATGCTGAAGTAAGGTGTTACAAGCAACTAGCCTAGGACCGATTAAATCTTGTCTAAACGTCACATCTGAAGGTGATGTAGCCATTACAGTCGCAATGGTATCACTTTTGTGACGCATAATATTATACAATACATGATACTGTTTGCTGAGGGGCATATTACCAAGCCATTTATCCTGCCAAAACCGTATCTGCGATCCATCATTAATTGAGAAAGATCCAAAGCGGAAGAAAAATTTCTTCGAGGGCATTAGACCCACCCAAAAATGAGAATCACCAGGTTTCCAAACAACCAGAGACAACTCTTTCAAGCCAATATAATTTCCCTTAAGGAGGGTTTGCCAGGCACCATCTTCGGTAAGTAACTTAAAAAGCCATTTATCCAGTAAGGCTGAATTCATTAGGTATAACTTGTAACCCCATTGTTAGTTCCTGATTAACTGGGGACAACTTTAGCACTCGATTGGATCGGTCGCTAGTTTCCTTTTGTTAAGAAGGACTTTTTTTTGACTATTAGGCCTCTTTTGGGTTTTTTTTTGCAAATGGTGTACTTTTTTGTTCTAGCTAATAGGTCTTTTACTTTTGCATCTGATTGGACCCTTTTTAGCTAGGGTTTTTTCATGTGTTTTTTTTCCTACCACCCTATTTTTTCATGTGCTTGTAACTGTAGTTTGTTATAATTTTTTCTTTTGTGTAATTGCATATGGTTCCACAATTGCATATCTATGTGTAATTACAAACATATATCTTTGTTACGTGCAATTGCATGTAGATGCGTAATTGTGTATACGTGTCAAATTTAAAACTCTTGGTTTTGTGCATATATATGTAACCACACATATATGTGCAATTGAACATATGTGTGCAACTGGAAACTCTTGAACTTTTTGTATGTGTGTTTGTACATATATGTGTAATTGCACATATATGTGCAATTGCATATATTTGTGCATTTTGAAAGTATCTTCACATGTATGTGTAATTCTATGCACCAGAAAAAATCTACGTATGTTTTGCTTTTGTAGATGCACAATTGCACATGGATATGTAATTGCTTATATGTGTATTTTTTACTTTTTTTGTAATTGCATTTTTCGTATCCCTTTGTAATGGCTTGTTAAAAAACCATAAACATTTTAAGAGGAGGCCAGTGAATACAATCCGAAAGAGTCCACTCTCAAGGGTTTGCTCCCACCCCCTCTCCCTCTCCCTCTCCAACCCACCCTCTAGCCTTCCTCCTCACCGGCGTTGATGGATCTCTAAGGTTTTAGCCATGGATGTGATGCTCCTTTGGGATTTTTCACCCGGCCTTGCCGTGGCTGCTCAGGTGCGTCGTCGGTTCAACTCTCAGGTCCATTTCTCAAGCTCTCTGGCGACCAAGGAATTCTTTTTGGTTGCGTGTTTTTCATTCTCTTCCTTCCCTCTCTCGGAAGAATCGGTTTCGATTGCTCTACAATGTTGTTTGGGCGGTAATGCTTCTGGTTTTCGGGTAACCAAGCTGAGTGATAAGAGGTTCAGATTCTCAGTGCCTTCTAACAAAGTGGGTCATTTCATATATTCTCTAAGAGACAGATCTTGGCCGGATTTTCACTGTTCTTTCTCCCTTTTCCGTGGAGATGGATATGCCCCTTGCTTTTTGCCTCTTGATCAGTTGCCTACTGCGTCTGAGTGGTCCTCATCATGAAAAAACGTTCGGGTTCTTCTGATTCTTTGGAGCCATGCAATTCCAAGATTGTGCCTACTTCTAATTCTTTGAATAGCTTGAAAGCTAGTGCGTTTGATGGGACTTCTACCATGGAATTATCAAAGTTTGATCTTAAGTTTCATAGATCCATAGCAGGTGCATCGGATCAGCGGAGTTCTTCTCCTAATTCAGCTGTTCCCTCCCCAAAATTACCCATGACGCATATTTTGCGTGTTGGTGAGGTCAACTGTTCTTTTTCTGATTCTGATATCATTCAAGGTGGTCTTAATGACAATTTCTCCTCGAGAGCCTTTTTAGGACATAATTTCAGGATGGTAAATTATTGGTCCGATCATCTCATTAATGATCCAAAATTCTCGGCTTTTAATTTGGAATGTGTTCGTGATCTCCGTCAGGCGGGACACTCTGAGTTTGAAATTCAAAGGGCGCTTGGCCTTTGGGGAATCCCTCTTGATTTTTTTTAGACAATCTTCTCAGGGCCCAGAAACCTTCTGCTGCTCATCTCTTGTGTTTCAATTGTCTGGAATTGGGCCACTTTTGATCAGAATGTGTTTCTGAGATTCGGTGTCGTTGCTGTAAAGACCTGGGCCATATGGGCCATGTTTGTCCTAAGCGTTGCTCTTGCCGTTCTGATATCCATGAGACCAATGTGTGCCCTCGCCAGAAAGTTTGGAGAGAAAAATGGTGCCCAAGCCATCAATTCCAAATCCTAATCTTACCGTTCCGCTTTCCTCTTTGGTCCGGAGATGGATTAAAAAGGACACAAATCAGGTCGTTAATCAGGCAGTTAAAGGACAATCCTCAATTACCGTTTCGGCTTCCAGCTCTGTCGCGCCACAGGGGGATATTAGTGCTGGTTCTCTGTCCCCTGTAGATTCTTTCCCCTTGACCGCTCCGCCCCTGCCACCCCCCTCGCCGCCATCCACCCTTACCCACCGCAGGTGGGGGAGTCCATCATGGCCAACTTCCCCGTGCTCCCATTCAGGTTCCTGCCAGGTCCTATCTCCATTTCGCCAAGTCCAGCCGACCGGGTGCAGAGGAGCTACTTGGTGGTGGGTGATCCGCCGCTGCAGCACGAAGAGTATGCGATCATCATGGTCGATCCTGCGATCAAGGACATCAACAAGGAAGAGGTACTTGCTGAGGTTTGCACCATTCTTGAAAGAGATCACAATGCTCCTGTGTCGGGCCGGGTTTATAGTATTGGTGTGGGTTTGGTTAGATTTGCCTCCCATGCCATCAGAGATCAGCTCATTGCCTCGGGTCCGCATGTTATGGATGATGAAGAACATGTGTTTTCTGTCATTAGGCATGATGAAGGCTTTAATGTTTGTTCCCCTGTCTTTGAGCGTGAAGCTTGGGTTTTGATGCTGAATTTCCCTCTAGATTATCAGACTAATTACTATGTTAACAAGGCAGTTTCGTTGTTTGGGAGGCTAGATCTATGGCATAATCCTAGGGCTGATATGACTAAAGTTCTGGTTAAAGTCCTAATCAAATCGGTCAATCTTGTCCATTTTAGTCTGGTAATTACTCGTGCTGCAAATGTTTTCAGTCAGCTGGGTCGTTCTTGGTCAGTGCCTGTCTATGTTTTGCATGGTCGTAATGTGAATCCTATAATTGTTGGAGATGAAGATCTAGTTCCCCCGATGAATGCTTCGCCACATCCCTACTCGCTGCCTTATCTGTCAGTTATGCAGCAGCAGCAACCTGACTTACAGGTTTGGAACCAGCAAAATGCTGATATCCCTTGGGAGATTGCTGCCAATGCTGCTCAAGCACCTCAGGACAATGGTGAATGGGGAGATTGGCCGTATGAAGGCATCAGTCTCAGAGCTCTCACTGGATATGAGGGGTCGTCTATGCTTGATGGGGTCGTGCCAGAGGGTAATATCTCTGATGACCCAGACACTTGGTCTCCTCTGATTGAGATAGAAGATGCTGCTGAAAATGTACTCAATGGTAGATCTGAAGGTTCACTTGTTTTCGTCCGAGTGGGCGGCCAAAACCAAGAGCTAGAAGTTGACAGCATTACTGAATCCTACTCTGTCTTTGAACATGGTGAAAGCTCATGCTCGGTGCAGTCTGTGATTGTGGTTCCCGAGCCTCTGTCTTTCTTGACTGAGCTAGCCTTGGAGTTTATTTCATGGAATCCTAGAGCATTTGCTGCTTTAATCAAGTTTCTCAATGATGCTATCTATCACCAGGTGCCTCTGCTGCCTGCTATTCCCTGTGTCATGGAGCCGTCTGATCTTTCTGTCGAGTATGTTCCTAATGCTTCCACTAAGTTCTTTGCTCTGCTGAAAGATAATCTTCTGCTGAGTTGTGTTACTGCCAAATCAACCCTGATTTCTGCTGCCAAGCTGTCTATCAGGGAAGCTATTTCGCCACCAAAGGAAATTTGGGATGAGGTTTTTCGCTGTATGAGTTTGAATGAGGAGGGTGTTCTGGTTTTTGTGCCTACTTCTGAAGTGGAGTGGGCCGATATCTCTATGTCGTCCAATGGGCCAACTAGCCAAGACTCCTGGGCTGGGTCCTCGAAGGGTGAAGTTTCTTCCTCCATGACTGTATATGTTCGTAAGCGTGGCCGCCCTCGCAAGAACGCGACTGCGACAGCTTCAGAATCTCCTCTGGTTAAGTCTATGGTGCGCTACTGCACTCGTCTTAACAATGCAGGGTACAAGGAACAAATGCTGGACTACACCCGCAAGCCCAAGGCCAAGGCTTCCAAGGCTACCCCTCCTGCTGTGCTCCAAATTGAAGAAATGCAGCATATTGGCATTGAGGAGTGCCATATCGATCCAGCTGAGCTCTCCGTCGAGCAGCTCATGAAGCCCCAGTCTGATTAAGTCTACTACTTATATCTGCTATTTAACAATGCTTATCTGTAATAAGTATCTATCTAGACTTGTCGTGTGTGTTTATTTCCCTGCTCAGACATCTTTATGACGAATCAGACTCGTATGTGGTTTGTCTTAAGCTGGAATATCCGTGGAATTAATGATCCTATCAAATGGCTGGCTATTCGTAGCAAATTAGAAGAAAGTAATGCTTCTATCATGTGCTTTCAAGAAACGAAACGTAGTAATTTTGACTCTGCCTTTATAAATTTTTTTGCCCCGAAGAGATTTGATAAATTTGCTTTCATTCCTTCGAATGGTGCTTCGGGAGGCCTGCTGGTCCTATGGAATGGTGCTTTGTTCTTGGGTCAAATACTCCTCGAAGAGTGCTTTGGTCTAGCTCTAACATTCACCTCGTTGATTTCTTCTGAATCCTTTGTGGTCGTAAACGTTTATGGCCCTTGTGAAGGGGTAGCCAGAGAAAATTTTGTTGCTTGGCTTTTCTCCTTGAACATTGGTGATGATGAGCTATGGCTAATCCTTGGCGATTTCAACTTTTATCATTTCATGGAAAATAGAAATCGTGATGGGGCTAATATGACAGACATTGCTACGTTCAATGAAATTATTAGCTATCTGGGTCTTATTGAACTCCCGATTAAAGGAAGGGCATATACATGGAGCAACATGCAGGCTGTTCCTCTCATGGTCCAGCTAGATTGGTTTTTTACATCCACTGCTTGGACTCTAAATTTTCCTAACACCATGGTAAATCCCCTAGCTAGACCAACATCTGATCATGTGCCATGTGTGGTCTCTATTGGTACTTCTATTCCTAAAACTCAGGTCTTTCGGTTTGAAGATTATTGGATCAGAATGCCAAGGTTTTTAGATGTTGTTAAAACCATCTAGGATATTAATTGTCCAGGGGATGCGGCTAAGTGCATTTCAAGTAAGTTGAAATTATTACGTAAAGCCTTAAGGAAATGGAGCTCTTCTTTTCAGGTACTCAAAGGTATCATCACAAATTGTAACTCAGTGATCATGATGATGGATGAGCTTGAGGAGCAATGAATGTTACATATCTCAGAATGGAATTTTCGAAATATTGTTAAGAGGAAACTTCAGAACTTGCTTTTATGCAAGCAGGAATATTGGAAAAAACGTTGCACAGCTCGTTGGGCGAAACTAGGAGATGAAAATACCTCCTTTTTCCATTCAATGGCGACAATCAGATATAGAAAAAATACTATCTCTTCCCTTTCTCGGGAAGATGGTTCGATTGCTGTGGATCATCATGAAAAGGCTGGTCTTCTTTGGCATTCCTTCAAGCAGAGATTGGGAGTGAGTATCCCTATTGCAAGCTCCTTTGATTTCAGCCCATATTTAAATCATTTGGAAGATTTACAGGATCTATCTCGACCTTTCACATCTGAAGAAATTGACCTTGTTGTGTCTCATATGCCAAATGATCATTCCCCTGGGCTGGATGGTTTCTCTGGTTTATTTCTTAAGATCTGTTGGCCTGTCATCAAATATGATTTTTATAGATTATGCCAAGAATTTTGGAATTGTTCTGTCAATCTCCAAAGCATCAACAACTCCTTCATCACTTTGATCCCCAAAATTCAAGCTCCTGAAGGGCCTAATGACTTCAGGCCCATCTCCCTGCTCAATTTATGTCTCAAATTGCTCACCAAAATTTTGGCCAATAGACTTCAAGACAAAATCCTAAAATTGGTGCATACTAACCAATATGGTTTTTTAAAATCAAGGAATATCCAAGATTGTGTAGGCTGGGCTTATGAATATATTCATCAATGTAAGCAGGGGTCGGTTGAGACTGTTATCTTGAAGCTTGATTTTGCAAAAGCATTTGATACAGTGGAACATGAGGCTATTATCAAGGTTTTTCAGTGTTTTGGTTGTGATGACAGATGGCTTTCATGGTTGAGTATGCTTATGAGTACAGGCACCTCTGAGGTGCTCCTTAATGGGGTCCCGGGTAAGAAATTCTTCTGTCGAAGGGGTGTGCGTCAAGGAGATCCTCTTTCTCCACTTTTGTTTGTGGGTGTGTCAGACCTTTTGCAAGGAATGGTTAATCATTTGTTTCACTCTGGAACTCTTCATGCGCCTCTGAACATTCCTAACACTGATTTCCCCATTGTTCAATATGCCGACGACACTCTTCTGATATTGCAAGCATGTCCTATTCAACTTGCTGCTCTCAAGATCCTACTTGAAGACTTCTCTCTGGCCACTGGATTACGGGTGAATTATGCCAAGTCTTGTTTGGTCTCGGTCAATATTTCTGATGAATCTCTTCACAGCTTAGCTCAGAGTTTTGGGTGCGCAACTGGTTCTCTTCCTTTCACATATTTGGGTCTTCCTTTAGGGATTACAAAACCAACAATGCAGGATTTATCTCCTTTGGTCAGCTTAGTAGAGCGTCGACTCAATGCCAGTGCTTGTTTCCTGGGATATGGGGGTCGTTTGGAATTTGTCCGATCGGTTCTGTCATCTCTCCCATCCTTCTTCATGTGTTCTCTCAAGGTGCAAAAAACTATTCTGAATATTTGCAATAGAGCACAAAGACACTGTCTATGGGCTAAAGAGGAAGATTCTAGTTCTGTCAATGCCCTTGTTGCTTGGTCTAGAGTTTGCCGTCCTAAGAAACATGGTGGCCTTGGTGTGCTGAATCTAGAACTCCAAAACAAAGCCTTATTGTTGAAGCAATTGCACAGATTCTACTCAAAAGCAGATGTGCCTTGGGTACATTTGGTTTGGTCACTTTATGGTGAAGAGGTTCCACATGCCAAGTCCAAGAGGGGATCATTCTGGTGGAGAGACATTTTTTCCCTGGTGGACGATTACAGAAGTATCTCACATTGCAAAATTGGCAATGGCTCAACTGTGCTTTTCTGGAAGGATTTCTGGGCTAATGGTGAACTTCTATGTGATAAATATCCTAGGTTATTCTCCTATGCCCTCAATGAAGATATTTCGTTGGCTGCCTTTGCTTCATCGCATGATGCTGCTGCAGTTTTTGCTCTTCCTTTATCGGTTGAAGCATATGAGGAGTATCAAGAGGTGAGTACTCTTGTAAATGCTACGCCAATCTCCAATGAGCAAGTGGATACTAGATCTTTTGTGTGGGGTGAGAAATATAAGCCTGCAAAGTACTATAACTTTCTGTTTGCTCAAGTGCCTCAAGATATTGCTCTCAATGCAATATGGGCTTCCAAAGCAATGCCGAAGCTGAAAGTGTTTCTCTGGACTTTGATGCTGGATAGGCTTAATACTCGTGACATCATGTTGAGAAAACACTGGAATATTGATTCTGGCCCGGATTGCAGCTTATGTCATGCTCAGTTATTGGAAAACAGGGATCATCTCTTCTTTGACTGTGAGTTTGCTAAGGCCTGTTGGACTTCTATTGGGATCAACTGGATCAGCTCTGGTGACTTTACTTCGAATTTCATAGCAGCTAATAATTCCTTCCATGGACCTTGTTTCTTGGAAGTCATGGCTTGTGCGTGTTGGAATATCTGGAAAGTTCGTAATGAACTCATCTTTGAGGGGCGTCCTTCCTCTCTTGCCAGATGGAAAGTGGGGTTTCGTAGTGATCTTTATTTGCACAAGTTTAGGGTCAAATCAGCCCTTGTTCAACCCCTAGTTGACTGGCTGCTCTACTCTTTGGTTTAATTTCTCTTCTTCCACCTAGGTTGTAGTTCCACCACCCCTCCCCCCCCCCCCCCACTCCCTTCATGTTGTAATTCCCTTTGTACTTTGGACTCCTTGTCTTTTTATTCATAAATAAAAAAATTGACACCGTAGGGGCTTCCCTTACGGTAAAGGTGTCAAAAAAAATACAATCCGAAAAAACTTCTCAATAGATCGAACGAGAGCTATGTTATTGCTTGATCGACCGAGCCCTACGCGCGTCCAAGTCCAACTTATAATATTTCCATGTTTGAAGAAATCCTATAAAAGTTTAGGGCTTGATTTGCAAATTTCAGCATCTTTTTACCACAATTAACAAGTGCCATAAATCGAACCCGTAATGGTGACATCTAATGCACAACCAGCAAAAAAAGGGGCACAACCACCAACTTAAACTCCACTGAAGACCCATGAAAATAAATAGTTCCATGTCATTCATCAACCACCAACAAGCAAACAACCCCACTGTTTGCATGAGTGCACAATATAACTTACATCAAGAAACGCAACCCCATAACTTAACAAACAAACAACATTTGTACAGGGACAGAGAGCACATGATGCTCTCACATCCCAGAATAAATAAGCAAAGTGAGAGAAAAATAGCATAAATAAAACACTTGTGACTGACTTCACTCATGGCACATGCCCACCCGTTGTGCATGACCATCAGCATGACCATAACTTATTATCTACACCAAAACCACCACAAGCCGTGATCGAAGCATGAGGTACTCTCATAATTTAAGGGAAAAAAGACAACCTCTGATTCTTCTCCTCTTCCACACCATGATTCATATGAAGCCCATAACAACTTGTACCGCACGAGGAAGAAGAAACAGCTGTTGCTGCTGCAGCTAGCACACGGCGATGTTGAGCACCGATACCTTGTGTGCATGGTTCTTGGCCTGCTTCTTGGACGTGGTTGCGGCATGCCTAGCGTTTGCTGCAGGATGCTGCTTACTGCTGCTGTGGCATTTGCACTGGTTGTCTAGGCTGTCACGGCACACGCGGCAACAGGGTCTCGTGGTCTCACTCTCCTCCGACCAGTGGGAGGTGTCCATGGAAGCCTTCTTCCTTCCCAGCTTCGGTGACTTGGGACGGGTTGTGGGTAGCTGCAGGCAACAAGTTCATTAACAGAGTGTTAAAACTTAAGACCAAAGCATCTTTAATTTAACCTACAGAGAAAATTGAATATTTTTTTGGTGTCTACCTTCTTGTATTCAGCCTTGGGAGAAGGTGCCTCATGGTAGAAGCTTGGCATGGGTGTGGCTTTGAATGTCAGGCTTTTCCTAAGTAGCCTGAGAGCCTCCTCTTGTTCTCTCTACAGATTCAGAATGTAAGAGATCATTGTAAGTTTGCTTCAGAAAACTGTTAGCATGTTTTTTTTTCGAAATGGGGAAGCTCCAGCCTCTGCATCAAAGTGATGCATATGGCCTCTGCATCAAAGTGTTAGCATGTCCTGATGCATTGATTTAAATTTTTGGTGCGTTTCAGTAGAAGACCATTCTGATTCTTGAGACAAAGTTCCTGATCTGAAGGTATATAATTACTATCCTCTCCCTCTCCTCCAAGATAGATGACGTTTTTTTTACTTTTTTGGTTTTTAATATGCAACTCCGAATGTTACGTTTTGTATGAATGTGCAAGTAAAAATAATATGTTGGTATATTTGCTATTAAGAAATCTCATGAAACTATTCCTACCTACAAAATCTGAATATTTTTTTTCAAATTTAGTGATTAAGATAGAGAAGTGACTACAAACTTCCTAAAACCTCATTCCTTCTGTTGCAGAAAAATAATCATCTCTTGTGCCACAGAACTAGTATGAACACCAAAAAAGCAGACAAGAGGATGAATCTTCAATGAAAAAAGCTCAAACCAGACAAATTACCTTCAACCTAGCTTCCAACTGAATTTTCTGTTCCTCCATAGCTTGGTGTTTCTCCTCCAACTTCGAATAATACTGCAATAAACCATGAAAACAAAGGGTGAGAACCTTCTTTCCCTTTCCCTCACCATGTTTGTATTTTCATGCACAAAATAATACATACTTCTCTGCGCTTCTCAGCACGTTCAGTGCATCTGAAGACTGGGCCTGATGGGACAGTAATAGTCTTTCCGTTCAACGATTTCCTACATGAAAAAGTTTAGTAAGCTTAGCATTGTGGAAGAGAGAGGCGCTATAACCATATAACATCCTGTGCCCAAGTTGTGAAGCATACGAGTTCGTGAGAGTAGAGGCATTCCAGTCATCCGGACTATTTCTATTAGTAGCTTGTAGTGGCTTCCTTGTAGTTGCAGATTTACTTCTCTGTAAGAAATACGTACATAGTTATATGTATGCCCACACTCAATTTTGTTAAAAACGAAAGATTAGGTGCAGAATTATGTATACAGAATATTCGTAAATGTATATAGAAAGCTCATTAAGAGTATGCATTAATATTGATGTTTCACATATAAAAGTAATGAATATATGGAATTATATTTTCCATTCTGCTAAAAGGCCTAGAGTAGGTGAGGATAACAAGTAAAGAAATAAAGGTTCAGGCAAAACAACAGGTTCATACCTTCATCTTCTTCGTCGAACTTGTCAATACACACTTTGCATTTTCGTACACATTTCCATGTCCAGTGGATGAATTGTCATTGGATAGATCAGGAGGGTACCCACTAACATCGCCTGGCTCTGACTGAGCACCTTTTTTGGGTTCCAGCCCATCTTCCATAGATGTGACTGAGGCACTATCACTTGCATCTGTTCCTGTCACCGGAAACGTTTCTTGATTCTGTTGTTCATCAGCACTAGTTGCAACACAATGGTGCGCCACATCTCCTTTCTCAACATTAACAGCAGAGGCTTCCTTTGTAGCAGGCTCTGAATTTATACAACGATTATCATTAGACTGCTCCAAACATTTAATACAAGAAACCATCAGGTTGAACTGCTTCATCCAGCTGATGGTCGAAATATTTATGAAGTCAAATTAAACCTTAAGCTGCAACAAGCTTACCTTCATCAGTCTGTCCAGCATGGCCTCTGACGGGGGAACCATCATGTTCAGTACCTCCGTCGACATCAGCAGTTTCTAATGGTTCCGAGACACCATTCTCAGATTGTGATAGCACAGAACTTTGGGCATGGACAGTGCCCAAAAGTTCTGCTGGATGGTCACACTTATCCTCCATGTTATCACAAGATGAAAGGATGAAGGAAAATTCCAGCTCCTCTTTGGAAGACTGGAGTACTGCTCCAGAAGATAAAGTATCTTCAATAAGTATCTTCAGCAAGTATTTGTTGGTATTGATTAACTCAGTGTAAAGCATGCAAAAAGAAAATAGGATTCTCTACTCTTTCAAAGAATTGAAACTGACAACGCAACGAAGAGAAAAGCTTCATATCCTTCATGTGGACACTAAAGTTCCTTACTACCTTTCAGGATAATGACATGGAAGGTTGGAAAAAATTTGATGTGTGGAGTTTGACGGCCTATCTGACATGATAACAGATAGCGATTAGCTATCATTCCAATTCAGATCCTCCAATCAGTTACGTACTTATTTGTTGGTATTATAAAATTGTGATCAGCATATAAAAGGAAAAAAGGTAAAAGCAAAAAAGGAATCAAAGAGACAAAGGGAACGCAAAGAGTTGACCCCGGTGCTGCTAGTCTGCTACAAACTGAAGAAATGGAAGAATCAGATGAATAAGACAGAGACATGTGAATCTTGAATTGGATCATATGGTGGGTTCGCCAAGCGTATGATTATTACAATTGGGCATGCAGTGTTCTTAAAAAGGCTAAAGCTGCCCTGAGCTGTACTTGTTCTGTTATTTTAGGATTTGCTATGACCCATGACATATACTACTAGTTAATTAGTACATGCAAGCTTGCAGTCATCTGATCTGCACCTGGTAAAGCAACATGATAGCAAGCTTGCTTGCCAGATAGAGTTCGGTTATGAATTCTTCCTAATGTTTTTATGTGATTCCTCCTAATGTTATAATACATTATCATTATTAAATAACTGGTCATTGACAGCAACAACTAGCACAAGGGGCCAATCTGCTCAAGCTCGATTACGCATATCTGTTTTCACATAAATAAAAGTTCCCAAAAAACAGAAAACAATTTAGCTATTTAACATTTCGCTGGTCGGTAGCATTGACCATCAAACGCCACCTATAATTGTAAACGAGTTTATCCATTCCGGCAGCTAGCAAACCGCCAAGAAACATATTATCTTATCAAGCATGCAGTCCAAACTAGCACAAACCACAAGTCCTGTGGGACAGTGACCCCGCGACAACTAAAATCCTGTTCATTCACAGATCACAGAACCGCACTAGAAAGCAAGAGAGAGCCAAATACATCGTTCATCCATGAACGGACCAAAACTCTGATAAAATCCATCGAAAAGTATTGCAATTTTCTGCTGCCCAACAAGATCAAGAGCCGAATACTTTGGACAGAGAGGGCAAGATGCCAGGAAAATGTACTACTAATTTGGAGGACTCTTTGCTTCGGACGAGATGCAGAAACGATGAGGCAAAAACAGAAGCGAAATGCTACGGCTAACAGTCAGGAAGACAGGAATCAGCACTGGGTCAAGAAGCTAAAAGGGGATAAACCCTTGGTGTGGTATGTTACCTCGTGTTTCTTGGCCCTTTGTTTAGGTTTGTACTTCCTCCTCCTCGATGGGCTGATCGGCGGCTAGTTAATTCGACGGCGGAGGCACAGGACGATGGAGGTATTTGTAAGAGGAGGCAGGGGACTGAAGGGGGAGGGGGCGGAGTTGGAGTTGGAGGAGGAGATGGGTTCGTTGGTTTGAAGAGGGGTTAGCTCCGAGGCAGCTTTCGCCGCGGCCTTGCTTTCCTTTTGCATGGGGTCCCCTGCCTCCTGCTTTTGTTGGTTCGAATGTTTCGGGCGCCTCCAACTCAACTTCGTCATCCCTTCCTGGCGGTTCATGATGGCCGGTTAGCGCCTCTTGTTTGATCCTCCTCCTGCCTCTCTGCCACTTTTCTTTCTTCTCCTGTTATTACAGAGAGATGTAGGATTGTTGACCAGCTAAGTTGACCATTCATAAGAGAACACCAGTTTTTCTATTTAGAAGAGCCACACAGGATAATTGCCGACGATAAATAGAATGAGAGGTTGTGCCATATATTACAAGAGAACACCAGTTTTTCTCTTAGAAGAGCCTATGATCTCCTGACCACTAAGATGAAAAAGAAAAGAATTGTACCATATATTATCTCTTTGTCGTAAGTTTATGTTTCCACAAAATCGCTAATGGGAAACAACTCGCTTTTCCAAATTAGAGAGAGATTATGGTTCGCTACAAAGAGGCTCAATTGCAAATGCATATATAACAAACAATTAGGAGACTGTTTGGCTCGTTCGAGCACGGTAACATTGTGTTGTCCAAAGCTTTTGGACATGATAATCCTCAAGTTCCCTAAGCATAGAAATAAAAAAAAACGGTTATGAGCATCACTTGATGCAGAGGCCGGGGCTAAGCTCTCTATTTTGAAAAAAGCAGAGAAATATAATCTTTTTTTGCCATGTTCACATCAAAGGAGGGTTATCGCGGCTATCTATGAAACGGAACATAACTTAGCACGTGGAATGGATGCATTTCCGCGTGACTTCTACCGGTTATTTTTTTGGAGATGATCAAGGCTACTCTCCCACTATATTATAGTCTTAACCTCGGGGTTATTACATTGCTCCCAAGATGTAAAGAGGCTATGCGATTCCTTCCAATACGCTACATTGTGGATCTTGGGTGCCGGTTGTTTGTGTTCCCGCTAGCTCGTTAACCTTGACCGATGTGGTGTTGTAGTCCATTTTGGCAGCTTAGACAAAGGCTGTCTAGCGCCGGTTGGGAGCTTTCTCGAGCGTGTGGAGGCTGGTCTGAGTAGGCTCTCTCTTGTGCCAGCTATGTTCAAGACTATTCCTATAACGTGTCCTCCTAGTGAGGCCGGTGTTAGTTTTGTGGAAGACAAAGGAGCGAAGCTCTATGATTGTTTCACCCCTTCTGTTGGGGACATTCCTCGTCGATCTCTGCCCTTCCCCTTGTTCCGTTTACCATTGAGGGCTAGGCTATTGCAATGGTTGTAGCACCAGTGGTGCAGATAATGCCCAAGCTTCATGATCTATGTGCTAGCCCTGGTTTGCCTTTGCCGGTGGATGATACGAAGGTGGCCTCGCCGACGAACTTGTGTGTAGTACCGGATTCACTTATATCAGGTGATCAGCTAGAAGTGAACTTTCTTGTGCAATTGGATGTGGCTTTAGCGGCCATTAATTCCACCCCGTCGGCTCGTAATCTCAATGCCCTCTTTGCAAAAGAGCATTGTGACTTGCTCACCAAAATGGAGGTTTCTTGCCCTAGATCTGGAAGGGCGGTCGCTTGTCTCTAGAGACGAAGATTATGGGCAAAAGCAAAAAGGTGGGTGATTGCCCTGAGTCCGGCATACCAAAATAGAAGTCACTTAGGTGCAACGGAATGGAGAGTGGTGCCATCAGAAAGGTGTCCACAGATGCTTGATGGATAAGCTTCGATCTCTCGGCTTATCCTCGTGGTTTGGTGTTGCACATTGATTTTTGTTAAGGTGTTCTCATCCAGGGTTCCATCCTATTGTGCAAGTGATAGGTGTTTGGTCTGTAACGGGAGAGTTTGGTGTTCTTTCGGTGCGAGGAGTATCTATCCATTTTCATCCGGTTTTTTATAAATTAACAAGAAATTCTCTTATTCTTAATTAATAGTTTGAGGCAAAGCTTTTGCCTCAATTTAAAAAGGTCTGTTGAGCATCCCCTCGGGGATCAAATCCCCCGATTTCCCGGGTGGATGTGCTGACACGTGTCCCCCAAAATCCATAAATCTCCACTTTTTCTCCTATGTAGCAAAAAATATCCCCAGTTTTGCTTTTATGTAGCAAAAGATGGTTCGACAAAAAACAAAAGAAGGAGAGGCCTCACCGCCAGTTTCATGTAGATTCCATTTGCATTCATCAATCCCTTGTGTTAGTTGGACTTGAGCAAAACATTGAAGTAAGGCGTTCCAAGTATATAACCTAGGACTGATTAAGTCTCGCCCGAACCACACTCGGGGGAGAGTATTCCATGATAGATGCAATGGTATCTCCTTTGTGACGAGCAATATAAAGCAGGATACTATTCCTCGAGTGTGGTATTGCCTAGCCACCTCTCCTTCGAGAATTCCGATCCATCCTTAATCGAAAATAATCCAAAATGGAAGAAATGTTTCTTCGTAGCCATCATATATACCAGCCTAGAAATGCGAATCACCAGGCTTAAGTATACCTATGATAGGGCATTCGAGCCAACACATTTTTTAGGAGGGTTTGTCAAACACCATCTTCCGTAAGTAAATTGAACAACCACTTACGTCGGAGGGCAGTATTTTTTACCTTGAGGTCATGAATAACCAACCCTCCTTGGTCTTTGGGACGGCACACGACACTCCACTTAGCCAATCGATACTTCTTTTTCTCACTGTCCCTTGCCAAAAAAATCTAGACTAGTAATAATCCATTCTTTGTAAGACCTGTGGGACCCTGAGATCGGTGTTAAGCTAGTCTGAGACGACCTTCGCCTGACGTAAGTCAAACCTAGAGCTTGAGATCCTTACAATGAGAGAATCGATAACACAACAGTGACTCTACGACTCAAAACATTAATAGTTCAAACTCTTAACATAGTAAAGATCCAAATTATTACACGCAGACCCAACATTACAACAAGCAACTGAAAGAAAATTATGTTATGCTACATAACAAGATAGCAAAGGGCCTAAGAAGCCATAACATAAAGCGACGTCCAAGCCATACGACTCAGGATGTTGCCTTGCAACTCCAAACTACTCGTCGATCTCAACATAGAAACCACCTTTGGTTGGAGTAACTTCCTCTATAGGAAACATCAACGAAATAAGGCTGAGTACGAGATGTATTCAGGAATACTTAAATAACCTATTACTACACATGCTTGGTTAGAAAGGCCAAATGTGGAGTTTCTTTGAATAAAGCAAGTTTTCTTTGCAAGATAGCTAAGAAGATAAGCTCGGCTACTCAGATCACTTTTAAAAGGAAATAGAGTGACACTGGCTCTACTGATCATCATATGATATCCACCGAATCATTATCACCTGAACTTATCGACTAGGATCACCCCCTCTATCACCCTTGAGGAAGCAACACACTTTAGTTGCCAAGTTTTACGAATAGGTTAAACTTCCTTATGATCACAGAGTCCATTGCCAAGTCGTCCGTAATCGTAGGAACGACTTTTTGAAAAGATTTAACATGTGTGCACAACTTTACCCACTCGTGCCAACCGACTCATAATGCCACTGATGAAGCTCATACCTAGTACTGTCGGCAGAGGGTGGTTGACCACGACCTTTACCTTACTTTCTCCGAGACCATGAGCCACGCCCTAAGGATTATTTTGTCGTAATGATTCAAGTCATGAAGTCGGTCCTTAAGGATGTGAACAGGGACCAAGGTTACAGAGGCAGTGCCTTTCTTAACCCCTGCCACATTCATATATGATTCGCCTCCTCCTCCATCTCTTTTGAAAACATTTTCGATGCGTATGACAAATGAAAATCCGGAACTATGTGACTCACGGAATTGATTAGGCAAGTTAGTTAGTCGAGAAGGTTCCTTGGGCCTCCGTGTGGTTGCACTCTCAGTCTTGGTTCAAGAGGCGAGAACTCGGGTCCTAGGTCGGCAAGAACATGACAAATAACAACATCCCGATATGGCAGCACATCCACACATTTAAGCATGTTTAAGCACACAAATCTGATAATACCACGTCATCCTGTCATACTAGGTTCATTCGTAGCTCTGATTCATTACCGGATGGACCAGAGTTTACCAACTAAGCATGGCTAAGCATTACAGATATAAAGACTCTAGTGATACACACAAGGCAAACCTAGTCATGCTAGGAGCAGCGGATCAAGCAATTTAGTTGACATGGAATGTAGCATGCATCATATAGGATAACTCTAACTACCGATAAAAGACATTTGGATCGTATGCGATAAATAGTAGAATGTAAAATACTTTGAAATCATAGGTGAAAATATGACGGGCCAGGCTTGCCTTGCCCTTTAGTAGATGAGTACGGATATTCAGCAGTGTTCAGCTCGGGCTTCAGTTCGGTCCCTATTGTGAAGAACCAAATACTGGAAAGTAGAACACAATCAACACAAGCATCGATGCAATGCACACACAATATGAATGATATGTCATATTAGAGATGTTTATATTAACCCTAAGTGCAAAGGTCAATTTAAATGGGTTTGAAAGTTAAACCCATACATAAATAAATGTTTATTAGTGGTTCACTAATAAATCCATTTAAATAGTCGCCATAATGTATGAATGTCATTTAAACATGTAGAACTTATTTTTCTATTTTTTGATGTATTATTCACATTTACTTGATTTGTAATGAATTAGTTATGTATTTTACAAGTATTATTTCATTATAAACAATTACAATTCTAAAAATCTAATTATTGATAATTGGGACCTACTTGTCATAATTCTATTCATTTTAGAAAACATTATTGAAAAGGTCTAGAAATCTGACATGGGTACCCACTTGTCAGGATTATTATTTACAGAAAACAATTTTAGAAATATAAAAGGGTAGGCTGACGTCAACATGGCCAGTACCTCCCAGGTCGAGCATTGACTCGTCACCTGGGAGCTTGCGGGCTGTGGGGCTATGCGCGTTGGGTGCGCACGTCCATGGGGAACCAGAAGAGAGAAGCGCCGCCAAAAAATGGTCGTCAGAGCATCGCCGGCGAGGGAGCCGAGCGGCGACAGATGGAGGCACATGATGTGGGTACGCTCCAAAATGAGAGGGAGAGGGAAAAGTATTCCAGGAGGACTAGAAGCTCACAGGGAGCGAGATGGAGGGGTCGGTGAGGCTCGGCGGGGTCGGAGTTGAACGATTGGCGATGGACTTTCTTCGGAGGTTCGAGCTCATCAGCGTCGACTGGGGGCTTCCTAGCTTGCGTGGCTCAACGAGGAGGACGAGGGTGTCGAGACAGAGCTCCTGGGATCCACATCTAGGCTCGGTTGGTGACTAACGACGGAGCAAGAGCTCAGTTAGAGCTAGGGTTTCAGAAGATGGAGAGCAAGGATGAAGAAGTGCGGAACCTAGGGTTTGTTGGCAACGACGGAGGAACTTTATAGGCTGGAGTACGTCGGTAGCAGGGATCATGGCGCGACACGGCAATGAACGGCAACGGCAACGCCACTGAGTTGCTTGCCGGCAAGAGTAGAAGACAAAGGGGATTTTGTAGAAAACCCCCTGGCTTAGGAGAATTTCAAGGAACCTTTAAAAATAGGGTAATTTGAATCATTTAATGATTCAAACAAGGTCCAAGATTTATGAAATTTGAGAGTGGCTTTTTAGAGAGAGGGAAGAAGGTCCACAAAATATTGTTTGAAATTATTAAAACTATTTTTAACACATTCTTCATAGAGGGAAGAATGAACAACTTAGGGTTTGTTCCTTTATTATTTATTGAATTTTTTCTCAAGTGAGAATTAGATGCATGCCATGCTCCTGATA
The DNA here is from genome assembly GCA_007115705.1 of Dactylis glomerata. Lineage (NCBI taxonomy): Eukaryota > Viridiplantae > Streptophyta > Magnoliopsida > Poales > Poaceae > Dactylis > Dactylis glomerata. The sequence goes on from QXEO01000222.1 coordinate 3,034,296, forward strand.
AAGTACATTATTGATTTAACAAACTTGGGATGTTACAAGACTGCTTTTGGAATAAGGAAGAAAGATATCTTATACAAGACCATGTTGGTTAGTATTGAACTAATGAGAACCAATCTTCCTCCCAGAGACAACAACTTACCTTTCTAGCTACTTAAACGTTTGTAGTCTCTCCTTGACTAGTTTTTATTCAGCGATTGTATTTTCCGATAATGAATCCAAATACCAAAATATCTAATAGGAAAGTGATACTACCCGGAGCTGAATAAATTGGCATACTGGTTAGACGTGTCTTGAGCTTCATCGAAACAAAACAACTCATTTATACGGAAGTCTATTTTTAGAACCAAAAGTTGCTTGAAAGCTGCTAAAATCAATTTCAGGTTTTTGTCTATTTCAAAGTCATGTTCCATAAAGAGAATCGTATCTCGCACATATCAAAGAATACAAAGACCACCATCAACAAGATGTGGAACAACACCCTCAATCTGACCATCAATCTTGGCATTTTCAATCATTACGGCTAACATATTAGTCACTATATTAAATAGCATGGAGGATACTGGATCACCTTGTATGAGTCCTTTCTTTGACTAAAATTATTTACCAATGTCATCATTGACTTTGATGGAAACAGTACCTCCTGACACAAATTTTTTAATTAGAGCACGCCACACATTCGAGAATTTTCTTTCATTCTGAGAATTTGTTGGAGGAAATACCAATTGACTTTAACATAAGGTTTCTCAAAATCCAATTTTAAAATTACCACATTTAACTTTTTTCCCATGTAGTTTGTGTACCGTTTCATGAAGTATTACCACCCCATCTAGGATTTTCTTCCTTGCATGAAAGCAGTTTGAGAGGGACAAAATACATGGTCTGCCACCATCTTAAGTCTCATAGTGGCTACTTTAGTGAAAATCTTGAAAAAAACATTTAGTAGACGACAGATAGGTCTTGTTAAATCCTTTCCGCCTCATCAACCTTAGGTAACGAAATTATCTTGCCAAAATTTATACCAAACAATTTTAGTTATCTGATATGAACCGGACCTTTCTAGGAGCCATGTTTTGATAGTCTCCTAGAATGTTTGATAAAAATCAGTTGAGAAACCTTCTGGGCCTGGTGCTTTGTTGTGTTTCATTAGAAAAATCGTCTTTCTTACTTCGTGATCCATATACAAGGCAGTAAGTAGGGTATTTTGTTTAGTAGAAACCTAGGGTATCTCATCTGCTTGAGATCCATCCACACTAGTGGAAAACGGGCCTTTGGCCTGGACCCTTTAGTCCCGGCCGCAATCTGGGCCGGGACTAAAGGCCCGGCCACGTCGCCCCAAAATCGCCTAGCCGCCCGGGAGGCTTTAGTCCCGGCCCGTAACGAGCCTTTAGTCCCGGTTTGAGACACAAACTGGAACTAAAGGGCTATGCGCTGAGCGGCCCGCATGTGCGCCCCCTTTAGTCCCGGTTTGTGTCTCAAACCGGGACTAAAGGCCTCTGCCTATATATATGGCAGCAGCCCCTCTCCCCTCTTCCTTGTATTTTTCTAGGATGAAGGAGTGTGGGTGTGTGCTAGTTCTCCATTTCATTGCTATGCACTAGAGGTGTTTGTTAAAATGTGTGTTAGAGCGATGCCGCTTCAGTTCACCGAACACAACTACGATATGAGCTGCCCGAGCCACGCTTAAGCCTCTTCCTTTTTATTTCCACTTATTCTAAAAGGTTAGCAACTATATTTCCTTGTTTAGACCATACGGTACTAATTTTTAGGATCGTGATTGTGTTTGATATACTGTCGTATGACGCAGATGAGCCATCCATGGATGTACGGTGATCGAGACACAACTGCTTACAGAGAAGGTGTGCATTCTTTTTGAGATGCGGCCGATGCGAACAAGCATGGTGGTGGCTATATGTTTTGTCCATGTGTTGAATGTCGGAATGAGAAGGATTACACTTCCTCAAGAGTCATTCAGAGCCACCTGCTTCGGTCCGTTTTTATGTTGGGCTATAATGTTTGGACCAAGCACGGAGAAAGAGGGGTTATGATGGAAGACGACGATGAAGAAGAAGAGAACGATGATAACAACTACTGATCTATGTTCCCTGAGTATGCTGATACCGCAATGGAAGACAATGAAGAAGAAGATCAGGGTGAAGAACGGGAACCAGATGAGCCCGCTAATGATCTTGGCCGGGTCATTTCTGATGCACGGCGAGGCTGCGACACAGAAAAGGAGAGGTTGCAGTTCGAGCAGATGTTACAGGACCACAACAAATTGTTGTACCCAACTTGTGAAGATGGCCAGAAGAAGCTGAGTAGCACACTGGAATTGCTGAAGTGGAAGGCAGAGACCGGTGTGACTGACTCGTCATTCGAAAAGTTGCTGGTACTAATGAAGAAGATGCTTCCAAGAAAGAACGAATTGCCCGCCAGCACGTACGAAGCAAAGAAGCTTGTCTACCCTCTAGGATTAGACGTGCAGAAGATACATGCATGCCCTAATGACTGCATCCTCTACCGCGGTGAGAAGTACGAGAATATGGATAAATGCCCAGTATGCACTGCATTGCGGTATAAGATCAGAAAAGATGACCCTGGTGATATTGAGGGCGAGCCACCCAGGAAGAGGGTTCCTGCCAAGGTGATGTGGTATGCTCCTATAATACCACAGTTGAAACGTCTGTTCAGAAATAAAGATCATGCGAAGTTGTTGCGATGGCACATGGAAGATCGTATGAAAGACGACAAGTTGAGGCACCCCGCTGATGATCGGCAGTGGAGAAAAATCGAGAGAAAGTTCCCGAGATTTGTAGGTGACGCAAGGAACTTATGGTTTGGTCTAAGTACAGATGGCATGAATCCTTTTGGGGAGCAGAGTTGCAGTCACAGCACCTGGCCCGTTACTCTATGTATCTACAACCTTCCTTCTTGGTTGTGCATGAAGCGGAAGTTCATTATGATGCCAGTGCTTATCCAAGGTCCAAAGCAACCCGGCAACGACATTGATGTGTACCTAAGGCCATTAGTTGATGAACTTTTACAGCTGTGGGCCGAACCAGGAGTACGTGTGTGGGACGAGCACAAACAAGAGGAATTTGACCTTTGAGTGTTGCTTTTCGTAACCATCAATGATTGGCCTGCTCTTAGTAACATTTCAGGACAGTCAAACAAGGGATACAATGCATGCACGCACTGTTTGGATCAGACAGAAAGTATATATTTGGACAAATGTAGGAAGAATGTGTACCCATACAATCGTCATTTTCTTCTGCCCAAGCATCCCTTAAAGAAAAAAGGCAAGCATTTCAATGGCAAGGCAGAACCCCGGGGGAAGCCTGTCACCCGTACTGGTGCTGAAGTATTTGATATGGTCAAAGATTTAAAAGTAATCTTTGGAAAGGGTCCTAGCAGCCAACCTGTTCCTAACGGCCCTGATAAGCGCGCACCCATGTGGAAGAAGAAATCTATATTTTGGGAGCTACCCTATTGGGAAGTCCATGAGGTCCGCTCCGCAATCGACGTGATGCACCTGACGAAGAATCTCTGCGTGAATATTCTAGGCTTCCTGGGCTTGTATGGGAAGTCAAAAGATACACCGGAAGCACGGGAGGACCAGGAACGTCATAAAGGAAGAGATGACATGCATCCAGGGCAGTTTCAAGGGCGTGCCAGCTACGCTCTTACCAAGGAAGAGAAGGAAATCTTCTTTGAAGTCCTTTTCAGTATCAAGGTCCCGACTGGCTTCTCGTCGAATATAAAGGGAATCGTAAATATGAAAGACAAAAAATTCCAAAACCTAAAGTCTCATGACTGCCATGTGCTTATGACGCAATTGCTTCCAGTTGCATTGAGGGGAATTCTATCGAAAAATGTTCGTCTGGCAATTGTGAAGGTATGTGCATTCCTCAATGCAATTTCTCAGAAGGTAATCGATCGAGAAAGTTTATCAGGGTTACAGATTGATGTGGTCCAATGTCTGGTCAGCTTCGAGTTGTTATTCCCGCCATCCTTTTTCAATATAATGACACACCTCCTAGTTCACCTAGTCGAAGAGATTAGAATTCTCGGTCCTGTGTTTCTACACAATATGTTCCCCTTCAAGAGGTTCATGGGAGTCATAAAGAAATATGTTCGTAACCGTGCTAGGCCAGAAGGAAGCATCTCCAAGGGCTATGGAACATAGGAGGTCATTGAGTTTTGTGTGGACTTTCTTCCTGACCTTAAGCCGATTGGTGTTCCTGAATCTCGGTATGAGGGTAGGCTGACAGGAAAAGGCACACTTGGAAGGAAAGCAAAAGTATGTATGGACGGGCATTCTTTATCTCAAGCACACTACACAGTTCTACACAATTCCACCGTGGTGGCTCCGTATATCGTGAGACACAAGAATATTCTACGCTCCAAAAACCCGGGGAAGGCTGACTCTTGGATTAAAGGGGAACACGAGAAGACTTTCGACAGTTGGTTGCAGACACATCTCATGAATGATGACACCGTTGGAGATCAGCTGTACTATTTGTCCAGGCCACCATCTTCGACTATATGTACTTTCCAAGGGTACAAGATAAATGGGAATACATTTTACACAGTTGCCCAAGATAAAAAGAGCACCAACCAAAACAGTGGTGTCCGCTTTGATGCAACAGACGATAATGGGCACTGTTTGGAAACATATTACGGGTACATAGAGGAGATATGGGAACTTGACTATGGATCTACTTTTAAGATCCCTTTGTTTCGGTGCAAATGGGTGAAGCTGACAGGAGGCGGGGTAGTTGTAGACCAAAAGTACGGCATGACAACAGTGGATCTCAACAATCTTGCGTACATGGACAAACCATTCGTCCTAGCCAACGATGTCGCTCAGGTTTTCTATGTGAAGGACATGTCTACAAAAACGAGAAAAAGAAATCAGCAAAAGAAGACATCGTCCGATGAGCCAAAGCGCCACATAGTTCTTTCAGGGAAAAGAAACATCGTGGGAGTAGATGACAAGACATACATGTCAGTAGATTATAATAAGTTTCATGAAATTCCGCCCTTCAAAGTGAAAACTGACCCAAGCATCCTACTGAATGATGAAGATTCTCCATGGCTACGACCCAGAAGAAAACAGAAATAATAGATAGGAATGTTGGTGCAATAATGTAATAATGTATTAAACCTTTTATGTAATGCATATATGAAATGTACTAAATCTTTATTTAAGGAGCATGCATGTATGACAACCTTTAGTCCCGGCTGGAGGGTGCAACCGAGACTAAAGCTGTCGGCAGGATAAGGACGCATGGGTAACCTTTAGTCCCGGCTGGTGGGTGCAACCGAGACTAAAGCTGTTGGTAGGATAAGGATGCATGGGTGGATGCACTGCTCGATGAGATAAAGCATGTAGCGCACGACGCCTCTGTCGGAGGAACAAGACAAAAGTAGAAGCGACGCCGTGCCTATAAAAGGAGCATCGATATGCCATGGCAAGCACAGCTCGAAGGCAGGGAGAGTTTCATCCCCATGGATGGAGGAAAGGGTTGGGAAATCTCCCGTGGCAGAGCTTCTCGAAGATGTCGTTGGTGCTCACGCCCTACGGCATCTTCGGAAGCTCTGCCTCGGAAAAATTTCCCTGCAAGCCCGTGAAAGACTCCATCTCCTCTAATAGTTATGGAGGAAAGGGTTGGGAAATCTCCCGGTGCGGAGCTTCTCGAAGATGTCGTTGGTGCTCACGTCCTACGGCATCTTCGGAAGTTCCGCCTCGGAAAAATTTCCGTGCAAGCCCGTGAAAGACTTCATCTCCTCTAACAGTTACGGAGGAAAGGGTTGGGAAATCTCCCGTGGCGGAGCTTCTCGAAGATGTCGTTGGTGCTCACGCCCTACGGCATCTTCGGAAGCTCCGCCTCGGAAAAATTTCCCTGCAAGCCCATGAAAGACTCCATCTCCTCTAACAGTTATGGAGGAAAGGGTTGGGAAATCTCCCGTGGCGGAGCTTCTCGAAGATGTCGTTGGTGCTCACGCCCTACGGCATCTTCGGAAGCTTCGTCTCGGAAAAATTTCCCTGCAAACCCGTGAAAGACTCCATCTCCTCTAACACTTATGGAGGAAAGGGTTGGGAAATCTCCCGTGGCGGAGCTTCTCGAAGATGTCGTTGGTGCTCACGCCCTACGGCATCTTCGGAAGCTCCGCCTCGGCACACTTTTCATATTCATAGTTTTATCAGATTCTAAAATATACATAAAGAATATTAATCAATATAGTTTTAATTGTAAATGGAAAAATAGTTAATAATTTGGATAGTTAAAATAATTAATTTTGAAAATAGAAAATAGTTTTGAATTAGTTATTCAATTTCAAACACTTTTCATATTAATAGTTTTGTCAAATTCTAAAATATACAAAAAAATATTAATCAATATAGTTTTAATTGAAAATGGCAAAATAGTTAATAATTTGGATAGTTTAAATAATTAATTTTGAAAATAGAAAATAGTTTTGAATTAGTTATTCAATTTCAAACACTTTTCATATTCATAGTTTTATCAGATTCTAAAATATACAAAAAGAATATTAATCAATATAGTTTTAATTGAAAATGGCAAAATAGTTAATAGTTTGGATAGTTAAAATAATTAATTTTGAAAATAGAAAATAGTTTTGAATTAGTTATTCAATTTCAAACACTTTTCATATTCATAGTTTTATCAGATTCTAAAATATACATTAGTTATTCAATTAAAAATTAAAAATTCATATTTGAAATGAAAATCTTAAAAAAATTCAGCATTGGCGCGCATTTATTGCCCCTTTAGTCCCGGTTGGAGCCACCAACCGGGACTAAGGGGGGGGGGCTCGGGCGCGAACCGCCGACCACCCTTTAGTCCCGGTTGGGGGCTCAAACTGGGACTAAAGACCCCTTTAGTCCCAGTTTGAGCCCCCAGCCGGGACTAAAGGGGGAGGGGGGTATATATGCCCCGCGCCGCCCCCTTCTTCTTCCCCGGCCAACACTTAGCAGTTTCGGAAACAAGCGCGAGGAGATCATCCCCTGGATCATTGCGGTCGCCGAAATCCGTCACCGGCGCCGTCAACCATCACCGCGCCGCCGCCCGTGCTGCCGCCGTGCCGCCCGCCCGCCCGTGTGCTGCCGCGCGCGTGCGCCTCCCGCCGTGTTGCCGCCGCGCCCCCCGGCCAACTCCGACCCGCGGCCGCCCCCGGCTAACTCCGGCCTGCGCCCGCACCACCGCCCCGCCCCCGGCCGACCGACCCCTGCAAATTAAGAAGGTAAAAAAAGGTTCTAATTTTGTTAATTTTTGTTAAGTAGTAATATTTTTGTTAATTTCTTGTTAAGTAGTAATATTTGTTAGCAAATAGGTTAGCAAAATAATTATTACTAATAGAAATGCTATATAAATTGTTAGTAAATAGGTTAGCAAAATATTTGTTAATAGTAATAATTGTTAGCAAATATTTGTTAAGTAGTAATAATTGTTAGCAAAATAATTGTTAGTAAATAGGTTAGCAAAATAATTGTTAGTAATAGAATTGTTAGCAAAATAATTATTAGTAATAGAAATGCTATATAGATTGTTAGTAAATAGGTTAGCAAAATATTTGTTAAGTAGTAATAATTGTTAGCAAATATTTGTTAAGTAGTAATAATTGTTAGCAAAATAATTGTTAGTAAATAGGTTAGCAAAATAATTGTTAGTAATAGAATTGTTAGCAAAATAATTGTTAGATATAATAGAAATAGAAATTGTTAGATAGAATAGAAAATTGTTAGATATAATAGAAATAGAAAATTGTTAGATATAATAGAAATAGAAAATTGTTAGATACAATAGAAAATTGTTAGATAGAATAGAAAATTGTTAGGGTTAGTAGTTAGAAAATTGTTAGGGTTAGTAGTTAATTTGTTTTGTTATTAGTTAGGGTTAGTAGTTAGAAAATAAGTAAGGTTATTTTGTTAGTTATTATTCCATATAGCGTCCATAATTGAAATATAAATGTCGTTTTTTTGCAGAAACTATGGATCCACATAGCAAGAACCTCGAAGAGGAAGAACTTATCGAAGATATAATCAAAGACGCCCCGACGTTGAACCAGCTGAATCTCCATCCTCATATCTGAACCCCTCCGGAGATGGAATGGAGGTCGACCGACACGAAGATGAAGTCGACGGGGCAGGCGATAGCTCCGATGACGGAGAAGGTGATAGCTCCGCTGATGGAGAAGCCAGTGGAGAAATAACGAAGTCCGGTGAGGTATACATATAAAGTTCGGCAATCAGTTGTAATATTGGAGATAGCTCTATATTGTATACATATACATTAATTTGACGAATGTTTCTCCCTCTTAGGCCTCCACATCGAGCAAAGCTACGAAATGAGGCCTGACCAAAAAGTTGGATGCACGGACGCATTACACCTTTGAGGTGATATTGCCTACGGGCGAACCCAAGCTTCCTAAGAATGCTGCTGACACATTCAAGAAGCAATGCGGAGTTCTCGTTAGAGATCACGTCCCGATCAGCGTTCGGGAGTGGAACAAGCGCAAAGGGGCAGCCGATAGTGACTATGTCGCTGAAAGGTACAAAGATAGTCTTTGGAATGATCTCATGGCACATTTCAACCTGCCAGAATATGAGAATGAAGACGCCGCAAAAAAACTGAGGGCCAAAGTTAAGCAGTGGACTCTAAAGTAGATGGCCGAACTGTTCCGGACATGGAAGAAGAAGCTATGGAAAAACTATCTGAAGACAAAAAAAGTACCAGTATTCGAGGGGTATCTAGCCAAGCAGGCGAATCACTGGAAGGCATTTCAGGAGTACAAGGAGTCACAAGATGCCAAGGCATTATCAGAAAAGAACAAGAAAAATGCCGACAAGAAGAAATATCACCACACGCTGGGGCCAGGGGGCTATGAGACTGCCATCCCAAAGTGGGATAAGAAAGAGCAAGATATGCTAGCTAAAGGGATCATACCTGAACCCATCCGTGATGAGTGGGAATTGAGAGCAAGAAATTGGTTCCTTGCGCATGGTGGTTCGTACGACGAAGAAACAGGGGACCTTATCAGCAGTGACGGTCTTAGGATACCCAGGGAGAATTAGAAAAAAATAGTGAAAGAAATTAAAGAGGGAAAAAGATAGTTCACTCCAGATAGAGAGAAAGATTTGCTCACACTGGTCCTCGGCAATGACGAACATGGAGGACGAACGCGAGGCTTTGGTCCTTCTTACCCGTGGTGGCTTGGGTTTGCCAGAGACCAAGACACTTACAGAAGCCGAGCGAGAGCAAAGAAGCGACAACAGGATGAGGAAAATGACAAGTTCAACCAGTTGCTTGCCAGGCTTAATGAGCAACAGCAGCAGATTGACGAACTTAGAGGAGTAGTGCGCCAGCAAGATCCTGCACTCGATATTACCGCCGCCCCATCTAAGAGGAAAAGCAGCGTGGCTAAATCTGAGGCCCCGACCGACGATGCATGAAGAATGATAGAGGGCGGTCCCGGCTACCCCGTGGATGGAATCAAGGAGTCAACATCATGTGAACTCCATCAGAGAATCAAGAACATATCCATGAAGGTGGCCGTCGGACAAGCTTTACCTTCTGGCCCTGATGTACGCTGGCATGGCCGTGAGATTCCAGCTGGCTATGCTAAAGTTGGGGTGGATGAAATCGTGTCAGGGTTTCATGATATGGAGCTCGACATAGCTGGACCCGAAGATGAGAGGACACTCGGAGAAGTACTGGGTGGAGTCATCCTATGGGACAAGAACTACATCAAGCTTCCAGGCTCAGCCCCAAGGACAACACCGCCTCCGAGTCGTCACAGGTCACCTACACCTCCATCACCTCCAAGCCCTCCACATGACGACGGCCACCACAACACGAGTCCATCTCGATCACCGCCGCCGGACTTGGGTCGGCCGTCTCCGCCGCCGCCCGCTAAGGATACTAAGCGGAAGCGTGCCAGCAAGAACGTTCCGTCGATGAGTTCTAAGCGATGGAGCTCCCCAAAGCGCAAACTGTCGCCCCTCCCAAAGGTACCTCATGCTAATCTTCCCATCAGACCTTATGATCGTACCCCCGAGGAAAACGCCAGGATAGCAAAGGAACATTATGATGCGCAGATGAAAAAGAAGGAACCCGAGCCCCGCCCAGAATACACCGAGAAGCAAATAGCATATGCAAAATATTTACTGACCCTTCCATCACAGTATGACTTGCACCATAAGCCTGACGACTATACACGCGCATTGCAGAAGGAAGGGAAAAAGAGTAGATCACGTGCAAGTGCAAGTGGGAGCAAATCAAGTTCAACTACAAGCAAAAAAAGATCAGACGTTCCTCAGCTTGGACAACAGGCCAAACAATCGATCCCACCCCTCAGGGTGTTACCCGGGAATGTTCCCTCTCTGGTGCAGGGGCAAGATTTGGAATTAGCAAAGAAGTGGGTGGCTGAATGGGGTATAAGTGTTGAAGACGTTCTAGCTTCCCAAGACGATAGGTTACCCAAGGCTGTGGTAGCCCATAAGCCGCAGTTTGTCATGGGAGCGCCTTTGGTTAGCAAAGATAAGTTTGATGATCTCCCAACAAATATGCGTTACTTGCATATATGGTACTTAAGTGAAGCAAAGAATGGGAGAACGATGATCGTGGCGCGTGTCCCACGGGAGTACTACGGCCGTCCCGAAGACATCCATATCGACTTTGATGAACTCTTCTAGATGTACAATTGCGATGCCCTCGACAAATCTCTTATGAGTTGCTATTGTCTGTAAGTTTTTCAATTCGTTGTCTACATATAACTTGTTCAGTTATTTCAATTCATTGTCTACATATAACTTGTTCAGTTCTGACTTGTACTCTATTATGCAGAATGAAGATTCTGGAATGTAAAACTAGGAACATCATAAATATTGGGTTTATTGACCTAGATAAAATACATATAAAGACGCTAACTGATAAGCCCAAGGAGACGGAGGAAAACCTTCTAAGGTTTCTAACAGATCAAAATTACTGTGACCACATACTGTTTCCATACAACTTCAAGTGAGGGTCTTACTCTGTTGTGTCCATTCACTTATAAGTGTAATTGATAAGTTACTGACATATATATATATATACATGTGCTGCTACCACTGGATTCTGTTGGACATTCAAATTGATAAGGGAAGAGTTGATGCCTTTGACCCATTATCGAGACCCTTGGAACAGTTCCAAAGCCTACAGGACATGCTCCAAGGGTAATTTCAATCATTCTTGCGCTCTATCGGTCTCTTTCGATGATTTTCTGATATATCAAGTAATGAAAAACTTAGCAAATCATTTTCCTTGTCGGGCAGGGTTTGGAAGCGGTTCAAGTGTGTGACTGACGGTATCGAGCATGAGAAGCTAACCTTTAGAGCGGTTCAGGTAAGTAGTACGATATACTTCTATTTTCAATATATTTATGATGCTAGATTATTATTTTGATTATATTCTATTCTCGTAAAGTGCGACCAGCAGCCACGGGGGACGCATCTATGTGGATACTACGTTTGCGAGTCCATTCGCACGTTTACCTCTGAGCATAAGGATTACAGATACGACGTAAGCAATAAACATTCACACCTTTATTTTTACCCGTCATTCTTTGTTATCATGATTGACATTCATATTCATCTCCTCTTCTTATATAGTTCACGGCCATGCGGGAGAAGTACCTACCAGAGCAACGCGCGATCGCTGTTGGAGAGGAGCTAGCATCCTTTTTGAGGACAGAACTTATAGATGATAAAGGAAAATTTAGTGTAGCAAGGGGCCATTACTGATGTTGGTCCATGTAATCCAATAGACGGGCTCTAGTCCCGATAATTCTGATCTCCATATAATTGTATATATATGCTCGCTTGTAAGATAAGTTAATCTTATATATATATATATATGCATAAACATGTATATTTAGAATTATACGAAAACTAATTCCCGAACACCAAACAAGGCACCAAACGAGGCATCACGTTAATCCACCGAACACCTAAACCCTAAAACCCTAAAACGCTAAAAATAAACAAAATCTGCAGAAACTCTTTAGTCCCGGTCCGTGTTTCGACCCGGGACTAAAGGGCCTGCCCCTGAGGGTGCTCCGAGGCGCCCACGTGGAGCTCCTTTGGTCCCGGATTGGAACTGGGCCAGGACTAAAGGTGAGGCCTTTAGTCCCGCCTCTTTGGTCCCGGTTGGAGAACCGGGACTAAAGCCCCTTACGGGCCGGGACTATAGGCCCTGTCCCCACTAGTGCCATGGAGAAGTTTTTTCCTTAGGTTCCCCGAATAGATCTTTATAATAATCTGTAATATACGATTTGAGTTGCTTATGACCTTGGATCATACCCTTACCTTGTATCAAATACAGAATACATATGTTTCTTCCTATCTGCCATTGGCAACACTAAGAAAGTACTCCCTCTATTTCAAAATATAAGATGTTTTAGATTTGTGAAGCAAATGTATTTAGACATGTTTTAGTGTGTATATTTGAGTGAACCTACACACTAAAAGATGTCTAAATACATTTGCTTCACAAAGCTAAAACATCTTATATTTTGAAACGGAGGGAGTATCTTATATTCGAGTCGTTTCTAGAATAAACTAAGCCTTAAACTGTTTATACCATTTGAGCTCCTGTTCTCTAAAAAGACATGCTATCTGTGCATTTGATTGACTCTTTAGCTCAATCTCTTGCCTAGGTGTTGGTACCGTACCGTCAAAGCTAGATACCGATATATAGGTGGCATCGAAAGTTATTTAGTTTAATTGGTTTATTTATGACTCACAAAGATTAGTTGGTTAATTACTAAAGGTTAGTTGGTTGATAGCTGTAGGTAAGCCTTGTTCACGCATGAAAATCACGCGTACTTCTCTTTCTAGCAAGCTAGTCCGTTGCTTTTCGATTGGATCCTCGCAAAGTATGGGTCCCTTCAAAGTTGATTTGCTAGGTCGGTGCATGTTTACCCTTCTCCTCGTATTGTTTCGCTTATTAAGGGAACTACGTCATTCAAACTTCATAGGACAATATAAGAGTTAGGAACACCAAAAAGTGTGTTGTACATTTTTGTGAAACCTCTCTTATCCCGCAGCAGTGTTGCTAGGAACACACACAAAAATTGCTGTAATTATTATAACGACTTAAATGCATGTCATAGTTATCGTAACAAAGAAAAATCCACGATTTTAGATTCGGCGCAAGTTTTGTTTGGAACTGCGTCCAGAATGATCCTATGGTTTGATCCTACGAGCCATACAAGCTCCATATATAAAAGAATTGGAATAATATATTTTGGAAGTTCTTTTAAGCAAAGAGTTCCTAATGGTTTAAAAACACAATCCGTCAATACTTGGATGGAAGGGCTATGAGTGGAAAGTGGAATCGATCAGCATGGAGAGAACCTCTATGGCAGATCTGTTCATAGAACTACAGTTGGCATTACGACCTGGTCCTCATTATCTGGCCGTCTCCCTCACTCTCTCTTCTCATCTCCCTATCACTCTTGATCTGGCGCCGCCGCACACCGTCCCTCCCATCCGTCGCCGCAGCCGCTCCCGCCACTGTTTTGTGCATGTGTAGACTTTGGCCCGCCCACATTCGATCTTGGCCCGCTCATGTTCGATCTCCTCGCCCCACCCGTGTATGGATCTCCTCGCCACCCATGTCGACCTCGCTGCCATGATCACCCCTGCAGGTAATCCTCTCATCTATTTTTTTGGCTTAATGGATTTTGAGGTTTTTTCAATTAGGGTTGATGATTGTAGGTTCTATTAGATTAACAAGTTCGCAATTTGTTTAGAATCTATAATCATTTTTTGCTATGCCGATTATTAAAATTCGGATGTGATCTGGGATGGTGCAGGCTATCCATGTGATATGCACAAATATAAATCTTGTGTATCCACACTTGCTCCATCCCTGAGATTTGTGTATCCAATGTAAGGATATGAGGCATGTTCTTGAGTTGGTCTACTTGATGTTTATTTTGGTTCATCTTCGTTTCAATTGCTGATGATTAAAATATTGTGGCACTACATGTTTCTTAATTTCTGATGTGATCCCTGGATGATGTTAGCGAGTCATGTGATATGCACAAAAATACAAATCTTGTGCATTGTACTTGGCTCGCTAGCATCATCCCTAGGGATTTATTTGTGTCCAATGTAAATATGAGGCTTCTGATTATACCGATGATTATACTCTGGCATCATCTAATGAGAAAGGGTGTGCATAAGACCTTTGTCATATATCCATGAACATTGCTTGCGCATTTGATTTGGTCTTGTGGGCACTCTGTTTTCCTCGTGTGTCTTTATATGAGGCTACATCTATGGATACTTGACATTTTTTACTAATTAAAATATGACTTATTGGGTTTTGTTTCATTGCAAGGGACAATGATTAAAATATGTTGTCGCACTACAACTTTCTCAATTTCAGAAGTGATCCTAGGATGGTTTTAGTGAGCCAGATGATATGCACAAATACAAATTATGTGGCTCACTAGCTCCATCCCTGGATTTTGTGTGTCCAACGTAAGTATAAGGCATGTTCTTGATTTGGCCCATACATTTTTATTAATTTTTCCTTAAGTAAACTCCCTTTTGTTGAATAAACTCCATCCTTGGATATTATGTGGAAAATGAATCCCTGCGCTAATTGTGGCCACAACAGTTGTCAAGATAAGAAGTTCATCATAGTGCTTCGTGAGAACTTTGAGACTATAGCGGTATGTTCATCCTACTTGTGATTTTCGACCTTGCATGTATGTTTTTTAAATTAGGTCATTATTAAAAGCTAAGTATTGTTCTAATTTTTCTCTCATATCATGCCTTGCTATGCAAGGCGGAACTTTCTGGACCATGTCAACAAAGAAATTAATCACATGGAACAATATGAGGTTACATTGGTCCAAGAGACAATGCCCACCTAGACCTACAAGGTTCAAGTCTTCAACGAGGCACATCAAACCTATATTTGCCCTAGTTAGACAAAACTTGTAGAAAAGTATGAGATAAATGCCAGGATAAGGTTGAGCATCTACCTTGACAATGCTTATGGTGACATCTATTTCTCATACGAGATTCCCAACAACTCAGACTCTTCTGACTTCGAAGACCATCCCCTTTATTGGAGATGGTGAAACTAGCTAGGCTAGCTATGTACATAGCTACAATAATGCTTTGGAGATGGTGAAACTAGCTACTGCATGTTTTATGGTGTATGTTGTTGTTCTGTTAATTGATATTTGATAATGTTACTATATTCAATTACTATAGCAGATGTTTTTTAGAATTTTAGAAAGTACCTTAGTGGCATGCGGAGTCAGTCGCACGCTACCGGTATCCTCACTAGTGATAGCGTGCGCCGGCAGCATGCTACCGGTAGTTTTTATCAGTGGCGCAACAATGGTGATAGGCGAGACGCGCTAGTGCAGATACACATGTCATCAATAGGCTTTTTCCTAGTAGTGTATATTCGGCCTCTATAACTATATATTGCCGAGAGCTAGTGTAGACATCAAAGATGCACATAGCTAAATATAACAAGGCCCGCTGATACAATCAAAGGCTCGCAGCAGCATGCAAACCAACAAAATTTAGTTTTTGGAATTAAGTGAATATGCCCGTGGGCCTTTTTTGAAAAAAGAAACTACCACATAACTGGGGTTTAAGTCTGAAGCGACATATGAATATGTAACATTCTATTAAATTTTGTAAAGTTTATTGTAACAATTAGGCATGATAAATTCTATTTTAGATACTCATCATCATATTTTCATTGTTTTGCATTAGTGGAATATATATGCATCTACCCTGGATATATAGGAAAGTGATGTCCATTCCTTTTCACCTTCATTTTTTCGATAAAGAGCGCTTTATTACTTAAAAGTTTTAAGTATACACCCGGCCTCTGCATAACTAAGATGCACACAGCCAAAATCCCGAACCAGTAAAAGTGAGAAAGGCAAAATTACATATCATCATGAGCAATTGTAATCTCGCCTAAACTGAGGGACCAATACGAAGACTATGCGGCCACCCATGTTGGGAAAAAGTATCCCTCGCCGTAGCCTCCAATCGTGCACAGACCTCCGTAAAGAGGTCGCGATCCTCCACCCTCTGAAGAGAGGACCATAAACGGAGAGTACTTATACCTCGGTAGATAACCTGCAAAATAGATGAGTTTTTATCGTTAAACACTTTATCATTTCTACATAGCCAAAGCGACCAAATAAAGGCAATCGCTCCCACCCTAATATGCTTTCTGAACCTATTAACTATTCCGTTTAGCCTTCATACCTAACCAGAATAATGTACGTCATATGTGGAACTAAATGTACCATTAGCTAGGGCTGAGCCTGCTATAGCTAACCTCCTTCTCATCAATTAATGGTCACTTGACTCGCAAGGAAGAAGGACGAAACAGGATGCGGTGGCTAATCACAGGACCCATCTAGCTAGTGATCTGATATGTAACTTCTGTTCAACTCAAAATTAAGCATCAGACAACAAATTTGCACCGGTTTGTAGCTAGTGGCTAGCTAGTGTGTTGACCAATGCTGGTTATCTTGTTACAGCTGAACCTGTGTCTAGATCTTTTATAGAAAAGTGAGCTTTTAGAACCTATGCCTATATGTGGGCCGCCATGCTAACGTGTGCGACGTCTTGTAAGTCACTCACGATGCAAAGAGAATTTCCTATTTCTATAGCAACTTTAACGAGGCAGGGGATACCCATTTCGAAAAAAAAGCAACTTTAACGAGGTCTGCGTGAAATGTTACGAAAATCCTGTAAAATTTCTGCATTCCAGATATGCATGTCCCGTAGCCCTGGTACGCAAAGCAGTTCCTTCTGGTCACAGATCCGTACTTTCAATTTTTCATACAGCTGATCTATCTCTTTTCCATTTGCATGTACTGTATTTTAATTTTGGAATCAAGACAGTTTCATTCGTTCCAATTTAGGGTTTTAGGTGCCTAATCGCAAAGCAGTGGGTTCTTATCCTTCCAGTATCAGCTCCACCGCGCTGGTCGTCGCCACATATTGACACCGGCTTCCTCATGGCTTTGATCGTTGCCGAACAGCCGAAGTAGGAAAAATATGGAGAGAAGCACGGTGGCAATTTACAAAATCGACTGGGACTCGGAACTCGGAAGACGTTATATATTTTAGACGTTCAGGCAACTAACTAATTTCAAAGGCGTCATAATAAGATTGCAATCATGTTCCAAATGATTGCTTAGCATTCAACAAATCAAAACGTGTACTGTATCACCCGGACACACCCAATTAGTATTCAAATGCACGTGTGTGATTATTGTGGTCAACAAGCCCTGCACTAGTACATGCGTATGTACTTTGGGAACTCATGTACTTGAAGATGAAAAACATATGTTCTTCAGCACGTCAGTCTTTGTTTGCCATGGAAGGAATCAAATGAGATGAAGAAGAAACTATATAGTACACAAGATTAAATAAATTACACCAACAACTATTTGTGTTACAATTTCAAAATCACAGACAAGAATGAAAAGAAGAATAATCGTATTAATAAATTCATTGTAATCCCCACCTACTGATGGAACCAATGAACATTGAACAAGATCATGGCCATACAGTGTCTGCTAGTACTCCTCCTAAGCTAGCCCTTGCCGTGACAATCTACCAAACTGCTCCATAGAGAGCGACGATGACGATGAGCAAATAATTTTGCGTACGTTGACGTTTCCGATCCTTTTTTTGATCAGTTGATGGATTGATCTGGATGGCGCGACTTTGACGAGAGGGGCATGCATCGGATCAACAGTTCCATCGCCGAAAGCTCCAACCGATCTGCATTGCAATACCGTACAATTACGTGGTACAGGGATCGATGCTTTTTATCACACTCTCTGTCTCCGAAGAGAGATAACAGTTGGGATGCTTGGAACAGTTCAACTACATACGTGTATCTAGTAGACACGAAACCTTTCATATGTATTACTCCCTCCGATCGGAAATAACTGTCGGGCAAGTGACTGACAGTTATTTCCGATCGGAGGGAGTAGAAAATTAGCTGAGCTCTGAGGCTGACATGTTGGGAGTTTGGGGAGTTAAGATACCGGTCGTGTTTTCATGTCAGTGAAGTCCATAGATCGACCCACATTGCAGTGTTCTTTTAACCAACTACTCCCACATTACAAGCAAAGTATGTACTCCCTCCTTTTCAGAATGTGTGTTGCATATAATTTTTGGTCATAATCCAATCTTGTAGAGTTTAACCATATATATAGACATTTATCTCGCTTAGTAGCGTGGATTACATGCACTGGAGGTGGAAGAACTTCCCTACAGCTTGGTACGGGATGTACGCATGTCATCCTCGTGATCCAAAAATTATGGTTGAAGTTGTAACCTCGGGGCACTTTTGGATTTGGCATTATTTGCTAGGCTTGCTAGTGGAGATGCCCCTACTTGAAACTACATTGTTAATGGGCATAACTATATTATAGGGTATTATCTTGCCGGTGGCATCTATCCTAATTAGATAACATTTGTAAAGACCATCCAACCAAAAAGGAGGAAGAAGTCTGTTTTTGCTAAGGCTTAAGAAGCATGGCGAAAGGACATTAAGAGATCTTTCAGTGTGTTGCAAGCTAGGTTTGTAATTGTTCGAGGTCCTGCTTGTTTCTGGGGCAAGAAGTCTCTCAAAATAATCTAATGATATGTGTGATTCTACACAACATGATCATCTAGGATGACAAGGATAGGGACTTGGAATTTTTCTTCGCCAATGTCGGTAGCCGGGCCAAACCCGAGGAAACCCAACAAGATCTGAGATTTTCTTGAGACATACCGGCAGATTGAAAACATAAGAACTTATACGGAACTCCATTTTAATCTTTTGAGCACTGGTGGAAGATATTTAGGAGGGAGGGGTAGTCTCTTTTTCATATTTGTTAATGTGTGATTTGAACAATTCATTGCATTCTGCACATTATTTATTTATGAAACTATTTGAATTGAAAATTCATTGTAATTTGTGTTATTATTGTATTGTGTGATGTTGAAACAATATTTTTTTGGATTATATTGCTGTCATATTGACATTCTATTGTCAGAAACCATATATTTAGATAACCATAGTATTGATATGTGGTACCGGCTCCGGTCCGGAGCCAAACAGATCTCTCATACTCGTACCGCAAATATTATTTGCTACGGATTAGGGGATGTGTTAGGCCGGAGCTCGCGTGGCACCGCAAAACGCTTTTTGAGTGCCGATACCAGCATTCGGTATCCGGATATCCCGAATATAATCCACTAGAGTTGCTCTAAGCAATACCCATCTGAAGTTCAGAACCCACCGCGTTCGTGGGTCAAACGAATCACACAGTTTGATTAACCTGAAGTAGGGATTGCTGTAGGATGCCTGAATGACCGACCGTGTGATTTTAAGCAAGAACAGACAGAAGTTGGACTGGAAAAGGTACTAGTGTCTAGTGGCAACTGACAGCACTTGTTCGAGCTAGCTAGCTACTAGCGAGACGTCGTGGTTATTCAAAGGCTTCTTCCACATACACATGGACTAGTACGAGAGGCGCAGCTAGAGAAGAACTCCATTGGGTTCAACTATGTTAGCGATCGATGGTGTAATCTTCCACTAATAAACAGCTTACAAGACTGGCGAATAGATGAATTTCGTCGGGGGTTGAGCTGAATCCAACACTTGTATACTACCAGCTCCGCCATCCTGCTGCGTATGGAAAACGTGGCTGGCTAGCGCAATTGCTTGAGAAAATTTCACAGCAGTAAGTGCATTGCCACGTGTGAGATGTTATCGATGGAGCTGGGGGCCGGGTGGACGGTGATGGCTGAGCTGCCTCCGGGGACCGGGCCGTACGTCGGCGTCGTCCTCGGCGACGCGGCCCCGCTAGCTACAGAGCAGGGTCGCGCGCGCGCGCGCGGTTGCGGCGGTTCCTTCGCGGAGGGTTCCCACCGCAGCGAGAAGATCCTGTAGCCGTGGGTCGCCGACTGTGGCTCGCGATCGAGAGCGACGTCCTGCGCGCGCGCTCTAGCTAGCTAGCTTCTCGTCGGATCCTTTTTGCCCCGGCGCGCGGAATTGATGAAGCCAGCAGCAACCCGCGCCCGGCCGGACGTACCTGCGTCTCAACCGTCGATCGGGGTTTGCATGTATGATTGGCTGGGTGTGTGTTGTTGCGTTGGGGGGCAAGGGGGTGGGAGACGGCCCGCCGGCCGGTGTGCTCTCCTGCAAGCGTATCCTTGACCCAGGTTGTGCACGGGGATTTGATTCTCGCCTTGCAAAATGCCTTCTACTAGTGTCGTAGGAATACTTCCTACACGCGTATATGGCGATATCCTTGCGCATGCATGCAACACGAGTGGATTTTGTTGCATTCTTCTGGTTCTCCATGGATAAGTGTGTTGCGATTTGATGTGTACAGTTGTGAGGCAGTGGACAATTTTACTACTCTCTCCGTTTAGAAATATAAGATGTTTTAGCTTTGTGAAGTGAGTTGTATGGATGACATTATGATGCCGGTGTCGATATATTCGTCGTCGATCCTTTGGTGGCTACCTAGGAGGCAAACGTGGCCAAGTCATAGGTGCATGCATGCCACTCGCGGCCGACGCGGACGCATAAACAATGCTCTCTCCTGCACTCGCGCGCGCCATGTGTTGTTGCGTTTGTCGTCGGTGGATCACGCCCGTCCACTCCACACGCAGTTTGCATATGTGGCGGACCGTACAGTACATGTGATCCGGAAGCCGCGCGGCGAACCCCATGATATATTTGTGTGTCTGGTGTCGGAGAGGTGAGAGCTAGTTACTCCCTCCGTTCGGAAATATAAGATGTTTTAATTTTGTGAAGCAAATATATTTTGACATCTTTTAATATATAGATTCGAGCAGAACCTATACACTAAAAGATGTCAAGATATATTCGCTTTATAAAACTAAATCATCTTATATTTTTAAACGGAGAGAGTACACACCACGGACATAGGCACCACACAGCACAGATACTAGGCCACTAGATAGTTAGAAGCATCCGCGATGCGACCTGCGAGACGAGAGCGGCCTTGGAGCTCTGCCTCCATGGTTGATTTTTAATATCTTAAAAAATTCGAAAAAAAATACAATGACCTGAGCTCCATTTTTAGTTTCTGGACGCGAGACCTTTTAATTTCTGAGAGAAGTTGATAAAACGACTCTACCATGGGCTACAGCATAATTGTCCTCGCTGCAGGGCTTTTTGGGGGAGCTCCTATACCATGCCCCAGCCCACGGGGCGCTAGTTCAGCCGGCCCAGGTAAGCTTACTCCTATATTCTTTTTATTTTTTAAAATTTGTGTTTTGAAAACTTTAGAATTTTAAACAAAAAAAAAATTGTTTAGATTGGAAAACTTTTGGATTTCAAAAAACTTTAAATCTAAAGAATGTTCGAGTTAAAAAAAAATCAAATTTGAAAATTGTTTGAATTTGATAATTTTCAAATTCAAATATGTTCAAATTAAAAATGTCATATTTGAAAATGTTCGTAATAAGATATTTCACATTTTAAAAATAGTTACATTTAAAAATGTTCATGTTTTCAATTAAGAAAAGAAAACAAAAAATAAACATGAAAAAAACAATACGAAGATGGGTCTCAACCTCATGCGCGCGACGGTGGAGAGCAGTGCATTGCTGCTTACTGCACGCCCGGGCACGAGGATTGCCGCTTTTTGGTGGAAATAAAATGTTGGGACATAGAGTAGGTTTCCCTTCTTAGGGATCTAGCCCAACTAGAGCCCGGTCAAGTCGATCTGAATCACAAGAGGGAGTCTTTCTTCCCCCGCAGCTACTTTTGGGTGCTCCTATTCACCACTAATATCGGACAAAATGCGCGCGCAGCGCCTAAAGGAGCTTCATCCTCGACCAGGCCATTATCCTGGCTGCTTCATATTTTCTATAGACTACCCGACTTAAAAAATCTAAATCTAAACAATTTTCAAAATTGATTTTTTTTTCAATTATGTACATTTACAAAATGTAAAGCTTCTTAAAAATGAACATTTTCAAAATATAAATATTTTGCAAAATCAAACATTTTGAAATGACTTATTTTCTAAAAAATACATTTCAAAATCTGAAAATTTTACAAAAATTATCAGTTTTAAAAATCTAGATATTTTAAAGTCAAACATTTTTTTAAAAATTAACATTTTGCAAAAAATCAAAATTTTACAAAATTTTACATTTGATGATTTTTAAAGTTTGAACATTTTTAAGAAATTGATATCTAGCGAAAAAAGCAAGAACCCGAAGAAACCAGCAAAACTCTGAAAAAAAACCCACACGGACAGAAAACTGATGAAAAACTGGAGTTGTGTATACCGATGGGAGGGACGCATTATGTCCCGCTATGGGGAAACAGGAATTGCCAGCTACTTCGGCAGACTGGACGTTGACGACAAGAAGCTCGTGCTCGAGGCGGCCGCGAGCATAGGAGGATGGAGGACGGGTACGCCGTGTACCAGGCCAGCGTCCACGAGGAGTATGAGCCTATGAGGACAATGGCTAGTTGGCCCTTGGTGAAGCTCACTTTTCCCCACCCCACCCTCTCTCGCTCTTGAGCTTCCCCTTTTGAGAGTCCTCCCAACTTTCCTACTCCTCCCTCCCTCTTCTCCGGTGGCCTCGCCGGCCAGAGGGGGAAGGGGATGGAGACCGGCCCCATGTACATAGTAGTTTAGGTCTCGTCTTAGTCCCTTGTTTGGGTCATGTGCTCGTAGTTTCGAAAGGAGATCGAGATCCCGACGGATCTCAATTTTAGGATTCCTCTTCCTTTTTGTCTCCTTGCTTCTGCGGTCGGAGCTGGAAGTGGAGGAGAGGAACATCGTTCTTCTCAATAAGACTATGGTCTATCGCCATGTTCTGCGATGGAGTGGAGATGTTGGTGGGTATCCTCTAGCCATCCATGGTGGGGAGGGGAGCAGGCAGGCCATTGGGTCGAGCTCTATTACGAAGCTTTGGTGGGGAGATCTTCAGGTGTTGCAGGGTCGAGCAGTTTCCCTCCTCGGCCGGCCGTGGAGGAGAGGGGAAGAAGAGCAATAACTCCCTCTATGCAGATCTATAGTTCTAAGGATAGGAGGCGCGGGTGTTGCGTCTGTTCGGAGCGAAATCTCGATGGCTCACTTGCCGTCGTCATCTAAAGCTGAAGGGCAGGTGCTCCAATTCATGGGAGTTCTTCTTCGACGCCTCTTTAACAGCGTGGTGCCGTCCTCGTGCCAAACTCAAAGGCTCTAGGGCAGTCACTCCCTCCCTTATCACCGGTGAATTGGCGCAAGGTCATCTTCCTCCAGGCTTGGGTGCTGTTTTGGAGATCTTCTGGCTTCGAAGCGGTGAACTTAGCTTCAGATACCCGAGATTCTGTCATGACTGATGACTCATCACTCATGAGAGTCTCAAAATCATCAAAACGGAGAGTAGAAAGCTCGACGCTTGATTGGAAGCGTCGATTAAAGATCCGACGGTGGAAAACGACAGAGTCACCTGTGAACTGAACAAAAATATCCCCAATCCTCTAAACCCTCCCTCTCCATTCCCTCCACTCGCCATCGTCCACCACCTCCATCCATGGCCTTCTCCCCCGCCCTCCATCTCCACCATCCGCCTCGCCTCCACCACCTCCTTCTCTCCTCTAGCCCCCTCTCCTCCTCCTCCGCTCAATATCCATGGCTCTCCGTCTGGTCCCGGCCCCGCCGCGGCCTCTGCCCGCCCGCCCCCGCTCTCGACCTCCGCCCGGAACCATCCCCCACCTCCGACTCCGACGACGAGGATTCCGTAGGCACCAGCCGCCACTCAGGACGCTCCACAATGTCTCTCATCCTCCGCCGGCTCCAGCGCGCGGGCTACTCGCCCGAGACCCAGAACGCCACCGCCACCGTCCCTCAGCACCCGCCGCGGGGCTCCGTGGAGGACGTCTTCCGCGCGGACGACGGCGTGCTTCCGAACGCGCGCGGGGGGTTCGACGACGACGCGGAGTCCTCGCTGGTGGACGCGCGGTTCCCGTGGGAGCGGCCCATGCCGCCCCCCGAGGCGGCGGCTCGGGCCGCGAGGTCTCCGGCGTGGATGGCGGAGCTTACGCTGCCTGAACCCGAGCTTCGTCGACTGCGGCACGCGGGGATGAGAATCAAGTCGAAGATCCAGGTGGGCGGCGCTGGGGTCACGCGGGAGATCGTCGCGAAGATCAAGGACAAGTGGAGGACGGATGAGGTTGTGAGGGTCAAGGTCAACGGCACGCCTGCGCTCAACATGCGCATCTTCCACGAAATAATCGAGGTGTGTATCAGGTTTTGCCAGAATCGCGTAGCTTGCATCGAATTAGTCTTTGGTAGGTAGTATCTTAGCTTCGTATTGCTGGAAATGCTTAATTGCTGTTACAGTTCTTACCAATTTAGTAGTTCATTGATACTAGAGGTGTATTGTGGCTTGCGACCTGTATCACTGTCTGCAAAGTGAATTAGTTTTAGGATGAAATTGTTTGGAGATGTCTTATAAATGTTGTGTGTACTATGCGGTTCAAAACTCCAGCTGTCGGTTTAGCTGTAAATGTGAACTTTGAGGATATACAAGTTCCTGAATTGTGGATAGTAATACTAAATTAGGCTCCAAAAGACCTTTCCTAGGGGTGAGACACTTAACTGAATAAGGAAGATTGGAATCGTGCAGAGATTACGAAAACTTCTTGACTATTATTTCTAGCATGCGACTGAGTTAAAGACCAGCTTCTAAAGTTGAGTTTGGTTCATGTACAAATCAGGGACATGATATATTGATATGTCATACAAGTATTTGGTGCAATTGTGTAGCTCTGATGTTTGATTTAATAGAAAATCAATTTCTCAGCTGAAATAGAAAAGCAATTTGTTGACTACGAGGAGGTTACATAGACAAAGGTTAATGCGTACCTGCTAACAAGTACAAGTAAAGAAATCATTATGTATTGTTTCAGTGTGGTGTTTAGTTTCTTCATGCCACAGTTAGTCTTGTTTCTTTTGTTATCTCTCCACAAATCCTGCCAATTCTAGTCAACGCATTATTTTAGGAGTGTAGTTCTTGCAATCTAATATCTGTTTTTGTCACCGATTCTGATTAGAGAAAAACAGGGGGGTTGGTAATATGGAGGTCAGGAACTTCTGTTTCTCTATACAGGGGAGTGGCCTATGATGTACCTGAGACCACTAAGGGAACAAATAGGACTTGGCAGGCTCTTGGTACAAAGTCGTCAATCGAAGGGCCTCCTATCCCTACCTCGCTACCTAATGGGAACGTAAATGGCATGCAAGGTAGCAATGGAGCTTCGGTATCTAATGTTGAGAAAGAAGAAATAGTTGAATCAGTCCCAGAAATCAAATATGAAGAAGAAATTGACAGGCTGTTGGATGAGCTTGGCCCGAGATACAGTGACTGGCCTGGATCCAATCCATTGCCAGTAGATGCAGATTTGCTTCCTGCAACTGTACCTGGTTACAAACCTCCTTTCAGAGTTCTGCCATATGGAGTACGTCGATCTCTCAGCCGAAAGGATACTACCAATTTACGACGTCTTGGTCGTGGACTGCCTCCTCACTTTGCTCTTGGTACCTTATCATGTCATTTTAGTTAGCTCCTTATTTTCTTCGTCAAATTTTTATTATCTTTTGGTGATGTTTCCTCCCTACTGATGAATGTTAGGAAGAAGCAGACAACTCCAAGGATTAGCAGCCGCAATGGTGAAGTTATGGGAGAGAAGTTCCATTGCAAAGATTGCTTTGAAAAGAGGAGTGCAGCTTACTACCAGTGAGAGGATGGCTGAAGATATCAAAGTAATTACAGAAACTCTTTCTTGTTAGCAAATTTATCATTTTTCTTATTCAATTTTCATATAGGGAAAGCTTCTTGACATTAATAAGAAATATTCATTGGTTTCTGGAAACAACATAATACAAATTCTTACGTGCAACTGAAACGCTGCTAGTCCTCATTCACAGATACTACACTTATTTTGTGCACTTTGAGGATTTGAATTATGTATTCCATTTCTCAGTTTTGCTATCTGAATATCTCTTATGAATGATTTTCTATGCTCCCAAGCTATACAATTTTTTTTGACAATCCATAGATTTTAGGGAGGCCTTATGGATGTGAAGTTGAGAACCATGGAATCTGGGATCAAAGTGTTAATGTTTCTACTAAAAAATCATAACGGAGAACACATGCAATCAACGTTTTAAAGCCCCACCAGTAATGTGAATTGAAGTGTACAGGTTTGTCACATGAAAATGATAGCACAAATATGGTTATTTATGTGAAATTCTGATTTCTGTTGCACTGTTCACATAAAGACGTACCTATACTTTTGTCCAAATTGGCATTTCTTTAAATAGTTCATGAAAAAACTGTCTCCTGTATGGTATTATTCAGGTTTTGATTCTTTGCTTAAGATTGCAACTTTGGTCAGGTGTTGCTGAGAGACGCTCTTTGAACTTGTTGATTGGTAGGCTAAGATGCCTCTTTTACTACTTCCATACACATCTGGATGTTTGATTTTCAGAACGTTCTTTGTAGTTCATAATGTAGTTCATAACTTGTGGTTGATGGTAGTGACTAGTTGGGGAAAGAGTATTATTCTGGTGATTGAAGGGAAGGTATGGAGTACATCACTAATGATTGTTATGGTTGATATCGTTCCACCTTTGGTGGCCATTATGATCGCCTTGGTAATGCGAGCTAGGATTGGAGGTAGAGTAGGATTGGGTATTCTGAACGCTGAGGTACCTAAAACTGAACCATGCATCATAAAACTAAAGAAGCAACATTCAGCACATCATGCATATTATATTTGCCATGATATGTTTCAGGCTGGCTTCCTCTATACGGATCATTTTCCCTTTACTTTTACCTGTATACAAATGTACCCCAGATATCCTGTATATTTGAACTCCAGTAGAATTGGGCAGTCTCCATTTGATATAGGAGAGCCTTAAACTTTATCAAACTTTTCACCATTTTGTTTTTTCTGTTTGTAACTAGCTAATGTTCTTTTGGTCTGCACCAGAAATTAACAGGTGGGGTAATGCTTTCAAGGAACAATGACTTCGTAGTCTTCTACAGAGGGAAAGATTTCTTGTCCACGGAACTCGCAGAGGCGCTGCTGGAGAGGGAAAAATCAATGAACGCCCTACTAAATGAGGAGCAAGCGAGGCTAAATTCAAGACTAACTTTTGCTTCCAGCACTGAGGCATTTGTAGAGCCCACTGTGGCTGGTACTCTTGGAGAGACTCTTGAAGCTAACTCTAAATATGGAAATGAACTGGATGAAAATCACACGGACAAGATGACAAGAACTGTAGAAGCTGCAAAGCATGCTGATCTTGTAAGGAAGTTAGAGTGGAAGCTTGCAATTGTAAGTGAAAATCCTTTGAATAGTAAGATCACTTTGTTAGGTTCTCTTGTGAACAGACGATTTCCTAGCATTCTTAATTTCATATTCATCCTACCATAATCTCTTGATTAATTTAGCAGCATACATGGGTACAGACTACACCCCACACTATGAAACCATCATATTACAATACCAGTTCAATAATATTTGGTAAGAATATGATATCTTGTAAACTTGCAGTGAAGTGTACCTACATAGTGGACCTATTTTCTTGTTTCAAGTGAAGAGCACAATTTTTAGTTGCATGCGTAATGCACTGAAGACCCAATTTACGATGTATGAACTGAATTAATTTCATTTTATTTCTGCACAGGCAGAGAAAAGGATCGCGAAAGCTCAGAGAGTGCTTGGAAAAGTCGAGTCAGGCTTGAAGCCAACTGAAGATACCAAACCACCGGAAACAATAACAGATGAAGAGAGGTTCATGTTCCGGAAACTTGGTCTAAGAATGAAGGCATTTCTTCTCCTTGGTAAAATCTACTTGCATGTTCAGTGGCACTTAATTTTTATGATTGTATAGTACTGCAGCTGTTATTCTATACTTATCTCACTAGCAGCATTTTCTTAGAATTCCGTTCCTTTTTCGAAGGATCAGTATGTCTTTTGCTCTAATTTGCTCATCTACTTTGTTCAAATGTGATGTAGTCTCCTCAGATAGTCTTTATAGTTGCATTTGAACTTCAGATACATTCTTATGTTCTATTGTGTTTACCACTTCAGGAAGAAGAGGAGTTTTTGATGGGACGGTCGAAAATATGCACTTGCATTGGAAATACAGGGAACTGGTGAAAATACTAGTGAAAGCAAAGTCTTTTGCAGATGTCAAGAGGACAGCACTGTCACTTGAAGTCGAGAGTGGAGGTGTTTTAGTTTCTGTGGACAAGGTCTCCAAAGGCTATGCCATTGTTGTGTTTCGTGGGAAGGACTATAGACGACCTTCCATGCTAAGACCCAGAAATCTTTTGTCAAAGAGAAAGGCCTTAGCTCGGTCCATTGAGATACAACGAATGGAGGTACTGATTTGATTCTTCGATGGTTGAGGATGTTCACTAAAAATTAAACCTGCACTATAAAATTAGGCAATTAAAAAAACTGATCTTGTTAGAGATTCTGTAAAAGAACCTCTTATGTCTTCAAGAAAGCAAAATTTCTTTCATTTTCCAAAATGATAACCTTTGGTCGGTAACGGCCTTCATTTATCCAATCTTTTTCTCCACGAACAACATACATTTCTTTCTTTACAGGCCCTCAATCGTCACATTGGGAAGTTAAATAGAAGGGTGAATCAGCTCAGATCAGAACTGGTACGTACAGTATCCCACAGATTCAGTTTGTCAAAATGTTCATGTTCCAGATGTGCATGCCATGACAAAATATTCACCATTTTCAGGTCCAAATTGAAGACGTGAAGGACCAAGGAGACGAGGAGCTGTACGCCAGACTAGATTCTGCGTATTCGAGCGAAGATGAAGATGCAGAGGTGAGTGTGTTTGATCCATCGAACCTACTTGCCTATGGGTTGAAAATCTATAACCTCCAGTCCCACCCTTTGTCTATGTAGGATGAGGACGATGAGTCTTATCTCAGGAGCTTTGACAGCCCGGTTGTCGGGTCTACTGCTGAGGATGACGGCCAGTCTAGTTACGATGATGACGATGATGATTCTGTTGAAGATAATGGTTACTACAGCGATGAAGACGAAGAGGATGCTGAAGGTTCTGACTACGAAGATGATGACAACGAGCCCTCTGTAATTTCTGCCGGTGATTCTGGCCATGACATGGATTCGAACTGTAGGCTAGGAGGTGAATCGGACGGAAGTAGTAGTGCTGCTGATGACACTAGAAACTCATCATCATACAGGGATCTCCCAACCGAGCTGACCAACTCATGTAGCTAGACCTTCCTGTACAGCTAGTAAATAACCATTTCATTTGATCTGGTTCATCTACACCCTCAGTTTCACATACACATGCGGTGAGGTAAAAAAGAGAAGAATAGGCGTCGCAGGATAGAGGCTTGCATATGGGGCGCAATTGGTAGCTTGCATGATAGTAGGTAGACTAGTATGTAGGTAGACTCATATGAATGGAGAAGATTCTATCTTTTATGGGCTGTCAAACGAGAGGGTTCTCACAAAAACTGTCCCCACGCACGTTAAAGCACCTATGGGTGCACAACACGAAATAGAAAGATGCTTTTGTTTTCAGTGTCAGGTTGCATGACAGTCTCATATGGCATGCAGAAAGCTGCCACAACCAAATATCATGGTTGCGGATATTACAAAAGTCTACCTATTTCCATATTGCTTACCAAACTTGACAATATGTGTTTTGCATTGTTTTTATCGGGCAAATCCCTCTGAAGCCTGATCCTAGCGATACGTAAAACCTAGCTCTGGGGCTGATGTATACCAATCACGCCCATGATTTCCTATGGGCCCTTAATAGGTTCCTTTTGGCGGTGTTTCTCGTCTGACACAGCGGGTCTCGCGGCGGTTGGTCCCGTGCTCCAGCGGGCCTAGAGAAAAACAAGTTCGGAGCGGGTAAACAAAGCAATGGAACCTCGCAACCTCGCATGAATCGTGACGTGTTCCTTAAGGGCATCTTCAGCGATGTGTCCGTCCGAATCGGTCCGACCGAACTGGCGCATCGGTTGCGCACGCCCCAGCGGTGCGACGCATCTGGCCTAACCCATCACTGGCCTAAATTTGGGACAAGTTTGCATCGGTGCGGACGCGGACGGACGACGCGCGTGTCCTCCCGTGTATGTCGTGGGCCCGCATGTGTAACATCCCAAGATTTTAGCAAATTTTGGGGGAAATTTTTTGCTTTTGTTCTGCTAGTGTTGATTAAAAATTCACAAGGATTTAAAACTTTTGAGTTATATAAAAGCTATATTTTGAAAACTATTTCAAACTTCCAAATATCTCCTGAAGAACTTCTTTAAGAAAACCCAATATCAAAATAATATTCCCCTTCATTCTTTTATTCAAACTTATGCAAGCTAGCTTACATGGAAATGATTTTCAAAAGTGTTTATAAAATGTGTACTTTCAAATTAAGATTGAGATTAATTCTCAATTATTATTTCACCAAGTATTATTTCTCCATTTTCAAAGATTTGTTCTCAAACCCTATTTCTATTATTTTATGCAAACAAGTTCTTTTCTAAAAATCCATAAGCTTTATTTTAAAAACCTTGTTTTATTTAGAAAACCCGCTCCTTACTGTTTAAATGGACTTCTTTGAATTTTAGAAAATTTTAGAAGTTTGTTTGAAGTGATTTGAAACATTTTTGCAAAAGATAGAAATAAGAAAAGAAGTGCAATGTTGAAAGCTTGCCCCATGACGGCATGGTTGGGCTAGTCTCCAACTTACAACTTGTAAGCATAACAACTCAACATAAGAGACCACAATGTCAAATTTTTAAGAACAAGAAAAAGTAAAGTGTGCCTTCCGGTTCGTGAGAGCTTTACTGACCAATTTTCGCATAACACTGGTAAGAGTTTAATTTGAAGAGAAAATAAAAGCAAGTCAAATTTACTTGGAATAGCAAATTGCTAGTAGGTATGTATGGTGGACACTTTGACAAAACTTGGTTTTCAGGAGTTGGATGCACGAGTAGAGCTCATACTCAGTACAAGGCGAGGGCTAGCAAAAGACTGGGAGCGACCAACTAAGAGAGCAATAATGGCCATAATTATGCAAAGCGACAAAGCGGCATTAAAAGAAGCATAAGATGGCATCAAAAGTCAAAAACTAAATGATCATAGAGGCTATTGGCGACTTTGTATGAGTCTAACATGTGTGAGCATGCGCCAAGTCAACCCAAATAAAGCATCAAGGAGAAAACCAAAATAATGCTTCCAAATAATTAAAACAACGCATGATTCTTTTCAAAGGCTCATTAAGCAATCTCAGTTATTTGAGACAAGTCATGCTACAGCAAAACCACTAAGCATACTATCAAAAAGATATCAAGCATAACATGAAAAAGCCTAAGCCACAGTCTACACAAGCTCCTTCTTGTACCACTTTTTTGCATAAAGCTTTTTCTCTTTTCCAACACCATTCAAACTTTTTGTAAACACCTCTTTTGATGAAAACCAATAAAGATTAGAGGCAAAAATACACCTTGATGAATAAATATAAGAAGATCTGAACGCAAATCAAGGCGAAAATGAAAACCAAAAGCAGTAGCAGAGAAAGAAGAACACTCGGTTTTTTATAAGAGTGAAAACTAGAGCATTCTTGGCAAATGAAAAGCAAGGCAACTTCTCCAAAAGAAATTTGTTGGGGTCCAACCATTTATTGCAGCAAACAAACTAAACTAGTAAATAAAACTAAAACAACTGACGCTCCAAGAAAAACACATAGCGCATGAAGCAATAAAAATATAGTGTCTTGAAAGGTGACCTGATTTTTGCCGATGAAGAAGGGGTGCCTCGGGGGCATCCCCAAGCTTTGACGCTTGTACTTCTTGGATATTTCTTGGGGTGATGCATGGGCATCCCCAAGCTTGAGCTTTTGTTCATTCTTCAACTCATCTCATCATTCTCCAATCCCTACACTTGAAAACTTCATTCATACAAAACTAAACACAAATCTATTAGCAACATTAGTGTAAGCATAACATATAATCAACCTCTTTTGCTTCAGGTTTCAACCCAAAACCACCACATATAAAGTATATACTACTGTAGCAACTTCCCAAAAAGTTCCGTGATCAAAAGAACTCAACAGAAAGCGATAAAGCGGCAAAAACGAATAGTGGCAGAAATCTGTCAAAACAGAACATCTGACAAAGGCCGAATTTTTAGAGGGTTTTATGTTGCTCAAATCAAAAAGTGTTCAACTAATGAAAGTTTGTATATAACCTAGGGCATACGCACAAGAAATATCAGGTCCAAAAGATATACAGAGAATTTTTACGAATTTTTACGGTGCAGCAACAAAAACAGTTTCAGGACAGCAACATTCCCAAATCTTTACCTCACTCAAATTAGAGGCTTCTCTTGGCACAACAGTAAAATAAAAAGGATAAGGAGAGGTCATTACAGTAGTAATGACTTCCAAGACTCAAATAAGAAAAAGTACTGAAAATAAAAACATTGGGTTATCTCCCAAGAGTCCTTTTCTTTAATGCCTTTGAGCTAGGCGCAGAAAATTGTGAATCAAGTAATAATGAAAGAGGCATCAGGATCCACTATAGGAGTCTTTTCAACAATGAAGGAAATTGTGTCCAAATGAGTTTTTGAAGATCCTTTATGATCACTTTTTGGTACATGATATCCCACAAGTATAGGGGATCGTGTGTAGCATTTTCGATAAGTAAGAGTGTCAAACCCAATGAGGAACTAAAGGTAGGATAAATATTCTCTCAAGTTCTATCAACCACTGATACAACTCTACGCACACTAAACGTTTGTATCATCTAGGGAATAAAACTAGAGCAACAATTCGGGTATGAGAGATGGCTTTGCAGGATAATAAATACAAGAAAGTAATTGTTAGTGCTGCAGCAATAAGATATACTAAGTAACCATAAACTAACAGTACCATGAGTGTGGAAAAGTGGTGGTAATAGTGGTGGCTTTGTCTAAGTTCAATTAGTGAATAAATCAAATTCATTGTCTTTGATGCAGTTTTCTATGTGGGAGAGGCTAAATATACAAGCACTTCACTACTTGGAAATACAAGTACTATATGATTGGATTGTTAGCAAGCATCCGCAAATACTAACAATGCATTAAGGTTTCCCCAATCATATCCTTAAGTTAATGGTCCTCTTACTCCCATACGTTCAACGTTCCGGTTAACGTCCTCAGGTTTCTGTCACTCCGGCAGAACTACCCCTTCCTTTGGGATGTACTACTAACCCCAAGATATTTAATCCACGTGCGCATAAATATAATGGACACCAAAGGATAGTACCATATCAACATACAACTCTAATGAACCAAAGACATTCAACAAATCAATCTAAGAACAAATAAACTATAGAAACATGACATAGATCATAGGATAAATATTATAGCATCAAACACCATGTTTACATAGGACGGTACAGAGGTGTGTGGGAGGATGAACCACTGCATATGTGATGGAGATAGCGGTGAAGATGGTGGAGAGGAGCAGCGAGGGCGCGGGCGGCGCGGGCGGCGCGGGCGGTGGCACGGGGGACTCCTTCCCCGCCGCCGGCATCATGGGGGAGCGCCGCCCCTTAGCCCCCTTCCTTCATGGCTTCATGGGAGCCCTCCCCCATGGAGATGAGATCCATGGGGGAGGCTAAAACGTGGCTCTGGTGGCTGCAAATTCGTGGGTGGCGGTGTCTCCCACGAGCTAGGGTTCCTCTCTTTATATAGTCTCTCGGATTCCCGTCTCCGCAATGGAGAAGGCTTAGCTCAGCTCTCCGGACTCGGAATCAGGTGAATTTTATGTCTAGAACGTTCACCGTGAAATTCCCTACAACTTTGTAATTGAAGAGTTTTCCGTTTGAAGTCGTCTTCGACCCGTAACGTGACCATCTTCGAAAAGAGTTATGGCACAGATTTTTGGAAAGTCCCAATTTGACTCCAACAAGGTTTCCACTTGTATTCTTGGTAATTCCTACACATCAAAGTATAAAACAAGAACATTGTGCACTTTTGCAACTATTAGTAGGTTAGTCCAAATAAATCATAAAAGTGCCACAAAGTATAGACAAAACATATAGCAATTGGTGTAAAACAAGCATGGAGCATAAAAAATTATAGATACGTTTGCAACGTATCAACATCCCCAAGCTTAACTCCTGCTCGTCCTCGAGTAGGTAAGTGATAACAAAAGAATAATTTTTGAGGTGACATGCACCATCACAATCTTATCATCTAAGTAAAGCATTGAGTGCTGGGATCGAAGAACTTAAAACATGGGCATAAGAGACATAATCTTGACAATAAAAACTTAGCAACCATGTTATAACATGAAAAGAAACACAAATGAAAGATCATGAATAATGAAACAATGAAAGTCAAATGTGTGTTCAAATCATATGGAAAAACATAACAAATGGTTTTCAGCTTGTCCTTCATGGAATAGCAAAACATAAATGCATAGGACACCTTCAAGTTTAAAAGGGCGACTAGATACAAATAATTTAAGAACAAGTGAAACCATGATCATGAATCAATCAATGAAAACTTTAGGACAATGCACATTATACTCAGAATGATAACTATGCTCTCTTAGATAGTGCATAAAGGTAGAAGGTGGTGACTCAACATAAAAGTAAATGAAAGGCCCTTCGCAGAGGGAAGCAGTGATTAAACATGTGCTAGAGCTTTTTCATTTGTAAAACAGAGAGATAAAAATTTAGTTTTGAGAGGTGGTTGTCTTTGTCAACGATTGGCAATGGGGTTCTTACTATCTTCCATACAAAAATGAAGCAAGTTTTTGAGAGAGAGAGATTGACACTTTGGTGCTCTTTTATAAAGCTTGGCACTCCTCCCCACCTTTTTTTCCTTTCACAAACCATGGCTAACCGATTCCATCGGGTGCCCACCAACATTCACATACCATGGAGGAGTGCCTTTTTTTCTTTCCTTTTTTATTTTTTTTATTTTTCGAATAAAACAATATGGAAGATAGCAAATCCGACCACTACGTCCCCATGAGCTGAAAACAGTGTCACAAAATGAGAAGTATTTTGAAGGTTTTTTTGAAAGGTAGCACATGAAAATTTTACTTGGAATGACTTGAAAATACCATGCATAGGAATTTATAGTGGACACATTGGAATAACTTGGTTTTTAGGAGTTGGATGCACGATTAGCGCTCATACTCAGTACAAAACGAGGGCTAGCAAAAGACTGGGAGCGACCAACTAAGAGAGCAATAACAGCCATAATCATGCAAAGCGACAAAGCA
This sequence comes from Dactylis glomerata, assembly GCA_007115705.1. Classification (NCBI taxonomy): domain Eukaryota; kingdom Viridiplantae; phylum Streptophyta; class Magnoliopsida; order Poales; family Poaceae; genus Dactylis; species Dactylis glomerata. The sequence continues at coordinate 3,069,694 of QXEO01000222.1, forward strand.
ACATTAAAAGAAGCATAAGATGGAATCAAAAGTCAAAAACTAAATGATTATAGAGGCTTATGGTGACTTTGTATGAGTCTATCATGTGTGAGCATGCGCCAAGTCAACCCAAATAAAGCATCAAGGAGAAAACCAAAATAATGCTTCCAAATAATAAAAACAACGCATGATTTTTTCAAAGGCTCATTAAGCAATCTCAGTCATTTGAGACAAGTCATGCTACAACAAAAATCACTAAGCATACTATCAAAAAGACATCAAGCATGACATGCAAAAGTCTAAGCCGCAGTCTAAACAAGCTCCTTTTTGTACCACTTTTTTATATAAATCTTTTTCTCTTTTCCAACACCATTCGAACTTTTTTAACTCAAATCTTTGATGAAAGCCAATATGGTCCAGAGGCAAAAAATACACCTTGATAAAAAGATATAAGAAGATCTGAACAAAAATCAAGGCGAAAACTCAAAAATAAACGCAGTAGCAGAAAAAGAAGAACACTCGTTGAACGATAAGAGTGAAAAACTGAGTGTTCTTGGCAAATGAAAACGAGTACATCTCCTTCAAAAGAAATTTGCTGGGGTCCAACCATTTATTGTAGCAAACTAAACTAAACTAAACTGAAAACTAAAACAACTGACGCTCCAAGAAAAACGCATAGTGCATGAAGCAATAAAAATATAGTGTCTTGAAAGGTGACCTGATTTTTGCCGATGAAGAAGGGGTGTCTCGGGGGCATCCCTAAGCTTTGACGCTTGTACTTCTTGGATATTTCTTGGGGGTTACATGGGAATTCCCAAGCTTGAGCTTTTGTCCATTCTTCAACTCATCTCATCATTCTCCAATCCCTACACTTGAAAACTTCCTTCATACAAAACTCAACACAATTCTATTAGCAACATTAGTGTAAGCATAACAATGAATCAACCTCTTTTGCTTCAGGTTTCAACTCAAAATCACCACATATAAAGCATATACTACTGTAGCAACTTCCCCAAAAGTTCCGTGATCGAAAGAACTCAAAAAGAAAGCGTTCGAGAGGCAACAACGAATAGTGGCAGAAATCTGTCAAAACAGAACAGCTGAAAAAGGTCGATTTTTAAGGGGTTTTCTGTTGCTCAAATCAAAAAGTGTTAAACAAACGAAAGTTTGGATATAACCTGAGGAATAAGCACAAGAAATCGCAGGTCCAAAAGATTTTTAGAGATTTTTCACGAATTTTTACAGTACAGTACGAAAATCTGTTTCAGGACAGCAACATCCCCAAATCTTACCTCACTCGAATTGGAGGCTTCTCTTGGCACAACAATGGAATAAAAAGGATAAGGAGGGGTTATTACAGTAGTAATAACTTCCAAGACTCAAATAAAAGAAAACGTACTGAAAATAAAACAATGGGTTATCTCCCAAGAGTGCTTTTCTTTAACGCCTTTGAGCTAGGCACAAAATAGAGAACCAAACAAAGAAGCAAAACAAAAGGAACTATTTTTGTTGTTTTCAATTTATAAGTGAAAGTAAAGAAGCAATAAAAACAAAATAAAGAGCCTAATAAAACTAAAGAAGATAAAACCAAGACATATAAAAGCAACTATAATACAAGTTAACACAATACATATCATGTGGATGGGTAATATAGAGTATGAAGGAGACAACCTCATGTTAGTTGATGAATAGGGGGATGACTAGGGCATCCCCAAGCTTAGATGATTGTATCTTCTTGAATATATTCTTGGGATGCACCTAAACATCCCCAAGCTTGAGCTCTCGTGTCTTCTTGTTCATCTCATATCACCATATTGATTAGAACTTATAAGCTACATCCACATAAAACTTCACAAAACTCATTAGTAGGGTTAGTACTCATTAAATAAAATCCACTAATTTTCAAGCATTGACAAGTTTCATAATCTATACTCAACATTAGCCACTGCATATACTAAGGTATTCATGATTTCCGTTGTCCGTCGAAAAACTAATGAAACTAATAACACCAAGTACAATATTGAATAAACTAAGAAATCTGTCAAAACTGAACAGTCTGTAAAGATGACACTCAACGAGATAGTTAAGTAGCTCAAATCGAAAAACTCCAAACTAAATAAAGACAGATCATAATCTCAGGTTCATGCACAAAAAATTTCAGATCAAAACACTATTCTAAGATTTTTCACGATTTTTTATAGTGAAGCACAGAAATCTATCTAAACAGAACAGTCGGTGAAAATCGAATTTTTTTGAGACAGCTACGTAACTCAAATCACAAAAAGTTAGTCTAATGAAAGAAAGACAATAAGCATTACTTTGCACTCAAGAAATTTCAGGTCAATATCACGTTCTGGTGATTTTAAACATTTTATACGGTGAAGCACAGAAAATCTGTTTTTAGACAGCAAAGCAAAACTATCAACTTCCAAGTAACTAGGAACTACAATTATTACTTTACTTTTATGGTACAGAGGAATATGTACAATATATACAATATATACAAGTTTTTAACTGAAAAGCTTCCATGGGAAGATTTGTTTTGGTTTCATAGGCATGAACACAAGTGTTCAAGGTCGACCCCCACTTAACCATTACTCATCTTTCCAATCACTTTCCTTTTTGAAAACATTTTTAGGTAACAAGTACAACTAATTTTTTTTGTAATTTGCATTCCCTATCCATACAAAGATAGAGAACAACTTAAAACTGAAAGTAAACAACTACTTAGATATAAAGCAAACAAGTGCACACAAGAATATTCACCCACACGCTATTGCTCCCCGGCAACGGCGCCAGAAAAGGTCTTGATATCCCACAAGTATAGGGGATCGTATGTAGCCTTTTCGATAAGTAAGAGTGTCGAACCCAACGAGGAGCTAAAGGTAGGATAAATATTCTCTTAAGTTTTATCAACCACTGATACAACTCTACGCACACTAAACGTTTGTATCATCTAGGAAATAAAACTAGAGCAACGATTCGGGTATGAGAGATAGCTTTGCAGGATAATAAATACAAGAAAGTAATTGTTAGTGCTGCAGCAATAAGATATACTAAGTAACCATAAACTAACAGTACCATGAGTGTGGAAAAGTGGTGGTAATAGTGGTGGCTTTGTCTAAGTTCAATTAGTGAATAAATCAGATTCATTGTCTTCGATGCAGTTTTCTATGTGGGAGAGGCTAAATATACAAGCACTTCACTACTTGGAAATACAAGTACTATATGATTGGATTGTTAGCAAGCATCCGCAAATACTAACAATGCATTAAGGTTTCCCCAATCATAGCCTTAAGTTAATGGTCCTCTTACTCCCATACGTGCAACGTTCCGGTTAGCGTCCTCAGGTTTCTGTCACTCCGGCAGAACTACCCCTTCCTTTTGGACGTACTACTAACCCCAAGATGTTTAATCTATGCGTGCATAAATATAATGGACACCAAAGGACAGTACCATATCAACATACAACTCTAATGAACCAAAGACATTCAACAAATCAATCTAAGAACAAATAAACTATGGAAACATGACATAGATCATAGGATAAATATTATAGCATCAAACACCATGTTTACATAGGACGGTACAGAGGTGTGTGGGAGGATGAACCACTGCATATGTGATGGAGATAGCGGTGAAGATGGTGGAGAGGAGCAGCGAGGGCGTGGGCGGCAGCGGCGCGGGCGGCGGCACGGGGGACTCCTTCCCCGCCGCCGGCATCATGGGGGAGCGCCGCCCCTTAGCCCCCTTCCTTCATGGCTTCATGGAAGCCTTCCCCCATGGAGATGGGATCCATGGGGGAGGCTAAAACGTGGCTCTGGTGGCTGCAAATTCGTGGGTGGCGGTGTCTCCCACGAGCTAGGGTTCCTCTCTTTATATAGTCTCTCAGATTCCCGTCTCCCCATCTTAGGCCGCAATGGAGCAGGCTTAGCTCAGCTGTCCGGACTCGGAATCAGGTGAATTGTATGTCTAGAACGTTCGCCGTGAAATTCCCTACAACTTTGTAATTGAAGAGTTTTCCGTTTGACGCCGTCTTCGATCCGTAATGTAACCATCTTCGAAAAGAGTTCTGACACAAATTTCTGGAAAGTCCCAATTTGACTCTAACAAGGTTTCCAATTGTATTCTTGGTAATTCCTACACATCAAAGTGTAAAACAAGAACATTGTGCACTTTTGAAACTATTAGTAGGTTAGTCCAAATAAATCATAAAAGTGCCACAAAGTATAGACAAAACATATAGCAATTGGTGTAAAACAAGCATGGAGCATAAAAAATTATAGATACGTTTGCAACGTATCAGTACACTACTTTCATCAAAAAAGTTTTCAGGACAAATCCAATTAAATTTTTTATCCCAAGCATCGTGAATTCCTACAAGTTTTTAAGGTATTGGCACTCTAAAATCTTCATTGGGTGTGCCAACAACCGCTACGGGTGAGCCAGGCTTATTAAATTTCTTAAAAACTTTTCTAGCCTCATTGGCAACATCTTTAAATTCTAAGCGCAAAGTTTTCAAAATGAAAGCTTTCTTCTCAGGATCCTCAATTTCATGAAGCTTAAGGAACATATATTGCATAAAAGGATTAAGGCTAGCAAACCTAGTTTCTAACATGTGGACTAAATAAGCAGAAGCAACTTCATAACTAGGCGCAAGCTCAACCAAAGATTTTTCCTCAACTTTTTATGCATACTAATGTGATTAAAGAACTCCTCAATGTTATATTTCCCAATAATTGAACCACTACCTACTGAGAGGTCCTCCAAAACATACTTAGGGAACAGCATTATGAACTAAAAGCAAGTAGATAAAAGCAACTATAAAGTAAACTAATTTTTTGTGTTTTTGATATAAAACAATGCAGGTAAAAATAAAGTAAAGTAAAGCAAAGCAAATAACAAAGTAAAGGATGTGCATACGAAAAACTCCCCTTGCAGAGGTCTTCCACTTCTTCCCCGGCAACGGTGCCAGAAAAGAGCTTGATGGCTGGCGTGTAGTTGATGATGATTATGGCCAGGCAGTTGGAAAACTCCAAGCGGAAAGTATGATGAGCACAGCGGCAAGTCTTTTCCCTCAGTAAGAAACCAAGGTATGTTGGTCAGGAGAAGAGCAGACAAACAACTGAAGGTGATGCGGACTGGCTTAATAACACTCCAACAAGGGCGCCGTTTACGACACTTGTTGACTCGTCTTCAGCCAATAGCAACGCGGAACCTGCACACACACAACCAAATACTTTGTTCCCAACTTGCGATGAGGTTGTCAATCTCACCGGTTTGCTTGAAACAAAGGGTATGAGCGTATCGAGTGGAAAACAGTAGAAGTATGCGAGTAAAGTAAACAGTGCGAGTAAAGTAAACAGGTGATAGCAATATGATGGAAATATGACCGGGGTCCACAGTTCACTAGTGGTGTCTCTCCATAAGTTAAATAACACATGGTGGGTAACAAATTACAGTTGGGCAATTGATAGAATAAAGATAACGTGATATGTCAAGAAGATCACTATGCGATTTACTCTGGGCATTACAACAAAATACATAGACCGCCATCCAACTGCATCTATGACTAATAATCCACTCGCGGGGATATCATCCGAACACCCCATGCGTATTAAGTTGTGAACAACAGATAATTGCATTAAGCAAAGTGTGTAATGTAAACAAAGCATATGCCCTCGAGCATATGAATGTTGTTTTCTCCCTAGTATCAACAGCACATCTACAACCTTAGAGGTTTCTGTCACTCCCCCAGATTAAATAGAGGCATGAACCCACTATCGAGCATAAATACCCCTCTTGGAGTCACTAGCAACTACTCGGCCAAGATAGCTACTAACAATGGAGAGCATGCAAGATCATAAACAACATAGAGATAACATAAGATATATTTCAGTATAGCAACTCAATCATAACACCAATATTTATCGGATCCCAACAAACCAAACATGTAGAATTACATAATGGTGATCTCAATCATGTAGGGCAGCTCATGAGATCTAAACATGAAGCACATGGTGGAGAGGACAACCATCTAGCTACTGCTATGGACCCATAGTCCAAGGTAGACTACTCACTCATCGCTCCGGAGGCAAGCATGACGATGAAGAAGACCTCCGTTGGCGATCCCCCTCTCCGGCAGGGTGCCGGGAAGAGCTTCTGGACCCTCCCGATCTCGGGTCGACGACGGCGGTGGATCGCGATGTGTTTCTGAAAAATTGATCGGGTATTTAGGTTTTTCCCGTCGGGGGGTCTTTATAGGCGAAGGGGCTTCATCAGGAGTGGACCGAGGTGCCCTCACACATAGGGGGCACGACCAGGGGCTGGGCCGCGCCGCCCTGGTGTGTGGCCACCTCGTGGCCCCACTCCGTCCCCTCTTCGGATCTCTGGAAGATTTCGGGAAAAATAAGACTTCAGGAACTTGTTTCGTCCAATTCCGAGAATATTTCCTGTGTAGCTTTTTTGAAACACAAAAATAGCAGAAAACAGGGAACTGGCACTGTGGCAACTTGTTAATAGGTTAGTTCCGGAAAATGCATAAAAGTGCCACAAAGTGTAACGAAACATTAAGCAAATGGTGTAAAAACAAGCATGGAGCATCAAAAATTATGGATACGTTGGAGACGTATCAATACCCCAAGACTTCAGTAAGCTAGGATGGCTGAAGGATACCACGCAAACAATAAGAAGACACCCCAAGGTGTAGCTAATGTGGAAGTAATACTATTCAACCACCTCATGCAAGGAAGGTTGAAAGAGCAAACAGAGCAATGGAAGGAGCAAATATTGCAATGGAAATGATTTTAATTCCCCTTAAATGGCAAACTTAAGGATCTACAACTTAAGGATTGTTGCCATGAGTTGTGTTGCAAACCCCTAGCTAGGAACGATAGATTTTGTTTACAAAATTCAAAATAGGATTTGGGAACTTGGTTCCAATTTCAACAAAACTTTTGTTTAAAAGCTAGTGAGGTTGACGAAGATTTAGAATGCGAGATGCACCAAACCAAATACAAGGTAATGATTGGGTGCGACATGGATTTGTGCCCCATGATGACTACTCATATTGTTCGCTCTTGTTATGAGGAATGGTGAATCTAGAGAGACATACCTATGAGAGATGACGTTGTTAAGCCTTAACCCTAGGAAGATAGCATGTTATACCCTTATAGTAGGCAAGTGCTGCCAGAATGTAGGAATACGACAAGGATGAACTTCAAACATTTTGTTGAAGAAAACTTACCATGGAAAATGTTCATCAACCTGAAAGATTTCAAGAACAAAATGGTATCCATGGGAACAGAATGAGATCCCATTGAAGGTTACCAGAACAGAATGGTATCTCAAAGGAAGAAATCCTACTACCATGGAAGGTTACTAGGATAAGAATAAGACTCTATGGGTCAATCCGAGGATCAACAGAACCAAAGAGTGACTCTTCAGTGTCCAAAGTAGTTCAACAGAACCAAAGAGTGACTCCTCAGTGTCCAAAGTAGTTCAACAACTACCCCGCCGGATAGAAGCTCTATAATGGAGCAAGGTATCAACCAAGCAACCCTAAGGAAGGTTGGTGCCTGGATTTGTGAATAGACACCCACCAATGGGAAGGGAAGATGAAGACTAACTATGGGATTCAAAAGATGACCCAGTGCCAAGTCAACACCAAGGTGTTTCTGGTTGAACCCAAGGACCAAGACTACCTACAAAAGTTTCTTTTAAGGGTGGTAGCCACCTAGGTAACCCAAACCTATCTTTCTTTCTAGCCTCTCCAATCTCGGGGACGAGATTTCTTTTAAGGGTGGTAGTCTGTAACATCCCAAGATTTTAGCAAATTTTGGGGGATTTTTTTTGCTTTTGTTCTGCTAGTGTTGATTGAAAATTCACAAGGATTTAAAACTTTTGAGTTATATAAAAGCTATATTTTGAATACTATTTCAAACTTCCAAATATCTCCCGAAGAACTTCTTTAAGAAAACCCAATATCAAAATAATATTCCCCTTCATTCTTTTATTCAAACTTATGCAAGCTAGCTTACATGGAAATGATTTTCAAAAGTGTTTATAAAATGTGTACTTTCAAATTAAGATTGAGAGTAATTCTCAATTATTATTTCACCAAGTATTATTTCTCCATTTTCAAAGATTTGTTCTCAAACCCTATTTCTATTATTTTATGCAAACAAGTCCTTTTCTAAAAATCCATAAGCTTTATTTTGAAAATCTTGTTTTATTTAGAAAACCTGCTCCTTACTGTTTAAATGGACTTCTTTGAATTTTAGAAAATTTTAGAAGTTTGTTTGAAGTGATTTGAAACATTTTTTGCAAAAGATAGAAATAAGAAAACAGAAAAGAAAAAGGAAAAAGATTTCAGAAAAGGAAAAGGGCTAGGGGGAACCAATCTGGCCCAGCCTCGGAATCCAGCCGCGGCCCAACAAGCCCCAGACCCAAAAGGGTACCTCTCCCTCTCTCATTTGACACTGACAGGTGGGGTCCACCTGTCAGGCCATCTTCTAGCTCCGGCCAGGAGCCCTAGACACGCACCGCTTTTTCCCCGTCCGTCCGATCGACGCCTCGTTCCAAACCCTAGCCCCCTTCCCCACGCCAAGCCCTCTATAAAACCCCCCTCCGTACCCTCTCTCGCCTCCCTTTTTCTCTCGCCGAATCAGCCTCAGAATCGACGCGAATCCCTCGCCAGACTCCGCCTTATCTGGAGGCAACTCTGGTCAATTGCGACGCCGTCAGTGAGCACCAGCTCCTTGATACGTCTCCAACGTATCCATAATTTTTGATGCTCCATGCTTGTTTTTACATCATTTGCCTAATGTTTCGTTACACTTCGTGGCACTTTTATGCATTTTCCGGAACTAACCTATTAACAAGTCGCCACAGTGCCAGTTCCCCGTTTTCTGCTGTTTTTGTGTTTCAGAAAAGTTACACAGGAAATATTCTTGGAATTGGACGAAACCAAAGCCAGTCATCCAGATATTTCACGGAGCTTCTAGAGAACCGAAGAGGAGATGGAGTGGGGCCACGAGGGGCCCTCACACCAGGGCGGCACGGCCCAGCCCCTGGTCGCGCCCCCTATGTGTGAGGCCGCCTCGGTCCACTCCTGATGATGCCCCTTCGTCTATAAAGATCCTCCGACGAGAAAATTTAAGTACCCGATCAATTTTCCAGAAACACACCGCGATCCGCCACCGTTGTCGACCCGAGATCGGGAGGGTCCAGAAGCTCTTCCTAGCACCCTGCCGGAGAGGGGAATCGCCACCGGAGGTCTTCTTCATCGCCATGCTTGCCTCCGGAGCAATGAGTGAGTAGTCTACCTTGGACTATGGGTCCATAGCAGTAGCTAGATGGTTGTCCTCTCCACCATGTGCTTCACGTTTAGATCTCATGAGCTGCCCTACATGATTGAGATCACCGTTATGTAATTCTACATGTTTGGTTTGTTGGGATCCGATAAATATTGGTGTTATGATTGAGTTGCTATACTGAAATATATCTTATGTTATCTCTATGTTGTTTATGATCTTGCATGCTCTCCATTGTTAGTAGCTATCTTGGCCGAGTAGTTGCTAGTGACTCCAAGAGGGGGTATTTATGCTCGATAGTTGGGTTCATGCCTCTATTTAATCTGGGGGAGTGACAGAAACCTCTAAGGTTGTAGATGTGCTGTTGCCACTAGGGAGAAAACAACATTCATATGCTCGAGGGCATATGCTTTGTTTACATTACACACTTTGCTTAATGCAATTATCTGTTGTTCGCAACTTAATACTCATGGGGTGTTCAGATGATATCCCCGAGAGTGGATTATTAGTCATAGATGCAGTTGGATGGCGGTCTATGTATTTTGTTGTAATGCCCAGAGTAAATCGCATAGTGATCTTCTTGACATATCATGTTATCTTTATTCTATCAATTGCCCAACTGTAATTTGTTTACCCAGCATGTGCTATTTATCTTATGGAGAGACACCACTAGTGAACTGTGGACCCCGGTCCTATTTCCATCATATTGCTATCACCTGTTTACTTTACTCGTACTGTTTACTTTACTCGCATACTTCTACTGTTTTCCACTCGATACGCTCATACGCTTTATTTCAAGCAAACCGGTGAGATTGACAACCTCATCGTAAGTTGGGAACAAAGTACTTGGTTGTGTTGTGTGCAGGTTCCACATTGCTGCTCGCAAAGCAAAGCTTGGACGAGGGGCCCTATAAATTGTCCGGAGGTGTCGCGAAGCTTGCAAGCATCACCTTCAGTCGTATTGGCTTTTTCTTCTTCGAACGATAAACCTTGGTTTCTCACTGAGGGAAAAACTTGCCGCTGTGCTCATCATACCTTGCGCTTGGGGTGCCCAACTGCCTGGCCATTATCATCATCATCAACTACACGCCAGCCATCACTCCTCTCTCTCCCCCTATCCTCTTTGCCTCCCTCTGGCGCACCCCTTAATGTCCCTGGCTTGGTTTGTTTCGCAGCAAAACGGCCCCGACGACCTCACCCGAAGCACACCGTCGCGCCTCGCCTCTCCAGCTGCCTCCCTTCTCCTCGTCTGAAAGCAATCGAGGTCGGCGATCACGCTCACGAGATCGCCTTGTCCTCCTGCACGCCGTCGTGACCTTGCCATAGCCCAGAGGTCCTCGCATCATCGCCGGAGTCGAACCAGAGCCACCCTCGCCGGAGAACCTCCTCGCCGGAAACCTAATTTGAATCGGTGAGCTCCTCTTCTTTCTTTCTTTGCCGTCCGATCGTGATCTAACGGCCTGGACAGATCACTTAACCCGAAAGGGTATGGTGGAATCTGAGCCGCAGATCTAAACTTGATCCAACGCTCCACAGGCGTGATCCAACCGAACCGGTACCCTCGAATAGGAACACGCCACATGTCGGCTCTGGATTTAAAACAAAATTCAAATAGGATTTCAAATCAGATTTCAATCAAATCTTTGATAAATCATATCTTTTGATCTGTAACTCGAAAAATAGCAAATAATATACCATTGGAATCCTTAGAACATGTAGAATCCATTAGTGCACAAAAACTTCATAGTTTCAATATTAAATTTGAAACCATTTTCAAATTGAATCAAACATGTCTGTTAAATTAATTAATTCATATCTTTTATTTTGTCCATCCAAAAATTATAAATTTGTAGTCTCTGGAATCCTCTAATCATGTAGAACATCATAGGATCAAGAAACTTCAAATTTGATACATGCACACACTTTGTGCATTCAAATTTGTCCAAATCACTATTTTGGTGATAATTCAAATTCTATAACTTATTTTTGAGTGATTCCAATTGCAGTGACTTTGTTTTACTGCAAGATATCCAGTAGCATCACTCCCATATTTTATTGAACCACTTCACAATTATGCAAATCCTAATATGAGGATTTGAGTAGTTCCACCATAGAAATAATTCTACATTTCCTTCAATAATAATTCTTTCTACATTAGTACATCCTATGATCATACCCATTCATCAAATATCATCTGAACATCATCTTGATCCATATCTTGTTTATCTAAACCTATCTTGTCTAGTTCACACCTATTCAATGGCAAATGGGTTATTTGAGTAAAGTGTGAACTAACTCAACCCTAGCTTCTACTTTGCTAATGTGGTGTTGATTCAATTCTACTACCATAGCCATGATCATACTTCATAATGTTCAATGAACACTTTGAGCTTTGTACTCAAATGTCAATCATTCATATCCAATCCTATGCCTACTTAGTTTTGTTCACTTGTGTTGAACTATTCAACTTGAAAATATGCTAGTTGAGTACTTCAAGCATTCTTAAAACCTAGCCTGGTGCCTAAGTGTGATGTATGCTATTTAAAGAATAAATGTTGTTACACTTATTCAAATAGTATTGTTGTTGCACTATTCCACACCTGTGTGATTTAATTCACATGAGCCATTCTAAAGCTTCATTCATGCTTTAATAAAACATAAAGACTTTGTCAATAATATTTTGCATAGTCCAATTCTCTTAAATCACATTGATCTTTCCCAATCTAAGCTCTCTAATACATATCTCACAAATCCCTATTTCCTTGTCATATCCTTCTTATCATAACATCTCAATAAACCTAAATTGTTAAACAAACACTTTTCAATTGTTTGTTTTGTTTGATTGTGTTTGAATGGTATGTTTATGTTATGCTATTTTGTGCTATAGTTTGTGTGAAGAGCTACGTGCTTAGTTGAGAGAAGTGAAAAGATCGTATTCTTCAAAAAGGCAAGTGACACACATATCTTCTACCTATTTTTATTATGCATTAGTGTTTTTCAGTAGTATGCATGATAGGTGGAATACATTGTTGTTTATAAAGTGCTAGATCCTAGTAGTGAGTAGCTGTCCCTGAACCCTCCCTGATAGGATGCTAAATACTTTGAAAAATATGATGCTATGCCATATCCACCTTGTCAAAGTTGTTTTGTGAATAAATTAATAACTTCAACTAAAATGAACTACCTGGGTGGAGTGGTTTGATAAGAGGAGGTCGGTGTAGGTGGGTTCTGGGGCACATGCTTGTACAGATGTGTAACTCAGGATACTGCTCGGGATTGCCACTCAGGATTCAAGAGATTAATATGGCTTCCATGTTTAGATGTACTTTCAGTGCAGCCTTATGATATTATGGGCTCTGTCTTGATTGAGTATGATTAAGGGTTCAACCATGGGTACTGACAGAGGGTGGTAGCATAATATAGGGGGCACGGTCAGATCCGTTTGGTTGAATGCTTTTTCTGAAAGGTCTTGTATTATTTTATTCTTTGGGATAAAATAATTCTTAAGGTGAAAGTGCACAACCCTTGCAAGGTGTATAAATCTAATCGATTAGCCGCGTCCTCGGAATGGATAATTGAGTCTCTAGCCATGGAATGATCGGAAGAATCTCATCACCATTTCTGAATGCTTTAAAATTTGCCTAGAAACCCTAGAGGAGCTCAGGCTCATGCCCCGAAAAGGTATGGTTGTTTGGTTGGTCCAAAACTTTGTTGAGTTGCGCCCAGAAACTACATACCGGCTAGTATGTAATGTATGGGGGTTATCTTGACCCTTATAAACTAAAATTTTGAGAAAAAGGTTTTGAAAGTATTATAGGATAAAATTGGCTTTATGTAAATTAGCCTTTGAGATCCATAAGCCAAATATCATGTAGTTTAGTCTTTTCACAAATGTCACCAAATATGTGTCATTTGCCAGTACGTTGTTGTACTGACCCCTCTGGGGCTACATATTCAAACGTGCAGGTTTTTATTGTCGAATAAGGAACCAGGAGTAGGATCTCGAGCTTACATTCCAACATGTCTGCATGTGGCACTTGATAAAGATGGAGGCTCATTGCAACTATGCTTTATGCTGTGTACTCGTAAGGTTGAAGACCTTTATATCTGGATTTACATTGTAATATTGATGCTATTGCAATGATTACTTATTTTGTACTGTGGTGCTATCTACTGATCCAGGGAATGGTACAGATACACAGGAGTTCTGTCTTTTGATAAGGCAGGGTGCTACAGCATGGCTGCGACCCAGATGTGACTTCACAATGCTGGTGGCCTGGCACCCGCACTGGGCGCGATGAGGCAACACGCAACGACATCAATGGCGGCGCAGAAGCTCAGGCGCTAGCCGCTGACCAACACGATGACGTTTGAGCTTCTGCGCCGGCATTAATGGCAAAGGCTCTAGTCCTTGCGCGGGCAGTGGCCGCCTAGGGACTTTATAAGCGGGCGGGCGCTGGCGCCGCTCCCACACACACCACCGCAATCTCCTCCACCGAGTCAGCACCATGAAGATGCCCTCATGGCTGAAGAAGACGAAGAACGACGCGGAGGATTCCTTGAGCCGCTCGACACACCGTGAGCGTAGGCCTCCATCCCCGCCACCGCCGGCGGCTCGCCCACCTCCGGTGCTCCTACGCCAACTTCCTCATGCGCCCCGGCTACAGGATTACGTGGGGCTAACCAGAGCGTCGACCACCATGACGTCGGCCTCCCCCACGGCAGGATGCGGAGATACGTCGCCCCATCCGGAATCTCCCTGAGACGCCGCGGAACGACCGCTCATACCGGAAACCGCCAGTTCTGGTACGATTTCCTCGCCTGGTAGCACACCGCCCGCCACGCGTCTACCTACCACGACGACTACCAGCCGTGGGAGGCCTACGTGGTCGATGAGTCCCCCCTCCCGATGAGGAAGATGAGGACGATGAGGACTACCACGTCGTCAAGGAGAAGGCCGACGAGGCCATGGAGGACGCCGCCCCGCCACGAGGCGGGGATGTACCTCCGGGCGCCGGGAATCTACCCCCGGAGGCGTCCAAGGCCGACAAGGACAAGGCCTACCCCGGCTACAGCGACGCCATTGCCCTCATGGGCATGGTGGCAAGCACCTGGTGTCGCTGCCACCTCCACCACCACTACCGCCGCATGCGCCGCTCCTAGCAGTGTACGAGGGGCAGAAGGTGCCGCCCCCACCCGGCGTTTCACGCCGGCGGAGTGACCACCCGCACGGAGTGGTCATCAACCCGCTACCGCAGCCTCAGCCAGAGGTCATTGTCAACCTCGTCTCTGACAATGACGATTAGCTGGCGGTGGCACAACCACTGGCGGTGGCACATCTGCTGGCGTAGTAGCTATTAGTTATTTTAAAAAAAATCTCATTGTAAATTTAGTTTGAATCATTGCAAGTTTAGTTCAATTCGCGCCTCTTTTCATTCGCTTTCAATTTGGAACGACTAAAAAAACCCAGCACGGATAAGATGTGTTGGCCCACTGCACGAGCCGGCCAGGCGGGCTGTACCGCGACCCGACGCAAACGGACCAGGACGGACCGTTTGCATCGCTGGTTTGCGTCGGTCAGATGCCCTTACTTCGCGCACTCCAATCCAATGGAATGCCCTCTCTCTTTTGAATTGGAATTGCTAATTAGAATGTGCAATAATTGCAAATATGTTGTAACTGAGATTTTCAAGCTAATAGTGAGATTTTTGTAATTGAAAACGCTGTTGCATGTAGATTTCTCGATTTGCAAATTAGTGATAAGTGAGATTCTCATAATTACACCTAGATGAGGAAAAATATGTAAATCATTGAATTTGCTTCGATATTCATGATAGCTTATAAATTACACATGAGTCGTAACTATGTTGTAACTAAGATTTAAATGATGTCATCTAAATAAGATTTAGTTAGATCTATATCAGTTGAGATCTAGACATGCGGAAATTGCTATTGGAACCCGGATTTCGAATTTAGGACATGGTATGCCTGCACGTGACTCTTGGCTACCTGCGAAACAGACCAAACACATCTTCGCTTTACCTCACGAGACACGCGTAGGATGACCCCGGGGGCACACGATTAATTTGTACACATTCGCCGTTCCGAAGCTTAATTAATGGATCAACTCCTGGCACCCAACGAAAGGGACAAAGATGGTAGAAAAAGTAGTCCCTGAATCTCAGTGAAGTGGCTTCCACGTGACGAACCTAATCAGTGATGATTTCAGCTTCTTCTTGATAGAATTGCACGTGACATGCTGAGGTCAAAGGGAACATTACTTGAGCACTGGAGTGCTGCTGCAAAGATAGAACATGTGCACTATACACGTCGATGCTCCATAAAATTCCATCTTTTTTATTTTCTATGTTATATAATTCTTACTTGGGAATGGAGGAAGTACATGACAAAAATATCATGATGCGGGTTTGAACTGAAACATAAAGACACTGATTTTGATTTGCATGCATTTTGTGTGGCATAACCGTTGAATATTGTCAAGCCCGCGCGCCGTAAACTTGCCAACGCATTACGCATCATTGTGATTTGTGACAACAGATTGAATGCTCTCTCTCAAAATTAAACAACCCAGACCTATGCAAAACCTTGTACCTCGTGTGGCGACGGAGGCACACATGATAGGATAAATATGATTGCTACTATTCCTCCGATCCATAATAAATATCGGTGATTAAAATAAATTTTATGAATCGGTGGAAGTATTAGGAAATGAATATTTCTAGGTTAGTACAAAATCAACTACACTTATTATAAAGAGCTAAATACACCACAAGTCTCAATACTTGTTTAAAATATGCAAATTAGTCCCAATAGTTACAAAATGGGGTCAACTGGTCCTAAAACTTGCTACAATGTGCAAAATTCGTCCCAAGTGTCTCTCGTGCTGACACATGCGATTGTTATCTTGTGATAACGTCCCTATATTTTTACTTTTGGCACATCTGACCTTACTATTTCCTTATCAGTGTGGATCCCACCTGTCATAGGAGAGAAAGAAACTCCAAAACAAAATGCTCCGCAATGTTCGAACCCACGACCTACAACTAGCAGTCAACAAGTACACGTCTTAACCACTACAGCCAACAGGATTTCTTGTTCACATTAGCATGAATAGCTTTATGTACAGCTGGAATGATGTAGGT
Source organism: Dactylis glomerata (assembly GCA_007115705.1). Classification (NCBI taxonomy): domain Eukaryota; kingdom Viridiplantae; phylum Streptophyta; class Magnoliopsida; order Poales; family Poaceae; genus Dactylis; species Dactylis glomerata. The sequence goes on from QXEO01000222.1 coordinate 3,086,150, forward strand.
CATCTCGAACTTGGCGAGCCTGTACAGCCTATTGTCACAATTGATATGGAACGTTTGGACAGATATTTTGCGCATGAACTTCAAATAAAAACACAAAGTATAACAACACCGGTAGAAAAAAGGCCATTGGTCCCGGTTTGTAACGCACATTAGTCCCGGTTGTAGCAACCGGGACTAACAAAGCGGGACTAAAGGCTTCAGCCTTTAGTCCCGGTTGTTTACGAACCGGGACCAATGGTCCTCCACGTGGCGTTACGAGCCGGGACTAAAGGTCCATTCGGAATAAAATTTGTATTTTCTGTTTCAGAATTTCTGTATTTTCTTTATTTCTCTATTATCTAATCATCTCTATTCCTTCCCTACTAGCTTCCAAGACTGTGGTCCTCACTCCATTGTCATGTCAAATTACAAGTACTTGTGGTACTCACTTTCCGGTCGGTCACCCATCCTCACACTGCTTCACCCTTAGCATGCTTAACTTCTCCATTCCTTTCCTACCAGCTTTCAAGACTGCGCTCGCGACTTGTTGATAATAGTATGCTACCAATTCTATTAACCTATACACTTTGGAAACATATAATATTACTTTTTTAAATTCCAAATAAATTCACAAATTAAGCAACATTGATTAAGTAATAATAAGCATGAATGAATTCCAAATAATTTGTATACATAATTTAATTATTAATTTTTTATAATTAAAATATTCAAAAAAGGCCAAAAAACTTGAAAAATCCAAAATAGTAGCAATATAATAGACTTGTTAACCAAACAAGAGGGAGTACATTTTTTCATATATATATGCACTCGCACACCACACCACACACACACACACATCTAGCTAGCTAGTAGCCTTCTAGGTTCCAAAAACTCCTAGCAATCTCAAAGCTCAAGCGAGCGTCTAGAGCGGCATACAACACTTGCTTGTCGCTTAATGGAACTTTGGCCCAACCATATATAAGTACATCTTCTTCTTCTTCTTCCTCGTCACCCTTCTTCTTCTTCTTCTTGATCTTCTTCTTCTTCTCAAGTATTGTCCCAATAGTAGCATTGGACAGATCATATAGACTCGGAATTGGTTTCGTGGTGGGGTTTGGTATAATCACTTGGAGGTCGTGCACCGACGAAATTTGAATTCCGTATGGTTGCAGCATGCGCACGTCATTGCCGATAGCCGCGCCGTAGAATTTAATGGTGGGGTCCCCCAAGAAATCCAGGAGCAGCTGCGGCACATGATCGGCCTGACATAGTTGGAAGAGCAAAACCTCGGACGCCACCGAGAGTTGAAGGAGGGCGGCATGCTGATGAGGCTTATCGCGAGGGGTGGTGAACTCGCAGTCCAAGCCCACACATTTGACCGGTGCGGCATCGAGGAACCGCTCCTTGACAGCGTGGAGCCATTTCTCCACCGTTGATGCACGGACGGTTTCCGTGATGGTGAATTCCATCCCTTCGGCGGTGAGATTATGCACCCGCGTCGCCGGCTCCATTGAAATGAGATGGAGAGAGAGAGAGAGCTTGATTGCCGCCGGTGAGTGTGCTTGATTGGCGGTGAGAGAGCTTGCCGCCGGTGAGAGAGCTTGATTGCCGCCGGCCCGGTGAGAGAGAGAGCTAACTTGATTGGCGATGAGATGCTATGGTGGTTTTGAGGAGAGATTAGGAGGAAGATGATCAAGAAAGCTAAATGGAGGTTTCTTATATACTAGAGATGGAGAAGAAGAAGACCAAGAGGCCGCCGGTGTTGATTACCGAAACACTCTCCCGATGCGTTCGTTCCATATTACCGAAACGATCGCGTAATGGCGCAGCGATTTCCGAAACGATACGCGGGAGTGGCGGTTCGTTTGAACTGCCCTTTAGTCCCGGCTCGTGGATCAAACCGGGACTAAAGGGTGCCCTATAGTCCCGGTTTGCGCCACGAGCCGGGACTAAAGGCCTAAAGGCATTAGTCCCGGTTGGTGGCTGAAACCGGGACCGAAGGGCACATTTGAACCGGGACTAATGCCCCCTGGCCCACATTTTCAAACGAACCGGGACTGATGGACCCTTTAGCCGCGGACCAAACACGTTGGGGACTAATGGGGGCGAATGAAAGCCCTTTTTTCTACTAGTGCAACAATCTTTATATATTTGGAACAATTTGGTTAAAGAAAAACATTTAAAATGAGGGCGTCATATTCTTTGAAATTGAGGGAGTATGTTTGTACTATGTATTAAGCACAAAGTCCGAGAGATAGCTGATAGCTGGACCGAAACCCTGCACGGACTTTAACTTTAGATAATTTTTTCTCTCCTTGTTGGATGGGACCTACACTTGTGTGGAAATAATGAGGCACTTGTGACCGATGCCGATTTGGTGGACACAGGTTTACCTAGAGTGCTAGACCCCTTTTTAAACAAATTAAAAAAAATCAAAGTTTTAGGAAAATTGAAATAATTCATGTTTATACATATTACATTGATACTTACTCGTGCAAACTTTTGAGATGAAATACGACCTTACATGGCCTACACGCAAAAATGAAAAAAAAAATCGAAATTCATATTTATTTGAATAGTTAACTCCAATTATTGTACTGTGGTTTTGATATTTTGTTTTTTGTGTAGCTCATATACAATCATAATTTGTCTTGAAAATTGGCTGATTCGATATCAAGATATTATGCACATGCAAAATTTTATTTGAATTTTTTTAGACTTTAAAATAGTATTTTTTTCGCTTTTCAAAAATAGATTTTACCAGTACCATGCTCCGTTGTGTATTTATTTTCGCAGACCTTTTTTTTTCAACCGTAGTGATAACAGACTGTACCGTATGGTCCAGTTTCAGATGAACTATGTTGATTTTACGCAGATAAGTAAGATCAATAGTTTTAGTACAATATACTTGCCATTAGTCTTGTTCTGGCGTGGTGGTTACACGCGCTATTGTTTTGTGCGAGTTGAGGGCGTGAGTTCAAATCCTAGCGCTGCATGTAATTTTGGATTTTTCTTTCCTCACCTCTGACAGGTGGGGCCTATAGTGGTAAGGAATGATAAGGTCACATGTGCCAAAAACAAATCCGTAGGGGTGTTCTAGCAAGATAACCACCGCCACGTGTCAGCACCAGAGGCAATTGGACGAATTTTGCACATTGTGACAAGTTTTGGGACTAGTTGACCTCATTTTATAACTATTGGGACTAATTTGCACATCTTAAACAACTATTGGGATCTGTGGTGTATTTAGCTCTATTATAAATCAGTGGGAGTACAGGGAAATGAATCAGACCTCCTCGGCTCCTCCACACAAAAAATCATTCCTAGACCATATAGTCATAGTAAACCTAACATAAGATCTACTCCAAAAAGGAAAAAGTAAAAAAGATAGTACTGTAAGAAAAGAAGGAAAAAGAGGATTCACCGAAGCGCGTAGGGACAGCTGTCCCTGCCATGAATGCCACGCGGCGCAGGCGCCCTGATCGACCCGACCCATCTCGCAGTCTCCCACACTTCGCTCGGCCCACCGCCCACACTGAAAGCGGGCCCGGTGCTCCCGTTCGCCCATCCGACCCAACATGTCAGGGAAACGGGCCTCCATCTTATTCTCGTCCCCCTCCTCCCCTCCTCCACGGTTCTATTCCCACTGCGAGCGCCAGGAGCGGCGCCACTCGCCGCGGTAGCCGTAGGTAGCAGTCGGAGTCGAGGGGAGAACAACAAAAAGGTTTCCAGACCGCGGGCGGCGTGGCGGCGCCCGGGCGATCTCGCCGTGGAGATCCGGCTCTCCCCTCGCGCGCGCCGCGGGAGCCGGCGATGAGGGCGGCCGGCGGCGGCGGCGGCGGCGCCGGGAGGAAGGAGGCGACCGCGCTGTGGATGTGGCTCCTGCTGATCGCGACCGCCTGCGGCTTCGTGTTCCTCCTGCTCAACCTCCCCGACCACCGCTCCCGCTCCGGCCCCGGTGAGCCTCCCGCTCCGCTCCGCTCAACACAATCCCTTGTGGTTCGCCGATTGCTCCACGTCGCGTGGCTGCTTCCGCTGCTGGCGGCGACGGCGACGGATTTGTCTGCGGGTTTGGGTATAATTTGGTTGGTTGTGTGCAGGTGGGGAGCAGACGGGAGGGGCCCACCTGTCGGCCAAGGATGTGAGCGACCCCGATCCTAATATGCTTCCCACTACCAGTCCATTCTCACTTCGTTTCGTCGTATCCTTCCCCAATTGCTAAATTGGTTTTCGGTTCCTGCAGAGGCTGCAAATTGGAGACGTCACCAGACTGAACGTCCTGCCTGAAGAGGTAATTTGAATTTTACCACATTTATGCTTGCCAGTGTTGGCTGCATTTGTGCATGTAACACTCTGCAATTGTTTTCTCTTAGGGACACTCTTCTAGTTGCTGCTTGGTTTTCTATTGCCGTGTACATTGGTCAGATGTGCTGTGTTCGTGGATTAGGAAATATCGATCTGCTTTTTCTTCCTGTTCGTGTAGTGTTAGTGTGTCAGTGTAGAATTTGTGTGCTCTGTCAAATGGAATCATCTAAAGATTTGGCTTCTTGTTAAAGTAGGAAATGACTATGCTTTTGTCAGGGCAAAGTAAAGTAAAGTAGGGACAGGATTTGGCTTGCTGTTGAAGTGTTCGTTTCACATTTCCTCGGTCTGCGATGAAGATTTACAGTTTTGATTCAGTCCCCCGTGGGGGATTATTCAGCATTCTCTACATGTTTCTGAAATGACTAACGTTATTTCCTTGAACGCGGTTCGAGTTTCGGCACGGTGGTTCAGTAAATGGACCTACGAGAAATTGATACAGGTTAGCGTTATTGCAGATAGAAGGGCAAGCTGATGAAATAGCTGCAGAGGAAGATGAGAGAATATCCAGATCGCCCCCAAGCACCAAGGAGAAGATATGGATGATGCAAGACCAGCTAATTATGGCCAGGGCCTATTTGCAGTTTGCCTCTCCACATGGCAGTGCACATTTCATCCGGGAGTTGAAAATGAGGATGAAAGAGATCGAAAGGGCGATAAGTCACTCTAGCAGTGCTTCCCGCCTATCTGGGAGGTAAGCTGTAGCACATCAGGGACCTCCACATAGGATTAACTTGTGCAGATAGTTTGGGCACATTAGAAAGTCATAACTGATAGTTATGCTCTTGCTCTAGCTGATGAGTATATTTTTCCATTGTGCAGTGCCTTGCAGAAAATGAAGGCGATGGAATTGACCTTATCCAGAGCGCAGAGGGCCTACCCACATTGCTCTCACATGGCAACAAAGCTACGTGCAATGATTTATAACACTGAAGAATTGGTCAGAGCTCATCAAAGTGAATCTTCCTTCCTTGAGCAGGTGGCTGTGAGGACGTTACCTAAAGGACATCACTGCCTAGCAATGCAACTTACCTCAGAATATTTTTCTTTGGATCCTAAGGAACGCGAGTTTCCGAAAAGGTTCAACCTGCTGATGGGTGATTTCCATCATTATGCCATATTCTCGGACAATGTACTAGCAAGTGCAGTGGTTATCAACTCTACAGTTTCTGCATCAAAGGTGTGGGCCTTAGATCCCTAGAACATTGTTGTATTACATTATTGCTTAGGAATTGTGTGGTATTTGATATGCTTTGCACTTGCAATGCTTATGTTTGTGCGCTGGTCCTTTGTGCGTATGGAAGTTTTTGGGTAACTGTTGCAGTGGACTTAAATGTTCTTCTTTCCCCCTTCCTTCGTCCACTTCATTAGGTTTATATGATATTCTATGTGCACTTGTGCAGCTATCTATTTTGTTAAAACTTGCTACTGGTCATGTTTTTATGTACAATTTTTCTTTGATGATTTGATTTATGTATGGGGTACTATGAAGATGTGCACCTGAGGAACATGTGTCTAAGGACTGCATTTCGAATGCTTTGGTGGAACATATTCGGTGCAGTTTATTGCATTTTATTCTTGTATTAACTTCTGTGTGATTTGACTTATCTTATCTTGCAGGATCCAAAAAGGATAGTGTTTCATATTGTAACTGATGCATTGAGCTTTCCTGCGATGAAGATGTGGTTTCTGACAAACCCACCAAGTCCCGCAACAATTCGAGTTGAAAGCCTGGATGAGTTCAAATGGCTCCCTGCTGATTTCAGTTCCAGATTTAAGCAGAAGGGCATTCGAGATCCAAGATACACTTCTGCACTTAACCACTTACGCTTTTACTTGCCTGAAGTATTCCCTTCTCTGAGCAAAGTTCTACTCTTGGACCATGATGTTGTAGTCCAAAAAGACTTAAGCACATTGTGGGAGATAGATATGAAGGGTAAAGTAAATGGTGCTCTGGAGACATGCGGTTCTGGCAATGGTTACCATCGATTGGACAACCTTGTTAATTTTTCTGATCCAAGTATCATCAACAAATTTGATGCAAAGGCTTGCATATATGCATTTGGGATGAACATTTTTGACCTTACGGAATGGCGCAATAAGGGTTTAACTGCAACTTATGATAAATGGTTTCAGGCGGTAAGTTGCATTCTTTTTCTATCACATTAGTGTTGCCTGTTATAAAAGCATATCGCAACCTATCTTAACTACATTCCATGCACTCATTGTGTACAAGCTAACATATGCATTAGCATGAGCGGTCCAGTTTTGGACAGCTTTGAATTGTACCATTTACTAGGCCCTTCATAAAGTCAGATTATGGATAAGTTTGGCCAACTGTTTTTTTTTATTTGGCATGATTGAAATTGATGTGCAATATTAGGAAAAAATATGTCTGTCACTGGTGAAACTGGCTTGTTCCCTTTCTTAAAATACTGACGGTCTTCCAGGAGAAACTATCTGTAAGTAGATGTTTCCAGAAGTTCTGGTCTCTTGATTGATACTGGTCCATCTTAGTTTAGTGCCAGAAGTTTTTAGGAGAGCATCAACTAAGACTTCGTAAGCTTGTACTATCCTACTTTTCTGACCAGGTTTAGATGATGAGTTTCTGGCATGTATGATCCGAAATCTGCTGTACCTGTTGCTAGTACTTACCCAAATACAAGGTGCATCTCAGAAAACAACCTTACTATTCCGGAAACTCCAAATGGAGCTCGGGCTCCAGGGAGCCCGACTGTATTTTCTTTTTAAAAGTTTCAAAATTCGAATTTGAACACTTCAAAAAATTCTGAAAAAAATACGACATACACAATGTTATACTTTATATCATTGTGTAAATTTTTAGAACTAAATACGTTTTATTTTAGGCTCTGTAAAAATAACAAAATCGTACAAAAAGACAAAGTTACGTTTTATGTGCACTGTTCATCGAGGACAAAATGTCAATTTGTTATTTTTGCTGAGCCAAAACTACAACATATTTTGTTCTGAAAAATTACACACTTATAAAATACAACATTCTCTACATCATGGTTTTTTTTTTGAATTTTTTTGAAGTGTTTGAATTCAAATTTTTAGAGCTTCAAATTTCGAGCGCCATGGAGCTCTCGAGCTCCAAACGTCCGCTCTCTAGTCGCCTTAGTTTGGTTAGTGGTTTTGTTCTATATTGGTAGACGAAATACTGTATTCATTTCCTCTTGGTTTACTCCAAGTATTTGTATTATGACCTTTCAGCACGTATTTTTTTTGCTCCAGTGTTGTTTCTGAACATATTATTTCTCTTTATTAACTGATTTGCAGGGCAAAAGGCTGAAACTATGGAAGGCGGGAAGCTTGCCAGTGGGCCAGCTTGTGTTCTACAACCAAACAGTGCCTCTTGACCACCGGTGGCATGTTCTTGGGCTTGGCCGGAATAGCAACACGCGAAGAGAAGAAATCGACAGCGCAGCTGTCATCCACTACAGCGGGAACCTTAAACCTTGGCTGGAGATCTCCGTCCCCAAGTACAGGGACTACTGGAACCGATACCTTAACTACGACAACACGTACCTGCAGCAGTGCAATATCCACAGATAGATAGCAACAGAAGGCCGAGAGATTTTACACAGTGGCTCATGTATACGCAGTTTTTGCTATAGTAGTACTAAAAGAGCAGTAGTCTGTAGCAAACTGATCTTATTCATTCTTTTGTAGATTTATTACTACTAGATGCCCCCTTGCCAAAAAAAAAACTAGATGCCCTTTTCTGTAGTTAGATTTACGTGTCCTAGTCACTGATCGAGATTCTGTGCAGAAGTAAGAAAAAAATGGCATGTTTAAATAAGAAGGCCGAGACTACAGTAATAATATTGACGTTTTGAATGATATGTACTGTCTGATATTGCTGTTGTCAAATTATCCTTCGGCAAGTTCCCCAGGTCGCAATTTGTGGCCCTGTTCTTCTAGCAAAGTGTGATGTTGCTGTAATCGTAGACTTAGCATTTGTTTGCCACATTGTGATTGGAGTTTTGCCCGTTAGGAAGTGTGATGTGAGGCAGCTACTGGGCAAGTTAGTGATGTAGTTGATGAAACTGTAGAACCATTATTCTTGCTCCAAGGTCAAGTTTCAGTATCAGAGGGATCACGGAACGACGAGTATGCCAGCATCCGTGTGCAACAACATTGTGGAAAGGAATTCTAAAAAAAAAAACATTGTGAAAAAAGGTTCTATAGATGAATCGACCTTGCAGCAAGATCATAGTCGATATTACACGGCTGTTTCAGCGTGATCAACACAAATAACCACAACCACTTCTGTGTTCTCTCAGCGCTTGTACTCCTAATAGATACATATATAAAGGTTGAAAGATTTAACACTTCCTGAGCTATGCCACGTAAACCTTTATCACTGTAGATGTGAAACTTTGGCATCTACAGTGCCTCCCCTCACCAGATCCGTTGGATTTAATCTCAATGATTTGGTCAAAGGGATGTGGTCAAAGCGGTGAGGTGGTCAAAGCGGTGGTGTAGTGATAGCATGTAGTCAAACAGTGCCACGTCCCCGGTTTCAAGAACCATCCACATTGCTCCACGGTACAAATCTTAGACATCCAATCTCATAAGTTCCTTCCCAGTTGTCCCCACCTCTGGTCAGAATTTTTTGCCCCCACCTAGGTCGCCTCCTTCTCCTTTCCGAGGCCGCTGGGGACGATAGAGATGGCGAGCAGTACGAGTAGCATGCGGCGGATGGGGACGACGCCTCAGGTTTCTATCCGCCTTCTTCATCTCCGTTCTCTCTCTCTTCTCACCTCTTGGCTTTTTCTTGCAGCATTCGGTGGCGACAACGCAGAGATGGCACGGGACTACTATTAAGCGCCAGGTAGGAGTGGCGGCGGTGAGCTGGAGAACCGGGAGTGCGGCGGCGGCGACCACGCAGGAGGCGTCCAATCTGTAGCGGCCAGAGGATGGAGGGTGGAGGGGCATTTCTCTTTGATTTTGATGTGAATTCACCGGATCTTGTGCCTCTCAATACAGCACCGATGTTTTTTCAGATCCGAAATCGAGTTTGGCTGCTGAGTTCTTCGGAGGCCGTGTGATGGTCCGGGCGTGCATCCTTATTATCCCCTCCACTCCTATCTCTCTCCAGCATCTTTTCCCCTTCTTTTCTTCCTCACCGTCATCCCGATAAGGGCCGGAGTAGTGAGCAGCGCGCGGCAGAATCAGGTAGTCGGTGGTGGTACGTAGTCGACCTCCCCTCCTTTGTTGGATTGTGTTTCCCCTCTTCTTCTCTGTTTGATTTCGTTTCCCCTCTCCTTCAGGGCTATCTTGATTCGTTCGGGTTGGCATCCGTTTTAGACAAGCGCGAGGAAGAAGGTCAATTTCTTGGAGTTCAGGTTGAGGATGTCCTCCTTTCTGAAATTCTGATCTTCCTTCCGTCTTTTGATTTGCATTGATTTTATCTGATTGTTTTGTTGCCTCTGCTCCCTACAGATGTATGGCGTCATTGATTTTCTATGGTTGTTTTGTTGTCTCTGCTCTCTACAGATGTATGGCGTCGGTGCTGCTCGGCCTGTCCGGCGTGGTACGACGTCGGGACGTCACACGCCAGCAGAGGTCCTCGATGCCACAGCTTGCTCTACTCTCTGGAATAGTGCAGCCGTCCACGCTACTGCAACAACATGCGGAGGGGGCGCGGTCGCGTTGATGCCGATGGTGGATGAAAGATTTTTCGCTTCCGCGAAAGGACGATGATGGGCAGCCCTGCGAGCGGGGAGAAGATGGTGCAGGTTTTGAACATGCTGGTGGTGGCTGATACATGCTTCTCTAGGCAGGTTTTGAACATGCTGGTGGTGGCTGATACATGCTTCTCTAGGGTGAGGTCAATATTGGTGTAAGTTGTGTTACGATCAATGTGTATTCTTGATTCAGTTATCTGGTTCGTAGTCTGCTACTGCTACTGAACTTTAGGCACTTGAGTTGGCAATAACAATAAAGTTTGCTTCCAAGTTAAATGCTAGCAATTTACTGCATGGATGTCGAGCGTATCTGCTTTCTCATTATCTATGTAATTTGTTTTAACTTTCCCCGTTGCCTGATTAACTGAAATGCGCACACCGACCTGGACCATTTGCCCCTTTGGACATTCTTTTTTCAAAACTTTGTTCATTAACCTTTTATGATGCATGCTTTGTAACAGTGCTTGCACATCTTACACTGAAGGTACAAGATACCAATTTAGTTGCTGCTATGTGCCTCAGCGGCGAATTATACATGGATCATGTGGATGATGCGGTCGGTTTCCTCGCAGGAGAAGCTGCCCGTCAAGGTTGTTACGGCGACGGCTGTGAGTACGGCTGCGCAGAGCTTGGCTGACACAAGGAGTTGCCATGCAAGGTTGTTCTCCTTCTGCTAAATATGGTTCATGTTTTATGAATGATATTAGCCATCTGCAGCTTACTGTTATTATGTTTTTTGCAATATTATTTCAGGTGATCTAGAACTCACAAACATGCAGTTGAAGCCAGAGGCGCTCAATTCCTTCAAGTTATTACCTATGAAAATCAAAGCTGATCTTATTGGTTCAGTGAAGCTCAAGGTCTGTAGTAGTTGCTTCGGTTAGCAGAAATATTTTTCCTGAATCTACTATGATATGATATCTGCTACATGATTGAATAAGCTAAAGGATGATTGCATCAATGATTATTAGGTCCCGTGGAGCAGACTTGGCCAAGAACCAGTCTTGGTTTATGATGATTGGGTTTTTATATTAGCTGAACCAGCAACATATGTTAAAGGTTGCAGTGAGGATATTGTCCAAGAAGTCAAACGAAGAGTAGAGTTAGGTTGAGGAATTTGTGATGGTAGTTAAGTTATTTTGACAGTTGCTGCTTGAACCATGTATCAATGATATTTTGTTTACTGAAACAGGAAATGAAAATGAAATTATATTGGAGAGCCAACAACAACTGAACCCCGAACTGGTACATATTGGTGCTTAGCCAAACTTTGGCATCTACAGTGCCTCCCCTCACCAGATCCGTTGGATTTAATCTCAATGATTTGGTCAAAGGGATGTGGTCAAAGCGGTGAGGTGGTCAAAGCGGTGGTGTAGTGATAGCATGTAGTCAAACAGTGCCACGTCCCCGGTTTCAAGAACCATCCACATTGCTCCACGGTACAAATCTTAGACATCCAATCTCATAAGTTCCTTCCCAGTTGTCCCCACCTCTGGTCAGAATTTTTTGCCCCCACCTAGGTCGCCTCCTTCTCCTTTCCGAGGCCGCTGGGGACGATAGAGATGGCGAGCAGTACGAGTAGCATGCGGCGGATGGGGACGACGCCTCAGGTTTCTATCCGCCTTCTTCATCTCCATTCTCTCTCTCTTCTCACCTCTTGGCTTTTTTTTGCAGCATTCGGTGGCGACAACGCAGAGATGGCACGGGACTACTATTAAGCGCCAGGTAGGAGTGGCGGCGGTGAGCTGGAGAACCGGGAGTGCGGCGGCGGCGACCACGCAGGAGGCGTCCAATCTGTAGCGGCCAGAGGATGGAGGGTGGAGGGGCATTTCTCTTTGATTTTGATGTGAATTCACCGGATCTTGTGCCTCTCAATACAGCACCGATGTTTTTTCAGATCCGAAATCGAGTTTGGCTGCTGAGTTCTTCGGAGGCCGTGTGATGGTCCGGGCGTGCATCCTTATTATCCCCTCCACTCCTATCTCTCTCCAGCATCTTTTCCCCTTCTTTTCTTCCTCGCCGTCATCCCGATAAGGGCCGGAGCAGTGAGCAGCGCGCGGCAGAATCAGGTAGTCGGTGGTGGTACGTAGTCGACCTCCCCTCCTTTGTTGGATTGTGTTTCCCCTCTTCTTCTCTGTTTGATTTCGTTTCCCCTCTCCTTCAGGGCTATCTTGATTCGTTCGGGTTGGCATCCGTTTTAGACAAGCGCGAGGAAGAAGGTCAATTTCTTGGAGTTCAGGTTGAGGATGTCCTCCTTTCTGAAATTCTGATCTTCCTTCCGTCTTTTGATTTGCATTGATTTTATCTGATTGTTTTGTTGCCTCTGCTCCCTACAGATGTATGGCGTCATTGATTTTCTATGGTTGTTTTGTTGTCTCTGCTCTCTACAGATGTATGGCGTCGGTGCTGCTCGGCCTGTCCGGCGTGGTACGACGTCGGGACGTCACACGCCAGCAGAGGTCCTCGATGCCACAGCTTGCTCTACTCTCTGGAATAGTGCAGCCGTCCACGCTACTGCAGCAGCATGCGGAGGGGGCGCGGTCGCGTTGATGCCGATGGTGGATGAAAGATTTTTCGCTTCCGCGAAAGGACGATGATGGGCAGCCCTGCGAGCGGGGAGAAGATGGTGCAGGTTTTGAACATGCTGGTGGTGGCTGATACATGCTTCTCTAGGCAGGTTTTGAACATGCTGGTGGTGGCTGATACATGCTTCTCTAGGGTGAGGTCAATATTGGTGTAAGTTGTGTTACGATCAATGTGTATTCTTGATTCAGTTATCTGGTTCGTAGTCTGCTACTGCTACTGAACTTTAGGCACTTGAGTTGGCAATAACAATAAAGTTTGCTTCCAAGTTAAATGCTAGCAATTTACTGCATGGATGTCGAGCGTATCTGCTTTCTCATTATCTATGTAATTTGTTTTAACTTTCCCCGTTGCCTGATTAACTGAAATGCGCACACCGACCTGGACCATTTGCCCCTTTGGACATTCTTTTTTCAAAACTTTGTTCATTAACCTTTTATGATGCATGCTTTGTAACAGTGCTTGCACATCTTACACTGAAGGTACAAGATACCAATTTAGTTGCTGCTATGTGCCTCAGCGGCGAATTATACATGGATCATGTGGATGATGCGGTCGGTTTCCTCGCAGGAGAAGCTGCCCGTCAAGGTTGTTACGGCGACGGCTGTGAGTACGGCTGCGCAGAGCTTGGCTGACACAAGGAGTTGCCATGCAAGGTTGTTCTCCTTCTGCTAAATATGGTTCATGTTTTATGAATGATATTAGCCATCTGCAGCTTACTGTTATTATGTTTTTTGCAATATTATTTCAGGTGATCTAGAACTCACAAACATGCAGTTGAAGCCAGAGGCGCTCAATTCCTTCAAGTTATTACCTATGAAAATCAAAGCTGATCTTATTGGTTCAGTGAAGCTCAAGGTCTGTAGTAGTTGCTTCGGTTAGCAGAAATATTTTTCCTGAATCTACTATGATATGATATCTGCTACATGATTGAATAAGCTAAAGGATGATTGCATCAATGATTATTAGGTCCCGTGGAGCAGACTTGGCCAAGAACCAGTCTTGGTTTATGATGATTGGGTTTTTATATTAGCTGAACCAGCAACATATGTTAAAGGTTGCAGTGAGGATATTGTCCAAGAAGTCAAACGAAGAGTAGAGTTAGGTTGAGGAATTTGTGATGGTAGTTAAGTTATTTTGACAGTTGCTGCTTGAACCATGTATCAATGATATTTTGTTTACTGAAACAGGAAATGAAAATGAAATTATATTGGAGAGCCAACAACAACTGAACCCCGAACTGGTACATATTGGTGCTTAGCCTTCTTACAATTGTATGTGTATTTGTGTGCTGTGCTGATTATCTACTGAATGGTTTGGATAGTTCGTCACGTTTTGCCTCCTGTTGTGTGATTTGGGAACTCACCAACTTAACGTGCTTATGCTCATTAATTTCTGACTTGAACTTTTCATCTCTGAAGAGTTCATCATATGCTTGGGTATTTCACTGGTACTGTAATTGCAAACATGAAGTTGTCCATTGGCAATATTCATATCAGATACGGAGACATAGAGAGGTACTTAAACTTCTGTTTAGTGAATCTATCTTTCAGATTGCACATAGCATACCATGTATTTTTTTCAGTAGCAATCCAGGTCACCCTTTCGAAGTAGGTTTGGTACTTTCAAAGCTGTCAGCAGTTACTATGGATGACCATGGGAAGGAAACTTTTGCCCGGGCGGAGAGTCAGAGCAAATGAACAAGGTATATTATCAACATCTTTTTACTCAGTCATTATTTTGACTAAGAAATTAAATTTATTATAAGTTAATTAAGTAGTATTTACGTGTTTTCAGTACCAATGATATCATTCCTCTATATGAATTAATATGGTCCTTGACCTTGAGCTCCTTGGTTTTCTACGGAATGAGATTTATTGTTCATCTGTATGAACTGTCCTCTCCTCTCTCCATAGATGGTCTACAGACGCCGCGCTGCGGATTCCTTGCCGGGAGCGCTGGTTGATTTACATTATGGTCGCTTTGGCGGCCGCCTAGAGCCAAAAGAGATGCATACTCACAACGCATGTGTACTGCCTATCTCAGACTCCACTCGGTGTCTTCTCCCCTGACCCATACAGTTTGCTGGCTACAGTTGTTTTCACCAACTGGTAGCCATTGGTTGCACCTGCATCCTTTTCGGACAACCTGCATCGATCTGTAGCTGCTGTGGAAGCACAATGACGGGCTAGGAACAAGTTACTCAAATGGTGTAACCTCAAATAGTAGTATTTCTTAGTCGTCGTTGTGCAACCTCAAAGAGTAGTATCTGCTTGCTTTTGCACAGAAATTTATGTGACGTTTGGTAATACAGCGTGCATGTCCATGCTGTATATGCATGTTTTGGATTCATGAGCATTGTGGTATTCGATAGATCTCCTTTTTCTAAATTAATGTTAGCTAGATTGCATGTTGATTTAAGTTGGGGAAATATTTTGCTTTTGGATTTATATGGTTACAACGTCATGTGCAGGCCCAGATACTCTGGTACAGATCGAAGATCCGTGATTTCTAAATAAGATTATTTCAGGTGATTTCCCCATATTACTTTACAATGTCTATTATTGATATCATCCAGTCTTAGTGTTAGGTTTGCAGCATGCTTTTGCTAACTGTAATATTTTGAACGTAAAGAGGGAAAAAAGGCATGTGGCAGCATGTATTTTCTCGAAGGTAATGCATGTACCTACCATGATCTGATGAACAGTAATAAGGTTTCACAGCGTTCATGATTTTCATGCGCAGCTCCTTACATAATCTGGTTTGATTTGGTGGCTATTTTTCTCTATCCCAATTCACACACTTAAGGTGAAAAACTATAATGCCCCCGTTTTGAGATTGGGATTAGTCTAGACATGAGAATTTACTAGAAGGTTGAGCTTAGATGATTGCCTATGGGTAGGCCATCTCTAACTACCAAAGTACCGATATCCTTAGCTTCCCTAAACTAAGTAAATTAATTTTATTTGGTTGATATTCAACATAAAAAAATTAACAAAGGTATGTGTTGAAGTTAGATCTCACTCAAATATTTACTGTTTTGGTTCGTGCTTCTTATTACTATGTAGGTTTTCTTGCAAATTGTAAGTTTGTTGATAGAGACATCATCATAGGAAAATAATTGAGAATTTTTATGGGGTTGATGCATTCATAGGATGATCTTTCTTCCATACAGCAATAATACCTATTCAGGTTAGGTATACTATGTAGTTATTCGTCATAGAATAAATTCCAAATGCCAATAAGCTATTTAATTCGTTGAAGTTTTTCATTTAAGTATTTTTCCTAACATTTGTCTTAATCAAAGCAACTAATCATACTGAAATTAACATTACATTGCTACTTGTGTACAGATCCCAGAAGCCATAGATGATTTTATCCCATTGTTTTCTAATGTCCAAGTTCAGCTTCTGATATCAAAATGGTTGGCATGCTGCAAAATCTAGAAAGATTTACTTGGTACTTTTTGCTATAGTTATATAATTGACAGGTCAGTGAAGTACCACAAAGCCAGTTTCTTCAACGATGTAATTTCAAATGTACCCCCTTTCCTCGAGGTCTGAAGCAATTATTCGGCTTACAAAATAGAGGTTGATGTAACATGTTTCTCCCAAATTTGACATTGTATTACCAGTTCGCTAATTAATTTTACAACGTTATCTAAACATAGTTAAGCATGACACTTCTAATTGGGATTTCTTTCCTATGAAGCTGACGAAGTGGGGTGTCTCTTTCTTATAGTCTGATCCTAACACCACTCTTACATTCCATCGTAGATTACACCTTGCGAAGTTGAAACATAAGAAAAAAAATTCGATCCACACCTTATCAGCACAGGCCACGGGCGCGGCGTGCCGCCGCGTCTACCTTCCTAGTCATCCATCATACTGCCCACCGCCTGTAAGTTTTTAGGTGAAAGCAAAAATTGCGGACCCCCCGTATGCTAAGGTTTGAGGATCCCGCCTCTCAAGTATAATCTTTCTCGAATGTGGAGGTCTCTTGTACGAGATGCAATATTTGCTTCTTGTGACAGTTTGTAGGTACTTTCGCAATCGTCAGTGTTATCCTAAGTAATATTACCTCTGAAATACGGCATAGAGACGCACGGAGATTGTGTCCGACTTTCTCGTAGGCTGCTAGTCCTGAATATGATATGGAGATTGCTTTCGTCTTAGAGTACCTCTAGGAGCTACCGAAAAAGGTTCGAAAACCATAAAAATCCGGCGACTTTATGGTTTCGGGCCAAAATCGGCGCCGATCAGCGCCTGTAAAAGCGGCCCGGCCCATGAACCGTTTTAGGGCGCTCAGAAACTTCCGCCGCCGATCCATATATATATATATATAGGTCGGAGGGGTTTTTTTTGGGTCGAAACCCTATCCCTCTGGCCACTCTCCTCCCTCGCCTCCTTCCACCGCCACTCTGCTCCGGTGATGAATCGTCGTCGTTCCACGCCGTAATCCACTATGTAGCCCGTGACGATGGCTTCTCAAGGCCGCGGCGGAGGTCAGGGTGGTGGCTGCATCGGCGGAGGTGGCGGCCGCGACCACGTCATCTACCGCCCGGTGGCGGTGTCTCTCGCCGAGCGGGCGTGCATCATCTGCTCCGAGGAGGCGAGGAAGCACGCCGTGCGCAAGTGGACCAACTACGGCGCGAGGCCGTCGCCAAAGCTTGCGCCCTATGCGACGTACGCCATGGGGGAGTCCTGCTTGTGCCGTCGCCCCCGCTCTTCGATGTCGCCTCCGGCCTCCGACGACGATGATGATGCAGATTTGGGGCGCGTCATTGGCCCTGAAGACTTTGCCAAGGATCCGGCAGAGGAGGAGCGTGCGCTGGCGGAGGCGCTGGCCAAGACGGCGGTGGAGGCCACGGCGCAGCAGGCGAGGGAGGAGGCCGAGCGCCTCGCCGCGCTGCGCGCCATCGAGGCCTTCTAGGAGAGGGAGGCCGCCCTGAAGGGTTTCGCAGTATAGTAAATCAAAAATTTCCCTACGGATGCGAACAAGAAAGCCAAGATCTAATCTAGGAGATGTAATCAACGAGAGAGGTAGATGATATCTTCATACCCTTGAAGATATCGCACAGCGGAAACGTTCAACAGAACGTGGATGATGTAGTCGTACTAGCCGTCTCCTCCCCGCGATCCGATCCGATCCTACGCCGCAAGTGGCGGCGCCTCCGAGAGATGCACACGTACGGTGCAGCGACGTCTCCTCCTTCCTTGGTCCAGCAAGTATGGTGGAGAGATAGATTGGATCTGCAGCACAACGGCGTGGTGCTTATGGTGGAGAGTTTCTGCGGCAGGGCTTTGCCTACGCACAGTCGCGAGAGAGGGAGGTGGAGGGGCAGCAGTTGGCCGGCGGCTAGGGTTGGAGTGAGGAAGGCTGCGCCCCTGCCCCTCCTTATATGGGGGGCTGGCCGGCTGCCTTGGCCCCTCCTCCAAGTCCTAGGGCGGCGGCCTAGGGGGAAGAATGGGGGGCAAGTTTCCCCCCCTCCTTCTGGAAGGTTCCCTTAGGGTTTCCCCTAAGGGCTGGCCGGCTGGGCCTTAGGGGCCTTGTGCGCCTGGCCCAAAGTGGCCAGGACACTTCCCCTTAGGCCCACATAGGCCTCCGACAAGTGGGCCCACGTTGGTCCCACTCCGGAACCTTCTAGAACCTTCCGGTACAATACCGATAAACTCCGAAATGATTCCGGAATCCAAAAACTGCTTTCCTTTATATGAATCTTATTCTCCGGACCATTCCGGAACCTCTCGTGATGTCCTGGATCTCATCCGCGACTCCGACCAAAAACTCATAAACCAATTATCCATTCTATCCTAGCATCGATGCACGTTAAGTGTGTGACCCTACGGGTTCAAGAATATGCAGACATGATCTTCTATCAATAATCAACAGCGGGATCTGGAAACCCATATTGACTCCCACATATTCATCGATGATCATATCGGATGAACCACGATGCCAGGATTCAATTAATCCCGTATATGTATTCCCTTTGTCACGCGATATTTTACTTGCCCGAGATTCGATCGTCGGTATCGCCATACCTAGTTCAATCTCGTTCACAGCAAGTACTTTACTCGTTCCGTAATCCGATATCACTTTGTGATTAACTCCTTAACCACGTGCTTGCAAGCGGTGTTGATATCGATTACCAAGTGGGCCCGAAGTATATCTCTCCGACTCGGGAGGGACAAATTCCATCTCGATACATGCAACCCAACAAGTACTTTCCGATCACCTGGGAGACACCTTTATGATCACCCTCACATAGGATGACGTTTGATGACCTCAAAGCTTTCTTCCGATACCAAGGACTTGTATTATCTCATGGTCTAAGGAATACAATACTTGACATAGGAAAAAGCTTCGCAAAGATGAATACAATGACACGATCTAATTGCTCTGCTTTATTTGGGTCTGTCCATCACATCATTCTCCTAATGATATGATCTCATTATTAATTGACAACTCATGTCTATGGTTAGGAAACCTTAACCATCATTAATCAATGAGCTAGTCCATAGAGGCGTACTAGGGACACGGTGTTGTTCACAAACCACACAAGTATTAATGTTTCCGCTTAATACAATTATAGCATGGAGTATAAACATTATCATGAACAAGAAATATGATAATAACAATATTATTATTGCCTCTAGGGCATATTTCCTTCAGTCTCCCACTTGCACTGGAGTCAATAATCTAGTTAATACTTGCGCCTTTAACACCTATGGCATTCCGGTGTTATTCATACGCGTTGCATGTGGTAAATCTTATCTACGGGTCTGACACTTTCAGGTCCGTTTGTATTTGCATATTCTTTTGCGTCAACACGCATTACTCATCTTGTATGAGATAGCATCGTATAAACTTGGTCTTCTGATGAGACCTTTGTTTCTTGGCCGAGACTATGTTGTCACTATTGTCATACAATAGGACTACATAGTACTAGCACACTTAGAAAAATAGCGATATCCACCGTGCGTCGAAATACTCATTGGTCCGCACACATCGGTATGTATGATTTCCAATAAGTTCGTTGCTCGCTCCATTATTCCGGAGAACGGGTTTTTTTAATCATCTTGCCCATGAGGCATGGCTTGCACGTGTCAAATGATTCAAAATCAAGAGACTCCAAAAGTCCATCAGAATGGAGTTTCTTTATGCGTTTTATGCCAATATGACCTGGACGACAGTGCCACAAATAAGTTGGATTATCACTATCCACTTTGCATCTTTTATGCCGCTTCTAAAGCGATTATATACTTAGCCCTCGTTGCAGTGTCCGCCACAATATTAACATTGGAACTCATTCAAGACATCATGGAACTTTCTTCCATCTTATTATGCCACCTTCTAACTCAAAACAAATGGCTTAAAATTGAGATAAAATTTTACTTGTATGTGTGACAAAGCCAATGTAACTCATTGCAATGAACCATTTGTCACTTCTGCATACAGAACATATTCTTACTTCTTCGAAAGTGCACAAGAATATCTTTACTATTGTCCAACGATCATCATATGAATGCTATAACCTTTAGAGCATTGGACACATCTGGATCTACATATCATGGTATACAAAATTGATAAAATCATTCTTGTGGTTTCACTCATCAAGTGTCAAAACAATTGATTCTTGCTCCAATCTCTTCCATGCAACAAGAACCGTTCTTATTGTTTCCATATTGAACAAATTCAATATTTCATCTATGTATTCTGGCAAAACTATATTAGTGCCTCAATGTATCTGCATAGACATTGATGCTTAATATTCTGGTTTTACCTAAGTCTTTCATCAAAAACTAATTTTAATGAAAACTTAACAATATCAAGAAAAACACATAATTTCCAATGAACGATATGTTATCTACATAAAGCATTAGAAATATGTCTTAGCGCTCCCACTTACTTTCTTGTAAATACACGCATCTTCAAATATCTTGATGAAATTAACACTTTAACATTTTCATCATTGAAGATTCCAACTTCGCTATGCTTACTTCTACCATAGAAGTTTGCATACATATCTAGCAACCTTTAAATCAACAAAACCCATTGGGTTGTGTCAGTTACACGTCCTTGGTGTGCATTCTGGTAGAGGAATGTTGTTTCGTTTATTCAACTATCATATCTCAATATGTAATTGTTGCTAGAATAATTCATATGACGAAGTCAGGGCCCATCATCGCTTCTTTGTATATTGTTGGTTACTATTATCTAATAATATCTCGTCCTCAAATCTTACTATTTGATTACGACCAACTTGGTTAAATAGGAACTTCGATGTCGTGACTACAACATATTGTAGACGCGTGAGCTATGAATGTAGTTGCCCCTTCCAGAACATTTTCTGGTGCTGCGCTGCTCTGATCATCTTGCTCAGATTCAACAACCTCATCAAGTTCTATCTTCCTCCCACTTAAACCTTTCGCGAGAAACTCCTTCATAAGAAATTCACTTCTTTTAGTGACAATCACTATGTGTTTGGGTTCATAATAGAAGGAATACCCATCGACATTCTTTGGGATAACCTACAAAGACTTACTAATCCGATTTTGGTTGTAAACATTTTACATATATGCCTTGCATACCAAAATTCAAGAAAAGACAACTATAACTTGTATGGTGTCATTTCGGCAGATTATGATGGCATTCTATTCAGTGAAAAGCGGTAGTCTCTAAAGCATAATCCACAAATTATATTGGTAGTTTATTTCATCATTGATCTAACCATGTCAAACAAGGTTTGATTACATCCATCGAAAACTCCATACTCCTATGGTGTTTATCATGATGCAAGTTTGTGGAACAATTCCTCTAACTCTTAGATGTTTGCTAAACTTGTAACTCAAATATTCTTCTTTATGATCTAATCATACAACTTGAATATTCTTGTTACAACAATTTTCACTTCATAAATTGAACAATTTCATACTTCTATCTCATCAAGTAGATATACCGTACATCTATTTGAGTCATTGATGAAATAGAAAATACACCACGCTCGACTTCACATATGAACTACATACATCAACATGTACGATCTCCATGTAGTTAGTCGCTTGTTCTTTCTATGGCCCATGAACGGAGTTTAATCATCTTTAGGAAAAGTCTCACAAGCGTCAATCAATTCAAAATCAAATGACTCGAAAATCTATCAATATAGAATTTCTTTCATGTTTTGTTTCCAATATGACTTAAACAGCGGTGTCACATATAAGTGAAATTTGTTTTGTCTTGCGACCTTTAGCATTAGTGTTATAAATGTCTATTTCACCAACAAGATAATAATAATCTATCCATCGATTATGGAAGACGGTAATAATTTGAACAACCATTGCTCTCATAATACTAGAACAAAATAACAATTATTAAGTTCTTGACATATCTAGAAGGCTAGGTTTTATGCCGATGAGAAGCACAATAACACTTTTATTTGTATCTCGACATGCATCATTACCATATTCTTTTACTAGTTACTTAGGCCATTGTACTTCTTGTATTGTGTT
The DNA here is from genome assembly GCA_007115705.1 of Dactylis glomerata. NCBI lineage: Eukaryota > Viridiplantae > Streptophyta > Magnoliopsida > Poales > Poaceae > Dactylis > Dactylis glomerata. Next base: position 3,108,300 of record QXEO01000222.1, read on the forward strand.
GCTTTGTATGACATTTCATACCAACAAATCAGTATCGAATACCCAAGAATTACATTGTTAACGAGCAAAAGAATTCATCTATAACATGTATATCATTTATATACCTGAGCTGGACAATTCCAGTCTTTTCCTTTTTCTACCAAATAATTTTGCAGATCCTATTTAGCATTTCCTCTCTTTTTAGAAGAATCTATCGACATTAATAGTGGCATCAATCATTTGACACATAGTCCAAAGGATTTTTAGTCAAATACTAATAGCCTTGGATTTTGCACTTTGAAGTGGATCGCCATCATCATATGATTGGTATTCTTCCAGATTCCATTCTTTAGTATTCTTTTGGTATAGCAAAACAATTTAGCCGATACCTTTTTTTTATTCGTCCTATCATGACATCTTTCATGATGAAACTACTATAGCTTATAAGGATGAATGCAAGTATAATATTAGTTCCCAAACTTTTGGGTGATCGGGACGCCTAGCATCTTCAATCTTCGCATATAGTCATACAATATGAGCATATGTTCTTTTACTAAATTATACTTGATCATTTTGCAAACAATCAAAGTCTTAGATATCAAATATCTTTCACTTCTTATTTGTTTCTGAAACAATTCTTTCAGCTCGATGATCACTTTGATTCTCAAACATTTTTGAAGATCAATTTATCATGAAGGCAAACATATGATCTTTAGATACTAAACTTGAATCGTTGCTCTTAGATTAATACAATTTATTAAATCGTATGGAGCAAGCAAGGTTTGCTAAAGTTTGCAATAGGACTTAATCTTTAGTCTTGACATTCTAACTAAACGGCACTTGACCGAAAAGTGATTATCCAGAATTCTATAGTTCTTTTAACTCAATTAAGCTAAGTGTCGGTGGGAAACGGTGCCAAAGACTACAACGACTTATGCAAATACAACAAGATTTAGTTCAAGATAATTAGTTCAAGTTAATCAAATTACTAATGAACTCCCACTAAATTCAACATCCCTCAAAGTTGTTTAGTGAAGCATGATCCAAATTCACTACACCGAGACCGATCATCACGTGAATGATGTAGCTTTAATGGTGAACATCAACATGTTGATCATATCATCCATATGACTCATGCTTGACCTTTCGGTCTGTGTGTTCCGAGGCCATGTCTGTACATGCTAGGCTCGTCAAGTCAAACCCAAGTATTTCCGCGTGTGCAAAACTGGCTTGCACCCGTTGTATGTGAACGTAGAGTTTATAGCACCCGATCATCACGAGATGCTTCAAAACGACGAACTTTCGCAACGGTGCATACATGGGGAGAACACAATTTTATCTTGATCTTTAAGTGAGGAATCATCTTAAAATGCTACCGTCGCGATCTAAGCATAATAAGATACATAAAAGGATAAACATCACATGCATATAATTTTATGTGACATGGTATAGCCAATCTCCGCGCAATGATCTCCATCTTGTGCGCGCCGGCATGATCTCCATCACTCCACCACGAATAGCAACTACAACTATTGCTAACTACTTAGCGATAAAGTAAAGCTATTACATGGCGTATAAGAAGTTGACACGCAGGTCATACACAATTATAAAGACAACCATATGGCTCCTGCCGGTTGTGAACTCATCGACATGCAAGTCGTGAAATATTACAAAACATGATCATCGCATACATCACATATATCACATCACATCTTGTGGCCATACCATATCACAAAACACTCCCTGCAAAAACAAGTTAGACGCCTCTACTTTGTTGTTGCATGTTTTACGTGGCTTATGGGAGTAGCAAGTTAAGAACGATTCTTACCTACGAAAAGCCACAACGGTGATATTATGGTTGCTAACATCCGTTGTAAATCTCATGACTACTATAGTGAGAGAAACTGGCATCCACCAGCCGCATGTGTGGAACAAGCCACACGTCAAGTGCGGAACCGGTCTCGCGAACGAGGTCGCGTAAAGTTGGCCTGGACCGCTTCGATCTCACTATGCCGCGCCATAAGAAATACAAAACAAAGAGGTTTGCAACAGAAAACATCAACGCCCGCAATAAGCATGTTGCGTTCTACTTGTGAAACACATCTACGCATAGATCTAGCTCTGATACCACTAAAGGGTTTCGCAGCATAGTAAATCAAAAATTTCCCTACGGATGCGAACAAGAAAGCCAAGATCTAATCTAGGAGATGTAATCAACGAGAGAGGTAGATGATATCTTCATACCCTTGAAGATATCGCACAGCGGAAACGTTCAACAGAACGTGGATGATGTAGTCGTACTAGCCGTCTCCTCCCCGCGATCCGATCCGATCCTACGCCGCAAGTGGCGGCGCCTCCGAGAGATGCACACGTACGGTGCAGCGACGTCTCCTCCTTCCTTGGTCTAGCAAGTATGGTGGAGAGATAGATTGGATCTGCAGCACGACAGCATGGTGCTTATGGTGGAGAGTTTCTGCGGCAGGGCTTTGCCTACGCACAGTCGCGAGAGAGGGAGGTGGAGGGGCAGCAGTTAGCCGGCGGCTAGGGTTGGAGTGAGGAAGGCTGCGCCCCTGCCCCTCCTTATATGGGGGGCTGGCCGGCTGCCTTGGCCCCTCCTCCAAGTCCTAGGGCGGCGGCCTAGGGGGAAGAGTGGGGGGCAAGTTTCCCCCCCCCTCCTTCTGGAAGGTTCCCTTAGGGTTTCCCCTAAGGGCTGGCCGGCTGGGCCTTAGGGGCCTTGTGCGCCTGGCCCAAAGTGGCTAGGACACTTCCCCTTAGGCCCACATAGGCCTCCGACAAGTGGGCCCACGTTGGCCCCACTCCAGAACCTTCTAGAACCTTCCGGTACAATACCGATAAACTCCGAAACGATTCCGGAATCCAAAAACTGCTTTCCTTTATATGAATCTTATTCTCCGGACCATTCCGGAACCTCTCGTGATGTCCTGGATCTCATCCGAGACTCCGACCAAAAACTCATAAACCAATTATCCATTCTATCCTAGCATCGATGCACGTTAAGTGTGTGACCCTACGGGTTCGAGAATATGCAGACATGATCTTCTATCAATAATCAACAGCGGGATCTGGAAACCCATATTGACTCCCACATATTCATCGATGATCATATCGGATGAACCACGATGCCAGGATTTAATTAATCCCGTATATGTATTCCCTTTGTCACGCGATATTTTACTTGCCCGAGATTCGATCATCGGTATCGCCATACATAGTTCAATCTCGTTCACAGCAAGTACTTTACTCGTTCCGTAATCCGATATCACTTTGTGATTAACTCCTTAACCACGTGCTTGCAAGCGGTGTTGATATCGATTACCGAGTGGGCCCGAAGTATATCTCTCCGACTCGGGAGGGACAAATTCCATCTCGATACATGCAACCCAACAAGTACTTTCCGATCACCTGAGAGACACCTTTATGATCACCCTCACATAGGATGACGTTTGATGACCTCAAAGCTTTCTTCCGATACCAGGGAGTTGTATTATCTCATGGTCTAAGGAATACAATACTTGACATAGGAAAAAGCTTCGCAAAGATGAACACAATGACACGATCTAATTGCTCTGCTTTATTTGGGTCTGTCCATCACATCATTCTCCTAATGATATGATCTCATTATTAATTGACAACTCATGTCTATGGTTAGGAAACCTTAACCATCATTAATCAATGAGCTAGTCCATAGAGGCGTACTAGGGACACGGTGTTGTTCACAAACCACACAAGTATTAATGTTTCCGCTTAATACAATTATAGCATGGAGTATAAACATTATCATGAATAAGAAATATGATAATAACAATATTATTATTGCCTCTAGGGCATATTTCCTTCACGCCCGCGACCAGAGGTTGGCGAAGGCCGCCCACGTTCTACTCCTCCCCCGTCGCCTGTACTAGGTAGCCGGCTCCACCGAACTAGGTCGCGGTCGCCGTAGACAGGCCCGGTGAGTTCTCCCGGGGCGGAATTTTGTGTACTACGAACCGCGTGCAGATTCCGCGGCCTTTTGTAAATTATGCTACCCCCTTTTAGTATGAAATCCGACGAATTCCGGCGCAAGTGGATGAACTCCGGCGATCTAAATTCGCGCCAATGTTTATTTTCAAATTTTATGGTTTCAGATACGGTTACTGATCTGCACCGACACCAACGCGACCTACAAAATTCTTTTAGGGCGTCCTTAAACGCAATTTTATGGTTTCCGATATATGGTTGCTGCTAGAGATGCTCTTGGCGAGGAAGGCTTCAAAGAACAAATCAGAAAGGTGGAGAAGTCTCTCAAGAGCAAAAAAAAGAAGATGGTCATTATCTGGAAAGCTCCGCAACTGCTTGATTGATGGTCACCATTTGAGTTGTCGGGTTAGTTCAGTTGAGCTTTGGTCCTCTATGTACGCAGTTCATGGTTGTAGTATATTGAGAGGAATTGTTGGTTGTCTAGCTGATCCGAGCTTTGAATGTTCGCTTGTAGTTTTACTGTATTGATTTTCGCTCAGTTTTTATTAATTAATTGGACAATTCTCTTCTTTTTAATTAATAAATTAGAGCAAAGCTTCTACCCCTATTTTTTTAAAAGATATTACCGATATGTTTTGGAAAGCTATCTAAAACATACTTCCTCCGATCGGAAATAACTGTCAGTGACTTAGTACAAACTTTGTACTAAGTTAGTATAAAATCGCCGACAGTTATTTCCGATCGGAGGGAGTACTATATTTTGGAACACCGGTAGTAAGTGATAGTTTGTACACACTGCTGATTCAGACAACTCAAAACACACTTCAACAAAGAGTCTTATAATAACAAATATGGCTTTATCATTTCATATGATACTTTTTTCCTGAATAAATTTTATGCTATCCAAGAAAAGATGAATCATACTCTAGGCGGTCAAAGTTCGTTAAGAAACTTGAATCGCTAGCTCCAAAGCACCATGCCTGTATTTCCGAGCAGGACCAATTTGTACGACAGCACATTGATATATAGCTGTGCTCGTGATCTCATCGAGAGTTTCTCCACGCTTATTCCACAAAGCTGACGTTGTCGCTCGATCGGCTGCAATGCGACGGATGGAGATGGACCTATCCAGGTCGAATTTCCACCGCAATCTTCAAGTAGTGGATATTTTGGACCGCCTTGGAATTCCAGCAAGATTTCCGACTCGTACATTGCACCACTGATCAATTAGGCAAGATTTTCCATGCTGCATCCAGAAGAAATTCAGTTGGTCATGGTCTTGGATAGCGATGGGTTGCAATCCTTGACGCCTAGGTCCCATGCATTGCACAAAAAAGACGACGGTTCAGAACTCCAGATAAGAGATGCGTGCACGTAGCTGGGGTCGACTTACTTGCGTATAATAGTCGAGTTCAGTGCTGATAACTGATCAGGTTGAGAAAAATCGTAAACATTTCGTTGAGCTTGAGCAAGATTTTGCTGAAGTTTTGGGAACCACTAGGTCATGTGCAAAAGGTCACATTTGGTTGAAGTTTTGGACTAGGGTTATTCTTGAATGTAACTTGATTAAAGGAAGGGTCAGTTTGGTCAATTCTGACGAAAGTCGTACAGACAGTGCAATTCGGACTACGGTCTGCCTCCGTTTCGTAGGAGGGCAGAGAAAGATGAGGGGTTGGATCACAATAAACGCAATCAATTCGGTACGAGTACGATCCATGTATGAATGAAACTAGTACATCGACTCGGTAGATTCATTCCAGTTTATTGCGATCCATGTATACACACGTCTGCTATCATCTGGTGCATCTAGCGACACCGGAACGATGTGGTTTTTAACGGCGCTAGGCCTGAGGTGGAAGCCATCTTGGCGAGGATTAGAGAGGACTACAGTAGGTGATGTCTGCCTAGACTCTTTCGTACTGTTTTTTTTGGCTTCGTAGAGCCGATGTCGTTGCTAAGGGGAGAGTAATCCTTGAATTTAAGGAGCTGCCACCTCTTGTTGGCAGCACTTTGCCGATCTCCGGCGTTGTCTCTTCTATATAATTAATACACCTGCCACTTGAAAAAAAAGTATACACACTATGCATTGCAACAATGCAGGTATGCAGCAAACATGTGCTAGCTTTTATTTAACGGCATATGCAGTCCTTGTAGCTTGTTATTCTCTGCATAGCATTTGTTGGCACGGCAATCTGGCTAGTGCCTAGCAGTCGACGAATCTGTAGTTGACGGTGAGGGAGACTAGGTCATTCATGTGAGGGGCAAGCCTTGTAGACATACTTTGGCCACAATCTTAGTGAAGCTATGGATAACGTTAATGGACCTATATATAGTCCGTAATCTCTTCTGCAACATCTTTTTTGGGGATAAGCACAATATTTGCGGAGTTGCGCCAAAGAAATATTTGCATGGAGTTGAGATGAAATAGTCAAGTTCAGCGCTGACAAAACTCAGGTTGAGGAAATGGGTAACATTTCGCTGTTACTCCATGTAGTGAATTCACGAACTATGGTAGAATTATATCCATTGTTAGTCCGTGTAGGAGTACTTGATTTGCATATGGAGTTGAATTAGTCAAAGTTCAGCTAACACCACAGAGGTCTTCTAGATTTCGTTGAAGTTCTGGGAACCAATAGGTCATGTGCAGAAGTTCACATTTAGTTGAGAAAACGGGAAAGATTTCTTGAATGGATCTTAAAAAGAAGGGTCAGTTACTCAGTTAGGTCAATTCTTACGAATGTCGTACACATGCCGTGCAAGTTGGACTACGGGCTGCCTATGTTTGGCAGGAGGGCAGAGAAAGACGAGAGACATCGGTTGGTTCATAATAAACGCCATCAGTTCGGTACGAACACGATCCATGTACGAATGAAGCTACATCAACTCGGTTGATTCATTCCACTTTATTGCGATCCGTCCATACACGGAAGTATGCATTGCAACAATGCAAGAGCTTGTGCTAGCTTTTATTTAACAGTACTACTATCTTGTTATTCTCAGCATATAATTTGTTGGCACAGCAATCTGGCTACCAGTGCCTAGCAGCCGACGAACTGGTAGTTGACGGTGAGGTGTCCCCTCTGGTACCCCTGCCCGTCGGTGTCGATCTTGGAGAAGACGGTGTCCCAGTCCAGGTCCAGCCCGCCGTTGGCGCACTGGTCCACGACCCTGGCCGTGATCTGCGCCCCCGTCGCCGTGTTGGTCACCCGGAGGCACCTCCCGCACGCCGCCTGGCCATGGGCGCCGGCCGGCCCGCAGAAGGCCGTCCACCCGTACTGGGACCGCCACGACAGCGGCTTGCTCGCGTCCCAGGTGGCGCAGTAGGCGCTCACGGCGGGGGCGCCCAGGTCCCAGTTGTTCTGCGCCGGCCGGTAGTAGTGGTACGTCGCGCGCACGTTGGTAGCCTGCTGAGCCGTGGCGGCGGCGGCGGCGGCGCACAGCAGCGCCGCCACCAGCGCAAGGCGTGCGGCCATCGTCGGCGACGTAGGTAGCAGATCAGGATGATACCACAGCGGTCTGTGCCAACGTAGACGCTGCAGCTTTGTGTGTGTGTATGTATGTGCGCTAGCTGGTGGAGCTCGAATGGGAATTGCTCTTCGACGGTACCATTTATATATAGTGCAACAATGCTACACCTGCTACGGACGAAAAGTTACGGAATCTGTTCACGGAACAACGTGAAGAAAACCTGTTGGTTCACGGCGCTTGAATCACGGGAGGAAAACAGAATTAGACCAGCCCATCTCCTCCACGTAATCCCGTAGGTTGAGCATTTTCGATATATAGTGGCACCGAGTGGCCGGAAAGTGTGACAAGTCCACACGGGTATGTTACGGTGACGGTGGACTTCTCTTCTCTTCCACTTCCAGTCCTCCCTCCTTTGTTGAATACTGTACATGTTTCACTTTTTTTTTATGGGATTTCTATTTTGGTGTCATTGGGTCCTTAGTTGTACTCAATTTTTCTCAGCTTCTTAGTTTTTTCTCAGTTTTGCCTAAACCCTTGTCTAAAACCCTCACAAGGAGCTCGGATGGGAGGAATCCCGTTTAGTTGACCGTTCCGTGCTGACGAGTGGGGCCGCGTCGTGTGGGGCTGGTAGAAAGGGACCGCGTGGGACAGGACGAGACCGTGTTTGGTCATACGAGCGGAGCTGGGGCCGTAGCGTGTGGGGCCGTAGCGTGTGGAGCCGTGTGGGTCCGAGATGTGGGCACGAGTGGTTTCTGTCTCTTTTGCCCAGATTAGCAGTTTTCAATGCACCTTTTTCCTCTCTCCCGCCCGATCTCATTCATTCTTGATTGCCCAAATTGGTAGCAAATCTAGAGCAGCTTCTCCTTCTGTTTTTTAACGCCATTCATTTCTTTATGCCTTCGTTTTTACCCAATCAGGTACTCCCTCCAATCCATATTACTCTTCACTAATACAGATGTATCAACCACTAAAATGTGTTTAGATACAACCACATTAGCGAAGAGTAATATGGATCGGAGGGAGTAGGAAATCTAGGGCACAAATCCAGAGAAAATATAGGGACGATAAGCTGCATACAGCAGCCAACATAGCATAGATTAACAGTACTACCGACCAAGATCCAACATAACCTATATTTTACATGAATGGGATTAAGCCTGGAGGCTGCGCAGGTGAATCCCAAGTGCTTTGTGTTTGGCCATGAACGCATGCACGTTCACGGTCGTTCCAACTCTAGCGTCGCCAATGGCTCTGCCAATAGATTCGGCATGGTTCACCAGGCAGTTGAAGTCGGTGGCGTGGAGCCTCCTGTTGCAGAAGGGGCACCTATAAACGCCTCGAGCAAAGTGGCGATCGTAATGACCGAACTGCAGCCTCCGGAGGACGTGACGAGTCTTGGTATGGAAGGACTCATCGTCGCTGTCGACGTCGCTGCTCTGCACCTGTCACATAGCACCAAAGATCGAAAAACACGAAGTCAATTGCAGCGATCATGGAACAGAGAGTGAACAAAAGATCATGCATGATAATATGGGCACGAAAAAAAGAGGTAGCCTCAGTTACATTGGACACACTTATATCCAGGATTTGGGTCAGTGAACCAAAGATCATGCACAACAAATTTGTACACACCAATTGTTCACAGACCAAACCCTGAATCAATCTGTGCCCAAATATTCATCATCATCGGCACAAATTAACCGGATGGGATTGATTACTCACATAAGTTAACCGAATCTTAAACAAAAACAAATCACAAACACTAATAACGCAAGATCTAGAACTAGGAACAGACGAACTCTAATAACGCAAGATCTAACACGCAAGATCTAGAACTAGGAACAGACGAACCCTAATAATGCAAGATCTAACACAAAAGGATTGAACTAGGAACAGACGAACCCTAATAACGCAAGATCTAACACAAAATGATAGAACTAGAAACAGACGAACCCTAATAACGAAAGATCTAACACAAAAAGGATTGAAATGGGATAAGAACAAGGGAACAAAGGGTTACCTCCTCGTCGTCGACGATGCTGGTGTCGTAGGGGTTCTCCGGGGCGACGTACGGCTCTTGTTCGTACGGGTCCCAATCGACGGGGAACTGGACGGGGGCCTGGACGGCGGCGGCGGCCGATGCGCCGGCGGCTGATGAGCCGGCGGCTACGTCAAAAGCAGCGACGGGGGCTTGGACGGGGGCGGCGGCCGATGCGCCGGTGGCTGATGCGCCGGCGGCTACGTTCGAAGCAGCGACGGGGTCCTGGACGGGAGCGGCGGCCGATGCGCCGGCGGCTACGTCGGAAGCGCCGACAATGGGCATCTCATTCTTCTCCATCGCCGGGGTTTTTTCTTCGGGGTTTTTTCAACGCGAAGTGGAGAAGATGATGGGACAGGAGAGGCGGTTGCAGTGAGAATGAGAGAGTGGGCGAGCGTCGAGGGAGAGAAAGAGGGGCTCTATAAAGACGAAGGTGGCGTGTACCGCAACACGCGTCTGCTATGCACGGCTGCAGCGTGCACTGCGACACGAGGCTAACCCTTCGACGTTTGGTGTACTCAGTTCTAGCCTCGGGCCTTATACAGAAATTTTATCTGTACTCAGTTTTCCCCTCGAGTACTTGGACTGGCAAGTGCAATATACTCAGTTCTACCCTCAAGTAGCTGGTCAACAGAGAGTCAATAAATGAGATTAACATAGCTAATTGAGTCATTTCATGCGCAAAAAAATCCAAAAAAATAAAAACATAGTGGCACCTACTCATGGAGTCTTCCTACGCAACCTGCCACCTTAACAAACATAGATAAATCATGTTTTACCACAAATTGCCACTTCTCAGAATCACTAGTAGCTATGAAGATGCATGGTTTTCCACTCAAACCTCTTTGTAAAACATCTTCCCCAAAACATAGTTTGTCTAAATGAGGCCATAATTATCACACTCATGTATATTTGAATTGCAAATAATTTGATGTAGCCCAATATGAATTATATTGTACAAAACACGCATTTTTCATTTTGTAATTCTTTTGTTTGAATCCCTTAGTCTATTTACTATTTACATACCCTTGGTTTCTTAGTACTACGCAGTTTTGCCCTCAAGTACTGTCACAAATACTCACAGAAGCCCAAACTTATCCTGATTGGTTGAGCAGTTGTCACACGGATCGACTCCACCAACCGTTGATCCACTGATCTAACGGGCAGTATACCCCTATCCGTCTCTTCGTGGCCACCCCTCTCTCTCTCTCTCTCTCTCTCTCTTCGTGGCCACCCCTCTCTCTCTCTCTCTCTCTCTCTCTCTCTCTCTCTCTTCGTGGCCACCCCTCTCTCTCTCTGTCGGTGGATCAACGGTTGGTGGAGTCGATCCGTGTGACAAGAGACATGCATTTATGGATTATTTTGCCACGTAACTATATTCCCTCTATTTATGCATTATTTTCCACAATTTAAAAATGTTAAACTAAAAAGTGGTATAATTTTGGTGTAAACAAGAGACATACATATTTGCGGATTTCAGTGAATGGATTATTTATCACCCCTCTAACAATTATCAACTATCTTTACCATTCCTTTTCTTTTAGGGAATATAGTTTTGGTAATTTGAAATGGCCCAAAAGTGGTATAATTTTGGTAGAAATATGAGACATACTTATTTGGCATATTTGGGGGATTTCGGTGAATGAATTATTTATCACCCCTCTAACAATTATCAACTATCTTTAGCATTCCTTTTCTTTTAGGGAATATAGTTTTGGTAATTTTAAACGGCCCAAAAGTGGTATAATTTTGGTAGAAACATGAGACATACATATTTGGCATATTTGGGGGATTTCGGTGAATGAATTATTTATCACCCCTCTAACAATTATCAACTATCTTTAGCATTCCTTTTCTTTTAGGGAATATAGTTTTGGCAATTTGAAACGGCCCAAAAGTGGTATAATTTTGGTAGAAACATGAGACATACATATTTGGAATATTTGGGGGATTTCGGTGAATGGATTATTTATCATCCCTCTAACAATTATCAACTTTCTTTAGCATTCCTTTTCTTTTAGGGAATATAGTTTGGGATATAGTTTTGGTTATTTGAAACGTCCCAAAAGTGGTATAATTTTGGTATAAACATGAGACATATATATTTGTGGGATTTTGGTGAATGCATTATTTGTCACCCCTCTAACAATTATCAACTATCTTTAGCATTCCTATATTCCCTAACACTTATTTTTTTTGGTAATTTCGGTGAATGCACACACTAACTTTGAAAACAACTACAAGTACATGTAACTGAATAATGGATTTGTAACAAGGGATCCCTTGTAACAACTTCTAGCGCTTGATGAGCAATGATAAGAATCCGATCGCAATTATACAATAAAAAAAACCAGCCATCAGATTAGCTTGCTTCTTCAACTCGATCAGTTGCTTTAACTGCTTGTTCATTTTCTCCAGTTCTCCCTTCACTTCCATCAGTTCTGTATTGGGAGCATTAGGCATAATCAGAACGGCCCATCTCTCTGCCGCATTCTCTACAGCAAGTCCCCCCCTCCCAAATTGCGCTCCCCAATACCGCCAATTGATTCCTGCAATTTAAGCCTCTGAACGTACACATCGATCCACTCGAAATACCTGCATTTCTTCAGGATCTGAAAACAACAACATGAACCCTAAATCCCAAATTCGAGGGAATATCAAGAAAATCGAGAGAAAACAGAGCAATTGGAGCGAGATCTAACCTTATCCCCCTCTCTATATGGCAAGCTCTCGCATACAAGGAACTCACGTCCACGGTTGCCGTTGTCATTCGTCTTACAGATCGACCGCTTCAGAGGCTCCTGGCGTGGGCAGTCAGGGCATCTTGTCAAAGGGATGGGTCCATACTGCGGCCATGAAGAACGGGAGGTCGAAGAGAAACTAGACATCACCCGCCTGCCTGAGAAGGGCTGCCGCTGGCGGAGAAGAAGAACAATGGGGCGCGAGGAAAGAAGGGGGAAGCAATGGCACGGGCACGGATGTGGGGCTGGCTCGGGCTCCCATTTTGCAACGGGCACCTGGGTAAGCTATGGGTCCAGCGCGCTACCGTGGACAAGTTGTGGGTCCCACGATGATCTGGATAAGTGGAGGCGTGTCCACTACGGGGCACCAACAGCAGCCCCACTTGCCAGCACCAACCAACGGTCAACTAAACGGGATTCCGCCCGTCTGAGCTCCTTGTGAGAGTTTCAGACAAGGGCTTGGGCAAAACTGAGGAAAAACTAAGCGGCTGGGGAAAACTGAGCATAACTAAGGACCCGAGGGCACGAAAATAGAAATCCCTTTTTTTAACGGGGTACAGGGCTACAGGCCTCACTCTAGGCTACTTTTCCACAAAGTGGAGTCTCAATCGGCCCAGCTCGGTTAGGAGATATTCCTTCCGTTCTAAATATAAGACGTTTGTGGAGCGAAAACCTCAAATAAAGCTCGAGCTCTAGCTTTTTTTTGAAAAAAAATCGAAAATCATACTAGGAAGTTTCAAACAAATTGGGACAAAAAATCTTGATGTGGACAATCATGATATCTACTATTGTGTAAAAAATTAATCCAAACTTGTAGTATTTTAGGCTTAGTAAAAATGACAAATGCATAGATCTAGATCAAGTGAACAATGCACACTTTGAAGTTTAAAATTTTGGCAGATTTGTTATTTTTGATGAGCCTAAAATACAATGATTTTTAAAAGTGTGCCCCGTACTCAGCCGTCGCCTTTCTTGACCTAGCCTCCATCTCTCCTCCTACTCCACTATAGATTGGTTCCCCCTCCTCCGGTCGGCCTCGCCGGTGTCAGGAGGGGTGGGGAACCTGATCTATGAGTGGAGGTTTTGATAAAAGTAGTCTTTTTACAAGATTAGATTAGGGTTTAGCAGCCATCTTCTTGTGTCCTCTATCAATAGAGATGGCATCATCGACAATAATTGATCTCCGACCCTTCGATCGACGACGAGATCTTCCTCCTGGCGTCGATGGTGGTGTTGGAAGATTAAACTCCTTTAGGTATGGTCTTTCAGATCTTGCTTCGCCAGATCGATTTTGGATCTTTTCTCTTGGTTGCCGCGAGGAGAATTATCCTCGCAGTATTTGTCCCGGTGGCTACATCCTCGACAATGGTGATTCGTACCCTCGACTTCCCAGCGACGTCGATCAAGTTGTCCGGTTATTTTGCCCTAACATAGTGGTGTTGGTACTCTTGCCGATGTGGATTGACTACTGATACGTCTCAAACGTATCTATAATTTTTGATGCTCCTTGCTTGTTTTTACACCATTCGCTTAGTGTTTCGTTACACTTCGTGGCGTTTTTATGCATTTTCCGGAACTAACCTATTAACAAGATGCCACAGTGCCAGTTCCCTGTTTTCTGCTGTTTTTGTGTTTCAGAAAAGTTACACGGGAAATATTCTCGGAATTGGACGAAACAAAAGCCAGACATCCTGAAATTTACCGAAGCTTCCAGAGAACCGAAGAGGAGACAGAGAGGGGCCACAGGCCGGCCACACAGTAGGGCGGCGCAGCCCAGGCCCTGGCCACGCCCCCTATGTGTGAGGCCACCTCGGTCCACTTCTGACGCTGCCCCTTCGCCTATAAAGACCCCCCGATGGGAAAAACCTAAGTACCTGATCAATTTTCTAGAAACACATCGCGATCTGCCGCCGTCGTCGACCCCAGATCGGGAGGGTCCAGGAGCTCTTCCTGGCACCCTGCCGGAGAGGGGAATCGCCACCGGAGGTCTTCTTCATCGCCATGCTTGCCTCCGGTGCAATGAGTGAGTAGTGTACCTTGGACTATGGGTCCATAGCAGTAGCTAGTTGGTTGTCTTCTCCACCATGTGCTTCATGTTTAGATCTCGTGAGCTGCCTTACATGATCGAGAACACCGTTATGTAATTCTACATGTTGTGTTTGTTGGGATCCGATGAATATTGGTGTTATGATTGAGTTGATGTGATGAATATTATCTTATGTTATCTCTATGTTGTTTATGATCTTGCATGCTCTCCGTTGTTAGTAGCTATCTTGGCCGAGTAGATACTAGTGACTCCAAGAGGGGGTATTTATGCTCGATAGTTGGGTTCATGTCTCTATTTAATCTGGGGGAGTGACAGAAACCTCTAAGGTTGTAGATGTGCTGTTGCCACTAGGGAGAAAACAACATTCTTATGTCCAAGGGCATATGCTTTGTTTACATTACACACTTTGCTTAATGCAGTTATCTATTGTTCGCAACTTAATACTTGTGGGGTTCTCGGATTGATTCCCCACGGGTGGATTATTAGTCATAGATGCAGTTGGATGGCGGTCTATGTATCTTGTTGTAATGCCCAGAGTAAATCTCATAGTGATCCTGTCGACATATGCATGTTATCTTTATTCTATCAATTGCCCAACTGTAATTTGTTGACCCAGCATGTGTTATTTTATCTTATGGAGAGACACCACTAGTGAACTGTGGACCCCGGTCCTATTTCCTTTATATTGCTATCACCTGTTTACTTTACTCGCACTGTTTACTCTACTCGCATATTACTATTGCTTTCCACTCGATACGCTCATTCCTTTATTTACAGCAAACCGGTGAGATTGACAACCTCATCGTAAGTTGGGAGCAAAGTACTTGGTTGTGTTGTGTGCAGATTCCGCGTTGCTACTAGTTGAAGGCGTTTCAACAAGTGTCGTAAACGGCGCCTTTGTTGGAGTGTTACTAAGCTAGTCAGCATCACCTTCTGGAGTTTGGCTTTTTCCTAGATACTATTAAATCTTGGTTTCTTACTGAGGGAAAAGCTTGCTGCTGTACTCATCATACCTTCCTCTTGGGATTCCCAACTAGACGGTGATTTATATCATCAATTGTGCCGCATCAAGACTCCTTTCTGGCACCGTTGCCGGGGAAAAAGAAGACTTCTGCAAGGGGAGTTTCACACGCACATCCTTTACTTTGTTTTAAGTTTTGCTTTACTTTATTTTTACTTGCATCGTTTTATCAAAAACACAAAAAATTAGTTTCCTTTATAGTTGTTACTTTATTACTTTTAGTTCATTATGTTGTTCCCTAAGTATATTTTGGAGGACCTCTCAGTAGGTAGTGGTTCTATTATTGGGAAAAGTAACATCGATTAGTTCTTTAATCATATTAGTATACATAAAGATGTTGAGGAAAAGTCTTTGGCTGAGCTTGCTCCTAGTTATGAAGTTGCTACTGCTTATTTAGTTCACATGTTGGAAGTTAGGTTTGCTAGCCTTAATACTTTTATGCAACACATGTTTCTTAAGCTTCATGATATTGAAGACCCCGAAAAGAAAACTTTTATCTTGAAAACTTTGCGTAGAGAATTTAGAGATGTTGTCATTGAAGCTAGGAAAGTTCTTAAGCGATTTAATAAGCTTGGCTCACCTGTCGAGGTTGTTGGTACAACCAACGAAGATTTTAGAGTGCCAATACCTTGTAAGCTTGTAGGAATTCATGATGCTTTGGAAAAGAATTTTAGTTGGATTTGCCCTGAAAATCTTTTTGATGAAAGTAGTGTACTAAAGTGTGATCATAAAGGATCTTAAAAAAATCATTTGGACAAAATTCAATTTATTGAAAAGACTCCTATAATTGATCTTAATGCTTCTTTTGAAAATACTTGATTCGCACTTTCTGCGCCTAGCTCAAAGGCGTTAAAGAAAAGCACTCTTGGGAGATAACCCAATGTTTTACTTTCAGTTATTTTTCTTTTATTTGAGTCTTGAAAGTTATTACTACTGTAATAACCTCTCCTTATCATTTTTATTTTGTTGTTGTGCCAAGAGAAGCCTCTAATTTGAGTGAGGTAAGATTTGGGGATGTTGCTGTCCTGAAACAGATTTCAGTGCTGCACCGTAAAAATTCGTGAAAATTCTCAGTATATCTTTTGGACCTGCAATTTCTTGTGAATATGCCCAAGGTTATATCCAAACTTTAATTAGTTTAACACTTTTTGATTTGAGCAACAGAAAACCCTATAAAAATTCGACCTTTGTCAGCTGTTCTGTTTTGACAGATTTCTGCCATTATTTGTGTTTGCCGCTCGATCGCTTTCTTTTTTAATTCTTTTGATCACGGAACTTTTGGGGAAGTTGCTACAGTAGTATATACTTTATATGTGGTGGTTTTGAGTTGAAACCTGAAGCAAAAAGAGGTTGATTCAATGTTATGCTTACACTAATGTTGCTAATAGAGTTGTGTTGAGTTTTGTATGAAGGAAGTTTTCAAGTGTAGGGATTGGAGAGTGATGAAATGAGTTGAACAATGGACAAAAGCTCAAGCTTGGGGATGCCCATGCACCCCAAGAAATATCCAAGAGGTACAAGCGTCAAAGCTTGGGGATGCCCCCGAGGCACCCCTTCTTCACCGGCAAAAATCAGGTTACCTTTCAACACACTATATTTTTATTACTTTATGCACTATGCATTTTTCTTGGAGCGTCAGTTGTTTTAGTTTTCAGTTTTGTTTAGTTTTTTTTGCTGCAATAAATGGTTGGACTCCAACAAATTTCTTTTGGAGAAGTTGCCTTGCTTTTCATTTGCCAAGAACACTCCATTTTTCACTCTTATCATTTCAACGAGTGTTCTCTTTTTCTGCTACTGCTTTTAGTTTTCATTTTTCACCTTGATTTGTGTTCAGATCTTGTTATATATTTGCATCAAGGTGTATTATGACCTCTGGTCCATGTTGGTTTTCATCAAAAGAGTTGTTTTAAAAAGGTTCAAATGGTGTTGGAAAAGAGAAAAAGCTTTATGCAAAAAGTTGTACAAAAAGGAGCTTGTGTAGACTGCGGCCTAGGCTTTTGCATGTCGTGCTTGATGTCTTTTTGATATTATGCTTAGTGGTTTTGCTGTAGCATGACTTGTCTCAAATAACTGAGATTACTTAATGAACCTTTGAAAAATCATGCGTTGTTTTAATTATTTGGAAGCATTATTTTGGTTTTCTCCTTGATGCTTTATTTGGGTTGACTTGGCACATGCTCACACATGTTAGACTCATACAAAGTCGCCATTGCCTCTATGATCATTTAGTTTTTGACTTTTGATGCCATCTTATGCTTCTTTTAATGTTGCTTTGTCGCTTTGTATGATTATAGCCATTATTGCTCTCTTAGTTGGTCGTTCTCAGTCTTTTGCTAGCCCTCATTTTTGTACTGAGTATGAGCTCTACTCGTGCATCCAAATCCTAAAAACCAAGTTATTCCAAAGTGTCCACCATATATACCTATTAGCAATTTGCTATTCCAAAGTACATTTGACTTGCTTTTATCTATCCTTCAAATTAAACTCTTTTTGGTGTTATGCGAAGATTGGTCAGTAAAGCTCTCACGAACCTGATGGCACACTTTACTTTTCTCGTTTTAAAATTTTGACATTGTGGCTCTCTTATGTTGAGTTGTTATGCTTGCAAGTTGTAAGTTAGAAATTAGCCCAGCCATGCCGTCATGGGGCAAGCTTTCAACATTGCACTATCTTTTATTTGAGTTGATATCGTGATCTTCTGTTTATGGATACTCGCGATGTGAAACAAGTTGGGAATCTTGCGGGATCATGGAGTTCTTATATGTGTTAGGGAAACGCCTGGGCCGCTAATCTAAGCCATGCATCATTCATGGTGGAAATTTACAGCATGCCCATAGTGGACATTCGACGATGCATCTCACAATAAAAAGCTATACCAATGGTAAATAAAAGAGATGTCGAGGTGTTCATTGTCTGTTTGTCTTGTCATTTTGATGTGGGCTTGTTCCATGTCATCGGGCAGGAGGTACCCCGTTGGCGGTTCTCGATGATACACATATATTTACAATGACAAGAGCCTGCTTGGGACTCTAAGTCGAGTAGCATGAGGTTTGGGTATTCGTACTTCACGGGACACGAGGTTTTCAACTTATGATTTGTCAAGCATATGCTTTATAATTGTACTCACATTAACTCTAACCATTCAAGATGCCTATGATGGGGGCAATGAGAGCTCAAAGCTAGTAAGTACCATAATTTTTGAAGGTTTATAAAACTTGCAATCACTGCTTCCCTCCGCGAAGGGCCTTTCTTTTACTTTTATGTTGAGTCACCACCTTCTACCTTTATGCACCGTCTAAGAGAGCATAGTTGTCATTCTGAATATAATATGCATTGTCCCAAAGTTTTCATTGATTGATTCATGATGTTGGTTTCACTTGTTCTTAAATTATTTGTATCTAGTCGCCCTCTTAAACTTGAAGGTGTCCTATGCATTTATGTATCGCTCTCTCATGAAGGACAAGCTGAAAACCATTTGCTATGTTTTTCCATATGATTTGAACACACGTTTGACTTTCATTGTTGCATTTTCATGATCTTTTGTTTGTGTTCTTTTTCATGTTATAACATGGTTGCTAAGTTTCTTCTACCAAAATTATATCTTTCATGTCCATGTTTTAAGTTCTTTTGATCCCAGCGCACAACGCTTACATATATGGTCAAGATTGTGTAGGTGCATGTCACCTCAAAAATTATTTCTTTTGTTATCACTTACCTACTCGAGGACGAGCAGGAGTTAAGCTTGGGGATGCTGATATGTCTCAAACGTATCTATAATTTTTGATGCTCCATGCTTGATTTTACACCATTCGCTTAGTGTTTCATTACACTTCGTGGTGTTTTTATGCATTTTCCGGAACTAACCTATTAACAAGATGCCACAGTGCCAGTCCCTATTTTCTGCTATTTTTGTGTTTCAGAAAAGTTACACATGAAATATTCGAGGAATTGGACGAAACAAGAGCCAGACATCTAGAAATTTACCAAAGCTTCCAGAGAACCGAAGAGGAGACGGAGAGGGGCCACAGGCCGGCCACACAGTAGGGCGGCGCAGCCCAGGCCCTGGCCGCGCTCCCTATGTGTGAGGCCGCCTCGGTCCACTTCTGATGCTGCCCCTTCGCCTATAAAGACCCCCCGACGGGAAAAATCTAAGTACCCGATCAATTTTCCAGAAACACATCGCGATCCGCCGCCGTCGTCGACCCGAGATCGGGAGGGTCCAGAAGCTCTTCCCGGCACCCTACCGGAGAGGGGAATCGCCACCGGAGGTCTTCTTCATCGCCATGCTTGCCTCCGGCGCGATGAGTGAGTAGTCTACCTTGGACTATGGGTCCATAGAAGTAGCTAGTTGGTTGTCTTCTCCACCATGCGCTTCATGTTTAGATCTCGTGAGCTGCCTTACATAATCGAGATCACCGTTATGTAATTCTACATGTTGTGTTTGTTGGGATCAGATGAATATTGGTGTTATGATTGAGTTGATGTGCTGAATATTATCTCTATATTATTTATGGTCTTGCATGCTCTCCGTTGTTAGTAGCTATCTTGGCCGAGTAGATATTAGTGACTCCAAGAGGGGGTATTTATGCTCGATAGTTGGGTTCATGCCTCTATTTAATCTGGGGAGTGACAGAAACCTCTAAGGTTGTAGATGTGCTGTTGCCACTAGGGAGAAAACAATATTCTTATGTCCAAGGGCGTATGCTTTATTTACATTACAGACTTTGCTTAATGTAGTTATCTGTTGTTCGCAACTTAATACTTGTGGGGTTCTCGGATTGATTCCTCACGGGTGGATTATTAGTCATAGATGTAGTTGGATGGCGGTCTATGTATCTTGTTGTAATGTCCAGAGTAAATCTCATAGTGATCCTCTCGACATATGCACGTTATCTTTATTCTATCAATTGCCCAACTGTAATTTGTTTACCCAGCATTTGTTATTTTATCTTATGGAGAGACACCACTAGTGAACTGTGGACCCCGGTCCTATTTCCTTTATATTGCTATAACCTGTTTACTTTACTCGCACTATTTACTTTACTTGCATATTACTATTGTTTTCCACTCGATACGCTCGTTCCTTTGTTTACAGCAAACCGGTGAGATTGACAACCTCATCGTAAGTTGGGAGCAAAGTACTTCGTTGTGTTGTGTGCAGGTTCCGCATTGCTACTAGTTGAAGGTGTGTCAACAAGTGTCATAAACGGCGCCCTTGTTGGAGTGTTACTAGGCTAGTCAGCATCACCTTCTGAAGTTTGATTTTTTCCTGGATAGGATTAAACCTTGGTTTCTTACTGAGGGAAAAGCTTGCTGCTGTACTCATGATACCTTCCTCTTGGGGTTCCCAACTGGACGGTGATTTATATCATCAACCGTGCCGCATAAACTACTTCAATGGTTGCGCGCGTGCACGTAGCCTTGGCATTGCGGCTCAAATTAAAATTATGGGAGAACCTCCATTGGTATTTACAGGTTTATGGTTTGGTATCTATCTTGGGCTGCCTTCAGAAAAATATAAGATTGTGTCATGGAAGAAGATGGAATTTGAAGACCTCAAAGATTTGCTAGTTTCTTTTAGACTTTATTTTGTAATCGTCAAAGACAGCTCGTGTAACTCTACCATATACTATTTGTTGCTATAAATATATGTGGTATTGATTATCAAAAAAAAAGACATTTGTGGAGCAAAAACCTCAAATAAAGATCGAGCTCTAGCTTTTTTTGAAAAAAAAATTGAAAATCATACTAGGAAGTTTCAAACAAATTGGGACAAAAAATCTTGATGTGGACAATCATGATATCTATTAGTGTGTAAAAAATTAATCCAAAAGTCATAGTATTTTAGGCTTAGTAAAAATGACAAATGCATAGATCTAGATCAAGTGAACAATGCATACTTTGAAGTTTAAAATTTTGGCAGATTTGTTATTTTTTATGAGCCTAAAATACAATGATTTTCAGATTGATTTTTTGCACACTACTAGATCTCATAATTATCCACATCAAGATTTTTTATCTTGAATTTTTTGAAACTTTCAAACACCATTTTCGATTTTTTTTAAAGAGGGCTGGATGGAGTTTGGGCTCCATTTGTCCACTCTCGTTTGTGGAGTTTATTTAAACTTTTAAATACATTTACATTTAAGAGCAGGAGTAGTAATAAAAAGTAAAAAGGGTCCAAACTGCGGTATGCGCCCTGGATTTTTTGGGCACATGCAAAATGTCAGCGCAATTCTCCGTCGCCACAATTCTCGGTACTGCCCCTCCTTCAATCTTACCCCCACATCACATGTGTGACGCAATGCTCCCCCACCCTACCTAATCCCCCCCCACACACACACACAACTGCCTATTGGTGATTTTGTGATCAAAGCGACTGAATCAGGGCATCCCCCGCCACCCCTCCACCCACGCCCCCCGCAGTCATTATGGGCTCCGTCACCGATGCTTTTGGTTAGGTGCGTGGCAAGGCAAACACATGGTGAAGGTGGTTGGGGAGACGACGGTCGAATTCAAACGTAAGCGTCCTAACGAAGAGGAAGAAGTCGGCACGGCACGGTCATCCCCCTCCTCATGTTATCCCTCTAATGAGGATCCCTCATCCCACACCACAATCGCGTGCGCCAGCTGCTTGACCATCATCGATGCTGATGTGGATAACGTGTTCGTTCATGGGACCAATGGGTATAAACTTTACTCTTTCTTCTTATTTTGTGACTTTGTGTCTTAGTTTTGTCATAGAGTTAGTAATTGTTGTTTATCGTATTGTGTAGTTTTGATTTCCATAGAACTCTAAGGGGTTGTTTAGTGAGGTTTATTTTTGGCTTTTGGTTTACAAGACACCAAAACACGTAAGTAGGTGCTTTTAATTTTGGCTTTGGCTGATATGTTTGTTCAACAATATCGAGTCAAAAGCCAAAAGCACATATTTAGGCGTTTTTGTGGCTTATAAGCCTAACTCCAAAATACTGAAATAAGCCCAACCAAACAACCCCTTATGATATGAGTATGATGCAAGATTTAGAATTCAATCTTGATATTCGAATAGATCAATTTAAATTGCATGGATTCCAAGTATGATGACACTATGGATAGAAGGATGTATTTGAGCCTTCCCAATTTGTCAAAAGAGGAAAATGCAATTAAAATATACAAATGAGGAAGATAATTTTTTTTGCGAGACATGGGAAAATGTTTTGCTTTATGCGGTCACTGGAAATGATCAAACCATGGAAACATTGAATGAAACGTATAGAAGACTTGTTCCACTGGTTCATTTAGGAACCATAAGGTCGCTCAGTGAGATCTCTACAAAGATGCTTTAAGATGATCAAGTCCTATTGTAGCCGCTGGAGTGGATGCTTGGAGAAGAGGAATGCACCTCCAAGTGATATCCATGTATCTAGTATTATTAAGTTAACTTGTCAATGTAGTATTGCACTGAAAAAGGTAGGTACAAGCAAATTATTGGATTGAAGCTCAAGAATTTTTTGCTCCAACATTGTTGGAAGTTTCTTGAGAATTGTAAGAAATGAAAGTTGAGAGATCATGAAGCTCCTCCACCGAAGAGGCTAAAGTAAAGTAGTTTGTCGACTCTGGAGTTGGATAATGACGATGATGCTAGGGAGGAAGCTCCAACTCCTAGGCCAAAGAAGGGGGATTGGATGGGAGAAAGAAGTCAAAGGAGAAGGTGAAGAGAGATGTCGAGGTTGCCGATATGAAAAAGAAGCTTGATGAAATGTTAAAGACAAGAAAATTAATGGCGACTGAATCTTTGGAAATGGAGAAGGAGATGGCCGTGAAGAAGCAACGAGAGAAGATACCAAGATAGAAACAAATGAAAGAGAATTAAGAAAAAAAATCTAAGGAAGCGCAAGGCAGTAAAAGCATAGACTTTTCTCAAGAATAACAATATGAGGCAAGAGAACCTGATCGATGATGGATCCAAAATAAATTGGACGAGGAAACTAGAGAATATTGTGAGATTAAATGGAAGAGGTCATGTGATCAAGAATGTCTTGATCACATAGTTTGAAAAACCATAGTAGTAAACGAACCCGTGAGTCTGTCAGTCCATTTTTTATTTTTTTGCGGATTGGACGACCGATTCACACGTGCACTATCTCGGCTTTTAAGACTGGAATCAAGAATGCACACAACCATTTTTATTGCAACATTTTCATAATTCGGAATTTATAGATATCATATCACACAATGTTTGTACATAAATGACATAGATTCCTATGCATCATGTAATCTGTTACTCCCTCCTTCTCAGTTTATTAGGCATGCACGTCTACCTAGGTCGTTTATTTGATCCATATAATATAAATTATATAACGTAAAAATTATACTGTTAGAAAGTATAAGAGCTGAAGTTTTTTATTGTATATTTTTTGTTATATATATCTCATGCTAAATTGGTCAAATAGGCAACCTAGAATTACGCGTAGGACTAATAATCTGAGAAGGAGGGAGTAGTACGCCATGAGCCATTTTGTTAAAAATGCGCCATGCGGCTATCACCAAAGTCTGATACACCTAGAAATTGTCTGCTCTGCGAGGAGAAAGAACCACATGCGGATCCAATGTGAAGCCTTGTAGATAACTGGCAGGAAGGGAGCAACCCTAGTCTTGATAAAAATGATATCTTTTTGATAATTCCGTGTTTCCGAAGGTAAAGAACAAACTCCCACATGAACCTAACTCTTTGTTAGTTTAACAATCTCATTAAGCCAATTCTAAACATATTTGTGTTGCTGATTGAGGGTAGAAGATTACATGTAACATGAACTATCCTTCATATAAGATGATCAAAGGGATATGAGATAAATAAATATTGAATAGACTCTTGGAAATCACAGTAAACATATTTTTACACTTACTCCATCTTCTCTTAGCTCAATTATCCATGGGTAGTTTTGACTTAGACAAGGATCTATGGAGGAATCTATTGTAACCAATCATTGGGTCTGCATATATAGACTTAACCAAGAATAGTATTGAGACGGTCAACTTCCATTTAAATGTATCAGCTTAAGGGCATATTTGGAATGGATATAATTTCTGTGTGTTCATCGATATTTAGGCCACAGTTGAACTACATACCGGGAAGCTCACAAAATTTACACTCAGTCCAAACGGGCCTAATCTGAGAGATCTATCACCATTAACGGATTTTTTCAAAATCAATGCCACATATATTTATTCCTACTAACAAAATAGTAAATGGTAGACATACATGACTTGTCTTCAACTATTACAATAAAGTTTAAAAGAAACGAGCAAATGTTCGAGCTCTTCAAATTCTTTATTCTTTTATGACACAATTTGTATTTTCCGAAGGCAACCGAAGAAAGATTCAAAACCACAAACTTATAAATATCAAGAAAAGTTCTTCCATAAATTTAATTTGAGATGCACTGCTAAGACTATGTGCACGCACTTAGACATTAAAGTAGTGAGTCAACATCAGAAAATATACCAACATCAGTATGCCAGAAAATAACAACCGAACAGTCTGACCGATGTTGCTAACGAGTTGAGGGTACAAATCACCATTATCATAGTCGTAGCAATCAGGATAATTTTTTTGAGGATAGCATTCGTCGTGGCAATCATGAGAAAAATTTCCAAAATCGATCAGGCGAAGTAAGATCTGAATATCCATACCTAGACAATTATAATCTTCTAACACCATTAATGTTGTAAAAGAGATCTTGTTGTCGAAAAAATAGTCGAAGATCACTTATTATAGACGATGTTATCTTATCTTCACTGATGTGGAGATGAAAAAGAAGACGACTATCAAAATCTCACCTAATCTATTAAAAAGAATAACTTCTTAAAGATTCTACGTATAGATCGAGTTCCTCTCCGCTATGACCATATAGGAGGCGGAGGTGGAAGAGGCTAGGTTTTCTGTAAGAGCCGGCGGCAGGTCTCCGTTATCACCATCAACGGTTGAATTAAGTGTAACCAGTTAAGGCCGTGGGATACCTTCTCAGACCATGTAAAACTTACAGAAGCATTTCTACTCATGATGCCCCACACGCATGTATTTATTTGCGCCCGTGTGGCTAGGCTAGCTGTTACAATCGGATTACATAGCTTGATCATGATCAAAGGAATCAGTTTTACCAATAACTAAATCCATAAGATGTAAACCTTCTTAACAGCCTAGCAACTTATTCTTGATTTCCCCTTCGTTTTATTCTGCTGGCCTATAGATTTCCATGCATATTTTGCTATTCGTCACATCCATCATACGCATGTAAGAACCCATGGTGCTCCCGATTAGCAACTTGGAGCATCAGTCTTGGCAGCCGACGAACATGTAGTCGACGCCGAGGTGGCCATTGGCCATGCCGCCGCCGTCGGTGTCGATCTTCTGGAACACGGCGATGTCGAGGTCGAGCCCGCCGTTGTCGCACTGGTCCACCACCCTCGCCACCGTCCGCGCCCCCGTCGCCCTGTTGGTCACCTGGAGGCAGCGGCCGCAGGAGGACTGGCCGTGCGCGCCGGCGGGGCCGCAGAACGCCGTCCAGCCGTACCGCTGCCGCCACGCCAGCGGCATGTCGGCGTCCCACGTCGCGCAGAAGACGCTCGCCACGCGCAGGTCCCAGTTGATCTTCTCCGGGTGGTACAGGTTGTACGTGGCCATCACGCTGCTCGCCTGCTGCGCCGCCGCGCCGTCGCCGGACATGCAGACCACGACCAAGGCCAGCAGAACCAGAACTGACACCGGCACCCGCGTGTCGGAAACGGAGGCCTTCATTGCCATACCCCTTCTAGCTAATTACTTCTGCAACTTGGCAGTTCCTAATTGGCTAATTAGCTGCTGAGTAGAGTGTATTGCTCAATTTGTGACTGGACATATTTATAGATCCAGATACTGGCATCAGCTTCAGGTAGAAAAAAGCGCGAATCACTCAAACTGGCTTGGTATCATCGCCTTCATCAAAATTAGTACTATAAACAAAGATGTATATAACTAGTTGTTTATTTTGATCAACACCTATAAGTGGTTACACAAACTATGTACTGGTCCAATTAATTAGTTGGAGTGAATTCTAGTTGTTACCACCCCACTTTGACAGCAATTGTTCCTCTTAATGACTCATTTAGTGAAAATTATGGGGGTGTTTGATTCCCAGCTACTCCAAACGGACATCACGTGTTCGACCATGTCCAAACGGACCAAAGGGTCGGCCTAGCGGTACGAGCGAGGTGTGTGAAGCCATCCGTACGCACTCATTTCAGCCTCATCGGACAGAATGTGCGTCCTCCTTGTCCGCCTCAGACCAAAACTACAAAGGCATAAAGTGCAAATTCTCCACCCCTCGCCGAGTTTGCCCTTCCACTCGCCATCGCCCCTACACCTTCCCTTCAACTCG
Organism: Dactylis glomerata; assembly: GCA_007115705.1. Taxonomy (NCBI): domain Eukaryota; kingdom Viridiplantae; phylum Streptophyta; class Magnoliopsida; order Poales; family Poaceae; genus Dactylis; species Dactylis glomerata. The sequence goes on from QXEO01000222.1 coordinate 3,134,971, forward strand.
CTGGCGCCGCCACCGTCGCCGGTTCCCACCTGTTGCCCCCACCACCGCTAGCCTCGTCCTCCCACCCTGCCACCGCGAGTCCACGTGCGGCCCCGCCGGTCATCCATCTCATCGCCAAAGTGGGTGCGCTCGGGCAGTGCTCGTTCCTAGACGCACGCAATCTGTTCGACCAATTGCCAACAGGATTGCAGCGATGGACAACAGCTTGGATGAGGGCATAGCCTCCATTGTAAGCGTCAACAACGCGTTCTAATACAAGCATTTCATTCAAGAATGGCCGGACTCGGATTTGGAGGATGATTCCGACTTGATGCTTGCTGTGACAAGCGTCCTTCACGAGAACAGTAATGTTTGTATTTGTACTTTCAATCTATTTAATATTTTATTGTGATATATTGTGGATACAAACTAGAACCAATATGACTCAAATACGGCCACAACATGGGCACGGACTGGAAAATGCGTCCTCCCGCTGGGCGTACCCCCAACCTATATGGATAGCGTGTGTCTAGCGCAATTTCACGTCCGTGAACCAACCCAAATAAATAGGTCGGTCTGTTAGAAATGCCTTAGGCAAACGGCCCTATGTCATCTTTTACCCCTTCTAGCGATCTGCCACGTGTAGGTCTCGGATGCCGGACGTCGGCAGGGGATTTGTGTACCGCTGGCGGACTGCAGATTTGACTATAGCCGACGATCACCTCCGAGTCGCCTACCCTCATCACCTACTGCATCATCCTGCAAACTTTGAACACACAAAGCGGCATTGTGAATTGTGCGCGATATGGGTGGAATCGTTGGACCTTGTGCAGCTTAAGCCTTCTGGGAAGGTCTGACTGAGGGAGCCGAACCTGGTCACACAGGAAAAAAATTCCTGAAGGAAAACCGCAACGGGCTGATCTGAGGTACAATTTTACTAAATAGAGTAATTATAAGAAATGTTTGCTAAAAACAATAAATGCGCCAAAAAGTGAAAATGGAGGGTGAAAGCCGGAATTCACTTTCAAATTATGATTTCTTTAATATGTTGTGGGTTACACCTAAAAAACAAATTTTTAGAACCTAAATTTGCATCCATGAGGACTTGAACATGTGTGGCTATATTTTTCATACACTCCTAAGCCAGCTAGGCTCACTCCTTAAATTGTGCATTTGTTTTTTTTTTCCCAGGCACGTAGCTAATTCTGGTAATGTTGTATCAATATTGCGATAGGCATACTACTGACATTGACATGTGACTAAGTGTTGTTAAATCCATGTTGCTCAGTGGGCATTGTAGATCAAGAAGTATGTGCGAATTTTTGTCCTCACTGTCGACATCACATCAAGTTCTATGTTTCTTTTATTTGCAACTGTTTGTTAGTATTTCATATAATTTTCTCCGAAATAAGCCGTTAGTTACTTGTCTGATTGCATGAACTGGTAAAATATGAAAGTACGTGGCATATGTTGTTTCACCATACTTTCTTGTTAACATCGGTTCAATCAGTCAAATGTCTTTACTACAGACAACAACCAAGAATACTAAACAAAGTAGTACCAAATATCTAAATGTGATTTCTCGTTGTCGAGGTTGCTATTTTGTTGCTTGATATGTGAGATCTTCGACAATAGAGTGTAGTGATGGGCAATGATTGCACTATTAGAAAGAACATATCAACGGATCAATGATTATAATGACAATGTACTTTAGTGAACCGAAACGACGTTTCTCCCCCTCATGAATCAATAGTTTTATTTACCTATATAGTCTTAATCCTTGAAAAAACCGAGAGAACAAAATTTTCTCATCAACATGCAACTATCTTTTTCTTTAAATAATTTACTACCCTTGGCCTCAGCTCCATGAACACACAAGACAACTAAATTGTTACAACGGAAATAAATATCGAATAAAAATATGCAAAGAGAGATGGTACATAACATCTTATTGATTCTTGATTAAGCAAAAGTCTTGCCATAAATATTTGCATTGGTAATTCGTCTCTGATGTCGTGGAAACTGCACGTCTAGCTAGCAATTTGCTCATGATCCCACAAATCATTATTAGGCCCCTTGTCCTCAAAAGAGTTTCTCCAAGAAACCCACGATAACAAACCATCTCTACCATACAAGAACCTAGGGGTTTCACTTAGATTTAAGGTGAGAATAAGAGGTAAATGATACCTTTAAGGAGATACACACATCCATCAATCGTCCCCGTTGTACGTAGTACCAGGCCACCAAAATTCAGACCAAGGCCAAGATATGTCGGTGTTCCTAGCTAGGTTATTGATGGGTTCATAGCATAGAAAACAAAAAAATTCCTACGCATGAACACAAAACTAGCCAAGAACATCTACGAGATGGTAGCAACGGAGACTAACACTCGAATACCGGTAGCCGGGATTACGTTTCCGCACAAACGTTGCTGATGGAGACTCGACGAAGATGCACGTAGTCAACGTAGTCGTTCACTTGACGTAATCGACGTACTGGTTCACTTGATGATCTCGAGATCGTGTACACGGCGCCACAACCGGCGGCGTCTCCGTACTCGGTCACACGTACGGCTTGTTGTCGTCTCCTCCACGCCCTCGGTCCAGCGGGGCAGCGGAAGAAGGGATCCGCCGGACACTCCAACACTCACTTCTCCAAGTGTGTGAATCTCAAACTAACAATCCGGCAGAGCTTCGCTAAGTCAAGACGGATTTGAGGCAGCAACTTTGCGGGAGAGGGGAAGAACCAAGTGTATGAATCATGAAGGAGAGGGGGGTTTATAGGGGAGGAGAGGGCAGCCCCCTTGGGGGGTGCGCCGGCCCCTAGGAGGAGGTCCTCCTCCTCATCATGGTGGTAACCCCCCCTTCATGGTGGTAACCCCCTCATCAACATGAGGTAACCCCCATTTTAATTTTGCATGACATTCATGCTAATTAAAATTTACACTTATTGATTTAATAAAACATTTTTATTTCTTTAATATTTGTTAATTCATTCAATTAACAAACATTAAAAAATACACCCTTGAGTTATTTTGATATCCCGAAACAGTTTTGGTGCTTTTCTGAAACTACCCTCATGATGTCCTGTAATTCGATCGGAGTATCATATCCACTCAAAAATGACGACGAACCTTAAGTGTGTCACCCTACAGTTCATGAATAACGTGGACATGATCGAGACTCCTCTCCGATCAATAATCATCAGCGGGATCTGGAAATCCATGACGACTCCCACTTACTCAACGATGAACTAGTGATCGTGTGAAACAATAACGAACATAGTTAATTCCTTTTGTCTCACGATATTATTACTTGTCCGAGATCCGATCATTTGGTATCAACCATACCTAGTTCAATCTCATTCCCGACAAGTCTCTTTACTCGTTCCGTGATAATGCATTCACGTGACCTAGTCACATGCTTGCAAGCGATTCCAATGCAATATCACCGAGAAGGGCCCAGATAATATCTTCCCGTCATCGGGTCGGACAAATTCCACTCTTGATCCATGAGCCTCAACTAATACTTTCAGAATACCCAAATCAACCTTTATAATCACCCTGTTATGGTGTGACATTTGATATCATCAAAGCACTCTTCCGGTATCAGTGATTAACATGATCTCATGGTCTGAGGATTAGAACTATTTTGTATAAGTTTGATATAGCAATGAAACTTGATGACTTGATCGTATTGCTATTCGTACTATGGGTGTGAGTGTTCATCACATCATTCTTCTAATAATATGACCCCATTATTAACAACATCCAATGTTCATGATCAGGAAACCTTGATCATCGGTTAATCAACGAGCTAGTATAAAAGAGAGGCTTTACTAGGAACCTTTTAGTTTATTAATCATATAAGTATTAATGTTTCCGATTAATACAATTCAAGCATGAGAAATAAACATCTTTTATGAACACGAAATAATATAATAACAACTTTATTATTGCCTCTCGGGCATATTACTTTCAGTCTCCCACATGCACTAGAGTCAATAATCTAGATTACATAGTGATGAATCTAACACCCATTGAGTTCTGGTGCTAATCATGTTTTGCCTTGGGGAGAGCTTTAGTCAATGGGTCTGCCACATTCAGATCCGTGTGTACTTTGCAAATCTTTACATCACCATCCATGACATGTTCACGGATGAAGTGAAAATGGCGCTTCACATGCTTGAAGTTCTTGTGAGACCTTGGCTCCTGAGCATTGGCTATGGCACCATTGTTGTCACAATAGATAACCATTGGATCCAATGCACTTGAAACCACACCTAGTTCGGATATGAACTCCTTCATCCAAACTGCTTCCTGCGCCGCTTCCGAAGCAGCAACATATTCTGCCTCTGTAGTTGATCTCATCACCACGCTTTGCTTGGAACTCCTCCAGCTTATTGCTCCTCCATTCATAACAAATACGTATCCGGATTGAGACTTAGAGTCATCCGGATCAGTGTCAAAGCTAGCATCGACGTAACAACTTGCGACGAGCTCTTCTTCATGCTGGTGCCAAGTTGACGCGTAGCAGACGGTCCTAGTGCGTGGTGAATAACCAGCCCGTTGGGAACCCCAAGAGGAAGGTGTGATGAGTATAGCAGCTAGTTTTCCCTCAGTTAAGAAACCAAGGTTTAATCGTTCTTGGAGAGGAGAGACAAATGACTGAAGGTGATGCTTGCTAGCTTGCGACAGCTTCGGACAACTTATATATGGCGCCTCGTCCAAGCTTTGCTTGCTAGCTGCAACGTGGAACCTGCACACAACACAACCAAGTACTTCGTTCCCAACTTGCGATGAGGTTGTCAATCTCACCGGTTTGCTTGAAACAAAGGTTATGAGCGTATCGAGTGGAAAACAATAGAGTATGCGAGTAAAGTAAACAGTGCGAGTAAAGTAAACAGGTGATAGCAATATGATGGAAATAGGACCGGGGTCCAGAGTTCACTAGTGGTGTCTCTCCATAAGATAAATAACACATGTTGGGTAAACAAATTACAGTTGGGCAATTGATAAAATAAAGATAAACGTGATATGTCAAGAAGATCACTATGAGATTTACTCTGGGCAATACAATAAAATACATAGACCACCATCCAACTGCATCTATGACTAATAATCCACTCACGGGGATATCGTCCGAATACCCCATGAGTATTAAGTTGCGAACAACAGATAATTGCATTAAGCAAAGTGTGTAATGTAAACAAAGCATATGCCCTTGAGCATATGAATGTTGTTTTCTCCCTAGTAGCAACAACACATCTACAACCTTAGAGGTTTATGTCACTCCCCCAGGTTAAATAGAGGCATGAACCCACTATCGAGCATAAATACCCCCTCTTGGAGTCACTAGCAACTACTCGGCCAAGATAGCTACTAACAACGGAGAGCATGCAAGATCATAAATAACATAGAGATAACAAAAGATAATATTCAGTATAGCAACTCAATCATAAACACCAATATTCATCGGATCCCAACAAACCAAACATGTAGAATTACATAACGGTGATCTCAATCATGTAGGACAGCTCATGAGATCTAAACATGAAGCACATGGTGGAGAAGACAACCATCTAGCTACTGCTATGGACCCATGGTCCAAGGTAGACTACTCACTCATCGCTCCGGAGGCAAGCATGGCGATGAAGAAGACCTCCGGTGGCGATTCCCCTCTCCGGCAGGGTGCCGGGAAGAGCTTCTGGACCCTCCCGATCTTCGGGTCGACGGCGGCGGTGGATCGCGATGTGTTCTGGAAAAGTGATCGGGTGCTTAGGTTTTTTCCGTCAGGGGGTCTTTATAGGCGAAGGGGCGATGTCAGAGGAGGGGCTAGGTGCCCTCATGCCAGGGTGGCGCGGCCCAGGCCCTGGCCGCACCAGCCCTGCGTGTGGGGCCCTGGTGGCCCCCCTCCTACTCTCCTTTGGATCTCTGGAAGCTTCCGGGTAAAATAAGACTTTAGGAACTTGTTTCGTCCAATTCCGAGAATATTTCCTGTGCATCACTTCTGAAACACAAAAACAGCAAAAAACAGGGAACTGGCACTATGGCAACTTGTTAATAGGTTAGTTCCGGAAAATGCATAAAAGTGCCACGAAGTGTAACGAAACAGTAGGCAAATGGTGTAAAAACAAGCATGGAGCATCAAAAATTATAGATACGTTGGAGACGTATCACTTCACCACCATATACGAGAAACATATCCTTAGTCCTTCGTAAGTACTTAAGGATATTCTTGACCACCGTCCATTGTTCCAAACCTGGATCAGATTGGTACCTACTAGTCAAACTAATAGCATGTGCCACATCCGGTCTTGTACATAACATGGCATGTGATGCTTCAGGTGAATGTGGCAACAGACAGTCCTTGTGCGTGGTGAATGACCAGCCCGTTGGGAACCCCAAGAGGAAGGTATGATGAGTGTAGCGGCTAGTTTTCCCTCAGTTAAGAAACCAAGGTTTAATGTCGATCTTGAAGAAGAGAGACGGTGACGACTGAAGGTGTTTGTGGAACCTGCACACACACAAACAAATACTTTGTCCCCAACTTGCGATGAGGTTGTCAATCTCACCGGTTTGCTTGAAACAAAGGTTATGAGTGTATCGAGTGGAAAACAGTAGTAATATGCGAGTAAAGTAAACAGTGCGGGAAAAGGTAAACAGGTGATTGCAATATGATTAAAATAGGACCGGGGTCCACAGTTCACTAGTGATGTCTCTCCATAGATAAATAACATGCTGGGTAAACAAATTACAGTTGGGCAATTGATAGAATAAAGATAACGTGATATGTCAAGAAGATCACTATGAGATTTACTCTGGGCATTACAACAAAATACATAGACCGCCATCCAACTGCATCTATGACTAATAATCCACCCCCGGGGATATCATCCGAACACCCTAGAAGTATTAAGTTGCGAACAACAGATAATTGCATTAAGCAAAGTGTGTAATGTAAACAAAGCATATGCCCTTGAGCATATGAATGTTGTTTTCTCCCTAGTAGCAACAGCACATCTACCACCTTAGAGGTTTCTGTCACTCCCCCAGGTGAAATAGAGACATGAACCCACTATCGAGCATAAATACCCCCTCTTGGAGTCACTAGCAACTACTCGGCCAAGATAGCTACTAACAACGGAGAGCATGCAAGATCATAAACAACATAGAGATAACAAAAGATATAATTCAGTACAGCAACTTAATCATAAACACCAATATTCATCGGATCCCAACAAACCAACATCATAGAATTACATAACGGTGATCTCAATCATGTAGGGCAGCTCATGAGATCTAAACATGAAGCACATGGTGGAGAAGACAACCATCTAGCTACTGCTATGGACCCATAGTCCAAGGTAGACTACTCACTCATCGCTCCGGAGGCAAGCATGGCGATGAAGAAGACCTCCGGTGGCGATTCCCCTCTCCGGCAGGGTGCCGGGAAGAGCTTCTGGACCCTCCCGATCTTCGGGTCGACGGCGGCGGCGGATCGCGATGTATTCTGGAAAACTGATCGGGGCCTTAGGTTTTTCTCATCGGGGGGTACTTGTAGGCGAAAGGGCGATGTCAGAGGGGGTCCCATGTCCCCTCACACGTGGGTGGCGCGGCCAGGCCCCTGGCCGCGCCGCCTGTGTGTGTGGGGCCCACGTGGCCCTACTCCTTCTCTCCTTCGGATGTTTGGAAGCTTCCAGGTAAAATATGACTTCAGGAACTTGTTTCGTCCAATTCCAAGAATATTTCCTGTGTATCACTTCTGAAACACAAAAACAGCAGAAAACAGGAAACTGGCACTGTGGCACTTCGTTAATAGGTTAGTTCCGGAAAATGTATAAAAGTACCACTAAGTGTAACGAAACAATAGGCAAATGATGTAAAAACAAGCATGGAGCATCAAAAATTATAGATACGTTTGAGACGTATCAAGCATCCCCAAGCTTAACTCCTGCTCGTCCTCGAGTAGGTAAGTGATAACAAAGAATAATTTTTGAGGTGACAAGCACCTACACAATCTTGATCATATATGTAAGCATTGGTGAGCTGGGATCAATAGAACTTAAAACATGGGCATGAAAGATATAATCATGACAATAAGAACTTAGCAACCATGTTGTAAACATGTAAATGAACACAAACAAAAGATCATGATAATGAAACAATGAAAGTCAAACGTGTGTTCAAATCATAAGGAAAAATATACAAAAGGTTTTCAGCTTGTCCTTCAAAGAGAGCAAAACATAAATGCATAGGACACCTCAAAGTTTAAGAGGGCGACTAGATACAAATAATTTAAGAACAAGTGAAACCAACAATATGAGTCAATCAATGAACTTTGGGACAATGCATATCACACTAAGAATGACAACTATGCTCTCTTAATGGTGCATAAAGAAAGAAGGTGGTGACTCAACATAAAAGTAAAAGAAAGGCCCTTCGCAGAGGGAAGCAGTGATTGCAAGTTTTATAACCTTCAAAAATTATGGTACTTACCGGCTTTGAGCTCTCATTGCCCCCATCATAAGCATCTTGAATGGTTAAAGTTAATGCGAGAACAATTATGATGCATATGCTTGACAAATCATAAGTTGAAAACCTCGTGTCCCGTGAATACGAGTACCCAAACCTCATGCTACTTTACTTAGAGTCCCAAGCAAGGCTCTTGTCATTGTAAGTATATGCATATCATTGAGAACCGCCAATGGGGTACCTCCGTGCCCGATGACATGGAACAAGCCCACAGCAAAATGACAGGACAAGCAGACAATGAACACCTCGACATCTCTTTTATTTGCTATATTGTTTAGCTTTTTATTGTGAGATGCGTCGTCGAATGTTCACCATGGGTATGCTGCAAATTTCCACCATGAATTATGCATGGCTTAGATTGGCGGCCCGGCGTTTCCCTAACACATATAAAAACTCCATAATCCTCACAAGATTCCCAATTCATTTCACACAGCGGGCATCCATAAACAAAAGATCACGATATCAACTCAAATAAGAAGTGCAATGTTGAAAGCTTGCCCCATGACAGCATGGCTGGGCTAGAATCCAACTTACAACTTGCAAGCATAACAACTCAACATAAAAGACCACAATGTCAAATTTTTAAGAACAGGAAAAAGTAAAGTGTGCCTTCCGGTTCGTGAGAGCTTTACTAACCGAGTTTCGTATAACACTGGTAAGAGTTTAATTTGAAGAGAAAATAAAAGCAAGTCAAATTTACTTGGAATAGCAAATTGCTAGTAGGTATGTATGGTGGACACAATGGAAAACTTTGGCTTTTAGGAGTTGGATGCACGAGTAGAGCTCATACTCAGTACAAGGTGAGGGCTAGCAAAAGACTGGGAGCGACCAACTAAGAGAGCAATAATGGCCATAATCATGCAAAGCGACAAAGCGACATTAAAAGAAGCATACGATGGCATCAAAAGTCAAAAACTAAATGATCATGAAGGCTAATGGCGACTTTGTAAGAGTCTAACATGTGTGAGCATGCGCCAAGTCAACCCAAATAAAGCATCAAGGAGAAAACCAAAATAATGCTTCCATACAATAAAAACAACGCATGATTTTTTCAAAGGCTCATTAAGCAATCTCAGTTATTTGAGACAAGTCATGCTACAGAAAAACCACTAAGCATACTATCAAAAAGACATCAAGCATGACATGAAAAAGCCTAAGCCGCAGTCTACACAAGCTCCTTCGTGTACCACTATTTTGCACAAAGCTTTTTCTCTTTTCCAACACCATTTGAAATTTTTATAAACACCTCTTTTGATGAAAACCAATAAAGATCAGAGGCAAAAATACACCTTGATGAAAAGATATGACAAGATCTGAACGCATATCAAGGCGAAAACGAAAACCAAAAGCAGTAGCAGAAAAAGTAGAACGCTCGATTTTTAATAAGAGTGAAAACTAGAGCGTTCTTTGCAAATGAAAACGAGTACATCTCCTCCAAAGGAAATTTGTTGGGGTCCAACCATTTATTGCAGCAAACAAACAAACTAAACCAACTAAGAAAACTAAAACAACTGACGCTCCAAGAAAAACACATAGTGCATGAAGCAATAAAAATATAGTGTCTTGAAAGGTGACCTGATTTTTGCCGATGAAGAAGGGGTGCCTCGGGGGCATCCCCAAGCTTTGATGCTTGTACTTCTTGGATATTTCTTGGGGTGATGCATGGGCATCCCCAAGCTTGAGCTTTTGTCCATTCTTCAACTCATCTCATCATTCTCCAATTCCTACACTTGAAAACTTCCTTCATACAAAACTAAACACAATTCTATTAGCAACATTAGTGTAAGCATAAAATATATTCAACCTCTTTTAGCTTCAGGTTTCAACCCAAAACCACCACATATAAAGTATATACTACTGTAGCAACTTCCACAAGAGTTCCATGATAAAAAAGAACTCAAAAGAAAGCGATAAAGTGGCAAAAACAAATATTGGCAGAAATCTGTCAAAACTGGACAGCTGATAATGGACGAATTTTTTAGGGATTTTCCGTTGCTCAAATCAAAAAGTGTTCCACTAAGAAAAGTTTGGATATAACCTGGGGCATATGCACAAGAAATCGCAGGTCCAAAAGATAAACAGAGAATTTTCACGAATTTTTACGCTGCAGCACCGAAAACAGTTTCAGGACAGCAATAACCCCAAATCTTTACCTCACTCAAATTAGAGGCTTCTCTTGGCACAAAAACGAAATAAACAAGATAAGGAGAGGTCATTACAGTAGTAATGACTTCCAAGACTCAAATAAAAGAAAAAGTACTGAAAAGTAAACAATGGGTTATCTCCCAAGAGTGCTTTTCTTTAACGCCTTTGAGCTAGGCGCAGAAAATTGCGAATCAAGTAATATCAAGTGATGAAGCATCAAGCTCATAATTTGCTCTAAGAATAGAGTCAAAAGGTAATTTCTTTCTTTTCCTAGGGAAGTGTTCCATACCTTTCTTTAGCGGGAATTGATACTTGATAGTGCCTTCCCTCATATCAATGATAGCACCTACAGTTCGAAGAAAGGGTCTTCCCAAAATAATAGGACATGAAGCATGGCATTCAACGTCCATAACAAGAAAATCAACGGGAACAAGGTTATTGTTAACCACAATAAGAACATCATTAATCCTTCCCAAAGGTTTCTTCTTAGCAACATCAGCAATAGGAACATCAAAATAACACTTTTCAAGCGGTGGTAAATCAAGCATGTCATAAATCTTTCTAGGCATGATAGAAATACTAGCACCTAGATCACATAAAGCATGGCAATCATAACCATTAACATGCATATCAATGATGGGTTCCCAACCATCTTCTAACTTCTTGGGAACAGAGGCTTTTTGCTTCAACTTTTCATCCCTAATCTTTATAAGAGCATTGGTAATATGCTTAGTAAAAGCAATATTTAAAGAACTAGCATTGGGAGTCAAAGCAAGCTTTTGCAAGAACAAAATTACTTCAGATATATTGCAGCCATCAACATCAAAATCATTAAAAGAAATAGAGCTATCATCTCCCACACTCCGAAAAATTTCAGCACTCTTTTGAGAAAAAGTTTTGGCAGTTTTAGGTTTTTTAGCACAAGGAGTGGGAGTTTTCTCTACACCGATCAAAGTAAGAGGATTGCTATCAGTAGGAGCAACATCATTAGAGGTAGTAATAGTACATACCTTCATCTCTCTAGCCATCTCATCTTCTCTTTCCCACCTGGCATGCAATTCCGCTAACAATCTAATATTTTTATCAATTCCAACTTGGGTAGCATTAGCGGCAGCAACAACATTGCTCACATTCACATCATTAGGAAACACTTTTAATTTCAGAAGTTCAACATCATGAGCAAGGCTATCAACTTTAGAAGCAAGAATATCAATTTTGCCTAACTTTTCCTCAACAGACTTGTTAAAAGCAGTTTGCTTACCGATGAAGTCCTTGAGCATTACCTCAAGCTCGGAGGGCGTGGCCCTAGTGTTGTTGTAGGAGTTACCATAAGAATTACCATAACCATTACCATTGGTAGAAGGATACGGCCTATAATTGTTACTAGCAAAATTGTTCCTATAAGCATTGTTGTTAAAATTATTATTTCTAATGAAATTCACATCAACTTGCTCTTCTTGAGCAACCAAAGAGGCCAAAGGAACATTATTAGGATCAACATGAGTCCTATCATTGGCAAGCATAGCCATAATTGTATCAATCTTATCACTCAAGGAAGAGGTTTCCTCAACAGAATTTACCTTCTTACCTTGTGGAGCTCTCTCGGTGTGCCATTCGGAATAATTTACCATCATGTTGTCGAGTAGCTTTGATGCGGCGCCCAAGGTAAGGGACATAAAAGTGCCTCCAGCAGCTGAATCAAGTAGGTTCCTTGAAGAAAAATTCAGTCCTGCATAAAAAGTTTGGATAATCATCCAAGTAGTCAGTCCATGAGTGGGGCAATTCTTTACCATAGATTTCATTCTTTCCCAAGCTTGAGCAACATGTTCATTATCAAACTGAGTAAACTTCATAATATTGCTACGCAACGATATAATCTTAGCAGGAGGATAATATCTACCAATAAAAGCATCCTTACACTTAGCCCATGAATCAATACTATTCTTAGTCAAAGACAGCAACCAATCTTTAGCTTTTCCTCTCAAAGAAAAAGGAAACAACTTGAGCTTAATAATATCACTATCAACATCCTTATATTTCTGCATCTCACAAAGCTCAACAAAATTGTTGAGATGAGCTGCAGCATCTTCAGTACTAGCACCAGAAAATTGCTCTTTCATAACAAGGTTCAATAAAGCAGGCTTGATCTCATAAAAGGTGGTAGCAGGAACAGTTGGTGCAATAGGAGTGCAGATAAAATCACTATTGTTCGTGCTAGCAAAGTCACACAACTTGGTGTTTTCAGGATTGGCCATTTCAGCAAAACGAAAGTAAACAAGTAAAAACAGCTACCAAGGATTCTAATTTTTTTGGGTTTTTGATATAAAAAGCAATGCAGGTAAAATAAATAAAGTAAAGCAAAACAAATAACAAAGTAAAGAATGTGTGTGCGAAGAACTCCCCTCGCAGAAGTCTTCTCTCTTCCCCGGCAACGGCGCCAGAAAAGTAGCTGATGCTTCAGGTGAATGTGGCAACAGACAGTCCTTGTGCGTGGTGAATGACCAGCCCGTTGGGAACCCCAACAGGAAGGTATGATGAGTGCAGCGGCTAGTTTTCCCTCAGTTAAGAAACCAAGGTTTAATGTCGATCTTGAAGAAGAGAGACGGTGACGACTAAAGGTGTTTGTGGAACCTGCACACACACAAACAAATACTTTGTCCCCAACTTGCGATGAGGTTGTCAATCTCACCGGTTTGCTTGAAACAAAGGTTATGAGTGTATCGAGTGGAAAACAGTAGTAATATGCGAGTAAAGTAAACAGTGCGGGAAAAGTAAACAGGTGATTGCAATATGATTAAAATAGGACCGGGGTCCACAGTTCACTAGTGGTGTCTCTCCATAGATAAATAACATGCTGGGTAAACAAATTACAGTTGGGCAATTGATAGAATAAAGATAACGTGATATGTCAAGAAGATCACTATGAGATTTACTCTGGGCATTACAACAAAATACATAGACCGCCATCCAACTGCATCTATGACTAATAATCCACCCCCGGGGATATCATCCGAACACCCTAGAAGTATTAAGTTGCGAACAACAGATAATTGCATTAAGCAAAGTGTGTAATGTAAACAAAGCATATGCCCTTGAGCATATGAATGTTGTTTTCTCCCTAGTAGCAACAGCACATCTACCACCTTAGAGGTTTCTGTCACTCCCCCAGGTGAAATAGAGACATGAACCCACTATCGAGCATAAATACCCCCTCTTGGAGTCACTAGCAACTACTCGGCCAAGATAGCTACTAACAACGGAGAGCATGCAAGATCATAAACAACATAGAGATAACAAAAGATATAATTCAGTACAGCAACTTAATCATAAACACCAATATTCATCGGATCCCAACAAACCAACATCATAGAATTACATAACGGTGATCTCAATCATGTAGGGCAGCTCATGAGATCTAAACATGAAGCACATGGTGGAGAAGACAACCATCTAGCTACTGCTATGGACCCATAGTCCAAGGTAGACTACTCACTCATCGCTCCGGAGGCAAGCATGGCGATGAAGAAGACCTCCGGTGGCGATTCCCCTCTCCGGCAGGGTGCCGGGAAGAGCTTCTGGACCCTCCTGATCTTCGGGTCGACGGCGGCGGCGGATCGCGATGTATTCTGGAAAACTGATCGGGGCCTTAGGTTTTTCTCGTCGGGGGGTACTTGTAGGCGAAAGGGCGATGTCAGAGGGGGTCCCACGCCCCCTCACACGTGGGTGGCGCGGCCAGGCCGCTGGCCGCGCCGCCTGTGTGTGTGGGGCCCATGTGGCCCTACTCCTTCTCTCCTTCGGATGTTTGGAAGCTTCCAGGTAAAATATGACTTCAGGAACTTGTTTCGTCCAATTCCGAGAATATTTCCTGTGTATCACTTCTGAAACACAAAAACAGCAGAAAACAGGAAACTGGCACTGTGGCACTTCGTTAATAGGTTAGTTCCGGAAAATGTATAAAAGTACCACTAAGTGTAACGAAACAATAGGCAAATGATGTAAAAACAAGCATGGAGCATCAAAAATTATAGATACGTTTGAGACGTATCAGCATACATGATAGAGCCTATGGCAGAGGCATAGGGAATCTTATTCATTTCTTCTCTATCTTCAGTTGTAGCCGGACTTTGAGTCTTACTCAATATCTTTCCTTGCAGCATAGGTAAGAACCCTTTCTTACTTTCGTCCATTCTAAACTTATTTAGAATCTTGTCAAGGTATGTACTTTGTGATAGCCCAATTAAGCGTCTTGATCTATCTCTATAGATTTTGATGCCTAAAATATACGCCGCTTCACCAAGGTCCTTCATTGAAAACTTACTATTTAAGTAATCTTTTATGCTCTTCAAAAGTTCTGTATCATTTCCAATCAGCAATATGTTATCCACATATAATATTAGAAATGCTACAAAGCTCCCACTCACTTTCTTGTAAATACAAGCTTCTCCATAAGTTTGGACAAATCCAAACACTTTGATGACTTCATCAAAATGGAGATTCCAACTTCGGGACGCTTGCTTCAGTCCATAAATGGATCGCTGAAATTTAGAGCAGGTGGTGCCATGATCTACAAATTATTTGCAAAGTTAATTTAGACTAAGTTCATAATAGAATGAGTTCAGGTTAAATCAAAATTCCACGTGAACTCCCACTTAAAAATAACATCCCTCCTAGTTTTCTTAAGTGATTACACGAACCAAATCCACTATACCGCAACCGATCATCACGTGCAACGGCATAGTTTCAAAGGCGAAAATCACCATGTTCATCATATCAACCATATGACTCATGCTTCACCTTTTGGTTCATGTTCCGAGGCCATGTTTGTACATGCTAGACTTGCCAAGTAGAACCATAACATTTACGTGTGTAAAACTGTCTTACACCCGTCGTATGTGAACATAGAGTCTATCACACCCGATCATCACGAGGTGTCTTAAAACGACGAACTTTCTTGATGGTGCATGTTATGGGAGAACATATTTTGTCTTGATATTTATGTGAGAGGGATCATCTTATAATGCTACCGCGCGATCAAATCTAAGCAGAATAAGATGCATAAAAGGATAAACATCACATGCATATATAATGTGATATGATATGGTCCTTCACGCATTCGATCTCCATCTTGTGCGTCATGGCATGATCTCCATCATTCCACTGGCGTAGCACCAAGGTCCATGGCGCGCCACCTTGGTTGTCTTCCTCTATTACAATATATCAATTGGATATATATATTTGGCACGCAGGCCATTTAAATGAAAAGACAACCATATGGCTCCTGCCGGTTGTTTATAACTTACAAAAAGGATCATTGCATACAATTTGTAACATAAATAATTTAACCATATCACATCGCATGCCCTGCAAAAACAAGTTAGATGTTTCTAATTTGTCTTGCATATTTTACGTGGTTTGGGGCTTTCTAGGAAGAACCGTTCTTACCTACGAACATGTAACCACAACGATGATAAAAATATTATTAACAACTCTTTGTAAAATAGATCATAACTATAGTGAGAGAAACGTGCACCCGTAAAGCCACATATGCCGAAGCATGTCAAGTGTGGGACAAGTCTCGTGAACGCGGTCATGTAAGGTTAGTCTCGGGCAGCTTCAATCCCACTATGCCACTATAATCCAAAATACAAAATAAATTGCAATAACATGATCATCAATGCCCACATCCATATGTGTTATAACCGTGCATACCAACTAGGCATAGAGATGGCTCTGATACCACTGATGGGTTCGTATCATAGAAAACAAAAAATTTCCTACGTATGAACACAAAACTAGCCAAGAACATCTACGAGATGGTAGCAACGAAGACTAACCCTCAAAGACCAGTAGCGGGCATTACGTTCCCGCACAAACGTTGCCGATGGAGACTCGACGAAGACGCACGTAGTTGACATAGTCGTTCACTTGACGTAGTCGACGTAGTGGTTCACTTGACGATCTCGAGATCGTGTACACGGCGCCACAACCGGCGGCGCCTCCGTACTCGGTCACACGTACGGCTTGTCATCGTCTCCTCCACGCCCTCGGTCCAGTGGGGCAGCGGAAGAAGAGATCCGCCAGACACTCCAACACTCACTTCTCCAAGTGTGTGAATCTCGAAGTAACAATCCAGCAGAGCTTCGCTAAGCCAAGACGAATTTGGGACAGCAACTTTGCGGGAGAGGGGAAGAACCAAGTGTGTGAATCATGGAGGAGAGGGGGGGGGTTATAGGGGAGGAGAGGGCAGCCCCCTTGGGGGGTGCGCCGGCCCCTAGGAGGAGGTCCTCCTCGTCATCATGGTGGTAACCCCCCCTTCATGGTGGTAACCCCCTCATCAACATGAGGTAACCCCATTTTAATTTTGCATGACATTCATACTAATTAAAATTCACACTTATTGATTTAATAAAACATTTTTATTTCTTTAATATTTGTTAATTCATTCAATTAACAAATATTAAAAAATACACTCTTGAGTTATTTCGATATCCCGAAATAGTTTCAGTGCTTTTCTGAAACAAGCCTCATGTTGTCCTGTAATTCGATCGGAGTATCATATCCACTCAAAAACGATGGCGAACCTTAAGTGTGTCACCCTATGGTTTGTGAATAACGTGGACATGATCGAGACTCCTCTCCGATCAATAATCATCAGCGGGATCTAGAAATCCATGACGACTCCCACTTACTCAACGATGAACTAGTGATCGTGTGAACCAATAACAAACATAGTTAATTCCTTTTGTCTCGCGATATTATTATTTGTCCGAGATCCGATCATTTGGTATCAACCATACCTAGTTCGATCTCGTTCCCGACAAGTCTCTTTACTCGTTCCGTGATAATGCATTCACGTGACCTAGTCACATGCTTGCAAGCGATTCCAATGCAATATCATCGAGAAGGGCCCAGAGAATATCTTCCCGTCATCGGGTCGGACAAATTCCACTCTTGATCCATGAGCCTCAACTATTTCTTTCAGAATACCCAAATCAACCTTTATAATTACCCTGTTATGGTGTGACGTTTGATATCATCAAAGCACTCTTCCGATATCAGTGATTAACATGATCTCATGGTCTAAGGATTAGAACTATTTCGTATGAGTTTGATATAGCAATAAAACTTGATGACTTGATCGTATTGCTATTCGTACTATGGGTGTGAGTGTTCATCATATCATTCTTCTAATGATATGACCCCGTTATTAACAATATCCAATGTTCATGATCAGGAAACCTTGATCATCGGTTAATCAACGAGCTAGTATAAAAGAGAGGCTTTACTAGGAACCTTTTAGTTTATTAATCACACAAGTATTAATGTTTCCGATTAATACAATTCTAGCATGAGAAATAAACATCTATTATGAACACGGAATAATATAATAACAACTTTACTATTGCCTCTCGGGCATATTCCTTTCAGTTATTTGTGAGAGTTGTTGTTCATCCTAGTGCAAAAACCCTGATTAGAGGATTGCAGTTGTACTTTTGAGTCTTTAGCATTGTTTCCACTTTAGGTTCCTTTTCTTGGGTGAAAGCCCAAGAGCTGCTTAAGCGGTTTAAGTGACAACTATGCAAACATCATGTTGGAGTTTAGATCCTTAATTCTTAGTTCGCAATATGTTCTTTTGGCCACACGCATGCATGTTTTATTTCTTCATCATGTGGACAACTTGCGATTCATCGATTTTCGGTGGTTCACTTCATAGAATGGTGTCGCTCCCCTGATATTAGACCAAATAATATATAAAAATTGACAATACCAAATAATCAATTTTTAACAGTAGACATTTTTAGCATTTTTCACGGAGGGTTGTCATTTGTTCAAGTTTGTTCCAATTTATGACACACTACTTAGTAACAATCTTAATATCATCCATATTTACGTCTAGATCAATGCAAAAAAAATACAAAATTTATTCTTCCTACGGGTTGTAAAAAATTAGTGCCGGCATGAATCTACAAGGCAACATGTGGTACATTTTTTGAAGACCGATGTGTTGGTGTTGCTCTTCTTGGCTTTCATTTTTTTTCTAGGTTTTATTTTGGTCGACTTTTTGTTACATGCTTACCAGTGTATTTTCTAAATGTTGTTGCAGAGATTGAGTTTACTTATTCTCAACTTAAAATATCAATAAAAGTTGCACATTAACAAAAATAAACAAACCGTGCACCGCAAGTCAACGAATAACTCCCGGTTATTTGAGTCACAGTTCAAGTAGATGCAAATGAACTTTTGCAAATAAAGTTACATTGGGTTGATAAAATATATCATTCCAAGGAGCCGGTAGGAGCACTATCTTTTCACTTGCAAGAAATAGAGCGAGCGAGACTTACAAATGTCTTTAGTTAAGGCATTGTGTTATTGCAGTGTCTATCTTAAGCTGTCAGTCTGCATCAGCTTAGGTAATACACGCTGGTGGTTTGGACCATATGAACGACATATGGAAACAATATGACAAATTGATCATGATGTAAATGATGAAGACCCAGTCAATGACCGGCGTCTAATCAAAGCAGGCCATAAGGTGTACACCACCAAGTGAAAGTACAAAGCTCTATGCGTCATCGGTTATACCAACTACCATTAAGGCAATTCAGATATGTCTTCTTGTGAGATGAGACCAAACACACTCATCGTAAGTGATGTTACCTCCATTATTGGCACATTTTAAGTTTTCTTTACCTATCTGGGTATTTTTCGTCTATGGCCACAGCTTTACCGTACGGAGGATCAGGACCTCTTTTTGAAGGTGTGTACGCATCTGCAGGATACAGTATGAGACCTTTTTTTCACGGCATGGATGGCAACATAATCTATGAATTAGCCCTCCACCATCTTAGACGTCTTACAATTATTCATTCTCATATGTAATTCTCCTAGTTTTTTTACTTTTCATGAATATTGTGTGGTGCGACTATGTGCATCTCATTATGCAAAGAAGACCGGGTGTAATAATACTTAAAATCTTTTAAGTAATAAAAGCCTATTATCAAAAAAATATGCCCCATCTGTCCACAAATGGTAGAAGAGTATTGGAAGGAAGTTCTTTTTTTCATCAAATCAGGATCGTACATAGTAGTCATTGTTGAAATATTGGGTCTTTCCTTATTGGCCCAAATTAGATTTCAGAAATTCTTAGAAATCTCAAAGCCTATATGTATGAGCCCATGTGACATGCAGTCCAAATTTTTGCCTGCACAAAGGCAAAAGGTGGGAGCTAAATTTAGTCCCATATGGAAAATTAGGAGGAAAATAGACCAACATATAAAGTGGGGTATTGCACGACTTGGTAAGTGAGTGAGAAGAGGAGTGCCACACGCGCGCTCCTCCTCCTCGCTCGCTCGTCACGACATGGCGCGGCACACGCGCTCCGCGGTTTGCGGAATTGAGCCTCGGAGCTGAGCGTATATTGTTGCTGCATAGGAAAACCGAGCGTTTGACCGAGTCTTTGACGGATGCGTCACAGCTAGTCGGTTCAGGTTGCTCCCGGATCGTGGGCTGCTGTAGGTTTTCCTCTGTGCACCTATATAAACTCTTACCCAGCTACCGCCACACACACCCTAAAACCAATCTAGGTAAGCCTCTCGCTACTTGCGCTGCCATCATAGTCTACTCCATCTCGAGCGCCGGTGTGCACCGGCGAACGGGAGAGCAGGTCTTTGAAACCACTCGCCTTTATGATCCTGTACGGGAGAGGGCAAATTAGGTTTTTGGGAAGCGCTCTGCGTGACTACTCGAGTCTTCATCACGGCTCGTCTTCCTTTCAAGTCAGGCGGTGCTGCCTATCGCCGTCTAGTTTGACCAATCTTCTCCAGCGTTGTCATCAACAACGTTAGTGATGCGACTTTATCTGCAAACAAACGGTACGTGCGGCGTACTACTATTTGTTTGTTCATTATGTTCTGCGAGTACATATTTAGCTGCTGCTTGTTTCTGTTCATCATGTTATTTAGTACTTCATGTATATTCAAGTTACATGTGGTAGTAGCTGCTGTTGTTATGTTTAATATTCTAAAATTAATCATAGAAATTATGTCTAATTCTCTAACAGACATGTAGTTATAATCGGAAGAACGAAGAACGGGTAAACAAACTTTAAAGGACGGACTACATAACTACATTTATGAACAATGAGATGACGGAACACGATCTAGATCTCTTGGCAGAAGGAGTACGGCTCTGACAATAATAAAAGGTTTTTTGCGAAAAGATGGATATGAATTTTGTGAACGCTAGAATATGACTGAACAATTCTCTGATATGAAGGAGCATCTTCATATTTTGCCCAACAGATCACACAACCTTTGAATCTTGGAGGCCAATGGTACAAAGGAGAAGTCGAGAGTTTCCGTTTGTTAGAATATAAATATATTGTATAATTTTTTTTTATCAATTTGGACTTTTAGAATAGTTGGCTTGTGTATAAATATAATAGAACACACAAACAAGCTGGTCTATGATAACGAAGACCTAATTATTTTATAGTGGTGCTAAAACTACATGCAGAGTTGGGTTTTCCCTACTTCTTTAAAAAAGAAATACATGTAACAAAAAATAAAAAAGACTGAATTTCTGAGTTTCACCACCTACTTTAACGTTTTGGATACCAATTACCGATTATGCGGTTCTATCCTAATTTTCCCGTTTAGCAATACATGTGCCAATTCTTTACCACCAAAAAAATATGTAGAGTTTTCGACCGATGGGTATGGGCCACTAGATCAACGTGGCATGCCACGTTGGTGATTTTTGTCCTCCCGGTTCTTTCCGCAGCCGAAACATCATTATGGCTACACAGTTGACCCGCACCCGATTTATTATACCAGGCTCGTCGGGTGAGCGTACCAACTATTGCGAACTTCCCCCTAGAAAAAAAGGTGTACTCATGCACCATTTTCTAATTGAATTAATATACATGAAAACTCGCAAAATAAATTAGAAAGACGAAAATGGGTAAAAGAGGTAAAAAAAATTAAATTCACTCAAATACAATTAAAAACATAGATCACAAATTCACATGATCCGTTTCAAAACAAATTCTCCATGAAACAGAGATAGAAAATTAAGCCACGGCAATACGTGACGGACTGTTTTTTTCGAAACGGACTGTGTAGTCTACGGAACATACAACAATGCACGCTGAATTTTTACCAAGCCATCATATAGGCAAACCTGATAGAAGCACGGAGAATCAGTAGTAGATCCAATATTTTTACCGTAGCATCTTTCAGTGTATTCACTGAACAAACGTAGAGTAGTACTAGTATGGAGAGCAGATGCCGGGCACGTGCAAGAAGACTGTCACCGAGAAGTGAGCAGAGCACACATCGATCACATAAGCAGCAGCAGTTTCAGAAAAATAGCATCAGGAGGACGCTGCAGTGCTGGCCATTGAAGAAGCATCCCCAAGTTGTGATCGTGTTCCTCGTCTGAATCTCCCACTTCTCTGGATGCTTCAGCTCCCATTTCTTGGAAGAGATCAACAGGAGGAATCAACACACTGAAGATAGGAGAAGAGATGATAATGTGAGTTAGAAGAGAACAATGCAAGACTCACCAGTGGAGACGTCGGACAAAGGAGAAATACGATGAACAAGAAGTTCTTTGGCTGTGTGCTTGGGGCAGTAGAGAGTGCAAAAGACAATTGAAACGTATGCAAGAAGAAACGGTGGAAGAACATGCCAACACATGGGCAAAAGTTGAGAGGGGTGGAGTGTGTAAAGAGATGAGCAAGGCTCGGAAGGCCGGATCTGGACAAGGCAGGAGATTTTGGCAGGAAAGGTTGGAGCTGTAGGACTAAATTCAGAATGATCTGCCAGATTCTGATATTTCTGGTGGATAGGAATTAAATATCTTGCTATTTTACAAGAAAGGAACAAAATCTAATCGAGAATGATCATACCAAAAGCATTAACCACTTGCTTAAACTTCTTTGTGAAAGAAAATCTTGCACTTCATTCTTTCATATAGAATTCCAATTAGACCTTCAACTGTGATGCTTGATCCTATCGAAACAATGTGACCACAAGACACTGGTGTAGATAATAATACCTGCAAACATTATATCCAAAACATATAATAATTTATATCTTCTGAAGTTTCGTTCATGGTCTCTTCACGTTCCTTTGAACAGTGGATGCAAGACCTCCATCCAGTATGAAAACGTTTGCTTGCCAAGAAACTAAGAATATGGAATTTTCATAGCTTAAGGTTCAATCCATACCAACTCATCATAGTTTCATGTAAAAACACTCCGTAGTTTAGACTTTAGAGTCAGCAATTTTGGGATACCTTTGCGTTTGACACCTTCGACGGTACTCCTTCAGCAAGGTTCTACTTTCCTGGCCCGGAGAGATGACGTGAAATTTATTTAATAATTTGTAAAATAGGGGCAAAAGACTTTAAAACAGTATACGCTCTCCAAATTATATCTTCCAAATGTTCAGCTCCGCCACCATATAGTTGTGAGCGAACAGAAATCCGATACTAGTTAACAGTGCAGGGAGAGTCCGAGATTACTTCTGCTAGTTCTCGATTAACAGGAAACTTAAACAATCTCTGAATTCTGGAAGCAGATTAAGTTATTGCAGATGCAGAGATGCATTGCAACTTCAGAATGAGACGGTGATGCCCAGGAGATCCACGAGGTGAGCTATGAACTTCGCAAGGTCCGGCCAGCTCGCCGCCGTCACCAGCTTCCCGTCGGCGACCGCTCCTTCAGCCTCCACGGCGACCGCGCCGGCGAGATTTGCAATCACTCTCATGGGAACACCGCTCGCGCATCTCTTGCCCTTGAGGAGCCCTGCCGCGGCGAGGACAAGGTGCCCCTGGTCGATGCTGGCGACCACCTTCCCCTTGGCGGCGAACTGACCCACCAGCGCCACCGCCTTCTCGTTGGTAACGAGAAGCTCCGGCGACCGACCGCCGGGTACGACCACGCACTCGTAGTCGTCGACGTCAACGTCCGCCCAGTCCACGGTCATCACGAAGTTATGCCCGCGCTTCTCCTCGCTCACCGCGCCGGGAACCACCCCGACGTCGTAGATCGCGGTGACGCACGCCTCGCCCTTGCGCTTCGTCGGGCAGGCCGCCTCGACGCGGCACCCCACGCCGGCCAGCGCACGGAACGGCACGTTCGCCTCGTAGTCATCGACGTAGTCCTGCATCGATCATCACGCCGCATACAGGATGGATCGAGTGATTAAGTTAATCGACGGCGCGCAAGGATTCAAGAACGGCGATGGAGAGGGAAGGTAGCTCACAGCGCAGAGGAAGAGGACGCCCTGGCCGCGGCCGCCGAGGACGCGCCCGCCCATGGCGCGGAGGAGCTCCCTGATGATCTCGCCGTGCGCGGGCCAGCCGATGGCGGTCAAGACGTGGCCGTCCGCGACGCAGAGACTGAAGGGGTCGGGATCGACCCACGTCCCGCCGGCCAGCTCCACCACGGGCCGCATGCTGAAGAACGCCGTGCACCGGACGCCGCCCATGGCACCCGCGGCGGCCAGCAGGAGCTGGCTGTGGCACGTCAGCGCGACCGGCCTGCGTAGCTCGCCCGCAAACGCCTTGACGAGCGAGACCGCCGCGGCATCCGTGCTGAGCTGCTCCACGAAGCGGCCGCCCGGGACGACGAGGGTGTCGTAGGAAGACGGGTCGCCCGCCGCCGCCGCGAAATCCGCGGTGATGGGGAAACGGTGGCCCGGGAGCTCCGTGTAGAGCTCGAAGCCGAGGAACTCGTGGACGGTGGTGAGGCAGGTGTCGCCGGGGGACTTGCCCGGCGCGGCACAGTGGACGGCGACGCCGAGGGCGGCCAGCGCGTAGAAGGGCACCGCTGCCTCGTAGTCCTCCATGTAGTCACCGCACACCACCAGGACATTCTTGGACGACGCCATTACTTTTCGATCGGCTTGGAGCTGTGACACGGACTAACAGTACAGTACTCTACGATCGATCAGAGAGACAGAAAGTACATCACTTTTTTTTTCTTTTTGAAAAGAAAGTCATCAATTCTGAGTTGTGACATAGTACTCCTCCGATCGAAAATACATAATACTTCCTCCGATTAAAAATAACTGTTGGGATATAGTATAAACTTTGTATTAAGCTAGTATAAAATTGCCGACACTTATTTCCAATCAGAGGAAGTAATAAGTTAGTACTAACTTATAATTAGTACTAACTTGCTCACATACTTTCTCCGTTTATTAATATAAAATATTTTAATTTTTTATAGATTTATCTATTTTGATACGTATCTAGTCTATTTTAGTATGTAGATTTACTCATTATAGGATGTATCTAGTCCACTTCAACATATCTAAAACATCTTATATTTATGAACAAAGGGAGTAACTTTCTGACACTTATGGTTAGTACTAACTTACGGACACTTATTTCTGATCGAAAATAAATAGTATCAATAGTTGGTTCTATTTGTTTTCGATCAGAAATAAGTGTCAGTAAGTTAGTACTAACTTGTAGTCAGTACAAGTTAGTACTAACTTATCACACTTATAGTTAGTACTAATTTACTGATATTTATTTTATACAAATTAAATATCAGTAAATTAGTACTAACTTACTAACACTTATTTCTGATCGAAGAAGTACCTGATTTATTCATATATATTAGCTCGTCCTCAGGATTCTTACTTTGATTCCCAAAGTCAAGAGGCGAAAAACGGCAGTAAGAGTTACCATAAGCTGGATTTTTAAATTGAGTAAAATACATGGCCCATGCCATGAACTTGTGGCGGGTTCTGATTTCATCACCGTATGCTTAGACGAGTCGTAATGGGAAGTATCATATTGTAGTATCATAATTTTATTATATTTAATGTTTTATAGAATTTCAATACAAATATGTGTCCATGATGTATTTGTCATTAAATTTTCTAGTTTTATGTGCTATAATACAGCATCAAAATCTGATACCACTTTCACATATCTCTTTATTAATTGTTATGACACATCAATTTTTTGCCAACATGGTATCTATGATAAGTACTAGTCATGATACTTCTATTGTGGCTAGTTAATACCCTAATACGATCACTAAGATTAGTCACAATGCAAAGTATCATATTAGAGTATCATGCATATGATACTAGCTTAAGATATTATCCCTACAATGCATAGTATTATCTAGTGGTATCATAGTTACATTATATTTAATGTTTTGTAGTATCTCGATGCAAATGTGTGTACATGATGTATTTGTTACTAGTCTTTCTAGTTTTGCGTGTCATGATACTGTATCATATTATGATACCACTCCCACCTCTCTCTTCATTAATTGTTGTGCCACATCAGCTTTTTGCCAACATATCATGCATGATACTACCTATGATACTCCCATTGTGAGTAGTCTAATGATGGTCCGAACGCCCACTAACAGTTACCGTGGTTGCACGTAACAGGGGTATGGGTAGGATTTGGGCAAGGGTTTTGAGTAGGGTTTACAGTAAACAAAAAATTGGCTCACATCTTTTTGAGAAAGGGATTTTAATCCAAATCATGCATGTATTGTTGTGGCAGGACCTCAAAGCTTATATTTCTACTATATACTAAAAATATAATACGGGAGTCTAAAATAGAGACACCGTGTTAATTCACATCATCTGAATTATTTTGAACAGTTAGATCTGTAATTAATGAATGAGATTTAAATATAAAATTGTTATGTACATACAAATATGTAGTCCGATTCATGTCTAGTGTGGACCTGTGCAACACTTAGCCATCCGTGTATTGAAAAATAATAAAAAGCAATATATAAATTTAAAATAAAAAGATTAAACGTGTACAGGAGGGACTCTAAGTAGGGAGCAAACGTATGCTGATCGTAGATCAAAAGGAAAAAAAGCAATCTGGGAATTCTCCCTATACATTAATTGAAAAAATAAAAAAGCAATCTTGTGCTAAAAAAATGTGCTAAAAAAGAAAAAAAAAGCAATCTGGGAATTTGAAATGAAAAAGGAGCAAACAAGAGGGACTCTAACAGCGAACGTACCACCGGTTAGTGCACCTCGCCGGCTGATCCTGTTAGGTAATTATGTAGCTAATCTCTAATTAAATCGGTCTAATAGATGTGTAATGAAGTGTAATCATATTTGATCAGAAATAAAAGGCAATCGTGCTAGACTATTTCAAACGTGGCATGTACAAATGGTACTAATTTTTGAAATATAACTATATTGGAAAGTGAACTATAAAGTGTAAAATAATTTATGCATGCATACAAAATGAGTATACACAAATAATCAAGAGATAATTAGTTTACTAATTAATTAGATAAAAACATAAGAAAACATGTTGAAAACTTTTCACGATAAGTCTGTGTAAATTCACCTCATGTCCTCATGTAGTTTTATCAGATGCTAATTTTGAAAGAAAATGTGGAGATAATAACAAACGATTCTTGGACATGATTTTTTATGAAAGTATTGAATGTTTGGCACTAAAATATAAATAAATCAGTCCTTCAAATTCTAATGTTCTCGAATAAGATCAGAATGGTCATCTTTATAGTAAGCATTATATAAGGCCACAGGCTCAAAACAAATTATAGTATTTCTAGAAAACCATCATCAATTAATTGGTAGATCATGATTATTACATCGAGAAGAAGCAACATATAAATGCATGTACATCTGACCAAAACACACATTGTGTCTGGCAATGGACACGGCAGTCCAAAGTAGTTGAATTCACATGTTGACCCATATACAATTCGCCCCAAATGATTCATATAGCATGTAGTCGAGCGAAAAGCTACTCAGGTGAGCATTAGCCGAGGAGTACAAGAGGAAAATGGTTGAGAACTGAAACCTTGAAGCCAAACATGCGATTGATTAGTTCAGATTTTATTTCTTACTTTGTTAATCTAAATTAATGCACGTTGCCTTACAAGTGCGATAGGGTTGAAAGAACGAGATGTCGCCTAGAGGGGGGGGGGTGAATAGGCGTTTTAAAAACAATTACGAAATTGGCTTGAAGGAATGCGGAATTAAACTAACGTTTGTTTTCTTCAAGCACAAAACCTAAATATGCTAGGCTCAACTAGGTGCACCAACAACAACTAGAGATAAGCAAGATAGCACAAGATATAATTCACGAGTGATAAACAAAATATAAGTACTTCAAGCACGATGGCTATCACAAGGAAATAAACTCAGGTATAGAGATAACCGAGGCACGCGGAGACGAAGATGTATCCCGATGTTCACTTACATAAAGTAAGCTAATCACCGTTGGAGAGATGCGGGTAACCACGAAGGTCCCCGAACGCCACGAAGGCTCACCTTCTTCTCCGAGTCCCCCACGAAGCTAGGGACCCCTTCTTATAGTTAGCTTTTCCTCCACTCCGGAGATGGCAAGCTCCACAACCACTTCACAACTCCCACGAAGGGGAAGCCCGGGCCTCTTCACAATCTTCCACAAAGAGGTCACCGAGGCACCAACCGCCAAGCCAACTAGGAGGTCACCCTCCATGAGTAACAAGCTCACGGTCTCTCACTCGAACAAATCGTAATGGAGAGCTCAACACTATGCAAGGATGCAAAGCAAGAACATAAGGGGAAGTGCTCAAATCCTTCTCCCTCAAATCCCACCAAGGCAACAAATGCTATGGAGGAGTTAGAGAGGAAGAACAAGGGTGGAGGTCAACCAATGACTCCAAGATCTTGATTCAAAGGATTCCCCTCACTTAGAGGAGGAATGATTTGGTGGAGATTGTAGATCAAGATCTCCTCTCTCAAATCTCTCAAAAAGATGCAAGAATCATTGGAGGGAAGAGGGAGAAAGAAAGCTCAAGAGGGTCAACAATGGAGGTGTATTTCATGCTCAAGAACCCTAGAAAACCATTGGGGAAGAAGCCCCTTTTATAGGGAAAGCCAAATATGGCCGTTGGGGGCGAAACTGGAATTCCCGGTTGAATTCTCGGTTTGACCGGAAATTCTCGGTTGAATTCTCAGTTGAATTTCTGGTTTAAACCGAGCCAAAACCAAAAATATAAGAAAACGGTTCTGCAACTTTTCGGTTGAATTTCCAGTCCAAACCGAGCTCGGAACCGGTAGAAAATATCCTCACGAAAAATGCGATAACTTTTACATCCAGACTCGGATTTTAGCAAACTTGGGCTTTTTGAAAAGCTAAGAAAAATATCTATCCAATGGAGACCATAAAACCCAAGAAGTAGTAAGAGAAAAAATACCAAATAAAAAGATGTGAAAACCTCTTTTAAGAAAGAACCGGTAAAACCTCCAAACTCGAAAACGCGATAAAAGATGCTTACGGATTCCGTTTTCGATGAACTTGGACTTGTTGGAAAGCTAGAACAAGCACAAGAACCTCACATGGAGAAACACCAAGAAGCAACAAACTAGGGAGATGCAAAGTATACAAAGGATTGAGCTCCCTAAGACGATGTGATCAAGTTACCCAACCGAAAGCCCCTCTTGATAGTGCGGCTATCTATCCTATAACCCGGTCTCCCAACAAACACCTTGAGACCGGTAAAAGGAAAACCTAGCAAGGACAAACCTTTTCCTTGCGCACCCCGCTTGATCTTGATGATGATGCTTCATGCTTCCGTCAAGCCGGAATGCTTCACTTGATCATTGTTGCTTTGTGAAGACTTCCAATATGCTCCCACATACACCACTATGTGATACCTTCACTAAGGCATTTCTTCACAATTCCATTATCACTAAATGGATGACAAGCTTCAAGCATATGATCTTCTCGAGATGCTTATCTTGAAACTTGCACTTATCAACCTTGATGACAACCACCACTTGATGTCATCCTTTCATGGGCTATATGAAATCTCACTAGTGATACATATCCATGACACAATACCTAACCCACATAGACAATACAAACACACATATGTAATGGGTTAGTTCACAAAGCATAATTGACAAACCATACCATACCACAAGACCGATTGGTCCCATGTGGCACATTCCTTATGCTTCATGTGTTGACCAAACTAGAATCCAATCTTTGATCTTTGCCTTGGTCAACCTTGAATCTTCTCATGCTCTATCACAATATCTTGAGCCACATAAAGAATTCTTCATTTGATTGCATGCTCTAAGTATTAGTCAATCATATCTCAACTCATGAGACCATTATGACATCAACATAGAGCCATATCTTGAATTCTTCTCATGTAACCAAACTCTCAAGATCTTGAGTCTCCTTGTTGAAGGAAATATGCCCTAGAGGCAATAATAATAGTGTTATTATCATATTTCTTGTTCATGATAATGTTTATATTCCATGCTATAATTGTATTAAGCGGAAACATTAATACTTGTGTGGTTTATGAACAACACTGTGTCCCTAGTACGCCTCTACTAGACTAGCTCATTGATTAATGATGGTTAAGGTTTCCTAACCATAGACATGAGTTGTTGATTAATAATGAGGTCATGTCATTAGGAGAATGATGTGATGGACAGACCCAAATAAAGCAGAGCAATTAGATCGTGTCATCGTGTTCATCTTTGCGAAGCTTTTCCTATGTCATGTATTGTATTCCTTAGACCATGAGATAATACAACTCCCTAGTATCGGAAGAAAGCTTTGAAGTCATCAGACATCATCCTATGTGAGGGTGATAATAAAGGTGTCTCTCAGGTGATCGGAAAGTACTTGTTGGGTTGTATGTATCGAGATGGAATTTGTCCCTCCCAAGTCGGAGAGATATACTTCGGGCCCACTCGGTAATCGATATCAACACCGCTTGCAAGCATGTGGTTAAGGAGTTAATCACAAAATGATATCGGATTACGGAACGAGTAAAGTACTTGCTGTGAACGAGATTGAACTAGGTATGGCGATACCGACGATCAAATCTCGGGCGAGTAAAATATCGTGTGACGAAGGGAATACATATACGGGATTAATTGAATCCTGACATCGTGGTTCATTCGATATGATTATCGATGAATATGTGGGAGTCAATATGGGTTTCCAGATCCCGTTGTTGATTATTGATAGAAGATCATGTCTACATATTCTCGAACCCGTAGGGTCACACACTTAACGTGTAT
This sequence comes from Dactylis glomerata, assembly GCA_007115705.1. NCBI lineage: Eukaryota > Viridiplantae > Streptophyta > Magnoliopsida > Poales > Poaceae > Dactylis > Dactylis glomerata. The sequence continues at coordinate 3,165,697 of QXEO01000222.1, forward strand.
CGATGCTAGGATAGAATGGATAATTGGTTTATGAGTTTTAGTTCGGAGTCTCAGATGAGATCCAGGACGTCACGAGAGGTTCCGGAATGGTCCGGAGAATAAGATTCATATAAAGGAAAGCAGTTTTTGGATTCCGGAAAGGTTTCGGAGTTTATCGGTATTGTACCGGAAGGTTCTAGAAGGTTCCAGAGTGGGACCAACGTGGGCCCACTTGACGGAGGCCTGCGTGGGCTTAAGGGGAAGTGCCCTGGCCGCCTTGGGCCAGGCACACAAGGCCCCTAAGGCCCAGCCGGCCAGCCCAAGGGGAAACCCTAAGGGAGTCTTCAAAGAAGGAAGGGGGGGAAACTTGCCCCCCACTCTTCCTACTCCAAGTCGGCGCCCTAGGGTTTGGGGAGAGGCCAAGCTGGCCGGCCACCCCTCTATATATAGGGGGGCAAGGGCGCAGCCCTCTCTACCCCTAACCCAAACCCTAGCCGCCAACTGCTGCCCTCCCTCTCTCTCTCTCTCACGACTGCGCGTAGGCGAAGCCCTGCTGCAGAAACTCTCCACCATAAGCACCACGCCGTCGTGCTGCTGATCCAATCTATCTCTCCACCATACTTGCTGGACCAAGGAAGGAGGAGACGTCGCTACACCGCACGTGTGCAACTCTCGGAGGCGCCGCCACTTGCGGCGTAGGATCGGATCGGATCGCGAGGAGGAGACGGCGAGTACGACTACGTCAACCACGTTCTCTTGAACGTTTCCGCTGTGCGAATCTTCAAGGGTATGAAGATCTCATCTACCTCTCTCGTTGATTACATCTCCTAGATTAGATCTTGGCTTTCTTGTTCGCATCCGTAGGAAATTTTTTGATTTACTATGCTGCGAAACCCTTCACTTGTCTTAGCACATAAGCTAGAGCATGGATTACTTGAGTTGTACACAAGAACTACAACTCTATTTCTTCTTCTTGGTCATATTGGATTCATCTCTTCTATTCAATGATCTTGATGCCAATACTTAAGATATATCATTATCTTCATGGCATCCAAGCCTTGAATCCAACACATGGACTTCAAGCAATTCCAATGAACAATTCCTTCATAAAAAGCTCAATGAGAACATTAATCCATAGGGATTGTCATTAATTACCAAAAACACACTTAGGGGCAATTTACCCTTACAATCTCCCCCATTTTGGTAATTGATGACAATCTCAACAAGAGGGTTTATATAATGAATGATAGAAACTAATATGCAACTTATCCGAGAATAAATTGCATACAAGAGGTTGTATTTGATATGGTCAAGTAACACAAAGCTACTACCACATATCAAAATCAATTGTACTCACATAAACTACAACAAATATGGTTGATGTGAGTGCAACCAAAATATATAGAGAAAACTTCCCCACAATATATGCACGTGTGATGAACTTGAATTTCATTGCATACATTGTCAAGATAAACCTTTAATGGAGTTTACACTATATATTCAACCATGCAAAACATCTAACAAATAAGAGATGCATGAAAGGTCAAACACTTAAGCACAAACCAAACTTAAGTATAAAAACCATTTCCCTTAAACCCTCTAAACTTCTCCCCCATTGGCAACGATTGCCAAAATGGATGAAGGAATTTAGAAGGCTAATATAGTATGAGTTCCTCCCCAAGATGTACATTTCTCATAAAGATGAGTGAAATCATATGCACTTATCAAATTAACAATATTTGGAGGAAGTCAAACCATATTGAGGATCAAAGATTGCAAAAAGATGACATGGTGAAGGAAACTTCAACGAATGAAGCAAGCAAGCAATCAAGAGACCCAAAGAACCAATTGGACACAAGAAGATGTGATGATAATAGCTACTAGGTGCTTTAAATGAAATAAGGAAGCTCCCCAAGGTTCATGCATAAATTTGAATTTTTGTTGCATTTGAATACAATATGCACAAACATGGAATCCTCACTCCCTCTATATCATTTAAAACAAAACATGAGCACAAAGGAATACAAAAGGATCAATACGCTTATCAAAGTGAAATTTAGTCCAAAAAGATTCACGAGATATGAGTGCGAGAAGAAGCAATAAAAAATAAACAAGCACTCATAAATAGGGTTCTTACCAACACCATCAAGAACAAAATGGATAATAAAGATGGTCGGCAAAGAACGAGGATATCAAGGGAAGAAATTAACATTCTTATGCATATACATTTCTAAGTGGACAAAAAATCATGATGAACAATCCACAAAGGAACATGTATACACAAGAGGTTAGTTGAAATTAAGGAAGACATGATATCCAAGAGAGAGTCATAGAATATACCAAGACAAAAAATCATGATGAACAATCCACAAAGGAACATGTATACACAAGAGGTTAGTTGAAATTAAGGAAGACATGATATCCAAGAGAGAGTCATAGAATATACCAAATAGCTTTGCTAGAAAGCATAAATAGCTCAAGGCTCCATTTTCCATTATGATATATTAATAAACTCCCCACGCAAAATCATCAAAGCCATCACAACTAGCAATAATGGATCAAAAGATAGTCGGGATGCTTTGAAAGGCAACAAGCATAATAAAGAAGGGTACAACTTGCAACATTATCTATATTGCACGTGAGAGAGCGTTGAGGAAATAATATGCAATAAATTGCTAAAAAGGCATATTTGGGATTGGTGAATCATAAACATGATTTTATATACTTCCCATCATATGCAATCATCTCAACTTGCTCACATATGAAATAAAGATATTTATTTATAAGACCTTTGCAAGAACCGCAACATTTGCAAATAAATATTATCATGCCAAGAACCAACCTATAAGAGTTGGGATGCTAGAAAAGTATGCATGAATGTTATACTTGTTACCGGGATAGCAATGGTGTGATGTAGTAGATAAGAGTTCGCCGGTCAGCCTAGCTTGGCTCCAATAATCATATGGTGATAACATCTTCCTTATAAACGAGACAAGCATCCATTGCATCTCCAATGTACCTAAGACATCATTCAAGTACATCTTGGTCCCCAAACTTATTGGGTCCAAAGTGGTTAGACTAACCACAATACATATGATAGACTCCATATAAATATGTGCATAGTTAGAGATGAAATTTGAATTTTATGCACATCTTAGCCATTTAGGATTTGATGGAGTATAACATATATATTGGATCAAAGAAAGCAACTAAGATACAAAATTAAGCATAAAGAGAATATGCATGCACCTAGCTTTCAAGAACCAAAGAAGATACAATTTAGACAAAATCACCAAGAGTACAAGGAGGTAAAAAGGTGTGGTAAAACACATTATTTGTCCAAATGATATCAAGGGAACAAATCAACAAATGATTTATTCATAAAATTCAACAAATGAACCTAACAACTTATTGAGCATGAAAGAATAAATAAATAAAAGCATGCTCAAAGATTTATCTCATTCTAGCAAATAAATCATAGAAGAAGGAATGAGATAACTAACTCCCAAAAGAGCAAGGTTCCAACAAATAAACCAAACCCTCTACACTTTTCACAATGGCACAAGTACTGAAAAGAAAAGATTTGTCTTACAACAACACACACTTGATGGGGATCAAGAGATGAGACGAAGTCAAGCAAAAGGATCCTCAAGAAGGCAAATAAGACAACGGGAGTCAAAATAATTTCTTGGAAAATAAGGGCAATAAGAGGCAAATTCCAAGGTAAAGATGATCTAGAGGAATTACCATGCATATATACGAATACCAATTGTCAAAGACAAGAATTTCATATTGAAATTATTTTCTGGTGGTGTATTGCAAAGATATTCAAGATCAACTTCACAATAAAAGGCATATGGTTAAATATTCAAATTAAGCACCATGCACGAAAAAAGATTCTTGGTAGCTCCAAAAATAGTCAAACAATCATGCAAAGCAATGATTAGAGTAACTAGAAGCAAACGGCTTCCTACTTATGATATATATATATAAATATATTTGAGTGAAACCGCACCAAGAATTCTTACTCAAACCAAGCCCAAATAAATGAGAACAAAATGTTTTAAGAAAGAATGGAACATGCCACCTAGGAACAAGATAATTAACAATATCAACTCTAAGTGGCAATACCTCAAATGTTCACATTTCCTAGGCTTGTGATATGCACAAGGCATATTACTCCCCCATAATGTGATATTCAATTCTTTACTACAAGAGGCAAATAAAATCCAACTAGAGATAATTAATGGAGATATAAAATTTGAATCTCTCATGAGCATGGCATACCACATAGTGACTAGATAATCTTGCAATATCAATACTAAGTAGTATTACTCATGTGCACATATTTATAGGATTGTGAGATGCCAATGGCAAATCACTCCCCCAAAATGGGATGTTCCATTAATCACTCGATAAGAGCCAAATAAGATACCATAAAGATGCAATAGAGGCTCAAAGCAAACACACAAGTATATGATGTGCCAAACAACCAACACCTACTTGAATACACAAGATAAGTAGGTATAAGGAACAACATATACAAACACATACTTGGTACAAAACCAAAACATGCAAAGGGGCAAGTAACTTATAATATAAAGAGGTTAAGTACAAGTTACCGCAAAGAGGCACATTGGATATAAGATGATAGTGTAAATGAAGTGGCTTGATGAAATAAAATTAATGAAGATCCCTTAATTATTCATGAGGTAGCCAAGTCTCCAATGCCCTCCACAATCACCTATTGATCAAGTTTTAGCTTGTTGGTCCCCAACCAAGTTGGGTCCTAAGAGGTTAGTCACAATAGGCTTGGCAACCCAAATGGTTCTTTTCTTGACACCACTTTGAGTTCCAACAAACTTGGCAAACACATTGCCATCCTTATCTTTACTAAGAGAATAATCATTATCAACAATGATAGGATTAGATAAGGTACCGCTTAAGCATGAAGAAGCAAAGTGCCCCTTCTCACGACAAATATAGCAACAAGTGCTTCCCTTTCTCTTCTTCGTTGAATTCTTGATTTGGGAAGCTTCATCTTGTTTCTTCTTAGGAAGTGGCCTATCTTCAACTTGAGGTTGTGCTTGAGCTTGAACTTGTGGCCGCTTCCCTTGTTGCTTCTCACTTAAGTGCTTCTTCTTCAATGGGCAAGATCTCACATGATGCCCTTCAATCTTGCACTTGAAGCAAATAATCTTGGCCAAATTCTTGACTTGGTCTTGGCCCTTCTTCTTCTTGTTGCTCTTGGACTTGTTCTTATCATTGGAGTTGAATCCAAGTCCAATCTTGTCATTGAGGGATTTTTGCACACTCAAAATATTATCGAGTGTGGATTTCCCTTCATGACGCTTATCTAAGTCAAACTAGTGACTTGGGCCTTGAGCTCTTTGATTTCCTCTACAAGGTTAGTAGTAATACAAGTACTAGAGGAAGTAGAAGCTTCATTGTTAGAGCAACAAGATATATCAAGTAATTCATCACAAGATGTAGAAATATTATGCCTAGACAAATTACTAGGACTAGCACAAGGTAATATAGCATTTTGGTTCAAAGTAGTGCTAATGTCTAAATGAGGCTCACAAGATGTTTTCTTAGTGATACTTGCCTCATGAGCTAACTTTAGCCCATTATAAGAGATTAGGAGATCCCCATTAGAGCCCAAGAGCTTTTCATGGCTTTCCTTTAATTTCTTATAATTGCTTGTTAGCAACTCAAGTTGAGCCCTTAGCTCAACATTCTCCTTCAATATAGATGCTTCATAAGAAGTAGAGTTAGTAGAACAAGCATCATTAATAGATTTAGCATTTGTAAGCTCATAAGATTTAATAGATTGAGATAGGAAGGAATTAGTATGCTTCTCTTTGGATAGCTCTTGCTTGAGGAGATTGAATCTCCGTTTCCCCTCATTAACGAGGGAGTTCAATTCCTTAATGGTTTCCTTGTGTTCAAACAAGGTTTCCATTAAGTGTTCGACTTTAGCATGATCATCATTATTACCACGAAGAGATGCATACACAATTCCAATCTCATGCAAGAAAGCTTCATTATCATCATCAACATCATCATCACTCTCATCATTATGAGATGTTTCGGGATACAAAGTAGGAGTTACCTTTGACCCACTTGCCATAAAGCACATGTGAACTTGGGGAGATGATGAGGGACCATCAATAGAAGCACATTCTTCATTGTTGAGTGTAGGACAAGCTCTTGCAAGATGTCCATACTCGTGACATTCATAGCATTGCCTCCTCTTGATAGCAACCTTCTTGGTTCTTCTATTAATTTCTTCTTTAATTATGTGATCCAATTTTTCTTTAATTTCCTCTACATGGTTAGTCAAATAACAACTAGAGGAAATAGAATCATTTTGAGTATGGTCACAACTAGAAACAAGCATATCATCACAAAATTTAATCAAGCAAATTCTAGGAGATATGCAAGGACCTTTAACACAAGAATGAGTAAAGAATTTCTTGCAAGAAATGTTTAGGTCCAAACTCTCTACACCCTTAGGATTTATAGAAATAGAATCATTGGTGCAAAGAGCAAGACTACCATCATCACATATGATTTCTTCACTCACCATATCATTACCTTGTGACAAGTCACATGTTGGTGAAGTGGAAGAACTTGAACACTCATAACAACCGGATGTAGGAGCAACTTGGAGCTCTTCATGATGTGAAGATGAAGAGAGCTCCTTGGGTTCACTTTCAACCTCAAGAGAAATGGACCCACCAAATGACTCTTCTAGCTTGGTCCATATCTCATGAGACGTCTTGCACTTTGAACCCATCAAGCAAACATAAACTATGGAGCTCACAGACAATAAAATTTCTTTAGATACTTGAGCTTCAAGATGTAATTTTTTCTCATCCTCTAAAGATAGATTTTGAGGATCCATCGGAGGAGAAAAACCTACATCTAGAAATCGCTCTATATTCGGACACAAAGTCCGAAGATTGCAAAGCATGTGATTTCTCCATAAGTTATAATTTGTGCCATAAAAAATAATTATGTCATTGTGCACTAAATAACTAGCCGACATCTTTACTCTCAAGGCGGTGAAGCCTAAACAAGGAGAGACCTTGCTTTGATACCAATTGAAAGGACGAGATGTCGCCTAGAGGGGGGGCGAATAGGTGTTTTTAAAACAATTACGGAATTGGCTTGAAGGAATGCTGAATTAAACTAACGTTTATTTTCTTCAAGCACAAAACCTAAATATGCTAGGCTCAACTAGGTGCACCAACAACAACTAGAGATAAGCAAGATAGCACAAGATATAATTCACGAGTGATAAACAAAATATAAGTACTTCAAGCACGATGGCTATCACAAGGAAATAAACTCAGGTATAGAGATAACCGAGGCACGTGGAGATGAAAATGTATCCCGATGTTCACTTACATAAAGTAAGCTAATCACCGTTGGAGAGATGTGGGTAACCATGAAGGCCCCCGAACGCCACGAAGGCTCACCTTCTTCTCCGAGTCCCCCACGAAGCTAGGGACCCCTTCTTATGCTTAGCTTTTCCTCCACTCCGGAGATGGCAAGCTCCACAACCACTTCACAACTCCCACGAAGGGGAAGCCCAGGCCTCTTCACAATCTTCCACAAAGAGGTCACCGAGGCACCAACCGCTAAGCCAACTAGGAGGTCACCCTCCAAGAGTAACAAGCTCACGGTCTCTCACTCGAATAAATCGTAATGGAGAGCTCAACACTATGCAAGGATGCAAAGCAAGAACACAAGGGGAAGTGCTCAAATCCTTCTCTCTCAAATCCCACCAAGGCAACAAATGCTATGGAGGAGTTAGAGAGGAAGAACAAGGGTGGAGGTCAACCAATGACTCCAAGATCTTGATTCAAAGGATTCCCCTCACTTAGAGGAGGAATGATTTGGTGGAGATTGTAGATCAAGATCTCCTCTCTCAAATCCCTCAAAAAGATGCAAGAATCATTGGAGGGAAGAGAGAGGAAGAAAGCTCAAGAGGGTCAACAATAGAGGTGTATTTCGTGCTCAAGAACCCTAGAAAAGTATTGGGGAAGAAGCCCCTTTTATAGGGAAAGCCAAATATGGCCGTTGGGGGCGAAACTGGAATTCCCGGTTGAATTCTCGGTTTGATTGGAAATTCTCGGTTGAATTTCCGGTTTAAACCGAGCCAAAACCAAAAATATAAGAAAACAGTTCTGCAACTTTTCGGTTGATTTTCGGTTGAATTTCCGGTCCAAACCGAGCTCGGAACCGGTAGAAAATATCCTCACGAAAAATGCGATAACTTTTACATCCGGACTCGGATTTTAGCAAACTTGGGCTTTTTGAAAAGCTAAGAAAAATATCTATCCAATGGAGACCATAAATCCCAAGAAGTAGTAAGAGATAAAATACCAAATAAGAAGAGGTGAAAATCTCTTTTAAGAAAGAACCGGTAAAACCTCCAAACTCGAAAACGCGATAAAAGATGCATACGGATTCCGTTTTCGATGAACTTGGACTTGTTGGAAAGCTAGCAACAAGCACAAGAACCTCACATGGAGAAACACCAAGAAGCGACAAACTAGGAAGATGCAAAGTATGCAAAGGATTGAGCTCCCTAAGACGATGTGATCAAGTTACCCAGCCGAAAGCCCCTCTTGATAGTGCGGCTATCTATCCTATAACCCGGTCTCCCAACAAATACCTTGAGACCGGTAAAAGGAAAACCTAGCAAGGACAAACCTTTGCCTTGCGCACCCCGCTTGATCTTGATGATGATGCTTCATGCTTCCGTCAAGCCGGAATGCTTCACTTGATCATTGTTGCTTTGTGAAGACTTCCAATATGCTCCCACATACACCACTATGTGATACCTTCACTAAGGCATTTCTTCACAATTCCATTATCACCAAATGGATGACAAGCTTCAAGCATATGATCTTCTCGAGATGCTTATCTTGAAACTTGCACTTCTCAACCTTGATGACAACCACCACTTGATGTCATCCTTTCATGGGCTATATGAAATCTCACTAGTGATGCATATCCATGACACAATACCTAACCCACATAGACAACACAAACACACATATGTAATGGGTTAGTTCACAAAGCATAATTGACAAACCATACCATACCACAAGACCGATTGGTCCCATGTGGCACATTCCTTATGCTTCATGTGTTGACCAAACTAGAATCCAATCTTTGATCTTTGCCTTGGTCAACCTTAAATCTTCTCATGCTCTATCACAATATCTTGAGCCACATAAAGAATTCTTCATTTGATTGCATGCTCTAAGTATTAGTCAATCATATCTCAACTCATGAGACCATCCTGACATCAACATAGAGCCATATCTTGAATTCTTCTCATGTAACCAAACTCTCAAGATCTTGAGACTCCTTGTCTTAGCACATAATCTAGAGCATGGATTACTTGAGTTGTACACAAGAACTACAACTCTATTTCTTCTTCTTGATCATATTGGATTCATCTCTTCTATTCAATGATCTTGATGCCAATACTTAAGATATATCATTATCTTCATGGCATCCAAGCCTTGAATCCAACACATGGACTTCAAGCAATTCCAATGAACAATTCCTTCATAAAAATCTCAATGAGAACATTAGTCCATAGGGATTGTCATTAATTACCAAAAACACATTTAGGGGCAATTTACCCTTACAAGGGTGAGACGTGGAAAAGATATCGCAATAAGCTTCGGAGATATATAGTGATGTAAGGTGAACTATATTTAAGTATAGTACTTAGATTTAAGATTGATGGCCCTGTCATCCATAAATGTTTAACGCAATTGGTCTTGAATGGAAGAGAGTGATCTGGAGTAAGATCTGCTTGGAGTTGGAGGCATAATGATTCGTAACAGTGCATGTGCTTGCATAATTACTATGAGACTAGCTGGGAAATATACATAGAGAAAATGAAAATTGACCTTAACCTACCCATAAGATTTAATGTTACCTATCAAAAACATATAGATAAAAAAATTTACATACAAAATTATATAGAAAGAAATTCTAGAATTTTATTTCTCAGATATTTCCTATGAGGTTTTTTATTTGTAGTATTATATATTTTTTCATAAAAATCAAATATGGGAAGATGAATTTCTTGGATTAAACCTTTATTCTCGGACATTTTTTTCAAAACTCAAATACGATGCCCTCACATTTGCGAGGCCACCTTGCTAGTTTTAACTAAAAACCCTAGGGCTTTTTTGTTGGCACTCAAACAAAAAGGAGCTATGTCAAATGGTCATGTGATTTGGTATTATAATGTTGACAATGTGACATGGCCACCTTTGATGCTTGAAAACATTATCTAGGAGGATAAAAGTTCATTGTTGTATCGCAATGAATTCACTTAGCAAGAATGGTGTGGGAGAAATCAGAGATGGATATGACACTGATCAAATGGTCACATTTTAGTCATTTATACATAACTTCATTTCTATATATTTGGATCATGATGAGAGTTTGAGGGAAAGAAACTGGGATGAAGTTGTGCAGTTTTCTAGTGGTTGAGCTGCCACCAATTATCAACTCGAGCTTTCAAATAGAGGTGTTTGCCAAGCAAGTTTAGTCTAATGGTAATCATAAAGCTATGTTCAAATAGAACTATGCTTGATGAAGGGTCCCTTTGTTCTAGATCAAGGCAGAGCAAGAGGAAAGCCAATGTTGTTGAAGTAGATGAGCATGAAGAAGATAAGAAGACTTTGATCCTAAAGATATACTCCCCCTGTCCCAAAATGTAAGACATCTAAGCTTAGTCAAAAGCCAACATCTTTCAAATTTGACCAAGTTTATACACAAAAATATGAACATTTGCAATATGAATGACCTCATGAAAAAATATACTTTATGGTGAATCTACTGATATGAATTTAGTATTGTAAATATTAATATTTTTCTATATAAAATTGGTCAAAGTTAGAAGACGTTGACTTTTGACTAAGCTTAGACGCCTTACATTTTGGGATGTAGGGAGTAGTTGACTATGAAGTTGATATAAGTGAAGATGATGATGATTTATTTGAAGAAAATGTTGATGATAAGGATAAAAACAATCAGAAGTAGGAAGCATCTAGTTCATCAAAGAAAGGGAACAAAAAGGTTTGCAAAGAAGAGTATGTGGAGGAACAGGTTCTGTGGCCACCAGATTCAGATGAAGAAGCAGTGCCAATGAGACTTCAAACTTTTAGAGAATTTGATTTGCAGGATCTTAAGTTTTAGGTTGGCCTATTATTTGAGTTAGTGGAGCTATTGAGAAGCACAATCACTGCCTATAGTTACCTGAACAGACATGACATAATTGCCAATGAACAATGGGAAGAGGGTGAAAACAATATGTCTTGTTGATTGCTCATGGTATATATGTAGGCATCATATGATAGTGTGACAAAATGTTTAGGGTAAATATATTCAATGGCACGCATAGTTGTAGTACCACATTTAAGGTGGATGGGTTCACATCAAACTTTCTCGCAGAAAATCCCAAAGGCCCACTTGGCTCAATAATGCATTACAAGATATGGGACTAAAATTTTAGTCCATGTTCCTAGCTTAAAGGAGTTGGGCCTCTTTATAATGGAGACTCTTCTACTTGTTATAAGAGCATGAGAAGAGGACACCTACATTACACGCTCATCCTCCTTCTCCACCTGCCTCGCCACTACGCATCGCCATGCACGCGTGTCGGTTTTTGGCAACGAGCCGAGCCGAGGGAGAACCTATGCCACATGTATATGTTGTCTTCTTTTTTCCACACATGTATGGAAAAATATGAATGGTTGCATAGAAGTGAAACCATTTTGCAATAGTGGGTATTGAATATGAAGGATGGAAGTTTGGCTTTGGTCATTGCATGTTTGCTTTGCCTCTTGTATCTTTGTTTCATATTCCATCTGAACTATTCATCTCTCCCTTTGTTCCTATAAAATAGAGGTCGATCCTCTCAGAGAGACACAACACACCACAATCCACAACCTATGTGCTTGCCACTCGGTTTGAGAGATGTGCACCGTCGTTCGGGAATTTTGCCATCCCGCTTTGTGGTGTGCACTGCAGGCCGAGGCAGTAAGCCTCTAGAACCCCACATCTTGTGATCTTGTACGGGAGAGGGTCAATATAGTTTTTGGGGACCATTCTCGCACGAATACTGGCCTCTTCTCCAAACGGGGGCCGACCACTTGTTCCCGAATGACTACTTGACAACGTGAGAGACAATGCCAACCCGAACGGTTACTCCTCTACACCATATGTATTTCTGTCTCTAATTTTCAAGATTCTGCTGAATCTTTGTTCTAGGAATCGGTTTAGATTTGCTATGCTCATCTTCTCTACTAGATCACATGAATAGTTTAATTTATGTTGTTATCATCATGATTTGTCTACTATTTTATGGATTAAATCTCATAGTAAATTGCTCAAGTTTCCAGCATTTTACGTGTATCAGAGTCGATTTGTGTTAATCAAGTTTGAGTTCTAGTTAGAACCCGCTCAGTGGAAGATTAAATTTTGCTTGGTGCACCAACATTGTGTTTATGTGTCAACATGCATGCATGTTCGATGTGTACCCTACCTCTTCCACCGTGTGGCCCTTGCTCTTCTACTTGTCCCCGGACTATATATATACTGGAGAGAACCAAACAGACAGAAACAAGAGCAGGGGCTGATAAGTTTATGTTGGACTACATCCCGACTACTTCCTCTATGGACTTGGCGTATGGCTATTTTTCTACCAACAAAATGGTCGACAACCACAAAGGTGTTGTTGTTGAGGTTAGTTGTGATTCTCATCTCTTTGGTCGCACTAGTATTTAGTCCATATGCATATCTATTAGATATGCATACTTGTGGTATGTGATTAGATCTACTAGTGTTTCTGTTATGCTACTTTCACTAATTAAGCTCTGGAAAAATGTTAATATTCCAACATCTTCTTTTTAGAATAATCAAAATTAATATTGATATATGGGTACTTAATTAGAGGGTAATCTACCGAGTAAAAAATTGAACCAATTTGCCATTTTGATGGTTTTTTCGTATTGAGCCCAAACACAAGTAAGCTCAGGGGACCCATTATTCTAATTTCACCCCCTTCTAAAGCTGATAATTAAGCTCAAAAACTAGAAGCAGGCCGAATTATAGATTTGCTAAGTACTTTCTCTGTTACAAATTATAAGACGTTATAGTGAGCTAAAATAGCATACTAAAACATTTTATATTTTAATGTAGTACTAATCGGCACACCTATATATAGGTTTGCTTAGTACCATGTGTAAATTGTCACGCTAAGTCCAAGTACTCTAGATGTTTTGTCGAAATCAATCTTATCACATTGATTCGAAGATCCAACCGATGACAGCTATATACATCAGCGCTAAAGTTGAGTGTTACGTGTTATGAATTAATAAACCAACAAGGCAAGCAAATGTTTTCGTGAAATTGGTAATTGTATATGAAGGAAATAAAAGCTATCCTGGCACTTTTTTTTTTGAAATATAGCTATCCTGACACTTGTTTTTCCCTTTGCACTCACAAGTCAGAAGTCACAAGGAAGGCGGACAGCGAGACACACACGCACACATAAATATGCAGGCATACTGTAGATCACTGGTCAGTAGGCTACCAAATATCACCCACTAGCACTAACCTGCATGTACAAGTGTATCTTTGCTTGCCTCGCGTATGGCCATCTGCTGTTGCGGGCGTACGTACGACCGCATTAATCCAAGTAGCTAGCTAGTGTAGCCAAGTATGCATACGCATGGAGATTGTAGAGACGGTGATGGCCGGAGCCATTGATGAGAAAATATATCGTTACAGTTGGGAAAGCAGTGAGAGAGAAGACGACGTTGACCAGCTCTCTCAGCCCCGTCCTTGATTACTCCCTCCCTTCCCATTTAATCAGCGCACCTTGCCCCAGGTCCTGTCGCAGCCCTCTTTTATTAGCAAGCAACAACAATACTAATAAGTTAATAACAAAGCTTTCAGTTTTAAACAAATTGGTAGATAAGAGGTAAAACCCATAAAATTTACTAACAACTAACTTACGGTTTTGGTACATGGATAGCAAGCTTCTATATAGCCTTATCCATGACTAGTTCGTTAGTGATATTCCAGTTCTTTAAATATCTCTTTACGAAATCCTCTCATATCAAATTTGGTCTACCCCGCTCTCTTGATATTATCAGCACGCTTTATTCGTTCTATACTCTTGACTGGAGCATTTGGAGGTCTAGGCTGAATATGTCCAAACCATCTTAGACGATGCTGAACAAGCTTCTCTGCAATCGTTGCTACCCCAACTTTATCTCGAATATCATCATTTTAGACTCAGTCACTTCTTGTGTTGCCACACATCTATCTCAACATATACATCTCCGCCACACCTAACTGTTGAACATGTCACCGCTTAGTAGGCCAACACTCAGCACCATATAACATTGCAGGCCGAATTGCCGTCCTATAAACGTTGCCTTTTAGCTTTTGTGACACTCTCTTGTCACAAAGAATACCAGAAGCTTGGCGCCACTTCATCCATCCGGTTTTGATTTGATGGTTCACATCTTCATCGATGTCCCCATCCTTTTGCCTTATTGATCCCAAATATCGAAAAGTGTCCTTTCGAGACACTATCTGTCCTTAAAATCGAAAGGTTTTAGACTTAGTAGAACTAAAACGAAGTACATAAGATGCGGTTTCAGTACTAGTAGGCATGAGTACTACTCTTTTAATTGCAAGTGTCGACTAAAAGGGAATAGAGGTACTTTTTTCGATAAAAATAAATATCGATATGGAATAGAGGTACTTTTTTCCAATCAGAAATAAATATCGATTACTTGGTAAAAGAATTTATCAAGTTAGTATAAAATTAGTTTTGAGCCGGAAATGGTCGGGCCGGCCGGCAGGCCGATTTGCCGTGGAAAGGCAGTAACCATGCACCATAGCCATTGAGATTAGAGAGTGCAAGCGGTTGCTGGGCAGGTAGATTAGTTGCCAATTAGCTATCTGATCCCCAGCTACTGTAGTACGTTACGTGCACATATACTAATAGGCCGTGGAATGAGCGATGAGCAGCACGTGCGTGCGAGCGAGCGTGTACTCAATCGCGAACCCGTCACTTCAAATCCCCTAGCTTGTTCCGCCCTGGTTGATCGTATTCGTATCGTGTGAGCGACTGATTTGGCCTTTCAACCGACCGATGCAGGAGCGCGTTGGTGTCAACCCTGGATGCATGCATACAGCTTCCCGGTCCGCAAAGGAAGAAAGACACCATTTCCATGAGAAAGAAAGGAAAAAGTTCAAAATAAACCTTGAATTCGTAGAGGTTAGTTAAATCAAACCCTAAACTTTGAATCCCGGATATTGACACTCCAAATTTTTGGATCCCAGTCTGTTTTTAACCTTTGAGCTGTTTGGCACACCGGGAAAGCACCAAACCAGACCGGGATAGCATGCTACTCTCATTGACAATGCGGACCCCCTGTCAGGGTTTGATAAATATCAAGCGGTATTTCTTCCTCCTGCGACTTCGTCTTTTACCTCGGTCAAGCCCACCGGAGGTTGGTGGAGCGACGCTGCTGGCAATAGGCGGCACGGTGAGGACGGCCGATGACCAAGAAAAAATCTCCGAGGACCGACGCATCCGGATAGGTTACTGGCACGGTTAGGGGCGGCTTCTGCGAGCTGCTCCGAATCTTGCCCCGTATGGCAATGGCGCCGCCTCCTGAAATAGATCTTTAGGACCTTCTCTTGATTTCCGTTGGCCGATTCAATCGCATGCAGTGTAGATTTTATAGCACTAGCTTCCTCTAAGAGAGGTTCAACGCTACTAAGCTAAGCAAGCTAGCAGCTCGATGGATTCTCCTGTACGTGAACCTCGGTAGCTAGCTCTAGTTGGTTGATCAATTTTTTAAATGGAAATGCGGGAGCGGAAGCAACTGTTCGTATGCAACTGCGCTAGCAGCAGTTTGACTTGCGTCCTCGGGTGTGTACGAGATGGGATCTGCAGTACACGAACTCGAGATCTGTCGTTCTCGGTCGGAGTTGCGGAGGGAGCATGTGATCTCGCCCTGATTCACACACCGCTAGGCAAGGCTGACCTCGCAGAGCAGACGGAACATGGGATTTGTACAACGACACGGGGAGATCGGTGGGAGTGGGAGGGGATTTGGGGTTAGAATAGGATGAAGACGAATATGACAGGTGGGCCGTACATGTCAGTGGGAGCAGCTTGATTAATTTGGACTTTCTTTTGGGTTTGACCTGCCACGTCAGCAAAATCCTAACTCAAAGGGATCTAGGGTTCAAAACAGACTGGGATTTATAAGTTGAGTGTGCTGATTTCGGGGATCAAAAGTTTGGGGTTTGATTTAGTTAACGCCTATAAGTTCGGGGATCAAGAAACGTGTCTCGGTCGATCGGTCGATGTCCTGGATCTGCCCGCGTTGACGCCGGAAAAGACCCTACTTGAATGCAGTTGGTTGCGGCGCGCGCTGTCTCCGGCCGGCTCACATCACTGCTGGGTCTTGCTGGATAGTACAGTACATACTCTAGCTGAGACTGAGATCAAGTGACTTTACTAGTGAAGTCATATTTGCATTTTACTCACCTCACTGCCATCCGATCAAGATCTAATGCGTACGGTTGATTCAAAACTTAAACTTAGATTTCAAACTCTTTAGAAAAAATGAAAAAATTACAGTAAATCGTATATATTTCCTTGAGTATTCTGGGGAAGTTTCATTTTATTTGAACTATTGGTTTATGACTTACTTGATGTTTAGCGCAAAACGTAAAAAGGCTATTTAATTGTAATCTACTTATCTAAATAAAACGTAAGTTTCCCAGAATACTAAATGGAATATATGTGACTTACTATAATTTTTCAATTTTTTCTAAAGAGTTTGAAATTTGAGAATAATTTTTAGATCAACCCAGTGCATTGGATCGTGATCGGACGGAGATGGATAAAGTGCAATGGTAACTTCACTTAGTAAAGTCACCATCTTTAGTTCCTTAACCAACGTACCTAGGACGAGAGATGAAGGAGTGAATCTGTACGTAACGCGACTCTCTGTCTCAGGGCCTGTTTGTTTGGGCTGTCTGTGGCTGGCTGTCCAGGGAAAGCTGCTGTGCAGAGAAAGCTGCTGTCCAGGAAAAGCTGCTGTTCTGAGTTTGTCTATTGGCTGCGGGAAGCACCCCATTAGGTGCTTCGCCCGGTCTGTCTATTGGCTGCTTCGGCTTTGGCAAAAGCCAGCTTGAAAGCCACCTGTTTGTTTCGGTTTCACAGCTTATTTTGGTGGAAAGCTGTAAAAAGCCCAAACAAACACCCCCTCAATAGGGTTGGCATCATGCAAACTGTACGTCTGTAGGATGTTCGTGCCGTGTCGATCTTCGCTATCCACGTACGTGTGTCTTCTCGATAGATCCGGCCATGACCGTAATATATACTGTAAGTGCAAACACGCGTGTACTTGGCGGTGGCAGACTCGGTTTGGGTGATGTTGTTGGGGCTTAATTGGCTTTGGGGCGAAATAGGTGATCAAGCGAATTAGCACGCGCGTGGGAAATGCGTGGGCATGTATGTCCATGCGCCTACAGCAAATGATTTCGAGCGAGACACATGTGCTGGCATGGCTAGTTATCGTTGCATGCATGCCGTACGGTTCGGATGCAGCGCAAGGACGCGAAAAGCAAGACCGCTCGGATGCATGCGCGTACTGGCCAAATAAAAAAGAATGTACGCGACTTTGTGCATCCTGCCATCCTGGTATAAGCCGCTACGTGTCATATACCCAAGGATGAACTACAGCATAAGATAGCGCCACGATCTGATCAAAGTTGCCAGGGTTAAAACCCTGTCGGACCCGGTAATTTTTATTTTCTTTGATTTTTTTAGTCTGAACATTGGATCTTGATCGAACGGGGGAGAGGCCTGTTGCGCTGAGGACCTCCGGGCAGAATGTTCGCGCGATATTACAGGCCAAGAAAAATCGTGTCGTAACTCAAACTCTTTTGGTATGGTGGTTACAATTTTTTGTCCCATAGTGTCGTTCAAAGATCATGTTAGTGCCACCAACCAATTTCTTTGTTTCCTTTTCCCTCTTCCTTCCTATCTGTCATTAAAGTTGCACAATGTATTTTTGTTTTGCTAGGAAATTGAATGGGGTGGTGGGTATGAACACCACCATCAAAAACTCCTCCCCGGCTGCACCCCATCCAAGCGATCCCAAAGGAGATTCTCGTCGATCTCGCTGGTCCCCAATCCTTTTCTTTGCTCTTGGTCGCCAACATCGGTGGAGGTTACAGCGCCTTTCTCGTCTAAGACAGAGGGTTGGGGAGGTCATCGCGGCGGCGCTCCTCAGGCGGTGCTTGGTGGCGCGGTCCTGGTCAGCGGTGGGCATTAATTGTTTTTTGGTGAACTTGGACTTTCCATGGTAAAAAAATTAAGATATTTGTGTGAGCAACGGCAATGCTTGTGCATTGTTTTATTTTTTTAGAGGCGATGCTTTGAGAGAACCAATTTTTGTGATCCAGGTGTTGTCTTTAGTGGCGTTTACCGTTTAGAGTGTTGTTGTTGCTAGCGATTGATCACATTGGGGGGGAGGGTCTTTTTTATTTTCCTTGTTATTGTTTGTATCCTTGATCTCTTCATATTTTACTTATTGGTGTATAGAGTGAGTGCCGGTTGAAGAAAAAAAAACTAGAACCGCTGGTGAAACTCGGGTCCTTCCACTTCCGCTACGCTCTGCTGCTGCTGGTGCAAACATGTGCAGTGGTACTACTGTTAGCAGGTCTGGAGTTGAAGTTCATTTACGCGGACCGTCCAGGTCCAGTCCAGTTGCGTTTCCGATGGAGGCAAGGCAGGGGTGCTCCTCCCTGGCGCCCGCGCGTCACCGTACTTCTGTTTCGCTGAAGAGATCAGTTGTTGGGCCGACCGAGAGAAGAACGTGTGCTTCGTGGCCCATTAGCGCGGACAATGCGGCCAGCAAATCGCGGCCACAACCTGTCGATGCCAATTACGGAAGATCCTGGTATTTAAGCTGATACTTTTTGTTCTCGCTAGTCGAGGTGGGACTAAATATATATACAGTCTATGCATGCATGCTCCGCCGGTCCACCCGCGCGCAGCCAAATCCTGAACGGACATTTCCCCACGCGCAGCCATTTTCCTATCGCTGCTTAACACTAAGACACATGTTAGCTAGCTCGTGTACGCAAAATCCTAACTCGATTTTTTAGTTGAATCATTTTGGAGAGCTGGTTTTGCGCCGGTAGCTTTACGTGCAGTTTGGAGTTTTTTCTCTGCAACTCACACGTAGACACTCTACTAGCTAGCACATGCATACGTATTCATTGGAACACACGTATCAAACCTCCTATTTATATTTTTAAATAGGGTGTGGGTGGGATGCTGTAAGTATACATGCAGATGCTAATTAAACATGCACGCTGACGCGGGATCGAGTAGGTGAGACTGTGCTAGTGGTGTTGTGCATGCATGCAGGCGAAGTGGATCAACATGCAGTTTTCTTTTTAAAAAATTCGGAACCATGCAGCTGGATAACAAATCTCTTTGAATAAAAAAAATAAAAAGATCTACATCTAGAAACAAAAATGAACTTCATAGGAAATAAAAAATAAATAACAAGGAATAAAATGATGTGTGGAACTAATTTTCTAAAATAAGATAAACTAATCTCTCTAAATAAAAGAAACAAAAAGCTACACATCTCTGAAAAAAATAAACATCAAGGGACAAAAAAATTTGTAGAACTAATTTTCCAAAATATGAGGAACACATCTTTCTAAATAAAGAAACAAAACGCTATGCGTCTGGGAACATAAATAAACATCAAGGAATAAAATAATTTGTGGAACTGATTTTCTAAAATAAGAGGAACAAATCTCTCTAAATGAAGAAACAAACACTTTACATCCGGGAACAAAAATAAACAGAGGGAACAAAAATAAACAGAGGGAACAAAAATAAACATCAAGAAACAAAATAATTTGTGGAACAAATTTTCTAAAATAAGAGGAACAAATCTCTATGAATAAAGAAACAAAACACTTTACGTCCGGGAACAACCTCAAAGGGAACAAAAATAAACATCAAGAAACAAAATAATTTGTGGAACAAATTTTCTAAAATAAGAGGAACAAATCTCTATGAATAAAAAAAAACGCTTTACGTCCGGGAACAACTTCGGAGGGAACAAAAATAAACATCAAGGAACAAAATAATTTTTGGAACTAATTTTCTAAAATATGAGAAACAAATCTCTCTGAATAAAGAAACAAAACGCTTTATGACCGGGAACAAAAATGAACTTCAGAGGGAACAAAAATCAACATCAAGGAACAAAATAATTTATGGAACTAATTTTCTAAAATAAGAGGAACAAATCTCTATGAATAAAGAAACAAAACGCTTTACATTCGGGAACAACTTCAGAGGGAACAAAATTAAACATCAAGGAACAAAATAATTTGTGGAACAAATTTTCTAAAATAAGAGGAACAAATCTCTATGAATAAAGAAACAAAACGCTTTACGTCCGGGAACAACTTCAGAGGGAACAAAAATAAACATCAAGGAACAAAATAATTTTTGGAACTAATTTTCTAAAATATGAGGAACAAATCTCTCTGAATAAAGAAACAAAACGCTTTACGTCTGGGAACAAAAATGAACTTCAGAGGGAACAAAAATCAACATCAAGGAACAAAATAATTTATGGAACTAATTTTCTAAAATAAGAGGAACAAATCTCTCTGAATAAAGAAACAAAACGCTTTACGTCTGGGAACAAAAATGAACTTCAGAGGGAACAAAAATCAACATCAAGGAACAAAATAATTTATGGAACTAATTTTCTAAAATAAGAGGAACAAATCTCTATGAATAAAAGAAACAAAAATCTTTACATCCGGGAACAAAATTGAACTTCAGAGGGAACAAAAATAAACATCAAGGAACAAAATATTTTTTGGAACTAATTTTCTAAAATAAGAGGAACAAATCTCTCTGAATAAAGAAACAAAACGCTTTACGTCCGGGAACAAAAATGAACTTCAGAGGGAACAAAAATGAACATCAAGGAACAAAATAATTTATGGAACTAATTTTCTAAAATAAGAGGAACAAATCTCTCGGAATAAAGAAACAAAACGTTTTACGTCCGGGAACAAAAAATGAACTTTAGAGGGAACAAAAATAAACATCAAGGAACAAAATAATTTGTGGAACTAATTTTCTAAAATAAGAGGAACAAATCCCTCTGAATAAAGAAACAAAATGTTATACGTCCAGGAATAAAAATAAACTTCAATGGGAACAAAAATAAACATCAAGGAACAAAATAATTTGTGAAACTAATTTTCTAAAATAAGAGGAACAAATCTCTCTAAATAAAGAAACAAAACGCTATACGTCCGGGAACAAAAATGAACTCAAAAGGAACAAAAATAAATATAAAAAACAATATAATTTGTGGAACTAATTTTCTAAAATAAGAAAAATAAATCTCTATGAATAAAGAAACAAAACACTATATGTCCAGGAACAAAAACTATACAAATCTTTTATAATAGACAAATAAATTAATATTTATTTGGGAACAAAAACGATACAAATATACTTATATAAGGTAAAAAACAGATAAAAGGAAAATAGAAAGATAAATAGTGAAAGAAACATATACGAAAAAAAATGAAAAAGAAAAAACCTAACTAGATCCACATAGACTAGAACGAGAACATGTACGCTTAGTCTTACTCACGATCTAGCGCCAAACCAGTCAACGAATGAAACCAGAACAAAGCGGAAAAAGGTGAACGAACTAATCCACAGCGACGTTAATGGGCTGGCCCATGATTAAAAAACGTTTAGCGAAACGGTACTCGGTATAGCGCGCGCGCTACCGAGCAGTTTCCCAAGGCAGGCGGCCGTGGACGCCAACACGGGCCCAGCCAGCGCCCTATCCCTGCGACTCGCGGCACAGGCCGGCCCTCGGCTCAGAGACCATGCATGCATGGCAGATTTCATTTCATTCAGGTCAGGTTGCAGGCGGTGCGGGACAGACCGCTACGCCGCCCCGCTAAAAGGTCCTACGAAAATCCGGCGGACTGACCGCGTTATTTGTAGCAGGCTGAAGCGGTAATGCCGCATTATCCACTAGCCATCCCGCGTAACTGCGTAACCCGCTGACACGTATAATCGCTTCAGCTGTAATTTCGGATTCTGTCAGATACGACATAGCGCGCGCAGAGCATTAGAGCAGCAAGCACGCCACGCACGATCGCACATGCTGCTGGGGACCACCGCGGAGTCCATATTCTTTATTCATCTGATACGTGAATACGTCCGTATGACCGTATGGTCACAGGCACAGCACAGCGTAGCACATCGTTTAGTCACAGCGAGCTGCTACCGCGGTCTACCGCGATCAGCTCAGTGTACCATTGCTATCAGTTAAGTACGACAAGTTGATGCGGCCTGCAGCGGGCTGCCGCACAATCCCGCTTTGCTCTGGCTGTACTCAGCGGCCGGCCCGCAGCTAGCGCACTGTCCTGCTTTGCTCTGTGGCGGTCAACCGCATCCCGCCCCGTTTGCAACCTGACATTCAGGGCATCAAAGCGGGGCCCAGTGTGCAGTGTGCTACAACCGCCTGGCGTTGACGATGCTCGCTCGCCAAGGAAAAGCTCGCGAATTCAATTCCATCGGTTGGTTGCAACGCTCTCTCGCAGACCGATTGGCCGACGACGTGGTCTCCGCGATTCCGCTCCCTTCCGTTCTTCCTGTTCACACCAGCACGGCAGCAGGGCTCCATCGGTTGGGAGAATGGCGAGAGCTGCAGCCTGCAGGCAGGTAAATGGTGGGCGAACGAGCCCAGAAAATTGCAACCACGCTCGCGTACGCCGCTGCGTACGTGTATCTGCTTTCTTTCTCTCTCTTTAGCGGGGACGCTGCATGTACTTCTCTCCGAAGGCCACACCAAAAAAACACACGCAGACCGCCATCTTCGTTTTATAATTCGAACCGTTAAATAGCAATTCCCGCAGCTAGCTGTTTTGGGCCACCCGTCCTCACCTGTTCGTACGACACGATCAATACGTGTACGTATATCGAAGGATATGGGACCGCGGTACCAATTTACGGTCCTCCATTTCGAATAGGGATGCAGAAATAGTATACAGAGAAATAAGTGGTTCTTATTTTTACATCTCTATATTAATTCTAGACTATGTAAAACTGAGATCCAACATGTCCTATTTATCCTATTTCTGCATACTTAATTCCGAACCAGCAGTTTTAGACGGTACGAAAACCATCTCATTTTCGTCCCCACACGAAATCACTCGTAGATCACCAGCATTTCCTTCTTCTTTCTACCGTTCTTTGCAACAAAATATCTTTGAAACTTATAAAGATGATTTTTGAATTTTTTTAAAAAAAACATCAACATCACTGGTTGCTAACTAGTGCGCATGTTTGGTTCATATATAAGAATCAAGTAGGCAGTTCTTTCAACTCTTTTTTTTTCCTTCGCAACTACATCATTTCAACTGCGTACAATGTTTAAATCGCCTCGCTTTTTGTCGCATTTTTCTTCCAAATATATTTTCCTCTCGAATGTACCTTCTTATTTGTGTTCAATTTTGTTGTCAATTGAGTTTTAGCCTGCATTTTTCTTCTTAATTGGGGCCCTTCGAACTATGTTTTTCTTCTCAATGGCGTTCTTTCTACAAGTGTCCTTTCAAGTGCTTTTTTTCCCAACCGTCATTTCTATCTCATATGCCCTTCTTCTTCTTAGGAATATTTTCCTTCGCAACTACCCCCCTACATCCATATAAGTGTACATTTAGCTTTTGTCGTAAGCTTAGAGACAATCATAAGCTTATATTCTCGTGTAATCCTATCTCATTAGTCGATTTGGGACTAAATTCCGTGCTCCTGCTTATATGCACACAGTTGATAGCGATGTAGTTGACAAAGCTATATAGTTGACAACAATGCAATGATAAGGATGCAGGGTTAATGCGGTGCAGTGACAAAGGTAGGATCCAGCTGAGAACGGTGCAATTGACAAGGATGCATTTGATATATGAGAACGTGTAAACTTGTAGTCCAAAATCAGCTTTGAAACATTCAAATTTCAGTCGAAAACCCGCCGACTCCTAACCAATAGAAGTTTTTATTGTTGGAAAAGTAAACACTAGTGACAAGGGTATAGACAATAAAGCCCGTCAGTTGTGTACCCCTGAGGCCCGTTAAACTAGGCCCAATTGTAATACTAGTCGAAATACGAATTCATGTCATATGCACACAGTTGATAGCGATGTAGTTGACAAAGCTATATAGTTGACAACAATGCGATGACAAGGATAGGATGCAGGTTAATGCGGTGCAGTGAGAAAGCTAGGATCCAGCTGAGAACGGTGCAATTGACAAGGATGCATTTGATATATGAGAACGCCTAAACTTGCAGTCTTAAAGCAGCTTTGAAACATTCAAATATCAGTCAAAAACCCGCCGACTCCCAGCCAATAGAAGTTTTTATTATTGGAAAAGTAAACACTACTCTCTATGTTTTTAATAATTTTATGGCGATCGTAATTTAAATTAAAACCAAAACCACGACAAGAGTTCCGGATCGGACTACTAGCTTTATACTCATACGCATAGAGCTTTCCATTTCATGAACCGGCCGGATCACAATCTTGGCACAAGGGCACAAGCTGACACGAAACTCCGAGATCACAGCTTGAAAAGCATTGTACATGTTAGAATACATATCCTACACGTGTTTGTATAGATATAAGATACGTATGCTTGTGTATTCCTTTTGTATAGTCCGTGTTGTATGCAACCGGGACTCCTTGTAATCCTCTTATATAATGAGCAATACAAGGTCACCTAACGTGTGGTTTCCCCTATCTTACATGGTATCAGACGCAAAACCCTAAACCGGACCTGCGCCTCCTCCCGCTTCCGCCGCCGCCGCCGCAGCCGATCTCGGCGCTGCGCCCGGCCTCTGCAAACCACCCACCTCTCCCCTTCTAGCCTCGCTGCCCCTCTGCCATGAGTACCGACGCCGATCGGATCGCGCAAGCCGCGAAGGAAAAAGAAGACCGCGAGGCCCAAGAAGCTCTCGACGCCCAGTCCAAGCTCGCCCTCGCCACCGCCCCCTCCTCCAGCATGGGGGCCTTCTCGCTCACTTCGCTGCATGCCCAAGCCGTCGGCCTCCACTCCATCAAAGGGCACGTCCCCGTCAAGCTGGCCCTCGACACCGGCGTTCATCGCCAATGGCGCACTTTCTTCCGTGCCGCCCTCCGCAAGTACGCGCTGCTCGACCACGTCGACGCCCCTGCTCCGTCCGATCCGACTCCGGAGTGGGCCCTCTTGGATGCCACGGTCGTCTCCTGGCTCTACGGGTCCGTGTCCCTCGGCCTCCTCGACGCCGTCATGACACCGGGCGAAGACCCTCTCGCCGTCGAGCTGTGGACAAGCATCAACGGGCTTTTCAACGATCACAAGATCAACCGCCAGCTCCACCTCTCCACCGAGCTCGGCGAGATCAAGATGGGTGACATGACCATGACCGATTACTTGAAGAAGATCAAGGCTCTCGCTGACGGTCTCGCGGATCTCGGCTCCCCGGAAGACGACGCCAAGCTGGTGATCCGCTGCCTCAACGGGCTCTCCGAGCAATACGAGAGCGCCGCTGATCTCATCTCCCTCATGCCCGGCATCACGTTCGAGAAGTGTCGTTCTCTTCTCGCGCTCCAAGACAAGAAGCGCAAGAATCGTCGCTCGCGCAATGGCAACGACGACACGGCCCTCTACTCCAACGCCGCCACCACCCCCAACTCCGGACGGGGCAACGGCGGCAAGGGCAAGAAGAAGAAGAAGGCCACAACGGAGGCTGCTAAGGACACCGCCATCATCCAGGCCGGCCCCGTCGTCACGCCTCCGGCCGCCGCTCCTCCGACCTGGCCCACACCGCTCCTGCCCTGGAACGGCACGATCCAGATGTGGCCATACGGCCCTGGCATGCAGGCTCGGCCTTCCAGCTACATGCACCGCCCCTCTCCCCCGCAGCACGCCTTCTATGCGCAAGGGCCCTATACCATGCCGCCCAACTATGGCTACGGCTACGGCGGCTATGCTCCTCAGGCTCCTGCATATGGGCTCGGCGCTGCACCTCCGTCATCACCGGCTTCATCGACCGCTTCGTGGGACCAGTCCGCGCTGATGAATCAGTTCCAGACGATGGGCCTCCAAGCGCCCACCTCCGATTGGGTCTTCGACACTGGCGCCACCTCCCACTTCGCATCGAACCCCGGTATGCTTACCTCCGTGTCTCCTCCTCCTTCTTCCTCTCGTGCTGTCATTGTCGGTAACGGTTCCACCCTTCCGATCACCGCTATCGGGCATGCACGTTTTCCTATTTCTACTCCATCACGTCCTCTGCATCTTCGCAATGTCTTAGTAGCTCCCGATATAGTCAAAAACCTCCTGTCTGTTCGTAAATTCACCATTGATAATCGTGTTTCCGTCGAATTTGACCCTATTGGTTTTTCTGTGAAGGATCTTCTAACCAGGACCGAGATTCTCAGATGCAATAGTCCCGGACCCCTCTACCCTGTCAGCACCTCCTTCCCTAGCCGCCCACAAGCCTTCCTCGTCGTCGACCCTGCTATGTGGCATCGGCGCCTTGGACACCCTGGACGGCCGGTCATGGAGTCACTAGCTCGCTCCTGCATTATTCCTAGGGATAAAAATAAATCTAGTTTGTGTCATGCTTGTCAATTAGGTCGCCATGTTCGTCTACCTTTTTCTTCTACCAATCGTGTAACACATTCTCCGTTTCAACTCATACATTGTGATTTGTGGACATCTCCTGTTGAGAGTATTTCTGGCTTTAAGTATTATCTCGTTTGTCTCGATGATTTCACTCAATACGCTTGGGTGTATCCTTTACGTGCCAAGTCAGAAGCATTCTCACACTTGTCGTCCCTCCACGCCTTAGCCCAAACTCAGTTTCATGCACCCTTGAAAGCCATCCAGTGTGACAATGGCCGTGAGTTCGATAATTCCTCCCTACAATCGTTTGCCCAACGCCATGGGATAGCACTCCGCTTCTCATGTCCCTATACTTCACAACAAAATGGTAAAGCCGAGAGAATTATTCGCACTCTTAATGACATCACTCGCACTCTTCTCATTCAAGCTAGCATGCCACCTCGTTTCTGGGCCGAGGCTCTCCATACAGCCGTGTTGTTGCACAATCGGCTACCTTCCAAGGCCATCACGGATCGCGTGCCTTTTCGAGCTCTTCATGGTGTAGATCCTGCATATGCCGGTCTTCGGGTCTTCGGATGCTTATGCTACCCCAACACCACCGCCGTTGCCCCGCATAAACTTGCGCCACGCTCCGTGCCATGTGTGTTCCTCGGGTATCCATCTCAACATCATGGCTATCGCTGCCTTGATCGTTCCACCCAAAAGATCATCATCTCTCACCATGTTGTGTTTGACGAGTCTGTCTTTCCATTTGCCTCTAACGCATCACCACCATCCTCTGCTCCTACTTTGCAAAGTTATGACTTTCTGCAGGTTGAGCAGCCGATGTTGTCGATGCCATTCACCGCGCCGATCGCGGGAACCTCTGCCGCAGGCGCTCGGCAGCCTGCCGCGGCTGCTCGGCAGCCTGCCGCGGGAACTTCTCCTGCCGCGACAGGATCTCCCGCCCCGCGCACGCCGTCTCGAGCCACTTCGCCTGGCTCGTCCCCGGCCGGATCGTCGCCACCCGGATCAACCTCGTCAGCTCCCTCGCCCGCTGCGTCTACGGATGATGGTGGCCCGGAGTCTTCTACGAGCTCGCCCTCCACGGTTTCGACCCCGCCTCCCGCTACGGATGCTCCTCGGGCTCGCCGTCCTCGAGCACCACCGCCGCCACCGTCTCACCCCATGCTCACGCGTGCCAAGCACGGCATTGTGCAGCCCAAGACGATTTTTGATCTTCATGTTGAAGGATTATCTCCGATACCGAAGACTTATCGTGGTGCTCTCAAAGACCCCAACTGGCATGCTGCAATGGTTGAAGAGTACAGTGCGCTCCTCTCCAACAACACTTGGGACTTGGTTGATCCTCCTCGCCGTGCCAATATTGTCACCGGTAAGTGGATCTTTCGTCACAAGATGAAGTCTGATGGTTCATTGGAATGATACAAAGCTCGTTGGGTCCTCCGGGGTTTTACTCAGCGCGAAGGTATTGATTTTGATGAGACTTTCAGCCCTGTGGTCAAGCCAGCCACTATACGCACGGTGTTATCTCTTGCGCTCTCTAGTGACTGGCCGATTCATCAGCTTGATGTCAAGAACGCCTTCCTCAATGGCACACTCATCGAGACCGTGTATGCTCGACAGCCTTCCGGGTTTACTGATCCTAGATTTCCTGACAAGGTGTGTCGCCTCAACAAATCTCTCTACGGTTTGAAGCAGGCGCCTCGAGCATGGTTTCAGCGGTTTGCTTCGTTCATTGCTACTGTTGGTTTTGTTGGCTCCAAGTCCGATAGCTCCCTGTTTGTCTACCGGCGTGGCACTGACATGGCCTATCTCCTGCTCTATGTGGATGACATTATCCTGACAGCGTCTTCTCCGACTTTGTTGCATAGTTTGATTGCTTCTCTTCGTAAAGAGTTCAGCATGACAGATATGGGTGAGCTTCACTATTTTCTGGGCATCTCAGTCAGACGCACTAAGGATAGTTTGTTCCTCTCACAGGAGAAGTATGCATTGGAGCTTCTTGACAAAGCTGGTATGTTACAGTGTAAATCTATCTCCACTCCAGTTGATACAGCTTCTAAGCTTGCAGCTCAGTCTAGTGATCCTGTGGCTGATCCTACAGAATATCACAGTATTGCAGGAGGTCTCCAATACCTCACTTTCACTCGGCCAGATATCTCCTATGCAGTACAGCAAATATGTCTTCATATGCATGATCCACGGGTTAATCACTTGCTCCTTGTGAAGCGTGTTCTACGCTACATCCGCGGCACCACCGACTATGGCCTCACTTTGTATCGACGCACATCGAACAAATTGCTGGCCTACTCTGACGCTGATTGGGCAGGTTGTCCAGACACTCGACGGTCTACTTCAGGCTACTGTGTGTTCCTCGGCGCGAATTTGGTGTCTTGGTCGGCTAAGCGGCAGCACACTGTTTCCCGATCGAGTGCGGAGGCTGAGTATCGGGCGGTAGCAAATGTGGTGGCCGAGTCTTGTTGGCTTCGACAACTACTTTTGGAGCTTCATCGACCGGTACATGATGCATCTGTGGTCTTCTGTGACAATGTGAGTTATGTTTACATGACACAGAATCCAGTGCATCACCAGCGAACCAAACATGTGGAGATTGATCTACACTTCGTCAGAGATCGCGTTACCACTGGCGAGGTTAAGGTGCTACACGTTCCTAGTGCATCACAGTTCGCGGACATCTTCACCAAAGGATTACCATCGCCTCTCTTCTTGGACTTTCGGGACAGTCTCAACATTCGTCGGCTGCCCAGTTTCGACTGAGGGAGGGTGTTAGAATACATATCCTACACGTGTTTGTATAGATGTAGGATACGTATACTTGTGTATTCCTTGTGTATAGTCCGTGTTGTATGCAACCGGGACTCCTTGTAATCCTCTTATATAATGAGCAATACAAGGCCACCTAACGTGTGGTTTCCTCTATCTTACAGTACAGTTGCAACTTCCAACCCAACATTTTTATGAAATCCTTGACACATAGTACTCCGTAGGATCGGTACATGTGTGGACTACACACAAAAGAAAAGGACAGGAGAAAGACGTACGCGCAGTACCGACGCAGGCACACACCCTGTTGGGCGAACCGAATGAACCCACGGGCAGTACGATCGCGTGTGTACCCAACACACCCTATTAACTCCAGTCCACACCCCCAACCCCAACCCGACCGACCGAGACCCACTCCCGCACGACGACGACGCGCGCGAGCCAGCCACCCTGACGAACGACGAGGCGCGCGCCAACTTGCCTTCGCGCGCGCGTCTCACCTTCTTAATAGCTCGAAACCGAAAGCTTCTCCCTCCACCTCCGTCGTCTTAATGGTCGCTCCGGTGGTTGCACCCACCTCCCACCCCGGCCGCAGCTCCTATATATCGCTGCCCCGCTTCCCTCCCCTCCCGGACAAACACATCCCAACCCCGACCAACCGCCGGCCGGCCGCCACGCCATCTTCTTCCATTAATCCTCCAACACGCACGCACCCTAGCTAGCTTAGCCGGCCGGTCTCCAGCACCCCCACGTCCGTACGCCACCATGACCGGCGCCGGCCAGCAACCCGGCGGTGCCAGCAGCATCAGGCACCCGCGCCCCCGCGGCCCGGGCCGCCTCAAGCTGTGCTACCACGTCGCGGTCTCCAACGCGGTCTACATCCTGCTGGCGCCCTTCGCGGCGGCGCTGGCGCTGCGCGCGTCGCGCCTCGCCCCGTCCGACCTCGCCGCGGCGCAATCCTACCTCCTCGCCAACCTCCCGCTCGCCGTCTCCCTCCTCTCCGTGGCCTCCGCGCTCGCCACCGTCTACCTCGCGCGCCGCCCGCGCGCGGTGTACCTGCTGGACTTCGCGTGCTACAAGCCCGGGCCCGACCACGTGGTCACGCGGGAGACCTTCATGAGCCAGTCCAAGGCGGCCGGGGTCTTCACCGACGACAACCTCGCCTTCCAGCAGAAGATCCTCGAGCGGTCCGGGCTCGGCCAGGGCACATACTTCCCGGCCGCGGTGCTCAACTCGCCGCCCAACCCGTGCATGGCGGAGGCGCGACGGGAGGCCGAGGCCGTCATGTTCGGCGCCATCGACAGCCTGCTCGCCAAGACCGGGGTGCGGGCCAGGGACATCGGAGTCGTCGTCGTCAACTGCAGCCTCTTCAACCCGACGCCCTCGCTCTCCGCCATGGTCGTCAACCACTACAAGCTACGCGGCAACGTCGCCAGCTACAACCTCGGCGGCATGGGGTGCAGCGCGGGGCTCATCTCCATCGACCTCGCAAAGCAGCTGCTCCAGGTAACTAGCTCCATCACTACACTCACTCCCCACCAGTACAGTATTCATTTCGCGGTCGGTTTGAGTTGGGTGGGTCGCTAGAGCGGTCCAGCGACCCCAAGGTGGCAGATGCGTCCCCGTTAGCGCAGCCGATGATTCGGAAATGAACGGCGCAGATCTAATTCAATGACATGTTGAGCTAGGCAGAAAGCATATGTATATGGACTTTGTTTAATTTGCATGGCTTGCATCAGCTTACGTAGCTCCTTTCAGTAATTCACAAACTATACTGTATATACAGATTGATCCAAGTAATTAATTGTTAATCCGTATGGTGTTTTTTCTTTACTTTCTTGATGATGCATCATATAGTTATTTTTTTTTTCATAATAAGCTAATAAAAACAACAAGGCTATGAATAATAACGAAACTATCTTGCATGATAGATTTTAAGGGGGTGTTTGGTTCAGTGGCTATCCACTGGATGACAGGGGATATCCACATTTTTTGTGGTTATCCACTGTTTGGTTTTAGAGGGTTGGAGGGATAGGGATAGCCACTTTTGGTTCAAAATGGTGGTTGAGCATATCCCATGAAAAGAGCTGGACGAGCTCAACCACTTCCGGATAGCTCCTCTGAAGCGTTTTCTCGTTCACTGACCTGCCTCCCGAGAAAATCCCCATCGCTCCAGATTGAGGCAACGCTGGCGGCGCATCAAGAAACGGTGGAGGGACATCGAATCCAAGTGTTCGATGCAGTCGGAGGCAGACACGGAGGTGGAGCTACGGGAGCCCTCAATGGCGGGATCAACAAGGAGATGGCCTGAATCCTACTAGCTAGCTACTCCTTCAAATCCATGGAGGGCGGCCATGGAGGACTCATGTTCCGCCGAGAGGGATGTTGTGGTATTCCGGCTAGAGGGAGGTGGCAGACACCAGTAGAGGCAGGCGTGGGCGGCTGGAGGCAGGGCGGCCTGCCAGATGTCGGTGGAGGCGAGCGCGCCGCCAGGCATAGGCGGGCGCGGGCGGGTGCGGCGTGGTGCAGCTAGGGATGGCGCCGGCGTACCGAAGGGGAGCAGGCCAGGCACGGGGGCGGCTGGGGCAGAAGCGGCCATGGCTGGGGAAGCGATCATGGCTGAAGAAGATAAGGAGAAAGGGGAATGGCTATCCCTAACCACTATTTTGTCCTACCTAGCCAAACAGAAAAATTGGCTATCCCTAACCAGCTGGTTGGGGATATCCTTATCCCCTAAATGACACCCTCTGAACCAAACAGCCCCTAAGAACATTACAATCTACTTTTCTGACCTGTCCATGTTGTCATTGTCAACCAACGCTGCTGCTATATACGTGTTGGATTACAACCTGAACGGATGATGGCGATACACATGGAGCGTTAATATATAGTTACATCAGCTGTTAATTAGGTATATGTAACTTCTCATGTACAGTAGTGTCGAACATGATTAGAACATTTCTGTTGAAACAAACGTACTCTCCAAACAGGATTCTCCTTGATAATCAACTGATTGATTACTCGATCAGAGAACTAGTATCATTATGTTTGGCCTGCACACCCTTGCTTGCTTTGGCCGTTGCTGTTAAGCTGATAACATCTCATTATGCCAACCACCGCTCCTACAGTACTCCATGTACTACACTGATCAAAACCTGTTGGCATCTCTCTTTCATTTCATTCGTACTAGTATAAGTAGACCGTTGACGTGTGCAAGGATCGATCGACCGAGAAGCTAGCTGATCACCCCTAATTCAACACTTCTCCTAATAACCATTGATGAGGGCAGCTAGCTGACAGAAAGAGCTCGTCCAATAAATCCTGCATTTAAATCTTATGATGTTGCCAGTACCATGTAGGGCCAATAATTGGTCGAAAATAGCTGTCGCGAGTGCGGATGCACAGGCTGACGACTAGTCCTCGTGTCCATGTGTTTGCAGTAGTATGATTTAGTAACTCGTTTCTAATGGCGATGCAGGTGCACCGCAACTCGTACGCCCTGGTGGTGAGCATGGAGAACATCACGCTCAACTGGTACTGGGGCAACGACCGCTCCATGCTCATGTCCAACTGCCTCTTCCGCATGGGCGGCGCGGCTATCCTCCTCAGCAACCGCGGCGCCGACAAGCACCGCTCCAAGTACCAGCTCGTCCACACCGTGCGGACGCACCACGGCGCCGACGACCGCGCCTACCGCTGCGTGTTCCAGGAGGAGGACAAGGCCGGCCGCGTCGGGGTCGCGCTCTCCAAGGACCTCATGGCTGTCGCCGGCGAGGCCCTCAAGACCAACATCACCACCCTGGGGCCCCTCGTCCTCCCCATGTCCGAGCAGGTCCTCTTCCTGGCCTCCCTCATCGGCAAGAAGATCTTCGGCCTCAAGATCAAGCCCTACATCCCGGACTTCAAGATGGCGTTCGAGCACTTCTGCATCCACGCCGGCGGTAGGGCCGTGCTGGACACCATCGAGAAGAACCTGGAGCTCAGCGACTGGCACATGGAGCCGTCGAGGATGACGCTGAACCGGTGGGGGAACACGTCCAGCAGCTCGCTGTGGTACGAGCTGGCGTACACGGAGGCCAAGGGACGCGTCCGGCGGGGGAACCGCGCGTGGCAGATCGCGTTCGGATCGGGGTTCAAGTGCAACAGCGCGGTGTGGCGCGCGCTCCGGGACATCCACCCGGCGAAGGAAGGCGGCAGCAACCCGTGGGTGGAGGAGATCCACCGGTTCCCCGTCGAGGTGCCCAGGGTGGAGAGCGTCGTCTAGTACTCGTGATAGACTCGTCGAGGTTTTTTAGAAAAGTATCTTCTTTTCAAAGTTGAAACATATCGATTGAATTATTATTTGTATCATTGTGATGTAAACATCCAAGTTAATGATTTGGTGGTTGGAGCAAGCTGGATTGCTTTGGAACTTATTTTTAGAGGGTACGTAATCGCGTACCAGAGTTTTATAGAAGGAGAAGAAACATAATTACAAGAAGAGTGACTTCCAGCCCACTGACGAGCGTCACTCTACACCAAGGAGAAACAAAGCCTACTCTCTAAATCTGGTATTGCTTTGGAACTTTGATCTTGGGGTGATTTTGTTTGCGATCACCGAGTTCCTTACCACATGCTCACAGGTACCTTTGTTGCTTATAATAGACGCTATTTTGAAAAGTTGGATAGGTAATTTCTCAGAGGGCCCATTCTGAACGAAATGAGGGCAAACCAAATATTGCCGTGACTTCTCCTGTTCTGGGCCCATTACGGTCCCGTATGTCAGTATTTCTCCGTTTCATGTTAGTTCCAGCGTGTCAATCTGCGTGGCAATACGATGTAATGGGGTCACTCCGCAGCGGTGTACAATCAAGATCTAGTTCGTTCCTTCGCCCTTAACCTTGCCTGAACCCTAGGACGGCGGCGGCGGCGACACCGACAGATAGCGCTGCTTAAAGCTCTCGTGCCCGCGACCGACGGCCCGCGGTGATGCCGAATGTCGAGCGAGCCGTTGCTCGGAGATAGATCGCCATCGCCGGGAGACGAGCTGAGCAGCACAGAGGATGGAAGGGCCCACAACTCAGGAATCATGTCTCACCCTGAGCAGCCGGAGGAGGTGAGCTTCTCTTCTCTTATGTATTTTACCCTTCTTCATCGGTATCTGCTAGCTGGATGTAGGAAATTAAGATATATTTTAGCGAGAGATGTTTGTTAGTCGAACACTAACAAGCATTTCTTATTTTCCCAACTTTGTGTCGAGTAGGATTCGCAAAGATTACAGCGTCCCTCTACAAATTCATCAGTACCTTGCTATGCTTGACAATGGGCAATCCCTAGTTGTGGAGGGTTGTAAGGTAACCTTGCTCGCTGCAGAAAGAAGCTTCAAGTCTATATCTGGGATGGTTGAACTTGTTCGTGAAATTGTTCCAATGGGCTCCACACAAACTGCAGAATTCGAATGGGTATCACCGCGGGGGGTTGTTACACCTGTGGACATGCAAATGATTGAAGATCAATTGGAAAGGTTTGCAGACTCTCCTGGCCACATTTTGCATGCTAAAATTATTGGTGGAACACGAGATGGTGTTGTTGCCCGGGCATCCAAGAAATCTCCTGCTAATATTGTTCGTCATGCTGGTAATCAAAGAAAATCTGCTGCTGGTGCTCAAGCTGCTACACATCCTAGCAGTAAATCTGCTGCTATTGGTAAACCTGCTCCTGGTAAACATCATCCAGCTGCTGAACCTCCTGCTAGTGTTGAAAAACCTGCTGCTGGTGCTGAAAAACCTGCTGCTGCTAAACCTCCTCCTCCTTTGAGAATGGTGGCCACATTCGACAACTACACGACAGAACTTGATGATGGCTCAGATGCTCTCGTTAAACGACACGATGTTGATGTCTACGTCGATCGCCAGAAGGGGATACAAGTAGCTGAACTGATTGGAAAGTTTAGTGAGAACTTGTTGATGGGATCTCACCAAAAAGTAAAATATGTGTGGTATAATAGAAGGATCCATGATTTCATTGAGATTGGCGTTAACAGTCAACCTAATTTAGATGTGGCATTCGATAAATATGGAACGGGCAACCATATACTGTTTCTCGGAAGCGTAACCACCCGTGCTGATCTAGAGGATGGTTTAACTGAAGGTAACGGGAACATTCCTAGTTCCATGAAGGATTAGATCAGCCCTAGTAAGGTTGGTACTCGAAAGGAAAGTCCAAAGAATACTGCAAAGGTTACTCTAACAAATAGTCTGAAGCGGAACCGCAAGCTCCTATGCAAGAGGACCTTCCCCAGAAAGAACGCATCCGCGCAGTCTATGGCAGAGTGGTTGATGACCATCGAGGGGGGGAACACCCGCAAGAAGTCAACCAGAAAAAAGACCACCGAGGAGAACACCCAGTCAACCACAAAAAAGACCACCGAGGAGAACACCCCCTTAACCACAATGAAGACCACCGAGGAAACCACCCCCAATAAGTCAACCACAAATAAGACCACCGAGGAAACCACCCCCAATAAGTCAACCACAAAGAAGACCACCGAGGAGAAGACCCCCAAGATGTCTACCACAAAGAAGACCACCGAGGATAAGACCCCCAAGATGTCTACCACAAAGAAGACCACCGAGGAGAACATCACAAAGAAGTCTACCACAAAGAAGACCACCGAGGAAACCACCCCCAAGAAGTCAACCACAAAGAAGACCACCAAGGATAAGACCCCCAAGAAGTCAAACACAAAGAAGACCACCAAGGAGAACACCTCCAAGAAGTCAACCACAAAGAAGACCACCGAGAACACCCCCAAGAAGTCAAACACAAAGAAGATCACCCCCAAGAAGTATACCAACAAGGAGTCCACTCCCACCGGAAACACCAACAAGGAGTCCACCCCCTACAAAAACACCCCCCCCTACAAAGGACTGGACGTTAGCAGACTCAGATAACGAGGATACTTGTCAATGGGAATGCCAATTGGAAGAAGATTTTATGGAACAAAGGGCAGAACCACCATCACTAGTACAGACAGATGTGGGAGAAAATTTATCAGCACAGCAAGTAGATTGGCAGAATGTCAATGTCAAACCCATGGGAGGTGATGGCATCGATGAACCCATGGCAGAGAAAACAATGTGTGATGTACTTGGCATCGCTAGTGAACCTAGTGATGATGATGTAGAGGAAGACAATGAAGGTCCTCCCGTTTCGGACATAGAGGAAGATGAGGACAGTGAAATAGAGGTGGTGGAACAAGAAACAGGTGATGATGTAATCGATGAATCACTAATGGAGGAAGCTGCCATCCCGGTAGATGATGAGGTCACTAGCGAGTTAGCGATAACATATGATCCAGTGATACCTGTAATTATGGTGGGCACATACTTCGCCAACATGGTAGAATTCAGGAAAGCATTTGCGCAATATTGTATCATCGGAGAGTTTGACGTCTTCAGAACTAGAAACACAAGGAAACGGTACGAGGCGAGGTGCAGATTAGACTACTACAATGGGGAGAGGGTGAAGGATCAATGCCCATGGAAGATCTCTGTTAGGATACTTCCTGGTGGAGAAACAGTTAGGGTACTGACAAGCTTTCCTCACACACAAATATCTATTTCTAACTGACGGGTTCGGGTTTTCATATGTGAAGCAAGTTTAGGAATTATTGTGAAGCAACTAATGTATAAAATGAATGTTCCGATGCAGGTGAACAAGATGGGACCTGCACACAGGTGTCCAACAGGCTGCAAACTAAGATCTTCTTGTGCAACTCAAGAATAGGTTGAGAAGCATGCTTTGGCCATTCTTAAGAAAATGCCAAATGAGACTGCCAAGGCGATTCAGGTAAAGCTTATGGCTGATTACAACGTCGAGCTACCGTATCACATAGTTTGGAAAGGTAAAGAGAGAGCTTTGAAAATACTATACGGGGACTGGGATAATAGTTTTAGGCTGTTGTACAGCTTCAAGGCTGAAATACAATCTAGGTCTCAAGGTAGTGTTGTCGAGATTGACAGGAAAGAGGAGGAGGGGAACATATATTTTAACCATTTTTTATGGCCCTTGAGCCCTGTATTCAAGGATTCAAGGAGGGTTCTAGGCCATATTTGAGTATAGACTCCACTGTCCTCACTGGCAGATGGAATGGTTGTCTAGCATCAGCGACAGCACTGGATGGGCACAACTGGATGTTCCCGGTGGCATTCGGCCTATTTCAGTTGGAATCAGAGGAGAACTGGGAGTGGGCCATGAGGCAACTGCATAGATCAATAGGTGATGTTTCACCACTGGCCATAAGCACTGATGCATGCAAAGGAATGGCAAATACAGTTCGGACATTGTTTCCACATGCTGAACAAAGAGAATGCCATGCTCATTTGATGCTGAACCTGTACATGTACTACTCAGGCACTGTATATCGCTACATGTGGACTGCTGCTAGGGCCTACAAGCCTGAGAGCTACAAATTTTTTATGGACAAGATACATGCTGAGAACTCTGATTTTGCCGTATACTTGGAAAGGCATCACAGCCTTTTATGGATGAGGAGTGCTTTTAATCCCGCAATAAAGTGTGATTACATAAACAACAACCTTGCTGAAACCGTAAATAACTGGGTCAAAGACTCAAAAGACCTTCCAGTTTATATGTTGATGGACACCATACGAGGTATGTTGATGAGGCTGATAAAAGTAAGAAGAGATATTGGGGATAGACTAAGAGGGCACATTTTACCCGCTGTTATTCAGCAAATAAACCAGAGAAGTCGAGGTCTTGGTTACCTTAGAGTTGGAGAGTCTAACGACCACAACTGTGATGTGAGAGATTTGAGCCGGAATGGCCTGAGGCATGTCGTGAAGATTGACAGTAGAGAATGCAGCTGCTTAGAGTGGCAGCATACTGGGAAGCCATGCCCACACGCGTTAATCTTCTTGGTTCACAAAAGAACTCTGCCACACCTTGATCAATATGTGAGTGAGTACTTCTCTTTGGCTAAATTTTGAGCTACCTACGGTGGTGCTGTCCCTCCTTGCACAGACCAGTCATAGTGTCCTGTGGTTCAACTACCTTTTAAGCTGTGCCAGCCAAATATTAAAAGAGGCAAAGGAAGACCTCAGAAGAGTAGGTTCAAGAATTTCATGGAGAAGCAGGGCATGCCTTTTAGTGGTAGCAAGAAAGGCAAAAACAGATGTAAGCAATGCAAATGTATTGGACATAGAGCAGCGGGGTGTCCTTTGAACGGACCAAAGCCTAGGTATGAAGTGTTTGCGTGTATGATCTTTATTTATAATTAGGTAATATCTATGCTTACCTGGGGCTTACCTGCTTTCTAACATTTATCAGGAAGCGCAAGACAAGGTGCAAGACTGCTGATGCTATGTATGTGCTTCACGAGGAAGTTGAGTGGAGTGATGATGACACGGGATCTGATTCAGATTGGCCGGACATTCCAGAACCTTCTGATCTAACATACAAGAAGGCGAGAAAACTGTCCCCAAAGAGGAAGAAGACAGCTAGGTCGGAGTATGACTAATTCAGTCTTTTTTCTGAGTGCTCCGTCTCTGTAATACAGCAAAATCGTGAAAACTATTTTTCCGAAACATGTGTGTGTGTGTGCAGTGTAAAATAGGGGCCCTGGAACTGCCCAAAATTCTGTCAGAACTGTATTTGTTATGGAATTTGTAATTTGTAAACTATGTACTCAGTTTTAATAAGCCTTGTTTGACATTATGCATATGTTCTTATTCGGTGATAATGTTCAGAGGGACAGTCAGAAAAGGCAGAATCAATGGCACAAGATAACATTTCACATTACACAATATTTGGGTCCTTACAGTTCTGCTTTTCAGGTGCTAGACATCATAATGCCAACATAAACTGCAAATGCCATGGAACATATCCATATGAAAAGCAGATTGTTTCCACCATCTGCCCTAACCTTGATCTGTTCTATTTCAGCTGCTTGCTTCTGCAACTGAGCATGCACATCACCACTCTGCTCGAGCTTCCGAAGTTGGTCCAGAAGCTCCTTGTTTTCATCAAGCAGCGCACGGTTCTCCTCCATCTTCTCCCATACAGCATCACGAAGATCACGAACAAGCTCTCTCTGGAAAACTGGCAGCGGGTCGTCCATCCACTCATACTTCTCATAGCCTCGGCCCTTGCCTTCCTTCCAAAAACATAGTAAAGGAAGAGGAAAGATGTGAGAATTCAAATAACTAAACTACCAAACAAACTTGATTAGTTTACAATAATACCGCGCGGATGCAGCAGTTGTAGAATCTTCTCCCAGCGTTTTCATCCGTCCACGCAATGCATCTCGTCATCTTTACTCCACAGTCACAGATTTTGTCCGGCGAATAGTCATAGGGCTTACTCCGGTACGGGATAGGGGGGCGTCGGCGAGCCGACCCTGATTCAGCCCGCGAAGAACTGCAGTAGCTGCGAACCATTGCCTTGCACCCAAGGGAGAGCACAGCAGAGGAACTTGGTGGGGAACTAGAACTAGCCGGAAAAGAATCGTAGGTGCAAGGGGGAGAGGGGAAGAAGGGAAGAATCGGAGTGACGACGCTGCTCTAGCATCCGCGGTTATACCAGCGCGGCCCCCAGAATATGACCGTTTGAGTATGACAGGTGGGATCGTGCAACGCAACTATGCCACTAATGAAATTGCCATCATGGACACAAAGAAAATATATTGTTTACAAGCGTGGAAGCAATGCATAGTTGCTGGGGGCATGTGCTTCCATGGAGAGCTACCCTGTCAAAAAGATCTGTTTCCCTCTGGGCAGACACCACGATCACTAGCCTCTGTATCCTGTTCTTCACATGAGCAAGCTCTCCCTGCAGTTCGGATGCCTCGCACCGGCCGCTACAACACCTCCCGCGCATGACGCGGAAGCTCCACCCCAGGCCTCAGCCACGGCGGCGGTACATACTACCACAGTGGGAACTCCACGCCCGATCGTGCACAACGCGGTAGGTCAAGCCACTGCCGCATCAGATGGCCATGGTGGCTTGAACCGAGCAGCAATGCATCTACTCCAACTCCTACTTCTTCGACCTCGAGCAGGTCTCGCAGTGGCTCCAGCAGGCCTCACAGTGTAGGCCGGTTCAAGACCGCCCTCAAACCCGTTCCGTTCATCAATCTTGAATCGGACAATGAGGACGGCGGCGTCAACTCCGAGCAGCCAAGATCCATCGACGCAAAGTTTGCGCGAGACATGAAGACGGCCATGACCAAGTCAATGGAACCCCAGGGCAGGGGGAAGGGCAAGGCAACCACGATGGAGGATGAAGCAGAGGGCAAGGACAAGTCCCCAATGGAGGTCGACTCCGACGACGTCATGTACTGGGTTTAGCTAGTGGTTAAGTTAGTAATCTATGAAGAAAATACAAATGGCATGCATATTAGCTAGCATTTTCTGTTCAATGCAATTTATCTTGCCTAAGATTTGACCCTTCCATTTTAAGTTTATATATAAAATATAATGCATTTTATCTTCCGGCGTGTCCTGGCATGCCTTCTCGTTTCTCGTGTATGCGGACCGATTCCTTCACGTCAAAGGGTCTAGC
This sequence comes from Dactylis glomerata, assembly GCA_007115705.1. NCBI lineage: Eukaryota > Viridiplantae > Streptophyta > Magnoliopsida > Poales > Poaceae > Dactylis > Dactylis glomerata. Next base: position 3,206,855 of record QXEO01000222.1, read on the forward strand.
CAGGACCCTGGCACTGGCATGATGGGACGGGGCAGTGAGTGATGACCCACAAGTATAGGGGATCGCAACAGTCTTCGAGGGAAGTAAAACCCAAATTTATTGATTCGACACAAGGGGAGCCAAAGAATATATGTAAGCCTTAACAGATGAGTTGTCAATTCAGCTGCACCTGGAAACAGTCTTGCTCGTAGTGGTTTATCAGTAGCAACAGTTTTATAGTGGTGATAGTAGTGAAACAGTAACAGCAGTAGTAAAATAACAGCGGTAATAGTAGCAATAGTAAACAGTAGGAACAAATACTATAGGTATAGGGATGGATGTATGGGCGTTGCATGGATAAGATAATTCATGAAATCAATGAGACATGGGCATTGCAGATAAATAATGATAAAGCATCCTAGTACTAACAATCATAGGCATGTGTTCCATATATAGTCGTACGTGCTCACAAGGAGAAACTTGCACAACATCTTTTGTCCTACCAGCCTATTGCAGCAGGGCCTCAAGGGAAACTACTGGTAATTAAGGTACTCCTTTTAATAAAGTACTAGAGCAAAGCATTAACACTCGGTGAACACATGTGATCCTCACATCATAGCCATCCCCTCCGGTTATCCCAATTTCTGTCACTTTGGGGCCTCGGGTTCCGGACAACAATATGTGTATACAACTTGTAGATAAGACCATAAACAACAAGTATCATCATAGAAATAATAACATGTTCAGATCTGAAATCATGGCACTCGGGCCCAAAGTGACAAGCATTAAGCACAACAAGTTGCAACAATGTCATAGGCACTAAACAAAGATACTAGGCACTATGCCCTAACAATCTCATATCAAATTACATGAACAATCTCATCCAATCCCTACCATCCCCTCACCTACAGCGGGGGAATTACTCACACATGGATGGGGAGTCATGGATGGTCTATGGAGTGACGTCGGTGATGGTGGTGATGAAGATCTCCTCCAAATCCCCGTCCCGGCAGGGTGCCAGAACGGAGTTTCTGGTTCCGAATCGCGGTTTCTGATGGCGGCGACGTAGCGGAGGTCTATATGGGAAAAATGTTGTCTCCCCGATATTTTCAGGTCAAGGGGTATATGTAGGCGGAAGGAGAGGTCGAGGAGACGGCTGAGCCGCCCTCACACCAGGTGGGCGCGGCCAGGGCTGGGCCGCGCCCCCTGTGTGTGTGGAGGCCTCGTGCCTCCACTCCGTCTCGTCTTCTGGCTCCGTCGGTCTTCTGGTGAAATAGGATTTTTGATGATTTTTCCTGAATTTTTACTGAAAGTTGGATTTCTGCACAAAAACGAGACACCAGAGCAATTCTGCTGAAAACAGCGTTAGTCCCTGTTAGTTGTATTCAAAACACACAAATTAGAGGAGAAATAATAGCAAAAGTGTCCGGGAAAGTAGATACGTTTTGGACGTATCAGTGAGAGTCAGTTAATCGGTGCCACGTATCCACCCGCATGCCGGGCGGAGGCTCTATTTTTTCATTTATGGTGGATATAGCTTGCATGAGAAGGCTAGAAGACAGAGAGCAGTGGTTGGACCACGGGCTTGGTTGTTTGACTATCTTGCCATATTATTCATTCACCTACTTCCTTCTCCTTCCTCCTGCCCGGCCATCCGCTCTGTCTAGCCATGCCTCCAAAGAGAAACCGCCCCCTGGCAACTCAGGAAGCAGAGAGAATGGAGAGAGCTCGCCGCCAGAAGGAACTTGCTCCATCCATTAGAGAAAGCCCTCACATAGAGGCACAATCTTTGCTCTCCCTGATGGAGAAGGGAAAACTTCAATTAGGCGAGGGCTCATCCGGGTACTGGGATGAATTCTTCTTCTTCATCATCGTCTTTTTGTTCTTCTTCTTCTTCTTCTTCCTCCTCCTCTATAACTCATTACCGTGGAATAAAATGTTCCAGAGCCGGCGGAGCCATGATGGTTTTTCAGGGTGTGCCTCTCTCCCAAAAAATGGCGGCGGCGATCCAGAACCTGTTGCCCACATTTCCCCGGCTCAGCGAGGTAAGCACTCTCTAATTGTGTTGACATGCATTGGGGTTCTTGCGATTCTGACTTAGGTGAGTGTAGAGTGGTTTACCTGTAATGGGGTTTTTGCGAGGACGCCACTGGCACTTAGTTGGCGTCCTTGGTAGAAATAACCCTGTTTTTATTTTATACAGGAAAAGTAGGTGGGGCTGAACCCAGATATGGCGTCCTGGCTTAATGAACGGATAGCCAAACAAAGGGAGAAAAAATTGACCCAGGAAGTGGATATGGCTAAAGTCCTCTTAGTTGCCAAGTGCCTTGCTCGTGAGCGCAAGCAGCTTGAAAAGGAGAATCTAAAGTGGTCGGAACTGCACAAGGAAGCCAGAGCCTCGGCATAGAAGAATACAGCCAGGATCAAAGATCTATTAGAGGAAAATTTGAAGCTAACAAATAGTACTGTCACCCTGGAGATCACATGCAGGAACCTGCTGGCTGAAAACGAGAAAGCACTCAGGGAGCTCGTGGATTCCAAAATGAAATACCTCGCAAGCTACCAACTCATGGCGTCTCTTGAGAAGGAAAACGAGCAGCTACGTGCCCGGCTTGAACCCTGATGTAGCATGCTTTCGCAATAAAATTATGTAATGAACTAAACACATTGAAGTACTATGTGTTTATTATGTTATGAACTGTTATGAAACCATGTTATGCAATGTTTGGAAGCACCTCTTTGTGAAAGAGTCCACCTGTGAACCCTTGGGATGACATGTTTGCTATTTTTCCTAGGTGATGCATCACTCTCCATGACTCCATGCAGTGTTTTTCCATTTTTTTGATTTTTTCTGAATTCCCTAGGCCCCCCTTCGAGATCTAGGTCAAACTCGTGGTGCCATCGATGACTGCCAGGTGGGGTGGGAACCATGGTTTGGTCTTCGTTCTAGGGTCCCGCACCCCTAGGGGACCTCCAGATATTTTCGCCCAATTTTTCTGGTGTGCATTTCTTGTAGCCCCAGTGCAAAATTGGATTAAAATGGATTTAGGGCAAAAATAATGCATTATATGGCATCAGGCCGAGATAATTCCTAACCTCCTGGATGTGGCACCCCTGGTAGGTCCCCCACCCATGGAAATTAGAGTGGTGATGTTTTGCACACTGCCATTGGTGGCCCCTTCACAAAAAAGCACCTGTTTTGACCCCTCTGGCCACCTCAAAAATGGGAAATGCATTTTTTTTGTGGAAACTGAAAAAACACTAGTTGCAAAAGTTGTTGGGAAAATAAAGATGCACATCTCCACCAAAAATGGGACCATCGTTCCATAGTTTGCTGTGGAACTTACACAAACCATGGTCATCTGGCAAGGAAGACCAAGAGAACTCCTGCCTAGAAGCACCTCTTTGTGAAAGAGTCCACCTGTGAACCATTGGGATGCAATGTTTGGTATTTTTCCTAGGTGATGCATCACTCACCATGACTGCATGCAGTGTTTTTTTTGATTTTTTTTGATTTTTTCTAAATTCCCTAAGCCCCCCTCCGAGACCTGGGTCAAACTCGCGGTGCCATCGATGACTGCCAGGTGGGGTGGGAACCATGGTTTGGTCTTGGTTCTAGGGTCCCACACCCCCAGGGGACCTCCAGGTATTTTTTTTTCCCCAATTTTTCTGATGTGCATTTCTTGTAGCCCAGTCCAAAATTGGATTAAAATGGATTTAGGGCAAAAATAATGCATTATATGGCAGGAGGCCGAGATAATTCCTAACCTCCAGGATGTGGCACCCCTGGTAGGTCCCCCACCCATGGAAATTAGAGTGGTGATGTTTTGCACAATGTCCTTGGTGGACCCTTCACAAAAAAGCACCTGTTTTGACCCCTCCGGCCACCTAAAAAATGGGAAATGCATTTTTTATGTGGAAACTGAAAAAACACTAGTTGCAAAAGTTTTTGGGAATGCAAAGATGCACATGTCCACCAAAAATGGGACCATGGTTCCATAGTTTGTTGTGGAACTTGCATAAACCATGGTCATCTGGCAAGGAAGACCAAGAGAACTCCTGCCTCGAAGCACCTCTTTGTAAAAGAGTCCACCTGTGAACCATTGGGATGCCATGTTTGGTATTTTTCCTAGGTGATGCATCACTCACCATGACTCCATGCAGTGTTTTTTCATTTTTTTTGATTTTTTTCTGAATTCCCTAGGCCCCCCTTCGAGATTTAGGTCAAACTCGCGGTGCCATTGATGTCTCCCAGGTGGGGGTGGGAACCATGGTTTAGTCTTGGTTCTAGGGTCCCACACCCCCAGGGGACCCCCAGGTATTTTTTTCCCCAATTTTTCTGGTGTGCATTTCTTGTAGCCCTAGTGCAAAATTAGATTAAAATGGATTTAGGGCAAAAACAATGCATTATATGGCAGCAGACCGAGATAATTCCTAACCTCCTGGATGTGGCACCCTTGGTATGTCCCCCACCCACGAAAATTAGAGTGGTGATGTTTTGCACACTGTTCTTGGTGGGCCCTTAACAAAAAAGCACATGTTTTGACCCCTCCGGCCACCTAAAAAATGGGAAATGTATTTTTTATGTGGAAACTGAAAAAACACTAGTTGCAAAAGTTGTTGGGAATGCAAAGATGCACATATCCACCAAAAATGGGACCATGGTCCCATAGTTTGTTGTGGAACTTGCACAAACCATGGTCATCTGGCAAGGAAGACCAAGAGAACTCCTACCTGGAAGCACCTCTTTGTGAAAGAGTCCACCTATGAACCATTGGGATGCCTTGTTTCGTCTTTTCCTAGGTGATGCATCACTCACCATGACTCTATGCAGTGTTTTTCCAAAAAAAATTCTGAATTCCCTAGGCCCCCCTTCGAGATCTAGGTCAAACTCGTGGTGCCATCGATATCTGCCAGGTGGGGTGGGAACCATGGTTTGGTCTTGGTTCTAGGGTCCCACACCCCCAGGGGCACTACTAGGAAAAACCTCATCCGTGGCGTACAGAATTAGTCTAACCATGGCGCATTGCTGTACGCCACTAGTACAACGCCACTGATACAGACCTATCCGTGGCATACAGCGTGTACGCCACAGCTACGAAGCTACCTATAGCGTACAAGCGGCATGTACGCCATGAATAGCGCTGTAGCGATGGCGTAGGCATTGTACGCCACGGGTACCAACACACCACGCAGCTAGCACACCACGGGTACCAGCTAGCATGTTCTTATTTGATTTTTATTTTTAATGTTTCAAAATCGTTAATTACGTCACGTCCAATCCCCTCCCACCTGGCCCGCCTCTCATGTGCTGCACCAGAAACGCCGCCCGCCGGCAGGCCTCCCGCCGGTCAGCAACCCTCAGCCCTCAGTAGGCTAGCCTCCGCCCGTTTTCCAGCTCGCGCCGCCGTCGGTCAGCCTCCCAAGCTCGCGTCGCGGCCGGTCAAGCTTGAGCCGCCGCCCGTCTGTCGTGGGCCTCCAAGGTCGCTCCACCGCGGTCCTTTGAGGTCGCGCCGCCGTGGTCCTCCGAGGTCGCGCCGCCACCGGTCGTCGGCCTCCCGAGCTTGAGCCGCCGCCGGCCTCTGATCTTGCTCTGCTGCGGGCCTCCGAGGTAGCTCCGTCGCTGGTCACCGGCCTATCGAGCACGAGCCGCTGCCGGTCGCCAGCCTCCCGAGCTTCCGCCACCGCTGGCCTAGTCTAGTCTAAAATGAGGAGGAGTTGGCCTGGCTGGTTTGACTCAACGTACGGGACAGGTACAGGGCAGGGAGAAAGAATAAAGAAGAAAACTTGATTTAGACGTGGGTATTGATGGAGCACAGGCATGCATCAAGTGGGTAGGTGGTGGTTCACGTGCGTGTACAGCTCATGGCCCACCTCAACCAATCAGAGCGAGTTAGAGGGAGTCACATGGATTTGTGTTTCTCATGAATGGTTTAGATTGCATTTCCTGTAAGGTGTAGAAAGGTGTAGAGTGATCCACGAGAAGTAGTTTTCTGCGTTCTGATTGGCTATGGAGGAGATATGTTCACGTGACTGCACCATTGACTCGAGACTGTCATCCAAGAAAACTTAGCCGTGGCGTACAAATATGTGTACACCCCGGATATATCTATAGCTATGGCGTACACAATTTCTGTACGTCCTGGGCTATTTTTATGGACTTGGATATCACATAGTCGTGGCGTACACGTATTTTGTATGCCTCAGGTATCTTTATAGTCGTGGCGTACAAAATATATATATGCCACGGGTAAGTGGATCTCACACGTGAATTTCTGGCCTCCACACATCAGTGGTGTACATAATATTTGTACACCACGGGTACAGTTATAGCTATGGCGTACAGAATTCCTGTACGCCTCCGCTACGTAGCCGTGGCGTACAAAAATTTGTGTACGCCTCCGAAGATAATTCCTCCTATAGCCATTTTCCTAGTAGTGGGGACCTCTGGGTATTTTTTTCCCAAGTTTTCTGGTGTGCATTTCTTGTAACCCAGTGCAAAATTGGATTAAAATGGATTTAGGGCAAAAATAATGCATTATATGGCAGCAGGCCGAGATAATTCCTAACCTCCTGGATGTGGCACCCCTGGTAGGTCCCCCACCCATGAAAATTAGAGTGGTGATGTTTTGCACACTGCCCTTGGTGGCCACTTCACAAAAAAGCACCTGTTTTGACCCCTCCGGCCACCTGAAAAATGGGAAATGCATTTTTTATGTGGAAACTGAAAAAAACACTAGTTGCAAAAGTTGTTGGGAATGCAAAGATGCACATCTCCACCAAAAATGGGACCATGGTTCCATAGTTTGCTGTGGAACTTGCACAAACCATGGTCATCTCGCAAGGAAGACCAAGAGAACTCCTACCTGGAAGCACCTCTTTGTGAAAGAGTCCACCTATGAACCATTGGGATGCCATGTTAGGTATTTTTACTAGGTGATGCATCACTCACCATGACTCTATGCAGTGTTTTTCCATTTTTTTTGATTTTTTCTGAATTCCCTAGGCCCCCCTACGAGATCTAGGTCAAACTCGCGGGGCCATCGATGACTGCCAGGTGGGGTGGGAACCATGGTTTGGTATTGGTTCTAGGGTCCCACACCCCCAGGGGACCTCTAGGTATTTTTCCCCAATTTTTCTGGTGTGCATTTCTTGTAGCCCCAGTGCAAAATTGGATTAAAATGGATTTAGGGCAAAAATAATGCATTATATGGCAGTAGGCCGAGATAATTCCAAATCTCCTGGATGTGGCACCCCTGGTAGGTCCCCCACCCATGAAAATTAGAGTGGTGATGTTTTGCACAATGCCCTTGGTGGCCCCTTCACAAAAAAACACCTGTTTTGACCCCTCCGGCCACCTGAAAAATAGGAATTGCATTTTTTATGTGGAAACTGAATAAACACAAGTTGCAAAAGTTGTTGGGAATGCAAAGATGCACATCTCCACCAAAGATGGGACCATGGTTCCATAGTTTGCTGTGGAACTTGCACAAACCATGGTCATCTCGCAAGGAAGACCAAGAGAACTCCTGCCTGGAAGCACCTCTTTATGAAAGAGTCCACCTGTGAACCATTGGGATGCCATGTTTGGTATTTTTCCTAGGTGATGCATCACTCACCATGACTCCATGTAGTGTTTTTCCATTTTTTTTGTTTTTTTCTGAATTCCCTAGGCCCCCCTCCGAGATCTAGGTCAAACTCGTGGTGCCATCGATGTCTGCCAGGTGGGGTGGGAACCATGGTTTGGTCTTGGTTCTAGGGTCCCACACCCCCAGGGGACCTCCATGTAATTTTTCCCCAATTTTTCTGGTGTGCATTTCTTGTATCCCCAGTGCAAAATTGGATTAAAATGGATTTAGGGCAAAAATAATGCATTATATGGCAGCAGGCCGAGATAATTCCTAACCTCCTGGATGTAGCACCCCTGGTAGGTCCCCCACCCATGAAAATTAGAGTGGTGATGTTTTGCACACTGCCCTTGGTGGCCCCTTCACAAAAAAGCACCTGTTTTGACCCCTCCGGCCACCTAAAAAATGGGAAATGCATTTTTTATGTGGAAACTAAAAAAACACTAGTTGCAAAAGTTGTTGGGAATGCAAAGATGCATGTCTCCACCAAAAATGGGACCATGGTTCCATAGTTTGTTGTGGAACTTGCACAAACCATGGTCATCTGGCAAGGAAGACCAAGAGAACTCCCACCTAGAAGCACCTCTTTGTGAAAGAGTCCACCTGTGAACCATTGGGATGCCATGTTTGGTATTTTTCCTAGGTGATGCATCACTCACCATGACTCCATGCAGCATTTTTCCATTTTTTTTTGACTTTTTTTGAATTCCCTAGGGCCCCCTCCGAGATCTAGGTCAAACTCGCGATGCCATCGATGTCTGTCAGGTGGGGTGGGAACGATGGTTTGGTCTTGGTTCTAGGGTCCCACACCCCCAGGGGACCTCCAGGTATATTTTTTCCCCAATTTTTCTGGTGTGCATTTCTTGTAGCCCCATTGCAAAATTGGATTAAAATGGATTTAGGACAAAAATAATGCATTATATGGCAGCAGGCCGAGATAATTCCTAACCTCCTGGATGTGGCACCCCTGATAGGTCCCCCACCCATGAAAATTAGAGTGGTGTTGTTTTGCACACTGCCCTTGGTGGCCCCTTCTCAAAAAAGCACCTGTTTTGACCCCTCCGGCAACCTGAAAAATGGGAAATGCATTTTTTATGTGGAAACTGAAAAAACACTAGTTGCAAAAGTTGTTGGGAATGCAAAGATGCAAATCTCCACCAAAAATGGGACCATGGTTCCATGGTTTGCTATGGAACTTGCACAAACCATTGTCATCTTGCAAGGAAGACCAAGAGAACTCCTGCCTGGAAGCACCTCTTTTTGAAAGAGTCCACCTGTGAACCATTGGGATGACATGTTTTGTATTTTTCCTAGGTGATGCATCAATCACCATGACTCAATGCAGTGTTTTTCCATTTTTTTTATTTTTTCTGAATTCCCTAGGCCCCCCTTCGAGATCTAGGTCAAACTCGCGGTGCCATCGATGTCTGCCAGGTGGGGTGGGAACCATGGTTTTGTCTTGGTTCTAGGGTCCCACACCCCAGGGGACCTCCAGGTATTTTTTTTCCCCAATTTTTCTGGTGTGCATTTCTTGTAGCCCCAGTGCAAAATTGGATTAAAACGGATTTAGGGCAAAAATAATGCATTATATGGCAGCAGGCCGAGATAATTCCTAACCTCCTGGATGTGGAACCCCTGGTAGGTCCCCCACCCATGAAAATTAGAGTGGTGATGTTTTTGCACACTGCCCTTGGTGGCCCCTTCACAAAAAAGCACCTGTTTTGACCCCTCCGGCCACCTGAAAAATGGGAAATGCATTTTTTATGTGGAAACTAAAAAAACACTAGTTGCAAAAGTTGTTGGGAATGCAAAGATGCACATCTCCACCAAAAATGGGACCATGGTTCCATAGTTTGTTGTGGAACTTGCACAAACCATGGTCATCTAGTAAGGAAGACCAAGAGAACTCCTACCTGGAAGCACCTCTTTATGAAAGAGTCCACCTGTGAACCATTGGGATGCTTTTTTGGTATTTTTCCTAGGTGATGCATTACTCACCATGACTCCATGCAGTGTTTTTCTATTTTTTTGATTTTTTCTGAATTCCCTAGGTCCCCCTCCGAGATCTAGGTCAAACTCGCGGTTCCATCCATGACTGCCATGTGGGGTGGGAACCATGGTTTGGTCTTGGTTCTAGGGTCCCACACCCCCAGGGGACCTCCAGGTATTTTTTTCCCCAATTGTTTTTGGTGTGCATTTCTTGTAGCCCAGTGCAAAATTTGATTAAAATGGATTTAGGACAAAAATAATGCATTATATGGCAGCAGGCCGAGATAATTCCTAACCTACTATATGTGGCACCCCTGGTGGGTCCCCACCCCATGAAAATTAGAGTGGTGATGTTTTGCACACTGCCCTTGGTGGCCCCTTAACAAAAAAAGCACCTGTTTTGACCCCTCCGGCCACCTGAAAAATGGGAAATGCATTTTTATGTGGAAACTGAAAAAACAATAGTTGCAAAAGTTGTTGGGAATGCAAAGATGCACATCTCCACCAAAAATGGGACCATGGTTCCATAGTTTGCTGTGGAACTTCCACAAACCATGGTCATCTCGCAAGGAAGACCAAGAGAACTCCTGCCTGGAAGCACCTCTTTGTGAAAGAGTCCACCTGTGAACCATTGGGATGCCATGTTTGGTATTTTTCCTAGGTGATGCATCACTCACCATGACTCCATGCAGTGTTTTTCCATTTTTTGCTTTTTTCTGAATTCCCTAGGCCCCCCTCCGAGATCTAGATCAAACTCACGGTGCCATCGATGTCTGTCAGGTGGGGTGGGAACCATGGTTTGGTCTTGGTTCTAGGGTCCCACACCCCCAGGGGACCTCTAGGTAATTTTTTCCCCAATTTTTATGGTGTGCATTTCTTGTAGCCCAGTGCAAAATTGGATTAAAATGGATTTAGGGCAAAAATAATGCATTATATAGCAGCAGGCCAAGATAACTCCTAACCTCCTGGATGTGGCACGCCTGGTAGGCCCCCCACCCATGAAAATTAGAGTGGTGATGTTTTGCACACTACCCTTGGTGGCGCCCTCACAAAAAAGCACCTGTTTTGACCGCTCCGGCCACCTGAAAAATGGGAAATGCACTTTTTATGTGGAAACTGAAAAAACACTAGTTGCAAAAGTTGTTGGGAATGCAAAGATGCACATCTCCACCAAAAATGGGACCATGGTTCCATAGTTTGCTGTGGAACTTGCACAAACCATGGTCATCTCGCAAGGAAGACCAAGAGAACTCCTGCCTGGAAGCACCTCTTTGTGAAAGAGTCCACCTGTGAACCATTGGGATGCCATGTTTGGTATTTTTCCTTGGTGATGCATCACTCACCATGACTCCATGCAGTGTTTTTCCATTTTTTTTGATTTTTTCTGAATTCCCTAGGCCCCCCTCCGAGATCTAGGTCAAACTCGCGGTGCCATCGATGACTGCCAGGTGGGGTGGGAACCTTGGTTTGGTCTTGGTTCTAGGGTCCCACACCCCCAGGGGACCTCCAGGTATTTTCCCCCAATTTTTCTGGTGTGCATTTCTTGAAGCCCCAGTGCAAAATTGGATTAAAATGGATTTAGGGAAAAATAATGCATTATATGGCAGCAGGCCGAGATAATTCCTAACCTCCAGGATGTGGCACCCTTGGTAGGTCCCCCACCCATGAAAATTAGAGTGGTGATGTTTTGCACACTGCCCTTGGTGGCCCCTTCACAAAAAAACACCTGTTTTGACCCCTCCGGCCACCTGAAAAATGGGAAATGCATTTTTTATGTGGAAACAAAAAAAACCCTAGTTGCAAAAGTTCTTGGGAATGCAAAGATGCACATCTCCACAAAAAAATGGGACCATGTTCCATAGTTTGCTGTGGAACTTGCACAAACCATGCTCATCTCGCAAGGAAGACCAAGAGAACTCCTGCCTGGAAGCACCTCTTTATGAAAGAGTCCACCTGTGAACCATTGGGTGGAAACTAAAAAAACACTAGTTGGAAAAGTTGTTGGGAATGCAAAGATGCACATCTCCACCAAAAATGGAACCATGGTTCCATAGTTTGCTGTGGAACTTGCACAAACCATGGTCATCTGGCAAGGAAGACCAAGAGAACTCCTTCCTGGAAGCACCTCTTTGTGAAAGAGTCCACCTGTGAACCATTGGGATGCCATGTTTGGTATTTTTCCTAGGTGATGCATCACTCACCATGACTCCATGCAGTGTTTTTCCATTTTTTGGTTTTTTCTGAATTCCCTAGGCCCCCCTCCGAGATCTAGATCAAACTCACAGTGCCATCGATGTCTGTCAGGTGGGGTGGGAACCATGGTTTGGTCTTGGTTCTAGGGTCCCACACCCCTAGGGGACCTCCAGGTAATTTTTTCCCCAATTTTTATGGTGTGCATTTCTTGTAGCCCAAGTGCAAAATTGGATTAAAATGGATTTAGGGCAAAAATAATGCATTATATAGCAGCAGGCCAAGATAACTCCTAACCTCCTGGATGTGGCACCCCTGGTAGGTCCCCCACCCATGAAAATTAGAGTGGTGATGTTTTGCACACTGCCCTTGGTGGCGCCTTCACAAAAAAGCACCTGTTTTGACCCCTCCGGCCACCTGAAAAATGGGAAATGCACTTTTTATGTGGAAACTGAAAAAACACTAGTTGCAAAAGTTGTTGGGAATGCAAAGATGCACATCTCCACCAAAAATGGGACCATGGTTCCATAGTTTGCTGTGGAACTTGCACAAACCATGGTCATCTCGCAAGGAAGACCAAGAGAACTCCTGCCTGGAAGCACCTCTTTGTGAAAGAGTCCACTTGTGAACCATTGGGATGCCATGTTTGGTATTTTCCCTAGGTGATGCATCACTCACCATGACACCATGCAGTGTTTTTCCATTTTTTTTTGATTTTTTTTGAATTCCCTAGGCCCCCCTCCGAGATCAAGGTCAAACTCGCGGTGCCATCGATGACTGCCAGGTGGGGTGGGAACCATGGTTTGGTCTTGGTTCTAGGGTCCCACACCCCCAGGGGACCTCCAGGTATTTCCCCCCAATTTTTCTGGTGTGCATTTCTTGAAGCCCCAGTGCAAAATTGGATTAAAATGGATTTAGGGCAAAAATAATGCATTATATGGCAGCAGGCCGAGATAATTCCTAACCTCCAGGATGTGGCACCCCTGGTAGGTCCCCCACCCATGAAAATTAGAGTGGTGATGTTTTGCACACTGCCCTTGGTGGCCCCTTCACGAAAAAGCACCTGTTTTGACCCCTCCGGACACCTGAAAAATCGGAAATGCATTTTTTATGTGGAAACTGAAAAAACACTAGTTGCAAAAGTTCTTGGGAATGCAAAGATGCACATCTCCACCAAAAATGGGACCATGGTTCCATAGTTTGCTGTGGAACTTGCACAAACCATGCTCATCTCGCAAGGAAGACCAAGAGAACTCCTGCCTGGAAGCACCTCTTTATGAAAGAGTCCACCTGTGAACCATTGGGTGGAAACTAAAAAAACACTAGTTGGAAAAGTTGTTGGGAATGCAAAGATGCACATCTCCACCAAAAAGGGGACCATGGTTCCATAGTTTGCTGTGGAACTTGCACAAACCATGGTCATCTCGCAAGGAAGACCAAGAGAACTCCTGCCTGGAAGCACCTCTTTATGAAAGTGTCCACCTATGAACCATTGGTATGCCATATTTGATATTTTTCCTAGGTGATGCATCAGTCACCATGACTCGCAGTGTTTTTCCATTTTTTTGATTTTTTCTGAATTCCCTAGGCCCCCCTCCGAGATCTAGGTCAAACTCGCGGTGCCATCGATGTCTGCCAGGTGGGGTGGGAACCATGGTTTGGTCTTGGTTCTAGGATCCCACACCCCCAGGGGACCTCCATGTCTTTTTCCCTAATTTTTCTGGTGTTCATTTCTTGTAGCCCCAGTGCAAAATTGGATTAAAATGGATTTAGGGCAAAAATAATTCGTTATATGGAAGCAGGCCGAGATAATTCCTAACCTCCTGGATGTGGCATCCCTGGTAGGTCCCCCTCCCATGAAAATTAGAGTGGTGATGTTTTGCACACTGCCCTTGGTGGCCCCTTCACAAAAAAGCACCTGTTTTGACCCCTCCGGCAACCTGAAAAATGGGAAATGCATTTTTATGTGGAAACTGAAAAAACACTAGTTGCAAAAGTTGTTTGGAATGCAAAGATGCACATCTCCACCAAAAATGAGACCATGGTTCCATTATTTGCTGCGGAACTTGCACAAACCATGGTCATCTGGCAAGGAAGACCAAGAGAACTCCTGTCTGGAAGCACCTCTTTGTGAAAGAGTCCACCTGTGAACCATTGGGATGCCATGTTTGGTATGTTTCCTAGGTGATGCATCACTCACCAAGAGTCCACCTGTGAACCACCTGTGAACCAATGTTTTTCCATTTTTTGATTTTTTCTGAATTCCCTAGGCCCCCTTCCGAGATCTAGGTCAAACTCGCGGTGCCATCGATGTCTCCCAGGTGGGGTGGGTGTAACACCTCACTTTTTGTAGGCCATGTTTAGCCCTTTTTATTAAATACTTTATCTGGCAAGAAATTAAAAACTTATGCTAAGCTTTGTGTTGGAGTGCCATTACTCATGATTTTATGTGTGTGCATGTCTATGATTCCATGTGAGTGTGTTTTCTTGTATTTTGACTTGTTTCTTTTTAACACATGTGCTAATTACCTAGAAAGTGTGCTATGATTTTATGCCTCACATTTTGACCTTAACTCATGTTTGTGCATACCAAAAGCCCTAGCATAGATCCTTTGTGTGATCACCTCTCTTTTCTTTTCCTTTTCTTTTATTTCGATCTTAAATCCGAAATTGGAGGTATCTCCAAAACCCTAGCCTAGCTACTCAAAAAAATTTCAAACTTTGGCCATGACCTCTTAGTCATATTTGAAACCTCTAGAGAATGCTTTGATAAAATTTCAAACCGAGTGTGACTGATTTCAAATTCAAAATTTGAATTCGGTTAGTGCATGCCCTAGCTTAGCCTTTCTTCTCTCTCTCTTCTTATTTCTTTTCAAAATCGACCCAAGGGTTTCAGCAGCAAATCTTTGCAAAGCCCAGCAGGAGATCTTGGCCTGGATCCACCCTCTTGTCCTATCTGCTTGGCATCGAAGAGAAGAGGAGGAGCCCGAGGCCAACCCTGCCCAAAACCCCCTCCCTCTCCTCTTCTTCGACCACCCCGCCGCCATCGACCCCCAATGCGAGACGCCGCCCTGCTGACACCCCAAACCCCGGCCCTGCCTCGCAGAGACCATGCACGAGCACCCCACGCCGCCCTGGATGTCACCGTGGCCACCGTGGGCATCCCAGCGTGGACAGTGCGCCACCGACCACCGCCCGAGCTGTCACCTCGCCGCCAGACCCGCCTCGACCCACTAGATCAATTCCCCGAGCCAGCCCTGCTCGAAACCGACTGTGCAACGCAGCCCTACCATGCCAGCCCGACGCCAGCGAGCAGGCCAGAGCGCGCAGAGCGTGCTGCTCGTTCCCGTGCGCCTGCACCCCGTTCAGCTCCGCCCAGCACACGTTCACGCACGGCATCGAGTCACGGACATGACGCCACCCTTGCCCTGCACCACAACGCACCGACGCTCCCCCGCCACACCCTGTTTTGCCGGCCACATCACTGAACCCTCGCCAGTTCCGACCGTACCAGAGGGCCACCAACACCACCCACCCTACCCCTAGACTCAGTGCACAATGCCGTCCCCAGCCACCGTCCACGACGGCCAATCGCTTCCGACGAAGCTCATGCTAGACCGAGCGCACCCCCTTCAGTTATAAGCCGAGGACCCCCTCTGGAAGCCACCTCTCTCTCTCTCATTTGCTTCCTGTCCACTCCCCTCGCCTCTTCTGGAGCTCGTCGACGCTCTGTCGAGGAGAAGCCGCCACTGGGGAGCTCGAGGTCTTCGGGTAGATCGTCGACGGCGAGGGTAGAGGTTGCCATTGACCCGACCGTTCTCCCCGCTCTCTCCCTGGATTCAGAGCTCACTAGCCCACCTAGATCTCAACCCTGCGCCTCTTCCCCTTGCAGGGACTCGCAGCCGTTGTCATCGCCACCACTTGCCCGGACGCGAATCGGCGACGTCGGCGTCACTGCGAGCACCGCATGCCCTGCATGCAAGCAAGAACTCCCGCGGCACCTTTCTGAACACCTCCGCCGCCGATCCAGCCGCCATCGACCACCAGCCACCCCTCGGTATGCGCAGCACCGTCAAAACCCTAGCTCCCCACGTCGCACCCGCCTGCATGCGTCGCCTCGCGGAGAAGAAAGGGCGCGCGCCGTCCGATCTGGATTGGACGGCGGCGTACCGATTCGGCTGCGCCAGGCCCGGGTAGGCCGGCGGATCTGGGCCGGCCTGGCTCGCGTCCGCCGCCCCGACCCGTTCTTCTTCTTTTTTCAGTGATTTGATTTTTCTCTTTCTGCAAATCCCTGCAAGATTCAAAAATGGGTAGAAATAATTTTGTAGGTCCAAAATTTGTGATTCAAATTTTCTTGTGCTCCTGAAGTTAGTATCTACCTGGATGTACTGCATGTGAAATTTTTAGGACCCTAAATATTATCTGGTGATTAAATAGTGTAGATCTATTATTTTTCACACATATATGCAAATCTGATGTTTTGTTTCATGAAAATTGGTGATTCCACTTTTCACTGTTACCTTACTGTTTTATTGATTTATAGAAACTGGATCTACTATTTTAGGAGCTGTACATTGCCTGTGGTAATTATTTTGGTGATGTTAATGTTCTACATTGATTGATTTATTGTGCATAATATAATGATTATTTTTGGATGATTCCACTTCTGGTGTGTTCGCCATTCCATTAGCTTTCCAGAATGGTCTCTGGTAGAATTTTAGGACTTACAGATTATTTTAGGGAAATTATCTTGCTATTCTAGTGATTCATAGAATTAGTAAATTCATAGTAAATCACCTTTTTGTTATTTTAGCTTGATTCCAATTGAGTTGTTTCTGAAATATTGTTAGCTACATGTAAGTATGCTGGGTGCCATGCTTTGTTTTATGTTGATGCCTGCAAGTTATTTGTTTGTGAATAGGTATTTATATGCAACTAGAAATTGCTGGTTATTATTATAGTGATTCTTTCTTGTATAAAATAGATATTGGTTCAGGTATCTAAACTTGTTTGCTTCTGATACTAAGTGCTTGAGTTGTGTGACATTGCCTTGAGTGTGATTCATGTATGCATGAATGCTTATTGTGTGTTGTCATTTCTTTTTCCGGCGATAGAATCGAATGACGACTGTGCGGGGGAAGGGGAAATATTCGAGTATCAGGAGGAAGGTGATCAGGGACAAGCCAACCAAGACAAGCCATCTACGTGTTGCATATCTGAATACCATTAAGTCACTATGCATTGTTCCACTCTTGCTTCTATTACTATGCATTGTTTTTATTATATTGCTATTCTCCTTATATAGCAATAGTTGGCGACTTAGCTCCACAAGTCGATTTGTTATCATCTATTAAGGATGACACCTTTGACACCTACTCAATCCCCTAAAAGTAGAGACCCGATGATTAGCATAGAAGTCTCTGGAAAACTTGTAGTGGAGCCTAAAACTCTAGGATTGGGAATACTCTCTGGAAAGATTTTTGAAAATGTTTTTGAATACCTTGGAGTAGTTGCTACTCCATTGAGATGTTTTACAAATGGTTTTATACACATGGAGTTGGACAAGGGAGGCGAAGGAGTTGGTGGATTTCTGAAAAATGGCATTGTGTATAAGTGTTCGCCAAACCAATTATTCCCGTGCAACCACATTACCCCGGTATGGGACGGGGCTTAGTTTGAAGTTTATTTGCTTTAGTGCGGGGAGCCTCACAACTATATAAGGGTCTGTAGAACCTCGGAATCCGGGTTGATGCTAAACGAAGGTCAAAACATATCACGGCATATCCCGAGCCGCCAGAAGACACTTGGGTTCTCCCGCCATGGCACCGGAGTTACGCTCTGGAGGAGGTACTGCCGGGACGTGCCGGGGAGGTAAACTCCACAGGGTAGGCACCCGTACTAAGGTAGATAGATGGAGGGCTTCGACCGATTATCCAAACCCCGCATAGTTGTGTATGACGGTCCGTGGTGGTATCCTGGTGGATTTATCGGATGGTGTGGGTAAAGTGTACAACCTCTGCAGAGTGTAATCTATTCGAATAGCCACGTCCTCGGTCATGGACGGTTGGAATGGCCATACTTAACCGGTGCCAGGCCTTTGGTTTATAAATGGTTTTTCAAGAAAAGTGGAGTGGTGCCGGACGGAGTACTTGTAGGGTACGGCCGTGGCACGGGTGTGGTTCGGAGTACTTGGAGGGTACTGCCGATGACTTGAAGTGGTCATGTTTGATTGACCGCCGACTTTTCCTTGCAAAGGAGTTTCCCCCTTTCCTAGAGCTTTTCCTAAAATTGATTTACATAAGTCTTCTTTAATAAGGATATAGAGATGTCGTATGACATGCTATATCGACACGAGAAGTTAGTAGCACATAGTCACTTGAAACCAAGCCAACTCTTGCTACAGCCATATAGCATGTGAATGTTTCTCTCTTAGATGGTTTGCGAGTACAATTCCAAAATGTACTCATGGCTTTGTCCTTGGCTATTAACTTGGCCAGACTTTGGAGATGACTATGAGGAGGATGATGAGGAGTATGACGACGCTGGTGCGAATTAGGAATCATTTCCCGGTCAGTCGCCTGTAGGGTAGTAGGCCTGACTTGGGTCACTACGCTGCATGTGTCCGCTGCTACCTATGAATAAGTGTGTCAGTTGAACTTGCCCTGCGTGGCATTCATATTCAGCCAAGAGGCTTATGTAAGACTTTAATACTCGTTATGTAATGGATATTGTAATCTGAAATGCCAACTCTGTTATGTGGATTCACGACGGTCTCCTGGGATCGTGAATTGAATGCATAACGGGAATCCCGGGTGGTAAGCCGGGGTCCCCACAGTGGGAACCATGGTTTGGTCTTGGTTATAGGGTCCCACACCCCCAGGGGACCTCCAGGTATTTTTCCCCAATTTTTCTGGTGTGCATTTCTTGTAGCCCTAGTGCAAAATTGGATTAAAATGGATTTAGGGCAAAAATAATGCATTATATGGCAGCAGGCCGAGATAATTCCTAACCTCCTAGATGTGGCACCCCTGGTAGGTCCCCCACCCATGAAAATTAGAGTGGTGATGTTTTGCACACTGCCCTTGCTGGCCCCTTCACAAAAAGCACCTGTTTTGACCCCTTCGGCCACCTGAAAAATGGGAAATGCATTTTTTATGTGGAAACTAAAAAAATACTAGTTGAAAAAGTTGTTGGGAATGCAAAGATGCACATCTCCACCAAAAATGGGACCATGGTTCCATAGTTTGCTATGGAACTTGCACAAACCATGGTCATCTGGCAAGGAAGACCAAGAAACTCCTGCCAGGAAGCACCTCTTTGTGAAAGAGTCCACCTGTGAACCATTGGGATGCTATGTTTGGTATTTTTCCTAGGTGATGCATCACTCACCATGACTCCATGCAATGTTTTTCAAATTTTTTTTGATTTTTTCTGAATTCCCTAGGCCCCCCCTCTGAGATCTAGGTCAAACTCGCGGTGCCATCGATGTCTGCCAGGTGGGGTGGAAACCATGGTTTGGTCTTGGTTCTAGGGTCCCACACCCCCAGGGGACCTCCATGTATTTTTCCCAATTTTTTTGGTGTGCATTTCTTGTAGCCCCAGTGCAAAATTGGATTAAAATGGATTTAGGGCAAAAATAATTTATTATACGGCAGCATGCCGAGATAATTCCTAACCTCCTGGATGTGGCACCCCTGGTAGGTCCCCCACCCATGAAAATTTGAGTGGTGATGTTTTGCACACTGCCCTTGGTGTCCCCTTCACAAAAAAGCACCTGTTTTGACCCCTCCGACCACCTAAAAAATAGGAAATGCATTTCTTATGTGGAAACAAAAAAAAACACTAGTTGCAGAAGTTGTTGAGAATGCAAAGATGCACATCTCCACCAAAAATGGGGCCATGGTTCCATAGTTTGCTGTGGAACTTGCACAAACCATGGTCATCTGGCAAGGAAGACCAAGAGAACTCCTGCCTGGAAGCACCTCTTTATGAAAGAGTCCACCTGTGAACCATTGGGATGCCATGTTTGGTATTTTTCCTAGGTGATGCATCACTCACCATGACTCCATGAAGTGTTTTTCCATTTTTTTTTGATTTTTTTGAATTCCCTAGGCCCCCTTCCGAGATCTAGATCAAACTCGCGGTGCCATCGATGTCTTCCAGGTGGGGTGGGAACCAAGGTTTGGTCTTGGTTCTAGGGTCCCACACCCCCAGGGACCTTTATGTATTTTTCCCCAATTTTTCCGGTGTGCATTTCCTGTAGCCCAGTGCAAAATTAGATTAAAATAGATTTAGGGCAAAAATAATTCATTATATGGCAGCAGGCCGAACAGTGCACATCCAAGCTGGTGACAGATGCACATGATGGTGTCAGGATGCCCCTTTTAGCCACTCGAACAACGAAAAATGCACAAGTATCATTGACTGCAGTCGCTTCCCTTCCCTGTCCTCTTCTCCCTCCTTTCTCAGCCCCCACCCCCCACTAAGGAGGATCTGGATCTACCCCTCTTCCTGGTCCGCTGCTGCTGCCCTCGCCGACGTTTGTTTGAGCCACCGCCTTGGTCGCCATCCCCTCGGGGTAAGCTGCACCGCCTCAAGCTATGTATTTGGTTTCGGATCTGTGAATGACCATTTTCTATCCAATTCGGTCGCTTTACGTAAGTTAACGTTGATTTTCTCTGGAACTCGTGGACATGTAGGACCCCAGGGAAGCGAATCATGCCCCACGAACCTGCGAAGACCCCGCATTTCGCGATTTAGCGACGCGCTGTGAAAAACTTTGCTGCGTCCCCAAACTTGAGCCGCTCAATTGCTCACTGCAGAATGTGAGTCCTTCTATGTTAACGTTAGCAGTGGAAAAGCATCAAAGTTTAGTTCAGTTGGAGATAATATTGCCTTGTTTAAGTTGATCTATTGCCTTGTTCAGATATGATTACGTGCTTGAGATTTTATCTTCAAACTTCTAACTGCAATTTTGTGGGCATGTAATTCCACAATTTCTTTCAGTTATACATAATATTATAGTTACTCTTTGTACGATCTTTGTCCTCTTCTATTACTACTCGTGTGTAGGTTGCTTACGAATTACTTGTTTCACTGATTACTATCTTGCCACTTAGTACTATCTTTCATGTGTATTTGCGTATAAATTACTTGCTTCACTGAGTACTATCT
This sequence comes from Dactylis glomerata, assembly GCA_007115705.1. Lineage (NCBI taxonomy): Eukaryota > Viridiplantae > Streptophyta > Magnoliopsida > Poales > Poaceae > Dactylis > Dactylis glomerata. Next base: position 3,227,815 of record QXEO01000222.1, read on the forward strand.
TGTGTTACGTAGGGGCGGGGTGAAAGCTGCAATTTCCCCTTCGATTCTTCAGTTTATTGTTTGGTATAGTAATTAAAAGCAATTGGATGCACATGACTAACTTGCTGCAAGTAATTAAATAATTGATGCGCATGACTGAATTGCTGCACACTTAGTATTATCTTGCTGCACTTACTTCTTTCATGTGTACTTGCGTATGAATTACTTGCTGCATTGAGTCCTATATTATGTTACGTAATGGCATGAGCATTTTTCATTTCTTTTTCTATAGGAAGAGAACAACTGTGGGTTTGTTTCTTGGGTAGATCAAGAGTGGCCAGACACACTAAAGAATGCACTATCACGACTATGGGGATTGTACCATTCTAGCAATACTGCAAGAAGTGCTGACAAAATTAAACTAGCTGAGCTAGAGAAGAAGAATTCCGCTCTATGCGCCGAGAAGGATGTGCTGACGGAAGAAGCTGGTCAGCTGAAGGACAATTTGGAAATGCTGAAGAAAAATTTGGATGAAATGGAGAAAAAAGAAAGTTGCAGCGGGTGCTAACGCGCGCACATGATGTTGTACGGATGTTGAACAAAGCGGGATGGAACACCCAAACCGACAAGGTGAAAAGGATCAAGGCAATCATCGAGGAGCCATTGTTTGAAGAATCGCTAAATGATGCTGAGTTAGATGAGGAGTTAGATGTTGAGACAAACTGATCATCAGTAGAGGTATCACGAGATTACCGTAGCTAAGAACTATTTGCTAGAACTATTGCTATCTGCTATTTGCTGGATGCAATTAGCTAGAACCTATTTGCTATCTGCTATTTGCTATCTACTATTTGCCCTATTGTTAATGTTACCTACCGTAACCAATGAGTCGCAATGATGAATTGCAAGTGCTATGTGCCATTTATTCGAGAAAATGCACAATCCACCAACTATTGCTGTTACGGTTGCACAAACTACTCACTTTACATGTTACTTGCACAAATCACCAACTATCCATGTAAATGTAATATGTTGCACATAGGTCCAAATCTAAGATTAGCTTATTAATGCTGATGTGATGACCCGGAGCAATGTGACATTATCTAAATATGTACACTAAGAAATCTAAAAAAAGTTTGATCAATTTGCGCTAGCGTTTTGATAATTTTGTCGCTTTATGTGAGATTTAGCATAAGTCATGTGTACATGCAATGCCACATCAGCCTTGACTAGTGGGCCCCTGGCGTTAGATGTGTTGTTAATCCGCTTAAGTTGTGATTTAGACCTAGTTGCAACCTATTACATGAATAGTTGGTGGTTTGTGCAAACAATAAGTAAAGTGAGTAGTTTGTGCAACGATGACAGCAATAGTTGGTGGTCTATGCAATTTCCTTCATTTATTTATTTGTTTACCCATGGAAGGGAACTCCTCCATCTACTGGACTAGTCGCCAGAGTAGAGTGAGCGATGATGATGCAACTGAGATCTCTTGAGCATGCCTAGTCAGACTGCGGCGTGTCTCGTCAATTTACTTGCCCTGTCAAATCTCGCTGACCTATCAATTCTCATCCCGCTGCTACGCACAACCTGCTACCACACATCAGTTGCTTGGGTTTTTCCACTGGCCACGAGTCCTAACCCTAATGACATATGGCCCCACGAAGGCCCGGAACACTATTGACAAGTGGGGCCCCAGACACACGTCGGACCAAACCTTATCCAGATAAGTGGGTCCCCACATGCTTTGGATGCTAAACCTGGACTAGTTTGTCTCACTCGTTTGTCTCATGGAGTAGGGGACCTCGATGAGAAGCATTTCAATGGTAAGATTTTGTTCTCTATTCCTTCCTCGTGTCAGCCGAGAGCGGATTTATTCCCCCCTTGCACGCTATCTCCTTTTTTGGACTGTCGCTCTGCTACCTGTAGTCAAACAACGAGGGGACCCAATAACGAGACTCTTTAATTGCTGCCTGGCGGTAAACGTATGTACATCCTTACCCACGATAGCAACCTCTCACTTACAAGTGGGCCGGAATACCAGGGCCCGTGGTGACACGTCGGTCTAGCGCTCTCTCAGAAACGAAATGAAGCGACTGGTTCATTTTTCAAAGCGCTAGACTTGCATTTACCGCAGCGTGCCTGCAAAAAAATTGGATCCCCAACTTCCTCTTCTCTCATAAACGATGCAACGGGGGCTCGCGTGGGGGGTTCAACTTCCAAAGCGCTAGACTGCATTTACTTACGTGGCGTGCCAGGGGAACCAGTCGCGCACTATTTACCCCACGATCTCGCGGCCTGGAAAACAATTGCATCCCCAATTTCCTCTTCTCTAGAGATAACACCCTCCCCCTCCCCTCCCACTCCTTGCACCGCCGCCGTCATGGAATTCTACGGCAATGTCTTCACCGACTACCACAAGGTCCTTGCTCATGGTGCCACCCCCCTCACGGTGATGCACACAAGCGACCCGAGAGAGGTGGCCAAGTTCATCGCCATGTTTGAGCGTTGGCTCGGCGAGCGGGACCAACTGCCGAACGTCGGCCTCGACCTCGAGTACACCATCACCAAGCCTTCCCACGCCGCCCTCCTGCAACTGTGCATGCGCAATCACTGCCTACTCTGGCACGAATCCGTGGCAACAAGGAACTGTCCTCAGCTCATACAGTTCCTCAACCGCCCCGACATTTCCTTCGCATCTGTGGACAAGCGCCAAGACACCAGCAAGCTTGAAGCCCTGGGCACCCGCATACCAAACCACATGGACTTACAAGATCACTGCAACATCCCGGGCCAAGCCCGGACCGACGCGGCCAAGATGGCGTCCAGAATCATCGACCGCACCTTCAAAGACTACAAGGAGGAGTTCCGCAAGAAGAAACTGCATGACACCTGGCATCTTAGGGAACTAGAGCCAGAGCAGATCCACTACGCAGCAAAGGATGCGTATGTATGCTATGACATGTATTGTAGAATTAGTATCATGAGAAGATGCCTGACTCCTTCCCCTCCAAACCGGCCACCATTGAGGGAGAACCTCATAATGCCATACTAGATTCATGTACGGTTCGTTCCACTTATGTAAGTGTCCGAGGACCATCCTTATATATAATTTAGTAAGTGTGTTTTCCCTATGTACTGAAGTGTATCTGTATAAGGGGCCGGAGATGCCCAGAGCGCACCCATGCCTTCCGTTGATGTCCAGAGCACGCTCTGTGCGTGCTCTGCCGGAGATGCCTAGACATGCCGCATGAGTGTCGTTGATGTCTAGAGCGAGGCCCTGACTTGCCTACTCTAACTTATCTCTGACTTGCCCTCACTGCACACGGGCCCCATCACATGGGGGACCCATCTGTCAATGACTCTCAAGTCACGCTTCGCAAGTCAGAGAATCCGCACGCACCGTCCTGTGCACCTTGTAAAATAATATACTCACTTTCAGAATTTTGAAAAGTTCATAAAAGCTGTATCATTGGATTCGACAAGGGATTTGGTGCAAATGGGCACCGATGCTCCATACACTTTCAGAATTTTTAAAAGTTCAAATTCTCAAACTTCTATGTATTCAAAAAAATTGGTGTTAAATACATAGAAAGATATATACAGAATATGTGTATGCAAAAAGTCCCGTTAAAAATATGTTGTATTTTGGAAGATATAAGAAGATAAATTTGTGAATGTAAATAGTATTAAAATAGTAGTAAGAAAGTACATCTTTTTCTTAGGAATTTGTCTTTTTTTTGTGATAGGCAATGTTGAATGCTACAAACCGGTACTAATTTCAATATGAAATTCTTTATATTCTAGGCTACACAAAAATGGTAAAATCTAATAAAATTATATAGTGTTCAATCATGTACTATTCACTATATAATATGTCAGATTTTGTCTTTTTGTGTAGAATAGAATATAAAATATTTCATATTGAGATTTGTACCGGTTTATAGCATTCAACAATGCCTATCACAAGAATTTTGTTTTGAAATTTTTTGAAACTTTAAAATACAAATTTCATGGCATAATTTGTTGGAGAAAGATGGACGTCAAACTAATTTTTGAACTACGTGCGCGTGCATTGTACGGGGTTGCACTGGTGGGCAGGAAGCCTACTGCAATGAGGGCCCATGGCGGAGATAAAATATTATTTCCACTCCTCATACAGTGAACCGTCGCCGCCCCCCCTCCCCTTCCCAACGCCAACTTCCACTTATTACCCTGCGCTAGGCAGTTCATCGCCTCATTCCCCAGCTTCTCCACAACAACGTTGCGCCCTCTCGTTTCCATTCCATCACATCGCCGCTTCTTGTTTCCATCACGTCGCTGCCGCTTGCATTTGCCGGCATAGGTCATGTCTGGGTCTGGGTGGGACGAACCCCCGGGGGGGGAAGCGTCAGCGTCCGACTCCAAAAGATGCCATTGCTGATCGTTACCACGAATCTATGGGGTGGGGTAATCTCCACTACCCATCAGTTGAGAACATAGTCGAGCGGGTCGACATCTTAAGCGCTGCTCGCCTTGCTGTCGGCATGGTTGGCATGCGTCATGCCATTTTAGGGACCCCGAATCTACCGCTTGATGCGTCGGGCCTGCTCCACACCGACGAATCCTCGTGGCCATATGATAGCGATGCACAAGTAAGAGTAACTAGATTCAGTATTCTGTTATATATATATATATATTGATCTCCTGTCTGTTTATGTTCTTGCAATCCACCGATCTCTCTGTCGAACACCTTGCATGCATCGACTTTTTAGATACAATAATTCCGAAAAATGAAGTTACTCCGCCCATGACGCCTTTTAGGGTTACGGTTTACGGACTTAGTTTTCCATCTTGTATGTGTTTATGATATATTCAAGCATAGTTATCCTTCTGTCGAACATCTAGTAGGCACAACATGTTTTGGCATTTTTTTACCAAACAATGTTCTTGCAATCCAGTGAGCATTCTGTCGAATACCATGCAATGACTTTTTAAATACCAAAAATTGGAATAATGTTGTATAACTGTTACTCTGCCCACGACCGCTCTTTTTGTAACGGTTTACCTATATAGTTTTCCATCTATTCAAGCAAACTTTTCCTTTTGTGGAACACCTTAATTTTTACAAAGTTTCCAAACAAATTCATTTGCAGGGCATTGACGCCCTCTTTATACCGTTAAACAAGAAGACGCTTAAAGCCAACGTGCATTGCAATGACTCTGATGGAAGAGGGCATTGGTGATGTCTACGCACTTCTATTCTTATAGACACTTATTGGGCCTCCAAGTGCAGAGGTTTGTAGAACAGCAGCAAGTTTCCCTTAAGTGGATCACCCAAGGTTTATCGAACTCAGGGAGGAAGAGGTCAAAGCTATCCCTCTCAAACAACCCTGCAATTACGATACAGAAAGTCTCTTGTGTCCCCAACACACCCAATACACTTGTCAGATGTATAGGTGCACTAGTTCGGCGAAGAGATAGTGAAATACAAGCGGTAGTGATGATTATAAGTAGTAACTGTGGTATGAAATAAATATCGCTGCGAGCAAACATGTAACAAAATAGCAAGTAAACAGTGTGCAAAGCTTGGAAACAAGGCCTAGGGATCATACTTTCACTAGTGGACACACTCCCAACAATATAACATGAATGAACAAATAAACAACTTCTCTCCACTATGGTACTCTGAATTACTCTCCTATTGAACAACACTAATCATTGTGTAGTGGCTACAGAAGCACCCCTTAAAGTTCATCAAGTACTTGACAAACACCACTCATAGAGATATCCAAATCAGATCACAACTCAAGATAGATATCATTGCAACTTAGACCAAGTACTAACACGGTGCACACACTGTCAACATTACACCATGAAAGCAGGAATAGATCACTCAATACTATCATAGTAATAATTACTCTCATAATCCACAAGAGATCACAATCATAGCCTAAACCAAGTACCACCATGATGCATGCACTGTCACCGTTACACCATGGCAGGAGGAATAGATTACTTTAATAACATCACTAGAGTACACTATAACAATTAAGCATAGGAGTAGCATAATATCTGAATAATAACATCTACTTGTTCAACATGATACAAAGCTCACGATCACATAAAGATCACATCATGGGAGAGAGAGGTGAACCACATAGCTACCGGTAGAGCCCTCAGCCCCGGGGATGAACTACTCCCTCCTCATCATAGGAGACAGCAAGGTTGATGGAGATGGCGGTGAGGTCGATGGAGACGGCGGAGACGGCGATGGAGACCGATGGAGATGGCTCCGGGGGCACTTCCCCGTCTCGGCAGGGTGCTGGAACAGAGACTTCTGTCCCCCTAAATTCGTCGGTGGTGGCGGCGGAGCTGCGGAACTGTTTCTGGAAAATTGCCGACTCCTTTAGGGTTTTCCGTCCCGAGGCTTTATATAGGCGAAGGGGCGATGTCAGAGGGCTGCCAGGGCCTCCTCACACAGGGGCGGCGCGGCCAGGGCCTGGGCCACGCCAGACCTGTGTGAGGGAGGCCTGTGGCCCCTCTCCTTCCTCTCTTCGGATGTCTGGATGCTCCCGGGAAAAATAAGACTTCTGGCTTTTGTTTCGTCAAATTCCGAGAATATTTCCTGTGTATCACTCTGAAACACAAAAACAGCAGAAAACAGGGAACTGGCACTGTGGCAACTCGTTAATAGGTTAGTTCCGGAAAATGCATAAAAGTGCCACGAAGTGTAACGAAACAATAGGCAAATGGTGTAAAAACAAGCATGGAGCATCAAAAATTATGGATACGTCGGAGACGTATCAATTGGGTAGGAAGTCACGGTGACTGGATGGCATTAGTCATGAATAACGGCCTCCTGAAGATCCGCCACATGTACAGAGAAGTGACTATGTCTCTCCCATTGCTGGCTCATATTGGAGTTTTCCCCTCATTTCAAACATGCATGTTTTCGTACAAGCAGTGTGAGTTACAGCTTCTGAAGATACAGATTACCAAGACCCCTTACAAGGAAAAATGCAGTGATCAGTGGCATTATGAAGTAATTGTGATCTTTGACAAACTAATCGCCTATGTAGATAGTCACCAAGACAACGGCTAGGTCATCCACAAAAATTACCACCTTGCACATTGCAGGTACGTCGACGCCTGTTCAATTCGTCGATTTGGTGATCGGACCGATTTGTTCCGCATGCACGCGGTTACAGAACCACGAGGAGATGTTCTGGTTTTGGAACCACATACTTGGGGTGAGTTATGCCCTCTTCCTATCTAAATTTACAGGTAGTTCTACCTGCTTACTGCATTGTTGTATTGTGGCTTATCTTCTTCCATACGCAGGCACAGATGAAGGCCCGCGTCTAATACTTGCCCCAAACATCGAGGATCCAGTTGCAGGGGATGCAGCTGAAGGCGCTGCAGTTGCTGGCGATGCGGCTCAAGCCACTGCAGTTGCTGGCGATGCGGCTGAAGGAGATGCATTTCCTGCCGATCCGGATGAAGACGTTGATAAAGTTGCAGATCAAGTTGCAGATCATGTAGTGGTTAACTCACAAACTACATGGTTCTTGGCATCCAATACCTACCATTATGGCAATTTCGATCTACTTTGGATTCAGATAGATGGTGATAGACAAATCAATGCTCCTGCATAGTTTGAAGATGGGATACGGTTGAGCACTTATCCTAGTCTACGGTGCCACGTTTTCGCAAGTCATCCCTTTAATCTTTGCCCGGAAGTAGAAGATCATGTTGATGGTCCAGTGTGGATCAGGCAGGAGCATCTGCACGGGCTTTCAGTATTTCTTGGAATCAACAACCCAATCTTTCACCGAGAACCCTGTTATGATGTTGGCTAAGCTGGTCCATCTGCTGGACAAGGCATGTCCTTGTTACAAGAAGACTATGTTTATGCTGCATACCATCGAGCCCGTCCCTACACCCAGAGGCCAGTGCCAGATTGGAGCCATATACACATCAATGGAGGAGCTCCCGCAATAGGATCACAACTGATATACCTGAAGGGAATATGCCCGAGAGGCAATAATAAAGTGGTTATTATCATATTCCATGTTTATGATAAATGTTTATTTCTCATGCTAGAATTGTATTAATCGGAAACATTAATACTTGTGTGATTAATAAACTAAAATGGTTCCTAGTAAAGCCTCTCTTTTATACTAGCTCGTTGATTAACTGATGATCAAGGTTTCCTGATCATGAACATTGGATGTTGTTAATAACGGGGTCATATCATTAGAAGAATGATGTGATGAACACTCACACCCATAGTATGAATAGCAATATGATCAAGTCATCAAGTTCTTTGCTATATCAAACTCATACGAAATAGTTCTAATCCTCAGACCATGAGATCATGTTAATCACTGATACCGGAAGAGTGCTTTGATGATATCAAATGTCACACCGTCACAGGGTGATTATAAAGGTTGATTTGGATACTCTGAAAGTATTAGTTGAGGCTCATGGATCAAGAGTGGGATTTGTCCATCCGGATGACGGAAAGATATTCTCTGGGCCCTTCTCGGTGATATTGCATTGGAATCGCTTGCAAGCATGTGACTAGGTCACGGGAATGCATTATCACGGAACGAGTAAAGAGACTTGTCGGGAACGAGATCGAACTAGGTATGGTTGATACCAAATGATCGGATCTCGGACAAGTAATAATATCGCGAGACAAAAGGAATTAACTATGTTCGTTACTGGTTCACACGATCACTAGTTCATCGTTGAGTAAGTGGGAGTCATCATGGATTTCCAGATCCCGCTGTTGATTATTGATCGGAGAGGAGTCTCGATCATGTCCACATTATTCACGAACCATAGGGTGACACACTTAAGGTTCGCCGTCGTTTTTGAGTGGATACGATACTCCGATTGAATTACAGGACAGCATGAGGGTTATTTCAGAAAAGCACCGAAACTGTTTCGGATATCGAAATAACTCGAGGGTGTATTTGTTAATGTTTGTTAATTGAATGAATTAACAAATATTAAAGAAATAAAAATGTTTTATTAAATCAATAAGTGTGAATTTTAATTAGCATGAATGTCATGCATTAAAATGGGGGTTACCTCATGTTGATGAGAGAGTTATCACCATAATGGGAATGAAGAGGGGACAATGAAGAGGAGGAGACCCCTTGGCCGGCCACCCCTTGGCTGCCCCTCCTCCTCTATATAAACCCCTCCCTCTCTCCCTTGACACACACTTCTTGATCCTCCCCTCCCTTGCATAGTTGCTGCCCAAATTCCGTCTCTGCTTAGCGAAGCTCTGCCGGAATTGTAGTTCGTAGTTCATACACTTAGAGAAGTGTGTGGAGGAGTGTCCGGGGGATCCCTTCTTCCGCTGCCCCGCTGGACCGAGGGCGTGGAGGAGTCGACGTCGAGCTGCACGTGTGACCGAGCACGGGGGCGCTGCCACTTGTGGCGCCGGGTACACGATCTTGAGATCGTCAAGTGAACCACGACGTCGACTACGTCAAGTGAACAACTACGTCGACTACGTGTGTCTTCACCAACTCTCCATCGTCAACGTTTGTGCGGGAACGTAATCCCCGCTTACGGTCGTCGAGGGTTAGTTTCCGTTGCTACCATCTCGTAGAGTATCTTGGCCAGTTTATGCGTTCTTGTGTAGGAAAATTTTTGTTTTCTATGCTACGAACCCATCAGTGGTATCAGAGCCTTCTCTATGCGTAGTTGGTATGCATGGATAGAACACATGTGGATGTGGGCGTTGATGATCATGTTATTGCAATTTATTTTGTATTTTGGATCATAGTGGCATAGTGGGATTGAAGCTGCCCGAGACTAACCTTACGTGACCGCGTTCATGAGACTTGTCCCACACTTGACATGCTTCGGCATATGTGGCTTTACGGGTGCACGTTTCTCCCACTATAGTTATGATCTATTTTACAAATAGTTGTTAATAATATTTTTATCACCGTTGTGGTTACATGTTCGTAGGTAAGAACGGTTCTTCCTAGAAAGCCCCAAACCACGTAAAATATGCAAGACAAATTAGAAACGTCTAACTTGTTTTTGCAGGGCATGTGATGTGATATGGTTAAATTGTTTATGTTACAAATTGTATGCAATGATCCTTTTTGTAAGTTATAAACAACCGGCAGGAGCCATATGGTTGTCTTTACATTTAAATGGCCTGCGTGCCGAATATATATATCCAAGTGATATATTGTAATGGAGGAAGACAACCAAGGTGGCGCGCCATGGACCTTGGTGCTACGCCGGTGGAATGATGGAGATCATGCCATGACGCACAAGATGGAGATCGAATGCGTGAAGGACCATATCATATCACATTATATATGCATGTGATGTTTATCCTTTTATGCATCTTATTTTGCTTAGATTTGATCGCGTGGTAGCATTATAAGATGATCCCTCTCACATAAATATCAAGATAAAATGTGTTCTTCCATAGCATGCACCATCAAGAAAGTTCGTCGTTTCGAGACACCACGTGATGATCGGGTGTGACAGACTCTACGTTCACATACGACGGGTGTAAGACAGTTTTACACACGCGAATGTTATGGTTCTACTTGGCGAGCCTAGCATGTACAGACATGGCCTCAGAACACGAACTGAAAGGTTAAGCATGAGTCATATGGTTGATATGATGAACATGGTGATGTTCGCCTTTGAAACTATGCCGTTGCACGTGATGATCGGTTGCGGTATAGTGAATTTGGTTCGTGTAATCACTTAAGAAAACTAAGAGGGGTGTTGTTTTTAAGTGGGAGTTCATTTAGTAATTTTGAATTATAGAACTCAATTTATCATGAACTAAATCAAAGTGAATTTGCATAGTTTGTTGTAGGCATTGGCATCCATTTACTACCTTGCGATTAGCTATAATTGAGATAATAGAACTATAGAATTCTGGATGTTAACTTTACGAATTGGTATCGTATTGTTTGAATGTCAATCTAAAGTTTAAAGTCCTATTGCAAACTTTTAGCAAACCCTTGTTACTCGATAAAATTTAATAAGTAGTATTGAATCAAGAGTAACAATTCCAGTGTTAGTATCTAAGTATCACACTTGCCTCCATGATCCTTGATATTCAAAAGTTGTTTTTAGTATCAAGGTTATCTAGGAGTTGAAAGAATTGTTTCATAAACTATCATATGTGGAAGATATTTTGATATCTGAAACAATGTTTGGTTGCAAAGTGATAGAGTATAATTTAGTAAGACACATGTTCTCATATTGTATGAGAATTTGCGAAGATTAGAGACGCCAGGCGTCCAGATCTCCTAAAAGGTTTAGGAACTAATATTATACTCGCAATTCGTCCTCATGAGCTATAGTAGCTTGATCATGAAAGTTGTCATGATAGGATGAATGGAAGATGTAGGTAAAATGTTTACTACACTAAAAGATTACTAAAGAATGGAATTTGGAAGAACACCAAATATGTGATTATGGTGATCTACTTCAAAGTGTGAGTCCAAGGGTATTAGTGTTTGACTAATCATGCCTTGAACTATGTGCCATGTGAATGGCGCCACTATTGATGTTGATGGATTCTTCTAGAAGGAAAAGAATTGCTAAAAGAGAATCCGAAATTTATTCTGGCGGAAAAGAAAAGACTGGAAATGTCCAGCTCAGGTATATAGAAGATATACATGTTATGGGTGTATTCATTGCTTGTTAAAACAATGTGGTTCTTGGGTATTTGATACTAAATTGGTTGGTATGAACTGTCATACAGAACAACGCAATACAAGAACTACAATGGCCTAATTAACTAGCAAATGAATATGGGATGATTCTCATCAAAAACAAATAAAGTGTTATTGTGTTTCGTTGGAATTAAACCTAGCCTTCAAGATTTGTTTGAATAATTGTTATTTTGTTCTGGTATTATGAGAACAATGGTTGTTCAAATTATTACCGCATTCATAAAAGATGGATGAATGCCTATCTTGTTGGAGAAATCACATCCATAACACTAATGCTAAAAGTGTCTCAAGACAAATGATTAGAAGATCACTTATGAGTGACACCACCGTTTAAATCATATTGGAAAGTAAACATGAAGAAACTCCATGTTGATGGGATTTTGGAGTCTTTTGATTTTGAATCAATTGACGCTTGTGAAAATTTCCTAGAGATGATTAAAAACTCCGTTTGTAGGCCAAAGAAGAACGGACGACTAACTTATTGGATATTGTACATGTTGATGTATATAGTCCATTATGTGTAGCCGTGTGTGGTGAATTCTTGAACTTTATTTACTTTAACCGATGATTTGAGTAGATATATGTATATATTTACTTGATAAGGAAGAAGCATGAAATATTTGAATATTGTTCAAAGTATTTCTAGATGAAGTTGAAAATCATTGTAACAAGAGAATAAAGAATTTATGATTTGATCATAAAGGAATATATTTGAGTTACAAGTTTAGCAAACACCTAAAAGTTGAGGAATCGTTCCATAGACTTGTATTTCTCGAAACACCATAGGAGTATGGAGTGTTCGAGAGATAAAATCAAACTTTGTTTGACATCGTTGGATCAAAGGTGTCGTCTATAAAACTGCCATTATATTTTAAGGATAAAGCTTTCGAGACTACTGCTTTTACACTGAAAAGAGCGCCATCATGATCCGTTAAAATGACACCATATGAGATATGGCATAGGATAAAACCCAAGTTGTCTTTTCTAAAATTTTGGTATGCTAGGCATATGTAAAATGTTTACAACCAAAGTCGGATAAATGCGTCTTTGTAGGTTATCCCAAAGTAACTGTTGGGTATTCCTCCAGAACACTGAAGACAAAAGTGTTTGTCGCTGAAAAACATCAAGTTTCTTGAGAAGGAATTTTTCGCAAAAAGTCAAGTGGGAGGACAATATAACTTTGATTAGGTTGTTGAACCTAAGCTATATGTGCTGAGTAGCGCAGCGATGGGAAGTGTCCCAGAGGCGGCCACAATGCGCATGGCTGTCGTACCTCAAAGGTTGTGGTCACATAGATCAAAGTTCCTATTGAACCGTGTGAGTCGGGTAACAATCAAATAGTTAGATTTGAGAATGAATCATTATTGTTTGACAATGATGAACCGACTGCATGCAAAGAAGCAATGATGGGCCCTGACTCCGTCAAATGGCTAGAAGACATAAAATCCATGATAGTTCCATACACGAGATACCAAGTTTATGAACTTGGAAGACCCTCAAAAGGCATGAAGCCTAATGAACGTATTTGGATCTATAAAGACAGACATGGATGTTTAACATCTTTCAAATAGTCGACACATCGTTAAAAGAGTTTACGATTGTGTTCAGTGAGTTGACTATGACAAGATTTGATCTTTCATAGCGATATTTTGTCTGGAAGGATTACTGTAGCAACCACTACATATGCCAAGTTTGGTATATGTTAATTGAACAAACAAGACAACATTCTTCTAATAGAATGGTTACCTAGGACATGTACATGACATGGTCCAATGGGTTTTGTAAATTCAAAGGATGCTAAAAGGCATGCAAACTTCAATGGTTGAAGTAAGCATCGCGGAGTTGGAATATTCACCGTGATGAATGATACGTCTCAAACGTATCTATAATTTTTGATGCTCCATGCTTGTTTTTACACCATTTGCCTATTGTTTCGTTACACTTAGTGGCACTTTTATGCATTTTCTGGAACTAACCTATTAACGAAGTGCCACAGTGCCAGTTTCCTGTTTTCTGCTGTTTTTGTGTTTCAGAAGTGATACACAGGAAATATTCTCGGAATTGGACGAAACAAGTTCCTGAAGTCTTATTTTACCCGGAAGCTTCCAGAGATCCGAAGAGGAGTAGGAGGTGGGCCACAGGGGTCCCACACACACAGGTGGCGCGGCCAGGCCCCTGGCCGCGCCAGCCATGTGTGAGGAGGCCCTGGCCCTCCTCTGACATCGCCCCTTCGCCTATAAGAAGCCTCGGGATGGAAAACCCTAAAGGATTCGGCAATTTTCCAGAAAGAGTTCCGTAGCTCCGCCGCCGCCACCGACGAATTTCGGGGGACAGAAGTCTCTGTTCCGGCACCCTGCCGGGACGGGGAAGTGCCCCCGGAGCCATCTCCATCGGTCTCCATCGCCGTCTCCGCCGTCTCCATCGACTTCACCGCCATCTTCATCAACCTTGCTGTCTCCTATGATGAGGAGGGAGTAGTTCATCCCCGGGGCTGAGGGCTCTACCGGTAGCTATGTGGTTCACCTCTCTCTCCCATGATGTGATCTTTATGTGATCGTGAGCTTTGTATCATGTTGAACAAGTACATGTTATTATTCAGATATTTTGTGTACTCTAGTGATATTATTAAAGTAATCTATTCCTCCTGTTATGGTGTAACGGTGACAGTGCGTGCATCATGGTGGTACTTGGTTTAGGCTACGATTGTGATCCCTTGTGGATTATGAGAATAATTATTGCTATGATAGTTTGAGTGATTTATTCCTCCTTTCATGGTGTAAAGGTGTGAGTGTGTGCACCGTGTTAGTACTTGGTCTAAGTTGCAATGATTTCTATCTTGAATTGTGATCTGATTTGGATATCTCTATGAGTGGTGTTTGTCAAGTACTTGATGAACTTTAAGGGGTGCTTCTGTAGCCACTACACAGTGATTAGTGTTATTCAATAGGAGAGTAATTTAGAGTACCTTAGCAAGAGAAGTTACTTGTTCATTCATGTTATATTGTTGGGAGTGTGTCCACTAGTGAAAGTATGATCCCTAGGCCTTGTTTCCAAGCATTGCATACCGTTTACTTGCTATTTTATTACTTGTTTGCTCGCAGCGATATTTACTTTAAATCACATTTGTTACTTATAATCATACATACCACTTGTATTTCACTATCTCTTCGCCGAACTAGTGCACCTATACATCTGACAAGTGTATTGGGTGTGTTGGGGACACAAGAGACTTTCTGTATCGTAATTGCAGGGTTGCTTGAGAGGGATAGCTTTGACCTCTAACCTCCCTGAGTTCGATAAACCTTGGGTGATCCACTTAAGGGAAACTTGCTGCTGTTCTACAAACCTCTGCACTTGGAGGCCCAACAAGTGTCTACAAGAATAGAAGTGCGTAGACATCAAGCTCTTTTCTGGCGCCGTTGCCGGGGAGGTAAGGTAAAAGGTACTCGCATCCTCCTGTGTGAGTGCTCGGAGTTATTTCCTTTAGATTCTGCAATTACATCTTTTTGTTTCTTGTTTTTATTTTCACTAGTTAGGCTTAATGGAAAACAAAGAGTTCTTTAGTCTTTTTCCTGATTTTAGATTTGAAGAGAAAATTGAAAAACCTTTGGAGCTTATTTCGCATAGCAATGTTATTAGTACGAATGCTTTGAATACTGTTAATGCTGGTGCTATAGAAAAGTCTAAGCTTGGGGAAGCTGGTTTTGTTGAGTATGATATTTTTAGTCCCCTAGCTTTAGTGGAGAAGGTTTGTTCTGATAATATTTTATCTCCCATATGTGATGTGTCTAGTGATGCTTGTGCTCCCCATCCTTTTAAAATACCTACGAAGATTGTTGAACGTGTTAGGGATAACTGCTATTTAGGAGATGGAACTGTCCATCCTGGTGATCATTTGCTCTTTATACATGAATTATGCGAGTTGTTCCAGTGTGCAGGTATTTCAATGAACCAAGTTAAGAAGAAGCTATTCTCTTTGTCACTGAAAGGCAGAGCTGAGGAATGGTATCGGCTGCTTGAAGATGGTCCATCTATTGGCTGGGAGGAAATTGTACCTCTCTTTTATTCTAAATTCTATCCTCCAAGTGAGATTCATAAAGATCGTAATCAGATATATAATTTTTGGCCTCATGAGGGAGAAAGCATTGCCCAAGCGTGGGGAAGATTGAAGTTACTAATGCATAAATGTCCTATTCATGATCTTCCCCGTAATATTGTTATTAATAATTTTTATGCAAGGCTTTCAGGATATTACAAGGACTATCTAGATGCATGCTTTGATGGGTCTTTCACAAGCAAGGATGTTGACACCAAGTGGGATCTGCTTGAGACAATTCAAAACAATATTGAAGGTTGGGATAGCGACAAAGGTAAGGGATCAGGTATGAATTACGAGTTTGATTGCATTAAGTCTTTCGCTGAAACTACTAATTTTCAAGAGCTTAGTGCTAAATATGGTCTTGATCCTCAAATTATGGTTGATTGCTTTAAAGCCTTTGCTTCCTATATGAATGTTCCTAAAAGAAATGGGGACGTGTATCATGAACCTTTTAAGGACACTTGCATAGAAAGTGATATTGTTGTTGATGATTGCAATAAACATGCTCAAACTTCTAAAAGTACTATTTCTTATAAGCATGTTAATTTTTGCGGAGTACATAGACCTTGTGAACAGAGTTACAACAAGGAAGATTATTGCATCACCCACGCAAATGAAGAAACTACTATGTGGTACAAGGATATAGGTGAGATCGGTAAAAAGGTTTGTGAGCTTTATCCTTTTCTTTGTAAACATTGCGATGACATAGGTCATTTTAATTTCCAATGCTCAAACCCTAATAGTTACTCTTCTAGTACCTTAAGTTTGTATTGTGATGACAAGATTACTCCTAATCAGCATGATGAGCTCACTTTGTTCTTGGCGTGTGACGAGATATCTAGAAAGATTGCTTTGATAGATATGAATGATGTTGATATTAATAGCACCCTTCGTGGTTGTCGTCTCTATTGTGCTAAAGATTGCCTTGCAAATACTTACATTCAGAATCTTATAAAACTTGATATTTTGCCAAGCTATGACAGGACTGATAGATGTTTTTATCTTATTAATAGAGAGGAGGAATCCTCCAAAGTTTCTTCTGTTGTTCCTGTCAGCAAACCAGATTATGTGGAGAAGATGCCTTTCCCTCCTAGAGAATATGTGGAGAAGATGCCCTTCAAGTCTCTCCCTCCTAAAGGAGAGAGTAAGAAGAAGAAGAAGAAGAAGAAGAGGAGGAGTAAGAGGCGAGAGGACACGGTGTCTTCCCCTAAGCGTTATGATCCTGCTATAGATTATGATAATTCTGATTGGGATGATGTTCCTATGCCTATTACTTATGTTAGTGATCATGATTGGGAAAAGCACTCTACTTTTGATATTGAAAATCTTTTTGGTACCAATTCTAAGGTTAATAATTGTTGTACCATTAGTGCTATCCACGTTCCTTCTTATGATGATATGTTTGATGAATATGCTATGCGACATAGTAGTTCTCTATCTTGTGATGATACTAAGCCTCTAGTTTATGATGATGTTTATAATGTTTTCAATTCACCTACTTTTGAGGAGAAAAATAGTTATGATTACAATATGCCTCCTGTTTTTGATGATTATGGTGATGAGAATAATTATTTTGTTGAATCTGCTCCTACTACAATTGTTCATGTGGGGAGTATTAATCCTTTTATGCATGTGGCTCATGATAGTGATGTTTTATGTGATAGTTATATTGTTAGTTCTATTCATGATGCTACTGAAAGTTATTATGAGAGAGGGAAACATGGTTTGATGGACCTCAACAATATTGAGTTTCCCCTCTTTATGTTGCAATTTTTGAAGTTGTACTTGTTTTGCCTTCCTATGCTTTTTGCTTTGCGCTTTCATGACTTGTCTCTTTACAAGACTATTTTTCATAGGAAGTGGTTTAGATTTAAATGTGTTCCATACTTTCTTTTTGATGCTCTCTATTGCTTTAAGTTCCTATATGGCGCCTTTGCTTCAAGCTCTTATATGGCGCCCACGTGAGCATCTTTGCAAATTTCTGCGCCTGGCTCAAAGGCGTTAAAGAAAAGCACTCTTGGGAGATAACCCAATGTTTTTACTTTTAGTACTTTTTCTTTTATTTGAGTCTTGGAAGTTATTACTACTGTAATAACCGCTCCTTATCTTGTTTATTTCGTTTTTGTGCCAAGAGAAGCCTCTAATTTGAGTGAGGTAAAGATTTGAGGTTATTGCTGTCCTGAAACAGTTTTCGGTGCTGCACCGTAAAAATTCGTATAAATTCTCTGTATATCTTTTGGACCTGCGATTTCTTGTGCATATGCCCCAGGTTATATCCAAACTTTCGTTAGTTGAACACTTTTTGATTTGAGCAACAGAAAATCCCTCAAAAATTCGACCTTTGTCAGCTGTTCAGTTTTGACAGATTTCTGCCAATATTTGTTTTTGCCACTTTATCGCTTTCTTTTGAGTTCTTTTTGATCATGGAACTCTTGTGGAAGTTGCTACAGTAGTATATACTTTATATGTGGTGGTTTTGGGTTGAAACCTGAAGCTAAAAGAGGTTGAATATATTTTATGCTTACACTAATGTTGCTAATAGAATTGTGTTTAGTTTTGTATGAAGGAAGTTTTCAAGTGTAGGGATTGGAGAATGATGAGATGAGTTGAAGAATGGACAAAAGCTCAAGCTTGGGGATGCCCATGCATCACCCCAAGAAATATCCAAGAAGTACAAGCGTCAAAGCTTGGGGATGCCCCCGAGGCACCCCTTCTTCATCGGCAAAAATTAGGTCACCTTTCAAAACACTATATTTTTATTGCTTCATGCACTATGTGTTTTTCTTGGAGCGTCAGTTGTTTTAGTTTTCTTAGTTGGTTAGGTTTGTTTGTTTGCTGCAATAAATGGTTAGATCACATCATGTTTCTTTTGGAGGAGATGAACTCGTTTTCATTTGCTAAGAACACTCAGTTTTTCACTCTTATCGTTCACCGAGTGTTCTTCTTTTTCTGCTACTGCTTTTGGTTTTCGTTTTTGCCTTGATTTGCATTCAGACCTTCTTATATTTATTTATCAAGGTGTATTTTTGCCTCTGGTCTTTATTGGTATTCATCAAAAGAGGTGTTTATAAAAATTTCAAATGGTGTTGGAAAAGAGAAAAAGCTTTGTGCAAAATAGTGGTACAAGAAGGAGCTTGTGTAGACTGCGGCTTAGGCTTTTTCATGTCATGCTTGATGTCTTTTTGATAGTATGCTTAGTGGTTTTGCTGTAGCATGACTTGTCTCAAATAACTGAGATTGCTTAATGAGCCTTTGAAAAAATCATGCGTTGTTTTTATTGTATGGAAGCATTATTTTGGTTTTCTCCTTGATGCTTTATTTGGGTTGACTTGGCGCATGCTCACACATGTTAGACTCTTCCAAAGTCGCCATTAGCCTTCATGATCATTTAGTTTTTGACTTTTGATGCCATCGTATGCTTCTTTTAATGTCGCTTTGTCGCTTTGCATGATTATGGCCATTATTGCTCTCTTAGTTGGTCGCTCCCAGTCTTTTGCTAGCCCTCGCCTTGTACTGAGTATGAGCTCTACTCGTGCATCCAACTCCTAAAAGCCAAAGTTTTCCATTGTGTCCACCATACATACCTACTAGCAATTTGCTATTCCAAGTAAATTTGACTTGCTTTTATATTCTCTTCAAATTAAACTCTTACCAGTGTTATGCGAAACTCGGTTAGTAAAGCTCTCACGAACCGGAAGGCACACTTTACTTTTTCCTGTTCTTAAAATTTTGACATTGTGGTCTTTTATGTTGAGTTGTTATGCTTGCAAGTTGTAAGTTGGATTCTAGCCCAGCCATGCTGTCATGGGGCAAGCTTTCAACATTGCACTTCTTTTTGAGTTGATATCGTGATCTTTTGTTTATGGATGCCCGCTGTGTGAAATGAATTGGGAATCTTGTAGGGATCATGGAGTTTGTATATGTGTTAGGGAAACGCCGGGCCGCCAATCTAAGCCATGCATAATTCATGGTGGAAATTTGCAGCATACCTATGGTGAACATTCAACGACGCATCTCACAATAAAAAGCTAAACAATATAGCAAATAAAAGAGATGTCGAGGTGTTCATTGTCTGCTTGTCCTGTCATTTTGGTGTGGGCTTGTTCCATGTCATCGGGCACGGAGGTACCCCATTGGCGGTTCTCAATGATATGCATATACTTACAATGACAAGAGCCTTGCTTGGGACTCTAAGTAAACTAGCATGGTTTGGGTACTTGTATTCACGGGACACGAGGTTTTCAACTTATGATTTGTCAAGCATATGCATCATAATTGTTCTCGCATTAACTTTAACCATTCAAGATGCTTATGATGGGGGCAATGAGAGCTCAAAGCCGGTAAGTACCATAATTTTTGAAGGTTATAAAACTTGCAATCACTGCTTCCCTCTACGAAGGGCCTTTCTTTTACTTTTATGTTGAGTCACCACCTTCTTTCTTTATGCACCATTAAGAGAGCATAGTTGTCATTCTTAGTGTGATATGCATTGTCCCAAGGTTCATTGATTGACTCATATTGTTGGTTTCACTTGTTCTTAAATTATTTGTATCTAGTCGCCCTCTTAAACTTTGAGGTGTCCTATGCATTTATGTTTTGCTCTCTTTGAAGGATAAGCTGAAAACCATTTGCATGTTTTTCCTTATGATTTGAACACACGTTTGACTTTCATTGTTTCATTATCATGATCTTTTGTTTGTGTTCATTTGCATGTTTACAACATGGTTGCTAAGTTTCTTATTGTCATGATTATATCTTCATGCCCATGTTTTAAGTTCTATTGATCCCAGCTCACCAATGCTTACATATATGATCAAGATTGTGTAGGTGCATGTCACCTCAAAAATTATTCTTTGTTATCACTTACCTACTCGAGGACGAGCAGGAGTTAAGCTTGGGGATGCTTGATACGTCTCAAACGTATCTATAATTTTTGATGCTCCATGCTTGTTTTTACACCATTTGCCTATTGTTTCGTTACACTTAGTGGCACTTTTATGCATTTTCTGGAACTAACCTATTAACGAAGTGCCACAGTGCCAGTTTCCTGTTTTCTGCTGTTTTTGTGTTTCAGAAGTGATACACAGGAAATATTCTCGGAATTGGACGAAACAAGTTCCTGAAGTCTTATTTTACCCGGAAGCTTCCAGAGATCCGAAGAGGAGTAGGAGGTGGGCCACAGGGGTCCCACACACACAGGTGGCGCGGCCAGGCCCCTGGCCGCGCCAGCCATGTGTGAGGAGGCCCTGGCCCTCCTCTGACATCGCCCCTTCGCCTATAAGAAGCCTCGGGACGGAAAACCCTAAAGGATTCGACAATTTTCCAGAAAGAGTTCCGTAGCTCCGCCGCCGCCACCGACGAATTTCGGGGGACAGAAGTCTCTGTTCCGGCACCCTGCCGGGACGGGGAAGTGCCCCCGGAGCCATCTCCATCGGTCTCCATCGCCGTCTCCGCCGTCTCCATCGACCTCACCGCCATCTTCATCAACCTTGCTGTCTCCTATGATGAGGAGGGAGTAGTTCATCCCCGGGGCTGAGGGCTCTACCGGTAGCTATGTGGTTCACCTCTCTCTCCCATGATGTGATCTTTATGTGATCGTGAGCTTTGTATCATGTTGAACAAGTACATGTTATTATTCAGATATTTTGTGTACTCTAGTGATATTATTAAAGTAATCTATTCCTCCTGTTATGGTGTAACGGTGACAGTGCGTGCATCATGGTGGTACTTGGTTTAGGCTACGATTGTGATCCCTTGTGGATTATGAGAATAATTATTGCTATGATAGTTTGAGTGATTTATTCCTCCTTTCATGGTGTAAAGGTGTGAGTGTGTGCACCGTGTTAGTACTTGGTCTAAGTTGCAATGATTTCTATCTTGAATTGTGATCTGATTTGGATATCTCTATGAGTGGTGTTTGTCAAGTACTTGATGAACTTTAAGGGGTGCTTCTGTAGCCACTACACAGTGATTAGTGTTATTCAATAGGAGAGTAATTTAGAGTACCTTAGCAAGAGAAGTTACTTGTTCATTCATGTTATATTGTTGGGAGTGTGTCCACTAGTGAAAGTATGATCCCTAGGCCTTGTTTCCAAGCATTGCATACCGTTTACTTGCTATTTTATTACTTGTTTGCTCGCAGCGATATTTACTTTAAATCACATTTGTTACTTATAATCATACATACCACTTGTATTTCACTATCTCTTCGCCGAACTAGTGCACCTATACATCTGACAAGTGTATTGGGTGTGTTGGGGACACAAGAGACTTTCTGTATCGTAATTGCAGGGTTGCTTGAGAGGGATAGCTTTGACCTCTAACCTCCCTGAGTTCGATAAACCTTGGGTGATCCACTTAAGGGAAACTTGCTGCTGTTCTACAAACCTCTGCACTTGGAGGCCCAACAAGTGTCTACAAGAATAGAAGTGCGTAGACATCAATGAAATAATTAAAAGGTTTAGTTTCATCAGATACGATGAATATGCTTGCATTTGCAAGAAATTAAGTGGGAGCGCTGAGACATATTTTCAGTACATTGTGTAGAAGACATATTGTTAATTTGAAATGATGTATCTTTTATTGGCATAGGTTAAGAATTTCATTAAAATTAGATTTCAATGAAAGACTTAGGCAAAACGAAAATATTGGGTCTCAATGTCTATGTAGATAGATCGAGGTGCCAATATGGTTATGCCAACATACATAGATGAAATATTGAATGAAGTTCAATATGGAAACGATGAGAAAAGTTCTTGTCGCATGGAAGAGGTTGAAACAAGATACAGGTGTTTTTGACACTTGATGAGTGAAGCCACATGAATGATTTGATCGATCATGTATACCATGATATGTACATATCCAGATATGTCCTATGCTCTAAATGTTATGAGCATATACCAGAGTGATAAAAGTCATAAGATGATCACTGGACAATAGTAGAGATATCCTTATGTGCTTTGGAAGGACTAAGGATATATATTATGTATGACAAAGTGACACATAATTCATTGTAAAGTGTTACATTGATACTAAGTTTGTCACAAGATACAAATTAAGTTTATCTCAATTTTAGCTATATGTTAGGTGGCACAATGTAATGGAAGGAAGTTCCATGATGGATTTGGATGAGTTCCAAAGTTAAGACATTGTGATGGATTCTACAACAAAGGTTGAGTATATGGCTGCTTTAGAAGTAGCAAAAGAGGGCATTTGTGCAAGAAGTTTGTTATCAAACTAGGTGTAGTTCCAAGCTGGCTATTACTGTGAAGATCTATTGTGCGACAATAGTGACAACATGATTTTAGCTAAAGGAACTAAGGTCTCACCTAAGGACCAAATTTATACCCAACTGTCTCATTTGAGAATGAGTGATGCGTAGAGACGCAAAGACATGCAAATACACACAGAACTGAAAGTGTCAGATCTGGAGATCAGATTAACCACTGCAATGCATACGGATAACACGTGAAAGCCATAAGTGTTATATACGCAAGTATCAACTAGATTATTGACTCTAGTGCAAGTGGGAGACTGAAGGGAATATGCCCGAGAGGCAATAATAAAGTGGTTATTATCATATTCCATGTTTATGATAAATGTTTATTTCTCATGCTAGAATTGTATTAATCGGAAACATTAATACTTGTGTGATTAATAAACTAAAAAGGTTCCTAGTAAAGCCTCTCTTTTATACTAGCTCGTTGATTAACTGATGATCAAGGTTTCCTGATCATGAACATTGGATGTTGTTAATAACGGGGTCATATCATTAGAAGAATGATGTGATGAACACTCACACCCATAGTATGAATAGCAATACGATCAAGTCATCAAGTTCTTTGCTATATCAAACTCATACGAAATAGTTCTAATCCTCAGACCATGAGATCATGTTAATCACTGATACCGGAAGAGTGCTTTGATGATATCAAATGTCACACCATCACAGGGTGATTATAAAGGTTGATTTGGGTACTCTGAAAGTATTAGTTGAGGCTCATGGATCAAGAGTGGGATTTGTCCATCCGGATGACGGAAAGATATTCTCTGGGCCCTTCTCGGTGATATTGCATTGGAATCGCTTGCAAGCATGTGACTAGGTCACGGGAATGCATTATCACGGAACGAGTAAAGAGACTTGTCGGGAACGAGATCGAACTAGGTATGGTTGATACCAAATGATCGGATCTCGGACAAGTAATAATATCGCGAGACAAAAGGAATTAACTATGTTCGTTACTGGTTCACACGATCACTAGTTCATCGTTGAGTAAGTGGGAGTCATCATGGATTTCCAGATCCCGCTGTTGATTATTGATCGGAGAGGAGTCTCGATCATGTCCACGTTATTCACGAACCGTAGGGTGACACACTTAAGGTTCGCCGTCGTTTTTGAGTGGATACGATACTCCGATTGAATTATAGGATAGCATGAGGGTTATTTCAGAAAAGCACCGAAACTGTTTCGGATATCGAAATAACTCGAGGGTGTATTTGTTAATGTTTGTTAATTGAATGAATTAACAAATATTAAAGAAATAAAAATGTTTTATTAAATCAATAAGTGTGAATTTTAATTAGCATGAATGTCATGCATTAAAATGGGGGTTACCTCATGTTGATGAGGGAGTTATCACCATAATGGGAATGAAGAGGGGACAATGAAGAGGAGGAGACCCCTTGGCCGGCCACCCCTTGGCTGCCCCTCCTCCTCTATATAAACCCCTCCCTCTCTCCCTTGACACACACTTCTTGATCCTCCCCTCCCTTGCATAGTTGCTGCCCAAATTCCGTCTCTGCTTAGCGAAGCTCTGCCGGAATTGTAGTTCGTAGTTCATACACTTAGAGAAGTGTGTGGAGGAGTATCCGGCGGATCCCTTCTTCCGCTGCCCCGCTGGACCGAGGGCGTGGAGGAGTCGACGTCGAGCTGTACGTGTGACCGAGCACGGGGGCGCTGCCACTTGTGGCGCCGGGTACACGATCTTGAGATCGTCAAGTGAACCACGACGTCGACTACGTCAAGTGAACAACTACGTCGACTACGTGTGTCTTCACCAACTCTCCATCGTCAACGTTTGTGCGGGAACGTAATCCCCGCTTACGGTCGTCGAGGGTTAGTTTCCGTTGCTACCATCTCGTAGAGTATCTTGGCCAGTTTATGCGTTCTTGCGTAGGAAAAATTTTGTTTTCTATGTTACGAACCCATCAATACCAACCCACTTTGTACAATGAGTGGGAGGCGCCAATGTGGATCTTCCCAACAATGCCCCGGGCTCCCCAAACTCATTGTTGGGAATAGCCAGAAGACTAGTTACCTTGAAGTGTTCTACTTTTAAACTTAAGTTAATGAACACTAGTATGATGATGTGTAATGCCTCTGTGATTGATTATCTGCTTGTAACAGACATATTTTGTTGTGTTATGTTTATCTGTATGACCAAGCAATGGAATAATCTTTTGTTGTTTGGATTTGCTAAATTGACATATTTTGTTGTGTTATGATTATCTGTATTTTGCTGTTACTTAAAAGCTAGGTACTGCCAATTCCCCCTCTAGCCTTCTCTGGAAGTTGTCATGTTCCCTCTGTTCTTTGCAAGATTTAGAAAATGCACCATTTTTGTTGATTGTTATGTGTTAGTTTTCGTGCAAAGCATTGATGTTCAGTTGGTGGATTTGTTAAATTGACATGATCTTGCAATATTCAGAAAGTGCAAAACATTGATGTTCAGTTGGTGGATTTGCAAGATTCAGAAAATGCACCATTTTTGTTGATTTTTATGTGTTAGTTTTCGTGCAAAGCATTGATGTTCAGTTGGTGGATTTGCTAAATTGACATGATCTAAGTACTCCAGCATCAGAAAATAGTAAATTAGTTAATGATACACACACAGTTGACATCGACTGATAGTTGACAGTACTAAATCTATATGCTGATCACACAAATTTTGTGCAATGTTTGAGAAGTGATTTGCTCAAGCATGGAAGGGCACATGAGCCAGCAGTCAGACTGACCATCTACTAGATCACATCAGAGAAATGAGATAAATGTTCAAGGAATTGGTTTCCAGTAATGTTACATAGAAATCATGGAACTACTCAAGAACCACAACCACCAGTAGATATTCATACAAGTCATAGAACAGGACAAGAAACACAACTGGAAGCAGAACAGTCTACTTGTCAAGAAGGAGAAGCATATGAGGATACTTGGCAAAAAGATGCCGCAGATAATCACATTTTTAATGCTACAGTTGACAGAAAGGTTGATGATCATAACTAAGTTCAGGACATAGTAGAGCAAGAGGATGATGCTGTCCTGGAACATGATAATCTGCAATTCACCAGAGAGCAAGAGCAACATAATAGAATCCAACGTATATGTGCATATTCAGAGAGTATTCAGCATATATATTCAAATTCAGAGAGAATTTAGATTTTGCATACCTGTTACTTCTCCATTTCTCTTAGAGCTGCTGGAATTGATAGAAGGCTGAGAACAGCCTCCATTTCTCCAGTACGAGAACAACCTCCGCATGATCACTGGCTTCCGCCCCAACTTCTCCTGCATGAGAACAGCCTCCTCCAGATCTTCCCAGTTCCCGATCCCAATCTTGCCAGATCTGCAGCGAGGAGAACCCGCCCGCAACCTCGAGGCCATGTCCCCTACGCGGCGCCAGCAGCGCTGTGATACTCTAAGATCTCGGTAGGCGAGCGAGAGCAGGAGCTTGAAGAACAATGGGAGGAGAAGAGAAAGGTTACGTGGATGAGGTACGCCACTTGGCAGCCACGGTGGCAAAGCAATAACGGGGTATCCTGCCAAGTGGAGCGCCGAGTTGTCACCGTAATGGAGATATTTGTGTTCAAACGATTTCAACCGGTATTATTTGGGCTATTCGAATTTGACCTAGAAATGACCCTCTCAGTAATTGACCCCATGAACTAGCGGTACCGCTGAGTGATTGCAGCGAAGAAAGGCACCTGTCAGCCTGTGCCAAACAACTTGGTGACCACAAACTGAATAGCTCTTGATCTTGGGGACCAGCATGAAGTTGAAGCAGTTGAATTTAGGATTGCAGAATTGGACACCTATAACATGTTCAGACCCACGGTGTCATTTTGGATGCCGGGCCGCCTATTTTATGATGACTGTATTATCTGTAGAACTCAGCCTGTTAAGGGTGCTTCTATCCCTATACACCACCGGGAAATGGCTCAGTAGCACGTGCGCTACCGAGCACCGTTTCGCTGAAGAGGTTTCGATGTGGGCTCGGCCCATTTAGTTCTTTTTGGCTAGCTCGTTCCTTTTTTTAATGGAAGTTCGTCTGGTTTATTTGTTTGCTTCTGCGAACGTGCCATGTCAGCGATTAGGATGGCACGACTCATCCAATACTTACACGTCCAGGTTAGGTTTCCTGTGCTTTATTTTTCCTTCTTTTATTTTCTTGTTCTTTATTTTTATTTTATTTTTTCCATAGTTTAGTTTACCATATTTCTGATTTTCTTAAGCTGTGTTTTACATTTTTCTCATGATTTTTTAAGTTTTTTTTAACTTTCTCATGATTATTTTCTTAAGATATGTTTTTTGATAGTTTAGTTTATAATTATTTCTCCCCTCTATAGTCGTTGTTTGTTTCGTGGACGCTATTTTTTATACCTATTTTATAGTCGTGATTTGTTCTATAGACTAATTTTTTGTTCCCCGTGTAGTCTTGATTGTGTTCAACAGCATAATTTTTTGTTCCCACTAGTCATTTTTTCCACAAAATCTATTTTTTGTTCCTTTTTCCTAGTGGTGATTTGTTTCGCGGAATAATTATTTCCTTTTTCATGTAACTTTATTTGTTCCGCAATCCAAAGTTTTGTTTACTTTGTAGTCGTGATTTGTTCCACAGACAATTTTTTGTTCCACATGTAGTCTTGATTTATTCAATGACATAATTTTTTGTTCCCTCTATAGTTATTAGTTCTATGGACTCTATTTTTTATTCCTTTTTCCTAGTCGTGATTTGTTTCGTAAGAGTAATTTGTTCTTTTCCATGTAACTTTATTTGTTCTACAAGCCAAAGTTTTGTTTCCTTTGTAGTCGTGATTTGTTTTGCGGACTAATTTTTTGTTTTCCATATAGTCTTGATTTGTTCAACGACATAATTTTTTGTTCCCCCTATAGTCATTTGTTCCATTGACTCTATTTTTTGTTCCTTTTTCCTAGTCTTGATTCGTTCCACGAAGTAATTTTTTATTTTCCATGTAACTTTATTTGTTCCACAGTCCAAAGTTTTGTTTCCATTGTAGTCGTGATTTGTTCTGTGGACTAATTTTTTGTTCCCGATGTAGTCTTGATTTGTTCAACGACATAATTTTCTGTTCCCTCTATAGTCATTTGTTCCACGGACTCTAGTTTTTGTTCATTTTTCCTAGTCGTGATTTGTTCCACGAAGTAATTTTTCTTTTCCATGTAACTTTATTTGTTCCACAATCCAAAGTTGTGTTTTCTTTCTAGTCGTGATTTGTTCCACGCACTTATTTTTTGTTCCCCATGTGATGGCTCGGTGATGATGGTGCCAGAAAATTTGTTGGCGTGTAGTTGATGAAGTAAATGACCGGCCAGTTGGAAACCCCAAGAGAAGGTTTTGATGAATATAGCAGCAAGTTTTCCCTCAGTTAAGAACCAAGGTTTATCGATCAGGAGAAAAGCAGATAATAACGACTGAAGGTGATGCGGACTGGCTTAGCGACAGCTTCGGACAATATATATATGGCGCCTCGTCCAAGCTTTGCTTTACTAGCTACAACGTGGAACCTGCACACAACACAACCAATTACTTTGTTCCCAACTTGCGATGAGGTTGTCAATCTCACCGTTTTGCTTGAAACAAAGGTTATGAGCGTATCGAGTGGAAAACAGTAGAAGTATACGAGTAAAGTAAATAGTGCGAGTAAAGTAAACATGTGATAGCAATATGATGGAAATAGGACCGGGGTCCACAGTTCACTAGTGGTGTCTCTCCATAAGATAAATAACACATGCTGGGTAAACAAATTACAGTTGGGCAATTGATAGAATAAAGATAAACGTGATATGTCAAGAAGATCACTATGAGATTTACTCTGGGCATTACAACAAAATACATAGACCGCCATCCAACTGCATCTATGACTAATAATCCACTTGTGGCGAATCAATCCGAGAACTCCACAAGTATTAAGTTGCGAACAACAGATAATTGCATTAAGCAAAGTGTGTAATGTAAACAAAGCATATGCCCTTGAGCATATGAATGTTGTTTTCTCCCTAGTAGCAACATCACATCTACAACCTTAGAGGTTTCTGTCACTCCCCCAGGTTAAATAGAGGCATGAACCCACTATCGAGCATAAATACCCCCTCTTGGAGTCACTAGCAACTACTCGGCCAAGATAGCTACTAACAACGGAGAGCATGCAAAATCATAAATAACATAGAGATAACATAAGATATAATTCAGTACAGCAACTCAATCATAACACCAATATTCATCGGATCCCAACAAACCAAACATGTAGAATTACATAACGGTGATCTCAATCATGTAGGGCAGCGCATGAGATCTAAACATGAAGCACATGGTGGAGAAGACAACCATCTAGCTACTGCTATGGACCCATAGTCCAAGGTAGACTACTCACTCATCGCTCCGGAGGCAAGCATGGCGATGAAGAAGACCTCCGGTGGCGATTCCCCTCTCCGGCAGGGTGCCGGGAAGAGCTTCTGGACCCTCCCGATCTTTGGGTCGACGGCGGCGGCGGATCGCGATGTGTTCTGGAAAAGTGATCGGGTACTTAGGTTTTTCCCGTCGGGGGGTCTTTATAGGCGAAGGGGCGATGTCAGAGGTGGCCCCAGGCCTCCTCACACCATGGCGGCGCGGCCAGGGGCTGGGCCGCGCCAGCCAGGTGTGAGGGGCCCTGGTGGCCCCTCTCCTTCTCTCCTTCGGATGACTGGAAGCTCCCGGACAAAATAAGACTTTAGGAACTTGTTTCATCCAATTCCGAGAATATTTCCTGTGTATCACTTCTGAAACACAAAAACAGCAGAAAACAGGGAACTGGCACTGTGGCAACTCGTTAATAGGTTAGTTTCGGAAAATGCAAAAAAGTGCCACTAAGTGTAACGAAACATTAGGCAAATGGTGTAAAAACAAGCATGGAGCATCAAAAATTATAGATACGTTGGAGACGTATCAAGCATCCCCAAGCTTAACTCCTGCTCGTCCTCGAGTAGGTAAGTGATAACAAAAGAATAATTTTTTAGGTGACATGCACCTACACAATCTTGATCATGTATGTAAGCATTTGTGAGCTGGGATCATAAGAACTTAAAACATGGGCATGAAAGATATAATCTTGACAATAAGAACTTAGCAACCATGTTGTAAACATGCAAATGAACACAAACAAAAGATCATGAAAATGAAACAATGAAAGTCAAACGTGTGTTCAAATCATAAGGAAAAACATACAAATAGTTTTCAGCTTGTCCTTCAAAGAGAGCAAAACATAAATGCATAGGACACCTTCAAGTTTAAGAGGGCGACTAGATACAAATAATTTAAGAACAAGTGAAACCAACAATATGAATCAATCAATGAAAACTTTGAGACAATGCACATTATACTAAGAATGACAACTATGCTCTCTTAATGGTGCATAAAGGAAGAAGGTGGTGACTCAACATAAAAGTAGAAGAAAGGCCCTTCGCAGAGGGAAGCAGTGATTGCAAGTTTTATAACTTTCAAAAATTATGGTACTTACCGGCTTTGAGCTCTCATTGCCCCCATCATAAGCATCTTGAATGGTTAAAGTTAATGCGAGAACAATTATGATGCATATGCTTGACAAATCATAAGTTGAAAACCTCTTGTCCCGTGAATACGAGTACCCAAACCTCATGCTACTTTACTTAGAGTCCCAAGCAAGGCTCTTGTCATTGTAAATATATGCATATCATTGAGAACCTCCAATGGGGTACCTCCGTGCCCGATGACATGGAACAAGCCCACATCAAAATGACAGGACAAGCAGACAATGAACACCTCGATATCTCTTTTATTTGCCATTTGTTCAGCTTTTTATTGTGAGATGCGTCGTTGAATGTTCACAATGGATATGCTGCAAATTTCCACCATAAATTATGCATAGCTTAGATTAGTGGCCC
This sequence comes from Dactylis glomerata, assembly GCA_007115705.1. Lineage (NCBI taxonomy): Eukaryota > Viridiplantae > Streptophyta > Magnoliopsida > Poales > Poaceae > Dactylis > Dactylis glomerata. The sequence continues at coordinate 3,258,803 of QXEO01000222.1, forward strand.
GGCGTTTCCCTAACACATATACAAACTCCATGATCCCCACAAGATTCCCAATTCATTTCACACCGCGGGCATCCATAAACAAAAGATCACGATATCAACTAAAATAAGAAGTGCAATGTTGAAAGCTTGCCCATGACTGCATGGCTGGGCTAGTCTCCAACTTACAACTTGCAAGCATAACAACTCAACATAAGACACCAGAATGTCAAATTTTTAAGAACAGGAAAAAGTAAAGTGTGCCTTCCGGTTTGTGAGAGCTTTACTGACTGAATTTCGCATAACACTGGTAAGAGTTTAATTTGAAGAGAAAATAAAAGCAAGTCAAATTTACTTGGAATAGCAAATTGCTAGTAGGTATGTATGGTGGACACTTTGGAAAACTTTGGCTTTTAGGAGTTGGATGCACGAGTAGAGCTCATACTCAGTACAAGGCGAGGGCTAGCAAAAGACTGGGAGCGACCAACTAAGAGAGCAATAATGGCCATAATCATGCAAAGCGACAAAGCGACATTAAAAGTAGCATAAGATGACATCAAAAGTCAAAAACTAAATGATCATAGAGGCTATTGGCGACTTTGTAAGAGTCTAACATGTGTGAGCATGCGCCAAGTCAACCCAAATAAAGCATCAAGGAGAAAACCAAAATAATGCTTCCATACAATAAAAACAACGCGTGATTTTTTCAAAGGCTCATTAAGCAATCTCAGTTATTTGAGACAAGTCATGCTACAGAAAAACCACTAAGCATACTATCAAAAAGACATCAAGCATGACATGAAAAAGCCTAAGCCGCAGTCTACACAAGCTCCTTCTTGTACCACTATTTTGCATAAAGCTTTTTCTCTTTTCCAACACCATTTGAAAATTTATAAACACCTCTTTTGATGAAAACCAATAAAGATCAGAGGCAAAAATACACCTTGATAAAAAGATATGACAAGGTCAGAACGCAAATCAAGGCGAAAACGAAAACCAAAAGCAGTAGCGGAAAAAGAAGAATACCCGGTGAAATTGTAAGAATGAAAAACAGAGTGTTCTTTGCAAATGAAAACGAGTACATCTCCTCCAAAGGAAATTTGTTGGGGTCCAACCATTTTTTGCAGCAAACAAAACTAAACTAACTAAGAAAACTAAAACAACTGACGCTCCAAGAAAAACACATAGTGCATGAAGCAATAAAAATATAGTGTTTTGAAAGGTGACCTAATTTTTGCCGATGAAGAAGGGGTGCCTCGGGGGCATCCCCAAGCTTTGATGCTTGTAATTCTTGGATATTTCTTGGGGTGATGCATGAGCATCCCCAAGCTTGAGCTTTTGTCCATTCTTCAACTCATCTCATCATTCTCCAATCCCTACACTTGAAAACTTCCTTCATACAAAACTAAACACAATTCTATTAGCAGCATTAGTGTAGGCATAACATATAATCAACCTCTTTTTGCTTCAAGTTTCAACTCAAAACCACCACATATATAGCAAATACTACTGTAGCAACCTCCCAAAAAGTTCCGTGATCAAAAGAACTCAAAAGAAAGCGATAAAGCGGCAAACACAAATATTGGCAGAAATCTGTCAAAACAGAACAGCTGATAAAGGCCGAATTTTTGAGGGGTTTTTTGTTGCTCAAATCAAAAAGTGTTCAACTAACGAAAGTTTGGATATAACCTGGGGAGTATGCACAAGAAATCGCAGGTCCAAAAGATATACAGAGAATTTATACGAATTTTTACGATGCAGCACCGAAAACAGTTTCAGGACAGCAACATCCCCAAATCTTTACCTCACTCGAATTAGAGGCTTCTCTTGGCACAAAAACGAAATAAACAAGATAAGGAGCGGTCATTACAGTAGTAATGACTTCCAAGACTCAAATAAAAGAAAAAATACTGAAAATAAAATATTGGGTTATCTCCCAAGAGTGCTTTTCTTTAACGCCTTTGAGCTAGGCGCAGAAAACTGTGAATCAAGTAATAATGAAAGGGGGATCAGGATCTACTATAGGAATAAAGAAATGAATACTATCCAATTGAGGTTTTGAGTATACCTTGTAATCACGCTTTGGTACACTATTTTCATCAAAAAGATTTTCAGGACAAATCCAACTAGTATTAGCTACCAAGGCATTATGAATTCCTACAAGCTTACAAGGTATTGGCAATCTAGAATCTTCGTTGGGTGTACCAACAATTTCAACAGGCGAGCCAAGCTTATTAAACTTCTTAAAAACTTTCCTAGCCTTAATTGCAACATCTCTAAATTCTATACGCAAAGTTTCCAAGATAAAAGCTTTCTTTTCGGGATCCTTAATTTCGTGAAGCTTAAGGAACATGTATTGCATAAAAGGATTAAGACTAGCAAACCTAGTTTCCAACATGTGAATCAAATAAGCAGAAGCAACTTCAATACTAGGAGCTAGCTCAACCAAAGATTTTTCCTCAACTTCCTTATGCATACTAATGTGATTAAAGAACTCCTCAATGTTACTTTTTCCAATAATTGAACCACTACCTACTGAGAGGTCCTCCAGAACATACTTAGGGAACGGCATGATGAACTAAAAGTAAAGAAATAACAACTACCAATGATTCTAATTTTTTTGGGTTTTTGATATAAAACGATGCAGGTAAAATAAATAAAGTAAAGCAAAACAATAACAAAGTAAAGGATGTGTGTGCAAAAACTCCCCTCGCAGAAGTCTTCCACTCTTCCCCGGCAACGGCGCCAGAAAACTGATTGATAGCTCGGTGATGATGGTGCCAGAAAACTTGTTGGCGTGTAGTTGATGAAGTAAATGACCGGCCAGTTGGAAACCCCAAGAGAAGGTTTTGATGAATATAACAGCAAGTTTTCCCTCAGTTAAGAACCAAGGTTTATCGATCAGGAGAAAAGCAGACAATAACGACTGAAGGTGATGCGGACTGGCTTAGCGATAGCTTCGGACAATTTATATATGGCACCTCGTCCAAGCTTTGCTTTGCTAGCTACAACGTGGAACCTGCACACAACACAACCAAGTACTTTGTTTCCAACTTGCGATGAGGTTGTCAATCTCACCGGTTTGCTTGAAACAAAGGTTATGAGCGTATCGAGTGAAAAACAGTAGAAGTATACGAGTAAAGTAAACAGTGCGAGTAAAGTAAACAGGTGATAGCAATATGATGGAAATAGGACCGGGGTCCACAGTTCACTAGTGGTGTCTCTCCATAAGATAAATAACACATGCTGGGTAAACAAATTACAGTTGGGCAATTGATAGAATAAAGATAAACGTGATATGTCAAGAAGATCACTATGAGATTTACTCTGGGCATTACAACAAAATACATAGACCGCCATCCAACTGCATCTATGACTAATAATCCACTTGTGGCGAATCAATCCGAGAACTCCACAAGTATTAAGTTGCGAACAACAGATAATTGCATTAAGCAAAGTGTGTAATGTAAACAAAGCATATGCCCTTGAGCATATGAATGTTGTTTTCTCCCTAGTAGCAATAGCACATCTACAACCTTAGAGGTTTCTGTCACTCCCCCAGGTTAAATAGAGGTATGAACCCACTATCGAGCATAAATACCCCCTCTTGGAGTCACTAGCAACTACTCGGCCAAGATAGCTACTAACAACGGAGAGCATGCAAGATCATAAACAACATAGAGATAACATAAGATATAATTCAGTACAGCAACTCAATCATAACACCAATATTCATCGGATCCCAACAAACCAAACATGTAGAATTACATAACGGTGATCGCAATCATGTAGGACAGCTCATGAGATCTAAACATGAAGCACATGGTGGAGAAGACAACCATCTAGCTACTGCTATGGACCCATAGTCCAAGGTAGACTACTCACTCATCGCTCTGGAGGCAAGCATGGCGATGAAGAAGACCTCCGGTGGCGATTCCCCTCTCCGGTAGGGTGCCGGGAAGAGCTTCTGGACCCTCCCGATCTTCGGGTCGACGGCGGCGGCGGATTGCGATGTGCTCTGGAAAAGTGATCGGGTACTTAGGTTTTTCCTGTCGGGGGGTCTTTATAGGCGAAGGGGCGATGTCAGAGGTGGCCCCAGGCCTCCTCACACCATGGCGGCGCGGCCAGGGGCTGGGCCGCGCCAGCCAGGTGTGAGGGGCCCTGGTGGCCCCTCTCCTTCTCTCCTTTGGATGACTGGAAGCTCCCAGACAAAATAAGACTTCAGGAACTTGTTTCGTCCAATTCCGAGAATATTTCCTGTGTATCACTTCTGAAACACAAAAACAGCAGAAAACAGGGAACTGGCACTGTGGCAACTCGTTAATAGGTTAGTTCCGGAAAATGCATAAAAGTGCCACTAAGTGTAATGAAACATTAGGCAAATGGTGTAAAAACAAGCATGGATCATCAAAAATTATAGATACGTTGGAGACGTATCACCACGTAGTCTTGATTTGTTCAACGACATAATTTTTTTTCCTCTATAGACATTTGTTCCACAGACTATATATTTTTTGTTCCTTTTTCCTAGTCGTGATTTGTTCTGTGAAGTATTTTTTCTTTTCCATGTAACTTTATTTGTTCTGTAATCCAAAGTTTTGTTTTCTTTGTAGTCGTGATTTGTTCCGTGGACTAATTTTGTATTCCCCATGTAGTCTTGACTTGTTCAACGGCATAATTTTTTGTTCCCTATATAGTCATTGTTCCGTGGACTCTATTTTTTGCTCCTTTTTTCTAGTCGTGGTTTGTTCCGTGAAGTAATTTTTTTCTTTTCCATGTAACTTTAGTTGTTCCGCAATCCAAAGTTTTTGTTTTGTTTGCAGTCGTGATTTGTTTCGCGAACTAATTTTTTGTTCCCTATGTAGTTTTGATTTGTTCAACGGCATAATTTTTTGTTCCCTCTATAATCATTTGTTCTAGGGACTCTATTTTTCGTTACTTTTTTCTAGTCGTGATTTGTTTCGTGAAGTAATTTTTATTCCACATAGATGTGATTTGTGTTCCTTATACACTAAAATAATTATCCCAACTGTAGTCATGATTTATCCAATTTTCTGTCAACATATATCTTCTACATCTAAGGTTTTGTTTCTTGGGCGCTGCAAATTATTACACGTTTAGTATTTGTACTTTTGGGCCTAGCCAGAACCAATGAATGACAAAGCTTTAGCTCCTTTCAAAACAAGTTAGACACGACCAGTAGGCAGGAGCAGACGTCACGCACCTAGCTAGCAGTCAAAGCGACACACACAGTGAACAGTTGAAAACTAGTAGAACGCGACAGCTTGGCAATGCCTACGTATCGTACAATAGCCATGCATGCTCATCGTCCAATAAATAAAAGGCATGCACAACACTGACAGGCTGATACCACATGCACGGTTCTGCATCTTTCATTTAGTCCCACCTCGCCTAGCTAACGACGTACGGAACTGCTTAAAAACCCAGATCCCTTGGAGCAATCGTACTTCCTGGACGTGTGTTCTCAATCCTCTCCGACCGCAGCACGGCAATTTGGACAAAAATAACTCAAAGTTCAAACAAATTTAAAAAATAAATCTTTAGCGAAACTATTTTACTGAATTAATCTTTTTTGCAGCGTTATTAAGCACGGCGCGATAAAAGTAGCTGCGGCGCCTTTTATTGTGACGCAGCAGAACTGCTACGTAATAATAGAACACACAAGCTGTGTGTCTTCTATATTAAGGTAGAGAAAAGTTTGAGTTTACAAGACGGCCTGAGCAAGTCTAAGAGACCAAGCTCGAGCACTCCACAACAACACCACAACGCATGCAATCAGAGCAAAAGAACAACTACTCACTATCTATCCACCTTCCACAGAGCTTGGCGCGTTTCCACTGGTCGAAATCAGCCTTGATCTTCCGAACCAGCTCCAACGACATGGTGGCGAACTTGTCAAACACGCGGCTATTCCGCTCGAGCCACAGACTTCTCGTAACTAGCAGGACAAGAGCGTTCAACTCTTTACGATCTCGCCTTGTAACCGCATTGGACAAGTGACTCCACCATGTCGCAAAATCATCCACAACCGACGGGGTGAACCTGTGCAGCCGCAGCTCCAGAAGCAAGAAGTACCACACCTGACGGGAGAAGGAGCAATTGATGGCGATGTGAGCACCTGTTTCAGGCTCTTGGCAGCATAACACACATTGACTAGGATGATCCAACCCCCTCCTCTCAAGGCGGTCCGCAGTCCACAGGCGATCATGCAGCGCAAACCAAGTGTGAAGCTTGTGCACTAGAGGCGCCCCGGCAGACCACAACTCCTCTGCTGCCATCATATCCGTCCTCCCAAGGAAGAAAGCATGGTAGGCTGAGCTTGCAGAGTAAGTGCCGTTTGCCGTTAGCTTCCAGGTTACCTTGTCCTCCTCCATGCTTAGACTGACTATGCTCAGTGTCTCCCACAGCTCCACGAATTCAGCAATTGCCGGAATCGACAGTGAACTACTACGTTGAACGAACGGGTCCCACATCGGGTCGTGGGGCGCCATTCTGCTTGGCGTCGTTACTCTGTACGTTTTACAATCATCGATGCATGCACTCAAGCAACTTTTCAGAGCAGTACACATCAAGCACGGTACGCATTCATTACTACTCGTTCTTTTTGAATTAGCATGCATGCAGTAATTCACTGCAACGAGCGAGGCGGCCGATCGCCCTTGTATCGTCCTTCTTAATTTATGTTCTTTTTCAATTTTGCCCAACTTGTTGCGAATTTGCGATCGATGCGCCCAGACCACCATGTGGGCCATAGGCTGATCAGTATTTTTATTAGTCAGCGGGGCCGCCTAATACATGCATGCACGTAATTAGGTGTTGTACGAGGCTTTTTTTTTGGTTCATGTGATGCACATGGCATAAGAGCTACCTAGCTACTATTAATGTTTACATGGAACTTTACCAACCATTAATATTTCACCAAAATAATCATGAAACTTTACCAACCATTAATGTTTACATGGATTATATAATATCTTTTTGGTGAAATATTATTTGTATCTTTTTTTAAAATTATTTAGCATAAAGTGGCCATATTTTATAGGGTTCACCGGACGAAGTCGACTTTTATCTCGCAGTCGATTATTTTGGGAATTTAGTGTCACTTGCACCGTCATGAATTTAGGTTAATATTAGACCAACACCATCGGTGATGATACATATGTAAATAAACTAGTAATATATTGTAGGGTCCTAACACCCCCTTCTTTCCTTCTCAAGAATCCCAAACCCTAGTGCTCGTTGATGTTAGCCAAAATTAATGATTTTTGCAATTTTATATACAAGAATCAAGTAATTCTGACAACTAATGACTTTTTATTGGGAGGTCGAGGTCTGTTTTTATTTCCAAGAAAAATGGAAATAAAGTATCAATATGAGAAGTGTCATTCACAAAATTGAGAAAAAAGGCATTACGAAAACGCACGGAAGGCTCATGTATATGTTTTTTTCTTTGATAAAGATCATTTATTAATATCGTAGAGATACCAATTACACCCAGCCTCTACAATAACACAGTGCCGTAATGGCATTACGGATGCACACAGCCAAAATAAATAAAAGAAGAATTATAAAAAAAGAAAAATCCCGCTACAGTGATCTATTTCTTATAGCAGTAGTACAACCACCACCAAGACCGGGCGGAGAGGGCGCCGCCACCGCAGCACCAGTCGGGACGCGAGGGACCTCCGCCGCTGCCACGCCGCCCAGACTTTGCCAGACGATGGAGCCGGCGGGGCCTCCCCAGTGCGGGCTCATCCGCTCATGTATATGTGATCAGATCATTACAAGCACTTGTCTTTATTCATGTTAGTGAACACCCTTGTGAAAAGTCATCTACACAGACACAATGCCCATCAATCCATATTCAATACACCGTACACCAATCTGGAACTGGAACTCTTCGTGCATGTGTTAATCTATGAGAATACTGCACAAAGACAAATTCATCTGCTGGCTTACGACTTACGACTGGAGAGGAGTACAAGGGAGGGACTTAGAGGGCTCTGCGTCATGCAGGAGCAGACAACGGCAGTCACGGCACCCGGCGTCGGGAGAGAGAGAGGCGGCTCTCGATATGGACGCAGCTAAGACGTCAGCCTCGGTTGCAGCGAATTAATGCATGCGCCAAGTCAAAAAGAACGAGTAGGAGTGAATACGTGCGTGCGTCGGGGACAGAGCTTTGATGAAACGCGCCTTGAGAGCAAGAGCAATAGTATAGCCGGCAGCTGGCTATAAGCCATTGCCACGTCATCTATAGCCAGCTTTATAGTCAATATGTACAATAGCTAGCTACAAAAGTGTACTACTTTATGGTTGTATGACCCACTTGACACTCTCACAAAGCACCTAGGAGCACGTGCTGTAGCTAGCTCTTGCATGAGAGCTCACTCATCTTCTCTCTCCTATTCTCTCTCCTCCAACTAAGCACAAATATATTATTTTAATCCTTATAGCCAGCTGACTGGGCTCTATTGTACTTGCTCTGATGCGTACTGCTCTGAAAAGTTGCTCATGAGTCCATACATCAATGATTGTAAGACGTACGAGTAAACAAAGCTAATTGTGCGTACGAGTAAACGAAGCTAATTGTGCCACGCCATAGAACATGGCGCCACAGGCCACTGTGCCGCGCCAAGCAGAGCGGCGCCGCACGACTCGATGCGGGACCTACTCGTTCAACGTGGTAGTTGTGCCGCGCCACAATAAAAGACGCCGCAGCTACTTTTGCCGCGCCGTGTTCAATGACGCTGCAAAAAAGGTTAGTCTAGTGAAATAGTTTTGCCAAAAATTTATTTTTAAATTTATTTAAACTTTAGGTTATTTTTGTTCAAATTGCCCCGCAGCACAGATTGTCTTGGCCCTACGAGGAAGCGAAACTTCCCTGTAAATCTTGATGGGCTGGCCCAAACCCGAGATCCTTAAGCGAAACAAAAGGATAGCAGCACGCGGGCGCCACGGAGAAGCACCCACACCAGCGTGGTCGCACTGACCAGGCGCCGCACACCCCAACTGTGGTCTTGGGTCAGCCTAGTTTTTCTTTTTTTTCTTCCTTTTTCCCCTTTTTCTTTTCTGTTTTAATGGTTACTATCAAATTGGGCTCAAATGTAAGATGTTGGTAGAACTTTCATTCACAAAACTTTAGTTCTTGTGATGACACCACGCAACATGCATAGTTGGCAAGTCCTATTCCTACTTGACTGACAACATGCATCGGTTTGTATACATCTCTGCTTGCACCTGTTAGAAAAATCTCTTAGCAATGACAGAACTTCAGTTGGCTGACCTGGATATTCTTGTATGCACCAGTTAGAAAAAATCTTAATGTGTCCTTATTGCAAGGGGCATCTTGATCTTGATACTCTAATCGGAAGTTATGTTATATGTCAAGGTGAAAAAAATATGAAGACTTCTGCATTTGTTCTAGAGAAGTCAAATTCAACGCAGAAAATAAAATATAATATGTCAAGGGTCAAACGTGGGGAGTAATTTGCAGATGGGTGGTGAGTAAGATGCTGACCTTGTTGATGAAAGACCGGTAGACACCGCGAGCTCACGGCCTTTGAAGGCTTCAGTGAGTTCATTTCTCGCAACCTTGAGCGGCAAATGCAAAAGAGCTTGATAGGTGGAGGTTGACCCGGCAACCTAAGGCGAGCTATGAGATGGCGCTGGTGGCCAGGTACATCACATGCATCTTGTCGAGAAGAAAGGCCGCTGACGAGATTGGCATGGGGTGACAGATGTTGAAGGTTTTTTACAATGGAAACAAAAATAGAGGATGACTTGTGGTTGCAAGGTATAACATGGTACTAGTGTCAATGTGCGATAATTTCTTATGAAACTAATCTAGTTACTTCTTTCCATTTTTTGGTTTTTGTTTTTGTGTTGCGGAGAGCCTCTCCCACACCGACACGGTGCTCTCCGCAACACAAAAACAAAAACCAAAAAATGGAAAGAAGCACATTAGTTAGGTCGGTAGTTAGTGCGCAAAATGGAAATAATTGTTGGCGAATGATGCATACTTACAATTAGATGCGAATGTAAGGAAAATGGTGAACCAGAAGACGCAATCAGTAAGCATCGCCGCACTGGCAGTCCAGCACTTATCCGCCGGCGAAACAAGTAAGGGCACGTAATTACACTAATGAAATAAGATAAACACTATCTCACCATAAATAACATAGAGTGTATGCAAATAAAAATCCTCAGATTTTATTTCTCATTCAATAATTTTATTTCCCAATTTACTACAGATTTATCACCGAAATATACTATATTAGAATCATGTATCTTTTAGGGCTGGCCCATAGATATTGTGGGCCCTAGGACAACGCGATATTAAGGGCCTATTGTTCGTAGTCCTGGAGGTTCCCTACGGCAAGGGGGAATGCCCCCCCCCCCTACTTCATAAATTATTTAAAGATATCTCTAATATTTATATATATATATATATTACTCAAAGTTTAAGCATTATTAGTGTTCTTGGATCCGTCAACAATCTTGTTCAAGCTCCGTCGCTTGGTCACACACAAGAAAAATATTACTGTAATGTAATTACAAATTAAATAACCCATGTGTTTGATAGATCTATAGCGTTGTTTTGCATATTTGATATATTCCATAAAGAGGGCCAGCGTTGTGCTCTACATATTTTGGAAGGTCACTGAGAAATTGTGGCATCAATTTTTTTGGAATTTTGGAGTATTTTATTTTAGAAAAAAAGGAGTCATCTTCTATATCTAAATAGGAGCCCCCCACTACCTATTTATCTTAACATGCAAGCATGCCACATCATCTCCATCAGTTACCGTTTAGTTGTAGGTCACGTCAGCACAAAGTTTTTTTTACTAGGAACACCATTATTCCAGTAAGAGGGCGCAGCGGACTCGCTGGCCACCAGACATCTTACAGACTCCGGGACACTGTCCCACCAAACGACTCGGTTCTCCTCCTGAGCAGCGCCTAACGCAGCTAGCTCATGGGCAGCCTTATTACAACCACGATGTGCAAAAACCACCTCAACAGAGATAAAGTTCAACAAAATAAACAGACGCAGGTCTTTAAACAACACTCCTTCAGGTGATAGATCAAAGTCAGAACCATTCAGTCCCGCAACAAGGTTCTTCGAGTCAGATTCCAGCACAATTCGACCCATGCTGCAATCTGTCGCTGCTTGTACTGCCTCTCCACACGCTAAGGCCTCCGCTTGCAGAGCACTAGCAGCATACCGAATCTTCCCAGCTCCCGCAAGCCTCGCTGCCCCATCGGAGTCCCGGGCAATAAAACCCCATCCTCCTGTACCTTTAGTAGCATGGAAAGCCCCATCAAAATTAATCTTTATGACTTCTTCCCTTGGTTTCCGCCACTTCGGCGCCGGACATGTCTGTGTCGCCTCCTTGACTGTGCAACAAGCCTGGAGAGATTCTCTAGCCCAGTACCTAGCCTGTCCCATCAGCTCTTCCAACGAGATCGATTTTCCCTCCGTATTAATTTTGTTCCTCCTAAGCCAGTGATACGTCTCAAACGTATCTATAATTTTTGATGCTCCATGCTTGTTTTTACACTATTTGCCTATTGTTTCGTTACACTTAGTGGCACTTTTATGCATTTTCCGGAACTAACCTATTAACGAGTTGCCACAGTGCCAGTTCCTTATTTTCTGCTGTTTTTATGTTTCAGAGTAATACACAGGAAATATTCTCAGAATTGGACGAAACCACATCCTAAAGTCTTATTTTACCCGGAAGCTTCCAGAGATCCAAAGGAGAGTAGGAGGGGGGCCACCAGGGCCCCACACGCAGGGGCAGTGGGGCCAGCCCCCTGGGCGTGCGGGGCCCATGTGAGGGAGCCTGGCCCCTCCTCTGACATCGCCCCTTCGCCTATAAAGACCCCCCGACGGAAAAAACCTAAGTACCCGATCAGATTTCCAGAACAAATCGCGATCCACCGCCGCCGTCGACCCGAAGATCGGGAGGGTCTAGAAGCTCTTCCCGGCACCCTGCCGGAGAGGGGAATCGCCACCGGAAGTCTTCTTCATCGCCATGCTTGCCTCCAGAGCGATGAGTGAGTAGTCTACCTTGGACTATGGGTCCATAGCAGTAGCTAGATGGTTGTCTTCTCCACCATGTGCTTCATGTTTAGATCTCATGAGCTGCCATACATGATTGAGATCACCGTTATGTAATTATACATGTTTGGTTTGTTGGGATCCGATGAATATTGGTGTTTATGATTAAGTTGTTGTACTGAATTATATCTTTTGTTATCTCTATGTTGTTTATGATCTTGCATGCTCTCCGTTGTTAGTAGCTATCTTGGCCGAGTAGTTGCTAGTGACTCCAAGAGGGGGTATTTATGCTCGATAGTGGGTTCATGCCTCTATTTCACCTGGGGGAGTGACAGAAACCTCTAAGGTGGTAGATGTGCTGTTGCTACTAGGGAGAAAACAACATTCATATGCTCAAGGGAATATGCTTTGTTTACATTACACACTTTGCTTAATGCAATTATCTGTTGTTCGCAACTTAATACTTCTAGGGTGTTCGGATTGATATCCCCGGGAGTGGATTATTAGTCATAGATGCAGTTGGATGGCGGTCTATGTATTTTGTTGTAATGCCCAGAGTAAATCTCATAGTGATCTTCTTGACATATCACGTTTATCTCTATTCTATCAATTGCCCAACTGTAATTTGTTTACCCAGCATGTGTTATTTTATCTATGGAGAGACACCACTAGTGAACTATGGACCCCGGTCCTATTTCTATCATATTGCTATCACCTGTTTACTTTACTCGCACTGTTTACTTTACTCGCACTGTTAACTTTACTCGCATACTATATTGTTTTCCACTCGATACACTCATAACCTTTGTTTCAAGCAAACCGGTGAGATTGACAACCTCATCGCAAGTTGGGAATAAAGTATTTGTTTGTGTTGTGTGCAGGTTCCGCATCACCTTCAGTCGTCATTGTCTCTCCTCTCCTGACCGATATTAAACCTTGGTTTCTTAACTGAGGGAAAACTAGCTGCTATACTCATCATACCTTCCTCTTGGGGTTCCCAACGGGCTGGTTATCCACCACGCACAAGGACAGTTTGCTCCCGCGCCATCAGCTAATTTTCTGGGCGCCATCAAAGGGATCAGCTAATTTTCTGGCGCCGTTGCCGGGGAGGAAGAGAAGACTTCTGCGAGGGGAGTTTTTCGCACACACATTCTTTACTTTGTTATTGTTTTGCTTTACTTTATTTATTTTACCTGCATTGCTTTTTATCAAAAACCCAAAAAAAATTAGAATCCTTGGTAGTTGTTTTTACTTGTTTACTTTCGTTTTGCTGAAATGGCCAATCCTGAAAACACCAAGTTGTGTGACTTTACTAGCACAAACAATAGTGATTTTATCTGCACACCTATTGCACCACCTATTCCTGCTGCAAACTTTTATGAGATTAAGCCTGCTTTATTGAACCTTGTTATGAAAGAGCAATTTTCTGGTGCTAGTACTGAAGATGCTGCAGCTCATCTCAACAATTTTGTTGAGCTATGTGAGATGCAGATATATAAGGATGTTGATAGTGATATTATTAAGCTCAAGTTGTTTCCTTTTTCTTTGAGAGGAAAAGCTAAAGATTGGTTGCTGTCTTTGACTAAGAATAGTATTGATTCATGGGCTAAGTGTAAGGATGCTTTTATTGGTAGATACTATCCTCCTGCTAAGATTATATCCTTGCGTAGCAATATTATGAAGTTTACTTAGTTTGATAATGAACATGTTGCTCAAGCTTGGGAAAGAATGAAATCTATGATAAAGAATTGCCCCACTCATGGACTGACTACTTGGATGATTATCCAAACTTTTTATGCAGGACTGAATTTTTCTTCAAGGAACCTACTTGATTCAGCTGCTGGAGGCACTTTTATGTCCCTTACCTTGGGCGCCGCATCAAAGCTACTCGACAACATGATGGTAAATTATTTCGAATGGCACACCGAGAGAGCTCCACAAGGTAAGAAGGTAAATTCTGTTGAGGAAACCTCTTCCTTGAATGATAAGATTGATACCATTATGGCTATGCTTACTAATGATAGGACTCATGTTGATCCTAATAATGTTCCTTTGGCCTCTCTGGTTGCTCAAGAAGAGCAAGTTGATGTGAATTTCATTAGAAACAATAATTTTAACAACAATGCTTATAGGAACAATTTTGCTAGTAACAATTATAGGCCGTATCCTTCTACCAATGGTAATGGTTATGGTAACTCTTATGGTAATTCCTACAACAACACTAGGGCCGCGCCCTCCGAGCTTGAGGTAATGCTCAAGGACTTCATCGGTAAGCAAACTGCTTTTAACAAGTCTGTTGAGGAAAAGTTAGGCAAAATTGATATTCTTGCTTCTAAAGTTGATAGCCTTGCTCATGATGTTGAACTTCTGAAATTAAAAGTGTTTCCTAATGATGTGAAAGAGAACAATGTTTTTGCTACCGCTAATGCTATCCAAGTTGGAATTGATGAAAATATTAGATTGTTAGCGGACTTGCATGCCAGGTGGGAAAGAGAAGATGAGATGGCTAGAGAGATGAAGGTATGTACTATTACTACCTCTAATGATGTTGCTCCTAATGTTAGCAATCCTCTTACTTTGATTGGTGTAGAGAAAACTCCCACTCCTTGTGTTAAAAAGCCTAAAACTGCCAAAACTTTTTCTCAAAAGAGTGCTGAAATTTTTCGGAGTGTGGGAGATGATAGCTCTATTTCTTTTAATGATTTTGATGTTGATGGCTGCAATATATCTGAAGTAATTTTATTCTTGCAAAAGCTTGCTTTGACTCCCAATGCTAGTTCTTTAAATATTGCTTTTACTAAGCATATTACCAATGCTCTCATAAAGATTAGGGATGAAAAGTTGAAGCAAAAAGCCTCTGTTCCCAAGAAGTTAGAAGATGGTTGGGAACCCATCATTGATATGCATGTTAATGGTTATGATTGCCATGCTTTATGTGATCTAGGTGCTAGTATTTCTATCATGCCTAGAAAGATTTATGATATGCTTGATTTACCACCGCTTGAAAAGTGTTATTTTGATGTTCCTATTGCTGATGTTGCTAAGAAGAAACCTTTGGGAAGAATTAATGATGTTCTTATTGTGGTTAACAATAACCTTGTTCCCGTTGATTTTCTCGTTATGGACGTTGAATGCCATGCTTCATGTCCTATTATTTTGGGAAGACCCTTTCTTCGAACTGTAGGTGCTATCATTGATATGAGGGAAGGCACTATCAAGTATCAATTCCCACTAAAGAAAAGTATGGAACACTTCCCTAGGAAAAGAAAGAAATTGCTTTTTGACTCTATTTTTAGAGCAAACTATGAGCTTGATGCTTCATCGCTTCATGTTACTTGATTCGCAATTTTCTGCGCCTAGCTCAAAGGCGTTAAAGAAAAGCACTCTTGGGAGATAACCCAATGTTTTCTTTTCAGTACTTTTTCTTTTATTTGAGTCTTGGAAGTCATTACTACTGTAATGACCGCTCCTTATCTTGTTTATTTCGTTTTTGTGCCAAGAGAAGCCTCTAATTTGAGTGAGGTAAAGATTTGGGGATGTTGCTGTCCTGAAACTGTTTTCGGTGCTGCACCGTAAAAATTCGTGAAAATTCTCTGTTTATCTTTTGGACCTGCGATTTCTTGAGCATATGCCCCAGGTTATATCCAAACTTTTGTTAGTTCAACACTTTTTGATTTGAGCAACAGAAAATCCCTCAAAACTTCGACCTTTGTCAGCTGTTCAGTTTTGACAGATTTCTGCCAATATTTGTGTTTGCCACTTTATCGCTTTTTTTTAGTTCTTTTGATCACAAAACTTTTGGGGAGGTTGCTACAGTAGTATTTGCTATATATGTGGTGGTTTTGAGTTGAAACCTGAAGCAAATAGAGGATTGATTATATGTTATGCTTACACTAATGTTGCTAATAGAATTGTATTTAGTTTTGTATGAAGGAAGTTTTCAAGTGTAGGGATTGGAGAATGATGAGATGAGTTGAAGAATGGACAAAAGCTCAATCTTGAGGATGCCCATGCATCACCCCAAGAAATATCCAAGAAGTACAAGCGTCAAAGCTTGGGGATGCCCCCGAGGCACCCCTTCTTCATCCGCAAAAATCAGGTCACCTTTCAAAACACTATATTTTTATTGCTTCATGCACTATGTGTTTTTCTTGGAGCGTCAGTTGTTTTAGTTTTCTTAGTTGGGTTAGTTTGTTTGTTTGCTGCAATAAATGGTTGGACCCCAACAAATTTCTTTTGGAGGAGATGTACTTGTTTTCATTTGCCAAGAACACTCAGTTTTTCACTCTTATCGTTCATCGAGTGTTCTTCTTTTTCTGCTACTGCTTTTGGTTTTCGTTTTTGCCTTGATTTGCATTCAGACCTTGTCATATCTTTTCATCAAGGTGTATTTTTGCCTCTGATCTTTATTGGTTTTCATCAAAAGAGGTGTCTTTAAAAATTTCAAATGGTGTTGGAAAAGAGAAAAAGCTTTGTGCAAAATAGTGGTACAAGAAGGAGCTTGTGTAGACTGCGGCTTAGGCTTTTTCATGTCATGCTTGATGTATTTTTGATAGTATGCTTAGTGGTTTTGCTGTAGCATGACTTGTCTCAAATAACTGAGATTGCTTAATGAGCCTTTGAAAAAATCATGCGTTGTTTTTATTCTATGGAAGCATTATTTTGGTTTTCTCCTTGATGCTTTATTTGGGTTGACTTGGCGCATGCTCACACATGTTAGACTCTTACAAAGTCGCCAATAGCCTCTATGATCATTTAGTTTTTGACTTTTGATGCCATCTTATGCTTCTTTTAATGTCGCTTTGTCGCTTTGCATGATTATGGCCATTATTGCTCTCTTAGTTGGTCGCTCCCAGTCTTTTGCTAGCCCTCGCCTTGTACTGAGTATGAGCTCTACTCGTGCATCCAACTCCTAAAAGCCAAAGTTTGCCATTGTGTCCACTATAAATTCCTATGCATGGTATTTGTAAGCCATTCCAAAGTAAAATTTTCATGTGCTACCTTTCAAAAACCTTCAAAACACTTCTCGTTTTGTGACATTGTTTTCAGCTCATGGGGACGTAGTGGTCGGATTTGCTATCTTCCATATTGCTTATTCCAAAAATAAAAATAAAAAGAGAAAAAAAAAAGAAAGAAAAAAAAAGGCACTCCTCCAAGGAATGTGAATGTTGGTGGGCACCCGATGGAATCGGTTAGCCATGGTTTGTGAAAGGAAAAAAAGGTGGGGAGGAGTGCCAAGCTTTATAAAAGAGCACAAAAGTGCCAATCTCTCTCTCAAAAACTTGCTTCATTTTTGTATGGAAGATAGTAAGAACCCCATTGCCAGTCGTTGACAAAGACAACCACCTCTCAAAACTAATTTTTATCTCTCTGTTTTACAAATGAAAAGCTCTAGCACATGTTTAATCACTCCTTCCCTCTGCGAAGGGTCTTTCTTTTACTTTTATGTTGAGTCACCACCTTCTATCTTTATGCACCATTAAGAGAGCATAGCTGTCATTCTTAGTGTGATATGCATTGTCCCAAAATTCATTGATTGATTCATACTGTTGGTTTCACTTGTTCTTAAATTATTTGTATCTAGTCGCCCTCTTAAACTTGAAGGTGTCCTATGCATTTATGTTTTGCTCTCTTTGAAGGACAAGCTGAAAACCATTTGTATGTTTTTCCTTATGATTTGAACACACGTTTGACTTTCATTGTTTCATTTTCATGATCTTTTGTTTATGTTCATTTGCATGTTTACAATATGGTTGCTAAGTTCTTATTGTCATGATTATATCTTCATGCCCATGTTTTAAGTTCTTATGATCCCAGCTCACCAATGCTTACATATATGATCAAGATTGTGTAGGTGCATGTCACCTCAAAAATTATTCTTTGTTATCACTTACCTACTCGAGGACGAGCAGGAGTTAAGCTTGGGGATGCTTGATACGTCTCAAACGTATCTATAATTTTTGATGCTCCATGCTTGTTTTTACACCATTTGCCTATTGTTTCGTTACACTTAGTGGCACTTTTATGCATTTTCCGGAACTAACCTATTAACGAGTTGCCACAGTGTCAGTTCCCTGTTTTCTGCTATTTTTGTGTTTCAGAGTGATACACAGGAAATATTCTCGAAATTGGACGGAACCACATCCTGAAGTCTTATTTTACCCGGAAGCTTCCAAAGATCCGAAGGAGAGTAGGACGGGGGCCACCAGGGCCCCACACGCAGGGGCGGCGCGGCCAGCCCCCTGGGCGCGCGGGACCCGCGTGAGGGAGCCTGGCCCCTCCTCTGGCATCGCCCCTTCGCCTATAAAGACCCCCCGACGGAAAAAACCTAAGTACCCGATCAGATTTCCAGAACACATCGCGATCCGCCACCGCCGTCGACCCGAAGATCGGGAGGGTCCAGAAGCTCTTCCCGGCACCCTGCCGGAGAGGGGAATCGCCACCGGAGGTCTTCTTCATCACCATGCTTGCCTCCAGAGCGATGAGTGAGTAGTCTACCTTGGACTATGGGTCCATAGCAGTAGCTAGATGGTTGTCTTCTCCATCATGTGCTTCATGTTTAGATCTCATGAGCTGCCGCAATACATGATTGAGATCACCGTTATTTAATTCTACATGTTTGGTTTGTTGGGATCCGATGAATATTGGTGTTTATGATTAAGTTGCTGTACTGAATTATATCTTTTGTTATCTCTATGTTGTTTATGATCTTGCATGCTCTCCGTTGTTAGTAGCTATCTTGGCCGAGTAGTTGCTAGTGACTCCAAGAGGGGGTATTTATGCTCGATAGTGGGTTCATGCCTCTATTTCACCTGGGGGAGTGACAGAAACCTCTAAGGTGGTAGATGTGCTGTTGCTACTAGGGAGAAAACAACATTCATATGCTCAAGGGCATATGCTTTGTTTACATTACACACTTTGCTTAATGCAATTATCTGTTGTTCGCAACTTAATACTTCTAGGGTGTTCGGATTGATATCCCCGGGAGTGGATTATTAGTCATAGATGCAGTTGGATGGCGGTCTATGTATTTTGTTGTAATGCCCAGAGTAAATCTCATAGTGATCTTCTTGACATATAACGTTTATCTCTATTCTATCAATTGCCCAACTGTAATTTATTTACCCAGCATGTGTTATTTTATCTATGGAGAGACACCACTAGTGAACTGTGGACCCCGGTCCTATTTCTATCGTATTGCTATCACCTGTTTACTTTACTCGCACTGTTTACTTTGCTCGCACTGTTTACTTTACTCGCATACTATATTGTTTTCCACTCGATACGCTCATAACGTTTGTTTCAAGCAAACCGGTGAGATTGACAACCTCATCGCAAGTTGGGAACAAAGTATTTGTTTGTGTTGTGTGCAGGTTCCGCATCACCTTCAGTCGTCATTGTCTCTCCTCTCCTGACCGATATTAAACCTTGGTTTCTTAACTGAGGGAAAACTAGCTGCTATACTCATCATACCTTCCTCTTGGGGTTCCCAACGGGCTGGTTATCCACCACGAACAAGGACAGTTTGCTCCCGCGCCATCAGCTAATTTTCTGGGCGCCATCAAAGGGATCAGCCAGCTTCGCCAAAGGAAACAACAGACCAGGGCCTTTTTATCATCTTTCAGCCCCAGGATCTCTTGTATCACCGCACCCGCATTATCATATGTGCTCATGCGATCACGCAGCTCACCCATTCCCAATTCATGACATACTTTATTTGCCTCCTTGCACTTGAGTAAAAGGTGCGCACCATCTTCATTAAGTCTCGAGCAGCACGCACAAAGAGTGTCACACTCTATTCCCCTACGGTGAATATTTGTTTTTAATGGAAGACTGTTATGAGCTAATCTCCACATAAACTGCTTAACCTTGGGCATACATGGCTGATACGTCTCCAACGTATCTATAATTTTTGATGCTCCATGCTTGTTTTTACACCATTTGCCTAATATTTTGTTACACTTCGAGGCACTTTTATGCATTTTCTGGAACTAACCTATTAACAAGTCGCCACAGTGCCAGTTCCCTGTTTTCTGCTATTTTTGTGTTTGAGAAGTGCTACACAGGAAATATTCTCGGAATTGGACGAAACAAGTTCCTAAAGTCTTATTTTTCCCGGAAGCTGCCAGAGATCCGAAGAGGAGTTGGAGGGGGCCACGAGGGCCCCACACACCAGGGCGGCGTGGCCTAGCCCCTGGCCGCGCCCCCTATGTGTGAGTGTGCCTCGGGCACCCTCTGACGCTGCCCCTTCGCCTATAAAGACCCCCCGACAGAAAAAACCTAAGTACCCGATCAATTTTCCAGAAAACATCGCGATCCGCCGCCGCCGTTGACCCGAAGATCGGGAGGGTCCAGAAGCTCTTCTCGGCACCCTGCCGGAGAGGGGAATCACCACCGGAGGTCTTCTTCATCGCCATGCTTGCCTCCGGAGCGATGAGTGAGTAGTCTACCTTGGACTATGGGTCCATAGCAGTAGCTAGATGGTTGTCCTCTCCACCATGTGCTTCATGTTTAGATCTCATGAGCTGCCCTACATGATTGAGATCACCGTTATGTAATTCTACATGTTTGGTTTGTTGGGATCCGATGAATATTGGTGTTATGATTGAGTTGCTATACTGAAATATATCTTATGTTATCTCTATGTTGTTTATGATCTTGCATGCTCTCCGTTGTTAGTAGCTATCTTGGCCGAGTAGTTGCTAGTGACTCCAAGAGGGGGTATTTATGCTCGATAGTGGGTTCATGCCTCTATTTAACCTGGGGGAGTGACAGAAACCTCTAAGGTTGTAGATGTGCTGTTGCTACTAGGGAGAAAACAACATTCATATGCTCAAGGGCATATGCTTTGTTTACATTACACACTTTGCTTAATGCAATTATCTGTTGTTCGCAACTTAATACTCATGGGGTGTTCGGATGATATCCCCGTGGGTGGATTATTAGTCATAGATGCAGTTGGATGGCGGTCTATGTATTTTGTTGTAATGCCCAGAGTAAATCGCATAGTGATCTTCTTGACATATCATGTTTATCTTTATTCTATCAATTGCCCAACTGTAATTTGTTTACCCAGAATGTGTTATTTATCTTATGGAGAGACACCACTAGTGAACTGTGGATCTCGGTCCTATTTCCATCATATTGCTATCACCTGTTTACTTTACTCGCACTGTTTACTTTACTCGCATACTTTCACTGCTTTCCACTCGATATGCTCATACCCTTTGTTTCAAGCAAACCGGTGAGATTGACAACCTCATCGCAAGTTGGGAACAAAGTATTTGGTTGTGTTGTGTGCAGGTTCCACGTTGCTGCTCGCAAAGCAAAGCTTGGACGAGGTGCCATATATAAATTGTCCGAAGCTATCGCGAAGCTTGCAAGCATCACCTTCAGTCGTTTGTCTCTCCTCTCCTGAATGATAAACCTTGGTTTCTTAACTGAGGGAAAATCTTGCTGCTATATTCATCACACCTTCCTCTTGGGGTTCCCAACGGGCTGGTCATCAACCACGCATCAAGCTATTTTCTGGCGCCGTTGCCGGGGAGGAAGTAGAAGACTTCTGCGAGGGGAGTTTTCGCACGCACATCCTTTACTTTGTTATTGTTTTGCTTTACTTTATTTATTTTACCTGCATCGTTTTTTATCAAAAACCCAAAAAAATTAGAATCCTTGGTAGTTGTTATTTCTTTACTTTAGTTTATCATGTTGTTCCCTAAGTATGTTTTGGAGGATCTCTCAGTAGGTACTGGTTCAATTATTGGGAAAGATAACATCGAGGAGTTCTTTAATCACATTAGTATGCATAAAGAAGTTGAGGAAAATTCTTTGGTTGAGCTAGCTCCTAGTATTGAAGTTGCTTCTGCTTATTTAATTCATATGTTGGAAGCTAGGTTTGCTAATCTTAATCCTTTTATTCAAAACATGTTCCTTAAGCTTCATGAAATTGAAGATCCTGAAAAGAAAGCATTTATCTTAGAAACTTTGCGCTTAGAATTTAAAGATGTTGCTATTGAAGCTAGGAAAGTTCTTAAGAGTTTTAATAAACTCGGTTCACCTATAAAGTTTATTAGTACAAACAATGATAGAACCGAAATACCTATACCTAGCAAGCTCTTGGGATTGTATGAAGCTTTCCAAAATAATTTTAACTGGATCTGTCCTGAGAATCTTTTTAGTGATTTGAGTAAACCAAAGCATGATCACAAGGGGTCTTCAAAAACTTATGTGGATGAAATACAATGTCTTATTGACAAGACCTCTGCTGTTGATCTTAATGCTTCTTCTAAAAATACTTGATTCGCAATTTTCTGCGCCTAGCTCAAAGGCGTTAAAGAAAAGCACTCTTGGGAGATAACCCAATGTTTTATTTTCAGTATTTTTTCTTTTATTTGAGTCTTGGAAGTCATTACTACTGTAATGACCGCTCCTTATCTTGTTTATTTCATTGTTGTCCCAAGAGAAGCCTCTAATTTGAGCGAGGTAAGATTTGGGGATGTTGCTGTCCTGAAACAGTTTTTGGTGATGCACCATAAAAATTCGTATAAATTCTCTGTATATCATTTGGCCCTGCGATTTCTTGTGCATATGACCCAGGTTATATCCAAACTTTCGTTAGTTGAACACTTTTTGATTTGAGTAACAGAAAACCCCTAAAAAATTCGACCTTTGTCAGCTGTTCTGTTTTGACAGATTTCTGCCAATATTTGTGTTTGCCGCTTTATCGCTTTCTTTTGAGTTATTTTGATTATGGAACTTTTGGGGAAGTTGCTACAGTAGTATATGCTATATATGTGGTGGTTTTAGGTTGAAACCTAAAGCAAAAAGAGGTTGATTATATGTTATATTACACTAATGTTGCTAATAGATTTGTGTTTAGTTTTGTATGAAGGAAGTTTTCAAGTGTAGGGATTGGAGAATGATGAGATGAGTTAAAGAATGGACAAAAGCTCAAGCTTGGGGATGCCCATGCATCACCCCAAGAAATATCCAAGAAGTACAAGCGTCAAAGCTTGGGGATGCCCCCGAGGCACCCCTTCTTCATCGGCAAAAATCAGGTCACCTTTCAAGACACTATATTTTTATTGCTTCATGCACTATGTGTTTTTCTTGGAGCGTCAGTTGTTTTAGTTTTCTTAGTTAGTTTAGTTTTGTTTGCTATAATAAATGGTTGGACCCCAACAAATTTATTTTGGAGAAGTTGCCTTGCTTTTCATTTGCCAAGAATGCTCTAGTTATCATTCTTATCAAAAAACGAGTGTTCTTCTTTTTCTGCTACTGCTTTTGGTTTTCGTTTTCACCTTGATTTGCGTTCAGACCTTGTCATATCTTTTCATCAAGGTGTATTTTTGCCTCTGATCTTTATTGGTTTTCATCAAAAGAGGTGTTTATAAAAATTTCAAATGGTGTTGGAAAAGAGAAAAAGCTTTATGCAAAAAAGTGGTACAAGAAGGAGCTTGTGTAGACTGCGGCTTAGGCTTTTTCATGTCATGCTTGATGTCTTTTTGATAGTATGCTTAGTGGTTTTGCTGTAGCATGACTTGTCTCAAATAACTGAGATTGCTTAATGAGCCTTTGAAAAAATCATGTGTTGTTTTAATTATTTGGAAGCATTATTTTGGTTTTCTCCTTGATGCTTTATTTGGGTTGACTTGGCGCATGCTCACACATGTTAGACTCTTACAAAGTCGCCAATAGCATGTATGATCATTTAGTTTTTGACTTCTGATGTCATCTTATGCTTCTTTTAATGTCGTTTTGTCGCTTTGCATGATTATGGCCATTATTGCTCTCTTAGTTGGTCGCTCCCAGTCTTTTGCTAGCCCTCGCCTTATACTGAGTATGAGCTCTACTCGTGCATCCAACTCCTAAAAACCTAGTTTGCCAAAGTGTCCACCATACATACCTACTAGCAATTTGCTATTCTAAGTAAATTTGACTTGCTTTTATTTACTCTTCAAATTAAACTCTTACCAGTGTTATGCGAAAATTGGTCAGTAAAGCTCTCACGAACCGGAAGGCACACTTTACTTATTCCTATTCTAAAAAATTTGACATTGTGGTCTCTTATGTTGAGTTGTTATGCTTGCAAGTTGTAAGTTGGAGACTAGCCCAACCATGCAGTCATGGGCAAGCTTTCAACATTGCACTTCTTATTTGAGTTGATATCGTGATCTTTTATTTATGGATGCCCGCGGTGTGAAATGAATTGGGAATCCTGTGGGGATCATGGAGTTTGTATATGTGTTAGGGAAACGCCTGGGCCGCCAATCTAAGCCATGCATAATTCATGGTGTAAATTTGCAGCATACCCATACTGGACATTCGACGACGCATCTCAAAATAAAAAGCTATACAATTGGTAAATAAAAGAGATGTCGAGGTGTTCATTGTCTGCTTGTCCTGTCATTTTGATGTGGGCTTGTTCCATGTCATCGGGCACGGAGGTACCCCGTTGGCGGTTCTCAATGATACATATATACTTACAATGACAAGAGCCTTGCTTGGGACTCTAAGTTGAGTAGCATGAGGTTTGGGTACTCGTATTCACGGGACACGAGGTTTTCAACTTATGATTTGTCAAGCATATGCATCATAATTGTTCTCGCATTAACTTTAACCATACAAGATGCTTATGATGGGGGCAATGAGAGCTCAAAGCCGGTAAGTACCATAATTTTTGAAGGTTATAAAACTTGCAAACACTGCTTCCCTCTGCGAAGGGCCTTTCTTTTACTTTTATGTTGAGTCACCACCTTCTATCTTTATGCACCATTAAGAGAGCATAGTTGTCATTCTTAGTATAATGTGCATTGTCCCAAAGTTTTCATTGATTGATTCATATTGTTGGTTTCACTTGTTCTTAAATTACTTGTATCTAGTCGCCCTCTTAAACTTGAAGGTGTCCTATGCATTTATGTTTTGCTCTCTATGAAGGACAAGCTGAAAACCATTTGTATGTTTTTCCTTATGATTTGAACACACGTTTGACTTTCATTGTTTCATTTTCATGATCTTTTGTTTGTGTTCATTTTCATGTTTATAACATGGTTGCTAAGTTTCTATTGTCAAGATTATATCTTTCATGCCCATGTTTTAAGTTCTTATGATCCCAGCTCACAAATGCTTACATATATGATCAAGATTGTGTAGGTGCATGTCACCTCAAAAATTATTCTTTTGTTATCACTTACCTACTCGAATACGAGCAGGAGTTAAGCTTGGGGATGCTTGATACGTCTCCAACGTATCTATAATTTTTGATGCTCCATGCTTGTTTTTACACCATTTGCCTACTGTTTCGTTACACTTCGTGGCACTTTTATGCATTTTCCGGAACTAACCTATTAACAAGTTGCCACAGTGCCAGTTCCCTTGTTTCTGCTGTTTTTGTGTTTCAGAAGTGCTACACGGGAAATATTCTCGGAATTGGACAAAACAAGTTCCCGAAGTCTTATTTTTCCCGGAAGCTGCCAGAGATCCGAAGAGGAGTTGGAGGGGGGCCACGAGGGCCCCACACACTAGGGCGGCGCGGCCCAGCCCCTGGCCGCGCCCCCTATGTGTGAGGGTGCCTCGGGCACCCTCTGACGCTGCCCCTTCGCCTATAAAGACCCCCCGACGGAAAAAACCTAAGTACCCGATCAATTTTCCAGAAAACATCGCAATCCGCCGCCGCCGTCGACCCGAAGATCGGGAGGGTCCAGAAGCTCTTCTCGGCACCCTGCCGGAGAGGGGAATCACCACCGGAGGTCTTCTTCATCGCCATGCTTGGCTCCGGAGCGATGAGTGAGTAGTCTACCTTGGACTATGGGTCCATAGCAGTAGCTAGATGGTTGTCCTCTCCACCATGTGCTTCATGTTTAGATCTCATGAGCTGCCCTACATGATTGAGATCACCGTTATGTAATTCTACATGTTTGGTTTGTTGGGATCCGATGAATATTGGTGTTATGATTGAGTTGCTATACTGAAATATATCTTATGTTATCTCTATGTTGTTTATGATCTTGCATGCTCTCCGTTGTTTGTAGCTATCTTGGCCGAGTAGTTGCTAGTGACTCCAAGAGGGGGTATTTATGCTCGATAGTGGGTTCATGCCTCTATTTAACCTGGGGGGAGTGACAGAAACCTCTAAGGTTGTAGATGTGCTGTTGCTACTAGGGAGAAAACAACATTCATATGCTCAAGGGCATATGCTTTGTTTACATTACACACTTTGCTTAATGCAATTATCTGTTGTTCGCAACTTAATACTCATGGGGTGTTCGGATGATATCCCCGTGAGTGGATTATTAGTCATAGATGCAGTTGGATGGCGGTCTATGTATTTTGTTGTAATGCCTAGAGTAAATCGCATAGTGATCTTCTTGACATATCACGTTTATCTTTATTCTATCAATTGCCCAACTGTAATTTGTTTACCCAGCATGTGTTATTTATCTTATGGAGAGACACCACTAGTGAATTGTGGATCCCGGTCCTATTTCCATCATATTGCTATCACCTGTTTACTTTACTCGCACTGTTTACTTTACTCGCATACTTTCACTGCTTTCCACTCGATACGCTCATACCCTTTGTTTCAAGCAAACCGATGAGATTGATAACCTCATCGCAAGTTGGAAACAAAGTATTTGGTTGTGTTGTGTGCAGGTTCCTGATGTCTACGCATGCATTTGTTCTTGTAGACAGTGTTGGGCCTCCAAGTGCAGAGGTTTGTAGAACAGCAGCAAGTTTCCCTTAAGTGGATCACCCAAGGTTTATCAAACTCAGGGAGGAAGAGGTCAAAGCTATCCCTCTCAAGCAACCCTGCAATTATGATACAGAAAGTCTCTTTTGTCCCCAACACACCCAATACACTTGTCAGATGTATAGGTGCACTAGTTCAGCGAAGAGATAGTGAAATACAAGTGGTATGGATGATTACAAGTAGTAAATACAATCTTGAATAAAAATGGCAGCAAGCAAACAAGTAACAAAACAGCAAGTAAACGGTGTGCAAAGCTTGGAAACAAGGCCTAGGGATCATACTTTCACTAGTGGACACACTCCCAACTAATATAACATAATTGAACAAATAAATAAATTCTCTTCACCATGGTACTCTGAATTACTCTCCTATTGAATAACACTAATCATTGCGTAGGGCTACGAAGCACTCCTCAAAGTTCATCAAGTACTTGACAAACACCACTCATAGAGATATCCAAGTCAAATCACAAACCAAGATAGATATTATTGCAATTTAGACCAAGTACTAACACGGTGCACACACTGTCAACATTACACCATGAAAGGAGGAATAGATCACTTCAATACTATCATAGTGATAATTATTCTCATAATCCATAAAAGATCACAATCGTAGCCTAGACCAAGTACCACCATGATGCACACACTGTCACCGTTACACCATGGCAGGAGGAATAGATTACTTTAATAACACCACTAGAGTACACATAATGATGAAGAGTAGCATCTACTTATTCAACATGATATAAAGCTCATGATCACATAAAGATCACATCATGGGAGAGAGAGGTGAACCACATAGCTACCGGTAGAGCCCTCAGCCCCGGGGGAGAACTACTCCCTCCTCATCATAGGAGACAGCAAGGTTGATGGAGATGGCGGTGAGGTCGATGGAGACGGCGGAGAAGGCGATGGAGACCGATGGAGATGGCTCCGGGGGCACTTCCCCGTCCCGGCAGGGTGCCAGAACAGAGACTTCTGTCCCCCGAAATTTGTCTTCGATGGCGGCGGCGATGCGGAACTGTTCTGGAAATTTCGCTGACTCCCTTAGGGTTTTCCGTCCCGAGGCTTTATATAGGCGAAGGGTGATACGTCTCAAACGTATCTATAATTTTTGATGCTCCATGCTTGTTTTTACACCATTTGCCTATTGTTTCGTTACACTTAGTGGCACTTTTATGCATTTTCCGGAACTAACCTATTAACGAGTTGCCACAGTGCCAGTTCCCTGTTTTCTGCTGTTTTTGTGTTTCAGAGTGATACACAGGAAATATTCTTGGAATTGGATGAAACCACATCCTGAAGTCTTATTTTACCCGGAAGCTTCCAGAGATCCGAAGGAGAGTAGGAGGGGGGCCACCAGGGCCCCACACGCAGGGGCGGTGCGGCCAGGCCCCTGGCCGCGCGGGCCCCACGTGAGGGACCTGACTCCTCCTCTGACGACGCCACTTCGCCTATAAAGACCCCCCGACGGAAAAAACCTAAGTACCCGATCAGATTTCCAGAACACATTGCGATCCGCCGCCGCCGTCGACCCGAAGATCGGGAGGGTCCAGAAGCTCTTCCCGGCACCCTGCCGGAGAGGGGAATCGCCACCGGAGGTCTTCTTCATCGCCATGCTTGCCTCCGGAGCGATGAGTGAGTAGTCTACCTTGGACTATGGGTCCATAGCAGTAGCTAGATGGTTGTCTTCTCCACCATGTGCTTCATGTTTAGATCTCATGAGCTGCCCTACATGATTGAGATCACCGTTATGTAATTCTACATGTTTGGTTTGTTGGGATCCGATGAATATTGGTGTTTATGATTAAGTTGCTGTACTGAATATTATCTTTTGTTATCTCTATGTTGTTTATGATCTTGCATGCTCTCCGTTGTTAGTAGCTATCTTGGCCGAGTAGTTGCTAGTGACTCCAAGAGGGGGTATTTATGCTCGATAGTGGGTTCATGCCTCTATTTCACCTGGGGGAGTGACAGAAACCTGTAAGGTGGTAGATGTGCTGTTGCTACTAGGGAGAAAACAACATTCATATGCTCAAGGGCATATGCTTTGTTTACATTACACACTTTGCTTAATGCAATTATCTGTTGTTCGCAACTTAATACTTCTAGGGTGTTCGGATTGATATCCCCGGGAGTGGATTATTAGTCATAGATGCAGTTGGATGACGGTCTATGTATTTTGTTGTAATGCACAGAGTAAATCTCATAGTGATCTTCTTGACATATCACGTTTATCTCTATTCTATCAATTGCCCAACTGTAATTTGTTTACCCAGCATGTGTTATTTTATCTATGGAGAGACACCACTAGTGAACTGTGGACCCCGGTCCTATTTCCATCATATTGCTATCACCTGTTTACTTTACTCGTACTGTTTACTTTACTCGCATACTATATTGTTTTCCACTCGATACACTCATAACCTTTGTTTCAAGCAAACCGGTGAGATTGACAACCTCATCGCAAGTTGGGAACAAAGTATTTGTTTGTGTGTGTGCAGGTTCCGCATCACCTTCAGTCCTCATTGTCTCTCCTCTCCTGATCAACATTAAACCTTGGTTTCTTAACTAAGGGAAAACTAGCTGCTATACTCATCATACCTTCCTCTTGGGGTTCCCAACGGGCTGGTTATCCACCACTCACAAGGACAGTTTGCTCCCGCGCCATCAGCTAATTTTCTGGGCGCCATCAAAGGGATCAGCTAATTTTCTGGCGCCGTTGCCGGGGAGGAAGAGAAGACTTCTGCGAGGGGAGTTTTTCACACACACATTCTTTACTTTGTTATTGTTTTGCTTTACTTTATTTACTTTACCTGCTTTGCTTTTTATCAAAAAGCCAAAAAAATTAGAATCCTTGGTAGTTGTTTTTACTTGTTTACTTTCGTTTTGCTGAAATGGCCAATCCTGAAAACACCAAGTTGTGTGACTTTACTAGCACAAACAATAGTGATTTTATCTGCACTCCTATTGCGCCACCTATTCCTGCAGCAAACTTTTATGAGATTAAGCCTGCTTTATTGAACCTTGTTATGAAAGAGCAATTTTCTGGTGCTAGTACTGAAGATGCTGCAGCTCATCTCAACAATTTTGTTGAGCTATGTGAGATGCAGAAATATAAGGATGTTGACAGTGATATTATTAAGCTCAAGTTGTTTCCTTTTTCTTTGAGAGGAAAAGCTAAAGATTGGTTGCTGTCTTTGACTAAGAATAGTATTGATTCATGGGCTAAGTGTAAGGATGCTTTTATTGGTAGATACTATCCTCCTGCTAAGATTATAGCTTTGTGTAGCAATATTATGAAGTTTACTCTGTTTGATAATGAACATGTTGCTCAAGCTTGGGAAAGAACGAAATCTATGATAAAGAATTGCCCCACTCATGGACTGACTACTTGGATGATTATCCAAACTTTTTATGCAGGACTGAATTTTTCTTCAAGGAACCTACTTGATTCAGCTGCTGGAGGCACTTTTATGTCCCTTACCTTGGGCGCCGCATCAAAGCTACTCGACAACATGATGGTAAATTATTCCGATTAGCACACCGAGAGAGCTCCACAAGGTAAGAAGGTAAATTCTATTGAGGAAACCTCTTCCTTGAATGATAAGATTGATACCATTATGGCTATGCTTGCTAATGATAGGACTCATGTTGATCCTAATAATGTTCCTTTGGCCTCTCTGGTTGCTCAAGAAGAGCAACTTGATGTGAATTTCATTAGAAACAATAATTTTAACAACAATGCTTATAGGAACAATTTTGCTAGTAACAATTATAGGCCGTATCCTTCTACCAATGGTAATGGTTATGGTAACTCTTATGGTAATTCCTACAACAACACTAGGGCCACGCCCTCCGAGCTTCAGGTAATGCTCAAGGACTTCATCGGTAAGCAAACTGCTTTTAACAAGTCTGTTCAGGAAAAGTTAGGCAAAATTGATATGCTTGCTTCTAAAGTTGATAGCCTTGCTCATGATGTTGAACTTCTGAAATTAAAAGTGTTTCCTAATGATGTGAAAGAGAGCAATGTTTTTGCTACCGCTAATGCTATTCAAGTTGGAATTGATGAAAATATTAGATTGTTAGCGGAATTGCATGCTAGGTGGGAAAGAGAAGATGAGGTGGCTAGAGAGATGAAGGTATGTACCGTTACTACCTCTAATGATGTTGCTCCTAATGCTAGCAATCCTCTTACTTTGATTGGTGTAGAGAAAACTCCCACTCCTTGTGTTAAAAAGCCTAAAACTGTCAAAACTTTTTCTCAAAAGAGTGCTGAAATTTTTTGGAGTGTGGGAGATAATAGCTCTATTTCTTTTAATGATTTTGATGTTGATGGCTGCAATATATCTGAAGTAATTTTGTTCTTGCAAAATCTTGCTTTGACTCCCAATGCTAGTTCTTTAAATATTGCTTTTACTAAGCATATTACCAATGCTCTTATAAAAATTAGGGATGAAAAGTTGAAGAAAAAAGCATATGTTCCCAATAAGTTAGAAGATGGTTGGGAACCCATCATTGATATGCATGTTAATGGTTATGATTGCCATGCTTTATGTGATCTAGGTGCTAGTATTTCTATCATGCCTAGAAAGATTTATGATATGCTTGATTTACCACCGCTTGAAAAGTGTTATTTTGATGTTCCTATTGCTGATGTTGCTAAGAAGAAACCTTTGGGAAGAATTAATGATGTTCTTATTGTGGTTAACAATAACCTTATTCCCGTTGATTTTCTTGTTATGGACGTTGAATGTCATGCTTCATGTCCTATTATTTTGGGAAGACCCTTTCTTCGAACTGTAGGTGCTATCATTGATATGAGGGAAGGCACTATCAAGTATCAATTCCCACTAAAGAAAGGTATGGAACACTACCCTAGGAAAAGAAAGAAATTGCTTTTTGACTCTATTCTTAGAGCAAACTATGAGCTTGATGCTTCATCGCTTAATGTTACTTGATTCGTAATTTTCTGCGCCTAGCTCAAAGGCGTTAAAGAAAAGCACTCTTGGGAGATAACCCAATGTTTTTATTTTCAGTACTTTTTCTTTTATTTGAGTCTTGGAAGTCATTACTACTGTAATGACCGCTCCTTATCTTGTTTATTTCGTTTTTGTGCCAAGAGAAGCCTCTAATTTGAGTGAGGTAAAGATTTGGGGATGTTGTTGTCCTGAAACTGTTTTCGGTGCTGCACCGTAAAAATTCGTATAAATTCTCTGTATATCTTTTGGACCTACGATTTCTTGTGCATATGCCCCAGGTTATATCCAAACTTTCATTAGTTGTACACTTTTTGATTTGAGCAACAGGAAATCCCTAAAAAATTCGAGCTTTGTCAGCTGATCAGTTTTGACAGATTTCTGCCAATATTTGTGTTTGCCACTTTATCACTTTCTTTTGAGTTCTTTTGATCACGGAACTTTTGGGGAGGTTGCTACAGTAGTATCTACTATATATGTGGTGGTTTTGAGTTGAAACCTGAAGCAAATAGAGGATTGATTATATGTTATGCTTACACTAATGTTGCTAATAGAATTGTGTTTAGTTTTGTATGAAGGAAGTTTTCAAGTGTAGGGATTGGAGAATGATGAGATGAGTTGAAGAATGGACAAAAGCTCAAGCTTGGGGATGCCCATGCATCACCCCAAGAAATATCCAAGAAGTACAAGCGTCAAAGCTTGGGGATGCCCCCGAGGCACCCCTTCTTCATCCGCAAAAATCAGGTCACCTTTCAAAACACTATATTTTTATTGCTTCATGCACTATGTGTTTTTCTTGGAGCGTCAGTTGTTTTAGTTTTCTTAGTTGGTTTAGTTTGTTTGTTTGCTGCAATAAATGGTTGGACCCCAACAAAATTTCTTTTGGAGAAGTTGCCTTGCTTTTCATTTGCCAAGAACGCTCTAGTTTTCACTCTTATTAAAAATCGAGTGTTCTTCTTTTTCTGCTACTGCTTTTGGTTTTCGTTTTCACCTTGATTTGCGTTCAGACCTTGTCATATCTTTTCATCAAGGTGTATTTTTGCCTCTGATCTTTATTGGTTTTCATCAAAAGAGGTGTCTTTAAAAATTTCAAATGGTGTTGGAAAAGAGAAAAAGCTTTGTGCAAAATAGTGGTACAAGAAGGAGCTTGTGTAGACTGCGGCTTAGGCTTTTTCATGTCATGCTTGATGTCTTTTTGATAGTATGCTTAGTGGTTTTTCTGTAGCATGACTTGTCTCAAATAACTGGGATTGCTTAATGAGCCTTTGAAAAAAATCATGCGTTGTTTTTATTGTATGGAAGCATTATTTTGGTTTTCTCCTTGATGCTTTATTTGGGTTGACTTGGCGCATGCTCACACATGTTAGACTCTTACAAAGTCGCCAATAGCCTTCATGATCATTTAGTTTTTGACTTTTGATGCCATCTTATGCTTCTTTTAATGTCGCTTTGTCGCTTTGCATGATTATGGCCATTATTGCTCTCTTAGTTGGTCGCTCCCAGTCTTTTGCTAGCCCTCGCCTTGTACTGAGTATGAGCTCTACTCGTGCATCCAACTCCTAAAAACCAAAGTTTTCCAAAGTGTCCACCATACATACCAACTAGCAATTTGCTATTCCAAGTAAATTTGACTTGCTTTTATTTTCTCTTCAAATTAAACTCTTACCAGTGCTATGCAAAATTCGGTCAGTAAAGCTCTCACGAACCGGAAGGCACACTTTACTTTTTCCTGTTCTTAAAAATTTGACATTGTGGTCTCTTATGTTGAGTTGTTATGCTTGCAAGTTGTAAGTTGGATTCTAGCCCATCCATGCTGTCATGGGGCAAGCTTTCAACATTGCACTTCTTATTTGAGTTGATATCGTGATCTTTTGTCTATGGATGCCCGCGGTGTGAAATGAATTGGGAATCTTG
This sequence comes from Dactylis glomerata, assembly GCA_007115705.1. NCBI lineage: Eukaryota > Viridiplantae > Streptophyta > Magnoliopsida > Poales > Poaceae > Dactylis > Dactylis glomerata. The sequence goes on from QXEO01000222.1 coordinate 3,292,508, forward strand.
TGGGGATCATGGAGTTTGTATATGTGTTAGGGAAACGCCGGGCCGCCAATCTATGCCATGCATAATTCATGGTGGAAATTTGCAGCATACCCATGGTGAACATTCAACGACGCATCTCACAATAAAAAGCTAAACAAAAGGCAAATAAAAGAGATGTCAAGGTGTTCATTGTCTGCTTGTCCTGTCATTTTGGTGTGGGCTTGTTCCATGTCATCGGGCACGGAGGTACCCCATTGGCGGTTCTCAATGGTATGCATATAGTTACAATAACAAGAGCCTTGCTTGGGACTCTAAGTAAAGTAGCATGAGGTTTGGGTACTCGTATTCACGGGGCACGAGGTTTTTAACTTATGATTTGTCAAGCATATGCATCATAATTGTTCTCGCATTAACTTTAACCATTCAAGATGCTTATGATGGGGGCAATGAGAGCTCAAAGCCGGTAAGTACCATAATTTTTGAAGGTTATAAAACTTGCAATCACTGCTTCCCTCTGCGAAGGGTCTTTCTTTTACTTTTATGTTGAGTCACCACCTTCTATCTTTATGCACCATTAAGAGAGCATAGTTGTCATTCTTAGTGTGATATGCATTGTCCCAAAGTTCATTGATTGATTCATATTGTTGGTTTCACTTGTTCTTAAATTATTTGTATCTAGTCGCCCTCTTAAACTTGAAGGTGTCCTATGCATTTATGTTTTACTCTCTTTGAAGGACAAGCTGAAAACCATTTGTATGTTTTTCCTTATGATTTGAACACACGTTTGACTTTCATTGTTTCATTTTCATGATCTTTTGTTTGTGTTCATTTACATGTTTACAACATGGTTGCTAAGTTCTTATTGTCATGATTATATCTTCATGCCCATGTTTTAAGTTCTTATGATCCCAGCTCACCAATGCTTACATATATGATCAAGATTGTGTAGGTGCATGTCACCTCAAAAATTATTCTTTTGTTATCACTTACCTACTCGAGGACGAGCAGGAGTTAAGCTTGGGGATGCTTGATACGTCTCAAACGTATCTATAATTTTTGATGCTCCATGCTTGTTTTTACACCATTTGCCTATTGTTTTGTTACACTTAGTGGCACTTTTATGCATTTTCCGGAACTAACCTATTAACGAGTTGCCACAGTGCCAGTTCCCTGTTTTCTGCTGTTTTTGTGTTTCAGAGTGATACACAGGAAATATTCTCGGAATTGGACGAAACCACATCCTGAAGTCTTATTTTACCCGGAAGCTTCCAGAGATCCGAAGGAGAGTAGGAGGGTGGCCACCAGGGCCCCACACGCAGGGGCGGCGCAGCTAGGCCCCTGGCCGTGCGGGCCCCGCGTGAGGGCACCTGGATCCTCCTCTGACGACGCCCCTTCGCCTATAAAGACCCCCCGACGGAAAAAACCTAAGTACCCGATCAGATTTCCAGAACACATCGTGATCCGCCGCCGCCGTCGACCCGAAGATCGGGAGGGTCCAGAAGCTCTTCCCGGCACCCTGCCGGAGAGGGGAATCGCCACCGGAGGTCTTCTTCATCGCCATGCTTGCCTCCGGAGCGATGAGTGAGTAGTCTACCTTGGACTATGGGTCCATAGCAGTAGCTAGGTGGTTGTCTTCTCCACCATGTGCTTCATGTTTAGATCTCATGAGCTGCCCTACATGATTGAGATCACCGTTATGTAATTCTACATGTTTGGTTTGTTGGGATCCGATGAATATTGGTGTTTATGATTAAGTTGATGTACTGAATATTATCTTTTGTTATCTCTATGTTGTTTATGATCTTGCGTGCTCTCCGTTGTTAGTAGCTATCTTGGCCGAGTAGTTGCTAGTGACTCCAAGAGGGGGTATTTATGCTCGATAGTGGGTTCATGCCTCTATTTCACCCGGGGGAGTGACAGAAACCTCTAAGGTGGTAGATGTGCTGTTGCTACTAGGGAGAAAACAACATTCATATGCTCAAGGGCATATGCTTTGTTTACATTACACACTTTGCTTAATGCAATTATCTGTTGTTCGCAACTTAATACTTCTAGGGTGTTCGGATTGATATCCCCGGGAGTGGATTATTAGTCATAGATGCAGTTGGATGGCGGTCTATGTATTTTGTTGTAATGCCCAGAGTAAAGCTCATAGTGATCTTCTTGACATATCACGTTTATCTCTATTCTATCAATTGCCCAACTGTAATTTGTTTACCCAGCATGTGTTATTTTATCTATGGAGAGACACCACTAGTGAACTGTGGACCCCGGTCCTATTTCCATCATATTGCTATCACCTGTTTACTTTACTCGTACTGTTTACTTTACTCACATACTATATTGTTTTCCACTCGATACACTCATAACCTTTGTTTCAAGCAAACCGGTGAGATTGACAACCTCATCGCAAGTTGGGAACAAAGTATTTGTTTGTGTGTGTGCAGGTTCCGCATCACCTTCAGTCATCATTGTCTCTCCTCTCCTGATCGACATTAAACCTTGGTTTCTTAACTGAGGGAAAACTATCTGCTATACTCATCATACCTTCCTCTTGGGGTTCCCAACGGGCTGGTTATCCACCACGCACAAGGACAGTTTGCTCCCGTGCCATCAGCTAATTTTCTGGGCGCCATCAAAGGGATCAAAGGGGCGTCGTCAGGGGGCTACCAGGGTGGCCTCACACATAGGGGGCGCGGCCAGGGCCTAGGCCGCGCCGCCCTGGTATGTGGGCAGCCCCTGGCCCCCCTCCGGCTCTCGTTTGGTCCCCGTCCTTCATGCGGGAAAAATAAGATTTCTGGAACTTGTTTCATTCAATTCCGAGAATATTTCCTGTGTAGCTTTTCTGAAACACAAAAACAGCAGAAAACAGGAAACTGGCACTGTGGCATCTTGTCAATAGGTTAGTTCCAGAAATCGCATAAAAACGCCAGGAAGTGTAACGAAACACAAGGCAAATGGTGTAAAAACAGGAAATTATAGAATATTTCCACGTTGCTGCTCGCAAAGCAAAGCTTGGACGAGGCGCCATATATAAATTGTCTGAAGCTGTCGCGAAGCTTGCAAGCATCACCTTCAGTCGTTTGTCTCTCCTCTCCTGAACGATAAACCTTGGTTTCTTAACTGAGGGAAAATCTTGCTGCTATATTCATCACACCTTCCTCTTGGGGTTCCCAACGGGCTGGTCATCAACCACGCATCAATGGCAGATCCCAAAGTTTCTTCCAAAACAAGCATTTACTTTCACTTCCTGATCCAGAATCATTATCATCATCCCTCCTCTTCAGAAACACTTTATAAGCCGATTTAACAGAGAAGACACCTTTTGTATCATAATGCCACGCAGGGAAATCTTCAAATTCTCCTCTAATTGGTGTGGATAAAATAATTTTCGCAACCACCTCCCAGAACGTGTTCATCACCAACTCCACATACCACTGACCTGTAACCGGATTTATCAATTCTTCCACTCTAGTTAGTAGGTTCTGTTGCCTTGGAGTAATAGGCATCCTACACCCATCTCGGTTTAGCCACTGATCCTCCCAGATTCTAACATTAGGACCATCGCCGATTCTCCATACTAGCCCCTCCTTCATCAGGTTCACACCCTTCAGTATACTCCTCCATGAGTAGGAGATGCCAACAGTGGCTTTTGCTTCTAGAATTGATGTGCTGGGATAATACCGTGCCTTCAACACTCTCGCACACAAAGAATTCAGATTCGTGAGCATTCTCCACCCCTGTCTTGCTAACATAGCCAGGTTGAAGCCATATAGGTCACAAAAACCAAGCCCTCCCTCTCTCTTTGGCTTGGTAAGAAGTTCCCAACTCAACCAATGCATCTTGTTCTCCTTGTCATGCTCTGCCCACCAGAATCTGCATATCATTGTGCATATTTGATCACACAGAGTCTTGGTAAGATCAAAACACGACATCGCAAAGGTGGGAATTGCTTGGGCTATAGCTTTGATTAAGATATCTTTCCCAACTTTTGATAACATTCTTTCTTTCCATCCCTGTATCTTCTTCCAAATACGATCTTTCAAATATTCAAAGGTTTTTGATCTAGATCTTCCCACATTGACAGGTAGGCCAAGGTACTTTTCTGTTCTGGCCTCCGCCCTTATATGAAGTGCAGATAACACTTGTTCCCTGGTCTGTTAATAATAATATTTCCGTCAATATGTTTTCTTAGGGAAGTTTTCGTCAATACCTGTCCAGTTTCCTTTCTCTGGTGGCTTTTCGGTTTGGCCCATTGAGTTTTGTAATGCCCAACAAAGCCCCTATGTAGCCTACTAATTAAGCCCATGGGGAGCATGCTTATTCGCCACCATTCAGCCCATTATTCCATCTTCTTCTCTACTGCCGCCGTTGCTTTCTCTTCCCCATCGATCCCCACCCACTACCGTGCAATCTTTCCATCTGCCCACGATCTCCATGAAAACTAACTGTACAAGGTATTGATGGAGGCATAGCAGGAGACTCGCGTAGATTTCCCCATTTAAATTCCGAGATCAGTCTTCGGTTCTTGACCCACTTTGTATCGTCCTCATGCAGGAATTGACATCTTCGGTCTTCTCCTCTTCTTTTCCCCACTCGACAATATTTGCATTTTGATCGCGTGCTGGTACATACAAAACCTGAGATGATATCTTATTTCGTGCGGCGATCTCTCTGTCACCGGTCTCCACTCTTTAGCTGTCCGCTTCCAATTTTCCTTCCCCGTTTCTCTTTCATCACCCACTCATTTGTATCAATCTGCCAGGTTTGGCTCCAAGCTTGCTCGACGTTTTGCCTCCCCCGATTTGATTCGATTTGTCTGCTGCTAGCTGATGCTAGGAGAAAGCGGTTGTCATTTGGATTCTGGGTGTTGCTCGCTGAATGTAGGACTATGAGGAGGCGGCTGTCATCACCTATCTGCCCTATGCACGCTGGACAACACTAGCTGCTTGCATCGGTAAACAACCCCTCGTGTCTTACTCACCCATCTCGGTTTAGCCACTGATCCTCCCAGATTCTAACATTAGGACCATCACCGATTCTCCATACTAGCCCCTCCTTCATCAGGTTCACACCCTTCAGTATACTCCTCCATGAGTAGGAGATGCCAACAGTGGCTTTTGCTTCTAGAATTGATGTGCTGGGATAATACCGTGCCTTCAACACTCTCGCACACAAAGAATTCGGATTCGTGAGCATTCTCCACCCCTGTCTTGCTAACATAGCCAGGTTGAAGCCATATAGGTCACGAAAACCAAGCCCTCCCTCTCTCTTTGGCTTGGTAAGAAGTTCCCAACTCAACCAATGCATCTTGTTCTCCTTGTCATGCTCTGCCCACCAGAATCTGCATATTATTGTGCATATTTGATCACACAGAGTCTTGGTAAGATCAAAACACGACATCGCAAAGGTGGGAATTGCTTGGGATATAGCTTTGATTAAGATATCTTTCCCAACTTTTTATAACATTCTTTCTTTCCATCCCTGTATCTTCTTCCAAATACGATCTTTCAAATATTCAAAGGTTTTTGATCTAGATCTTCCCACATTGACAGGTAGGCCAAGGTACTTTTCTGTTCTGGCCTCCGCCCTTATATGAAGTGCAGATAACACTTGTTCCCTGGTCTATTAACAATAATATTTCCGTCAATACGTTTTCTTAGGGAAGTTTTCGTCAATACCTGTCCAGTTTCCTTTCTCTGGTGGCTTTTCGGTTTGGCCCATTGAGTTTTGTAATGCCCAACAGAGCCCCTATGTAACCTACTAATTAAGCCCATGGGGAGCATGCTTATTCGCCACCATTCAGCCCATTATTCCATCTTCTTCTCTACTGCCGCCGTTGCTTTCTCTTCCCCATCGATCCCCACCCACTACCGTGCAATCTTTCCATCTGCCCACGATCTCCATGAAAACTAACTGTACAAGGTATTGATGGAGGCATAGCAGGAGACTCGCGTAGATTTCCCCATTTAAATTCCGAGATCAATCTTCAGTTCTTGACCCACTTTGCATCGTCCTCATGCAGGAATTGACATCTTCGGTCTTCTCCTCTTCTTTTCCCCACTCGACAATATTTACATTTTGATCGCGTGCTGGTACATACAAAACCTGAGATGATATCTTATTTCGTGCATCGATCTCTCTGTCACCGGTCTCCACTCTTTAGCTGTCCGCTTCCAATTTTCCTTCCCCGTTTCTCTTTCATCACCCACTCATCTGTATCAATCTGCCAGGTTTGGCTCCAAGCTTGCTCGACGTTTTGCCTCCCCCGATTTGATTCGATTTGTCTGCTGCTAGCTGATGCTAGGAGAAAGCAGTTGTCATTTGGATTCTGGGTGTTGCTCGCTGAACCTAGGACTATGAGGAGGCGGCTGTCATCACATGTCTGCCCTATGCACGCTGGACAACACTAGCTGCTTGCATCGGTAAACAACCCCTCGTGTCTTACTCTTAATTTTTATTTACATTGGATGAGCACATGAAACTTCTATTTTCTTACTCCTTCTGGTTGCATGACTTTGTTCCCCTCGAATGTAGCCTGTGTGTTTGATCAAATGCCTATCTGCAGCGTGTGTGTGCTATGTTTTTCCTTAGAATGTTTAAAGGCCCTTGCACCAATTCAGATTGACATTGTTGTTGGATATTCCATCGGAAGACAATATATTTGTCCTGTTGAGGGCATCTTTGGACAACGTTGCCCAACATAACATGTGGTATGCTTGAGCTTTATTTATCTCAATGTCCCTTTCATCATTGACAACTTTTAAAATTGGGTATCCTTTTTTCACCATATCTTCTGCAGTATATAGTACTAATGATGAGCATCTACTCGCCTGCTGGATCTCTGTGTAAGCCAAAGGTATGACCATCTGAACTGACGTGCAGATTCATTTAACCAGTAGTATTTGTATACAAGTACTGTGAACTCTCAGATAGCTATTGTGATCTTTGATTTTGTTCCCTGTGCATGCTACATATCGATGGCGCTGTAAAATGGGCATTAACCTTTACTACCATCTTATGTTCTGGTAAATTTAGCAAGTGATGCGTACGCTCTGTTTTTTTATAAATGTTATTCAGGTAGGGTATGATTCTGATTGTCTGTTGCATACCAAATTTGAGGGGCTTGAGAAAGTTAAGAGTGCTTATTATTTCCTCTGTAATAAGAGTATTTACCAGCTTGCTCTCTGTCTTGAATTGTTCTATCCGATTATATTGCTGCAATGACTAGCCAAATTAATTCTCTCTATGTCAATCCTATTATATTCAGTCAACTATAATACTATAACATGCAATATTTCAAACAGATTTCGATATGGCTCTTGTTTGACTGATAATAACTCTGGTATAGCACATGTTATAGTAATCTTATGGTATTAGACTATTAGTTTGCAGCAGATATAAGGAGCAACAGTAAACCAAAATAAGGACACACAAGTAGCGGTGGAGGAAGTTTTGGCTTCAGGCATCGATTTCCTTTTCGAAATATTGATAGCAATTTTATTTTCATAGCATCCATCTAATATTTCCTGCTGCGGCATAGGAAAAGAGGCAAAAGAATTGGTACACTTTACAATTTATTTTTCTTATTTGTGGGCTTCAGGATATGTGTGTTTAATTCAGGTTTATAAGGCTAACTGTAAGGACACACAAGTAGCGGTGGAGGAAGTTTTGGCTTCAGGCATCGATTTCCTTTTCGAAATATTGATAGCAATTTTATTTTCATAGCATCCATCTAATATTTCCTGCTGCGGCATAGGAAAAGAGGCAAAAGAATTGGTACACTTTACAATTTATTTTTCTTATTTGTGGGCTTCAGGATATGTGTGTTTAATTCAGGTTTATAAGGCTAACTGTAGTTCAGATTTTGCTGGCACCTTCAGGTTGACGTTCATGAGTTTATTCTCTGTTTTTTGTAACCTACGAACTTAATTGCAGATTGGTAAAAATGGTTCTTAACTCTAGAACAATGCTTAGTTACTGCCAAAATATATATAGGCATCTAGACTAATTCCACAAATGTAATTAATAAACACATGAATTTTCTTGGTCAATCATAGTTTCTTTAGATGACTTGAACATTTATTCTCAAGGTTCTAAAGAACCGTTGACATAACGATAATACACTTACATGTCGTTTCTGCTTTGCATTATTTGTAGTCACATGTATAATATATATAGTTTTTATTTTTGTCCATGTAAATTCTTTACTAAAAGTCCCGCCGCAACGCGCCGGGTATCTTCTAGTAGTAGAAAATGGTAGATCACATCTTGCGCCATCTATATTGTTTAGAATTATTCTACTTTATTGAGACTCATGAGTTAAATTTATATCAATACGAGTACACAAACAAATCTTAGGCTGGGGCACTAGCTCCTAGGAGGCATGTGACTCCATATGGGCGAGGCCTGGTCTCTTCCGTTCACAAAAAAAATGCAACGATCTGTTCCGTTTCGACACATGTAACAGTCTCATGTGCCCAGATTTGACACATAGTATTATAATAACGCATGGTAAAGCATAATGTAAAATGTGTGCAGTCACATAATGCATGGTAGGGCGTGCCATAAATAATCTAGTGTAACTACGGGCTCACAAAATACTTACCGAAGTCAGCAATTTTTTCATTAATATTAACAAGTTTATTTTGGGGAATTAGTTTAATTTAAATTGGCCATTATTTTCATGTGTTTATGCGGACCGCCGCTTGCAGCCATAACTCAGTAGCACAAATTGAGGCTAGATAGTCAAAATAAAACTCACAGGAGCGATACCAGCAGGAACTCATTGCAGTCGCAGATTACTCCCAGCTAGCGAAATACTGTGCGTCACTATGAAAGTGTCATTATACTTGACATCTTATTTCGCGAGCACACTCGGTTGTCATCTCACACCTCCTTTTTTAGTATCACATTGAAGCGAATGTCTCATCTTTCTTTTCTAGTCCACTCCACTATTGCACTTAGTATTCAGAACGAAATTCAAAGAAACACTTCGAATAATTAACTATAAATCCAACACATTTGTGAGTCCAAGCAAAGTAACATGATGCATTAAAATCTATTTAAATCAATCAACTACAATAATATACATGCCATAATGAATAGTGCTAGTATATTAGCTAGTATTATGCAACCTAGCCCACAAAAATAATGATGTGGCAGGTAAGGAGGAAAGAGAGGATTAGCGTACATAGGTAGATATAGTATCATATTTATATCAAAAAACCATGTACACAAATTTACATTGAGATTCTAAAAATCAATATATATAATAAAAACATGATACTATTACATGATACCACCCACTATAGAGATAGTATCATGCACTAGTATCAATGATCAAGTTCTTACTCAGTAGGGAATATGAAAATACAAAATCAATAGCTTGCCCAGATCAAGTAATGTTTAAATATGCTTTACTGCCTACATCATTGAATTTCGGCAAAGGAAACAAGTGAAAAAATATAACTAAGCTTAAAGGCACACAACAATAGCCAACTAAAAAATATTTGATTTTTCAGTTTCACTCATAAAGGCTCCATTTGAGAAAAAAATCAATGTGCAGGCTTCCCTCTATAGTTTTTTTTGTAGCTTTACCTTAGGGGAAGCCCCTACGGTGTGATTCTAAGATTCATTCTATAACTTTTGATAAATATAATACATTTCAAAAAACCAATAGGAAAAGAATAGTACAAGGACCAGAGAATTGTTGCAAAAACAAATGAAGGGACAAGTCTTAATATAATTACGATACACATATTTATTAGGAAATATGATGAATGTATTTATTAGTCTTTGGTATGCGCTTAGAAACTCTCTCATCAAACAAAAGTAGAAGAAACACGCTACAACATGGCCATCATGATCCATCCGTGCAATGCTATCATTCGCACGACATCTTCTAACCACCTCCACCATTTTCTGGTCCTTTTCCTTCCTCATATGCAACATTTCAAATAGAAGGCATGACATATATGTGCTATACACTTACTATTGTGAATTGTTTCTCTGATTCTTTGTACTCATTCAGTTTGAGATCAATGCTTATCTTTAGTGCTTTAGGGCTCCTTTGATTTATAGGATTTTTAAAGGATTTGTGGAGGATTGAGGTCCTATGGAAGCCATTTGATTCATAGGATTTTATCCTATAGAAAATAATCCTATAGAAATCTTATAGTGCAAATTCCATAGGAAAATAACATGAGGTTGAACCTCATGGAAAAATTCCTTCATCAATTTCTTTACCCATAGGATTCAGGTGGACATGATATTTTTATCCTACACATTTTATATTCCTTCATTTTTCCTATCCTATGAATCAAAGGAGCCCTTAGATTTCTTCTTGTCCTCCTATATGAAAGACCTATCATAATAAATATACTTCACAACTTAGGAATACAAAGATGTAGATCTATGCTAGAAATATACATTTTTTACAAGATATTGGACTAAGTATACTTATTTTCACTTAAAAGCCTGATGACTTGAAACCATACACTCACATCCTTTTTCCTGGTAGCATGTCCATATTTTCAGGGTTGCTCTTCACATCCTGAATTTTTTTCTCCATAGAAAGAGAAACACACTTTAAACCTGATCAATAGCGGATGCAGAGACGGACATGTGCATGTTGGTTTCTATATCAGGGATGGATGCTTTGCTTCCATATAGATAACATTTCATGTTTGTACTCCGTATTGGAAGACTGTCCAGTTATTCTAGTAGCTTTTTTTTAAGATAAAGAGTATATATTAATATCAAGAAGATACCAATTACACCCAGCCTCTGCAACAACATAGTGCCCTGGCGGCAAAATGGATGCACACAGCCAAAAAAAACAAGAAGAATTACAGAAAAAGAAAAGCCCCACTAAAGTGATAAGTTCCTTGTAGCAACAACACTAACACCGCCAAGACAGCACAAGAAATCCAACATCTCCAAAAGTGATGCCTCCAAGAAGGAAACAGTGCACAAGCACCGTCGTCACCTGATCATAGATCTTAGGTTTTCACCCTAGAGAAAAGTCCACGCTCATAAAACAATGCCTTCAATAAGGCCATTGCCAGACACAACCAATTAAGGCCAGACCTTGGATTTTCACCCTGCAAGATAAGACCTTGAACTTCTCCTGTACTGTCGCCCCCACTTTTCATGCTGCTGCTGTGAGTCACAAATCACGAAGCAAGTTCCTTGTTGCCATAAAGGCTCGAATCGCCCTTGCTAGTCCCCAGAACTCGGCATCCATGACATTCTCTGCTAGCTGACTTCACCATAGAATGAGACATCATGTCACATGACGGTAACAGCCAACAAAGCTTTGTAGCGCTCCCTCTGAAACCAAATGGTCAGATAAAAGCATGAGTGCGCTCGACCGAATCCAATCCGATCCAGCAATCTCCAGGCATGACGAGCCCAGTAAAGTTCATTGGCGTAGCCTTCCGGAACATATCACTCCCGCCAGATCCATAAAGACACGCATCCGGCATATTCTCATCTCGATGCGAGAAGGAACCTTGGACCACCTCCAGCAGTCCCACACCGCCGACCGGCTCCCAACGAACCACATGTATGCCTTGCGCGGCTTCATCTTCAGGACATGGCACAGCTAGCACGCCGCCCCGTGGCACCACCGCGCGGTTGTGTGCGGCTTCTTCCACTAGATCAGCGGCGGCGCTGGCCACAGCTCCAGGATCAGCCACAAGGCATCGGGGGCGAGGTGAAATTTCGATATGCAGTTAAGCCTCGATCTTGCACCGCGCCTCAAGAGCTCCACGAGCGAGGGTCGAAGCCCGGTGGCAGCCACAAGGCGCTCTCCCACGAATGGAAATCCCGCATGGGATCTGGTCGGTGGTAGAACATAGTGGAGAAAACGAAGAGGAAAGGAAAAGGGAAAAAAAGGCAACAGGAAAGAGCACCCCGCCGCCGCCGTCCACCGACGGTTTCCTCCGGCTTCCTCCGGCGGCGGTGAGGTGAAACGGGCGGCGGATCGGAGGTTTTCTGGTGGTGGCGGTGGGGGGGGCCTCCGGAATCGCCAGAGGCGACCCGGGAGGCAGTTACGACTCTAGCGGCCTTTAGAGTCGTTATTCTAGTAGCTAGTGTGAGTGTCGAATATAATAACAACCTGCAAAATCGTGTCATTGGCATAAAGCAGCTTAGCAGATGTATGATTGAACATATTGTGCAGTTATAAAGAACTGGTTGAAGATAATCTTTATACTTGCCACTGTGGTGACCATTCCCTTAGATCCTAGGCATATTGCATAGCAGGATATATAGGTTCATCAAAGGGATCACGTAGAATAATTTGATTATTTTTAGCCAATTTGAACCTCGAAAGTGGTATCGAGCTGAAGAGACTTCAACCTTTCAACGTTTTTTTGGTTGAAGAACAAAACAAAATTTGGCATACATCCATTTTTGGCATCATCAAACAAGAAAGACACATATTGTAGATTAGACATATTTTACAACTGAATTAGGTTGGTAGATACGAAACAAGTGCTTCAAGATGCATTTCTTTTCATAAAAAATACACTATCTTCAGAACATCGTTATTAGCATATATTGTGTCGTAAAGATCTAATTCCTTGTGGAATGTTCACAAGTTCTAGATACACTCTTATCATTAGGAACCTATTTCTCAAATAACAGAAGGCATGCAACACTAGTGGGGACAGGGCCTCCAGTCCCGGCCCGTAAGGGCCTTTAGTCCCGGTTTGCAAACCGGGACTATAGAGGCGGGACTAAAGGCTAAACCTTTAGTCCCGGCCCGGTTACCAGCTGGGACTGGAGGGTGTCCACGTGGGCGCCTCGGAGCGCATCCAGGGCCAGGACCTTTAGTCCTGGTTTGTATCACGGACCGGGACTAAAGGGTATCTACAGATTTTGTTTTTTGCTTTAGGGTTTAAGTGTTTGGGGGAATTAATTTTGTTATATTTTATTTTATTCTTTCTTTATTTTAAAAACACTTTTCATATAATTCTACGCATACATGTTAGTGCATATATATGTAAGATAACTTATCTTATGATCGAGTATATATATACAATTATATGGAGATAACAATTATCGGGACTAGAGCCCATCTATTCGATTACACCAACATTAGTAATGGCCCCTAGCTACACTAAATCTTCATTTATCATCTATATGTTCTGTCCTCAAAAAGACCGCTAGCTCCTCTGCAACAGCGATCGCACGTTGCTCTGGTAGATACTTCTCCCGCATGGCCGTGTACTATATAAGAAGAGGAGATCAATATGAATGTCAATCATGATAACAAAGAATGATGGGTAAATATAGATGTGTGAATGTTTATTGCTTACATCGTATCTGTAATCCTTGTGCTCAGAGGTAAACGTGCGAATGAACTCGCAAACGTAGTATCCACATAGATGCGTCCCCTGTGGCTGCTGGTCGCACTTTCCGAGAATAGAATATAATCAAAATAATAATCTAGCATCATAAATGTATTGAAAATAGAAGTATATCGTACTACTTACCTGAGCCGCTCTAAAGGTCAGCTTCTCATGAGAGATACCATCAGTCACGCACTTGAACCGCTTCCAAACCCTACCCGACAAGGAAAATGATTTGCTAAGTTTTTTATTACTTGATATATCAGAAAATCATCGAAAGAGACCGATAGAGCGCAAGAATGATTGAAATTACCCTTGGAGCATGTCATGTAGGCTTTGGAACTGTTTCAAGTTTCTCGATAATGGGTCGAAGGCATCAACTCTTCTCTTATCAATTTGAATGTCCAACAGAATCCAGTGATAGCTGCACATGTATATATATATATATATGTCAGTAACTTATCAATTACATTTATAAGTGAATGGACACAACAGAGTAAGACCCTCACTCGAAGTTGTATGGAAACAGTATGTGGTCACAGTAATTTTGATCTGTTAGAAACCTTAGAAGGTTTTCCTCCGTCTCCTTGGGGTTATCAGTTAGCGTCTTTATATGTATTTTATCTGGGTCAATAAACCCAATATTTATGATATTCCTACTTTTACATTCCAGGATCTTCATTCTGCATAATAGAGTACAAGTCATAACTGAACAAGTTATATGTAGACAATGAATTGAAATAACTGAACAAGTTATATGTAGACAACGAATTGAAAAACTTACAGACAATAGCAACTCCTAAGAGATTTGTCGAGGGCGTCGCAATTGTACATCTGGAAGAGTTCATCAAAGTCGATATGGATGTCTTCGGGACGGCCGTAGTACTCCCGTGGGACACGCGCCACGATCATCGTTCTCCCATTCTTTGCTTCATTCAAGTACCATGTATGCAAGTAACGCATATTTATTGGGAGATCTTCAAACTTTTCTTTGCTGACCAAAGGCACTCCCATGACAAATTGCGGCTTAGGGGCTACCACAGCCTTGGGAAGCCTGTCGTCCTGGGAAGCCAAAACGTCTTCAACACTTATACCCCATTCAGCCGCCCACTTCTGTGCTAATTCCAAATCTTGCCCCTGCACCAGAGAGGGAACATTCTCGGATAACACCCTGAGGGGTGGGATCGATTGTTTGGCCTATTGTCCAAGCTGAGGAACGTCTAATCTTTTTTTGCTTGTACTTGTACTTGATTTGCTCCCACTTGCACTTGCACGTGATCTGCTCTTTTTCCCTTCCTTCTGCAATGTGTGTGTATAGTCATCAGGCTTATGGTGCAAGTCATACTATGATGGAAGGGTCAGTAAGTATTTTGCATATGCTTTTTGCTTCTCGGTGTATTCCGGGCGGGGCTTGGGTTCCTTCTTTTTCATCTGCGCATCATAATGTTCCTTTGCTATCCTGGCATTTTCCTCGGGGGTACGATCATAAGGTCTGATGGGAAGATTAGCATGAGGTACCCTTGGGAGGGGCGACAGTTTGCGCTTTGGGGAGCTCTGTCGCTTAGAACCCATCGACGGAGCGTTCTTGCTGGCACGCTTCCGCTTAGTATCCTTAGCGGGCGGTGGCGGAGATGGCCGACCCAAGTCCGGCGGCGGTGATGGAGATGGACTCGTGTTGTGGTGGCCGTCGTCATGTGGAGGGCTTGGAGGTGATGGAGGTGTAGGTGACCTGCGACGACTCAGAGGCGGTGTTGTCCTTGGGGCCGAGCCTGGAAGCTTGATGTAGTTCTTGTCCCATAGAATGACTCCACCCAGTACTTCTCCGAGTGTCCTCTCATCTTTCGGTCCAGCGATGTCAAGCTCCATATCATGAAACCCTGGCACGATTTCATCCACTCCGACTTTAGCATAGCCAGATGGAATCTCACGGCCATGCCAGCGTACATCAGGGCCAGAAGGTAAAGCTTGTCTGATGGCCACCTTCATGGATATGTTCTTCATTCTCTGATGGAGTTCACATGATGTTGACTCCTTGATTCCATCCACGGGGTAGCCGGGACCGCCCTCTATCATTCATTGTGCATCGTCAGTCAGGGCCTCAGATTCAGCCACGCTACTTTTCCGCTTAGATGGGCCGGCGGTAATATCAAGTGCAGGATCTTGCTGGCGCACTACTCCTCTAAG
Organism: Dactylis glomerata; assembly: GCA_007115705.1. NCBI lineage: Eukaryota > Viridiplantae > Streptophyta > Magnoliopsida > Poales > Poaceae > Dactylis > Dactylis glomerata. The sequence continues at coordinate 3,308,032 of QXEO01000222.1, forward strand.
TTCATTAATCTGCTACTGTTGCTCGTTAAGCCTGGCAAGCAACTGGTTGAACTTGTCATTTTCCTCATCCTGCTGTCGCTTCTTTGCTCTCGCTCGGCTTTTGTAAGTCTCTTGGTCTCTGGCAAACCCAAGCCACCACAGGTAAGAAGGACCAAAGCCTCGCGTTCGTCCTCCATGTTCGTCATTGCCGAGGACCAGTGTGAGTAAGTCTTTCTCTCTATCTGGAGTGAACTGTCTTTTTCCCTCTTTAATTTCTTTCACTATTTTTTTCCAATTTTCCCTGGGTATCCTAAGACCGTCACTGCAGATAAGGTCCCCTGTTAGTTCGTCGTATGAACCACCATGCGCAAGGAACCAATTTCTTGCTCTCAATTCCCACTCATCACGGATGGGTTCAGGTGTGATCCCTTTAGCAATCATCTCTTGCTCTTTCTTATCCCACTTTGGGATGGCAGTCTCATAGCCCCCTGGCCCCAGCGTGTGGTGATATTTCTTCTTGTCGGTATTTTTCTTGTTCTTTTCTGATAATGCCTTGGCATCTTCTGACTCCTTGTACTCCTGAAATGCCTTCCAGTGATTCGTCTGTTTGGCTAGATACCCCTCGAATACTGGCACTTCCTTTGTCTTCAGATAGTTTTTCCATAGTTTCTTCTTCCACACCCGGAACAGTTCGGCCATCTTCTTTAGAGTCCACTGCTTGACTTTGGCCCTCAGTTTTCTTGCGGCGTCTTCATTCTCACATTCTGGCAGGTTGAAATGTGACATGAGATCATTCCAAAGATTATCTTTGTACCTTTCGGTGACATAGTCACTATCGGCTGCCCCTTTGCGCTTGTTCCACTCCCGAACGCTGATCGGGACGTGATCCCTAACAAGAACTCTGCATTGCTTCTTGAATATGTCAGCAGCCTTCTTAGGAAGCTTGGGTTCGCCCGTAGGCAATATGACCTCAAAGGTGTAATGTGTTCATGCATCCAACTTTTTGGTCGGGCCTCATTTCGTAGCTTTGCTCGATGTGGAGGCCTAAGAGGAGAAACATTCGTCAATTAATGTATATGTATACAATATACAGCTATCTCCAATATTTTTCACATATTACAAGTGATTGCCGAACTTCATATATATACCTCGCCGGACTTTGTTATTTGTCCACCGGCTTCTCCACCGGCTTCTCCATCAGCGGAGCTATCGCCTTCTCCGTCATCGGAGCTATCGCCTGCCCCGTCGGCTTCATCTTCATGTTGGTCGACCTCCATTCCATCTCCGGAGGGGTTCAGATATGACGACGGAGATTCAGCTGATTCAACATCGGGGGCATCTTTGATTATATCTTCGAGAAGTTCTTCCTCTTCTAGGTTCCTGCTATATGGATCCATAGTTTCTGCAAAATACCATAACAATTAAAGTGCTAATAATTAACCTAACAAAATTCGAAAAGATGATTCAAAAAGAAACTGAGTAGTTGGATTGGGAAAATGTTATCTTATGGTGACCACCTTGTGCTACTCAATTCAGTCCTAACAAGTTCGCCAATGTTTATGCTTTTGTTGGACGATCATACTATTTTTCTATAGAAATACATTTGGAAGATGCAGGTTCCGCTGAAAATAAGAATATTCATGTGGTTTGTTTTCCAGAAAGCCATTCTTACAGAAGACAATCTGGTTAAAGGAAATTGGGATGGGTGCACTAAATGTTGTTTTTGTGATCCAACTCAGACAATAGACCATGATCCATAATATAATTATTACAAATTGCATAGCTCAAGGAAAGACAAAATAGACAAAGTTTATAAAAAAGCAGAAACAAACTGAAATAAAGAGCTCCATCATGCTAATAATAACTTGCAATATGAAATGTTGCAACCAAGAATGGTCAATACAATGAAATTCTCTGTTGACCCGATATCGCTATATTCTAACTAAATTCTAACCCTAACACTTTTTTCTAAATACTAACCCTAACTAAATAAATTCTAACCCTAACTAAATAATAACCCTAACTAAATAATAACCCTAACTAAATAAATTCTAACCCTAACTAAATACTAACCCTAACTAAATACTAGCCTAACTAAATAAATTCTAACCCTAACTAAATACTAACCCTAACTAAATACTAACTAAATACTAACTAAATACTAACCCTAAATTCTAATTAACCTTTTTTTCTTACCTACAGGACGTCGCGGGCTTGCAGTAGGGGGCGTCGGCGGCGAGCTCGAGGGCCGGCGGTGAGCTCGATCGGGGGCGGTGAGCCGGGGCGGTGAGCTCGGGGGCGGCGAGTCGGGGACGGGGTGAGAGCTCGGGGGCGGCGCGCGCTCGGGGGCGGCGAGTCGCGGGGGCGGTGATCTCGGGGGGCGCGCGGGTGCTTCGACAGCGGGCTCGAAGGGCGGCGGCGCTCGGACGTCGTGTGCGAGGGCGGCGACGGCTCGACGGCGACCACGGATTGATCGGACCGCAACGTTCGGCGTTGGTTTCTCCCTGCGCGCTCAGTCGAATTCGCTAAGTGTGTGAGAGGAGGAAGAAGGAGGAGGGGCGGGCTTTTATACCCCCTCCCCCCCCTTTAGTCCCGGTTGGTGGCTTCAACCGGGACTAAAGGGGGCCTTTAGTCCCGGCTGAAGCCACCAGCCGGGACTAAAGGGTTTGGGGGGGCGGTTCCATTTCGCGCCCGAGCCCCACCCCTTTAGTCCCGGTTGGTGGCTCCAACCGGGACTAAAGGGGTAATAAATGCGCGGCAAAGGCTGAATTTTTCTCGGATTTTATTTCAAATATGAATTTTGAATTTTAAATTGAATAACTTCTGCATATTTTAGAATTTGAAAAAACTATGAATATGAAAAGTGTTTGAAATTGAATATCTAATTCAAAACTATTTTCTATTTTCAAAATTAATTATTTTAACTATTCAAACTATTAACTATTTTGCCATTTTCAATGAAAACTATATTGATTAATATTCTTTTTGCATATTTAAGAATTTGATAAAACTATGAACATGAAAAGTGTTTGAAATTGAATAACTAATTTAAAACTATTTTCTATTTTCAAAATTAATTATTTTAACTATTCAAACTATTACATATTTTGCCATTTTCAATGAAAACTATATTGATTAATATTCTTGTTGCATATTTTAGAATTTGACAGAACTATGAATATGAAAAGTGTTTAAAATTGAATAACTAATTCAAAACTATTTTCTATTTTCAAAATTAATTATTTTAACTATTCAAACTATTAACTATTTGCCATTTTCAATGAAAACTATATTGATTAATATTTTTTTTGCATATTTAAGAATTTGACAAAACTATGAATATGAAAAGTGTTTGAAATTGAATAACTAATTTAAAACTATTTTCTATTTTCAAAATTAATTATTTTAACTATTCAAACTATTAACTATTTTGCCATTTTCAATGAAAACTATATTGGTTAATATTCTTTTTGCATATTTTAGAATTTGACAAAACTATGAATATGAAAAGTATTTTCGAGAAGCTCCGCCACGGGAGATGGAGTCTTTCACGGGCTTGCAGGAAAAAAATTCCGAGGCGGAGCTTCCGAAGATGCCGTAGGGCATGAGCACCAACGACATCTTCGAGAAGCTCCGCCACGGGAGATTTCCCAACCCTTTCCTCCATCCATGTTAGACGAGATGGAGTCTTTCACGGGCTTGCAGGGAAATTTTTCCGAGACGGAGGTTCCGGAGATGCCGTAGGGCGTGAGCACCAACGACATCTTAGAGAAGATCTGCCACGGGAGATTTCCCAACCCTTTCCTCCATCCATGTTAGAGGAGATGGAGTCTTTCACGGGCTTGCAGGGAAATTTTTCCGAGGCAGAGCTTCCGAAGATGCCATAGGGCGTGAGCACCAACGACATCTTCGAGAAGCTCCGCCACGGGAGATTTCCGAACCCTTTCCTCCATCCATGTTAGAGGAGATGGAGTCTTTCACGGGCTTGCAGGAAAAAAATTCCGAGGCGGAGCTTCCGAAGATGCCGTAGGGCGTGAGCACCAACGACATCTTCGAGAAGCTCCGCCACGGGAGATTTTCCAACCCTTTCCTCCATCCGTGGGGATGAAACTCTCCCTGCCTTCTAGGTTGGCTTGTTGAGCTGCTTGCCATAGCGTATCGATGCTCCTTTTATAGGCACGGCGCCGCTTCTACTTTGTCTTATTCCTCCGACAGGGGCGTCGTGCGCTATATGCTTTATCTCATCGAGCAGTGCATCTACCCATGCGTCCTTATCCTGCCGACAGCTTTAGTCTCGGTTGCACCCACCAACCGGGACTAAAGGTTACCCACACGTCCTTATCCCACCGACAGTTTTGTTAACTTATTCTAACTTATCAAACTATTAACAAAATTGCCATTTTCAATTAAATAATAGATTAACTAATATTAGTTCATTATTAACACACATGTTCCTTAAATAAAGGTTTAGTACATTCCATACATGCATTACATAAAAGGTTTAATACATTATTACATTATTGCACCAACATTTCTATCTATTATTTCTGATTTCTTCTGGGTCGTAGCCATGGAGAATCTTCATCATTCAGTAGGATGCTTGGGTCAGCTTTCACTTTGAAGGGCGGAATTTCATGAAATTTATTATAATCTACTGACATGTCTGTCTTGTCATCTACTCCCACGATGTTTCTTTTCCCTGAAAGAACTATGTGGCGCTTTGGCTCATCGAACGATGTCTTCTTTTGCTGATTTCTTTTTCTCATTTTTGTAGACATGTCCTTCACATAGAAAACCTGAGTGACATCGTTGGCTAGGATGAATGGTTCGTCCATGTACGCAAGATTGTTGAGATCCACTGTTGTCATGCCGTACTTTTGGTCTACAACTACCCCGCCTCCTGTCAGCTTCACCCATTTGCAACGAAACAAAGGGATCTTAACAGTAGGTCCATAGTCAAGTTCCCATATCTCCTCTATATACCCGTAATATGTTTCCCTCTGCCCATTATCGTATGTTGCATCAAAGCGGACACCACTGTTTTGGTTGGTGCTCTTTTTATCTTGGGCAACCGTGTAAAATGTATTCCCATTTATCTCGTACCCTTGGAAAGTACATATAGTCAAAGATGGTGGCCTGGACAAACAGTACAGCTGATCTCCAACAGTGTCATCATTCATGAGATGTGTCTGCAACCAACTGCCGAAAGTCTTCTCGTGTTCCCCTTTAATCCAAGAGTCAGCCTTCCCTGGGTTTTCGAAGCGTAGAATATTCTTGTGTCTCACGATATACGGAGCCACCACGGTGGAATTGGGTAGAACTGTGTAGTGTGCTTGAGAGAATGAATGCCCGTCCATACATACTTTTGCTTTCTTTCCTTGTGTGCCTTTTCCTGTCAGCCTACCCTCATACCGAAATTCAGGAACACCAATCGGCTTAAGGTCAGGAAGAAAGTCCACACAAAACTCAATGACCTCCTCTGTTCCATAGCCCTTGGAGATGCTTCCTTCTGGCCTAGCACAGTTACAAACATATTTCTTTAAGACTCCCATGAACCTCTCGAAGGGGAACATATTGTGTAGAAACACAGGACCGAGAATTCTAATCTCTTCGACTAGGTGAACTAGGAGGTGTGTCATTATATTGAAGAAGGATGGCGGGAACAACAACTCGAAGCTGACCAGACATTGGACCACATCAATCTGTAACCCTGATAGACTTTCTCGATCAATTACCTTCTGAGAAATTTCATTGAGGAATACACATACCTTCACAATTGCCAGGCGAACATTTTCCGGCAGAATTCCCCTCAATGCAACCGGAAGCAATTGCGTCATAAGCACGTGGCAGTCATGAGACTTTAGGTTTTGAAATTTTTTGTCTTTCATATTTACGATTCCCTTTATATTTGATGAGAAGCCAGTCAGGACCTTGATACTGAAAAGGACTTCAAAGAAGATTTCCTTGTCTTCCTTGGTAAGAGCGTGTAGCTGGCACGCCCTTGAAACTGCCCTGGATGCATGCCATCTCGTCCTTTATGACGTTCCTGGTCCTCCCATGCTTCCGGTGTATCTTTTGACTTCCCATACAAGCCCAGGAAGCCTAGAATATTCATGCAGAGATTCTTCGTCAGGTGCATCACGTCGATTGCGGAGCGGACCTCATGGACTTCCCAATAGGGTAGCTCCCAAAATATAGATTTCTTCTTCCACATGGGTGCGCGCTTATCAGGGCCGTTAGGAATAGGTTGGCTACCAGGACCCTTTCCAAAGATTACTTTTAAATCTTTGACCATATCAAATACTTCAGCATCAGTACGGGTGACAGGCTTCCCCCGAGGTTCTGCCTTGCCATTGAAATGCTTGCCTTTTATCTTTAAGGGATGCTTGCGTGGAAGAAAATGATGATTGTACGGGTACACATTCTTCCTACATTTGTCCAGATATATACTTTCTGTCTGATCCAAACAGTGCGTGCATGCATTGTATCCCTTGTTTGACTATCCTGAAATGTTACTAAGAGCAGGCCAATCATTGATGGTTACGAAAAGCAATGCTCGAAGGTCAAATTCCTCTTGTTTGTGCTCGTCCCACACACGTACACCTGGTTCGGCCCACAACTGTAAAAGTTCATCAACTAATGGCCTTAGGTACACATCAATGTCGTTGCCGGGTTGCTTTGGACCTTGGATAAGCACTGGCATCATAATGAACTTCCGCTTCATGCACAACCAAGGAGGAAGGTTGTAGATACATAGAGTAACGGGCCAGGTGCTGTGACTGCAACTCTGCTCCCCAAAAGGATTCATGCCATCTGTACTTAGACCAAACCATAAGTTCCTTGCGTCACCTGCAAATCTTGAGAACTCTTTCTCGATTTTTCTCCAATGCCGACCATCAGCGGGGTGCCTCAACTTATCGTCTTTCATACGATCTTCCATGTGCCATCGCAACAACTTTGCATGATCTTTATTTCTGAAGAGACGTTTCAACCGTGGTATTATAGGAGCATACCACATCACCTTGGCAGGAACCCTCTTCCTGGGTGGCTTGCCCTCAATATCACCAGGGTCATCTTTTCTGATCTTATACCGTAATGGAGTGCATACCGGGCATTTATCTAAATTCCCGTATTTCTCACCGCGGTAGAGGATGCAGTCATTAGGGCATGCATGTATCTTCTGCACATTGAATCCTAGAGGGCAGACAAGCTTCTTTGCTTTGTACGTGCTGGCGGGCAATTCGTTCTTTCTTGGAAGCATCTTCTTCATCAGTACCAGTAACTTTTCAAATGACGAGTCAGTCACACCGGTCTCTGCCTTCCACTTCAGCAATTCCAGTGTGCTACCCAGCTTCTTCTGGCCATCTTCACAAGTTGGGTACAACAATTTGTTGTGGTCCTGTAACATCTGCTCGAACTACAACCTCTCCTTTTCTGTGTTGCAGCCTCGCCGTGCATCAGAAATGACCCGGCCAAGATCATCAGCGGGCTCATCTGGTTCCCGTTCTTCACCCTGATCTTCTTCTTCATTGTCTTCCATTGCAGTATCAGCATACTCAGGGAACATAGATCGGTAGTTGTCATCATCATTCTCTTCTTCATCGTCGTCTTCCATCATAACCCCTCTTTCTCCGTGCTTGGTCCAAACATTATAGCCCGACATAAAACCAGACCGAAGCAGGTGGCTCTCAATGACTCTTGAGGAAGTGCAATCCTTCTCATTCCGACATTCAACACATGGACAAAACATATAGCCACCACCATGCTTGTTTGCCTCGGCCGCATCTCGAAAAGAATGCATGCCTTCTCTGTAAGCGGCTGTGCGTCGATCACCGTACATCCATGGATGGCTCATCTGCGTCATACAACAGTATATCAAACACAATCACGATCCTAAAAATCAGTACCGCATGGTCTAAACGAGGAAATATAGTTGCTAACCTTTTAGAATAAGTGGAAATAAAGAGGAAGAGGCTTAAGCGTGGCTCGGGCACCTCATATCGTAGTTGTGTTCGGTGAACTGAAGCGGCATCGCTCTAACACACATTTCAACAAACACCTCTAGTGCATAGGAATGAAATGGAGAACTAGCACAAACCCACACTCCTCCATCCAAGAAAAATACAAGGGAGAGGAGAGAGGGGCTGCGGCCATATATATAGGCAGAAGCCTTTAGTCCCGGTTTGAGACACAAACCGGGACTAAAGGGGGCGCACATGTGGGCTGCCCACCGCATAGCCCTTTAGTCCCGGTTTGTAGGATCGTAACGGACCGGGACTAAAGGTTCCCGAGCGGGTGGGCGAATTTGGGACGACGTGGCCGGGCCTTTAGTCCCGGCCCAGATTACGGCCGGGACTAAAGGGTCCTGACCAAAGGCCCATTTTCCACTAGTGCAAGATGCATGTAGCAATTACCAGTAGGGTTGATGGGGAAGAGATGTGCCTCCCCTGCCCCCTCGTCGTCGAGCATGGACGTGGGTGATCGGCAATTTGGTGGCGGCTCTATTTGTGTTCTCCGTTAACTCTTCCATGCCATCATAATGGAGCCCCGCCTTGTCTTTCTTAGATACGACCGAAATGCGCCTCTCCTCCTTGACAAGCATGAAGACGAGCGAATAATGGCGGTTCTCCTCACGACATCCTTCCCCAACCCGTCGGCGCCGCCGTCATTGAGCACAATCGCACAGTCGCATGCGGCCTTGGTGCACGCCTAGGTGAGTAGCACCCTCCCAGCTGCAGCGAGCAAAACGTCAGCGGGGGCGGCCCTCCTCTCTTTCATAGGATTTTTTTTCGAGGAAGGAGAAGGTGAGCCGAGAATGAAAATATGTCTCACAGATTAACTTTTACTTGGCCTAGTGTGTTCCCACTTAGAAAATAGCCTAGTATCTAATTTTACCTCTCGTGTGGAATTTTATGTTGCATGTGTGGGATTAGCTAAGAAACAAATTAATTGGCCCCATTAACTGCGCATGTAATCCTGGCCCTTGCGTTGTGTGGTGATTTTATTGACCGTGTTGGGGCTATGTCTGGAAAGTTTCCTTGAATGATTATTGACTTGTATCAGTGTTATGTGTAAGAAACTTTTCCTTTAATCCGGCAATTGATTTGGTGTATAAGTTTGCATTGAATAATAATTCAGTGATTGATTTTGTGAATGATCCGACCGTATAGCGGGTTGGAGTTAAGTGGTGATGGACGGACTTGATTTCTCCAATGTTGTATGTTGAGTGTTTGATCAAATGATATACCATTACGAACTCCTATTTAATAGTAAAAAGATATACTAAACTATTCTCTTTGTCGGCAAATAACTGTATTTCTACAAATAATTGTACTTCTACATTTTGTCCTAAGTTAAACTTTTTTAATAAGTCGACCAACATTATAGAATTTTTTTTACCAATATTAAACTACATTCGAAGATACATCTAGTGACATTGGTTTGATGTTGTAAATATTGCTATTTTTTCTAAGAAGTTACTTAAAACTAAAAAAAAGTTTGGCTAAAGACAAAACCTAGGAATACAGTTATTATGAATGGAGTTAGTATTTTAGTGTTTTCATATGGGAAGGACTTGTGTACTAGAGATACCTTTCATAGCCTTAGTTTCTAGTGCAAGACTTTCTTTTTGTAATCTCTACAAATAATCTGGCAATGCGACTGGTCCGTACGTTGGTACGTCCGTTGCGCATGTTTTCAGTATAGCCCCTGAGGAAACAAGAAAGCATGTTTTCAGTATAGCCCCTGAGGAAACAAGAAATTAACCTGTAGTCCTAGATTCGACACTTTTATATTTTCGCCCCTGAACCCTATCCAGTCTCCTCTCTCAACGGGAGAACACGATGGCGTCTGGAGGGAATCCGGGGGGAGAGGATGGCGGCGCCGCACAAGGTCCTTTCTACGCCGGAGAGGAGCAGTGGCGGCACAGGTAGACCACTCCCCGCCATCCCCCTCTCTGCATCTTCGCCTTCCTCTGACGTCTTCTCCTTCCTCGGTCGTCCCTCTTCTCCAGCCCGTCCTCTCCTCATCGCATCTGGCGGCTCGAGGGTGAGGCCGCGGGGATGCAGGCGTAGCAGGCCAAGCGCGACGACGCCGTCGAGTGCTCCTTTAGCGCCAACACGACATAACTTGGCTGCCAGGGAAGCCGCTCCGGCTGGCCGCGCTGCTCGTGCCTGACGGTGTGGACGACAAATGCAGTTCGACAAACTCTGGACTAGGATGCGGGATAGGGTCCACCAGATCGAGTCCAGCATGGTGCCTTTCCCCATCTACGATGGTGTCGTTGCTTGTGGGGCGTCGGCCTTCACCCTGCAGTATGATAGTGGCGGCCAACACTGGAGTGAGTCTTGCGAGCTCGTTTGATGGCGTTTGATCTGTGGTCTCATGGAGCTTGTCCCTCGGACGACTTGGTTCAGGCAGGACACGGAGGATGGATTCACTAATTCAACGTTCAGAACTTTCAGGCGTGGTGTTGACTAGGCTGCATATGTGGGAGGGGAGTTGTTCCAAGAATTCATTTTTAGTGAAATATTCCGTACACTATTTCATGGTTCTGAAACATATGGACATTTTATTCGATTTAATAGAGTATTCAGTAGACTACATACTACATTGTTCTGAAACCATGCGCCGCCCGCCGAGATCGTGGTCTTCAAGGCATAGTCGACCTCCCGACGCACAGAACTATTCATCTCTGTCTTCTGAAATTCTTCAGCGCCGGTTCCAAACTGCCCAGATGCAGCCACTAGTAGAAAACCGGCCTAATATTCCAGGGCATTAGTCCCGGTTGTTGTTTGAACCGGGACTGATGCCCCGGGCCCCACCGCTTTTTCGGCCGCAGGACCCCAGAACTCATTAGTCCCGGTTCGTTTTGAACCTGTAGTCCCGGTTCGTATTACGAACTGGGACTAAAGGCTCTGGGGTCGAATCCGGCCGTTGCCAGGCTCATTAGTCCCGGCTGGTAACACCAACCGGGACTAAAGATTAAGCCTTATTCCCGGTTGGTAATACCAACCGGGACTAATGACTTCCCTATATAAAACAGCTCCTTCTTCCTCCCCGAGCCAGCCACTCCCCCTCTCCACTCTCAAGTGTTCTTCATGCAACAAACCTTAGCTCGAGTTCATCCTCTTTGACCACCATTTTTGTCACAAATTGATGTCCCCACTTCAATCTAAGTGGACTAAAAGGTGAGGAATTTTGTGCTTTTGTCTTTCATTGGTAATTTAGCTCATTTAATGCTCTAGAAGTAGAGAGATTTGTGATTTTTTTATGGGAGCAATTATTTAGATGTTCATTTGATTATGTGTACAAATAGGTGAAGATAGAGGTAAAAATAGAGGTAGAGATAGAGATATAGATAGAATTAAAAATAAAAATAGAAGTAGACATAGCTAACATAGAAATAGAAATAGAGATAGAGATAGAAATAGAAAAATAGAAATAGCGATAGAAATAGAGATAGATGCCGTAGGGCGGAGCTTCCGAAGATGCCATAGGGCGTGAGCACCGATGACATCTTCGAGAAGCTCCGCCACGGGAGATTTCCCAACCCCCTTTACGCAACACTGTTAGAGGAGATGGAGTCGTTCACGGGCTTGCAGGGAAATTTTTCCGAGGCAGAGCTTCCGAAGATGCCGTAGGGCGTGAGCACCAACGACATCTTCGAGAAGCTCCGCCACGGGAGATTTCCCAATCCTTTACGCAACACTGTTAGAGGAGATGGAGTGTTTCACGGGCTTGCAGGGAAAAAATTTCGAGGCGGAGCTTCCGAAGATGCCGTAGGGTGTGAGCACCAACGACATCTTCGAGAAGCTCCGCCACGGGAGATTTCCCAACCCTTTACGCAACACTGTTAGAGGAGATGGAGTCTTTCACGGGCTTGCAGGGAAATTTTTCCGTGGCGGAGCTTCCGAAGATGCCGTAGGGTGTGAGCACCAACGACATCTTCGAGAAGCTCCGCCATGGGAGATTTCCCAACCCTTTACTCCATAACTGTTAGAGGAGATGGAGTCTTTCACGGGCTTGCAGGGAAAATTTTCCGAGGCGGAGCTTCCGAAGATGCCGTAGGTTGTGAGCACCAACGACATCTTCGAGAAGCTCTGCCACGGGAGATTTCCCAACCCTTTACGCAACACTGTTAGAGGAGATGGAGTCTTTCACGGGCTTGCAGGGAAATTTTTCCGAGGCAGAGCTTCCGAAGATGCCGTAGGGAGTGAGCACCAACGACATCTTCGGGAAGCTCCGCCACGGGAGATTTCTCAACCCTTTACTCCATAACTGTTAGAGGAGATGGAGTCTTTCACGGGCTTGTAGGGAAATTTTTTCGAGGCAGAGCTTCCGAAGATGCCGTAGGGCGTGAGCACCAACGACATCTTCGAGAAGCTCTGCCACGGGAGATTTCCCAACCCTTTCCTCCATCCATGGGGATGAAACTCTCCCTGCCTTCAAGCTGTGCTTGCCATGGCGTATCGATGCTCCTTTTATAGGCACGGCGCCGCTTCTACTTGTGTCTTGTTCCTCCGACAGGGGTGTCGTGCGCTACATGCTTTATCTCATCGAGCAGTGCATCAACCCACGCATCCTTATCCTGCCAACAGCTTTAGTCTCGGTTGCACCCACCAGCCGGGACTAAAGGTTACCCACACGTCCTTATGAAGGAAATATGCCCTAGAGGCAATAATAATATTGTTATTATCATATTTCTTGTTCATGATAATGTTTATACTCCATGCTAGAATTGTATTAAGCGGAAACTTTAATACTTGTGTGGTTTATGAACAACACCGTATCCCTAGTACGCCTCTATGGACTAGCTCATTGATTAAATGATGATTAAGGTTTCCTAACCATAGACATGAGTTGTCAATTAATAATGAGATCATATCATTAGGAGAATGGTGTGATGGACAGACCCAAATAAAGCAGAGCAATTAGACCGTGTCATCGTGTTCATCTTTGCGAAGCTTTTCCTATGTCATGTATTGTATTCCTTAGACCATGAGATAATACAACTCCCTAGTATCGGAAGAAAGCTTTGAAGTCATCAAACGTCATCCTATGTGAGGGTGATAATAAAGGTGTCTCTCAGGTGATCAGAAAGTACTTGTTGGGTTGTATGTATCGAGATAGAATTTGTCCCTCCCAAGTCGGAGAGATATACTTCGGGCCCACTCGGTAATCGATATCAACACCGCTTGCAAGCATGTGGTTAATGAGTTAATCACAAAGTGATATCGGATTACGGAATGAGTAAAGTACTTGATGTGAACGAGATTGAACTAGGTATGGCGATACCGACGATCAAATCTCGGGCGAGTAAAATATCGTGTGACGAAGGGAATACATATACGGGAATAATTGAATCCTGACATCGTGGTTCATTCGATATGATCATCGATGAATATGTGGGAGTCAATATGGGTTTCCAGATCCCGCTGTTGATTATTGATAGAAGATCATGTCTACATATTCTCGAACCCGTAGGGTCACACACTTAACGTGTATTGATGCTAGGATAGAATGGATAATTGGTTTATGAGTTTTAGTTCGGAGTCTCGGATGAGATCCAGGACGTCACGAGAGGTTCCGGAATGGTCCGGAGAATAAGATTCATATAAAGGAAAGCAGTTTTTGGATTCCGGAAAGGTTTCGGAGTTTATCGGTATTGTACCGGAAGGTTCTAGAAGGTTCCGGAGTGGGACCAACGTGGGCCCACTTGACGGAGGCCTGCGTGGGCCTAAGGGGAAGTGCCCTGGCCGCCCTGGGCCAGGCGCACAAGGCCCCTAAGGCCCAGCCGGCCAGCCCAAGGGGAAACCCTAAGGGAGTCTTCAAAGAAGGAAGGGGGGGGAAACTTGCCCCCCACTCTTCCTACTCCAAGTCGGCGCCCTAGGGTTTGGGGAGAGGCCAAGCTGGCCGGCCACCCCTCTATATATAGGGGGGCAAGGGCGCAGCCCTCTCTACCCCTAACCCAAACCCTAGCCGCCAACTGCTGCCCTCCCTCTCTCTCTCGCGACTGCGCGTAGGCGAAGCCCTGCTGCAGAAACTCTCCACCATAAGCACCACGCCGTCGTGCTGCTGATCCAATCTATCTCTCCACCATACTTGCTGGACCAAGGAAGGAGGAGACGTCGCTGCACCGCACGTGTGCAACTCTCGGAGGCGCCGCCACTTGCGGCGTAGGATCGGATCGGATCGCGAGGAGGAGACGGCGAGTACGACTACGTCAACCACGTTCTATTGAACGTTTCCGCTGTGCGAATCTTCAAGGGTATGAAGATCTCATCTACCTCTCTCGTTGATTACATCTCCTAGATTAGATCTTGGCTTTCTTGTTCGCATCCGTAGGAAATTTTTTGATTTACTATGCTGCGAAACCCTTCAGTGGTATCAGAGCTAGATCTATGCGTAGATGTGTTTCACGAGTAGAACGCAACATGCTTGTTGCGGGCGTTGATGTTTTCTGTTGCAAACCTCTTGTTGTGTATTTCTTATGGCGCGGTATAGTGAGATCGAAGCGGTCCAGGCCAACTTTACGCGACCGCGTTCGCGAGACCGGCTCCGCACTTGACGTGTGGCTTGTTCCATACATGCGGCTGGTGGATGCCAGTTTCTCTCACTATAGTAGTCATGGGACTTACATTGGATGTTAGCAACCATAATATCACCGTTGTGGCTTTCCGTAGGTAAGAATCGTTCTTAGCTTGCTACTCCCATAAGCCACGTAAAACATGCAACAACAAAGTAGAGGCGTCTAACTTGTTTTTGCAGGGAGTGTTTTGTGATATGGTATGGCCCAAGACATGATGAGTATGAATTGAGTTGTATGCAATGATCATGTTTTGTAATCTTTCACGACTTGCATGTCGATGAGTTCACAACCGGCAGGAGCCATATGGTTGTCTTTATAATTGTGTATGACCTGCGTGTCAACTTCTTATACGCCATGTAATAGCTTTACTTTATCGCTAAGTAGTTAGCAATAGTTGTAGTTGCTATTCGTGGTGGAGGCAATCATGGTGGAGTGATGGAGATCATGCCGGTGCGCACAAGATGGAGATCATGGCGCGGAGATTGGCTATACCATGTCACATAAAATTATATGCATGTGATGTTTATCTTTTTATGTATCTTATTATGCTTAGATCGCGACGGTAGCATTATAAGATGATTCCTCACTTAAAGATCAAGATAAAATTGTGTTCTCCCCTCGTATGCGCCGTTGCGAAAGTTCGTCGTGTTCAAGCATCTCGTGATGATCGGGTGCTATAGACTCTACGTTCACATACAACGGGTGCAAGCCAGTATTTGCACATGCGGAGATACTTGGGTTTGACTTGACGAGCCTAGCATGTACAGACATGGCCTCGGAACACACGGACCGAAAGGTCAAGCATGAGTCATATGGATGATATGATCAACATGTTGATGTTCACCATTAAAGCTACATCATTCACGTGATGATCGGTCTCGGTGTAGTGAATTTGGATCATGCTTCACTAAACAACTTTGAGGAATGTTGAATTTAGTGGGAGTTCATTAGTAATTTGATTAACTTGAACTAATTATCTTGAACTAAATCTTGTTGTATTTGCATAAGTCGTTGTAGTCTTTGGCACCGTTTCCCACCGACACTTAGCTCAATTGAGTTAAAAGAACTATAGAATTCTGGATAATCACTTTTCGGTCTAGTGCCGTTTAGTTAGAATATCAAGACTAAAGATTAAGTCCTATTGCAAACTTTAGCAAACCTTGCTTGCTCCATACGATTTAATAAATTGTATTAATATAAGAGCAACGATTCAAGTTTAGTATCTAAAGATCATATGTTTGCCTTCATGATAAATTGATCTTCAAAATTGTTTGAGAATCAAAGTGATCATCGAGCTGAAAGAATTGTTTCAGAAACAATCAAGAAGTGAAAGATATTTGATATCTAAAACTTTGATTGTTTGCAAAAATGATGAAGTATAATTTAGTAAAAGAACATATGCTCATATTGTATAACTCTATGTGAAGATTGAAGATGCTAGGCATCCCGATCACCCAAAAGTTTGGGAAACTAATATTATACTTGCATTTGTCCTTAAGAGCTATAGTAGTTTCATCATGAAAGATGTCATGATAGGACGAATAAAAGGTATCGGCTAAATTGTTTTGCTATACCAAAAGAATACTAAAGAATGGAATCGGGAAGAATACCAATCATATGATGATGGCGATCCACTTCAAAGTGCAAAATCCAAGGCTATTAGTATTTGACTAAAAATCCTTTGGACTATGTGTCAAATGATTGACGCCACTATTGATGTCGATAGATTCTTCTAAAAGGAGAGGAAATGCTAAATAGGATCTGCAAAATTATTTGGTAGAAAAAGGAAAAGACTGGAATTGTCCAGCTCAGGTATATAAATGATATACATGTTATAGATGAATTCTTTTGCTCGTTAACAATGTAATTCTTGGGTATTCGATACTGATTTGTTGGTATGAAATGTCATACGAAGCAACACAATACAAGAAGTACAATGGCCTAAGTAACTAGTAAAAGAATATGGTAATGATGCATGTCGAGATACAAATAAAAGTGTTATTGTGTTTTTCGTCGGCATAAAACCTAGCCTTCAAGATATTTCATGAACTTAATAATTGTTATCTTGTTCTGGTATTATGAGAACAATTGTTGTTCATGTCATTACCGTCTTCCATAATCGATGGATAGATTATTATAAATCTTGTTGGTGAAATAGACATTTATAACACTGATGCTAAAGGTCGCAAGACAAAACAAATTTCACTTATATGTGACACCGCCGTTTAAGTCATATTGGAAACAAAACATGAAAGAAATTCTATATTGATAGATTTTCGAGTCATTTGATTTTGAATTGATTGACGCTTGTGAGATTTTTCCTAAAGATGATTAAACTCCGTTCATGGGCCATGGACAAAATTAGCGACTAACTAAATGGAGATCATACATATTGATGTATGTAGTCCATGGTGTGAAGTCGATCATGGTGTATTTTCTATTTCATCAATGACTCGAATAGATGTATGGTATATCTGCTTGATGAGATAGAAGTATGAAACAATTGAAATTGTTCAATTTATGAAGTGGAAATTGTTGTAACAAGAAAAATTCAAGTTTTTATGATTGGATCATAAAGAAGAATATTTGTGTTACAAGTTTAGCAAACATCTAAGAGTTAGAGGAATTGTTCCACAAACTTGCATCGTGATAAACACCATAGGAGTATGGAGTTTTCGATGGATGTAATCAAACCTTGTTTGACATGGTTAGAGCAACGATTATATAAAACTACCAATATAATTTGTGGATTATGCTTTAGAGACTACCGCTTTTCACTGAATAGAGTGCCATCATAATCTGCCGAAATGACACCATACAAGTTATAGTTGTCTTTTCTTGAATTTTGGTATGCAAGGCATATGTGTAAAATTTTTACAACCAAAATCGGATTAGTAAGTCTTTGTAGGTTATCCCAAAGAATGTCGATGGGTATTCCTTCTATTATGAACCCAAACACATAGTGATTGTCACTAAAAGAAGTGAATTTCTTATGAAGGAGTTTTTTGCGAAAGGTTTAAGTGGGAGGAAGATAGAACTTGATGAGGTTATTGAATCTGAGCAAGATGATCAGAGTAGCGCAGCACCAGAATATGTTCTGGAAGCGGCAACTGCATTCATACTCACACGTCTACAATATGTTGTAGTCACGGCATCGAAGTTCCTATCTAACCAAGTTGGTTGTAATCAAATAGCAAGATTTGAGGATGAGCTATTATTAGATAATAGTAACCAACAATATACAAAGAAGCGATGATGGGCCCTGACTTCGTCATATGAATTATTCTAGCAACAATTACATATAGAGATATGTTAGTCGAATAAACGAGACAACGTTCCTCTACCGGAATGCACACCAATGACGTGTACCTGACACGACCCAATGGGTTTTGTTAATTCAAAGGTTGCTAGATTTGTATGCAAACTTCTATGGTAGAAGTAAGCATAGCGAAGTTGGAATCTTCAATGATGAAAATATTAAAGTGTTAATTTCATCAAGATATTTGAAGATGCTTGTATTACAAGAAAGTAAGTGGGAGCGCTAAGACATATTTCTAATGCTTTATGTAGATGACATATCGTTCATTGGAAATTATGTGTTTTTCTTGATATTTGTGAAGTTTTCACTAAAAATTAGATTTCTAATGAAAGACTTAGGTAAAACCAGAATATTAAGCATCAATGTCTATGCAGATAGATTGAGAAACTAATATAGTTTTACCAGAGTACATAGATGAAATATTGAATTTGTTCAATATGGAAACAATAAGAACGGTTCTTGTTGCATGGAAGAGGTTGGAGCAAGAATCAATTGTTTTGACACTTGATGAGTGAAACCACAAGAATGATTTTATCAATCTTGCATACCATGATATGTAGATCCAGATGTGTCCAATGCTCTAAAGGTTATAGCATTCATATGATGATCGTTGGACAATAGTAAAGATATTCTTATGCACTTTCGAAGAAGTAAGAATATGTTCTGTATGCAAAAGTGACAAATGGTTCATTGCAATGTGTTACATTGGCTTTGTCACATATACAGTTAAAATTTTATCTCAATTTTAAGCTATTTGTTTTGAGTTAGAAGGTGGCATAATAAGATGGAAGAAAGTTCCATGATGACTTGGATGAGTTCCAATGTTAATATTGTGGCGGACACTGCAACGAGGGCTAAGTATATAATCGCTTTAGAAGCGGCATAAAAGATGCAAAGTAGATAGTGATAATCCAACTTATTTGTGGCACTGTCGTCCAGATCATATTGGCGTAAAACGCATGAAGAAACTCCATTCTGATGGACTTTTGGAGTCTCTTGATTTTGAATCATTTGACACGTGCGAGCCGTGTCTCATGGGCAAGATGATCAAAAACCCCGTTCTCCAGAATAATGGAGCGAGCAACGGACTTATTGGAAATCATACATACCGATGTGTGCGGACCAATGAGTATTTCGACGCACGGTGGATATCGCTATTTTTTAAAGTGTGCTAGTACTATGTAGTTCTATTGTATGACAATAGTGACAACATAGTCTCGGCCAAGAAACAAAGGTCTCACCAGAAGACCAAGTTTATACGATGCTATCTCATACAAGATGAGTAATGCGTGCTAACGCAAAAGAATATGCAAATACAAACGGACCTGAAAGTGTCAGACCCGTAGATAAGGTTTACCACGTGCAACGCGTATGAGTAACACCAGAATGCCATAGGTGTTGAATGCGCAAGTATTGACTAGATTATTGACTCTAGTGCAAGTGGGAGACTGAAGGAAATATGCCCTAGAGGCAATAATAATATTGTTATTATCATATTTCTTGTTCATGATAATGTTTATACTCCATGCTAGAATTGTATTAAGCGGAAACTTTAATACTTGTGTGGTTTATGAACAACACCGTATCCCTAGTACGCCTCTATGGACTAGCTCATTGATTAAATGATGGTTAAGGTTTCCTAACCATAGACATGAGTTGTCAATTAATAATGAGATCATATCATTAGGAGAATGGTGTGATGGACAGACCCAAATAAAGCAGAGCAATTAGATCGTGCCATCGTGTTCATCTTTGCGAAGCTTTTCCTATGTCATGTATTGTATTCCTTAGACCATGAGATAATACAACTCCCTAGTATCGGAAGAAAGCTTTGAAGTCATCAAATGTCATCCTATGTGAGGGTGATAATAAAGGTGTCTCTCAGGTGATCGGAAAGTACTTGTTGGGTTGTATGTATCGAGATGGAATTTGTCCCTCCCAAGTCGGAGAGATATACTTCGGGCCCACTCGGTAATCGATATCAACACCGCTTGCAAGCATGTGGTTAATGAGTTAATCACAAAGTGATATCAGATTACGGAACGAGTAAAGTACTTGTTGTGAACGAGATTGAACTAGGTATGGCGATACCGACGATCAAATCTCGGGCGAGTAAAATATCGTGTGACGAAGGGAATACATATACAGGATTAATTGAATCCTGACATCGTGGTTCATTCGATATGATCATCGATGAATATGTGGGAGTCAATATGGGTTTCCAGATCCCGCTGTTGATTATTGATAGAAGATCATGTCTACATATTCTCGAACCCGTAGGGTCACACACTTAACGTGTATCGATGCTAGGATAGAATGGATAATTGGTTTATGAGTTTTAGTTCGGAGTCTCGGATGAGATCCAGGATGTCACGAGAGGTTCCGGAATGGTCCGGAGAATAAGATTCATATAAAGGAAAGCAGTTTTTGGATTCCGGAAAGGTTTCGGAGTTTATCGGTATTGTACCGAAAGGTTCTAGAAGGTTCCGGAGTGGGACCAACGTGGGCCCACTTGACGGAGGCCTGCGTGGGCCTAAGGGGAAGTGCCCTGGCCGCCCTGGGCCAGGTGCACAAGGCCCCTAAGGCCTAGCCGGCCAGCCCAAGGGGAAACCCTAAGGGAGTCTTCAAAGAAGGAAGGGGGGAAACTTGCCCCCCACTCTTCCTACTCCAAGTCGGCGCCCTAGGGTTTGGGGAGAGGCCAAGCTGGCCGGCCACCCCTCTATATATAGGGGGGCAAGGGCGCAGCCCTCTCTACCCCTAACCCAAACCCTAGCCGCCAACTGCTGCCCTCCCTCTCTCTCTCTCGCGACTGCGCGTAGGCGAAGCCCTGCTGCAGAAACTCTCCACCATAAGCACCACGCCGTCGTGCTGCTGATCCAATCTATCTCTCCACCATACTTGCTGGACCAAGGAAGGAGGAGACGTCGCTGCACCGCACGTGTGCAACTCTCGGAGGCGCCGCCACTTGCGGCGTAGGATCGGATCGGATCGCGAGGAGGAGACGGCGAGTACGACTACGTCAACCACGTTCTATTGAACGTTTCCGCTGTGCGAATCTTCAAGGGTATGAAGATCTCATCTACCTCTCTCGTTGATTACATCTCCTAGATTAGATCTTGGCTTTCTTGTTCGCATCCATAGGAAATTTTTTGATTTACTATGCTGCGAAACCCTTCACCTTATCCCACCGATAGTTTTGTTAGATGACACAAAACCACCTTTAGTCCCGGTTGTACCCACCAGCCAGGACTAAAGGTTACCCACACGTCCTTATCCCACCGACGGTTTTTTTAGATGACACAAAAACCACCTTTAGTCCCGGTTGTACCCACCAGTTGGGACTAAAGTTTTGTTAACTTATTCTTACTTATCAAACTAAAATTAGAGAAAGAAATAGAAATTGTATATTTGATTTGCGTTTGATATGTACTTATATAATGCAGATGAGCCGAGCATGGATGTACGCCGATCGACGCTCTGGAGATTTCATTAAAGGCGTGCATTCTTTTCTCAAGGTGGCTGAGGCAACCAAGCGGAATGGTTTTATGTGTTGTCCATGCGGTGGTTGTCGAAATGAGAAGGATTACCCCTCCACAACGACCCTTCACATCCACCTGTTCCGGTTCGGTTTCATGTCCGGCTATAATTGTTGGACCAAGCATGGGGAGAGAGGGGTTATGATGGAAGACAACGATGAAGAAGAGAATGATGACAACTATCCTGAGTTCCCTGAAACCACCGATACCGCAATGGAAGATAATGAAGAAGAAGAAGGTGAAGAACGGGCATCAGATATGCCCGCTGATGATCTTGGTCAGGTCATTGTTGATGCACAGATTGACTATGAAAGTGAAAAGGAGAGGGAGAAGTTGGAACGCATGTTAGATGATCACAAAAAGGATTTGTACCGAAATTGCGAAGACGGCCAGAAAAAGCTAGGAAGCACGCTGGAATTGCTGCAATGGAAAGCAGAGAGTGGTTTATCTGACAAGGGATTTGAAAAGTTGCTGAAAATTATGAAGAAGATGCTTCCAAAGGATAACGAATTGCCTGCCAGTACGTATGAAGCAAAGAAGATTGTCTGCCCTCTAGGATTGGAGGTGCAGAAGATACATGCATGCATTAATGACTGTATTCTCTACCGCGGTGAGTATGAGAATTTGAATGCATGCCCGGTGTGCAGTGCATTTCGGTATAAGATCAGGCGAGATGACCCTGGTGATATTGAGGGCGAGCACCCCAGGAAGAGGGTTCCTGCCAAGGTGATGTGGTATGCACCTATAATACCACGGTTGAAACGTTTGTTCAGAAACAAAGAGCATGCCAAGTTGTTGAGGTGGCACAAAGAAGACCGTAAGAGTGACCAGATGTTGAGACACCCCGCTGATGGGTCGTAGTGGAGAAAAATCGACAGAGATTTCCCAGAGTTTACGAAAGACGCACGAAACCTGAGGTTTGGTCTAAGTACAGATGGCATGAATCCTTTTGGGGAGCAGAGCTGCAGTCATAGCACCTGGCCCGTGACTCTATGTATCTATAACCTTCCTCCTTGGTTGTGCATGAAGCGAAAGTTTATTATGATGCCAGTGCTTATCCAAGGCCCGAAGCAACCCGGCAATGACATTGATGTGTATCTAAGGCCATTAGTTGATGAAATTTTACAGCTGTGGCAGACTGAAGGTGTTCGTGTGTGGGATGAGTACAAACAAGAGGAATTTGATCTACGAGCGTTGCTGTTCGTGACCATCAATGATTGGCCTGCTCTTAGTAACCTTTCAGGACAGACAAACAAGGGATACAATGCATGCACGCACTGTTTAGGTGAGATCGATAGTATATATTTGGATAAAAGTAAGAAGGTGGTGTATCTCGGGCATCGTCGATTTTTTTCGCCCAAACATCAATTGAAGAAAAAAGGCAAGCATTTCAAGGGCGAGGCAGAAGTCCGGGGCAAGCCTAAATGCCATACTGGTGATGATGTATTTGATATGGTCAAAGATTTAGAAGTAATCTTTGGAAAGGGTCCTGGCAGTCTGTCTGTTCTGAATGACGCTAGCGGACATGCACCCATGTGGAAGAAGAAATCTATATTTTGGGAGCTTGAGTATTGGAAATTCCTAGAGGTCCGCTTTGCAATCGACGTGATGCACGTGACGAAGAATGTTTGCGTGAACCTACTAGGATTCTTGGGCTTGTATGGGAAGACAAAAGATACACCAGAAGCACGTGAGGACCAGCACCGTATGAAAAGAAGAGACGACATGCATCCGGAGGATTCTAAGGGTCCTGCGAGCTACGCTCTTACCAAAGAAGAGAAGGAAATCTTTTTTGAATGCCTGAGCAGTATCAAGGTCCCATCTGGATTCTCGTCAAATATAAAGGGAATAATAAATATGGCAGAGAAAAAATTCCAAAACCTAAAGTCTCATGACTGCCACGTGCTTATGACGCAATTGCTTCCGGTTGCACTGAGGGGGATTCTACCGAAAAATGTTCGAGTACCAATTGTGAAGCTATGTGCATTCCTCAATGCAATTTCGCAGAAGGTAATCAATCCAGAAGATCTACAACAGTTACAGAATGATGTGGCCCAATGTCTTGTCAGCTTCGAATTGGTGTTCCCACCGTCCTTCTTTAATATTATGACGCATCTCTTAGTTCACCTAGTCGAAGAGATTACCATTCTCGGTCCAGTATTTCTGCACAATATGTTCCCCTTTGAGAGGTTCATGGGAGTCTTAAAGAAATATGTGCATAACTGTGCTAGGCCAGAAGGAAGCATCTCCAAGGGCTATCTAACAGAGGAGGTCATTGAGTTTTGTGTTGACTTTGTTCCTGACCTGAACCAGATTGGTCTTACTCAATCGCGGCATGAGGGGAGACTGAGTGGAAAAGGCACGCTAGAAATGAAATCAGCATACTGTATGGACGGACATTCTTTGAGTGAAGCACACTACACAGTTTTACAAAATTCCACGTTGGTGGAGCCGTATATGGAGCGACACAAGAATATTGTACGCTCGGAAAACCCTGGGCAGTCTAACTCCTGGATTACAAAGTTGCACATGGCGACTTTTGGTGGTTGGTTGTAAACACTTCTCATAAATGACGCCACTGTTGGATATGAGCTGTCCATGTTGGCCAAGAAACCATCTTCAACTATATTGACTTTCCAAGGTTACGAGATAAATGGAAATACATTTTACACGGTCGCCCAAGATAAAAAGAGCACCAATCAAAACAGTGGTGTCCGCTTTGATGCATTACACGACAATGGGACAAAGGACACATATTATGGTTACATAGAGGAGATATGGGAACTTGACTATAGACCGTCTTTTAAGGTCCCTTTGTTTCGGTGCAAATGGGTCAAGCTGACAGGAGGCGGGGTAGTTGTAGACCAAAAGTACGGCATGACAACAGTGGATCTCAACAATCTTGCGTACATGGACGAACCATTTGTCCTAGCCAACGATGTCGCTCAGGTTTTCTATGTGAAGGATATGTCTACAAAACCGAGAAAGAGAAAAGATAAAAAAACGAATACATCACACGATGAGCCAAAGCGACACATTGTTCTCTCAGCGAAAAGAATCATTGTGGGAGTGGAGGACAAGACAGATATGTCAGAAGATTATAACAAGTTTGATGAAATTTCACCCTTCAGAGTGAACACTGACCCAACCCTCCTCTTAAACAAAGAAGATACTCCATGGTTACGGTGCAGAAAGAAACCCCAACACTAGATGGGGATGTTGGTGATGTGTAATAATGTATTAAACCTTTTATGTAAATGTATGATTCTGGGTTAGTTATTCAAATTCGAACACTTTTTATCTACTAAGTTTTGTCAGATTCAGAAGTATGCAAAATGGCAAAATAGTTAATTGTTTGAATAGTTAGAATAATTGATTTTGAAAATAGAAAATAGTTTTGAATTAGTTATTCAATTTCAAACACTTTTCATATTCAAAGTTTTATCAAATTCTAAAATATGCAAAAAGAATTTTAATCAATATTGTTTTAATTGAAAATGGCAAAATAGTTAATTGTTTGAATAGTTAGAATAATTGATTTTGAAAATAGAAAATATTTTTGAATTAGTTATTCAATTTCAAACACTTTTCATATTCAAAGTTTTATCAAATTCTAAAATATGCAGAAGTTATTCAATTTGAAATTCAAAATTCATATATTCAAATGAAATCTGAAAAAATCTGCCATTGGCGCGCATTTATTACGCCTTTAGTCCCGGTTCGTTTCTCCAACCGGGACTAAAGGTCCGGGGCATGGGCGCCAACCGCCCAAATGTCTTTAGTCCCGATTGAAGCCACCAACCGGGACTAAAGGGTCTTTAGTCCCGGTTGGTGGCTTCAACCGGGACTAAAGACCCCCCCTTTAGTCCCGGTTGAAGCCACCAACCGGGACTAAAGGTGGGGTATATAACCCCGCCGCCCCTCCTCCTTCTTCTCCACTCGAACACTTAGCAGTTTTTCATCGCGCGGAGATAGAGATCGTCGAACGTTGCGGTCGCTGGAATTCTTGCCCACCGAGCCGCCGCCGCCGGACGTCCGCGCCGCCGCGCCCGAGACCGAGCCCCGAGCCGCCGCGCCGCCCTAGCCGCCGCGCCGCCGCGCAACGCCCCCGCGCAACACCGCGCCCGAGACCGAGCCACCGAGCCACCGCGCCGCCGCGCCGCCCGAGCCGCCGCGCAACACGCCACCCAAGCCCGCGCTGCCGCCGCATCGCCCCCGCGCGCGCAGGTGAGCACACCGGCCGGCCCCCTGCAAAAAAAATTAGAAAATAATGTTAGGAATTTTTTTTAGAAAAATAGTTAGATTTTATGTTAGAAAAATAAGTTAGAAAAATGTAGTTAGAAAATTTTATGTTAGATTTTATGTAGTTAGAAAAATGTAGTTAGAAAAATAAGTTAAAAACATTTAGAAAAATAGTTAGATTTTATGTTAGAAAAATGTAGTTAGAAAAATGTAGTTAAAAAATGCTAGATATATTTATAGAAATGCTATCTAGATTTTATGTTAGAAAAATATGTTAGCAAATGTAGTTAGAAAAATAGATATATAGAAAATAGTAATAGAATTTATTTATGTTAGATTTTATTAGAAATGCTATATAGATTTTATTAGAAATGCTATATAGATTTTATTAGAAATGCTATTAGTTAATATGCTAGTAGTTAGAATTTAGTGTTAAAATACTAGCTAGTTAGCAATACTAGTTAGTAAAATGGTAGTTAGTAAAATGCAAATTTAGGGTTAGATAATAGAAATGCTATTTAGGTTAGATAATAGAAATGTAAAATGTTATTTATGTTAGTTAGTAAAATGCAATTACTATTAGTAATAGTAATAGAAATGCTATTACTATTAGTAATAGTAATAAAAATGAATAGTAATAGAAATGCTATTACTATTAGTAAAATGCTAGTTAGTAAAATGCAAATTTAGGGTTAGATAATAGAAATGTAAAATGTTAAAAAATGAATAGTAATAGAAATGTTATTTATGTTAGATATATAGATATGTTAAAAATGAATAGTAATAGAAATGCTATATAGATTTTATTTATGTTAGATTTTATTTAGGTTAGATTTTATTAGAAATAGAAATGCTATTAGAAATAGAAATGTTAGATTTTATTTATGTTAGATTTTATTTATGTTAGATATATAGAGTTAGAAAGTGAATAGATAGAAATGTTAGAAATATTGTTAGCAATAATAGTAATAAAAATATAGAGTAATGTTGTTGATCTATGTTATGGATTTCAGTTATGGATTTCGGTGCCGGAAGAGAAGGTGAAGAAGAGATATTGAATATTATAGGAGAGGGTACCACCCATGCATAAGGAGAGGGTACCACCCGTGCGGAAGGAGACGGCTCAGAATTTTTGAACGAGTCGGGTGACGGAATGGAGGAGGAGCAGCCGCATGAATCGGAAAATGATGATTGCGAGGACGGCTGACAAGGGACTGGACGTGACTTAATAACACGGTCCGGCGAGGTATATATATATATATATATATATATATATATATATATATATATGAAGACTAGCTCTATTCATGAATCAGTAGATGATGATGCATTATGTGGTATATATATTAACGAGTGTTTTCTTATTTTAGACCTCTGAATCTTCTAGAAAGAAGCGAGGCCCGGCCAAACGGCTGGCATCGAATCAGCATTACACGATTGGACGTCTCTCAAATGAAGGCGGACCGTTGGAACCCAAGAGTGTCGCAAATGCGTTCACTAGTCAATGTGGATGTCTTGTCAGGGACATGGTGCCGATAAGCATTCAGTATTGGTATAAGCCCAAGGCGGCAAAGGGAGAGCCAGCACAGCCAGAGCCAGAAGAGGGTGCAGCAGTCAATTATGTCACCAAGGTCTTGAAAGACAGACTTTGGGATTCCCACATTCCACATTTCAATCTGCCGGTCACCGAGTCCCTGGAAGAAGCAGAGAAATAGAAGGAGAAAGTCAGGGAGTGGGCTCTCAAGAAGATGGCTGCACAGTTCAATAACCACAAGAAGAGGTTATGGAACGCCTATGTCAACGCCGATCGACAAGCTCCAGAATTTACTGGCCCCAATGAGTTCCTGCGGGATCACTGGGACGCATTTGTGGAGTACAAGGAGTCCGAGCTGGGTAAGCTAAGGAGTAAGAAAAATTAGTTAAATGCCGCGAAAAAGAAATATCACCATAAGTTGGGTCCAGGTGGCTACAAAAGGGCCGAGCCTAAGTGGGATATGCAAGAGGCCGCCCTACGAGAAAAAGGCATCGAACCAGAAACAGAACAATGGCCCAGAAGGTCAAGAAATTGGGCACTTGCCCATGGGGCTGTCTATGATGAGAGAACAGGGAAATTAGTCGAAGAGAAGAAACAAATTGCTGAACCCCTGGGAGCACTTGTCAAGACAATCGCCGAGGTTCAAGAGGGGACGTTCAAGCCGGACAGAGAGAACGATGAGCTGATAAAGGCCCTCGGGAACAAAGAACACACAGGACGAACACGGGGTCTGGGTTCTGCCATTCCGTGGAGGTCTGGGTTCGCCGAAGAGAGCCAGACTTATAGAAGCCGAGAGAGAGCGAAGAAGCGAAAGGCACAGGAGGAGGCCTCACGGATAGAGAGCATAGAAAGGCAACAGGCTGAGCTGAGAGAGTTGTATTTACTGCAGCAGAAGGCACTGGAGGAATTAAAGTCGCAAGGGGCAACTCAGCATCAGCAACACCTAGAACATGCATCAGGCGACCGATCTCAGCGGAGAAGCAGCGTGGCTTCCACGGAGGTACCGATGGATCACTACCCCGTGGATGATATCACCAAGAAGATAGACTGTGAGCAGCATGTTCCCATGAAGAACATATCGATGAAGGTGGCGGTTGGCTATGTGTTGCCATCTGGACCTGGACAAACCTGGCATGGCCGTGAGATTCGAGCTGGCTATGCTAAGGTCGGGGTGGATGCAATTGAAAGGGGGTATGAGTCCCTCAATCTTGACGTCGCTGGACCTGAAGAGGAGGAAACACTGGGAGAAGTATTGGGTGGTATAATTCTTTGGGATAAGAAACACATCGTGTTTCCAGGCTCGGCGCCAAGGCGGCCACCCTCTCCTCCGAGTCCTTGCAATTCACCACCTCCCGACGACGACAGGGACGACTACCACCATACCCTGAGTCCACATCGATCTCCACCTCAATGTCAGTCGCCTCCGCCACCTCCGCCGCCTCTGCCCACTCGTAAGTCCCAGAGTTATGGCAAGTCCGCTGCTATGTCCACTAGCAATGTCTCTCCGAAGAAACGGGCAAAGAAAGCTAAGGCGGTGCCGCCTCCTCCTATCGAGAAGACTACTGAAGAAATTGAGGCGGAGGACAGAGCCAAAGTGAAAAGGAAGCTCGCAGCCCTACGCCCGACCCCTACACCAAAGTAGGTATATACTCTGGAACAGAAGGAGTGGGCCATTGATATGCTTACCCAACCTTCGCAATATGAATTGCGTAAGCCAGATGACTACAAGCGTTGTTTGGATAAGCAGGTAGATGCAAAAAAAGAAGATAATAAGACAAGCGCAACTGCAAAAGGGAAAAGAGACGTTGCCCAGCTTGGAGCACAGACCAAAAAATTGATCTCCCCGCTAAAGGTCTTTGCTAGTGATGCTGGTGGGAGTGTTGCTCAACCCAATCCCGCCGACTTTGCTGCTGAAGCTGGTTTGACTCTTTCTCAATTGATACATGAAGATATCCCAAAGGCGCCTATAGCACGGCAATATGAAAAGGGGAAGAGTCTGGTCCCACCTGAGATTGAAATAAATCTACCAACACAAATGCGAAAATTGCATAAGTGGTACCTGCAAGCCGCAAAGGGCACGCAAGAATTTCTCCTTATGAAAATCACAGAGGGCCATTTCTTAGGTGAAGACTTGGTGCATATTGAGTTTGATGAATTCTTTCAGCTATTCAATCAAGACGCGCTCGACAAATCTCTCGTCAGTGCCTATGTTCTGTAAGTGATTCATTATTTCTATAAGTCTCTAGCTCAACTCGTTCTTTGCATGTAATTATCCCTCACTACGCTGTTTATTATGTAGAATGAAGAGTATGGAATGTAAGAAAAGGAATGTCTTCCAAGTTGGATTCATTGATCCAAATCGAGTTAACGGAGCGATGATACAGAACAAACGCAAGGAGACGGAGGATATCTTGCTAGAGTTCCTACTTACGCAGGAATACCGAGCTAGAATACTGTTCCCGTACAATTGCAGGTGAGTGTTACTATCTTATACACAGTTACTTTTCCTTACTCGATGTTATAAGTGTAATTGATGAGTTATTAACTTATATAATTAAACTTGCACGCAGTTACCACTGGATATTGCTAAAGATTGAACCTGACTATGGAAAGGTTGAAATCTTTGACTCGTTGGATAAAAAACTTAATGAATACCAAAGCATCATTGATATGATGAATAGGTAAATTTCAATCATTACGGCATTATATCGGTCTCTTTCGTTCATCTATAACTCATCTATTCATTTTGTTTGCTCGGCAGTGTTTGGAAACGGTTTATAAGCATAGCAAAAGGTGAATGGAAAAATGAGCTGAGGTACCGTACGATCGAGGTAAGTCGTACGAGCTAGGTCCACATATCCCTTTACTTCTAGTTTCAAATATCATTAAGTATATCAATCTTGATATGTCACTGACTAAAATCTATTCTCGTAAAGTGTGCGAGGCAGCCATCGGGGACTAATCTATGTGCATACTACGCTTGCGAGAACCTTCGTGCGGAGGTCACTGAAGGAATTGATTTTCAAACAGTAAGTAAACAATATATTGACAAATTCATTTATTGGCATCAATTTTGTTATGATGATGATTCATATTCATATTGATCTTCTTCTTCGTAGTTCGAAGCAAAGCGGAATCGGCTCTCACCGCCTGAACGCATAGTAGGAATTCAAGAGGAATTAGCCGGATTTCTGCTTGAATATGTCATTAACCCAAAGGGTGAATTTTATGTCAGTTTCGATTAGACAATTTGTGTAATTAAACACAAGTCGTGATCTTATGTGTGTGAACAAGTCGTGATCTTATGTGTGTGAATAAGTTGTATGTATATGTGTGTGAACAAGTTGTGATCTTATATACTTGTATGTATATGCTCGGCGGACCAAATATATTATATATGTATCGGCTTATATATTATGTTGTAATGCTGTACAAATAAACCCTAAACCCCTAAATAAGAATTGAAATCCAGAAAAATAAAGAAGCAGCAGAGGCTGTCACGTGTGGACTCTTTAGTCCCGGTTCGTGTTGGTCCTACGCCCACGAGCACCCAGCCCCTGCCATGTGGTCTCTCTTTAGTCCCAGTTCGTACAGCAATCGGGACTAAAGATTGAGCTCCAGTCCCGGTTGGTTAGTCCCAGTTGCGCAACCGGGACTGAAGGCCGAAACCAACCGGGACTGATGCCCTATTTTCCACTAGTGAGCTTAATGAGCTCATGGCTATCCTAGCTAACTGACATAGTGACATCCATGTTTAACGAGATGACACAAGTAAAAAAAGATTACACAAGCGCTTCCTGATCCAATCTCGTAAGACGACACCGACCGCAGCCACCTTCTATGACATGTTCTCTGATCATGGCACACGGTTGTTACCTGAACTGCAACTAATGTTATATCGAGTGATAGAAAAGCGAACGGAAAGTTAAAACAAAGTAGCCAGATGAACTGCTGGAGATCCTAAAAAATCAGCGCTTTTACTTGGGAATATTAGTTCTTTCCATGTTGTGCGCGAGTGTCAGCTTAGTAGAATGCCTACAAAAGATGTGTTCGCTATTATTGTTGCTACACAGCACGAAGGTTGATGGTCTTATGAATTCTGCTATTATGGGAAAATCCGGCTGGTTCATGTGGAGGGTGAGAAGGTAAGCTATTTTCTTTGGCAAGGCTAAGAATGGTTATATTTCTGTTGATCTTAATTTGTACCCATCCACAAAAAATTAATTTAAAAATATTTTAGTACAAGAACTGATAGCTTTAACATGAAAGACCAGAACTTCTTTGCATTGTTTCAGATGCATTGCATATTTATGTCGATTGTTTCAGATGCATTGCATATTTATGTCGATTGTTCCGAAGGGAGTACCTGATTACTAGCGAATTGCGCCACCCTCTTCTATTAAAAAAAATATATATATATTCCTATTCAATTAAGACTGATGCCAGGGCCTCCATATCAGAAAAAAAATCTAATTCTCTGGAAAATGAAGGTTGATGTATTGTGGCGAAATCTACCGATCGAAAAAAATCCGATGGTGAATTTCGTTCGACGCGGCATGTCTGCTTGCAATGATCATAATACTAGGCCACGCATCATCGTATTGGTATTAGCAAATTCATGTAAAGTGATGGTAGAGAAAAGGCAACCAACTACCAAATTTTAGAAGATAGAAATCAATTCAACGGATGAATGTGATATAGCTGGGCGAAACAGTAAAACATGTTTTAATTTGGGAGATTGATGAAGGAGTTTGACCTTAACATGTGAAATAGAAGAAACGATGGATTATATTTTTTTGGGTTTATCCGTAGCAACGCACGGGTATTTTGCTAGTATTCTTAAACCACGGGAATACAAAATGCATAAAAATAAGGTGTCATTGCCTACTGGGTACTCCGGTAACAATGCAAAATTTGGAAGGCCTAAGTTATTTTGTCACGAGGTTGTAAAAAACCTTGTTTGTAAACACATGCAAGGTAGCCTATGTGAAAATTATGTATGGTTTTCAATTTTAGGAATCATGAGTGTTTGGAAAATACATGCCAACAACAAAATTCTCCAAATTTAATACTCCCTTCATACCAGATTACTGGGCAATTATGCATTTTGAGAAAAAAAAATTATCACTAATTTTGATCAAGAAAATATAAGATATATAACATAAAAATTATTACAAGTTTTACAATGATTGTTATTTTTAGTATCCATCCGTTGACCTCGATCTAACTGTGTTAAAATAGACGGTACCAAACTGATGGTACCAGACGGTACCACAGTACCATAATATTGTGGGACCGGTACCAAAATATTGTGGACCAATATCTCAAATTTATTTAACGAAAATTATAAAAAACGAACGCTCTTTTAAACGGTCAAACCACCGGATGAGCATGCACGTATCTAAAAGCAACAAATATGAGCATCGTGATTTCTTCTTGGTCTCTGTCACACTGTCCGTCTCTCTCACTCACACAGTACTTCTCTCCCCGGCGATCCCCACAATACAACGCAATAGGCCGGGCGGCCGACGGCGCTTGGCAAGGGAGGAGGATGGGCCTCGGCGACATGCATCCACCCCAAGTACGACCAGTGGCCGGAGGGCGGGCGGCGGCCAGAGAGCCGGCCGGGCGGGCGCCGCCATGGAGCCGGTCGGGCGGCCACCGACGCTTGGTAAGGGAGGAGAAGGGGCTCGAGGACATGCGTCCGCCCAGAGCACGATCAGAGGCTGGGGGGCGGGCGGCGACCGGAGCGAGGGAATTTGACCGGCAGCGCCGGCGACGGCAATCGAAGAGTATTCAGTAGACTACATACTACTACATCGTTCTGAAACCATGCGCCGCCCGCCGAGATCGTGGTCTTCAAGGCATAGTCGACCTCCCGACGCACAGAACTATTCATCTCCGTCTTCTGAAATTCTTCAGCGCCGGTTCCAAACTGCCCAGATGCAGCTTAATGAGCTCATGGCTATCCTAGCTAACTGACATAGTGACATCCATGTTTAACGAGATGACACAAGTAAAAAAAGATTACACAAGCGCTTCCTGATCCAATCTCGTAAGACGACACCGACCGCAGCCACCTTCTATGACATGTTCTCTGATCATGGCACACGGTTGTTACCTGAACTGCAACTAATGTTATATCGAGTGATAGAAAAGCGAACGGAAAGTTAAAACAAAGTAGCCAGATGAACTGCTGGAGATCCTAAAAAATCAGCGCTTTTACTTGGGAATATTAGTTCTTTCCATGTTGTGCGCGAGTGTCAGCTTAGTAGAATGCCTACAAAAGATGTGTTCGCTATTATTGTTGCTACACAACACGAAGGTTGATGGTCTTATGAATTCTGCTATTATGGGAAAATCCGAAAGGTTCATGTGGAGGGTGAGAAGGTAAGCTATTTTCTTTGGCAAGGCTAAGAATGGTTATATTTCTGTTGATCTTAATTTGTACCCATCCACAAAAAATTAATTTAAAAATATTTTAGTACAAGAACTGATAGCTTTAACATGAAAGACCAGAACTTCTTTGCATTGTTTCAGATGCATTGCATATTTATGTCGATTGTTTCAGATGCATTGCATATTTATGTCGATTGTTCCGAAGGGAGTACCTGATTACTAGCGAATTGTGCCACCCTCTTCTATTAAAAAAATATATATATTCCTATTCAATTAAGACTGATGCCAGGGCCTCCATATCATAAAAAAAATCTAATTCTCTGGAAAATGAAGGTTGATGTATTGTGGCGAAATCTACCGATCGAAAAAAATCCGATGGTGAATTTTGTTCAACGCGGCATGTCTGCTTGCAATGATCATAATACTAGGCCACGCATCATCGGATTGGTATTAGCAAATTCATGTAAAGTGATGGTAGAGAAAAGGCAACCAACTACCAAATTTTAGAAGATAGAAATCAATTCAATGGATGAATGTGATATAGCTGGGCGAAACAGTAAAACATGTTTTAATTTGGGAGATTGATGAAGGAGTTTGACCTTAACATGTGAAATAGAAGAAACGATGGATTATATTTTTTTGGGTTTATCCGTAGCAACGCACGGGTATTTTGCTAGTATTCTTAAACCACGGGAATACAAAATGCATAAAAATAAGGTGTCATTGCCTACCGGGTACTCCGGTAACAATGAAAAATTGGAAGGCCTAAGTTATTTTGTCACGAGGTTGTAAAAAACCTTGTTTGTAAACACATGCAAGGTAGCCTATGTGAAAATTATGTATGGTTTTCAATTTTAGGAATCATGAGTGTTTGGAAAATACATGCCAACAACAAAATTCTCCAAATTTAATACTCCCTTCATACCAGATTACTGGGCAATTATGCATTTTGAGAAAAAAAATTATCACTAATTTTGATCAAGAAAATATAAGATATATGACATAAAAATTATTACAAGTTTTACAATGATTGTTATTTTTAGTATCCATCTGTTGACCTCGATCTAACTGTGTTAAAATAGACGGTACCAAACTGATGGTACCAGACGGTACCACGGTACCATAATATTGTGGGACCGGTACCAAAATATTGTGGACCAATATATCAAATTTATTTAACGAAAATTATAAAAAACGAACGCTCTTTTAAACGGTCAAACCACCGGATGAGCGTGCACGTATCTAAAAGCACCAAATATGAGCATCGTGGTTTCTTCTTGGTCTCTGTCACACTGTCCGTCTCTCTCACTCACACAGTACTTCTCTCCCCGGCGATCCCCACAATAGAACGCAACAGGCCGGGCGGCCGACGGCGCTTGGCAAGGGAGGAGGATGGGCCTCGGCGACATGCATCCACCCCAAGTACGACCAGTGGCCGGAGGGCGGGCGGCGGCCAGAGAGCCGGCCGGGCGGGCGCCGCCATGGAGCCGGTCGGGCGGCCACCGACGCTTGGTAAGGGAGGAGAAGGGGCTCGAGGACATGCGTCCGCCCAGAGCACGATCAGAGGCTGGAGGGCGGGCGGCGACCGGAGCGAGGGAATTTGACCGGCAGCGCCGGCGACGGCAATCGAAGTTGGGCGAGTGGCCGGCGACGGTAATCAAGCTAGGAGAGCGGCTGGCGACGGAAATCATGCTAGAAGTGAACATCGCGTCATCGTTGTTGCTCGCCGTCGTTGCGCTGCGAATCGGTGGCGGGGGACCTTGGTGGCCGTCGAGATGGCACGGCGGAGCCGGACGCGGGCACTAGGTGAGGTAGGATGAGGGGAGTCAGAGCCTCGTCACCTACCTCCGTAGTGCCAACGACATGTGTCTGTTGTTGCAACTGTCTCAACTCCAAAAGAGGGGTAAAAGGTCATTCCTGGAATTGTCTCTCACATCGATGGTGTCTGCTGCAACGGAATTGCACTCACCCTTGTTGCATTGAACTGGATTGACTGGCATTAGAAGGAGGGGTAGTCAGGGATTGGGCACATCCACGGCCCGGAACCGTGGTGGCTGTAGGTGACACGATGGTCGATGGAGCCGCCCGTCGGAGCTAGGCGAGTAAGGAGCAGGCAGGGATGGCGCAACTTGACATCCTCAGTAAAGAAGATTTGTGTACCCACTCATCGGTGTTAGAAAGAGACTCTTAC
This sequence comes from Dactylis glomerata, assembly GCA_007115705.1. Taxonomy (NCBI): domain Eukaryota; kingdom Viridiplantae; phylum Streptophyta; class Magnoliopsida; order Poales; family Poaceae; genus Dactylis; species Dactylis glomerata. The sequence continues at coordinate 3,343,822 of QXEO01000222.1, forward strand.
GGTACTGTTTATAGAGCACTTCTTGATTAATTGAAACATGTATGGATGGGCTTATACGGCAGAGTGCACACCAGATGCTTGCTTCAACTCAACCAACCCAACCAGAAACAATGGCAGAGTGCACACCAGATGTTAAATTATAGACTACCTCACGAAGTTACAAACCACAGATGCAAACCAGATGTTAAATTAGAGTTCACATTCAGTTAGCTTGCCACACACCATCAGGACTTGGTTAGTAGACATACATAATTTCAACTTCATACTTGATATACTTTGCTAGGTTTAAGAATAAGTATATTACATATTCAGTTAGCTAGTAGAGAGAAGACTGGAAACGAAAGATATAGGTGTGAATTGTCCACTTCAATAAGCCCCCATACTGTTGCAACTCTGGTGAAATATTAGTGATAATTACAAATTAAACATAACATTTGTAGTTTCATCAAGACAATCACAATAAAAAAGCCTTCAATATCTTTTGAAAGCCTCCAACCAGAACCCATTTTTTCTGCAAGATGCTAGAACTACTTCGATCATTGTGACATGGTGACACATAATATTCTAAATAAAGTACATAGGTGAAAGACATGGGACAGAGAACATGAAACAAGCATATGGTACTGTTAGACAATGGTACAAGATGTTTGCAAAAAAGACAATCCTTAGTTTCAAAATCACGAGCAGATTTACATGTGCAACCAAAATTGAAACCTTTGTGTGTACATGTGCACGCCACACCACTCAAGTAGATTTACAGGTGTAGAACTCATATAAATATAATCATGGTGACTTGTATGGGCTCATCTTCTGATGTGATACTTTGCGTACACATTTTGTCTTGACTATTGCAGCGATATTCTCAGTGGCAAATTGTTCTTTGATTGTATCAATAGGAGCGTCAGCATCTTTCTCGGACATCCGCATTTCTGCTTTGATTTCTCGATAACATCAGGTTTGGTGTTTTCTCCACCCTCATCTTGGTTGGGTTTGGATTGATGATTTCTGTGACATCATCTTCTTGACCTTTAGTTTGCTTTGCAATGCTGGCTTCGTAGTCTTTCTTCTGTACAACATAAAGCGATGCATTAGTTGCAATCGTGAAAGGTAGGAAATAGATATAAAATTAATAGCTTGTTTTGTAGCACTAACCATTATAGGATTCTTTTATAAGCCGGTTGCAATTGAAACGCAGCAGCCTTGAACATACTTTGAAGCTAAAAATATTTATTTGTGCCTAAATTTGATAGGGACGCAAATGTTATTATAGTGTTGATGGCATAGAAAACTCAGGACGCAAATGTACAGACGGTCATATGCGCTGAAAGACACATCAGAACATATTCAGAAATTCTATAATGAAGAACGAAAAGGAAATCACAACACGGAGACACAAGATTTTAACGTGAAAAACTCTCTCTAACAAAGAGAGGTAAAAACCACGGGCGCTAGCCAGCAAAACTTCACTATACCAGGAGTGTGTTTACAAACACCGTGGGTTATCTTATGATGCGATAAACCCTAGCCGGTGGCTTACAAGGAATATATATAGGCGGCCTTGCTCCGCTCGTCAGAAATTGGCCTTTACTTTGTAGAATTTGGATCGGAATATAACAAACTCCACCTTGAGACAAATTCCTTGTAGCATGAACTTCAACAATCACCTGAATCAACAAAGAAAACACTTGTTGGCGCCAAACAACCACTTGGGCTAAACAGTTATACCAACTAAGCTTGAGCAAAGCTCAAACTTAGCAACAGGAATAAGCTTTGTCATCATATCAGCAGGATTGTCATGAGTACTAATCTTGCATACCTGCAGTTTACCTCATGCAACCATATCGCGAACATGGTGATACTTAATATCAATGTGCTTTGTCCTCTCATGGAACATCTAATCTTTAGTAAGATAAATATCACTTTGACTGTCACAAAATAACTTAATGCAAGAATCATCTCCACAAAGCTCAGCAAACAGACCTTTCAGCCAAACAGCCTCTTTACATGCTTCATTGATAGCTATGTACTCAGCCTCAGTTATAGATTGTGCTGGAAGATCCTGCAAGGTAGCCTTCCAGCTAACAGCACATCCACCAATAGTAAACACATAACCTGTGAGGGACCTTCTCTTATCCAAGTCGACAGCATAATCTGAATCCACATAGCCTATGAGTCCCCCACCAGTCCTGCCAAACTTCAAGCAAGCTTTAGATGTGCCGCGAACGTACCTGAAAATCCACTGAACAACATTCCAATGCTCTTTACCAGGATTAGCCATGTATCGACTGACCAAACTCATAGCATGTGACAGATTAGGACAGGAACAAACCATGGCATACATCAAGGAACCAACAGCACTAGAATAAGGAACTCGTGACATGTACTCAATATCATCTTCAGAAGTAGGACATTGCAAAGCTGACAACTTGAAGTGAGAAGCAATAGGTGTACTAACAAACTTTGCATCATGCATATTAAAACGATAAAGAACTTTCTCAATGTATTTTTCTTGACTAAGAAATAGCAAACTAGACTTTCTGTCCCTCTAAATTTCCATGCCTAGTATTTTCTTAGCAGGACCAAGATCCTTTATCTCAAACTCACTACTTAATTGAGCATTTAAAGTAGTGATCTCTTTCATGCTCTTGGCAGCAATCAACATATCATCAACATATAGCAGCAAATAAATAGGTGATCTATTAAAAAACTTGATGTACACACAACTATCATACTGAGACCTATTAAAACCATGTGCTAGCATAAATGAATCAAACTTTTTATACCATTGTTGTGGTGACTATTTCAGACCATAAAGGGACCTCTTGAACTTGCAAACAAGATCCTCCTTACCAGGCACAACGAAACCTTCAGGCTGGTCCATGTATATCTCCTCCTCCAACTCGCCATGCAGAAAAGCAGTCTTAACATCTAGCTGCTCAAGCTCAAGATCATGCATAGCAACAATACCATAGAAAGCACGAATAGAAGTATGCTTCACAACTGGGGAGAAAACATCAGTATAATCAACACCTGGAATCTGACTAAAACCTTTTGCTACTAACCTTGCCTTAAACCTTGGAGGCTCATTAAGAGATAAACCTTCCTTTCTTTTAAATATCCAATTGCAGCGGACAACCTTATTTTGTTTAGGCAAGCACACAATATCCCATGTGCCATTTTTCTCAAGCGATTGCATCTCTTCTTGCATCGCACGTAGCCACTTTTCCTTATCAACCGAAGCAATGGCTTCAGTGTATGTAGCTGGTTCAGCATCATGCTCCACCTGTTCAGCACAACTCAAGGCATAATGACAATATCACACTCTTCAATTAAACAATTAGGAGGTGTAATATTTCTCTTAGGATGGTCAGCTGCAATAGACCGTGATGGCTGCTGAACTATAGGCGGTGAAGATGGAACATAAACATCATCATTATTGGTTTTAGGAACCACAATTTTGTTCTCCTTTGCGTGCTCCACCTGCACGCCAATTCTCTGTTGCTCATCATCAGAAACATTAGGAGAATCAATAGCATCAGAAATATTAGTAGACGGACTATCAGAAAATATAACCGCTTCATTAAAAATGACATTCCTGCTCAACAAAGCTTTCTTGGTTTTAGGATTCCGTAATTTATATGCCTTAACTCCTGAACCATAACCAAGGAAGATGCACTTAAAATCCCTTGGCTCTAACTTTCCATTATCAACGTGAGCATAAGAAGTGCAACCAAAAACTCTCAACTCAGAATAATCAGCTGGTGAACCAGACCATACCTCAATGGGAGTTTTCTTATCAAGTGGAACGGAAGGTGACCTGTTGATGAGATAGCATGCGGTAGAGGCTGCTTCAACCCAAAAAAGTCTATGCATCTTTGCATTAGACAACATGCAACGAGCCCTCAAAATAATGGTCATATTCATGCGTTTAGCCACACCATTCTGCTGAGGGGTGTATGAGATGGTGTGATGTCTTACCATACCATCATTGCTGCAAAACTCATCAAATTCATTTAAACAAAATTCCATACCATTATCAGTATGGAGTATCTTAACCTTCCTTTCAGTTTGTGTTTCTACCATAACTTTCCACTTCTTAAATGCGGCAAAAACCTCAGATTTATGTTTCAGAAAATATGGCCACACTTTCCTTGAATAATCATCAATAATAGTAAGCATGTAATTAGAACCACCATTAGAAGTTTTACGGGACGGAGCCCAAACATCAGCATGCACATAATCTAAAATGCCTTTGGTGGTATGAACGGAAGCATTGAATTTAACTCTTTTATGCTTACCAAAAATGCAATGCTCACAGAACTCAAACTTACTCAAGTCGCAACCATCAATTAGCTCTCTCTTCGCCAATTCTACCATGTCAAGCTCACTCATATGTCCAAGACGCTTATGCCAAAGGTTAGCCTTACTAGAATCATCAGAACTAACAGCAGCAACAATACCAGGCAAAGTGCTACCTCTAAGGACATATAATTTCGCAGAATTCATATCACTAATCATAACAATGAGAGAACCTGATGATACCTTCAGACATCTGTCCCCACCTTTGTACTTGTACCCGTCACAATCCAGGGTACTAAGAGAGATCAAATTCCTCTCCATGGAGGGTATGTGTTTCACTCCAGTCAACGTGTGTGTCATCCCATCATGGGTCTTGATCTGAACAGAACCAACGCCAACAATGTTGCACTGGTTGTCATTTCCCACACGCACAAAATCTCCAGTCTGCATAGACTCATAAGAACTGAACCAATCCTTGTTACAGCAAATATGAAACGAACATGCGGTATCAAGAATCCATTCATCATCACGTGAAACACATGCAGCAAGAACAACTAAGCATTCACCATCAGAACTATCACTACCAGCAACAACAGCAGCCTCACCTTTACCCGAGGCTATGACAACCTTACCATTACCCTCATTGTTTTTCGGTTGGTAAGTTCCGTTTCTTTTCTCCTTATTCTGCAACTTCCAACAACCATCAATTATGTGGTTGGATTTCTTACAATACCTGCAGAACTTGTCACGTCCCTTGGACTTTGAGCGACCTTTGTCGGTCTTACTCTTATCTCTGTTGTTGTGGTGGTGGTAGTTATCTCGCTGCTCAGGCCTGCCTCGGACCTCTAACGCATCCGCCTTGGAGGACGAACTTTCAGCCTGCACCATAGATTTTATCTTTTCCCTCTGCTGGAGGGCCTCAGAAACTTTGGTGAGGGTTAGTGTATCATGACTTATACATATGGTGTCACAGAAATTCGTAAAGGAACTAGGCAATGAGACTAACAGTAGAAGTGCTAGATCTTCATCCTCATATTTTACCTCCATGGACAGTAAGTCAGAAACGATCTCCCTGAAGATCGATAGGTGATTCATCACTGACTGACCTTCCTGCAACTTGTGCTGGAACAACTTCATCTTCACTTGCAACCTACTGGTTAGATCCTTTGACATGCAGATCGATTCCAGTTTCAACCACAGGGCCGATGCAGATTTCTCTTGCAACACTTCCTGCAAAATATTATTGGATAGATGAAGTTGAATCAAAGACAAAGCCTTACGGTCTTTTCGCTTTTCTTCCTCTGTCCATGACGCAACCGGTTTCTTTCTGAAACCATCGAGCGCATCATCGAGATCTGAAGTTTGGGCGAGGATCGCCCTCATCTTCACTTGCCACATGGAGAACCTTGTGGTGTAATCCAGCTGTGGTAGATCGAACTTTAAAGACGCCATGTCGCAAATCCTGGATTAGAAACATGGGGCTCTGATACCACTTGTTATGAAAATGATAGGCAATAACGAAGAACGAAAAGGAAATCACAGCACGGAGACATAAGATTTTAACGTGGAAAACCCACTCCAACAAAAAGAGGTAAAAAACACGGACGCCAGCCAGCAAAACTTCACTATATCGGGAGTGTGTTTACAAATGCCGTGGGTTATCTTATGATGCGATAAACCCTAGCCGGTGGCTTACAAGGAATATATATAGGCGGCCTTGCTCCGCTCGTCAGAAGTTGGCCTTTACTTTGTAGAATTTGGATCAGAATATAACAGAAATAACCTCTTTCTTTAAAAGTTAGTGATACCAGCATATTTTAGTTTCCATAAGAACATGACAAAAATCAGTGCACAAGTGCGTACAAGATAAATTTTGGCCACATGCTAGTCTCACTTTACAGCCAGTGACCTATTAGTAAGCAATCAATTCTGATTTTGGAAGCTTACCAATTCAGATTATTTCATAGCCAGCCATCAACAAAATACTCGTTGGGTTAATCCAAGCTAGTGAACACAGATTTTTTTTCAAAGGTTCGATTCTCAAAAGCTATGCGCCATTTTGTCATAAATTTGTTGCTAATAAGGACCAAGAATCAAACTAAATTACAAACAAATGGCTACAGTACGGTCATGGATGTAAGTCAACAGTGAGACAGTGTTTCCCTGAAGACCAATACCTTCTAGTTTAGCAAATCCAACGGGAAAAGGTTTGCTAGCACGAAGCAAGACAAATCCATGAGGACCCTCAAGTGCGGTTTGGTTCTGTATTGAAAACATGATGAATGAAACCTCAATCCGATGGACGAATTGGAGTATGGTAATGCCTGGAGGCAAGCACCGTAAGTTGCACTGTACATACCAAGATGGTGACAATGTGGCCATAAGCAACAGCCAGCAAGCCAAAAATCGACCAAGTGCCTCCGCGCAACCCGCCGACCATGCTGCCACCGAGGGCGCCTGGTTCTCGCCGTCGCCTTGTGCGGGCTTCTCCTCCTTGCTACGGACCTGGGCGGTGTCGGCCACGCCCCCCGCCGAGGTCACCTGGCGCTCCCCTACGCCTAGTCGGCCTCCATGCAACCCGCCGACCATGCCGCCACCAAGGCCGCATGGCGCTTGTCGTCGCCTGTTCTGTGCTTCTCCTCCTTGCTGAAGGACCCGGTGAGTGAGGGGGCTGGGCGGCGTCGGCCACACCGCCACCAAGGCCGCCTGGCGCTCCCCAACACTAGTCGCGCCTAGGGTTCCTCAGAGATCAACCAGCTAGGGGTTTGCGAGCGCGCCGGTCCTTGGAGTCAGGGAGCGGGGATTGGAAGTCAAGGTTGCAACCGTTGCCGGTGGTGGGCAGGGAATGCTCCGGTGGTCTTGTGGCGGCGGCGTCGCCCAGTTGTTAGGGATGTGGGGAGAGAAAGGAGATAGGAGGTCAGGCAATGTTGTAAAAAAAATTTACTTGTCTCGACCGTGTATGATGTGCGTTATCTCGGACGGGCAATGATGAATCCAAGCATTGTACCATTTTAGAAAAAGTTATCCACTATTTTAATCAATGGTCATAATAAATTAGACATGACGATATCAGACGGTACCACGGTACCATGTCAATCATCATAAAAGAGCTCAAAAATTATACCATTGGATTTATTTTCAAACGAACTCTCCAATTGTATAATTTTTGTAGCATATACTTTATACTTTATTAACAAAAATTAATGATTAAAATTTTCTCAAAGTGTATAATTGCTCAGTAATCTGGTATAGAGGGAGTACGTAATTAATTTGAATCAAATAAATGAAAATCTCACCTCATTAATAAAATAAAAATAAAATAAATGACAGTCTGACTAAAATGATGGCGGTCGAGTATGTGTCCTGATTCCTGAATCATAGCAACAAAAGAGCAGGTGTGTTGAAAGAATGAAAGTTGTCTAGACATCCAAACTCGGTGCTCCTACCATTTCAATATATGAACTGTTTTTAGAATATCCTATATACCTATTACAGAATTTGCAAAAGAAAAGAACTACAACGGAGAAGTTTTGAAATCATACTACAGAACCTATGACGATCGGCCTTTCTTTGGGTCTATTTTGTGTCTGGAGAGGATAGCACCTCGATGCATCTTTGTGCTCCTACCGAGTAATATTCTTAGAGAACTACATTGACTAGTAATTAGTTATTAGTTATAGCTAGTTGTCACGATTCATAGATCCACCGCACACATGCAGAGCGTTGAACGCAATTAAGCTCAACCGTGGGTGCTTCTCGGTTTGAGTAATTAACTTGCCTCTGACTCCAAGCGAGCGACGCACGATCGAGCTTGGGAGATGATATTTTTTCGCATTTTTTATAACGTAGACACAGCACCACCAAAAAAGTATCCGTTGGAAACCAACTTTCAATGAAAACAGGTGAAAATCGTGTAAAAATCATGTTGAGATGTTCTAAAAAATTCTCAAAACAATACAAAATGGGCCCTGCGCACCCTGAAGCATCATCCCTCGCCAAAATTCCTCTAGTAAGGACAGCGGCAAAATAGCGCAAAGTAGGGTGTTGGATACAGTTGAGCTTACCTCTGTTAGGAATAAGCAACTTGTATTTCCAGGAGGCTAAAGACCAGTATATATACATGTACATGTGTGGAGAATATGCAGGAAACCCCTCATACAAACGGGGAAATATACAATACATAATATAGCTCTAACACCCCCCTCAAACTCATGGTTGATCCACAACATTGAGTTTGGAGAGAAAGAAACTATGATATGCTCTAGTCTGAGCCTTCGTAAAGAAATCCGCTAACTGTAACTCCGAAGGCACATACTGGAGCGCAATAACCTGATCCTGCACTGCAGCACGGACATAAAAAGCATCAACACCGATATGCTTGGTAAGCTCATGCTTTACCGGGTCATGTGCAATACTGATAGCACCTGTACTGTCAGACAAGAGAGTAGTGGGTGTCGTAACAGAGACACCAAAATCGGCAAGTAACCACCACAACCAAGTCACCTCAGCAGTCAGAAGAGACATAGCTCGCAACTCAGCATCTACACTCGAACGGGAAACTGCGATCTGTTTCTTCGTCTTCCAGGCAATGAGAGAACCACCAAGAAACACACAGTAGGCAGAAAGTGAGCGACGATCCGAAGGATCACTGGCCCACATAGCATCAGAATATGCCTGGAGTTGGAAGGAGCTGGAACAAGGAAAGAATAGACGACGAGTAATCGTGCCACGAAGATAGCGAAGAACACGAAGGAGATGACTACAGTGAACCGATGTGGGAGCAGAGACAAACTGACTCAGAATATGGACAGGATAGGATATATCAGGGCGAGTGACAGCAAGATAGACAAGGCTCCCAACAAGATGACGATAGCGTGTCGGATCAGAAAGGGGATCACCATCAGAAGCGCGAAGCTAGATATTGAGCTCCATAGGAGTCTCAACAATGCGCTCATCACCAAGAGCAGCATGAGCAAGAAGATCCTGGATGTACTTTTCTTGGGAGATATAAAAACCATCAGGAGTGGAGGAAACCTCAATCCCAAGAAAGTAGCAAAGAGGACCAAGATCAGTCATAAGAAAATCCTTATGAAGATGGGCCTTAACAAAGGCAATATACTCAGAGTCATCGCCGGTGATGATTGATACGTCTCAAACGTATCTATAATTTTTGATGCTCCATGCTTGTTTTTACACCATTTGCTTAGTGTTTTGTTACACTTCGTGGCACTTTTATGTATTTTCCGGAACTAACCTATTAACAAGTCGCCGCAGTGTCAGTTCCCTGTTTTCTGCTGTTTTTGTGTTTCAGAAAAGTTACACCTGAAATATTCTCGGAATTGGACGAAACCAAAGCCAGTCGCCCAGAATTTCACCGAAGCTTCCAGATATCCGAAGAGGAGACGGAGTGGGGCCATGAGGGCTCCACACAATAGGGCGGCGCGGCCTGGCCCCTGGTCGCGCCCCCTACGTGTGAGGGAGCCTCGGTCCACTCCTGACGATGCCCCTTCGCCTATAAAGACCCCCCGATGGGAAAAACCTAAGTACCCGATCACTTTTCCAGAACACATCGCGATCCACCGCCGCCATCGACCCGAAGATCGGGAGGGTCCAGAAGCTCTTCCCGGCACCCTGTCGGAGAGGGGAATCGCCACCGGAGGTCTTCTTCATCGCCATGCTTGCCTACGGCGCGATGAGTGAGTAGTCTACCTTGGACTATAGGTCCATAGCAGTAGCTAGATGGTTGTCTTCTCCATCATGTGCTTCATGTTTAGATCTCATGAGCTGCCTTATATGATTGAGATCACCGTTATGTAATTCTACATATTTGGTTTGTTGGGATCCGATGAATATTGGTGTTATGATTGAGTTGATGTACCGAAATTTATCTTATGTTATCTCTATGTTGTTTATGATCTTGCATGCTCTCCGTTGTTAGTAGCTATCTTGGCCGAGTAGTTGCTAGTGACTCCAAGTGGGGGTATTTATGCTCGATAGTGGGTTCATGCCTTTATTTAATCTGGGGGAGTGACAGAAACCTCTAAGGTTGTAGATGTGTTGTTGCTACTAGGGGGAAAACAACATTCATATGCTCAAGGGCATATGCTTTGTTTACATTACACACTTTGCTTAATGCAATTATCTATTGTTCGCAACTTAATACCTGTGGAGTTCTCGGATTGATTCGCCACAAGTGGATTATTAGTCATAGATGCAGTTGGATGGCGGTCTATGTATTTTGTTGTAATGCCCAGAGTAAATCTCATAGTGATCCTCTCATCATATGCATGTTGTCTTTATTCTATCAATTGCCTAACTGTAATTTGTTTACCCAGCATGTGTTATTTTATCTTGGAGAGACACCACTAGTGAACTGTGGACCCCGGTCCTAATTCCATCATATTGCTATCACCTGTTTACTTTACTCGCACTGTTTACTTTACTCGCATACTATTACTATTTTCCACTCGATACGCTCATTCCTTTGTTTCAAGCAAACCGGTGAGATTGACAACATCATCGTAAGTTGGGAGCAAAGTATTTGGTTGTGTTATGTGCAGGTTCCGCGTTGCAGCTGGCAAAGCAAAGCTTGGACGAGGCGCCTTATAAATTGTCCGGAGCTGTCGCAAGCTAGCAAGCATCACCTTCAGTCGTTTGGCTTCTTCCCCTTCGGATCGATAAACCTTGGTTTCTTACTGAGGGAAAACCTTGCTACTATATTCATGATACCTTCCTCTTGGGGTTCCCAACTGGACGGTGAACATTAACCGTACCGCAAGCATCAAGAATTTTCTAGCGCCGTTGCCGGGGAGGAAGAAGAAGACTTCTGCGAGGGGATTTTTCGCACGCACATCCTTTACTTTGTTTATTGTTTTGCTTTACTTTATTTTTACTTGCATCGTTTTATCAAAAATACAAAAAAAATTAGTTCCTACTATAGTTGTTATTTTTGTTGGTCTGTTATTGTCTTGCTTTATCATGCTTTCTATCAATGGTTGGTTTCTTTGAAACTAAATCTTTTTGGCAAGGTGGGTTCACGGAAGAGCAACAAAAATATTATGAGGAACGCCGCTTGTCACAAAAAGGGAAACACTTATGGGAGCAAATTGATAAATTGTATATCATTGCTAGAAATGTGTGCTCTACTTAGGGCCTGTTTGTTTGGGCTTTTGGTGGCTTTCCACTGAAAAAAGCAGGTCAAATGAAACAAACAGGTCTGCTTCGCGGTAGGCTTTTCCAAAGCCGGTGGCCAAATTGCACGCGCGAGTGAAAGCACCTGGAGAGGTGCTTCGGCGGCTTCCCGCAGCTTTGTCACTTAAATCTGAACCGGTACAAGTCTATGCCCTAGTTGTTCTGCTTATTTACTACGTATTGCCATCGAGCCAACCAGCCTTTTACGTGAACTGTGTGCGGATCCACTCGTTCCACTGCGTTGTTGTGTATGAAATATAAACTCGATGTTTAACGAGCCAACCATTCGATGAAATAATATCGCGTGCTATTGCTACTGATGGATACTGCAGCTGCTTGCAGATCGGCCTTATTCGTTCGCACGTCAGTTCGTTGCAGATCCACTTTCTTCACGCCATGCATGACAGTGCCGTACTTGTGTGCATACGTGATATTGGAAAAGATGTGTATTAAAAGAATCGATTAACTTACACATCCTCTTCTGCCAAAACCGCAACCCCAAATAAGAATCTAAGCTATGTTCTATAATTTAAATTAAGCTATATTTAATGAGTTTTGCTATTATGTAATTACAAAGCTATATATTGATTTTGAAGAAAACTATATGTGTTGATTCGTCTATTATTTAAACATGAATCAATAAAAATACAACACTGAACTTTTAAGGGTATTTCAGACAATTTGCCACTTCACAGCCAGACAGCCAGCTAATTTGTCAAACAGTAAAACTTAGAACAGCAGCTTTCTCTGCACAGCAGCTTTTTCTACACAGCAGCTTTCCCTGCACAGCCAGCCACAGAAAGCCCAAACAAACATGCCCTTATAATGTTACTTATTGCTTTGATAGATCTTGTTGCTGTAGGAGGTATAAACACCTCCCTTTTCAATGTGAGTATAATGATGATGTTACCATATCTTCTTATATTAATGGAAATTATGACTTTTATGATGTGGAACAAATTGAAGAATTTATTGCTTGGAAGGGTGCATTCGAACTTGCTTATTTTCTTGAAAATACTGATGATGCACCATATAAATATGAGGTTTATGATATACTTATATTTTGCTTTGATAATTACAAGGAAGAAAATGGCTATATTCTTAAATATCTTAATAGATGCTCTCCAGCGGAAGAGACTAATGCCTTGAAGGAGCCTATGGAAGAAGAAAATGTTAAAACTGGAAGCTCACTGGATGAAAAAGAGGAGGAGAGTGATGATCAAGAGGAGGAAGAATGGAGCTACCCATGTCTACCTTCCAATAAGAGTAACTCTTTAACTAATACCTTATTTGATCGCCCTCCATGCTTAACAAAGGAGGTGAGTGTGATATTTATATTGTTGAGTTTGTTCATGATGGTACTGAAAATTATTATGAGAGAGTAAAATATGGTTGTTGGAATTTTCATGTTACTAAAACCCTTCTCTTTATATTGAAAGTTCCGAAGTTGCTCTTATTTTATCTACCCATGCTTGTTACTATGTGCTTCTTTGATTTATTTTCTTACAAGATTCCTATGCATAGGAAGTGGGTTAGACTTAAATGTGTTTCATGTTTGCTCCTTGATGCTCTGTTTTGCTTCAATTCATATTTCTTATGTGAGCATCTTCTCGAATTACTGAGCCTAGCTCAAAGGCGTTAAAAAAGCACTCTTGGGAGATAACCCAATGTTTTACTTTCAGTTCTTTTTCTTTTATTTGAGTCTTGGAAGTTATTACTACTGTAATAGCCTCTCCTTATCCTTTTTATTTCATTGTTGTGCCAAGAGAAGCCTCTAATTTGAGCGAGGAAAGATTTGGGGATGTTGCTGTCCTGAAACAGTTTTCGGTGCTGCACCGTAAAAATTCGTGAAAAATCTCTGTATATCTTTTGGACCTGTGATTTCTTGTGCATATGCCCAGGTTATATCCAAACTTTCATTAGTTGAACACTTTTTGATTTGAGCAACAGAAAACCCTCTAAAAATTTGACCTTTGTCAGCTGTTCTGTTTTGACAGATTTCTGCCAATATTTGTGTTTGCCGCTTTATCGCTTTCTTTTTGAGTTCTTTTGATCACGGAACTTTTGGGGAAGTTGCTACAGTAGTATATGCTTTATATGTGGTAGTTTTGAGTTGAAACCTGAAGCAAAAAGGGTTGATTCTATGTTATGCTTACACTAATATTGCTAATAGATTTGTGTTTAGTTTTGTATGAAGGAAGTTTTCAAGTGTAGGGATCGGAGAGTGATGAGATGAGTTGAAGAATGGACAAAAGCTCAAGCTTGGGGATGCCCATGCATCACCCCAAGAAATATCAAAGAAGTACAAGCATCAAAGCTTGGGGATGCCCCCGAGGCACCCCTTCTTCATCGGCAAAAATCAGGTCACCTTTCAAGACACTATATTTTTATTGCTTCATGCATTATGCGTTTTTCTTGGAGCGTCAGTTGTTTTTAGTTTTCAGTTTTCTTTAGTTTTGTTTGCTGCAATAAATGGTTGGACCCCAACAAATTTCTTTTGGAGAAGTTGGCTTGCTTTTCATTTGCCAAAAACACTCCGTTTTTCACTCTATTCGTTTCAACGAGTGTTCTCTTTTTCTAGAACTGCGTTTAGCTTTCGATTTTCGCCTTGATTTGTGTTCAGATCTTGTTATATATTTTCATCAAGGTGTATTTTTGCCTCTGGTCTATATTAGTTTTCATCAAAAGATGTGTTTATAAAAAGTTTGAATGGTGTTGGAAAAGAGAAAAAGCTTTATGCAAAAAAGTGGTACAAGAAGGAGCTTGTGTAGACTGCGGCCTAGGCTTTTGCATGTCGTGCTTGATGTCTTTTTGATAGCATGCTTAGTGGTTTTTCTGTATCATGACTTGTCTCAAATAACTGAGATTGCTTAATGAGCCTTTGAAAAAATCATGCGTTGTTTTTATTATTTGGAAGCATTATTTTGGTTTTCTCCTTGATGCTTTATTTGGGTTGACTTGGCACATGCTCACACATGTTAGACTCTTACAAAGTCGCCAATAGCCTCTATGATCATTTAGTTTTTGACTTTTGATGCCATCTTATGCTTCTTTTAATGTTGCTTTGTCGCTTTGCATGATTATGGCCGTTATTGCTCTCTTAGTTGGTCGCTCCCAGTCTTTTGCTAGCCCTCGCCTTGTACTGAGTATGAGCTCTACTCGTGCATCCAACTCCTAAAAACCAAGTTGTTCTAAAGTGTCCACCATACATACCTACTAGCAATTTGCTATTCCAAAGTAAATTTGACTTGCTTTTATCTACTCTTCAAATTAAACTCTTACCAGTGTTATGCGAAAATTGGTCAGTAAAGCTCTCACGAACCGGAAGGCACACTTTACTTTTTCTCGTTCTTAAAAATTTGACATTGTGGTCTCTTATGTTGAGTTGTTATGCTTGCAAGTTGTAAGTTGGGAATTAGCCCAGCTGTGCCGTCATGGGGCAAGCTTTCAACATTGCACTTCTTATTTGAGTTGATATCGTGATCTTTTGTTTATGGATACTCGCAGTGTGAAATGAATTGGGAATCTTGCGGGATCATGGAGTTTGTATATGTGTTAGAGAAACGCCTGGGCCGCTAATCTAAACCATGCATAATTCATGGTGGAAATTTGCAGCATGCCCATAGTGGACATTCGACGACGCATCTCAAAATAAAAAGCTATACAAATGGTAAATAAAAGAGATGTTGAGGTGTTCATTGTCTACTTGTCCTGTCATTTTGATGTGGGCTTGTTCCATGTCATCGGGCACGGAGGTACCCCATTGGCGGTTCTCGATGATACGTGTATACTTACAATGACAAGAGCTTGCTTGGGACTCTAAGTAAAGTAGCATGAGGTTTGGGTACTCGTATTCATGGGACACGAGGTTTTCAACTTATGATTTGTCAAGCATATGCAGCATAAGTGTTCTCGCATTAACTTTAATCATTCAAGATGCTTATGATGGGGGCTATGAGAGCTCAAAGTCGGTAAGTACCATAATTTTCGAAGGTTTATAAAACTTGCAATCACTGCTTCCCTCCGCGAAGGGCCTTTCTTTTATTTTTATGTTGAGTCTCCACCTTCTACCTTTATGCACCATTAAGAGAGCATAGTTGTCATTCTGAGTATAATGTGCATTGTCCCAAAGTTTTCATTGATTGATTCATATTGTTGGTTTCACTTGTTCTTAAATTATTTGTATCTAGTCGCCCTCTTAAACTTGAAGGTGTCCTATGCATTTATGTTTTGCTCTCTCATTAAGGACAAGCTGAAAACCATTTGTATGTTTTTCCTTATGATTTGAACACACGTTTGACTTTCATTGTTTCATTTTCATGATCTTTTGTTTGCGTTCATTTTCATGTTATAACATGGTTGCCAAGTTTCTTCTATCAAGATTATGTCTTTCATGCCCATGTTTTAAGTTCTTTTGATCCCAGCGCACAATGCTTACATATATGATCAAGATTGTGTAGGTGCATGTCACCTCAAAAAATATTTCTTTTGTTATCACTTACCTACTCGAGGACGAGCAGGAGTTAAGCTTGGGGATGCTGATACGTCTCAAACGTATCTATAATTTTTGATGCTCCATGCTTGTTTTTACACCATTTGCTTAGTGTTTCATTACAATTCATGACACTTTTATGTATTTTCCGGAACTAACCTATTAACAAGTCGCCACAGTGCCAGTTCCCTGTTTTCTGCTGTTTTTGTGTTTTAGAAAAGTTACACAGGAAATATTCTCGGAATTGGACGAAACCAAAGCCAGTCGCCCAGAATTTCACCGAAGATTCCAGAGATCCGAAGAGGAGACGAAGTAGGGCCACAAGGGCCCCACATAACAGGGCGGCGTGGCCTGGCCCCTGGCCGCGCCCCCTACGTGTGAGGGTGCCTCGGTCCACTCCTGACGATGCCCCTTCGCCTATAAAGACCCCCTGACGGGAAAAACCTAAGTACCCGATCATTTTTCCAGAACACATCGCGATCCGCCGCCGCCGTCGACCCGAAGATCGGGAGGGTCCAGAAGCTCTTCCCGGCACCCTGCCGGAGAGGGGAATCGCCACCGGAGGTCTTGTTCATCGCCATGCTTGCCTCCGGCGTGATGAGTGAGTAGTCTACCTTGGACTATGGGTCCATAGCAGTAGCTAGATGGTTGTCTTCTCCACCATGTGCTTCATGTTTAGATCTCATGAGCTGCCTTACATGATTGAGATCACCGTTATGTAATTCTACATGTTTGGTTTGTTGGGATCCGATGAATATTGGTGTTATGATTGAGTTGATGTACTGAAATTTATCTTATGTTATCTCTATGTTGTTTATGATCTTGCATTCTCTCCGTTGTTAGTAGCTATCTTGGCCGAGTAGTTGCTAGTGACTCCAAGAGGGGGTATTTATGCTCGATAGTGGGTTCATGCCTCTATTTAATCTGGGAGAGTGACAGAAACCTCTAAGGTTGTAGATGTGCTATTGCTACTAGGGGGAAAACAACATTCATATGCTCAAGGGTATATGCTTTGTTTACATTACACACTTTGCTTAATGCAATTATCTGTTGTTCTCAACTTAATACTTGTGGAATTTCTCGGATTGATTCGCCACAAGTGGATTATTAGTCATAGATGCAGTTGGATGGCGGTCTATGTATTTTGTTGTAATGCCCAGAGTAAATCTCATAGTGATCCTCTCATCATATGCACGTTGTCTTTATTCTATCAATTGCCCAACTATAATTTGTATACCCAGCATGTGTTATTTTATCTTGGAGAGACACCACTAGTGAACTGTGGACCCCGGTCCTATTTCCATCATATTGCTATCACCTATTTACTTTACTCACACTGTTTACTTTACTCGCATAATATTACTATTTTCCACTCGATACGCTCATTCCTTTGTTTCAAGCAAACCGGTGAGATTGACAACCTCATCGTAAGTTGGGAGCAAAGTATTTGGTTGTGTTGTGTGCAGGTTCCGCGTTGCAGCTGGCAAAGCAAAGCTTGGACGAGGCGCCTTATAAATTGTCTGGAGCTGTGATGCGTGGTGAATGACCAGCCCGTTGGGAACCCCAAGAGGAAGGTGTGATGAATATAGCGGCTAGTTTTCCCTCAGTTAAGAAACCAAGGTTTAATGTCGATCTTGAAGAGGAGAGACGGTGACGACTGAAGGTGATGCGGACTGGCTTAGTAACACTCCAACAAGGGCGCCGTTTACGACACTTGTTGACTCGTCTTCGGCCAGCAGCAACGCGGAACCTGCACACACACAAACAAATACTTTGTTCCCAACTTGCGATGAGGTTGTCAATCTCACCGGTTTGCTTGAAACAAAGGTTATGAGCGTATCGAGTGGAAAACAATAGAGTATATGTGAGTAAAGTAAACAGTGCGGGAAAAGTAAACAGGTGATGGCAATATGATTAAAATAGGACCAGGGTCCACAGTTCACTAGTGGTGTCTCTCCATAGATAGAATAACATGCTGGGTAAACAAATTACAGTTGGGCAATTGATAGAATAAAGATAACGTGATATGTCAAGAAGATCACTATGAGATTTACTCTGGGCATTACAACAAAATACATAGACCGCCATCCAACTGCATCTATGACTAATAATCCACCCCCGGGGATATCAATCCGAACACCCTAGAAGTATTAAGTTGCGAACAACAGATAATTGCATTAAGCAAAGTGTGTAATGTAAACAAAGCATATGCCCTTGAGCATATGAATGTTGTTTTCTCCCTAGTAGCAACAGCACATCTACCACCTTAGAGGTTTCTGTCACTCCCCCAGGTGAAATAGAGACATGAACCCACTATCGAGCATAAATACCCCCTCTTGGAGTCACTAGCAACTACTCGGCCAAGATAGCTACTAACAACGGAGAGCATGCAAGATCATAAACAACATAGAGATAACAAAAGATATAATTCAGTACAACAACTTAATCATAAACACCAATATTCATCGGATCCCAACAAACCAACATCATAGAATTACATAACGGTGATCTCAATCATGTAGGGCAGCTCATGAGATCTAAACATGAAGCACATGGTGGAGAAGACAACCATCTAGCTACTGCTATGGACCCATAGTCCAAGGTAGACTACTCACTCATCGCTCCGGAGGCAAGCATGGCGATGAAGAAGACCTCCGGTGGCGATTCCCCTCTCCGGCAGGGTGCCGGGAAGAGCTTCTGGACCCTCCCGATCTTCGGGTCGACGGCGGCGGCGGATCGCGATGTATTATGGAAAACTGATCGGGCCTTAGGTTTTTCTCGTCGGGGGGTACTTATAGGCGAAAGGGCGATGTTAGAGGTGGAGCCAGGGGCTCTCACACAGGGGTGGCGCGGCCAGGGGCCAGGCCGCGCCGCCCCCTTGTGTGGGGCCCTGGTGGCCCCCCTCCGACACTTCTTCGGATGTCTGGAAGCTTCCGGGTAAAATATGACTTCAGGAACTTGTTTCGTCCAATTCCGAGAATATTTCCTGTGTATCACTTCTGAAACACAAAAACAGCAGAAAACAGGAAACTGGCACTGTGGCACTTCGTTAATAGGTTAGTTCCGGAAAATGTATAAAAATGCCACTAAGTGTAACGAAACAATAGGCAAATGGTGTAAAAACAAGCATGGAGCATCAAATATTATAGATACGTTTGAGACGTATCAAGCATCCCCAAGCTTAACTCCTGCTCGTCCTCGAGTAGGTAAGTGATAACAAAGAATAATTTTTGAGGTGACATGCACCTACACAATCTTGATCATATATGCAAGCATTGGTGAGCTGGGATCAATAGAACTTAAAACATGGGCA
The DNA here is from genome assembly GCA_007115705.1 of Dactylis glomerata. Classification (NCBI taxonomy): domain Eukaryota; kingdom Viridiplantae; phylum Streptophyta; class Magnoliopsida; order Poales; family Poaceae; genus Dactylis; species Dactylis glomerata. The sequence goes on from QXEO01000222.1 coordinate 3,363,117, forward strand.
TGAAGATATAATCATGACAATAAGAACTTAGCAACCATGTTGTAAACATGCAAATGAACACAAACAAAAGATCATGAAAATGAAACAATGAAAGTCAAACGTGTGTTCAAATCATAAGGAAAAACATACAAATGGTTTTCAGCTTGTCCTTCAAAGAGAGCAAAACATAAATGCATAGGACACCTCAAAGTTTAAGAGGACGACTAGATACAAATAATTTAAGAACAAGTGAAACCAACAATATGAGTCAATCAATGAACTTTGGGACAATGCATATCACACTAAGAATGACAACTATGCTCTCTTAATGGTGCATAAAGAAAGAAGGTGGTGACTCAACATAAAAGTAAAAGAAAGGCCCTTCGCAGAGGGAAGCAGTGATTTAAACATGTGCTAGAGCTTTTCATTTGTAAAACAGAGAGAAAACTTGATTTTGAGAGGTGGTTGTCTTTGTCAACGACTAGCAATGGGGTTCTTACTATCTTCCATACAAAAATAAAGCAAGTTTTTGAGAGAGAGATTGGCACTCTTGTGCTCTTTTTATAAAACTTGGCACTCCTCCCCACCTTTTCCTTTCACATACCATGGCTAACCGATTCCATCGGGTGCCCACCAACATTCACATTCTTTGGAGGAGTGCCTTTTTCTTTCTTTTTTCCCTTTTTTTTCTTTTTGGAATAAGCAATATGCAAGATAGCAAATCCGACCACTACGTCCCCATGAGCTGAAAACAGTGTCACAAAACGAGAAGTATTTTGAAGGTTTTTGAAAGGTAGCACACGAAAATTTTACTTTGGAATGGCTTACAAATACCATGCATAGGAATTTATAGTGGACACTTTGGCAAACTTGGCTTTTAGGAGTTGGATGCACGAGTAGAGCTCATACTCAGTACAAGGCGAGGGCTAGCAAAAGACTGGGAGCGACCAACTAAGAGAGCAATAATGGCCATAATCATGCAAAGCGACAAAGCGACATTAAAAGAAGCATACGATGGCATCAAAAGTCAAAAAGCTAAATGATCATGAAGGCTAATGGCGACTTTGTAAGAGTCTAACATGTGTGAGCATGCGCCAAGTCAACCCAAATAAAGCATCAAGGAGAAAACCAAAATAATGCTTCCATACAATAAAAACAACGCATGATTTTTTCAAAGGCTCATTAAGCAATCTCAATTATTTGAGACAAGTCATGCTACAGCAAAACCACTAAGCATACTATCAAAAAGACATCAAGCATGACATGAAAAAGCCTAAGCCGCAGTCTACACAAGCTCCTTCTTGTACCACTATTTTGCACAAAGCTTTTTCTCTTTTCCAACACCATTTGAAATTTTTAAAGACACCTCTTTTGATGAAAACCAATAAAGATCAGAGGCAAAAATACACCTTGATGAAAAGATATGACAAGATCTGAACGCATATCAAGGTGAAAACAAAAACCAAAAGCAGTAGCAGAAAAAGTAGAACGCTTGATTTTTAATAAGAGTGAAAACTAGAGCGTTCTTTGCAAATGAAAACGAGTACATCTCCTCCAAAGGAAATTTGTTGGGGTCCAACCATTTATTGCAGCAAACAAACAAACTAAACCAACTAAGAAAACTAAAACAACTGACGCTCCAAGAAAAACATATAGTGCATGAAGCAATAAAAATATAGTGTTTTGAAAGGTGACCTGATTTTTGCCGATGAAGAAGGGGTGCCTCGGGGGGCATCCCCAAGCTTTGACTCTTGTACTTCTTGGATATTTCTTGGGGTGATGCATGGGCATCCCCAAGCTTGAGCTTTTGTCCATTCTTCAACTCATCTCATCATTCTCCAATCCCTACACTTGAAAACTTCCTTCATACAAAACTAAACACAATTCTATTAGCAACATTAGTGTAAGCATAAAATATATTCAACCTCTTTTAGCTTCAGGTTTCAACCCAAAACCACCACATATAAAGTATATACTACTGTAGCAACTTCCACAAGAGTTCCATGATAAAAAAGAACTCAAAAGAAAGCGATAAAGTGGCAAAAACAAATATTGGTAGAAATCTGTCAAAACTGGACAGCTGACAAAGGACGAATTTTTGAGGGGTTTTCCGTTGCTCAAATCCAAAAGTGTTCAACTAAGAAAAGTTTGGATATAACCTGGGTCATATGCACAAGAAATTGCAGGTCCAAAAGATAAACAGATAATTTTCACGAATTTTTACGGTGCAGCATCGAAAACAGTTTCAGGACAGCAATAACCCCAAATCTTTACCTCACTCAAATTAGAGGCTTCTCTTGGCACAAAAACGAAATAAACAAGATAAGGAGCGGTCATTACAGTAGTAATGACTTCCAAGACTCAAATAAAAGAAAAAGTACTGAAAAGTAAACATTGGGTTATCTCCCAAGAGTGCTTTTCTTTAACGCCTTTGAGCTAGGCGCAGAAAATTGCGAATCAAGTAATATCAAGAGATGAAGCATCAAGATCAACAGAAGAGGTCTTATCAATAAGGCATTGTATTTCATCCACATAAGTTTTCGAAGACCCTTTGTGATCATGCTTTGGTACACTATTCTCATCAAAAAGATTTTCAGGACAAATCCAAGCAAAATTGTTTTCGAAAGCATCATTCAATCCCAAAAGCTTGCAAGGTATAGGTATCTCGGTCCCCTCATCATTAGTATCAATAACCTTTATAGGTGAACCGAGTTTATTAAAACGTTTAAGAACTTTTCTAGCTTCAATAACTACATCCTTAAATTCTAGGCGCAAGGTTTCCAAGATAAAAGCCTTCTTTTCGGGATCCTCAATTTCATGAAGCTTAAGGAACATATATTGCATAAAAGGATTAAGACTAGCAAACCTAGTTTCCAACATGTCAATTAAATAAATAGAAGCAACTTCAATACTAGGAGCAAGCTCAACCCAAGACTTTTCCTCATCTTCATCATGCATACTAATGTGATTAAAGAACTCCTCAATGTTACTTTTACCAATAATCGAACCACTCCCTACAGAGAGGTCCTCCAGAACGAACTCAGGGAACAACATGATAAACTAAAGTAAAGAAATAACAACTACCAAGGATTCTAATTTTTTTGGGTTTTTGATATAAAAAGCAATGCAGGTAAAATAAATAAAGTAAAGCAAAACAAATAACAAAGCAAAGAATGTGTGTGCGAAGAACTCCCCTCGCAGAAGTCTTCTCTTCCTCCCCGGCAACGGCGCCAGAAAATTAGCTTGATGCGTGGTGAATGACCAGCCCGTTGGAAACCCCAAGAGGAAGGTGTGATGAATATAGCGGCTAGTTTTCCCTCAGTTAAGAAACCAAGGTTTAATGTCGATCTTGAAGAGGAGAGACGGTGACGACTGAAGGTGATGCGGACTGGCTTAGTAACACTCCAACAAGGGCGCCGTTTACGACACTTGTTGACTCGTCTTCGGCCAGCAGCAACGCGGAACCTGCACACACACAAACAAATACTTTGTTCCCAACTTGCGATGAGGTTGTCAATCTCACCGGTTTGCTTGAAACAAAGGTTATGAGCATATCGAGTGGAAAACAGTAGAGTATATGCGAGTAAAGTAAACAGTGCGGGAAAAGTAAACAGGTGATTGCAATATGATTAAAATAGGACCAGGGTCCACAGTTCACTAGTGGTGTCTCTCCATAGATAGAATAACATGCTGGGTAAACAAATTACAGTTGGGCAATTGATAGAATAAAGATAACGTGATATGTCAAGAAGATCACTATGAGATTTACTCTGGGCATTACAACAAAATACATAGACCGCCATCCAACTGCATCTATGACTAATAATCCACCCCCGGGGATATCAATCCGAACACCCTAGAAGTATTAAGTTGCGAACAACAGATAATTGCATTAAGCAAAGTGTGTAATGTAAACAAAGCATATGCCCTTGAGCATATGAATGTTGTTTTCTCCCTAGTAGCAACAGCACATCTACCACCTTAGAGGTTTATGTCACTCCCCCAGGTGAAATAGAGACATGAACCCACTATCGAGCATAAATACCCCCTCTTGGAGTCACTAGCAACTACTCGGCCAAGATAGCTACTAACAACGGAGAGCATGCAAGATCATAAACAACATAGAGATAACAAAAGATATAATTCAGTACAACAACTTAATCATAAACACCAATATTCATCGGATCCCAACAAACCAACATCATAGAATTACATAACGGTGATCTCAATCATGTAGGGCAGCTCATGAGTTCTAAACATGAAGCACATGGTGGAGAAGACAACCATCTAGCTACTGCTATGGACCTATAGTCCAAGGTAGACTACTCACTCATCGCTCCGGAGGCAAGCATGGCGATGAAGAAGACCTCCGGTGGCGTTTCCCCTCTCCGGCAGGGTGCCGGGAAGAGCTTCTGGACCCTCCCGATCTTTGGGTCGATGGCGGCGGCGGATCGCGATGTATTCTGGAAAACTGATCGGGCCTTAGGTTTTTCTCGTCGGGGGGTACTTATAGGCGAAAGGGCGATGTCAGAGGTGGAGCCAGGGGCTCTCACACAGGGGTGGCGCGGCCAGGGGCCAGGCCGCGCCGCCCCCTTGTGTGGGGCCCTGGTGGCCCCCCTCCGACACTTCTTCGGATGTCTGGAAGCTTCCGGGTAAAATATGACTTTAGGAACTTGTTTCGTCCAATTCCGAGAATATTTTCTGTGTATCACTTCTGAAACACAAAAATAGCAGAAAACAGGAAACTGGCACTGTGGCACTTCGTTAATAGGTTAGTTCCGGAAAATGTATAAAAATGTCACTAAGTGTAACGAAACAATAGGCAAATGGTGTAAAAACAAGCATGGAGCATCAAAAATTATAGATACGTTTGAGACGTATCAAGCTGTCGCAAGCTAGCAAGCATCACCTTCAGTCGTTTGGCTTCTTCCCCTTCGGATCGATAAACCTTGGTTTCTTACTGAGGGAAAACCTTGCTGCTATATTCATCATACCTTCCTCTTGGGGTTCCCAACTGGACGGTGAACATTAACCGTACCGCAAGCATCAATGATCATGTCATCAACATAGAGGAGGAGAAGAGTGCGACCATGAGAAGAAGTGTGGACAAATAACATAGGATCATGGGCACTGGGGGAGAAACCGGTAACAGTCACCACAGAGGCGAAACGCTCAAACCAGGCACGAGGGAAATATACAATACATAATATGTAGGAAAGCCCTCATACAAACAGGGAAATATACAATACATAATATAGCTCTAACAACCTCTACCTACCATTTGCCTGTCATCAAAAGTGATGCTCTTTCAAAACTTCTCCAAAGAATCCTTCAGACTATCTCTCATAATATCATAGACTCCTCCATAGGAAAGACGCAGAGCAGAACACAAATGTTGCAAAGTCATAGACCAACTCTTGCGAAACATAGTGATGTTCACATTATATATATGCAAAATAGCCTCCTACCACCGGTGGTAGCTACACACCTAGCATCCACTATTCGATCCACTATAGAGAGCATGATATTTCCATCCAGGATCACAAGAACTAACAGAGGGAAGCAACGACGTTGCAATTTTTCTCCATCTCGCACCACCTCTCAACACAGCCACCCAACACACCACACCATGCAACATATTTGCTTCCACCCAAGCTAACCACACACACTCGCCCACTACACCATCCACTCAACCCCTCCATCCAAAGCCACCATACCATACAACCATACAAACAAACCAACTCCTCTCCCCTCCATCCAAAGCCACCATACCATACAACCATCCAAACAAACCAGCTCCTCTCACCGCTCCCATTTTGTACACAAAGCTGCCTTCCCCTTTTTATTTAACATTTCCCTGCATTCACAAATACATCATCGTCTTCATAGCAGAGCTCAGTAGGACGAACACCATGATCAGGAAAAAACCGTGGTGGGTGATTTGTTGATTTCAGGGCGCCGCATGGCATGTCTAGTAGGTTACTTGGTTAGGCAAGTGTACAAGACAACACCGCATGGCATGTCCGAGATCACCACCGGCTCTAGCCACCATGATCACATGGCATGTCTAGTAGGTTACTTGGTTAGGCAAGTGTACAAGGCAACACCGCATGGCATGTCCGAGATCACCACCGGCTCTAGCCATCCGCGGTTGCCTTTCTAAGTAGCCTTTCAGAAGCACCATATGCATGCAACAAACGGAAGCTTTTCATCCGTTATCACCAACATACTCCTGCTCTCTACATCGCATGCGGTAGGAATAGCATGCTCCCACAATCCAAAGATTATGCATGCATAGCTACCACCGGTGGTAGCAAATCCGCGTTGTATATATGTATATATATATGTTTCTTCTTCCTAGAACCAATATTGAAAGAAGACAAGAATTCCCTACTCAAACCTACATAAGTTTTGAAGGTTTACAAGCAAACTCAGTCAAACCTATTACACTATAGTGAAGTCATCGGTGATGTGCAGCTAATGCAACATCTTTTCATTAGGCCACTTGGTGCAAAATATTGGGAGATCTTCATTTTTAGATTCAATACGGTCATGCCAATCTTGATTCTCCCCCAAAATAAGGTGTGCCTCTTTTCTCCGAACATCTTGGGTTGCTAAACACTCCCTTGAATATCCCCTTCCCTTTCTTCATAGTGAATGTTTTAGAAATTTAATACCATCACCTCTAAACATCACAACAGGCTATATATAACCATCAAATATCAAATCACAAGCTAAACCATGAATTTTTCTACCATGAACTCAAGCACCTAATGATGCATGGATCTCCTCATAAAATGCATCTTTCTCAAAATAAATTAGAGTGGTGATGGAGTCATATACTATGGAGTACTCCCTCCATAGGAACCAAAGAATGGATGGCCAAACTTAGTGATCGAGCAAGGATGTTGCAGAGACACGATAATTTTTTTTGTGTGATACCTGGTCGAGTTTGAGGTGGAAGGTGAGCACATGGACACTTGACCCAGCCTTGGTGAACCTTACTTGGACAGGTTGGACAAATATTGAATCTCTAATAAAGCTTATTGAAGGAGTTGAAATATGATTTAGTTATCATATTCCTTTATGAGAATAAAACTTCTATTCTAAGTGGAGCATGTTTTTTTGAAAAAAAAGGTGAGTTAAGGGGCTATGAGATACTTTAATTGCTTGTTATATGCAAATGTTTACTAGCTTACTTATGAACCCTCTAGTGACTTGAAAAGAGAAAAAAGAATCCCATAGAGTGGAATTGAGGGTTTCATTGGGGTACAAAGGACATCATCCAGTAGAGAGATAGCTTCAGCTATAAGTGGATCTGTGATCCCCGGACATATATGGCTTGCTCTACGGTCCAATGAAGTCGGCCGGCGATCGTGCGATCCCTCCCGCTCCACCCATCAGAGTATTGTTGGTGCCAAGTTGACGTGTAGCAGACGGTCCTTGTGCGTGGTGAATGACCAGCCAGTTGGGAACCCCAAGAGGAAGGTGTGATGAGAATAGCAGCTAGTTTTACCTCAGTTAAGAAACCAAGGTTTATCGTTCTTGGAGAGGAGAGACAAACAACTGAAGGTGATGCTTGCTAGCTTGCGACAGCTCCAGACAATTTATATATGGTGCCTCGTCCAAGCTTTGCTTGCTAGCTGCAACGCGGAACTGATACGTCTCCAACGTATCTATAATTTTTGATGCTCCATGCTTGTTTTTACACCATTTGCCTATTGTTTCATTACACTTCGTGGCACTTTTATGCATTTTCCGGAACTAACCTATTAACGAGTTGCCACAGTGCCAGTTTCCTGTTTTCTGCTGTTTTTGTGTTTCAGAATTGATACATAGGAAATATTCTCGGAATTGGACGAAACAAGTTCCTGAAGTCTTATTTTTTCCCGGAAGCTTCCAGAGATCCGAAGGAGAGTAGGAGGGGGGCCACCAGGGCCCCACACGCTAGGCTCGCGTGGCCAGGGGCCTGGCCGCGCTGCCTTAGCGTGAGGGCGCCTGGCCCCTCCTCTGACATCGCCCCTTCGCCTATAAAGACCCCCCGACGGAAAAAACCTAAGTACCCGATCAATTTTCCAGAACACATCGCGATCCGCCGCCGCCGTCGACCCGAAGATCGGGAGGGTCCAGAAGCTCTTCCCGGCACCCTGCCGGAGAGGGGAATCGCCACCGGAGGTCTTCTTCATCGCCATGCTTGCCTCCAGAGCGATGAGTGAGTAGTCTACCTTAGACTATGGGTCCATAGCAATAGCTAGATGGTTGTCTCCTCCACCATGTGCTTCATGTTTAGATCTCATGGGCTGCCCTACATGATTGAGATCACCGTTATGTAATTCTACATGTTTGGTTTGTTGGGATCCGATGAATATTGGTGTTTATGATTAAGTTGCTGTACTGAATATTATCTTTTGTTATCTCTATGTTGTTTATGATCTTGCATGCTCTCCGTTGTTAGTAGCTATCTTGGCCGAGTAGTTGCTAGTGACTCCAAGAGGGGGTATTTATGCTCGATAGTGGGTTCATGCCTCTATTTAACCTGGGGGAGTGACAGAAACCTCTAAGGTTGTAGATGTGTTGTTGCTACTAGGGAGAAAACAACATTCATATGCTCAAGGGCATATGCTTTGTTTACATTACACACTTTGCTTAATGCAATTATCTGTTGTTCGCAACTTAATACTTGTGGAGTTCTCGGATTGATTCGCCACAAGTGGATTATTAGTCATAGATGCAGTTGGATGGCGGTCTATGTATTTTGTTGTAATGCCCAGAGTAAATCTCATAGTGATCTTCTTGACATATCACGTTTATCTCTATTCTATCAATTGCCCAACTGTAATTTGTTTACCCAGCATATGTTATTTATCTTATGGAGAGACACCACTAGTGAACTGTGGACCCCGGTCCTATTTCCATCATATTGCTATCACCTGTTTACTTTACTCGCACTGTTTACTGTACTCGCACTGTTTACTTTATTTGCACACTCTACTGTTTTCCACTCGATACGCTCATAACCTTTGTTTCAAGCAAACCGGTGAGATTGACAACCTCATCGCAAGTTGGGAACAAAGTACTTGGTTGTTTGTGTGCAGGTTCCGCGTTGCAGCTAGCAAGCAAAGCTTGGACGAGGCGCCATATATAATTGTCCGGAGCTGTCGCAAGCTAGCACGCATCACCTTCAGTCGTTTGTCTCTCCTCTCCAAGATCGACATACCTTGGTTTCTTAACTGAGGGAAAACTAGCTGCTATACTCATCATACCTTCCTCTTGGGGTTCCCAACTGGCTGGTCATTCACCACGCACAAGGAATCTTCTAGTGATGTTGACAGGGACTTGAAGAATAAGAAGCTCCTACATCAATTACATTCTCCCACGTCAACCACGCGCTAGCAGGAACCTGCACACAAACAACCAAGTACTTTGTTCCCAACTTGCGATGAGGTTGTCAATCTCACCGGTTTGCTTGAAATAAAAGTTATGAGCGTATCGAGTGGAAAACAATAGAGTATGCGAGTAAAGTAAACAGTGCGAGTAAAGTAAACAGGTGATAGCAATATGATGGAAATAGGACCGGGATCCATAGTTCACTAGTGGTGTCTCTCCATAAGATAAATAACACATGCTGGGTAAACAAATTACAGTTGGGCAATTGATAGAATAGAGATAAACGTGATATGTCAAGAAGATCACTATGAGATTTACTCTGGGCATTACAACAAAATATATAGACCGCCATCCAACTGCATCTATGACTAATATTCCACTTGTGGTGAATCAATCCGAGAACTCCACAAGTATTAAGTTGCGAACAACAGATAATTGCATTAAGCAAAGTGTGTAATGTAAACAAAGCATATGCCCTTGAGCATATGAATGTTGTTTTCTCCCTAGTAGAAACAACACATCTACAACCTTAGAGGTTTCTGTCACTCCCCCAGATTAAATAGAGGCATGAACCCACTATCGAGCATAAATACCCCCTCTTGGAGTCACTAGCAACTACTCGGCCAAGATAGCTACTAACAACGGAGAGCATGCGAGATCATAAACAACATAGAGATAACAAAAGATATAATTCAGTACAGCAACTTAATCATAAACACCAATATTCACCGGATCCCAACAAACCAAACATGTAGAATTACATAACGGTGATCTCAATCATGTAGGACAGCTCATGAGATCTAAACATGAAGAACATGGTGGAGGAGACAACCATCTAGCTACTGCTATGGACCCATAGTCCAAGGTAGACTACTCACTCATCGCTCCGGAGGCAAGCATGGCGATAAAGAAGACCTCCGGTGGCAATTCCCCTCTCAGGTAGGGTGCCGGGAAGAGCTTCTGGACCCTCCCGATCTTCGGGTCGACGGCGGCGGCGGATCGCGATGTGTTCTGGAAAATTGATCGGGTACTTAGGTTTTTTCCGTCGGGGGGTCTTTATAGGCGAAGGGGCGATGTCAGAGGAGGGACCAGGCGGCCTCACGCCAGGCTCGCGCGGCCGGGGGCCTGGCCGCGCCGCCCTGGCGTGTGGGCCCCTGGTGGCCCACCTCCTACTCTCCTTCGGATCTCTGGAAGCTTCCGGGTAAAATAAGACTTCGGGAACTTATTTCGTCCAATTCCGAGAATATTTTCTGTGTATCACTTCTGAAACACAAAAAAGCAGAAAACATGAAACTGGCACTGTGGCAACTCGTTAATAGGTTAGTTCCGGAAAATGCATAAAAGTGCCACGAAGTGTAACGAAACATTAGGCAAATGGTGTAAAAACAAGCATGGAGCATCAAAAATTATAGATACGTTGGAGACGTATCAAGTATCCATTGCGATACCAGCATTAGTGTTTATCTTAACATAACCCTCATCAGGCGGCCGCCATCCAAAGCCTGGTAAAATCATAGAATGCTGACAAGGAACATCAAGCAATATGCTAGTGCATCCGTGTAAGCTTCATTGACTGAATCAGACCCAAACTTTTGTTGTCATGAACGACGTTATTTCTAGACGTCCAAGTCATCCATATCACTGTTATTATCTTCGGACAATCCTCGGATCACATAGGATGTCTCTGGCCCAAGTAAGCTGTATGTCTAGCCAACTTCTAGCTTCCATCCAAAACCTCTGTGCATGGCTGCAATGAATGAGCACATGCATTATATCTTTATTTTCACCAAGGAAAACTTTACATTGAGCTAAAGGTGTAACATGTCGATATTGAAGGGTGCTCTCTACGGGTAGAATACCACACAATACACGCCACCAGAAAACCTGAATTTTGGGAACCGCATGTAGCTTCCACAACTTATTCCACATCTGTTTTTTAGACTTAGCCGTCCTATATAACCTTGAGACTTAAGAGCAGAGCTAAAACCAATTTTTTTTGAACTTGGATTCGATATAGTATTAAATAATTAACATTTCCTTTCTTTCCTCAATGCCAAATTTAAACATACATATGTGGCGCGAGCGGTTGCCAGCTGTAGTTGCAAACTGAGAGGTTAGGTTACAAAAAACTCCTTTACATTATCATTATTTATTTGGTACTAGTCCCCGAATGTATGCGCTTACATGCGCCACTACCTCAAGCCGTTATATTTATCATTACAAGCCAATATTTCTCTTATACACTTCCTCCTTCATTTCCTCCTTCATTTCCTCCTTCATGGTTAGATAATACGGTGTCCTAATTATTCCTAATGTTTATTTAACTATATATATTGGGTATTGCAAGCACCATACTTCGCGAATAGAACAATTTAGGAGAATATCACTAGACACATATTGTACATGGTAATCCTTTATGAATTAGTAACATTTTCATGCTCGCTTTCGTTAAGTATGCCATGATTTTTTCAATAAAGAACGCTTTATTACTTAAGAGTTTTAAGCTTACACCTGGCCTTTGCATAAGTGAGATGCACACAACCATAATCCAGACGAGTATCAAGAGAGTAAAAGGCAAAATTACATATGATGGTGAGCAATTATAAAAACACGTAAGTCGCAGATCCAATACACACACTATGAGGCCACCCATGTTGAGAAAAATATCCCTCTCCGTATACTTCGGTCGTGCACAAACCTCTATAGATAGGTTTTAGTTCTCCACCCGTCGTAGAGACGATCATAAACGGAGAGTACAGGTACACCGGTAGATAACCTGCAAAATAGAGAAGTCTTTGTCATCAAACACTATCATTTTATAGCCATAGCAATCAAATAAAAGCAATCGCTCCTACCTAATATGCTGTTTAAACCCATGATCAATGCCATTGAGCGAGTTTCCAAAAATATTGGTGATTCTCTGTGATAAAAAAAAATAGTATGCCGTGATGGCCACATGGTTTCACATAACCTTTGTGTTTCATACCATTCAAGAGACCCATGCAAAAACAGTCGAACATGCCAACCTAATCATTACAATTAGTGTACAATGTGTGGTAATTGCATTTACAAGTAAAGATAAAAATAGCATTTTTAAGTTTTAGAGAATGCAAAAAAAAGCATGACAAGACACTTAATGGATCCTTAAAATTTGATGAAATCTTACACGAGCTACACAAAATGGTAACAAAGTAAATCTGGTGATCTATAAAAATGAAAAGAACTATTGCATGTGCTCAACCATAACAAAATGGCCACAAATAAAATGGTGAAAATGACGCCCTATTGCAAACGAAAGGTTGGAATCCAAGCACGTCTGCACGTGATGGTAGTACTATCTTGTATTTAAAATTTTCTGAATCTTGTCTGCATACACAGATAAAAATATGGGTGATATTGCCACCAACCCCCAGAACTCAACAACTATGGTTAGAGCATCCCAGCCGTTGAAGGCCCCCAGGCCGAAATCCGGCGCTATTTAGCGCCGGATGGATGTAAATTTTGGCCTGGGGAGACCCATGTTTCCAGCCGCGAGTCTAGGATGTTTTTTGAATTCAAAGTAGAACTGGGCGAATTTTGAAGAAATCAGACGAAATTAGACGAAAACTAGAGGTATTTATATTATATGAGGCGAAAATAGAGTTATTTTTACATAAAAAGGCCGAATTCGACATATATATGAATTCGGCCTAAACTAAACGCCGATTTACATGCCGAAACGGCTGTACATCTGCGTGGTGTAGTCGGCGCCGTCGTCGTCGGAGGGATGGGAATGCCGTCGGCGCTCAGGCGCCCGGAAGTCCGGCGGCGCCATGTAGCCGGCGGCGTGGAGGAGGCGGCCCTCCCATTGGTGGAGGGAGCGGCGGTCGAAGTCGTTGTTCGCCGCGCCGTCGTCGTCGGAGTGGTTCGCCATTGCTCGAGCTCGGATCGTCGGAGTGGGCGAGGTGCTCTGGTGGACTGGGGGAGATGACTGGTGGCGAATGTGGCCGGCCAGACGCGGTAGGCCGCGTTATATAGCCGCGCTGGCATTAACGCGTCTCGCCGCGTGGCTGGCCGGCCAGCGGCGGCAGCCTTTATAGCGCGCGGAAGACGATGCGTGCGGGGAAGACGATGCGCGGAAGACGAGACGATGAGGACGACGACCGCCCACTCTCGCCGACAGGTCGGGGCCACACGACCCGTGGGAACGCGCGTGAATTTTCCCCGCCTTTTCGCGCCAGTTTGTTTCGTCCGGAGTCCCCGAGCGTGCCCCGGAAGGCCGGGGATGGTCTGGGCTCGCCGGATGGATGAAGGCCCAGATCCAGGCGAAAACGAGGATCCGGGGGCGCGACTGGGCCGATTTACGCCATCCGAATGAAAAAAACGCCTGCCGGGGGCCTCGTCGGGCGTGTGAGTGGAGATGCTCTTAGTAACAAACAAATGGATTCAAGTACTGTAAATTCATATAAAAGCACCGTCAGAAAACAGGGGATCTCAACTTTCAGTACTACAAGTCAAATCCTTCCAGGCATGTATACGAAATATTGCCTGTTCGCCAGGGATTATTACGCAAAAGATACGAGCCACTCAAACTTCATCACGAGACCAAGGCTCACATCTATTTAAGGAGGACGAGGGGTAGGAGATCTGGTAGGAGGCTGCCCAAGAATCTTCTTTGCCCACTTCCAAATCTCGCTTGCCGCGACTCCGTTCAGCGACTTCACAGGTATTGATGCGATTCCTCCAGCCAAGTATTCTTTGTTAGTAATCCATTGCCGTGTTCATGCTCCAAGGGGTTGGGCGGACCGTCGAATTGCTACCGGTTTCTTGATTATGTGTCTCTTGTTGTTGGATCTCTACTGTTTTCGAGTCTTAGATTCTGCCTATTTGGGTCAGAAGCTTTAGGTTTTTTTACCCGTTTCATCTCTAGAACAAGAAGCGAACATAATGCTGTCTGTTTGCCCAATCCGGCTTTGCGGGATGATTGTCGGGAGATTAGATTGATCGGGCTTCTAGCTGGAGGTGATGTTTTGCTCGATAAGTTGAGATTAGTTGATCAATTACTATCCCCTCAATTTTTTTTAACTATCCCTGTGTGCCAAGGTGGCTGAATAACTCGAGCAGCCCCTTCCAGGAAGGGGGCCTTTGCTTTGTTAGGTGATTAAATTAGTATGGGAGCAGGAGGTCCATGTTTTGTCCCTTTTTTTAAGATGATGTCTTGTCCCTTCTTGGAAGAAAGGAGGCTGCACAATGGGGTGGGGTCTATTATTGCTTTTTTAAGCAGTCTGCTAGTCATTGATCTATTACTATTATTGCGTTTGTTAAGCAGCCTGCTAGCCATTGATGAACTATGTGTGACCTTGGTGTTGTAATGCTCATTGGATTCAGTATGATTGGACTCGGTTCCGTCACGTGTTGTATCCCTCTATGCAATGATTTAAATCTACTTAGGCGATTTACAATTGCTCGCAACGATATGTATTTTGCCTTTTGTCTTGAACCTGATTTTTGGACGGCTGTGTGCATCTTGTTATGCAGAGGCCGGGTGTATTGCTTGACTAAGTAATAAAAGCCCTTTATCGAAAAAAAATGCAATGATTTAAAGTTTCATAATGTGGCCGGTTAGCTGCTTTGCTGTATCTTGAATAGACATGATTAGGCCTCATGCTTTGCTATATCTTCAAAGGTACCGATGAGATTCCTCAAAACAAGTATATTCTCTGCTAGTAATTCATCACACGTGGTCATGCGACCGTCGGATTGCTACCGGTTTCCTGATTCTGTGTCTCTGGTTGTTGGATCTTAGTGTTTTTCGAGTCTTAGATTCTGCCTATTTGGGTGAGAAGCTTTAGATTTTTTACCGATTTCATCTCTAGAGGCGAAAATAATATTATCTGTTTGTGCAATCCCATTCTGTGGTAGATTGAGCAAACTTCTAGCTGGAGGTGAGTGTATTGTTCGATGGGTTGAGTCTATTTTATTAATTACCATCTCCGTTTAAAAAAAATTTAATTACCATCTCTATGTGCCAACGTGGTTTCCATCACTATAGCATGTGCCTTCCAGGAAAGGGGGGCTTCGCTTTCTTAGGTGTGATTAAATTGGTATGGGAGCAGGGGTCCATGTTTTGTCCCTTCTTGGAAGAAATGAAACTGCACGTGGAATGGGGTCTATTATTGCTTTTTAAGCTGTCTGCTAGTGATTGACCTATTATTGCGTATGGTAGGCAGTCTGCTAGCCATTGATGAACTATGCTCATTAGATTTAGCATGATTGGACTCGGCTTCGTCACATGGTGTATCACTCTATGCATGATTTAGAAGTTTGATAATGTGGCCGGATAGCTTCTTTGCTATATCTTGAATAGACCTGATTAGGCCTCATGGTTTCAGTAGCTCCGCTCTGTATGGTGTTTGGAAACCAGTTCTGTACTCTGAGTTGTCAAGGTGGATTGCTTGCTAAAAGATGTTTTTGTTTGCCATGAGATGTTGTGATCCTATGGTATATATAGTTGTCGTCTGAAAGCTTGAACTTGTATGAGTGCAGAATGGCGCTCAACAAGGAGTACACATACGCGGAGTTGGAGAAGGAGCTGTACTGGCCATCTGAGAAGCTGCGGATCTCCATTACTGGAGCTGGCGGGTTCATCGCCTCCCACCTTGCGAGGCGCCTGAAGGGCGAGGGGCACTACATCATCGCCTCTGACTGGAAGAAAAATGAGCACATGGAAGAGGATATGTTCTGCCATGAGTTTCACCTTGCTGATCTCAGGGTGATGGACAACTGCCTCAAGGTGACCACTGGAGTTGACCATGTTTTCAACCTAGCAGCTGATATGGGAGGGATGGGCTTTATCCAGTCCAACCACTCTGTGATCATGTACAACAACACTATGATCAGCTTTAACATGCTTGAGGCTGGTAGAATCAATGGCGTCAAAAGGTAACACTCCATCTCATACTAGCTTCGTGCGACTCATGGTTTTTTACGTGGGAAGCTGTAAGACGCTAAGGCATGTTTAGGTTTGCCAGTCTGCACTTCAAATGAAAAACCTCATATAGTTTGTCTTGTGGTCAGTATGTCCACTTGTAAATTTAATAAAAGGAATATAGTCATGAGTTTGTTCTATTGGTAGAGTTGGATAAATGAAGATTTCACATTTATTATTGTGTTTATGAAAATTAGTGCTTGCTCTTTACGCCACATAGAAGATTCATGTGTGCCAACGTGAAGGATTTAGATTGGTCCATTGAGGGAAAGCCTTCTTCGGGCTCTTTCCGCTAGGCGATATGTTGATGACACTAACTGAGAGCGTGGGAGAGTTTATGGTTGCTATGCAACTTTTTGTTACATTGAATAAAATGTTTTGCATTTACCCATATGTCGGTTGCATGTAGCTTGTACTGGAGGGGCGTTTCAGCTGAGAAATGACTTGAAAACTTAACACTGCTTTTACACCTTCCAAAGTTCGGCTTCAAAATTAGTGCCTAATTCACAAACCTGAAATGGTTTTCTAAATAATGTTTGTGCATAGTGACACTGTTTATGTATGTGCGCGCATAGACGATTGATGTTTGCTGACATGAAGGGTTTGGGTTGGCATGTATAGAGGATGTGTTCATTGGGGCTTTTCGCTAGGTGATGACTTGGTGATACTAGCTGTGACCATGAGAGTGGGGGAAGTGTATAGTTGCTATGAACTGAACGTTTGTTGCAATGTTATGTTATATTGAAGCAAAGGGCTAGGGTAAGCCCTTTCATTGACACTAGAGGATTGTGTTCATGTGCATGTGACACTAGGGGATTGTTCATGTTTCTTCTTAAGATCCCAAATAAATCTGCCCCTTTTTATTTTTTTTTATCTCGCAACATTCAGTTACATGATAAGGTTTCAAATTTGGCTAGTTGGTAAAATCTATGCACTTGTGTGTACTGCTGAGAGACCCCACAATAAACCGACGCCTTCAGAACATTGTGTTCAACTCATTACAAGAAACAAGATAATGCGTTCAACTGCAATATTTGAACGTACTGCATGGTTACAGTTTTGTGTAGTCACACTGATGGAAGGAAGAAAAAAGCATATGTAGAACAACAAAACAATAACCTTAACTGCAGACTCAGAGAAGAATATGCTATCACCAAATGTGACTGAACTTCACTTTTGTTTCTCTGTAGGTTCTTTTATGCCTCAAGTGCTTGCATCTACCCTGAATTTAAGCAGCTCGAAACTGTTGTTAGCTTGAAGGAGTCTGATGCTTGGCCTGCAGAGGTTTCATAATCTTCACACTGACATATATTTCTGTATGCACAGAAACCTTTTATCACGATAAAACGTTACTAACTTCAGCAATGCCTAATCATTAGCCTCAAGACGCTTATGGCTTGGAGAAACTTGCTACAGAGGAACTGTGCAAGCACTACACAAAGGACTTTGACATAGAGTGCCGAGTTGGTCGGTTTCACAATATTTATGGTCCATATGGAACATGGAAGGGTAAGTTGTTATGTGGTGATTATTAATATCTGTCGTTGCTGTTCATAATGTGTTGGTGCTAACTGTTGAGGTTTGACAATTACTTGGCTATATAGGTGGAAGGGAGAAGGCACCTGCTGCTTTCTGCAGAAAGGCTCTAACCTCCACGGACCGCTTTGAAATGTGGGGAGATGGTCTGCAGACTAGATCCTTCACATTCATTGATGAATGTGTGGAGGGTGTCCTCAGGTTAATTTTTTCTTATGCTTAAGTTCTGTACAGTCCAGTACCTTTTCTTTTGCTATGAAACACAGTACTTATATCCCCTGTTTTTCGTAATAAATGCCTCAAGAATTACAAAAAATAAATTTTGCATCAATCTGCTCGTGCTAGTGTAGATAATAGTAAGATATTTTTGTCTGAGATGGTGACTGAAGGCTTACAGCCTTAATTCCAACAGAAGCATTAGTTGTTCTGGCTCGCATGAGACTCGTAAGTTTCAGATAAAATATGAAATATTAATCTTTAGTGAACAGAATTTACTGTGCGAGAACCACCTTTATTTCGTAGTTTCTTGATGGACTGTTCTGGCCCAGCAAGCAATGCTCTATTATTAAGCTTGTACACCGTACCAAAAGCTGTACATATTGGTAGGAGTGATTTTATTTCTCTTATCAAGGTGTGTTGCTTATGAGTTATCATGTTAAGCCAGTGATCTTGTTCCCATCCGCCGTTACTTGCCAGTGTCATAACATTCCCTATAAACATCATATAGTCATTGTGAGGTTCTCTCCTTTGCTAAAGAGCATTTTATTTTTAATGGCCAGTTAAAGTAACAATATTTTTTTTTCAAAATGCTTTCAGGCTAACGAAGTCTGATTTCTGTGAGCCTGTAAACATTGGAAGCGACGAAATGGTGAGCATGAACGAGATGGCTGAGATAGTACTTGGATTTGAGAACAAGCAGCTGCCCATCCACCACATCCCCGGCCCCGAGGGTGTCCGTGGCCGTAACTCGGACAACACGCTCATCAAGGAGAAGCTTGGCTGGGCTCCAACCATGAAGCTGAAGGTACCCTCCCAAAGTTCTGAACAATTTTCTGTTTACACAAATGCTCATCACTCGTCATGAAATTGAATCCAAATTGTCTGTGCAGGATGGGCTGAGAATCACATACTCCTGGATCAAGGAGCAGCTGGAGAAGGAAAAGTCTGAAGGAGGCAACGTGTCGGACTACGGATCATCCAAGGTCTGCACCACGATGGCGCCGGTCCAGCTCGGCTCCCTCCGCGCCGCAGATGGCAAGGAGTAGACACTCGCTGGGAAAGAAGATGATGCCATGATATGCCCGCTGGTTCCAGATCCGGCATCATCTGTTGTTTGTTACCATCTCCATATCTTATTCAGTTTGGACTTCTCCTGCTACATGAGATCTATACCTTTTGTTAACCGGCATCTGGTGTTTTTGTAGACGAGAAAAACTGCTTGGTATATCGTTCGTGTCAATGCTATAGACAACAATATTAAACTATAAATGTCGGTTCATTTTCATGAAAAAGATGAAATAAAAGCTAGTTACTTTTTAAATCCATGAGCTGGTGAGTAGATCTGTTGCTGGTTATCCGTTCCACTATTCTTGACGTAACTGTAGTCGTGTCAAGGATTATGAAAGGGAGTACTTTTTATTAGAACTTGGTTTGAAGAGTTCGCTGGGTTTTTATTTCTTCGGGGGAAGAAGAGTTCATTGCGTAATCTTCTTTTTTATTACGTAGCAAAAGTTCATTGCGTACACTTACGTTTGGGCAGTACCATTGGGCTGAGCCTGATTGGGTCCGCTCCTGGGCCTGAGAGAAGCCCGGATAGCCTGTTGTTAACCCCCATATAATCTCCCCGCCCCGCTCTGGAAAGCCCTCGAGGAAATCAGAAGACGAAAAATTTCTGATCCGTCGGTTCGAATCCGCTGCCGCCGCCTTTCCCCCGGATCGTAAGTCCCAAACCGAACCGATCTCCCACCTCGAATCCTCTGTTCGTCCGACTTGTCTGTCAAAAACATCCGCGATCTCTTCGGCGGTTTAGCGACATCTTCTAGATTTAGCTTTGCAGGAAGAAGAAGAGGATGGGCGGGAAGGGAGGAAAGGGCCTGATCGCGGCGAAGACAGCCGCCGCCGGCAAGGACAAGAAGCTCCCCATCTCCCGATCCTCGCGCGCTGGCCTACAGGTCCGCCCCTCAGTTTCAGATTTTCCTCTTTTGTTTTAGATTTTCAGTTCCTTCCCTTGTACTAGTTGCAGTACGGATGAAGGAATCGGGAATCTCTGCAGCCCACCATGCCATTAATTTGCGTGTTCTTCTGCGGCGCTCTGTAATGCTTTTTTCACACGGAGTATAGAAGAATATGCACAGTAGATAAGTAGGTTATTCTTTTTTTTTTCGAAATAGGGGCATAGCCCCAAGTAGGTTATTCGTGTATTTCAAGTGCGTTCGAATCGGTAGTAGGGGCCTATCTGTACTTGGAGAAATATGCTTTGTCTAGTTTGGACTTTCATTGACCACTTAGTGTCCGTTAGTAACCGTGAACAACATGGAAACAAATAAACCCGCATGTTTGCCCTACTCGAAAATATGAAATTTAAGGTCTATACAATCCCTCCTTGCATGAAAAGAAGGTATATAAGTTCTTTTAGAGGGAGTCAAACGATGCAAAATTTAGCCGAATTTTGCATCAACAAAACTGTTAACAACGACAAACCTCAAACTGATATTAATTAGTCAATCACCGAGGTTATTTTCCCACTGTTCACAATTTCTGTATTTTTTTCAGCGCAAATCATGACAATGCATACTCCCTCCTGATAAAATATGTTGCGATGTTTATAAAAGTCAAACTTTTGACCAAACCTATAAAAAATCGAAACTTCTACCATACCAAATGCATATAATATGAAAATATATTTCATGCTTATTCTAATAATATCTATTTGGAAATGTGGATGTTTATATTTTTTTCAAAACTTTGGGTGATCGCAGGAGCTAAAAGTTTAGGAGTTATCATTGAGGGAGAGTAATCCGTTTTGTTGTACTTTTAATTTTGCGGACTTTGTCATGTCTTGACTCTTCTTCTTAATTAATGAATGGCGGCAAATCTTTTGCCCCTCTTAAAAAAACACCATTATATAGCCCAATATTGGCTCCTCTTGGGCCTGTATTGGAATCTAGGATCATGGCTCTGCGGGCACAAGCATCATCAATGGCCTTCTGGATGCAGTGCTTTGTAGTTGAGACAAACGAATTGGTTTTGCTATTAGAAGGCCCATGATTAAAATGGCACACCAGTTTTGCTGTACTACCCATATGATGCACCAGTACGACTGCTTATCTTTTATTTTTTCGACACTGATCGGACATGCATCTCACAGAACTTTCAGTAGTCAGTTTTCCTGCGTGTTGTGTGTTTTTGGCAAGCTTGTCAGGTATTCTGTTTTGCAAGTCATATGCTGCCTTGTGCATGGTTTGTGCAAGTGGTCTTCACAGAACACCCAAAGTGTTTGTTGTCACAAAGTTTTCTGGACTTACACCCTGAAGTTGGCTGGTTATTCGTGTGAATTTGCAGTTCCCGGTCGGCCGTATCCATCGCCAGCTGAAGCAGAGGGCCCAATCAGCTGGCCGTGTAGGAGCAACAGCCGCCGTGTACGCGGCAGCGATCCTCGAGTACCTGACCGCTGAGGTTCTGGAGCTGGCAGGGAACGCAAGCAAGGATCTCAAGGTGAAGCGCATCACGCCCCGCCATCTTCAGCTGGCGATCCGCGGAGACGAGGAGCTGGACACCCTCATCAAGGGCACCATCGCTGGAGGGGGCGTCATCCCCCACATCCACAAGTCACTCATCAACAAGTCCGCTAAGGAATGAGAGCGCCGTTCGGCTTCGTTTGTGCATTTTTCTCATCAGACCAGTTTCTGTTTGCTGAATGATGGTGCGCTCTGGTCTTTGGGAAATGTGAAACTCCCTGCTACTTATGGTACTGGAACTTTTCTATATAATATGTTGCTGCCTTTTCTGTTTACTGGTCTACTTTGTTTCAAAGCCCAAGGTCAGGGCATGTTTGGATGATGCCCACACTAGTCATGTTTGGAGCAGGATTTGGCCGCCATGAGTTGGCCAAATTTTTGGCTAAAATCTGTGAAGGCACAACAAGTACCTCTATAGGCAGCCAAAAAATTGGCAACAAACCAAACAATGGTAAGAAGATTTGACCTGACCAATAATTTGGTAAGGTGAGCTAGGGGCATAAATCAAACAGGCCCTCATTCTTGTGCTACATGAGTATCTTCAAGTTTTCCTGCAGGCCTCCACAAATGATATATCCATTGTGCTCGGTTAAAAAAGATCCACTGTGAAATTTAGCAAGCTGTGCACATTGTTTCATCAAAATATGTTTCGGATGTTTTGGAATCTAGTATTAGTTATCGAATGGAATCATAGGCATCAAAGGAGAAGCCTTTGGGCCCGTTTGGTTTAGTTCCGATGACAGCCTTACCAAAAAATTGGCACGCCCGTGACCATCGGCAGTGGTTTGGTTGGACACCATTCAACGCCAAAATATTGGCTGACCCAGCTCTCTCTGCTCACACGCAGTTCACTTTTTCGCCAATGAATTGGTGTGGTAGGGGCGGCTGATTCCTCCGCCAAAAAATTGGTCAACCAAAATTTGGTAGGGCCAATCAAGGGTATAAACCAAACGTGCCCTTTATGACGCAATTCAGAACTTTTCTGTTTATTGGTCACACTGTTCTCATAGTATGGCATGCCTTTGCTTTCCATGCTCGTTGTCCCACTCAATCGTGGGAGAAGAAGACACCTTGTCTTCTCCAAAAGAATAGCTCGAGAGATCTAAGGCCATGGATCCTACACTAGCGATTTTGTAGTTTTGATTATAGATTTTCGATAGGGGGTGCAAAAGACGAGGGACCAAGTGACCAACCAACCAAGAACACACTGGAATCGAACTGACAGTTTGCGCATGTTACCATGGGTGGTGGATCCGATCCCTAGCTAGCATGCCAAGCAACGTCAACTCCATGGACACCTTTAGGCAAGCATAGCGTCGCGCCGTGGAAGCTTTCAGCGTCACGGTCCGGCACATGCCAGCTCCATCACCAAACCAGAAAAAGGAGATCGATATGGATGTTGAATGGCCTTTCTCTCTCGAAAAGCTCAGGATCGGCTGGTTTCGACGTGTTGTCCTCCTGCCCATCCATGATCCATCCATGGCTCGGAAACGGAGCGGAAAGTGTTGCAAGACACGAGCATATATACGATCACTGCACTTGCACTCCATCAACATCAATTTGCATACGCATATGCATTTGAGGCTTGCTCCCCTGCTTCTGGTGATGATACAGACGGGGGCGGGCATCACTCTCTCACCGATCTTATCAGATGGTTTCAGCTTCATAACTGAATCGGCACCTTGCTCTTATCTCCACCCCCCCCCCCCCCCCCCCCCACACACACACACACACATTTCATTCAAGATCAGGGGACAGTGTTAATACCCGGATCAGTACTCGACCAGTTAACTCTTTCTGTTCAACGGCTCGTTGGGCCAACCGGCGGACCACAATTTTTTTACTGTCGGGGCATCCTCTATAGTTTTCAGGTAAAGAATGCACAATCGTGCATCTGTTTATTTACCGGTTCGAGCTTTCGGATGGATATACGGTATGTGAAACAATGAATGGTGAACATCCTGCTATTCAGTGTGCCAACACTAGTAAGTTCAGATGCGAAAGCTTCCACGGCGCGACGCTATGCTTGCCTCTCAAAATTGATGCAAATGGATATACTACCAATGTTTATTTTCACACAGCCGATTAGGCCACCACATTAAGCACAAGCAACGAGGCTGGAAGTGAGCGAAACACGCATTGCCAAGAGGAGAGCGGTTGTGTGGCGCCAAAACAGATCACACAACTGCCATTTCTCGTTATAGAGAAGGATGGAATCTACAGTAAGACATCAACACAGTGAGGTGACTGGAGAAGGCTGCCGACAGGTAGTCCACAGACAGCTGAGGTGTGGTTGTTCCGATGTCTGCAGTACATGGCTTTCAAGAAAATGGCGGCATTACATATTCATGGACTCTGCAGCAGTATCCACACTTTGATGACCTCACTCTTGGCTCACACAACACCACAACTACATACAAACTCCACCATTGTAGTCGGCCTCCACTCCAAGGTAACCACTTCAAAGATTCTCTCAAGATGATTGCTACAGACTTATTTAATTTGTTCATATAAACATTTGCATCAATTTTCTCAACGAAAAAAGAAATAGATCAAGAATGTTTTCTTCTTGAAACGCATCTTGTAATCTGCTAGAGGCAAAACACTAAAATGTTGCTCTGCAGCAAAGAACTGCATTTCTTGGAAGAAATAATTTGTGAAACACCCATGGTCCCTCTCTGATCGTTTGGCAGAATGGTTAACCGATTTACATACATACTATACGTATGAGAATAGTGGCACAGTGCAAGATAATGTTGCTGTATGTCACAGGCCGGCTAGAGTACTTTTCAACAGACAATCTATGATGAATGATGAGACCAACATTGCAGTCTGCGTGCCCACCCTCATATGCGGCAGGATGGCAAGGTTGCTTCAGTGCCCATTTGTTTGTGTCCTCTCGTGGCTTTGTGCACCTTGGCCACGGAGATAAGAAAGTAAACATGAAAGTAACTTATAGAATTACTTAACTACATCGGGTTCTTATCTGAAGCTAGTAACCTCTTAATCAGTTCTTCCCCTTTTTTTTTCTCCCATGATACTTTTCCGCATAAACTTGAAAGGCCAGAGGTAATTTGATATAAACAAGTAAAAAAACTACATTTCCTCATTTGTGGGAACAAAACTCTGTCTACATTTCATTTATTCCACGTAATAATATATTCCAAATTACACCAGAAGGAGAAACAAATCACATATATGTTTCACTGCATATTTGGGGTGCATGAATAATATTATAGAAAATGTGGCAGGCTTAAAGATGCATTATCCTCGTCGACCTGGGGAATCCACCTCCTATCTAACCTCAGATTTGCACAGTAATCTACCCAATTACTTATTCACCCTGCATTGGTTATACCCCATCATTAGGTAAGCTTACATCACAGCTACATTGGGGTTCCACATGACTAAAAAATACACCCTTTGTTTAAACTCCCACCGCTAACTAATCGCCGTGTTAGTTTTTTGCTTCCTATGATGAAGAAACTAAAGAATGCATGAGTAGACCAATCCTTTCATGGACCACCACTAGCAGCTCAGCTCAGGTCTGCATCTGATCTATAATGTGAGGCCAAATGCATATCTCTTGCTGCAATGGCAGAGAAATAATTGCAATGCTGATCATCATGGGCAGTGAAAGCATTGTCTCAAGAGAGAGCAAGCATGCAAAGATGCAGTCTTCCCATGTGAAGTGGGATCCTCCATTGTTAACACTGCATGCTGTGATGTAATGCAAGGCTAGCTCATGTCTAGCTGCTGCATTGCTCTGATAAACAACTAGTTAATCCACACCCCCAAAAAACCCTTAAGACTGGGTTCTATTGGCTACAGCATATCCAATGTACACATAAAATGGGCATATGCAGATAGATATTAAGTACCAGAGAATCTTCTGTGCCATGGTTGCAAGTAAGTGTATGCACATTTGATCTAGCTATAGCTGATAAGTACTAGAGATTAACCAAAGGATGCAGCAGTGGAACACAAGTACTACTACAGGGTGCATCAGCATAACATTGACAGTAGGACAGTGCAAGTATGAGCCTTACCGTCAGTGGAGACACATGTACTAGATAGGAGTAGTAGATATCATCTAATGCCGTGTCTCCTCTGAATAATTCTGAACGGCCAATTGCCAAACAGAGAACTGAATGGGATAGCTCAATCAGGAGCAAGACTCTTGCAGAGTAGTAGTGGTTGTGCCCTGTGGCTGTGTGGATCTGATCTCAACAAGTGTCCATGGCTGCCTGCTCCAAGGACCATGGATTTCATCCATCTGTTGATTGATAGGTTCTTTCCCCCACCAGCAGATGCACTGTTTCAGAAAAGATTCTCCCTAGTTAATAACTAACTATTGCTGCTCTGGTGCAAACCACATGCTCTTGCTGGATACCAAGGGCAGGTGAACCAAGCTGCCATGGCATGCTCATGGCACATATCAAGCAACGGAGAGATGGTCCCACATGAGAGATATGTGATGTCATGAAGCTCTGAACTAGCAGTGTGTAGCCCATGGCTGTTTCCCATTGGACGTCACAGGGGGCAGGAGGAGCTGGTCATCTGGTCCTATCTGGCATTTGGTGAATAAATGGGTGTGTGTGTAGAAAATTAACTTTGGTAGTAACTCTAATCAAGTCTAGGGCTTCTTTGATTCATAAGATAGAAAACAATATAGGATTAGGAAAGACATAGGATTGAAATGTCATGCCTACTTGAATCCTATAGAAAGATGAAATGTCTTTGATTATAGCAAATGAATTTTGCCATGAGGTATGACCTATTTTTTTTCCTATAAGATTTACACAACTAGATTTTCATAGGATTATTTCTTATAGGATATGTTCCTATGAATCAAATATGTGTGTAGGAAATTTTCCCATATTATTCAAATCCTACAAAATTCCTATGCAAATCCTATGAATCAAAGGACGCCTACCTCTTGCAAAACGTCATCGGTACTTTCGATGCTAGTTTGGTTACTTTAGTTTTGTTCTTTGGCAAGTGACCAAACTCGTGTTTAGTTTGTTTGCCAGAGATTAATCAGGAAGTGGGCGGTGAATAAATCTAAAAGTGAATAGCAAAACAGTAGCTGGCGACAGGGCAACGTAAACTGTTCCAGAGGTGTTAACATATTCTGCTGCACCATGCTGTAGCTCTTGACTTCATATAGTACCAGTTTTTTAAAGAAATTGTGCATTGTCAAAAAAGATTTTGACTTCATATAGTAGTAACTAATGCGCCACCTTTGTTCTAGACTCCGGTATCTCTAGTTCTTGCAGTAATTAATGGTTGATCCTATATAGCCTAGCGAAGAATAATAGGTTTCCATCTTAGCCACTAATTAATTGGTCATAGGCTGATGTTTCCATTAGTTCTACGTGTGAGCATAAATTTCAGGCTCAGATGTAACTACTGCAGTCGCCATCTACAGCTATATCCAACACCTATGTGATTAGCCTACTTTTTCTGATGCATTAGTTAATAAATTTTCTGTGTCGTCTACCTGCATAAGAGAGGTAGTCTACTGTTATCTTGGTAAAAACAAGTAGCACTATAACAGTAGAGTTGTCATTGGTGCGTTAGGATGTGGAGGAAGGAATGTTATGTCAAATCTCTACCTGTTAATGAATGATGGAGTAATCAAATGGCAGATATTAGGTTACCAGTACATCTCTAGCTAGCTAGGTCAGTAGGTTAATGCGAGTGTTTGCATCTGCCCTTGGAATGTCATGGCATAGTTTGAGCAATTATGCTCCACTGAGCATATCAGAACAAGAACATAGCACATGCTCTCCCACTGGTCACTGAAGCCAATAGGTAATAGCAACGATACAATCAAGATGAAGTACCGTAGTACAGTACAACCCACTACAATAGCAAAGAACCAATCAAGATGAAAAACAGAGAATGTAGGTAAAATATGTGAACAGACTACAGAGCATGTAGGAATATGCTGCGAAATACATACAATTTTTTCATGATGATCGCTTCATTTGCTGCTCTGTGGTTACCACTAGTCCACTACAGCGATTTTGATGGGTAAGGGAGATTTTGATGAAAATCAAACCTGGACTTCTGAAGAAAAAAGGAGTTGAATAGGGGTATATGTTCATTTTTTTATCATTTTTAGATAAAGAGAAGAGATTATCTTCCCTCATCTATATACATCAATAAATGTGCACTGCCCTGAAATTCAACCGCAGTTGACGGAAATTGGCATAATGAAATTTTCACTTTTCTTACTACATTTCGCCTCTCAAAAAAGGGTGCAACAATGAACCTGAAATTTATCGGAGATATAGCTATCTCAGGTGGTTCAAAAGGTTCTGTTGGCCCTCTCGCACGAGGAAACAATATTTTTCGAATGCTTTGCATCGTAGTGAAGTCTTCAGAATATTTTGTAATGGCTTACTTCTTGTAATCCTTTTTATTTTCCATGTCATAATACCATTGACAGTTTTTTTTTGAAATGGAGGCTATGCCCCAGCCTTGCATCGTTAGATGCATATGGCATTCTGAATTATTTTATTAAATAAAGGTCCGATAAAGCTCATACATAAAAAAACACGAAGCCGCCGCGCAACACCTAGACACCCGACAATGAGTAAAAATCATGCTAACATGACATTGTGCCTGGAAAACACGTAAATCCCTCAACTACGAACCAGGAACATCGCATACCCCAAAACACCCTCTAAGTGAAACGGGAGCGCTCATCCGGTATTGCAGACTCTTAGCGAACACCTCATGATTTCCATCGATCCGCCGAGCAATCTTCGGGATAAATATCTGTGTAAACTTCGCCGTTCGTGCCATCGACGCCACCACGACGCCAGACATCGCCACCTCACTACGCGTGTGCATCGTCATATGTCGGCTGTCGAGACTCTGCTGCACCATGCAGCCGAGCCTCGTCATTGTAGATGGTAGATGACACGCCGCTCCACCTTGGTCTCCATGCGAGAAACACACAGAGACCGACGCCGAGCCATCAAGCCGTCCACACGTCCGTTCAGACGATGAATATCCGAAGACGATGACCACACGGAGGTTACGACGCAGACAGACGCCTCCAATGAGGGCAACGACGCCCACAGGCTTCTCCGTCAAAGGTGGCCTCCCCTAAATCTGAGGTTATCCTTGGAAAGAATGGAGTGAGAGATGCCTCTGCCATCGCCTCTAACTAGGAAAACAACACCCATTGGCGCCATCGTTGATGATGGCATCCTCAACCATTTCAGCAGCTAGACCACTGTCTCCTTCTCACCGTGGACGGCCGCACCCACGAGCCAAGCGATCCACCAGCGAGAAGCCGCCATGAGGCCGTACCACCACTAGCCATATCCCTTTGCACCGACGATGAAGACAAGCAAAGGTGGATAAGGTCACATCGTTGTGTGACCGGCACCATGGCCACGCAAAGATCGTCCCAAGGCGCCCGCTCAAGATCCATCGCAGCGAAGGGATACCGCACCGCCGCCATCATCCTCCCACGGGCTTTGCCTGGCCTGAGTCCGGCGGCGGCAGGAGGCGAGATGGGGAGGCCGGCGACTAGGGTTAGGGGTTGTGGGTTGGGAGAGCGCTCTGTTTCCCAGAGCAGAGCAACCATGACCATCGACGTAGTACTGAGCATTCAAGTGTTCTTACTTCTTTGACCTGGTCGTAAAGCAATTATATCTTGTCACCATGAAATGTTGGAGTGAACTCATGAAAAGCTGCATCCTCATGGTGCTCATTGTGGCAGAGAGCAACGTGAAAGAAGAACAAGAAACAACAGAGACTAGCCTATGTGGCTTTGGAGGTGTTACCATGTTAGTAGCCTCCCCTCTCTAACTCTCTGCTTCGAGTCAGTCCCATCTTACCTAGGATGATGATTGAAGCAAAGGAGAAAGACTGAAAGAGTAAGAGCATCTTCACTAGAGTCCTCGCATCCACTCCCAATCTCATAAAACCGCGAAAAGTCCGTAATGGGATTTTAAAATAGTGATCCAGCGTGTTAAACCACATATAGTAGTACACACATGGTGTAGTACACCACTATATACCATATTATCTCTCTCATGATGTACGTCCATGTTGAGGGCTTTCTCACCTATATTAACACACAATCGACTCTAGGGTGAGAGAATTTTTTCCGCCTAGAACTCTCACATGGTATTAGAGCTATCCTCTTCCATAACATACCCACCAATCAATCTCCAAAAGAAAACACTAAGGGCCTGTTTGGATCATGCCCTCAGCCAGCCCTGCCAAAATTGGCACGCCAAAATTTTGGTCATCAATTTTGCCGCCCCGGTCTCACCTGCGTGCGGGCGTAGAATCTGAACGGGCTTACCAAAAAATTGGCGTGGTAAGGATTCATTGGCAGTTATCCAAACAGAGCCATGGGTAGTGGTCAACGACCAAAATTTTGGTTGGGCTAACTAGGGCTGCAATCCAAATAGCCCCTAAAAACAAAACTGATCCCTCCACCGTCTGCCTCCATGGCACCCTCTTCAACATCGACAACCTTGGTCGCCGCTAGGATCTCCTACCTCCCAATTAAAGTATCTCATACTGCCTTAATTCACTTTTTTTCAGAATCAATTGCTCCACATGGAAAACACGTTTTCTTCGCATAAAGGAATACAAAAAACTGAATCATATTTCAACTTATTCAATAATAAGTTTTATTAGAGATTCAATATTTGTCCAGCCTACTGAAATAAGGTTCACCAAACATCAATTAATAGCTTCTGGATGTGGAGCAAACAGTTGTATGGGAGTCATCCACACATTCAAGAAAGATGAAAACTTAGATAATACCATACTTATACTCATACTCATTATAATCACTCACAACTTGATACATCGATAAAAGATGCTCGGGGAGCAAGGTAAAAACCATGAAGGCAAAAGAAAAACACATTTGCATAAAAATGCTAGAGAACCACACAAATCAAAAATTAAAATACTAGATATACCTCCCCAAGCTTAGAATAAGCTAAGGGGTGTGAAAGAATCCCCTCAAGCATCTTCCTTTGGTGGTGGAGGCGATGGATTCCTGTGGGACAACAACATCGAAAACAAAATTGTCGACAAAAGGAATCGAGCAAGGTTACAAAGACAAACAACAGGTATTTATTAAAGATTTTTAGGTCAAGACGGAGACGTGAAGTCGAAACAGAGGCAAAACAGAGTTCAGAGGGGGGAGACCACCTACCACGTGGCCAGGGATTTAGGCCGCATGGTGGAGCTGATCTCATCCTTCCTGAATTTGTTTTGTTAATCTTTTCGTGCACCTCCATTATTTCAAAAAAATAATTAGAAAGTTACAAACCTAAAACTTATGTTTTATCGATTTTGGGGTTCGTGCTAGAAACTTTTTTCCCTCTATTCCTTCTCTGGTGAAGTTAAAATCCACTTTTCCACATTTCCCATGAACTTTTCACCCGCAATATAATGTTTAAAACATTTACCATTAACAACATGTGGGTTACCTTTAATGTCCCCTCTTAGTCTCAAGGCTCCGGAGCGGTCACGAATGGTCTTCCCCATTTTGACACTAGTTTACCTGCATAAAACCTAAAACGAGAGTTCAACAATAATACATGGTCTCCCTCTTTAAATTCTCTCTTTTGAATCCTCTTGGCATGCCTAATATTTAGCCTCTCTTTGAACAACTTGGCATTCTCATATGCTTCGTCTCTCCACTCTTCTAGAAGTTGGATATCAAGAATCCTCTTCTCTCCAGCAGTTTTGAAATCAAAGTTCAATTGCTTGATTTCCCAGAAAGTTTTGTGTTGTAGCTCAAGGGGAAGGTGAAGAGGTGTACCACAAACCATTTTGTAAGGAGATATACCCATAGGATTTTTATAAGACGTTCGATAAACCAGCAAAGCATCACTAATTTTATGTGGCCAATCAGATCAAGACTTATTAATTGTCTTTTGCAAAATCATTTTGATCTCCCTATTAATAAGATCTACTTGGTCACTAGTTTGATAATGACTAGGGGAAGCAACTCTATGAGTAACACCGTACTTTGCTAAAGTTTTTTTAAGAGCACCATGGAAAAAGTGAGAACCACAATCAGTCATAAATACCTAGGAACACCAAGCTTAGGAAAGATTATGTCTTTAAGCATCTTCATCATGGTGAAATAATCAACACTCCTTGTTGGTATTGCTTCCACCCATTTAGTGACATAATCAACTTCAAGCAAAATGTGAATATGCCCATTTGATGGTGGGAAGTGTCCAATAAAGTCAAATCCCCACACATCAAAGGGCTTACGTGGTAAAGAATAATCAATATGCATTTATCGTCTCTTACCAATATTACGTGCTGCTCTTTGACATTCATCACAAGATTTAACAAATTTGACACCATCTTTTAATTAAAGTGGGCCAATGAAACCAGATTGCAATATCATGGCTCTAGTTCTCATACATGCATGATAACCTCCATAAGCACTAAAATGACATGTACTTATAATGTCTTGTTGCTCATGTTCGTGTATACATATCCGTACAATATCGCCAACTTCTTTCTTATGCAGGAAAAGGTCTTCCCAAAAAAATTGCCTAAGTTCATAATAGAATTTATTTCCGAAGTAGACTAAGAGGCATAAC
Organism: Dactylis glomerata; assembly: GCA_007115705.1. NCBI lineage: Eukaryota > Viridiplantae > Streptophyta > Magnoliopsida > Poales > Poaceae > Dactylis > Dactylis glomerata. The sequence continues at coordinate 3,395,336 of QXEO01000222.1, forward strand.
TTTGCATACTTTGCTACTTGATAATTGCTCATTACGAAAACTATCATCAATAGGAATAAGGTCAACAGAAATATTCTCCATTCTAGAAAGATGGTCAGCTACCTAATTTTCTCTCCTTTCCTATAAATAATATGTAAATCAAATTCTTGCAGTAAAAGATCCACTTGATTAACCTTGTATTTTCATCCTTCTTGCTCATAAAATATTTGATAATTAAGTGATCAGTGTGCACAATGACCTTTAAATCAATAATGTAGGGTCTGAACTTGTCACGAGCAAATATGACAGCTAAAAATTCTTTTTTGCAGTAGCATATTTCTTCTAAGCATCATCAATTGTCTTGATTGCATAAATGATAACATTCAGCTTCTTACTGACACATTGTCCAAGTACAACACCGACTACATAGACACTAGCATCACACATAATCTCAAAGGGTAAATTTCAATTAGGAGGTTGAATAACACGGGCTGAAATCAAAGCTTTCTTTTGACTTTCAAAAGTTTCAATATAATCATTATAAAAGGAAAAATGGATATTTTTTAAGAATATCAATGATTTAGACACTTTAAAGAAATCTTTCACTATAAAACATGCATGGCCCAGGAAGCTTCTTATACCGTACCTCTTATGTCTCTTGGATATGGCAATTTCTTAATTGCTTTTGCCTTGGCTCTATCCATTTCATTTCTTCTTTATGAGATTTTGTGTCCCAGTACAACTCCTTCAGTCACCATGAAGTGACACTTCTCCCAATTAAGAACTAACATTGATCCCTGCACCTCTGCAAAACATTATTAAGATTGAATAGATAGTTATCAAATGAATTAGCATACATAGAAAATCATCCATAAAAACTTCCATAATTTTTTCAATGTAATCAGTAAATATGACATTCATCCATTTTTGAAAAGTAGCAGGGTGATACGTCTCAAACGTATCTATAATTTTTGATGCTCCATGCTTGTTTATACACCATTTGTTTTGTGTTTTGTTACACCTCGAGGCATTTTTATGTGTTTTCCGGAACTAACAAACCAACGAGACGCCACAGTGCCAGTTCCTTGTTTTTTGCTGTTTTTGTGTTTCAGAAAAGCTACATAGGAAATATTCTCAGAATTGGACGAAACAAAAACCAAACCTTCTATTTTTACCGAAGCTTCACGAAGACCGAAGATGAGACGGAGGGGGGCCACAGGCCGACCACACCCTAGGGTGGCGCGGCCCAGGCCCTGGCCGTGCCACCAGGGGGTGAGCCACCCTGGTCCACCTCCTGACGCCGCCCTTCCGCCTATATATTCCCCTCGATGGGAAAACCTAAAGACCCGATCAATTTTTCTCGAAACATACTGCAAGCCGCCGCCGTCGTCGACACGAGATCAGGAGGATCCAGGAGCTCTTCCTGGCACCCTACCGGAGGCCTTCTCCACCGCCATGGTCGCCTCCGGAGTGATGTGTGAGTAGTCTACCTTACACTACGGGTCCATAACAGTAGCTAGATGGTCGTCTCCTCCACCATGTGCTTCATATTTAGATCTTGTGAGCTGCCCTACATGATCAATATCATCATTGTGTAATTCTACATGTTGTGTTTGTTGGGATCCGATGAGTATTGGTACTATGTCAAGTTGATGTGCTGAATTATTATCTTTATGTTATCTCTATGTTATTTATGATCTTGCATGCTCTCCGTTGCTAGGAGATATCTTGGCCGAGTAGATGCTAGTGACTCCAAGAGGGAGTATTTATGCTCGATAGTTGGGTTCATGCCTCTAGTAATCTGGGGGAGTGACAGAAACCTCTAAGGTTATAGATGTGATATTGCCACTAGGGAGAAAACAACATTCTTGTGTTCAAGGACATTTACATTGTTTACATTACGCACTTTGCTTAAGGCGATAATCAGTTGTTCGCAACTTAATACCCGATGGTTGCTCGGATGACATCCGGAGGGTGGATTATTAGTCATAGATGCAGTTGGATTACGGTCTATGTATTTTGTCGTAATGCCCAGAGTGAATCTCTTAGTTATCCTCATGACATATATACGTTATCTTTATTCTATCAATTGCCCAACTGTAATTTGTTTACCCAGCATGTTATTATTTATCTTATGGAGAGACACCACTAGTGAACTGTGGACCCCGGTCCAATTTCCTTTACATTGCTATTACCGTTTACTTTTACTTGCACTGTTTACTTTCTTGCATACTATTACCTTTTACCACTTGATACGCTTAATCCTTTGTTTACAACAAACCGGTGAGATTGACAACCTCATCGTAAGTTGGGGCAAAGTACTTGGTTGTGTTGTGTGCAGGTTCAACGTTGCTGCTGGTGCAAAGCAAAGCACTGGACGAGGCGCCATATAAATTGTCCGGAGCTGTCGCAAAGCTAGCGAGCATCAACCTTTTGAAGTTTGGCTTTCTCCTACTGGTTTGATAAACCTTGGTTTCACAACTGAGGGAAGACTTGCTGTTGTGCTCATCATACCTTCCTCTTGGGGTTCCCAACGGGGTGTTATCTATACGCCATCAAGCATTTTTTTTCTAGCGCCGTTGCCAGGGAATTGAAGAAGAAGAAGCTCCCACGTCAACTACGCGCCAGCAGCATTTTTTTTGGCGCCGTTGCCGAGGAGAAAGAAAATTTCTGCAAGAGGAGTCTCTCACGCTCAATCTTTTACTTTGTTATTGTTTTGCTTTACTTTATTTTTACTTGCATCTTTTTATCAAAAATACAAAAAAATTAGTTCCCTTATAGTTGTTACTTTTACTTGCTTGCTTTTAGTTTTGCTAGAATGGGTACTCCTGAGAACACCAAGTTGTGTGATTTTACTAGCACCAATAACAACGATTTTATCTGCACTCCTATTGCGCCACCTGCTCCCGAGGCAAATTTTTATGAGATCAAACCTGCTTTGTTGAATCTTGTTATGAAAGAGCAATTTTCTGGTGCCAGTTCTGATGATGCTGCAGCTCATCTCAACCATTTTGTTGAGCTATGTGAGATGCAAAAGTATAAGGATGTTTCCTTTCTCTTTAAGAGGAAGAGTGATGCGGCACGGTGTTGATAGTTTTTCACCGTCCAGTTGGGAACCACAAGAGGAAGGTATGATGAGTACAACAACAAATTTTCCCTCAGTAAGAAACCAAGGTATGTCGAATCCAGGAAAAAGCCAAACTCCAGAAGGTGATGCTTGCTAGCCTAGTGACACTCCAACAAGGGCGCCGTTAACGATAACGTGTTAGCGCGTCTTCAACTAGTAGCAACGTGGAACCTGCTGATGGCTGGTTGATGTGTAGTTGATGATGATTATAACCAGTCAGTTGGAAACCCCAAGAGCAAGGTATGATGAGCACAGTAGCAAGCTTTTCCCTCAGTTAGAAACCAAGGTTTGATCGATCAGGAGAGGAGCAGACAAACGATTGAAGGTGATGCTGCTAGCTTGCGAGAGCTTCAGACAATTTATAGGGCGCCTCGTCCAAGCTTTGCTTTGCTAGCTGCAACACGGAACCTGCACACAACACAACCAAATACTTTGTTCCCAACTTGCGATGAGGTTGTCAATCTCACCGGTTTGCTTGAAACAAACGGTATGAGCGTATCGAGTGGAAAGCAATAGTAATATGTGAGTAAAGTAAACAGTGCGAGTAAAGTAAACAGGTAATAGCAATATGATGGAAATAGGACCGGGGTCCATAGTTCACTAGTGGTGTCTCCCCATAAGATAAATAACACATGCTGGGTAAACAAATTACAGTTGGGCAATTGATAGAATAAAGATAACGTGATATGTCAAGAAGATCACTATGTGATTTACTCTGGGCATTACAACAAAATACATAGAGCGCCATCCAACTACATCTATGACTAATAATCCACTCACGGGGATATCATCCGAACACCCCATGAGTATTAAGTTGCGAATAATAGATAATTACATTAAGCAAAGTGTGTAATGTAAACAAAGCATATGCCCTCGAGCATATGAATGTTGTTTTCTCCCTAGTAGCAACAACACATCTACAACCTTAGAGGTTTTTGTCACTCCCCCAGATTAAATAGAGGCATGAACCCACTATCGAGCATAAATATGCCCTCTTGGAGTTACTAGCAACTACTCGGCCAAGATAGCTACTAACAACGGAGAGCATGCAAGATCATAAACAACATAGAGATAACATAAGATATATTTCAGTATAGCAACTCAATCATAACACCAATATTCATCGGATCCCATAAACACAACATGTAGAATTACATAACGGTGATCTCAATCATGTAGGGCAGCTCATGACATCTAAACATGAAGCACATGGTGGAGAGGACAACCATCTAGCTACTGCTATGGACCCATAGTCCAAGGTAGACTACTCACTCATCGCTCCAGAGGCAAGCATGGCGATGAAGAAGACCTCCGGTGGCGATTCCCCTCTCTGGCAGGGTGCCGGGAAGAGCTTCTAGATCCTCCCGATCTTCGGGTCGACGGCGGCGGTGGATCGCGATGTGTTCTAGAAAATTGATCGGGTACTTAGGTTTTTTCCGTCGGGGGGTCTTTATAGGCAAAGGGGCATTGTCAGAGGTGGACCGAGGCGCCCTCACACATAGGGGGCGCGGCCAGGGCTAGGCCGCACCGCCCTGGTGTGTGGGGCCCTCGTGGCCCCCCTCCGACTCCTCTTCGGTTCTCTGGAAGCTTCCGGGGAAAATAAGACTTCAGGAACTTGTTTCGTCCAATTCTGAGAATATTTCCTGCGTAACACAAAAACAGCAGAAAACAGGGAATTGGCACTGTGGCGACTTGTTAATAGGTTAGTTCCAGAAAATGCATAAAAGTGCCACGAAGTGTAACGAAACATTAGGCAAATGGTGTAAAAACATGCATGGAGCATCAAAAATTATAGATACGTTGGAGACGTATCAAGCATCCCCAAGCTTAACTCCTGCTCGTCCTCGAGTAGGTAAGTGATAACAAAAGAATAATTTTTGAGGTGACATGCACCTACACAATCTTGATCATATATGTAAGCATTTGTGAGCTGGGATCATAAGAACTTAAAACATGGGCATGAAAGATATAATCTTGACAATAAAAACTTAGCAACCATGTTATAACATGAAAATGAACACAAACAAAAGATCATGAAAATGAAATGATGAAAGTAAACGTGTGTTCAAATCATAAGGAAAAACATACAAATGGTTTTCAGCTTGTCCTTCATAGAGAGCAAAACATAAATGCATAGGACACCTTCAAATTTAAGAGGGCGACTAGATACAAATAATTTAAGAACAAGTGAAACCAACAATATGAATCAATCAATGAAAACTTTGGGACAATGCACATTATACTAAGAATGACAACTATGCTCTCTTAATGGTGCATAAAGATAGAAGGTGGTGACTCAACATAAAAATAAAAGAAAGGCCCTTCGCGGAGGGAAGCAGTGATTGCAAGTTTTATAACCTTCAAAAATTATGGTACTTACCGGCTTTGAGCTCTCATTGCCCCCATCATAAGCATCTTGAATGGTTAAAGGTAATGCGAGAACAATTATGATGCATATGCTTGACAAATCTTAAGTCGAAAACCTCGTGCCCTGTGAATACGAGTACCCAAACCTCATGCTACTTTACTTAGAGTCCCAAGCAAGGCTCTTGTCATTGTAAGTATATATGTATCATCGAGAACCACCAACGGGGTACCTCCGTGCCCGATGACATGGAACAAGCCCACATCAAAATGACAGGACAAGCAGACAATGAACACCTCGACATCTCTTTTATTTGCCATTTGTTTAGATTTTTATTTTGAGATGCGTCGTCGAATGTCCACTATGGGTATGCTGCAAATTTCCACCATGAATTATGCATGGCTTAGATTGGCGGCCCAGGCGTTTCCCTAACACATATACAAACTCCATGATCCCCGCAAGATTCCCAATTCATTTCACACCGCGGGCATCCATAAACAAAAGATCACGATATCAACTCAAATAAGAAGTGCAATGTTGAAAGCTTGCCCCATGACAGCATGGTTGGGCAAGTCTCCAACTTACAACTTGCAAGCATAACAACTCAACATAAGAGACCACAATGTCAAATTTTTAAGAACAAGAAAAAGTAAAGTGTGCCTTCCGGTTCGTGAGAGCTTTACTGACCAATTTTCGCATAACACTGGTAAGAGTTTAATTTGAAGAGAGAATAAAAGCAAGTCAAATTTACTTGGAATAGCAAATTGCTAATAGGTATGTATGGTGGACACTTTGGAAAACTTGGTTTTTAGGAGTTGGATGCACGAGTAGAGCTCATACTCAGTACAAGGCGAGGGCTAGCAAAAGACTGGGAGCGACCAACTAAGAGAGCAATAGTGGCCATAATCATGCAAAGCGACAACGCGACATTAAAAGAAGCATAAGATGGCATCAAAAGTCAAAAACTAAATGATCATAGAGGCTATTGGCGACTTTGTAAGAGTCTAACATGTGTGAGCATGCGCTAAGTCAACCCAAATAAAGCATCAAGGAGAAAACCAAAATAATGCTTCCAAACGATAAAAACAACGCATGATTTTTTCAAAGGCTCATTAAGCAATCTCAGTTATTTGAGACAAGTCATGCTACAGCAAAACCACTAAGCATACTATCAAAAAGACATCAAGCATGACATGAAAAAGCCTAAGCCGCAGTCTACACAAGCTCCTTCTTGTACCACTTTTTTGCATAAAGGTTTTTCTCTTTTCCAACACCATTCAAAAAAATTAAAGACACCTCTTTTGATGAAGACCAATAAAGATCAGAGGCAAAAATACACCTTGATGAAAAGATATGACAAGGTCTAAACGCAAATCAAGGCAAAAATGAAAACCAAATGCAGTAGCAGAAAAAGAAGAACACTCGTTTTTTGATAAGAGTGAAAACTAGAGCGTTCTTGGCAAATAAAAAGCAAGGCAATTTCTCCAAAAGAAATTTGTTGGGGTCCAACCATTTATTGCAGCAAACAAAACAAAACTAACAATAAAAACTAAAACAACTGACGCTCCAAGAAAAACACGTAGTGCATGAAGCAATAAAAATATAGTGTCTTAAAAGGTGACCTGATTTTTGCCGATGAAGCAGGGGTGCCTCGGGGGCATCCCCAAGCTTTCACGCTTTTACTTCTTGGATATTTCTTGGGGTGATGCATGGGCATCCCCAAGCTTGAGCTTTTGTCCATTCTTCAACTCATCTCATCATTCTCCAATCCCTACACTTGAAAACTTCCTTCATACAAAACTAAACACAAATCTACTAGCAATATTAGTGTAAGCATAACATATAATCAACCTCTTTTGCTTCAGGTTTCAACCCAAAAACCACCACATATAAAGTATATACTACTGTAGCAACTTCCCCAAAAGTTCCGTGATCAAAAGAACTCAAAAAGAAAGCGATAAAGCGGCAAAAACGAACAGTGGCAGAAATCTGTCAAAACAGAACAGCTGACAAAGGTCGAATTTTTTAGGGGTTTTATGTTGTTCAAATCAAAAAGTGTTCAACTAACAAAAGTTTGGATATAACCTAGGGCATATGTACAAGAAATTTCAGGTCCAAAAGAAATACAAAGAATTTTCACGAATTTTTACGGTGCAGCACCGAAAACAGTTTCAGGACAGCAACATCCCCAAATCTTTACCTCACTCAAATTAGAGGCTTCTATTGGCACAACAATAAAATAAAAATGATAAGGAGAGGTCATTACAGTAGTAATGACTTCCAAGACTCAAATAAAAGAAAAAGTACTGAATGAAAACATTGGGTTATCTCCCAAGAGTGCTTTTCTTTAACGTCTTTGAGCTAGGCGCAGAAAATTTGCGAATCAAGTAACATCAAGAGATGAAGCATCAAGCTCATAATTTGCTCTAAGAATAGAGTCAAAAAGTAATTTATTTCTTTTCCTAGGGAAGTGTTCCATACCTTTATTTAGTGGGAATTGATATTTGATGGTGCCTTCTCTCATATCAATGATGGGACCTACAGTTCGAAGAAAGGGTCTTCCCAAAATAATAGGACATGAAGCATGGCATTCAACATCCATAACGAGAAAATCAACGGGAACAAGGTTATTGTTAACCACAATAAGAACATCATTAATTCTTCCCAAAGGTTTCTTCTTAGCAACATAAGCAATAGGAACATCATAGTAACATTTTTCAAGCGGTGGTAAATCAAGCATGTCATAAATTTTTCTAGGCATGATAGAAATACTAGCACCTAGATCACATAAAGCATGGCAATCAAAACCATTAACATGCATATCAATGATGGGTTCCCAACCATCTTCTAACTTCTTGGGAACAGAAGCTTTTTGTTTCAACTTTTCATCCCTAATTTTCATGAGATCATTGGTAATATGCTTAGTAAAAGCAATATTTAAAGAACTAGCATTGGGAGTCAAAGCAAGATTTTGCAAGAACAAAATTACTTCAGATATATTGCAGCCATCAACATCAAAATCATTAAAAGAAGTACAGCTATCATCTCCTACACTCCGAAAAATTTCAGCACTCTTTTGAGAAAAAGTTTTGGCAGTTTTAGGCTTTTTAACACAAGGAGTGGGAGTTTTCTCTACACCAATCAAAGTAAGAGGATTGATAGCATTAGGAACAACATCATTAGAGGTAGTAATAGTACAAACTTTAATATTACTAGCAATCCCATCATCTCTTTTCCATCTAGCATGCAATTCTGCTAACAATCTAAGATTTTCATCAATTCCAACTTGAATAGCATTAGCAGTAGCAAAAACATTGTTTTCTTTCACATCATTAGGCAACACTTTTAATTTCAGAAGTTCAACCTCATGAGCAAGGCTATCAACTTTAGAAGTAAGAATATCAATTTTACCTAACTTTTCCTCAACAGACTTGTTAAAAGCAGATTGTTTTACCATGAAGTCTTTGAGCATGACTTCAAGTTCAAAGGGTGTGGCCCTAGCGTTGTTGGAGGAATTACCATAAGGATTACCATAACCATTACCATTGGTAGAAGGATACAGCCTATAATTGTTACTAGCAAAATTGTTCCTATAAGCATTGTTGTTAAAATTATTGTTTCTAATAAACTTCACATCAACATGCTCTTCTTGAGCAACCAAAGAGGCTAAAGGAACATTATTAGGATCAACATGAGTCCTATAATTAGCAAGCATAGCCATAATGGTATCAATTTTATCACTTAAGGAAGAGGTTTCCTCGATAGAATTTACCTTCTTACCTTGTGGAGCTCTCTCGGTGTGCCATTCGGAATAATTTACCATCATGTTGTCAAGTAGCTTTGTTGCGGCGCCCAAGGTAAGGGACATAAAAGTGCCTCCAGCAGCTGAATCAAGTAGGTTTCTCAAGGAAAAATTCAGTCCTACATAAAAAGTTTGAACAATCATCCAAGTAGTCAGTCCATGAGTGGGGCAATTCTTTATCATAGATTTCATTCTTTCCCAAGCTTGAGCAACATGTTCATTATCAAATTGACTAAACTTCATAATATTGCTGCGCAAAGATATAATTTTAGCAGGAGGATAGTATCTACCAATGAAAGCATCCTTACACTTAGCCCATGAATCAATACTATTCTTAGTCAAAGATAGCAACCAATCTTTAGCTTTTCCTCTCAAAGAGAAAGGAAACAACTTGAGCTTAATAATATAACTTTCTACATCCTTATATTTCTGCATCTCACATAGCTCAACAAAATTGTTGAGATGAGCTGCAACATCTTCAGTACTAGCACCAGAAAATTGCTCTTTCATAACAAGGTTCAACAAAGCAGGCTTAATCTCATAAAAGTTTGCAGCAGGAGCAGGTGGCTTAATAGGAGTGCAGATAAAATCACTATTGTTCGTGCTAGTAAAGTCACACAACTTGGTGTTTTTAGGAGTAGCCATTTCAGTAAAACTAAAAGTAGACAAGTAAAAACAACTATCAAGGATTCTAAATTTTTAGGGTTTTTGATATAAAACAATGCAAGTAAAAATAAAGTAAGCAAAACTATAAAACAAAGTAAAGGATGTGCGTGCGAAAAACTCCCCTTGCAGAGGTCTTCTACTTCCTCCCCGGCAACGGCGCCAGAAAAGGCTTGATGGCTGGTTGATGTGTAGTTGATGATGATTATAACCAGTCAGTTGGGAACCCCAAGAGCAAGGTATGATGAGCACAGCATCAAGCTTTTCCCTCAGTTAGAAACCAAGGTTTGATCGATCAGGAGAGGAGAAGACAAACGATTGAAGGTGATGCTGCTAGCTTGCGACAGCTTCGGATAATTTATAGAGCGCCTCGTCCAAGCTTTGCTTTGCTAGCTGCAACGCGGAACCTGCACACAACACAACCAAATACTTTGTTCCCAACTTGCGATGAGGTTGTCAATCTCACCGGTTTGCTTGAAACAAAGGGTATGAGCGTATCGAGTGCAAAGCAATAGTAATATGCGAGTAAAGTAAACATTGCGAGTAAAGTAAACAGGTAATAGCAATATGATGGAAATAGGACCGGGGTCCACAGTTCACTAGTGGTGTCTCTCCATAAGATAAATAACACATGCTGGGTAAACAAATTATAGTTGGGCAATTGATAGAATAAAGATGATGTGATATGTCAAGAAGATCACTATGCGATTTACTCCGGGCATTACAACAAAATACATAGACCGCCATCCAACTGCATCTATGACTAATAATCCACTCATGGGGATATCATCCGAACACCCCATGAGTATTAAGTTGCGAACAACAGATAATTGCATTAAGCAAAGTGTGTAATGTAAACAAAGCATATGCCCTCGAGCATATGAATGTTGTTTTCTCCCTAGTAGCAACAGCACATCTACAACCTTAGAGGTTTCTGTCACTCCCCCAGATTAAATAGAGGCATGAACCCACTATCGAGCATAAATACCCCCTCTTGGAGTTACTAGCAACTACTCGGCCAAGATAGCTACTAACAACGGAGAGCATGCAAGATCATAAACAACATAGAGATAACATAAGATATATTTCAGTATAGCAACTCAATCATAACACCTATATTCATCGGATCCCAACAAACACAACATGTAGAATTACATAACGGTGATCTCAATCATGTAGGGCAGCTCATGAGATCTAAACATGAAGCACATGGTGGAGAGGACAACCGTCTAGCTACTGCTATGGACCCATAGTCCAAGGTAGACTACTCAGTCATCGCTCCGGAGGCAAGCATGGCGATGAAGAAGACCTCCGGTGGTGATTCCCCTCTCCGGCAGGGTGCCGGGAAGAGCTTCTGGACCCTCCCGATCTTCGGGTCGACGGCGGTGGCGGATCGCGATGTGTTCTGGAAAATTGATTGGATACTTAGGTTTTTTCCGTCGGTGGGTCTTTATAGGCGAAGGGGCATCGTCAGAGGTGGACCGAGGTGCCCTCACACATAGGGGGCGCGGCCAGGGGCTTGGCCGCGCCGCCCTGGTGTGTGGGGCCCTCGTGGCCCCCCTCTGACTCCTCTTCGGTTCTCTGGAAGCTTCCGGGAAAAATAAGACTTCAGGACCTTGTTTTATCCAATTCCGAGAATATTTCCTATGCAGCTTTTCTGAAACACAAAAACAGCAGAAAACAGGGAACTGGCACTGTGGCGACTTGTTAATAGGTTAGTTCCGGAAAATGCATAAAAGTGCCACGAAGTGTAACGAAACATTAGGCAAATGGTGTAAAAACAAGCATGGAGCATCAAAAGTTATAGATACGTTGGAGACGTATCACCTGCACACAACACAACCAAATACTTTGCTCCCAACTTACGATGAGGTTGTCAATCTCACCGGTTTGCTTGAAACAAAGGTATGAGCGTATCGAGTGGAAAGTAATACTAATATGCGAGTAAAGTAAACAGTGCGAGTAAAGTAAATAGGTGATTGCAATGTAATGAAAATAGGACCGGGGTCCATGATGTCTACGCACTTCTATTCTTGTAGACACTTGTTGGGCCTCCAAGTGCAGAGGTTTGTAGAACAGCAGCAAGTTTCCCTTAAGTGGATCACCCAAGGTTTATCGAACTCAGGGAGGTTAGAGGTCAAAGCTATCCCTCTCAAGCAACCCTGCAATTACGATACAGAAAGTCTCTTGTGTCCCCAACACACCCAATACACTTGTCAGATGTATAGGTGCACTAGTTCGGCGAAGAGATAGTGAAATACAAGTGGTAGTGATGATTATAAGTAGCAAATGTAACTTGGAATAAAAATCGCTGCGAGCAAACAAGTAACAAAACAGCAAGTAAACGATATGCAAAGCTTGGAAACAAGGCCTAGGGATCATACTTTCACTAGTGGACACACTCCCAACAATGTAACATGAATGAACAAGTAACTTCTCTTGCTAAGGTACTCTAAATTACTCTCCTATTGAATAACACTAATCACTGTGTAGTGGCTACAGAAGCACCCCTTAAAGTTCATCAAGTACTTGACAAACACCACTCATAGAGATATCCAAATCAGATCACAATTCAAGATAGAAATCATTGCAACTTAGACCAAGTACTAACACGGTGCACACACTCACACCTTTACACCATGAAAGGAGGAATAAATCACTCAAACTATCATAGCAATAATTATTCTCATAATCCACAAGGGATCACAATTGTAGCCTAAACCAAGTACCACCATGATGCACGCACTGTCACCGTTACACCATAACAGGAGGAATAGATTACTTTAATAACATCACTAGAGTACACAAAATATCTGAATAATAACATGTACTTGTTCAACATGATACAAAGCTCACGATCACATAAAGATCACATCATGGGAGAGAGAGGTGAACCACATAGCTACTGGTAGAGCCCTCAGCCCCGGGGATGAACTACTCCCTCCTCATCATAGGAGACAACAAGGTTGATGGAGATGGCGGTGAGGTCGATGGAGACGGCGGAGACGGCGATGGAGACCGATGGAGATGGCTCCGGGGGCACTTCCCCGTCCCGGCAGGGTGCCGGAACAGAGACTTCTGTCCCCCGAAATTCGTCGGCGACGGAGCTGCGGAACTGTTTCTGGAAAATTGCCGAGTCCTTTAGGGTTTTCCGTCCCGAGGCTTTATATAGGCGAAAGGGGGCTGTCAGAGGGTGGACCACGTGCCCTCACAAGGGGGTGGCGCGGCCAGGGGCTAGGCCGCGCCGCCCCTGTGTGTGGGGGCCTCGTGGCCCCCCTCCGTCAGGTCTTCGGATGTTTGGGAGCTCCCCGATGAAATATGACTTCAGGAACTTGTTTCGTCCAATTCGGAGAATATTTCCTGTGTATCACTTCTGAAACCAAAAACAGCAGAAAACAGGGAACTGGCACTGTGGCACTTCATTAATAGGTTAGTTCCGGAAAGCGTATAAAAATGCCACTAAGTGTAACGAAACAATAGGCAAATGGTGTAAAACAAAGCATGGAGCATCAAAAATTATAGATACGTTTGAGACGTATCAAGCATCCCCAAGCTTAACTCCTGCTCGTCCTCGAGTAGGTAAGTGATAACAAAAGAATAATTTTTGAGGTGACATGCACCTACACAATCTTGATCATATATGTAAGCATTGATGAGCTGGGATCAATAGAACTTAAAACATGGGCATGAAGATATAATCATGACAATAAGAACTTAGCAACCATGTTGTAAACATGCAAATGAACACAAACAAAAGATCATGATAATGAAACAATGAAAGTCAAACGTGTGTTCAAATCATAAGGAAAAACATACAAGTGGTTTTCAGCTTGTCCTTCAAAGAGAGCAGAACATAAATGCATAGGACACCTCAAAGTTTAAGAGGACGACTAGATACAAATAATTTAAGAACAAGTGAAACCAACAATATGAGTCAATCAATGAACCTTGGGACAATGCATATCACACTAAGAATGACAACTATGCTCTCTTAATGGTGCATAAAGAAAGAAGGTGGTGACTCAACATAAAAGTAAAAGAAAGGCCCTTCGCAGAGGGAAGCAGTGATTGCAAGTTTTATAACCTTCAAAAATTATGGTACTTACCGGCTTTGAGCTCTCATTGCCCCCATCATAAGCATCTTGAATGGTTAAAGTTAATGCGAGAACAATTATGATGCATATGCTTGACAAATCATAAGTTGAAAACCTCATGTCCCGTGAATACGAGTACCCAAACTATGCTAGTTTACTTAGAGTCCCAAGCAAGGCTCTTGTCATTGTAAGTATATGCATATCATTGAGAACCGCCAATGGGGTACCTCCGTGCCCGATGACATGGAACAAGCCCACACCAAAATGACAGGACAAGCAGACAATGAACACCTCGACATCTCTTTTATTTGCTATATTGTTTAGCTTTTTATTGTGAGATGCGTCGTCGAATGTTCACCATGGGTATGCTGCAAATTTCCACCATGAATTATGCATGGCTTAGATTGGCGGCCCGGCGTTTCCCTAACACATATAAAAACTCCATGATCCTCACAAGATTCCCAATTCATTTCACACAGCGGGCATCCATAAACAAAAGATCACAATATCAACTCAAATAGGAAGTGCAATGTTGAAAGCTTGCCCCATGACGGCATGGTTGGGCTAGAATCCAACTTACAACTTGCAAGCATAACAACTCAGCATAAAAGACCACAATGTCAAATTTTTAGAACAGGAAAAAGTAAAGTGTGCCTTCCAGTTCGTGAGAGTTTTACTGACCGAATTTCGCATAACACTGGTAAGAGTTTAATTTGAAGAGAATATAAAAGCAAGTCAAATTTACTTGGAATAGCAAATTGCTAGTAGGTATGTATGGTGGACACAATGGAAAACTTTGGCTTTTAGGAGTTGGATGCACGAGTAGAGCTCATACTCAGTACAAGGCGAGGGCTAGCAAAAGACTGGGAGCGACCAACTAAGAGAGCAATAATGGCCATAATCATGCAAAGCGACAAAGCGACATTAAAAGAAGCATACGATGGCATCAAAAGTCAAAAACTAAATGATCATAAAGGCTAATGGCGACTTTGGAAGAGTCTAACATGTGTGAGCATGCGCCAAGTCAACCCAAATAAAGCATCAAGGAGAAAACCAAAATAATGCTTCCATACAATAAAAACAACGCATGATTTTTTCAAAGGCTCATTAAGCAATCTCAGTTATTTGAGACAAGTCATGCTACAGCAAAACTACTAAGCATACTATCAAAAAGACATCAAGCATGACATGAAAAAGCCTAAGCCGCAGTCTACACAAGCTCCTTCTTGTACCACTATTTTGCACAAAGCTTTTTCTCTTTTCCAACACCATTTGAAATTTTTATAAACACCTCTTTTGATGAAAACCAATGAAGACCAGAGGCAAAAATACACCTTGATGAAAAGATATGGCAAGATCTGAATGCAAATCAAGGCAAAAACGAAAACCAAAAGCAGTAGCAGAAAAAGAAGAACACTCGATGAACGATAAGAGTGAAAACGGAGTGTTCTTGGCAAATGAAAAGCGAGTTCATATCCTCCAAAAGAAACATGATGTGATCTAACCATTTATTGCAGCAAACAAAACTAAACTAACTAAGAAAACTAAAACAACTGACGCTCCAAGAAAAACACATAGTGCATGAAGCAATAAAAATATAGTGTTTTGAAAGGTGACCTGATTTTTGCCGATGAAGAAGGGGTGCCTCGGGGGCATCCCCAAGCTTTGACGCTTGTACTTCTTGGATATTTCTTGGGGTGATGCATGGGCATCCCCAAGCTTGAGATTTTGTCCATTCTTCAACTCATCTCATCATTCTCCAATCCCTACACTTGAAAACTTCCTTCATACAAAACTAAACACAATTCTATTAGCAATATTAGTGTAAGCATAAAATATATTCAACCTCTTTTAGCTTCAGGTTTCAACCCAAAACCACCACATATAAAGTATATACTACTGTAGCAACTTCCACAAGAGTTCTATGATCAAAAAGAACTCAAAAGAAAGCGATAAAGTGGCAAAAACAAATATTGGCAGAAATCTGTCAAAACTGAACAGCTGACAAAGGTCGAATTTTTGAGGGATTTTCTGTTGCTCAAATCAAAAAGTGTTCAACTAACGAAAGTTTGGATATAACCTGGGGCATATGCACAAGAAATCGCAGGTCCAAAAGATATACAGAGAATTTATACGAATTTTTACGGTGCAGCACCGAAAACTGTTTCAGGACAGCAACATCCCCAAATCTTTACCTCACTCAAATTAGAGGCTTCTCTTGGCACAAAAACGAAATAAACAAGATAAGGAGCGGTCATTACAGTAGTAATGACTTCCAAGACTCAAATAAAAGAAAAAGTACTGAAAGTAAAAACATTGGGTTATCTCCCAAGAGTGCTTTTCTTTAACGCCTTTGAGCTAGGCGCAGAAATTTGCAAAGATGCTCATGTGGGCGCGCTTGAGGCAAAGGCGCCATATAGGAATTTAAAGCAATAGAGAGCATCAAAAAGCATGTATGAAACACATTTAAATCTAAACCACTTCCTATGAAAAATAGTCTTGTAGAGAGACAAGTCATGAAAGCGCAAAGCAAAAAGCATAGGAAGGCAAAACAAGTAAAACTTCAAGAATTGCAACATAAAGAGGGGAAACTCAATATTGTTGAGATCCATCAAACCATGTTTCCCTCTCTCATAATAACTTTCAATAGCATCATGAATAGAACTAACAATATAACTATCACATAAAGCATCCCTATCATGAGCCACATGCATAAAAGGATTAATACTCCCTACATGAACAATAGTAGTAGGAGCAGATTCAACAGAATAATTATTCTCATCACCATAATCATCAAAAACAGGAGGCATATTGTAATCATAACTAATTTTATCCTCAATAGTAGGTGAACTGAAAACATTATACTCATCATCATAAATGAGAGGCTTAGTATCATCAAGAGATAGAGAACTACTATGTCGCAAAGCATATTCATCAAACATATCATCATAAGAAGGAACATGGATAGCACTAATGGTACAACAATTATTAACCTTAGAATTGGTACCAAAAAGATTTTCAATATCAAAAGTAGAGTGCTTTTCCCAATCATGATCACTAACATAGGTAATAGGCATAGGAACATCATCCCAATCAGAATTATCATAATCTATAGCAGGATCATAAAGCTTAAGGGAAGATACCGTGTCCTCTCGCCTTTTACTCCTCTTCTTCTTCTTCTTCTTCTTCTTCTTACTCTTCTTACTCTCTCCTTTAGGAGGAAGAGACTTGAAGGGCATCTTCTCCACATATTCTTTAGGAGGGAAAGGCATCTTCTCCGCATAATCTGGTTTGCTGACAGAAACAACAGAAGAAACTTTGGAGGATTCCTCCTCTCTATTAATAATATCGAAACATCTGTTAGTCCTGTCATAGCTTGGCAAAACATCATGTTTAATAAGATCTTGTAAGTAAGTATTTGCGAGGCAATCTTTAGCACAATAGAGATGACAACCAAGAAGTGTGCTATTAATATCAACATCATTCATATCAACCAAAGAAAGTTTCCTAGATATCTCTTCACAATTCAAAAACAAAGTAAGCTCATCATGTTGATTGAGAGTAATCTTATCATCACAATACAAATCTGCGGTACTCGTTCGATTAATTGGGCATTGAAAATTAAAGTGACCTTTTTCACCGCAAAATTCACAAAGAAAAGGATAAAGCTCACAAACCCATTCGCCAAGCACATCTAGATCCTTGAGCCACATGCTGGTTTCCTCATTTGCGTGGGTGATGCAATAATCTTCCTTGTTGTAACTCTGTTCACAAGGTCTATGTACTCCACAAAAATTAACATGCTTATAAGAAATAGGACTTTTAGAAGTATGAGCATGTTTATTGCAATCATTAATAACAATATCACTTTCTATGCAAGTGTCCTTAAAAGGTTCATGATACACGTCCCCATTTCCTTTAGGAACATTCATATGGGAAGCAAAGGCTTTAAAGCAATCAACCATAATTTGAGGATCAAGACCATATTTAGCACTAAGCTCTTGAAACGTAGCAGTTTCAGCGAAAGACTTAATGCAATCAAACTCATAATTCATACCTGATCCTTTACCTTTGTCGTTTTCCCATCCTTCAGCATTCTCTTGTATACGGTCAAGAAGTTTCCACTTAGCATCTTCCTTCATATGAGTGAATGATCCAAAGCAAGAAGCATCCAAATAATCCTTATCAGGAAGAGTAAGCCGTGCATAAAAATTATCAATAACAATATTACGGGGAAGATCATGAATAGGACATTTATGCATTAGTAACTTCAATCTTCCCCAAGCTTGGGCAATGCTTTCTCCCTCATGCGGATGAAAATTATAAATGTAATTTCTATCTTTATAAACCTGACTAGAAGGATAGAATTTAGAATAAAAGAGATGCACAATTTCCTCCCAGTCAATAGATGGACCATCTTCAAGCAGCCGATACCATTCCTCAGCTCTGCCTTTCAGTGACAAAGAGAATAGCTTCTTCTTAACTTGGTTCATTGAAATACCTGCACACTGGAACAACTCGCATAATTCATGTATAAAAAGCAAATGATCACCAGGATGGACAGTTCCATCTCCAAAATAGCAGTTATCCATAACACGCCTAACAATTTTCATAGGTATTTCAAAAGGATGAGGAGCACAAGCATCATTAGAAACATCACATATGGGAGATAAAATATCATCAGAGCAAACTTTCTCCACTAAAGCCAGGGGACTAAAAATATCATACTCAACAAAACCAGCTTCCCCAAGCTTAGACTTTTCTATAGCATTAGCATTAACAGTATTCAAAGCATTCGTACTAATAACATTGCTATGCGAAATAGGCTCCAAAGGATTTTCAATTTTCTCATCAAATCTAAACTCAGAAAAAAGACTAAAGAACTCTTTGTTTTCCATTAAGCCTAACTAGTGAAAATAAAAACAAGAAACAAAAAGATGCAATTGCAGAATCTAAAGGAAATAACTCCGAGCACTCACACAGGAGGATGCGAGTACCTTTTACCTTACCTCCCCAGCAACGGCGCCAGAAAAGAGCTTGATGTCTACGCACTTCTATTCTTGTAGACACTTGTTAGGCCTCCAAGTGCAGAGGTTTGTAGAACAGCAGCAAGTTTCCCTTAAGTGGATCACCCAAGGTTTATCGAACTCAGGGAGGTTAGAGGTCAAAGCTATCCCTCTCAAGCAACCCTGCAATTACGATACAGAAAGTCTCTTGTGTCCCCAACACACCCAATACACTTGTCAGATGTATAGGTGCACTAGTTCGGCGAAGAGATAGTGAAATACAAGTGGTAGTGATGATTATAAGTAGCAAATGTAACTTGGAATAAAAATCGTTGTGAGCAAACAAGTAACAAAACAGCAAGTAAACGATATGCAAAGCTTGGAAACAAGGCCTAGGGATCATACTTTCACTAGTGGACACACTCCCAACAATGTAACATGAATGAACAAGTAACTTCTCTTGCTAAGGTACTCTAAATTACTCTCCTATTGAATAACACTAATCACTGTGTAGTGGCTACAGAAGCACCCCTTAAAGTTCATCAAGTACTTGACAAACACCACTCATAGAGATATCCAAATCAGATCACAATTCAAGATAGAAATCATTGCAACTTAGACCAAGTACTAACACGGTGCACACACTCACACCTTTACACCATGAAAGGAGGAATAAATCACTCAAACTATCATAGCAATAATTATTCTCATAATCCACAAGGGATCACAATCGTAGCCTAAACCAAGTACCACCATGATGCACGCACTGTCACCATTACACCATAACAGGAGGAATAGATTACTTTAATAACATCACTAGAGTACACAAAATATCTGAATAATAACATGTACTTGTTCAACATGATACAAAGCTCACGATCACATAAAGATCACATCATGGGAGAGAGAGGTGAACCACATAGCTACCGGTAGAGCCCTCAGCCCCGGGGATGAACTACTCCCTCCTCATCATAGGAGATAGCAAGGTTGATGGAGATGGCGGTGAGGTCGATGGAGACGGCGGAGACGGCGATGGAGACCGATGGAGATGGCTCCGGGGGCACTTCCCCGTCCCGGCAGGGTGCCGGAACAGAGACTTCTGTCCCCCGAAATTCGTCGGCGATGGCGGCGGAGCTGCGGAACTGTTTCTGGAAAATTGCCGAGTCCTTTAGGGTTTTCCGTCCCGAGGCTTTATATAGGCGAAAGGGGGCTGTCAGAGGGTGGACCACGTGCCCTCACAAGGGGGTGGCGCGGCCAGGGGCTAGGCCGCGCCGCCCCTGTGTGTGGGGGCCTCGTGGCCCCCCTCCGTCAGGTCTTCGGATGTTTGGGAGCTCCCCGATGAAATATGACTTCAGGAACTTGTTTCGTCCAATTCGGAGAATATTTCCTGTGTATCACTTCTGAAACCAAAAACAGCAGAAAACAGGGAACTGGCACTGTGGCACTTCGTTAATAGGTTAGTTCCGGAAAGCGTATAAAAATGCCACTAAGTTTAACGAAACAATAGGCAAATGGTGTAAAACAAAGCATGGAGCATCAAAAATTATAGATATGTTTGAGACGTATCAGTCCACAGTTCACTAGTGGTGTCTTTCCATAAGATAAAATAACACATGCTAGGTATACAAATTACAGTTGGGCAATTGATAGAATAAAGACAACGTGCATATGTCGAGAGGATCACTATGAGATTTACTCTGGGCATTACAACAAGATACATAGACCGTCATCCAACTGCATCTATGACTAATAATCCAATTGTGGCGAATCAATCCGAGAACTCCACAAGTATTAAGTTGCGAACAACAGATAACTGCATTAAGCAAAGTGTGTAATGTAAACAAAGCATATGCCCTTGAGCATATGAATGTTGTTTTCTCCCTAATGGCAACAGCACATCTACAACCTTAGAGGTTTCTATCACTCCCCCAGATTAAATAGAGGCATGAACCCACTATCAAGCATAAATACCCCCTCTTGGAGTCACTAGCAACTACTCGGCCAAGATAGCTACTAACAACGGAGAGCATGCAAGATCATAAACAACATAGAGATAACATAAGATAATATTTAGCACATCAACTCAATCATAACACCAATATTCATCGGATCCCAACAAACACAACATGTAGAATTACATAACGGTGATCTTGATCATGTAAAGCAGCTCACGAGATCTAAACATGAAGCACATGGTGGAGAAGACAACCAACTAGCTACTGCTATGGACCCATAGTCCAAGGTAGACTACTCACTCATCGCGCCGGAAGCAAGCATGGCGATGAAGAAGACCTCCGGTGGCGATTCCCCTCTCCGGCAGGGTGCCGGGAAGAGCTTCTGGACCCTCCCGGTCTCGGGTCGACGACGGCTGTGGATCGCGATGTGTTTTTGTAAAAGTGATCGGGTCTTTAGGTTTTTCCCGTCGGGGGGTCTTTATAGGCGAAGGGACGGCGTCAGAGGTGGGCCAGGCTGGCCTCACCACCAGGGGGCGCGGGCCAGGGGCAGGCCACGCCGCACTGTGGTGTGGGCGCCCTGTGGCCCCTCTCCGTCTCTGATACGTCTCCAACGTATCTATAATTTTTGATGCTCCATGCTTGTTTTTACACCATTTACCCGATGTTTCGTTACACTTTGTGGCACTTTTATGCATTTTCCGGTACTAACCTATTAACGAGTTGCCACAGTGCCAGTTTCCTGTTTTCTGCTGTTTTTGTGTTTCAGAAGTGATACACAGGAAATATTCTCAGAATTGGACGAAACAAGTTCCTGAAGTCTTAATTTACCCGGAAGCTTCCAGGGATCCGAAGGAGAGTAGGAGAGGGGCCACCAGGCCCCCTCACACGTGGCTCATGCGGCCAGGGGTCTGGCCGCGCCGCCATAGCGTGAGGGCCCCTGGCCCCACTCCTGACATCGCCCCTTCGCCTATAAGAAGCCTCGGGACGGAAAACCCTAAAGGAGTCGGTAATTTCCAGAAAAAGTTCCGCAGTTCCACCGCCGTCGAAGCCAAATTTCGGGGGACAGAAGTCTCTGTTCCGGCACCCTGCCGGGAAGGGGAAGTGCCCCCGGAGCCATCTCCATCGGTCTCCATCGCCGTCTTCGCCGTCTCCATCGACCTCACCGCCATCTCTATCAACCTTGCTGTCTCCTATGATGAGGAGGGAGTAGTTCATTCCCGGGGCTGAGGGCTCTACCGGTAGCTATGTGGTTCACCTCTCTCCCATGATGTGATCTTTATGTGATCGTGAGCTTTGTATCATGTTGAACAAGTAGATGTTATTATTCAGATATTATGTGTACTCTAGTGGTGTTATTAAAGTAATCTATTCCTCCTGCCATGGTGTAACGGTGATAGTGCGTGCATCGTGGTGGTACTTGGTTTAGGCTATGATTGTGATCTCTTGTGGATTATGAGAGTAATTATTACTATGATAGTATTGAAGTGATCTATTCCTCCTTTCATGGTGTAATGTTGACAGTGTGTGCACCATGTTAGTACTTGGTCTAAGTTGCAATAATATTATCTTGAGTTGTGCTTTGATTTGGATATCTCTATGAGTGGTGTTTGTCAAGTACTTGATGAACTTTAAGGGGTGCTTCTGTAGCCACTACACAATGATTAGTGTTATTCAATAGGAGAGTAATTCAGAGTACCATAGTGGAGAGAAGTTGTTTATTTGTTCAATCATGTTATATTTGTTGGGAGTGTGTCCACTAGTGAAAGTATGATCCCTAGGCCTTGTTTCCAAGAATTGCACACCGTTTATTTGCTGTTTTGTTACATGTTTGCTCGCAGCGATTTTTATTCCATATTACATTTACTACTCATAATCGTCACTACTACTTGTATTTCACTATCTCTTCGCCGAACTAGTGCACCTATACATCTGACAAGTGTATTGGGTGTGTTGGGGACACAAGAGACTTTCTGTATCGTAATTGCAGGGTTGCTTGAGAGGGATAGCTTTGACCTCTTCCTCCCTGAGTTCGATAAACCTTGGGTGATCCACTTAAGGAAAACTTGCTGCTGTTCTACAAACCTCTGCACTAGGAGGCCCAACAAGTGTCTACAAGAATAGAAGTGCGTAGACATCAAGCTCTTTTCTGGCGCCGTTGCCGGGGAGGTAAGGTAAAAGGTACTCGCATCCTCCTGTGTGAGTGCTCGAAGTTATTTCCTTTAGATTCCGCAATTACATCTTTTTGTTTCTTGTTTTTATTTTCACTAGTTAGGCTTAATGGAAAACAAAGAGTTCTGTAGTATTTTTCCTGAGTTTAGATATGAAGTGTTTGAAGAGAAAATCAAAAAACCTTTGGAGCTTAATTTGCATGCTAATAGTGTTGTTAGTATGAATGCTTTGAACACCGTTATTGCTAATGCTATAGAAAAGTCTAAGCTTGGGGAAGCTGGTTTTGTTAAGCATGATATTTTTAGTTCCCCAGCTTTAGTGGAGAAAATTTACTCTGATGATATTTTATCTCCCATATGTGATGTTTCTTCTTATGATGATATGTTTGAAGAATATGCTTTGCGAAATAGCTGTTCTTTAGCTTGTGATGATACTAAACCTCTAGTTTATGATGGCTATGATGATGAGTATAATATTTTCAGTTCACCTACTATTGAGGATAAAATTAGTTATGATTACAATATGCCTCCTATTTATGATGATTATGGTGATGAGAATAATTATTCTATTGAATTTGCTCCTACTACTATTGTTCCTGTGGTGAGTATTAATTCTTTTATGCATGTGGCTCATGATAGGGATGCTTTATGTGATAGTTATATTGTTAGTTCTATTCTTGATGCTACTGAAAGTTATTATGAGAGAGGGAAACATGGTTTGATGGATCTCAACAATATTAAGTTTCCCCTCTTTATGTTGCAAATCTTGAAGTGGCACTTGTTTTATCTATCCATGCTTGCTACTATGTGCCTCGTTGATTTATTTTCTTACAAGATTCCTATGAATAGGAAGTGGTTCAGATATAAATGTCTTTCACATTTGCTTTTTGATGCTCTCTATTGCTTTAAGTTCCTATATGGTGCCTTTGCCTCAAGCTCTTATATGGCGCCCATATGAGCATCTTTGCAAATTACTGCGCTTAGCTCAAAGGCGTTAAAGAAAAGCACTCTTGGGAGATAACCCAATGTTTTATTTTTGGTACTTTTTCTTTTATTTGAGTCTTGGAAGTCATTACTACTGTAATGACCGCTCCTTATCTTGTTTATTTCGTTTTTGTGCCAAGAGAAGCCTCTAATTCGAGTGAGGTAAAGATTTGGGGATGTTGCTGTCCTGAAACTGTTTTCGGTGCTGCACCGTAAAAATTCGTATAAATTCTCTGTATATCTTTTGGACCTGCGATTTCTTATGCATATGCCCCAGGTTATATCCAAACTTTAGTTAGTTGAACACTTTTTGATTTGAGCAACAGAAAACCCCTCAAAAATTCGACCTTTATCAGCTGTTCTGTTTTGACAGATTTTTGCCAATATTTGTGTTTGCCGCTTTATCGCTTTCTTTTTGAGTTCTTTTGATCACGGAACTTTTGGGGAAGTTGATACAGTATTATATACTTAATATGTGGTGGTTTTGGGTTGAAACCTAAAGCAAAAGAGGCTGATTATATGATATGCTTACACTAATGTTGCTAATAGATTTGTGTTTAGTTTTGTATGAAGGAAGTTTTCAAGTGTAGGGATTGGAGAATGATGAGATGAGTTGAAGAATGGCCAAAAGCTCAAGCTTGGGGATGCCTATGCATCACCCCAAGAAATATCCAAGAAGTACAAGCGTCAAAGCTTGGGGATGCCCCCGAGGCACCCCCTTCTTCATCGGCAAAAATCAGGTGACCTTTCAAGACACTATATTTTTATTGCTTCATGCACTATGTGTTTTTCTTGGAGCATCAGTTGTTTTAGTTTTATTAGTTAGTTTAGTTTTTTTTTCTGCAATAAATGGTTATATCACATCTTGTTTCTTTTGGAGGAGATGAACTTGCTTTTCATTGCCAAGAACACTCTAGTTTTCACTCTTATCGTTTAACGAGTGTTCTTTTTTCTGCTACTGCTTTTGGTTTTTGTTTTCGCCTTGATTTGCATTCAGATCTTCCTATATCTATTTATCAAGGTGTCTTTTTGCCTCTGGACCATGTTGGTTTTCCTCAAAAGAGTTTCCTAAAAAAGGTTTGAATGGTGTTGGAAAAGAGAAAAAGCTTTATGCAAAAAAGTGGTACAAAAAGGAGCTTGTGTAGACTGCGGCCTAGGCTTTTTCATGTCATGCTTGATGTCTTTTTGATAGTACGCTTAGTGGTTTTGCTGTAGCATGACTAGTCTCAAATAACTGAGATTGCTTAATGAGCCTTTGAAAAAAATCATGCGTTGTTTTTATTGTTTGGAAGCATTATTTTGGTTTTCTCCTTGATGCTTTGTTTGGGTTGACTTGGCACATGCTTACACCATGTTGACTACAAAATAAGTCGCCTATAGCCTCTATGATCATTTAGTTTTTGACTTTTGATGCCATCTTATGCTTCTTTTAATGTTGCTTTGTCGCTTTGCATGATTATGGCCATTATTGCTCTCTTAGTTGGTCGCTCCCAGTCTTTTGCTAGCCCTCATTTTGTACTGAGTATGAGCTCTACTCGTGCATCCAACTCCCTAAAACCAAGTTTGCCAAAGTGTCCACTATAAATTCCTATGCATGGTATTTGTAAGCCATTCCAAAGTAAATTTTCATGTGCTACCTTTCAAAACCTTCAAAATACTTCTCGTTTTGTGACACTGTTTTCAGCTCATGGGGACGTAGTGGTCGGATTTGATATCTTCCATATTGTCTTATTCCAAAAAGAAAAAAAAAAGAAAAAAAGAAAAAAAAGGCACTCCTCCATGGAATGTGAATGTTGGTGGGCACCCGATGGAATCGGTTAGCCATGGTTTGTGAAAGGAAAAAAGGTGGGGAGGAGTGCCAAGCTTTATAAAAGAGCACATAAGTGCCAATCTCTCTCTCAAAAACTTGCTTCATTTTTGTATGGAAGATAGTAAGAACCCCATTGCTAGTCGTTGACAAAGACGACCACCTATCAAAACTAATTTTTATCTCTTTGTTTTACAAATGAAAAGCTCTAGCACATGTTTAATCACTACTTCCCTCTGCGAAGGGCCTTTCTTCTACTTTTATGTTGAGTCACCACCTTATATCTTTATGCACCATTAAGAGAGCATAATTGTCATTCTGAGTATAATGTGCATTGTCCCAAAGCTTATCATTGATTGATTCATGACTATGGTTTCACTTGTTCTTAAATTACTTGTATCTAGTCACCCTCTTAAACTTGAAGGTGTCCTATGCATTTATGTTTTGCTCTCCATGAAGGACAAGCTGAAAACCATTTGTATGTTTTTCCTTATGATTTGAACACACGTTTGACTTTCATTGTTTCATTTTCATGATCTTTTGTTTGTGTTCATTTTCATGTTTATAACATGGTTGCTAAGTTTCTATTATCAAGATTATGTCTTTCATGCCCATGTTTTAAGTTCTTATGATCCCAGCTCACAATGCTTACATATATGATCAAGATTGTGTAGGTGCATGTCACCTCAAAAATTATTTCTTTTGTTATCACTTACCTACTCGAGGATGAGCAGGAGTTAAGCTTGGGGATGTTGATACGTCTCCAACGTATCTATAATTTTTGATGCTCCATGCTTGTTTTTACACCATTTACCCGATGTTTCGTTACACTTTGTGGCACTTTTATGCATTTTCCGGAACTAACCTATTAACGAGTTGCCACAGTGCCAGTTTCCTGTTTTCTGCTGTTTTTGTGTTTCAGAAGTGATACACAGGAAATATTCTCGGAATTGGACGAAACAAGTTCCTGAAGTCTTATTTTACCCGGAAGCTTCCAGAGATCCGAAGGAGAGTAGGAGAGGGGCCACCAGGCCCCCTCACACGTGGCTCGCGCGGCCAGGGGTCTGGCCGCGCTGCCATAGCGTGAGAGCCCCTGGCCCCACTCTTGACATCGCCCCTTCGCCTATAAGAAGCTTCGGGACGGAAAACCCTAAAGGAGTCGGCAATTTTCAGAAAGAGTTCCGCAGTTCCGCCACCGTCGAAGCCAAATTTTGGGGGATAGAAGTCTCTGTTCCGGCACCCTGCCGGGACGGGGAAGTGCCCCCAGAGCCATCTCCATCGGTCTCCATCGCCGTCTTCGCCGTCTCCATCGACCTCACCGCCATCTCCATCAACCTTGCTGTCTCCTATGATGAGGAGGGAGTAGTTCATCCCCGGGGCTGAGAGCTCTACCGGTAGCTATGTGGTTCACCTCTCTCTCCCATGATGTGATCTTTATGTGATCGTGAGCTTTGTATCATGTTGAACAAGTAGATGTTATTATTCAGATATTATGTGTACTCTAGTGGTGTTATTAAAGTAATCTATTCCTCCTGCCATGGTGTAACGGTGACAGTGCGTGCATCGTGGTGGTACTTGGTTTAGGCTATGATTGTGATCTCTTGTGGATTATGAGAGTAATTATTACTATGATAGTATTGAAGTGATCTATTCCTCCTTTCATGGTGTAATGTTGATAGTGTGTGCACCATGTTAGTACTTGGTCTAAGTTGCAATAATATTATCTTGAGTTGTGCTTTGATTTGGATATCTCTATGAGTGGTGTTTGTCAAGTACTTGATGAACTTTAAGGGGTGCTTCTGTAGCCACTACACAATGATTAGTGTTATTCAATAGGAGAGTAATTCAGAGTACCATAGTGGAGAGAAGTTGTTTATTTGTTCAATCATGTTATATTTGTTGGGAGTGTGTCCACTAGTGAAAGTATGATCCCTAGGCCTTGTTTCCAAGAATTGCACACCATTTATTTGCTGTTTTGTTACATGTTTGCTCGCAGCGATTTTTATTCCATATTACATTTACTACTCATAATCGTCACTACTACTTGTATTTCACTATCTCTTCGCCGAACTAGTGCACCTATACATCTGACAAGTGTATTGGGTGTGTTGGGGACACAAGAGACTTTCTGTATCGTAATTGCAGGGTTGCTTGAGAGGGATAGCTTTGACCTCTTCCTCCCTGAGTTCGATAAACCTTGGGTGATCCACTTAAGGGAAACTTGCTGCTGTTCTACAAACCTCTGCACTTGGAGGCCCAACAAGTGTCTACAAGAATAGAAGTGCGTAGACATCAGTCTCCTCTTCGGTTCTCTGGAAGCTTCGGTAAATTTCTGGATGTTTGGCTTTTGTTTCGTCCAATTCCGAGAATATTTCCTGTGTAACTTTTCTGAAACACAAAAATAGCAGAAAACAGGGAACTGGCACTATGGCATCTCGTTAATAGGTTAGTTCCGAAAAATGCATAAAAATGCCACGAAGTGTAACGAAACACTAAGCAAATTGTGTAAAAACAAGCATGGAGCATCAAAAATTATAGATACGTTAGAGATGTATCAGCATCCCCAAGCTTAGCTCCTGCTCGTCCTCGAGTAGGTAAGTGATAACAAAAGAAATAATTTTTGAGGTGACATGCACCTACACAATCTTGATCAACTATGTAAGCGTTGTGCGCTGGGATCAAAAGAACTTAAAACATGGGCATGAAAGATATAATCTTGATCATCTATGAAAGCATTGAGTGCTGGGATCATAAGAACTTAAAACATGGGCATGAAAGACATAATCTTGATAGAAGAAACTTAGCAACCATGTTATAACATGAAAAAGAACACAAATGAAAGATCATGAAAATGAAATAATGAAAGTCAAACGTGTGTTCAAATCATAAGGAAAAACATACAAATGGTTTTCAGCTTGTCCTTCATGAGAGAGCAAAACATAAATGCATAGGACACCTTCAAGTTTAAGAAGGCGACTAGATACAAGTAATTTGAGAACAAGTGAAACCAACAATATGAATCAATCAATGAAAACTTTGGGACAATGCACATTATACTCAGAATGACAACTATGCTCTCTTAGACGGTGCATAAAGATAGAAGGTGGAGACTGAACATAAAAGTAAAAGAAAGGCCCTTCGCGGAGGGAAGCAGTGATTGCAAGTTTTATAAACCTTCAAAAATTATGGTACTTACCGGCTTTGAGCTCTCATTGCCCCCATCATAGGCAACTTTAATGGTTAAAGTTAATGCGAATACACTTATGATGCATATGCTTGACAAATCATAAGTTGAAAACCTTGTGTCCCGTGAAGTACGAATACCCAAACCTCATGCTACTTTACTTAGAGTCTCAAGCAAGCTCTTGTCATTGTAAGTATACATGTATCATGGAGAACCGCCAATGGGGTAACTCCGTGCCCAATGACATGGAACAAGCCCACATCAAAATGACAAGACAAACAGACAATGAACACCTCGGCATCTTTTTTATTTACCATTGGTATAGCTTTTTATTATGAGATGCGTCGTCGAATGTTCACTATGGGCATGCTGTAAATTTCCACCATGAATTATGCATGGCTTAGATTAGCGGCCCAGGCGTTTCTCTAACACATATACAAACTCCATGATCCCGCAAGATTCCCAATTCATTTCACATCGCGAGTATCCATAAACAAAAGATCACTATATCGACTCAAATGAAAGATAGTGCAATGTTGAAAGCTTGCCCCATGACGGCATGGCTGGGGTAATTTCCAACTTACAACTTGCAAGCATAACAACTCAACATAAGAGAGCAATAATGTCAAAATTTTAAAACGAGAAAAGTAAAGTGTGCCATCAGGTTCGTGAGAGCTTTACTGACCAATTTTCGCATAACACCAAAAAGAGTTTAATTTGAAGGATAGATAAAAGCAATTAAAATGTACTTGGAATAGCAAATTGCTAATACGCATGAATGGTGGACACATTGGAACAACTTGGTTTTTAGGAGTTGGATGCACGAGTAGTTCTCATACTCAGTACAAAATGAGGGCTAGCAAAAGACTGGGAGTGACCAACTAAGAGAGCAATAACGGCCATAATCATGCAAAGCGACAAAGCAACATTAAAAAAAGCATAAGATGGTATCAAAATTCAAAAACTAAATGATCATAGAGGCTTATGGCGACTTTGTAGGAGTCTAACATGTGTGAGCATGCGCCAAGTCAACCCAAATAAAGCATCAAAGGAGAAAACCAAAATAATGCTTCCAAATAATTAAAACAACGCATGATTTTTTTCAAAGGCTCATTAAGCAATCTCAGTCATTTGAGACAAGTCATGCTATAGCAAAACCACTAAGCATACTACCAAAAATACATCAAGCACGATATGCAAAAGCCTAGGCCGCAGTCTACACAAGCTCCTTCTTGTACCACTTTTTTGCATAAAGCTTTTTCTCTTTTCCAACACCATTCGAACTTTTTATAAACAACTCTTTTGATGAAACCAACATGGACCAGAGGTCAAAATACACCTTGATGCAAATATATAACAAGATCTGAACAAAAATCAAGGCGAAAAATGAAAACTAAACGCAGTTCTAAAAAAAGAGGAACACTCATTGAACGATAAGAGTGAAAAACGAAGTGTTCTCGGCAAATGAAAAGCAAGGCAACTTCTCCAAAGGAATTTGTTGGGGTCCAACCATTTATTGCAGAAAACAAAACTAAACAAAACTGAAAACTAAAAACAACTGACGCTCCAAGAAAAACACATAATGCATGAAGCAATAAAAATATAGTGTGTTGAAAGGTGACCTGATTTTTGCCGATGAAGAAGGGGGTGCCTCGGGGGCATCCCCAAGCTTTGACGCTTGTACTTCTTGGATATTTCTTGGGGTGACATGGGCATCCCCAAGCTTGAGCTTTTGTCCATTCTTCAACTCATCTCATCATTCTCCAATCCCTACACTTGAAAATTTCCTTCATACAAAACTAAACACAATTCTATTAGCAACATTAGTGTAAGCATAATATTGAATCAACCCTTTTTGCTTCAGGTTTCAACTCAAAACCACCACATATAAAGCATATACTACTGTAGCAACTTCCCCAAAAGTTCCGTGATCAAAAGAACTTAAAAATAAAGCGATAAAGCGGCAAACACAAATATTGGTAGAAATCTGTCAAAACAGAACAGCTAACAAAGGTTGACTTTTTAGAGGGTTTTCTGTTGCTCAAATCAAAAGTTATTCAACTAATGAAAGTTTGGATATAACCTGGGGCATATGCACAAGAAATCGCAGGTCCTAAAGATATACAGAGAATTTTCACGAATTTTTACGGTGCAGCACCGAAAACTGTTTCAATACAGCAACATCCCCAAATCTTACCTCACTCAAATTAGAGGCTTCTCTTGGCACAAAAACGAAATAAAAAGGATAAGGAGAGGTTATTACAGTAGTAATAACTTCCAAGACTCAAATAAAAGAAAAAGAACTGAAAGTAAAACATTGGGTTATCTCCCAAGAGTGCTTTTCTTTAACGCCTTTGAGCTAGGCGCAGAAAGTGCGAGTCAAGTAATATCAAAAGAGGCATTAAAATCAAGGGATTTCTATTTTCGTGCCCCTGGTTCGTTAGTTGTACTCAGTTTTCCCCAGCCGCTTAACTTTTCCTCAGTTTTCCCCTCGCTCTAGTTTGAAACCCGTCCCAGACGCTCGGACGGGAGGGTTGCGGTCTGGTCAGAGGCCTTAGACCGTTACCGGTGACGGCTAGGGAGCCGCGGTGGTTGTGAGTGGACCGTTGCTTTTGAATTGTGTTGACTGTTGACCCAATGAGACACGTCGGACTGGCGGTCTGTCACTCACCCAAAGCTTTCCCCTCCGCCCGAGACTGGAAGAGCTCACACACCGCCCCTCCGCCGCCACGCCGTCCTGCCCTCCTACCTTATGGCGTCGTCCGCCACCGAGCCGGCCCCGCCCCCACCACCTCCCCCGGGAGGCGGAGAGGGCTCCGTCTCCACTAGATCTAGATCTACCCCTATGGAGGTAGAGTTTGTACATCCGTCTAATGTGCCGATTATGCCCCTCAATAGCGGAGAAGATAGGGAATCGGAGGGATCTAACGCATGGATTCCATCTGGGTAAGCATCGTCTGCCTATGTGAATTAAGAGTACGCAGTTTTTGAGCGCGAATCGTTGTTGCTCAACTAACTGCGTTGCTTTTCGAATAGGATTGATCCAGCGCTGGCTTTTCGGCTGGTGGTTAGGCTGGATACTAGCTTTTTACGTGATTCTGAACGCAATGTGACCGGATTTTACATCCCCGCGGTGGTTGCAACTACATATCGTTGAGGGATTTAAAAGATAACATCTACGCTCTGTACCCCTGGGGCGCTGGCAATTCAGTTGATTTCCAATATTTCAACAGCACGGAGGGAAGATTTGTTCCACTAATTTCCGACGACGATCTGGGAATTCTTTTTGCTTTAAATGATTCTTGCCGTGTCGGTAAAATTCGAATCCATGTGGACAGGTTCTAGGCATCATCTGGTGTTGGGGCATCATCAGGTGGTCAGGCATCATGTCTCTCTAGTGTTGCTGCCTCTGCTAATCATGTGCGCCGCCCCGCTCCTTGTAGGTCCACAGCAGCACCATCTGTCCCCAGTGCTAGTGGTAGCCAGATTGTTCCTGCGGTCGATGTGGAGGACGATGCAGAGATTGAGGATCCGTCTCCTCAAGATGATGAGGATGAGTTGATGTTTCCTGAATTGGTAGATCGATGCAGTAAGCAGGCAATGGAGGATCAATACATGGAAGATATTGCACAAGGTGCCAGATTTGATGACACTGATGATGAAGAGAAGGATGAGAACAATGACAGCCTTGTTTTAGCCGATTACGAAGACGATGACTTGCCAACAATTGAGTGGAACAGGGAGGATCCTCAGCTTGTAGAAGGCACCGTATTTCAAACGATGATGGACTGCCGTAATGCAATTACTACATATTGCATTCTCACCAAGAATGATTATGAGGTTATTAAAAGTGAGCCAGGTAGGTTCACAGTTAAGTGCCCATACAAGAGGTGTAGGTGGAGGCTGCATGCATCCACAATGCTCAGAAGCACTGTGGTTCAGGTACTACGCCAACCAGTTGTGTATTTTAGATCACGGTGTAAAATTTGTTAACTGTTACTGACATCCCTTATAATTATGTTTCAGATAAAGAAGAACTCGATCGGCCATACTTGTCCACCTCGAGCGGGAGCGCCAGAGGAGAAATCAAAGCTAGCGAAGACTAGGTGGTTGGCAGATGCAATCATAGATTGGCTGAGAGAAACTCCAACACTTGGTCCAACAGCACTCATAAAATTGATATCTGATAAGTTTACTATAAACATACCTTACATGAGGATGTTCTATGCAAAGGAAATGGCTCTTGACAGGATAAATGGTCCATGGAATGAAAGCTTTCAGTTGCTTTACACTTTCAAAGCTGAAGTGGAGATGGCTAGTCCAGGCAGTGTTGTAGCGATAGACAAGCATACAGTTCCCTACAAATTGAAAAGCGGGAGGATGATGCAGAAGGAATGTTTTAGAAGGGCTTTTGTTTGTTTCAAAGCTTGCTGGAAAGGCTTTCTGGATGGTTGCAGGCCTTATTTGGCCGTGGATGCAACAGCTCTTCATGGCAGGTTTAAAGGACAGCTAGTTGCTGCTACTGCAATTGATGGACACAGTTGGATGTTCCCTGTTGCGTATGGAGTTTTGGAGGTTGAGTCAGAAAAAAGTTGGACTTGGTTTCTGCAGAATTTGCGCGACCTTATAGGTCATCCACCAGGACTTACTATCCACACAGACGCTTGCAAAGGTTTGGAGAGTGCAGTAGAAGCAGTATTCCCTGGAGTGGAGCATAGGGAATGTATGCGACACTTGGTACAGAATTTTACAAAGAAATTCAAGGGTAAAGTTTATACTGACAACCTATGGCCAGCTGCATACACATGCAGCATTAGGAAGCATCTGTTTCATTTGGAAGTGTTGTATAAACAAAAAACTGGGGTGAAGGAGTACTTGGATGAACATCATGGTAGGTTGTGGTCAAGAAGCCAATTCAATGAAATTTGCAAGGTAGACTATGTAACAAGTAACCTTGGGAGAGTTTCAATGCAAAGGTCAAGTCATTGAAAGGGCTTATGCTGTGGCAAATATTTGATAAGATTAGGCAGATGATCATGATAAAAATCGATCTGCGTCAAAGAATTGCAGCCACAAAATATGTTGGCCATCTCATGCTCCCATCTTTGATTAAGTCTTTGCATGCCAGGGCAAAACAATTGAAGATGAAATGCATCAGAAAAGGAATGGAGGCTGAGGTAACCTACACTGACAGTAAAAACAGGCAGTGGAGGTATCCAGTGAGTTTGGTTGATAGGACATGCCATTGTAGGCGATGGCAGATCCGTGGGATACCCTGCATACACGCATTGTTTTTCATGAGTGTTATAGCGGGTGCAGAAGGTGAAGTTGATCAGTATGTGTCAGAGTATTTCTCTGTTGCCAAATTTAGGGCTGCATATGCTATGAATGTTCCTACCTTGTTGGGAAAAGACCAATGGATGAAAGTCGATCCAGGCTTCAAACTGTACTCTCCAGTTTTGACTAGACCGGCAGGTAGGCCGAGGAAGAATAGGATCAGAGCTAGTGCAGAGGGTGGTCCACCGATTCGACGACGTAAGTGCAAACGTTGTGGAATCCCTGGACACATTGCTAGGCTTTGTAAAAATCTAGTTGACCCAGCTTTTGGAATGGAAGATCAGGCGGGAGCAGCAAATCCAGAGGAGAATGAAGAAGCAATTCAACATGAGGAGATTGAAGCAATAGATCATGAGGAGATTGAAGCAATGGATCATGAGCTGCTTGAACCGATGGATCCAGAGCAGATTGAACCGATGGATCGAGAGCTGCTTGAACCGATGGATCGAGAGCAGAGGGAACAGATGGATCGAGAGCTGCTTGAACCGATGGATCGAGAGCAGAGGGAACAGATGGATCGAGAGGCCTTTGAAGCAATGGATCGACAGCTGCTTGAAGCATTTGAAGAAAATGCATTAGAAGAAAGAGCACAAGCTTCGTATGATATGGTTGTCTCGGTCTTGGCACAACCCGAAGAGAAGAAGAAGAACAAGAAAGATGGCAAAAGAAAGGTAGACACCGGTAATATCCCTGGTAGGGTTACCCGGAGTAAGGTGGTGGACCCAGCGAGTCACACCAGGAGCAAGAGAAAGATTTTATTTTGAATAATTAATTTGAATTTGTATGAACAATTTGTATTGGGGATCCCTTTGTATTGAATTCGAACTAGTGTGACGTTCCCAAGTTTGTATGTTGAATAATCACAATAATGTAGGGAATATATGTGTTATTTGCTTGAATAAGTTTCTAGTCTATGAGCTACTAGCTATAGTTCATCGCTTGAGGTTTCCTCACTTTTCCCCCTCTTAGTGACTAAACTCAAAAAATATAGTTTTGGGTTTATTTTAATTCATAATAATTCAAAACATGGTGGAACCTTCCCATGGAGTCTTGTTATGTTACCTACAACCTAGAGAAATAATAATGGAAAAGGATATATAGAGATATGAAGTTTCCCTTTCCCAAAACCACTTCCTAGTCCATGAGCTACTAGCTATGAAGATGCAGGGCTTTCTACTCAACACACCTCCCAAATGCCCACAATGCTTACAAACTTTGTCCAAATGAGTCCAAATTCGTCACCCTTGTGTATCTTTGAATTGCAAACAATATCATGTCGGCCAAAATGTACTATATCGTTCAAATAACACAATCTAACAATTTTTATGCCAAAAGCTTCAATTTCCCTTACTCCCTTTATTATTTGGGTGCCCCTGTTTTACTTAGTTTTACTCAGTTTTCCCCCTCCGGGTCCACTTGTTTTATTCAGTCCTACTCAGTTTTGCCCTTCCGATAAACATTTCCTCACTTTTCCCCCTCTTAGTTCTACTCAGTTTTCCTCCCTTGTACTCACTGGCTGATCTCTGATTGGTCGAGATGTATTTCACACGAATCTTGGTTGGTTGATAGCTCAACGCACGCTTGCACCGTTGGATCATTTATGATCGGACGGCCTGTCAACCCTGGCGGTCGCGGCGGCGCGGATCTGCAGAGCACATACCTACCAACCCTGGCAATCGCATATTCCAGTCGCATCTTCCTCTCTTACTCTGGCGGTCGCGGCGGCGCAGATCTGCAGCGTGCGTGCGGCGGCGCGGATCTAACCGTGCGTGCGGCGGCGTGGATCTAACCGTGCGGCGGCGTGGATCTAAGAGTGCCGGTGAGGATCTAACCCTCAGAAATAGTTGAAATGTCTCTCTCTGTCTCACTTTCGTTTATCTTCTCAGATCTGTTGATGATGAAGAACACCAAGACGGTGGCTGTGTCGACAGTGCTCAGCGATCGTCTTGAAGCCATCGCCAACAACATCGCTGCGACCTACAACATTGCTGCGACGGCGCAGATCCAGCCTTCAATGTCGGAGCCTGCCGATGTCTCACTTCCGTTACCCTCGTCAGATCTGTTGCTGATGGACACCAAGACGGCGGCTGTGTCCACAGTGCTCAGCGATCGTCTTGAAGCCATCGCCAACAACATCGCTGCGACCTACAACATCGCTGCGATGGCGCAGATCCAGCCTTCAATGTCGGAGCCTACCGATGTCTCACTTCCGTTGCCCTCCTCAGATCTGTTGCTGATGGACACCAAGACGGCGGCCGTATCGACAGTGGTCATAGATGACAAGATGATTGAAGCCATCATCCACAACATCGCTGCGACGGCACAAATCCAGACCTCCTCCATGTCCGAGTTTGCGGATGGCACAGATCCAGCTCCTTAGCCGCCCGTCGTCCTGGCCCTTCTAGCCCATCGGTGCGCGGCCGTGTTCGACGCCGCAAATTGGGATAAATTATGATAAATTTGTATTTTTCAATTTCAATTTGGGATAAAATTGTTCGAACTACTACCTCCGTGTCAAAAAAAGCTTCTCCACTTTCTCGATGTGTCCCTGTACATCCGAATGTATGATTTGAATTCTATCCCAACTTGATTGGGAAGATTGATATGTATTTGATCCGAGAGGCTGGTTCATGCATGAAAATTATCGCGCGCATTACTTAGCACAACTAGGAAATTGTACGACAAAATACAGTGGTTAGAGCCACACCAAAATACAGTGGTTAGAGCCATCTACTGAATAACAATTCTATACTATCTAAATCATCTACCACAACCACATAACTGCTAGAACAGGGATGACACCTAATAAAACTGCCCAGATGAATCTACTTTTCGCCTCTCCCATCACTTGAAGTTCATGTTCTAGATTTTCTACCACTTGATCAAATAAGGCAAGATCTGTCTCAAGTATCAACTTCTCCTTGCGAATAAGCTCTGAATTCTTCTTTTCTTCCTCCACAGTACGCTTCAGCTCGAATATCATCAGGTTTTTACGGGACAATTCATCACCTAAATTGGCCACCTTCTCCTCCAAATCCATCCTCTGGCTACACCACTAGGTTGATTCATCTTGGTATGCAATGTACCATGGATCATCGGCTTGCCTGGCGAACTGTAACAATAATGGAAAAAAGAACAACTGAAATCACTCCAACAGGCCATGGCGGCACTTCAAATTCAACGGTAGTACAGAGAGCACAAGCTAGATACCTGCACTTCCGACGAGATAGGAGAAGTAGAACGTGGCCACGACATGATCGAATCCCCACCCTCGCCGGTGTACCCGCTACGACCAGACATTGAGGACTATTTCGCACCTGCAAACTCCAAATAAATTACGGGAACCGAATTGATTAGGGGGCGGGGGAGGCGGAAGCGGAGGTCGTCGTGGGCGGCGGATCTGCTTGCGGCGGAGTAAATCCCGGTCGTCGTGGGCGGCGGATCTGCTTGCAGCGGACTTTCCTGCGGTGGGTACAATGCGTGCGGACGAAACAAGTGCTGGAGCCGTGGTTGACGTGTAGCGCCGCAGTCCGTCCGACGCCGCCGGGGAACAGAGCCGGCGGCGCGACGAGGCGCCGGTGATGGCTGCTCCGTCCGAGGGTGGGGAACGAGCTGCCAGCGGTTCTCCGATGACTAATGAGATGCACTTTAATTAGCGAACTTGTTTAGCACAAGATTCACTTTAGATTAAGCTGCGAAAATAGTCACCTGCTGGGTCTAGCTTAAGAAAAATTAATTAGCGAACTTGTTGCTTCTCTCTAACTAAAAGCACGGATATATGCCTTTTCACTAAGGGCGACCCCAATGGTCATTGGCTGAGGCGGCCCCACAGAGCGGCTCTATATGATTTTCTCTAAATAAATAGACGACCCCAGCGGTCATTGGCTGCGGAGGCCCCACAGAGCGGCAATATATGATTTTCTCTAAATAAATAGACGACCCCACTGGTCATTGGCTGCGGCAGCCCCACAGAGCGGCAATATATGTCTTTTCCTGAAAAATACACGACCCCACTGGTCATTGGCTGAGGCGGCCCCACAGAGCGGCTCTATATGATTTTCTCTAAATAAATAGACGACCCCAGCGGTCATTGGCTGCGGAGGCCCCACAGAGCGGCTCTATATGATTTTCTCTAAATAAATAGACGACCCCAGCGGTCATTGGCTGCGAAGGCCCCACAGAGCGGCAATATATGATTTTCTCTAAATAAATAGACGATCCCACTAGTCATTGGCTGCGGCAGCCCCACAGAGCGGCAATATATGTCTTTTCCTGAAAAATACACGACCCCACTGGTCATTGGCTGCGGCAGCCCTATAGAGCGGCCCCATTTGTCATTGGCAGCACCGCGTATACAATCAGGAAATAAAACAGCCCACACGTCAGCGATAGATGGATGACTGCTCCGACGTGTCTCCTGACCCTACCCGTCAGCACTATTCAAAAGCATCGGTCAATCCACAACCACCGCGGCTCCCTAGCCGTCACCGGTAACGGTCAAGGCCTCTGACTAGACCGCAACCCTCCCGTCCGAGCGTCCGCGAGGGGTTTCAAACTAGAGCGAGGGGAAAACTGAGGAAAAACTAACGAGCTGGGGAAAACTAAGTACAACTAACGACCTGAGGGCACGAAAATAGAAATCCCTAAGATCAATTGTAGGAGTCTTTTCAACAATAAATTGAATTGTGTCCAAATGATTTTTTGAAGATCCTTTATGATCACACTTTGGCACACTACTTTCATCAAAAGGATTTTTAGGACAAATCTAACTAAAATTCTTTTCCAAAGCATCATGAATTCCTACAAGTTTACAAGGTATTGACACTCTAAAATCTTCATTGGGTGCACCAACAACCTTTATATGTGAACCAAGCTTATTAAAACGCTTAAGAACTTTCCTAGCTTCAATGGC
Organism: Dactylis glomerata; assembly: GCA_007115705.1. Taxonomy (NCBI): domain Eukaryota; kingdom Viridiplantae; phylum Streptophyta; class Magnoliopsida; order Poales; family Poaceae; genus Dactylis; species Dactylis glomerata. The sequence continues at coordinate 3,434,719 of QXEO01000222.1, forward strand.
AACATCTCTAAATTCTATGCGCAAAGTTTCCGAGATAAAAGCTTTCTTTTCAGGATCCTCAATATCATGAAGCTTAAGGAACATGTATTGCATAAAAGGATTAAGGCTAGCAAACCTAGCTTCTAACATGTGAATTAAATAAGCAGAAGCAACTTCATAACTAGGAGCAAGCTCAGCCAAAGATTTTTCCTCAACATCTTTATGCATACTAATATGATTAAAGAACTCTTCAATGTTACTTTTTCCAATAATTGAACCACTACCTACTGAGAGGTCCTCCAAAACGTACTTAGGGAACAACATAATGAACTAAGAGTAAAGAAATAACAACTATAAAGGAAACTAATTTTTTTTGTGTTTTTGATAAAACGATGCAAGTAAAAATAAAATAAAGCAAAACTAAAACAAAGTAAAGGATGTGCGTGCAAAACTCCCCTTGCAGAAGTCTTCTTTTTCCCCGGCAACGGCGCCAGAAAATTACTTGATGGTGCCTAGTTGACGGGGGAACGTGTAGTTGATGTGAGAGCTTCTTCTTCTTCAATCCCTGGCAATGGCGCCAGAAAATTAGCTTGATGCGGCACGATGTTGATAGTTTTTCACCGTCTAGTTGGAAACCCCAAGAGGAAGGTATGATGAGTACAACAGCAAATTTTCCCTCGGTAAGAAACCAAGGTATGTCGAATCCAGGAAAAAGCCAAACTCCAGAAGGTGATGCTTGCTAGCCTAGTCACACTCCAACAATGGAACCTGCACACAACACAACCAAATACTTTGCTCCCAACTTACAATGAGGCTGTCAATCTCACCGGTTTGCTTGAAACAAAGGTATGAGCGTATCGAGTGGAAAGTAATAGTAATATGCGAGTAAAGTAAACAGTGCGGGTAAAGTAAACAGGTGATAGCAATGTAATGGAAATAGGACCGGGTCCACAGTTCACTAGTGGTGTCTCTCCATAAGATAAAATAACACATGCTGGGTAAACAAATTACAGTTGGGCAATTGATATAATAAAAACAACATGCATATGTCGAGAGGATCACTATGAGATTTACTCTGGGCATTACAACAAGATACATAGACCGTCATCCACCTGCATCTATGATGAATAATCCACTTGTGGCGAATCAATCCGAGAACTCCACAAGTATTAAGTTGCGAACAATAGATAACTGCATTAAGCAAAGTGTGTAATGTAAACAAAGCAAATACCCTTGAGCATATGAATGTTGTTTTCTACCTAATGGCAACATCACATCTACAACCTTAGAGGTTTCTGTCACTCCCCCAGATTAAAAAGTGGCATGAACCCACTATCGAGCATAAATACCCCCGCTTGGAGTCACTAGCAACTACTCAGCCAAGATAGCTACTAACAACGGAGAGCATGCAAGATCATAAACAACATAGAGATAACATAAGATAATATTCAGCACATCAACTCAATCATAACACTAATATTCATTGGATCCCAACAAACACAACATGTAGAATTACATAACGGTGATCTCGATCATGTAAAGCAGCTCACGAGATCTAAACATGAAGCACATGGTGGAGAAGACAACCAACTAGCTACTTCTATGGACCCATAGTCCAAGGTAGACTACTCACTCATCGCGCCGGAGGCAAGCATGGCGATGAAGAAGACCTCCGGTGGCAATTCCCCTCTCCGGCAGGGTGCCGGGAAGAGCTTCTGGACCCTCCCGATCTCGGGTCGACGACGGCAGCGGATCGCGATGTGTTTCTAGAAAAGTGATCGGGTCTTTAGGTTTTTCCTGTCGGGGGGTCTTTATAGGCGAAGGGGCGGCGTCAGAGGTGGGCCAGGGTGGCCTCACCACCAGGGGGTGCGGGCCAGGGGCAGGCCGCTGATACGTCTCAAACGTATCTATAATTTTTGATGCTCCATGCTTGTTTTTACACCATTTGCCTTGTGTTTCGTTACACTTCGTGGCACTTTTATGCGATTTCCAGAACTAACCTATTGACAAGATGCCACAGTGCCAGTTCCCTGTTTTTTGCTGTTTTGTGTTTCAGAAAAGCTACACAGGAAATATTCTCGGAATTGGACGAAACAAGTTCCAGAAATCTTATTTTTCCCGGAACTTCCCGAAGACCGAAAGAGAGCCAGAGGGGGGCCAGAGGCCGCCCTCACACGTAGGGGGCGCGGCCCAGCCCCTGGCCACGCCCACCTGGTGTGAGGAGCCCCTGGCTTCCCCCTGACGACGCCCCTTCGCCTATATAAAGCCTCGGGACGGAAAACCCTAAAGGAGTCGGTGAAATTTCCAGAACAGTTCCACAGTGCCGCCGCCGACGAAGCCAAATTTCGGGAGACAGAAGTCTCTGTTCCGGCACCCTGCCAGGACGAGGAAGTGCCCCCGGAGCCATCTCCATCGGTCTCCATCGCCGTCTCCACCGTCTCCATCGACCTCACCGGCATCTCCATCAACCTTGCTATCTCCTATGATGAGGGAGTAGTTCTCCCCCGGGGCTGAGGGCTCTACCGGTAGCTATGTGGTTCACCTCTATCTCCCATGATGTGATCTTTATGTGATCGTGAGCTTTGTATCATGTTGAATAAGTAGATGTTACTCTTCTTCATTATGTGTACTCTAGTGTGTTATTAAAGTAATCTATTCCTCCTGCCATGGTGTAACGGTGACAGTGCGTGCATCATGGTGGTACTTGGTCTAGGTTACGATTGCGATCTTTTATGGATTATGAGAATAATTATCGCTATGATAGTATTTAAGTGATCTATTCCTCCTTTCATGGTGTAATGTTGACAGTGTGTGCACCGTGTTAGTACTTGGTCTAAGTTGCAATAATATCTATCTTGAGTTGTGATTTGATTTGGATATCTCTATGAGTGGTGTTTATAAAGTACTTGATGAACTTTGATGAGTGCTTCGTAGCCCTACGCAATCATTAGTGTTATTCAATAGGAGAGTAATTCAGAGTACCATAGTGATGAGAAGTTATTTATTTATTCAATTATGTTATATTTGTTGGGAGTGTGTCCACTAGTGAAAGTATGATCCCTAGGCCTTGTTTCCAAGCTTTGCACACCGTTTACTTCCTATTTTGTTACATGTTTGCTCACAGCAATACTTATTTCATATCACAGTTACTACTTATAATCATCACTACCGCTTGTATTTCACTATCTCTTCGCCGAACTAGTGCACCTATACATCTGACAAGTGTATTGGGTGTGTTGGGGACACAAGAGACTTTCTGTATCGTAATTGTAGGGTTGCTTGAGAGGGATAGCTTTGACCTCTTCCTCCCTAAGTTCGATAAACCTTGGGTGATCCACTTAAGGGAAATTGCTGCTGTTCTACAAACCTCTGCACTTGGAGGTCCAACACTGTCTACAAGAACAGATGTGTGCGTACACATCAAGCTCTTTTCTGGCGCCGTTGCCGGGGAGGTAAGGTAAAAGGTACTCACATTCTTTGGTTACTAAGTCTTTTAGTTGCTAGTGAGTGCTCAGAGTTATTTCCTTTAGATTCTGCAATTACATCTTTTTGTTTCTTGTTTTTATTTTCACTAGTTAGGCTTAATGGAAAACAAAGAGTTCTTTAGTCTTTTTCCTGAGTTTAGATATGAAGTGTTTGAAGAGAAAATTGAAAAACCTTTGGAGCTTAATTTGCATGCTAATAGTGTTGTTAGTATGAATGCTTTGAACACCGTTATTGCTAATGCTATAGAAAAGTCTAATCTTGGGGAAGCTAGTTTTGTTAAGCATGATATTTTTAGTTCCCCAGCTTTAGTGGAGAAAGTTTCCTCTGATGATATTTTATCTCCCCTATGTGATGTTCCTATGCCTGTTACCTATGTTAGTGATCATGATTGGGAAAAGCACTCTACTTTTGATATTGAAAATCTTTTTGGTACCGATTCTAAGGTTAATAATTATTGTACCATTAGTACTATCCATGTTCCTTCTTATAATGATATGTTTGATGAGTATGCTTTGCGAAATAGCTGTTCTCTAGCTTGTGATGATACTAATCCTCTAGTTTATGATGGTTATGATGATGAGTATAATATTTTCAGTTCACCTACTTTTGAGGAGAAAATTAGTTATGATTATAGTATGCCTCCTATTTTTTATGATTATGGTGATGAGAATAATTATTCTGTTGAATCTGCTCCTACTACTATTGTTCATGTGGGGAGTATTAATTCTTTTATGCATGTGGCTCATGATAGAGAAGCTTTATGTGATAGTTATATTGTTAGTTCAATTCATGATGCTACTGAAAGTTATTATGAGAGAGGGAAATATGGTTTGATGGATCTCAACAATATTGAGTTTCCCCTCTCTATGTTGCAATTCTTGAAGTTGTACTGGTTTTGCCTTCCTATGCTTTTTGCTTTGCGCTTTTATGACTTGTCTCTTTACAAGACTATTTTTCATAGGAAGTGGTTTAGATTTAAATGTGTTTCATACATGCTTTTTGATGCTCTCTATTGCTTCAAGTTTTTATATAGCGCCTTTGCCTCAAGCTCTTGTATGATGCCTACATGAGCATCTTTGCAAATTACTGCGCCTAGCTCAAAGGCGTTAAAGAAAAGCACTCTTGGGAGATAACCCATTGTTTTATTTCCAGTACTTTTTCTTTTATTTGAGTCTTGGAAGTTATTACTACTGTAATAACCGCTCCTTATCCTTTTTATTTCGTTGTTGTGCCAAGGGAAGCCTCTAATTTGAGTGAGGTAAGATTTGGGGATGTTGCTGTCCTGAAATAGTTTTCGGTGCTGCACCGTAAAAATTCGTGAAAATTCTCTGTATATCTTTTTGACCTGCGATTTCTTGTGCATATGCCCAAGGTTATATCCAAACTTTCATTAGTTTAACACTTTTTGATTTGAGCAACAGAAAACACCTCAAAAATTCGACCTTTGTCAGCTGTTCTGTTTTGACAGATTTCTGCCAATATTTGTGTTTGCCGCTTTATCGCTTTCTTTTTTAGTTCTTTTGATCACGGAACTTTTGGGGAAGTTGCTACAGTATTATATACTTAATATGTGGTGGTTTTGGGTTGAAACCTAAAGCAAAAGAGGTTCATTATATTATATGCTTACACTAATGTTGCTAATAGATTTGTGTTTAGTTTTGTATGAAGGAAGTTTTCAAGTGTAGGGATCGGAGAGTGATGAGATGAGTTGAAGAATGGACAAAAGCTCAATCTTGGGGATGCCCATGCATCACCCCAAGAAATATCCAAGAAGTACAAGCGTCAAAGCTTGGGGATGCCCCCGAGGCACCCCTTCTTCATCGGCAAAAATCAGGTCACCTTTCAAGACACTATATTTTTATTGCTTCATGCACTATGCGTTTTTCTTGGAGCGTCAGTTGTTTTAGTTTTTAGTTTTGTTTTGCTTTGCTTGCTGCAATAAATGGTTGGATCACATCATGTTGGTTTGGAGAGAGACATACTTCACTTTTCATTTGCCAAGAACACTCCGTTTTTCACTCTTATCGTTCAATGAGTGTTCTCTTTTTCTGCTACTGCGTTTAGCCTTTGTTTTTTGCCTTGATTTTCGTTCAGATCTTGTTTTATCTTTTTATCAAGGTGTATTTTTGCCTCTGATCTTTATTGGTTTTCATCAAAAGAGGTGTTTATAAAAAGTTTGAATGGTGTTGGAAAAGAGAAAAAGCTTTATGCAAAAAAGTGGTACAAGAAGGAGCTTGTGTAGACTGCGGCTTAGGTTTTTTCATGTCATGCTTGATGTCTTTTTGATAGTATGCTTAGTGGTTTTTCTGTAGCATGACTTGTCTCAAATGACTGAGATTGCTTAATGAGCCTTTGAAAAAATCATGCGTTGGTTTTTATCGTTTGGAAGCATTATTTTGGTTTTCTCCTTGATGCTTTATTTGTGTTGACTTGGCACATGCTTACACCATGTTGACTACAAAATAAGTCGCCTATAGCCTCTATGATCATTTAGTTTTTTACTTTTGATGCCATCTTATGCTTCTTTTAATGTTGCTTTGTCGCTTTGCATGATTATGGCCGTTATTGCTCTCTTAGTTGGTCGCTCCCAGTCTTTTGCTAGCCCTCATTTTGTACTGAGTATGAGCTCTACTCGTGCATCCAACTCCTAAAAACCAAGTTTGCCATTGTGTCCACTATAAATTCCTATGCATGGTATTTGCAAGCCATTCTAAGTAAATTTTCTTGTGCTACCTTTCAAAAAACCTTCAAAACACTTCTCGTTTTGTGACACTATTTTCAGCTCATGGGGACGTAGTGGTCGGATTTGCTATCTTCCATATTGCTTATTCCAAAAAGAAAAGAAAAAGAGAAAAAAGAAAGAAAAAAGGCACTCCTCCATGGTATGTGAATGTTGGTGGGCACCCGATGGAATCGGTTAGCCATGGTTTGAGAAAGGAAAAAAGGTGGGGAGGAGTGCCAAGCTTTATAAAAGAGCACAAAAGTGCCAATCTCTCTCTCAAAAACTTGCTTCATTTTTATTTGGAAGATAGTAAGAACCCCATTTCCAGTTGTTGACAAAAGCAACCACCTCTCAAAACCCAATTTTTATCTCTCTGTTTTACAAATGAAACGCTCTAGCACATGTTTAATCACTGCTTCCCTCGCAAAGGGCCTTTCTTTTACTTTTATGTTGAGTCACCACCTTCTATCTTTATGCACCATTAAGAGAGCATAGTTGTCATTCTTAGTATAATGTGCATTGTCCCAAAGTTTTCATTGATTGATTCATATTGTTGGTTTCACTTGTTCTCAAATTATTTATATCTAGTCACCCTCTTAAACTTGAAGGTGTCCTATGCATTTATGTTTTGCTCTCTATGAAGGACAAGCTGAAAACCATTTGTATATTTTTCCTTATGATTTGAACACACGTTTGACTTTCATTGTTTCACTATTCATGATCTTTTTTGTGTGTTTCTTTTCACGTTATAACATGGTTGCTAAGTTTCTATTATCAAGATTATGTCTTTCATGCCCATGTTTTAAGTTCTTTGATCTCAGCACTCAATGCTTTACCTATATGATCAAGATTGTGATGGTGCATGTCACCTCAAAAATTATTTCTTTTGTTATCACTTACCTACTCGAGGACGAGCAGGAGTTAAGCTTGGGGATGCTGATACGTCTCAAACGTATCTATAATTTTTTATGCTCCATGCTTGTTTTTACACCATTTGCCTTGTGTTTCGTTACACTTCGTGGCACTTTTATGCGATTTCCGAAACTAACCTATTGACAAGATGCCACAGTGCCAGTTCCCTATTTTCTGGTGTTTTGTGTTTCAGAAAAGCTGCACAGGAAATATTCTCGGAATTGGACGAAACAAGTTCCAGAAGTCTTATTTTTCCTGGAAGCTTCCCGAAGACCGAAAGAGAGCCGGAGGGGGGCCAGAGGCCGCCCTCACACGTAGGGGGCGCGGCCCAGCCCCTGGCCGCGCCCACCTGGTGTCAGGAGCCCCTGGCTGCCCCCTGACGATGCCCCTTCGCCTATATAAAGCCTCGGGATGGAAAACCCTAAAGGAGTCGGCGAAATTTCTAGAACAGTTCCACAGCGCCACCGCCGTCGAAGCCAAATTTCGGGGGACATAAGTCTCTGTTCCGGCACCCTGCCGGGACAGGGAAGTGCCCCCGGAGCCATCTCCATCGGTCTCCATCGCCGTCTCCGCCGTCTCCATCGACCTCACCGCCATCTCCATCAACCTTGCTGTCTCCTATGATGAGGAGGGAGTAGTTCTCCCCCGGGGCTGAGGGATCTACCGGTAGCTATGTGGTTCACCTCTCTCTCCCATGATGTGATCTTTATGTGATCGTGAGCTTTGTATCATGTTGAATAAGTAGATGTTACTCTTCTTCATTATGTGTACTCTAGTGTGTTATTAAAGTAATCTATTCCTCCTGCCATGGTGTAACGGTGACAGTGCGTGCATCATGGTGGTACTTGGTCTAGGCTACGATTGTGATCTTTTATGGATTATGAGAATAATTATCGCTATGATAGTATTGAAGTGATCTATTCCTCCTTTCATGGTGTAATGTTGACAGTGTGTGCACCGTGTTAGTACTTGGTCTAAGTTGCAATAATATCTATCTTGAGTTGTGATTTGATTTGGATATCTCTATGAGTGGTGTTTGTCAAGTACTTGATGAACTTTGAGGAGTGCTTCGTAGCCCTATGCAAAGATTAGTGTTATTCAATAGGAGAGTAATTCAGAGTACCATAGTGAAGAGAAGTTATTTATTTGTTCAATTATGTTATATTTGTTGGGAGTGTGTCCACTAGTGAAAGTATGATCCCTAGGCCTTGTTTCCAAGCTTTGCACACCGTTTACTTCCTGTTTTGTTACATGTTTGCTCGCAGCGATACTTATTTCATATCACAGTTAATACTTATAATCATCACTACCGCTTGTATTTCACTATCTCTTCGCCGAACTAGTGCACCTCTACATCTGACAAGTGTATTGGGTGTGTTGGGGACACAAGAGACTTTCTGTATCGTAATTGCAGGGTTGCTTGAGAGGGATAGCTTTGACCTCTTCCTCCCTGAGTTCGATATACCTTGGGTGATCCACTTAAGGGAAACTTGCTGCTGTTCTACAAACCTCTGCACTTGGAGGCCCAACACTGTCTACAAGAACAGATGTGTGCATAGACATCAGCTGCGCCGCCCTGTGGTGTGGGCACCTGTGGCCCCTCTCCGTCTCCTCTTCGGTTCTCTGGAAGCTTCGGTAAATTTCTGGACGTTCGGCTTTTGTTTCATCCAATTCCGAGAATATTTCCTGTATAACTTTTCTGAAACACAAAAACAGCAGAAAACAGGGAACTGGCACTGTGGCATCTCGTTAATAGGTTAGTTCCGGAAAATGCAAAAAAATGCCACGAAGTGTAACGAAACACTAAGCAAATGGTGTAAAAACAAGCATGGAGCATAAAAAATTATAGATACGTTAGAGACATATCAAAGAGCTAAGGATTGGTTGCTATCTTTGCCTAGAAATAGTATTGATTCTTGGGATAAGTGTAAGGATGCTTTTATTGGAAAATACTATCCTCCTGCTAAGATTATAGCTTTGCGTTGTGATATTATGAAGTTTAGACAGTTTGATATTGAACATGTTGCTCAAGCTTGGGAAAGAATAAAATCTATGATAAAGAATTGTCCCACTCATGGACTGACTACTTGGATGATTGTCCAAACCTTTTATGCAGGACTGAATTTTTTTTTCAAGAAATCTATTGGATTCAGCTGCTAGAGGCACTTTTATGTCCCTTACCTTGGGCGCCACAACGAAGCTTCTTGACAACATGATGGTAAATTATTCTGAGTGGCACACTGAGAGAGCTCCACAAGGTAAGAAGGTAAATTCTGTTGAGGAAACCTCTTCCTTGAGTGATAAGATTGATACTATTATGCTTATGCTTTCTAATGATAGAGCTCATGTTGATCCTAATAATGTTTCTTTGGCCTCTTTGGTTGCTCAAGAAGAGCATGTTGATGTAAACTTCATTAGAAATAATAGTTTTAACAACAGTGCTTATAGGAACAATTTTGCTAGCAACAACTATAGGCCGTTTCCTTCTAATGGTGATAATAGCTATCTTGGTAGACCTAAAATGCCTAGTGAAGAAAATATTTTAGAAGTTAAAAGGGCTACTAAGAATTTTATGCAGATGCAATATGAGCAGAACAAGTTGTTTACCAAGACCATCGAGGAGCAATCTGCCTTGTTGAAGACTATTAGTCATCAACTTGATAATTTGAACAGGGCTATTCCTGAGTTGCAAGCTAAGGCTTCTAAAGCTGAAACAAATATTTAATGTTTGTCTGATGCGCAATCTTCTTTGATTAATAGAATGTCTGCTAAACCTGAACCTTTTGCTGCTACTAATGCCATCCAAGTTAGAATTGATGAAAATGTTAGGATGTTAGCAGAATTGCATGCCAGATGGGAAAGAGAAGATGAGATGGCTAGAAAGATGAAGGTATGTACTATTACCACCTCTAATGATGTTCTAAATGCTAGCAATCTTCTTACTTTGATTGGCGTAGAGAAAACTCCTACTCCTTGTGCGAAAAAGCCCAAAACTGCAAAAAAAAATCTACAAAAAGTGCTGAAATTTTTCGGAGTATGGGAGATGATAGCTCTATTTCTTTTAATGATTTTGATGTTGATGGCTGCAATATATCTGAAGTGATTTTGTTCTTGTAAAAGCTTGCTTTGAGTCCTAATGCTAGTTCTATTAATGTTGCTTTTACAAAGCATATTACAAATGCTCTCATGCAAATTAGGGAAGAAAAGTTGAAAGAAAAGGCTTCTATTCCCAAGAAGTTAGAAGATGGTTGGCAGCCCATCATTGATATGAATGTTAATGGTTTTAATTGCCATGCTTTATGTGATCTAGGTGCTAGTATTTCTATTATGCCTAGAAAGATTTATGATATGCTTCATTTACCACCGCTTGAAAACTGTTATTTTGATGTTCCTCTTACTGATGTTGCTAAGAAAAAACCTTTGGGAATGATTAATGATGTTCTTATTATGGTTAACAATAACCTTGTTCCCGTTGATTTTCTTGTTATGGATGTTGAATGCAATGCTTCATGTCCTATTATTTTGGGAAGACCTTTTCTTCGAACTGTAGGTGCCATCATTGATTTGAAGGAAGGCATCATCAAATATCAATTCCCACTCAAGAAAGGTATGGAACACTTCCCTAGAAGGAGGAAGAAATTACATTTTGACTATATTCTTAGAGCAAATTATGAACTTGATGCTTCATCGCTTGATATTACTTGATTTGCACTTTCTACGCCTAGCTCAAAGGTGTTAAAGAAAGGCACTCTTGGGAGATAACCCAATGTTTTCTTTTTAGTACTTTTTCTTATATTTGAGTCTTGGAAGTTATTACTACTGTAATGACCTCTCCTTATCATTTTTATTTCGTTGTTGTGCCAAGAAGAACCTCTAATTTGAGGGAGGTTAGATTTGGGGAAGTTGCTGTCCTGAAACAGATTTTTGCGTTGCACCGTAAAAATTCATGAAAATTCTCAGAATACCTTTTTGATCTGAAATTTCTTGTTCATATGCCCCAGGTTATATCCAAACTTTTATTAGTTTTTAACTTTTCGATTTGAGCAACAGAAGGTCCTTGAAAAATCGACATTTGTCAGCTGTTCTGTTTTGACAGATTTTGCCACTATTTTTGTTTGCCTCTCGATCGCTTTCTTTTTGAGTTCTTTTGATCACATAACTTTTGAGGAAGTTGCTATAGTAGTATATGATTTATATGTGGTATATTTGAGTTTTAAACTGAACCAAAAGGGTTGATTTACTATCATGTTTATGCTAATGTTGCTAATAAAATTGTGTGAAGTTTTGTATGAAGGAAGTTTTCAAGTGTAGGGAATGGAGAGTGATGAGATGAGATGAAGTATGGACAAAAGTTCAAGCTGGATTCCCATGGCACCCCAAGAAATATCCAAGGGGTACAAGCGTCAAAGCTTGGGGATGCCCCCGAGGCACACCTTCTTCATCGACAAAAATCAGGCCACCTTTCAACACACTATATTTTTATTGCTTCATATTCTATGCGTTTTTCTTGGAGCATCTTTACTTTTTCTTTCAGTTTTCTTTTGTTTTGTTTTCTGCAATAAATTTTTGGACCCCAAAAAATTTCTTTTGGAGGAGACGCACTCCGTTTTTCATTGCCAAGAACACTCTATTTTTCACTCTTATCGTTCAACGAGTGTTCTCTTTTTCTAGAACTGCGTTTAGCTTTCGTTTTTCGCCTTGATTTTTGTTCAGATATTGTTATATCTTTGCACCAAGGTGTATTTAGACCACTGGTCTATGTTGGTTTTCATCAAAAGAGCTGTCTCAAAAAGGTTTGAATGGTGTTGGAAAAGAGAAAAAGTTTTCATGCAAAAAGTGGTACAAAAAGGAGCTTGTTTAAACTACGGCTTAGACTTTTGCATGCCATGCTTGATGTCATTTTGATAGTATGCTTAGTAGTTTTTGCTGTAGCATGACTTGTCTCAAATGACTTAGATTGCTTAATGAGCCTTTAAAAAAAATCATGCATTGTTTTTATTATATGGAAGCATTTTATTGTGGTTTTCTCCTTGATGCTTTATTTGGGTTGACTTGGCGCATGCTTACAACATGTTTGACTCTTACAAAGTCGCCATAAGCCTCTATGATCATTTGGTTTTTGACTTGTGATACCACTTTATGCTTCATTTAATGATGTTTTGTCGCTATGCAAGATTATGGATGTTATTGCTCTCTTAGTTGGTCGCTCCCAGTCTTTTGCTAGCCTTCATTTTGTACTGAGTATGAGCTATACTCGTGCATCCAACTCCCAAAAATCAAGTCTTACAATGTGTCCACCATACATACCCATTAGCAATTTGCTATTTCAAGTATATTTGACTTGCTTTTATCTATCCTTCAAATTAAACTCTTTTTGGTGTTATGTGAAAATTAGTCAGTAAAGCTCTCACGAACCTGACGGCACACTTTACTTTTCTCGCTTTTAAAATTTTGACATTGTGGCTCTCTTATGTTGATGTTATGCTTGCAAGTTGTAAGTTGGAAATTAGCCCAGCCATGCCGTCATGGGGCAAGCTTTTAACATTGCACTTTCTCTCATTTGAGTTGATATCGTGATCTTTTGTTTATGGATACTCGCGATGTGAAATAAGTTGGGATCTTGTGAGGTCATGGAGTTTGTATATGTGTTAGAGAAACGCCTGGGCCGCTAATCTAAGCCATGCATCATTCATGGTGGAAATTTACAGCATGCCCATAGTGGACATTCGACGACGCATCTCACAATAAAAAGCTATACCAATGGTAAATAAAAGAGATGCCAAGGTGTTTATTGTCTGTTTGTCTTGTAATTTTGATGTGAGCTTGTTCCATGTCATCGAGCAGGAGGTACCCCGTTGGCGGTTCTCGATGATACGTGTATGCTTACAATGACAAGAGCTTGCTTGGGACCTAAGTTGAGTAGCATGAGGTTTGGGTATTCGTACTTCATGGGACACGAGGTTTTCAACTTATGATTTGTTAAGCATATGCTTCATAATTGTACTCGCATTTACCTTAACCATTCAAGATGCCTATGATGGGGGCAATGAGATCTCAAAGCTAGTAAGTATCATAATTTTTGAAGGTTTATAAAACTTGCAATCCCTGCTTCCCTCTGTGAAGGGCCTTTCTTTTACTTTTATGTTGAGTCTCCACCTTCTACCTTTATGCACCGTCTAAGAGAGCATAGTTGCCATTCTGAGTTTAATGTGCATAGTCCCAAAGTTTATCATTGATTGATTCATGATTATGGTTTTGCTTGTTCTTAAATTATTTGTATCTAGTCGCCCTCTTAAAGTTGACGGTGTCCTATGCATTTATGTTTTGCTATTCCATGAAGGACAAGCTGAAAACCACTTTGCTATGTTTTTCTATATGATTTGAACATACACTTGACTTTCAATGTTTCATTATTCATGATCTTTCGTTTGTGTTACTTTTCATGTTATAACATGATTGCTAAGTTTTTATTATCAAGATTATATCTCTTATGCCCATGTTTTAAGTATTTTGATCCCAGCACTCAATGCTTCACATCGTTGATCAAGATTGTGATGGTGCATGTCACCTAATTTTTTTTTTGTTATCACTTACCTACTCGAGGACGAGTAGGAGTTAAGCTTGGGGATGCTTGATACGTCTCAAATATATCTATAATTTTTGATGCTCCATGCTTGTTTATACACCATTTGCTTTGTGTTTTGTTACACTTCGTGGCTTTTTTATGCGTTTTCCGAAACTAACCTACTAACATGACGCCACAGTGCCAGTTCCCTGTTTTCTGCTATTTTTGTGTTTCAGAAAAGCTACACGGGAAATATTCTCGGAATTGGACGAAACAAAAGTTGAACCTCCTATTTTTACCAAAGCTTCGCGAAGACCGAAGCTGAGACGGAGGGAGGCCACAGGCCGGCCACACCCTAGGATGGCGCGGCCTAGGCCCTGGCCGCGCCACCAGGGGGTGAGCTGCCCTTTCACCTATATATTCCCCTCGATAGGAAAAACCTAAAGACCCGATCAATTTTACTCAAAACATACTGCAAGCCGTCGTCGTCGTCGACGCGAGGTCGGGAGCATCTAGGAGATCTTCCCGGCACCCTGCCGGAGGCCTTCTCCACCACCATGGTCGCCTCCGGAGTGATGTGTGAGTAGTCTACCTTGGACTACGGGTCCATAGCAGTAGCTAGATGGTCGTCTTCTCCACCATGTGCTTCATGTTTAGATCTTGTGAGATGCCCTACATGATCAAGATCATCTTTGTGTAATTCTACATGTTGTGTTTGTTGGGATCTGATGAGTATTGGTACTATGTCAAGTTGATGTGCTAAATTATTATCTTTATGTTATCTCTATGTTGTTTATGATCTTGCATGCTCTCCGTTGCTAGTAGATATCTTGGCCGAGTAGATGCTAGTGACTCCAAGAGGGAGTATTTATGCTCGATAGTTGGGTTCATGCCTCTAGTAATCTGGGAAGTGACAGAAACCTCTAAGGTTGTAGATGTGCTATTGCCACTAGGGAGAAAACAACATTCTTGTGTTCAAGGACATTTGCATTGTTTACATTACGCACTTTGCTTAAGGCGACAATCTGTTGTTCGCAACTTAATACCCGATGGTTGCTCAGACGACATCCGGAGGGTGGATTATTAGTCATATATGCAGTTGGATTACGGTCTATGTATTTTGTCGTAATGTCCAGAGTGAATCTCTTAGTGATCCTCATGACATATGTACGTTATCTTTATTCTATCAATTGCCCAACTGTAATTTGTTTACCCAGCATGTTATTATTTATCTTATGGAGAGACACCACTAGTGAACTGTGGACCCCGGTCCAATTTCCTTTACATTGCTATTACCATTTACTTTTACTCGCACTATTTACTTTCTTGCATACTATTACCTTTTACCACTCGATACGCTTAATCCTTTGTTTACAGCAAATCGGTGAGATTGACAACCTCATCGTAAGTTGGGACAAAGTACTTGGTTGTGTTGTGTGCAGGTTCCACGTTGCTGCTGGTGCAAAGCAAAGCCCTGGACGAGGCGCCATATAAATTGTCCGGAGCTGTCGCAAAGCTAGAGAGCATCAACCTTCTGAAGTTTGGCTTTCTCCTACTGGTTCGATAAACCTTGGTTTCACAACTGAGGGAAGACTTGCTGCTGTGCTCATCATACCTTTCTCTTGGGGTTCCCAACGGGGTGTTATCTACATGCCATCAAGCATTTTTTTTCTGGCACCGTTGCCGGGGAATTGAAGAAGAAGAAGCTCCCACGTCAACTACGCGCCAGCACAGGGCATCACACAAACCGAATGGCTTTCTTCTATAAGGAAAAATACCAAATGGACATGTAAAATTAGTGTTCTCTTAATCATCCTTGTGTAGTGGAATATGAGTGAATCCACAATACCCATAGAAGTAACAAAAGCGAGAATGCTTTGATAATGTTTCTAGAATTGGATCAATGAAGGGCAATGGATAGTTATCCTTGCAAGTAGCCTTGTTCAGTTTCATGTAATCAATACACATTCTATTATGGTAACTTTCATATGGGCAACATGTCAAAAGACATAAAGTTCTGAACGATGTACCTTAAAGGGTGCTTGACACCTAGCATGATATTTCTGTCACTTGGCCCCAAGTACATTGTTCCCCTTAACCCCTAGATGTGAAAATACAAAATGATGTAGGTCTCCCTATTATTGTCACTTAGCTACTCCATTTCTGTCACTCCACCCAAATACACCCTCAAGCACCACACACATCTACATACATCAAACTTATTTATATAAAAACACAAATGAAACCATCCATGCAAAATTCTATTAGTTGTGTGCATGGTTAACACAACTTCTTATCTACCTGCACTTAGTGTTGTCAAGCACCTTGTTACGTGGCCAAACAAGGCATTAGATAAAACAATATTAACCAAAGCAATAGACATCATGATGTTCTTCCAAAGTACATCAAGCTAAGGTTCCAACACAATGGTAAATTCATAACAATATTGATCTCATACCACAATAGTCAAATCCATAAACATGTAGGGCAGCTCATATGGATCTAAATAATAAAGTACATGGAGAGATATTAATAGAATATACTACAAAAAACTCAAGTCTAGGGGTAACTACTCCCCTCTCATGATGGAGAGCATTGCAGAGGTGTTGGCGAAGGAGGTGAGGCGACTGGAGGCGATTTCGGCAATGGTTCCCCCTCTAGTGTTCCTCTGGCGGTGGCCTGCAGCCTCACTATTTTATTTTTTTCAATCTTAGCCTCCACCCGTCTCAAAATAAAATCCTAGGGGGTATATATAGGCGGGCCAAACCCGAGGCGATGGCACAAAGATTGTAGCAAAAACGGACGTCATAGGCCAAAGATAGCATGTACCACGCGGCCTAGCTTGCTGATAGCATGTTGGGAGCCCATTTGCGGCTCCTTCATCTCCTCTTGTCTTACTTTGGTTCGTTGGATGCATCTCAAAAAATTTGAATCGAGCTCCCTGACTTCGCCCTTTTTGGAGCCCTGAAGCTCTCTGAAAGTCCAAAGTACTAACATAATGTTTTATGTCATCTAGAGTTAAATACCAAATAAATGCGGACTTTATGGAAAATCCCCTAAATCAATGTAAAACAAGTTTGAAACATCATATAACATTCAATTGTCAAGGAATATGACGTAATGAACTACAAAGTTCATGTTCCATTTTACATGCATCAGGTGGAGACAACGAGATTGCACGCGGTGGGGGTTCTCAATCACAACGGGGAATATGGGGCTCGGCAGCAGGCTAAGCTGTGAAACTTTTATATGGCAACACAAGGTGCAGACAACGAGGGAGCGGCAGCGGCCACTCGGTGCAGGAGAGGTTGGTGGTGGCCGCGGGATTGTGAGAGGAGGTGGGAAGATGGAGAGAGGTTGATCGGGGACAATGCGGACACAAGAGGACCTTGGGGAGTGTCTATCATGCCCCAAACCACTCCAAAAATTAAAGCCGAGATACGAGGCCTTGGGCTATCCGCATACCGTAGACAACAATTGATGGATGCTGTTGAACAATTTTTGGGCCAGACGGCTTCTGTGAGGACATAGTCGAACCGATGGAAGCAATTTATGGGCATCTCTAGAGGCCCGACATAAACGAACCTCTGGTGACCGTTTTGGTCCATTTTTTATAGGGGCCTTGAAACATCCAGCGTAGTGGCCCAACATATTTTGGCCAACCTGTCTGAGGCGACCCATCTTGAGCCCAAATTTTGGTTTGGATTGCATCACCGCAGACAGCAACTGCGATCGCTTTGTCTCATATGTGCTTCCAACTTTATGCCACCTTCAATGGCCTGCGCTAACCACTGCGTGACCGCTTCCAACTCTGCGTAGCCTCAATGGCCTGCGCTGACCAATCTGTGGCCGCTCGCCTCCTATGCCGACATCAATTGTTTGTGCTTGTCATTGATGAAGTCACGTCCCTCTCCCTTAAAAAGGGGCGGCATGGCCATGGCAGAACGCCTCGACCACACCCATCTCGTCCACTTTAGGCCACATTTGTCTCCTATTCCCACCACCGTAATGTCAAGCCGCTGGTCGTTCAAGAAGCCCGATGCCTCGTCCTCATGGAAGAAGTCTAAGTCATCACCACCGAAGAAACCCTGGGACAGGCCCTACGTCAACGCCATGATGGCTAGGGTGATGTACTGCGACAAGACATTGAAGGGAGTGCGTGATGTCCACCTCCCCGGCGGGTATCTCCTCAACACGAGGAGGGTGCCGGTCCCTCCATTGCCACGCCAAAGGAGAGAACACCACGACGAGATATGTCGTCATCACGTAGTCCTGCCATAGGACCTGCGGGAGGACCGACGTTCTCCTTTGACTCGACTTGGTGGGATCGTCCTTCGTACAAGCCCTCCGCACGCGGCTGTTAGGCCTCCTCGGTGACGACAAGTATGAATACGACGCACCGCCTGCCGTGGGGCTATAAGTGCCATGGCTAGAGCAAAAGGAGGAAATGGAGGTGTCGATTGAGGAGTACATGCCATTGGGCCTCATCAAGGAGGAGGCCATTCGGAGGGCCATGGAGGACTCCGAGCTCATCGAGCTGGCCCAGTTGGAGGGGCTCAGCATATACAGATGCGCCTGTGCGCCACATCCTCTGGCGCTGACCACGCACTAGTACAGATCAGGCCTTTACACATGGCTGAATCGTCTAGTCGCACACGGTTGACTAAACTGTCTCTATGCAGGGGTGTACGAGGGGGCTCCTTTTTGGAAATGGTTTTTTAAGCCGTGAACATTCACTGATGATTTGCGTACTGAAAACGTTTGTGAATGTGAGGGCCTTCACAGACGGGATTTTTATAGAAGTTGAATGTAGGTTGGACTCGTCGCCCACGATTATGGTAGCTTTGTTGTCCGTATTGACTTCAGTTCGCACATGTTTCTTTTAAACTACAAGTATGTTGGTTGGAAGCAGTTCACACGTCTATGCTAGCAGATATATCCCAAGTTGAACCAACGAGCAACAATAGTATGCTATTAATATTTTTTGCATATTTGATAAGACAGTACATATAGTTCCATTTCTTCATGGATTCTTTGCTAGCTATACAAAGGAGGAACATGTACAAAGTAGACAATTTCTTGGTTACGTCATCATCTTCATGAAAGGATCACATATGTGCCTATCTACTGCAGTCTTCCCAAGACCCTGGCACAGCCCTTGTTGAATCTCATTTCAACACCAACTCCTCTATGTTGCAGCGGTGGTTAACCTTCTCAAGAGAAATGCAATTCTTCTCTCCACTCAAAGCAAATACTGCACATATGAGAATATACAAGCTAATAGAAGCTAAAATAAATAAAGGCAAGACATATCATTGCTGGTACGTCTTACCCGCAGCTTGGGGTCGTGAAGTTCACGGACATGAAGATGCAAGGACTACCTTGTAAAACATTTGCTGGTGCAATTCTAACAAGTAGAAAACCTCACATGCCTTCAGTCTGAAGAGAATATGCCTGAGAGGCAATAATAACGTGGTTATTATCATATTCATGTTTATTATAAATGTTTATTTCTCATGCTGGAATTGTATTAATTGGAAATGTTAATACTTGTGTGTTTAATAAACAACCAAAAGGTTCCTAGTAAAGCCTCTCTTTTAACTAGCTCATTGATTAACCGATGATCAAGGTTTCCTGATCATGAACATTGGATGTTGTTAATAACAAGGTCGTGTCATTAGGAGAATGATGTGATGAACACTTACACCCATAGTAAGAATAGCAATACGATCAAGTCATTAAGTTTCATTGCTATATCAAACTCATACAAAGCAGTCCTAATCCTTAGACCATGAGATCATGTCAATCACTAATGCCGGAAAAATACTTTGATGATATCAAACATCAGTCCGTAACAAGGTGGTTATAAAGGTTGATTTGGGTACTCTGAAAGTATTAGTTGAGGCTCATGGATCACGAGTGGGATTTGTCCGACCTGATGACAGAAAGATATACTATGGGCCCTCCCGGTGATATTGCATTGACACCGCTTGCAAGTATTTGACTTGGTCATAAGAATGCCTTTTCACAGAAGGCGTAAAGAGAGCTTGTCGGGAACGAGATCGAACTAGGTATGGATGATACCAAATGATCGGATCTCGGACAAGTAATATATCGCGAGACAAAAGGCATCATCTACAGCATTAATGGTTCACACGATTACTAGATTCATTATTGAGTAAGTGGGAGTCATTCTAGATTTCTAGATCCCGCTGATGATTATTGATCGGAGAGGTGTCTCGATCATGTCCATATTATTCACGAATCGTAGGGTGACACACTTAAAATTCGTTGGCGCGTTTTGAGTGGATTTGGAACTCCGACTGAATTATTAGACAACACATGGGTTGTTTCGGAAAAGCATCGAAATTATTTCAGAATATCAAAATAACACAAGGGGTAATTGTTAATGTTTGTTAATTGAATGAATTAACAAATATTAAATAAATAAAAATGTTCTAGTATTAATTACATAAGTGTGGTTTCATTCTTATGAATGTCATGCAATTAAAAAGGGAAATAAGAGAGGGGGTTACTCACTTGATGAGAGGGGTTACTCACTTGATTGATGGGGTTACCACCATGAAGACGGAGAGGTGGCACCTCTGGGGGCCGGCGCACCCCCCACTAGGGCTGACCCCTCCTTTCCTATAAATGGTGGCCACTCCTCCCTCTCTCTTACACACTTGAGTCCCTTTCTTTCCCTTCCTTGTTGCTCCACAAACTTTGCGATCGCTTAGCGAAGCGCTACCAAAATTGTTAGCCACCAACACTTGAAGAAGTGGAGGAGGAGTTCCGACGGATCCCTACTTCCGCTGCCCCGCTGGACCGAGTGCATGGAGGACGTCACCGAGTCATACGTGTGACCGAGTACGGAAGCGCTGCCCGTTGTGGCGCTTGGAATGGAGATCTTGAGATCGGCAAAATTGGTACACGCACAACTGCTCCGGCGAGCGACGAGGGCACGGGCGTGGTGTTTCTCGCAGTTTCTCGATGGCTAGGGGAACAGATAAAACCCCTTTTGAAATGACTTGGTTATCCCTCGACTAGGAAACAAGAGTATATGTACATCTACACGATCTTGAGATCGTCGTGTGCACACCATCATCTTCACCGACAATGTTTGCGCGGGAGCGTATTCTCGCTTACGATCTTCGAGGGTGAGTTACTCGTTGCTACCATCTCGTAGATGACCTTGGCTAGATAGTGGTTCGCGCGTAGGATTTTTTTTTGTTTTCCATGCTACGAACCCATCAGTGGTATCAAAGCCGTGACTATGCATACATGTTATGCACGAGTAGAACACATGAAGATGTGGGAGTTGATGATTATGCTATTGCTATCTTTGTGTATTTTGGATCATAGTGGCATAGTGGGATAAAGCTGTCCGAGACTAACCTTACATGTCCTTGCACATGAGACTTGTCCCACGTTTGACATGCAACTTGCTTTGCATACGTGGCTCAGCAGGTGTCCGTCTCTTCCACTATAGTTATGATTTAATTTACAAAGGATTATTAATTATATTTTTATCACCGTTGTGTACATTTTCGTAGGTAGGAACGGTTCTTCCCTAGAAAGCCCTATATGTAGATTATGTTTTTATTCAACGAAATGGATGGAAAAAAATACGTCGGGCCGCTGGTGTGCCCTGGGAAACGCTAATTTTGTATCGGCGGCTCGATCCAAACTATCTAAGTGGGACACGATTTAAATCCGATTTACGTCTGGAGAAACCTAAGGCCTTTCTTTAAGATACTCTAAGAGCAAGAACAATAGTATAGCCAACTACTGGCTATAGTAAGTTGCCATGTTATCTATAGCCAGCTCTATAACTAACATGTATAATAACAAGCTAGAAAAATGAACTACTTTATGAATAGATGGCCCACATGCCATTCTCACAAAGTGCCTAGGAGCACGTGCTAGAGCTCGCTCTTGCATTAGAGCCTACTCTTTTTCTCTCTCCTCCTCTCTCTCCTCTAACTAACCATAAATATATTATTTTAGTCCTTATAACCAGCTGTGTCAGCTCTATTGTACTTGCTCTAACCGGTTACAGCTCACCCGAGAGAGAAATGGGTAGAAAGACAATGGAATGGGACAGAACGAAAAGTGAACGGATGACACCGAGATGAGCTGGGCGAAATGAGAACATTTGAGGTTGGAAAATGTACTCTCTCTCTGTCTTCACAGTAGCGACTGCCATACACGTCACCAGGGCACATAGGAACTTGTGCATGACAGTATGACACAGGTGGCATTCTGCGAGGCTCTATGCCCGCGAACCGCCATCGGACGGCCAGAACGCGACCAGCCCACGCCAGTGATGCCGTTGTGATACTGATGTGTTCTCCCAGCTTTTGACGACAGGTTTCGGGCCTGCGTGCATGCGTGTGTGCGCGCATGTGAGGGGGGCGTGGTGAGATCTGCGTAGTCATGCATGGTGGTTTTGCGAAAAGCTAGCCAGGGCTTTTGCTTTCTTCGGCCTGCCTAGCTAGCTCGCTCGTGCATGCACACTACATGCATGATCTCTTAGCGTTTTCGTTCTTTTTTCTTTTTCGCAGGAGTGAGGGAAATGTCAAGAATCCTAGATCATGCACTGCAGAACTGGGCACATTTTCCCGAGATCTGGACAAGGTGATCACTTACCGGTTCTCATCATTCGATTTTGATTTTGATCTTCTGACTTGCAAGTGGTGTGTTATGGTACGATATTTTCGGAGCCTACGTACATACGAGCCCGACAAGGCGTTTTTTACCGCAAACCGTTCGAACCACACCGACTATCTAGGGCCGTGCAATCCACATCTAACCGTGTTTTCTGAATATTTAGAGCCAACGTATAGAAACTTAGAGTGGCGTGAACCAAATTGTGTCCTTACTTATCCTCGTCCCCCCTCTCTCATTATGCATACCCCGACCGCCCTCCCTCCCTCCACGCTTTATGGCATTGGAGGTAGCATGTGGATGCAAGCACCGTTGCTGCTTACGGCGACCACAACAACTCCCTTGAATCCACGACCACGTGGCAACCTTGCCCCACACTATAGGCACTATGCCGCCACAAAAGGCGACGCGAACCTCCTCCTCCGCCCACCCATCAATCCAGTTGTCGGATCCCAGTTGGCTAAATTTTCATTCCTTGTTGATAAAGCGAACCATGTTCTCATTTTCAACCATGCGCTTATTGAGTCCATAAGATAAATTTGTAGAATTGTCCACAGATGTAGCACTACTGCTTCTCTAAGCACCACCATCCACCCTACGGTGCATTTGTGGGATTTTTTTTCTCTTGAAGAAATTTTATGGGTTTGTATCCGAACAATTTATGAAGAATTTTCTCAATTGGTTGTTCCACATGTTTTACAAGTTTTGTGTCTATTTTGCATCCTAGAGTATCTTGGCACCTTTTTTGTTCATAGATGGTGTTATTCTTCATTAAATATCGGATCCAAAAGGAAATCTTGTTGTATCATGGATACCATGTGTGAATATTTAAAAAATGTTTCATCTGTTGCGACAATTTATACGAAATTATTGTGTAGGCTGAGGCATACTCAGAGGCTAACAATGGATACTACTACTCTACACAAGCATTCTACAGCTTGTAGCTTAGAGTTGATTTGACATGATCCAAAAGGAGACAAACTTGACGATCAAAGGCATGTGCGAAACTAAGGCAGTTACAAAGTTGCAAGGGTCACTTTTTTCCAAGTTTCGATGATTGAGAGTTTGAGGCACCATTATTCCCGGTGAATGGAAAAGGTGGCAAGTCGTACTTGCATGCATGGACGGAGCTACGAGCACACCAATCAGAGCTCACATCGCCACATGCGAAAATGCAGTGTTGGATCCAGCTACTAGTCCTCATTTGTCTCCCTATATGTTTTGAGCCATAGGGACATGCCAATGTGGGAGCGTGGTGGCTAGCACCTGCGTATGTCTTTCGTCCCTTTGTATATATGGTAAACAATGGTTGACCGGTCCTATAAGAAACTACATAGGGCTTGTAATTTCACTGCGGTATGTACTTCATCCGGCCATTGTAGAAAACCACTAATAGAGTTGGAGTACTTTCTTTTTCCTTCAAAAAAATGGGGAACATAGCTAGTCCACTGATACACGTGTAATTCAAAAGCAATGATAATGGGCCCACGTGCCATGCGGCCTGGGGTCGTTCTTGTGGCCGTGGCATTAGCAATGGCGCAATTCGATGGGCGGGAACAGGGGATGAAGAGGAGAATAATGGAGCTGAGCCGATGGCGCCAAAAGCAAAAGTTCAACTTGGAGACGGGGGGAGATGAATGCGTGGCCGTGGACCAGGACCATGCACAGGACTCACGATCGCAAAAGCTATGGGCGCGGGAAGCTCTGGATCTCGCTGCGTTCAAACGGATAGAGATTCTGTAGCATGAATGCTGCGCCGGGTCCATGCGGGAATGATTGCGTTTGAATGATCGGTCGGTGGGGCGCGCGCGTTCGAGTTCATCCGAAGTTTCCCGCGGTTTTGGCAAACTGTGCGTTTGGTCCGTATCCGGTGGATCGCAGCTGCGCTTGGTCGTTTGATCGTGAATTGCCGCTGCTATCCGGTGGCCCTGCCGGCTCCTGCACACTGCACGGCTGTTGATTTCAGTAATGTCGTTGTTTGACTAGGATCAGATGAGGACTTGACCAGTTGGTCTTGTCACAACATGCGTATTGCTCATGACATGGAAATACAGCGTACTCTCTAATGTGAATGTGAACAGAGTACTCTACATTAAAAATGTGAGTGATACACAAATTTATAGTCAACTTATTTTTTACAAGCGAACCCCACAGGGTCGAGTTTCCATTACTTAGACGGAAACAACCACGAGTTCAGGTTTCATACAAGGTTCCAAATTCAAAAGCAGGAAATTAAAGGGCGAGGGGCGCCGCCTACGGCTAGCGTTCGATGGAGAAGAACTAAGAACAACTGAAACAATTTGCACCAAAGACAAGCTAAACTGATAACCACAAAAGCTCTCCAGGAGACAAGTAACACCATCTTCCACTCGGGTCATCAGACTGTGATCATCCCCTTCCATTGTTCGAGTTATCCTGCGCATTATAATCAGCGTCATCTCCACGATCAGCCTGGGAGTTTCTACCTCCATCGATGCGAAGAGCTTCACCACGTCTCGGAGATCTTGCACCTGCTGCAATAGCCAGCAGGTTATCAGCCCCCCTACTGATCATCTCTTGATCTGCATATGAGTTTAAACCTGCCCAATATTTCATAAACACAGTAGAGTAACAGATTAGATCAAAGGGAGAGTTAATGAACTTCTTGTCGAAACAAGCTCTGTTACGAAGCTTCCAGATTGCCCAACAAATAGAGGCAATCCCCAGAATCTGCACATTTCTACTAGCAGGGACAAACTGGGGAAACCACCAGAAGAACTGGGAAAAATTCCCAGGTCTGTTCTGGGCCCCAACTGATTTTGCAACACAGCTCCAGACAAATTTTGCAGCAGGACAAGTAAAGAAAAGATGATGGATGGTTTCATTTTGATCACAAAACTGACATTTAGGACTGCCCACCCAGCCTCTCTCCAACATGACATCTTTAGATGCAATGGCATTATGCCAGATCAACCATAGCCAATTTCAGAGGAATCTTAGCTTTCCAGAGATGCTTGAAAGATCTATCAATCCCAGCACTGGAGATATCTTTATAAACTGATTTCACAGAGAAGAGGCCATTCTTATTCCAATCCCAGACAGGAATGTCCTCATCAGGCACCACAATAACATTATCCATCTTTTCTCTGAGATTAGCCTCTTGAATTATCAAATCAGCAGAGAGCCATCTCCTGCAAGTGAAAATCCAACCCCTGGCAGCTGCTTCGGCAACAGTCACATCAATCTCATTACAAATGTTAAAAAGAAGTGGGAATTGATCTTTCAAAGGCCTTGATCCACACCAAGTGTCTCCCCAAAAGTGAGTTCTTTCACCATTCCTGATTTTCATAGACCTCCCAGTAAGATAAATGTCCTTAACATGCATCATTTCCGACCGAAGTGCTGAATCATGTGATTTATGCCTTGCCAGATAGACACAGGAATTTTGTAGATATTTTCTCCACATGAAATCCTACCAAGAGCCTTTGTCATGCTCTAATTTCCACCACCACTTGCACATCAAACTCACATTAAACTTATGCAGATTTTTAATGCCCAAACCCCCTTTACTTCTAGGGGAACAAATTACTTTCCATCTCACCAGGTGGTACCTTCTTTTCCTCTGAGTACTTGCCCACAGAAAGGCTCTGATAGGCTTTTCCATCCCATCAATATTGGTTTTATGCAAAAGTCTAAGGGACATTTGATAAACTGCACTATTAGACAAACAGGCATCAATTTTAGTAACTCTCCCACCAATTGACATGGACCCACTCATCCATCCTTCCATACCTTGCTTGATCTTTTCCTCCACAAAATTCATCTCAGCCACAGTTGTTCTTCTGGCACAAACAGGAGTACCCAAGTATTTTATAGGCCAAGAGCCTGGCTGACAATTGAACAACTCAGTATAACTTTGCAATTTGGCATCATCACTTTGAATCAACAACACTTCACTTTTCTCAAAATTGATCTTCAAGCCAGACATGCTTTCAAAGATATAAAGAAGTAACTTCAAGTTTTTGGCACTTTCCATATCATCTTGAATGAAAAGGATTGTATCATCTGCATACTGCAGAATAGCACACCCTCCTTCAATTATATGATCTGCCAACCCAGCTATCAGGCCATTTTGCTTTGCCAACTGAATCATCTTGGACAGACAATTTACTGCAATATTGAACAAAGTAGGAGCAAAAGGGTCACCCTGTCTGACACCTTTGTAACTGCAAAAGTAAGGCCCCACAGAATCATTGATCTTAACACTCAAGGTACCTCCAGTCATAGCATTCTTAATCCAAATAAGCCAGTTATCACTAAATCCTTTCTGCTTGCAACAATCTAGGAGGAAATCCCAGTTTACCTTATCATAGGCTTTTTCAAAGTCAATCTTTAGTATCACACCCTGTTGCTTTCTGAATTTAGTTTCTCTTAATATTTCTTGCAGCAACATCACACCATCAGTTATATATCTCCCTCTGATAAAAGCAGTCTGACAAGATTGAATCAGTTTCAGCATAAGGGACTCGGATCTGACAGTCAAGGCTTTGGTGAAGATTTTAAACAAGACTTGCAGCAGGCATATCGGTCTGAACTTCTGAATTGTGCTGGCATTGTCACCTTTGGGAATCAGAGTAATAATTCCATAGTTAATTTTGTTGAGATCAATTCTGTGAAGATGGAAATCACTAAACACCTTCATCAAATCAGACTTTATTATGTCCCAACAAGATTGATAGAACTCAATTGGAAACCCATCAGGACTAGCAGCTTTATTTTTTTCCATCTGATCTATCACATTTCTGATTTCTTCCTCAGTAAAAGGTTTATCCAACTCAGTTCTGTCAGTATCATTTAAACATTCCTCATTAGACCAGACATTTGCTGCCAGTCTGGCTGAGGACATTTGCTGTGGACCAAACAACTCTTTGTAAAAAGAAGTAGCATGGGCCAACAAATCACTAGTACCCTTAATTATCTCATTACCATTTTGAAGGGAAAACATCGTTCTCTTCCTCTTCTGGCCATTAGCACACCTGTGAAAAAACTCAGTATTATTGTCCCCTTGAAGCAGCCATTGCTCTCTTCCTCTCTATCTCCAAAACTCTTCTTCATGTTCATAAATTGCCATCAATTCCTCCTGAATATGGCTTTTCCTAATTTTCTGATCAATAGACAGAATAACAGTTTCTTCCATTATTTCCATTTCAGCAAGTTCCTGAGAGAGATCTTTTTTTTTTGCATCTCTACCTCTGATGTTGGCACCCCAACCCTTGAGGGCTTTTTTGACATTCTTCAGCTTCTGCTGGAAAAAGGCCAGGATGTCCTTAGCTCTGACAGGTTGAGCCCAAATTCTAGCAACTCTGTGAAGGTAATCTTCTTCCTTCAACCATCTCTTCTCAAAACGAAATTCTCTGGCCTGCTTTTCTCTACCCTCCATAGTATCCAAAATAATAGGATTGTGATTAGAAATCTCTCTAATTAATTTGTGCACAGTAGTTAGGGGAAAAAGTAATTCCCACCCCCTACTGACAAGAAATCTGTCAAGCTTCTCCAGAGTAGGTACTGCTTGACTATTGGTCCAGGTATATTGACCACCTGACATTTCAATCTCCCTTAGCTCACAAACATTGATTACGGAATTAAACATATCATTCCACTTGTTGTGCTTTATAGCCTTGTTTTTGTGAGCAGCACATCTCAGTAGATTGAAATCCCCACCAATTAATAAAGGTAATCTCTGATCCCTGCCAATATTGCCCAACTCAGTCAGAAATTCCTCTTTGTCTTCTTCCTTAGCAGCTCCATAAACTATGGCCAAACACCACTTTACCTGAAGCTTCAGGTCCATCAAAGTAACTTTGATGAAAAACCTGGAAGAAATAGTATCAACAACATCAAATCTTGCAAATTTAAAGCCCCCCAGAATCCCTCCTGCTCTTCCAACTGAAGGGGACCATTTCCAGCAAAACTGACCAAAAGGATCAATTTTCCTGAAGAAAGCTGGAGAATAATCTCCCTTAATTGTTTCTTGGACACCAATGAAGTCTAGTGCCTGTTCCTTGATAAGATCTTGCAAGAACACACTCATACCTTTTTTGCCCACACCTCTGTAATTCAAACTGGCTCCTATCATAAATATTTTGGGTTTCTCTTCCTGATTCTGGATCCAGCCACAATATCACACAAAGGGTGATAACTGTGAGCCTTCACCGAGGCAGCACTTGATTTGGACTGTGCCCCTCCAGATCTGACATTTTCTTTCTTCTTCTGCTGAACAGAGATTCTACACCTAGCAGCAACTTTCATCTTCTTCTTTGAACTTTTAGACAAGACAGGAGTGAAACCATCTGAGTCTGAATCAGACTCCCCAAACCCAAGTAACAAAGGACTTTGAGAATTGGAATCAGAAGGGATGTCAGTATTTTCCTGCAGATTTTGATCAATATGGTGTCTAGCAATTTCTAAATCTTTCAAACAATCAATGCTTTCCAACTGAAAGGAACTGGGATGAATTCCCATTTCTAAAGCCCTAGTGTAAATACTCTCATTATCAAGGATAGAAAAAGAGTTAGAAGAATTTAGATTAGTACCTGATAAGTTCCTGGAAGCTGTGTTTTGTCTTGCTCTGTCTTCCACCCTAGCATGAGCATCAGGTTGAGCAGCAATCATGTCACTGGTTCTAGTTCTGTCCCTCTGAGAGCATCTTGTGTCAGGAATGGGCACATCAGTCTCCATATCATCAATCATCTGTGAGCCTAAACCTTCTTGGGAGCAATCTATGTCAGAGATGGGCCCTTCCATAGGAAGAATGATAGCAGTGTGCTCATGCTCAAGAGAGGGAGCAACAAGAGCCAACACACCCATCACATACCCATGCCCATCATTCCCAGCTGATTGATCAGTACTCTCTTCCTCTGACTCAGATCCTTCCAAGTTAACTCTTTCCCCAGATGTTTCTTCTTCTTCTGCAGCAGAGTTCTCCACAATTGGCTCCATAAATTGCTTATATTTCTTCTGGATATAGACACTTTTATCACTTCCACTTTTTGCAAGATCTTGGACAAATTTTGAGAAAGATTGGTCATCACTAACAGGAATGTTAGTTTCAGGACCATAGCCACTTCCACTAGCATCATTAGCAGCAAGACTTTCCACCACTTCCCTATGAACTGTTTGAAGCAGATTCCCAGAATCATTGGCACAAGCTGTGATTGGAGCCTTCTGAGCAGTAGATTGAGCAAACTCAGGCAGAAGATCTTTTCCCATTTTTTTCCTTCTTCTATCACTGTCATCAACATTGGACATTTGTCTACCATGTTGGTCATTGTTACCACCAGGAGCTCTAGGTGGGGCAGAGTGAGAACCATTGTCTAGATTAAGAATTCTCTGTCTCTTAGGGGTCCCTTGCTGTTCTGTCACAACAGCATTATCAACAGTCACACCAGCTTGATTGTTTGGTTGAGCAGAGGCTTCTGGCATTTCCCTAGTGAACTGAAACTCAAAGAAAGCTTTCTTAATCTCACCAATTCTTGTGCTGGGCACCATAGTTATGTCTTGACAGCCAATCTTCACTCTGATGTAAGAGAAATTTCTCAGATAATTCTTGTCCAGGGCCAAGGGTTTGCCAACCATGCTAGCCACATAGTAGGCAGTGGATTTGCACCTGTATTTCATGGGAATGCCTTTGATCCTAAACCAGGCCTCCTCCATGAAAGAAATTGGTTCAATGTCACCTGTCCATTTCACTAATCTGATGATGGCACCAGGTACATTCTTCATAAAAAGCTTGCCAAAATGAGCAAGCTCATCAATAGATTTAGCATTGGGAAACCTGGTTCTGAATTCAGTAGGAGATACCACCTTAGCAAAGAATCTCCAGTTAATCTGCATTGAATCGGCCCAGACATTGAATTCATGCTCAATATCTCTACAGGTGACCTCTCCAGCTTCAACAGTGATGTGAGCATAATTCATCTGCTCCACTGGCTGTGCATCAGTTTCTACAACAGGAATGGAAAAGAATCCTTGTCCAAAGTCTGCACTACCATAGAAAGGGGCAATATATTCCCATGGATCTCTCTGCTGGCAGACGATTTCATGATGATTGCCACCACATCTAAAGCAACCAGCAATTTCAAACAGCTCATCATTTCTGTGATGCAGATTAGCCGAGGCAGCCGGAGGTACAAAGGACCCCGACTGCTCCGGTAGTGCTGGAAGAACCTGATTGCCAACTGCACCCTGACGAGCTCGAGGAGGACTAGCTTGGTTTGCTGAAATTACCATATTAGAACAAGCAGGTTCAGGATTAGCACTTACCCCAGTCTCCCTTGACGATGCGGCAGCAATCGGAGCCCGAGAGTTCATCTGCATCTCCGGACGATGCGCCCAACGATCTCTGTTCCTTTGAGCCTCCTCCTCATCGCGCCTCTTCTTTTCCTGCAGAGCCCGCTCTCTGGCAAATCTTTCTGAGTTCCTGAGCGCCTCGCGACGGCGCTCCTCATCCAGCCTGGATCGCTCCTCAAGACGTCGGCGCTCCTCAGATCTGAGCCGATCTTGATCTTGGCGACGACGTTCATCTTCCCGACGCCTATCCTCTTCTCTCTTCCAATCTTCTTCACGCCTTCTTTCCTCTTCCCATCTTCTTTGCTCATCACGGCGGTCGGCATCCGAGCCGATTCTTGGACGGTTGCCAAAGTAGTTGCGCGGCGGAGATCGCCGCATAGGAGACCGACGCGCACCGCCCAAAGGTCTCCGATCCATGGGAGCTGGCGAACGAAGGACCTGGGCAAAGGATCTACGATCTCCACTCTGGGTTCCTTGCCAGATCTGGGCGGTGGTGGGAGTTGGGGATCAGTGGCTGGATCTTGGCGGAGAAGAGATGGGGACGAATACGACTCGACCGAATCGCCTCGATCTAGGGTTGAAAGAAAGAGGCGACGAAGGGAAATGGGCCGGGCGACTGGAGGTAACCCCCTCGCGCCCCAGACCATAAAACGATCGGACCTGGACCGCCATGGACTGGCTCGATCGAACCACCTCGCACGCACGTGCATGGCGCGATACACGGTCAGACGTGGCGACATCCCTGTAGCAAACCGGACCAATCTGAATCAAGAAACCAAAATCCCTCAAATTTGATCCATGTTTCAAACTCAAATCTGAATTCCACATCTTCGATCCGATACACGATCCCGCAGAATCGAAAAAGGAAACGATGTCGGCATCATGTAACATGATGCCATGATCGCGCCGGATAAATCCCTCCACAATCGACGTGATGAGGATGCGATGTCTCTCTCCATGCGATGGAGACGGGCTCGGCGACGACGGCGGCGATCGGGGAGGTGACGGTGGCGAGTGGGGATCGACGGCGATGGTCGGAGATCGGTGGTGGTGACATGGGGATCGGGTGCTCTCGGGTGGTGGTGACGTCATCGCTCCTCCCGGCCTGCTACCCTCCGATCGATTCACTCGCTTATGAATCCAAAATCAGGCGATTCACTCGCTTGCTTCGGCTGCTTATGCATATATAGTCTAGAAGATGGCTTACTAATGTCCCTATCATGTGATCATTGCCTGGAAGAAAACTAAATCACCGCATGATATGCCATGGAAGCAGAGAGAGGTGAGGCGGGAAGAACGAAAGGTGATTCGACGACGACAAGCGGCTGTGTTTGGCTGCTTTGGCTCTGGGACATGGGCACGGCGCCGGGGTCCGGCGGCGTGGCTGTAACGTGGGAGTGGCCACCATCCACGTGAGCACGGGTCGGTCCTGTCTCCGTTTCTTTGCCTTGCTTTTTTATTGACAAGTGTTTTCCCTTCCTTTTGTCTGTGAGCAGCACTTGTCTCTCCGATTCTCTCCCCAATCTGAATCTAGTCTAGATTATAAACGGGGCTCACATGCACAAGGCGGTGCATGAATTTGAGGTGAGTTCATCACATGTTCTTTTGTGCATGGAAAAGAGAGATCTCACCTGTCAAATTTTAGATACCAACCAGGGTTACAAAATCGTCGCAGATCGATGATCTGCCATACTGACTCAAGAAAGAATTGATAATGTTACGGTACCGTGATCGTCACGTCAATCTTCAAAATTCCTTATCGGTCCGTGCTTAGAAAAGTTCAAGCAAACGGAGATAACACACGATCGAGTGTCTTGAGTTTGCGCGCAAATGTATACATTAAACTCTCGCAAAAGAACACGATGTTTATAGCACATGCAACGACCGAGCAAAATCGCGCCCGCCCAGGGTTTGCTCAACCATGTTTAATTGGCTGAAAAACATCAGAGTTTGCAAACTTTAGCTTCGAAAACAGCACTAATTTGGCACCGTACTCTGACCATTTGCAGGATACGCTGCCCTGAGGTCCATGGATCATAACTTCACTGAACCTTTCGAGTTTCAGCGCAAGCTATACGTAGTACGGGCTAGCTAGCTAGCATAGCATGAGAGTCCGAATTACAAGCAGCAGCTCTGACTGACTGAGCCGCTGACCGCTGCACAGCCACCGTTGTTTCAGCGTAATCTCTGAACACGTTCATTTATGTTGGCGGTGCGAAGCTTTTGCAGAGTTTGCACTGAAGCCTGCGCAAACCGACGTTGCATGCATGCGACGTTTTAAAGATCGGCTCATGCCTCCTGCGTGACCAAATCTTTGACCAGTGGTTAATGGGGTTCAATGGCAGCCGTCCTCCTCCATCTGCCTCGCCCCTTGGTACTGTCCTTGTAGCAGATTGTGCACTCAAATGCACTACCAGCCAGCATCCGATGGTTACAGTTTTTATGCTTTATAAAGGAGTTATGTTTCGATGAAACATTACTAAGGTGTTTTTTGAGACAAATATAGTCTACCCAAACAGGATGTGGACAAATGGAGCTCGGACTCCATAGAGCCTTTTTTTGAGAAATTTAAAATATAGGATTTCAAGGATTCAAAAAAATATATAAAATACCCAGATGTAGATGATATATCATACTTTAAAACTTGTGAAATATCAACTTAAAATACGTTACATTCTGAGCTATACAAAAAGGAGAAAATCAGACATCTGAAGCAGTAGACAAAATTTCAAACCTCAAAATATGTGTCGCGCCATATATTGGGTCTTTCAAATTGATATTTTACGCTTTGGTGAAGTACAACATTGTGTACATCAAGGATTTTTTTTAGATATCTTTGAATCTTCAAAATATTGTTTTCAATATTTGAAAAATAAGGAGCTAGCTTCATGGAGCTCGCGCTCTATTTGGGGTTTCCTTTTTTCGATAAAGAGCGCTTTATTACTTAAAGTTTAAGTATTACACCCTGAGATGCACACAGCCCAAACCAAAGTCAATATCTGAGAAAAGCAAAATTACATATCATGATGAGTAATTGCAATCTCGCCTACTCTGAGGAACCGATACGAAGACTATGCGGCCATCCATGTTGGGAAAAAGTATCCCTCGCCGTAGCCTCCAATCGCACACAGACCTCTGTAAAGAGGTCTCTGCCCTTCGCCCTCTGAAGAGAGGTCCATAAACGAAGCGTGTTGATACCTCGGTAAATAACCTGCAACATGGAAAATTGTTTGTCATTAAACACTTTATCATTTCTACATAGCCGTAGCGACCAAATAAAGGCAATCGCTCCCACCCTAATATGCTTCTTGATCCTATGGTCTATACCGTTAAGCCAATTACCAAAAATATTGGCAATACTGCATGGCGGATATAAGGTTGAAGCTACTTGGATGACTGATCATACAGAATGTGCAAAATGACACTTGAAGAAAAGGTGTTTAATTGTTTCATCTTGAGAGCAGAAAACACATTTTCTACAGCCATGCCAATTCCGTTTTGCAAGGTTATCTTTGGTTAAGATGACTCCTTTACGTAGGTACCATCCAAATACCTTTATCCGTAATGGAATCTTCAGTTTCCAAAGCCTGTTATTACTAACTTTGTCCAATGGAATATCCAGTTGGAACAGAGCATTGTACATGGAAGCTACAGAGAATTTACCATTCTCATGAAGATTTCAACGAAATTCATCATGGCCAGGTTGTAAATGGATATTTGCCAAATGTAGAAGTAAGGCGTTCCAAGATAGCAGCCTCTGACCCAACAAATCTCTTCTGAACGATACATTTGGAGGGAAACTCTCTAAAACTTTGGCAATAGTATCACCTTTGTATCGCACAATGTTATACAACGCTGGATATTGTTCATGAAGTGAGGTAGCACCAAGCCACCTGTCTTCCCAGAACCTAATCTCAGATCCATCTTTAATGGAAAAAGTTCCTAGGCTAAAGAAAAACTTCTTTGTAGCCATCAGACTAGCCCAAAAAATGCGAATCACCTGGTTTCCATAAAACCTGTGATAGCGCTTTTTGGCCAATATATTTCCATTTAAGAATTGTTTGCCAAGTCCCGTCCTCAGTGAGTAGCTTAAAGAGCCACTTACCAAGGAGCGCCGAATTCTTGACCGAGAGGTCATGAATACCAAGCCCTCCTTGGTCCTTAGGACAGCAAACGACACTCTATTTGGCCAGATGATACTTCTTTTTCTCACTATCCCCTTGCCAAAAGATTCTGGACCGGTAATAATCCAGTTTCTAAAGAACTCCTTTTGGCAATAAAAAGAAGGAGATCATATGCAGTACCATATTCGATAAAACCGAATTGATTAGCACTAATCTCCCTCCTAAGGATAGCAACTTGCCTTTCCAACTGGAAAAGCGTTTTTGAAGTCTCTCTTCAACGATCTTCCATTCGGCAAGTGTGAGTCTCCGATAATGTATCGGGATACCCAAATACCTCATGAGAAATTGGCCTTGCCCATAGCCAAATAGGCTGGCATAGGCATCGACCTCATTAATAGCCTCACCAAAGCAAAACAACTCACTCTTATGGAAATTAATTTTGAGCCCAGATAATTGCTCAAATGCTGAGAGTATCAACTTGAGGTTTTGTGCTTTCTCCAAGTCATGTTCCATAAAAAGAATTGTATCGTCAGCATATTGAAGGATGGATAAACCCCCATCCACAAGGTGGGGAATAACTCCTTCAATGAGACCATCATTCTTCGCACGTTCGATCATAATAGCGAGCATATCAGCCACTATATTAAATAGCATTGGTGATAAGGGATCGCCCTGTCGAAGACCCTTAAATGTCTGAAAGTATCTGCCAACATCGTCATTGACTTTGATGGCAACGCTTCCTCCAGACACAAAATAATTAATCAACGCATGCCACTCAGCTGAAAAACCTTTCATTCGGAGTGTTTGTTGAAGAAAAGACCATTTAACTTTATCATATGCTTTTTCAAAATCTAATTTTAACAAAACCCCATTTAATTTTTTAGAGTGTAGTTCATGAACTGTTTCATGTAAAGTTACAACACCATCTAGGATGTTTCTACCTTGCATGAAAGCAGTTTGCGAAGCACGAACTACGACATCAGCAACCGTATTAAGTCTTATGGTGGCCACTTTTGTGAAATTTTTGAAACTAACGTTAAGTAGGCAAATGGGTATGTATTGTTGAATCCTTTCTGCCTCATGAACCTTAGGTAACAAAATTATCTCACCAAAATTAAGATGAAACAACTCTAATTGTCCAGCATGAAGAAAGCCGAACAATTCAAGTAAATCCCCTTTGATAGTATCCCAGAAAGTTTGGTAAAACTCAGCTCGGAAACCATCGGGTTCCGGTGCTTTATTGTGTTCCATTTGGAAAATTGCCTTTCTAACCTCATCTTCTGAATACTCGGCTGTTAGAAGGTCATTTTCCTCAGTGGAAATTTGGGGTTTCCTATCAAGACATCTTTAGTCTGAAACAGATGTATATAAGATTTTAAAATATAGATCAATTATTTTTCATTTCCTCTCTGCTATTTGCATCGGGGAGTTGGTTACCGACTAAAATACCGTGGTTAGCGGCCAGAATTCCCAGCCCCTTCGGTAAATGATTTTATCGTGCAAAAACTCTTGAACCATTTTAATTTGTGCTAGTTTGTTAGTCCAACCTAAACTGTATGTGCTCTCCCTCTGTTATAACCACGTGCCCCCCAAATCATTTATTGAAAACTTTTGTTTCCTCCTCCTCCAACCCTTACTTTAAAAATGTTTAGACATTCAAATTTTGAAATTTAAATTTTGTTTTGGAATCTCGTCCGGTATTTGACCAGTTAAACTCCGGTAACCTAGGTTACCGGATATCCTGCCCCCCTCCGAGATTTTTCTCATACCGGTACCCAAATCCTTGGAAGTAATACGTGCAGTAGTAGTTCGCTCTTAAAAAATGTCACATGACCACTCACTCATTCCCTCGAATTTGTTTTTTGGAAAGTGATATGCCTTGGTAGGCAATTGGCTCACTTGCATCTCTAGATCATTGTTGCAAATTCTTGCAGGCAGGAAATTAACATCTACAGGTCAGGACATTTGTTTCTTGGTATTTCCGGAGAGCGTCGTTTTGGTGGACGGGCTCAGTGGAGCCCGTTTTTTGAACCACAAAAAATTTCAAATTTCAAAGTTTCAAAAAAATTAAACAAAAATACCTGGTTCTAGACAACTTCATACACTACGATTGTACAAAATTTTAATTCAAAATACATTGTATTGTGTCCTCGATAAAAATAACAAAAAACCAGATCTGGGAGCATGAACAGTATAGATTTTTTTTCCTTTCAAATTTTGACAACTTTATCTTTTTTGCTGAGCCTACATGACAAGGTATTTCATATTGAAAAGTTGCACAATCATAGTGTATACAGTTGGCTATATCCAGATATTTTTTTTGAATTTTTTTAAAGATTTAAAATTTGAACTTTTTGGCATTTAAATAAAAGGGCTTCATGGTGCCCGGGTCCTAATAGCATTTTGCGGTATTTCCGGGACTAATCAAGCCGCAGAAGCCAATATGCTTGCGGTCGAATCCAAGTTCCAAGGGTGGTACACTGGTGCGTGGCCCATGCCATGCATGAGGGATCCCCTGACACGGCACGAGCCCTAGCTAGGAAATGGACACGATCTATCTTTGCCCCGCGCGCGCTGCCGAATCCGCCCGAGGTCGCGATCGGATCGGGTCGATCTCATCGTTTCGTCACCGGATCACGATTATTCTTCCCGGTCGTCACCACCAAGTTTTCCACGTACAGGACAACTGGACAGGGCGGGCCTTTTTCCCATGTTTGGCATGTACGAGTACCCGTGACTTGCTTCGATTTTACGTACGGCAAAATCTTAGCCGTTGCTGGCACGACCGGGCAGGGCCAAACTCGAAACACACATGCATGTGTGGCCGCTAGCAAAAACGACTCCAATGAACTTAGGGCATCTTCAACACATCGGAACCAAGGCGTCTGGCGTATCACCCATGTGCCCAAGCAATCCACTTACTAGATCGTCGTCTGTAGCTAGGCCCTTAAGGTCTGTGGCCTTTGTGGTTATATCTGGGGGTGATTTTGTTTGCGGTCACCAAGTTTCTTGGCACAGCCTCACATGTACCTTTGTTGCTTGTAATAGACGCCATTTGAAAAGTTGGGTAGGTAATTTCTCAGAGGACCCATTCTGAACGAAATGAGGGCAAATCAAATATTGCCGTGACTTCTCCCGTTTTGGGCCCATCGCGGTCCCGCATGTCAGTATTTCTCCGTAATGTGCCGAGCGAGTGGGTCCTGCTTGTCAGGTGTCTCCGTTATGTTGCCTCGTTAGTTGACAGTATGTCAACTTCACCTGCAACTCTTAGTACGAACAAATTCCCTTTCTTGTCCTTCCAACCCTAGACCCCCCTAGGTCGGAGTCGAATTCCGGCGGCGGCGCATGTCTACCAGCAGGAAACGAGAGGCACCATCGCCGCCAGGAGCGGCGATTGCTAGAGCTGCAAGCCAGGAAAGCAGCCAGATATCTTGCAACAAGCCAGCAGCGGGGAACAGCAAAAAGCAGAAAGCTTGCCCGACGGTGGTGGCACCGCCGACCAAGCGAAGAGCCGGCCCGGCGGTGGCGCCGCCGACCAAGAGCAATCGGAGCGGTAGCCCTCCGGCGTCGCTGGCGCGGCGCCGCCTGCAGATTGGAGGAAAAGAACAAATCCCAATGATGAACGGAATTGGGCCTTCTACTGTGAGTGTGAGCGCCAGAAAGCAGAGGTGAATATTTCAGATCCCACTCTTACATCCCGATAGCACTAAGATGTTTTATGGAACAGCAGGAGTAACTGTCAGTATCTGAACAATTGTAGAGAAGAAACTGACTGATTTTTATCATATGTTTTCCGAAATTGTGGTATTATTTTGTATGCAAGTAATCCTCAATCTCTATCAAACCAACCAACATGCAAACCCAAATTTTTTATCTTATGGAAGTCATCTCAAATTATGTTCAGATCTGAAGGCTCCAATTTATCCAAAAGCAGAAAACATACTTTTTGTCTTATGTTTTCCCAAATTGTGGTATGATTAGAGAGAAGCAACTAATTTGTATCTTTTGTTTCCCAATATTTTTGAGACAGCGATGATTCAGAGAACATATAAAAAATAAATGTCTGAGTGCATCAGTACATTGCTAGATTAGATTATGGCTTGGAGAGGTGTGTGGCTTCGCAGTCTGTGCAAATGAATGTGAATTGCAGTGAGATTGTGTCTGTTTCGCAGCTTGTTGACATTCTTCACGCTAGGATTCCTTAGGGATCCAAATAAAAGGCTAAGTTTGTGTGGATAAACATGAATCAGGTGTACGAACAACTTGAGCACTCCCATCAGCTATTACAGATTTGGGAGAAGTATAAGGATACTCGTCAGTTGGATCTCTTTGTTATGGTTGATGATGTTGATGCACCAGAAGCACAGTTAGGTGCCAAAGGTGTTGATCCAGATGGTGGTGCTCCCAGTGGTATGGATGCTTGTAAACTAGCAGCTATTGACCATTCACAAATGTATCTAATTGCTTTGCAAGTGGATCCTTACACTGCAGTACTAGATGATGGCCAAGAATTTGTTGTGCAGAACGATCATATGGAAATAATGGTAGATCCCAAGACAGTTACTGTTGACTAGATTCTTAAGCAGCTAAAGCGGAGATGTCCTTGGGGCCCTAATCAGCAGGCACGTTTACATTGGTGGCACTTTAAGAAGTGGGATTTCATCGAAATTGTTAAAGATGACGATCTCATGCAGGTTTTCCGAAGGAAGAAATTGAGTAAGGTATTTTTTTTGTTGTTGGCATTTCAGAAATGGTTGGAGATGATGAGACTGCTGTAGAGCTGTCATCTTGAAGTTTTGAGCTTCCCGCTTCATAGGTGCTGATATGTTACAGTGAGAAGTGTAACCCAATTCTGGTCACTATTTGATTCATCTCCTTCATTCTGCATCACTCTGTAAATGTTTGTGAGTATGCTGTAGCTGCTCCATGCAATAAGCTGTTGTATCTCAGAAAATGTTGTATCTCATA
This sequence comes from Dactylis glomerata, assembly GCA_007115705.1. Taxonomy (NCBI): domain Eukaryota; kingdom Viridiplantae; phylum Streptophyta; class Magnoliopsida; order Poales; family Poaceae; genus Dactylis; species Dactylis glomerata. Next base: position 3,474,473 of record QXEO01000222.1, read on the forward strand.
TTGTCTGCCTCAAACTTATTCTAAAAACTAGTGTGAATTTGTAATTTTATTGTAGAACTATGTTGAGAGAATGTAATAAATTCATTTCAGGGATATTGAGATGTTGTAATATATATTGACTGCTAAAATAATAAGCATTGTTTACATCACTTATTGTATTATATTACAAACAAATCATGTCATGTATCTACATGCCTTGTACTGTGTAGATTCACATTTGTAAAATACATTTCAAATTTTGAAGAGTAAAAATATGCATAATTGAAATATTAAAAACTAAAAATCAAATATTACAAAAAATACCAACTAGTAGGAGAGTGTCATTGTTCTGCATAATTTACCTGATTTATCCAGACTCAATTGCCAACTTATGTGTTATTTTCCTTTTGAAAGCGTATAAATTATTTATTTCCACTGAGGCATGGGTAGTAGGAGGCATGGGTAGTAGGCAGAACAAGATATTTATGTTCGAACTGACCGTTGAGTCACTACCCCCCCCCTTCTCTCTCCTTTCTCTAGTTCTACCCCCTCTCTCCTTCCTTCACCATGCCGTCTTGTAATGATGGCGACGATACAAGCTACGGCAGCGACAGCGGCAGCCTTCTCTCCGATTTCGACTACTGCCGGACCAATGTGAGTTCCTTTTATTCAAGGTGTTGGTTTATGGGGTAAGGTTTATGTGGTTAGGAATTTAGGTTTAGGTTTTGTTTTAGGTGCCGCATACCATCTACGACCCAGATTGGGATGGTTTGGCGATCGAGAGGGAGGCACCATGTGACCATGGGTTGAAACTAAGGAAATTTGTTGCCTTCGAAGGCACTAACATAGGGAAAAGGTTTATAGGCTACGCAAAGGAGGTTTGGATTATTTATATTGCAAAATTAATGTTTGAATAGCATTGTTCTCTCTTCATTTCACAGTTTCGTATATTTGTTATACTATGCTGTTGATCATTAGGATGGTCCGATGTGTGGAATAGTGGAGTGGATTGATCCGGAGTGGCCTGACGCATTGAGAAATATTTGGTCAAGTTATGGGAGTTGTATAAATCGAAAAGTATTGGGAGAATTAGTGATGCTTGTGCTGCTGCTGATGAATGTTACAAGCTATCACAGGATAAGAAGGAGCTCGAAGAAATAAACAACAATACGACCGAAGAACAATAGAAAACAATGACCGATAGGCAGGTGGGATCCATTTCGAAAAATCTTCTAGATATTCAGATCTTTCTGAAGCTCAAGGCAGAAAAGCAGAGGGACCAGCTGAAGGAGGAGAAAAAAAGGCGGGAGAACTGCATTGCAGATCTCTTGAAGCAAGCAGCAGTTAATAAGGACAAGTTAGATAGATTGAAACATATTTTTAGATGAATAAGTTATGTCTATGTAATTCAGCATTTCAAGTTATCTAAAAGCAATAGCGTACCTACAACAATTGATTCCATATAACAGAGAGCATTAACGCAACATCATAGTTCAGTTAATATTTCACTACTAGTTCAGATAACATAAGATTCAGGCTAGTTAACACAAAGGTCAGACATACAGGACGATGAAATATAGTGCGCAGACTACATCGTATCTCCTCTTACTTGGAGGCAATCTGATCCTGCTGGAGGCGCTCGAACTCATTGATCTTGGCTTTCAGCATGATATTCTCCTTCTCAACAGCCTCGAGCAGACCGGCTGATTTGCGAGTGCTCTCGGTCATCAGCTTCAAGAGATCTCTGGACTTGTGTCTGGCCTCATAGGCTTCCACGGTCCTCTCGCTCTGCTTGATCTGCTCTTTGAGGCCCTTGGTGATTTGCACACGAAGGTCGCTACACGTGGCATTTAGCTTCAGATTTTCCACCTCCAGCGCCTTGATGGTCAACCTATCCTTGTCCAGCAACATTTTCATCTGCTCCTGCGTCTTCACAAGGTAGTCCATATGCCCCGATAGCAAGCTTTTCGCAGCCGTAAGCTTGTCAACCTCATGCGCCAAAGTTCGGGATTTCTCCTTCTCCTGATCCAAATGTGAGCCTAGGCTAGCACAGTGCAGCTCGAGGGAATGTTTCTCGACCAGTTGGCTCTGTATGTTGACATTCAGTGCGGCCACATCTGCCTCGATCTTCTCCTTTGCTTCCTACACTAGAGTTTAGGGCATGCAATAAAAGAGATCAATGCTAATACTGCCTCTTTTCACAAATATATAGTTATTTTTATAGTTTTCAAAGTAAACTAGATACAGTTAACAATGAGTGAATCTATACACTGAATCTATACAGATCTACATGCGTAGCACCTTGCCGCATTGCCAAAGGCAGGTTATGAACAATGGTAAACGGGCTTGATCAGCAAGTAGACTAGATGGCATGCGATTACCTTGCTTAGCCGAGGAATGGGCTTGATCAGGAAGTCCATTGACGGGTCCATGGTCTTCATGGGCAGCTTCTTATCCGTCGATTTTGGGGGCCTAAAAAATCAAATAGGTTATGAAGTTGGAAAGAACAAACAAACGGAAGATCAAGGCATCGTTAACCCAAAACCTAGTCGGGAGAGACAACGTCCCCCTCGTCCGTTGGTGCGCATAAAGAGAGGATGGCTTCGGCATGACTGATTAGGCTGCTTGCATGGAGATCTGCCTGCCGGCGGGTTAACTCCTTCCTCTCCGCCGCCCTAGTCTTGACCCCATCGGTCTTCAACGCCGGTCGAGTCCGCTTCTTGGGAGGCATGGTTCGTCGTAGAATGGAGGGAGGGGCAAGGAAGGCAGGAGGAAAAAGAGGAAGTGGGTTTCTGTAGAATAGTGCTACCCGGTCAAGGACCAGCTTCAGCTGACCACCGTGTCCTTGCCTCCTGGGCACCATCTCAAGCAATCTCGGCCGTCCGTTTGAATCTAAGCGTACCCCTTGGTACCTTGTCAACGAAGGGTCACCGTAGGTACGAACGAATAGGAAGCAGTAGCCCCTTGCTTTTTCACTGCGCACTGCCACGATGGGACTAGGCATTGAACTCCATGGGACTCTGCATTGGGTCCAAGCTAAGTGGCGACACGACGCGCACGCCCAGCCGGACATGTACATCTATCTCCTCACCCGGCGTGCATCCATGCCCGTGATTTTTTTTTGGCAAAAAAATTCATTATATGGCAGCAGGCCGAGATAATTCCTAACCTCCTGGATTTGGCACTTATGACCCACAAGTATAGGAGGTGTAAATTAGTACTTTCGATAAATAAGAGTGTCGAACCCAACGAGGAGCAGAAGGTGTTGACTAGTGGTTTTGATCAAGGTTTCACTGTAAATACTAGCAAACGGGTTTTCAGGGGTATTTGGTAATGCAAATAAATAAAGTGTGAATAAATAAAAGACAGTAGTAATAATTGTAGCAAGTGGCCCAATCCTTTCTTCAGCAAAGGACAAGCTGGTTGTGTAACTTATAATAACTAAACGTTCTCGAGGACACACGGGAGTTTCTGTCAAGAGCTTTCGCTTCATACCGCTAAGTAGACTTTATTGGTATGATAAGTGTTATGGGGGTGAACCTGTGCTAGCGCACTACCCTTACTAGGATAAATACACACTTGTGATTATACCCCTTGCAAGCATCCGTAAATACAAGAAAGTAATTAAGATAAATCTAACCACAGCTTTAAACTCTAAGATCCTACGCTCCCTGGTGCAATGGCTTCCCAACGGAGGTTTAGGTTTCTGTCACTCCAGCAACCCCATAATTAGTAGCCAAATACACAATGCATCTCACTAGGCCCATAAATGGTGAAGTATCATGTAGTTGACGTTCACATGAGACCACTAGTGAAATAGCATCACAACAATATCAAACCATTAAATATTTCTCAACAATAATTCACTACTAACATCTTGAATTCTCCCATGTCCTCAAGAACTAAACGAACTACTCACAAGACATCATATGGATCATGATCAGAGGTGAAATAATGGTAAGTAACAATCTGAACATAAACCTTAATTCAACGGTTCCACTCAATAGCATCAACTACAAGAGTAATAAAAACCGGGAAAGTTTCCCCTAAGAATATAACAAGATCCAACTCAAGATGTTATAGCGGGATGGCGTGGTGATGGTGGAGATGAAGGTGCTGGTGATGATGATGATCCCGATGAAGTCTGGTGCGATGGTGATGACGATGGCGACGATCTCCCCTCTCCGGGAAGGAATTTCCCCGCTAGATTTCTGCCTGCCGGAGAGCTTTTCTCTCTCTGGTGTTTTCCGCCCCGCAGAGTCGGCAGTGTGTATCTCTGAGTCCCCCCTGACTTAGGTTTTCGGGGACGATGAAGTACGCGAAGGGGCGAGACCAGAAGTGGGCCAGGGCGCCCTCACACAGGGCCAGCGTGGCCAGGGGCCAGGCCACGCCCCCTATGTGTGAGGCTGCCCTCTGGCTCCTCTCGACTCCCCCTTCTGGCTTCCGGAGTCTTTTGGTAAAATATAATTTTCTGGTATTTTTCTGGAATTTTCCTGATCTTCCAAAATATGGTGTCTTGACGGTCCTTTTCCAGCAGAATCCTGACTCCGGCAGCAAATCCTCCAATGATCATCAAACATGTAAAAACAGAGGAAATAACATAAGTATCATCTCTAAATATGAAATATATCAATGAATAACAGTAAATTATGATACAAAATAGTGATGCAAAATGGACGTATCAACCCCCCCAAGCTTAGACCTCGCTTGTCCCCAAGCGAAAACTAAACTCGGTAAACATGACCACAGGTTTATGGAGTGAAGTGTCGATAATCAAAATACGGACAAGAAGCATCACATTCACCAAAGCACAAATTATAATAGACAGCAACTCCCCTTTATAATATATAACCTTGCAATAAGTAAAAGGGAATCACAAGTAAAGATGCACAAAGTAAACTATAATTGGTGATGGCAAACCTTAGTTCTTGGTCAAAGAATGATGAACAAGCTATTCTTTCTATTGAATGGAGCCTTTTAAAACAGAGCTAATATAGCAAAGACCATATGCTCAATAAAACAAACAATTTGCATTCATAGAAAGCTTTCAAAGATATATTCCTTCAGACAAAAGCATTGTACAAAACAAAGAAGATAGTAAATATGATTAAACGGATCAACATATGAATGAGTGAAACATAACAACTCAAATGCTTGCTTGAGATAGAGGGGAATAGGTTGACTCAACATAAAAGTAAAAGATAGGCCCTTCGCAGAGGGAAGCAGGGATTAAACATGTGCTAGAGCTTTTCATTTGCAAAACAGAGGTAAAAAGTTATTTTGAGAGGTGGTTGCTTTTGTCAACGACTAGCAACGGAGTTCTTAATATCTTCCATACTAAACAAGTGAGAGCGGTTCCGAGATGTTTGATTAATTAGCACATTGGTGCTCTTTTATAGCTTGGCACTCCTCCCCACCTTTTTCCTTTCTCAAACCATGGCTAACCGATTCCATCGGGTGCCAACCAACTTTCACATACCATGGAGGAGTGCTCTTTTTCTTTTCTTTTTGAGATTATAATGGTCTGACCAGCTCCCTTGCAAAATTAGTGACGAGAAGATGAAGCTGCCTAGTCGAGGGGTACTTAATTTAGTATGGAAGAAAACAAACCCATCCATTATGTCCTCATGAGCTAAAAACAGTGGCACAAAATGAGAAGTATTTGAAGGTTTTTGAAAGGTAGCACATGAAAATTTACTTGGAATGGCTTAAAATACCATGCATAGGAATTTATAGTGGACTCTTTGGAGGTGACTTGGCTTTTGGGATTTGGATGCATGAGAAGTATTCCCTCTCAGTACAGATTTTTGGCTAGGAAGGCTGGGTAGCAAGCATGAGAATTGCATGAAACAAACATACATACATATAATAAGAATAATCATGCAAACTCCCTTGAAGGTACAATGATTTTGACTTTGAGAATAACATTGCTTATAAGCCAAACATGAAGGGTAAACTGAAGTGATGTAGCTACAAACACTTCTTTATTCTTTTCTACTCATACCTCAAGGTAATGATGCTACTGACCAAGCTAAGTTTGCCAACACCAACTAAATTTACTCATGCTCCCAAAGTGATACCAATACTAATCAACAAGACTAGTCGTATAAGAGAGATTGCAAACTAAAATAAAGTGCGTGGAAAGTAAATGATAGAACTTCTCATTAATATTTCATTACCGCAACTCACACCAAGGGATACATAGATAACCAACTAAGGAGGATACTTCCACACTGCGAACTATTCTATAGGATAATTTCTCTATTCATGATATGACTCTACTTGAAAAGTAAATGAGTAAAAGGTAATGATGTGATACCGCGGCACTCCCCCAAGCTTGGAACAAGCCAAGGGGATGCCTATACCGATGATGAATTACTCTTTTGGTGGTAGTGGAAGCAGCCTTGGATTAAAAAATATTCCAGCATCCGGCGAAGCCTGAGGTTCTCTTCTTGAAGCATCTCTATTTCCTTCTCCAGCACTCGATATTGAGCGCAAAAATCCTCAGTGACCAGCATACCCTCTTTAATCACAGGCATGGAGTTTAGATCCAAAGCGTGTAGTGTTGGTCCCTGCATATCATGAGAAAAGATACGTCTAGCTTTAGTTGGTCCTTCAAAAGCAGGGTTTCTTGGCCTCGGCCTTCCAGTCTCCTGCTCCTTCTTCCACTCGGGGTCTTGGCGATCATCCTCCCTGGGCCTTTTGCCCTTGTCGTCGCTTGAAGAGGCCATGGTGCTCTCAAAACTTAAGATCAACTCCTGACAGAAATAGCTCGAAACAAAACACGACAAGAAAACGATATATAGACCTCGGGGACTCTGGGGGGTTAAATAGGCGAAAATTATACATCAAAACAAAATCACAGGAGGAAACCGGGACGAAAACGAGTTCCGGGGTGCTCTCACACCAGGGCAGCGCGGCCAGAGGTGGGCCCGCGCCTCCTGTGTGTGTGGAGCACACGGACTCCTTTTCCTGCCCATTTTCGTCTCGTGATTTTTCATATTTAGTAAAAATATAAAAAATAATAAAGGAAGAGTTTTTCGCGAAACCTCTCTGACTAGAACTGTTACCTATTCAAAAACGAACTCTGCAGGTACCTGCAATTTGTCTTGGATGAATTCTTTTGGAGAAACCGTTTCAATTACATCAACATCTTCATTATAAGAATCTCCAGTAATATAATGTTTGAGTCTTTGCCCATTCACCACTTGTGTAGGGTCATCTTTCAAAGAAGCAATCTTTATTGCACCTGAGCGGTATACTTCAATAATAACATATGGTCCTTCCCATTTAGAGAGTAATTATCCTGCAAAAAATCTGAGACGAGACCTATACAATAGAACTTTCTCACCAACATGAAACTCTCTTTTAAGAATTCTCTTGTCATGCCATTGCTTGACTTTTTCTTTGAAAAGTCTGGCATTCTCATATGCTTCGTTTCTCCACTCATCTAGAGAACTCAAATCAAGTAACCTTTTCTTACCAGCTAATTTAAAATCTCTATTAAGCTCTTTTACTGCCCAAAAAGCTTTGTGTTCTAATTCTAAAGGCAAGTGACACGCTTTTCCATAAACCATCTTATAAGGAGACATTCCCATGGGGTTCTTATAAGCAGTTCTATAAGCCCATAAAGCATCATTTAACTTAGTAGCCCAGTTTTTTCTAGATCTATTAACAATCTTCTGCAAGATAGACTTGATTTCTCTGTTTGAAAGCTCCACCTGCCCACTAGTTTGGGGATGATAAGCAGAAGCAATTCTATAATTAACATCATATTTAGCAAGAGGTTTTCTAAAACTACCATGAATAAAATGAGAACCTCCATCAGTCATAAGATATCTAGGCACACCAAACCTAGGAAAAATAACATCTTTAAGCATTTTTAACGAGGTCTCACCATTGGCACTCTTTGTAGGTATGGCTTCTACCCATTTAGTAACATAATCAACAGCAACAAGTATGTGGGTATAGCCTTTTGAAGGAGGAAAAGGACCCATAAAGTCAAATCCCCAACAATCAAACGGTTCAATAACAAGAGTGTAATTCATAGGCATTTCATTGCGTCTAGAAATATTACCAACTCTTTGACATTCATCACAAGATAAAACATACCTTCTAGCATCTTTAAAGAGGGTTGGCCAATAAAAACCTGATTGTAGAACCTTCTGTGCGGTTCTATCTCCAGCATGATGCCCTCCATAAGCACTGCCATGGCATTTTCTTAATATCTCTTGTTGCTCATATTCCGGTACACATCTTCGCATAATACCATCAACTCCTTCTTTATATAAATGTGGGTCATCCCAAAAGTAATGCCTCAAATCATAGAAGAATTTTCTTCTTTGCTGAGCTGTAAAAGTTGGAGGCAGATACTTGGAAACAATAAAGTTAGCATAATCAGCATACCAAGGAAGGTCTCGCGAAGTTACATTTACAGCAGCTAACTGTTCATTTGGAAAACTATCATTAACAGGAATAGGATCAAAAGAAATGTTTTCCAATCTAGACAAGTTGTCAGCCACAGGATTTTCAGCACCTTTCCTATCTACGATATGCAAATCAAATTCTTGTAAGAGCAACACCCATCTAATAAGCCTAGGCTTAGCATCCTTCTTAGTCATAAGATATCTAATAGCAGCGTGATCAGTATGAATAGTAACTTTAGAATCAACAATGTAAGATCTAAACTTATCACATGCAAAAACAACAGCAAGAAACTCTTTCTCAGTGGTAGCATAATTTTTTTGAGCAGCATCAAGAGTCTTACTAGCATAATGAATAACATTCAACTTATTATCTACGCGCTGTCCAAGAACAGCACCTATAGCAAAATCACTAGCATCACACATAATTTCAAAAGGTAAGTTCCAATCAGGTGGTTGAACAATAGGAGCAGTAGTTAAAGCCTTCTTAAGAGTTTCAAAAGCTTCCTTACAATCATCATCAAAGACAAATGGTACATCTTTTTGAAGAAGATTAGTAAGAGACTTTGAAATCTTAGAGAAATCTTTAATAAACCTCCTATAGAAACCAGCATGACCAAGAACACTACGAATACCTTTAACATCTCTGGGACAAGGCATTTTCTCAATTGCCTCCACTTTTGCTCTGTCAACTTCAATACCTCTTTCAGAAATTTTATGTCCAAGGACAATTCCTTCATTCACCATAAAGTGGGATTTCTCCCAATTAAGAACAAGGTTAGTTTCTTTGCACCTCTGCAAAACTTTATCAAGGTTGTGCAAACAGTTATCAAAAGAAGTTCCATAGATGGAAAAATCGTCCATGAAGACCTCCACAATTTCCTCACAAAAACCATGAAAAATAGCAGACATGCATCTTTGAAAAGTAGCAGGAGCATTGCATAAACCAAACGGCATACGTCTATAAGCATAAGTTCCATAAGGACAAGTAAAAGTGGTTTTCTCTTGATCTTCCTTTTTAACAGCAATTTGAGAAAAGCCAGAATAACCATCAAGGAAACAAAAATGAGTTTTCTTAGATAACCTTTCTAACATCTGATCTATAAACGGTAAAGGATAATGATCTTTCTTAGTAACTTTGTTTACCTTCCTATAATCAATGCACATCCTATAACCAACTACTACCCTTTGAGGAATATGCTCGTTGTTCTCATTAGGCACAACAGTCATACCTCCTTTCTTAGGAACACAATGAACAGGACTAACCCATCTACTATCAGCAATAGGATAAATAATACCAGCATCAAGGAGCTTTAATACCTCATTTCTTACCACATCCTTCATCTTGGGAATTAAGCGGCGTTGATGCTCCACAACTGGCTTCGCGTCTTTCTCCATATTAATGGCATGCTGACATAAAGTGGGGCAAATTCCTTTTAAATCATCAAGAGTATATCCCATAGCTCCTCGGTGTTTCCTCAATATCTTCAATAATCTTTCTTCTTCCTTTCCTGAAAGTTTAGAACTAATAATAACAAGATATATTTTCTTTTCATCAATATAAGCATATTTAAGATTATCAGGCAAAGTCTTTAATTCAAAAACAGGATCTTCCTTAGGCGGCAAAGTGGTACCAAGATCCTCCACAGGTAAATTATGCTTAATTAGCGGTTGTTGACGAAGGAAAATGTCGTCAATCCCTTCTCTTTCCTTACTGAAAACATCACTTTCATGATCTTCCATAAATTGCTGCAAAGCATTATTAGGAGCAAGAGCAATAGAAGCAAGCTGCTCAACTCGAAAATTTTCATTAGGCGTTTCATTTACATAAGAAGTCTTAGCAAACTTAGAAAAATTAAACTCATAAGACTCTCCATTAAACTTAGTGAAAATTTTCTCCTTCTTACAGTCTATCGCAGCACCACAAGTATTCAAAAAGGGTCTACCAAAAAAATAATGGGACAAGTTTTACTAGCCTCTTTACCAAGTACTAGAAAATCAGTGGGGTATTTATTCTTCCCGCAAAGAACTTCCACATCGTGAACAATACCAAGAGGCCAAACAGTCTCTCTGTTAGCAAGTTGAACAACCACATCAATATCTTCAAGTTCACAAGCGCCAATCTCGTGCATAATTTCTTTGTAAAGTTCTAAAGGAATAGCGCTTGCACTAGCACCAATATCACATAAACCATAATAGCAATGATCTCCAATCCTGACAGAAATAACAGGAATACTTGTTTTCCTATGCCTTTTAGGATGTGAGAGAATGTTAGAAGCATCTTCACAAAAGAGAATATATTCATCCCCTACATCTTTAGTAACAAGATCCTTCAATATAGCTACAGGAGACTTAATAGTAATTTGCTCATCAGGTTCTGCAGCTTTCTTAGTACTTTTATTAGACACACTTACCAAAGTAGAATACTTCTTTACCTTAGCAGGGAAAGGTGTCTTCTCAAAATAAGGTTCAGGGACAATGCTATCAACAGTACAAACTTCAGTAGCTGCAGCAGGAATATGACTAATGGAATCTTTATAAGGTGCATGATATTTGTTCCAATCTTTCTTTGGAACATCAAGATAAGAGGCAAAGGCCTTAAGACAATTAGCAAGTATTTGTGAATCAAGACCATAAGCAGTGCTAACACTATGAAAGTCATCGGTTCCCATAAAAGTTTTAATGCATTCATAATCATAGTTTATACCTGACTTCCTACCTTTGTCGTTTTCCCATCCTTCAGCATTCTCTCGTATACGGTCAAGAAGTTTCCACTTAGCATCTTCTTTCATATGAGTAAATGATCCAAAGCAAGAAGCATCCAAATAATCCTTATCAGGAAGAGCAAGCCGCGCATAAAAATTATCAACAACAATATTATTGGGGAGCTCATGAATGGGGCATTTGAGCATTAGTAACTTCAATCTCCCCCACGCTTGGGCAATACTCTCTCCATCATGAGGCCAAAAATTATATATTCGATTACGGTCTTTATGAATTTCACTTGGAGGATAAAACTTGGAATAAAATAGAGGTACAATGTCCTCCCATGCCATAGATGGACCATCTTGGAGCAGTCGATACCACTCCTCAGCTCTGCCTTTCAATGATAAAGAGAATAGCTTCTTCTTGACCTGGCTTGGTGAAATACCTGCACACCTGAACAACTCGCATAATTCATGTATAAATAGTAAGTGATCACCCGGATGGATAGTTCCATCTCCTGAATAGCAGTTATCCATGACACGCCCAACAATTTTCATAGGTATTTTAAAAGGATCAACTTCAGCAGGTGGTGGTGGTGGTGGTGGTTCATCCACATGTGTAGCAGTGGTAGAAGTGTTCCCAAATAGGAAACCAAATGGAGAGTTCTCCATAGCAGAATAAAATAAAAATAAAAGACAAAAATAAAAACAATACTCACAGTGACGGTTACCTTTACCAATTCCACTCTTCAATAGCGCTTCACTCCCCGGCAACGGCGCCAGAAAATAGTCTTGATGACCCACAAGTATAGGGGGTGTATCGTAGTACTTTCGATAAATAAGAGTGTCGAACCCAACGAGGAGCAGAAGGTGTTGACTAGTGGTTTTGATCAAGGTTTCACTGTAAATACTAGCAAACGGGTTTTCAGGGGTATTTGGTAATGCAAATAAATAAAGTGCGAATAAATAAAAGACAGTAGTAATAATTGCAGCAAGTGGCCCAATCCTTTCTTCAGCAAAGGACAAGCCGGTTGTGTAACTTATAATAGCCAAACGTTCTCGAGGACACACGGGAGTTTCTATCAAGAGCTTTCGCTTCATATCGCTTAGTCTTTATTGGTTTGATAAGTGTTATGGGGGTAAACCTGTGCTAGCGCACTACCCTTACTAGGATAAATACACACTTGTGATTATACCCCTTGCAAGCATCCGCAAATACAAGAAAGTAATTAAGATAAATCTAACCACAGCCTTAAACTCTAAGATCCTACGCTCCCTGGTGCAATGGTTTCCCAACAGAGGTTTAGGTTTCTGTCACTCCAGCAACCCCACAATTAGTAGCCAAATACACAATGCATCTCACTAGGCCCATAAATGGTGAAGTATCATGTAGTCGACGTTCACATGACACCACTAGTGAAATAGCACCACAACAATATCAAACCATTAAATATTTCTCAACAATAATTCACTACTAACATCTTGACTTCTCCCATGTCCTCAAGAACTAAACGAACTACTCACAAGACATCATATGGATCATGATCAGAGGTGAAATAATGGTAAGTAACAATCTGAACATAAACCTTAATTCAACGGTTCCACTCAATAGCATCAACTACAAGAGTAATCAACACCGGGAAAGTTTCCCCTAAGAATATAACAAGATCCAACTCAAGATGTTACAGCGGGATGGCGTGGTGATGGTGGAGATGAAAGTGCTGGTGATGAAGAAGAAGATGATGATCCCGATGAAGTCCGGTGCGACGGTGATGACGATGGCGATGATCTCCCCTCTCCGGGAAGGAATTTCCCCGGTAGATTTCTGCCTGCCGGAGAGCTTTTCTCTCTCTGGTGTTTTCTGCCCCGCAGAGGTGGCTGTGTGTATCTCTGAGCCCCCCCCCCATGATTTAGGTTTTTGGAGACGATGAAGTACGCGAAGGGGCGAGACCAGAAGTAGGCCAGGGCGCCCTCACATAGGGCTAGCGCGGCCAGGGGCCAGGCCGCGCCCCCTATGTGTGAAGCTGCCCTCTGGCTCCTCTCGACTCCTCCTTCTGGCTTCCGGAGTCTTTTGGTAAAATATAATTTTTTGGTATTTTTGTGGAATTTTCCTGATCTTCCGAAATATGGTGTCTTGACGGTCCTTTTCCAGCACAATCCTGACTCCGGCAGCAAATCCTCCAATGATCATCAAACATGTAAAAATAGAGGAAATAACATAAGTATCATCTCTAAATATGAAATATATCAATGAATAACAGTAAATTATGATACAAAATAGTGATGCAAAATGGACGTATCAGGCACCCCTGGTAGGTCCCCCACCCATGAAAAATAGAGTCGTGATGTTTTGCACACTGCCCTTGGTGGCTCCTTCACAAAAAAGCACCTGTTTGGACCCCTCCGGGCACCTAAAAAATGGGAAATGCATTTTTTATGTGGAAACTGAAAAAACACTAGTTGCAATAGTTGTTGGGAATGCAAAGATGCACATCTCCACCAAAAATTGGACCATGGTTCCCCAGTTTGCTGTGGAACTTGCACAAACCATGGTCACCTTGAAAGGAAGACCAAGAGAACTCCTGCCTGGAAGCACCTCTTTGTGAAAGAGTCCACATGTGAACCCTTGGGATGCCATGTTTGGTATTTTTCCTAGGTGATGCATCACTCACCATGACTCCATGCACTGTTTTTCCATTTTTTGATTTTCTCGGAATTCCCCAGGGCCCCCTTCGAGATCTAGGTCAGACTCATGGTGCCATCGATGTCTGCCAGGTGGGGTGGGAACCATGGTTTGGTCTTGGTTCTAGGGTCCCACACCCCCAGGGGACCTCCCTGTATTTTTTCCCTATTTTTCTGGTGTGCATTTCTTGTAGCGCCAGTGCAAAATTGGATTAAAATGGATTTAGGGCAAAAATAATTCATTATATGGCAGCAGGCCGAGATAATTCCTAGCCTCCTGGATTTGGCACCCCTGGTAGGTCCCCCACCCATGAAAAAAGAGTGGTGATGTGATACGTCTCCAACGTATCTATAAATTTTGATGCTCCATGCTTGTTTTTACACCATTTGCCTACTGTTTCGTTACACTTCGCGGTACTTTTATGCATTTTCCGGAACTAACCTATTAACAAGTCGCCACAGTGCCAGTTCCCTGTTTTATGCTGTTTTTGTGTTTCAGAAGTGATACACAAGAAATATTCTCAGAATTGGACGAAACAAGTTCCTGAAGTCTTATTTTTCCCGGAAGCTTCCAGAGATCCGAAGAGGAGACGGAGTGGAGCCACGAGGTGGCCACACACTAGGGCGGCGCGGCCTAGGCCCTGGTCGCGCCCCCTACGTGTGAGACCGCCTCGGTCCACTTCTGACGATGCCCCTTCGCCTATAAAGACCCCCCGACGGAAAAAACCTAAGGACCCGATCAATTTTCCAGAACATATCGCGATCCACCGCCGCCGTCGACCCGAAGATCGGGAGGGTCCAGAAGCTCTTCCCGGCACCCTGCCGGAGAAGGGAATCGCCACCGGAGGTCTTCTTCATCGCCATGCTTGCCTCCGGAGTGATGAGTGAGTAGTCTACCTTGGACTATGGGTCCATTGCAGTAGCTAGATGGTTGTCTCCTCCACCATGTGCTTCATGTTTAGATCTCATGAGCTGCCCTACATGATTGAGATCATCGTTATGTAATTCTACATGTTTGGTTTGTTGGGATCCGATGAATATTGGTGTTTTGATTGAGTTGCTATACTGAAATATATCTTTTGTTATCTCTATGTTGTTTATGATCTTGCATGCTCTCCGTTGTTAGTAGCTATCTTGGCCGAGTAGTTGCTAGTGACTCCAAGAGGGGGTATTTATGCTCGATAGTGGGTTCATGCCTCTATTTAATCTGGGGGAGTGATAGAAACCTCTAAGGTTGTAGATGTGCTATTGCTACTAGGGAGAAAACAACATTCATATGCTCAAGGGCATATGCTTTGTTTACATTACACACTTTGCTTTATGCAATTATCTGTTGTTCGCAACTTAATACTTGTGGAGTTCTCGGATTGATTCGCCACAAGTGGATTATTAGTCATAGATGCAGTTGGATGGCGGTCTATGTATTTGGTTGTATTGTGTGCAGGTTCCATATTGCTGCTCGCAAAGCAAAGCTTGGACGAGTCGCCACATATAAATTGTTCGAAGCTGTCCTAAGCCAGTCTGCATCACCTTCAGTCGTATTGTCTGCTCTTCTCCTGATCGACATACCTTGGTTTCTTAACTGAGGGAAAATCTGCTGCTATATTCATCACAACTTCCTCTTGGGGTTCCCAATGGGCTGGTCATTCACCACGCATCAAGCAACAAAATTTTCAGGCGCCGTTGCCGGGGAAGAGTGGAAGACCTCTGCAAGGGGAGTTTTTTGCACACACATCCTTTACTTTGTTTTATTGTTTTGCTTTACTTTATTTTTACTTGCATTGTTTTATATCAAAAATCCAAAAAATTAGAATCCTTCGTAGTTGTTTTACTTATCTACTTTTAGTTTTGCTAAAATGGCTAATCCTGAAAACACCAAGTTGTGTGACTTCACTAGCACGAACAATAGTGATTTTATCTGCACTCCTATTGCACCACCTGCTCCTGCTGCGAACTTTTATGAGATTAAGCCTGCTTTGTTGAACCTTGTTATGAAAGAGCAATTTTCTGGTGCTAGTACTGAAGATGCTGCAGCTCATCTCAACAATTTTGTTGAGCTATGTGAGATGCAGAAATATAAGGATGTAGAAAGTGATATTATTAAGCTCAAGTTGTTTCCTTTTTCTTTGAGAGGAAAAGCTAAAGATTGGTTGTTGTCTTTGACTAAGAATAGTATTGATTCATGGGCTAAGTGTAAGGATGCTTTCATTGGTAGATATTATCCTCCTGCTAAAATTATATCTCTGCGTAGCAATATTATGAAGTTTACTCAGTTTGATAATGAACATGTTGCTCAAGCTTGGGAAAGAATGAAATCTATGATAAAGAATTGCCCCACTCATGGACTGACTACTTGGATGATTGTCCAAACTTTTTATGCAGGACTGAATTTTTCTTCGAGGAACCTACTTGATTCAGCTGCTGGAGGCACTTTTATGTCCCTTACCTTGGGCGCCGCAACAAAGCTACTTGACAACATGATGGTAAATTATTCCGAATGGCACACCGAGAGAGCTCCACAAGGTAAGAAGGTAAATTCTGTTGAGGAAACCTCTTCCTTGAGTGATAAGATTGATACCATTATGGCTATGCTTGCTAATGATAGGACTCATGTTGATCCTAATAATGTTCCTTTAGCCTCTTTGGTTGCTCAAGAAGAGCATGTTGATGTGAACTTCATTAGAAACAATAATTTTAACAACAATGCTTACAGGAACAATTTTGCTAGTAACAATTATAGGCCGTATCCTTCTACCAATGGTAATGGTTATGGTAATTCTTATGGTAATTCCTACAACAACACTAGGGCCGCGCCCTCTGAACTTGAAGTCATGCTCAAAGACTTCATTGTAAAACAATCCGCTTTTAACAAGTCTGTTGAGGAAAAGTTAGGTAAAATTGATATTCTTGCTTCTAAAGTTGATAGCCTTGCTCATGATGTTGAAATTATGAAATTAAAAGTGTTGCCTAATGATGTGAAAGAGAACAATGTTTTTGCTACTGCTAATGCTATTCAAGTTGGAATTGATGAAAATGTTAGATTGTTAGCGGAATTGCATGCCAGGTGGGAAAGAGAAGATGAGATGGCTATAGAGATGAAGGTATGTACTATTACTACCTCTAATGATGTTGCTCCTAATGCTAGCAATCCTCTTACTTTGATTGGTGTAGAGAAAACTCCCACTCCTTGTGTTAAAAAGCCTAAAACTACCAAAACTTTTTCTCAAAAGAGTGCTGAAATTTTTCGGAGTGTAGGAGATGATAGCTCTATTTCTTTTAATGATTTTGATGTTGATGGCTGCAATATATCTGAAGTTATTTTGTTCTTGCAAAAGCTTGCTTTGACTCCCAATGCTAGTTCCTTAAATATTGCTTTTACTAAGCATATTACCAATGCTCTCATGAAAATTAGGGATGAAAAGTTGCAGCAAAAAGCTTCCGTTCCCAAGAAGTTAGAAGATGGTTGGGAACCCATCATTGATATGCATGTTAGTGGTTTTGATTTCCATGCTTTATGTGATCTAGGTGCTAGTATTTCTATCATGCCTAGAAAGATTTATGACATGCTTGACTTACCACCGCTTGAAAAGTGTTATTATGATGTTCCTATTGCTGATGTTGCTAAGAAGAAACCTTTGGGAAGGATTAATGATGTTCTTATTGTGGTTAACAATAACCTTGTTCCCGTTGATTTTCTTGTTATGGACGTTGAATGCCATGCTTCATGTCCTATTATTTTGGGAAGACCCTTTCTTCGAACTGTAGGTGCCATCATTGATATGAGGGAAGGCACCATCAAATATCAATTCCCACTAAAAAAGGTATGGAACACTTTCCTAGGAAAAGAAAGAAATTACTTTTTGACTCTATTCTTAGAGCAAATTATGAGCTTGATGCTTCATCACTTGATGTTACTTGATTCGCAATTTTCTGCGCCTAGCTCAAAGGCGTTAAAGAAAAGCACTCTTGGGAGATAGCCCAATGTTTTCTTTTCAGTACTTTTTCTTTTATTTGAGTCTTGGAAGTCATTACTATTGTAATGACCGCTCCTTATCCTTTTTATTTTATTTTTGTGCCAAGAGAAGCCTCTAATTTGAGTGAGGTAAGATTTGGGGATGTTGCTGTCCTGAAACTGTTTTCGGTGCTGCACCGTAAAAATTCGTATAAATCCTCTGTATATCTTTTCGACCTGCGATTTCTTGTGCATATGCCCCAGGTTATATCCAAACTTTCATTAGTTGAACGCTTTTTGATTTGAGCAACAGAAAATCCCTCAAAAATTTGACCTTTGTCAGCTGTTCTGTTTTGACAGATTTCTACCAATATTTATGTTTGCCGCTTAATCGCTTTCTTTTGAGTTCTTTCGATCACGGAACTTTTGGGAAAGTTGATACAGTAGTATATTCTATATATGTGGTGGTTTTGGGTTGAAACCTGAAGCAAAAAGAGGTTGATTATAAGTTATGCTTACACTAATGTTGCTAATAGAATTGTGTTTAGTTTTGTATGAAGGAAGTTTTCAAGTGTAGAGATTGGAGAATGATGAGATGAGTTGAAGAATGGACAAAAGCTCAAGCTTGGGGATGCCCATGCATCAACCCAAGAAATATCCAAGAAGTACAAGCATCAAAGCTTGGGGATGCCCCCGAGGCACCCCTTCTTCATCGGCAAAAATTAGGTCACCTTTCAAAACACTATATTTTTATTGCTTCATGCACTATGTGTTTTTCTTGGAGCGTCAGTTGTTTTAGTTTTCTTAGTTAGCTTAGTTTTGTTTGCTGCAATAAATGGTTGGACCCCAACAAATTTCTTTTGAAGGAGATGTACTCGTTTTCATTTGCCAAGAACACTCATTTTTTCACTCTTATCGTTCACCGAGTGTTCTTCTTTTTCTGCTACTGCTTTTGGTTTTCGTTTTCACCTTGATTTGCGTTTAGACCTTGTCATATCTTTTCATCAAGGTGTATTTTTGCCTCTTATCTTTATTGGTTTTCATCAAAAGAGGTGTCTTTAAAAATTTCAAATGGTGTTGGAAAAGAGAAAAAGCTTTATGCAAAAAAGTGGTACAAGAAGGGGCTTGTGTAGACTGCGGCTTAGGCTTTTTCATGTCATGCTTGATGTCTTTTTGATAGTATGCTTAGTGGTTTTGCTGTAGCATGACTTGTCTCAAATAACTGAGATTGCTTAATGAGCCTTTGAAAAAATCATGCGTTGTTTTTATTGTATGGAAGCATTATTTTGGTTTTCTCCTTGATGCTTTATTTGGGTTGACTTGGCGCATGCTCACACATGTTAGACTCATACAAAGTCACCAATAGCCTTCATGATCATTTAGTTTTTGACTTTTGATGCCATCTTATGCTTCTTTTTATGTCGCTTTGTCGCTTTGCATGATTATGGCCATTATTGCTCTCTTAGTTGGTCGCTCCCAGTCTTTTGCTAGCCCTCGCCTTGTACTGAGTATGAGCTCTACTAGTGCATCCAACTTCTAAAAGCCAAAGTTTTCCAAAGTGTCCACCATACATACCTACTAGCAATTTGCTATTCCAAGTAAATTTGACTTGCTTTTATCTTCTCTTCAAATTGAACTCTTACCAGTGTTATGCGAAAATTGGTCAGTAAAGCTCTCACGAACCGGAAGGCACACTTTACTTTTTCCTGTTCTTAAAAATTTGACATTGTGGTCTCTTATGTTGAGTTGTTATGCTTGCATGTTGTAAGTTGGATTCTAGCCCATCCATGCTGTCATGGGGCAAGCTTTCAACACTGCACATCTTATTTGAGTTGATATCGTAATCTTTTGTTTATGGATGCCCGCGGTGTGAAATGAATTGGGAATCTTGCGGGGATCATGGAGTTTGTATATGTGTTAGGGAAACGCCTGGGCCGCCAATCTAAGCCATGCATAATTCATGGTGGAAATTTGCAGCATACCCATGGTGGACATTCGACGACGCATCTCAAAATAAAAAGCTAAACAAATGGCAAATCAAAGAGATGTCGAGGTGTTCATTGTCTGCTTATCCTATCATTTTGATGTGGGCTTGTTCCATGTCATCGGGCACGGAGGCCCGTTGGCGGTTCTCGATGATACATATATACTTACAATGACAAGAGCCTTGCTTGGGACTCTAAGTTGAGTAGCATGAGGTTTGGGTACTCGTATTCACGGGACACGAGGTTTTCAAGTTATGATTTGTCAAGCATATGCATCATAATTGTTCTCGCATTAACACTAACCACTCAAGATGCTTGTGATGGGGGCAATGAGAGCTCAAAGCCGGTAAGTACCATAATTTTTGAAGGTTATAAAACTTGCAATCACTGCTTTCCTCCGCGAAGGGCCTTTCTTTTACTTTTTCGTTGAGTCACCACCTTCTTTCTTTATGCACCATAAGAGAGCCAAGTTGTCATTCTTAGTATAATGTGCATTGTCCCAAAGTTTTCATTGATTGATTCATATTGTTGGTTTCACTTGTTCTCAAATTATTTGTATCTAGTCGCCCTCTTAAACTTGAAGGTGTCCTATGCATTTGTTTTGCTCTCTTTGAAGGACAAGCTAAAAACCATTTGTATGTTTTTCCTTATGATTTGAACACACGTTTGACTTTCATTATTTCATTTTCATGATCTTTTGTTTGTGTTCATTTTCATGTTTATAACATGGTTGCTAAGTTTCTATTGTCAAGATTATATCTTTCATGCCCATGTTTTAAGTTCTTATGATCCCAGCTCACAAATGCTTACATATATGATCAAGATTGTGTAGGTGCATGTCACCTCAAAAATTATTCTTTTGTTATCACTTACCTACTCGAGGACGAGCAGGAGTTAAGCTTGGGGATGCTTGATACGTCTCCAACGTATCTATAATTTTTATGCTCCATGCTTGTTTTTATACCATTTGCCTACTGTTTCGTTACACTTCGTGGCACTTTTATGCATTTTACGGAACTAACCTATTAACAAGTCGCCACAGTGCCAGTTCCCTATTTTCTGCTGTTTTTGTGTTTCAGAAGTGATACACAGGAAATATTCTTGGAATTGGACGAAACAAGTTCCTGAAGTCTTATTTTTCCCGGAAGCTTCCAGAGATCCGAAGAGGAGACGGAGTGGGGCCACGAGGTGGCCACACACCAGGGCGGCGCGGCCCAGGCCCTGGCCGCGCCCCCTACATGTGAGACCGCCTCGGTCCTCTTCTGACGATGCCCCTTCGCCTATAAAGATCCCCCGACGGAAAAAACCTAAGGACCCGATCAGTTTTCCAGAAACATCATGATCCGCCGCCGCCGTCGACCCGAAGATCGGGAGGGTCCAGAAGCTCTTCCCGGCACCCTGTCAGAGAAGGGAATCGCCACCGGAGGTCTTCTTCATTGCCATGCTTGCCTCCAGAGCGATGAGTGAGTAGTCTACCTTGGACTATGGGTCCATAGCAGTTGCTAGATGGTTGTCTCCTACACCATGTGCTTCATGTTTAGATCTCATGAGCTGCCCTACATGATTGAGATCACCGTTATGTAATTCTACATGTTTGGTTTGTTGGGATCCGATGAATATTGGTGTTATGATTGAGTTGCTATACTGAAATATATCTTTTGTTATATCTATGTTGTTTATGATCTTGCATGCTCTCCGTTGTTAGTAGCTATCTTGGCCGAGTAGTTGCTAGTGACTCCAAGAGGCGGTATTTATGCTCGATAGTGGGTTCATGCCTCTATTTAATCTGGGGGAGTGACAGAAACCTCTAAGGTTGTAGATGTGCTGTTGCTACTAGGGAGAAAACAACATTCATATGCTCAAGGGCATATGCTTTGTTTACATTGCACACTTTGCTTAATGCAATTATCTGTTGTTCGCAACTTAATACTTGTGGAGTTCTCGGATTGATTCGCCACAAGTGGATTATTAGTCATAGATGCAGTTGGATGGCGGTCTATGTATTTTGTTGTAATGCCCAGAGTAAATCGCATAGTGATCTTCTTGACATATCACGTTTATCTTTATTCTATCAATTGCCCAACTGTAATTTGTTTACCCAGCATGTGTTATTTATCTTATGGAGAGACACCACTAGTGAACTGTGGACCCCGGTCCTATTTCCATCATATTGCTATCACCTGTTTACTTTACTCGCACTGTTTACTTTACTCGCATACTTCTACTGTTTTCCACTCGATACGCTCGTAACCTTTGTTTCAAGCATACCGGTGAGATTGACAACCTCATCGCAAGTTGGGAGCAAAGTACTTGGTTGTGTTGTGTGCAGGTTCCGCGTTGCAGCTAGCAAGCAAAGCTTGGACGAGGCGCCATATATAAATTGTCCGAAGCTGTCACACACTAGCAAGCATCACCTACAGTCGTATTGTCTGCTCTTCTCCTGATCGACATACCTTGGTTTCTTAACTGAGGGAAAATCTGCTGCTATATTCATCACACCTTCCTCTTGGGGTTCCCAACGGGCTGGTCATTCACCACGCATCAAGCAACATGATGTTTTGCACACTGCCCTTGGTGGCCCCTTCACAAAAAAGCACCTGTTTCGACCCCTCCGGGCACCTGAAAAATGGGGAAATGCATTTTTTATGTGGAAACTGAAAAACACTAGTTGCAAAAGTTGTTGGGAATGCAAAGATGCACATCTCCACCAAAAATGGGACCATAGTTCCACAGTTTGCTGTGGAACTTGCACAAACCATGGTCACCTTGCAAGGAAGACCAAGAAAACTCCTGCCTGGAAGCACCTCTTTGTGAAAGAGTCTACATGTGAACCCTTGGGATGCCATGTTTGGTATTTTTCCTAGGTGATGCATCACTCACCATGACTCCATGCACTGTTTTTCCTTTTTTTTCTGAATTCCCCAGGCCCCCTTCGAGATCTTGGTCAGACTCGCGGTGCCATCGATGTCTGCCAGGTGGGGTGGGAACCATGGTTTGGTCTTGGTTCTAGGGTCCCACACCCCCAGGGGGCCTCCCTGTATTTTTCCCCTATTTTTCTGGTGTGCATTTCTTGTAGCGCTAGTGCAAAATTGGATTAAAATGGATTTAGGGCAAAAATAATTCATTATATGGCAACAGGCCAAGATAATTCCTAACCTCCTGGATTTGGCACCCCTGGTAGGTCCCCCACCCATGAAAAAAAGAGTGGTGATGTTTTGCACACTGCCCTTGGTGGCCCCTTCACAAAAAAACACCTGTTTCGACCCCTCCGGGCACCTGAAAAATGGGAAATGCATTTTTTATGTGGAAACTGAAAAAACACTAGTTGCAAAAGTTGTTGGGAATGCAAAGATGCATATCTCCACCAAAAATGGGACCATGGTTCCACAGTTTGCTGTGGAACTTGCACAAACCATGGTCACCTTGCAAGGAAGACCAAGAGAACTCCTGCCTGGAAGCACCTCTTTGTGAAAGAGTCCACATGTGAACCCTTGGGATGCCATGTTTGGTATTTTTCCTAGGTGATGCATCACTCACCATGATTCCATGCACTGTTTTTCCATTTTTTTGATTTTTTCTGAATTCCCCAGGGCCCCCTTCGAGATCATGGCAGACTCGCGGTGCCATCGATGTCTGCCAGGTGGGATGGGAACCATGGTTTGGTCTTGGTTCTAGGGTCCCACACCCCCAGGGGACCTCCCTGTATTTTTCCCCTATTTTTCTGTTGTGCATTTCTTGTAGCGCTAGTGCAAAATTGGATTAAAATGGATTTAGGGCAAAAATAATTCATTATATGGCAGCAAGCCGAGATAATTCCTAACCTCTTGGATTTGGCACCCCTGGTAGGTCCTCCACCCATGAAAAATAGAGTGGTGATGTTTTGCACACTGCCCTCGGTGGCCCCTTCACAAAAAAGCACCTGTTTTGACCCCTCCTGGCACCTGAAAAATGGGAAATGCATTTTTTATGTGGAAACTGAAAAAACACTAGTTGCAAAAGTTGTTGGGAATGCAAAGATGCACATCTCCACCAAAAATGGGACCATGGTTCCACAGTTTGCTGTGGAACTTGCACAAACCATGTCACCTTGCAAGGAAGACCAAGAGAACTCCTGCCTGGAAGCACCTCTTTGTGAAAGAGTCCACATGTGAACCATTGGGATGCCATGTTTGGTATTTTCCTAGGTGATGCATCACTCACCATGACTCCATGCACTGTTTTTCCATTTTTTTTTGATTTTTTCTGAATTCCCCAGGGCC
The DNA here is from genome assembly GCA_007115705.1 of Dactylis glomerata. Classification (NCBI taxonomy): domain Eukaryota; kingdom Viridiplantae; phylum Streptophyta; class Magnoliopsida; order Poales; family Poaceae; genus Dactylis; species Dactylis glomerata. Next base: position 3,498,458 of record QXEO01000222.1, read on the forward strand.
CCCTTCTAGATCTAGGTCAGACTCGCGGTGCCATCGATGTCTGCCAGGTCGGGTGGGAACCATGGTTTGGTCTTGGTTCTAGGATCCCACACCCCCATGGGACCTCCCTGTATTTTTCCCCTATTTTTCTTGTCTGTATTTCTTGTAGCCCAGTGCAAAATTGGATTAAAATAGATTTAGGGCAAAAATAATTCATTATATGGCAGCAGGTCGAGATAATTCCTAACCTCCTGGATTTGGCGCCCCTGGTAGGTCCCCCACCCATGAAAAATGGAGTGGTGATGTTTTTCACACTGCCCTTGGTGGGCCCTTCACAAAAAAGCAGCTGTTTCGACCCCTCCGGGCACCTGAAAAATGGGAAATGCATTTTTTATGTGGAAACTGAAAAAACGCTAGTTGCAATAGTTGTTGGGAATGCAAAGATGCACATCTCCACCAAAAATGGGACCATGGTTCCACAGTTTGCTGTGGAACTTGCACAAAACATGGTCACCTTGCAAGGAAGACCAAGAGAACTCCTGCCTGGAAGCACCTCTTTGTGAAAGAGTCCACATGTGAACCCTTGGGATGCCATGTTTGGTATTTTTCCTAGGTGATGCATCACTCACCATGACTCCATGCACTGTTTTTCCATTTTTTGATTTTTTTTGAATTCCCAGGGCCCTCTTTGAGATCTAGGTCAGACTCGCGGTGCCATCGATGTCTGCCAGGTTGGGTGGGAACCATGGTTTGGTCTTGGTTCTAGGGTCCCACACCCCCAGGGGACCTCCCTGTATTTTTCCCCTATTTTTCTGGTGTGCATTTCTTGTAGCACCAGTGCAAAATTGGATTAAAATGGATTTAGGGCAAAAATAATTCATTATATGGCAGCAGGCCGAGATAATTCCTAACCTCCTGGATTTGGCACCCCTGGTAGGTCCCGCACCCATGAAAAATAGAGTGGTGATGTTTTGCACACTGCCCTTGGTGGCCCCTTCACAAAAAAGCACCTGTTTCGACCCCTCCGGGCACCTAGAAAATGGGAAATGCATTTTTTATGTGGAAACTAAAAAAACACTAGTTGCAATAGTTGTTGGGAATGCAAAGATGCACATCTCCACCAAAAATGGGACCTTGGTTCTACAGTTTGCTGTGGAACTTGCACAAACCATGGTCACCTTGCAAGGAAGACCAAGAGAACTCCTGCCTGGAAGCACCTCTTTGTGAAAGAGTCCACATGTGAACCCTTGGGATGCCATGTTTGGTATTTTTCCTAGGTGATGCATCACTCACCATGACTACATGCACTATTTTTCCATTTTTCTGATTTTTTCTGAATTCCGCAGGGCCCCCTGAGAGATCTAGGTCAGACTCATGGTGCCATCGATGTCTGCCAGGTGCGGGGGGAACCATGGTTTGGTCTTGGTTCTAGGGTCCCACACCTGCAGGGGACCTCCCTGTATTTTTCCCCTATTTTTCTGGTGTGCATTTCTTGTAGCCCCAGTGCAAAATTGGATTAAAATGGATTTATGGCAAAAAAAATCATTATATGGCAGCAGGCCGAGATAATTCCTAACCTCCTGGATTTGGCACCCCTGGTAGGTCCCCCACCCATGAAAAATAGAGTGGTGATGTTTTGCACACTGCCCTTGGTGGCCCCTTCACAAAAAAGCACCTGTTTCGACCCCTCCGGGCACCTGAAAAATGGGAAATGCAGGAAACTGAAAAAACACTAGTTGCAAAAGTTGTTGGAAATACAAAGATGCATATCTCCACCAAAAATGGGACCATGGTTCCACAGTTTGCTGTGGAACTTGCACAAACCATGGTCACCTTGCAAGGAAGACCAAGAGAACTCCTGCCTGGAAGCACCTCTTTGTGAAAGAGTCCACATGTGAACCCTTGGGATGCCATGTTTGGTATTTGTCCTAGGTGATGCATCACTCATCATGACTCCATGCACTGTTTTTCCATTTTTTTGATTTTTTCTGAATTCCCCAGGGCCCCCTTCGAGATCATGGTCAGACTCGCGGTGCCATCGATGTCTGCCAGGTGGGATGGGAACCATGGTTTGGTCTTGGTTCTAGGGTCCCACACCCCCAGGGGACCTCCCTGTATTTTTCCCCTATTTTCTAGTGTGCATTTCTTGTAGCGCTAGTGCAAAATTGGATTAAAATGGATTTAGGGCAAAAATAATTCATTATATGGCAGCAGGCCGAGATAATTCCTAACCTCTTGGATTTGGCACCCCTGGTAGGTCCCCCACCCATGAAAAATAGAGTGGTGATGTTTTGCACACTGCCCTCGGTGGCCCCTTCACAAAAAAGCACCTGTTTCGACCCCTCCGGGCACCTGAAAAATGGGAAATGCATTTTTTCTGTGGAAACTGAAAAAACACTAGTTGCAAAAGTTGTTGGGAATGCAAAGATGCACATCTCCACCAAAAATGGGACCATGGTTCCACAGTTTGCTGTGGAACTTGCAGAAACCATGGTCACCTTGCAAGGAAGACCAAGAGAACTCCTGCGTGGAAGCACCTCTTTGTGAAAGGGTCCACATGTGAACCCTTGGGATGCCATTTTTGGTATTTTTTTCTAGGTGATGCAAAACTCACCATGACTCCATGCACTGTTTTTCCATTTTTTTTTGATTTTTTCTGAATTCCCCAGGGCCTCCTTCGAGATCTTGGTCAGACTCACGGTGCCATCGATGTCTGCCAGGTGGGGTGGGAACCATGGTTTGGTCTTAGTTCTAGGGTCCCACACCCCAGGGGACCTCCCTGTATTTTTCGCCTATTTTTCTGGTGTGCATTTCTTGTAGCGCTATTGCAAAATTGGATTAAAATGGATTTAGGGCAAAAATAATTCATTATATGGCAGCAGGCCGAGATAATTCCTAACCTCCTGGATTTGGCACCCCTGGTAGGTCCCCAACCCATGAAAAATAGAGTGGTGATGTTTTGCACACTGCCCTCGGTGGCTCCTTCACAAAAAAGCACCTGTTTCGACCCCTCCGGGCACCTGAAAAATGAGAAATGCATTTTTATGTGGAAACTGAAAAAACAATAGTTGCAAAAGTTGTTGGGAATGCAAAGATGCACATCTCCACCAAAAATGGGACCATGGTTCCACAGTTTTCTGTGGAACTTGCACAAACCATGGTCGCCTTGCAAGGAAGACCAAGAGAACTCCTGCCTGGAAGCACCTCTTTGTGAAAGAGTCCACATGTGAACCATTGGGATGCCATGTTTGGTATTTTCCTAGGTGATGCATCACTCACCATGACTCCATGCACTGTTTTTCCATTTTTTTTGATTTTTTCTGAATTCCCCTGGGCCCCCTTCTAGATCTAGGTCAGACTCGCGGTGCCATCGATGTCTGCCAGGTCGGGTGGGAACCATGGTTTGGTCTTGGTTCTAGGATCCCACACCCCCATGGGACCTCCCTGTATTTTTCCCCTATTTTTCTTGTCTGTATTTCTTGTAGCCCCAGTGCAAAATTGGATTAAAATAGATTTAGGGCAAAAATAATTCATTATATGGCAGCATGTCGAGATAATTCCTAACCTCCTGGATTTGGCACCCCTGGTAGGTCCCCCACCCATGAAAAATAGAGTGGTGATGTTTTGCACACTGCCCTTGGTGGGCCCTTCACAAAAAAGCACCTGTTTCGACCCCTCCGGGCACCTGAAAAATGGGAAATGCATTTTTATGTGGAAACTGAAAAAACACTAGTTGCAATAGTTGTTGGGAATGTAAAGATGCACATCTCCACCAAAAATGGGACCATGGTTCCACAGTTTGCTGTGGAACTTGCACAAACCATGGTCACCTTGCAAGGAAGACCAAGAGAACTCCTGCCTGGAAGCACCTCTTTGTGAAAGAGTCCACATGTGAACCCTTGGGATGCCATGTTTGGTATTTTTCCTAGGTGATGCATCACTCACCATGACTCCATGCACTGTTTTTCCATTTTTTAATTTTTTAAATTCCCAGGGCCCTCTTTGAGATCTAGGTCAGACTTGCGGTGCCATCGATGTCTGCCAGGTTGGGTGGGAACCATGGTTTGGTCTTGGTTCTAGGGTCCCAGACCCCCAGGGGACCTCCCTATATTTTTCCCCTATTTTTCTGGTGTGCATTTCTTGTAGCCCCAGTGCAAAATTGGATTAAAATGGATTTAGGGCAAAAATAATTCATTATATGGTAGCAGGCCGAGATAATTCCTAACCTCCTGGATTTGGCACCCCTGGTAGGTCCCCCACCCATGAAAATAGAGTGGTGATGTTTTGCACACTGCCCTTGGTGGCCCCTTCACAAAAAAGCACCTGTTTCGACCCCTCCGGGCACCTAGAAAATGGGAAATGCATTTTTTATGTGGAAACTAAAAAAACACTAGTTGCAATAGTTGTTGGGAATGCAAAGATGCACATCTCCACCAAAAATGGGACCTTGGTTCTACAGTTTGTTGTGGAACTTGCACAAACCATGGTCACCTTGCAAGGAAGACCAAGAGAACTCCTGCCTGGAAGCACCTCTTTGTGAAAGAGTCCACATGTGAACCCTTGGGATGCCATGTTTGGTATTTTTCCTAGGTGATGCATCACTCACCATGACTACATGCACTATTTTTCCATTTTTCTGATTTTTTCTGAATTCCGCAGGGCCCCCTGAGAGATCTAGGTCATACTCGTGGTGCCATCGATGTCTGCCAGGTGCGGTGGGAACCATGGTTTGGTCTTGGTTCTAGGGTCCCACACCTGTAGGGGACCTCCCTGTATTTTTCCCCTATTTTTCTGGTGTGCATTTCTTGTAGCCCTAGTGCAAAATTGGATTAAAATGGATTTATGGCAAAAAAAATCATTATATGGCAGCAGGCCGAGATAATTCCTAACCTCCTGGATTTGGCACCCCTGGTAGGTCCCCCACCCATGAAAAATAGAGTGGTGATGTTTTGCACACTGCCCTTGGTGGCCCCTTCACAAAAAAGCACCTGTTTCGACCCCTCCGGGCACCTGAAAAATGGGAAATGCTGGAAACTGAAAAAACACTAGTTGCAAAAGTTGTTGGGAATACAAAGATGCACATCTCCACCAAAATTGGGACCATGGTTCCACAGTTTGATGTGGAACTTGCACAAACTATGGTCACCTTGCAAGGAAGACCAAGAGAACTCCTGTCTGGAAGCACCTCTTTGTGAAAGAGTCCACATGTGAACCCTTGGGATGCCATGTTTGGTATTTTTCCTAGGTGATGCATCACTCACCATGACTCCATGCACTGTTTTTCCATTTTTTGATTTTTTTCTGAATTCCCTAGGGCCTCCTTCGAGATCTAGGTCAGACTCGCGATGTCATCGATGTCTGCCAGGTAGGGTGGGCACCATGGTTTGGTCTTGGTTCTGGGGTCCCACACCCCCAGGGGACCTCCCTGTATTTTTTTCCCTATTTTTCTAGTGTGCATTTCTTGTAGCCCTAGTGCAAAATTGGATTAAAATGGATTTAGGGCAAAAAAATTATTATATGGCAGCAGGACGAGATAATTCCTAACCTCCTGGATTTGGCACCCCTGGTAGGTCCCCCACCCATGAAAAATAGAGTGGTGATGTTTTGCACACTGCCCTTGGTGGCCCCTTCACAAAAAAGCACCTGTTTCGACCCCTCCGGGCACCTGAAAAATTGGAAATGCATTTTTTATGTGGAAACTGAAAAAACACTAGTTGCAAAAGTTGTTGGGAATGCAAAGATGCACATCTCCACCAAAAATGGGACCATGGTTCCATAGTTTGCTGTGAAACTTGCACAAACCATGGTCACCTTGCAAGGAAGACCAAGAGAACTCCTGCCTGGAAGCACCTCTTTGTGAAAGAGTCCACATGTGAACCCTTGGGATGCCATGTTTGTTATTTTTCCTAGGTCATGCATCAAAGCCTGAAGATGATGACCCTGAAGACGATGACCCTTCACCGCGATCACCAAATATTGATATCAAATCCGCAAAGAAAGCTAGGATCTCCCGTATAGTCATCTATCAGCTAAAGGTGACATATGGTGTTCGACAGACTAAGATTCTGGAAGCCATTGTAACACCAAACCTACAATCAGCAGGTTATGTGGTTGCGTGTGTTCTATTCCGCAAGATGCAGGATGCGAGGTGGCGGATCGTCCAATCTCACCAAAATGGTGACGACGGCTATGTTTACATCAAGATGCGGAACCGAGATCTAGTGAGGTTCCATGGAAAGATGTATGAATGGGATGGTACACGTGTGACCTTCTGTATGGTGCAAACAATTTTACCGATTATTCCCACTGACCCCATGGATCAACACCATGTCATCAAGATATAGCTCCTCAACTGTTAGAATAATTATTGTTTTAAAATTTTATTTACTTATCTAAATTTCTACTGTTTGAGGTCTAATTTTAATGCTTTTTCGTGAAAACTCCCCTATGGCATGTATTATGGTCCTATTAATCTGGTCATAAAATAAGACAATGTGGGCTGATTATGTATTTTCTGTTTTGTAAGAATAAGGCTTGTGTTCTATTCTGCCACGCTCGTGGACCCACTCGTCATCGACACATCTGTTGCAACGAGTCAGCCGCCGCCGACGCCATCTGGTTAGCTGCCGCATGGCAACGTGGGCTCCTCGCCCACCTCTTGCCTTGCCTCCACTCCCCTGGCCCCACTGTTACCATCATTTCTCCCAAATCCATACTCCCCTGCCTCTCGCGCGCTGCAGAAAACCCTCCCCTAGCAGCTCCGGCGACGAAATCCCCTGCGCGGTGATGCTCCTAGTTGATGTGGGAGCTTGGCAGTCCTTGTGCGTGGTGAATAACCAGCCCGTTGGGAACCCCAAGAGGAAGGTGTGATGAGTATAGCAGCTGGTTTTCCCTCAGTTAAGAAACCAAGGTTTAATCATTCTTGGAGAGGAGAGACAAACGACTGAAGGTGATGCTTGCTAGCTTGCGACAGCTTCGGACAATTTATATATGGCGCCTCGTCCAAGCTTTGCTTGCTAGCTGCAACGCGGAACCTGCACACAACACAACCAAGTACTTCGTTCCCAACTTGCGATGAGGTTGTCAATCTCACCGGTTTGCTTGAAACAAAGGTTATGAGCGTATCGAGTGGAAAACAGTAGAGTATGCGAGTAAAGTAAACAGTGCGAGTAAAGTAAACAGGTGATAGCAATATGATGGAAATAGGACCAGGATCCACAGTTCACTAGTGGTGTCTCTCCATAAGATAAATAACACATGCTAGGTAAACAAATTACAGTTGGGCAATTGATAGAATAAAGATAAACGTGATATGTCAGGAAGATCACTATGAGATTTACTCTGGGCATTACAACAAAATACATAGACCGCCATCCAACTGCATCTATGACTAATAATCCACTTGTGGCGAATCAATCCGAGAACTCCACAAGTATTAAGTTGCAAACAACAGATAATTGCATTAAGCAAAGTGTGTAATGTAAACAAAGCATATGCCCTTGAGCATATGAATGTTGTTTTCTCCCTAGTAGCAACAGCACATCTACAACCTTAGAGGTTTTTGTCACTCCCCCAGGTTAAATAGAGGCATGAACCCACTATCGAGCATAAATACCCCCTCTTGGAGTCACTAGCAACTACTCGGCCAAGATAGCTACTAACAACGGAGAGCATGCAAGATCATAAACAACATAGAGATAACATAAGATAATATTCAGTACAACAACTTAATCATAAACACCAATATTCATCGGATCCCAACAAACCAAACATGTAGAATTACATAACGGTGATCTCAATCATGTAGGGCAGCTCATGAGATCTAAACATGAAGCACATGGTGGAGAAGACAACCATCTAGCTACTGCTATGGACCCATAGTCCAAGGTAGACTACTCACTCATCTCTCCGGAGGCAAGCATGGCGATGAAGAAGACCTCCGGTGGCGATTCCCCTCTCCGGCAGGGTGTCGGGAAGAGCTTTTGGACCCTCCCGATCTTCAGGTCGACGGCGGCGGCGGATCGCGATGTGTTCTGGAAATGTGATTGGGTCCTTAGGTTTTTCCCGTCGGGGGGTCTTTATAGGCGAAGGGGCGATGTCAGAGGAGGGGCCAGGTGGCCTCACACCATGGCGGCGCGGGCCAGGGGCTGGCCGCGCCAGCCAGGTGTGACGACCTCAAATTTGGTAACAAATTCGAAGTGCCCGTTATGTATTCCACCGCAATCCCAGAACCGTTGTTGCGATATACATAACGTAGTTGGTAACCAGTTCCATAGACATTACAATACGATGATTCAAATACAATGGTCATATAGACCAAGTCATATTACAACACAATATAGCAGCGGAAATAACGTCTTCGGCCCATGCCTTCTCCCTACAGGCAAATGGCGACTCACGGAGACGAGCTTAGTTCTGGTACTCTTCCTCATACCCTTCCTCCTGGTATTCTTCCCCATAGTCTGGCCAAGTTGATAGCCAGGGACACAGCCGTGAGTACATTGGATGCACTCGCAAACCATCTTATAATTGCAATGAGGAAGTAGATATGCAAAGTTTGGTATAGTGGGCTAAGCACTAAGTTTGTTTGCAAAAGCTAGTTTTGTTTCCCAAGAATGTTCATTGGTAGAAAAGAGTTTTAGTTCTCTAAGTTCAATCTAAAGAGGAATTTCAAGTGTGTCAAGATCATGGTCAAGTCAAGTCAATTCAATTCATGTCATTCACCAAGTTCACCATAAGTTGTTTTCATTATTGACAAAAGCCAGGCACAGCTTGCCAACCGTCCATGACCGCGGATGCGGCTATTCGAATAGTTTGAAAACCTCTGCAGAGGGGTACACTTTACCCACAAGATTTGATACATCTGCCGGGAGAAATCCACGGTCCGTCATACAAAAGTATGCGGGGTTCAGATAATCAAACAAACTCTTTCACTTGCCTACCCTAGTATGGGATCCTTCCCTAGAGCCCTAGACACGGATTCCCCCGTTCCGGCGCCTCTAGTTTTGCCTACTCCGGAGTGCCGGACGGATGGAAATCTTTAGGAAGGAAAATTTCCAATAACCACTTGGTTCGGAAGCAACCATGCATGGAATGCTTCTATAAAGGATGAAACAAGACCTCCCATACTAAAATAAACAAGCTAGGAATAAGCCCCTTCCCATTCAGGGGTAATGTGGTCGTACGGTATAATTGGCTCCCATAGTACATCACTCGTTGTCAATTGAGAAATACATTTCATAGTTCTTAGTCAAGATTATTTTCTTTCATAAAACCATCATGTAGGAGAAACCTCCAATATCATGTTTCAAGTTCAAGTCACCAATTCTCAACTAGGATTCCCCTTATAAATGACCTCCAATTTTATTAGCAACTAAGCAACTACATTGAGTGATGACCACTGAATAGAGTTGGATAAACTCAGCTCGATGCTCTTGTCAAGCAAGAGATCACTATACTTCTATCATTCTACTCTAACAATTCAATCATGCAATTTACTTAAAACAAGTAGAATGCAATATTAAAACTGGGCATGGGGAGTATGAATCAAAAGATGGCTTGCCTTGGTTGGCAAAGTGTCCGGGGTTTTCTTCTTCTTCTTCTTGATAATAATAATCCCCTCCAATATCCTCCTCGGCAACACTAGCGTCTAATAACGAATAAACACAAAGCACACAATCACTACACAATGCTTAACCACACACCAAGCACACATCTTTGTTTGTGAACAATAGCATTCATGTTGCATTTTATGGTGTTGGATGGTAAGTCTTTCTTCTAAGTGTTCTTCAAGTGGGCAAGTTAAATTCTCTACTAAGTGTCATAGGTTGTTTACTTCCTAAGCATTTGTATTGGTTTAGGGGTATTAGTACTAATTCAAGTGGAAGTGATCCACTAAGTGAATTGGCAAAGAGGGGTAAATTAATTCTAAGTGTGCAATAGGAATCTATCATTTTATGTGGCTAACTAGAGTTGGGTTAAGGTCTAATGGCTAACACTAATAGGGTTTGGGGTTGATTAGTGTTTACTAACAGTTATAGGGGTCATTGGTGAAGTCACACTTTAATTTTCATGATTTTTAATGGCTTAAATAATTTTCTAGAAATAATCTATGATTAATAAAGCTATGGTCACACTATTCATATCTAATTAAATTCCTAACTTATTTTGAATTCTAACCAGTTCTACTGTGTAGAGTATTTTATCAGCTTTCCAACGCATATTTTCTTGCTACCAATGGATTTGTAAAACTCTTGGAATTTAAATTTGAAAATCATATCTGAAACAGTTTTGAAATAATTCGAAAAGGCGGGAAACTAAATAAAATCGAAACGGACCGAATCTAACTGGCTGGGCCCAATTCGAATCAAACCCGAACGGGCTGGCCCGATACCGTTTCGCTTCAGCGGGAAAAATAACAAACGGGAGCTGACAGGTGGGGTCGGGGAGTCAGCTCACTTAACATTCCCGAATCGGTATGCTAGCGTTGGATCAAGATCGGATGGCTCGCGTTCATCGTCTTCCTCAGCACGGTGGGGCTCACCTGCGTTGCAGTGAAGAACGTTCGACGGCGAGGGCGCGGCGTAGGGGAAGAAGATCTTGACGGCGACGTGCGGGATCGGCTGCGGTGCGTCTCCTCCTCCGATTCCCGGCGGCGGCTGGCTCCCAGGTGGTCGGATGCGGCGGCGCTCCTCGCGTCCAGTACCTCGCCGGCGTGGCGAGCGTCGACGAACCAGAGCGAACGGGGCTAAGCGAGAGTGTCTGGGAGGTAGCTGGGAGTGAGGTGCTTCTCTTCGTTTGATCGGCGGGGCTTTTTATAGGCCGGAGCGACGAGGGTAAGCGCGGCCAGAAGCTCGACGGCACGGGGGCCCTGGCGGCGTTTGAAGCTTGCTCCAGTCACGGCGGTTACGGGGGCGTGCTGGGAGGGTGTTAGTTCGGCCGCGGGGTGCTGTGTGCCTGCTCTGGCGCCTCCAAAATGGTCGGCATCGAGCAGGGCAGAAGGTGACTGGGAGGGGGCCCTGGGGGCAAAGCTCGTCTCCCCTCCGCTTCTCCTGGCTTGGGTCGGGGCTAAGGGTGCTGGGCTCGGCCGTGGCGTCGTCCAGCAGCATGGCCACAGTGCTTAGGCGAGCTCGAACAGTGGTCTTCACAGTAACTCAAGATTTGATTTGATTTCTTCTGCCAGTGTTCGACGAAATGCCCGCAAGAGTTTGAAATTCAAATTTTTAAAATTTTCCAGTTTGAGTGATCATCATATTGGCCAAGGTATCCAGTCATATTTTTGTTGTGGAAAAAAAAGAAGTTTTGCAGAAATTTATATTTCAAAATTGGGTATGGTTGCTGTTTCGGATTCAAACTTTAGCTCAAGTTTGAGTGATGCTTCCGTTTGAATTTTTGGTAGATCTTTGTTGGTTGAGTTAGTATATAACTTGGTTAAGCTCAACTCACTGGCCAAACATGAAGGTGATTAACAGATTTCTTAATCCAAGGGCTCAAAGTGGTGTAGTCAAACAGATTTCCTAGATCACCTTTTTCTTCTCTTTTTCTTTCTTATTTTTATTTCTGGTTTCTTTGATTCCTATAATCTTTCTCAATTGGTTCTGTTGGTTCACTTAGAATTTACTAGACAAAACACAATCAAAAATAACACACATGGAATCATAGGATACATAGAATAGAAAATACATGCATGCATAAAATAATGAGTAAAAAGTTTTATTTGGGTCCAAAATTTGGGTACTTTATTTAATAAGAAGTGGATTACAATTTCTGAGTTGTTACACCAGGCGTGTGGGCCCCTGGTGGCCCCTCTCTTACTCTCCTTTGGATCTCTGGAAGCTTCCGGGTAAAATAAGACTTCAGGAACTTGTTTCATCCAATTCCGAGAATATTTCCTGTGTATCACTTCTGAAACACAAAAACAGCAGAAAACAGGGAACTGGCACTGTGGCAACTCGTTAATAGGTTAGTTCCAGAAAATGCATAAAAGTGCCACGAAGTGTAACGAAATAGTGGGCAAATGGTGTAAAAACAAGCATAGAGCATCAAAAATTATAGATACGTTGGAGACGTATCAAGCATCCCCAAGCTTAACTCCTGCTCGTCCTCGAGTAGGTAAGTGATAACAAAAGAATAATTTTTTAGGTGACATGCACCTACACAATCTTGATCATATATGTAAGCATTTGTGAGCTGGGATCATAAGAACTTAAAACATGGGCATGAAGATATAATCTTGACAATAAGAACTTAGCAACCATGTTGTAAACATGCAAATGAACACAAACAAAAGATCATGAAAATGAAACAATGAAAGTCAAACGTGTGTTCAAATCATAAGGAAAAACATACAAATGGTTTTCAGCTTGTCCTTCAAAGAGAGCAAAACATAAATGCATAGGACACCTTCAAGTTTAAGAGGGCGACTAGATACAAATAATTTAAGAACAAGTGAAACCAACAATATGAATCAATCAATGAACTTTGGGACAATGCATATTACACTAAGAATGACAACTATGCTCTCTTAATGGTGCATAAAGATAGAAGGTGGTGACTCAACATAAAAGTAGAAGAAAGGCCCTTCGCAGAGGGAAGCAGTGATTGCAAGTTTTATAACCTTCAAAAATTATGGTACTTACCGGCTTTGAGCTCTCATTGCCCCCATCATAAGCATCTTGAATGGTTAAAGTTAATGCGAGAACAATTATGATGCATATGCTTGACAAATCATAAGTTGAAAACTTCGTGCCCCGTGAATACGAGTACCCAAACCTCATGCTACTTTACTTAGAGTCCCAAGCAAGGCTCTTGTCATTGTAAGTATATGCATATCATTGAGAACCGCCAATGGGGTACCTCCGTGCCCGATGACATGGAACAAGCCCACACCAAAATGACAGGACAAGCAGACAATGAACACCTCGACATCTCTTTTATTTGCCATTTGTTTAGATTTTTATTGTGAGATGCGTCGTCGAATGTTCACCATGGGTATGCTGCAAATTTCCACCATGAATTATGCATGGCTTAGATTAGCGGGCCGGCGTTTCCCTAACACATATACAAACTCCATGATCCCCACAAGATTCCCAATTCATTTCACACCGCGGGCATCCATAAACAAAAGATCATGATATCAACTCAAATAAGAAGTGCAATGTTGAAAGCTTGCCCATGACTGCATGGCTGGGCTAGTCTCCAACTTACAACTTGCAAGCATAACAACTCAACATAAGAGACCACAATGTCAAATTTTTAAGAACAGGAAAAAGTAAAGTGTGCCTTCCAATTCGTGAGAGCTTTACTGAGCGAATTTCGCATAACACTGGTAAGAGTTTAATTTGAAGAGAAAATAAAAGCAAGTCAAATTTACTTGGAATAGCAAATTGCTAGTAGGTATGTATGGTGGACACTTTGGAAAACTTTGGCTTTTAGTAGTTGGATGCACGAGTAGAGCTCATACTCAGTACAAGGCAAGGGCTAGCAAAAGACTGGGAGCGACCAACTAAGAGAGCAATAATGGCCATAATCATGCAAAGCGACAAAGCGACATTAAAAGAAGCATAAGATGGCATCAAAAGTCAAAAACTAAATGATCATAGAGGCTATTGGTGACTTTGTAAGAGTCTAACATGTGTGAGCATGCGCCAAGTCAACCCAAATAAAGCATCAAGGAGAAAACCAAAATAATGCTTCCATACAATAAAAACAACGCATGATTTTTTCAAAGGCTCATTAAGCAATCTCAGTTATTTGAGACAAGTCATGCTACAGCAAAACCACTAAGCATACTATCAAAAAGACATCAAGCATGACATGAAAAAGCCTAAGCCGCAGTCTACACAAGCTCCTTCTTGTACCACTATTTTTTTTTGCACAAAGCTTTTTCTCTTTTTTCCAACACCATTTGAAATTTTTAAAAACACCTCTTTTGATGAAAACCAATAAAGATCAGAGGCAAAAATACACCTTGATGAAAAGATATGGCAAGGTCTGAACACAAATCAAGGCAAAAATGAAAACCAAAAGCAGTAGCAGAAAAAGAAGAATACTCAATTTTTAATAAGAGTGAAAACTAGAGCGTTCTTGGCAAATGAAAAGCAAGGCAACTTCTCCAAAAGAAATTTGTTGGGGTCCAACCATTTATTGTAGCAAACAAACAAACTAAACCAACTAAGAAAACTAAAACAACTGACGCTCCAAGAAAAACACATAGTGCATGAAGCAATAAAAATATAGTGTTTTAAAAGGTGACCTAATTTTTGCCGATGAAGAAGGGGTGCCTCGGGGGCATCCCCAAGCTTTGACGCTTGTACTTCTTGGATATTTCTTGGGGTGATGCATGGGCATCCCCAAGCTTGAGCTTTTGTCCATTCTTCAACTCATCTCATCATTCTCCAATCCCTACACTTGAAAACTTCCTTCATACAAAACTAAACACAATTCTATTAGCAACATTAGTGTAGCATAACATATAATCAACCCTCTTTTTGCTTCAGGTTTCAACTCAAAACCACCACATATATAGAAAATACTACCATAGCAACTTCTCCAAAAGTTCCATGATCAAAAGAACTCAAAAGAAAGCGATAAAGTGGCAAACACAAATATTGGCAGAAATCTGTCAAAACTGAACAGCTGACAAAGGTCGAATTTTTGAGGGGTTTTCTGTTGCTCAAATCAAAAAGTGTTCAACTAACAAAAGTTTGGATATAACCTGGGGCATATGCACAAGAAATCGCAGGTCCAAAAGATATACAGAGAATTTATACGAAGTTTTACGGTGCAGCACCGAAAACAGTTTCAGGACAGCAACATCCCCAAATCTTTACCTCACTCAAATTAGAGGCTTCTCTTGGCACAAAAACGAAATAAACAAGATAAGGAGCGGTCATTACAGTAGTAATGACTTCCAAGACTCAAATAAAAGAAAAAGTACTGAAAATAAAAACATTGGGTTATCTCCCAAGAGTGCTTTTCTTTAACGCCTTTGAGCTAGGCGCAGAAAATTGCGAATCAAGTAATATCAAGTGATGAAGCATCAAGATCAACTGCAGAAGTCTTGTCAATAAGGCATTGTATTTCATCCACATAAGTTTTAGAAGACCCTTTGTGATCAAGCTTTGGTACACTATTTTCATCAAAAAGATTTTCAGGACAGATCCAGTCAAAATTATTTTCGAAAGCTTCACACAATCCCAAGAGCTTGCAAGGTATAGGTATTTTGGCCCCTTCATCATTTGTACTAATAACCTTTATAGGTGAACCGAGTTTATTAAAACGTTTAAGAACTTTTCTAGCCTCCATAACGACATCTTTAAATTCTATGCGCAAAGTTTCCAAGATAAAAGCTTTCTTTTCGGGATCCTCAATTTCATGAAGCTTAAGGAACATGTATTGCATAAAAGGATTAAGACTAGCAAACCTAGTTTCCAACATGTGAATTAAATAAGCAGAAGCAACTTCAATACTAGGAGCTAGCTCAACCAAAGATTTCTCCTCAACTTCCTCATGCATACTAATGTGATTAAAGAACTCATCAATGTTACTTTTGCCAATAATCGAACCACTACCTACTGAGAGGTCCTCCAGAACATACTTAGGGATCAACATGATAAACTAAAAGTAAAGAAATAACAACTACCAAGGATTCTAATTTTTTTGGGTTTTTGATATAAAACGATGCAGGTAAAATAAATAAAGTAAAGCAAAACAATAACAAAGTAAAGGATGTGCGTGCGAAAACTCCCCTCGCAGAAGTCTTCTACTTCCTCCTCGGCAACGGCGCCAGAAAAACATCTGGTGCTGTTTGATGGTGCCTAGTTGACGAGGGAGATTATTCTTCTGCGTTCCCCGGCAACAGCGCCAGAAAAACAGCTGATGCTCCTAGTTGATGTGGGAGCTTGGCAGTCCTTATGCGTGGTGAATAACCAGCCCGTTGGGAACCCCAAGAGGAAGGTGTGATGAGTATAGCAGCTGGTTTCCCCTCAGTTAAGAAACCAAGGTTTAATCGTTCTTGGAGAGGAGAGACAAACGAGTGAAGGTGATGCTTGCTAGCTTGCGGCAGCTTCGGACAATTTATATATGGCGCCTCATCCAAGCTTTGCTTGCCAGCTGCAACGCGGAACCTGCACACAACACAACCAAGTACTTTGTTCCCAACTTGCGATGAGGTTGTCAATCTCACCGGTTTGCTTGAAACAAAGGTTATGAGCGTATCGAGTGGAAAATAGTAGAGTATGCGAGTAAAGTAAACAGTGCGAGTAAAGTAAACAGGTGATAGCAATATGATGGAAATAGGACCGGGATCCACAGTTCACTAGTGGTGTCTCTCCATAAGATAAATAACACATGCTGGGTAAATAAATTACAGTTGGGCAATTGATAGAATAAAGATAAACGTGATATGTCAAGAAGATCACTATGAGATTTACTCTGGGCATTACAACAAAATACATAGACCGCCATCCAACTGCATCTATGACTAATAATCCACTTGTGGCGAATCAATCCGAGAACTCCACAAGTATTAAGTTGCGAACAACAGATAATTGCATTAAGCAAAGTGTGTAATGTAAACAAAGCATATGCCCTTGAGCATATGAATGTTGTTTTCTCCCTAGTAGCAACAGCACATCTACAACCTTAGAGGTTTCTGTCACTCCCCCAGGTTAAATAGAGGCATGAACCCACTATCGAGCATAAATACCCCCTCTTGGAGTCACTAGCAACTACTCGGCCAAGATAGCTAC
Source organism: Dactylis glomerata (assembly GCA_007115705.1). Taxonomy (NCBI): domain Eukaryota; kingdom Viridiplantae; phylum Streptophyta; class Magnoliopsida; order Poales; family Poaceae; genus Dactylis; species Dactylis glomerata. The sequence goes on from QXEO01000222.1 coordinate 3,515,188, forward strand.
TAACAACGGAGAGCATGCAAGATCATAAACAACATAGAGATAACATAAGATAATATTCAGTACAGCAACTTAATCATAAACACCAATATTCATCGGATCCCAACAAACCAAACATGTAGAATTACATAACGGTGATCTCAATCATGTAGGGCAGCTCATGAGATCTAAACATGAAGCACATGGTGGAGAAGACAACCATCTAGCTACTGCTATGGACCCATAGTCCAAGGTAGACTACTCACTCATCGCTCCGGAGGCAAGCATGGCGATGAAGAAGACCTCCGGTGGCGATTCCCCTCTCCGGCAAGGTGCCGGGAAGAGCTTCTGGACCCTCCCGATCTTCGGGTCGACGGCGGTGGCGGATCGCGATGTGTTCTGGAAAAGTGATCGGGTCCTTAGGTTTTTCCCGTCGGGGGGTCTTTATAGGCGAAGGGGCGATGTCAGAGGAGGGGCCAGGTGGCCTCACACCATGGCAGCGCGGGCCAGGGGCTGGCCGCGCCAGCCAGGCATGTGGGCCCCTGGTGGCCCCTCTCCTACTCTCCTTCGGATCTCTGGAAGCTTCCGGGTAAAATAAGATTTCAGGAACTTGTTTCGTCCAATTCCGAGAATATTTCCTGTGTATCACTTCTGAAACACAAAAACAGCAGAAAACAGGGAACTGGCACTGTGGCAACTCGTTAATAGGTTAGTTCCGGAAAATGCATAAAAATGCCACGAAGTGTAACGAAACAGTAGGCAAATGGTGTAAAAACAAGCATGGAGCATCAAAAATTATAGATACGTTGGAGACGTATCACGCGGTGTTGTAATCCTGTCCCCGGAGAAGACCGTCCTCTCTTCTCCGCTGCAGGTAGGCTGGTAAGTGCCGCTCGATTCCTAGTCCCCGGAGAAGATCGTCCGCTCTCCTCTCGCTTCCAAGGGAACCTTGCCGGCGTTCTTCCTAGATCGTTGGCGGTGGGCCTCGAGCACGTACGGTGATTTTAAGTCGCCTCCCTTTTTTTTCTTCGCTCCGTCGCGTACTAGATCTACGAGCATCTTCACTCGCCTAGTAATGCGTGGCCCACTATCAGCGACATGACCGACGCTTCATCGTCTCCACTCGTCTCATCTCCCGCGCCCAGTAATGGCGCTGCAAACGGAAACAGCTTTGCAGCGGGGCAGCGAGCCATCGCATCGCAGCACGCGTCAGCGGGAAATAAATGCCATGTCATGCGCTTCCCGCCGCTTCCCACCCCTTCTTGTCGTGGGAATTTAGAGACAGTAGCCATGGGTAGGCTTATCGGAGGGGCTCGACGGTGGAGACGAGGGGCCCGGCTCGGGATTATGCCTTCTGACACACCACGGTTTACCCAGGTTCAGGGCCCTCCCGGGTGGAGGTAAACCCCTACTTCCTGCCTGCTTCATATTGATTTGAGAGTATCGGTTACAATGCTCCTTGAGCTGTTCGGGCTAGAGGAGGAAGAAGAAGATCTCATCCCCTATGCTAAGGGTCCAGGCCCCCTTATATAGACGGGGGCCTGGTTACAGGTTTAGGTAGCGATTCGGCCGGCTGCCAGCTCCTCGGCGGCGGCGCTCCTGGCGTCATCCTCTGGCCCTGCTCTGGCAAAGGCACTTTATAAAGTGCCTTTCCCCTCGGTCGGCATCTGGAGGGCATATCCCTTCTCTTTTGCCTCAGATCCCGTCGTGGGGAAGGGTCTTCGTTCTCTCATTGGCCGAGGCTGGTCGTGGCGGGCGTCACTCCATCCTTGGCCTCTGTCGCTCCTGTCGGGGCCGTCCTACTTTCGGCCAGACGACCATTGGGAAGCTTTGTCTCCATCGCCCGGCTCCGGTCTTCCACGGGGGAGTCGCCAGCCGGCTGCTGGCGCAGCCGGCCCTTCGGGCGGAGCCGGTCTTCTCGTGTTGAAGTCATGGGGGCTCCTGGGACGCCAGCCGGCATATTGCCCGGCCCGTGGTGCGCCCCCTAAGTCATCCCCACGACACTAGCCCCCGAAACTAGCGAAGTCTCATGGGCTAGCATGGGGCTTCGGCGGGTTCCCCTTCTCGCTGAAGTCTTCCTCGTCCTCGTCGAAGTCCCAGGATTCCTTATTTGACTCAAAAGTATCTGGCCTCGAGGTCAGGTCCTGCGGCGTATTGCTGGCCGCCTCGGGATGAACCGGTTCCGAGACCGAACCGTCTGGCGACCGCCACGCGGCCGTCTGCCGTTGTGCGGCTCCTCAGAACTTGCTCCCTCAGGGGCTGGACCGAGGCACACTTGTTCGCACGCCGTCGCGTCACGTCCATTCGGCCCCGGCCCACGATCCTTTGCGGCAACCACGGCGGTTGCCCGATCTTTACGCGATCGTGGCTCATGACAAAAGGGGTCAGTTGCCGACCCGTCGTGGGTGAGATGGGCAACTGACCCGCCCCCTCACTTTTAAACCAAGGACCGCCCTGAAACAGAGCATCGGTCGCCCGCGTCTCTTCTTCCTTCCGCATTTGTTCCACTTAGAATCCCCTGCTCCCGAGCTCCACCCCCAAGGGATTAGGGTTCTTCGCTTACTCCGCCACCATTCCGCTCATCCAGATCCGCACCCGGATGGCTCCCAAAGCGTCCCGGTCCAAAGGGAAGGGGGCGGTCGCGGACAAAGACGCCGCTCCGCCCGCTTTGCCGAAGGGATCCTGGGAAGGCTCGTGGGTGAAGGAGAAGCAGATCGAGCTGCTATGCCAGGGTCGAGTGCTTCCGCCCGCGGACCTCGTGGGCTGCCGTCCCGCTGGCAGCGAACGGGTCCCCGCTCCCGGGCCCGGAGAGGCGGTGGTCTTCTATGACCATTTCCCCCGGGGCTTTGCGTTGCCCGCCAGCAGCTTCATGCGCCGGTTCCTGGACCACTTTCGACTGCAACCACATCACATTGGGGCGAATGCGATGATGATATTGTCCGCGTTCGCGACCCTCTGCGAGGCGTATTTGGGCGTCTGGCCCAATGTTGAGCTGTTCCGCCGGCTGATCTACTTCAAGACCCAGACGGCGGAGACCGTTCCGGTGATATGCGGCACCGCCTCCTTCTACGCGCGCAAGACTGCGGACTTCCCCGGCATAAAAGGGTAGGAGTCTTGCAAGAAATGGCAGCGCTCCTTCTTCTACGCGAAGAACCTGAAGGAGGGCGAAGACCATATCAATCTGCCGCCCTTCAAGGCGGGCGGGCCTGAGCGGGACAACTGGAGCGCCGCTCTTCCTCGCCCATCGCCAGACATGGAAGAGATTCTTCTGCGGGTCACCACCCTGCAAACGGAGGGTGGCCTGGAGTCGACCGACCTCCTCCTCGCCTTCCTGGTCGCTCGCGTGTCTCCGCTCCAGCGCCGTTCGCACAAGATGTGCTTCCTGGGATCCGCCAGGGATCCTACTCGTCATTCCTCCAAGGCGTTGTCCGCATTGGAGGTGGCTCGGAAGGCGAACCGCATCGCCGACGTCAAGCTTCAGGCCTCGTGGACGTGGGGACTGGAACCTCACGACCGGGACAATCCAATTGCTGAGGTGAGCTCATCGGTCCTGGCCCCTGTCCTTCTCCTCCTTCGCGACTCTGATCCACTGTCCTCTGTTTACTTGGTCCGGGCAGAACTTGTTTGCTCTGCAGGCGGCGGAGAATTTGACTCAGCGTCAAGCTGGCTTTGCCGCTGATAGAGCCGAATCGGATGACAAAGTTGTTTGGGACGAAGCCGAGGAGGTAGAGGATGCTAGCTCTCAGGCTGCCATTGAGAGCTCAAGCGCCATCCACGGTGACAAAGGAAGTGAGGAGTTTGAGGATTCGGGCGAGCCCCTCGATCATTCTAGTAAGTTTCCTGGCCCCTCCCTCTTAGGAGATCGGTTCGAGGATGATGATGGTGAAACAGGACCAGCTACCACCCTCGGGGGCATCGCCCTTCACGTGGCCGCCGCGGCCGCGGCTGGGGCTCAAGCTCCCCCAATCGTGGATTTGCCGGAGTCTCCAGGGCCACACACTGTCGCCTCAGAGTCGGTAGGCCGTGAAGAGGCCGGAGACGACCCAGCCGGCACCAGGAGAAGGGCCCAGCCGGCCTCCTCCGAGCCGGCTGAGAAGCGCAAGAAACCCGAGCCAGCGGCGAGGGACCTGCGCCGTCCTAAAACGAAGAAGGTGGCCAAACGGCGAGCTATCGCCGTAGCCGGGTGAGCTTCCCGCTTCCTTGCTTCTCATCCTTACTTTAACGTTGCGGCCCCAATTGACTCGGTCATGGGTCGTACTCTTCACAGGTCACCCCTTTCTGTCGATTCGGTTGCCCAACCTCCTCCCACCATCGCCTCCGGGGGAATCGTGACCTCGGCTCTCGAGTCCTCCTGCCATAAGAGGGCGCCCAGGGAGGAAATGGGTGGCGACACGGGTTGCGTTGAAGACGTTCGCTGCTCCCCACGGTTGAAGCTTGTGGCGAGTGACACTAGGGCAGAGGATCCTGCGTATCCAAAGGAGCATGTGGACGCTGTTCCCCGCCCAGTTGCTGCACCTGAGACTGACTCCACGCCCGCCGAGGAGACTGCTTCGGATGGGGCTGTCACGCCGGTGCCTCCCGCCACCGAAAACGTCACGGTGAGGGACGACGCCGCTATCCACGCATCTTCCAACCTGCCGGTCAAGAAGGCGCACGCGAGGCCGCGGTGGGAGCCACGGAGGAGGCCCCAGTACGCGCGAGGCCGCTGGAGCTCCTGGGGCTAGCTGCCCAGACCCCTTCCAGCCTCGAGCTTGTGCCGAGCGTGCAGGATGCGGTGCCCACGGCTGGGACGAGGGCTGGCGCGACTGTTGATTCCCTGTTTCCTGGGTTAGTCTCCAGCTCTAGCGAAGCTTCGCGAGGGCTTCTCACCACTCGGGTGGCGAGGAGCGAACGTGGTGATGACTTGCCAGCTCCTGAGGTAGTGACCACGGGCGCCTCCCGTGGAAAGGCTCTTGTCTCCGTGGCTGAGCCCAGCATTGGGAGCTTGAGCTCTGCCAGCCAACTTCAGCAGGAATGGGCGGACACCGCCTCAAGCGTCGATGCCGGAGAGAAGCTCAAGGTTCAGGGCAGCAAGCCGACTCTGGCGGAGCTGGACAAGCAGTTTGCTGTTGTCAAAGGGTCGCTTCAGAACGCCGGTTTTCAACTCCTTGACGCTATACGGACGACCAACGTGAGTGCTGCGCCCTTAGCCTCTGGCTTCTTCTACTGGTCGGGAGACATGATCTGCGTCTTCATGGTCCTTCTTGCCATACCTCCTAGTCCCTGAGTTTCGAGGTAGCTGTAGAAACGGCTGACTCGAAAATGGACTTCGCTAAGAATCGTTGCCTTTCTGTCTTTCCTAGGACCTGAACGCACTTCGAGCCAGCGTCTTCGAGAAGCTGCTGGCGAAGTATCGCGCCGGGAAGGCTCAGTATCAGGATCTGAAGAAAGAGCTGGAGAAGCTGTCCGGTAAGCTCTGGCCCCTTGCTTCGACGTGTTGCTGCTGCTCCTTCGATTCTCACACCTCCATTCTCAGGTGCTGCCTCGCTCATAGCTTCGCTTGAGTCCCAGTTGGCCGACTCGGTGTCGGCCGACGCTGTTGAGTCGCTCAAGCGAAAGCACGCAGAGGAGCTTCAGGGCCTGCGAGCCTAGGCCATCCGGACTCAGGAGTTGGAGACTGAGCTAGCGAAGGCTCGAGAGGCGGAGTCGTCGCTGTGGCTGGAGTTTGATCGCCGGCTGGCTGAAGAGAGAAAAATCCTTTCTGCGGAGTACGACAGCAAGGTGAACGAGCTTCGCGTGACCTTGGGGAGTGAAGTCGAGAGCCGCGGCGCCCAAATTGACGAGCTGCAGACTCTCCGGGGGCTCGACAGCGAGCGTTGTGACAAGGAGATCGGCATTTGGCGCGCCCGCGACCGCAAGGTTCAATCCGGCCTGCTGGGGCTGGAGGAAGCTCTTCGCGGTATACTTCCTTTCCTGTTTCTCAGCTCTTGCTCTTTCATGTCGTCCCCTCACTCTCTGATTGCCCTTGCAGGAGCTTTCCCTGACTCCGATGAGACTGCCGCAGCGGCACTGAAGGAATACAGGCTGGAACAAAAGATCGTCCCCAGCAGTGACCCCGGGGCCGAGCTTTCCTCAGGGGAATTGGTTGCGTTGGCCAAGGGACGGCTTCATCCGGCCGCCAAGCTGGGCAAGGATCTCCGCGAAGCCATTGTTTCCGTCTTCGAAACCTTGTGGCCGGGACGAGTGGTGCCTGGCGAGATCCAGGCGCTCCTCCAGTGGATCCCTCTTGCACCCAACCGGCTCGATATCTGGAAGGAGTTCGCGGCCCGAGCCGGCGCTGAACAGGCTCTGGAGTTCATGCTCTCTTGGTATCCAGGCGTTAACTTGGACCAGCTGGAGAATCTTCGTGAAGGCGGATTAGCTGGCCTCGACAAAGTCAAGCTCCGCCAACGCGCCCGTGCGATCGCCGAATGTGCCGAGACCGACGTGCTCTTCGACGATGGGGATAGTGATGAATCCTTGGATGGCATGGATTTCGAGGAGTCTAGCTCTGCGGAGGAGCCTCGAAAAGCCCCCGAGGATCTCGCTGACAGCTCCATTCCACCGTCCCCCCATGGCGATGATTTCGTCTTAGCATCTCGAACTGGCGACGCTGCTCCGCTGGACCCGGCTGGCCCGCCGAGTGCACCCTGACCATGTCAGGATTTTCTTATTCGTTTCTATGTACACTGAACTCATGTCGTGCCCAACAACATTTCATTCGTGTGTATCGATGATGTTTCACCCTGTATTTCCTACGTATTGGTTTTTAGTTGTTTGTAAACCGGATTTGACCTGACCCCTTTAGGCTTTTTCCTTTATCTCCCCATCCTTCGGCCCTTCTACCCCTAGCCGACAGCCTGGTGCCGGCTGGTCTCCCTTGGACCGACAGCCGAATGCCGGTCTAGGGTGGGAGCGTGCCGCGGGATGAGGAGTAGTACTTCGGCGCATGAGGGATCTGGCTTGGTCCAGTCCACTCACAACTATTAACCAATGCGCATGGTTTTTGGGTGAACGCTCGTTAACGACTTCGTGTTCTGTCCCCTTAGCGATTTTCCCGTGTGGGCGACCTGCCGGCTCCATCGCCCTCGACCTGGGGTGGAGGTGGGACCCGGGGTCCGGTCCGCACACAGTACTCGTTCGTCTGACGAGGGGCTCGATTCGTCGGGTCGCGGGCGTTTCCTCTCGGCGACTTTCCTAGGTGGGTGACCTGCCGGCTCCATCCCACACGGCGCAGGATGGGGGTTGGGCTCGAGGTCCGATCCGCACACAGTACTCGTCCGTCTGACAGGAGGATCGATTCGTCGGGTTGGGGCTGCCGGCTCCCGTTTGGAGCCGGTTTCCAGCCCCCGTGAATAACGCTTTAGAAAGGTAAAAGGCACTTTAGAGCACACTTTCCAGGGATCGGCCGTATGCCACCCAACTTCCTTTTATTCAACGACACTTGTTCGGGATACAAGGTTTTTGTCTTGGCTTAGCCGAAGGTCTTAAGCGATCTTTGGCTTGTCTCAGGCGAAGCTGGGATGCGCTCCTCCCTTCCTCGAGGAAGGGCCAGCCCCCGAGACAAGAGCTTCTGCCATCTTGCCCGCCTCGGGCAGGACTTCCTTGGGGTGGCTTGCCGGCTTGAGGAGTGGAGCCGGCAGTCCCGACACCAAGCAGCCTGGCTGAACTGCCGCCACCCTCTGCAGCAGTTGCCGTTTCTCTTCAGCGATAACCAAGGCCTCTGCCAGCTTAGAGCTGGCTCTCGCGCACTCTATTGACTTCTTGTAGCATCCAGTGACAGTAATCACCCCGCGAGGGCCTAGGAGCTTCATCTTCAAGTAGGCGTAGTGCGGGACTGCCATGAACTTGGCCAAGGCTGGTCGACCAAGCAGCGCGTGATAGGGGCTGTTGAGGTCTACCACCTCGAACCAGATCGGTTTGCGACGATGATTGTCCTTCTCACCGAACAGCACCTCCAGCTCAATCCTTTCCATCGGCGTACAGGAGTGCCCGGGTACAATCCCATGGAAGGTGAGCTTGGACGGCTTCAGTTGGATCTCTGGGATCCCGAGCTTCTCCATTGAAGTGCGGTAGAGAAGGTTGATGCTACTGCCTCCATCGATCAGTACGCGTGAGAATCGGCACGTATGCGTCTCAGAGAACAAAATTGGGTTCAAGACCAGCGCGTAGCCCCCGGGCTTCGGCATGAGTGGCGGGTGATCTTCGCGCCCCCAGGTGATGGACGCATCAGACCAGTGCATGAACTGCGGTCCAACTTGTACGACAGCGTTCAACCTCGACTCCAAACCACGGCTCATCCTTTGGATCCTCCATTTGGGAAGTGAACACGTGATATTGTTCCACATTTGCTTCCTCGGGGTAATCCCCCGCTGCCTTGGCCGGTTGTCGATTCTTGTTTCCCTGCGCTTCAACGGGCAGGCCTGGCGGGGGTCCGGGCAGCTGGTGGTTTCCTTGTTCCAGATCCCTGGTGAAACTGCACTGCCGAGTGGTATGCGCTGCCGGCTTGCCTGAAACGCTATGGAACTTACAGGGTTGGTCCAGCATCACCTCGATGGTGTACTTGTCCTTGCTGAATTTGTCCCCTTTGCGTTTTTGGCTTCCACCCGTAGCCCCCGGGCTTCCTTGAACGGCGGCCACTTGCTGAGAGCCGTATTTGTTGTCACGGCGCTCATCTTTCCTCTTGTCATGTCGATCACGGTTGTGATGTCCTCCTTGGCCGGCTGCCGGCTGAGATTGGCCTCCGGCTGGCGCTGGCTCAACGCACTGCACCCTTGCAGCATAGTCGGCTGAAGCGTACTTGTCCGCTATCGCCATGAAGTCCGCCATCGACTTCGGCTCGGCTCTGTGGAGCTTGTGCTTCAGTAGGGTTCCTTCTCTGCATACATCCGTGAAGTAGCCGATGGCTTGCTCCTCGCCCACTCCTTCGCACGAGTTGCACAGCTCGGACCATCTCGTGAGGTAGTCACGATCTGGATCATCGGGGCCTTGCTTGAAAAGGGCCAGCTGTCGTGGGCGGGGCAGTCGCTTATAAGTTCCTGTGAAGTTCTGGATGAACGCCTCTTGGAAATCATGCCAGGAGTTGATCTGTAGAGCCGGCAGGCTGTTGAGCCACGTCCGAGCAGATCCTGTCAGCATGAGCGGCGCGTAGCGCACCGCTGTCCTCTTGTTGCCGCCCGCGATGTCAACGGCGGTGACGTAGTCCGACAGCCAGTACTCCGGTTTCACCGCCCCGGTGTACTTGGGCATGTCGCGCGGGAGCGCAAACTTAGCCGGGAAGGGCTCGTTGCGGATGCGAGGACCGAAACAGACCGGCCCCGCTGAGGATTCTTCCTCGTCGAACTTGGAGTCCGCCAACAGGTTGAGCCGATGGCGTGCGTCATCCTTCGGCGGGTCGACGCGTTCCCCGATCCTCAGGCTCACGTGTGAGCGAGCTGGTTGATGACCTTGAGCGCCCTGGCCGGCTTCCCGAGCCGACCGGTCTGGTGCCGCGGATTTGCCGTGCACCGGCTCCGCTGCCTCCGCCCGAGGGGGGTAGCGCGGCTTGCTGGTGACCGCGGCCGGATCCCGGGGCTGCCGGCTGTGATGGCCAGAGTGCTGGGTGCGGTGATTTCCACTGCTCTTGCCAGGAGCTCGGTTGCTCCGGCTATGCTCCGCCGGGCCATGGTTTGGCGACGAAGCTTCTCCATGCGACTTGTTCTGGCCGGCCACGACGATACGGTTCTCGCATCGTGTGCCGCTCGCCTCTCCGCGCAGCTCCATCGCCTGCTGCTGTAGATCGGCAGCGTTCAGGAGTTCTTGGATCCGAGCTTGCTTCTCCCGCAAGTCCTCGCCTTGTAGCCCGCCCAGTTCAGAGGTGATGTAGCGCGCTGCACGGAGATTCTTCGTGGGCGTGCTGTAGGTCGGCTTATTGATGATCGGAGGTAGCTTCGCCGAGGGCGCTGCCTGGTTCAGCTCCGCGCCCAGCTCGCGGCCTCGTTGACGAACTTGTCCCGCCCGGCTTGGACCATCTCCAGCCGGGGTGAAGCCGTGTGCGACGTTGTACTCGTTGATCATGGAGAGGACGCGTCGACGTGTGTCATCGACGTCGACCGCTTCCTTGAGGAGGTTTAGGCGCGTCTGTTCCAGATCCTCGGAGACCTTGACCGGATCCGTGGAGATGTCGAGCGGAGCGCGCAGGTCCGTGATGGCTGTGTCCAACACGTCCCGCTCTGGAGGTGGAAGACCATGTTCCGGTGGAGGTGAGCGTTCGAGCGGTGGGCGCGCGGAGCGCGATGGGCCGCCGCCACCATCCTCCTCCAGGGCCAGCACTTCAACCATGCTGCAAAAGTCGCTGCTTTCGCCGTCTTCGGAATCTGCGTCACAGAGAGGGTCAAGCACATCGGTTACCTCCTCCGGGAAAGGCTTGGCGACGTAGAAGCGGTGGCTGCCAACGTCAAGGAAGGAGCCGTGGTTGCCGAAGCCGTTCTTGAAGTAAGCCAAGTTGTTGTCGACGCAGTCGAAGGTGCCGAACCTCCAGACGAGGCCGGAGGCGACCTTCTCGCCGGAGGGTCCTGGCCGGAACTTGACTCCGCTCGCCGCCGCGCTTTGCCCAACGGTGGGCGCCAACTGTCATGGGAATTTAGAGACAGTAGCCATGGGTAGGCTTATCAGAGGGGCTCGACGGTGGAAACGAGGGGCCTGGCTCGGGATTATGCCTACTGAGACACCACGGTTTACCCAGGTTCAGGGCCCTCCCGGGTGGAGGTAAACCCCTACTTCCTGCCTGCTTCGTATTGATTGGAGAGTATCGGTTACAATGCTCCTTGAGCTGTTGGGGCTAGAGGAGGAGGAAGAAGATCTCATCCCCTATGCTAAGGGTCCAGGCCTCCTTATATAGACGGGGGCCTGGTTACAGGTTTAGGTAGCGATTCGGCCGGCTGTCGGCTCCTCGGCGACGGCGCTCCTGGCGTCATCCTCTGGCCCTGCTCCCCTCGGTCGGCATCTGGAGGGCATATCCCTTCTCTTTTGCCTCGGATCCCGTCATGGGGAAGGGTCTTCGTTCTCTCATTAGCTGAGGCCGGTCGTGGCGGGCGTCACTCCGTCCTTGGCCTCTGTCGCTCCTGTCGGGGCCATCCTACTTTCGGCCAGACGACCGTTGGGAAGCTTTGTCTCCATCGCCCGGCTCCGGTCTTCCACGGGGGAGTCGCCAGCCGGCTGCTGGCGCAGCCGGCCCTTCGGGCGGAGCCGGTCTTCTCGTGTTGAAGCCGTGGGGGCTCCTGGGACGCCAGCCGGCATATTGCCCGGCCCGTGGTGCGCCCCCTAAGTCATCCCCACGACACTTCTCCTTCGTTTTCCCGCCCCGTTCCCAGCTATAAATAGCTCGTAGCCTCGACGGTAGGTTCACATCCTCCAACCGCTGGTAGAAAATGCCTCGCCGTCTCTTGACAACCTACGCCATGCTCCCTCAAGGCGGTTCCGGCGCGCCACCAGCACCACCGCCCCCACCTCCACCGCCGCCACCGCTGCCGCCGCAGGACCCAGCTCCGCCGCAGGGCGAGGAGGAGGAGGACTCCGACGATGAGGAGTTCCTCACCGAGCTGCCGACGAACGCGGAGGCGGAGGAGGCCGCCGCGGAACAGAGAGCGATCGTAGCGTCGTTCGAGATGCAGCACCGCGACCGGGCGGCGCAGGAGCTCATGGCCACCGAGAGGAGGGCGGCAGCGGCAAGGCTGGCGGAGGACCATACTGCCGCCCGCGCCGACGCCCACCGCTGCAACATCGAAGGCTGCGATGGCGGAGGTTGAGAGATGCCCCTTCTGGGCGGACGTGGCCGTAGGGCTCACGAAGGTTGCGGCGGAGCGCTAGCGCCGCGAGCATCAGTACCCTCTCCCCTCCTTCAATGCATCGGCGCAGCGAGCGCAAGAGCGCTGCACCTTCATCTCATCCCTCGAGGAGGCCGAGCGCGACCGCAGCCAGCGCGCGGCGGAGGAGAACCGTCGCCGCCGCGGGATGGTTTCCGGCCGCCTGTCCGATGACGGAGCTGGGCCGTCCAACGCTTCACCGCTAGCACCATCGGCTGCATCGGTGAATGAAGAAGTCACATGTCCTTCGTGGGAAGGCAAAAATGGTAATTTGCTTGACTTTTTTAATCTTCTCATGCACATGAATCTGTGTTCAAAAACTGACTGTATTCTTGTACTCCAGTACTTTTCAGCAAAGTACAACAATGCCCACCTCACCCGCTATCTTCCATGCACCATTTCAACATATTGCGGTAAGCAAGATGGTTTCTATAATGTAAGCTTCACCCATCAGGGCAACGGTGTTGCCCAGATGACAGCAAACTGGCCTAAGGTTCTCCAAAAAGCGTCGATAGAAGAAGGGAATGTGTGCATCTTCACCTTCTTGAATGTGGGGCAGGAGGCTATGTCTGTTCATGTTGAAAAAATATAGCCTATATGTTGCGCAGTTGCTATCAGTTAGTTAATTATGTTATTATATTATTGTGTCACCTGGTAGTCTAAACCATATGCCAATATGTTGTGCAGGCTATGATTACTTGCATTCTTCTCTGCATGCTTATACTCTATATACTCTATTTGCGACTGCGGTTCACCAGGAAATACGACCCCTATCAAGAGTTGCCGTACTACTCGTTTGACGAATGCCTCGCGGCGGCGCTGCTGGTCAGGTTCAACCAGAAGCTTTTCCGCCAGAAGCGCGGAAAGCCCTCCTCCCCCAAGGGCGAGCGCAGCCGCCCGAGGAAGGGGAAGCCACGACGTGCATGCTGAATGGAAAAAAGCAGCAGGAGTTAGGCGAGAAGGGAAATCGTTCAGTTCCGGTTGATTTAGCAATGAACTTTAGCCCTTCGCAGTATTTTGGTATGCCAACTTCCAAGAAGGATGTTCTCCCCTAGTTTCTTCAGTTAAGTATAGTTAGTGTTAGACTAACTCTGAAGAATAGCTTTTGTATAGACAAGGCTAAAGCCGTCTTTTGTGTTACTAACTAGCTTCTGTAAGTTTGAAGCAACCAAATATTATGAACTTTCAGATTTAGTGTTCCTCCTTTAATTTCAGATCTGAAATCTACATTTATTGTTCTTCATTTTTGAGATTCGCATTTACAGAGATGAATTTGGTGAAAATTAACATAACAAGAAACTAGATGTTCATGAGGTCCCGCCACCAAGTCCACAGGAACGGCCACCGCCGCCGTCGCCATTAGAGACAGCTAGCCGATCTCCTCTGAGATTGCCGCGCTTCCATTGGTGTCGTCGCCATTAGAGACATTAGAGGGAGCGATTCTAGATCTCCTATCTGGGAAGCTCAGATCTATGGTGGAGGGAGGAGCCGGAACTGCGACCTGGGGAGCCTTTGCTCCGGGGTGGGAGATGCTAGCACCAGGGTGGCGGAAGCGACGAGGAGCTCGACTCCGGCGAAGCGACGGCGAGCTCGATTCCGGCGTAGCGATGGCGAGGGGTCGACGGCGAGCTGGGCGGGCGGACAGAACAGGGGAAGACGACAGAACAGGGAAGAAGACGGTTGGCAACGGAACTCTAACGCTGACAAAGTCAAGTTCTGTTAGAATAACGGGTAAACCTGACAAGGTGGGCTCAGCAAGCGGCAGCGGAACGGGAATTATGAGTTCAAACGTTTTCTCCCCAATTCAAACACTAGGATTTGGGCTCAAACAAATTTTACAAAAAAAAGACCCTCTGAGCTATTTGTTAAGGGCTTTTGGACCTCCTAGGTGATTGCAGCGAACTAAGGCACCTGTGAGCCTGTGGCAAGGAACTTGGTGACCGCAAACTGAATAGCCCCATATCTGGCCACAGACCATATGGCCACAGAAGATCAGAGAGTGAATTCCTTGGCCCATATAGCTGCCACATCTCAAGCAAGCCAGAAGAAGACAGGATGCGTTGCGCCGCTGCGCATGCCGGCTAGGTGGGCCGACCGCGACGCAAATTTTGTCCGAGCCTCCACCCAAACAGACCAAAATAGATCGTTTACGTCACCAGTTTGCATCGCCCCCTTACAAGGCTTCAGCGGGACCTCCATTCGTCACGAAATAGTTTGGGTTGCACCGTACCGTTGGTGGCCATCCATGGCCAATGTTTAAGCTCACAGTCAAGATAATGCCAGCTAGTAGATCGTACAGGCATATGACCGGCAGCTGGTCACCATTTTCCCAATACGGCTCACGTCGAGATCTCGACAGCGATCCAAGGAACCTTTCTTTCCACATTTCACATTTGCAGCTCTATCGCCATAAACACAGCTAGCCAGCTAGCTACCCGTTCGGTGCCAATGCAGTACTGTGGTGGTATAACTTGCATGCAAAAAACCTCCACAGCCATTTTTGTTTGTGGAGAGCCGGGCCTGACTGCGAGGGCCCTACATGCGTGTCTAAAGTAACAGTGACGCCTCCAGTTTCCTGCCTTTGGTCCGGCAGCCTCTGCCCGAGGCCCTGCCAAGGAAGCTCCAACCACGCGCGCTAGGTTTTCGTGTTTGGACATTGTTGAAATGTCACGATTTTGGAGTGGAAACCAGCGGGTGCCTGGTCCGGCTGCCTAGCCAAACAAGGAGCGTCGCTACGCAATTCGGCTAGCTAGCTAGATTTATTTCGTCGGAAAATGTTTTCTCAGTGACACCAGAAAAACATGCACTCCGGAATAAGGAAAAATATGCAATCCAAGCATACACTACCTAGCCCTATGTCAGTTTCCGGTCTGGCTAGATCTTAGTAATCCGAATCGACAGTTGGATGCTCGACCTACCACACACGAGCAATATAGAAAAACGCAACCAGATCCAGTTTACAATCATGCATGTTGACCGAGAGTTAGCAATGATCCCTGGAATACAGACTGCACGTCGTTCTCAAGAATCTTAACGAAACTGCATCAACCATCCAACGGTGTGATTTCGTTTGCTCTCATCATTGGTGTCCATCTTCACACACCCAAGCTTCCAGCTAATCCTAACCGTGGAGTGATAGTCTTCCAACCATGTGCTCCACGGGCATGGCTGTAGATCACTCAAACCACGATTAACTATGGACCAATTTTGCAACATGTCATTAAGATACGAGTTTGCAACGCCACTTGAGGTTATGTTACTGCGGCGCGATCGCTTTGAAATCTCAACGTCCACGATGCAAAAAGGAGGTCACCCTTCAAAACCAAGGAATCGTGTAACCACTCTGTTTTCGCATGTCATGCACTAGTGGAAAACGGGCCTTTGGCCAGAGATCTTTAGTCACGTCGCCCCTTATTCGTCCACGCGTACGACATCCATCGGTCCCGGTTCGTTACGAACCTTTAGTCCCGGTTTGAGACATAAACCGGGACTAAAGGGCTACGCGGTGGGCGGCCCGCATGTGCGTCCCCTTTAGTCCCGGTTTGTGTCTTAAACCGGGACTAAAGTCTTCTGCCTATATATATGGCCGCAGCCCCTCTCCCCTCTCCCTTGTTTTTTTTTGGATGGAGGAGTGTGGGTTTATGCTAGTTTTCTATTTCATTCCTATGCACTAGAGGTGTTTGTTGAAATATGTGTTAAAGCGATGCCACTTAAGTTCACCGAACACAACTACGATATGAGGTGCCCGAGCCACACTTAAGCCTCTTCCTCGTTATTTCTACTTATTCTAAAAGGTTAGCAACTATATTTTATTGTTTACACCGTGCGGTACTAATTTTAGAATCGTGATTGCGTTTGATATACTGTTGTATGATGCAGATAAGCCATCTATGGATGTACGGTGATCGACGCACAGCCGCTTACAGAGAAGGCGTGCATTCTTTTCGAGATGCGACCGAGGCGAACAAGCATGGTGGTGGCTTTATGTTTTGTCCATGTGTTGAATGTCGGAATGAGAAGGATTACACTTCCTCAAGAGTCATTCAGAGCCACCTGCTTCGGTCCGGTTTTATGTCTGGCTATAATGTTTGGACCAAGCACGGAGAAAGATGGGTTATGATGGAAGACGACGATGAAGAAGAGAACGATGATGACAACTACCGATCTATGTTCCCTGAGTATGCTGATACCGCAATGGAAGACAATGAAGAAGAAGATCAGGGTGAAGAACGAGAACCAGATGAGCCCGCTGATGATCTTGGCCGGGTCATTTCTGATGCACGGCGAGGCTGTGATACGTCTCAAACGTATCTATAATTTTTGATGCTACATGCTTGTTTTTACACCATTTGCTTAGTGTTTCATTACACTTCGTGGCGTTTTTATGCGATTTCCGAAACTAACCTATTAACAAGATGCCACAGTGCCAGTTCCCTGTTTTCTGCTGTTTTTGTGTTTCAGAAAAGCTACATGGGAAATATTCTCGGAATTAGACGAAACAAGTTCCAGAACTCCTATTTTTCCCAGAAGAGGACCGAAGACCGAGCGAGAGCCGAAGGTGGGCCAGGGGCCAGCATCACCATGAGGGGGCGTGGCCCAGCCCCTGGCCGCGCCCACCTGTGGTGAGACCACCCTGGTCGCCTCCTGACGACGCCCCTTCGCCTATAAGTAGCCTCCCGACGGAAAACCCTAAAGGAATCGGCGTTTTTCCCTGAATAGTTCTGCAGCGCCGCCGCCATCGAAGACAAATTTCGGGGGACAGAAGTCCCTATTCCGGCACCCTGCCGGGACGGGGAAGTGCCCCCGGAGCCATCTCCATCGGTCTCCATCGACGTCTCCATCGACCTCACCGCCATCTCCATCGCCGTTGCTGTCTCCTATGATGAGGAGGGAGTAGTTCTCCCCCGGGGCTGAGGGCTCTACCGGTAGCTATGTGGTTCACCTCTCTCTCCCATGATGTGATCTTTATGTGATCGTGAGCTTTGTAGCATGTTGAATAAGTAGATGCTACTCTTCATCATTATGTGTACTCTAGTGGTGTTATTAAAGTAATCTATTCCTCCTGCCATGGTGTAACGGTGACACTGTGTGCATCATGGTGGTACTTGGTCTAGGCTACGATTGTGATCTCTTATGGATTATGAGAATAATTATCACTATGATAGTATTGAAGTGATCTATTCCTCCTTTCATGGTGTAATGTTGATAGTGTGTGCACCGTGTTAGTACTTGGTCTAAGTTGCAATAATATTTATCTTGAGTTGTGATTTGATTTGGATATCTCTATGAGTGGTGTTTGTCAAGTACTTGATGAACTTTAAGGGGTGCTTCTGTAGCCACTACGCAATGATTAGTGTTATTCAATAGGAGAGTAATTCAGAGTAGCATAGTGAAGAGAAGTTATTTATTTGTCCAATTATGTTATATTTGTTGAGAGTGTGTCCACTAGTGAAAGTATGATCCCTAGGCCTTGTTTCCAAGCTTTGCACACCGTTTACTTGCTGTTTTGTTACTTGTTTGCTTGTTGCCATTTTTATTCCAGATTGTATTTACTACTTATAATCATCTATACCACTTGTATTTCACTATCTCTTCGCCGAACTAGTGCACCTATACATCTGACAAGTGTATTGGGTGTGTTGGGGACACAAGAGACTTTCTGTATCATAATTGCAGGGTTGCTTGAGAGGGATAGCTTTGACCTCTTCCTCCGTGAGTTCGATAAACCTTGGGTGATCCACTTAAGGGAAACTTGCTGTTGCTCTACAAACCTCTGCACTTGGAGGCCCAACACTATCTACAAGAACAGAAGCGTGTGTAGACATCAGTGACTAGATACAAATAATTTGAGAACAAGTGAAACCAACAATATGAATCAATCAATGAAAACTTTGGGACAATGCACATTATACTAAGAATGACAACTATGCTCTCTTAATGGTGCATAAAGATAGAAGGTGGTGACTCAACATAAAAGTAAAAGAAAGGCCCTTCGCAGAGGGAAGCAGTGATTGCAAGTTTTATAATCTTGAATGGTTAGAGTTAATGCGAGAACAATTATGAGGCATATGCTTGACAAATCATAAGTTGAAAACCTCGTGTCCCGGGAATACGAGTACCCAAACCTCATTCTACTCAACTTAGAGTCTCAAGTAAGGCTCTTGTCATTGTAAGTATATATGTATCATCGAGAACCGCCAATGGGGTACCTCCGTGCCCGATGACATGGAACAAGCCCACATCAAAATGACAGGACAAGCAGACAATGAACACCTCGACATCTCTTTTATTTACCATTTATTTAGCTTTTTATTTTGAGATGCGTCGTCGAATGTCCACTATGGGCATGCTGCAAATTTCCACCATGAATTATGCATGGCTTAGATTGGTGGCCCAGGCATTTCCCTAACACATATACAAACTCCATGATCCCCGCAAGATTCCCAATTCATTTCACACCGCAGGCATCCATAAATAAAAGATCACGATATCAACTCAAATAAGAAGTGCAATGTTGAAAGCTTGCCCCATGACGGCATGGTTGGGCTAGTATCCAACTTACAACTTGCAAGCATAACAACTCAACATAAGAGACCACAATGTCAAAAAAATTAGAACAAGAAAAAGTAAAGTCAAATTTACAATGAGATCTTTACTGACCAATTTTCGCATAACACTGGTAAGAGTTTAATTTGAAGAGAAAATAAAAGCAAGTCAAATTTACTTGGAATAGCAAATTGCTAGTAGGTATGTATGGTGGACACTTTGGAAAACTTGATTTTTAGGAGTTGGATGCACGAGTAGAGCTCATACTCAGTACAAGGCGAGGGCTAGCAAAAGACTGGGAGCGACCAACTAAGAGAGCAATAATGGCCATAATCATGCAAAGCGACAAAGCGACATTAAAAGAAGCATAAGATGGCATCAAAAGTCAAAAACTAAATGATCATAGAGGCTATTGGCGACTTTGTATGAGTCTAGCATGTGTGAGCATGCGCCAAGTCAACCCAAATAAAGCATCAAGGAGAAAACCAAAATAATGCTTCCAAACGATAAAAACAACGCATGATTTTTTCAAAGGCTCATTAAGCAATCTCAGTTATTTGAGACAAGCCATGCTACAGCAAAACCACTAAGCATACTATCAAAAAGACATCAAGCATGACATGAAAAAGCCTAAGCCGCAGTCTACACAAGCTCCTTCTTGTACCACTTTTTGCATAGAGCTTTTTCTCTTTTCCAACACCATTTGAAAAAATTTAAGACACCTCTTTTGATGAAAACCAATAAAGATCAGAGGCAAAAATACACCTTAATGAATAGATATGACAAGGCCTGAACGCAAATCAAGGCGAAAACGAAAACCAAAAGCAGTAGTAGAAAAAGAAGAACACTCGGTTTTTGATAAGAGTGAAAACTAGAGCGTTCTTGGCAAATGAAAAACAAGGCAACTTCTCCAAAGGAAATTTGTTGGGGTCCAACCATTTATTGCAGCAAACAAAACTAAACAAACTAAGAAAACTAAAACAACCGACGCTCCAAGAAAAACACATAGTGCATGAAGCAATAAAAATATAGTGTTTTGAAAGGTGACCAGATTTTTGCCGATGATGAAGGGGTGCCTCGGGGGCATCCCCAAGCTTTGACGCTTGTACTTCTTGGATATTTCTTGGGGTGATGCATGGGCATCCCCAAGCTTGAGCTTTTGTCCATTTTTTAACTCATCTCATCATTCTCCAATCCCTACACTTGAAAACTTCCTTCATACAAAACTAAACACAAATCTATTAGCAACATTAGTGTAGCATAACATATAATCAACCTCTTTTTGCTTCAGGTTTCAACCCAAAACCACCGCATATAAAGTATATACTACTGTAGCAACTTCCCAAAAAGTTCCGTGATCAAAAGAACTCAAAAAGAAAGCGATAAAGCGGCAAAAACGAATAGTGGCAGAAATCTGCTAAAACAGAACAGCTGACAAAGGTTGAATTTTTGAGGGGTTTTCTGTTGCTCAAATCAAAAAGTGTTCAACTAACAAAAGTTTGTATATAACCTGGGGCATATGCACAAGAAATCGCAGGTCCAAAAGATATACAGAGAATTTTCACGAATTTTTACGGTGCAGCACCGAAAACAGTTTCAGGACAGCAACATCCCCAAATTTTTACCTCACTCGAATTAGATGCTTCTCTTGGCACAACAATAAAATAAAAAGGATAAGGAGAGGTCATTACAGTAGTAATGACTTCCAAGACTCAAATAAAAGAAAAAGTACTGAAAATAAAACATTGGGTTATCTCCCAAGAGTGCTTTTCTTTAACGCCTTTGAGCTAGGCGCAGAAAATTGCGAATCAAGTAATAATAAAAGAGGCATCCGGATCCACTATAGGAGTCTTTTCAACAATGAAGGAAATTGTGTCCAAATGAGTTTTTGAAGATCCTTTATGATCACTTTTTGGTATACTACTTTCATCAAAAAAGTTTTCAGGACAAATCCAACTAATTTTTTTTATCCCAAGCATCGTGAATTCCTACAAGTTTATAAGGTATTGGCACTCTAAAATCTTCATTGGGTGTGCCAACAACCGCTACAGGCGAGCCAAGCTTATTAAACTTCTTAAAAACTTTCCTAGCTTCAATTGCAACATCTCTAAATTCTATGCGCAAAGTTTCCAAGATAAAAGCTTTCTTTTTGGGATCCTCAATTTCATAAAGCTAAAGGAACATGTATTGCATAAAAGGATTAAGGCTAGCAAACCTAGCTTCCAACATATGAACTAAATAAGCTGAAGCAACTTCATAACTAGGCGCAAGCTCAACCAAAGACTTTTCCTCAACTTCTTTATGCATACTAATGTGATTAAAGAACTCCTCAATGTTATCTTTCCCAATAATTGAACCACTACCTACTGAGAGGTCCTCCAAAACATACTTAGGGAACAACATGATGAACTAAAAGCAAGTAGATAAAAGCAACTATAAAGTAAACTAATTTTTTATGTTTTTGATATAAAACAATGCAAGTAAAAAATAAAGTAAAGCAAAACAAATAACAAAGTAAAGGATGTGCGTGCGAAAAACTCCCCTTGCAGAGGTCTTCCACTTCTTCCCCTGCAACGGCGCCAGAAAACTTGATGGGGCCAAGTCAATGGTGTATGAAATTAAATGACCGGCCAGTTGGAAAACCCCAAGAGAAGGTTTTGATGAATATAGCAGCAAGTTTTCCCTCAGTTAAGAAACCAAGGTATGTCGATCGGGAGAAGAGCAGACAATACGACTGAAGGTGATGCAGACTGGCTTAGGACAGCTTCGAACAATTTATATGTGGCGACTCGTCCAAGCTTTGCTTTGCGAGCAGCAACATGGAACCTGCACACAATACAACCAAATACTTTGTTCCCAACTTGCGATGAGGTTGTCAATCTCACCGGTTTGCTTGAAACAAAGGGTATGAGCATATCGAGTGGAAAGTGATAATAGTATGTGAGTAAAGTAAACAGTGCGAGTAAAGTAAACATGTGATAGCAATATGATGGAAATAGGACCGGGGTCCACAGTTCACTAGTGGTGTCTCTCCATAAGATAAATAACACATGCTGGGTAAACAAATTACAGTTGGGCAATTGATAGAATAAAGATAAACGTGATATGTCAAGAAGATCACTATGCGATTTACTCTGGGCATTACAACAAAATACATAGACCACCATCCAACTGCATCTATGACTAATAATCCACTCCCGGGGATATCATCCGAACACCCCATGAGTATTAAGTTGCGGACAACAGATAATTGCATTAAGCAAAGTGTGTAATGTAAACAAAGCATATGCCCTCGAGCATATGAATGTTGTTTTCTCCCTAGTAGCAACAACACATCTACAACCTTAGAGGTTTCTGTCACTCCCCCAGATTAAATAGAGGCATGAACCCACTATCGAGCATAAATACCCCCTCTTGGAGTCACTAGCAACTACTCGGCCAAGATAGCTACTAACAATGGAGAGCATGCAAGATCATAAACAACATAGAGATAACATAAGATATATTTCAGTATAGCAACTCAATCATAACACCAATATTCATCGGATCCCAACAAACCAAACATGTAGAATTACATAACGGTGATCTCAATCATGTAGGGCAGCTCATGAGATCTAAACATGAAGCACATGGTGGAGGAGACAACCATCTAGCTACTGCTATGGACCCATAGTCCAAGGTAGACTACTCACTCATCCCTCCGGAGGCAAGCATGGCAATGAAGAAGACCTCCGGTGGTGATTCCCCTCTCCGGCAGGGTGCCGGGAAGAACTTCTGGACCCTCCCGATCTTCGGGTCGACGGCGGTGGCGGATCGCGATGTGTTCTAGAAAAGTGATCCGGTACTTAGGTTTTTTCCGTCGGGGGGTCTTTATAGGCGAAGGGGCATCGTCAGAGGTGGCCTGAGGCACCCTCACACATAGGGGGCGTGGCCAGGGCCAGGGCCGTGCCGCCCTGGTATGTGGGGCCCTCGTGGCCCCCTCCTACCCCTCTTCAGATCTCTAGAAGCTTCCAGGGAAAATAAGATTTTAGGAACTTGTTTCGTCCAATTCCGAGAATATTTCCTGTGTAGCTTTTCTGAAACACAAAAATAGCAGAAAACAGGGAACTGGCACTGTGGCGCCTTGTTAGTAGGTTAGTTCCGGAAAATGCATAAAAGTGCCACGAAGTGTAACGAAACAGTAGGCAAATGGTGTAAAAATAAGCATGGAGCATAAAAAATTATAGATACATTGGAGACGTATCACTTACTGACCCTTCCATCGCAGTATGACTTGCACCATAAGCCTGATGACTATCTACACACATTGCAGAAGGAAGGGAAAAAGAGCAGATCACGTGCAAGTGCAAGTGGGAGCAAATCAAGTATAAGTACAAGCAAAAAAAGATCAGATGTTCCTCAGCTTGGACAATAGGCCAAAAAATCGATCCCACCCCTCAGGGTGTTATCCGAGAATGTTCCCTCTCTGGTGTAGGGGCAAAATTTGGAAATAGCAGAGAAGTGGGCGGCTGAATGGGGTATGAGTGTTGAAGACGTTCTGGCTTTCCACGAGAGGTTTCCCAAGGCTGTTGTAGCCCCTAAGCCTAAATTTGTCATGGGAGGGCCTTTGGTCAGCAAAGAAAGGTTGGAAGATCTCCCAACAAATATGCGTTACTTGCATAAATGGTACATGAATGAAGCGAAGAATGGGAGAATAATGATCGTGGCGCGTGTCCCACGGGAGTACTAGGCCGCCCCGAAGAGATCCATGTCGACTTTGACGAACTCTTCCAGAAGTACAATTGCGACGCCCTCGACAAATCTCTCATGAGTTGCTATTGTCTGTAAGTTTTTCAATTCGTTGTCTACATATAACTTGTTCAGTTATTTCAATTCATTGCATGCAATTATCCTCACTATATCCTTTTGTACTCTATTATGCAGAATGAAGATCCTGGTCTGTAAAAGTAGGAACATCATAAATATTGGGTTTATTGATCCAGATAAAATACATATAAAGACGCTAACTGATAACCCCAAGGAGACGGAGGAAAACCTTCTAAGGTTTCTAACGGATCAAAATTTATGTGACCACATACTGTTTCCATACAACTTCAAGTGAGGGTCTTACTCTGTTGTGTCCATTCACTTATAAGTGTAATTGATAAGTTACTGACATATATATATACATGTGCAGCTACCACTGGATTCTGTTGGACATTCAAATTGATAAGGGAAGAGTTGATGTCTTCGACCCATTATCGAGAAACATGGAACAGTTCCAAAGCCTGCAGGACATGCTTCAAGGGTAATTTCAATCATTCTTGTGCTATATCGGTCTCTTTCGATGATTTTCTGAGATATCAAGTAATGAAAAACTTAGCAAATCATTTTCCTTGCCTGGCAGGGTTTGGAAGCGGTTCAAGTGCGCGACTGACGGTATCTCTCATGAGAAGCTGACTTTTAGAGCGGCTCAGGTAAGTAGTACGAGATACTTCTATTTTCAATACATTTATGATGCTAGATTATTATTTTGATTATATTCTATTCTCGTAAAGTGCGACCAGCAGCCACATGGGACGCATCTATGTGGATACTACGTTTGTGAGTTCATTCGCACGTTTACCTCTGAGCACAAGGATTACAGATACGACGTAAGCAATAAATATTCATACCTCTATTTTTACCCGTCATTCTTTGTTATCATGATTGACATTTATATTGATCTCCTTTTCTTATATTGTTCACGGCCATGCGGGAGAAGTACCTACCAGAGGAATGCGCGATCGCTGTTGCAGAGGAGCTAGCGGCCTTTTTGAGGACAGAAGCTGTAGATGATAAAGGAAGATTTAGTGTAGCTAGGGGCCATTAATAATGTTGGTCCATGTAATCGAATAGATGGGCTCTAGTCCCGGTAATTGTGATCTCCATATAATTGTATATGTATACTCGATCGTAAGATAAGTTATCTTACATATATATGCACTAACATGTATGCGTAGAATTATATGAAAAGTATTTTTAAAATGAAGAAAGAAATAAAATAAAAATACAACAAAAATAATTCCCCCGAACACCTAAACCCTAAAACAAAAATAAAATTTGTAGAGGCCCTTTAGTTCCGGTCCGTGTTACAAACCGGGACTAAAGGGTCTGTCCCTAAAGGCGCTCCAAAGCGCCCACGTGGAGGCCCTCTAGTCCCGGCTGGTAACAGGGCCGGGACTAAAGGTTTAGCCTTCAGTCCCGTCTCTGGAGTCCCGGTTTGCAAATCGGGACTAAAGGCCGTTACGGGCCGGGACTAGAGGCCCTGTCCCCACTAGTGATGCTTCTTAGGGTACTATACATGGCATCCAATTTGTCCACTTGGAGCGGACTGGAACACATAATTTTAATTCCATTAAAAATGGCAAAACCGGATACAAAAAGGTGGCTAAAGACTCCCCACGTTTTTTTCATCAAAAGTTGTTGCCAAACATGAGCTAGGAGTGGTATCATTTTCTAATTTTTTTACTACTACTATTTCATTTGAATTTTTTGTGTTAAAGATTACATTGAGCAAATTATACGTATGTAACATTGTTAGTCCTCGTATGGCGGTAAGTTCTACTCCCTACACATTTTAATGTGTTCACTTTTTCAGCGACAACTATTATGGAATGGAGGGAGCAGTTTTTTTTTTTTTGGTTTTACTCGTTACGAAGGTGTCCAAGAGGGAAAAGACCATCATTGAAAATAACATCCTAGTTGTTCTAGCCACTGAGGCGCTCTCTCCTGTGTCAGCGTGAGACAAGTGAGGGTTGGAGTCCACCGCCCAGTTGTTCTCGATCCGAAGGCTAGCTCTTTGTACACGAGTTGTACATTATTCGACTTTTGGCTCTAACCTATTTGTTAGAAAGAATATAAAAATTGAAATACTAAATAGGTAAAATATGAAAATATATTCTATGATAAATCTAGCGATACCAATTTTACACTCTACGTCCTCCATCCTCAAATGAGTGTACTTGTAGCTTTAGTACTAAGTCAAATTTTATAAACTTTGACCAACTTTATTGAAAAGAGTAGCAACACATGACTTAAGTGTTTACTCATTTTTACTAAAAATCTGACTTAATTGTGTCATTTTTTATAATTTCTTTACCAAAGTTGGACATTTTTTACTTTTCAAAAAGTAATGCACATTGCAATGAGGAGCAGAGGGAGTAGTATGAAATACGGGGTGTTTACAACAAATTATCACAGTATCACCGTACGTCTAGGGCCCACTTGACGTACCAGCAGGCAGGAGGAGCGGTAAATACTCGATGAGTGTGAATTTGGATGAATGGCCTGCATGAATATTCGGCATAAACGGACCTTAAATTGTTGTCACCCAAATTAAGGGAAAAAGGTTTGCTAATAAAAAATAAGGAAGAAAAGGCCATTTGGGGCTCGCCCATTTCATCGCGATGTGTTGTGAGAACTCTTTCTTAATAAATACAAAAATACTAGAAAATATTTTTGTCGTTGGTAAACAGTTACTACCTTTTCTCAATTAATCAAGACATGGAAAAAATAAACTTCCTTTGTTTTTTTCTTTTAAGGTGTATTAGTTTTTTCAAAAGTCAAAGGTGCAATATATGACCTATATTTTAGAAAGAATAATGTAAACATTTGAAATACTAAATAGGTAATATATGAAAATATATTCTATGATGAATTTAGCTATACCAATTTTACAGTCTACTCCCTCTATCCTCAAATGAGTGTACTTGTAGCTTTTGTACTAAGTGAAATTTTGTAAACTTTGACCAACTTATTTAAAATAGTAGTAGCAACACATGACGGAAGTGTTTACTCATTTTTTTCTTCTAAAAATCTGACTTAATTGGATCATTTTTCTAAATAGTTTACAATGTTGGTCATTTTTCATTTCCCAGAAAACTAATGCACATTGCAATTAGGAGCAGAGGGAGCATGTAATACGCTTCCGGGTGTTTAAACTTGAAATCAAGTTATGACAGTATCACCGTACGTCGAGGGTCCACCTGTGGTACTATCAGGCCTTGTTTACCTCCCGTGTATTTCCACCCCCTAGAACTTTGGGGATGAGAGGGGATTTGGTGAATCCCTTCATCTCACCCAATCCCCAGATTTCCCCAATTTTTCAATTCCCTATGTTTACTTTGAATTTTGGGGATGGAAGAGGAAGGGGAGGGGAGGGGATTGAGATGCTAGATCCGATCGTGGCTTGATGCGCTGGCTTCATTCCTCGCCCACAAGCGAGGTGAGGGTCGAGTGTGTAAATACACGGGCTGCCTTTGATTTGGTGAGGGATTATCCGGAATGGGCCGGGAACATACTCGAAGAAACCAGAGAGGTAAACGGGCCGTCGGGAGTTTTCCGGGATTGTGGGGTGGGCCGGGAAAATCCCCTCCGATCCCTAACAAAACCAGACAAGTAAACAAGGCCTCAGAGTGAGAAGCGGTAAGTATGCTACTCCGTATCCTGATTACGCAAGCAGCGCATCATCGCAGGATCGGGTAAAGCCAGGCTGAGTGGACGCGGGCAGCACATGCCAGGCGGGTGGCCACTGGACTGGACACACATGCTTCCGTTCCGAGCGTCACCCGCATCGCATCGTTTGCCCAGATCGGCGCAGGTCGGGCTGGTCTGGCCGATTTGACCGTCCCCCCATCTCCCTCACTGACTGCCTCAATTTTCGCGCTGCAAAGACCAGCGCACCACATGCATAAAGTGTATTACAGTATATATTCCTTTCCGGTGCGTGCAAGGTGCACGTAGATGTACGTTCGTACCGCCTCTGCATCCGCGTGCGTGCAAGTGGGAATACTTGTTTGCTCGCCGCGGCATCGAGGAAAAGGTGATGCGGTACCGCTACGCAAAGGTGTTTAAAATGCGGTACGGTGCTGCTCAGCTCAGTTCTTTGGGCTGGGCTCCGCACACCACAACACACGTACTATGACGTATCCAACACTGATAAGCATGCTAGATATCCCTGCTTCTCCCTGCGGGTTACCGATAATGTTGTCTTCACTTGACACTGACAGGGATGAGATGAGACCCTGCCTACACGTACATGAGCAGCTGTCACTCTCGCGCTCGCGGGTACGTACTACTACTAGTACCAAGTGACACATGAAGAAACAGAGCGAGCCGGGTATACGCTGGGCTGGCATCTGCGGATAGAGAGCCTGCCATGTTTACAGTTGGAGGCCGCAAGCAGGCACACATCCGCTGCGCACGTACACGAGGCCATGTCGGCCTCGCGCGCGCGCCACCGGCACGCACCACGCCCCGCTGCTTCCAACTGTAAACGCGGCACACAACAGATAGGCTTGCTTGCTCGGGTAAATTGCTTATTTTTTACCCCTGTAAACGCGGCGGGGCGCAGTTGAGAAAAAACAGAGCGCTCCACAGCAGAGCTCCAATGGCCGCGCCAGGGCGGCGTCAGCGCACGCACGCGCACAGCACAGCATATGATTTCGTCCGTTTCCGGTCAAAGGCGCCCGCGGGAGCCAGCGAGCTCTGCTCGAACGCTGCGCCTGCCCACCGCGCGGTGCCACCCCCCGCACCACCTGCTTCTCCTCCACCGAGTCTGGTCTCGGCTCGTCCTGCCCACCGTGGGCTGGTCTGGTACTGGTCGTCGCCGCCAATCTCCGAGGCATGTGCGCCACCGAGCGAGCATCAGCACAAAATATCACGGAGAGTACAGCACTCGGTCCCTACGTACCGTGCACGCAGACGGATACGACTATACATTGACGCCGAAGGTACTCGCAAGTACGTACAGCTGGCTCGTTTACCAGGCGAGCCAAGTATCAGTCACTCAAACACATGTCACGTACGAGTACATCGCTATCACCGTGTGTCGGCGGAGACTGCACAACCATAATACGAGAGGAAACCAACATTTAACAACTCAACACACACGGGGTTATTAAGTCGGCACGCCCAGAGCCCAGAGCCGGATCACACGGTGCTGTGCTGCATTATCTCAACAAGTGATGCCGAAGGGGACGGAACATCTCGCCGCATTACTTTAGTCAACGACTGGGCTACAAGAGGCTTTTCTTTAATTTGGGAAACATTAACATAAGACTGTTTATGCATTAGAGCACCTAGTAGTAACCTATAGGCAGAGAATTAAGAGATGATGATCTTACAAATGGATGATGAATTCCATGGCCTTGTCGAGGAAAATGCGCGGCAAACGGTGCAGAGAAATCGCCGACAGTAACCTTCCTGGTAGTGGTAGCACATCATGCCGTGTCTAAAAGGAAATCGTAAGTAGTATTACTTTATGGAAGTTGGTTTACTTTACGGTTCCAACAACCCATGTCGGCTAGATAATCACAAATATGTATATGCTAACCATCAATAACAAGATCCTCGATTCGACCTTTCACAACATGAAACATATTTGCAATGGCCTTGGCAACACCATTTGACCTGTTGTTGTTGCAATAAGTGGTTTTAAAATATTGTCTACCACCTTTAATTCGGGGAAAACATCTTTTGACACAAACCTACGTGATAAGCCTCTTAACATTCCATATAAAAGTTTGCATCATTGTTGATGCCATTGATGTTACTTTCGGGCTTTTCTAGGATATATCTTTGCATGCGGGGGTGAGGATTCCACATGACCAGGAAACTTTAATATCTATAAACCTCGCAAAAACAATGTCCCAGTGGCCCACAATATTGAGGATACCACACTTCTTATTAGGTAGCATGCAAACTTTAGTGCCATACATGACATGTAGGACTTTTCATTGGTTTTTCAAGCGGTCCATTTTTGGACTAATTGTATGTTTACCAATTATTCAAACATACATAGGGCGTGTTTGTACTTGAATACACATGTTGCTTCACAACCGAAGCATATGGAACCGACATTATATGGTCAGTTTAAAATGGCTCCTTGGATATTGAAATGTCCACCTTTATAGCCCTTAAGTTTAGTAGTAGGTGAGATAGAGTATACTAGCACATAGTATGTTCTTCCGTACTCCATCAAAATGTCATCATAATAGAATGTACACTCCTTTCGATTTGGACATATATCTTGGCAAACCTCGATACAATGGAAGTACGAGGCTTTCACACGATCATTTATATCACAATTAGAAGATTGAAATCTCTTGGATAGTCAGTAAGATTTTCAATCTACATAGATAAGTGAAGTTTACTCCCTTATCTTATGGTATTATCGTTTCAATGCTTATCCTAGTTCATGCCTTATGTAGTCTTGCCCTTCATGGTGCAATCTTTCGGTTGTTCCAAACAAGGCATTCTTAACCAAGTCAACAAATATGCATGACATCTTCTATTATCTAAATAGCGACCCAACTACCCCATTTTCTTCTATTTTCGGGCATGCATATCACCCCCTTAATTTGTATAACTTGTTCATACATTCAAACAACAAAATAAGTCCACCGATGGCAAGTAGTATTTTTCGTGTTCATCTAACAATCTCACCCGTCAAGCACATGATCCCTCCTCACCCTTAGTCCCTTTGATGATCCATATGCCCGGTTGATCTCCCTGGACATACTCCCACTTAGTCTGGCGTTTTGATCCAACTCAGTCGTTGTCGCCTGCTAGATGTGTATGACCATCCGCGTAATCTGCTTTCTATCTTGTTGATCACATTCCAGTTTAAGTGTTCGTGTACTCTAGTCGTCGAATATTAGTTTGAGTACTATTTCAGATATCCAACAGTTCCACCTTATGATATTTTGCCATTTGGTGATTAAACATTGGGTTGAATATCATTCTATTAGAAGAAGATATTACTTTTGTATTATCGTGCATGTGTAATAATATGGAGCATTGAAAAGGAGAGGACTGAACTGAACAATCATTAGCATATAGTTTATTAGTTACCACTTATCATCTAAATGAGTTGTTTTTCAAAATGGAGAAACCCCATCATCTACATCAAAATGATGCATATGGTTTTTATTAACTTATTATGCGTCCAAAGACATAGAATCACAAAGTATTACAATTCATGGGTCGCGCAAAATGGCCACATAAATCAACTAGCAAAAAATGATAATGGAACACCTACGTAAACACATCAAGAATTTATTCTATTATGCAACCGCCAGCCGCATCGTGCACTTCTTTCTCAGTAAACCCAGCGGTAAGGATTTTATTTTCATCCTCTGAGAGTTAAGGTATATATATATATATATATATCTTCTATTTCAGACTCAACAAAAAAAAATTGTGTGGAGCGTCGAATAGATTCTTGTAACTTTTGAATATATGTGTGTTCAAGTTGTCTTGTCCAACTATTATACCTTCGTCATGCTCTAATTAAAAGATTTCTTTCTTCTATGTTTTTTTTTTTTGAGAATAAGAACTATATTAATCAACCATCAAGTTTACAGAGTCACGATTACAAAACTGCAGAACATCCTCAGGGAAATGCAACTGCCACACATGCGTGGACCTGTACACTTTGGCACGCTGGGCAAGTTCATGCGCAAGAGAATTACAGCCTCTATGAACCTTGCGGATACTTAAGTCAGGGAAGACCGGAGACAAAGCTCTGATATTGCTGTAAACGTACCAGAGGCTAGAAGTATTAACAGAACTGCTGTTCAGTGCACAAACGACTGTCGCGTTGTCAGACTCAAGCGATGACAGCTTCAGGTTGTGATTGTGAGCAGTGTTAAGTCCCGTCCAAACCGCAAGAGCTTCAGCTTCCTCCGCGTTCTTGCAGTTCGGAAGGATAGTGCTTCCGGCCAACACCATCGAGCCATGGTGATCCCGGACGGCGAAACCAGCAGTAGCTTCACCCGTTGAAGATGAAAACCCAGCGTCCACATTCATCTTCAGCTTGTCGCGTTCAGGAGGGATCCAAGATGGATTGTCTTTTTTTGTAGCCCTGTTGGAGAACTCATTATGACAAAGAGCATCAGTTACAGGTTTAGAAAAATCATGATATAACTCATTAACTTGGTCGTTGTTGTCCTCGTTTAGGAGCCTATCATATCCCAGGAGGAAAGCGACCGATCTTGCTACTGTTTCTTCTCCTTTGTCATGGACAGCGTCGTTTCTAAGATGCCAGGAGCGCCATAGGAGCATGAGCGTTTGGCTTCTTTGCTTTGTGTTCAGCTTGTACAAGAGATTTTGTAGCCAATCTTTGCCTGTAAAGGAGAAATAAGACTCATTAGGGATATTCCAATGTTTCCTCATCTCGTATCTCAGGGCTCTGGATTTTGTGCAACGGATAGTGGCGTGGTGACTGTCTTCTTCCACTCTACCACAAATATTGCAAGTACTGTCAACCTCCAGAGACCTCTTTATCTTGTTTCTTTTGGTAGCAAGGTTATCATTGGCCACACGCCAACCAAAGATTTTGACCTTCTTAGGAACGTTAGCTTTCCAAATAATATTCCAGGTCTCTCTTGAGTTGGTGTGGTTCTCACTGCTGCCAGCACGCCACCTGACACCGTTTTTAATATTAAAGGCTAATCTGTAAGCGCTTCTCACCGAGAAAGTGCCAGTCTTGTCATAGTGCCAAGCCACCAGATCATTACAGGGGTTTATTGGGAGGTTGATATTGAGAATCCAATCTGTGTCCTGATCATAGCAGACCTTTCTAACCAGCTCTTCATCCCAGGTATTAGTGCCTGAGCGCAGAAGCTGGCAAACTTTCCTTATTCTCGTGTTTGTTTTCCCTCTAGCCACTTTTAGATTGTAGTCCCTTGGGATCCAATTGTCCCTCCAAATATCAACCTCAGAACCATTGCCAATTCTAGAGATTATACCTTCTTTCAGGAGCTCGAGGCCGTGTTCGATGCCCTGCCAAGAAGGTGAAGCATCTTGCCTAAACACCGTGTCAAGTAGGTTACCTCTCGGGTAGTAGATGTACTTTAGGAGTCTGGAGCTCAGGCTGCCCGGGTTTTTTATTAATCTCCAACATTGCCTAGCTAACAGGGCTTGGTTCATGAGGTAGGTGTCTTTGAAAATTTCTTCTATGTTTTCTATTAGCAACAAGATGAAAATACTTTGTATTGTTGGCCCCTTGTTGTACATATTTAACTTTTGCTCTCTGTGTCCACGTGGTCTCCTCATCTCTTCTTCACTTAGCCATTTTCCTTGTGTCGTTCATGAACATAAGAAGTACGAAATGTTTATTAATTTTTTGAAACAACCTATTCATGGGTAGTAATTTGGCCATAGTTCTCCGCAGCAACGGGCAGGGCATAATGTAGTAATGATGACAACAAGCGCCACAAAGCAACCTTTTATCTAGAATTATTTGTTTTAATCTTTCGAAATTTTCTCAGAGTCACTATTTTACAGAGCTGTTTAAAGTCTATCATTCCTTAACTAATTTAGGAAACTCTATTAAGCTCTTTCCTATGCACATAAAGGATCCCCACAACCCTTTTTCATGGAGAAGGCAGACTGACCAAACTTGACGAAAATGTCGGCTATGAAGTGTGTATACCGCTCGAGAGACTTGTCATGAGTAATAGCTACCACGAGGCAACACATCACCGCTAAGCCTCATCGGCGGGGAGGCAATCACATCCAGAAGCCACATAAGACTCCCCTCGCATCCAAGACAGTGCCTCTATGAAGGAAACAACGACGTGGTGCCGTTGCTGCCCTGTCCAATATACGTAACCTAGGATTTTCTCCTGCACCGAGAAAGGAAGAGCACGTTCAAGGCCATGACAACTCCTCCAATGAGAACACGGCACGCACAGGTCGTAGTAGCCACTTCAACGGTGCTCTACTGATGTCTACGCACTTCTATTCTTGTATACACTTGTTGGGCCTCCAAGTGCAGAGGTTTGTAGAACAGCAGCAAGTTTCCCTCAAGTGGATCACCCAAGGTTTATCGAACTCAGGGAGGTTAGAGGTCAAAGCTATCCCTCTCAAGCAACCCTGCAATTACGATACAGAAAGTCTCTTGTGTCCCCAACACACCCAATACACTTGTCAGATGTATAGGTGCACTAGTTCGGCAAAGAGATAGTGAAATACAAGTGGTATAGATGATTATAAGTAACAAACGTGATGTGAAATAAATATCGCTGCGAGCAAACAAGTAACAAAATAGCAAGTAAACTGTGTGCAATGCTTGGAAACAAGGCCTAGGGATCATACTTTCACTAGTGGACACACTCTCAACAATATAACATGACTGAACAAATAACTTCTCTTTGCTAAGGCACTCTGAATTACTCTCCTATTGAATAACACTAATCATTGTGTAGTGGCTACAGAAGCACCCCTTAAAGTTCATCAAGTACTTGACAAACACCACTCATAGAGATATCCAAATCAGATCACAACTCAAGATAGAAATCATTGCAACTTAGACCAAGTACTAACACGGTGCACACACTGTCAACATTACACCATGAAAGGAGGAATAGATTACTCAAACTATCATAGCAATAATTATTCTCATAATCCACAAGAGATCACAATCATAGCCTAAACCAAGTACCACCATGATGCACGCACTGTCACCGTTACACCATAGCAGGAGGAATAGATTACTTTAATAACATTGCTAGAGTACACAAAATATCTGAATAATAACATGTACTTGTTCAACATGATACAAAGCTCACGATCACATAAAGATCACATCATGGGAGAGAGAGGTGAACCACATAGCTACCGGTAGAGCCCTCAGCCCCGGGGATGAACTACTCCCTCCTCATCATAGGAGACAGCAAGGTTGATGGAGATGGCGGTGAGGTCGATAGAGATGGCGGAGACGGCGATTGAGACCGATGGAGATGGCTCCGGGGCACTTCCCCGTCCCGGCAGGGTGCCGGAACAGAGACTTCTGTCCCCCGAAATTCATCGGTGGTGGCGGCGGAGCTGCGGAACTGCTTCTGGAAAATTGCCGAATCCCCCTAGGGTTTTCCGTCCCGAGGCTTCTTATAGGCGAAGGGGCGATGTCAGAGGAGGGCCAGGGCCTCCTCACATATGGCTGGCGCGGCCAGGGGCCTGGCCGCGCCACCTGTGTGTGTGGGGCCCCTGTGGCCCACCTCCTACTCCTCTTCGGATCTCTGGAAGCTTCCGGGTAAAATAAGACTTCAGGATGTGGTTTCGTCCAATTCCGAGAATATTTCCTGTGTATCACTCTGAAACACAAAAACGGTAGAAAACAGGGAACTGCCACTGTGGCAACTCGTTAATAGGTTAGTTCTGGAAAATGCATAAAAGTGCCACTAAGTGTAACGAAACAATAGGCAAATGGTGTAAAAACAAGCATGGAGCATCAAAAATTATAGATACGTTTGAGACGTATCAAGCATCCCCAAGCTTAACTCCTGCTCGTCCTCGAGTAG
The DNA here is from genome assembly GCA_007115705.1 of Dactylis glomerata. Classification (NCBI taxonomy): domain Eukaryota; kingdom Viridiplantae; phylum Streptophyta; class Magnoliopsida; order Poales; family Poaceae; genus Dactylis; species Dactylis glomerata. The sequence continues at coordinate 3,549,896 of QXEO01000222.1, forward strand.
GTAAGTGATAACAAAAGAATAATTTTTGAGGTGACATGCACCTACACAATTTTGATCATATATGTAAGCATTGGTGAGCTGGGATCAATAGAACTTAAAACATGGGCACGAAAGATATAATCATGACAATAAGAAACTTAGCAACCATGTTGTAAACATGCAAATGAACACAAATAAAAGATCATGATAATGAAACAATGAAAGTCAAACGTGTGTTCAAATCATAAGGAAAAACATACAAATGGTTTTCAGCTTGTCCTTCAAAGAGAGCAAAACATAAATGCATAGGACACCTCAAAGTTTAAGAGGGCGACTAGATACAAATAATTTAAGAACAAGTGAAACCAACAATATGAATCAATCAATGAACTTTGGGACAATGCATATTACACTAAGAATGACAACTATGCTCTCTTAATGGTGCATAAAGATAGAAGGTGGAGACTCAACATAAAAGTAAAAGAAAGGCCATTCGCAGAGGGAAGCAGTGATTTAAACATGTGCTAGAGCTTTTCATTTGTAAAACAGAGAGATAAAACTTGATTTTGAGAGGTGGTTGTCTTTGTCAACGACTGGCAATGGGGTTCTTACTATCTTCCATACAAAAATAAAGCAAGTTTTTGAGAGAGAGATTGGCACTTTTGTGCTCTTTTATAAAACTTGGCACTCCTCCCCACCTTTTCCTTTCACATACCATGGCTAACCGATTCCATCGGGTGCCCACCAACATTCACATTCTTTGGAGGAGTGCCTTTTTTTTCTTTTTTTTCTCTTTTTTTTCTTTTTGGAATAAGCAATATGGAAGATAGCAAATCCGACCACTACGTCCCCATGAGCTGAAAACAGTGTCACAAAACGAGAAGTGTTTTGAAGGTTTTTGAAAGGTAGCACACGAAAATTTTACTTTGGAATGGCTTACAAATACCATGGATAGGAATTTATAGTGGACACAATGGCAAACTTGGCTTTTAGGAGTTGGATGCACGAGTAGAGCTCATACTCAGTACAAGGCGAGGGCTAGCAAAAGACTGGGAGCGACGAACTAAGAGAGTAATAATGGCCATAATCATGCAAAGCGACAAATCGACATTAAAAGAAGCATACGATGGCATCAAAAGTCAAAAACTAAATGATCATGAAGGCTATTGGCGACTTTGTAAGAGTCTAACATGTGTGAGCATGCGCCAAGTCAACCCAAATAAAGCATCAAGGAGAAAACCAAATAAATGCTTCCATATAATAAAAACAACGCATGATTTTTTCAAAGGCTCATTAAGCAATCTCAGTTATTTGAGACAAGTCATGCTACAGCAAACCACTAAGCATACTATCAAAAAGACATCAAGCATGACATGAAAAAGCCTAAGCCGCAGTCTACACAAGCTCCTTCTTGTACCACTATTTTGCACAAAGCTTTTTCTCTTTTCCAACACCATTTGAAATTTTTTTTTAGACACCTCTTTTGATGAAAACCAATAAAGATCAGAGGCAAAAATACACCTTGATGAAAAGGTATGACAAGGTCTGAATGCAAATCAAGGCGAAAACAAAAACCAAGAGCAGTAGCAGAAAAAGAAGAACACTCGGTGAACGATAAGAGTGAAAAACTGAGTGTTCTTAGCAAATGAAAACGAGTTCATCTCCTCCAAAAGAAACATGATGTGATCTAACCATTTATTGCAGCAAACAAAACTAAACCAATACTGAAAACTAAAACAACTGACGCTCCAAGAAAAACACATAGTGCATGAAGCAATAAAAATATAGTGTCTTGAAAGGTGACCTGATTTTTGCCGATGAAGAAGGGGTGCCTCGGGGGCATCCCCAAGCTTTGACGCTTGTACTTCTTGGATATTTCTTGGGGTGATGCATGGGCATCCCCAAGCTTGAGCTTTTGTCCATTCTTCAACTCATCTCATCATTCTCCAATCCCTACACTTGAAAACTTCCTTCATACAAAACTAAACACAATTCTATTAGCAACATTAGTGTAAGCATAAAATATATTCAACCCTCTATTTGCTTCAGGTTTCAACTCAAAACCACCACATATATAGCATATACTACTGTAGCAACCTCCCCAAAAGTTCCATGATCAAAAGAACTCAAAAGAAAGCGATAAAGTGGCAAACAAAAATATTAGCAGAAATCTGTCAAAACTGAACAGCTGACAAAGGTCGAATTTTTTAGGGATTTTCTGTTGCTCAAATCAATAAGTGTTCAACTAAGAAAAGTTTGGATATAACCTGGGGCATATGCACAAGAAATAGAAGGTCCAAAAGATATACAGAGAATGTTCACGAATTTTAACGGTGCAGCACCGAAAACAGTTTCAGGACAGCAACATCCCCAAATCTTACCTCACTCAAATTAGAGGCTTCTCTTGGCACAACAACAAAAATAAAAAGGATAAGGAGCGGTTATTACAGTAGTAATAACTTCCAAGACTCAAATAAAAGAAAAAGTACTGAAAATAAACAATGGGTTATCTCCCAAGAGTGCTTTTCTTTAACGCCTTTGAGCTAGGCGCAGTAATTTGCAAAGATGCTCATGTGGGCGCCATATAAGAGCTTGAGGCAAAGGCGCCATATAGGAAATTAAAGCAATAGAGAGCATCAAAAAGCAAATGTAAAAGACATTTATATCTGAACCACTTCCTATGCATAGGAATCTTGTAAGAAAATAAATCAACGAGGCACATAGTAGCAAGCATGGATAGATAAAACAAGTGCCACTTCAAGATTTGCAACATAAAGAGGGGAAACTTAATATTGTTGAGATCCATCAAACCATGTTTTCCTCTCTCATAATAACTTTCAGTAGCATCATGAATAGAACTAACAACATAACTATCACATAAAGCATCCCTATCATGAGCCACTTGCATAAAAGAATTAATACTCACCACAGGAACAATAGTAGTAGGAGCAAATTCAATAGAATAATTATTCTCATCACCATAATCATCAAAAATAGGAGGCATATTGTAATCATAACTAATTTTATCCTCAATAGTAGGTGAACTGAAAATATTATAGTCATCATCATAGCCATCATAAACCAGAGGTTTAGTATCATCACAAGCTAGAGAGCAACTATTTCGCAAAGCATATTCTTCAAACATATCATCATAAGAAGGAATATCACATATGGGAGATAAAATATCATCAGAGCAAACTTTCTCCACTAAAGCTGGGGAACTAAAAATATCATGCTTAACAAAACCAGCTTCCCCAAGCTTAGACTTTTCTATAGCATTAGCAGTAACGGTATTCAAAGCATTCGTACCAATAACATTGCTATGCAAAATAAGCTCCAAAGGATTTTCAATTTTCTCTTCAAATCTAAAATTAGGAAAAAGACTAAAGAACTCTTTGTTTTCCATTAAGCCTTAACTAGTGAAAATAAAAACAAGAAACAAAAAGATGTAATTGCAGAATCTAAAGGAAATAACTCTGAGCACTCACACAGGAGGATGCGAGTACCTTTTACTTTACCTCCCCGGCAACGACGCCAGAAAAGAGCTTGATGTCTACGCACTTCTATTCTTGTAGACACTTGTTGGGCCTCCAAGTGCAGAGGTTTGTAGAACAGCAGCAAGTTTCCCTCAAGTGGATCACCCAAGGTTTATCGAACTCAGGGAGGTTAGAGGTCAAAGCTATCCCTCTCAAGCAACCCTGCAATTACGATACAGAAAGTCTCTTGTGTCCCCAACACACCCAATACACTTGTCAGATGTATAGGTGCACTAGTTCGGCGAAGAGATAGTGAAATACAAGTGGTATAGATGATTATAAGTAACAAACGTGATGTGAAATAAATATCGCTGCGAGCAAACAAGTAACAAAATAGCAAGTAAACGGTGTGCAATGCTTGGAAACAAGGCCTAGGGATCATACTTTCACTAGTGGACACACTCTCAACAATATAACATGACTGAACAAATAACTTCTCTTTGCTAAGGCACTCTGAATTACTCTCCTATTGAATAACACTAATCATTGTGTAGTGGCTACAGAAGCACCCCTTAAAGTTCATCAAGTACTTGACAAACACCACTCATAGAGATATCCAAATCAGATCACAACTCAAGATAGAAATCATTGCAACTTAGACCAAGTACTAACACGGTGCACACACTGTCAACATTACACCATGAAAGGAGGAATAGATTACTCAAACTATCATAGCAATAATTATTCTCATAATCCACAAGAGATCACAATCATAGCCTAAACTAAGTACCACCATGATGCACGCACTGTCACCGTTACACCATAGCAGGAGGAATAGATTACTTTAATAACATTGCTAAAGTACACAAAATATCTGAATAATAACATGTACTTGTTCAACATGATACAAAGCTCACGATCACATAAAGATCACATCATGGGAGAGAGAGGTGAACCACATAGCTACCGGTAGAGCCCTCAGCCCCGGGGATGAACTACTCCCTCCTCATCATAGGAGACAGCAAGGTTGATGGAGATGGCGGTGAGGTCGATGGAGATGGCGGAGACGGCGATGGAGACCGATGGAGATGGCTCCGGGGGCACTTCCCTGTCCCGGCAGGGTGCCGGAACAGAGACTTCTGTCCCCCGAAATTCATCGGTGGTGGCGGCGGAGCTGCGGAACTGCTTCTGGAAAATTGCCGAATCCCCCTAGGGTTTTCCGTCCCGAGGCTTCTTATAGGCGAAGGGGCGATGTCAGAGGAGGGCCAGGGCCTCCTCACACATGGCTGGCGCGGCTAGGGGCCTGGCCACGCCACCTATGTGTGTGGGGCCCCTGTGGCCCACCTCCTACTCCTCTTCGGATCTCTGGAAGCTTCCGGGTAAAATAAGACTTCAGGATGTGGTTTCGTCCAATTCCGAGAATATTTCCTGTGTATCACTCTGAAACACAAAAACAGCTGAAAACAGGGAACTGGCACTGTGGCAACTCGTTAATAGGTTAGTTCTGGAAAATGCATAAAAGTGCCACTAAGTGTAACGAAACAATAGGCAAATGGTGTAAAAACAAGCATGGAGCATCAAAAATTATAGATACGTTTGAGACGTATCATCTACCAAGTAAGATACTCCCTCTGACCTATAATACTCTTCGCTAATATAGATGTATCTAGATACATTTTTGTGGGAGATATATCCGTATTAGTGAAGAGTAATATGGATTGGAGGGTGTAGCAAAATATGTGGACATGCATGCCTTGGTGATTTGCTGGAAGAATCGTGCCCTTCACAGCCGATGTAAATGATAATACGGTGGTCGGTGGCTTCCTGCAAAAATCGTCCTTGTCTAATCTCGACCGTAATCACAAGCACTGACACGCTAAGATTTGCAACTAAAGACACCATGACGAACAACTTTTATAGCTGTAAAAGCGTATAAAGCTCCACCCGCCCCATGCACGAGCTCCTCCACTGACACCTTTAATCAACGTGCAGGCAGCCAGCCAGAAACAAGGACCAAAAAAATCAGAAAATCCTGACATTACGGCCCCACATGTCATGCAGAGCACGGCCATCGTATTCGCGGGATGGAGACGCCTCTTCCGAGGCGCCAACGTCTCGTCTCCACTGCCCGCTCGTACGTCGACGTATCAGCTGGAACCGATGGCAGGATACCGTGATTATTTTGGTAAATGTTGGGGTATTTTGGTCATTTAATTACGTCAGCCCGCCACCGCTTTAAAACGCTCCCAAAAGCGGGAGCGTTGGCCTCGGAGAGCGAGGCACCCACAGCGCCCCACCCGCAAGCACACCTCAGAGGAAAACAGAGGAAGAGCCCGTCGGGGAGACGAAGCGAGACACAGCATAGGGAAGAAGGACATGGTGGCGATGGGAGCCGAGGATGACGAGCGGCCCATGCACCAGGGCTGCATGGCCGGCTTTCTCCACCTCTTCGACCGCCCGCAGATCCTCTCCGGCAAGCGCCTCCACCACCAGCCACGACGCCTCCTCTCCTCCTCCAGTGTACGCGCTCGAGATATCTTCCTCTTTCATTTGCCCCTCGACGAAAAATGGTGGTTTCTGACGATGTCTGCCTCCTCGTGTATGTGCGTGCAGGGCTCGGCGACGCCGTCCGAGATGTCGATGCCGCTTGACCGCGCCACGCCGCTCCCGTCGTCGCCGGAGATGACGCCGCCCGCGGCGCCGAGGCCCTCGCTGCAGCTGCCTCCGCTGGACCTCAAGGACAGGAGCGGCGCGCTCGCGTCCTGGAGGCTGCCGCGGCTATCCCTGGACAGCCGCGCGGTGGTGGACGCCAAGGGGAAGCTCCGGCCGCGGGACATCAGGACGTCGTCGCCCTCGGGGGCGCCGCCGTCCCCCGGGATGGGCGGCGACGAGCGCCGGTCGCCCAGCGTCGTCGCGCGGCTCATGGGCCTCGACGCGCTGCCGCACGGCGCCGGCGACGAGGAGGAGGGGCAGCACGCCGCGCGCGGCGGCGAGCTCAGGCGGTCGGCGTCCGAGCGCGTGCCACGCGACCCGGCCCGATTCCGGTTCGTCGACCCGACCTTCTTCGAGAAGCCGGCGCCGCCGGTGCTTCTTCCGCCGCAGAGGCCGTCGTCCCCAGCGACAGAGGCGGCGCACCGGCGGTCGCCCGATCCAGCGTACCACAGGGCCGCGCTGCAGAGGCGCAGCAGCCACTTCGACGCGCGCGAGGTGTTCCCTGAGCCGGCGAAGCGCGTCGACGCGAGCGCTGCCGGACAGGGCGAGATCGCACTCTACGGGGAGATCGAGCGGCGCCTGCGGAAGCGTGGCATCGCCGAGCCAGCCAGAGATCTCGAGACGCTGAAGCAAATACTGGAGGCCCTCCAGCTCAAAGGCCTGCTCCACCACGCGCCTCCCCCGCCCGTCTCCGTGCGCAGCCATCCGCCTCCTATTGTCGTCATGCGTCCGTCCTCTCGGCCGCCGCAGCCGCCGCTGGCACGGACGTCTCCTACCAGGCGACTACGCGTGGAAGTCGACAATGCCAGCCGCCGCCCGCGTTCGCCGGACCGCGCCGCGTCCCCCGCACGGAGCCCTGCCTCGCCAGCACGCCGCGGCCCGCAGTCCCCTCAGCGGCGCATCTCCCCCGCGCAGTCGCCAAAGCAGCACCAGCCCATGAGGAAGCCGAGCAACGCTGAGCTCCCCAGCGTCCGCGCCCGCATTGCCCGTCGCGCCGCTCATAATGCCGCGGCTCTATCTCCAGACGACGACGCATCGACCACCTTCTCTGACGGCGGCAGCAACAGCACTGTCAGTGCCTCTTCGAGATGGGACTTCGAGGTACTAAACATTAGCTTATCCTCACACTGTAACTTGATACTAGTATCTGCGCAAAGAAGCGTATTCTCAGCTCTCTGTCCTTTTTTTGGAAATGCAGCAGCGACCGCGTTTCGAGGACCCGAAGACGGACCGCGGCCTGCTGGAGCGCTGCGGCAAGCTGCTGAGCAGCATCCACGCGTTCACCAGCGTCGGCGACGCGGCCGCCGACCAACAGCCGAGTCCGGTGTCCGTTCTGGACGCGGCGGCCTTCCTCGCCGACGAGGACTCGCCGTCGTCGTCGGGGTCGAAACGGGGAACGGAGTTCAGAGCCCCGAGCCCTCGGCCAGCTGCGGTGTTCGATCTGGACGATGACGAGTGGGTCCCCGAAGCTTGGCTTGCGGGACCGCAGGCGAGCGACCCAGAGTTCGCCTACGTGGCAGAAGTCATCCGGTTGCTTGACCGGATGAAGGACCCGGATGACGTCTACAAGACGATCGAGAAGAGGGGGCAGCGTGGCGAGGACACGTGGCAGCACCGGAGGCTGCTCTGCGGCGCCGCGGCGGAGGCGTTCGGCCGGTGGCGGTGCGCCCACCCTGCCGAGCCCGTCTCGTGGCTCCGCGGCGAGGAGCTCCTGCGGCACGTGTGGTCCGAGGTGCAGCGCGCTCGCGAGCCCGTCGCGCCGGCGGCGGACGACCTGAACGACCTCACCTGCGGCGTCATACTGCGCGACCTGGCCGCGGACCGCCGGTGGTCGCCCAGCGCCGAGGCTGCCGAGGCCGTGCTGCAGATCGAGCGGCTGTTGTTCAAGGACCTCGTTGCCGACACCATCCGCGAGCTCGCCGACGTTGACCGCCTCCGCCTCCCGCGCCGGAAGCTGGTGTTCTGATTAATCTTCGTCACTCCCATGTCCAAAACAGGATCGGAGCGGGGTAGGATGCTAAGAGTAGCGTAGAAGTATTATTAACAGAAAAAATAATGGAGCTTTTGATCTTCTTCCTCATGTACTTTTTTTCATCGAAAGAGCGAGTGCTATGTAAAATTATTACTGTTACTACTTACTGTTTTTAGCTTAGGTGTAGCGGACGTCAATTACGACGATGGGACGGTGCGTTTTTAAGCCCCTCCCAATGACTGTATGAATGAATGGAAAATTTGAGTGTGTTTGCAGCTTGTGCATTATTGCTAGATCTCCTTCCCCATGTGCCCCTTTCCATGCCACCACTGGAATGCATGTGGTGTACCAACGCAAGCCTTTAAAGGGAACCCCGTTTTTCTCTTGTCCTCGTCTCCCATCTCTCGCACATGTCTGCTTCATGTGTCCACTGTTTTGCAAGCTGGAGCTGCCGGCGCTAGTTAAGAACAGGAAAGGGATGTATCCGCCGGTGACCGCCGCCACGTTACGGCTCACGCCGGCCGTCGGCCGCCGGCCGCCGGCCGCCGTCGCAGCCTTCGCGCTAGCAATGGCTTGGCGTCGCTAGGCTGACGGCCATGGGCTTACAAGCTTCCGTTTGCTTAATGCGCTTTTTGCAAAGGTCTGGAATTTAGAATTTATTGTCGTCCCCTGGCAGTGGCCAGTCAGCCGCCTTGGAACAAAGTCCCAACTTTCTTTCTGCCGAGAGGTGACAAGGGATCGTCGCCAACAACGGATATTCCTCACTCTTTAAAAAACAACAACAGATATTCTTGCTTATCGTGTGTATTGGCTGAAATTTTTTGCGTGTACATCAGAAACATTCTATGTCTGCTCACACGTTTTCTGAAAATAAAAACATTTTATGTGGCATGTATAGAGAATGAACATATCCGAATGAATACTCACACCGAAACATCAAAATTTGTCTTTTTACACGGGACACAAAAATAGCCCTTTTTCGAAAACTTATGTCTGAATATAGAATGTTGATGTATGTAGAAATATCTTTTTCATGGACTTTCTGACATTTTGAAATCTGTTTTCAAACAATAGGTTTATATGCACCCGAGAGCTGATTTGCATTTTCGCTGGTGCACGCGCTACCTAATCACAAATTAGAATAACACACACAAAATACAAGTATATAACTCTCACTAAATTTCTAGTGTAATCATTGTTGTGTATGTAAATTGGACCAGCCATACTAATCCCCATGTTTGCTAAACAATACATTATCTCGTGTCATCTGTCCTAGCTTTTGTTTATTTTTTTTCAAGTTTTTGTAATGCAAATAGATGAATAGAGTTGCCAATTTTTACCATGAGAAACCTAGCAGAAAAAATGGGCTCGCTGCCTTTACCAGTTGTCAAAGCGACATAAACTATTGGTAATGGAAAATATTTTTGCATTTTTTTAAAGTAGGGGAAACCATCTATTGTAGTGGAAAGTAAGTATTTAAGTTGTGATCTTTGATTTTTTTAAATATAATATAGGTTTAATGAAACTAATCTCTATGAGAGAATAGTACTCCTTCCGTTCCTTGATATAAGGTGTATAATTTTATGTAAACAAAATTCAGAATATAAGGTGTATGGCGGGATTGTGGGATTTTTTTACACAATTTAGGAGTCAACCTGATTAGGAGAGATAAGATACCGAGATTTCCCTATTTCTGTTATATTCTCACATCGATCACCTAATTGTATTAACATCTAAAAGTTTCAAAATTTGCCCTTTTAGCCCGTGCGTTAATATTCATACAAGAAAACTATACACCTTGTTTGAGTCAAAAAAAATACATTTGTTCCTATGTTCGAGTCAAATACATTTGCCCTTTTAGGAACTGAGGAAGTAGGGTTATAGCGACCAAATACATTTGTTCGAGTCAAAAAATAGAAAATATTTTTAGGGCTTACTTGTCATGATCATCAGATGAATTTTTCATGTAGACATTCCTATGTTCAAGTGCTAACATATCGAGCAAACAAACAAGTCATAAATATTCAAACATGCAAGAAAATCCAAATCACTTCATCAACAATATATGATTTTTTTGGTTCCAATTTTTCAGTCATATTAGTTGAGCATTCTTACACATATAGGCTGCACTCCCATGATGATGATAGTTTGAGGGTTGTTTGTGTTATATTGATAATGTATTGAAAATTCAAGAACATTAATATATAGATGGGAATATGATTGTTGAATATAAAGATATAGATGGGCGTAATGTTTGGGAATATGAAGATATTGATGGGAATAAATTTGGAGAGCATAAAGATATTGATAGGGGAATTGTTTATTGATTTAGCCTTTTATTTTGGATTTACTTGAGAAATCCATGGTCCTATTGATATCTTGAACTATTGGAAGAAAGGTACATATTACCATGTTCCTAGTATTGCAAATGGAAGAAATCATGTTACTTTTGCATCTAGTGGAAGGAGCTTTTCCGAACTCAAGTTGTTGAAATCTTAGTTGTGTTCTACTATGATGCAAGAAGGACTCAATGGATTGGCGACAATATCGCTTGAAAATGATATCCTATATAAAAATCATTATGAAGATATAAATGAAGGTTTCTTTTAAAATATCAGATGGATGGTACTTTTCATAGAACATGAGGTCAGTTTATTGTCGCGGTGTTAACTTTTTGAAGAATTAGTGGCTGATATACAATACCACATTCTCAAGTTATATATAATAAAATCAAAATGTGTCTTAGTTACTACTGTAATCTGGTTTTTGTAAAGTTTAGGGCCTTGTTTTGCGTTTTGTACATGGGTCCCGAGTTTCTGTAGACGGTTTTGATAATGACTAACATCATCAAAGACTTTTTTAGCCATACGTTCCTCCAAAATGAAATTATTAATCCACTCCCACTATTTATGGGAGAAACCTTTGATACGTCTCAAATGTATCTGTAATTTTTGATGTTCCATGCTTGTTTATGCACCATTTGCTTTGTGTTTTGTTACACTTCGTGGCGTTTTTATGCATTTTCCGGAACTAACCTATTAACGAGATGCCATAGTGCCAGTTCCCTGTTTTTTTTGCTATTTTTGTGTTTCAAAAAAGTTACATGGGAAATATTCTCGGAATTAGACGAAACAAAAGCCGAAGTCCCTAATTACCTGACACGAAGACGGAGTCTAAAGGAGAGCAGGAGATGGACCACAGGCCAGCCGCACCTACTAGTGGCACGGGCCAGCCCCTGGCCGCGCCACCAGGGGTGTGACCGCCTGGTCCACCCCATGACATTGCTCTTCCGCCTATATATTCTCCTCCACGAGAAAACCCTAGGGGGCTGAACTCTTTTCTAGAAAACATACTGCAAGCCGCCGCCGTCGTTGACGCGAGATCGAGAGGGTCCAGAAGCTCTTCCCGGCACCCTGTCAGAGAGGGGAATCACCACTGGAGGCCTTCTTCATCACCATGCCTGTCTCTAGAGTGATGTGTGAGTAGTCTACCTTGGACTACGGGTCCATAGCAGTAGCTAGATGGATGTCTTCTTCTCCATGTGATTCATGTTTAGATCTTGTAAGCTACCTATCATGATCAAGATCATCATTATGTAATTCTACATGTTGTGTTTGTTGGGATCCATTGAGTCTTCTCCTCCATTGAGTACTATGTCAAGTTAATTTGTGATTTATCATCTCTATGTTGTTTATGATCTTGCATGCTCTCCGTTGCTAGTAGATATCTTGGCCGAGTAGATGCTAGTGACTCCAAGAGGGAGTATTTATGCTCGATAGTGGGTTCATGCCCCTAGTAATCTGGGAGAGTGATAATAACTTCTAAGGTTGTAGATGTGCTGTCGCTACTAGGGAGAAAACATCAATCTTATGTTCAAGGATATTTGTATTGTTTACATTACACACTTTGCTTAAGGCGATAATATGTTGCTTGCAACTTAATACCCAATGGTTGTTCGGATGATATCCGGCGGGTGGATTATTAGTCATAGATGCAGTTGGATTCGCTCTATGTATGATGTTGTAATGCCCAAGTGAATTGCCTTGCATTCTTTATTCTGTCAATTGCCCAACTGTAATTTGTTCACCCAGCATGTTATTTATCTTTATGGAGAGACACCTCTAGTGAACTGTGGATCCCGGTCCATTATTTTGCATTCATATTACCGTTTACTTTCTACAAGCATTATTTACTTTCTTGCAAATAAATATCTTTTACCACACGATACGTTTAATCCTTTGTTTACAGCAAACCGGTGAGATTGACAACCTCACTGCTAGTTGGGGCAAAGTACTTTGGTTGTGTTGTGTGCAAGTTCCACGTTGTTGTTGGTGCAGAGCTATGCCCCATATAAGGCGCCATATATAAATTGTCCGGAGCCGTCGCCAAGCCAGCTAGCATCAACCTTCAGAAGTTGTTTCTTTCTCCTACTGGTTCGATTAAACCTTGGTTTCATACTGAGGGAAACTTGCTGATGTGCTCATCATACCTTCCTCTTGGGGTTTCCTACTAGGTGGCTAGCATCGCCAATCAAGCATTTTTCTGGCGCCGTTGTCGGGGAGAAAGAGGATTTCTACAAGGGGAGTCTCTCGCTTCCAATCTTTTACTTTGTTATTATTTTGCGTACTTTCTTTACTTTATTTTTGCTTGCATCTTTTTATAAAAATACAAAAAAAATTAGTTCCTTTATAGTTGTTAGTTTTGCTTGTCTGCTATTAGTCTTGCTAGAATGGGTACTCTTGAGAACACCAAGTTGTGTGACTTTACTAGCACAAACAACAATTATTTCATCTGCACTCCTATTGCGCCACCTGCTCCTGAGGCAAATTTTTATGAGATTAAACCTGCTTTGTTGAATCTTGTTATGAAAGAGCAATTTTCTGGTGTTAGTACTGATGATGCTGCAGCTCATCTCAACAATTTTGTTGAGCTATGTGAGATGCAAAAGTATAAGGATGTAGATGGTGATATTATTAAGCTTAAGTTGTTTCCTTTCTCTTTAAGAGAAAGAGCTAAGGATTGGTTGCTATCTTTGCCTAGAAATAGTATTGACTCTTGGGTTAAGTGTAAGGATGCATTTATTGGAAAATATTATCCTCCTGCTAAGATTATATCTTTGAGAAGTGATATTATGAAGTTTAAACAGTTTGATAATGAACATGTTGCTCAAGCTTGGGAAAGAATGAAATCTTTGATAAAGAATTGTCCCACTCATGGACTGAGTACTTGGATGATTATCCAAACCTTTTATGCAGGACTAAATTTTTCTTCAAGAAATCTCTTGGATTCAGCTGCTGGAGGTACCTTTATATCCATCACCTTGGGCACCACAACAAAGCTCCTAGATAATATGATGGTAAATTATTCTGAGTGGCACACCGAGAGAGCTCCACAAGGTAAGAAGGTAAATTCTTTTGAAGAAACCTCTTCCTTGAGTGATAAGATTGATACCATTATGGCTATGCTTGCTAATGATAGAGCTCATGTTGATCCTAGTAATGTTCCTTTACCCTCTTTGGTTGCTCAAGAAGAGCATGTTGATGCAAACTTCATTAGAAATAACAATTTCAACAACAGTGCTTATAGAAACAATTTTGCTAGCAACAATTATAGGTTGTATCCTTCTACCAATGGTAATGGTTATGGTAATTCTTATGATAATTCCTCCAACAACAATAGGGGCGCGCCCTCTGATCTTGAAGTCATGCTCAAGGACTTCATTAGTAAACAAACTGCTTTTAATAAGTCTGTTAAGGAAAAGCTTGGTAAATTTGATGTTCTTGCTTCTAAAGTTGATAGCCTTGCTCTTGATATTGAACTTATGAAACTAAAGGTTTTGCCTCATGATGTGAAAGAAAGCAAGACTTTGAATGCCATTCAGGTTAAGATAGATAATAATGTTAGGATGTTAGCAGAATTGCATGCTAGGTGGGAAAGAGAAGATGGGATGGCTAGAAATATGAAGGTTTATACTATTACCATCACTAGTGATGTGTTTCAAATGCTAGCAATCCTCTTACTTTGATTGGTGTAGAGAAAACTCCTACTCCTTGTGCGAAAATGCCTAAAACTACAGAAACTTTTTCTAATAAAAGTGCTGAAATTTTTTGGAGTATGGGAGACAATAGTTCTACTACCTTTAATGATTTTGATGTTGATAGTTGCAATATTTCTGAAGTAATTTTGTTCTTGCAAAAGCTTGCTAGAAGTCCTAATGCTAGTTCTATGAATGTTGATTTTACAAAACATATTACGAATGCTCTCATGCAAATTAGAGAGGATAAGTTGAAACAAAAAGTTTCTATCCCTAAGAAGTTAGAAGATGGCTGGGAGCCCATCATTGAGATGAATGTGAATGATTTTGATTGTAATGCTTTATGTGATCTTGGTGCAAGCATTTCTATTATGCCTAGAAAAATTTATGATATGCTTGGTTTACCACCTCTTGAAAATTGTTATTTTGATGTTCCTCTTGCTGATGTTGCTAAGAAGAAACCTTTGGGAAGGATTAATGATGTTCTTATTATGGTTATCAATAACGTTGTTCCCGTTGATTTCCTATTTTGGATATTGAATGCAATGCTTCTTGTCCTATTATTTTTGGAAGACCTTTTCTTAGAACCGTTGGTGCTATTATTGATATGAAGGAAGGCACCATTAAATATCAATTCCCACTCAAGAAAGGTATGGAACACTTCCCTAGAAAGAGAAAGAAATTACTTTTTGACTCTATCCTTAGAGCAAATTATGAACTTGATGCTTCATCACTTGAAATTACTTGATTTCCACTTTCTGCGCCTAGCTCAAAGGCGTTAAAGAAAAGCACTCTTGGGAAATGACCCAAAGTTTTCTTTTCAGTACTTTTTCTTTTTGTTGAGTCTTGGAAGTTATTACTACTATAATGACCTCTCCTTATCATTTTTATTTCATTTTTGTGCCTAGAAGAACCTCTAATTGGAGGAAGGTAAGATTTGGGGAAGTTGCTGTCCTGAAACAGATTTCTGCGCTGTACCATAAAAATTCATGAAAATTCTCAGAACGTCGGCACTTTTCGATTTGAGCAACAGAAGATTTTCAAAAAAAAATTGATCATTACCAGCTGTTCTGTTTTGACAGATTTCTGCCACTATTTGTGTTTACCTCTTGATCTCTTTTTTTGAGTTCTTTTGATCACAGAACTTTTGAGGAAGTTGCTACAGTCACTTATGCTTTAATGGGTGTTATACTTGAGTTGAAACTGAACCAAAGTGTGGATTTACTATCTTGCATACACTAATGTTGCTAATAAGAATTGTGTGAAGTTTTGTATGAAGGAAGTTTTCAAGTGTGGGGAAAGGAGAATGATAAGATGAGATGAAGTATGGACAAAAGCTCAAGCTTGGGGATGCCCATGTCACCCCAAGAAACATCCAAGAAGTACAAGCATCAAAGCTTGGGGATGCCCCGAGGCACCCCTTCTTCATCAACAAAATATCAGGTCATCTTTCAAGACACTATATTTTTATTGCTTTGTATACTATGCGTTTTTCTTGGAGCGTCTTTATTTTTGCTTTCAGTTTTCCAACTATAAATGGTTGGACCCCAACATGTTTCTTTTGGAGAAGACACACTCCGTTTTTCATTGCCAAGAACACTCTAGTTTTCACTCTGATCATTCAACGAGTGTTCTCTTTTTCTAGTACTGCGTTTAGCTTTCATTTTTTGCCTTGATTTTTGTTCAGAACTTGTTAGTTCTTTGTAGCAAGGTGTGTTTAGACCTCTAGTCTTTGTTGGTTTTCATCTTTAAAAGTTGTTTCAAAAAGGTTGAATTGTGTTGGAAAAGAGTAAAAAGTTTCATGATTATAGTGGTACAAATGGGAGCTTGTTTAGACTGTGGCTTAGACTTTTGCATGTCATGCTTGATGTTATTTTGATTATATGCTTAGTAGTTTTTTCTGTATCATGACTTGTATCAAATGACTGAGATTGCTTAATGTGCCTCTGAAAGAATCATGCGTTATTTTTATTATATGGGAGCATATTATTGTGGTATTCTCCTTTGATGCTTTATTTGGGTTGACTTGGCGCATGCTTACACCATGTTTGACTTTATCCAGTCACCTTAAGCCTCTATGATCATTTGGTTTTTGACTTGTGATACCACTTTATGCTTTGGTTAATAATGTTTTGTTGCTATGCATGATTATGGCCGTTATTCCTCTCTTAGTTGGTCGCTCCCAGTCTTTTGCTAGCCTTCATCTGTACTGAGAGGGAATACTTCTCGTGCATCCAACTACCAAAAACCAAGTTTTTTCCAAAGAGTCCACCATATATATCTATTAGCAATTTGCTATTCCAAGTACATTCGTCTTGCTTTTATCTATCTTCCAAATTAAACTTTTTGTTATGTGAAAATTAGTTAGTAAAGCTCTCATGAACCTGATGACACATTTACTTTGTTGCACTTAATAAACTTGACCATTGTGGCTCTCTTATGTTGATTATATTCTTGTAAGTTGTAAGTTGGGAGTTAGATTTTGTTGATATTATTTCTATTTAAGTTGATATTATGACCTTTTGTTTATGGATGCTTATCTGTGTGAAAGGAGTTGGAAACTTGTGGAGTTCATGGAGTTTGTATATGTGTTAGAGAAACGTCTGGGCCGCTAATCTAAGCCATGCATCATTCATGGTGAAAGTTTATAGCATAACCATTGTGGACATTCGACGACGCATCTCAAAATAAAAAGCTATACCCAATGGTAAATAAAAGAGATGTCAAGGTGTCCATTGTCTGTTTGTCTTGTCATTTTGATGTGGAATAGTTTCCATGTTATCGGACAAGAGGTACCCCGTTGGCGTTCTCAATGATACATGTATGCTTATGATGTTTGATGGTGCGGTGATGATGGTGCCAGAAAACTTGTTGGCGTGTAGTTGATGAAGTAAATGACCGGCCAGTTGGAAACCCCAAGAGAAGGTTTGATGAATATAGCAGCAAGTTTTCCCTCAGTTATGAAACCAAGGTTATCAATCCAGTAGGAGGGAGACAAACGACCGAAGGTGATGCCAGCTAGCTTCGCGATAGCTCCGGACAATTTATAGGGTGCCTTGTCCAAGCTTTGCTTTGCGAGCGGCAACGTGGAACCTGCACACAACACAACCAAATACTTTGTTCCCAACTTACGATGAGGTTGTCAATCTCACCGGTTTGCTTGAAACAAAGGGTATGAGCGTATCGAGTGGAAAGTGATAATAGTATGCGAGTAAAGTAAACAGTGCGAGTAAAGTAAACAGGTGATAGCAATATAAAGGAAATAGGACCGGGGTCCACAGTTCACTAGTGGTGTCTCTCCATAAGATAAAATAACACATGCTGGGTAAACAAATTACAGTTGGGCAATTGATAGAATAAAGACAACGTGCATATGTCGAGAGGATCACTATGAGATTTACTCTGGGCATTACAACAAGATACATAGACCGCCATCCAACTGCATCTATGACTAATAATCCACTTGTGGCGAATCAATCCGAGAACTCCACAAGTATTAAGTTGCGAACAATAGATAATTGCATTAAGCAAAGTGTGTAATGTAAACAAAGCATATCCCTTGAGCAGAATGTTGTTTTCCCCCTAGTAGCAATAGCACATCTACAACCTTAGAGGTTTCTATCACTCCCCCAGATTAAATAGAGGCATGAACCCACTATCGAGCATAAATACCCCCTCTTGGAGTCACTAGCAACTACTCTGCCAAGATAGCTACTAACAATGGAGAGCATGCAAGATCATAAACAACATAGAGATAACATAAGATAATATTCAGTACATCAACTCAATCATAACACCAATATTCATCGGATCCCAACAAACACAACATGTAGAATTACATAACGGTAGTCTCGATCATGTATAGCAGCTCACGAGATCTAAACATGAAGCACATGGTGGAGAAGACAACCAACTAGCTATTGCTATAGACCCATAGTCCAAGGTAGACTACTCACTCATTGCTCCGGAGGCAAGCATGGCGATGAAGAAGACCTCCAGTGGCGATTCCCCTCTCCGGCAGGGTTTCGGGAAGAGCTTCTGGTCCCTCCCGATCTTCGGGTCGACGGCGGCGGCGGATCGCGATATGTTCTGGAAAAGTGATCGGGTCTTTAGGTTTTTCCCGTCGGGGGGTCTTTATAGGCAAAGAGGCGGCGTCTGAAGTGGACCAGGGGGCCACACCATAGGCCGGCGCGGGCCAGGGGTGGGCCGCGCCCCTGGTGGTGTGGCCACCCTCTGGTCCGGCTCCGTCTCCTCTTCGATGTGCTGGAAGCTTCGTGAAATATCTGGACGACTGGCTTTGGTTTTGTCTAATTCCGAGAATATTTCCTGTGTAACTTTTCTGAAACACAAAAACAGCAGAAAATAGGGAACTGGCACTGTGGCATCTTGTTAATAGGTTAGTTCCGGAAAATGCATAAAAATGCCACAAAGTGTAACGAAACACTAAGCAAATGGTGTAAAAACAAGCATGGAGCATCAAAAATTATGGATACATTGGAGACGTATCAGCATCCCCAAGCTTAACTCCTGCTCGTCCTCGAGTAGGTAAGTGATAACAAAAGAAATAATTTTTGAGGTGACATGCACCTACACAATCTTGATCATCTATGTAAGCGTTGTGCGCTGGGATCAAAAGAACATAAGACATGGGCATGAAAGATATAATCTTGATAGAAGAAACTTAGCAACCATGTTATAACATGAAAATGAACACAAATGAAAGATCATGAAAATGAAACAATGAAAGTCAAACGTGTGTTCAAATCATATGGAAAAACATACAAATGGTTTTCAGCTTGTCCTTCATGAGAGAGCAAAACATAAATGCATAGGACACCTTCAAGTTTAAGAGGGCGACTAGATACAAGTAATTTGAGAACAAGTGAAACCAACAATATGAATCAATCAATGAAAACTTTGGGACAATGCACATTATACTCAGAATGACAACTATGCTCTCTTAATGGTGCATAAAGATAGAAGGTGGTGACTCAACATAAAAGTAAAAGAAAGGCCCTTCGCGGAGGGAAGCAGTGATTAAACATGTGCTAGAGCTTTTCATTTGTAAAACAGAGACAAAAATTCGGTTTTGAGAGGTGTTTGTTTCATGTCAACGACTGGCAATGGGGTCTTACTATCTTCCATAATAAACAAGTGAGAGCGGTTCTGAGTTCTTTGAAAATTTGGCACATTGGTGCTCTTTTATAATGCTTTGGCACTCCTCCCCACCTTTTTTCCTTTCTCAAACCATGGCTAACCGATTCCATCGGGTGCCCACCAATATTCACATACCATGGAGGAGTGCCTATTTTTTCTTTTTTAGAATTAGATTGCAATGGTCTGACCAGCTCTCATGCAAAATTAATGATGAGCATATGAAGCTGCCTAGTCGAGGGGTACTTAATTTAATATGGAACATTGCAATTCTGACCACTACGTCCCCATGAGCTAAAAACAGTGGCACAAAAAAAGAAGTAGTTGAAAGTTTTGAAAGGTAGCACATGAAAATTTACTTGGAATGGCTTACAAATATCATGCATAGGAATTTATAGTGGACACAATGGCAAACTTGGTTTTTAGGAGTTGGATGCACGAGTAGAGCTCATACTCAGTACAAAATGAGGGCTAGCAAAAGACTGGGAGCGACCAACTAAGAGAGCAATAACGGCCATAATCATGCAGAGCGACAAGGCAACATTAAAAGAAGCATAAGATGGCATCAAAAGTCAAAAACTAAATGATCATCGAGGCAATGGCAACTTTGTATGAGTATAACATGTGTGAGCATGCGCCAAGTCAACCCAAATAAAGCATCAAAGGAGAAAACCAAAATAATGCTTCCAAATAATTAAAACAACGCATGATTTTTTCAAAGGCTCATTAAGCAATCTCAGTTATTTGAGATAAGTCATGCTACAGTAAAACCACTAAGCATACTATCAAAAAGACATCAAGCACGACATGCAAAAGCCTAGGCCGCAGTCTACACAAGCTCCTTCTTGTACCACTTTTTTTGCATAAAGCTTCCAACACCATTCAAACTTTTTATAACCAACTCTTTTGATGAAAACCAATAAAGACTAGAGGCAAAAATACACCTTGATGAAAAGATATAACAAGATCTGAACACATATCAAGGCAAAAATCGAAAGCTAAACGCGGTTCTAGAAAAAGAAAACACTCGTGGAAACGGTAAGAGTGAAAAATGGAGTGTTCTTGGCAAATGAAAGCAAGGCAACTTCTCCAAAGGAAATTTGTTGGGGTCCAACCATTTATTGCAGTAAACAAAACTAAACAAAACTGAAAACTAAAAACAACTGATGCTCCAAGAAAAACGCATAATGCATGAAGCAATAAAAATATAGTGTGTTGAAAGGTGACCTGATTTTTGCCGATGAAGAAGGGGTGCCTCGGGGGCATCCCCAAGCTTTGACGCTTGTACTTCTTGGATATTTCTTGGGGTGACATGGGCATCCCCAAGCTTGATCTTTTGTCCATTCTTCAACTCATCTCATCATTCTCCAATCCGTACACTTGAAAACTTCCTTCATACAAAACTAAACACAAATCTATTAGCAACATTAGTGTAAGCATAACAATGAATGAACCCTTTTTGCTTCAGGTTTCAACTTAAAACCACCACATATAAAGCATATACTACTGTAGCAACTTCCCCAAAAGTTCCGTGATAAAAAAACCTCAAAAAGAAAGCGATAAAGCGGCAAACACAAATATTGGCACAAATCTGTCAAAACAGAACAGCTGACAAAGGTCAAATTTTTGAGGGTTTTCTGTTGCTCAAATGAAAAATTGTTCAACTAATGAAAGTTTGGATATAACCTGGGGCATATGCACAAGAAATCACAGGTCCAAAAGATATACAGAGAATTTTCACGAATTTTTACAGTGCAGCACCGAAAACTGTTTCAGGGCAGCAACATCCCCAAATCTTACCTCGCTCAAATTAGAGGCTTCTCTTGGCACAATAACGAAATAAAAAGGATAAGGAGAGGTCATTACAGTAGTAATAACTTCCAAGACTCAAATAAAAGAAAAAGAACTGAATGTAAAAACATTGGGTTATCTCCCAAGAGTGCTTTTCTTTAGCGCCTTTGAGCTAGGCGCAGAAAATGCGAATCAAGTAATATCGAAAGAAGCATTAAGATCCACCATAGGAGTCTTTTCGACAATGAATTGAATTATATCCAAATGAGTTTTTGAAGACCCTTTATGATCACTCTTTGGTACACTACTTTCATCAAAAAAAGTTTTCAGGACAAATCCAACTAAAATTCTTTTCCAAAGCATCATGAATTCCTGCAAGTTTACAAGGTATTGGCACTCTAAAATCTTCATTGGGTGTACCAACAACTTCAATAGGCAAACCGAGCTTGTTAAATTTCTTAAAAACTTCCCTAGCCTCAATGGCAACATCTCTAAATTCTATGCGCAAAGTTTCCAAGATAAAAACTTTCTTTTCAGGATCCTCAATATCATGAAGCTTAAGAAACATGTATTGCATAAAAGGATTAAGGCTAGCAAACCTAGCTTCTAACATGTGAATTAAATAAGCAAAAGCAACTTCATAACTAGGAGCAAGCTTAGCCAAAGACTTTTCCTCAACATCTTTATGCATACTAATATGATGAAAGAACTCCTCAATGTTACTTTTTCCAATAATTGAACCACTACCTACTGAGTGGTCCTCCAAAACGTACTTAGGGAACAACATAATGAACTAGAAGTAAAGAAATAACAACTATCAAGGATACTAATTTTTTTTGGGTTTTTGATAAAACGATGCAAGTAAAAATAAAGTAAAGCAAAACTCAAAACAAAGTAAAGGATGTGCGTGCGAAAACTCCCCTTGCAGAAGTCTTCTTCCTCCCCGGCAACAGCGCCAGAAAACTTGATGTTTGATGGTGCGGTGATGATGGTGCCAGAAAACTTGTTGGCGTGTAGTTGATGAAGTAAATGACCGGCCAGTTGGAAACCCCAAGAGAAGGTTTGATGAATATAGCAGCAAGTTTTCCCTCAGTTATGAAACCAAGGTTATCAATCCAGTAGGAGGGAGACAAACGACCGAAGGTGATGCCAGCTAGCTTCACGACAGCTCCGGACAATTTATAGGGCGCCTCATCCAAGCTTTGCTTTGTGAGCGGCAACGTGGAACCTGCACACAACACAACCAAATACTTTGTTCCCAACTTACGATGAGGTTGTCAATCTCACTGATTTGCTTGAAACAAAGGGTATGAGCTATCGAGTGGAAAGTGATAATAGTATGCGAGTAAAGTAAACAGTGCGAGTAAAGTAAACAGGTGATAGCAATATAAAGGAAATAGGACCGGGGTCCACAGTTCACTAGTGGTGTCTCTCCATAAGATAAAATAACACATGCTGGGTAAACAAATTACAGTTGGGCAATTGATAGAATAAAGACAACGTGCATATGTCGAGAGGATCACTATGAGATTTACTCTGGGCATTACAACAAGATACATAGACCGCCATCCAACTGCATCTATAACTAATAATCCACTTGTGGCGAATCAATCCGACAACTCCACAAGTATTAAGTTGCGAACAACAGATAATTGCATTAAGCAAAGTGTGTAATGTAAACAAAGCATATGCCCTTGAGCATATGAATGTTGTTTTCCCCCTAGTAGCAACAGCACATCTACAACCTTAGAGGTTTCTGTCACTCCCCCAGATTAAATAGAGGCATGAACCCACTATCGAGCATAAATACCCCCTCTTGGAGTCACTAGCAACTACTCGGCCAAGATAGCTACTAACAACGGAGAGCATGCAAGATCATAAACAACATAGAGATAACATAAGATAATATTCAGTACATCAAGTCAATCATAACACCAATATTTATCAGATCCCAACAAACACAACATGTAGAATTACATAACGGTAGTCTCGATCATGTAAAGCAGCTCACGAGATCTAAACATGAAGCACATGGTGGAGAAGATAACCAACTAGCTACTGCTATGACCCATAGTCCAAGGTAGACTACTCACTCATCGCTCCGGAGGCAAGCATGGCGATGAAGAAGACCTCCGGTGGCGATTCCCCTCTCCGGCAGGGTGCCGGGAAGAGCTTCTGGACCCTCCCGATCTTCGGGTCGATGGCGGCGGCGGATCGCGATGTGTTCTAGAAAAGTGATCAGGTCTTTAGGTTTTTCCCGTCGGGGGGTCTTTATAGGTGAAGAGGCGGCGTTTGAAGTGGACCAGGGGGCCCACACCACAGGCCGGCGCGGGCCAGGGGTGGGCCGCACCCCTGGTGGTGTGGCCACCCTCTGGTCTGGCTCCGTCTCCTCTTCGATGTTCTGGAAGCTCCATGAAATATCTGGACAACTGGCTTTGGTTTCGTCCAATTCCGAGAATATTTGCTGTGTAACTTTTCTGAAACACAAAAACAGCAGAAAATAGGGAACTGGCACTGTGGCATCTCGTTAATAGGTTAGTTCTGGAAAATGCATAAAAATGCCACGAAGTGTAACAAAAAACTAAGCAAATGGTGTAAAAACAAGCATCGAGTATCAAAAATTATGGATACGTTGGAGACGTACCAGCTTACAATGACAAGAACTTGCTTGGGACCTAAGTCGACTAGCATTGTTTAAGTACTCGTATTCACGGGACATGAGATTTTCAACTTATGATTTGTCAAGCATATGTCTCATATTTGTACTCGTATTAACCTTAACCACTCAAGATGCCTATGATGGGGGCAATGAGAGCTCAAAGCTAGTAAGTACCATAATTTTTGGAAGATTTATAAAAACTTGCAATCACTGCTTCCCTCTGCGAAGGGCCTTTCTTTTACTTTTATGTTGAGTCTTCACCTTCTACCTTTATGCACCGTCTATGAGAGCATAGTTGTCATTCTGAGTATAATGTGCATGGTCCCAAAATTTATTATTGATTGATTCATGATTATGGTTTTGCTTGTTCTCAAATTATTTTTATCTAGTCGCCCTCTTAAACTTGAAGGTGTCCTATGCATTTATGTTTTGCTACTCCATGAGGGACAAGCTGAATATCACTTTGCTATGTTTTTCTATATGCTTGAAACAAACAATTGACTTTCAATACATTATTACTCATGATCTTTTGTTTGTGTTACTTTTCATGTTATAACATGGTTGCTAAGTTCTATTGTCAAGATTATATCTTTTATGCTCATGTTTAGAGTACTTTGATCGCAGTACTCAATGCTTTAGATCAAGATTGTGTTGGTGCATGTCACCTAAAAAATTATTGTTATGTCATCACTTACCTACCAAGGACGACTAGGAGTTAAGCTTAGGGATGCTTGATACGTCTCAAACTATCTATTATTTTTGATGCTCCATGCTTGTTTATGCACCATTTGCTTTGTGTTTTGTTACACTTCGTGACATTTTTATGCATTTTCCAGAACTAACCTATTAACGAGATGCCACTGTGTCAGTTCCCTATTTTCTGTTGTTTTTGTATTTCAGAAAAGTTACACATGAAATATTCTCGAAATTGGACGAAACAAAAGCCGAAGTCCCTAATTACCTGACACGAAGATGGAGTCCAAAGGAGAGCAGGAGACGGACCAGAGGCCAGCCGCACCTACTGGTGGCGTGGGCCAGCCCCTGGCCGCGCTACCAGGGGTGTGACCGCATGGTCCTCCCCCTGACATTGCCCTTCCACCTATATATTCTCCTCGACGAGAAAATCCTAGGGTCCCGAACTCTTTTCCAGAAAACATACTGCAAGCCCCCGCCATCATTGACACGAGATCGGGAGGGTCCAGAAGCTTTTCTCGGCACCCTGCCTAAGAGGAGAATCACCACCGGAGGCCTTCTTCATCACCATGCCTGCCTCCGGAGTGATGTGTGAGTAGTCTACCTTGGACTACGGGTCCATAGCAGTAGCTAGATGGATGTCTTCTCCTCTATGTGCTTCTTGTTTAGATCTTGTGAGCTGCCTATCATGATCAAGATCATCGTTATATAATTCTACATGTTGTGTTTGTTGGGATCCGATGAATATTGAGTACTATGTCAAGTTGATTGGTGATTTATCATCTATATGTTGTTTATGATCTTGTATGCTCTCTGTTGCTAGTAGATATCTTGGCCGAGAAGATGCTAGTGACTCCAAGAGGGAGTATTTATGCTCGATAGTGGGTTCATGCCTCTAGTAATCTGGGAGAGTGACAATAACTTCTAAGGTTGTAGATGTGTTGTTGCTACTAGGGAGAAAACAACAATCTTGTGTTCAAGGACATTTGTATAGTTTACATTACACACTTTGCTTAAGGCGATAATCTGTTGCTTGCAACTTAATATCCAATGGTTGTTCGGATGATATCCGGCGGGTGGATTATTAGTCATAGATGCAGTTGGATTACGGTCTATGTATTATGTTGTAATGCCTAAGTGAATCTCATAGTGATCCTCATGACATGTACATGCATTGCTTGCATTCTTTATTCTGTTAATTGCCCAACTGTAATTTGTTCATCCAGCATGTTATTTATCTTTATGGAGAGACACCTCTAGTGAACTGTGGATCCCGGTCCATCCTTTTACATTCATTTTACCGTTTACTTTGTACAAGCATTATTTACTTTTTTGCAAACAAATATCTTTTACCACACGATATGTTTAATCCTTTGTTTACAGCAAACCGGTGAGACTGACAACCTCACTGCTTGTTGGGGCAAAGTACTTTGGTTGTGTTATGTGCAGGTTCCACGTTGCTGCTGGTGCAGAGCTACACCCCAGATAAGGCGCCGTATATAAATTGTCTAGAGCCGTCGCCAAGCCAGCTAGCATCAACCTTCAGAAGTTATTTCTTTCTCCTACTGGTTCGATTAAACCTTGGTTTCATACTAAGGAAAACTTACCGCTGTGCTCATCATACCTTCCTCTTGGGGTTCCCAACTGGGTGGCTAGCACCGCCAATCAACCTTCATACCAAGAGTATGTTGTAAAAAATGTTCTATCTTATGCCTTCTTGAAGTCTATGTTAAAAAACACTTTGCGGCACATTTCATGGACAATGTCATGGAAGATTGGTGCCCCATCTGGGACATCCTACGTTGCATAGTTGCTTAAATGACGCATGTGTATGTTTCACCGCTTACTCAACGATCCAGTTTAGCCGGCTGTGTGCGGCAAAATTTATTTAGCTTTGAAACAATGATTAGTTCGCCCAAGTTAAGATCCAACCCCCCACATTTTAGATCATTAAACAATGGAATAAGTCATCCTTTATCAACTCCGTAATCCTTGAAATACTTAACTGTGGTGGCTTTCATGGGTTTCCAGTTTCAATTCACAAAAGAATATGGACAATGCACGCCAATCCCATACCAGCGTTCTGTTGCGCAGTGAAAATCAAAATTCTTTTGTGATTTGAAACTGGCCGATGGTATTTCACCATGGCCTTCCACTAGTCCTGCTTTCCTGCAGCTTTGCCTGGTTTTCCTTAGTAGTTCATTCTCAGAGTTGGATCTGCGCTATCTTGTCGCAGGTGTCTGAGTTTTTGCACGGATTTTTATGTGACTCCACACAGCCTCTATAGTGTTGGTTAGTTCGACAATTATGTTTGGCAAAGTCTGAGTCATTTGCTCTGAGTTTGGGTTGGAGATTTTGCTTCCTAGGGAAGAAATAATGACGATGGCGCTTATGGCTGTCGCGACGAGGCCCTCTTAGTCGAGGTGTGGGTGGGATTTCTTGTGTGCGCCACTCAGTGATTTTGTAATAGATTTTTGCCCTATTTTTAATTAATAAACTAAACACGCTCTTCTGCTTAATTAATGAATGCTGCAAATATTTGCCCGCATTTAAAAAAATCCAAAATGACCCACGGGAGAGGGTGGCGGCAAGGCAACACTGGCGCCAGCCGAGGAGAGTGAACTTATGTGCTATGCTTTTGCCCCCTCCACACTCTCTCTCATCGCTACAGTAAACCGAGCTCCTCTCGAGAGAGCCAGCCAGATCCCGAGCCCCTCCGGCGGTGATGCCGTCCGGAGGTGGTGGAGGTGAGGTCCGGCGTAGGGTTCTTTATGTTAGTGTAGGTTTTTCGGCCCTCTGTCGGTTTGTTTTTGGAGTAGGGCTCTCGAGTCTTGGCCGTTGATACGTCTCAAACGTATCTATAATTTTTGATACTCCATGCTTGTTTTTACACCATTTGCTTATTGTTTCGTTATACTTCATGGCATTTTTATGCATTTTCCGGAACTAACCTATTAACGAGATGCCACAGTGCCAGTTCCCTGTTTTCTGCTGTTTTTGTGTTTCAGAAAAGTTACACAGGAAATATTCTCGGAATTGGATGAAACAAAAGCCGAACATCCGGAAATTTACCGAAGCTTCCAGAGAACCGAAGAGGAGACGGAGAGGGGCCACAGGGTGGCCACACCATAGGGCGGCGCGGCCTGCCCCTGGCCCGCGCCCCTGGTGGTGAGGCCACCCTGGCCCACCTCTGGCGCTGCCCCTTCGCCTATAAAGACCCCCCGACGGGAAAACCTAAAAAACCTGATAATTTTTCCAGAATACATCACGATCCGCCGCCGCCGTTGACCCGAGATCGGGAGGGTCCAGAAGCTCTTCCCGGCACCCTGCCGGAGAGGGTAATCGCCACTGGAGATCTTCTTCATCGCCATGCTTGCCTCCGACGCGATGAGTGAGTAGTCAACCTTGGACTATGGGTCCATAGCAGTAGCTAGATGGTTGTCTTCTCCACCATGTGCTTCATGTTTAGATCTCGTGAGCTGCCTTACATGATCGAGATCACCGTTATGTAATTCTACATGTTGTGTTTGTTGGGATCCGATGAATATTGGTGTTATGATTGAGTTGATGTGCTGAATATTATCTTATGTTATCTCTATGTTGTTTATGATCTTGCATGCTCTCCGTTGTTAGTATCTATCTTGGCCGAGTAGTTGCTAGTGAATCCAAGAGGGGGGATTTATGCTCGATAGTTGGGTTCATGCCTCTATTTAATCTTGGGAAGTGACATAAACCTCTAAGATTGTAGATGTGTTGTTGCCACTAGGGGGAAAACAACATTCATATGCTCAAGGGCATATGCTTTGTTTACATTACACACTTTGCTTAATGCAGTTATCTGTTGTTCGCAACTTAATACTTGTGGAGTTCTCGGATTGATTCGCCACAAGTGGATTATTAGTCATAGATGCAGTTGGATGACGGTCTATGTATCTTGTAGTAATGCCCAGAGTAAATCTCATAGTGATCCTCTCGACATATGCACGTTGTCTTTATTCTATCAATTGCCCAACTGTAATTTTGTTTACCCAGCATGTGTTATTTTATCTTATGGAGAGACACCACTAGTGAACTGTGGACCCCGGTCCTATTTCCATTATATTGCTATCACCTGTTTACTTTACTCGCATACTACTATTGCTTTCCACTCGATACGCTCATACCCTTTGTTTTAAGCAAACCAGTGAGATTGAAAACCTCATCGTAAGTTGGGAGCAGAGTATTTGGTTGTGTTGTGTGCAGGTTCCACATTGCTGCTTGCAAAGCAAAGCCTGGACGAGGCGCCTTATAAATTGTTCAGAGCTATCGCGAAGCTAGCGGGCATCACCTTCAGACGTTTGGCTTTTTCCTCGACTGACAAACCTTGGTTTCTTACTGAGGAGAAATTTACTACTGTGCTCATCATACCTTCCTCTTGGGGTTCCCAACTGGACGGTGAAATTACATCAACACCGTGCCGCATCAAGCTAATTTTCTGGCGCTGTTGCTGGGGAAAAAGAAGACTTCTGCAAGGGGAGTTTCACACGCACATCCTTTACTTTGTTTTAAGTTTTGCTTTTACATTATTTTTACTTGCATCGTTTTATCAAAAACAAAAAAATAGTATCCTTTATAGTTGTTTTTACTTGTCTGCTTTTAGTTTTGCTAGAATGGCTAGTCATGAAAATATCAAGTTGTGTGATTTTACTAGCACTAATAATAGTGATTTTATCTGCACTCCTATTGCGCCACCTGCTCCTGCTGCAAATTTTTATGAGATTAAGCCTGCTTTGTTGAACCTTGTTATGAAAGAGCAATTTTCTGGTGCTAGTACTGATGATGCTGCAGCTCATCTCAACAATTTTGTTGAGCTATGTGTTATGCAGAAATATAAGGATGTAGAAAGTGATATTATTAAGCTTAAGTTGTTTCCTTTTTCTTCGAGAGGAAAAGCTAAGGATTGGTTGCTGTCTTTGCCTAAAAATAGTATTGATTCATGGGCTAAGTGTAAGGATGCTTATATTGGTAGATACTATCCTCCTGCAAAGATTATAGCTTTGCGTAGCAATATTATGAAGTTTAGTCAGTTTGATAATAAACATGTTGCTCAAGCTTGGGAAAGAATGAAATCTATGATAAAGAATTGTCCCACTCATGGACTGACTACTTGGATAATTATTCAAACTTTTTATGCAGGACTTAATTTTTCTTCAAGGAACCTATTGGATTCAGCTGCTGGAGGCACTTTTATGTCCCTTACCTTGGGCACCGCAACAAAGCTTCTCGACAATATGATGGTAAATTACTCTGAATGGCACACCGAGAGAGCTCCACAAGGTAAAAAGGTAAATTCTGTTGAGGAAACCTCTTCCTTGAGTGATAAGATTGATTCTATTATGCTTATGCTTTCTAATGATAGGACTCATGTAAATCCTAATAATGTTCCTTTAGCCTCTTTGGTTGCTCAAGAAGAGCATGTTGATGTAAACTTCATTAGAAATAATAATTTTAACAACAATGCTTATAGCAACAATTTTGCTAGTAAAAATTATAGGCCGTATCCTTCTACCAATGGTAATGGTTATGGTAACTCTTATGGTAATTCCTCCAACAACACTAGGGCCGCGCCCTCCGAGCTTGAGGTAATGCTCAAGGACTTCATCGGTAAGCAAACTGCTTTTAACAAGTCTGTTGAGGAAAAGTTAGGCAAAATTGATATTCTTGCTTCTAAAGTTGATAGCCTTGCTCATGATGTTGAACTTCTAAAATTAAAAGTGTTGCCTAATGATGTGAAGGAGAACAATCCTTTTGCTACTGCTAATGCTATCCAAGTTAGAATTGATGAAAATGTTAGGATGCTAGTAGAATTGCATGCCAGGTGGGAAAGAGAAGATGAGATGGCTAGAAAGACAAAGGTATGTACCATTACTACCTCTAATGATGTTATTCCTAATGCTAGCAATCCTCTTACTTTGATTGGTGTAGAGAAAACTCCTACTCCTAGTGCTAAAAAGCCTAAAACAGCAAAAACTTTTTCTCAAAAGAGTGCTGAAAATTTTCGGAGTGTAGGAGATGATAGCTCTATTTCCTTTAATGATTTTGATGTTGATGGCTGCAATATATCTGAAGTTATTTTGTTCTTGCAAAAGCTTGCTTTGACTCCCAATGCTAGTTCTTTAAATGTTGCTTTTACTAAGCATATTACCAATACTCTTATGTAAATTTGGGATAAAAAGTTGAAGCAAAAAGCTTCTATTCCCAAGAAGTTAGAAGATGGTTGGGAACCCATCATTGATATGAATGTTAATGGTGTTGATTGCCATGCTTTATGTGATCTAGGTGCTAGTATTGCTATCATGCCTAGAAAGATTTATGACATGCTTGATTTACCACCGCTTGAAAAGTGTTATTATGATGTTCCAATTGCTGATGTTGCTAAGAAGAAACCTTTGGGAAGGATTAATGATGTTCTTATTATGGTAAACAATAACCTTGTTCCCGTTGATTTTCTTGTCATGGATGTTGAATGCAATGCTTCATGTCCTATTATTTTGGGAAGACCCTTTCTTTGAACTGTAGGTGCCATCATTGATATGAGGGAAGGCACCATCAAATATCAATTTCCACTCAAGAAAGGTATGGAACACTTCCCTAGAAAGAGAAAGAAATTGCTTTTTGACTCTATTCTTAGAGCAAATTATGAGCTCGATGCTTCATCACTTGATATTACTTGATTCGCACTTTCTGCGCCTAGCTCAAAGGCGTTAAAGAAAAGCACTCTTTGGAGATAACCCAATGTTTTTACTTTCAGTTCTTTTTCTTTTATTTGAGTCTTGGAAGTTATTACTACTGTAATAACCTCTCCTTATCATTTTTATTTCGTTTTTGTGCCAAGAGAAGCCTCTAATTTGAGTGAGGTAAGATTTGGGGATGTTGCTGTCCTGAAACAGTTTTCGGTGATGTACCGCAAAAATTAGTGAAAATTCTCAGAATATCTTTTTGACCTGCAATTTCTTGTGCATATGCCCCAGGTTATATCCAAACTTTCATTAGTTGAAAACTTTTTGCTTTGAGCAATAGAAAACCCTCTAAAAATTCAACCTTTGTCAGTTGTTCTGTTTTGACAGATTTCTGCCAATATTTGTGTTTGCCACTTTGTCGCTTTCTTTTTGAGTTCTTTTGATCCCGGAACTTTTGGGGAAGTTGCTACAGTAGTATATGCTTTATATGTGCTGGTTTTGAGTTGAAACCTGAAACAAAAAGGGTTGATTCATTGTTATGCTTACACTAATGTTGCTAATAGAATTATGTTTAGTTTTGTATGAAGGAAGTTTTCAAGTGTAGGGATTGGAGAATGATGAGATGAGTTGAAGAATGGACAAAAGCTCAAGCTTGGGGATGCCCATGTCACCCCAAGAAATATCCAAGAGATACAAGCGTCAAAGCTTGGGGATGCCCTCGAGGCACCCCTTCTTCATCGGCAAAATCAGGTCACCTTTCAACACACTATATTTTTGTTGCTTCATGCATTATGCGTTTTTCTTGGAGCGTCAGTTGTTTTTAGTTTTCAGTTTTGTTTAGTTTAGTTTTATGCAATAAATGGTTGGACCCCAACAAATTTCTTTTGGAGAAGTTCCCTTGCTTTTCATTTGCCAAGAACACTCTGTTTTTCACTCTTATCGTTTCAACGAGTGTTCTTCTTTTACTAGAACTACATTTAGCTTTCGTTTTTTGCCTTGATTTGTGTTAAGATCTTGTTATATCTTTGCATCAAGGTGTATTTTGACCTCTGGTCCATGTTGGTTTTCATCAAAAGAGTTGTTTCAAAAAAGTTCGAATGGTGTTGGAAAAGAGAAAAAGCTTTATGCAAAAAAGTGGTACAAAAAGGAGCTTGTGTAGACCGCGGCCTAGACTTTTGCATGTCGTGCTTGATGTCTTTTTGATAGTATGCTTAGTGGTTATTCTGTAGCATGACTTGTTTCAAATGACTGAGATTGCTTAATGAGCCTTTAAAAAAATCATGCGTTGTTTTAATTATTTGGAAGCATTATTTTGGTTTTCTTCTTTGATGCTTTATTTGGGTTGACTTGGCGCATGCTTACACATGTTAGACTCATACAAAGTCGCCATTGCCTCTATGATCATTTAGTTTTTGACTTTTGATGCCATCTTATGCTTCTTTTAATGTCGCTATGCATGATTATGGCCGTTATTTCTCTCTTAGTTGGTCGCTCCCAGTCTTTTGCTAGCCCTCATTTTGTACTGAGTATGAGCTCTACTCGTGCATCCAAGTCCTAAAAGCCAAGTTTGCCATTGTGTCCTCTATAAATTCCTATGTATGGTATTTGTAAGCCATTCCCAGTAAATTTTCATGTACTACCTTTCAAAACTTTTAACTACTTCTCGTTTTGTGCCACAGTTTTTAGCTCATGGGGACGTAGTGGTCGGAATTGCTATCTTCCATATTAAATTAAGTACCCCTCGACTAGGCAACTTCATCTGCTCGTTATTAATTTTGCAAGAGAGCTGGTCAGACCATTGCAATCTAAATCTAAAAAAGAAAAAATAGGCACTCCTCCATGGTATGTGAATGTTGGTGGGCACCCGATGGAATCGGTTAGCCATGGTTTGAGAAAGGAAAAAAGGTGGGGAGGAGTGCCAAAGCTTTATAAAAGAGCACCAATGTGCCAATTTTTCAAAGAACTCGGAACAACTCTCACTTGTTTATTATGGAAGATAGTAAGACCCCATTGCCAGTCGTTGACATGAAACAACCACCTCTCAAAACCCAATTTTTTATCTCTGTTTTACAAATGAAAAGCTCTAGCAGATGTTTAATCACTCCTTCCCTCCACGAAGGGCCATTCTTTTACTTTTATGTTGAGTCACCACCTTCTATCTTTATGTACCATCTAAGAGAGCACAGTTGTCATTCTGAGTATAATGTGCATTCTCCCAAAGTTTTCATTGATTGATTCATGATGTTGGTTTCAATTGTTCTCAATTTACTTGTATCTAGTCACCTCTTAAACTTGAAGGTGTCCTATGTATTTATGTTTTGCTCTCCCATGAAGGACAAGCTGAAAACCATTTGTATGTTTTTCCATAAGATTTGAACACACGTTTGACTTTCATTGTTTCATTTTCATGATCTTTCGTTTGTGTTCTTTTTCATGTTATAACATGGTTGCTAAGTTTCTTCTATCAAGATTATATCTTTTATGCCCATGTTTTAAGTTCTTTTGATCCCAGCGCACAACGCTTACATATATGATCAAGATTGTGTAGGTGCATGCCACCTCAAAAATTATTTCTTTGTTATCACTTACCTACTCGAGGACGAGCAGGAGTTAAGCTTGGGGATGCTGATACGTCTCAAACGTATCTATAATTTTTTATGCTCCATGCTTGTTTTTACACCATTTGCTTAGTGTTTCATTACACTTCATGGCATTTTTATGCATTTTCCGGAACTAAACTATTAACGAGATGCCACAGTGCCAATTCCCTATTTTCTGTTATTTTTGTGTTTTAGAAAAGTTACACAGGAAATATTCTCAGAATTGGACGAAACAAAAGCCGAACATCCAGAAATTTACCGAAGCTACCAGAGAACCGAAGAGGAGACGGAGAGGGGCCACAGGGCGGCCACACCACAGGGCGGCGCGGCCTGCCCTTGGCCCGCACCCCCTGGTGGTGAGGCCACCCTGGCCCACCTCTGGCGCTGCCTCTTCGCCTATAAAGACCCCCCAATGGGAAAACCTAAAAAACCCGATCACTTTTCCAGAATACATCGCGATCCGCCACCGCCGTCGACCCGATATCGGGAGGGTCCAAAAGCTCTTCCCGGCGCCCTGCCGGAGAGGGGAATGGCAACCGAAGGTCTTCTTCATCGCCATGCTTACCTCCCGCGCGATGAGTGAGTAGTCTACCTTGGAGTATGGGTCCATAGCAGTAGCTAGATGGTTGTCTTATCCACCATGTGCTTCATGTTTAGATCTCGTGAGCTGCCTTACATGATCAAGATCACCGTTATGTAATTCTACATGTTGTGTTTGTTGGGATCCGATGAATATTGGTGTTATGATTGAGTTGATATGCTGAATATTATCTTATGTTATCTCTATGTTGTTTATGATCTTGCATGCTCTCCATTGTTAGTAGCTATCTTGGCCGAGTAGTTGCTAGTGACTCCAAGAGGGGGTATTTATGCTCGATAGTTGGGTTCATGCCTCTATTTAATCTGGGGGAGTGACAAAAACCTCTAAGGTTATAGATGTGTTGTTGCCACTAGGGGGAAAACAACATTCATATGCTCAAGGGCATATGCTTTGTTTATATTACACACTTTGCTTAATGCAGTTATCTGTTGTTCGCAACTTAATACTTGTGGAGTTCTCGGATTGATTCGCCACAAGTGGATTATTAGTCATAGATGCAGTTGGATGACGGTCTATGTATCTTATTGTAATGCCCAGAGTAAATCTCATAGTGATCCTCTCGACATATGCACGTTGTCTTTATTATATCAACTGCCCAACTATAATTTGTTTACCCAGGATGTGTTATTTTATCTTATGGAGAGACACCACTAGTGAACAGTGGACCCCGGTCCTATTTCCATTATATTGCTATCACCTGTTTATTTTACTCACACTGTTTACTTTACTCGCATACTACTATTGCTTTCCACTTGATACGCTCATACCCTTTGTTTCAAGCAAACTGGTGAGATTGACAACCTCATCGTAAGTTAGGAGCAAAGTATTTGGTTGTGTTGTGTGCAGGTTCCATGTTGCTGCTTGCAAAGCAAAGCCTGGACGAGGCGCCTTATAAATTTTCCGGAGCTGTCGCGAAGCTAGCGGGCATCACCTTCAGACGTTTGGCTTTTTCCTGGACTGACAAACCTTGGTTTCTTACTGAGGGAAAATTTGCTACTGTGCTCATCATACCTTCCTCTTGGGGTTCCCAACTGGACGGTGAAATTACATCAACACCGTGCCGCATCAGCCGTTCCAGAGCATGCCGAGGTCGGAGTTGTCGCTCTCTGCTCCGGTAGTAGGAGTGCCCGGCGGCCGCCTCTGCCTCGTCGATCTCCGCAATAAGGCCTGCGCCCCTCCCTTCCTTGCTCGCGTCAGTGCCTCTCTCCGCTCCTGGCCGGCCTCGGTGGCGGGGGGGGGGGGGTTGGACCGCCGTCGCGGCCTTGGTCCGGTGGTGGCTGGGGCTGAGCGCCTTCCTGGTGCTCTGGCGCAGCTCTAGGAGGCCTGTCGCTGGCGGCCCACCTCCCAGATCCGTGGTGGATTTTGCCCGGTGGACTATGGCGGCAAGGCCCTTCGATAAGCGCCTAGGAGCCGGCGGCTGTTGTCGATGATCTACATCCCCTTTGCCCCCCTTGGCCGGCCGTGGTGGCGGGGGAGGTTGGGTGAAGGTGGGCTGCTAGGGTTTCCTCTTGCCTGGCCGGCCATGGTGGCGGGGGGGGGGGGGGGGCAGTGGAACCTAGCAGTCCCTTTTCCTCTTCTTCAGTGTCGGCGCTGTTCCCTCCAGTTGTCAGCTTCTTCTCCTCGGCCTCCTCTGGGCCCTTGGTGGAGCTAGAGTTCCTGGCCGCGGCGGAGGTTGCCGTGGTCGGTTTCTGCCCAGGAGTTCTCCCCGGTGGCTTGAGGCGATGTGTGTTTCGTCTCCCCGTCCGGGCTCAATGGGTGTAGGGCACCCCTCCTTCGCTTTGATGCCCTGTTGGTTTCTGCTCGCCATGCCCTCCAAGTGGCTCTGTTCCCCGGTGGTGGCATGGTGGCCGGCGAGGTGCGACGCCGTCGGTAGCCTGGTAGTGGCCGGAGGACCTGATCGCTTTCTGCGATTTCGTTGAGGTTCTTTTCGCAATTTTATGGTCCTGGTTGTAATCCCCCAGTCTTTAGGGGTCTGTGTGTAAATATACTGAGGTGTTCAATGAAGCTTCTTTCGGATCCTTCGAGACCCGTCTTCCGTTAAAAAAAAAGCCGAGGAGAGTGCCAGCACAGTCCTCCGCGGGCAGGTGCCATTATTCCCAAATAGGGCCGTGACGCGTCCTGTGATAGTGTCATGCGTACCGCAGCTAGGAAGCGACCAACAAAACCGTCATCAAGTCCCTCTGCTGCGGACGGCTGTGAGCGCTGAAACACACGCCGATGATGACGACGGTGCTGCTTCACGGCTGGACGCGGCGCTCGCCCGCTCGTCGTTGGCGGTTGCTGCCACGCGGATGGGCCCCGCAGGATCAGGCCGCAGCCCGTGGGCTGTTTCGAGTCAGGCCGCAGCGCGTGTTCCCCTTTCCCTCGGACAAGAGTGGGCCTCCTCTCCTGCGTGGGCTGCGCCATCTCCTGACGACGCTGGGGCGCCTCTCCCTCTCTCTCTCTTGGTCGCGTATCTGTAATGTATAGTTAACCGTGTGGTAAATCTGTGCAGCTACAGCATAGTGGACTCTTGCAAAAGCTAAATCTTTCACCGTCTCCATCTTTAGAGGTTAGAGCCAGAGAAGTGCTAGTTAACTACGGGCTCAGCCTGGACTACCGCGGAAAGTAAGATTAATTTTGGAACAGGAGGGCCGGAAAGGTAACGTGTAGACTTAGGACTTTTTTTTATTAAAGGGGGTAAAAGATTTGCCGCCATTTATTAATTAAGAAGATAATTTAAA
Source organism: Dactylis glomerata (assembly GCA_007115705.1). NCBI lineage: Eukaryota > Viridiplantae > Streptophyta > Magnoliopsida > Poales > Poaceae > Dactylis > Dactylis glomerata. Next base: position 3,587,009 of record QXEO01000222.1, read on the forward strand.
CATGCCCGAAGGCTAAAAAAAGAAAACAAGCTCCGACAGGATTAGTTGCGAATTACAAAACTCAAATGTTTTGCCCCTACGAAAACTCCAAAGCTTCGCCTATAGTTCTTAATGATCTCAAGAAGTATGGTCGGCAGGACGGCTTTATTGTTAAAGACTCTTGTATTCCGCTCCTTTCAACTCACGAGCATTGTAAGGGAGGCGATATGCCCTTGCGGTTGGGGGAGGCCTTGCAAGAAATCATGGTAGACTCAGGACTAGCTTATTACTTTCGCGTCTAAAATTAGTGAGGGCAAGTCATAGCTTGCTACTACGTCCCACTAGCTAAATGCCCGTGCGTTGCTACGAGTCTTAAAAGATAATTACCACATGCAGTCATTCTCCTCTCAATCTTTATGTGAGCACCCCGTCTTAGCTCTGCTATGCGATGTGCATAATTTAATATGACATATACATCACTTTGTCTGTCAATAAGTGTTTATATTTTTCTCAAAAAATCAGTGTTCATATCTCAAAAAGTTACTACTTTGTTAACAAGGTATGAGAGTAGTTGTAGGAAGACTTATTTAGTCACCAGTGCATTGCTAGAGAGAAAATTATATATAAAGACATGTATCACCATGCTTGTTTCGAGATTTGGCATTATCTTATGTACTCTCATCAGCATTTATTATTGTTATGCCTCCTCATCATGCATCTCAGTCTCAAAAATAGATCATGAGAAGACCAAATATGTTTCATTTTGCTCCCCTGTCTCTCTCAACCAGCCCCTTAGCTGAACCGTAACATCTTAGATCTCAACCTGATGACTTGTTTGACTAATCAAATCCCTCACATGGAGCTGTAAATGAATGATAAGGCTTAATCTCAGGGTCAATCAAAATAAGCCCACTTATTCATTAGTTATCACGGAATAGTACCTCAACAAATCATAGTTGAGAATTAATGTTCTTCGCAGTATTCCTTAGGTACATATGACGTAGCAAACCTAACCTACTATAGCAACAATAATCTAGGATAACTAAAAGACTACTATACCATACATCATAGCATGATATCAGTTTATCACTATCTGCATCCACTGGTGAGAACAAATTATTAAACTCCTTTGTTGATATTCACAACAATAGAAGTTATTTCTGTATTAACAGCAATGCCCATACTGCTATTGATCTCTCTCTAGCCTCATGGATGAACCAGACAATTTACTCCATTGATCAACTCCTTACTCCATTGTTTTCCCCTAACACGGACTACACACATGCAATAAAAAAAGTTTATAACTCAATGAACAGAACAGTCAAACTGAAACAGGATTTCTAGTACTAAAGCAATGAGGGAAATCTCATGTTCCGCTACAGCAAGACCGTTCAGCAACTTTTTGCACATTTTAAGCGTATATTCATTGAGGAAATGAAATATGATATATTGAAAATAACAATCAGAATACTGAGTAGAATATTCTCAGATAGAAAACAAAGAGATGAAGAGCAGTATACTTTCACCAAGGAAATGCACATGAACTGAACTCACATCTTGCATGTTTTGCACCCCCATAAGCATTGTCTAGTCCCGATCCAAACCCCCATCTGTAAAGGATAATACAAAGAGAACAGTAATGCAAATTTCATCCGAGAAACAACTATGTAAAGGTAAAAGCTTTACATGACCTTCACGCTAGATTCAGCAGTTCAAGACCAACTTCACAACTTTCAAATAGACTCAGTTTCTCTCTTTTTTTTTAAACAAGGTTTCTCCGAGTCTTATGAATCCACCAATCAGCACCATTGTCTACCCTGCATTCCCTTTTATCTTTGTAGCCAGATTAAATTCTGGCAAAGCATAGAGCACTTTGCATCATAATTTTTAGCCTATAGTCCACTTGTAGTGAGTGTCCGGCGACCAAAAGCGTCATGGTTCTCGTTCTGCATGCTAGAACGGCGCACATCATAGACCCTCCACAAACCATGACAATGAAGACGTTGGTTCTAAGCATCGACAAGAAAATAGAACTATGAGTCTGCACAGAGATGAACCTTCTAGGTTCCCCAAAAAAAATGATGTTCATCGTCAGAACATGAAGGTTACAACTTACAATGGTTTCTCGACGGTATCTGTTTTGTCGAGGTCTTGACTCTTGAGGAGGCCACGCTTGAGTATGGGGCGGATCCCAGCTGATCGCAATTTCCTTCTCCACCGAGCTCGTGGATGTCGGGGACTTAATCGCCAGTTCACGCAACTTGGAGGCGGAGTTCATGGCGCAGTGTTTGAAGATGGAGACGAGGAAGTCGACGGCGGCGGGCGTGGCCTCGATGCAGCGCTTGTTGCGATCGCTCTAGGCGACGATGGTATTGATCTCCTTAGCACAGCCAGCTCCTGCTGCTGCCCCGCGATGCGCCCCTCGTCGACAAGCGCGGGAGGTGTCAACCGGTTGGGCGCTTGGTGGAGAAGCGTTCGACCTCGTGCAGGGCCCACCAGGTGAGGCAGCGGACGGTGTAGTTGGGCGTGGCTTCCTGGTCTTCCGGTGCGAGCTTGAGCTGTGTGGCATCAAAGAGCTGCGCTCGATGCTGCTACTGATCATGGCCTCGTTAATCCCCTAGGCAAATCGCTAAGGCAAGACGATGATCTTGATCGGCCGCCGATCGTGCAGATTTTTGGTTTACCCATTGGGTCACCTTCTAATGGCTTCCACATATGAGAGGCACAACGATGGGCACAGGGCAGTCGCTTCCGTGTACCAGCGAGAAATTAGGATCGGGGTTAACGAGCGAGTTAGTAGATAAAATGTGAGTAACAAACTGTAACAAACTTCACGTGACTTTGGGATAAGGAATTCTTGTTGAGATGTTAGCGGGATGGCATTGGTGGATAATAGCCCACCGTTCTAGAGAGCTACTCCAACCTAATACACGTATGTGGAGTAAACAATATTTGTGGTAACAACATCTTCCAACGATATACAAGCACGGGGAGTATACTGGACATCATAATTGTTAAAACCTAGAATTTATTATGGTACAATAGTTCTCCTTTTTTCCCAAATTAACTGTCACAAAGTTTTCAAAATGAGTGGACCTACACACCGAAAATGTGTCTTAATACATTAGTAATATGGGACAGAGGGAGTATATCATTTAGAAAACTAAAGATGAACCGGGCTCTTTGAAAAATAAATTCCTGAAAGGCACGTCATATGAGCAAGAAATTATCATCCTCCCTGAATGGAAATTGACAAAAATGGTTTAAAGTAATAACTGTAAACAAGTCCATAATCAAAGGCAATTAGCTTGAATTTTGCAGCAACATGCTAATCATCCTAGCTGGACTGCTAGACTATCCACCGAGTACCTACACGCTAGTTTGTACTGCAATCATAACATGCTAATCATCCTAGCTGTATGTAAAGTTGCTATACATTTTGCTTATTTGTGAGATGTGAGCACACTTGAAATGTTGAAGGTTGCTACAACGGTACCAGGCTATATTACATGAAAGCTAGCACTCTGCACAATACTGTATTTGTTCTATGTGCTACTGATCGATTGCAATCATAAGCACTGTCCCACTCTGAACCCGCAAAAGAAATAGCAACCTTACAGTAGTACAGTATGTGAACTGACTCGTACTAATGTAAATCTCCTAATGAAAAAGTGAGCAGGAGATTATCTTTGTAGTATGTTGATTCAGCCAACAATGGTGAATCAAAAGAGCAACAATTGTACTGAAGAAAGCCCTGGTCTAAACCAATATGCACAGTCAAAAGTGTGCAGATGACCACCGATGCCATAATACCAACTGAAGATACGCCCCAGGCTTGTTGTTGCGACCATAACGGCTGCATCCTGGAAACTCTCGGCACGGTCCTATGTTCCGCCCTTTTCCTCCTGCTCGGCTGCGACTCGTGTTGCTCATGTAGATTCGTTTTGGGTCTGGGAGTGGGCCAGTGACGTCGTCGATTTGTTCTGGGTCTGGGACTGGGCCAGTGACGCCGCCGGCCGCCGTGGCGGTGGTAATCGAAGGAGGCTACATGTCGCCGCCCTTCGGTCCTCCTCACGCAAAGCCGGCCTGCACCAGCGCCTCCTCTTCGGCCCTCCCCTGAGTCTGTGTAGCAGCACACCTATGTATGAAATTTTAGCTCCAAATCCAAGTACCAAACTCATGCGTGGACTTCCCAAATCCGGTGTCGTCCTGCCCAGATCCAGCAATTGAGGGGAGGGTACAGTCGGTCACGGCCCTCCTCCGGCGTGATGCTGGCTGCTGGAACGGGGGCGGTTTGCTTATGTGGCGAGATCCATCGAGAGGCGATGCAAGACGCGGGAGAATCCTGACAGGGTGGGCTCCGGGGATCTTCTCACAGAGCGAGCGGCTCGAGGGAGGCGCTGTGGAGAGAGGGCGGCGGCTCTGTTCCAGAACTCCCAGGAGGAACGCTCGAGGGTGTCTACTCGGGAAGAAAACGATTCGGTACAAGCCTGGCTGCAAATTTAGAGAAAATGATTTTTTTGACTTATTAGTGGTATTGGTGGGTTATTTGATGTCTAGTCTGAGAGCAAAATCGAAAACAAAAAATATAACACCGGACACCGCTTTTCGCTTTAATAGTAAAGATTCGTAATGTTACACTAATTTCGAACCTAGCTCGCTGTGCCCCGGGGCTGGTAAGAAAGTACATGCATGTGAGACGACCCAAAGTCGAGTATATACCTGCAGCTTTCACCGTTGATATACGTACGTGTGTATAACTGTATACACAAAGGGAGGCATGCCAGGCTTGCGTCGTGCGTACGTATCATATATACATGATCTATATGTCTCCTAGGCCTAGCTTGTTCGTACGGATTACGTACGAACACAAACAGGCAGGAAGCATGCCTAGGTGTTGGTTGGCGCACCGCATGGTCCCTGGCTTGTCGATGGCGCCGTATATGCATGCAAGCAAATAACGGCCGGAAAGCTAGACCTAGCAACATGTGGCAACAAAAACATGTCACATGTATGGTGTTTGTTCTTCTCTAGCAGCTTAGCCAAGACGATGTCGATCGGTGTATACATACGGCCGTTTATCATTTCATGTACACGTGTAGCCGTGCACTCATATAATGCTCCCCGATTCTGTATGTATAAAACTTTCTCTAACCACTATTACATGTTATAATATAGATGTATCCAGACACATTTTAGTATTTAGATATATTTATATTAGAATAGACATAATAGTGATCGGAGAAAGTAGGCGGGTCCATAGATATGACTCTGTACGTCTAAGATTTACGTTACGTATTCCTTCCGATCCATATTATTTTTTACTAATACAGATACATCTAAACATATTTTAATAATAAATACATTTATATTAACGAAAAGTAATATAGGTCGGAGAAAGTACAACTGTTAGCATTGTTTTGTACGGACGAGTAGGCGATCGAGTAGCTGTACTGGCCCTAGCGTCTGCATAAGTCGGTCCCGCCCGGGCCCCTACTGCTACTGTGCTCCTATTTGTTCTTGTTGCTGGCGTCTATAGGAAGCGGCGCGGCAGCTAGCTAGCCCTGCGTGCGTCATATATGCGCTCGAGCACGGAGCAGAAAGCGTATGTGGTGCTGGTGCTGGGCATGGGCGGCGCCATGGCCGCCGGCACGGGCGCGGTCTGGAAATGATGAAGATACCCCTGCTAGCTGCTAGTGACGACGGCGCGCGTGGCCGCCGTTTCAGTTGGATGGATCGGTGCATGCGTCAGCCGTACGTGCGTGCGCCGCAGGGAGCAGCAGCAATGCAGCATAAAACCTGGCAAAGTGCTGATGATGAATCTGCTTGCTGGAGCTAGTGCTGTAAAAAAAAGTAGCATACACAGGTTTTAGTATTGGAGTCTGTCTCGACGGGTCGACCCATACTGTCTGACATGATTTTTCAGAAGCAAGGCTTTTGCTTCAGTGCGCCCCTCCGTACTCCTTCGTAATTAAGTTATAAAGAGACACGAAGCAATCTTAGCCTTTGATGTGTTTAAGTTTCGATTGAGTTTAGGCAAGAGGGGACACATTGAAGCAAACCTCCAGAAGCAATATATTGTGGATGTGAACTTTCCGGTAGCATGGAAATTTCTTGAATTTCCCGGGTAGCAAGATCGTTATCCAAGTTCTCTTTCAGGTTTTGTTTTATGAGAATCAGCTTTATTCTCAATCGTCTTCTTTACCATAGGACGATCGCACATGGTTTGCAACAAAGAAATATGCCCCCAACTATTAGATTGATTTGCCATGCTAGCTATGAGTTGCAACATTGGTTGAAATTGAGAAAAAATGCACCCGGACGTTGAATTATTTCATGATTCATGCTAGTTATGGGGTTATGTAACATCCCAGCACGTAGGACAACTCCGGAGTAGTTTAGAGGGCTTTAGTGCATAGCATATGAAATTACGAGATTTTTTTCGCGCTTTTATCACTAAACCTAAGGGGGATCAATTCTCTCTTCGAGGGGGTATGGTATACTTTCGGAGTGCGAAAGAATTCGACATGATCTCTTTTGATCTATTGCTTGTTGGGAATTGGTGAAATGAAACAACTAAAACCCTAGTTTAACTTGTGAATTCAAATATGAATTTGAATTAAAAAAATTGAATTTATAATTGAAAGACACATTTAGAAAGGATAAACATTAATAAAGAAAGAAAACTTGAGCTTTATTGATCATCAACATATTATACATTATCTTTACAAAATTTTGGAATAAAAGAATAATTACAAATTTGGCATGAATAAAAGAAGATTACAATAATGAATAGAAAGAATATTACAGCAAATAATAGAAAATATACAAGTATATGTTCCTAAAAACTACACATCTTCTTTCTTTCTTTTCTTCTTCTTTTCCTTTTGGCACCTGCAAGTAAAGACTAAACAGAAAACAGCCAAAGGGGGTAATTACCAAGTGGCAGTCAAAAACAATGCCACTGTAGATAATCATCAAGCTATTCAAGCTTATCACCAAAGCTTCCCAGGAAAATATCCCAGGCCAGCCGAGCAGGGCAAGCAAGCCCACAACAGCTCACTAATCAAATGCATGGGCAGAGGTGTCAAGCCCCCATGTAACAAAGGCAGGTATAAAAACATCACAGGAGATGAATTTGCTCGGCCAAGAACACCAGCCGACCAAGAACAACACCACCACACCACCAACAACCTCACACCAAAAACATCACCACAACTGAGACCACATCACCATCACAGAATCACCACCACACAATCTACCCTGCTCATGAGTTGAGCAACAGGGAAGATTTACACCACCAGCACACCATCAAATCAACCAAACCATCAAAGCCAAAGACCAACATGGTTACTTAGTTCAACTAGGAACTAGGTCAAGCAGCTAGGAGGAGCAGGCTTACCACAAGAAGCAGGAAATCAGAAATATCCAGAAGAACAAGCTACTCTTCAGCAGCAGGTTATTGTTAAACCACAACACACATAAGTGATGGGAGAAAACTCACAAGTTTATCTCCTAGGCAGACTGCACAGAGCACAACCACACAAGAATCAAGCAAAGCTTGATATTAAAAGGGCTTTGGTCATCACTTGGATGTCCAGGAGGCCATGACCTTGAAGACAAGACCATCCACATCACCTACTCCACAACACACAATCTTATCTGGGAATTTCTCAAAGGAAATACTCACAGCAATAAGAACAAGGCCAGGAGTGGCACATGGGTTGCCTAGACTATCAAGACAAAGACCTAAACCTAGAAATCCATCAGCTTTGTCAATAAGATTGATCAAATTTAAGTAAGTGATACGTCTCAAACGTATCTATAATTTTTTATGCTCCATGCTTGTTTTTACACCATTTGCCTATTGTTTCATTACACTTAGTGGCACTTTTATGCATTTTCCGGAACTAACCTATTAACGAAGTGCCACAGTGCCAGTTCCCTGTTTTCTGCTATTTTTGTGTTTCAGAGTGATACACAGGAAATATTCTCGGAATTGGACGAAACCACATCCTGAAGTCTTATTTTACCCGGAAGCTTCCAGAGATCCGAAGAGGAGTAGGAGGGGGGCCGCCAGGGCCCCACACGCAGGGGTGGCGCGGCCAGCCCCCTGGCCACGCCCGGCCCGCGTGAGGGCGCCTGGCCCCTCCTCTGACATCGCCCCTTCGCCTATAAAGACCCCCCCGACGGAAAAAACCTAAGTACCCGATCAATTTTCCAGAACACATCGCGATCCGCCGCCACCGTCGACCCGAAGATCGGGAGGGTCCAGAAGCTCTTCCCGGCACCCTGCCGGAGAGGGGAATCGCCACCGGAGGTCTTCTCACTACTAGAAAAAAGCTTACCCGTAGCGCACCTAATATGGCTACCCGTAGCGCATATGCCGTGCGCTGCGGGTAGCACGCCACTAGTAAAAAAATACCCGTAGCGCATGTGTGGTGCGCTACGGGTAATAGGCTTACCCGTAGCGCATGTGTCTGGTGCGCTACGGGTATGCATATTACCCGTAGCGCACCTTACACACATGCGCTACGGGTAATATGCATACCCGTAGCGCACCTTATACACATGCGCTACGGGTAAGCCTATTACCCGTAGCGCACCTTACACACATGCGCTACGGGTATATATTTTTTGATTTTCGAAAATACTCTATTTCTGCTGCCAAATTACAGTTTTTATACATAATATAGTACAATATAGAGAATATAACAGGTATACAGAATAATGCAATATAAATAGCATAAAACATGCATGGCATATGAATCACATTGTTTCGAAATAAAACAAACACATTCGTAGTCTAAGACACCAATATCGACCAAGTATACAAGTTCATCATCACATCTTACATGAATGAGATAGTCTCCTACACTACAATGAAGTACACTACAACCGCAATCACCGCGGTGAGCAAGACGGCGGTGGTGACGCTGAAGATCGTCCTCCTCTCCTATCGCAGGTGGTTCCTCCACCTAGCTTCCGCCTCCGCCATGGTGTTGTACCCTTTGTAGCTATTGCCCTTGAACATGTTGACTTGCTTCAAGCAATCTTTCCAGTGGACGTAAACTCCAGGAATCCTACCCCTGTACACCACGTACGGCATCTCTACCTTTAAGACACAAATAAGGTTAGAGAACGGAAAGCAATAGTTCATCATATAATTAAATGATACAATTAACATCACATGACATAATTAACATCAGTACGATCGATGAAGTACATCACAAATAAGTTCATTACATGACATGACAAATAGCAACGAGCCAACGATCACAACTAAGTTCAACGATTATCTACCAAACTTGCCGTGCTAGGCAAGTTAGGATGTACTTAATAAGTTTACAACTAGTGAATCAAACTTTCGGCTTGCCAACATCAGGAACAAAGCGGAAGCCGCCTCCCACGATCAAGAACGGCCTGTTGTCGCCCTGAAGAAGCAGTCTCTTATCTATTTCAGCATTTGACAGCTTCATAGCGGCAGTGTAGAACAAACCCCCTTTTCTGATGACATCTTGAAAGATGATCGTCGCAAACTGCTCCTGAATGCGATAGAACTCTGCTCTTAGTTGATTATCTTGGATCATCGCCAAGTGTTCAGCCCAGGATTTAAGTGAATTTGGCAGCGTCAAGTTATGGTGGTCGCGTACGTACGCCCGCATCTGATATAAGGCGTAGTAAGCCTCCTTCTGGCTGCCCTCAGGCTGCTTGACACAGGGGAACGCCGTTATGTGGCCGAACGTGTACATGCCTTGCTTGAGCGGCCGTTTAGTCTTCAATAAGCCTCCCAGACGGGCGTACTTGGTAAGAGCTTCATCCAAAACTGCCTTGATAGTCGTGTAGTTTTTCTTTCTTGCACTGCCCGAGTCCAAATACACGCATTGCGCACTTCTCACCGAGATGTTGATGAGCGTGCAGTATTCGTCGCTGCGCAAAACAATTCAAACAGAATGTTGGCAAAGAACGAGATGGAAATCTAAGAAAACATTACGGCGGCGAGCCAATGATCACTTACTCGGGAAAGTAGGCCATGAGCAAGTCCTTGCCAATATTTTTCCGGAATACGACGCTGAGATACTCAGACGCGACTTTCTGGCCCTCCCATTTTGACAACTGGCTCTCACGCATGTAGTAGGGATCCACTATCGCGATGCCCGGGGTCTTGTCTCTAATGACCTGCATCGCCATACTTAGGGAAAATAGGCGGACGAGGGTTTGGTACAGCCGATTCTGGTGAAATATGTCGAAGATATCGGCAAACCGAAGCAGCATAGTATCTGCGGGTGCATCCTCGACGAAGCCCCTGCCCGTTGGCACCTTGGCCATGTAAAGCGGGTATGATGAATCATTATCTCCAAGTTGGCGCGTCTCTAGGTAGAGAATAGCGTCATGCAGACTCCGCATATCCGCACTGCAAGCATGGAGCATTTGAGCATTCAGCATCGGCTGGCCCATAGTATGCACAATGTGGTTAAGACCCTTGGGTCTTGGTGGCCCGTCCTGAGCCCGGATTGGTGCTGGCTGGCTCATAGTATCCTTCTTGCTCTTCCTTTTCCTTTCCTTCTTCTTCATGGGAACTACAATCTGCTCACCGGCACACTTATGGAGCGTGTTGGGGGTGAAAATGTTTCCAGGCTGTGGAGGCTCCGTGCAGACAACATCTGGAGGCGTCTCCTGAGAATAGAATGACAAACGTTTGTTGATAGTAGGTCGTTTCTCTGAGGGACCTGGCGCCGGTTCTTCATTGTCATCACAATATGCAGTATTCATGAAGGCATCAACGTTGACTTCATCATCATCGTCATCGTTCGGATTCTGTGCCATCTGCATATCATGATTAGGATCGGCCGCCACATAGCTGCTTGGCCCGGGCATGACCGGCGGTGTTATCCGTGGAGTTGTGCTCCCCACCCCCAGACGAATCTGATTCTCTGGCCATAGCATTGAATAGCCAAAGCACTGTCTGAGGACTTTTGGCTCTTCATCCTCTTCGTCTCTCATGGGCTGAAAGGGAGGCATCACTTCGTCACAGTTCCGCAGCGTCCGAGCCAATGAGACCCTCAACACGTTGGGTGGCATCGGCCTACCGTGGAACAACCTGTTTCCCGGTTGCATGATACTACCCGTGGCAACATCCTTCAACACGCCGTCGATGTAATGTAGGAGAGTGCAAGGAACGTCGGTGCCCGCGGCCTGCAAAAAACGAGAAGTCTACGTAGGTTGAGCCACCGCCGCTTAGTTATCCAAGTGTAAATTACGTGAAACGATGCGAAAAGTGTGTTACCTTGACGGCGTCGAGCTCCGCTGCCGTCGAAGGAACGCCGACGTACATCGGCGTGCAGGAGACGGAGGGGGTGCTTCGTTGCCCGGAACCTCCCGATGCATTAAGCCCCTTCGCCACGGTGTTGGAGACCGGCACCACGATGTCGGTGACCGGAACCGCGATGTCGGCGACGTGGGGCGCCACGGCAGTGTTAGCGGCCGGTGTCACCAATACATTCGGCGCCGCGGCGCTCGAGTTGCTGCCGATTATACTGGGTATCGGGGGCGGACCAACTCGACCTGCCGCATCCCAATTCACAAACGCTTCAAATAGGCGAGGCATCATGGCGGTCATCTTTTCTGTGAAAAGCATGTCGACCTTATCGGCCACACGTTTATCAACAATCTCCGGAATTTGTGCCACTCTGTCCCTGAGTTCGTGAAGCTCGCGGGCTTCATCCTCACCGAGTGCATTCTTTCCCTTCTGTTGCCTGCCATACTTGTCCGACCATTTCACGGACAAGCCTTCACCGAGCACACGGCCAGCTGACGTCGGCGGTAGTGTTTTTTCACGTCCCTTCACCACGTTCACCGCCCTATTCAAAGCGGTGTTCCACCTAGCTGACCCAATCGTCGTCGAACCCTGGGATGAGGAGGTCTGAGATGCGGAAATTTTTTCTTCAGCTGCCAGAATCTCCTCGAACCGTATCACCTTCTCATCCGTGGTGAGTTGCTTGCTTATCGGGTCGTAATGGTACTTGGACCTAATTACTTTCCTGGCCTGCGGATCTGCGATTCGGTGCCAAGGGTTCTCGATGCCCTTCGCCTCCATCTCCGCATCCTCCTTCGCCCATATCTTGTCCTTCCCTCGGTAACCGCCGCCGCCGAGATTGTGGACACCTAAGTTCTTGGACTGTAATTCCTTCCCCCAGAGACTCTTTCTGTTGCTCTCTACATCGCTGGGGTCGCACTTGAGCCTCATCTGTTCGTAGTCATTCTCCGTGAGCGTCGGGTTGCTCTTCTTGGCCTCCTCAAATGTTTTACCCTTAATGATCAATTTCTTCACCCGGACTTTCCAACAGGCCAGGGCGATGTTCATCTTCGAGATAGCGGCATTGTTCACTGGATTCCCACTAACCTTCAAGTTGACAAACTTGTCAGGGAACTTGTATCGGGCATGCAACTTCTGCAAGAGGAGTTTGCGGTAATGCGCATTGTCCTCACTCCTTAGGTTCACGGTGTGGAGCGGGACAGTGCTTCGGACGATGCACCCGAGTTGGTTTCCGTAACCGGCCACAAACTGCTCAGGTTCGAGAGGATGCCCACTTGTCGACACACGCGTGATTCCTTGGCGGTCGACCACCAGCTGGTTCGGGCGCCGATCCTTCCGATCCTTCCCATCTTTCCGTGGCCTCTTCGTCCGTTGGGTACCATCTACGCCGCAAGATGTGGTGGTAGTGGTGTCGTCGGCGCCCTCCATATCCTCTCCTTCTACATACATATCATCTTGATATATGTCCTCCATCTCCTCTTCTTCTACCTCCCTCTCCTCTTCGTCTACCTCCATCTCCTCTTCTTCTTGCCCCATCGCCAGTTGTTCTTCCAACTCTTGGGAAAGTTCCCAGAATTGCTTGCCAGATCCACCGGCATCATCGTTGTCGGCCATTTTCGCACTAAATGAAGAAAATGCGTCGAGTTAGTAGAAATACAAAAATTCACGGAAAATTTCGGCATGACCTATGCTGTTTTTTTCACATAGGGAGTGCCCATTTTGCTGAAACGGAAGTAAATCGACATTTCATTGCTAAATGGGCACTCATTTGAATCCCCTGCACAAAAATTCATAGGAAGCAACAGCAAGCAGCAGCAGCAAGCAGCAGCAGCAAGCAGCAGCAGCAGCAAGCAGCAGCAGCAAGCAGCAGCAGCAGCAAGCAGCAGCAGCAGCAAGCAGCAAGCAGCAGCTAGCAGTAGCAGTATAACAGTATAAGGTCCCAGATTTCATATGCAAAAAACTGTTGGGGGTATAACAGTATAACAGTAGCAGTAGCAGTATAACAGTATAACAGTATAAGCAGCAGCAGAGCACAAAAGTATAAGCAGCAGCAGCAGCAGCAGTCCCAGATTTACGATTGCTCGAGCTTGAGAACTGTTGCTCGAATGCCACACGTTACGTCTTGAAGAAGACTCAAAAGTAATGGTGTTGCAAGAGCCTACAGAGCACAAAGGACACTATGCTGAACTACCGCAAATACACTTAACTACTCCGCTTAGTAATTAGATGTCAGTAAAGCTGCATTCTAAAATTATTAGTACTTGATAAATGATTATTCCTCAGAGCGAAACAAAAACCTGCATGCAAACCATTTATTAATGCGGCATTTTAATCCTATTGAGAACTTAATTCATCCTTTTGGAGCTTGAAATACTTGGCACATTGGCACCCTGCCAAGGAAGGGTTCTATAATAAAATTGAATTTCATGCTATGATGCACCCCTGTTCATATGTATTTAACTCACTTTCATGTTGCAGAGGAGGCTATGGTCACTATGTTGAGCCTAGCCCACGAATGGTTTCACTAGAATCACGATGGCAAAGAGGATGTAGAGTATTCCACCATCAGTAAACAAAGTACTAGCCCTGATGCACAATGCTTTTCCTTGGCAACGTAGCCCAGTTTATCATGCACAATGCTATTAACATACTATATTCATTTAGGTGTGTATACTCTCCTATAAGTAACACGCTTGTTACAGAGGTCTGAATTCCTGAAGGATCAGAAGGTTTCCAATGCTGCTACAGAAAGAAACAAGGATCAATACTATATACAATGTTGAAAGAATAAGAGGCATGGTCTGATTCCTGCCTGCCTTCTCCCTGATTGATTAAAAGTATATGACTATTTTCAATTCTCTCATAGCCTGAATGCGTGGTTAGACCCAATTTTCTATATCCTGCATTGAAACTTATGTATGGAACCATATGGAATACTTACTTTTGTACATTTCATTTGACAAGGGAAGCTATTATCTTCCAAACTGAGCATACTCTTAAACTTTATTTGATTTGAGAATTATTCATTGGTAGCTGTATTGTGGACATAATTCTGCAGATGGGTAGACTGTTAAAGAAGGTGTTAATGTTGCTTTATAAAGAGTTACAGGTGCACAATGTGATCTTTTAATGTTGCTCTAATGGATTCAATGTCAATTCCATGAGATTCGTCCATATCCTTTGTGCTTAAATTAATCGAGGTTGCAGCATGCAAGAGTTTGCTGATCGGCTCACAGCTCGCCCAACTGGATGCTACGTCATCCCAACAGGCCATTGAACCTCTTATGTCTGCCTGTCGCCATGGTGCGCCAAGGTGTGTATGCATCCTTGGGCCGATATACACAATTTCGAGCTATAATTTCGCCCTTGCATCTAATAGGCTATAATTTCGTGCTATACATACAATGTTTATCGCTGACATGGATCTAGGAGCGGATCAGAGTTGCATCGGCCAGGAGCGTACCTCAAAACCCAGCTGCGGAGGGCTGCGGGGGCGGGGCGGGGACGGCGGGGAGGCGATGTCCCGGCGAGGGCGAACGGGGACGGCGACGCGGGTGAGACCGGGCTGTGGGGTTGGGCGGCAGCCGGCGAGCCTCCGCCTCCTCTCTCCTTCCGCCTCCTCTCTCCTTCCGCCGCCGGAGAAGCCGACCAGCTTGAGCCCCTCTCGCCTCCGCCGCAGGGACCTTCTCCTCTCGATCTGTTTCTTCCCCTTTCTCGATCTGTTTCTTCCCCTTTCTCCTCTCGATGGGATATTGATCGATCCAGGACATGAAGAACTAGGCGTAGCGCAGGGGGGTGAGATGCGCTACGGGTAATATTACCCGTAGCGCAGGGGGTGGGATGCGCTACTCCTACTCGACTAGTTAGCTTAAAAGCCACCGAAACGGTATACTACACAACCATCTCTCTACCCTAGTGGCTTCGGCTAGCCAGTCTGTGCTAAACCCGGCATTCCAGGTTCGAGTCCTGGAAGCCACATTTTTTTACTTTTGTTTTTTAATTAACTTTTTAGCATTTTGTTACATTCTGATATATTATAATATATATTTTAAAGTAAATAAGCATAAATAATATTTTTGTATCAAGCTAAAATAATGTCTTTTTGTATGTCTCAAAAATACAAAAGTGATCGATACATATGATACAAAGTTTCACAATTTTTTTGCATTTCTTTGTCAACGTCGAATAATTAAGCCCTGAAACCCGATCACTCCTTCTCTAAAAATATGAGTTCCATTTCTAGTTTGGTCCGAAAATGTAAAAGTGATACATAATAATGTGCCCACACACAGGGTCAAGCTAGCTACCGTTTCACAATCTTTTTTCCCTTCTTTGTCAAGGTCGCATAATTAAGCCCCGAAACCCCGAGACTTCTTCTCTTGAACGGTAGACCTTTAGGTAGGGTAGTCCGACTTCTTCTTGTGGTGTATGTTTCATCGGTGTCGCTTTCATCTTCCATCTTCGGGTCACCGTACATATCAAAGTCTTGCTCATTGGCGACCCCGTCCATTCCGATGATGTTCCTTTTGCCTCTCCTCACGACAACCCGGGTAGGCTTTGTCGGGTCGGTAATGAAGAAGCATTGGTCCACTTGGCTTGCCAATACCCATGGCTCATTTTTCGCGGTGACGTTTGCACCGACAGTCTTGGATTTGGCTTCGGGTATAACCATGGTGGTGAAATACCGGTCTTCTTTTACTACATTCTTGGCCCATCTGACACGAAACATCGGCACCTTCTCCCCAGCGTAGCTTAGCTCCCAGATCTCCTCGATCCTTCCGTAGTATCTCTGCTTGACGTCACCGGTGTAGGCTTCCATCGTTACCCCTGAGTTCTAGTAATCGCAATTACTGTCCTTTTCCTCGGTGTAAAATATGTAGCCGTTGATATCATATGCCTGGTAGGTCATCAGGCAGTGTTCAGCGCCCTGTGACAAGGCAAATATGAGATTTTCTTCCTCAGAAGATTGCATTGGTGGGGGATTAGCTAGAAGCTTGTCCTTGAACCAAGTCGTGAAATTGGAGTTGTGCTCGTTGATTATTGCTCCTTCGGTCCTCGGCTCGCCCCTATCACTGTACTTCTTCGCAATAGAGCTTTTGTGCTCTTCCACCCAAGGGTCGATCAGTTGCATGTGTTGAAGCGTGACTAGGTTTGCTCTGTCAAAGTCGGCGCGCCGCCCAGTGAAGTCAACATGCATTTCGTGACGACCCTCGCGGTGACCCCATCCATCGATCCTGTCAAGGTGCTTGTTGACGGGCAGACCAACAGGGTTCTCAATGTTAAGATAATTCGTGCAGAAAGAGATGCACTCTTCTGTCAGGAAGCCCTTGGCTATGCTTCCATCAGGACGTGATCTATTGCGAACGTATCCTTTGATGACACCATTCATCCTTTCAAACGGCATCATGCTGTGCAGGAATGTCGGCCCGAGTTGGACGATATCCTCCACGATATGGACCAGCAGATGTACCATAATGTCGAAGAATGCGGGCGGGAAATACATCTCGAGCTCGCATAAAATCACCACGATCTCTTCCTGTAGCCTCTTGAGTTTCTTCACGCCAATTGACTTTCGAGAGATGGCGTCAAAAAAGTGGCAGAGGCCAAACAATGTTTGACGGACGTGATCGTCCATTATTCCTCGGATTGCAACCGGAAGTATCTGCGTCATCAGCACGTGACAGTCGTGAGACTTCATCCCGCTGAACTTCTGCTTCGCCTTGTCTAGGAATCTACTTATCTTGCCTGAGTAACCGTAAGGAACTTTGACTCCTAGTAGGCAGTTGAAAAACTGCTCGATCTCCTGAGGACTTAGAGTGAAGCATGAAGCGGGGCAGTGATAATCGTTCCTCTTGGCCTTTTTGCCCTTGCGACGACCTTCCGTCTCCTCCTCATCAACATCATCATCATCAGGACGTCCTATGTGAAGGTCATTCCTAATTTGCATAAATTCCAAGTCGTGCCTTGCTTTTGGCCCGTCTTTGGTCCTATCCGGCATGTTGAGAAGGGTGCCAAGCAGACTCTCGCACACGTTTTTCGTGATATACATGATATCAAGGCTATGGGGCGTGCGGAGGATCTTCCAGTATGGCAAATCCCAGAAAACAGACCTCGTTTTCCATACCTTCAGCAGCGGCTTGGGCGCCTTTCGCTTCTTTCCCGGCGCTGGGCACTCTGGCCAATTTGTCAACAACTCATCGATTTCGTCGCCGCTCCTCAGAGATGGTGCTCCTCGGAGCTCAACTTTCCCATTGAACAGATCTTTGCGTCTTCTCCATGGGTCATCCTTGCGAAGCCACCTTCGATGCCCAATGAACACGGTTTTCGAAGAACAGGGATCTTTCTGTAGCTGGTGATACGTTGTGTCATCCATGCACCGAATGCATGCACAGTATCCGTGGACCACCTGCCCTGAGACATATCCGCAACCGAGATAGTCATGCACCGTCGTGACCAACGCGGCTCTCATAGGGAAATAATCTTGTGCGATAGCGTCCCACGTATTCGGTGGTGCGTCCCATAACGTTGCTAGTTCCTCTTTCAACAGACCGAGATACATTTGGATGTCATTACCCGGTTGTTTTGGACCTTGAATTAGCATAGTCATTTGTATGTACCTCCTCTTCATGCACAGCCAGGGGGGTAGGTTGTACATCCATACAAACACGGGCCACGTGCTATGGGTGCTGCTCTGGCTGCCAAACGGATTGAGTCCATCGGTGCTCACACCCAGCCAGACGTTCCTTGGTTCGTCCCCAAATTCTGGGTACTCGATGTCCAATGCCTTCCACTGGCTAGCATCAGAAGGGTGTCTCAGTATCTTGTCCACCTCATCATCATCGGCATCATCTTCTGGCTTCTTCCCTTCCGCGTGCCAGCGCATAAGCTTTGCTTCCTTAGGGTCTGCGAAATACCGCTATAGACGATGAGTGATCAGAAAGTACCATACCACTTTTTGAGGAGCTTTCTTCCCACTCTTGTATCGAGATGCGCCGCACACCGAACATGTGTTTCTCTCCGTGTCTTCGCCCCGATAAATCATGCAATCATTAATGCAAGCATGATATCTCACATGCGGTAAATCTAGAGGGCACACGATTTTCTTGGCCTCCTCGATACTAGTTGGACACTTGTTCCCCTTGGGTAGACGCTCCTGCCAGAATGCCATGTTTTCATCGAAGCTTTTGTCGGTCCATTTGTGCCTTGCCTTCATCTGCAGAGCCCTGAGCGTGACGTCCAAACGGGTATCCCCGGGCCTACATCCTGCATACAATGGAGTAACCGCGTCCTTCTCCAGGCTCACCAGCTTGGCTTTCTCTCTAGCCGCATCCCTAGCATTGCTCGTCTGCTTGAGAAGCAGTGCTTGAACGTAAGGGTTCTGCACCCAGCTACCTGACGGTGTTCCATCTTCTCCGGCATCTTGATCCTCTTCACCGCCACCATGTCCAACATCTTGATCTTCTTCACCATGTCCGGCATCTTGATTGTCTTGACCTTGTCCGGCATCTTCATCTTCTTCACTATGTCCGGCATCTTCTTCGGCATCGTCATGTCCGGGAGAATCTTCGTGATCACCACCATGCCCTTCCTCGTTATTTCCCGTCGCTACCCCATGCACGTTATCGGCATCTTCATCACTTATCCACCGAGTGTAGCCATCCATGAAACCGCGAGATAGCAGGTGGCTCTGCAATACTCCGGAATAAGGGTCGAGATAGCACTTCAGTTTGCATCTCTTACACGGACATTTTATCTCCGTCTGGTTATTTTGAATCATATCATGGGTTGCGACTTTCATATA
Source organism: Dactylis glomerata (assembly GCA_007115705.1). Taxonomy (NCBI): domain Eukaryota; kingdom Viridiplantae; phylum Streptophyta; class Magnoliopsida; order Poales; family Poaceae; genus Dactylis; species Dactylis glomerata. The sequence continues at coordinate 3,606,106 of QXEO01000222.1, forward strand.
TCTTGCCACGATGCCTTCGCTCATCGAGCGGACCATGGTCGCCTGGTATATAAAGAGCAAGAGAATATTTTAGAACCGGCCACATACACATATGGTCGTCCGAAAATTTCGGCATGACCTTGCCTAAATTTGGACCTATGCGTGGTGCCAAAATATGCCGAAATGGAAGTGAATCAACATTTCGGCAAAAACAACATTGGCACCATCGGCAAATCAACATTTCATAAACATATCCAAGCTAATGCATACAATATATATATACAAACACGCGCCGATGCCAATCATGCATAATACAAACAAACGATGCCACATGCGCATACAAGCATACCCGTAGGGCATAGAAACACCGTTGCCACACAATCTTAAGCATGGATGTCCTCATATTACTCACCTATTATAGAAGTTACCGCGATACGGGAGCCCGAGAGATTGTGTATGGACGAGAATGTAATAAAGTGATATCTAAAGGTCGGGAGACATTGCACTCACATATCTACCAACCAAAATAGCTCCAATAAGCTAAAATAGGTGAAAGAATGATGGAAATAGGTTGGGGAGGAGGAGGGGGACGACCAGATCTGAGAGGGGGAAGAGAGGGGCAATGATTGGTGTTAGGTGGCTCAATGCCTTAAAAATCTGAATCCTAGGTTACCCATAGCGCATGTAATATATATGCGCTGCGGGTAGTTCAACTACCCGTAGCGCACATATACACATGCGCTACGGGTAATATGGCACTGTCTATGCCCATACTTACCCGTAGCGCATGTGATATAGATGCGCTGCGGGTAGTTCAACTACCCGTAGCGCACCTATACACATGCGCTACGGGTAACATGGGACTGTCTATGCCCATACTTACCCGTAGCGCATGTGATATACATGCGCTACGGGTAGTTCAACTACCCGTAGCGCACCTATACACATGCGCTACGGGTAACTTGGACTGCCTCTTCCCATACTTACCCGTAGCGCATGTGTATAGGTGCGCTACGGGTAGTTGAACTACCCGCAGCGCATCTATATCACATGCGCTACGGGTAAGTGTGGGCAGAGCTCCCCATCCGGGCCTACATATACCCGTAGCGCATTTTATATATGGTGCGCTACGGGTATGTGACATACCCGCAGCGCATGTACACACATGCGCTACGGGTAAATACCCGCAGCGCACCACATATATGATGCGCTACGGGTAGCTGTATTACCTATAGACGTTTTCCTAGTAGTGTCTTCATCGCCATGCTTGCCTCTGGAGCGATGAGTGAGTAGTCTACCTTGGACTATGGGTCCATAGCAGTAGCTAGATGGTTGTCTCCTCTACCATGTGCTTCATGTTTAGATCTCATGAGCTGCCCTACATGATTGAGATCACCGTTATGTAATTCTATATGTTTGGTTTATTGGGATCCGATGAATATTGGTGTTTATGATTAAGTTGCTGTACTGAATTATATCTTTTGTTATCTCTATGTTGTTTATGATCTTGCATGCTCTCCGTTGTTAGTAGCTATCTTGGCCGAGTAGTTGCTAGTGACTCCAAGAGGGGGTATTTATGCTCGATAGTGGGTTCATGCCTCTATTTCACCTGGGGGAGTGATAGAAACCTCTAAGGTGGTAGATGTGCTGTTGCTACTAGGGAGAAAACAACATTCATATGCTCAAGGGCATATGCTTTGTTTACATTACACACTTTGCTTAATGCAATTATCTGTTGTTCGTAACTTAATACTTCTAGGGTGTTCGGATTGATATCCCCGGGAGTGGATTATTAGTCATAGATACAGTTGGATGGCGGTCTATGTATTTTGTTGTAATGCCCAGAGTAAATCTCATAGTGATCTTCTTGACATATCACGTTATCTTTATTCTATCAATTGCCCAACTGTAATTTGTTTACCCAGCATGTGTTATTTTATCTATGGAGAGACACCACTAGTGAACTGTGGACCCCGGTCCTATTTACATCATATTGCTATCACCTGTTTACTTTACTCGCACTGTTTACTTTACTCGCATACTATATTGTTTTCTACTCGATACGCTCATAACCTTTGTTTCAAGCAAACCGGTGAGATTGACAACCTCATCGCAAGTTGGGAACAAAGTATTTGTTTGTGTTGTGTGCAGGTTCCGCGTTGCTACTGGCTGAAGACAAGTCAACAAGTATCGTTAACGGTGCCCTTGTTGGAGTGTTATTAAGCCAGTCTGCATCACCTTCAGTCGTCATTGTCTCTCCTCTCCTGACCGACATTAAACCTTGGTTTCTTAACTGAGGGAAAACTAGCTGCTATACTCATCATACCTTCCTCTTGGGGTTCCCAACGGGCTGGTTATTCACCACGCACAAGGACAGTTTGCTCCCACGTCAACTACACGCCATCAAAGGGATCAGCTAATTTTCTGGCGCCGTTGCCGGGGAGGAAGAGAAGATTTCTGCGAGGGGAGTTCTTCGCACACACATTCTTTACTTTGTTTTATTGTTTTGCTTTACTTTATTTATTTTACCTGCATTGCTTTTTATCAAAAACCCAAAAAAATTAGAATCCTTGGTAGTTGTTATTCCTTTACTTTAGTTTATCATGTAGATCCGTAAGTACGTTCTGGAGGACCTCTCAGTAGGTAGTGGTTTGATTATTGGCAAAAGTAACATTGAGGAGTTCTTTAATCACATTAGTATGCATGAGGAAGTTGAGGAAAAGTCTTGGGTTGAGCTTGCTCCTAGTATTGAAGTTGCTTCTGTTTATTTAATTGACATGTTGGAAACTATGTTTGCTAGTCTTAATCCTTTTATGCAATACATGTTCCTTAAGCTTCATGAAATTGAGGATCCCGAAAAGAAAGCTTTTATCTTGGAAACTTTGCGCCTAGAATTTAAGGATGTCATTATTGAAGCTAGAAAAGTTCTTAAACGTTTTAATAAACTCGGTTCACCTATAAAGGTTATTGATACTAATGATGAGGGGACCGAGATACCTATACCTTGCAAGCTTTTGGGATTGTGTGAAGCCTTCGAAAATAATTTTGCCTCGATTTGTCCTGAAAATCTTTTTGATGAAAATAGTGTACCAAAGCATGATCACAAAGGGTCTTCTAAAACTTATGTGGATGAAATACAATGCCTTATTGATAAGACCTCTGCTGTTGATCTCAATGCTTCTTCTGATATTACTTGATTCGCAATTTTCTGCGCCTAGCTCAAAGGCGTTTAAGAAAAGCACTCTTGGGAGATAACCCAATGTTTTCTTTTCAGTACTTTTTCTTTTATTTGAGTCTTGGAAGTCATTACTACTGTAATGACCGCTCCTTATCTTGTTTATTTCGTGTTTGTGCCAAGAGAAGCCTCTAATTTGAGTGAGGTAAAGATTTGGGGATGTTGCTGTCCTGAAACTGTTTTCGGTGCTGCACCATAAAAATTCGTTAAAATTCTCTGTTTATCTTTTGGAACTGCTATTTCTTGTGCATATGCCCCAGGTTATATCCAAACTTTTGTTAGTTGAACACTTTTTGATTTGAGCAACAGAAAATCCCTAAAAAATTCGACCTTTGTTAGCTGTTCAGTTTTGACAGATTTCTGCCAATATTTGTGTTTGCCACTTTATCGCTTTCTTTTGAGTTCTTTTGATCATGGAACTTTTGGGGAGGTTGCTACAGTAGTATATGCTATATATGTGGTGGTTTTGAGTTGAAACCTGAAGCAAATAGAGGATTGATTATATGTTATGCTTGCACTAATGTTGCTAATAGAATTGTGTTTAGTTTTGTATGAAGGAAGTTTTCAAGTGTAGGGATTGGAGAATGATGAGATGAGTTGAAGAATGGACAAAAGCTCAAGCTTGGGGATGCCCATGCATCACCCCAAGAAATATCCAAGAAGTACAATCATCCAAGCTTGGGGATGCCCCCGAGGCACCCCTTCTTCATCGGCAAAAATCAGGTCACCTTTCAAAACACTATATTTTTATTGCTTCATGCACTATGTGTTTTTCTTGGAGCGTTAGTTGTTTTAGTTTTCTTAGTTGGTTTAGTTTGTTTGTTTGATGCAATAAATGGTTGGACCCCAACAAATTTTCTTTTGGAGAAGTTGCCTTGCTTTTCATTTGCCAAGAACGCTCTAGTTTTCACTCTTATTAAAAATCATGCATTCTTCTTTTTCTGCTACTGCTTTTGGTTTTCATTTTTGCCTTGATTTGCATTCAAATCTTGTCATATCTTTTCATCAAGGTGTATTTTTGCCTCTGATCTTTATTGGTTTTCATCAAAAGAGGTGTTTATAAAAATTTCAAATGGTGTTGGAAAAGATAAAAAGCTTTGTGCAAAATAGTGCTACAAGAAGGAGCTTCTGTAGACTGCGGCTTAGGCCTTTTCATGTCATGCTTGATGTCTTTTTGATAGTATGCTTAGTGGTTTTGCTGTAGCATGAATTGTCTCAAATAACTGAGATTGCTTAATGAGCCTTTGAAAAAAAATCATGCGTTGTTTTTATTGTATGGAAGCATTATTTTGGTTTTCTCCTTGATGCTTTATTTGGGTTGACTTGGCGCATGCTCACACATGTTAGACTCTTACAAAGTCGCCAATAGCCTTCATGATCAATTAGTTTTTGACTTTTCATGCCATCTTATGCTTCTTTTAATGTCGCTTTGTCGCTTTGCATGATTATGGCCATTACTGCTCTCTTAGTTGGTCGCTCCCAGTCTTTTGCTAGCCCTCGCCTTGTACTGAGTATGAGCTCTACTCGTGCATCCAACTCCTAAAAGCCAAAGTTTTCCAAAGTGTCCACCATACATGCCTACTATCAATTTGCTATTCCAAGTAAATTTGACTTGCTTTTATTTTCTCTTCAAATTAAACTCTTACCAGTGTTATGCGAAATTCGGTTAGTAAAGCTCTCACAAACCGGAAGGAACACTTTACTTTTTCCTGTTCTTAAAAATTTGACATTGTGGTCTCTTATGTTGAGTTGTTATGCTTGCATGTTGTAAGTTGGATTCTAGCCCAGCCATGCTGTCATGGACAAGCTTTCAACATTGCACTTCTTATTTGAGTTGATATCGTGATCTTTTATTTATGGATGCCCGCGGTGTGAAATGAATTGGGAATCTTGTAGGGATCATGGAGTTTGTATATGTGTTAGGGAAACGCCGGGCCGCCAATCTAAGCCATGCATAATTCATGGTGGAAATTTGCAGCATACCCATGGTGAATATTCGACGACGCATCTCACAATTAAAAGCTAAACAAAAGGCAAATAAAAGAGATGTCGAGGTGTTCATTGTCTGCTTGTCCTGTCATTTTGGTGTGGGCTTGTTCCATGTCATCGGGCACGGAGGTACCCCATTGGCGGTTCTCAATGATATGCATATACTTACAATGACAAGAGCCTTGCTTGGGACTCTAAGTAAAGTAGCATGAGGTTTGGGTACTCGTAATCACGGGGCACGAGGTCTTCAACTTATGATTTGTCAAGCATATGCATCATAATTGTTCTCGCATTAACTTTAACCATTCAAGATGCTTATGATGGGGGCAATGAGAGCTCAAAGCCGGTAAGTACCATAATTTTTGAAGGTTATAAAACTTGCAATCACTGCTTCCCTCTGCGAAGGGTCTTTCTTTTACTTTTATGTTGAGTCACCACCTTCTTTCTTTATGCACCATTAAGAGAGCATAGTTGTCATTCTTAGTTTAATATGCATTGTCCCAAAGTTCATTGATTGATTCATATTGTTGGTTTCACTTGTTCTTAAATTATTTGTATCTAGTCGCCCTCTTAAACTTGAAGGTGTCCTATGCATTTATGTTTTGCTCTCTTTGAAGGACAAGCTGAAAACCATTTGTATGTTTTTCCTTATGATTTGAACACACGTTTGACTTTCATTGTTTCATTATCATGATCTTTTGTTTGTGTTCATTTGCATGTTTACAACATGGTTGCTAAGTTCTTATTGTCATGATTATATCTTCATGCCCATGTTTTAAGTTCTATTGATCCCAGTTCACCAATGCTTACATATATGATCAAGATTGCGTAGGTGCATGTCACCTCAAAAATTATTCTTTTGTTATCACTTACCTACTTGAGGACGAGCAGGAGTTAAGCTTGGGGATGCTTGATACGTCTCAAACATATCTATAATTTTTAATGCTCCATACTTATCTTTACACCATTTGCCTATTGTTTTGTTACACTTAGTGGCACTTTTATGCATTTTCCGGAACTAACCTATTAACGAAGTGCCACAGTGCCAGTTCCCTGTTTTTTGCTGTTTTTGTGTTTCAGAGTGATACACAGGAAATATTCTCGGAATTGGACGAAACCACATCCTAAAGTCTTATTTTACCCAGAAGCTTCCAGAGATCCGAAGAGGAGTAGGAGGGGGGCCACCAGGGCCCCACACGCAGGGGTGGTGCGGCCAGCCCCCTGGCTGCGCCAGGCCCGCGTGAGGGCGCCTGGCCCCTCCTCTGACATCGCCCCTTCGCCTATAAAGACCCCCCGACGGAAAAAACCTAAGTACCCGATCAATTTTCCAGAACACATCGCGATCCGCCACCGCCGTTGACCCGAAGATTGGGAGGGTCCAGAAGCTCTTCCTGGTACCCTGCCAGAGAGGGGAATCGCCACCGGAGGTCTTCTTCATCGCCATGCTTGCCTCCGAAGCGATGAGTGAGTAGTCTACCTTGGACTATGGGTCCATAGCAGTAGCTAGATGGTTGTCTCCTCCACCATGTGCTTCATGTTTAGATCTCATGAGCTGCCATACATGATTGAGATCACCGTTATGTAATTTGATACATCTCAAACGTATCTATAATTTTTGATGCTCCATGCTTGTTTTTACACCATTTGCCTATTGTTTTGTTACACTTCGTGGCACTTTTATGCATTTTCAGGAACTAACCTATTAACAAGTGCCACAGTGCCAGTTCCCTGTTTTCTGCTGTTTTTGTGTTTTAGAAGTGATACACAGGAAATATTCTCGGAATTGGACGAAACCACATCCTGAAGTCTTATTTTGCCCGGAAGCTTCCAGAGATCCGAAAAGGAGTAGGAGGTAGGCCACAGGGGCCCCACACACACAGGTGGCGCGGCCAGGCCCCTGGCCGCGCCAGCCACGTGTGAGGGCGCCTGGTACACCCCCTGACATCGCCCCTTCGCCTATAAGAAGCCTCGGGACAGAAAACCCTAGAGGAGTCGGCAATTTTCCAGAAAGTGTTCCGCAGTTCCGCCGCCATCGTCGACGAATTTCGGGGGACAGAAGTCTCTGTTCCGGCACCCTGCCGGGACGGGGAAGTGCCCCCGGAGCCATCCCCATCGGTCTCCATCGCCGTCTCCGCCATCTCCATCGACCTCACCGCCATCTCCATCAACCTTGCTGTCTCCTATGATGAGGAGGGAGTAGTTCATCCCCGAGGCTGAGGGCTCTACCGGTAGCTATGTGGTTCACCTCTCTCTTCCATGATGTGATCTTTATGTGATCGTGAGCTTTGTATCATGTTGAACAAGTAGATGTTATTATTCAGATATTATGCTACTCCTATGCTTAATTATTATAGTGTACTCTAGTGATGTTATTAAAGTAATCTATTCCTCCTGCCATGGTGTAACGGTGACAGTGCGTGCATCGTGGTGCTACTTGGTTTAGGCTATGATCGTGATCTCTTGTGGATTATGAGAGTAATTATTACTATGATAGTATTGAGTGATCTATTCCTCCTTTCATGGTGTAATGTTGACAGTGTGTGCACCGTGTTAGTACTTGGTCTAAGTTGCAATGATATCTATCTTGAGTTGTGATCTGATTTGGATATCTCTATGAGTGGTGTTTGTCAAGTACTTGATGAACTTTAAGGGGTGCTTCCGTGGCCACTACGCAATGATTAGTGTTATTCAATAAGAGAGTAATTCAGAGTACCATAGTGGAGAGAAGTTGTTTATTTGTTCAATCATGTTATATTGTTGGGAGTGTGTCCACTAGTGAAAGTATGATCCCTAGGCCTTGTTTCCAAGCATTGCACACCGTTTACTTGCTATTTTGTTACTTGTTTGCTCGCAGTGATATTTATTTCACATCACGTTTGCTAATTATAATCATCTATACCACTTGTATTTCACTATCTCTTCGCCGAACTAGTGCACCTATACATCTGACAAGTGTATTGGGTGTGTTGGGGACACAAGAGACTTTCTGTATCGTAATTGCAGGGTTGTTTGAGAGGGATAGCTTTGACCTCTTCCTCCCTGAGTTCGATAAACCTTGGGTGATCCACTTAAGGGAAACTTGCTGCTGTTCTACAAACCTCTGCACTTGGAGGCCCAACAAGTGTCTACAAGAATAGAAGTGCGTAGACATCAAGCTATTTTTTTGGCGCCGTTGCCGGGGAGGTAAGGTAATAGGTACTCGCATCCTCCTGTGTGAGTGCTCGGAGTTATTTCCTTTAGATTCTGCAATTACATCTTTTTGTTTCTTGTTTTTATTTTCACTAGTTAGGCTTAATGGAAAACAACGAGTTCTGTAGTCTTTTTCCTGAGTTTAGATATGAAGTGTTTGAAGAGAAAATTGAAAAACCTTTGGAGCTTAATTTGCATGCTAATAGTGTTGTTAGTATGAATGCTTTGAACACCGTTGTTACTAATGCTATAGAAAAGTCTAAGCTTGGGGAAGCTGGTTTTGTTAAGCATGATATTTTTAGTTCCCCAGCTTTAGTGGAGAAAATTTGCTCTGATGATATTTTATCTCCCATATGTGATGTTCCTTCTTATGATGATATGTTTGAAGAATATGCTTTGCGAAATAGTTGCTCTTTGGCTTGTGATGATACTAAACCTCTAGTTTATGATGGCTATGATGATGAGTATAATATTTTCAGTTCACCTACTATTGAGGATAAAATTAGTTATGATTACAATATGCCTCCTATTTATGATGATTATGGTGATGAGAATAATTATTCTATTGAATTTGCTCCAACTACTATTGTTCCTGTGGTGAGTATTAATTCTTTTATGCATGTGGCTCATGATAGGGATGCTTTATGTGATAGTTATATTGTTAGTTCTATTCATGATGCTACTGAAATTTATTATGAGAGAGGGAAACATGGTTTGATGGACCTCAACAATATTGAGTTTCCCCTCTTTTTGTTGCAATTCTTGAAGTTGAACTTGTTTTTCCTTCCTATGCTTTTTGCTTTGCGCTTTCATGACTTGTCTCTCTACAAAACTATTTTTCATAGGAAGTGGTTCAGATATAAATGTCTTTAACATTTGCTTTTTGATGCTCTCTATTGCTTTAAGTTCCTATATGGCGCATTTGCCTCAAGCTCTTATATGGCGCCCACATGAGCATCTTTGCAAATTACTGCGCCTAGCTCAAAGGCGTTAAAGAAAAGCACTCTTGGGAGATAACCCATTGTTTTACTTTTAGTACTTTTTCTTTTATTTGAGTCTTGGAAGTTATTACTACTGTAATAACCGCTCATTATCCTTTTTATTTCGTTGTTGTGCCAAGAGAAGCCTCTAATTTGAGTGAGGTAAAGATTTGGGGATGTTGCTGTCCTGAAACAGTTTACGGTGCTGCACCGTAAAAATTCGTATAAATTCTCTGTATATCTTTTGGACCTGAGATTTCTTGTGCATATGCCCCAGGTTATATCCAAACTTTTCTTAGCTGAACACTTTTTGATTTGAGCAACAGAAAACTCCTCAAAAATTCGACCTTTATCAGCTGTTCTGTTTTGACAGATTTCTGCCAATATTTGTGTTTGCCGCTTTATCGCTTTCTTTTTGAGTTCTTTTGATCATGGAACTTTTGGAGAGGTTGCTACAGTAGTATATGCTTTATATGTGGTGGTTTTAGGTTGAAACCTGAATTAAATAGAGGATTGATTATATGCTATGCTTACACTAATGTTGCTAATAGAATTGTGTTTAGTTTTGTATGAAGGAAGTTTTCAAGTGTAGGGATTGGAGAATGATGAGATGAGATGAAGAATGGACAAAAGCTCAAGCTTGGGGATGCCCATGCATCACCCCAAGAAATATCCAAGAAGTACAAGCATCAAAGCTTGGGGATGCCCCCAAGGCACCCCTTCTTCATCGGCAAAAATCAGGTCACCTTTCAAGACACTATATTTTTATTGCTTCATGCACTATGTGTTTTTCTTGGAGCGTCAGTTGTTTTAGTTTTCTTAGTTAGTTTAGTTTTGTTTGCTGCAATAAATGTTTAGATCACATCATATGTTTTGGAGAGAGACTTACTCCGTTTTTCATTTGCCAAGAACATTCAGTTTTTCACTCTTATCGTTTATCGAGCGTTCTTCTTTTTCTGCTACGGCTTTTGATTTTCGTTTTCACCTTGATTTGCATTCAGACCTTGTCATATCTTTTCATCAAGGTGTATTTTTGCCTCTGATCTTTATTGGTTTTCATCAAAAGAGGTGTTATAAAAATTTCAAATGGTGTTGGAAAAGAGAAAAAGCTTTGTGCAAAAAAAAGTGGTACAAAAAGGAGCTTTTGTAGACTGCGGCCTAGGCTTTTGCATGTCGTGCTTGATGTCTTTTTGATAGTATGCTTAGTGGTTTTGCTGTAGCATGACTTGTCTCAAATAACTGAGATTGCTTAATGAGCCTTTGAAAAAATCATGCGTTGTTTTTATTATATGGAAGCATTTATTTGGTTTTATCCTTTGATGCTTTATTTGGGTTGACTTGGCACATGCTTACACCATGTTGACTACAAAATAAGTCGCCTATAGCCTCTACGATCATTTAGTTTTTGACTTTTGATGCCATCTTATGCTTCTTTTAATGTTGCTTTGTCGCTATGCATGATTATGGCCATTATTGCTCTCTTAGTTGGTCGCTCCCAGTCTTTTGCTAGCCCTCATTTTGTACTGAGTATGAGCTCTACTCGTGCATCCAACTCCCAAAAACCAAGTTTGCCATTGTGTCCACTATAAATTCCTATGCATGGTATTTGTAAGCCATTCCAAGTAAATTTTCATGTGCTACCTTTCAAAAACCCTTCAAAATACTTCTCGTTTTGTGACACTGTTTTCAGCTCATGGGGACGTAGTGGTCGGATTTGCTATCTTCCATATTGTCTTATTCCAAAAAGAAAAAAAGAGAAAAAAGAAAGAAAAAAAGGCACTCCTCCATGGAATGTGAATGTTGGTGGGCACCCGATGGAATCGGTTAGCCATGGTTTGTGAAAGGAAAAAAAGTGGGGAGAAGTGCCAAGCTTTATAAAAGAGCACAAAAGTGCCAATCTCTCTCTCAAAAACTTGCTTCATTTTTGTATAGAAGATAGTAAGAACCCCATTGCCAGTCGTTGACAAAGACAACCACCTCTCAAAACCCAAGTTTTATCTCTCTGTTTTACAAATGAAAAGCTCTAGCACATGTTTAATCACTGCTTCCCTCTGCGAAGGGCCTTTCTTTTACTTTTATGTTGAGTCACCACCTTCTTTCTTTATGCACCATTAAGAGAGCATAGTTGTCATTCTTAGTGTAATATGCATTGTCCCAAAGTTCATTGATTGATTCATATTGTTGGTTTCACTTGTTCTCAAATTATTTGTATCTAGTCACCCTCTTAAACTTGAAGGTGTCCTATGCATTTATGTTTTGCTATTCCATGAGGGACAAGCTGAAAACCATTTGTATGTTTTTCCATATGATTTGAACACACGTTTGACTTTCATTGTTTCATTTTCATGATCTTTTGTTTGTGTTCATTTGCATATTTACAACATAGTTGCTAAGTTCTTATTGTCAAGATTATATCTTTTATGCCCATGTTTTAAGTTCTTTTGATCCCAGCTCACAAATGCTTACATATATGATCAAGATTGTGTAGGTGCATGTCACCTCAAAAATTATTTCTTTTGTTATCACTTACCTACTCGAGGACGAGCAGGAGTTAAGCTTGGGGATGCTGATACGTCTCAAACGTATCTATAATTTTTGATGCTCCATGCTTGTTTTTACACCATTTGCCTATTGTTTTGTTGCACTTCATGGCACTTTTATGCATTTTCCGGAACTAACCTATTAACAAGTGCCACAGTGCCAGTTCCCTGTTTTCTGCTGTTTTTGTGTTTCAGAAGTGATACACAGGAAATATTCTCGGAATTGGACGAAACCACATCCTGAAGTCTTATTTTGCCCGGAAGCTTCCAGAGATCCGAAGAGGAGTAGGAGGTGGGCCACAGGGGCCCCACACACACAGGTGGCGCGGCCAGGCCCCTGGCCGCGCCAGCCACATGTGAGGGCGCTTGGTCCACCCCCTGACATCGCCCCTTCGCCTATAAGAAGCCTCGGGACGGAAAACCCTAGAGGAGTCGGCAATTTTCCAGAAAAAGCTCCGCAGTTCCACCGCCACCGTCGACGAATTTCGGGGGGACAGAAGTCTCTGTTCTGGCACCCTGCCGGGACGGGGAAGTGCCCCCGGAGCCATCTCCATCGGTCTCCATCGCCGTCTCCGCCGTCTCCATCGACCTCACCGCCATCTCCATCAACCTTGCCGTCTCCTATGATGAGGAGGGAGTAGTTCATCCCCGAGGCTGAGGGCTCTACCGGTAGCTATGTGGTTCACCTCTCTCTCCCATGATGTGATCTTTATGTGATCGTGAGCTTTGTATCATGTTGAACAAGTAGATGTTATTATTCAGATATTATGCTACTCCTATGCTTAATTATTATAGTGTACTCTAGTGATGTTATTAAAGTAATCTATTCCTCCTGCCATGGTGTAATGGTGACAGTGCGTGCATCATGGTGGTACTTGGTTTAGGCTATGATCGTGATCTCTTGTGGATTATGAGAGTAATTATTACTATGATAGTATTGAGTGATCTATTCCTCCTTTCATGGTGTAATGTTGACAGTGTGTGCACCGTGTTAGTACTTGGTCTAAGTTGCAATGATATCTATCTTGAGTTGTGATCTGATTTGGATATCTCTATGAGTGGTGTTTGTCAAGTACTTGATGAACTTTAAGCGGTGCTTCCGTAGCCACTACACAATGATTAGTGTTATTCAATAGGAGAGTAATTCAGAGTACCATAGTGGAGAGAAGTTGTTTGTTTGTTCAATCATGTTATATTGTTGGGAGTGTGTCCACTAGTGAAAGTATGATCCCTAGGCCTTGTTTCCAAGCATTGCACGCCGTTTACTTGCTATTTTGTTACTTGTTTGCTCGCAGCGATATTTATTTCACATCACGTTTGCTACTTATAATCATCTATACCACTTGTATTTTACTATCTCTTCGCCGAACTAGTGCACCTATACATCTGACAAGTGTATTGGGTGTGTTGGGAACACAAGAGACTTTTTGTATCGTAATTGCAGGGTTGTTTGAGAGGGATAGCTTTGACCTCTTTCTCCCTGAGTTCGATAAACCTTGGGTGATCCACTTAAGGGAAACTTGCTGCTGTTCTACACACCTCTGCACTTGGAGGCCCAACAAGTGTCTACAAGAATAGAAGTGCATAGACATCATAATTCTACATGTTTGGTTTGTTGGGATCCGTTGAATATTGGTGTTTATGATTAAGTTGCTGTACTGAATTATATCTTTTGTTATCTCTATGTTGTTTATGATCTTGCATGCTCTCCGTTGTTAGTAGCTATCTTGGCCGAGTAGTTGCTAGTGACTCCAAGAGGGGGTATTTATGCTCGATAGTGGGTTCATGCCTCTATTTCACCTGGGGGAGTGACAGAAACCTCTAAGGTGGTAGATGTGCTGTTGCTACTAGGGAGAAAACAACATTCATATGCTCAAGGGCATATGCTTTGTTTACATTACACACTTTGCTTAATGCAATCATCTGTTGTTCGCAACTTAATACTTCTAGGGTGTTCGGATTGATATCCCCGGGAGTGGATTATTAGTCATAGATGCAGTTGGATGGCGGTCTATGTATTTTGTTGTAATGCCCAGAGTAAATCTCATAGTGTTCTTCTTGACATATCACGTTATCTTTATTCTATCAATTGCCCAACTGTAATTTGTTTACCCAGCATGTGTTATTTTATCTATGGAGAGAGACCACTAGTGAACTGTGGACCCCGGTCCTATTTACATCATATTGCTATCACCTGTTTACTTTACTCGCACTGTTTACTTTACTCGCATACTATATTGTTTTCCACTCGATACGCTCATAACCTTTGTTTTAAGCAAACCGGTGAGATTGACAACCTCATCGCAAGTTGGGAACAAAGTATTTGTTTATGTTGTGTGCAGGTTCCGCGTTGCTACTGGCTGAAGACGAGTCAACAAGTATCGTTAACGGCGCCCTTGTTGGAGTGTTATTAAGCCAGTCTGCATCACCTTCAGTCGTCATTGTCTCTCCTCTCCTGACCGACATTAAACATTGGTTTCTTAACTAAGGGAAAACTAGCTGCTATACTCGTCATACCTTCCTCTTGGGGTTCCCAACGGGCTGGTTATTCACCACGCACAAGGACAGTTTGCTCCCACGTCAACTACACGCCATCAAAGGGATCAGTAAGCATCTGGGAAAAGTGGACATGGACACTTTCAATCAAATAAGCCACCAGCAGATCACCACAGAGGGTGATCTACTCTCAAAAGCACCCAGCTTAGCAGCCAACACCCACAGTAACTGTGCACACCTCAAGGAGGCATCACAGGGGAGAAGATAGCCAGAAGCTACTACAAGAGCCACAACAGCATCCACTAAACCTAGCATCACAGCTAGGATTAACCAAGCTCAACATAAGCTAATTTGCATCACTGAACCAGCATAGCAGTGGCACTGCAAGAAAGTGCAGTGAAGTTGTTACATCACAGCAAATTAAACAGCAACATACAGAGATAACTAACACATAGTTATCCATGCACTTGGTGCACATGATCAAGATTAGCCACTAGCAAGCTCTCAGCCAACTAAGTAATAGCGAGAACTGAATAATTAAATAGTTAACTGAAACCAGCAAGCTTCAGTTAAAAGTGTTAACTGAAGCTATGACTGAAACTAACAGTAGCAGCTAGCGCATTTGGATTCAAGCTTAAACTGCAAGATTAATGGACAAGGAGTGATCACAGCACTTGAATCACACACATCACAGCAAGCCCTAACTTCACAGCACGAGAGCAAGCTTGGGGAAGCACCCCAGCGCATCTGAGAGGTGGAGCATGGCTAGAGCAAGCTCCAGGAGGGTGCAGAGAAGGTTAGAGGAGAGGGAGAACTTACTCGACGCCCAGGAGGTACCACCGTGGCATGGCGAGGCAGTGCCCGCGTGGCCACGACGGCACCAAGCCAGGGGAAGGCGCCGACGACACGTCGGCAAGGCACCACACCCACCAGCACCAGATCTCGCCGAGGGGAAGGCCAAGCAACTCGAGACACAGCTCGAGGTCGCCATGGCCGAGATCCAAGGTGCAGGAGGCGACGGAGCCGAGGGCGTAGCGGGGGTAATCGACCAGATCTCTCGGACAGGCAGGAGCACCGTCGCAAGATCTATCGATTGGCACCCATCTCGGCGGCTAACTCCAGCGGAGGTCGTCAGAATCAAGCGCGGTGGCGGCGGGGCGACGCAGTCGCCAGAGCATGGGCGAGAGGAAGGAGAGAGGCGAGCGAGGGGGAGCGGCCGGTCGGTTTGATCAAGCCACCTGGTCGGGTTCGACCAGGTAGGCTGGCGCCGACAGGTGGGCCAGGCCCGACAGGTGGGCCAGGCTGACAGGTGGGGATGGAGGGGGTTTTAAACCATTTTTAAAAACAGAAAATTACAAATGAAATAAAGGTTTTTTTGGAAAAACCTTTTAACACCAAATAAAAAGCAAAAAAATAATCTTGGTTTTTCAAAAATAACTCTAAATGATTTTTGAGCTTTTCAGCACATAAATAGTGATATTATAAATAAGAGAGGAATTGTTCATAATTGAATTATGAAGTTTGCTTTTAGAGGAAAAACTTCTAGAAATGTTTTAAATGAGAAAATAAAAATTAAAGGACAAACACATCATTGAATTAAAATAAAGTAAATCCATTCAAGAATTTATCCTTAGCATTCTTGAATGAATTTAACATAATATATACTCTGGTAAATTCATAACTAGGGTATATACACTTTTTAATAAATCACCCTATAAAGATAAATAGTAAAAGGAACTTTAAAAGACTTTTCTATAATTGTGAGATAGCTAAGAAAAATCCTAATTAGAATAGAACTCATTATCAAAATTGAACTCCATTTCAGAATATTGAAGAATAATCTTGAATGAAGAAATTGATAACATATATTCCTTAAAATCATAAAAGGAATATATAAATTCTAGGAGAACAATAAAACACTTCTGGGGGGGTATAAAGGGAACACACACATCTTAAGGGCATGCATTATTTGAATCTTTAACCATTGCCCTTATCGGACAATGATGCTATTTCCAGAACCCGAGGTCCCGGGTCACTCCAACAAATCCAACTGCACTACCTTGTAGTTTGCAGGCAAGTTTACTCTTGCTCATATCTCTTGTTTATCTTTAACAAATTACTTGCAAATATACTGGTGGTATTATGATTATGATTGCATTCAAAAGCAAAGGTTCTATTTTCTCAAATTAATATGACTAGTGGTTAGCAACCACGGTGGTTGTCGACCTAGGAAGGTGGGCAGTGGGACCATGGTAAGAGTATGGTGGAGGTCCCACTGTAATTGGAATGTTCACCTAGGATTAATAACCAATATTGCCAGTGATTCTTGTGCCATAAAATATGGTCAACCATAGGGTCTGGAATGGGACGGAAGAGTCAGCTGTATCTTTTCCCTCTTGCATATCAACGGACGCGCCATTCCGGAGCAGTTGTCTCCCTACGCGGAGCCTCGAGATGGGTGGAGTCCGATCCCCTTAATGATTCCACGGTTCTGGCGGTCTATGATGGATTGCGGCAACGACGGGGGTAGAGTGCCGAGGCCGGTGTTACCACAGGGTGTAACCAAACCGGTGGGGGTTAACTCTTTGTCAGAGACAAGTATGCCGAGGTCGGCAACTACCAAAGAGTAGACCGGCGAGGATAGCCAACCGAAGTTGGAGCCGCAAAAGGGTGGGTATGCAAGGTCGCGGGAAGAAACAGTGATTGACTCGGATCAACGGCTAGGCCACATACCAAGGAAGTATGGACGGGAAAGTACGTCCGGTCGTGCAGCAAAGTGTTGATCTCCTATGGGTACAAGTGACCACCTCTGCAGAGTGTACAAAAAGTATCAAGATACTCCCTGTTCCGAGAAGGAGCTACGAACATGGCAGGAAAGGAGCCCATCGAAGCTCTAATCAACCTGTGAAGACTGATGGACATAGTTCTATTGAATAAAATCAATCTTTGAAGAAATGATTATAAAAACTGCATTTGACCTAAGGCTTTCTAGTCTATGGTCGTAGCTAGTGCATCAAACACCTCTATTTCTATTAAATGAACTTGCTGGGTAATGCTCGTTACTCACCCTACTCCCTTTTAACCCTTGTTTAGACTCGGAGGGCCAGTTTGAGGAGACTGAAGGAACCCCGGAGGACTACGAGGAAGTTTACTACGAAGAACCAGATCTAACAGGAGGAGTCGAAGGCATCGACTACACCATCTCCTATGGTACCGACGAAGGACTTGAGGAGGAGGCCGACAACTAGAGTCGTAATATAGAAGCTTTAGTCGCATCGAACACTTAGAATAAAGCGATTAGAGTAGGGCATCATGTTTAGTTTACTACTTTCGTTTGCAGCTAAGGTTTGTAGTATCAAATTAGAACCATCCAGTGTTCCTCTTTGGACCGAGGAGGAACTGGAGTCCTTCGTAACATTATGGTTTGTAATATTCAGTGCTTGAATAAAGACCGCTATGTTTCTGTTGTACCACTCTGAGGGATGTAATATTTGTGAATTGGTACTTCACGAGTGTTATGTCAACGACTTGTATACTACAACATGCAGTGGTATGCTGGGTCACCACAGGTTATAACTAAGATTTGATGACATTACATGACTTTACTTGCACCCTTCTTTTAGCCGTCGTTCTATTGCAATGTTCTTTGATATATCAAGTTGTGATATACATACTACCATGTACAACCACTATTTCTAAATATAAGAAGTTTTGTAAGTTAAGATGAACTGTTAAAAAGTCTTCTACTATTTAGAAACAGATGGAGGGAGTATTTACTACTCCACCTTTTCAAACTATAAGACATTTTGAACTGTCAAAACATTTTATATTAATAAACTGAGGTAGTACTTTACTTTACGGTAAGCCCATAAAAAAAAATGGTAGATTCATGTGAAAAAAGAAGAGATTTTGTAGTACCTCACAATGAGAAACGAGATTTCGTAGCGACGTACTCCCTCCGATCGAAAAAGTATCGATGATTTTATAAAACTTTGCACTAAGTTATTCTAAATCATTCGACACTTTTTTCAACTGAAGAGAGTGCCCTTTTCTTCCCTTTACTCACGCAATATTTGTAGCGCCATGAAAATGGGCTGTATGTTGTCTGCAGGCTGTCCTTGCCAAGCTCAAAGGGCTCGACGTGTAGCCAGGAATCTCAAAAGCCATGGCCTCTCTACCAAACTACCACAGCCCATTATTTATTTGGACATTAATTTCACTGCTTCATTCGAACACGGGCTCTGCTTCCTGTCTAAATGCGCGCCGCGACCTACGGGTACCAAGCGCTCAAAGAGGCCATCGCCGCAGCCATCTCCGCCGCCGCCGGCGACGTCCGCCGCCCCCACGCGCTCGCGGTCGTATCGGGCCTCGCCGAAAACGGATACATCGCCTCCCTCCTCGTCTCCCGCTACTTCCGCCTCGGCGCCACCGATGCCGCGCGTAAGGCGTTCGACGCCGTGCCCGGTGCAGCATCGCTCCCCGGGTCGGCCTCCGTCGTGCGGCCCAAACCCCTACTCTACAACGCCATGCTCCGCGGGTACCTCGCGCACGGACTCCCGCAGCTGGCGATCCAGCTCTTTCAAGAGATGGTGTGCCTGCCCGACCACCATACGTACCACCTTGCCGTGACGGCCTGCGCCCGCGCGTCGGACTTTGAGCTCGGTCGGCGTATAGGGATCGAAGCGGCCGCCAAAGGGTTTGCGTCTGACCTCCTGGTTGGGACGGCGCTGGTCGTGATGTATTCTGAAGCGGGTGATTTGGAGGCTGCTCGCATGGTGTTTGATGGAATGCGGCACCGAGATGATGTGGTGTGGACGGCCTTGATTGCTGGATATGCACGCGTGGGTCTGTTGGGAGAGGCTCTGAGGTTATTTGAGAGGATGAGGTCGGAGGATGGAGTGACTCCCACTGAGTCGACATTGGTGAGCTTGGTTTCTGGGTTTGCAAGTTCCGGTTCTTGGACGGCTCATAATATGATGCACGCTCTTGTAATCAGGTCTGGTTTCCACCTGAGCGTCTTTGTTTGCAATGCTCTCCTGGAGATGTATGCTGAGTTTGGCTGTTTGAGCGAAGCTGTGATGTTGTTTCGTCATATGGAGGTGAAAGATTCCATCACTTGGAGTACCATGATTGGTGGGCTTGTTCGGAATGGACGACCAAAGTTGGCTCTCAGGGTTTTCCGTTGGATGGTGTCAAATTCTACCGTGTTGGCCACCAGGTCAATCTTGCTTAATATCATTATGGCATGCACTGAGCTGGGTGAGTTGAAAGAAGGAAAATGGATCGAACAAAGCTATGTGCTGGCTGATTCTAGTGAATTCAATAGAGACCCTTCATTGCTAACTGCACTGATATATATGTATGCAAAGTGTGGACAGTTAGATCTCTCAATCGGTCTTCTACACGGCGTCGAAGAAGTTAGAGATGATGTAGTTGCGTGGAATGCTATGGTCAAAGGTTGTGCAGTTTTTGGAGAAGTGCAAAAGGCAATAGAATTTACAGTGGAAATGCAGAGGGTAGGCATTGACCCAGATGCTGTCACATTCTTGGAGATCCTACCTATGATCTCTTCGATTCCTTCACTAAGAAAGGGGATGGAAGCACATGGTCAGATTATTAAAAGAGGTTTCCAAAATAAAAGGACAATTGCTAATTCACTAATCTGCATGTATGGTGGATGTGGGAGTCTTAGACATTCAGTTGATGCGTTTCGTGGGATCGTGGACAAGGATGTAATCTCTTGGACTACTATGATTCAGGTGTACGCCTGGAATGGACATGCTGCTGAAGCTCTTGAGCTTTTTGAGCTGATGAAGAAAACAGAAGTGAAACCGAACCGCTACACTTTTCTTACTGGGTTGTCTGCATGTAGAAACACAGGTCTCGTTGAAGAGGGAATGGAATTGCTCAAGTGCATGGAAAAACAATACGGGCTTGAGCCAGATGTTGAGCATATATCATGTGTTGTTGATATGCTCTGTCGTACTGGACGCTTGACTGATGCATATGACCTGATTAAAAATACTATTTCTGAACGTGTTGACAATACTGTACTGTGGGGGATATTGCTAAGTGCTTCCCGTTCATATGGAAATTTGGTGATTGGAGAAGCAGCAGCCAGACATCTCTTGTCTCTTGATCCAGATAATCGAGCCAACTATAAAATGCTTGCTGATATTTATGTCTCTCTGGGGAGAAGGGATAGTGCTAATGATATCCTCACACTATCATTGTCAAGAGGACTGAACTCGATACCAGGCTGCAGCTGGACCGAAGCTGGCTAAATATTGTAAATACATGCTAGAAGGTATGACTCAAATATTGTTAAATCGTCCTCTTTCTTTCATAATTTGTTCATATTTTATCCAGCATGCTCTCAGTTCTAAAGCAGGCTCTGATATTACTTTCTAGATGTATCATTTTCTTACCTTTTAATTGTGGCATTTCGATATTTCTTTCTGTATAACCAATGCTCAAATCTTCCAACTTACACCTCTTTTCCTTGTTCAGTTGCTTCTGCTTGTGTGTTCAAAACCATCAACCTAAGCATTCTGTTTGACAATTCCAACTTAAGCACAATTATTTATACATGTGGAAAATGCTTCTGGTATGACACCAGTTAGGGTA
The DNA here is from genome assembly GCA_007115705.1 of Dactylis glomerata. Lineage (NCBI taxonomy): Eukaryota > Viridiplantae > Streptophyta > Magnoliopsida > Poales > Poaceae > Dactylis > Dactylis glomerata. The sequence goes on from QXEO01000222.1 coordinate 3,627,141, forward strand.
TGCAAATTAATTGTGCACTCTGGAACTGTTATATGAGCAACTGGCCATTAGATTTTCATTTACGCTTGATTACAAATACATGCACTGATATAACTATAAGTTGTGAGTTGTGGATCCAACAAAACCCCTAGACTGTGACTTAAGATTAAACTTTGGTTGCGATTTTGGGACGAAAATCTACCGATTCAGGACTTCTAGCTAAGTTTTTTTTGTAGAAAACGCTAAAATCGAATTGACACCCAAACTGACAGCAGGGCCCATTAGTCAGGATGACGTGGCAATAGGATGACAGAGCGGGGACTGGGTCCCACTTGCCAGCTTAATAAAAAAATTAAAATATCAACAAAAAAAGTCATAATATTCCTTTTTGATGCAGCCTACCCACCACTGTGTTATTGAGCTCAGCCGAACAAACACTGTAATGTCGAGATTTTTTGACCCTGAAATGCTTCAAAAAGTAATTTAGATGTGTGAACTATATGGAATTCTGGAGCTTATGCCTTTTGGGGCTCATGGCATTCTTTGCAGTTCCGCACATATTTGCGGTACGCAATATGAGATATCAATTAGAGTCCCTTCTGCAATGCTGCATGGATCATGAACTGGCTTTGAGATTTGAATTTTATTTCCTTGTTAAGCTTACATCTCAAAATTGCTAGTTACAAAAAACTCAAAATTGCTGGAGACTTTATCTTTTAGTACTACATATAAATGGGACAATCAGAAATCTTGTTTTAGGCTGACATTAATGATTTGCACCTCTAATGACATTCAGTATTAACAAATAGAATCATGTGCAATGATCCATAGTTTTAAAAACCGGACCGGTTCACTGGTTGAACCGCAAAAAACGGAACCAGCCACCTCACCGGTTCGTTAAGCGCACTGCACCGTCCGCGCCATTGAACCGGGAAAAACCACCCAAACCGCAGTCCAACCGCCGGTTTTCAGCATTAAACCAGCAGCTGGTCTGACCGGTTCATTTGACTGAATGTTGGAAAAATTAATAAGGGCGATCGAGGATCGAACGCTGGACCTCACATGTTTGGACCAAGCGCCTAACCAGCTGATCTATGATTAGCTTTTGTTCTATTAGGAGACACATCTACTTTTGTACGTTATTTACTCGATAGCATTCAAACTTTATGCTTGGCAGCTTTGCGCTACATGCGAAAGGCATACGTGCCGTATTAGCTCTTTGGCTATTGAGTGGCATATGAGTCTTTGATATCTAGGTTGTTGCTGAGCTGGTGGTTACTACTCTGTTATATGTGAATTATTATGTCAAACAGCAAGTCTAGAATATCTTTGCATGCATAAATATGAATTTATTGTAACATTTGTAAGTAAAAAGTTTGTACTTTACATCTTAAAAAACCAGACATTGAACCAGTAAACCAGTGGTCCGACCAGTAAAAACCTGAACCGATAGTCTCACCGGTTCGATCACCCGTCCGGTTTTTGAAAATATGTGAATGATCTACTGATATCTTTATTGTTAGAATTATCCGTGAACCATTTGTTGTACTAGTACCACGAAATCATACAGTTCACATGCATTTGAAGGAAAATAAGAGTCAGGACGAAAATGGTTTTCATCTGGTAATGTGAAGATTTCGTTCTCTCTTAACATATTTTTGTGTGGTTATTACAGTAAAACGTATTATTGTGTAGTATATTTGGTCAGGAATCAGGTTCTGCTCTGCGTATTTAGGAGAAATCAATGCCAGCAGAATTATCAAACCAGGCTTCTGAAACAACTCAGCAGCCAAAACAACAATAGGATTGCAAGCCGTCGGTAGTGAGAATGATGATTATCCCTGTCTTGGCTTTGTCGTGTTGTATGAGTTCTTTATGTGAACATATTCTGCAAGTGCTATAGGTCCCAGAAAGTGGCATCTTCAGGATGATAGATCGTAACTATTCTTTTCTGTAATAATGTTGAAGCTGTGATACTTTATACCCTTTTGGTCAAGTCAGTCATGATTTATGTACCATTGTCTCCAGAATCAGGACATGGAAAACTTTTTTACTTTCTCGATGACCAAGGACATCTTCTCTGGAGATATATTCCACAATCTAGAAAGGTGCTGAACTATTTCCTTCCCTTTTTGAGACACTTGTTTCCCTTATCAGATATGAGTGTTTGTCATTGTAATCCAATTTTTTGGAGCATATTTTTAGTACAATATGCCAGCAGATATGCAGATTGATATAACCGTTTGCACTTCAATACTTCATCTTCACGAGTAATTGTATGTGACTAATTGGTAAAAATCTATGTGATTGAAAAATCTACTGTCAGAAACTCTTAGCTAAAGCATATTATAATTTATAAGGGCAAAGCGAAACTTTCTACTAGCTACACTCACTGCAGGTTTCTGAGGCTCTGAGCCTGTGTGTGAGCGAGTGACAACTTGAACTCAAGAAATTATTACAGGAATATGTGCATTCTAGTTTAGGTCCATAACATGTAACGTGAGTTTCTTTACTCCCAGAAGCAAAGTCTTGCTTTCTCCTTTTCTCTATGTTCATGCACATTTTCTGAATATATTGCAAGTAGTATAAGGATGTGTTCGGTTCCAGAACCAGGAGGAACGGAATGGAATGCTTCCGTTCCGAGGTCACGGGATGGTTCCGACCCCGTGTTCGGTTCGGAAAAGAACGAGGAACGGAACGGTTCCATCCCTGTGTTCGGTTTTGGAATGGGATGGAATGGAATGGAATGGAATGAGAATGAAATTATTCTAAACTCGATTATTTATTTTCTAAATTGGATTAATTATTACTAAACTTAATTAATTATTGCTAAACTTGGTTAATTATTCCTAATCTTGATTAATTATTTCTAATCTTAATTAATTATTGCTAAACATGATTAATTATAGCCTAATCTTGATTAATTATTGCTAAACTTGATTAATTATAGCTAAACTTGATTAGCGTAATCCCCATTCCACCTCGTCCGGCCGCGTCCGGCCGATTTGGGCGGACGTGTGTATTCCGCATCTCTGAAGAATATTCCCTTCCGTGGAACGAGGCCATTCCATTCTATTCCGGAACCGAACACGAGAATGCCTCCTAGGAACGGAACCATTCCGTTCCATTCCTCGTGGTTCTGGAACCGAACGCATCCTAAATATATTGCATGAAGTTATTAATTTATCTGATATGTGTGGGAATGGTTAACTGAACTTTCCTGGGGTGATCGCCTAGAGTAGTTTGGTAACTCAACTTCAGTCCGTTGGCTGCGCTCATCCATGGCCATGACACAAGGCTCTTAGTCCTGCAAGGTGGGTGGGCTGATTTTATGTTTATTTCTTGCTTGACCTAAATGTATTAGGTCATTTACATTGAGCCTCTCTAACATACTCGATTACATAAGAGATAAATAAACTTTTCTGAAACACCAACCTTACCTGGGAATATATTTTAGATGGTGTAAAATATTACAGCGTTGTGCACAAAAGAATTTGTGCAAGATCAGATGAGATGAGCTAGTAAATTACAAGATAACTAAAGAAACAACAAAATAGACTAGTACTGAAAAGGCGTCATGTTAAAATTCGTCGTGCATGCAACCCCCTGATTGTTTTGCTCATGCCATCCACCAAATAGGAGCCTCATCCTGGATTTTATCTTCTCGGATTGCTGGTAGGTAGGGGCGGAGGTTCACTAGGGCCGAACTGGGCTGTGGTAGGTGCTCCAGATGTTGCCAAAATTAGTTTTGAATGCTTGTCTTTTGCTATTCCCACAATTGCCAGAGCACAATGATGATTAGACTGTTTACCTTCACAATCCAAGCACACTTTGTCTTGGCAGTATAAGCTGAAACTAACAACCAAAACTATTGATCTTCTGTTACTGGACCCAACTTGACGTGGACCCACATCAGCGGTAACCGGCAATTCTTCCGGCAACAGATAAGCATAATCATGGTCCAGCAAGTTATGGTATAGATTTCTTGCTCAGAGTAATATGATACTTATTGTTGCTCCTATTTCATGTTAGATTGTTCTGGGTAACAATCTGACATAATAATTGTATGTATTAAAAATGCCTTCTGCAAGTTTCTCTAAAAAAAATACAACTATGGATCTAGTGCTGCTTCCCAAAGGAATAAGAATGAAGGACATGGAGCTGTAGGCGTTTCACTGATATTTAGTGGGTGTCTAATCATTAATAGTTTCCTTCTGACCATATATTGCTAGCAATTTACACCATAGTTCTGCTTTGCAATACCTGCATATAATAGTAAAAAGGCATAAGAACTTAGGAAAATTGGTTGAATCTGTTGAAATGTCTTTTTCCGGTGACTTCCATACATTTTGCGCGGAAGCAGGGCTGCTTCAGTGCTGGGTCATCTTCAGGAGGTTGCTGTCCAAAGATCATCTCACAGCTCATGTCTTCAAAATCTGAATAGTAATAATGTGATCGGTGTAAGTACATGTATTCAGGAAATCCAATTCGGCCCACGGGGTGCATATAAACCCATTGTTTGAAAACATATTTCAAAATGCCAAAAAAGTATGAAAATATATTCGCATGCACATCTGGACATTCTATGTTCCCACACAAGTTTTTGGGAAAACATAGCATTTTGTTGTCCCGTTACTCCAACATGACTATTCACGGGACATTTTTTGTCTTCTTTACACAAGCCACATAACATGTTCCTTTTTCCTGAAAACTTATGTGCGAACATAGGATGTCCAAATTTTGTTTCGAATTTTTTAAACATTTTGATTTTAATATATTTTTCACAATAGGTTCATCTGCACCTGGGAGCCAAAACACTACCTCCCATATATTATATTTCCTCTTGTACCTACTTAACTAGTAACGGCCTCTGGGGATTGTTTGAACATAACATGATATCCCTTCCCATATTAGTTTTATATTGCAAGTGTAAAAAAGTAGATAAATAACAGATGGTTTGATTTTGTTTGCATCAGCCATGGAGCTGGAAACCACTCCACTGCAATATACAGGACGGTGAGTGCTGAAGATAATCCCCAAAGGCTAAGATAATTAGCCATGCCAGTGAACTACTCCCTCTGTCCCAAAGAGGATGTCTCAACTTTTTCTAGATATGTATGTATGTACGCACGAAAAACGTGCCTAGATACATGTGTATCTAGACAAAGTTGAGACATCCTTTTTGGGATGGAGGGAGTATCATTCATCGGCAGCTGTAGAGCTAGGTACTTGAAAGCACAAAGGAAAAATCATTCCTTGCATATCCCAACTCAAATTTATCTCTCATTCGGTGGACTGCCGTCATAAAAATATTAACATAATATGGCCTAGGTACAATGATTTTTGCAGCTGAAATACATCGTGCATCACCCTGGAAGACGCAACACTCACAACGAGTGCTTCTCATAAGTGAAGTCAAACCATGTGGCTCTGATAATTGAAACATGCTGGCTCTGCACTGTGAGGTGAAGGTGCCTATACTGTATTTGCCTTGCACACAAGTTGTTTCTGCTATTTTCTACCACTCACTAAAAATGACACATAGGGGGTAGCTTAGTTGTGCCAAATGCTTGCAATTGCTTTATGACTTGCAAACATGTTAGTCCCACCCCAACCCTTTTTGTCCCCCAAATGGTAGCATGTGGTTCCCATAACAAAAAAAGTTAAAGAATCTCAGCAGCTATAGGTGGCAAGATTTTATGGTTATGAAGTTAATTTCTGTACTATTCATATGAGAATCTTGATGTCGTGTATGCTTTGAGTTAACATTTCACTTCGAAAGCATGTCTAAACACCTGGGTGGCTATAGACCATTATAGCACTACTTAAAGTGGAAAGCTAATATTCTAAGTCAATGTTAGTATATTGTTGCGCTACATTATAATTAGGTCACTGACCAGGGTAGCTAGAGCTACACTTTCAGGTTTTAACACATCTTCAATGACAGTCCATTAATTTCTTGCTGACTTCATTCAGCGGGCAGAGTTTTTATTTTGATAATTTTACTGCTATTCAGACGAGTTATAGCTCAGTTGTTGGTTACCCACTGATGTACTCAGTATTCAGGATAGTCCATGGATTGAAGAAAGGAAGCTTACTGGGTGACATGTAGACAGAAACTCCAAGTGAATCTTGCATAAACTTCTCGGACGGAATCTTGCAAAGATTCGTGCACATACCAACACAGTTGGTGCTTTCCAGAAATCTGTCCCAGAGTAACATAAGAAAATAAGAAAGATCAGCATCAGTTCCTTGTCTCAAGATTTGTTACTATGTCTGTACTCTGCCTTAGTAAAATATCTTCCTTAACTCAGTGATAATTGAGATAGTGTCTCTAACATGTTATAGTACTGGTATGGTGCATTGGCCTGTTAGATATTTCTTCATCTATTCTTGTAGGCAGTTTGTGGAGTGTGAGTAGGATCCGTCAGTTTGCCACAATTACGACATGGACAATACAAGTTGCATGTCAGCCTTAGTACTTTCGTGCATTCACTTTTAAGTGGAGGCACTCGAGTAAGTTTGCCATACTGTAAGAAGTTTATTCAGAACCAATTGATGGTTGCAGAATCATGCCCTGTTGATTACAAACTTTGTTAATCATTCTCACACCTATGAATTTAGAGACCAGAAAACCATTTGGACCAATATGTTTCGGATACCTTGTATTCAACCTAGTTAAACTCATTCAACAAATTTATTCTGGAATTCACTACTCAAAGAATGAGTTTCTCGGTTATTGTTGAATTACCTGCATTTTGGGATGAACACCACATTCTTCTCTCTTGTTCCATTGACTTCAGATTCCTTTACCTTGTTCAATGACATAATGATCACTCAGACAACTTATCCGAAGTGGGGAGGTGTATTCCATGCGTGACTGCATTTCAGACTAGCATATGCACTAGATATGCCTTGGATTTTGCTTCATAAAAAAATGATACTTTTATAGGTGTTTATCCTACATTTTTTTTGGGAAAAAAACTAGCCATGCAATATTTATCAACTTGGCATGAGGCTTTATGTCATTCATTTTGCGCAGGGCTCAACAGAATCACTAGCATGGGTTCTTTCTTGTGAATAATGCCCTGCTTCAGGCTACCCCTTTTCTGAATCAAGCATTACATATTTACATTGAGCAAGAACATTTTAACAAGATAAAAGCTGTGTATATACCTCACACGGTCCAACGAGCCAAGGGAAAAATATCGTGGTGAAGGCAGCAAAGTACTCCCTGGAAAATTTTGAAGGCGGCATCATCACCTTTATCTGCCCAAATAGAACTCTCTCAGACCAAATTCAGGTAAAAAAATAGAGAAATTTCTACTGCTCTCTCTCTCCTTTTAAAAGATTACTTCCATGGTTTCTAAAAATGCAAGTGAATAATAGAAATCGTCTAAAGTTAATTATGGATTCTTGTAATGAAGTGTACTTGCCATTGTGACGATATAGCTTGGCATTGCTTGTTCGAGAGCTTTGGCCACAATCTCGCCCTGTGTTTCAAGCCTGAAGACTCTGGTGATTGCCACGGCGGCCTCTATCAAGCCCTCGTAGCCAGGCTTTGCATTCTTTAGCCCTGTAGCACATAGGTTAGTTAGCAAATTCCTAAGTTTGGACCTCAACTTCCTCTAGACAGAAAAAAAATATCTACTCCCTTCGACCACTATTACTTGTCTCTAGTATAGTCTATGTAAATACATCTGTATAGGTAATAGTGATGAAAGGGGTACTTTTTTTATGTACCGTCAAGGCGGAAAAAGAACAGGAGTACGTCATGGCTGCTGGATGCTACTTATTCGCCTGTCTAGTCACGGAAAATCCGAGGGATACGGAGGACCGAACACAGGAATGCACACAGTAGACACACTAATTAAGTGGCTATCTCCTAGAGGAAAACCATGTACTGCGTGATGGTTGACTTCTCCATTAGCCCCCGTTAACCTTTTCTGGATTGTTTTGCTGGAACGCTTCTCGATCACGTAGGTTACATGTGTGAATTTTTTGGAAGAGGGAGAAGAACAGCATAAAGGACACACCACTAAAAGATTCCTAGAATGTGCGCCTCACAATTTTATACGACCGGCAAGTTGTGACCCCTCATAGTTGCCTAGCTATATATGCTGATGCACTTCTGCTTGTTTTGCAATATGTTGTAGTTAAGCTCTTCTGCATACGAAATTGGCTGACGGATCTGCTACTTTTCATTGTCAGGATTGCACTGTTATCCTAATCTGGAGTGATTTTCTTTCTCTCACGAATTATACCATTAAATTACGAGTACAGAAATCGTACCAGTAGAAAACTTGCCGTGCTACGTACGGAGAGGAAAGCATCAGAGCATGCATAATATTAAGTGAGCATCACCAGTTAATTATTAGCTAATTAAACAAGTTAGATAAATCCGTCTATAGTCCATAGTGACAAAAATGGCATGTATAGACCATAGTAGCACCCGTCAGGTGGCAAGACAAGCAACTAACGACGAAAAGAAGCATCTTGGAAAGCTCCATTTTATTCTTCCGAGGCATCTAACATCAAACTCAATTTTTTAACTTGATCAAAAACTTCTAGTACTGCTAGACACTTGATCCTTTCGATAAGAGACAAGTTCTATGAGTGGTTTTGCCACCGCATGTATCTATGGTTTTTACATGTAGGCCGACCATTCCTCTACTTTCCAAGATGTGTGGGACACAAGTGTCTGAGGCACATGGTCGTCTTCCTCGTTGAGACAGAGATGGAGTGGGCGGCTAAGGAATCAAGGCTTTATTAGCAGATCAAGGCTGCGTTACGAACTTGCTACTAAAAAATAGCTGAAATTAACATTGGCCTATTTACCAGAACTACGTCCCTTTCCTCACGCAGCATAAGCCCTCACGATTGACGACGAGTCACATGGCTAGAAGCCTGGAACAACATGCACGTACTGTGTGTGGATCATTCCAAAACTTGCAAATGTATATAAGCACGAACCAGAAGCTGCCTGGAGTTGCCTGGACAGGTATCCAATGGCCAGGTTGTCGAACCAGGTGTCGTGGTACACCGTCGTCGGCGTCGTCCCTGCCACCGTCTCTCTCACTGGCGCTGGCGCTGGTGCTGGTATCGGCGCTAGCGTTACCTCTTGTGGCCTCACCATGACCGATCGCACGGTGGAGCAGCGTTTGATCCTCCTCACGTAGCTCTGCTTCATCACGCAGGAGACACTTCTTCCGCGCACGCACGGCGGTGCTCTGATCGTGAGCGCACCTTGAGGAAGGAGCACAAGCGCGGTGGCCTCCATGGTTTTGCGTATGGGTGTGTGTTCGCCTGAGTGTGAGAGTGGTATATTTGTAGAGACACGGGATTTCGGTGAGAGAGAGAGAGAGGGGGGGAGGGGGGCGGTGATGTGGAAGGTGCAAAGAGTAGGAAAGGCCCAAATGGCAGGGAGGGGCATCTTGGTGTGGTGGGATCAAGGAATCATGGCTAACATCATGTTTCACACGATTCTCACCTTGGAATGGACAAGAGAGCTGTGTCAGGTTTTAATGGGCTTTGGCTATTTATGTTCTCTGCTTTAATTGAACGAGGCGAAAATATCCAATTGACATGAGAATGAAACATTTTCCTGAAGAATTTTTTTGGGAACAATGCTAAGTTTGACACTTCTTGAGCCGGCTTATATTTTTTATTACTCCCTCTGATTCATATTACTTATCGCTAACATGGATGTATGTAAATATATTTTAGTGTCTAGATATATCCATATTAGAGACAAGTAATATGGATTAGATGGAGTAGTATTTTACTAACTACTCTACTCTCTTCAGTTACGTGATAAGAGAAAATGAATCAAACTTTTTCCCCCTCGCTCCCGTGTCGCTCCGGAGTGGCACCAGGGAGCCCAACCCTAAACCGTCGCTAGCCTCTCCCTCAGGCGCCCCTCCCTCTCGCCGCCGCCTGCAGGTGCCATCGGGCAAAGCTTGTGCGGCACGACGGGGGCGGATCCCCTTCTCTGCAGTGTGGCTTGGCTCTTGGCATGACGGCGTGCGAGCAGCACCCTCGGCAGCGCGACGTGATGGCGGAACTCCGGTGCTTAGCTCGCGGCCTCCATGTGGCGTGGTGTGGTCACGGTCCTCGTGTGCGTGCCCGTCTAGCGGGCTCCCTAGGTGACAGCTAGCCCCTCTTCGTCGACCTGGCTCGGGTCGCCGACGTTTGGAGCGGTGCGTGGTCATGCCGTGTGCCCTCTGTCGACACAGATCTGGCTGGCCGTGGGTTGCATGGTGGCGGCCCCGTGTTCCTAGATATTGGAGATTGCTCTGGATTGCGTGGGGGTCTGCCAGGCCGACGGGCCTGGTTCGAGCATCCCGACGCCTGAGCTCTGAAGGTGGATGATCTGATGTGCAAGACACTGCTGGAGGTTAGTGGGCAGATCCAGGTGATGATCTTGCTCTCGGTCGAAGCCGGTGATGGCGACGCCTTGGGCGCCATGCCCTTCTTGAAGGCATCACCGAGGTGAAGCTCCAACCTCCTCTAGCTACCTGTAGGGGAAACCCTAGATCCGTGGATTGGATGATGGCGGCGACCCTATGTCGTTCCCCCTTCAGGGCATCATCCTTGGAGTAGTACATCGGTCAGAGGGACAAGTGGTTGGCTTTGGTGGTGTGTGCAGATTCCGCGTGGTGGCTAGCGTGGCAACGACGATGGTGATGACTGAATGTTTGGTTGCGGCAAGACTTTGTTAGTCAGATGTTTCGGCGTGCCTGACTCATCTTTCTGTTGGTATCCTGCTGATGTAAGTAGGAGCTGCTGCCTGAGCGGTGAGTGGAAACGATGACATGCTTTGTGGTGGCCCGATATCGAAGACCTTCATCAGCGTGGGTCCTACCCATCTCCTCTTCTGAGCTCAACTTTGAAATCGGAGCTGCCAGTCTTCGGCGCGAAGGATCATCTGTTAAGCATGGGCTGGCGTGGGCGTCACGAGGCCGCTTCGAAAAGTCATCCTTGGTGGTTGTTTCTTCGGTAAAATCGGAGTCGCTGGCTCTTAGAGGAGTGATGACAATGATGCTGGTGAGCAACCCCGGTGACGACTCTTCTGCGTGGTGTGCGTTTGGTAGCCAGGGTGGTCTTGGGGTGCCCTTGAAACGGTCGTTTTCCATGAAGATCGGCGAGTGTGTTTGTATCAGGTTTTCGCCGATTTCCCGCTAATTTAACTTGCCATTTCTCTTCTTCTTAATTAATTATAAAATGGCAAGTCTTTTGCCTTGTTTCAAATAAATAAATAAATAAGAGAAATGACTCTTTGAACATAAAAACTGATGCACCTAAGCACTAGTGAGCTCGTTTTTCAACGGCATTTTGAGGTTCCCAAACAATCTAAAAAATCATAGGACTACGTGTACACAACCTGAATGTACACCAAAAGTTTCGTTAAAAAATACATTGTATTTTGAGCTATATAAAAAGACAAATTTCCATGATTAGAAAAGAGCTTTATTCTTTTATCCAGCTACAAAGCTGTTTTTTTTCCTTCAGTAGCCCAAAATGGAACTCCTTTTTTACCCAAACTAAATATACAAATCATTCACAAAATGAAACTGTGTTTTTTTAACCCAAAGCACCATTTCCAAAAATTACAAAATCAGAGCACAAGTGTGCTCGGTTGCTACAAATGCTTATCCCTTTAAACACACCTAATTAGACTTTCTTATGCCCGATCATCAATTTTTTAAAACAAATGATTAGAAATAATATGCATAATCTTCAAATGTACATTTACAATATAACAACTTGGCGAGATTTGACAGTAGAATATTATAATATAGGATAATAGTTTGCTGCTACCGGGATAGGTGCCCCCTATCGTCCACCATACTATCAAGAACTTCGAGATTTGTGCCTGTCCGCTTAGTGGTATTGTCTGCAAGAGGTTACGTTCTTACACATGCACTGCTCAGAGGATACGTTTTTTTTATGCACCCGTTTGTATCTCTACTAATAATACGGTTTGAGATCGTGATGGTTTAAAAACCATGGTACGTAAAAAAACCAGATTGTTTCGTACGTCTATAAAACCATCTTCTTACCGGATCGAACAACTTCCTGTGCTTCCTACGTAAGAAAACCGGATGTGACTTCTCACGTGGCTTGGTCTCTATTTGGCGGCGCACAATGAGTCGAGGCCGGCTCACCTCGTCCCGTACATAAAAAAAATCAGAGTCAATCAGCCTTCGTCCGTACCGGAGTCAATCAGCCTTCGTCCGTGCTAAATAAATTCCAACATTATAGGAGGTGGTACTAAAAGCATCTCAGATACCTAGCTGAAGGCTCTCACGTACGTGGCTGTATGGCCCTTTGATGCCCAACATGCCCTTAAGATCTGAAACAGGCCACACGTCCGATCGATCAGCACGCTCGTGAATTCCATCCTTCAAAATATAGCCGCCAGGAACCCACTCCTCTCAGACCATGTGTGTTTCCTGCCGTTGGATCAGCCGCTCGAGTCGATCGTAGCCGTTCGTGGAGACCCTGAGGTTCTAGCCGACCTGTGCATTCAGCCAGCCACGGTCACTGATTTGTGGGGCTAGCATCGAGCGTGTCCTACTTGTCGGTGACGGCATCCACTTGGCGTCGTGTGTATCTGAGATAAGAAGGAGAGACGCGGTGGCGCCGCATGTGGTTTTGCATCCTACGCAAGGGTAAAATCGTCACTACACATCTCATTCTGTTTCCCCTCCTGTGGAGAGGACAGGCGTGGCGGCGTGCCTACCGTCGCCGGGTACGGGAGTCTCCGGCCATGGCGGATTGGAGGGACCCCGCTTGTCCATGGGAGAGAAGGGCAGCACCACGTCCTCACCTCCTCCTCACTTTCTCCTCTTCCCCTTGCCCAAAACCTGCCCCGTTCCTCTCCTTAGAACCCTAGCCGCCGACGACAATTTTCTCGAGATCCTGGTCGATTCCGGTCGCCTTTTCCGCCGCCAGCTACCAGGGCGAGCTCGCCTTGTCCTCCTGTACATCGTTGGCCCATAAGGCGACCACGGCGGGCTCATTGTCTATCCAGACCTCGACCCCGACCCGGATGCGGGGCGGCGGCAGCGACGCTTGTCCGCTCGTCGTAAGCGACGGCGGCGACCAGGTCCGCCCGTGAGGAGCATCCAGGAGGGTCACGCGGCGTCCAGGCTCGTATGCCTCGTCGGCAGCAGTCCCACAAAAGAAAAGGGCTAGGGGACGTCAGCACCTCCTTCCTTTAACAACCCAGGTAATCTCACCTGATTTCCTTCAATGTTGTTGGCGTGCCTAGCTACTGGACCTGCAGGTTTTGAGGACGATTGAAGCTGCCATGGTCAAGATCTGAAGCCGAATTTAGAATTGTTGGGCTTACGTTGTGCTCACAAATTCTTTCCATGGAGCTCTTGTTCATGATGCTCAGTTAGCAGCTGGCGAGATCCAGGAGGAATAGGAGGCAGAGAGAGCCACGATGTGTAGAATATAATCTGAATTTTTATTGTTGCCTTGTATCACTTATTTGAGTAACTGAATCTGAAAAATTATGTTTGAACTTGCTTTGCTTAGGTGCTTACGTGTTGCCTGCGCTGAACAAAGAGGAGTTGCAGCAAGGAGTCATAAGTGCCATGGTGCACACACACGAGTAACTTGAGTATTTGAAACAGATCTTCCTATTTGCTTGCATAAAAATAATAATTGAAATACTTTAGATTGTGCTAATGAATGGCATCTCTGCAAACTATTGTGTCACGCATACCTAGCTTTAGTTTCATGTTAGTTTTCTCCTCTGTGGTATTATGAGCTCAAAACACAAATGATTCATTATGATTCAGGTCATGCAGGTTTGGTTTTGCTGGCTGGCTATGTTAGTGTTTGATATTATTTTGTCTTTCCTTATTTCAGGTGGTTAGTCCTTTTTGGTAATTTTTTCGTAATCCACAGGCATGTACCTTCTCTGCTCTTCACTAATTCCTTATTGTTGTCACTTATAACTATTGCTTGCTAATTTCCATTTCCACCTCCAGCCTGCACGCCCTCGGCTCCAACTGCAGCAGGTCAAGGTTACCTCCTCTTGCCTATTTTGCTCTAATCTGTAAGGTTTTCGATTGTGATTTCATGAATTGATGGTGTTCTCTTGCGACTCTCTGCAAGCACATGCCTCCCCATGGACAAGGAGGACGACAATACGAGGTTGGAGCTCACAATAGGTGTGCACTTCTTCCTTTCTTCTAAAAAAATCAGGTGAGGAACTAAGATTTTTTGGTTTGTTTGATAGGATAGAAGGAGCTTGCCATCCCAGGTCACCGGTCAGATCCAAGGTCTGTGGCCCCGGAGTGAAAGCTAATTTGCTCTCTTCAGATTATGAATTTTTAGTCAGAGATTATTTTCATCTTGCTCGATGTTAGAAAGAACTATTACATGCGTAAATCTGTGATTGCTTGACTTGTTAATTAGCTTGCACATTTTTTTAGGTGGTGACTTATTTTTATCTTTCAGGTGGTACAGTCGCTCTTTATTTATCACTCTGTCGTCATGCAAAGATCAGCACTATACCCAACCATCGCAAGATTGACGAGGTCCTGAGGACATATAATGGGAAACTTATGTGGAGAATTGCTTGGCAGCAAAAATAAAGAGATGGCTAGAGACGTGCATATAAAAGAAATTGTTTTCTTATTCTTGTTCTCATTGGTACTTGTATAGCTACTGGAGATGGAATCCTTACTTCTCCTATATCAGGTATTCTGTATAATCTCTCTGAAGTCATTCTGAACATCATGTATTTCTGAGTATATCCAATGTATACAGGAATCTGACTATAATTTCCCGATTGCAGCACCGGAATCATACACAAAGTGCATGTTTTTTCATTTAAAATTGTCTGAGGGATTAAATGTTTTAGTCCAAGGATTTAGTGTGGAAAGTCTTATGCATGGTGAAATTGGAGACAATCTAATTGATTAGTATTTGGTCAGTTTCTTTTAGTGGGACGGTTATAAGGTTCAGTTTCTTTTCGTCGGGACGGTTATAAAGTTCAGTTTACTTTGCACTTTCTTTGGTCCCATGCAAGTTTTATGTGTGATAATAATCAGAACACTGAACTGAATTGTTCTAACTTCTTTTTTCAGGTATGGGATTGCATGATTTACTAATTGATAAGTTTGTTGAAAAAACTATATGGAATGGTGTTGTGCTCATCAAACCAATGAAGCGGCCTACTGTTTCTACAATTATGTGATGTGTCCCCTATATATAGTTTCTATCGCCATTCCTATGAAACTGGATGCTCCAAAGGTGATTTTTTTCTGCATCACTTGTTTCCTCATTTATCGGTTATTTTCTTATCACGGGGTTTAGCTGTTTTGGGTGTTTCCAGATGCAAGTACTACTTTTAATTTGTTTGTAGTCATTATGTGCTGAAATATTCATTATGAGGAGTCTTTTTTTTAATTGTAGGCACACTCATGCTCTAAATTTAGAAACAGAGTTTTCTTAATAACATCTTTTGTTATACCGTCACCTAATGCCTTATTTGCTAAAAATACATGGTTAAATCTATGTGATGGCCTGCTAGCCTTTCATAGACTTCTAAAAAAAAAGCTGTTTGCTGAGTGATTGTTTCAAGCTGCCATGAAAACAGTAGTATTGATCTCGATAGGACCCAGGTTACACGATGAGTGTGTCATACACTGATCGCTGAAGTCTCAAATGCATTGTCTATATCGCTGCGCCTTCAGCTATTCCTGCATGCTCTTCTGTTGTATGTCCTCTGGTACTGTTATCCCTGATCCATGTCACTGCACCTTCAAATCTTCTCGACATGCTCTTCTGTTGTATGTCCTATGCAATTGTTATTCTGGACTGCTATTATTTGCATTTCGTGTTTACTTAGATGTCATTGCTGCTATTACTTGTGTTTATAGTTTATATCCATAATTTTGATTTGATCCCTTCAGCCATTTATATTAAAAAAAAAAGAACAAACCTATTGTCTCGAAAGTCAAGACAGAAACCACCTAGGTTGGAATTGTGCATCAAAAAATTTAATCCTCAAAATTCCAAAACAGAACAACGCAACTGCAAATAGATTAAACCCACCTTAACTTATGTGCTCCAGTGCAAGAAAGCTATAATGTAGGTACATGCTAATATTATACACCTGCTTTCTTTGAAGAGCAAGTCCGAAGCCGCAATAGAAATGAATATCAAGAGTTACATGGGATTACAATGTCTCACTGGCTTGTGCTAGACTACACTCCAGTATGATGCCAAGCATGCTGCTTATAACTATTGCACCGTTTCTTGTTCATTTATTATTCACCTCTTTATTCATTGTATTATATTAAATACCACTCATTTACTGGTAAACTGTAACTTGTATTTTCCATCTTGGCCCATTTTTTACACAGGAAAGTGTCCATTTTCCCTTGGTCGTTTGGGCATATTTGGTGGTTCTGTTGGACAGCTCACCTTAATGATAGTTTGACTTTACTTTAAGCTAACCCATTGCACCCTATTAGCCCAGGCACCTTTATGGTGATTTACTATTTCTTTTCTTTTTGTGTAGTGCCTGCTAGCAAAAGTGTAATTGAACACCTTGATTTGTTGTGAAAAGTGTATCCAATTGTCCATGATTGGTCTATGCATATTACCTTTCCCTATAAGGTTGAAACACGATAGATATAAGGTTTGGCCTCTGCATATTACTACGTGTGTTTGCCACAACTGTCGTGCAGTTGTTTCCAGTTTTATTTTTCAACCTTGCTTCTTGTATTGCTGTAACTTTTTAACTAATCAATCGACTATGCATATACTGTTAATTTTGTTGTCTTTCTAAATGATTAATCCTACCCCGAATGCCCCCAGTAGAAGATGTGACGAAGTACTGTTATGATCTCCTATTCTCTTTGGGCTGTGATATCATGCGCATGTTTAAATTTGGGAATGAGGGTGCGGCATGATCATGGCCAACCGTTTCGATCTTGCCAGCCGGACTTATTCTAAAAAAGAGTAAAAAACAAGGAAAAAATAGAATTTATTGGGCCCCACACAACAAAATCCCTGGAAAATTGAAAATAGAGTTGCGCTAGCGTGCTATCAGGGGTATGTTCTGGCGATATAATCCCTGGTAACACAATGTCAAAATCTGTTGCATATTTTTATTGATTCTCCGTATTTGCTTGTCAGCCGTAGATACTAGATACTAAGATTTTACAGGACATTTTACACAACTCATTGATCACATACCTTGATATTGTTAATCCTTCAGGTGCTAGAATTCCTCTTAAAGCTACAGCTTAGCTAGCCAGTTCTTATGTTATGTATAATATAATTATAATCTAAAGTTCATCATCATGTATAGCACAGCTCTTATGATAATATCCCTTTTGGGCTCCTAATATTATGTACTATACATTTATGTATAGACCTGCTACTGCCCCGCAGTAATATAAAATTATTTTCTTCTTTAATTTAATTTTTTACACAATGTTTCTTTATATCGGTTTGGGTGCTGTTATGCTTACTTACTTAACTTAACTTCCTTATATTGTTGCTTGGCAGGTATGCTTGCTTCTGATTCATTGTTGCGGAGCCACACTTAGGCTTGGGCCCATGGAAAAGAAGATCATTGACGTCATGTATAGAGTGCTTGTGATGGTTTTTTAATGCTTTCTCAAGATATAGTTGAGGATAGAACACATAAATTTTACTTGCCAACTTAATAATATTTTTAATTATATATTTTCATAGGATATTTATATCTGCTTGTCCGCCGATAGGCGGGCAAGCGCGCGGCAAGCCGCGCCTTCCTACCTAGTAGAATACATAACAGTGTATATAACCTTGCGCCAGAGGATGTCCAGAGTCCAGACTAACATGATGATCCCAGTTTGAGCAATATTGCCTTCTCTGAATTCTCCTTCTGATTGATTGATCACTGTGAAACAAAAAAATGATTTGTTACATTAAAGACAATAGAAGTGGAAAGCGCATCTACATCCTACAATATTAATTTGCCCGTGAAATCTGCAGCAAATCGATAGGAAATGGCGGCATTTCTACCACGCGACTTATACTCGGCCGCTGTAGTGCACAACCGCCCCTGGACGGCCACCGGATGACCCCCACGCGATGTAGGTTCGGTGTCCAAACCGATCGAGCTCCTCCGGCGAGGCTATTCGAACTCGGAGGATGAGGATTTTCCTCCTCCATCTCTCTAGAGTCTGCAGATTCCTCGCACGATCTCTGTCCTCAATGCGAAAACCTTGCGTGTTCACTCCAGAACTGCTGCTCATCTTATTCGCGCTCTCCCGAGGTCACCGGCGCAACCACCAGCAGGAAAACCGGCGAGGATGGGGTGGAGGAACGGTGGAGGTGTGCTTACTCTCGCTACGCTCGCTATTCGCTACCATTCGCTCGCTACTCTCAGTCAATAGAGAAAAAACCATGTGGAGGTGCTTATGCTGGAGCCACTGCAATTGTAGAACTCAATAATTTTTGTCTTTGCTGATGATGCGTTACTATTTTTTATTTCTGAAGTAAATAAATTTCCTCTTCCGCAACAATGTGCGGGCATTCCCGGTCTAAGGTTTCGTACGTCAAAAAGTTCGCGTTACGTTTAGAAAACCGGGTCAAAGCCTTCACGTCGTGGCTGAGCGTCGACTTTTGCCTCGAGCGATGCCTACCGCCATCTCCCCCGCCCTCTCCCGCCCATTCTCCACGCGGGCCTCTCCAGCACCCAAATTCTCGACAAGGTACGGCTCTCCGGTGACGTCTGAAGACTCCACAGGTGCTTCCTTTGTTGTTGATTTGATATCTAATCTGTTTGCCTTGCTGCTTATTGATACAAGAAGAGTATAGGGGCAGGTTAGTGGGGGATTGGAGTTGGGCGGCGGAGGTGGACAAGAACCGAGAGAACGCAACAGTTTGACGAGCAAGGATGAAAGACTACTCGATTAGAGCCATACTTGCTTCCTGTGTGAAGGACAGAGTTAATTGATTTATATGTAAACTTCAAGGCGTTGGGATCACAAGTGATGATGTCCCGGCTCTCCTTTATTCGATTTGCATTCTTTGAAGAATAGGAAGGCCGGTGCTACGAGGATAATAAACATGTGGTGGCAATTTAACCTGGCTAAGCATTGTACTGTAGGTAATAAACTAAACATGCTACTGTATGTCATTTGAGGTTTTAGAAAATGGAAAATTACTAACTTCTCATATATTCTATCAATAGTAAATCTACTATGCAAATTTTCAGCCAACCATTTAACGCACTATTTATTTGTACGTGATGTGAAGCTCGCTCATAAGTGATTGGAAGGCAAGATTATTTTGTTTATGATGTAACATAAAAAAAATAGCTATAGAAAGAAACAAAAAATGGACAACAAGAAATCGAGGAGCAAACAAAGTGCGATGAGCGACACCAAACTAAACCAAAAACCTTGATCTCTTTAATATTATTAGGTAAATAGAGAAAAGTTCATATCAAAACAAAAGGCGTCGTTGTTGTTGGAGGGAGAGGATGATTGAACTGGGGTCGTGCATCCATATCCTGACTCCTCCCCGCCGACTTATCGAATCTGAGAGAGGCAAAGGCCTTATCGGAATGACATGAGGTGACGATAGTGGCATATGCCTTTGCTGGTGGAGGCAGATGAGAACCGAGTGGCCTAGATGTAGCAGCAGACGGAGGAGGCAGTGGCGACACGTCTAATCACAACGTATTTTTGTTCACCCGTTGCAACGCACGGGTATTCAGCTAGTTTATGTTAATATGCACTGGTGGAAAAAAGGCCTTCAATCCCGGTTTGTAAAGCCTATTAATCATGGTTTCCGCAACCGGGACTAACCATGCGGGACTAAAGGCTCCAGCCTTTAGTCCCGGTTGCTTACGAGCCGGGACTAATGGTCCTCCACGTGGCCCGGGGCATGTGCAGCGGCTGGAGGACCTTTGGTCCCGGTTCGTAACAGAGACCGGGACTAAAGGTCCATTCGGAATAAAATTATATTTTCTGTTTCGGAATTTCTGTATTATCTTTATTTCTTTATTTCTCTATTATCTAATCTTCTCTATTCTCATATCTCATATCAAATTAGATACTTATAGCTCTCACTCTATATCTCAAATCAATTACAAGTACTTGTGGTCCTCACTTCCCGGTCGGTCACCCATCCTCACACTACTCCACCCTTAGCACGCTTAACTTCTCCATTTCTTCCCTACTAGCTTCTAAGACTGCGCTCACGACTTGTTGATAGTTGTATGCTACCAATTCTATTAACCTATACACTTTGGTAATATATAATATTACTTTTTTAAATTCCAAATAAATTCACAAAATAAGAAACAATGATTGCGAATAATAAGCACCAATGAATTTCAAATAATCTTTATGTATAATTTAATTATTAATTTTTAGATAATTAAAATATTCAAAAAAGCCAAAATACTTGAAAAATCACAAATTCGAAAATTAATAGACTTTGTTAACCGAAACAAAGGGAGTACATTTTTCCAAACATACTCATCCAATATGGCTCAAATGAAGTACATTTTCCAATTGCTCATCCAACATTTTTCCATACATAATCATCCACCTAATTATTAAGGTTAAGACGATCAACATTGCTATTGTAGCCCTTTAGCTTCCAGAATCTCCTAGCTATCTCAAAGCCTAGGCGAGCGTCTAAAGCGGCATATTTTAGTTGGTTCATGCTCAATGGAACTTTTTCCCAACCAAAAATTAGTTCATCTTCTTCATCATCATCATCATCATCATCTTCTTCTTCTTCTTCTTCTTCTTCTTCTTCTCCCTTCTTCTTGTACTTCTTCTCCTTCTTCTTCTTGTCCTTCTTCTTCTTGTTGTCCCTCTTCTTCTTCTCAAGATGTGTCCCAATAGTAGCATTGGCCAAATCATAGAGACTCGGCGTTGGCTTGCTAGTGGGGTTTGGGACAACTTGTTGAAGATCATACGCGGACGGAATGACAATTCCGTATGGCCTTAGCTTGCGCAGATCGTTGTCGATAGCCGCACCACAAAACTTGATGGTGGTGTCCTTCAAGAAGTCCTTGAGTAGTTGCGGCACGCCATTGGCCTTGCAAATTTGAAAGACCAATATCTCAGACTCCACCGAGAGTTGAAGGACGGCGGCACGTTGAGGGTGCGCGTGAGTGGTGAACTCACAGTCCAAGCCCACGCACTTGACCGGTGCGTCGTTGAGGAACCGGCGCTTGACGGCGCGGATCCACTTCTCCACCCTCGAAGCACGAAGGGTCTCCGTGATGGTGAAGTTCATCTCTTCGATGACCACGTGGTAGATCCAAGACCGGCGCCAATGTTGCTCCTCCATTGTCGCCGAGGGAGAGCTCGCGGGCGCCGGCGGTATGTGGTGATGTGTGGGAGTGGTTTTGGGGAAGAAGAGGCTAGATGTTTTGGGGAAGAAGATGATCAAATGTACAGTGATTTATATAGTGAAAGAGGGAGAAGATGAGAGGGCACGCCGGCGTGTGAATGCAGGCGAGTTTCAAGGCCGCCGGCGCCGGTTCCCGATCAGCGCGTCGTAATGTCGATCGGTATCGAAGCGTCGTCGATCGATAACTGGCGCGAAGTGGGCGGTTCGTTTGAACGGGTGATTGGTCCCGGCTCGTGGCACGAACCGGGACTAAAGGTAACCTTTAGTTCCGGTTTGTACCATGAGCCGGGACTAAAGGGCCATGGAGCATTAGTCCCGGCTGTTAGATGAAACCGGGACTGAAGGTCCCTTTTCAACCGGGACTAATGCCCCCTGGCCCACATTTTCAAATGAACCGGGACTGATGGACCCTTTAGCCGCGAATCGAATTTGGTCCGAGACAAATGTGACGAATGGAAGCCCGTTTTTCCACTAGTGATGTTAGATACATGTGTGTATATACAATATATATTTGTTTGATGCGCCCATTTGACCAAGTGTACATATGTGGGCAAAGCAACATGCGAGCCCAACTAGTGCACTGCTTTGAAACCGGAAAAAATAACCCGTGAGTGACTTCCGTGGTGACAATGCATGCATTTACATACAAAGCATTCATGAAAAAACAAAACCATGGCAAACTTTTGCCAGCGATCTGAAGCAATGACAGACAAGTGGTTACCCAGCCCGAGGCTCGATCTATCGCTTACTCCGTATGACAATGCACTAGTCTTCACACCAGAAATCACATCGATTAAAAATGAGTGGAGTTTCATCTTTACGACGCATCTTCATCTCTTGTCCGGGGCGAAAATTATGATTCACGCGGAGGGAACTCCGAGAGAATGCAATGGTATCAATTGTAGACACTTCCTGATGTGATCCAACTTTTCAGACTGGAAACCATAATTTGTGATTGGTAAAACTAGGAGGCAATGATAGTAGTATATATGGTGACTGCGTATTTAAATTTGTGCCTTGATCTTCAGAGCGATCGGTTGTTAGCCACGTGACCTGCAATGCCCAACGACGTCGACGTCTCCCCTTTCTTTCTCATTTGGAGCATCACAAGATCCAACTAGTTACCGGAGCTTCCAAGGCAATCCAATCCAAATCTACACTTAAATCGGGCATCCCAACTAGGCAACTAGCAAGTATAATCAGACATGAACGCTAGGTTCATATTCATCCAACCTCGAACATAATTTTGTTTGTCGTGAGTCTCGAGGGAGAGCAACATGGGGCTCTGCTCATTAGGATGGCTGTCCTTGCGCTACATCCAAAAACCAAGACTAATGTGAGTGTATAGTGACATATTACCAGGGTGCAAATTGTGTGTATCATAAGAGCTTTAGGTGTACTATCACTGTACTATTTTTAAATTAAGTCCATGTACATAAAAAACTGGGAACTGCTGTCTACCAGGATGGTAGCAGCCCACGGTCATCGTGCATACTCCCGTGAGGTTGCGTGTTCGAGCCCCCAGCTTTGCGACTTTGCGCCTAGAGCTCATCTTTCTTAATATGCAATACCGCATGGGCTCCTTCCCCTGTTGGTCCCCTTTTTTAGTTACATCAAAAGCCAAAATATAAGTTCAAGTATTTAGGTATACCTATCTATTCTAGGAAATTGCTAAATAAGGAGTGCAAGCCGGTGAAAGATAGGTTCAAGCTATTGGCAAAATGCTCTCATATGGAGATCGTCTCATCCTTATTAATTCAGTTTTGACTAGCCTTCCTATATATGTTTCTTTTATCTTTTTTTGAGATACCAAAGGGTGTCTGCAAAAGATTGGATTTTTATAGGTTTCGCTTTTTCTGGCAAAGTGATGACCTAAAAAGAAATATAGACTAACAAAGTGGAATATTATTTGCCGACTTAAAGATCAAGAGATCTTAGTATTGAGGTGCTTGATAAAAAAAAATAGATGTCTACTTTGTAAATGGCTATTTAAAATTATGTCTGATGGCAAGAACTGTTGTACAATAACTACCTTCAAGGCAAAACACTTTCTGAGGTACAAGCCAAACCCACTGATTCACCCTTTTGGAAGTGACTTATGGAGGTTAAGGAGGATTTCTTTAAGCGTGGCTCTTTTATTGTAGGGGATGGTACGAGAACATGTTTTTGGGAAGACATTTGGCTTGGAGATACTTCTTTAGCTCCCAATATCCAGACTTGTATAACATTATCAGAACTAAAAAATGTGATGATAGCTGACAAATTAACTCAAGTTCCGTTGGATATAAGATTTGATTGAACTTTACTAGGGAGCAAGTGGAACTCCTAGATCGGTTTAGTTCAAAGGTTGATGGGAGTGCATCTCAACCATGAACCATATAGTTTCAAGTGGGGGGTTAAACACGAATGGAAATTTCACTGTTAAATCCTTATATTTAGATTTCATAAATGGGCATGCAGCTTATTTAAATAAATACATTTGGAGAATTAAAGTACCACTAAAGATTATGATTTTTATGTGGTTTCTTCATAAAAAGGTGATTTTAACTAAAGATAATCTTGTAAAGAGGAGATGGAATGGTTGTACAAAATGTGTGTTATGTGTGGGGTAGGAAAATATTGATCATTTGTTTATTGATTGCCCTTTTTCTCATTTAGTTTGGAGGGTGGTTCATTTTACTTTCAATATCCCACCACCAACTAGTATAACTAATTTATACGGAAATTGGTTAAACGGGATTGATGTGTGGGCGTTTGTGCTGTCTTTAGCAGAGTCAACAAACCGAACTTTTTGCAAGTTATTCATAGGGCGGCATCATTCATTCACATGTGGTCATACCTCCTCCCTGCAAATAGGGGCAACCTTTGGATATTTGGTGCGATCCGCTGATAGCGGTCATACGGGCTATATTCAGTCAGGGTTTGGCTTCATTCTAGTCGTCTCATTGATGCTTAGAATGCTTGGTTATTCTTGTGCTTTATTTAGGTGGCTGATCCATGTAGCCACTTTTAGTGATCCGTAAATGTAAAACTTTATTGATACAAACTCTGAAATAAAACAATATTATCTGCATCATTTTAAGGTAGAGGCTGGGATTATGCTCTCATTAAAAAAAAACTAAATACAGAGTTTCCTAAAGAGAAATCTCCTCCAATTTAACATGCCCCTCCTCAGCAGTGACGAAACGATCGCCGACGTCATGTGGGCAGATTCACACACGCTGACGCGATTTCACCTCATGTCGCGTCTCACGCGCTGTGGGCTAGAGCATCTAAACATGTACATACAGTAGTAGCGTCTAAACATGTCATGGATCTTAGACGCATGAAATTCAGCTCTGAATCTTCTTTTGCCTGCTCGACCTCCATGCCTGCGTTTCTAGCTTGCTTGCATAAGCGCGCACCGCTACCCTGAAAGGATGGTGCATGTTTCCGCACCGATGGAAGTGGCAGGAGTTTGTGTCACCGAGATGTTTCCTCTTACGAAAGGAGCAGATGGCGTCACTGAGCGCCCATTGGCCATTTGTCTAGTGATTGACGGAGCTGCCGGCCAGAATTTGCAAAGGGGCCGGTCACGTACCGATCAGCCAGTGGCTCAAAAAGTACACCTTGTCCTTGTTGAATTGGTGTGAGGAGCAATCTGCCAGGTCTTGGCATCCGAGAGGTTACGTGAGAAACGGCTCCACTCGATTCGAATTTGTCCTGGTTGAATTGGTCTTAATACAGAGCCTATTTGAATTTCTATCGGTTGATTTGGTCTCAGTCTCTCAGAGGTAAACTTTGAGTTAATTC
Source organism: Dactylis glomerata (assembly GCA_007115705.1). NCBI lineage: Eukaryota > Viridiplantae > Streptophyta > Magnoliopsida > Poales > Poaceae > Dactylis > Dactylis glomerata. The sequence goes on from QXEO01000222.1 coordinate 3,652,314, forward strand.
CAAAAAATCACCACATTTGTGCCTGAAATACTTAAAACCACCATAATTCGGCCAAATTGCAGAAATCCACCAGTTTTGAGGAAATTCGTTGCAATGTGCACTGATTGTCCAATTTCTACATGCTAACATGATTTTTGACAGGTATGGCCCACTGTCAGGGCTGATGTGGAGAAGTGAGAGGAGGACTTTGGTCTGCCGTTGGCCGGGCGTTAACTGACGGGTGGGTCCCACCGTCGACTCGGGTAAGTACCTGTTTCCCCTCGCCCCGTCCTCACTCTTCTTCCTCCTCACTCTCTGTCTCTCTCCCGAGCTCAGCACTAGAGCACCGCCGCCGCCTGGGGATCTGCCGCCGCGTTCCGTGCGGGCCGTCGGAGAGGAAAGGGATGCCCAGCTGGGGCGACGGCTCGTACTCGAGCAACTTCATCGTCGGGGTAAGTTGGCCGCCGTGGGTTTCTAGGGTTTCAGATCTGGTAGTTTTGAGATCTGTGGGATTCATTCGATTTCTTGTGGATGTGCTTGTATTTGAATTCTTCCTTTGACTAATAGGACCTAACCCGCATGGACTATGCTCCGGAGACCACTGTGGACCCGTCGTTCACCGGCATTGCAGTTGGATGTGGCGTTGTTTGCAGAGTGCACAACCTAGAGCCGCACAAACGTGTGGCCTTTGAAGGATCTGACACTGGGCGTCGATTCCTGATGTGCCAAGTTGAGAATGTGAGTTCCTCTGTACATCTTCTCCGGCTCCGGCGTCGCCGCCAGCACATGCCGCCATGGGGAAGAGGGGGAAAGAGCGCGCACGTGACTGAACGCTTCAGACCGGAGGCTAGGGTTTTGTGGGGCCAGGGTGGGACCCACCCATCAGTTAGCGCTCGACGAATGGCTGACCAAAGTCCTCCGTCTCACTTCGCCATGTCAGCCCTGACAGTGGGCCATACCTGTCGGAAATTGTGTTAGCCTGCAGAAATTGCACAATCAGTGCACATTGCAACGAATTTCCCCAAAACTGGTGGATTTTTACAATTTGGCCGAATTGTGGTGGTTTTACGTATTTCCCACACAAATATGGTGGTTTTTTTGGAATTAACTCGTAAACTTTTGCAGTTTCAGTAGTTGTCTGTTCGGTTTTGGAACCAGGGTAGAACTCAGACACTGCCAAAATAGCTCTGAGCAACCTTATAACATATATGTATATCCCAAAACCTACCTTACAAAAGATAGTTAGCGGATCCTATTTCTATTTAGAGCCTATACATTCTAGAAAGGATCAGGGGCTCTCTCATCTCCTATTTGTTTGAGCCGCCATTCAATATATACTGTCCCAGAGTTATCAGGCATGAGCTCCATATATAGGAATAATAAAACATTAAGTAAAAGCACAGTTAATCTATACCTAATAATAAAGGACGTAAGGGTTTCATGGTTTGGTTCTTCCAACACTTTTTAGGACTAATTTACCCTTCCACCAAATCACATATTACAACCAGCGCCACATATAAGTAAAAAAACGTTTCGTCCTCATACCGCGTAGCTGACCATGGCGCGTAGGTCTCCGTGTAGCTCATCTAACTAGGAACGTATGGCGATGAAATTCTGATCCGATTCAAAATAGCCTAGCTAGAGTTAGGGCTTGGCATGTACATACCATGGCTGTCCCTGCTCGACTAATCACATCAAGAGAAAGTGTTGATTAGGTCTACAAATCCAAGACAACTCTCGGTCCTGCGACAATGGACACAACGGCTCGATTAGGTCTGCCAACCCTAGACAGCTCTTGGCCCTGTGACAATGGACATGGCCGAGAAAAAAGAGGCAGTGGCAGATGCGATGATGGCTGCCGACGGGTCTGTCTCGTCCAGGTCTTGTTCGGAACAGAATGACCCTGGCCTGTCTCTGCTGCGCTTGCACGGCCGGTTTGGACTGCTGGTGGAGTACTGGTCGGGCATGCAGAGAAGCACGCGACCACTGCAACAACCGTCGTGGCGTGCCCGATCCAGATGACCTACAGTGGCGCGATCACGCGAGGCTGGATGGTGACGCTTCTGTTGTAAACGGTAACTCCGTGAGGACTCCATGAGGCAGGAGACGGTGCACACTTGGTCAGCGAAGCGGCCGGGGATCTTAGAGTCTGTCTTGGTTCCCTGGTGCATGAGTGTGGTCTGCATCTGCATGTTGGCGATGAGCTACACCGCTGATGTGAAATAACTAAGGAATCTAACATAGCACGTCTTGAGCTTCTCATCGGGGTCATCGTGCAGACTTTCATGGCCGGTTGTTGTCTTGCAGGTTCAGTTTTCACTTTGCAATTCTTTTGTCAAAGCTAACAAACTCCACCTCTTTATGTCGATGTATAATTCAACATTCATAGTGGTATTTCACTATTCAATTTTCAGGTTGTTACTTTACAATTTGTGTCTTATTTTGTTCTGTGCATGACTGCATGAGTGAAACTATATAGACATTGTGCAATAGATCTGTTTCAGCAATTTCCTCATCTGTCGGCCAAGATTTTTGAAATTTTTCCAAAACACGATTTTACTGTTTACCATCAATAAATTTTATAAATTTGTTTGACAAATCTCAGATGGTATTCTGGTTACTGGTATTTTCCGATGCCCACCAGATTTTTTCTGTACCGAGATTTTTGTTAACACACAGCTCACCCACGTCCCAACATAGACGTAGATGTGCCCAAATCATGATACATGAGCAACTAGGCAAGCTGATGGCCTAGGGTGGATGACTGCAAGCACGGGAGCCAGGCTGCGAGGCGACACATATTTTCTTCCCCATAGCAACGCATGGGCATGAATGGCGTGAGATTTTGCCTTCTACTCCATTCAGATCGGTATGATCACAGCTCCACTATGTCAAGGTCAGAATTCAACCCCGCGAATGGCGATGGCGGAGGAAACAGCGGCTCCAAGTATCGAAGCCACGCCCACTCTTCATCCGCTCTCGGATCTGGATTGGCGGGCAGAGCCGGCTGGGGCGGGGGTGGCGGCTGCATTGCCCTGCGCAGAATAAAAGAACCGGTTAGTCGAGTATCTGCAGGACAGGAACTTTAGGAAACGCGCCCGCTGTATGTGGGCAGCTCTCCTCTCCGTTTGAACGAAACAAACACGAGAGAAATCTTTGGGAATCTAAAAATTAGGGTAGTACCTGCAGATCTTCTCGTGTGACCTGAAGTCGGACCGCACCACGTAGCTCCGTCCGCACGGACAATGCAAGGTCTTACTTCCGTGTCACCTGGCGAAGTGCCTCTTGATCGCCGTCAGGTTGGAGAGGGCCCTTTCTGCGACGTGGTGCACACATTCAGGTACAGGGCAAACAAAAACCTTCTTTTCACGGGGTTCTTCCTTCTTGCTCAGCTACCAAGCAAGGTTGTGCTTTCTCCTGTGCAACTCTAGATTATTGTACAACCTCTATTCACTAATATACAATGTTTTGGCAAACTAATTTAGCTTAGTGAAGGGAGGTAGTGGAGCTAGGGGGGCCATGCCCCCCCACCCTATGCCAACATGCAGCAAAAAAAGAAAAATTCCGCTAGAGTAATCAGTTTCTTGTAGCAGCTGCACTAACACCACCAAGACAACACTAGAAGTCCATCTTCTTCAAAAGTGACTAGCATCGTTTAGTCTGTTTTCGCTACCTCATGGTGCTTTTATACATATGTTCGGCAAATCTAATTCTAAGTGTATACTAAGTCTATATATGTAAATCATTTGTATAAATTTCCTTTGCAAACAAGCTTGCATATGTTTGATTAGATACAAAATATTATTTTGAATTCTTATTTTCTCAAATAAGTTCTTCAAGGAATAATAATAGAAAGTTTGAAATGGTTTTCCTAATAAAGCTTTTAAAACAAAAAGTTTTAATTCCGTGTGAAATTTCAATCAATTCAATCATACATGGTTTCTATTTTATTTATTTTTCACATTGCAAAATTTTGGGATGTGACATCAATATATATTGTCCCAGAGCTAGAGCTATCAGGCATGAGCTCCATATATAGGAATAATAAAACATTAAGTAAAAGCACAGTTAATCATATATAAATGGCGTGAGATTTTGCCTTCTACTCCATTCAGATTGGTATGATCACAGCTCCACTATATCAAGGTCAGAATTCGACCCCGCGGACGGCGATGGCGGAGGGAGTAGCGACTCCAAGTATCGGAGCCACGCCAACTCTTCATCCGCTGTCGGATCTGGATTGGCGGGGAGAGCCGGCTGGGGCGGGGGTGGCGGCTGCATTGCCCTGCGCAGAATAAAAGAACCGGTTAGTCGAGTATCTGCAGGACAGGAACTTTAGGAAACGCGCCCGCCGTATGTGGGCAGCTCTCCTCTCTGTTTGACTGAAACAAACGCGAGAGAAATCTTTGGGAATCTAAAAATTAGGGTAGTACCTGCAGATCTTCTCGTGTGACTTGAAGTCGGACCGCACCACGTAGCTCCGTCCGCACGGACAGTGCAAGGTCTTACTTCCGTGTCGCCTGGCGAAGTGCCTCTTGATCGCCGTCAGGTTGGAGAGGGCCCTTTCTGCGACGTGGTGCACACATTCAGGTACAAGGCAAACAAAAACCTTCTTTTCGCGGGGTTCCTCCTACTTGCTCAGCTGCCAAGCAAGGTTGTGCTTTCTCCTGTGCAACTCTAGATTATTGTACAACCTCTATTCACTAATATACAACATTTTGGCAAGCTAATTTAGCTTAGTGAAGGGAGGCAGTGGAGCTAGGGGGGGGGGAGGGGGGGGGGGGGCATGCCCCCCCTATGCCAACATGCAGCAAAAAAAGGAAAGTTCCGCTACAATAATCAGTTTCTTGTAGCAGCTGCACTAACACCACCAAGACAACACTAGAAGTCCAGCTTCTTCAAAAGTGACTAGCATCGTTTAGTTTGTTTTCGCTACCTCATGGTGCTTTTATACATATGTTCGGCAAATCTAATTCTAAGTGTATACTAAGTCTATATGTAATCATATACTCACACATATTAAGCACCAATTCCAGTAGAGATATACTCATACATATTAAGCACCAATTCTAGTAGAGACTATACTAATGACAAGTAGAATTATTAGGTCTATATGATAAAGTTTAATTAAGAAATTAGTGAAAAGGAGACGTGAGACTCAGCTCAGAAGAGGGACCTTGCCGAGGCTCGATGCATCTCCTACTCCGTCCTTGATTATGAGCATATGACAAATCATGTTTTTTCACACTAGAAAGTCAGAAACCACATAGATTATAAATGATTGCTATCGTTACGACGCACTTTCGTCTCTTGTCTGGTGTGAAAATTAAGATCCACATGGAGAGAACTCCAAGAAAAAAATAGTTTCTGTAATTGTAGACACTTCCTGATCCAACTTTTTAGACCCGAAACCATAATGAATGGGAAGTACTAGAAGGCAGTGGTAGTGACGAGGGTTAACTCGACAAATGCCCTAGATAAAGGACTTAGGATCGGGGGAGTAGGGCGTTAGATGAACTCGAAGGTAAAATCAGTCAAACAAGGTGCGTATTGAAAGTAAACGCGGTGGTGAACTTTGGCTTGCTTTCAATCTATCCCTCACCGTCCTCTCCTGGTCCCTATATATAGGTGGCCAGGTCTCAAGGTACGGGAGGGGTCCGATACATATTACAACATCGGTATACGACACGAACTCATATTTCAACTAGGATTACACTTGGGCCTAGCTTAACGGGCCTCAGGGGTACTCAACTAACGGGCTCTATTATCTATACCCTTGTCAGTAGCCCCCGAGATTCTACCAGAATTATAAATTCGGGTTGAATCTCAAATCTTCATATCTTCGACTTGATCAATCTTTTGGCTTCTTCTTCTTCCTGTACTAAAAAATAAACATCTTTTATTATATTATCTCGCAAGGGGTTTTGATGAACAAGCCTGTCAACTCTAACGGATCAAGAGGCCATTTAACTGCCAGAGCAGATACTTGTCACCTACTTCAAATTCAATCCCCTTGGACTTGAATCTGGGAAACTGGTCAAACCCATTCTTTTGCCGCATTTAGGACTTACAAAGAACGAGTCCCAGTGGTTCTCAGGGTACCCAGTGCATCCACCAGGATTTTGTTCGCATCGTAGACATGGATAATTACTAGCAGAGCGCATTCATGTGCGTATACCAGGCCACATAGGATGGATCCTGGGGTCCTACCTTCACGATATGTTTCAATCATGGCATTCGGGTTTTGTCGCGATGACGCAACTCGAGAATCATATATCGCAGCCTTGTTTGACTGTTGGAATGTACAAAATATTTGAATTGTTCTTTTATATAAAATAGCTCCCGATGGGAGTAAGCGATCTTTATTTTGTCGACAATGAAGTTGAAGTTTATTGTTGATGAAAGGTAGTCGATTGCACCTGTTATATTTTTCTTCTAGTTGGTCCATTGTCATTGGGCGCACGACAGTGCTCCCGATAGGAGTAGCCCCCGAGGCTATAGCCGAAATTTTTCGGGTATAGGCTCAAAATATAATACTATCGCCTAATATCTTTCCTCCTGCGATAGTCTTGGCACAATTGTGCTTAAATATTCTTCCTGCTCTTCTGACGATATGAGCCCCCGAGTCCATGACGAGGTGCGGTGTGCTCCTTGACATACTTCTATACTTTATTCATCCATACTGTATTTTTCTCCTTCGTATCTTGTCCTTGATATGCTGCTGCTGTCTTATCTTCTGCTTGGGGCTAAATATAAAAGCCCGTAGATGTATTTGGACCTTTAATTTGCAGAGGCCCTTTAAGGTCTACTTATAAATGAAGCATGTTGGCTAGGAAAAAACCCTAACTCTTTCATTACTATCTTCCTCTTCCGCATCGTCTTCGTCTCCCACATCTCATCTAGGGTTTTCTCTCCCAGTACTTGTCTCCCATGGCCGATGCTGGTGGTTCGCACCTAAACATCGGTGCGCAGGTGGAGAAGCGAGGTCGCGGCCGTCCTCGCGGTAGTAAAAATAAATCAAAAGACCCTGCTGCGGTGGCCTCATCGTCCATGCCTATGAAGCGGCGCCCTGGCCGCCGTGTGGGGAGTAAGAACAAGCCCAAAATTTTTGCTGTTGTGCCAGGTTTGAGCGCTCCACCGCGTACTGCTTCTCCTCCTCCTCCACCCAAAATTTATTCCTTCTTCTGCATCGTCGGCGCTCAATGCCACGAGATTCAGTGGGTGCTGCTGAAATTTACAAAGTTCATGGATGGGCGGGAGCTGCGGGAAGCAGTTCTTCGTGAATGGCGAGATGTATTTCAGGGGTGGCTGGTCTCAGTTTGCAGAAGATCATGACCTCCCTCAAGGGTTCTTCATGATCTTCGACTACCACTGTGGTAAGTCGAAGTTTGATGTGAAGATCTACGATGGTACTCAGTGCCAGAAGGAGTACGAAGCTGAAGTACACTTTCAGTAGATGCTCCTTTTATGTAATCATTTGCTCTAGTTGTCCCTTTGCATGTTCTATGTATTAGGTACTTGTGATGAACTTTATTTTGTGCCACCTTGTTTATCTATTAATAGACCATGGGAACTAGTCGATGTTCTGAGGTATGCTTTTGATTTACCATCGAGTTGCCTTGAACTGTGCTTACTTTTTTTTTGAATATCGGGTTGTGAACAACCTTGTAAGATTTCTCGAATAATCATGGATACGGGATCTTTATAATTGCTTATTTTATTTCGTACGACTCGAGGGTCGGAGCCCCCGAGTGAAAAAATAGAAACATGTTTATACATATTGTCGAGTTGACCCAAAGAACCCGACCTGTGGCCTCATGTTCTGAGTTCAGAGGGTCATAACTCGAAAGTTCCTATCGCCATATTCCTTCTATGCATAGAACCACCGTAGTTGTTCTGCTTTCCACGGGTTGCTCTCATCTTTCCCTGTTTTTCTGTCTTGTAGTCGATAAGCTCCTCCTGGTATTACTTCTGTCACAATGTAAGGTCCCACCCACGGGGACTCTAATTTGCCATGACCGTCTTGTTTGAGTCGTAAGACTAAATCTCCTACCACAAAAGATCATGGATGAACTCGACTACTGTGGTAGTTTCGTAGGCTTTGTTGGTACTGTGTAGCTCTGGCGAGTGCTACGTCCCTTGCTTCATCGAGTGCTACGTCCCTTGCTTCGTCGAGTGCATCAACATCATCTTGTAGTACTTCTGTAGAAGTTATCTCATCGTAAGCCACGATTCTTGGGGCCTCATGGGTGATTTCGACTGGAAGCACGGCTTCTGCGCCATGGACTAGGAAAAATGGAGTTTCTTGGATAGCTGCATTGGGTGTTGTTCAAAGACTCGAAAGCACGGAGGGTAGCTCGTCTACCCAGGCATGTTTAGCTTTCTCTAGGGGTGCTAACAGCCTCTTTTTTATCCCGTTGCATATTAAGCCATTGGCTTTCTTGACTTGTCCATTTGTCTTTGGATGTGCTACAGACACGAATTTCAGTTTGATTCCCATACTTTCACAGTAGCTCTTGAACTCTTTTGATGTGAAGTTTGTCCCATTGTCTATTATGATACTGTGCGGTACTCCGAAGCAAAATACTATAGTCTTGATAAAGTTGATTGCTGCTGTGGAATCTTGGGTTGTTACTGGGGCTGCCTCTACCCATTTGGTAAATTTGTCTACTGCCACCAACATGTAGACATGCCCTCCTGACCAAGATTTGTGTAATTTTCCTACCATGTTGAGACTCCATTGCGCAAAAGGCCAGGATAATGGTATCGGCTGCAATTCTGCGGCTGGTGCGTGTGGTTGAGATGTGAACCGTTGACAAGCTTCGCACTTTCTGACTATATCTTTTGCATCTTCAATGGCTGTTAACCAGTAGAATCCTGCATGAAAAGCTTTAGCTGCAATAGCTCTGCTGCTAGCGTGATGCCCATATACTCCTGCATGGATATCTTTTAGTATTTCTTGTCCTTCTTGGGGAGTGATGCATCATTGTAAAATGCCAGTTATACTTTTCTTGTACAGCTTTCCTTGTAACACGATGAAAGCCTTGGATCATCGTATTATCCTTCTTGCTTCTACTGTGTCTTCGGGTAGTGCTTTGTTTATCATGTATGCCAAGTATGGCTGCATCTAGGTTTCTTCGATCATCATAACTTCTTCTGGTTCTGCTGTGCTTCCTGTGCCAGGCTTGCCAACCCCTGAGCCTATTATTGGGTGCTGGCCTTGTTCTTCTGTAGTCGAAGTTTTATTCTTTATTGATCTCTCTATGATCTCTTCCCAAAAGACTCCTAATGGTACAGGCAGGCATTGTGACCCAATATTTGCTAAATTGTCGGCTTCCTCGTTGCTGGCCCTGCTGACGTGCGAAACATCGCATCCATCGAATATTCCCTCGAGATAGTAGTATAAATTTCTGTATGCTGTCATGTTGTCACTGATGGCATCATATCGGTTCATCACTTGTTGGACGACGAGATTTGAGTCCCCGAATATTTTTAGTCGAGTTGCTCCGCATGCTTTGGCCATTTTCATTCCGTGGAGCAGAGCCTCGTATTCGGCTTCATTATTAGAAGCTTGAGGAAAACTCATCCGTAAAACATACTTTAACTTGTCGCCTTGTGGTGATATCAGGACTACTCCTGCTCCTGCGCCTTGGACTCTTTTTGATCCGTCGAAGTACATTGTCCACACACTTGATAGATCTGGTGGTCCTATGTTTTGTAACTCTAGCCACTCTGCTGTGAAGTTCGGCAATACTTGGGATTTGATTGCCTTTCGCTTTTCATACGTGATGTCCAGGTGTGACAATTCGATTTCCCATAGGGAGACACGTCCTGTTACTGATGGGTTATTCAATATATTGGATAGTGGTGCTTCTTTAACCACTATGAGTGGATGCACCATGAAATATTACCGTAGCTTTCATGCTGTTGTGAATACGCTGTATGCAAGCTTTTGATAGTGCGAGTACCTCTGCTTTGTTGGAGATAGTACTTCACTGAGTAAATATACTGGCCTCTATACTCCATGAGCTTTTCCTTCTTCGCTTCTTTCGACTACTAATACTGTGCTTACCACTTGATGTGTTGCTGCAATATACAGTAGTAGCGGCTCTTTTTCATTTAGTGCGACCAACACCGGCGGTGTGGAGAGCACTTTTTTCAATTGTGCAAAAGATGCATCTGGTTCTTCTGTCCACTCGAATTTGTCGTCCGATTTTTTCATGAGTGCATAGAAAGGAAGGGTTTTTTCTCCCAATCGCGCGACGAATCGACTTAGTGTCGCGACGCGCCCTGCAAGCTTCTGTACGTCATGCAGTTTTGTTGGTTTTCCCATTGTTAGTATTGCTTGGATCTTCTCCGGGTTTGCTTCTATTCGTCTTGCTGATACCAGGAATCCCAGAAATTGTCCTGCTGACACACCAAAAGAATATTTTGCCGGGTTAAGCTTGAGCTTGTACCTGTTTAGGTTGTCGAAGGTTTCTGCCAAATCGCTGATTAAGGACTCTTCTTTTCTTGTGGTGATGACCATGTCGTCGATGTAGACTTGAATGTTGCGTCCTATTTGACTTCTGAGGCAGTTTTGCATCAATCGCTGGTAGGTTGCTCCTGCGTTTTTTAAGCCAAAAGGCATGACTTGATAGCAGAACACGCCGTATGGTGTGATAAAAGCTGTTTTTTCCTTGTCTTCTTTCTTCAGTTTGATCTGGTTGTAACCAGAATATGCGTTCAGGAAGGAAAGCCTTGCGCACCCCGCTGTTGAGTCTATTATCTGATCAATGCGAGGTAGAGGGAAGGGATCCTTTGGACAGTGCTTGTTGAGAGATGTGTAGTCGACGCACACTCTTTGTACGTCTGTATTTTTCTTGGGGACAATGACTGGATTAGATACCCAAGTCGATATTTTGATTTCTCGGATGAATCCTGTATTTTCTAGCCTGTGTAGCTCGGATTCTATTGCTTTCCTTTTGGGTTTGTCAAATCGTCTCAACGGTTGCTTGACTAGCTTTGCTTTAGGATCCACATTTAGTGCGTGCTCGACGAGTTCCCTGGGAACCCCTGGCATGTCTGAAGGACACCAGGCGAAGATTTCCCAGCGCTCATGGAGGAATTCGACGAGCGCGCTTTCCTATGCGGGGTCTAGGTTTACTGCTATGGAGGTGGTCTTGTTTGGGTCCATAGGGTGGACCTAAATTTTCTTCGAGTCTTGGGTTGCATCGAAAGCCTGATCTGGCAGGGATCGTCCAATGTCGGGGAGCACGTTGTGGTTAGTTTCGCCTTTCAGCCTTGCGTATTCCGCTGTCATGCCGAAGGTTTTCGCCAGCCTATTGAATTCTTTGTCACAAGTGTTGGATACTTCGAAGCTGCCTTGTACCGTGATTGTTCCTTTAGGCCCTGGAATTTTGAGTGTGAGATATGCGTAATGAGGTACTGCCATGAATTTTGCAAATGCTGGGTGCCCCAGGATTGCATGATACTGTGAAGGCCAGTCCATGACTTTGAACTCTAACTTTTCTCTGCGATAATTGCTACTATTGCTGAAGCAAACATTGAGTTCTATTCTCCCTAGGGGGTAGTTTGCGTCTCCTGGTACTATTGCGTGGAAGGAGCAATCTGTAGGCTTTAGGCTTTCCAACGAGATGCACATTGCCTTCAGGGTTCTTGCATATATTAAATTTATGCCACTTCCTGCATCGATGAATACTCGCCCAACATCGTATCCCCCTATTTGTGCCTTCAACACCATGGGCGCGTGCCCTGGCCTTGCACTTTCCTTGGGTGGTCTGCTCTGCTGAACCTGACTGGTTGATCGGACCATTTCAAATATTCTGTTGTGGCTGGTGGTGATGATATTGCTAGATTTACTTGTCTAGATATGCTCTTCCGCTCTTTCTTGGATTTTGGCACCGGTTGGATCATTGCAGATATGTATACTTTTGATTCTAGATGTTTTGCTAGACGCTGGATTTGGTATCCTTGATTTGTACTTTTTTCTCCCTGACGTGCTCCTTTGTTTTGGTCTAGAGCGCTTTGCAACCTTAGGAATGTTCTGCAATCCTTCTTCCGGTGATTAGAAACTCTCTTCCCATCTAAGTACGCGTAGTGGATGCGACAGGGACCATGGAGCATGTCTTCCGCCGATGGGCCGGAGTACTTAGGCTTTTCTGCTCTACGATTGCCTTCTCCTTGAAACTCCCTGCTTTCATAGCCTTCCTCGTCCCTTCTTTCACTGCGGCTATCTGATCACGCCTTGCGCGGCCATCTTCATTGCGGTACCTTCGCCTTTGCCTGTTTGCTCTGTCGACTTCTGGCAAATGTCCCCTTTTATTGTTCTATGCATCCTCTCCATCGACGAATCTATTGGCTACTTCCATTAATTCTGATACTGTTTTAGGCTTTGTTCTCCCTAACTCTTCCATGAGGTCCGAACGGCGAAGGCCGGCCAAAAAAGCATCGGCCACCCGCTTGTTGGAAACGTCTTCTGCAGAGTTTTTGATTATACTCCACCGCTGTATATAGGAGCGTAGAGTTTCGTCTTTCCTCTGCACACATGACTTGACTTCTTCTAGTGATGCTGGGCGTTTATATGTCGAACGAAAATTTCTTGCGAATTGTCTCTCTAGTTCTCCCCAACTCCCGATGGAATCGTTGGGTAGTGTGTTTAACCAAGACCGCGCTGCGCCTATGAGGTGTAGTTGCAGGCTTTGCATTGCCGTTGCTCTCGTTCCTCTAAGTATTTGTACTGCTTGTAGGTAGTCTGATAACCACAACATGGGTTCTTGGGACCCATCATACTTTTGCTGATCGTGTGGCAGTTTGAATCCTTTGGGTACCCGCATTCTGCGAACCCTTCAGGTAAAGCATAGCGCGCCTATCTCTTTTTTGTCGTCTTCATAATTTTCTTATCTCCACGCATGACGCGCATTGTTTACTCTTGCTTGCACTATAATATTTCTTACATCCTCCCTTCGTGCCTTACGCTTTTTGTCGCCTGATGACTCGCTTGTTTAGCTTTGCGAGGGCTGGCGTTTAAAACTTTTCCTTTGCTTCTCCTTGTGACATGTTGCCTTTTTCTTTGGAGGGTGTTTCCTTAGTTTATCCTCTACCAACCCGAGGCTTCATATCGCGGCTTGATGCATGTGCTCCCGCGGATCTCCAGGCTCTGGTTGTGTGGTTAGTAGATACGCCTGTGCTGCTACCAATGCTGCCTCTGGCATTTCTTGCACAAAATTCTCTTCATAATCTGATGGGTGTTCGCTTACACTTTTTATGCGGCTTTCTTCTCTTGCCCATGCTGTTGTCCTCCTGCTGTGCTTCGGGTCTCTATGCCTTTCTCTGCTAAACTCTGATGTGTGGCTGTATTCGTCCCAATATGCTCCACTTGACACGCTGTTGTTTTCTTGGCTTCTCCTGAACTCGTCTTTTTGCTCCCTCAACTTCTTTCTGTGTTGATGTAGTGCATATTGATATCCCATCAGAACTTCCCTTCTTGAATTGGCGGGTATCTCTGTACCGTGGTTGATAGCTGACATGATGATTCTCCACTCCCCGTTGGAGACGTGAATTTTCTCCCTCTCCTTCTTAGCATTGCTTCTTGATTTGTCGACTTGCGCGTCGACTTCTGCATCATCTGCGTGACTGTTTTCTTTCGCTGCTTCGGTGATAATGACGCATAATTGATGTATGCTCCTGGAGATGCCACTACTTCCGGTGGTGAAGTCCCTTTGACTATCGTATGATTTATCCACTATTACTTGCTTGTCGGGTTCTTCCCGAGTTCCATCGAATTCTTCGAGTTTCCTTTGCGTATTTTCTATTGCTGTGAAGCTGACCGGCGAGTTTACCTCGCTGGAAGAGCCTACAGATGATCCAGATATTGTGATTGTCTTGGTTTTGCTTGCCGACGGACCCGATTTCGCTAGATCCAAAAGGCGAGTCGAACCCGAAGGTCCGACGTAGAAGCTCAAACTTCTGATCGTCAACTCCATCTTCTGGTTTTCGTCGACTTCTGGATTGCTATTGGCTAAAAGCGAAAAAGCTGTCGAATTCATGATTCCAACACGCAGAGTCCCCATGGTTGGCGCCAATTGACGAGGGTTAACTCGACAAATGCCCTAGATGAAGGACTTAGGATCGGGGGAGTAGGGCGTCAGATGAACTCGAAGGTAAAATCAGTCAAACAAGGTGCATATCAAAAGTAAACGTGGTGGTGAACTTTGGCTTGCTTTCAATCTGTCCCTCACCGTCCTCTCTTGGCCCCTATATATAGGTGGCTAGGTCTCAAGGTACGGGAGGGGTCCGATACATATTACAACATCGGTATACGACACAATCTCGTATTTCGACTAGGATTACATTTGGGCCTAACTTAACGGGCCTCAGGGGTACTCAACTAACGGGCTCTATTATCAATACCCTTGTCAGGTAGTATAAATTTGTCCCTTGATCTTCAGAGCGATCGATTGTTAGCCACGTGACCTGCAATGCCCAACGACGTCGATGTCTCCCCCTTCTCTCATTTGGAGCATCACAAGATGATCCAACTAGTTACCGGAGCGTCCAAGGCAATCCAATCCAAATCTACACTTGAATCGAGCAACCCAACTAGCGAGTATAGTCAGACATGAACGCTAGCTTCATCCAACCTCGAACATAACTTTGTTTGCCGTGAGTCTCGAGGGAGAGCAACATGGGGCTCTGCTCACTAGGATGGCTGTCCTTATGCTACATCCAACAACCAAGATGAATGTGAATGTACAGTGACATCTTAGAGCATCTCCAGCCATGGTCCCGGCGAGGCCCCCGACAGCCTTTTTTTTCATCCGGACGGCGAAAAACGGCCTAGTCACGCCCCCGGTTCCTCGTTTTCGCCTGGATTTGGGCCTTCATCCATCCGGCGAGCCCAGGCCATCCCTGCCCCCCGGGGCGCGCTCGGGGACTCCGGACGAAACAAATACGCGGGAAACACCGAGGAAAGTCCCCAAGCGTCTGGTGGCCCCGACTTGTCGGCGAGAAAGCCCGACCGTCGTCCTCATCGCATTGTCTTCCACGCATCATCATCTTCCGCGCATCTCGTCTTCCGCGCGCTGTAAAAGCCTGCCGCCGATGGACGTGAAGCCACGCGGCGAAGCGAGTTATTGCGTGGCCGCCTATTTATCGCGGGCTATAGATACGTCTCAAACGTATCTATAATTTTTTTTGACACTCTTATTTATCAAAAGTACTACGATACACCCCCTATACTTGTGGGTCATCAATGCTCCATGCTTGTTCTTACACCATTTGCTTAGTGTTTTGTTACACTTCGTGGCATTTTTATGCATTTTCCGGAACTAACCTATTAACAAGATGCCACAGTGCCAGTTCCCTATTTTCTGCTATTTTTGTGTTTCAGAAAAGTTACACAGGAAATATTCTCGGAATTGGACAAAACAAAAGATGAACATCCAGATATTTACCAAAGCTTCCAGAAGT
The DNA here is from genome assembly GCA_007115705.1 of Dactylis glomerata. Classification (NCBI taxonomy): domain Eukaryota; kingdom Viridiplantae; phylum Streptophyta; class Magnoliopsida; order Poales; family Poaceae; genus Dactylis; species Dactylis glomerata. The sequence goes on from QXEO01000222.1 coordinate 3,667,764, forward strand.
CCGAAGAGGAGACAGAGGGGGGGCCACTGGGTGGCCACACTACCAGGGGGCGTGGCCTAACCCTGGCCCACGCCACCCTGTGATGAGGGCCCCCAGGCCCATCTCTGGCATTGCCCCTTCGCCTATAAAGACCCCCCGATGGGAAAAACCTAAAGACCCGATCAATTTTCCAGAAACACATCGCGATCCGCCGCCGTCATCGACCAGATATCGGGAGGGTCCAGAAGCTCTTCCCGGCACCCTGTCGGAGAGGGGAATCGCCACCGAAGGTCTTCTTCATTGCCATGCTTGCCTCCGGCGTGATGAGTGAGTAGTCTACCTAGGACTATGGGTCCATAGCAGTAGCTAGATGGTTGTCTTCTCCACCATGTGCTTCATGTTTAGATCTCGTGAGCTGCCTTACATGATCGAGATCATCTTTGTGTAATTCTACATATTGTGTTTGTTGGGATCCGATGAATATTGGTGTTATGTTGAGTTGATGTGCTGAATCATATATCTTATGTTATCTCAATGTTGTTTATGATCTTGCATGCTCTCCGTTGTTAGTAGCTATCTTGGCCAAGTAGATACTAGTGACTCCAAGATGGGGTATTTATGCTTGATAGTTGGGTTCATGCCTCTATTTAATCTGGGGGAGTGACAGAAACCTCTAAGGTTGTAGATGTGTTGTTGCCACTAGGGAGAAAACAACATTCTTGTGTCCAAGGATATTCGTTTTGTTTACATTACACACTTTGCTTAATGCAGTTATCTGTTGTTCGCAACTTAATACTCATGGGGTGTTCGGACGATATCCCCGTGGGTGGATTATTAGTCATAGATGCAGTTGGATGGCGGTCTATGTATTTTGTTGTAATGCCCAGAGTAAATCTCATAGTGATCCTCGTGACATATGCACGTTATCTTTATTCTATCAATTGCCCAACTGTAATTTGTTTACCCAACATGTTGTTATTTATCTTATGGAGAGACACCACTAGTGAACTGTGGACCCCGGTCCAATTTCCTTTACATTGTTACACCGTTTTACTTTTACTCACACTGTTTACTTTCTCGCATACTATTACTGTTTTCCACTCGATACGCTCATACCTTTGTTTACAACAAACCAGTGAGATTGACAACCTCATCGTAAGTTGGGAGCAAAGTACTTGGTTGTGTTGTGTGCAGGTTCCGCATTGCTACTAGTTGAAGACGCACCAACAAGTGTCGTAAATGGCGCGCTTGCTGGAGTGTCACGAAGCTAGCAAGCATCACCTTCTTAAGTTTGGCTTTATCCTACTGGACCGATAAACCTTGGTTTCTTACTGAGGGAAAACTTGCTGATGTGCTCATCATACCTTCCTCTTAGGGTTCCCAACTGGTCGGTGATCTATGTCAACACCGTCCACATCAAGCTATTTTCTGGCGCCGTTGCCGGGGAAAAAGAAGACTTCTGCAAGGGGATTTTCACATGCACATCCTTTACTTTGTTTATTGTTTTACTTTATTTTATTTTTGCTTGCATCGTTTTATCAAAAACACAAAAAAATTAGTTTCCTTTATAGTTGTTACTTTATTACTATTAGTTCATTATATTGTTCCTGATACGTCTCAAACATATCCATAATTTTTGATGCTCCATGCTTGTTTTTACACCATTTGCCTTGTGTTTCGTTACACTTCGTGGTGTTTTTAGCGATTTCCGGAACTAACCTATTGACAAGATGCCACAGTTTCAGTTCCCTGTTTTCTGCTGTTTTTGTGTTTCAGAAAAGCTACACATGAAATATTCTCGGAATTGGACGAAACAAAAGCCAGAAGTTTTATTTTTGATGCTCCATGCTTGTTTTTACACCATTTGCCTTGTGTTTCGTCTCAAACGTATCCATACGATTGTGATCTCTTTTGGGGATGCTGATACGTCTCAAACGTATCCATACGATTGTGATCTCTTTTGGATTATGAGAATAATTACCGCTATGATAGTATTGAAGTGATCTTTTCCTCCTTTCATGGTGTAATATTGACAGTGTGTGCACTGTGTTAGTACTTGGTCTAAGTTGCAATAATATTTATCTTGAATTGTGATTTGATTTGGATATCTCTATGAGTGGTGTTTGTCAAGTACTTGATGAACTTTAAGGGGTGCTTCTGTAGCCACTACGCAATGATTAGTGTTATTCATTAGGAGAGTAATTCGGAGTACCATAGTGAAGAGAAGTTATCTATTTGTTCAATTATGTTATATTTGTTGGGAGTGTGTCCACTAGTGAAAGTATGATCCCTAGGCCTTGTTTCCAAGCATTGCACACCGTATACTTCCAATTTTGTTACATGTTTGCTCGCAGCGATATTTATTTCAAACCACATTTGCTACTTATAATCATCACTACTACTTGTATTTCACTATCTCTTCGCCGAACTAGTGCACCTATACATCTGACAAGTGTATTGGGTGTGTTGGGGACACAAGAGACTTTCTGTATCGTAATTGCAGGGTTGCTTGAGAGGGATAGCTTTGACCTCTTCCTCCCTGAGTTCGATAAACCTTGGGTGATCCACTTAAGGGAAACTTGCTGCTGCTCTACAAACCTCTGCACTTGGAGGCCCAACAAGTGTCTACAAGAATAGAAGTGCGTAGACATCAAGCTCTTTTCTGGCGCCGTTGCCGGGGAGGTAAGGTAAAAGGTACTCGCATCCTCCTGTGTGAGTGCTTGGAGTTATTTCTTTTAGATTCTGCAATTACATCTTTTTGTTTCTTGTTTTTATTTTCACTAGTTAGGCTTAATGGAAAACAAAGAGTTCTTTAGTCTATTTTCCAGATTTTAGATTTGAAGAGAAAATTGAAAAACCTTTGGAGCTTATTTTGCATAGAAATTTTATTAGTACAAATGCTTTGAATCCCGTTATTGCTAATGCTATAGAAAAGTCTAAGCTTGGGGAAGCTGGTTTTGTTAAGTATGATATTTTTAGTCCCCCAGCTTTAGTGGAGAAGGTTTGTTCTGATAATATCTTATCTCCCATATGTGATGATTCTAGTGATGCTTGTGCTCCTCATCCTTTTAAAATACCTATGAAGATTGTTGAATGTGTTAAGAATAACTGCTATTTGTAAGATGGAACTATCCATCCGGGTGATCATTTGCTCTTTATACATGAATTATGCAAGTTGTTCCAGTGTGCAGGTATTTCAATGAACCAAGTTAAGAAGAAGCTATTCTCTTTATCATTGAAAGGCAGAGCTGAGGAGTGGTACCGGCTGCTTAAAGATGGTCCATCTATTGCATGGGAGGAAATTGTGCATCTCTTTTATTCCAAGTTTTATCCTCCAAGTGAAATTCATAAAGACCGTAATTGGATATATAACTTTTGGCCGCATGAGGGAGAAAGCATTGCCCAAGCGTGGGGAAGATTGAAGTTACTAATGCATAAATGTCCTATTCATGATCTTTCCCGTAATATTGTTATTAATAATTTTTATGCAAGGCTTTCAGGATATTACAAGGACTATCTAGATGCATGTTTTGATGGGTCTTTCACAAGCAAGGTTGTAGACACCAAGTGGGGTCTGCTTGACACAATTCAAGACAATATTGAAGGTTGGGATAGCAACAAAGGTAAAGGATCACGTATGAATTACAAGTTTGATTGCATTAAGTCTTTCGCTGAAACTGCTAATTTTCAAGAGCTTAGTGCTAAATATGGTCTTGATCCTCAAATTATGGTTGATTGCTTTAAAGCCTTTGCTTCCCATATGAATGTTCCTAAAGGAAATGGGGACGTGTATCATGAACCTTTTAAGGACACTTGCATAGAAAGTGATATTGTTATTGATGATTGCAATAAACATGCTCAAACTTCTAAAAGTCCTATTTCTTATAAGCATGTTCATTTTTGTGGAATACATAGACCTTGTGAACAGAGTTACAACAAGGAAGATTATTGCATCACCCACGCAAATGAAGAAACCAGTATGTGGCTCAAGGATCTAGATGTGCTTGGTGAAAGGGTTTGTGAGCTTTATCTCTTTGTGAATTTTGTGGTGAAAAAGGTCACTTTAATTTTCAATGCCCAATTAATCGAATAAGTCCCACAGATTTGTATTGTGATGATAAGATTACTCTCAATCAGCATGATGAGCTTACTTTGTTTTTGAATTGTGAAGAGATATCTAGAAAGATTTCTTTGGTAGACATGAATGATGTTGATATTAATAGCACCCTTCGTGGTTGTCGTCTCTATTGTGCTAAAGATTGCCTCGCAAATACTTACTTACAAGATCTTATAAAACATGATGTTTTGCCAAGCTATGACAGGACTAATAGATGTTTTGATCTTATTAATAGAGAGGAGGAATCCTCCAAAGTTTCTTCTGTTGTTCCTGTCAGCAAACCAGATTATGTGGAGAAGATGCCTTCCCTCCTAGAGAATATATGGAGAAGATGCCCTTCAAGTCTCTCCCTCCTAAAGGAGAGAGTATGAAGAGTATGAAGAAGAAGAAGAGGATTAAGAGGCGAGAGGACACGGTATCTTCCCCTAAGCGTTATGATCCTGCTATAGATTACGATAATTCTGATTGGGATGATGTTCCTATGCCTGTTACCTATGTTAGTGATCATGATTGGGAAAAGCACTCTACTTTTGATATTGAAAATCTTTTTGGTGCCAATTCTAAGGTTAATAATTGTTATACCATTAGCACTATTCATGCTCCTTCTTATGATGATATGTTTGATGAATATGCTTTGCGAAATAGTTGCTCTCTAGCTTGTGATGATACCAAACCTCTAGTTCATGATGGTTATGATGATGGGTATAATATTTTCAGTTCACCTACTATTGAGGATAAAATTAGTTATGATTACAATATGCCTCCTATTTTTGATGATTATGGTGATGAGAATAATTATTTTGTTGAATCTGCTCCTACTACTATTGTTCATGTGGGGAGTATTAATTCTTTTATGCATGTAGCTCATGATAGGGATGTTTTATGTGATAGTTACATTGTTAATTCTATTCATGATGCTACTGAAAGTTATTATGAGAGAGGGAAACATGGTTTTATGGATCTCAACAATATTGAGTTTCCCCTCTTTATGTTGCAATTCTTGAAGTTGTACTTGTTTTGCCTTCCTATGCTTTTTGCTTTGCGCTTTCATGACTTGTCTCTCTACAAGACTATTTTTCATAGGAAGTGGTTTAGATTTAAATGTGTTCCATACTTGCTTTTTGATGCTCTCTATTGCTTTAAGTTCCTATATGGCGCCTTTGCCTCAAGCTCTTATATGGCGCCCACATGAGCATCTTTGCAAATTACTGTGCCTAGCTCAAAGGCGTTAAAGAAAAGCACTCTTGGGAGATAACCCATTATTTTATTTCTAGTACTTTTTCTTTTATTTGAGTCTTGGAAGTTATTACTACTGTAATAACTGCTCCTTATCCTTTTTATTTCGTTGTTGTGCCAAGAGAAGCCTCTAATTTGAGTGAGGTAAAGATTTGGGGATGTTGTTGTCCTGAAACTGTTTTCGGTGCTCCACCGTAAAAATTCGTGAAAATACTCTGTATATATTTTGGACCTGCGATTTCTTGTGCATATGCCCCAGGTTATATCCAAACTTTCATTAGTTTAACACTTTTTGATTTGAGCAATAAAAAACACCTCAAAAATTCGAGCTTTGTCAGCTATTCTGTTTTGACAGATTTCTGCCAATATTTGTGTTTGCCGCTTTATCGCTTTATTTTTGAGTTCTTTTGATCACGGAACTTTTGGGGAAGTTTCTACAGTAGTATATGCTTAATATGTGGTGGTTTTAGGTTGAAACTTGAAGCAAAAAGGGTTGTTCAATGTTATGCTTACACTAATGTTGCTAATAGAATTGTGTTTAGTTTTGTGTGAAGGAAGTTTTCAAGTGTAGGGATTGGAGAATGATGAGATGAGATGAAGAATGGACAAAAGCTCAAGCTTGGGGATGCCCATGCAACCCCCAAGAAATATCCAAGAAGTACAAGTGTCAAAGCTTGGGGATGCCCCCGAGGCATCCCTTCTTCATCGGCAAAAATCAGGTCACCTTTCAAGACACTATATTTTTATTGCTTCATGCACTATGTGTTTTTCTTGGAGCGTCAGTTGTTTTAGTTTTTAGTATTAGTTTAGTTTAGTTTGCTGCAATAAATCGTTAGATCACATCATGTTTCTTTTGGAGGAGATGAACTCATTTTTCATTTGCCAAAAACACTCCGTTTTTCACTCTTATCGTTTCAATGAGTGTTCTCTTTTTCTGCTACTGCGTTTGGTTTTCGTTTTTGCCTTGATTTGCATTCAGATCTTCTTATATTTATTTATCAAGGTGTATTTTTGCCTCTGGACTATGTTGGTTTTCCTCAAAAGAGTTTCCTCAAAAAGGTTTCAAATGGTGTTGGAAAAGATAAAAAGCTTTATGCAAAATAGAGGTACAAAAGGGAGCTTGTGTAGACTGCGGCCTAGGCTTTTGCATGTCGTGCTTGATGTATTTTTGATAGTATACTTAGTGGTTTTGCTATAGCATGACTTGTCTCAAATAACTGAGATTGCTTAATGAGCCTTTGAAAAAATCATGCATTGTTTTTATTGTATGGAAGCATTATTTTGGTTTTCTCCTTGATGCTTTATTTGGGTTGACTTGGCGCATGCTTACACCATGTTGACTACAAAAATAAGTCGCCTATAGCCTCTATGATCATTTAGTTTTTTGACTTTTGATGCCATCTTATGCTTCTTTTAATGTTGCTTTGTCGCTTTGCATGATTATGGCCATTATTGCTCTCTTAGTTGGTCGCTCCCAGTCTTTTGCTAGCCCTCATTTTGTACTGAGTATGAGATCTACTCGTGCATCCAACTCCCAAAAACCAAGTTTGCCATTGTGTCCACTATAAATTCCTATGCATGGTATTTGTAAGCCATTCCAAGTAAATTTTCATGTGCTACCTTTCAAAAAACGTTCAACTACTTCTCATTTTGTGACACTGTTTTCAGCTCATGGGGACGTAGTGGTCGGATTTGCTATCTTCCATATTGTTTTATTCCAAAAAGAAAAAAAGAGAAAAAAAAGAAAAGAAAAAAGGCACTCCTCCATGGTATGTGAATGTTGGTGGGCACCCGATGGAATCGGTTAGCCATGGTTTGAGAAAGGAAAAAGGTGGGGAGGAGTGCTAAGTTTTATAAAAAGAGCACAAAAAGTGTCAATCTCTCTCTCAAAAACTTGCTTCATTTTTGTATCGAAGATAGTAAGAACCCCATTGCCATTCGTTGACAAAGACAACCACCTCTCAAAACCAATTTTTATCTCTCTATTTTACAAATGAAAAGCTCTAGCACATGTTTAATCACTGCTTCCCTCCGCGAAGGGCCTTTCTTTTACTTTTATGTTGAGTCACCACCTTCTATCTTTATGAACCATTAAGAGAGCATAGTTATCATTCTGAGTATAATGTGCATTGTCCCAAAGTTTTCATTGATTGATTCATGACTATGGTTTCACTTGTTCTTAAATTATTTGTATCTAGTCGCCCTCTTAAACTTGAAGGTGTCCTATGCATTTATGTTTTGCTCTCCATGAAGGACAAGCTGAAAACTATTTGTATGTTTTTCCTTATGATTTGAACACACGTTTGACTTTCATTGTTTCATTATTCATGATCTTTTGTTTGTGTTCATTTTCATGTTATAACATGGTTGCTAAGTTTCTATTATCAAGATTATGTCTTTCATGCCCATGTTTTAATTTCTTTGATCTCAGCACTCAATGCTTTACCTATTTGATCAAGATTGTGATGGTGCATGTCACCTCAAAAATTATTTCTTTTGTTATCACTTACCTACTCGAGGACGAGCAGGAGTTAAGCTTGGGGATGCTGATACGTCTCAAACGTATCCATACTTTTTGATGCTCCATGCTTGTTTTTACACCATTTGCCTTGTGTTTCGTCTCAAACGTATCCATATGACTGTGATCTCTTTTGGGGATGCTGATACGTCTCAAACGTATCCATACGATTGTGATCTCTTTTGGATTATGAGAATAATTACCGCTATGATAGTATTGAAGTGATCTTTTCCTCCTTTCATGGTGTAATGTTGACAGTGTGTGCACCGTGTTAGTACTTGGTCTAAGTTGCAATAATATTTATCTTGAATTGTGATTTGATTTGGATATCTCTATGAGTGGTGTTTGTCAAGTACTTGATGAACTTTAAGGGGTGCTTCTGTAGCCACTACGCAATGATTAGTGTTATTCATTGATACGTCTCAAACGTATCTATAATTTTTGATGCTCCATGCTTGTTTTTACACCATTTGCCTATTGTTTCGTTACACTTAGTGGCATTTTTATGCATTTTCTGGAACTAACCTATTAACGAAGTGCCACAGTGCCAGTTTCCTGTTTTTTGCTATTTTTGTGTTTCAGAAGTGATACACAGGAAATATTCTCGGAATTGGACGAAACAAGTTCCTGAAGTCTTATTTTACCCGGAAGCTTCCAGAGATCCGAAGAGGAGTAGGAGGGGGGCCACCAGGGCCCCACACACAGGGGAGGCGCGGCCATCCCCTGGCCCGCGCCACCCCCGTGTGAGGGCGCCTGGCCCCTCCTCTGACATCGACCCTTCGCCTATAAAGACCCCCCGACGAGAAAAACCTAAGGACCCGATCAGTTTTCCAGAACACATTGCGATCTGCCACCGCCGTCGACCCGAAGATCGGGAGGGTCCAGAAGCTCTTCCCGGCACCCTGCCGGAGAGGGGAATCGCCACCGGAGGTCTTCTTCATCGTCATGCTTGCCTCCGGAGCAATGAGTGAGTAGTCTACCTTGGACTATGGGTCCATAGCAGTAGCTAGATGGTTGTCTTCTCCACTATGTGCTTTATGTTTAGATCTCATGTGCTGCCATACATGATTGAGATCACCGTTATGTAATTCTACATGTTTGGTTTGTTGGGATCCGATGAATATTGGTGCTTATGATTAAGTTGCTGTACTGAATTATATCTTTTGTTATCTCTATATTGTTTATGATCTTGCATGCTCTCCGTTGTTAGTAGCTATCTTGGCCGAGTAGTTGCTAGTGACTCCAAGAGGGGGTATTTATGCTCGATAGTGGGTTCATGTCTCTATATCACCTGGGGGAGTGACAGAAACCTCTAAGGTGGTAGATGTGCTGTTGCTACTAGGGAGAAAACAGCATTCATATGCTCAAGGGCATATGCTTTGTTTACATTACACACTTTGCTTAATGCAATTATCTGTTGTTCGCAACTTAATACTTGTGGAGTTCTCGGATTGATTCACCACAAGTGGATTATTAGTCATAGATGCAGTTGGATGGCGGTCTATGTATTTTGTTGTAATGCCCAGAGTAAATCTCATAGTGATCTTCTTGACATATCACGTTATCTTTATTCTATCAATTGCCCAACTGTAATTTGTTTACCCAGCATGTGTTATTTTATCTATGGAGAGACACCACTAGTGAACTGTGGACCCCAGTCCTATTTACATCATATTGCTATCACCTGTTTACTTTACTCGCACTGTTTACTTTATTCGCATACTCTATCGTTTTCCACTCGATACACTCATAACCTTTGTTTCAAGCAAACTGGTGAGATTGACAACCTCATCGCAAGTTGGGAACAAAGTATTTGTTTGTGTGTGTGCAGGTTCCACAACACCTTCAGTCGTCATTGTCTCTTTTCTCCTGTTCGATAAACCTTGGTTTCTTAAATTGAGGGAAAACTTGCTGCTGCACTCATCAGACCTTCCTCTTGGGGTTCCCAACGGGCTGGTTATTCACCACGCACAAGGACAGTCTCGTCTCCATCAGAGTCATCAGCTATTTTTCTGGCGCCGTTGCCGGGGAAGAGAGAAGACTTTTGCGAGGGGAGTTCTTCACACACACATTCTTTACTTTGTTATTTGTTTTGCTTTACTTTATTTTATTTTACCTGCATTGCTTTTTATATCAAAAACCCAAAAAAATTAGAATCCTTGGTAGCTGTTTTTACTTGTTTACTATCGTTTTGCTGAAATGGCCAATCCTGAAAACACCAAGTTGTGTGACTTTACTAGCACAAACAATAGTGATTTTATCTGCACTCCTATTGCACCACCTATTCCTGCTGCAAACTTTTATGAGATTAAGCCTGCTTTATTGAACCTTGTTATGAAAGAGCAATTTTCTGGTGCTAGTACTGAAGATGCTGCAGCTCATCTCAACAGTTTTGTTGAGCTATGTGAGATGCAGAAATATAAGGATGTTGATAGTGATATTATTAAGCTCAAGTTGTTTCTTTTTTCTTTGAGAGGAAGAGCTAAAGATTGGTTGCTGTCTTTGACTAAGAATAGTATTGATTCATGGGCTAAGTGTAAGGATGCTTTTATTGGTAGATACTATCCTCCTGCTAAGATTATAGCTTTGCGTAGCAATATTATGAAGTTTACTCAGTTTGATAATGAACATGTTGCTCAAGCTTGGGAAAGAATGAAATCTATGATAAAGAATTGCCCCACTCATGGACTGACTACTTGGATGATTATCCAAACTTTTTATGCAGGACTGAATTTTTCTTCAAGGAACCTACTTGATTTAGCTGCTGGAGGCACTTTTATGTCCCTTACCTTGGGCGCCGCATCGAAGCTACTTGACAACATGATGGTAAATTATTCCGAATGGCACACCGAGAGAGCTCCACAAGGTAAGAAGGTAAATTCTGTTGAGGAAACCTCTACCTTGAATGATAAGATTGATACAATTATGGCTATGCTTGCTAATGATAGGACTCATGTTGATCCTAATAATGTTCCTTTGGCCTCTCTGGTTGCTCAAGAAGAGCATGTTGATGTGAATTTCATTAGAAACAACAATTTTAACAACAATGCTTATAGGAACAATTTTGCTAGTAACAATTATAGGCCGTATCCTTCTACCAATGGTAATGGTTATGGTAACTCTTATGGTAATTCCTACAACAACACTAGGGCCGCGCCCTCCGAGCTTGAGGTAATGCTCAAGGACTTCATCGGTAAGCAAACTGCTTTTAACAAGTCTGTTGAGGAAAAGCTAGGCAAAATTGATATTCTTGCTTCTAAAGTTGATAGCCTTGCTCATGATGTTGAACTTCTGAAATTAAAAGTGTTTCCTAATGATGTGAAAGAGAACAATGTTTTTGCTACCGCTAATGCTATCTAAGTTGGAATTGATGAAAATATTAGATTGTTAGCGGAATTGCATGCCAGGTGGGAAAGAGAAGATGAGATGGCTAGAGAGATGAAGGTATGTACCATTACTTCCTCTAATGATGTTGCTCCTACTGATAACAATCCTCTTACTTTGATTGGTGTAGAGAAAACTCCCACTCCTTGTGTTAAAAAGCCTAAAACTGCCAAAACTTTTTCTCAAAAGAGTGCTAAAATTTTTCGGAGTGTGGAAGATAATAGCTCTACTTCTTTTAATGATTTTGATGTTGATGGCTGCAATATATCTGAAGTAATTTTGTTCTTGCAAAAGCTTGCTTTGACTCCCAATGCTAGTTCTTTAAATATTGCTTTTACTAAGCATATTACCAATGCTCTCATAAAGATTAGGGATGAAAAGTTGAAGCAAAAAGCTTCTGTTCCCAAGAAGTTAGAAGATGGTTGGGAACCCATCATTGATATGCATGTTAATGGTTATGATTGCCATGCTTTATGTGATCTAGGTGCTAGTATTTCTATTATGCCTAGAAAGATTTATGACATGCTTGATTTACCACCGCTTAAAAAATGTTATTTTGATGTTCCTATTGCTAATGTTGCTAAGAAGAAACCTTTGGGAAGGATTAATGATGTTCTTATTGTGGTTAACAATAACCTTGTTCCCGTTGATTTTCTTGTTATGGACGTTGAATGCCATGCTTCATGTCCTATTATTTTGGGAAGACCCTTTCTTCGAACTGTAGGTGCTATCATTGATATGAGGGAAGGCACTATCAAGTATCAATTCCCACTTAAGAAAGGTATGGAACACTTCCCTAGTAAAAGAAAGAAATTACTTTTTGACTCTATTCTTAGAGCAAATTATGAACTTAATGCTTCATCAATTGATATTACTTGATTCGCAATTTTCTGCGCCTAACTCAAAGGCGTTAAAGAAAAGCACTCTTGGGAGATAACCCAATGTTTTCTTTTCAGTACTTTTTCTTTTATTTGAGTCTTGGAAGTCATTACTACTGTAATGACCGCTCCTTATCTTGTTTATTTCATTTTTGTGCCAAGAGAAGCCTCTAATTTGAGTGAGGTAAAGATTTGGGGATATTGCTGTCCTAAAACTGTTTTTGGTGCTGCACCGTAAAAATTCATGAAAATTCTCTGTTTATATTTTGGACCTGCGATTTCTTGTGCATATGCCCCAGGTTATATCCAAACTTTTCTTAGTTGAACACTTTTTGATTTGAGCAACAGAAAATCCTTCAAAAATTCGACCTTTGTCAGCTGTTCAGTTTTGACAGATTTCTGCCAATATTTGTGTTTGCCACTTTATCGCTTTCTTTTGAGTTCTTTTGATCATGGAACTTTTGGGGAGGTTGCTACAGTAGTATATGCTATATATGTGGTGGTTTTGAGTTGAAACCTGAAGCAAATAGAGGATTGATTATATGTTATGCTTACACTAATGTTGCTAATAGATTTGTGTTTAGTTTTGTATGAAGGAAGTTTTCAAGTGTAGGGATTGGAGAATGATGAGATGAGTTGAAGAATGGACAAAAGCTCAAGCTTGGGGATGCCCATGCATCACCCCAAGAAATATCCAAGAAGTACAAGCGTCAAAGCTTGGGGATGCCCCCGAGGCACCCCTTCTTCATCGGCAAAAATCAGGTCACCTCTCAAAACACTATATTTTTATTGCTTCATGCACTATGTGTTTTTCTTGGAGCGTCAGTTGTTTTAGTTTTCTTAGTTTGTTTAGTTTGTTTGTTTGCTGCAATAAAAGTTTGGACCCCAACAAATTTTCTTTGGAGGAGATATACTCGTTTTCATTTGCAAAGAACGCTCAATTTTCACTCTTATTAAAAATCATGCGTTCTTCTTTTTCTGCTACTGCTTTTGGTTTTCGTTTTCGCCTTGATTTGCGTTCAGATCTTTTCATATATTTTCATCAAGGTATATTTTTGCCTCTGATCTTTATTAGTTTTTATCAAAAGAGGTGTTTATAAAAATTTCAAATGGTGTTGGAAAAGAGAAAAAGCTTTGTGCAAAATAGTGGTACAAGAAGGAGCTTGTGTAGACTGCGGCTTAGACTTTTTCATGTCATGCTCGATGTCTTTTTGATAGTATGCTTAGTGGTTTTGCTGTAGCATGACTTGTCTCAAATAACTAAGATTGCTCAATGAGCCTTTGAAAAATCATGCGTTGTTTTTATTGTATGGAAGCATTATTTTGGTTTTCTCCTTTATGCTTTATTTGGGTTGACTTGGCGCATGCTCACACATGTTAGACTCTTACAAAGTTGCCAATAGCCTTCATGATCATTTAGTTTTTGACTTTTGATTCCATCGTATGCTTCTTTTAATGTCGCTTTGTCGCTTTGCATGATTATGGCCATCGTATGCTTCTTTTAATGTCGCTTTGCGGTGTGAAATGAATTGGGAATCTTGTGGGGATCATGGAGTTTGTATATGTGTTAGGGAAACGCCGGGCCGCCAATCTAAGCCATGCATAATTCATGGTGGAAATTTGCAGCATACCCATGGTGAACATTCGACGACGCATCTCACAATAAAAAGCTAAACAATATAGCAAATAAAAGAGATGTCGAGGTGTTCGTTGTCTGCTTGTCCTGTCATTTTGGTGTGGGCTTGTTCCATGTCATCGGGCACGGAGGTACCCCATTGGCGGTTCTCAATGATATGCATATACTTACAATGACAAGAGCCTTGCTTGGGACTCTAAGTAAAGTAGCATGAGGTTTGGGTACTCGTATTCACGGGGCACGAGGTTTTCAACTTATGATTTGTCAAGCATATGCATCATAATTGTTCTCGCATTAACTTTAACCATTCAAGATGCTTATGATGGGGGCAATGAGAGCTCAAAGCTGGTAAGTACCATAATTTTTGAAGGTTATAAAACTTACAATCACTGCTTTCCTCTGCGAAGGGCCTTTCTTTTACTTTTATGTTGAGTCACCACCTTCTTTCTTTACGCACCATTAAGAGAGCATAGTTGTCATTCTTAGTGTGATATGCATTGTCCCAAAGTTCATTGATTGATTCATATTGTTGGTTTTACTTGTTCTTAAATTATTTGTATCTAGTCGCCCTCTTAAACATGAAGGTGTCCTATGCATTTATGTTTTGCTCTCTTTGAAGGACAAGCTGAAAACCTTTTGTATGTTTTCCTTATGATTTGAACACACGTTTGACTTTCATTGTTTCATTTTCATGATCTTTTGTTTGTGTTCATTTGCATGTTTACAACATGGTTGCTAAGTTCTTATTGTCATGATTATATCTTCATGCCCATGTTTTAAGTTCTATTGATCCCAGCTCACCAATGCTTACATATATGATCAAGATTGTGTAGGTGCATGTCACCTCAAAAATTATTCTTTTGTTATCACTTACCTACTCGAGGACGAGCAGGAGTTAAGCTTGGAGATGCTTGATACGTCTCAAACGTATCTATAATTTTTGATGCTCCATGCTTGTTTTTACACCATTTGCCTATTGTTTCATTACACTTAGTGGCATTTTTATGCATTTTCCGGAACTAACCTATTAACGAAGTGCCACAGTGCCAGTTTCCTGTTTTCTGCTGTTTTTGTGTTTTAGAAGTGATACACAGGAAATATTCTCGGAATTGGACGAAACAAGTTCCTGAAGTCTTATTTTACCCGAAAGCTTCCAGAGATCCGAAGAGGAGTAGCAGGGGGGCCACCAGGGCCCCACACACAGGGGCGGCGCGGCCAGCCCCTGGCCCGCGCCACCCTCGTGTGAGGGCGCCTGGCCCCTCCTCTGACATCGACCCTTCGCCTATAAAGACCCCCCGACAAGAAAAACCTAAGGACCCGATCAGTTTTCTAGAACACATCGCGATCCGCCGCCACCGTCGACCCGAAGATCGGGAGGGTCCAGAAGCTCTTCCCGGCACCCTGCCAGAGAGGGGAATCGCCACCGGAGGTCTTCTTCATCGCCATGCTTGCCTCCAGAGCAATAAGTGAGTAGTCTACCTTGGACTATGGGTCCATAGCAGTAGCTAGATGGTTGTCTTCTCCACTATGTGCTTCATGTTTAGATCTCATGAGCTGCCATACATGATTGAGATCACTGTTATGTAATTCTACATGTTTGGGTTGTTGGGATCCGATGAATATTGGTGTTTATGATTAAGTTGCTGTACTGAATTATATCTTTTGTTATCTCTATGTTGTTTATGATCTTGCATGCTCTCCGTTGTTAGTAGCTATCTTGGCCGAGTAGTTGCTAGTGACTCCAAGAGGGGGTATTTATGCTCGATAGTGGGTTCATGTCTCTATTTCACCTGGGGGGGTGACAGAAACCTCTAAGGTGGTAGATGTGCTGTTGCTACTAGGGAGAAAACAACATTCATATGCTCAAGGGCATATGCTTTGTTTACATTACACTTTGCTTAATGCAATTATCTATTGTTCGCAACTTAATACTTGTGGAGTTCTCGGATTGATTCACCACAAGTGGATTATTAGTCATAGATGCAGTTGGATGGCGGTCTATGTATTTTGTTGTAATGCCCAGAGTAAATCTCATAGTGATCTTCTCGACATATCACGTTATCTTTATTCTATCAATTGCCCAACTGTAATTTGTTTACCCAGCATGTGTTATTTTATCTATGGAGAGACACCACTAGTGAACTGTGGACCCCAGTCCTATTTACATCATATTGCTATCACCTGTTTACTTTACTCGCACTGTTTACTTTATTCGCATACTCTATCGTTTTCCCCTCGATACACTCATAACCTTTGTTTCAAGCAAACCGGTGAGATTGACAACCTCATCGCAAGTTGGGAACAAAGTATTTGTTTGTGTGTGTGCAGGTTCCACAACACCTTCAGTCGTCATTGTCTCTTTTCTCCTGTTCGATAAACCTTGGTTTCTTAAATTGAGGGAAAACTTGCTGCTGCACTCATCACACCTTCCTCTTGGGGTTCCCAACGGGCTGGTTATTCACCACGCACAAGGACAGTCTGGTCTCCATCAGAGTCATCATTCATTAGGAGAGTAATTCAGAGTACCATAGTGAAGAGAAGTTATCTATTTGTTCATTTATGTTATATTTGTTGGGAGTGTGTCCACTATTGAAAGTATGATCCCTAGGCCTTGTTTCCAAGCATTGCACACCGTTTACTTCCTATTTTGTTACATGTTTGCTCGCAGCGATATTTATTTCAAACCACATTTGCTACTTATAATCATCGCTACTACTTGTATTTCACTATCTCTTCGCCGAACTAGTGCACCTATACATCTGACAAGTGTATTGGGTGTGTTGGGGACACAAGAGACTTTCTGTATCGTAATTGCAGGGTTGCTTGAGAGGGATAGCTTTGACCTCTTCCTCCCTGAGTTTGATAAACCTTGGGTGATCCACTTAAGGGAAACTTGCTGCTGCTCTATAAACCTCTGCACTTGGAGGCCCAACAAGTGTCTACAAGAATAGAAGTGTGTAGACATCAGTTCCCTAAGTATGTTTTGGAGGACCTCTCAGTAGGTACTGGTTCTATTATTTGGAAAAGTAACATTGAGGAGTTCTTTAATCATATTAGCATGCATAAAGATGTTGAGGATAAATCTTTGGCTGAGCTTGCTCCTAGTTATGAAGTTGCTTCTGCTTATTTAGTTCACATGTTAGAAGCCAGGTTTGCTAGCCTTAATCCTTTTATGAAATACATGTTTCTTAAGCTTCATGATATTGAAGACTCTGAAAAGAAAGATTTTATTTTGGAGACTTTGCGTAGAGAATTTAGAGATATTGTTATTGAAGCTAGGAAAGTTTTCAAGCATTTTAATATGCTTGGTTCATCTGTTAATGTTGTTGGTACAACCAAAGAAGAAACCCAAGTACCAATACCTAGCAAACTCTTGGGATTGCATGATGCTTTGGAAAATAATTTTGATTGGATCTGTCCTGAAAATCTTTTTAGTGATTTGAGTGAACCAAAGCGTGATCACAAGGGGTCTTCAAAAACTTATGTGGATGCAATAGAATGCCTTATTGAAAAGACCTCTGCAATGGATCTTAATGCTTCTTTCAAAAATACTTGATTTGCACTTTCTGCGCCTAGCTCAAAGGCGTTAAAGAAAAGCACTCTTGGGAGATAACCCATTGTTTTACTTTCAGTTTTTTTCATTTATTTGAGTCTTGGAAGTTATTACTACTGTAATAACCACTCCTTATCCTTTTTATTTCGTTATTGTGCCAAGAGAAACGTCTAATTTGAGTGAGGTAAGATTTGGGGAAGTTGCTGTCCTGAAACAGATTTTAGTGCTGCACCATAAAAATTTGTGAAAATTCTCAGAATATCTTTTTGACCTGCGATTTCTTGTGCATATGCCCCAGGTTATATCCAAACTTTCGTTATTTATACACATTTTGATTTGAGCAACAGAAAACCCTCGAAAAGATCGACCTTTGTCAGCTGTTCTGTTTTGATAGATTTCTGCCACTATTTGTGTTTGCCTCTCTATCGCTTTCTTTTTGAGTTCTATTGATCACAGAAATTTTCGGGAAGTTGCTACAGTAGTATATTCTTTATATGAGGTGGTTATGAGTTAAAATCTGAAGCAAAAAGGGGTTGATTCATTATTATTCTTACACTAACGTTGCTAATAGAATTGTGTTGAGTTTTGTATGAAGGAAGTTTTCAAGTGTAGGGATTGGAGAATGACGAGATGAGTTAAAGAATGGACAAAAGCTCAAGTTTGGGGATGCCCACGCACCCCAAGAAATATCCAAGAGGTACAAGCGTCAAAGCTTGGGGATGCCCCCGAGGCACCCCTTCTTCATCGGCAAAAATCAGGTCACCTTTCAACGCACTATATTTTTATTGCTTCATGCACTATGTATTTTTCTTGGAGCGTCTTGTCTTTAGTTTTCAGTATTGTTTTGTTCTGTTTGCTGCAATAAATGGTTGGACCCCAACAAATTTCTTTTGGAGAAGTTGCCTTGCTTTTCATTTGCCAAAAACACTCCGTTTTTCACTCTTATCGTTCAACAAGTGTTCTCTTTTCTAGATCTGCATTTAGCTTTTGTTTTTCACCTTGATTTTTGTTCAGATCTTGTTTTATCTTTGTATCAAGGTGTATTTTGACATCTGGTCTATATTGGTATTCATCAAAAGAGTTGTTTCAAAAAGGTTTGAATGGTGTTGGAAAAGAGAAAAAAATTCATGCGAAAAAGTGGTACAAAAAGGAGCTTGTTTAGACTGCGGTTTAGACTTTTTCATGTCGTGCTTGATATCGTTTTGATAGTATGCTTAGTGGTTTTTCTGTAGCATGACTTGTCTCAAATGACTAAGATTACTTAACGAGCCTTTGAAAAAATCATGCATTGTTTTTATTATTTGGAAGCATTAATTTGGTTTTCTCCTTGATGCTTTATTTGGGTTGACTTGGCGCATGCTTACACATGTTTGACTCATACAAAGTTGCCATAAGCCTCTATGATCATTTAGTTTTTGACTTTTGATGCCATCTTATGCTTCTCTTAATGATGTTTTGTCGCTATGCATGATTATTGCCGTTATTGCTCTCTTAGTTGGTCACTCCCAGTCTTTTGTTAGCCCTCATTTTGTACTGAGTATGAGCTCTACTCATGCATCCAAATCCCAAAAACCAAGTTATTCCAATGTGTCCACCATACATACCTATTAGCAATTTGCTATTCCAAAGTACATCTGTTTTGCTTTTATCTATCCTTCAAATTAAACTCTTTTTGGTGTTATGCGAAAATTGGTCAGTAAAGCTCTCACGAACCTGATGGCACACTTTACTTTTCTCGTTCTTAAAAATTTGAAATTGAGGCTCTCTTATGTTGAGTTGTTATGCTTGCAAGTTGTAAGTTGGAAATTAGCCCAGCCATGCCGTCATGGGGCAAGCTTTCAACATTGCACTTCTTATTTGAGTTGATATCGTGATCTTTTGTTTATAGATACTCGTGATGTGAAATAAAATGGGAATCTTGCAGGATCACGGAGTTTGTATACGTATTAGAGAAACGCCTAGGCCACTAATCTAAACCATGCATAATTTATGGTGGAAATTTACAGCATGCCCATAGTGAACATTTGACGACGCATCTCAAAATAAAAAGCTATACCAATGGTAAATAAAAGAGATGCCTAGATGTTCATTGTCTATTTGTCCTGTCATTTTGATATGGGCTTGTTCCATGTCATCGGGCACGGAGGTACCCCATTGGCGTTTCTCGATGATACGTGTATACTTACAATGACAAGAGCTTGCTTAGGACTCTAAGTCGAGTAGCATGAGGTTTGGGTATTCGTACTTCACGAGACACGAGGTTTTCAACTTTAACCATTCAAGATGCCTATGATGGGGGCAATGAGAGCTCAAAGCTAGTAAGTACCATAATTTTTGAAGGTTTATAAAACTTGCAATCACTGCTTCCCTCTGCGAAGGGCCTTTCTTTTACTTTTATGTTGAGTCTCCACCTTCTATCTTTATGCACCGTCTAAGAGAGCATAGTTGTCATTCTGAGTTTAATGTGCATAGTCCCAAATTATTTGTATCTAGTCGCCCTCTTAAACTTGAAGGTGTCCTATGCATTTATGTTTTGCTCTCTCATGAAGGACAAGCTGAAAACCATTTGCTATGTTTTTCCATATGATTTGAACACACATTTGACTTTTATTGTTTCATTTTCATGATCTTTTGTTTATGTTCTTTTTCATGTTATAACATGGTTGCTAAGTTTCTTCTATCAAGATTATGTCTTTCATGCCCATGTTTTAAGTTCTTTTGATTTCATCACTGAATGCTTACATAGAAGATCAAGATTGTGTTAGTGCATGTCACCTCAAAAATTATTCTTTTGTTATCACTTACCTACTCGAGGACGAGCAGGAGTTAAGCTTGGGGATGCTGATACGTCACAAACGTATCTATAATCTTTGATGTTCCATGCTTGTTCTCATACCATTTGCTTAGTGTTTTGTTACACTTCGTGTCGTTTTTATGCATTTTCTGGAACTAACCTATTAACAAGATGCCACAGTGCCACTTCCCTCTTTTCTGCTATTTTTGTGTTTCAGAAAAGTTACACAGGAAATATTCTCGGAATTGGACGAAACAAAAGCCGAACATCCAGATATTTCCCTAAGCTTCCAGAAGTCCGAAGAGGAGATGGAGGGGGGCCACAGGGTGGCCACACCACCAGGGGTGTGGCCTACCCCTGGCCCGCGCTGCCCTGTGGTGAGGGCCCCCTGGCCCATCTCTGGCGCCGCCCCTTTGCCTATAAAGACCCCCAGAAGGAAAAAACCTAAAGACCCGATCAATTTTCTAGAAACACATCACGATCCGCCACCATCGTTGACCTGAGATCGGGAGGGTCCAGAAGCTCTTCCTGACACCCTGCCGGAGAGGGGAATCACCACCGGAGGTCTTCTTCATCGCCAAGCTTCCCTCCGGCGCGATGAGTGAGTAGTCTACCTTGGACTATGGGTCCATAGCAGTAGCTAGATGGTTGTCTTCTCCATCATGTGCTTGATGTTTAGATCTCCTGAGCTGCCTTACATGATCGAGATCATCTTTGTGTAATTCTACATGTTGTGTTTGATGGGATCCAATGAATATTGGTGTTATGTTGAGTTGATGTGCTGAATCTTATATCTTATGTTATCTCTATGTTGTTTATGATCTTGCATGCTCTCCGTTGTTAGTAGCTATCTTGGCCAAGTAGATACTAGTGACTCCAAGTGGGGGTATTTATGCTTGATAGTTGGGTTCATGCCTC
Source organism: Dactylis glomerata (assembly GCA_007115705.1). Lineage (NCBI taxonomy): Eukaryota > Viridiplantae > Streptophyta > Magnoliopsida > Poales > Poaceae > Dactylis > Dactylis glomerata. Next base: position 3,688,777 of record QXEO01000222.1, read on the forward strand.
TATTTAATCTGGGGGAGTCACAGAAACCTCTAAGGTTGTAGATATGCTGTTGCCACTAGGGAGAAAACAACATTCTTGTGTCCAAGGACATTCATTTTGTTTATATTACACACTTTGCTTAATGCAGTTATTTGTTATTCGCAACTTAATACTCATGGGATGTTCGGACGATATCCCCGTGGGTGGATTATTAGTCATAGATGCAGTTGGATGGCGGTCTATTTATTTTGTTTTAATGCCCAGAGTAAATCTCATAGTGATCCTCATGACATATGCACGTTATCTTTATTCTATCAATTGCCCAACTGTAATTTGTTTACCCAGCATGTTGTTATTTATCTTATGGAGAGACACCACTAGTGAACTGTGGACCCCGGTCCAATTTTCTTTACATTGTTACACCATTTTACTTTTACTCGCACTGTTTACTTTCTCGCATACTATTACTGTTTTCCACTCGATACGCTCATACCTTTGTTTACAGCAAACCGGTGAGATTGACAACCTCATCGTAAGTTGGGAGCAAAGTACTTGGTTGTGTTGTGTGCAGGTTTCGCATTGCTATTAGTTGAAGACGCACCAACAAGTGTCGTAAACGGCGCCCTTGCTGGAGTGTCACGAAGCTAGCAAGCATCACCTTCTTAAGTTTGGCTTTCTCCTACTGGACCGATAAACCTTGGTTTCTTACTGAGGGAAAACTTGCTGATGTGCTCATCATACCTTTCTCTTGGGATTCCTAACTGGTCGGTGATCTATATCAACACCGTCCGCATCAGCTACCGCGCGCTGGCTGCATTCACCCCCTTCTCTCCCCAATCCACTCTCTAGTGAAACCTCCCGAGCAATGGCGGACTATGGCTCCGACGACGGCGCGGTGAACAATGGGTTCGGCCGGATCTCCATGCATCAGTGGGAGGGCCGCTTGCTCTTCGCGGCGGGCTACCCGGCATCGCCCGACTTCTGCGTGCCCGGAGGCTGGCGCTTGAGCGCGGGCGGCGTCCCAATCCCTCCGCCGCCAATGGGTGCCACCCTCAACGATGCCATCGACGAGGTCCTCAAGGGCATGAGCGACGAGCAGTGCGTCGATCCGTGCTTCTACTCGGACAACTACGCGGCGTGGAACGCGTTCTTTCGACGCAGGTACGAACGCGAACTCGCTTCGTACGATGGCCCTCCTCCTCCCCCTGCGCGCAACAACGCCGCCGGCCACCGCCGCTGGTGGAGCGCGCCCGGCCGCACCCTCGAGGCCGTCCTCACGCACATCGAGCGCGGGAACTCGCCTGTCCTCGGGTTGCCACCGACGCTGTCGTGCCGCCGTGGGAGCTCGTTGATGCCACGGCGGATGGCATCCCGATCCTTCGGGTCGGCATCCTCCGGGTCGACAAGGTCGGCATCACGGTCGTCGGCATCGACGCCGAGGACCGTGAAGCAGGAGCCGCCATCCGCGCCACCGAGGCGCAGCAGCAGCGCCCTCGTCATCCGCGAGGGGGCGCGCACCTCGTCGCCGCCGCGCAACCACAAGCGGAAGTCGAGGAAGGACGACGCCAAGGCCGCGTCCGACCTCGCCGACGCGGAGGCCGCGCGCGCTGAGGAAGCGGCGATGCGTGAGGCGATCGCCATGTCCCTCGCCGACCTCATCCCCGCCGACAACTCCATGCCGATGGACACGACGCTCGCCTGGTCCAGGCAGGACTGGGAGAGGGAGCAGGCGGAGCAGCTGCGGCGGCTGCTGGACATGGCGCAGGTGCGGCGCGGCGCCGAAGCCGCCGCTATATCGGCCAGAGGCGCATCGGTCGTCAAGCTGGAAGACTCCAGCGACGACGACCTGTACCGGCCTACGCCGCCGCGCTTCGGCGACGCTGGACAGGGGTCCAGCCGTTGGACCCCCGTCCAGAGCAGCCAGCAGGCGCCGCCGCAGGACGACGGCGGCGACTCCAGCGACGACGGCGGCGGTGACTACACACGTTTCTACCGCCATTTCGGTATGTAGAACGCGTATTTTTAGTTTAGGTTAGGCCGAATTCAAATATACTACGAATTCGGCCTATATATGTAAAAACTCGCCTATATATAAATATCTCTAAATTTTAGCCGAACTTTAAACGTTTTTTGTCTAATTCTGTTTGATTTCGAATTTTCCCCTAGGCTCGTCGCTGGGAACATGGGCCTCCCTACGCCAAAAATTTTATCCATCCGACACTAAATAGCGCCGGATTTCAGCCTGGGGAGCCCAAATAACTAGAGATGCTTTTACCAGTGTGCAAATTGTGTGCATCAAGAGGTTTAGGTCTACTACTACTACTACTTCTTCTTCTAAAAGTCCCTGTACATCAAAATCCAAAAGATAAGTTCTGCTATGAACAGTACTCCCTCCTTGCTAAAATGTAGTGCACATAAGATTTTTTGAAAAGTCAAACAATGTAAAGTTTAACCAAATATGTGGATAAAATAATCAACATGTAGAATACAAAATCAATACCACTCGATTCACCATTATGTAAAGTATACATTAGGTACTGTAGATATACGTAATGGCAAGGAGGGAGTAGTTTGAACTATATACTGAAAATCTGAAATTGCTAAAGAGAAGTCTCTCCTCCAAATTAACATGCCCCTCCTCAGCAGTGACGAAACGATCGCCGACGTCATGGGGGCAGATTCACACACGCTGACGCGATTTCACCTCATGTCGCGTCTGACGCGCTGGGCTAGAGCATCTAAACATATATGCATACAGTAGTAGCGTCTAAACATGTCATGGATCTTAGACGCATGAAATTCAGTTCTGAATCTTCTTTTGCCTGGTCGACCTCCATGCCTGCGTCTCTAGCTTTGCTTGCATAAGCGCGCACCGCTACCCTGAAAGGATGGTGCATGTTTCCGCACCGATGGGGTTAGTGTCACCGAGATGTTTCCTCTTACGCAAAGGAGCACATGGCGTCACCGATCGCCCATTGGCCATTTGTCTAGTGATTGACGGAGCTGCCGGCCAGAATTTGCAAAGGGGCCGGTCACGTACCGATCAGCCAGTGGCTCAAAAGGTACACCTTGTCCTTGTTGAATTGGTGTCAGGAGCAATCTGCCAGGTCTTGGCATCCGAGAGGTTACGTGAGAAACGGCTCCACTCGATTCGAATTTGTCCTGGTTGAATTGGTCTTAATACAGAGCCTATTTGAATTTCTATCGGTTGATTTGGTCTCAGTCTCTCAGAGGTAAACTTTGAGTTAATTCCAAAAAATCACCACATTTGTGTCTGAAATATTAAAACCATCACAATTCGGCCAAATTGCAGAAATCCATCAGTTTTGGAGAAATTCGTTGCAATGTGCACTGATTGTCCAATTTCTGCAGGCTAACACGATTTTTGACAGGTATGGCCCACTGTTAGTGCTGATGTGGCGAAGTGAGACGGAGGACTTTGGTTTGCCATTGGCCGGGCGTTAACTAACGGGTGGGTCCCACCGTCGACTCGGGTAAGTACCTGTTTCCCCTCGCCACGTCCTCGCTCTTCTTCCTCCTCACTCTTTGTCTCTCTCCCGAGCTCAGCACTGGAGCACCGCCGCCGCCCGGGGATCTGCCGCCGCGTTCCGTGCGGGCCGCCGGAGAGGAAAGGGATGCCCAGCTGGGGCGACGGCTCATGCTCGAGCAACTCCATCGTCGGGGTAAGTTGGCCGCCGTGGGTTTCTAGGGTTTCAGATCTGGTAGTTTTGAGATCTGTGGGATTCATTCGATTTCTTGTGGATGTGCTTGGATTTGAATTCTTTCTTTGACTAATAGGACCTAACCCGCATGGACTATGCTCCGGAGACCACTGTGGACCCGTCGTTCACCGGCATTGCAGTTGGATGTGGCGTTGTTTGCAGAGTGCACAACCTGGAGCCGCGCAAACGTGTGGCCTTTGAAGGATCTGACACTAGGCGTCGATTCCTGATGTGCCAAGTTGAGAATGTGAGTTCCTCTGTACATCTTCTCCGGCTCCGGCGCCGTCGCCAGCACTTATCGACTTGGGGGAGAGGGGGAAAGAGCGCGCGCGTGACTGAACGCTTCAGACCGGAGGCTAGGGTTTTGTGGGGCCAGGGTGGGACCCACCCATCAGTTAGCACCGGACGAACGGCTGACCAAAGTCCTCCGTCTCACTTCGCCATGCCAGTCCCGACAGTGGGCCATACCTGTCGGAAATTGTGTTAGCCTGCAGAAATTGCACAATCAGTGCACATTGCAACGAATTTCCCCAACACTGGTGGATTTTTGCAATTTGGCCGAATTGTGGTGATTTTACGTATTTTCCGCACAAATGTGATGGTTTTTTTTGAATTAACTTGTAAAATTTTGCAGTTTCAGTAGTTGTCTGTTAGGTTTTGGAACCAGGGTAGAACTCATACACTGCCAAAATAGCTCTGAGCAACCTTATAACATATATGTATATCCCAAAACCTACCTTACAGAAGATAGTTAGCGGATCCTATTTCTATTTAGAACCTATATATTCTAGAAAGGATCAGGGGCTCTCTCATCTCCTATTTGTTTGAGCCGCCATTCAATTGTAGTGACCTCACCTTTAAAGATGACGATCCCTGTGCTTTTCAGTGCTAGTCCCTAGATCAACGCTAGCACACACAGTTTAAGATGTAATATCAAGAAACAAGGTCATTTTATTACATCGCATGATCCAGCAATTACATAAAGAAACTTTACAATGCTCATAGCGTAGAGCTTTTAGAGTTTACAATGAAATCAAAATATAGCATGGAGTCCTTCTTCTTCATGTGCCACAGGCGAACATGCTGCGGATAGACTCGTAACCCTGTCGTACCTTTCTTATCGTCAAAACCTGCAACATGAAACGTTGCAGCCACAAGAGTTCATACATTTGAATTGTATTGGCAAGATGTCACTTTTGGTGGATACAAATGGAACCTAACACTTAAATGAATATTTGGCTAAGTGGAGCTTCAGGCCAAGCTTGCAGAAAAGCAATTGTTTATCCTACTTTTCAAAAGATCTCATTTTCTTTTAAAGAACTATTGGACACACTGGAATCCACCAGGTGCTCCTAGCTAATTATGCACACACAGGAATCCACCTGGTGCACATAATTATGATCACACAACAAATCCCTTGTTGTCCCTTCAAGTTTTAATTTTAAGAAATTGGGATGAGGAGATCCTTGAACAGCTTCAAACTCACGTCGCTCAAAATTGTCCATAACCGGGGACACGGCTAAGTACTTAGTTTTAACAATCTGCAGAGGTGGTGCACTTTTCCCACAAGACTTAGTCAACCTCTTTTGCCATGATGCTCATTTTGCTCAAATGGCCAAGCGAAGACTAAGACGAGACCTTTCAGAAGCAATCCCTCAGACCAACCTGGACGCGCTCCATCCTACAATCACTACCACACTCTGTCCGTTTGGCTGAGTTCTGACAACTTGATTAGTCAAGAGAGAGCCCATATGACTCGTGGTTGCACTGGAAGCTTCACGACTTGAACGTCTCCAATCTCTTTGTTCCTGGGTGGCCGTCCACAAGTGAGATACACACGACCGCCATAGATATGGCTCCGGTGTAACCACTCAACATAAGTCCATCTTACCAATTTTCACTCAGGTGTTTCATTAACTTAGTTGTTTTCTTAGTTTTTGCAAAACATAGTTTTCAAACTTAATAAAAGAACATGTGGAATCCCAACCACAAATTCTATAGCACAACTAAGCAATCTACACTTATGGTGTTTATTCTAACAGGGTAATCAGGGGTATCCTAAATAGGAGATAGCAAGCATAACAATCTACACATGCATAATATTAAAAGAAAGGAAACACTACATGCATAGTAAAACCTTGGGAATTTTAAGAACAAGAGTGACACTTGCCTTAGAAATTTTCTGAAGATCGTACTTCTCTTAATCAACACACGTGGCTCTCCGTACAACTATAATATAGAAAGTAACACAACATAAACACACCATTCTAGACAACATAATCAAACAAGACAACAAAAGTGTTTTATTTGTTTTAGCTTAGTCTTGATTTGTCTTAATGATATATGGACAAGATTGTGGCATGAAGTTGGCTTGATATGGATGGAGAGAATGACTAAGTCAAGGACTTAAGGATTGATGGGGGTTTTCTAAATTGTTAAGAAGTGTCAAACACTTAGCAAAATAGTTTAAGGAGATTTCTTGGGCTTGGTTTGAGAAGTTGGATGAATAAATTCTAAGTGGTGAGGTTTGTCACTTTCATCTTCTTGACTTGGGCTCTCTTCTCTTGATATTCTTATTTTCCTTCATCTCCTTGTCTTCTCTTCAACATTCTTCTCCATGGTCTTGATATGGGAAAACTTCTATGCCATATTGTTGGATGGGGTAGTCAAACACTTAGAAGAATTTGGATATGATGGAGTTGATAGTTTTGCACTTGGGCAAGGATAGAGAGTAGATTTTTCACTAAGTCATGGTAGATTTGAATGGTTATTCGGACTTAGGATTATTCACACCATTTGCATAGTGGAGCAAAAATCAAATAGCAAAAAGTGCATGATAGGAATTAGGAATTTAATATTTGCAAGGTTCTTAAAAAACACAACTATAGCTTGCAAAAAGGATGAACTAATGGAGTTGTCTTTTGAATACGTGTAAAAAGTGTGTGAAGTGTTCTAGTGGGTTTTTAGTATCAAGGTAAGCAATTTTCCAAAAGGAATTATGCCTAAAATATTTATAGAATTAAATCTAGGGAGAAAATACTCAAATCCTCATTTGAATTTGAATACTTGATAAAATTGGTCCAAATAATTTGTGCAGTGGTTCTACTGGACAGAGGACAATAATATGATCCATATGCAAAAAGAATCAACTGAAAAGGATTTATAGATTTTGAACTATATCAAAAATACTCAAACTCTCATATTCAATTTTGAATATTTTGAAATAGTTGGAAAGTGAGATTTTATTTTAGAATTGTGCTCTACACAATTTTAGGAGTTCGGGGATATATTATTTGCAATTTTTTGATAAACAGAACAGAAGATATGAATTTCCAAGTTTTAAACTATTTTCTGTTTTTAAAACAAATTTTTGATCCGGGGTTAAAACAGGTGCTGACATGTGGCACACCCTGATTGGTTGATAATGGTTCGTCAGGATCGCTATTTGTGGCCTTTGGATTTAAGTGGAAATGGATAGTTCGGATCAGATCTGGGAGAGGTCCTCACGTAGGGTTCAGGGGGTCGCTGGAGATGGCGCGGGCGGCGGCGCTGTGCCCAGGTGGTTGCCGGCGATGGCTCTCTGGTGCTCTCCAGCAATGGGAAGATGGTCGACGAGGGGCGCCATGATGAGACAATGTCGAATCCATGGTCGATGCGCTCGATTACCTCCTGGCGCGATGCAGAGGAGTGGCTGGAGGGGCTTTGGTCATCGGGTGATTCGGGTGGTGATGGCCCTGCTCAAATACGGATGCAATCGACTGTCAATTCATATCGAGGGAATGCGCCAGAGCATGGGGAAGATAGGGGGACCAAAAAGAGGTGGCAGGGTCACCTGGGGGCATCGGAATCGACGATGCACGGCGACAGTGCTGCAGCTCACCGGTGATGAATTGCGACGGCCTGGCGGCACTTTAAGGGGGGAAAAGGAGTGAGGGGAGAGAGTGTCGGGGGGATGACCCCCGGTAGGGTCAAGAGACTAGAAAGATACAATGAATAAGGTTGACTTTATGTCGGTTGACCTAGATGGGGTCTGGCCGGAGTACAGGAGCGTCGGCCAGGCCGGCATATAAGTGTATCCCGGTGACAGTATAGATATGCCGGAATATCCGGGATACTTATTAAGGAGTGCCGGCATATGGATAGATATGCCAGCCTAACTTATTTCATGTGTTGTGCAGGAGCAGGGAGGCCGGATTACCCATCCATCATAGGACGATGGTTCGGCATATAAGTCCGGGATATGGCCAACGGTCATATCCGGATTACATAAGTCAACCAAGGCGTCACATCCCTGCAATCAAGGAGGAAGACATCTTAGCATGGAAGCAGTGCATGGTGACAGGGTGCACAGTGGAGGTTTACCTACCCTCACTGTGCACAAGTACAGCCCTTACCTCAGAGTGGTAAGGTCACAGTCCACGAAGTACAAGGTACAGCAAGGGTGAGTCCCATCGAGAGCAATCGGGGAGAAAGTCAAGGGTGAATGCCTTCGTCAGCTTGCCCTATTTGGAGTGTAGCTGGTGTCCCCTGGTCTCAGGTGACCGTTGTAACCCTGGCCACCACTATATAAGGTGGCACAGGGAGCCCTAGGAAGGGGGTGAGAGAGTGTTCCTACACTTAGCAGTTCATCTTCCTCCTCTAGCAGAGAGAGCTTGGAAGCGCCATTGTTGTATACTCCATCGATCCAAATATATATCCAGTAGAGCAGGAGTAGGGGTGTTATCTCCTTATGAGAGCCTCGAACCTGGGTAGACCTGTGTTTCTTTCTGTCGTGCTTTTCAGCTCATTCCCCTCTCCCGAATCCTCCAGCATCTAGTTCGGCCCCCATTTAAGCCATCCTATGGCATATGTTGTTTCACCACGACGACATTTGGCGCCCACCGTGGGGCATGTCGATATGCTGGGCGGAGTTTTTATTCGGACGGGGTCCATGATAGCAGCTTTGGGAGTGCGCGTGGTCTCTGGCCTCGTCCAGAGGCTAGGCTCGCTCAGTTTCATCAGTGACAACGCCGGATGTCTCGGCGGCTGGCCGTTCCCCAGGGATGGCCGGATCATGTCTTTTGGTTCCCACGAGGTGTATGTGGGGACTGAGAAAGTTTGCAGGGAAGAGGTACTGGTGGCGACGGATCCTCCGTCGCATCGGCTAGCTCGCGCTGGGCGTAACACTCGCTCAGTAGAGTCGGCCGAGGTAATGATGGCCGGCACATCAGTGCCACCGGCAGATGGTGCCGGCAAGGCAGCGACAGTAGCAGCGGATACTCCCCCGGAGCCGCCAAAGGCCAAGAGGTCGGCGCGTCCTCCATTGGAGCGTGTTGAGAACCTGGCCGATACTTCCGCCGTGCCGGCTAGGAGCCAGGTGCTTCTTCCCATCATCGATCGGCTTCTCGAGCCGGTGCGATCCGGCGATGATCCGGAGCAGACAAGGGAGGTCCTGGAGGGATCTCGCCAGGCCCTCGTCGACGAGGCCCTGGCCATGCACCAGGAGCGCGAACGGTTTAACCGGCAACTCCATGAGTATGAAGCAGCACATGGTTTTACTCCTGTGGTAACCCGGCCTAGCCGGATAGAAGAGGTTAGAACTAGAGGTAGAGACCTTAACACTGAGCTAGGTAAAGATGCTAGAGCTAAGAGTCATACTGCAACTAGCACTGTGCCTAAGGTAGTCTATAGCTCACCAGTGAAAAACCTTCGAGCAGCAGCAGAGGTAGCTAAAGACTTATCTAGTTTATCCGGCGAAGCACTGCGTGAGCAGCAAGCCCAACTTAACCATCTTTTGACTGAAGCTACCAAGCAGCAGGAGGCCTTCAAGAAGGCAAATCCAGGTGCCGGGGCATCCCATTATGTTGCGTCGGTAGGAGGTGCTGGCGCAAGGTCAAGGGAGGAAGCTTCTTCCCCGTATCCAAGCGCCCGGCGTGCTGGAAGTGTGACCTCTGGCCGCCGAGACAAGCAGATCCAGGTGTATGATCCGGCAATCGCCGAAAAGCAGGCGGTGGTGCAGAAGAGTGCCGGCTACACTAACAAGAATGTCGGCAGCCAGAAAGCCGGTCAGAATGTGCCGGCCGGGCATGGAGCTGCTTCGGCCGGTGGGGGCCAGAGTAACAGTGCAGCCCAGCGTCAGCAGCAGGGCGCCGGACATACGGTGCAGCAGCAAGGCACGGGTCAGCCGAGACACCGTGAAGATGATGGGAACTCCGCCCTTGCCAGGGCGGGATATCAGCAGCAGCACCAGCGAGGCCAGCAGTATCAGCAAGGCCAGCTGAATGAGCCATGTCAGCCGGAGCAGCAGCAACAAAAGATGATCGCGGGCCCAATTGCATCCCGGCTAGGACCTCGGTCCTTGGCAGCAAGTGATGCACGCTTCAAGCTGGATAGGATTCACCAATCAGAGTTGATAGAGAGGCAAGGAGCTCTGGGTCCTATGTGCTTTGGACCCCGGATTATGGGTGAGCCAGTACCTTACTACTTCCAGCTCGCGCGTGGCGCGAGGACATACAACGGCAGTACAAAGCCGGAAGATTGGTTGGAGGATTACTCCACCACAGTGAACATTGCCGGAGGAAACCTCAGATGGGTGGTATGATATGTGCCGCAAATGCTAGAAGGACCATCCAGGATATGTCTGAATAACCTGCCGGCCGGAAGTATCAACGGCTGGGTTGATTTCGAAGAGCAGTTTGTGTCGAACTTCACCAGTACATACAAGAGGCCTAACCGTCCGCAGCAGCTGGCCAACTGCCGGCAAGGAGTAAATGAGACCGACCGTGACTACCTGACCAGGTGGTGCACATTGCGCAATTCCTGCGAAGGAGTTGTGGAGCAGCAGGCCATCATGTGGTTCGCTCATGGGTGCCGGCATGGCACCATGTTGTGGCAAAAGCTTCAAAGGGAAATTCCGGCCACGCTGGCCGAGACAATCAAGATTGCCGATAGTTATGCTCTGGGAGATCCCATGCAGCCCACCCTTGATTCACAAGGACAGGGGCAGACCCAGGGGAACAACAACAACGCCGGGAGACCTGGGCAATACTATCGCTCTGATAACCGGAACAAGAGAAGAGATGAGAGGCCGGATTACCGGTATGGAACAGCACAAGTAGCAGCTGTGGAGGAAGAGCAAGAGGGCGCCGGCAGTAGCCAGCGTCCGAGATATGAGGGCAATCAGCAGCCTCAGCAGTAGCAGCAAGCGTAGCCCTTCCAGAAGAAGAATGTCTGGATCAACAAGAATGCCGGCGGCAGCGCCGGCCAGAAGAAGCAATGGCCGAAGTATATGGTGGGTCTGGCCATGGACAAGCCTTGTGTGTTTCACACGTTCCAGCCGGGTAAGCCGGCAAACCATTTGACAAGAAACTGTTCATGGCTGGACGACATATTAGCAGGTCGTGCAGGTCCCTGCGGACCGGCTAGACCATCTATCCCGGCAGCTCCATCGCTGTTGACAGGGGCAAATACAGTTGCAGTCCCGCCCAGGCCGGTTAATCCCGGGAATCAGAGCAATGCCGGAAATGCCGGCGTAAATCAAGTAGATCAGAACTACAACCCGGAGTACTATGCTGGAGGCCCAGCAGCGGGCCGGAATGAGTACAAGGAACATGATCAGAGCTACATGGTCTTTGAGACCAAAAGAACAGACAAGCAGAGCTTGTACCGGTGGTGTTTGGAGGTGAATGCCGTTATGTCGGCGGTCCCAAAGCTGATGTACTGGTATGGCCAGGCCATTGGCTGGGACAGGGCAGATCATCCCAGGATCATGCCAAACCCTGGTGGATATGCGCTAGTGATGGATCCGACATTTGTCGGGCCGGCTAATAACGTGAGGTTCAGCAAGGTCCTCATTGACAATGGGAGCAGCATCAATATCATGTACCGGGATACGATGCAGAAGCTAGGCATCAAGGAGAATATGCTGGAGCCAAGCAAGACCACATTCCACGGCATTGTGCTGGGACTTTCGTGTGCGACGATGGGCAAGATCCGGATGGATGTCATGTTTGGCAACCGGGATAACTGCAGGGTGGAGAACCTCATGTTTGAGGTGGTGGATCTGGAAAGCCCCTACCATGCTCTGCTCGGTAGGCCGGCACTGGCAAAGTTCATGGCCTCTACGCATGTTGCGTATCTAAAGATGAAGATACCGGGGCCCAAGGGAGTGATCACCATCGTTGGTGATTACAAGCGCTCGATGGCATGTGCAATAGTCGGATCAAATCTGGCCGAAACTCTGATCATTGCCGAAGAAAAGAAGAGGCTCAAGCGAACCGTGGAGATAGCGGAGACAGTCGTGGCCGGCAAATCTATGCCGGGCATGACAAACCCAGGTGGCAGTGCTTCTTTTCAAGTGGGCAAAGAAGTCAAAAAGGTACCTCTGGATGAGGTTTTCCCGGAGCGGCATGCCCTCATCGGGGCAGGTTTGGACCCCAAATAGGAAAGCGAGCTCATCAGCTTCCTCCGTGAGAATCGGGATATCTTTGCATGGTCTACTTCAGACCTGCAAGGTGTGCCGAGGGAGCTGGCTGAGCACGCACTGCATGTGAGACCGGATGCTAAGCCGGTGAAGCAACCGCTCCGGCGGAATGCAGGTGATAGAAGGAAAGCCATTTGGGACGAAGTGGCCAGGCTCCTGGCCTCCGGCTTTATCAAAGAAGTGCTTCATCCGGATTGGGTGTCTAATCCGGTTTTGGTGGAAAAGAAGAAGGTTGAGCCCGCCATAGTAAAAGTATGGCGGATGTGTGTCGATTACACCAACTTGAACAAGGCATGTTCGATGCCCAGGGAGCCGATGTTACTCTATATAGCGGCAACCAATAGAGTTGTCAGTGCAGTGGTGGTAGTAGAGCAAGAGGAAGGAGGCAAAACCGTGCAGCGGCCGGTATATTATTTGAGTGAAGTCCTTTCCACCTCAAAGCAAAACTACCACCACTATCAGGAGATGACATATGGTGTCTATATGGCGGCCAAGAAACTCAAGCATTACTTCCAAGAGCATCCAATTCGAGTAGTGGCCGAGGCCCCTATCTCGGAAATCATAAGTAACAAAGATGCCAGCGGCCGGATAGCAAAGTGGGCAATAGAGTTGTCACCATATACACCTCAGTATGATAAGAGGGATACAATCAAGTCCCAGGTGTTGGCTGATTTCTTCATTGATTGGGCCGAGATACAATATGAGCCACCATTGCCAGATGCAAATTATTGGAGGATGCATTTCGACGGTTCCAAGACAATACATGGCCTGGGTGCCGGCATAGTTCTCAGTTCACCCAAAAATGACCAGCTGAGATATGTTCTGCAGATTCATTTTGCAGCATCGAATAATGTGGCGGAGTATGAGGCACTTGTGCATGGCCTGAAGGTGTCTAAGGACATAGGCATTCGCCGGATCATGTGTTTCGGTGATTCTGACTTAGTGATTCAGCAGTGTTCCGGCATATGGGATGCGCATGATGCAAACATGGGATCCTACCATTTCCTGGTACAGCAGTTGAGCGGTTACTTTGAAGGTTGTGAGTTCCGGCATGTTCTCCGGGCTCAGAACGATGCAGCCGATACATTGTCCAAGCTGGGATCTTCCAGAGATTCAATCCCGCCCGGCATTTCGTTGGAGCATCTGAGGAAGCCGTCAATTAAGCCCTCGCCGGAATCATCATCCATTTACGTCCCGCCAAGCCCGGAGGATGCAGTTCCGATGGAGATAGATGCCGAAGTCAGGTCAGATAACCCGAGGACTGTTCTCTCAGTCCCGGGGACTGGGCCGACATATGCAGTGAGTGCAGTATTCCGGAGCAGAAATAAAGGCAAGGGTAAGATGTACCAAGAGGTTATGCCGGTATACCCGGGGACTGCTCCGGCATACCCGGGGACTGATCCCTCAGTCCCGGGGACTTTGCAGCCCATGGAGATCGATTATGTGTCGGTCAAAATAATGGAGATAGATCAGGCAGTATTCACTGTCAGGGAAGTGCCCTCATGGGCACGTCCTATCATGGATTTCTTGGTGGATGATCAAGTGACGGCGGATGAAGCCGAGGCACGCCGGGTTGTAAGGAGATCCAAAGGATATACCATCATAAACAAGGAAATATACAAAAGAAGTGTCACCGGAGTATTGCAGAGATGTGTCGAATCTGCAGAAGGCCTAGAGATGCTCCGGGAAATTCCTCAGGGGGAGTGTGGTCATCACGCTTCATCCAGAGCATTGGTGGCCAAGGTATTCCGGCATGGGTTTTACTGGTCGATGGCACTGCAAGATGCAGAAGACTTGGTCCGGAAGTGCAATGGATGTCAGAGATATGCTCACCAGATTCATCAGCCGGCGTCAGCATTAAAGACAATCCCGATAACCTGGCCCTTTGCTGTTTGGGGCCTGGATATGGTCGGGGCTTTTAAGCCGGCCAGGGGAAAGATGACCCATATCCTGGTCATGGTGGACAAATTCACCAAGTGGATTGAAGTAAAGCCCATAAGCAAGTGTGATGGTCACACAGCAGTGAAGTTCTTAAAGGATATAATTTTGAGATATGGTGTTCCTCATAGCATCATCACTGACAATGGGTCAAACTTTGCCCAAGGGCCATTTGCCAGATTTTGTGAGGAGGTGGGAATTCGGCTGGACGTTGTGTCGGTCGCTCACCCTTGTGCCAATGGCCAAGTAGAAATGTCAAATGGACTCATATTATCCGGCATAAAGCCCCGGCTGATGGAACCACTGGAGAAAACTCCGGGATGTTGGCTAGATGAATTGCCAGTGGTGCTTCGGAGTTTAAGGACAACTCCGAATAGGTCAATAGGCTATACACCATTTTTCCTTTCGTACGGAGCAGAAGCTGTGCTTCCAACAGATGTAATACATGATGCACCAAGAGTGGTGCTATATACTGAGGAAGAGGCTAAAGAAGCCAGGGAAAATGATGTTGATCTGCTGGAAGAAGCAAGAGAAATAACACTGTCAAGAACAGCAGTATATCAGCAGAACCTCAGACGCTATCATGCGCAGAAGGTAAATCCAAGGAGATTCCAAGAGGGAGATCTAGTACTCCAGCTAAGGCAAGGCACTAAAGGCCGACATAAGTTAACTCCTCCATGGGAGGGACCATTCATTGTGAGCAGAGCTCTGCACAATGATGCCTATTATCTTATAGATGCGCAGGCCCCCAAGAAGGACAAGGTGGACAGGTCCGGAGAAGAAACCCAGCGACCATGGAACATAGCCCTACTCCGTCCCTTTTACTCCTGAGCAGAATAATGTATGTATTTCCATATTTTGCTTTGTGTGCCGGCACTTTATGCCAGCACAAGACTAATGAGTGAAATGTCGGCATCCCGAGGAGGTTGGGCACTGCCTCCGAGATATATCGACACTTATTTTCAGTTTTTGTTTATATGCCGGTTGGTGTTTCCTGTGTCGGCCTAGTAGTGTGTCGGCACCAAAGGCCGCTCTTCGACTCAGCTGCTGTCCGAAACCCGGCTTCATGGCTAGCAAGAGTAGATGCCGGAGATTGTCCACACATGGAAAACGGCTAAGGAAATATAGAGCAAGCGAACCGACATTCATGTAATTGCTAAAGTTAAAACCTGAAATGTCGGATGATTTGGAGTCTAAGTTTCAAAGTTGAAGTACTGTATGTTTAATGAAGCAACCTTGAGACTCATAAGTCAAAAGCCAAAAGAGGTAGACAAGTAGCCAAGGTTGTGGAGTTAGGGAAACAGGAAAACAAACTTGGTGACTTAGCCAAAAGATGATCCGGCATTCGTAAACAAGCAAACCAAGTTAAAACTTGTTCAGGTAGCAAACCAAAGGAAATTAAACGTATATCTTACAATTGCACCCGGCATTCTGGGGATCTGATAAAACTTAAATATTTTGATGCTGCAAAGTCAAGGAGCAGCGGCAGAAGCAGAGCCGCCGGCTGGAGGAGCTGTAGCAGTGGAGATGTCGGCTTCAGGAGTGCCAGACCCAGCAGATGGAACAGAGCCATCACCTCCGCCCGGGATAGATCCCTGTTTCGGGGCATCAGTGCCGGCCTCTTTAGCTTCCTCCTCGTCTTGGCTGGAGTCCGAGCCCTCAGCATCAGCAGCATCCTTGGTGTCGTCCGCTATCTTCTTCGGCTCGCGGATGTCCCGGACAAAGGCCTTGGTATCGGCATAGTCCACATAGCTATGGGCTAATTCTTGCCGACGCCGGATATGTTCCAGATCCGTGGTCCAGATGGATCCCTCGCGCACAGTGCGCAAAGTCTCCAAGTCAGCTTTTTTGTACCAAGAGAGGAAGTAGCTGAGAGCTTCATCAGCTCCCACCCTTGCGCCGGAGTCCCGCCATTCTCAGAGGCGAACCTTCGAAAGCTGCAGATCATTGTCGAGGTTGACAGGATCAGTGGGTGTCCTTTGTCCCGGCCAGATGGCAGAATATGCCTCCTGGGCGCCAAGAAAAAGTTCTTCTGTGTATAAGGTCATGGCGTTCTTCCGGGATTGCAGGGCCAACAGCTGTTCCGACATGTCCCAATTGGCCGAGTCAACCGGAACACCCTGGTTCTCTCGATCCAACTGCAGAGCCCTCTCAACGTCTTCGACGGAAGCATGAAACATGTCTGAGAAATAGAAATAATGTTAGCAAAAGGAGTATATGTCGGCGTAAAGGTTATGCCGGAAAGGATCATGATATGACGGGCAGGATAAGGAAAAAGGATTTGAAGCTTACTGGCGAGGTCGGCATTGAGCTGTGCAACTGTAACTTCCCATTTCGTTGCCTGCTCCTTCAAGCTAGTCAGTTCAGCATGGGCGTTGGAGGCATCAGTCTCGGAGGTGACAAGCAACTCCTGGGCTTTCTTGAGTTGGCCCTCCCTCTGTTCCTTCTCCTCCAGAAGCTCAGCGATCCGGCCCTTCAACTGCTCAACCTCAACTTTGTGGGCGGCGTCCCGGTCATCCAACTGCTTGGCCACATCCACTGAGGGAGTATAGTCCTGGTGGCGAGCCTCCAGTGCAGCTTTCTCATCTGCAAGGATTTGAAGTTAAGAGAATGTCAAGATAGAAAACAATGGCAAGAGTTAGAGGATTTGAAGTACAAGTGGAGTAGCAAAGAATCAGCGATATCCGGCATACCAGTCAGCTCCTTCACCCTCTGAAGAAGCGCGGTGACTTGATCCTCAGCAGCAGCTACAGAATGCCGGCAAAGGATTATGTGTCGGCAAAAGAAATATTCCGAAGCAAAAAGAGGTAAGGTATCCGGCATAAAGGGGTATATCGGCTGAGCTTACCTTTCTGGCTCAGTTCCAGCCGGAGCTTGCTATGCGCGTCAGATAGCTTCCGGTGCTCGCACACCAAATCATGGAACATGTCGGCGCGGGCGTTATTCATGCGCTGCAAAAGAGACATGATTTGAAAGGTTATAAGAGAAGTCTAGCATATCAGTGCAATTGAAGATTGTACGAAGTGTTCATGATATTGAAGATCTAGCACAGGTGCTGCGCACCTATCCCGGCCCTCGGTGACTAGGATTTGAAGCTCGAATCAAGCTTACATCTCGGTCAAAAGGATTTGAAAGGTGCTTAAGATGATAGTTTGTTGAAGACCCGGTACAGGTGCTGCGCACCTATCCCGGCCCTCGGTGACTAGGATTTGAAGCTCGAATCGAGCTTACATCTCGGTCAAAAGGATTTGAAAGGTGCTTATGATGATAGTTTGTAGAAGACCCGGCACAGGTGCTGCGCACCTATCCCGGCCCTCGGTGACTAGGATTTAAAGCTCAGATCGAGCTTATATACCGGATGGTTAATTTGAAAAGAGCTAAGTGCAAAAGGTATTGGAAAATCCCGGCTGCCCGAATCCCGGACAGCCGACATTTTCGGGGACTGGGGATATGTATGTGTAGAAAAAAAAACTTACGTTGGTAGCGTCGGCTACGCGGTGAAGTCTTTGCTGGAGGCTGAGGAGCTCACAGGCAATGGGAATGGGCTTCGCGGCCAGGATATCAGATGGATTGCCAGTGGCTGAAGCTTCGGCAAGCTTCTTGCTCCTGGAGTCGGCAGTGTCCATACTGTCGGCGTCGTTCCACCTGGTGCAGTGCTCCTTAAGAGACCCAAGGCTATAGTCGCTTTTCGTCAGCAGCGAGACGCAGCCCTCAAGTTCTGGCGTGTCAAAGAAGCTGGGCCGGTAGCCGGGCCGGAATGCTGCCTTGCCAATATGCAGGGGCCGGGACTGTGTGCCAGACTTGGTCTCTTTGATCTGGAGGGTGCCGGACTTGACCGGGGCAGAGGTCTTGGCCGGGGCAGCAGGCTTGGCCGGGGCGGGAGCCTTCTCAGAGGTTGGAGTCATGGGCGCTGGTCATTCCGGCGCGGCGGGTGCGGCTTGTCCAGCAGAGGCAGGTTCCGGAGTGGTCCGGACTTTCGGCACTGCAGGGCCCTTACCATTGTTATCTATGCAGGCGCTCTTGTTGCTTGCGCCGGCGTCTTCAGTAGTGCCGGCGTCGCTGTTGGGCGCGCTGGAGTCTGGGGCAGTTTGCTGGGCTCCTGTGTCCATGTGGACATCAGAAGCCGAAGGTTCCTGTTGAGCTCCCGAGTCCATGTGGACGTCGGGGGCAGAGTAATCTTGTTCCGACGAAGGATCGTCCCTCGCCGGGGAGGTGGATTTATCAGGCGCAGGCGAAGATGCCGGCGCCGGGGAGGTCGTGTGACTTGCAGAAGGTATGTCGGGGGTGACAGTGGTCGCCGGCTTTTCAATGTTGGGGCTGGCGCTGGTGCTGGAAGCATGCTCCGGCGCAAGAGGAGCCCTGAAAGAGAAAAAATGCCAAGTTAATAATCAAAGCAAGAGATATGTCGGAGGCAACACAAAGAAAAGGAACTTACCCCGAGGCAACATGTCGTGGTTTCTTCGGGCGAGGCGCCGAAACCTTCTGCCTCTTCTGTGTCGGCTCCTGTTGGGGTTTGACCCCGCGCTTCTTGCCCGCGCGTACGCCGGCAGGGGGAGGTCCCTGGCTTAATGGCGTAGCGTCGATCACTTCATCGTCCGGAATAGCTGAGGACGGCATAGGATAAGCAAAAGGTGTGGGAGGAAAGGCATATGCAAGTGGCTTTGGGTCATAATACATCAGGATCTCCTCATCGGAATTATCCTCACTCCGGTCTTGAGTAGATCGCCGGGGTGAGGAGGCCTTACCCGTGGCAGCGGCAGCACGGGTGTTCCGGGGCAGCTTGTCCCAATGATCCGGATCTTCAACGTCCGCAGCGGTGCGGTTTGCCGCGATCTGGATCCGAGAGTTCTCCATACTCTGGAAGCTGAATTTCTGCATAAGGCACAGTAAATGGGTCAGAAGCAAGAAATATGCCGGTGCAAGGAGTATGTCGGATCAAGCAGTATAAGTATCTTATATATATATATTTACTAATTGGAGGCACCGTAGGAGGCTCCACATTAATCCTAGATGCTAAGAAATTTAGTCCATCGGATTAATAAATGATGCGGTTGGCTGCCATTGGATGAAAGCATGAATTCGTTCCCTCCCGTCGCACTCTTGCTGGTATCTCTTCGTTTCCACTGAAAAAAAAGATGGAAAAAAATCGAGCGTGAAGCTTCTCCTAGGTCTGGCGATGATAACATAGATTTTGGCATTCATCTAATCTTGGCCTGGCTCCGATCGATTCGGCCAGTGCATGGTAAGAAGCAGTCTTTTCCTGCCGGTCAGGCAGGGATACGTGAGTTTGATCCGGCAGTCAAGCATGCATGCGCTCCTTCAGATTGATTTGTTCCTGCCCACCCGTCTCCGGAGCATGTAGCTTCTCCTAGGTCTGGCCATGAAATCTTCATTTTTCAGGTAATTTAAGGCACCATGGTTCTTATCCAGGTTGGGATCCGATTAATTTTGCTAGCGCATGGTAAAGAAGCAGCATGTGCCTTCATGCGGCCTCTCCGCCGCGTCATGTATATTTTGCGCCTCCGACTTTCCATGGCTGCAAGGGAAGTATTTTAATGACAGTATTTTTCACGTCAAATTTGTGCCGCAATTTTCCGCAGCATTACCAGGCAAATAAGCACTATCTTCTCCATCTGCTGATTTGAAGTGGTAAAAGGTGAGACCACGCATTGTTACATGGACGATGTTACTCAACTCTATAATTCTCTTTTTTTATAAAAATAGTAAAACAATCATCTTATAATACTAGGGACATGAATATTCTGTATGTTTCTGTTTATTCCCTCTCACATCTTTTTTAGTAAATTTAATTGCAATACTTCAATACTCGATGCGCAAGGATTTTTTTGTCACTGTATTTTAATTTTTGCAGGGCACCATGTGCACGCGTATATAAAGAAAAATCAAGTTATTATGTTCAAATCTGTTACAAGAGAAGAATCAGTCAGTACGATTAATAAGTGTCAAGGTAAGTTGAATAAGTTATTCTTTTTTTCAAATAATCTAATAACACATCCAAATTGTTACGACTATTTTTCTGATCAAAGTGCAATGTAAGCATCACAGTGCTCACTGTGCAAACTGCAAAAATATTTACATTAATTGTTTACCATGTACCCAGTTATTATGTAGAACTTTGAGTCACTATTTTCTACACTTACGGAGATTTCTTTTGGTGTAATATTGTGGCAAAGTTTTCAAAAATCTGTATACCATGGACCGTTTGTACATTTGATCTTGCTACCTCAGAACTACTTTAGTAATGTAGAACTTACCAAATCAGCCAGTGCAATGCTTTCCAGTTTCAGTATTACAACTTTGTCAGCAACAACGTTCCCCGGTTCAAAATCTGCCATTTGTGCAGCTAGAAATCATATTTAAGATCCATAATATGACAATACACGTGGGAATACTCTGTTGCTTTTTGATGGAGACAGATTCTCTTCTGTTGTAAAAAGTTTTATAGTGCAAGATACATATATACATTAAGTTGGATAAGTCGAGGAGTTGGTCCTTTCATAAATTTCTGAATGTTAATTTTGTAATTAATTAACTTTTGACTCATTAGGCTTACTTGCACAATTTATCTAACAATAGACTTTCAATATATCGATAAAACCGTGCGGATGCACAGGTTGATGACTAGTGTCGGCAAATGACAATATCTCGGGCCATGCGTGATAAGTGTCTATATGCCGAACAAGAGAGTATGTATCGGCCAAAGTATTTACCGTAGGGGCGGGCCGATCCCGGCTGTATGGTTCAAGTCCCCAGGCAAAGGTGGCCTGAGAGGACTTGCAGACGTCCTTGATCCGCCGCAGAATATCGGCCGGAGTCAGCTCATGTGTAGAATGCCGGGTGGGGTCCATGGGCCCGCTCATCTGGCATATTTTATGTGACCGGCGCTGCAGAGGAGAGACGCGCCGGCTGATAAAGCATGCCACTAAATCTTGAGGGGTAAGGCCGGCATCCCGGAGCTCGCCCTTAACCCGGTGGAGAGCATTCACCGGCATCACGGAGTTCTTTGGGTTATAGGTCCAGTTCTTCATCGCCAAGGGTGGCTCGTCCACGAATGGCGGCAGGTTGAGAAGGTCGACGTCGGTGGTGTTCTTGACGTAGAAGAAGCTCTTCTGCCACTTCTTGCAAGATTCAAGCAGCTCCACCTTGGGGAAGTCCGAGCCCTTCCGGGACATGATGGTGGCCGCACCGCATAAGGTCATGGGGCGGTCCTTCTTCTCCTGGGCCATCTCCGGCGGGTCATCCTTACTCCGGGGCGGCTCTTGGATGACTTGCTTCCGTAGTTGGAAGTACTTCGCCCAGGCTTGGGAGAAGGGCTCTATGCCGGCGAAGCCTTCGCAAAATGCAGCAAAGGCGGAGAGGATCATCACCGCGTTCGCCGGGATATGGTGAGGCTGCAGGTCGTAGGTGTCGAGGAAGTCCCGGAAGAAGTCCGACACCGGCAGACCAAAACCCCGCTCGAAGTGGGCAATGAAGACAACTCGTTCGCCGGGTTCCGGTGCCGGCACAGTTTCTCCCGCCGGTAGCCGGCATGCAACACCCTCCGGGACTCTCCTGGTGGATGTGATCCAGGATATGTCGGCCGGGGTAACCTCCGACCCCTCCCAGCCGGAGCGTCCTTGGAGCCGGGCCGGGTTATCTTCCTCCGAGGCCGAGGTAGCCGTCATACTCGATGATGCCATCTTGATGGCCGGGATAGGGCGCGAGAGCCGGAGTCCCGTGGTGTTAGTCCTATCAATATCAGAGAAAAGAGGGAGGTTAGTCTCTCCGGCATACTACTCTCACCAAAGTTAGCAGAAAAAGAAGATCTATCAGCGCAGTTAAAACCGGAAACAAAGCATGGAAATAAGTTCCATGCAAGAACATCTGTGAGCCATAGAAGAACTTCTCTGGCAATGCTAATCGATGCAAGAAGATACTAGGAAGAGAAACTGCTAAAGATCTAAGCGCGCAGTGATACCGGTACTAGGCTGCGAAAAAGCATGAAAGAGGAAGAACAGAGGATGAACTCACCGAAGCTTGGCCGACGGCAATGGAGCAGCGGCGAGCGTGCAGAGGAAGATCCGATCTCTCAGCAATGTTGCAAAGAGAAGAGGCGGCGGCGGCGTCGTCGACGGGAATGTCGGGCGTCGTCGAGCGTCGGCGCCGGAGCGGAGGAGAACGGCGGCGGTGCTCCTTCGCTGTTCTTCGGTCCGGCGATGAAGCGCAAGAGTCAGAGGAGCGGAGGAAGAAGAAGGCACTGTGGGGGTAAAAAGAGTAAGTTTACCCCCACCCCCGTATTTATACCAAAGGACCAGGGTCATGGGGATCGTGGCGAGTGTTCCACTACCCCGACCGTTTCTGTGGGAGGTCGCCACGTGGCGGCACGGAGTGGGGCGGCGGTTACAGTAACCGAGCCACTAGGCAATGATGGCCTGCAGTAAAGGCGCTGTGAACCGTCACGTCTTATGACCGTTCATGACGGCAGGGCAGTTGCAAGTTTCGATGCAAACTATCAGACGTGGCTTCTCAAGAGAGTCTATTCAGTGTGCCGGTGTAACTGCCCGGGGAATACATCCTGTCCGGAATACCCCGGGACCGGCCGGATTAACTTGTGGAAAGGAAAGAAGAGCCGGCATATAGTGTGATCGCCGGTGTAAAATCACGCGCCGGGATATAACAAAAGAGGTATCATGTTAAACCTGCCAAGGCCCCTCAGTCAAGACTGGGGGACCTCGACAGCTTCAGGGACTAATGTCGGGGGGATGACCCCCGGTAGGGTCAAGAGACTAGAAAGATACAATGAATAAGGTTGACTTTATGTCGGTTGACCTAGATGGGGTCTGGCCGGAGTACAGGAGCGTCGGCCAGGCCGACATATAAGTGTATCCCGGTGACAGCATAGATATGCCGGAATATCCGGGATACTTATTAAGGAGTGCCGGCATATGGATAGATATGCCGGCCTAACTTATTTCATGTGTTGTGCAGGAGCAAGGAGGCCGGATTACCCGTCCATCATAGGATGATGGTCCGGCATATAAGTCCGGGATATGGCCAACGGTCATATCCGGATTACATAAGTCAACCAAGGTGTCACATCCCTGCAATCAAGGAGGAAGACATCTTAGCATGGAAGCAGTGCATGGTGACAGGGTGCACAGTGGAGGTTTACGTACCCTCACTGTGCACAAGTACATCCCTTACCTCAGAGTGGTAAGGTCACAGTCCACGAAGTACAAGGTACAGCAAGGGTGAGTCCCATCGAGAGCAATCGGGGAGAAAGTCAAGGGTGAATGCCTTCGTCAGCTTGCCCTATTTGGAGTGTAGCTGGTGTCCCCTGGTCTCAGGTCACCGTTGTAACCCTGGCCACCACTATATAAGGTGGCACAGGGAGCCCTAGGAAGGGGGTGAGAGAGTGTTCCTACACTTAGCAGTTCATCTTCCTCCTCTAGCAGAGAGAGCTTGGAAGCGCCATTGTTGTATACTCCATTGATGTCTACGTACTTCTATTCTTGTAGACACTTGTTGGGCCTCCAAGTGCAGAGGTTTGTAGAACAGCAGCAAGTTTCCCTTAAGTGGATCACCCAAGGTTTATCGAACTCAGGGAGGTTAGAGGTCAAAGCTATCCCTCTCAAGCAACCCTGCAATTACGATACAGAAAGTCTCTTGTGTCCCCAACACACCCAATACACTTGTCAGATGTATAGGTGCACTAGTTCGGCGAAGAGATAGTGAAATACAAGTGGTATAGATGATTATAAGTAGTAACTGTGGTGTGAAATAAATATCGCTGCGAGCAAACAAGTAATAAAATAGCAAGTAAACGGTATGCAAAGCTTGGAAACAAGGCCTAGGGATCATACTTTCACTAGTGGACACACTCCCAACAATATAACATGAATGAACAAGTAACTTCTCTTGCTAAGGTACTCTAAATTACTCTCCTATTGAATAACACTAATCATCGCGTAGTGGCTACAGAAGCACCCCTTAAAGTTCATCAAGTACTTGACAAACACCACTCATAGCGATAAACAAATCAGATCGCAACTCAAGATAGAAATCATTGCAACTTAAACCAAGTACTAACACGGTGCACACACTGTCAACTTTACACCATGAAAGGAGGAATAGATCACTCAATACTATCATAGCAATAATTATTCTCATAATCCACAAGGGATCACAATCATAGCCTAAACCAAGTACCACCATGATGCACGCACTGTCACCGTTACACCATAACAGGAGGAATAGATTACTTTAATAATATCACTAGAGTACACAAAATATCTGAATAATAACATGTACTTGTTCAACATGATACAAAGCTCACGATCACATAAAGATCACATCATGGGAGAGAGAGGTGAACCACATAGCTACCGGTAGAGCCCTCAGCCCCGGGGATGAACTACTCCCTCCTCATCATAGGAGACAGCAAGGTTGATGGAGATGGCGGTGAGGTCGATGGAGACGGCGGAGACGGCGATGGAGACCGATGGAGATGGCTCCGGGGGCACTTCCCCGTCCCGGCAGGGTGCCGGAACAGAGACTTCTGTCCCCCGAAATTCGTCGGTGGCGGCGGCGGAGCTACGGAACTCTTTCTGGAAATCTGATCGGGGGGTTAGGTTTTTCCGTCCCGAGGCTTCTTATAGGCGAAGGGGCGTCGCGAGAGGGCAGCCAGGGCCTCCTCACACATAGGTGGCGTGGCCAGGGCCTGGGCCGCGCCACCCCTGTGTGAGGGCAGGGCCTGGCCCCTCTCCGGCTCTCTTTCGGATGTCTGGATGCTCCCCGGAAAAATAAGACTTCTGGCTTTTGTTTCGTCCAATTCCGAGAATATTTCCTGTGTATCACTTCTGAAACACAAAACAGCAGAAAACAGGGAACTGGCACTGTGGCATCTTGTCAATAGGTTAGTTCCGGAAATCACATAAAAAACGCCACGAAGTGTAACGAAACAGTAGGCAAATGGTGTAAAAACAAGCATGGAGCATCAAAAATTATGGATACGTTTGAGACGTATCAGCATCCCCAAGCTTAACTCCTGCTCGTCCTCGAGTAGGTAAGTGATAACAAAAGAATAATTTTTGAGGTGACATGCACCTACACAATCTTGATCATATATGTAAGCATTGGTGAGCTGGGATCAATAGAACTTAAAACATGGGCATGAAGATATAATCATGACAATAAGAACTTAGCAACCATGTTGTAAACATGCAAATGAACACAAACAAAAGATCATGATAATGAAACAATGAAAGTCAAACGTGTGTTCAAATCATAAGGAAAAACATACAAATGGTTTTCAGCTTGTCCTTCAAAGAGAGCAAAACATAAATGCATAGGACACCTCAAAGTTTAAGAGGGCGACTAGATACAAATAATTTAAGAACAAGTGAAACCAACAATATGAGTCAATCAATGAACCTTGGGACAATGCATATCACACTAAGAATGACAACTATGCTCTCTTAATGGTGCATAAAGAAAGAAGGTGGTGACTCAACATAAAAGTAAAAGATAGGCCCTTCGCAGAGGGAAGCAGTGTTTGCAAGTTTTATAACCTTCAAAAATTATGGTACTTACCGGCTTTGAGCTCTCATTGCCCCCATCATAAGCATCTTGAATGGTTAAAGTTAATGCGAGAACAATTATGATGCATATGCTTGACAAATCATAAGTTGAAAACCTCGTGTCCCGTGAATACGAGTACCCAAACTATGCTAGTTTACTTAGAGTCCCAAGCAAGGCTCTTGTCATTGTAAGTATATGCATATCATTGAGAACCGCCAATGGGGTACCTCCGTGCCCGATGACATGGAACAAGCCCACACCAAAATGACAGGACAAGCAGACAATGAACACCTCGGCATCTCTTTTATTTGCTATATTGTTTAGCTTTTTATTGTGAGATGCGTCGTCGAATGTTCACCATGGGTATGCTGCAAATTTCCACCATGAATTATGCATGGCTTAGATTGGCGGCCCGGCGTTTCCCTAACACATATACAAACTCCATGATCCCTACAAGATTCCCAATTCATTTCCCATAGCGGGCATCCATAAACAAAAGATCACAATATCAACTCAAATAGAAGTGCAATGTTGAAAGCTTGCCCCATGACAGCATGGCTGGGCTAGTCTCCAACTTACAACTTGCAAGCATAACAACTCAGCATAAAAGACCACAATGTCAAATTTTTAAGAACAGGAAAAAGTAAAGTGTGCCTTCCGGTTCGTGAGAGCTTTACTGACCGAATTTCGCATAACACTGGTAAGAGTTTAATTTGAAGAGAATATAAAAGCAAGTCAAATTTACTTGGAATAGCAAATTGCTAGTAGGTATGTATAGTGGACACTTTGGAAAACTTTGTCTTTAAGGAGTTGGATGCACGAGTAGAGCTCATACTCAGTACAAGGCGAGGGCTAGCAAAAGACTGGGAGCGACCGACTAAGAGAGCAATAATGGCCATAATCATGCAAAGCGACAAAGCGACATTAAAAAAAAGCATACGATGGCATCAAAAGTCAAAAACTAAATGATCATGAAGGCTAATGGCGACTTTGGAAGAGTCTAACATGTGTGAGCATGCGCCAAGTCAACCCAAATAAAGCATCAAGGAGAAAACCAAAATAATGCTTCCATACAATAAAAATAACGCATGATTTTTTTCAAAGGCTCATTAAGCAATCTCAGTTATTTGAGACAAGTCATGCTACAGAAAAAACCACTAAGCATACTATCAAAAATACATCTAGCATGACATGAAAAAGCCTAAGCCGCAGTCTACACAAGCTCCTTCTTGTACCACTATTTTGCACAAAGCTTTTTCTCTTTTCCAACACCATTTGAAATTTTTAAAGATACCTCTTTTGATAAAAACCAATAAAGATCAGAGGCAAAAATACACCTTGATGAAAAGATATGACAAGATCTGAATGCAAATCAAGGCGAAAACGAAAACCAAAAGCAGTAGCAGAAAAAGAAGAACACCCGATGAAATTGTAAGAATGAAAAACGGAGTGTTCTTTGCAAATGAAAACGAGTTCATCTCCTCCAAAAGAAACATGATGTGATCTAACCATTTATTGCAGCAAACAAAACTAAACTAACTAAGAAAACTAAAACAACTGACGCTCCAAGAAAAACACATAGTGCATGAAGCAATAAAAATATAGTGTCTTGAAAGGTGACCTGATTTTTGCCGATGAAGAAGGGGTGCCTCGGGGGCATCCCCAAGCTTTGATGCTTGTACTTCTTGGATATTTCTTGGGGTGCTGGGCATCCCCAAGCTTGAGCTTTTGTCCATTCTTCAACTCATCTCATCATTCTCCAATCCCTACACTTGAAAACTTCCTTCATACAAAACTAAACACAATTCTATTAGCAACATTAGTGTAAATAAAATATATTCAACCTCTTTTAGCTTCAGGTTTCAACCCAAAACCACCATATATAAAGTATATACTACTGTAGCAACTTCCACAAGAGTTTCATGATCAAAAAGAACTCAAAAGAAAGCGATAAAGTGGCAAAAACAAATATTGGCAGAAATCTGTCAAAACTGAACAGCTGACAAAGGTCGAATTTTTGAGAGATTTTCTGTTGCTCAAATCAAAAAGTGTTCAATTAAGAAAAGTTTGGATATAACCTGGGGCATATGCACAAGAAATCGCAGGTCCAAAAGATAAACAGAGAATTTTCACGAATTTTTACGGTGCAGCACCGAAAACAGTTTCAGGACAGCAATAACCCCAAATCTTTACCTCACTCAAATTAGAGGCTTCTCTTGGCACAAAAACGAAATAACAAGATAAGGAGCGGTCATTACAGTAGTAATGACTTCCAAGACTTCAAATAAAAGAAAAAGTACTGAAAATTAAACATTGGGTTATCTCCCAAGAGTGCTTTTCTTTAACGCCTTTGAGCTAGGCGCAGTAATTTGCAAAGATGCTCATGTGGGCGCCATATAAGAGCTTGAGGCAAATGCACCATATAGGAACTTAAAGCAATAGAGAGCATCAAAAAGTAAGTATGGAACACATTTAAATCTAAACCACTTCCTATGAAAAATAGTCTTGTAAAGAGACAAGTCATGAAAGCGCAAAGCAAAAAGCATAGGAAGGCAAAACAAGTACAACTTCAAGAATTGCAACATAAAGAGGGGAAACTCAATATTGTTGAGATTCATCAAACCATGTTTCCCTCTCTCATAGTAACTTTCAGTAGCATCATGAATAGAATTAACAATGTAACTATCACATAAAGCATCCCTATCATGAGCCACATGCATAAAAGGATTAATACTCCCCACATGAACAATAGTGGTAGGAGCAGAATCAATAGAATAATTATTCTCATCACCATAATCATCAAAAATAGGAGGCATAATGCAATCATAACTAATTTTCTCCTCAAAAGTAGGTGAACTGAAAATATTATACTCATCATCACAAGCTAAAGAACTACTATGTCGCAAAGCATACTCATCAAACATATCATCATAAGAAGAAACATGGATAGCACTAATGGTACAACAATTATTAACCTTAGAATTGGTACCAAAAAGATTTTCAATATCAAAAGTAGAGTGCTTTTCCCAATCATGATCACTAACATAGGTAATAGGCATAGGAACATCATCCCAATCAGAATTATCATAATCTATAGCAGGATCATAACGCTTAGGGGAAGATACCGTGTCCTCTCGCCTTTTACTCCTCCTCTTCTTCTTCTTCTTCTTCTTCTTCTTCTTCTTACTCTTCTTACTCTCTCCTTTAGGAGGAAGAGACTTGAAGGGCATCTTCTCCACATATTCTTTAGGAGGGAAAGGCATCTTATCCACATATTCTTTAGGAGGGAAAGGCATCTTCTCCACATAATCTGGTTTGCTGACAGAAACAACAGAAGAAACTTTGGAGGATTCCTCCTCTCTATTAATAAGATCGAAACATCTATTAGTCCTATCATAGCTTGGCAAATCATCATGTTTAATAAGATTTTGAATGTAAGTATTTGCAAGGCAATCTTTAGCACAATAGAGAAGACAACCACGAAGGGTGCTACTAATATCAACCTCATTCATGTCTACCAAAGCAATCTTTCTAGATATCTCTTCACAATTCAAAAACAAAGTAAGCTCATCATACTGATTGGAAGTAATCTTATCATCACAATATAAATCTGCGGTACTCGTTCGATTAATTGGGCATTGAAAATTAAAGTGACCTTTTTCACCGCAAAATTCACAAAGAAAAGGATAAAGCTCACAAACCCATTCACCAAGCACATCTAGATCCTTGAGCCACATGCTGGTTTCTTCATTTGCGTGGGTGATGCAGTAATCTTCCTTTTTGTAACTCTGTTCACAAGGTCTATGTATTCCACAAAAATTAACATGCTTATAAGAAATAGTACTTTTAGAAGTTTGAGCATGTTTATTGCAATCATCAATAACAATATCACTTTCTATGCAAGTGTCCTTAAAAGGTTCATGATACACGTCCCCATTTCCTTTAGGAACATTCATACGGGAAGCAAAGGCTTTAAAGCAATCAACCATAATTTGAGGATCAAGACCATATTTAGCACTAAGCTCTTGAAAATCAGCAGTTTCAGCGAAAGACTTAATGCAATCAAACTCATAATTCATACCTGATCCTTTACCTTTGTCGCTATCCCAACTTTCAATATTGTTTTGAATTGTCTCAAGCAGACCCCACTTGGTGTCGACATCCTTGCTTGTGAAAGACCCATCAAAACATGCATCTAGATAGTCCTTGTAATATCCTGAAAGCCTTGCATAAAAATTATTAATAACAATATTACGGGGAAGATCATGAATAGGACATTTATGCATTAGTAACTTCAATCTTCCCCACGCTTGGGCAATGCTTTCTCCCTCGTGAGGCCAAAAATTATATATCTGATTACGATCTTTATGGATCTCACTTGGAGGATAGAATTTAGAATAAAAGAGAGGTACAATTTCCTCCCAGCCAATAGATGGACCATCTTCAAGCAGCCGATACCATTCCTCAGCTCTGCCTTTCAGTGACAAAGAGAATAACTTCTTCTTAACTTGGTTCATTGAAATACCTGCACACTGGAACAACTCGCTTAATTCATGTATAAAAAGCAAATGATCACCAGGATGGACAGTTCCATCTCCAAAATAGCAGTTATCCATAACACGCCTAACAATTTTCATAGGTATTTCAAAAGGATGAGGAGCACAAGCATCATTAGAAACATCACATATGGGAGATAAAATATCATCAGAGCAAACTTTCTCCACTAAAGCTAGGGGACTAAAAATATCATACTCAACAAAACCAGCTTCCCCAAGCTTAGACTTTTCTATAGCATTAGCATTAACAGTATTCAAAGCATTCGTACTAATAACATTGCTATGCGAAATAGGCTCCAAAGGATTTTCAATTTTCTCATCAAATCTAAACTCAGAAAAAAGACTAAAGAACTCTTTGTTTTCCATTAAGCTTAACTAGTGAAAATAAAAACAAGAAACAAAAAGATGTAACTGCAGAATCTAAAGGAAATAACTCCGAGCACTCACACAGGAGGATGCGAGTACCTTTTGCCTTACCTCCCCGGCAACGGCGCCAGAAAAGAGCTTGATGTCTACGTACTTCTATTCTTGTAGACACTTGTTGGGCCTCCAAGTGCAGAGGTTTGTAGAACAGCAGCAAGTTTCCCTTAAGTGGATCACCCAAGGTTTATCGAACTCAGGGAGGTTAGAGGTCAAAGCTATCCCTCTCAAGCAACCCTGCAATTACGATACAGAAAGTCTCTTGTGTCCCCAACACACCCAATACACTTGTCAGATGTATAGGTGCACTAGTTCGGCGAAGAGATAGTGAAATACAAGTGGTATAGATGATTATAAGTAGTAACTGTGGTGTGAAATAAATATCGCTGCGAGCAAACAAGTAATAAAATAGCAAGTAAAAGGTATGCAAAGCTTGGAAACAAGGCCTAGGGATCATACTTTCACTAGTGGACACACTCCCAACAATATAACATGAATGAACAAGTAACTTCTCTTGCTAAGGTACTCTAAATTACTCTCCTATTGAATAACACTAATCATCGCGTAGTGGCTACAGAAGCACCCCTTAAAGTTCATCAAGTACTTGACAAACACCACTCATAGCGATAAACAAATCAGATCGCAACTCAAGATAGAAATCATTGCAACTTAAACCAAGTACTAACACGGTGCACACACTGTCAACTTTACACCATGAAAGGAGGAATAGATCACTCAATACTATCATAGCAATAATTATTCTCATAATCCACAAGGGATCACAATCATAGCCTAAACAAGTACCACCATGATGCACGCACTGTCACCATTACACCATAACAGGAGGAATAGATTACTTTAATAATATCACTAGAGTACACAAAATATCTGAATAATAACATGTACTTGTTCAACATGATACAAAGCTCACGATCACATAAAGATCACATCATGGGAGAGAGAGGTGAACCACATAGCTACCGGTAGAGCCCTCAGCCCCGGGGATGAACTACTCCCTCCTCATCATAGGAGACAGCAAGGTTGATGGAGATGGCGGTGAGGTCGATGGAGACGGCGGAGACGGTGATGGAGACCGATGGAGATGGCTCCGGGGGCACTTCCCCGTCCCGGCAGGGTGCCGGAACAGAGACTTCTGTCCCCCGAAATTCGTCGGTGGCGGCGGCGGAGCTACGGAACTCTTTCTGGAAATCTGATCGGGGGGTTAGGTTTTTCCGTCCCGAGGCTTCTTATAGGCGAAGGGGCGTCGCGAGAGGGCAGCCAGGGCCTCCTCACACATAGGTGGCACGGCCAGGGCCTGGGCCGCGCCACCCCTGTGTGAGGGCAGGGCCTGGCCCCTCTCCGGCTCTCTTTCGGATGTCTGGATGCTCCCCGGAAAAATAAGACTTCTGGCTTTTGTTTCGTCCAATTCCGAGAATATTTCCTGTGTATCACTTCTGAAACACAAAACAGCAGAAAACAGGGAACTGGCACTGTGGCATCTTGTCAATAGGTTAGTTCCGGAAATCACATAAAAAACGCCACGAAGTGTAACGAAACAGTAGGCAAATGGTGTAAAAACAAGCATGGAGCATCAAAAATTATGGATACGTTTGAGACGTATCATCCATCGATCCAAATATATATCCAGTAGAGCAGGAGTAGGGGTGTTATATCCTTACGAGAGCCCCGAACCTGGGTAGACCTGTGTTCCTTTCTGTCATGCTTTTCAGCTCGTTCCCCTCTCCCGAATCCTCCAGCATCTAGTTCGGCCCCCATTTAAGCCATCCCATGGCATATGTTGTTTCACCACGACGATAGAGAGGACGACGGGGCGCATCTTATAGGCACGTCGGGGTGCTTAATCTAGCAGGGTATTATGAGGAATTGAAGAGGGGAGGTATTCACGCGCGCAGGCTCGGTCACAGTGGAAATTTTGCCGGAGGAAGAAGAAACCTGACTGGTGGGTCCTGCTGTCACTGAGGGGAAGAGGGAAACGGCGTATCAATTCGGGATACCCGGGTGGGCCGCGGGCTGACTTCTGTTTTGGGCCAGAAAGGTTTCCCTAGGCCTTTTTCTATTTTTCCTTCTTTTCTTCTTTTCTTTTCTGCTTTCTTATTTCCTTCATATCTTTTCCAAATTTGGCCCAAATTGAATCAAACCAATTTGTAAAATTTCCTAGAATTCAACACAACATTCTAGAACAGTAAGAAAACAAGTTTTCAGAACAAAGTAAGATTTTTAAGAAAACTTTATAACTTGGTTTAAAGGGCTTTATTGCATAAGGTCAAATAAAATTAGGGCTTTCAAAATAATTCATTTTAAAACCAGAGAATAAAATCAAGAAAGAATTTTATTTTCAAGTAAGTTTTTAGTAATGCAAACTCCATTTAATGTAAATCATTTGTATAGATTTCCTTTGCAAACAAGCTTGCATAGGTTTGATTAGATACAAAATAGTATTTTGAATTCTTATTTTCTCAAATAAGTTCTTCAAGGAATAATAATAGAAAGTTTGAAATGGTTTTCCTAATAAAGCTTTTAAAACAAAAAGTTTTAATTCCTTGTGAAATTTCAATCAATTCAAACATACATGGTTTCTATTTTATTTATTTTTCACATTTCAAAATTTTGGGATGTGACAGACTACCACCCTTAAAAGAAATCTCGTCCCGAGATTTGGAGAGGTTAGAAAGAAAGATGGGTTTGGGATACTAGGTGGGCTACCACCCTTAAAAGAAACCTTTGTAGGTAGTCTAGGTCTTTGGGTTCAGACGGGGTACACCTTGGTTTTGACTTGGCACTGGGTGATCTTTTAAACCCATAGTTAGTTTCTATTCTTCATTTACAATAGGTGGGTGTCTATTCACATACTATAGCATCCACTCTTCCTCAAGATGGCTTGAGTATAACTTTCCTCCATTGTAGTGCTTCAATCCAACAAGGTCATTTGTTGAACTACCTTGGACACTGAAGAGTCACTCTTTGGGTCAATCAGAAGACCAAGTCAAGATGTTCTCATAGCTTCATTTCATACCCTTATTTGACCTTCATAGACTTTCCATCTTAGGATTGAAACTTCTTGTTCACCACTGTTGGATATGTCTGAACTCTTAGGGTCATCTTCCATTGCAAGTCATCTTCAACGGTAAGCTTGTGGTTCATCCTCACCATATTCCTACGTTCAGCAACACTTGCCTATTATGAGGGTATAATATCCTATCCTCCTAAGGTTTTAGGCTTATCAACGTCGCCTCTCTTGTAGGTATGTCACTTAAGATTTACCATCCCTCATAACAAGAGCACACAATATGAGTGATCATCATGGGGGCCAATCCATGTCGCACCCAATCATTTCCTTGTATTTGGTTTGGTGCATCTCACATTCTAACTCTTGGTCTCCTCACTAGTTTTGACCAAAGATTCTATGGATATTGAATCCATGTTTCAATTCATGTTAAGAACTTTAGAAAACAAATCTATCGATCCTTAGCTAGTGGTTTGTGTAAAAAATCCTATATGGTATTATCTCACAAGTAGTAGAATCCTTCAATGATCTTTTCCTTGGCAAAATCTACTTTCCATACAACCTCATCTTATGGGCATTAACAACATTACTAGAGCAAGATTTGCATAAAAGATTGATTTGAAAAGATACATGAAGATTTTCATTCCACCTTATTACAGCATGAGAGTACTACCCACACCACATAGTCTCTTATTTCACTCCTTACATATTCTTATGACATTTATTCCAAAATAGCAGCTGCATATGACATCTTCTACGTTGGTTGCTCTTCAATGTGTCACCATATCCCACTATAGTGTGTCATCCTTCAGTTGTCCTTGTTTACTACCGCTCTGACTTCTCAGGACACTTATTTGCATAATGTCCTTTGTCACCACATTTGTAACAAGTGACAAGGCTGAAATCTTTTCCACCATACTTTTCTGGACAATTTATAGCATAATGTCCAGACTCGCGATGGTTGAAACAAATATCTTGAGCACGATCCTTCGTTTGCCCCCCATTGATTACATAACCCCTTTTTCACTATCTTTGCATTTCTCCTTATCTGGGCAGTCCCATGAATAGTGTTGACGAGGGAATGCCCTTCGGGTACTCGCAGATTAGTATACCAGGCCCGGCCCATTAAGGAGGTGAAGAACTACAAGGACTCAAAGATGACTTGGAGATGAAGAAGGAAGGTTCTAATCTGTATTCGACTAGGATACTTGTAAACTCTTGCCCGGTTGCATATATAAAGCCAGGCAGGGGCGCCCCTAGAGAGATATCTGAGACAAGTTACATAGACATCGAATATCATAGACAAGCAATATCTCGACTAGACAAGATAGATAGACATAGACTAGATACAATATTCCGCCCACGGCGGCACCATGTAAACACCATTGTGATTATCTACTAGATTGCTAGCAGGATGTAGCGATCCTCCACCGTAGGGACGTGAACCTGGGTACGTCGTGTACCAATCTCGATCCCGGAATCTCTAGTCGTTGCTCTTCCCTCGATCCTAAGTCCTTTATCTAGGACATTTGTCGAGTTAACCCTCGTCAATTGGCGCCGACCGTGGGGATCGCGGCGACTGGATTTTGTTATCTGGGCGGGATCCTTCAACTTTTCCATCGGCAATATCAGCAAATTTTTTCTACATCGTCAAGATCAACAAGTTTTGTGGACAACAGCATCAGCCAGCTCATCATCTTCAATACCCAGATTGCATCAGGCTGGGGCGTCGTAATCTTCCATGGCGGGATCAATATCGGGTTCTTCATCGTGTTTGGCTCCCTAGCAGAGTATTCCAAAGATCGTGAAGTAGTGGGTTCAACATCGATGTTGCCCGTGATCCAGCGATCAGAGAAGCGGATTGGGTGATATCCCACGATTACGATCAGCCAAATCGTGCTTAACGTCTTGTTGCTGGCTACCGGATCCGACTAAAAGTCATGCAGCAAGTTCCGAGAAAAAATCAACAAGCGACAGGTCAGGGCACAAGGTCTGGGTCAGGCGACAGCCCGTAGGCGTTGGATGGTAGCAGCGAAGTCGAAACAATGAGATCTAATCAGAAAGCTCTACCTTCTGGGTGATCCCTTGTGCTACTCACGTATTAATGGATGATACGCTCAAATCTGTGTGCAAATATGTCGAGAAAAAGTAAGTATCGCCATGCGAAGATCTGCAGGACTACTTTATGTAAATTTTGGTAGTGCTCCTTCGGATCCCTCAAGCAGTCGGAAAAAAAGAGAGAGCAAATCAAGATCAGACGATCAGCCATCAAGACCTACATCGATCATATCATCCGGCGGCAGTAAGCAATTGGACCATATCGCGGCAAGAACACCAGCTCATCACTACTACTTCACCTCTAAGTCAAATCAGATTAGTACTCGGAACAAGAGAGCAATATTGGAAGGCGAATTCAAGGAACTACTTGTGTACGGCGATGAAGAAAAAAGAAATCAGCAAAAAGCCAAGATCCTAGCGGCCCCGGAGAAAAATAGTTTGACTACTTCGTCTTCAACATCGTTGACTACATCTGCGTCAACTGCGGCTTGTTACGGTCGGGGGCTCGTCATCGCACACTCGCGCAAACTATCGGCAACGCTCGGGGGCTCGACATCAACTCGCCCCGGAGTGCAGAAGCTCATACTCAAGACCTGCGATTTCGTCAACATCAGCAACGCGGCAATCCCACTAGCGCTCGGGGGCTCGACAACAACTTTGCCTCCGATCGTGATTGTGATTCTACGACAACAACTCGACTACCTCATCATCGACTACACCACACCGACGACCCTGCACCGATAAAAGCTAAGTTCTCCGCTTCCAAGAAGTCGATTATTATTTAATTTCGTCGCACCCAACACTTGGGGGCTCCGCTATGAACAATCATCTTGCATATCATTGACTTCAAAAAAATTGTGAAAGCCCTAGTAGCTAGCTGGCGTTCCTTGTCGAATACTTGTCAATTTAGTTTACAGTGGCATGAAACTCGACTAACGGTTGGCAAGGCCAAAATCTTGGGCGTCAGGTTAACGAAAAGGCTTAGCAAGTATCTTGAAATTCAAATGCGACACACGCATCGATTTACGTCTGACCTGAGTAGCTGATCGAGCCGTGAAGTGCATCAGGCTAACGAAAGGGTCTTACGTACGACCAACAAAATTGCACAAAAAATATCGAGTTTTTATTTTACATACTCCATCATCGTCATTACAATATGCAAACGCAATATTTTTTCGAGAGACAAAGTATTTCACAATTATTAATATTTTCTGCAGGAGTCGACAAAATAATCAAGTCCTTCAACAGGAGCCGAACTTCTTCGAGTAGTATAACTTGAGTTTATGCCCGGCTACAAATACCCGAACATAGACTCGGGGGCTACTCCCATCAGGAGCGCTGGCCGCGCACCTGATAGAAAAATAATTTCGAGAAGAATTCGACAAGAAGAGAAGAAGAAGACTATTGGAGCCTATGATCGACTACAAGTATCCGACAATAGCCTCGGGGGCTACTCCCATCGGGAGCGCTGGGCGCGCACCCAACGATGTTTTTTCATGAATATTATAGATATGAAGGCGAGAGAAGCTTCAGGAATCGTCATTACTCCTATCGGGAGGAAGTTTTTATGGTTGTATAACCTGAATATTTTTAGTCAAAATTTGACTGCGACATGTGATTCTCGAGTTGTGTTATCGTAATGAAACTCGAATACCGTGACTTGTCACGAAGGTAAGACCCTGGGATCCGTCCTGTGTGGCCTGGTATACGCACATGGATGCGCTCTGCTGGTATGTATCCGTGTCTACGACGCGAAGAAAATCCTGGTGGACGCACTGGGTACCCTGAGAACCACTGGGATTCAATCTTTGTAAGTCCTAAATGCGGCAAAAGAATGGGTTT
Organism: Dactylis glomerata; assembly: GCA_007115705.1. Lineage (NCBI taxonomy): Eukaryota > Viridiplantae > Streptophyta > Magnoliopsida > Poales > Poaceae > Dactylis > Dactylis glomerata. Next base: position 3,726,358 of record QXEO01000222.1, read on the forward strand.
GACCGGTATCCCGAATTCAAGTCCAAGGGGATTGAATTTGAAGTAGGTAACAAGTATCTGTTCTGGCAGTTAACTGACCTCTTGATCCATCAGAGTTGTCAGGCTTGTTCATCAAAACCCCTTGTGAGACATTATAAAAAAAGATAAGTCGAAAGACCAAGTCGAAGATTTGAAGATCTGAAGAATTCAAATATTGATCAAGTCGAAAAATTTCGAGAAGAATGAGGAAGAAAATTTTGAGTCCATGGACTAACATTTCACTCCCATCGGGAGAACGTATTCAAGAATCCCAAGATTTCAGGAAGTCGAAGAATTGAAGTCGAAAATTGAAGAAATCGAAGATTGAAGAAGTCAAAGATTGAAGTTTTGAGACTCAACCCGAGTCTGCAACTCGAATTGAGTCTCGGGGGCTACTGACAAGGGAATGCCCTTCGGGTACTCGCAGATTAGTATACCGGGCCCGGCCCATTAAGGAGGTGAAGAACTACAAGGACTCAAAGATGACTTGGAGACGAAGAAGGAAGGTTCTAATCTTTATTCGACTAGGATCCTTGTAAACTCTTGCCCGGTTGCATATATAAAGCCAGGCAGGGGCGCCCCTAGAGAGATATCTGAGACAAGTTACATAGACATCGAATATCATAGACAAGCAATATCTCGACTAGACAAGATAGATAGACATAGACTAGATACAATATTCCGCCCACGGCGGCACCATGTAAACACCATTGTGATTATCTACTAGATTGCTAGCAGGATGTAGCGATCCTCCACCGTGGGGACGTGAACCTGGGTACGTCGTGTGCCAATCTCGATCCCGGAATCTCTAGTCGTTGCTCTTCCCTCGATCCTAAGTCCTTTATCTAGGACATTTGTCGAGTTAACCCTCGTCAAGTGTCCTAACCTTTTACATTCACGGCCTCCACTTGGCTGATATCTTTCTTCTTCTTTGGCTTCACCAGGGCTATAAGATCTTCCAATTCTTGCTTCTCATACTCCATTATGATTGAGGGAAACCTTTCTCTCTTCTTATGGTTATCTTTGGTTACTTGTAGTCTTCCGGTCGGGTTGTTTCTCTTGGTGATGACAAAATATTTCGCCTCCTTAGGCTCGAATTTAGCACCTGCTTTCCCGAGTGAGTGATGTATCTTCTGCTTGACTTGTTGATTCACTTTATCCACCATAGCGTTGAGATGAAATTCTGCGAGGACGTGATTTGTTCCTTCACACAAAAGACACGTAACCTTTGACAAGCGACATTCTCCATTACAGTGATCTCTTTCACAACTATGGCACTACTCCTCACAATCCTTAGATATATGTCCTATATCTCCATAGAGTTTGCAAGCTTGGTTTCTTGTCACAACATGTTCTTCCGGCTTGTCATTGCTAGGTCACTTGGTGAGCAAGTATCTTGAAATTCAAATGCGACACACGCATCGATTTACGTCTGACCTGAGTAGCTGATCGAGCCGTGAAGTACATCAGGCTAACGAAAGGGTCTTACGTACGACCAACAAAATTGCACAAAAAATATGGAGTTTTTATTTTACATACTCCATCATCGTCATTACAATATGCAAACGCAATATTTTTTCGAGAGACAAAGTATTTCACAATTATTAATATTTTCTGCAGGAGTCGACAAAATAATCAAGTCCTTCAACAGGAGCCGAACTTCTTCGAGTAGTATAACTTGAGTCTATGCCCGGCTACAAATACCCGAACATAGACTCGGGGGCTACTCCCATCAGGAGCGCTGGCCGCGCACCTGATAGAAAAATAATTTCGAGAAGAATTTGACAAGAAGAGAAGAAGAAGACTATTGGAGCCTATGATCGACTACAAGTATCCGACCATAGCCTCGGGGGCTACTCCCATTGGGAGCGCTGGGCGCGCACCCGACGATGTTTTTTCATGAATATTATAGATATGAAGGTGAGAGAAGCTTCAGGAATCGTCATTACTCCTATCGGGAGCAAGTTTTTATGGTTGTATAACCCGAATATTTTTAGTCAAAATTTGACTGCGACATGTGATTCTCGAGTTGTGTTATCGTAACGAAACTCGAATGCCGTGACTTGTCACGAAGGTAAGACCCCGGGATCCGTCCTGTGTGGCCTGGTATACGCACATGGATGCGCTCTGCTGGTATGTATCTGTGTCTACGACGCGAAGAAAATCCTGGTGGACGCACTAGGTACCCTGAGAACCACTGGGATTCATTCTTTGTAAGTCCTAAATGCGGCAAAAGAATGGGTTTGACCGGTATCCCGAATTCAAGTCCAAGGGGATTGAATTTGAAGTAGGTAACAAGTATCTGTTCCGGCAGTTAACTGACCTCTTGATCCATCAGAGTTGTCAGGCTTGTTCATCAAAACCCCTTGCGAGACATTATAAAAAAAGATAAGTCGAAAGACCAAGTCGAAGATTTGAAGATCTGAAGAATTCAAATATTGATCAAGTCGAAAAATTTCGAGAAGAATGAGGAAGAAAATTTCGAGTCCATGGACTCAACATTTCACTCCCATCGGGAGAACGTATTCAAGAATCCGAAGATTTCAGGAAGTCCAAGAATTGAAGTCGAAAATTGAAGAAATCAAAGATTGAAGAAGTCAAAGATTGAAGTTTTGAGACTCAACCCGAGTCTGCAACTCGAATTGAGTCTCGGGGGCTACTGACGAGGGAATGCCCTTCGGGTACTCGCAGATTAGTATACCAGGCCCGGCCCATTAAGGAGGTGAAGAACTACAGGGACTCAAAGATGACTTGGAGACGAAGAAGGAAGGTTCTAATCTTTATTCGACTAGGATCCTTGTAAACTCTTGCCCGGTTGCATATATAAAGCCAGGCAGGGGCGCCCCTAGAGAGATATCTGAGACAAGTTACGTAGACATCGAATATCATAGACAAGCAATATCTCGACTAGACAAGATAGATAGACATAGACTAGATACAATATTCCGCCCACGGCAGCACCATGTAAACACCATTGTGATTATCTACTAGATTGCTAGCAGGATGTAGCGATCCTCCACCGTGGGGACGTGAACCTGGGTACGTCGTGTGCCAATCTCGATCCCGGAATCTCTAGTCGTTGCTCTTCCCTCGATCCTAAGTCCTTTATCTAGGACATTTGTGGAGTTAACCCTCGTCAAGTGTCCTAACCTTTTACATTCACGGCCTCCACTTGGCTGATATCTTTCTTCTTCTTTGGCTTCACCAGGGCTATAAGATCTTCCAATTCTTGCTTCTCATACTCCATTATGATTGAGGGAAACCTTTCTCTCTTCTTATGGTTATCTTTGGTTACTTGTAGTCTTCCGCTCGGGTTGTTTCTCTTGGTGATGACAAAATGTTTCGCCTCCTTAGGCTCGAATTTAGCACCTGCTTTCTCGAGTGAGTGATGTATCTTCTGCTTGACTTGTTGATTCACTTTATCCACCATAGCGTTGAGATGAAATTCTGTGAGGACGTGATTTGTTCCTTCACACAAAAGACACATAACCGTTGACAAGCGACATTCTCCATTACAATGATCTCTTCCACAACTATGGCACTACTCCTCACAATCCTTAGATATATGTCCTATATCTCCATAGAGTTTGCAAGCTTGGTTTCTTGTCACAACATGTTCTTCCGGCTTGTCATTGCTAGGGTCACTTGGTGATACGTTGTTGTTGTTGTTGTTGTTGTTGTTGTTGTTGTTGTTGTTGTTGTTGTTGCTGTTGTTGTTGTTGCTGTTGTTGTTGTTGTTGCTGTTGCTGTTGCTGTTGCTGTTGCTGTTGCTGTTGCTGTTGCTGTTGCTGTTGCTGTTGCTGTTGCTGTTGCTGTTGCTGTTGCTGTTGCTGTTGCTGTTGCTGTTGCTGTTGCTGTTGCTGTTGCTGTTGCTGTTGCTGCTGTTGCTGTTGCTGTTGTTGTTGTTGTTGTTGTTGTTGTTGTTGTTGTTGTTGTTGTTGTTGTTAGTCATGATCCGAGACGCCATTTGCACAATGTGAGTATGTGAATCTAGCAGTTGCTGCACTCCTGGGGGTAACTCATTGCTCTTGCTGCTGATCATATTTTGGGTTACCACTTGAGTCAACTGGGTATGCGTCTCTATCATCCTCTGCATCACTAAGTCCATCTGAGAGTTGTTGAGGCTGCTCTGGCTTTGATGATGCATCTGTTAAAGTTTTTGGGTAGGGTTTAGGTTTTTAACATGGAGAAGAATATAGTGAAAAACTCTAAAGAATGTTCCTACCAGTTAGCAACAATTCAAGGCAAATCACCTTACAATCAATAAACATTCAACAAATATTCAACTCATTAAGCAATCAGGTTTTAATACAAACGAAAGGTACGATCATTCCACAAGTCAGTATGATCATAAACATTTATTACAACATTGTCGCTTATTAAAAGTCATAAATGGAGGTCCAACTAAAAGTTCTTGGTTTCCTTCAGTGCAGTAGTATCCTCCTTTTCTTCTTTGAGGTCCTTCTCTCTGAGTGGGGCAAGTAGCTCATCGTTTGCAAAACAGTTCGTTGGTCCTATTGTTATCAAGATCCTTCATAAGAATTTCTAAGTCCTAGAACTATTGGTGCTTAGACCCTTTTCTTCTGGACTCCTTCAATTTGCTTTCTTTGATGATAGGGGTGGGTGGATCTTGAAGTCCTTTGAGGTGTTGAAGTTGAAGCTCTTATTCTTTGAGTCAAAATGAATAAGGGGAGAGTTTATGAGATAATGAGTGTGTGAATTTTAACTTACAAAAACAACTCCTATATTTCTAAGGGGTCATTGTCCAATCCTAGGGTCACGAACCTAAGGGCAACACAATGCTCTGATACCATCTGTAGTGACCTCACCTTTAAAGATGATGATCCTTGTGCTTTTCAGTGCTAGTCCCTAGATCAACGCTAGCACACGCAGTTTAAGATGTAATATCAAGAAACAAGGTCATTTTATTACATCGCATAATCCAGCAATTACATAAAGAAACTTTACAATGCTCATAGCATAGAGCTTTTAGAGTTTACAACGAAATCAAAATATAGCATGGAGTCCTTCTTCTTCATGTGCCACTGGCGAACATGCTGCGGATAGACTCGTAACCCTATCGTACCTTTCTTATCATCAAAACCTGCAACATGAAATGTTGCATCCACAAGGGTCAATACATTTGAATTGTATTGGCAAGATGTCACTTTTGGTGGACACAAATGGAACCTAACACTTAAATAAATATTTGGCTAAGTGGAGTGATACGTCTCCAACGTATCTATAATTTTTGATGCTCTATGCTTATTTTTACACCATTTGCCTATTGTTTCGTTACACTTCGTGGCACTTTTATGCATTTTCCGGAACTAACCTATTAACAAGATGCCACAGTGCCAGTTCCCTGTTTTCTGCTGTTTTGTGTTTCAGAAGTGATACACAGGAAATATTCTCGGAATTGGACGAAACAAAAGCCAGAAGTCTTATTTTTCCCGGGAGCATCCAGACATCCGAAGAGAGGAAGGAGAGGGGCCACAGGCCGCCCTCACACAGGGCTGGCACAGCCCAGGCCCTGGCCGCGCCGCCCCTGTGTGAGGAGCCTCTGGCTGCCCTCGGACATCGCCCCTTCGCCTATATAAAGCCTCAGGACGGAAAACCCTAAGGGGGTCGGCAATTTTCCAGAAAGAGTTCCACAGTTCCGCCGCCGCCACTGACGAATTTTGAGGGACAGAAGTCTCTATTCCGGCACCCTGCCAGGACGGGGAAGTGCCCCCGGAGCCATCTTCATCGGTCTCCATCGCCGTCTCCGCCGTCTCCATCGACCTCACCGCCATCTCCATCAACCTTGCTGTCTCCTATGATGAGGAGGGAGTAGTTCATCCCCGGGGCTAAGGGCTCTACCGGTAGCTATGTGGTTCACCTCTCTCTCCCATGATGTGATCTTTATGTGATCGTGAGCTTTGTATCATGTTGAACAAGTAGATGTTATTATTCAGATATTATGCTACTCCTATGCTTAATTATTATAGTGTACTCTAGTGGTGTTATTAAAGTAATCTATTCCTCCTGCCATGGTGTAACGGTGACAGTGTGTGCATCATGGTGGTACTTGGTTTAGGCTATGATCGTGATCTCATGTGGATTATGAGAGTAATTATTACTATGATAGTTTGAGTGATCTATTCCTCCTTTCATGGTGTAAAGGTGACAGTGTGTGCACCGTGTTAGTACTTGGTCTAAGTTGCAATGATATCTATCTTGAGTTGTGATCTGATTTAGATATCTCTATGAGTGGTGTTTGTCAAGTACTTGATGAACTTTAAGGGGTGCTTCCGTAGCCACTACGCAATGATTAGTGTTATTCAATAGGAGAGTAATTCAGAGTACCATAGTGGAGAGAAGTTGTTTATTTGTTCAATCATGTTATATTGTTGGGAGTGTGTCCACTAGTGAAAGTATGATCCCTAGGCCTTGTTTCCAAGCATTGCACACCGTTTACTTACTATTTTGTTACATGTTTGCTTGCAGCGATTTTTATTCCAGATTGTATTTACTACTTATAATCATCTATACCACTTGTATTTCACTATCTCTTTGCCGAACTAGTGCACCTATACATCTGACAAGTGTATTGGGTGTGTTGGGGACACAAGAGACTTTCTGTATCGTAATTGCAGGGTTGCTTGAGAGGGATAGCTTTGACCTCTAACCTCCCAGAGTTCGATAAACCTTGGGTGATCCACTTAAGGGAAACTTGCTGCTGTTCTACAAACCTCTGCACTTGGAGGCCCAACAAGTGTCTACAAGAATAGAAGTGCGTAGACATCGAGCTCTTTTCTAGCGCCGTTGCCGGGGAGGTTAGGTAAAAGGTACTCGCATCCTCCTGTGTGAGTGCTCGGAGTTATTTCCTTTAGATTCTGCAATTACATCTTTTTGTTTCTTGTTTTTATTTTCACTACTTAGGCTTAATGGAAAACAAAGAGTTCTGTAGTCTTTTTCCTGAGTTTAGATATGAAGTGTTTGAAGAGAAAATTGTAAAACCTTTGGAGCTTAATTTGCATGCTAATAGTGTTGTTAGTATGAATGCTTTGAACACCGTTGTTGATAATGCTATAGAAAAGTCTAAGCTTGGGGAAGCTGGTTTTGTTAAGTATGATATTTTTAGTTCCCTAGCTTTAGTGGAGAAAGTTTGCTCTGATGATATTTTATCTCCCATATGTGATGTTCCTTCTTATGATGATATGTTTGATGAATATGCTTTGCGACATAGTCGTTCTCTATCTTGTGATGATACTAAGCCTCTAGTTTATGATGATGAGTATAATATTTTCAGTTCACCTACTATTGAGGATAAAATTAGTTATGATTACAATATGCCTCCTATTTATGATGATTATGGTGATGAGAATAATTATTCTATTGAATCTGCTCCTACTACTATTGTTCCTGTGGTGAGTATTAATTCTTTTATGCATGTGGCTCATGATAGGGATGCTTTATGTGATAGTTATATTGTTAGTTCTATTCATGATGCTGCTGAAAGTTATTATGAGAGAGGGAAATATGGTTTGATGGATCTCAATAATATTAACTTTCCCCTCTTTATGTTGCAAATCTTGAAGTGGCACTTGTTTTATTTATCCATGCTTGCTACTATGTGCCTCGTTGATTTATTTTCTTACAAGATTCCTATGCATAGGAAGTGGTTCAGATATAAATGTCTTTCACATTTGCTTTTTGATGCTCTCTATTGCTTTAAGTTCCTATATGGCGCATTTGCCTCAAGCTCTCATATGGCGCCCACATGAGCATCTTTGCAATTTACTGCGCCTAGCTCAAAGGCGTTAAAGAAAAGCACTCTTGGGAGATAACCCATTGTTTTATTTTCAGTACTTTTTATTTTATTTGAGTCTTAGAAGTTATTACTACTGTAATAACCGCTCCTTATCCTTTTTATTTCGTTGTTGTGCCAAGAGAAGCCTCTAATTTGAGTGAGGTAAAGATTTGGGGATGTTGCTGTCTTGAAACAGTTTTCGGTGCTGCACCATAAAAATTCGTATCAATTCTCTGTATATCTTTTGGACCTGCTATTTCTTGTGCATATGCCCCAGGTTATATCCAAACTTTTGTTAGTTGAACACTTTTTCATTTGAGCAACAGAAAATCCCTAAAAAATTCGACCTTTGTCAGCTGTTCAGTTTTGACAGATTTCTGCCAATATTTGTGTTTGCCACTTTATCGCTTTCTTTTGAGTTCTTTTGATCACGGAACTTTTGGGGAGGTTGCTACAGTAGTATATGCTATATATGTGGTGGTTTTAGGTTGAAACCTGAAGCAAAAACAGGTTGATTATATGTTATACTTGCACTAATGTTGCTAATAGAATTGTGTTTAGTTTTGTATGAAGAAAGTTTTCAAGTGTAGGGATTGGAGAATGATGAGATGAGTTGAAGAATGGACAAAAGCTCAAGCTTGGGGATGCCCATGCATCACCCCAAGAAATATCCAAGAAGTACAAGCGTCAAAGCTTGGGGATGCCCCCGAGGCACCCCTTCTTCATCGGCAAAAATCAGGTCACCTTTCAAGACACTATATTTGTATTGCTTCATGCACTATGCGTTTTTCTTGGAGCGTCAATTGTTTTAATTTTCAGTATTAGTTTAGTTTAGTTTGCTGCAATAAATGGTTAGATCACATCATGTTTCTTTTGGAGAAGTTGCCTTGGTTTTCATTTGCCAAGAACACTCCGTTTTCATTCTTACAATTTCACCGAGTGTTCTTCTTTTTCTGCTACTGCTTTTGGTTTTCGTTTTCGCCTTGATTTGCGTTCAGACCTTGTCATATCTTTTCATCAAGGTGTATTTTTTGCCTCTGATCTTTATTGGTTTTCATCAAAAGAGGTGTCTTAAAAAAATTTCAAATGGTGTTGGAAAAGAGAAAAAGCTTTATGCAAAAAAGTGGTACAAGAAGGAGCTTGTGTAGACTGCGGCCTAGGCTTTTGCATGTCATGCTTGATATCTTTTTGATAGTATGCTTAGTGGTTTTGTTGTAGCATGACTTGTCTCAAATAACTGAGATTGCTTAATGAGCCTTTGAAAAAATCATGCGTTGTTTTTATTGTATGGAAGCATTATTTTGGTTTTCTCCTTTGATGCATTATTTGGGTTGACTTGGCGCATGCTCACACATGTTAGACTCTTACAAAGTTGCCAATAGCTTCTATGATCATTTAGTTTTTGACTTTTGATGCCATCTTATGCTTCTTTTAATGTCGCTTTGTCGCTTTGCATGATTATGGCCATTATTGCTCTCTTAGTTGGTCGCTCCCAGTCTTTTGCTAGCCCTCATTTTGTACTGAGTATGAGCTCTACTCGTGCATCCAACTCCCAAAAACCAAGTTTGCTATTGTGTCCACTATAAATTCCTATGCATGGTATTTGTAAGCCATTCCAAGTAAATTTTCATGTGCTACCTTTCAAAAAACCTTCAAAATACTTCTCGTTTTGTGACACTGTTTTCAGCTCATGGGGACGTAGTGGTCGGATTTGCTATCTTCCATATTGCTTATTCCAAAAAGAAAAAAAAAGAGAAAAAAAGAAAGAAAAAAAAGGCACTCCTCCATGGAAAGTGAATGTTGGTGGGCACCCGATGGAATCGGTTAGCCATGGTTTGTGAAAGGAAAAAAGGTGGGGAGGAGTGCCAAGCTTTATAAAAGAGCACAAAAAGTTCCAATCTCTCTCTCTCAAAAACTTGCTTCATTTTTGTATGGAAGATAGTAAGAACCCCATTGCTAGTTGCTACTTGGTGATGGCGCCAGAAAAGAGGCTGCTGGCGTGAAGCAGTAAGTCCTTGTGCGTGGTGAATGACCAGCCCGTTGGGAACCCCAAGAGGAAGGTATGATGAGTGTAGCAGCAAGTTTTCCCTCAGTTAAGATACCAAGGTTTATCGATCAGGAGAGGAGAGACAATGACGACTGAAGGTGTTTGTGGAACCTGCACACACACAGACAAATACTTTGTTCCCAACTTGCGATGAGGTTGTCAATCTCACCGGTTTGCTTGAAACAAAGGTTATGAGCGTATCGAGTGGAAAACAATATAGTATGCGAGTAAAGTAAACAGTGCGGGAAAAGTAAACAGGTGATTGCAATATGATGTAAATAGGACCAGGGTCCACAGTTCACTAGTGGTGTCTCTCCATAGATAAAATAACATGCTGGGTAAACAAATTATAGTTGGGCAATTGATAGAATAGAGCTAACGTGATATGTCAAGAAGATCACTATGAGATTTACTCTGGGCATTACAACAAAATACATAGACCGCCATCCAACTGCATCTATGACTAATAATCCACCCCCGGGGATATCATCCGGACACCCTAGAAGTATTAAGTTGCGAACAACAGATAATTGCATTAAGCAAAGTGTGTAATGTAAACAAAGCATATGCCCTTGAGCATATGAATGTTGTTTTCTCCCTAGTAGCAACAGCACATCTACCACCTTAGAGGTTTCTGTCACTCCCCCAGGTGAAATAGAGACATGAACCCACTATCGAGCATAAATACCCCCTCTTGGAGTCACTAGCAACTACTCGGCCAAGATAGCTACTAACAACGGAGAGCATGCAAGATCATAAACAACATAGAGATAACAAAAGATATAATTCAGTACAGCAACTTAATCATAAACACCAATATTCATCGGATCCCAACAAACCAACATCATAGAATTACATAACGGTGATCTCAATCATGTATGGCAGCTCATGAGATCTAAACATGAAGCACATGGTGGAGAAGACAACCATCTAGCTACTGCTATGGACCCATAGTCCAAGGTAGACTACTCACTCATCGCTCCGGAGGCAATCATGGCAATGAAGGAGACCTCCGGTGGCGATGCCCCTCTCCGGCAGGGTGCCGGGAAGAGCTTCTGGACCCTCCCGATCTTTGGGTCGACGGCGGCGGCGAATCGCGATGTGTTCTGGAAAATTGATCGGGTGTTTAGGTTTTTCTCGTCAGGGGGTATATGTAGGCGAAAGGGAGCTGTCAGAGGAGGGGCCAGGCCTCCTCACACGGGCCCGGCGCGGCCAGGGGTAGGGCCGCGCCGCCCCTGTGTGTGGGGGCCACGTGGCCCCCCTCTGTCAGGTCTTCAGATGTTTGGGAGCTCCCCGGTGATATAAGACTTCAGGAACTTGTTTCGTCTAATTCCGAGAATATTTCCTGTGTATCACTTCTGAAACACAAAAATAGCAGAAAATAGGAAACTGGCACTGTGGCACTTCGTTAATAGGTTAGTTCCGGAAAATGCATAAAAATGCCACTAAGTGTAACGAAACAATAGGCAAATGGTGTAAAACAAAGCATGGAGCATCAAAAAATATAGATACGTTTGAGACGTATCAAGCATCCCCAAGCTTAACTCCTGCTCGTCCTCGAGTAGGTAAGTGATAACAAAAGAATAATTTTTGAGGTGACATGCACCTACACAATCTTGATCATATATGTAAGCATTGGTGAGCTGGGATCAATAGAACTTAAAACATGAGCATGAAGATATAATCATGACAATAAGAACTTAGCAACCATGTTGTAAACATGCAAATGAACACAAACAAAAGATCATGGTAATGAAACAATGAAAGTCAAACGTGTGTTCAAATCATAAGGAAAAACATACAAGTGGTTTTCAGCTTGTCCTTCAAAGAGAGCAAAACATAAATGCATAGGACACCTCAAAGTTTAAGAGGGCGACTAGATACAAATAATTTAAGAACAAGTGAAACCAACAATATGAATCAATCAATGAACTTTGGGACAATGCATATCACACTAAGAATGACAACTATGCTCTCTTAATGGTGCATAAAGAAAGAAGGTGGTGACTCAACATAAAAGTAAAAGAAAGGCCCTTCGCAGAGGGAAGCAGTGATTGCAAGTTTTATAACCTTCAAAAATTATGGTACTTACCGGCTTTGAGCTCTCATTGCCCCCATCATAAGCATCTTGAATGGTTAAAGTTAATGCGAGAACAATTATGATGCATATGCTTGACAAATCATAAGTTGAAAACCTCGTGTCCCGTGAATACGAGTACCCAAACGAATGCTACTTTACTTAGAGTCCCAAGCAAGGCTCTTGTCATTGTAAGTATATGCATATCATTGAGAACCGCCAATGGGGTACCTCTGTGCCCGATGACATGGAACAAGCCCACACCAAAATGACAGGACAAGCAGACAATGAACACCTCGACATCTCTTTTATTTGCTATATTGTTTAGCTTTTTATTGTGAGATGCGGCGTCGAATGTTCACCATGGGTATGCTGCAAATTTCCACCATGAATTATGCATGGCTTAGATTGGCGGCCCGGCGTTTCCCTAACACATATACAAACTCCATGATCCCCACAAGATTCCCAATTCATTTCATACCGCGGGCATCCATAAACAAAAGATCACAATATCAACTCAAATAGGAAGTGCAATGTTGAAAGCTTGCCCCATGACAGCATGGCTGGGCTAGTCTCCAACTTACAACTTGCAAGCATAACAACTCAGCATAAGAGACCACAATGTCAAATTTTTAAGAATAGGAAAAAGTAAAGTGCGCCTTCCGGTTCGTGAGAGCTTTACTGACCGAATTTCGCATAACACTGGTAAGAGTTTAATTTGAAGAGAAAATAAAAGCAAGTCAAATTTACTTGGAATAACAAATTGCTAGTAGGTATATATGGTGGACACTTTGGAAAACTTTGGCTTTTAGGAGTTGGATGCACGAGTAGAGCTCATACTCAGTACAAGGCGAGGGCTAGCAAAAGACTGGGAGCGACCAACTAAGAGAGCAATAATGGCCATAATCATGCAAAGCGACAAAGCGACATTAAAAGAAGCGTAAGATGGCATCAAAAGTCAAAAACTAAATGATCATGAAGGCTAATGGCGACTTTGTAGGAGTCTAACATGTGTGAGCATGCGCCAAGTCAACCCAAATAAAGCATCAAGGAGAAAACCAAAATAATGCTTCCATATAATAAAAACAACGCATGATTTTTTCAAAGGATCATTAAGCAATCTCAGTTATTTGAGACAAGTCATGCTACAGCAAAACCACTAAGCATACTATCAAAAAGACATCAAGCATGACATGAAAAAGCCTAAGCCGCAGTCTACACAAGCTCCTTCTTGTACCACTATTTTGCACAAAGCTTTTTCTCTTTTCCAACACCATTTGAATTTTTTATAAACACCTCTTTTGATGAAAACCAATAAAGATCAGAGGCAAAAATACACCTTGATGAAAAGATATGACAAGATCTGAACGCAAATCAAGGCGAAAACAAAAACCAAAAGCAGTAGCAGAAAAAGTAGAACGCTTGATTTTAAATAAGAGTGAAAACTAGAGCGTTCTTTGCAAATGAAAACGAGTACATCTCCTCCAAAGGAAATTTGTTGGGGTCCAACCATTTATTGCAGCAAACAAACTAAACAAACCAACTAAGAAAACTAAAACAACTGACGCTCCAAGAAAAACACATAATGCATGAAGCAATAAAAATATAGTGTTTTGAAAGGTGACCTGGTTTTTGCCGATGAAGAAGGGGTGCCTCGGGGGCATCCCCAAGCTTTGACGCTTGTACTTCTTGGATATTTCTTGGGGTTCTGGGCATCCCCAAGCTTGAGCTTTTGTCCATTCTTCAACTCATCTCATCATTCTCCAATCCCTACACTTGAAAACTTCCTTCATACAAAACTAAACACAATTCTATTAGCAATATTAGTGTAAGTATAAAATATATTCAACCTCTTTTAGCTTCAGGTTTCAACCCAAAACCACCACATATAAAGTATATACTACTGTAGCAACTTCCAGAAGAGTTCCATGATAAAAAAGAACTCAAAAGAAAGCGATAAAGTGGCAAAAACGAATATTGGCAGAAATCTGTCAAAACTGAACAGATGACAAAGGACGAATTTTTGAGGGATTTTCTGTTGCTCAAATCAAAAAGTGTTCAACTAAGAAAAGTTTGGATATAACCTGGGGCATATGCACAAGAAATCGCAGGTCCAAAAGATAAACAGAGAATTTATACGAATTTTTACGGTGCAGGACCGAAAACAGTTTCAGGACAGCAATAACCCCAAATCTTTACCTCACTCAAATTAGAGGCTTCTCTTGGCACAAAAACAAAATAAACAAGATAAGGAGCGGTCATTACAGTAGTAATGACTTCCAAGACTCAAATAAAAGAAAAAGTACAGTAAAGAAAACATTGGGTTATCTCCCAAGAGTGCTTTTCTTTAACGCCTTTGAGCTAGGCTCAGTAATTTGAGAAGATGCTCACATAAGAAATATGAATGGAAGCCAAAAAGAGCATCAAGGAGCAAATATAAAACACATTTTAAGTCTAACCCACTTCCTATGCATAGGAATCTTGTAATAAAATAAATCAAAGAAGCATGTAGTAACAATTATGGGTAGATAAAACAAGAGCAACTTTGGAACTTTCAATATAAAGAGAGGTGTTTTAGTAACATGAGAATTCTGACAACCAAATTTTCCTCTCTCATAATAATTTTCAGTAGCATCATGAACAAACTCAACAATATAAATTTCACACTCACCCTCTTTTGTTAAGCAAGGAGGGCGATCAAATATGATATTAGTTAGAGAGTTACTCTTATTGGGAGGTAGACATGGGTTGCTCCATTCTTCCTCCTCTTTTTCATCCAGTGAGCTTCCAGTTTCAACAATTTCTTCTTCTATAGGCTCCTCCAAGGCATTAGTCTCTTCCGTTGGAGAGCATCTATTAAGATATTTAAGAATATAGCCATTTTCTTCCTTGTAATTATCAAAGCAAAATGTGAGTATATCATAAACTTCATATTTATAAGGTGCATCATCAGTATTTTGAAGCAAATAAGCAAGTTCGAATGCACCCTTCCAAGCAATAAATTCTTCAATTTGTTCCACATCATAAAAGTCATAATTTCCATTAATATAAGAAGATATGGTAACATCATCATTATACTCACATTGAAAAGGGAGGTGTTTATACCTCCTACAGCAACAAGATCTATCAAAGCAATAAGTAACATTATAAGTAGAGCACACGTTTTTAGCAATGATATACAACCTATTGATTTGTTCCCATAAGTGTTTCCCTTTTTGTGACAAGCGGTGTTCCTCATAATAATTATGTTGCTCTTCCGTGAACCCACCTTGCCAAAAAGATTTAGTTTCAAAGAAACCACCCATTGATAGAAAGCATGATAAAGCAAGACAAGTAAAAACAACTACAAAGGATTCTATTTTTTTTGGGTTTTTGATATAAAGCAATGCAGGTAAAATAAAATAAAGTAAAGCAAAACAATAACAAAGTAAAGAATGTGTGTGCGAAGAACTCCCCTCGCAGAAGACTTCTCTTCCTCCCTGGCAACGGCGCCAGAAAAGAAGCTGCTACTTGGTGATGGCGCCAGAAAAGAGGCTGCTGGCGTGAAGCAGTAAGTCCTTGTGCGTGGTGAATGACCAGCCCGTTGGGAACCCCAAGAGGAAGGTATGATGAGTGTAGCAGCAAGTTTTCCCTCAGTTAAGATACCAAGGTTTATCGATCAGGAGAGGAGAGATAATGACGACTGAAGGTGTTTGTGGAACCTGCACACACACAGAAAAATACTTTGTTCCCAACTTGCGATGAGGTTGTCAATCTCACCGGTTTGCTTGAAACAAAGGTTATGAGCGTATCGAGTGGAAAACAATATAGTATGCGAGTAAAGTAAACAGTGCGGGAAAAGTAAACAAGTGATTGCAATATGATGTAAATAGGACCAGGGTCCACAGTTCACTAGTGGTGTCTCTCCATAGATAAAATAACATGCTGGGTAAACAAATTACAGTTGGGCAATTGATAGAATAGAGCTAACGTGATATGTCAAGAAGATCACTATGAGATTTACTCTGGGCATTACAACAAAATACATAGACCGCCATCCAACTGCATCTATGACTAATAATCCACCCCCGGGGATATCATCCGAACACCCTAGAAGTATTAAGTTGTGAACAACAGATAATTGCATTAAGCAAAGTGTGTAATGTAAACAAAGCATATGCCCTTGAGCATATGAATGTTGTTTTCTCCCTAGTAGCAACAGCACATCTACCACCTTAGAGGTTTCTGTCACTCCCCTAGGTGAAATAGAGACATGAACCCACTATCGAGCATAAATACCCCCTCTTGGAGTCACTAGCAACTACTCGGCCAAGATAGCTACTAACAACGGAGAGCATGCAAGATCATAAACAACATAGAGATAACAAAAGATATATTTCAGTACAGCAACTTAATCATAAACACCAATATTCATCGGATCCCAACAAACCAACATCATAGAATTACATAACGGTGATCTCAATCATGTATGGCAGGTCATGAGATCTAAACATGAAGCACATGGTGGAGAAGACAACCATCTAGCTACTGCTATGGACCCATAGTCCAAGGTAGACTACTCACTCATCGCTCCGGAGGCAATCATGGCGATGAAGGAGACCTCCGGCGGCGATTCCCCTCTCCGGCAGGGTGCCGGGAAGAGCTTCTGGACCCTCCCGATCTTCGGGTCGACGGCGGCGGCGGATCACGATGTGTTCTGGAAAACTGATCGGGTGTTTAGGTTTTTCTCGTCAGGGGGTATATGTAGGCGAAAGGGAGCTGTCAGAGGAGGGGCCAGGCCTCCTCACACGGGCCCGGCGCGGCCAGGGGTAGGGCCGCGCCGCCCCTGTGTGTGGGGGCCACGTGGCCCCCCTCCGTCAGGTCTTCGGATGTTTGGGAGCTCCCCGGTGATATAAGACTTCAGGAACTTGTTTCGTCCAATTCCGAGAATATTTCCTGTGTATCACTTCTGAAACACAAAAATAGCAGAAAACAGGAAACAGGCACTGTGGCACTTCGTTAATAGGTTAGTTCCGGAAAATGCATAAAAATACCACTAAGTGTAACGAAACAATAGGCAAATGGTGTAAAACAAAGCATGGAGCATCAAAAATTATAGATACGTTTGAGACGTATCACTAGTCGTTGACAAAAGCAACCACCTCTCAAAACTCAAGTTTTATCTCTCTGTTTTACAAATGAAAAGCTCTAGCACATGTTTAATCACTGCTTCCCTCTGCGAAGGGCCTTTCTTTTACTTTTATGTTGAGTCACCACCTTCTACCTTTATGCACCTCTAAGAGAGCATAGTTGTCATTCTGAGTATAATGTGCATTGTCCCAAAGTTTTCATTGATTGATTCATGACTATGGATTCATGACTAATGAGCATTTATGTTTTGCTCTCCATGAAGGACAAGCTGAAAACCATTTGTATGTTTTTCCATATGATTTGAACACACGTTTGACTTTCATTGTTTCATTTTCATGATCTTTTGTTTGTGTTCATTTTCATGTTTACAACATGGTTGCTAAGTTCTTATTGTCAAGATTATGTCTTTCATGCCCATGTTTTAAGTTCTTATGATCCCAACTCACAATGCTTACATATATGATCAAGATTGTGTAGGTGCATGTCACCTCAAAAATTATTTCTTTTGTTATCACTTACCTACTCGAGGACGAGCAGGAGTTAAGCTTGGGGATGCTTGATACGTCTCCAACGTATCTATAATTTTTGATGCTCCATGCTTGTTTTTACACCATTTGCCTATTGTTTCGTTACACTTCGTGGCACTTTTATGCATTTTTCGGAAATAACCTATTAACAAGATGCCACAGTGCTAGTTCCCTGTTTTCTGCTGTTTTGTGTTTCATAAGTGATACACAGGAAATATTCTCGAAATTGGACGAAACAAAAGCCAGAAGTCTTATTTTTCCCGGGAGCATCCAGACATCCGAAGAGAGAAAGGAGAGGGGCCACAGGCCGCCCTCACACAGGGCTGGCGCGGCCTAGGCCCTGCCGTGCCGCCCCTGTGTGAGGAGCCTCTGGCTGCCCTCTGACATCGCCCCTTCGCCTATATAAAGCCTCGGGACGGAAAACCCTAAGGGGGTCGGCAATTTTCCAGAAAGAGTTCCACAGTTCCGCCGCGCCACTGACGAATTTTGGGGGACAGAAGTCTCTGTTCCGGCACCCTGCCATGACGGGGAAGTGCCCCTGGAGCCATCTCCATCGGTCTCCATCGCCGTCTCCGCCGTCTCCATCGACCTCACCGCCATCTCCATCAACCTTGCTGTCTCCTATGATGAGGAGGGAGTAGTTCATCCCCGGGGCTAAGGGCTCTACCGGTAGCTATGTGGTTCACCTCTCTCTCCCATGATGTGATCTTTATGTGATCGTGAGCTTTGTATCATGTTGAACAAGTAGATGTTATTATTCAGATATTATGCTACTCCTATGCTTAATTATTATAGTGTACTCTAGTGGTGTTATTAAAGTAATCTATTCCTCCTGCCATGGTGTAACGGTGACAGTGCGTGCATCATGGTGGTACTTGGTTTAGGCTATGATCGTGATCTCTTGTGGATTATGAGAGTAATTATTACTATGATAGTTTGAGTGATCTATTCCTCCTTTCATGGTGTAAAGGTGACAGTGTGTGCACCGTGTTAGTACTTGGTCTAAGTTGCAATGATATCTATCTTGAGTTGTGATCTGATTTGGATATCTCTATGAGTGGTGTTTGTCAAGTACTTGATGAACTTTAAGGGGTGCTTCCGTAGCCACTACGCAATGATTAGTGTTATTCAATAGGAGAGTAATTCAGAGTACCATAGTGGAGAGAAGTTGTTTATTTGTTTAATCATGTTATATTGTTGGGAGTGTGTCCACTAGTGAAAGTATGATCCCTAAGCCTTGTTTCCAAGCATTGCACACCGTTTACTTACTATTTTGGTACATGTTTGCTTGCAGCGATTTTTATTCCAGATTGTATTTACTACTTATAATCATCTATACCACTTGTATTTCACTATCTCTTTGCCAAACTAGTGCACCTATACATCTGACAAGTGTATTGGGTGTGTTGGGGACACAAGAGACTTTCTATATCATAATTGCAGGGTTGCTTGAGAGGGATGGCTTTGACCTCTAACCTCCCTGAGTTCGATAAACCTTGGGTGATCCACTTAAGGGAAACTTGCTGCTGTTCTACAAACCTCTGCACTTGGAAGCCCAACAAGTGTCTACAAGAATAGAAGTGCGTAGACATCATGGAGCTTCAGGCCAAGCTTGCAGAAAAGCAATTGTTTATCCTACTTTTCAAAACATCTCATTTTCTTTTAAAGCACTATTGGACACACTGGAATCCACCAGGTGCTCCTAGTTAATTATGCACACACAAGAATCCACCAAGTGCACATAATTATGATCACACAACAAATCCCTTGTTGTCCCTTCAAGTTTTAATTTTAAGAAATTGGGATGAGGAGATCCTTGAACAGCTTCAAACTCATGTCGCTCAAAATTGTTTGTAATCGGGGACACGGCTAAGTACTTAGTTTTAACACTCTGCAGAGGTGGTGCACTTTTCCCACAAGACTTAGTCAACCTCTTTTGCCATGATGCTCATTTTGCTCAAATGGCCAAGCGAAGACTAAGACGAGACTTTTCAGAAGCAATCCCTCAGACCAACCCAGACGCGCTCCATCCTACAATCACTACCACCCTCTGTCCGTCTGGCTGAGTTCTCACAACTTAATTAGTCAATACATAGCCCATATGACTCATGGTTGCACTGGAAGCTTCACGACTTGAACGTCTCCAATCTCTTTGTTCCTGGGTGGCCATCCACAAGTGAGATACACACAACCATCATAGAGATGTCTCCGATGTAACCACTCAACATAAATCCATCTTACCAATTTCCACCCAGGTGTTTCATTAACTTAGTTGTTTTCTCAGTTTTTGCAAAACATAGTTTTTAGACTTAATAAAAGAACATGTGGAATCCCAACCATGAATTCTATAGCACAACTAAGCAATCTACACTTACGGTGTTTCTTCTAACAGGGTAATCAGGGGTATCCTAAATAGGAGATAGCAAGCATAACAATCTACACATGCATAATATTAAAAGAAAGGAAACACTACATGCATAGTAAAACCTTGGGAATTTTAAGAACAAGAGTGACACTTGCCTTAGAATTTTTTTTAAGATCGTACTTCTCTTAATCAACACATGTGGCTCTCCGTACAACTATAAGATAGAAAGTAACACAACATAAACACACCATTCAAGACAACATAATCAAACAAGGCAACAAAAGTGTTTTATTTGTTTTAGCTTAGTCTTGATTTGTCTTAATGATATATGGACAAGATTGTGGCATGAAGTTGGCTTGATATGGATGGAGAGAATGACTAATTCAAGGACTTAAGGATTGATGGGGGTTTTCTAAATTGTTAAGAAGTGTCAAACACTTAGCAAAATAGTTTAAGGAGATTTCTTGGGCTTGGTTTGAGAAGTTGGATGAATAAATTCTAAGTGGTGAGGTTTGTCACTTTCATCTTCTTGACTTGGGCTCTCTTCTCTTGATATTCTTGTTTTCCTTCATCTCCTTGTCTTCTCTTCAACATTCTTCTCCATGGTCTTGATATGGGAAAACTTCTATGCCATAGTGTTGGATGGGGTAGTCAAACATTTAGAAGAATTTGGATGTGATGGAGTTGATAGTTTTGCACTTGGGCAAGGATAGAGAGTAGATTTTTACTAAGTCATGGTAGATTTGAATGGTTATTAGGACTTAGGATAATTCACACCATTTGCATAGTGGGGCAAAAATCAAATAGCACAAAGTGCATGATAGGAATTAGGGATTTAATATTTGCAAGGTTCTTCAAAAACACAACTATAGCTTGCAAAAAGGATGAACTAATGGAGTTGTCTTTTGAATACATGTAAAAAGTTTGTGAAGTGTTCTTGTGGGTTTTTAGTATCAAGGTAAGCAATTTTGCAAAAAGAATTATGCCTAAAATATTTATAGAATTAAATCTAGGGAGAAAATACTCAAATCCTCATTTGAATTTGAATACTTGATAAAATTGGTCCAAACAATTTGTGCATTGTTCTACTAGACAGAGGACAATAATATGATCCATATGCAAAAAGAATCAACTGAAAAGGTTTTACAAATTTTGAACTATATCAAAAATACTCAAACTCTCATATTCAATTTTGAATATTTTGAAATAGTTGGAAAGTGAGATTTTATTTCAGAATTGTGTTCTACACAATTTTAGGAGTTCAGGGATATATTATTTGCAATTTTTTTATAAACAGAACAGAAGATATGAATTTCCAAGGTTTAAACTATTTTCTTTTTTAAAACAAAATTTTGATCCGGGGTGAAAACAGGTGCTAACATGTGGCGCACCCTGATTTGTTGATAACGGTTATTCAGGATCACTGTTTGTGGCCTTTGGATTTATGTGGAAATGGACGGTTCGGATCAGATCTAGGAGAGGTCCTCACCTAGGGTTCAGGGGGTCGCCGAAGATGGCACAGGCGGCAGCGCTGCACCCAGGTGGTTGCCGGCGGTGGCTCTCCGGTGCTCTCCAGCAATGGGGAGATGGTCGACGAGGGGCGCCGTGATGAGATGATGTCGAATCTGTGGTCGATGCGCTCGATTACCTCCTGGCGGGATGCAGAGGAGTGGCTGGAGGGGCTCTGGTTGTCGTGGGCTTCGGGTGGTGATGGCCCTGCTTAAATACGGATGCAATCGACTATCAATTCATGTCGGGGGAATGCGCCAGAGCATGGGGAAGATATGGGGACCAAAAAGAGGCGGCAGGGTCACCTGGGGGCGTCGGAATCGACGATGCACGGCGACAGTGCTACAGCTCACCGGCGATGAATTGTGATGGCCTGGCGGCGCTTTGAGGGGGAAAAAGGAGTGAGGGGAGAGAGGACGACGGGGCGCATCTTATAGGCACGTCGGGGTGCTTAATCTGGCGGGGTATTATGATGAATTGAAGAGGGGAGGGAATCACACGCGCGGGCTCGGTCACAGCGGAAATTTCGCCGGAGGAAGAAGAAACCTGACTGGTGGGTCCCACTGTCAGTGAGGGGAAGAGGGAAATGTCGTACCAATTTGGGATACCCGGGTGGGCCGCGGGCTGACTTCTGCTTTGGGCCAGAAAAGTTTCCCCAGGGCCTTTTTCTTTTTTTTCCTTCTTTTCTTCTTTTCTTTTCTGCTTTCTTATTTCCTTCATATCTTTTCCAAATTTGGTCCAAATTGACTCAAACTAATTTGTAAAATTTCCTAGAATTCAACACAGCATTCTAGAACAGTAAGAAAACAAGTTTTCAGAACAAAGTAAGATTTTTAAGAAAACTTTATAACTTGGTTTAAAGGGCTTTATTGCATAAGGTCTAATAAAATTAGGGCTTTCAAAATAATTCCTTTTAAAATCAGAGAATAAACTCTAGAAAGACTTTTATTTTCAAGTAAGTTTTAGTAATGCAAACTCCATTTAATGTAAATCATTTGTGTAAATTTCATTTGCAAACAAGCTTGTATAGGTTTGATTAGATACAAAATAGTATTTTGAATTCTTATTTTATCAAATAAGTTCTTCAAGGAAGAATAATAGAAAGTTTGAAATGGTTTTCCTAATAAAGCTTTTAAAACAAAAAGTTTTAATTCCTTGTGAAATTTCAATCAATTCAATCATACATGGTTTCTATTTTATTTATTTATTACATTCCAAAATTTTGGGATGTGACATCAATATATATTGTCCCAGAGCTAGAGCTATCAGGCATGAGCTCCATATATAGGAATAATAAAACATTAAGTAAAAGCACAGTTAATCATATATAAATGGCATGAGATTTTGCCTTTTACTCCATTCAGATCGGTATGATCACAGCTCCACTATATCAAGGTCAGAATTCGACCCCGCAGACGGCGATGGCGGAGGGAGCAGCGGCTCCAAGTATCGGAGCCACGCCCACTCTTCATCCGCTGTCGGATCTGGATTGGCGGGGAGAGCCGGCTGGGGTGGGGGTGGCGGCTGCATTGCCCTGCGCAGAATAAAAGAACCGGTTAGTCGAGTATCTGCAGGACAGGAACTTTAGGAAACGCGCCCGCCGTATGTGGGCAGCTCTCCTCTCTATTTGAATGAAATGAACGCGAGAGAAATCTTTGGAAATCTAAAAACTAGGGTAGTACCTGCAGATCTTCTCGTGTGACTTGAAGTCGGACCGCACCACGTAGCTCCGTCCGCACGGACAGTGCAAGGTCTTACTTCCGTGTCGCCTGGCGAAGTGCCTCTTGATCGCCGTCAGGTCAGAGAGGGCCCTTTCTACGACATGGTGCAAACATTCAGGTACAGGGCAAACAAAAACCTTCTTTTCGCGGGGTTCTTCCTTCTTGCTCAGCTGCCAAGCAAGGTTGTCCTTTCTCCTGTGGAACTCTAGATTATTGTACAACCTCTATTCACTAATATACAACGTTTTGGCAAACTAATTTAGCTTGGTGATGGGAGGTAGTGGAGCTAGGGGGGCCATGCCCCCCCCTATGCCAACATGCAGCAAAAAAAGAAAAATTCCGCTACAGTAATCAGTTTCTTGTGGCAGCTACACTAACATCATCAAGACAACACTAGAAGTCCAACTTCTTCAAAAGCGACTAGCATCGTTTAGTCTGTTTTTGCTACCTCATGGTGCTTTTATACATATGTTCGGCAAATCTAATTCTTAGTGTATACTAAGTCTATATGTAATCATGTACTCACACATATTAAGCACCAATTCCAGTAGAGATATACTCACACATATTAAGGACCAATTCCAATAGAGACTATACTAATGACAAGTAGAACTATTAGGTCTATATGATAAAGTTTAATTAAGAAATTAGTGAAAAGGAGACGTGAGCTCAGAAGAGGGACCTTGCCGAGGCTCGATCCATCTCCTACTCCATCCTTGATTATGAGCATATGACAAATCACGTATTTTCACACTAGAAAGTCAGAAACCACAGAGATTATAAATGATTGCAATCGTTACGACGCACTTTCGTCTCTTGTCTGGTGCAAAAATTAAGATCCACATGGAGAGAACTCCAAGAAAAAATAGTTTCTGTAATTGTAGACACTTCCTGATCCAACATTTCAGACCCTAAACCATAATAAATGGGAAGTACTAGAAGGCAGTGGTAGTATAAGTTTGTCCCATGATCTTCAGAGCGATCGATTGTTCGCCACGTGACCTGCAATGCCCAACGACGTCAACGTCTCCCCCTTCTCTCATTTGGAGCATCACAAGACGATCCAACTAGTTACCAGAGTGTCCAAGGCAATCCAATCCAAATCTACACTTGAATCGAGCATCCCAACTAGCGACTATAGTCAGACATGAACACTAGCTTCATCCAACCTCGAACATAATTTTGTTTGCCGTGAGTCTCGAGAGAGAGCAACATGGGGCTCTGCTCACTAGGATGGCTGTCCTTACACTACATCCAAAAACCAAGATGAATGTGAATGTATAGTGACATCTTAGAGCATTTCCAGTCATGGTCCCGGCGAGGCCCCCGACAACATTTTTTTTCATCCGGATGGCGAAAAACGGCTTAGTCGGGCCCCCGGTTACTCGTTTTCTTCCGGATTTGGGCCTTCATCCATCCGGCGAGCCTAGGCCATCCCCGCCCCCCCCCCCCCCCCCCCCCCCCGGGGCGCGCTCGGGAACTCCAAACGAAATGAATGTGCGGGAAACGCTGAGGAAAGTTCCCGGGTGTCTGGTGGCCCCGACTTGTCGGCGAGAAAGCCCGGTCATCGTCCTTATCGCATCATCTTCCACGCATCATCATCTTCCGTGCGCTATAAAAGCCTGCCACCGATGGACGTGAAGCCATGCGGCGAGGCGAGTTAATGCGTGGCCGCCTATTTATCGTGGGCTACTGCCCGCTGGCCGCATTCATCCCCTTCTCTCCCCAATCCACTCTCCAGCGAAACCTCCCGAGCAATGGCGGACTACGGCTCCAACGATGGTGCGGCGAACAATGGGTTCGGCCGGCGCTCCCTGCATCAGTGGGAGGGCCGCCTGCTCTATGCGGCGGGTGATACGTCCATTTTGCATCACTATTTTGTATCATAATTTACTGTTATTCATTGATATATTTCATATTTAGAGATGATACTTATGATGTTTCCTCTGTTTTTACATGTTTGATGATAATTGGAGGATTTGCTGCCGGAGTCAGGATTCTGCTGGAAAAGGACCGTCAAGACACCATATTTCAGAAGATCAGGAAAATTCCAAAAAAATACCAAAAAATTATATTTTACCAAAAGACTTCGGAAGCCAGAAGGAGGAGTCGAGAGGAGCCAGGGGATAGGCTCACACATAGGGGCGCGGCCTGGCCCCTGGCCACGCCGCCCTAGTGTGAGGCCACCCTGGCCCACTTCAGGTCTCGCCCCTTCGCGTACTTCATCATCCCCTGATGTCTACGCACACGTCTATTCTTATAGACAGTGTTGGGCCTCCAAGTGCAGAGGTTTGTAGAGCAGCAGCAAGTTTCCCTTAAGTGGATCACCCAAGGTTTATCGAACTCAGGGAGGAAGAGGTCAAAGCTATCCCTCTCAAGCAACCCTGCAATTACGATACAGAAAGTCTCTTGTGTCTCCAACACACCCAATACTCTTGTCAGATGTATAGGTGCACTAGTTCGGCGAAGAGATAGTGAAATACAAGTGGTAGTGATGATTATAAGTAGTAACTGTGATATGGAATAAGTATCGCTGCAAGCAAACATGTAACAAAACAGGAAGTAAACGGTGTGCAATGCTTGGAAACAAGGCCTAGGGATCATACTTTCACTAGTGGACACACTCCAAACAAATATAACATGATTGAACAAATAAATAACTTCTCTTCACTAAGGTACTCTAAATTACTCTTCTATTGAACAACACTAATCATTGCATAGGGCTACGAAGCACTCCTTAAAGTTCATCAAATACTTGACAAACACCACTCATAGAGATATCCAAATCAAAGCACAACTCAAGATAGATATTATTGTAACATAGACCAAGTACTAACATGGTGCACACACTGTCAACATTACACCATGAAAGGAGGAAAAGATCACTTCAATACTATCATAGTGATAATTATTCTCATAATCCACAAAAGATCACAATCGTAGCCTAGACCAAGTACCACCATGATACACGCACTGTCACTGTTACACCATGGCAGGAGGAATAGATTACTTTAATAACACCATTAGAGTACACATAATATCTGAATAATAACATCTACTTGTTCAACATGATACAAAGCTCATGATCACATAAAGATCACATCATGGGAGAGAGAGGTGAACCACATAGCTACCTGTAGAGCCCTCAGCCCCGGGGGAGAACTACTCCCTCCTCATCATAGGAGACAGCAAGGTTGATGGAGATGGCGGTGAGGTCGATGGAGACGGCGGAGATGGCGATGGAGACCGATGGAGATGGCTCCGGGGGCACTTCCCCATCCCGGCAGGGTGCCGGAACAGAGACTTCTGTCCCCCGAAATTTGGCTTTGACGGCGGTGGCGCTGCGGAATTGTTCTGGAAATTTCGCCGACTCTTTTAGGGTTTTCCGTCCCGAGGCTTTATATAGGTGAAGGGGCGTCGTCAGGGGGCAGCCAGGGGCTCCTCACACCAGGGTGGCGCGGCCAAGGCCTGGGCCGCGCCACCTATGTGTGAGGGCGGCCTCTGGCCCCCTCCGGCTCTCTTTCGGTCTTTGGGAAGCTTCCGGGAAAAATAAAACTTCTAGAACTTGTTTCGTCCAATTCCGAGAATATTTCCTGTGTAGCTTTTCTGAAACACAAAAACAGCAGAAAACAGGGAACTGGCACTGTGGCATCTTGTCAATAGGTTAGTTCCGGAAATCACATAAAAATGCCACGAAGTGTAAGGAAACATCGGGTAAATGGTATAAAAACAAGCATGGAGCATCAAAAATTATAGATACGTTGGAGACGTATCAGCATCCCCAAGCTTAACTCCTGCTCGTCCTCGCGTAGGTAAGTGATAACAAAAGAAATAATTTTTGAGGTGACATGCACCTACACAATCTTGATCATATATGTAAGCATTGTGAGCTGAGATCATAAGAACTTAAAACATGGGCATGAAGATATAATCTTGACAATAAGAACTTAGCAACCATGTTGTAAACTCGAAAATGAACACAAACAAAAGATCATGAAAATGAAACAATGAAAGTCAAACTTGTGTTCAATTCATAAGGAAAAACATACAAATGGTTTTCAGCTTGTCCTTCATAGAGAGCAAAACATAAATGCATAGGACACCTTCAAGTTTAAGAGGGCGACTAGATACAAATAATTTGAGAACAAGTGAAACCAACAATATGAATCAATCAATGAACTTTGGGACAATGCATATTACATTAAGAATGACAACTATGCTCTCTTAATGGTGCATAAAGATAGAAGGTGGTGACTCAACATAAAAATAGAAGAAAGGCCCTTCGCAGAGGGAAGCAGTGATTGCAAGTTTTATAACCTTCAAAAATTATGGTACTTACCGGCTTTGAGCTCTCATTGCCCCCATCATAAGCATCTTGAATGGTTAAAGTTAATGCGAGAACAATTTATGATGCATATGCTTCACAAATCATAAGTTGAAAACCTCATGCCCCGTGAATATGAGTACCCAAACCTCATGCTACTTTACTTAGAGTCCCAAGCAAGGCTCTTTTTCATTGTAAGTATATGCATATCATTGAGAACCGCCAATGGGGTCCCTCTGTGCCCGATGATATGGAACAAGCCCACACCAAAATGATAGGACAAGCAGACAATGAACACCTCGACATCTCTTTTATTTGCCATTTGTTTAACTTTTTATTGTGAGATGCGTCGTTGAATGTTCACCATGGGTATGCTGCAAATTTCCACCATGAATTATGCATGGCTTAGATTAGCGGCCCGGCATTTCCCTAACACATATACAAACTCCATGATCCCCATAAGATTCCCAATTCATTTCACACCGCGGGCATCCATAAACAAAAGATCACGATATCAACTCAAATAAGAAGTGCAATGTTGAAAGCTTGCCCATGACTGCATAGCTGGGCTAGTCTCCAACTTACAACTTGCAAGCATTACAACTCAACATAAGAGACCACAATGTCAAATTTTTAAGAACAGGAAAAAGTAAAGTGTGCCTTCCGGTTCATGAGAGCTTTACTGACCGAATTTCGCATAACACTGGTAAGAGTTTAATTTGAAGAGAAAATAAAAGCAAGTCAAATTTACTTGGAATAGCAAATTGCTAGTAGGTATGTATGGTGGACACCTTGGAAAACTTTGGCTTTTAGGAGTTGGATGCATGGGTAGAGCTCATACTCAGTACAAGGCGAGGGCTAGCAAAAGACTGGGAGCGACCAACTAAGAGAGCAATAATGGCCATAATCATGCAAAGCGACAACGCGACATTAAAAGAAGCATAAGATGGCATCAAAATTCAAAAACTAAATGATCATAGAGGCTATTGGCGACTTTGTAAGAGTCTAACATGTGTGAGCATGCACCAAGTCAACCCAAATAAAGCATCAAGGAGAAAACCAAAATAAGGTTTGCCATCACCAATTATAATTTACTTTGTGCATCTTTATATGTGATTCCCTTTACTTATTGCAAGTCTATATTATATATAGGGAAGTTGCTGTCTATTATATTGTGTGCCTTGGTGAATGTGATGCTTCTTGTCCGTATTCTTTATTATCGACACTTCACTCCATAAACCTGTGGTCATGTTTACTGAGTTCAGTTTTCGCTTGGGGACAAGCGAGGTCTAAGCTTGGGGGGAGTTGATACGGCCATTTTGCATCACTATTTTGTATCATAATTTACTATTATACATTAATATATTTCATATTTAGAGATGATACTTATGTTGTTTCCTCTGTTTTTACATGTTTGATGATCGTTGGAGGATTTGCTGCCGGAGTCAGGATTCTGTTGGAAAAGGACCGTCAAGACACCATATTTCAGAAGATCAGGAAAATTCCAGAAAAATACCAGAAAATTATATTTTGCCGAAAGACTCAGGAAGCCAGAAGGAGGAGGCGAGAATAGCCAGGGGGTAGGCTCACACGTAGGGGGCGCGGCCTGGCCCCTGGCCGCGCCGGCCTACTGTGTGGCCACCCTAGCCCACTTCAGGTCTCGCCCCTGCACGTACTTCATCGTCCCTGAAAACCTAAGTGCAGGGGGTTCAGAGATAGAGACCGCCGCCTCTGTGAGGCGGAAAACACCAGAGAGAGAAAAGCTCTCCGACTGGCAGAAATATGCCGGGGAAATTCATTCCCGGAGAGGGGAGATCATCGCCATCGTCATCACCATCGCACCGGACTTCATCGGGATCATCATCATCATCATCTCCATCACCAGCACCTTCATCTCCACCATCACCACGCCATCCCGCTGTAACATCTTGAGTTGGATATTGTTAAATTCTTAGGGGAAACTTTCCCGGTGTTGATTACTCTTGTGGTTGATGCTATTGAGTGGAACCGTTGAATTAAGGTTTATGTTCAGATTGTTATTTACCATTATTTCACCTCTGATCATGATCCATATGATATCTTGTGAGTAGTTCGTTTAGTTCTTGAGGACATGGGAGAAGTCAAGATGTTAGTAGTGAATTATTGTTAAGTAATACTTAGTGGTTTGATATTTATTTGTTGTGGTGCTATTTCACTAGTGGTGTCATGTGAACGTCGACTACATGATACTTCACCATTTATGGGCCTAGTGAGATGCACTATGTATTTGGCTACCAATTGTGGGGTTGCTGGAGTGACAAAAACCTAAACCTCCGTTGGGAAACCATTGCACCAGGGAGCGTAGGATCTTAGAGTTTAAGGCTATGGTTAGATTTATCTTAATTACTGATACGTCCCAAATGTATCTATAATTTTTGATGCTCCATGCTTGTTTTTACACCATTTGCCTATTGTTTCGTTACACTTAGTGGCATTTTTATGCATTTTCCGGAACTAACCTATTAACAAGTGCAACAGTGCCAGTTTCCTGTTTTCTGCTGTTTTTGTGTTTCAGAAGTGATACACAGAAAATATTCTCGGAATTGGACGAAACAAGTTCCTGAAGTCTTATTTTACCCGGAAGCTTCCAGAGATCCGAAGGAGAGTAGGAGGCGAGGCACCAGGGGCCCACACACAGGGGTGGCGCGGCCAGCCCCTGGCCCGCGCCACCACCGTGTGAGGCCACATGGCCCCTCCTCTGATATCGCCCCTTCGCCTATAAAGACCCCCCGACGAGAAAAACCTAAGTGCCCAATCAGTTTTCTAGAACACATCGCGATCCGCCGCCGCCGTCGACCCAAAGATCGGGAGGGTCCAGAAGCTCTTCCCGGCACCCTGCCGGAGAGGGGAATCGCCACTGGAGGTCTTCTTCATCGCCATGCTTGCCTCCGGAGCGATGAGTGAGTAGTCTACCTTGGACTATGGGTCCATAGCAGTAGCTAGATGGTTGTATTCTCCACCATGTGCTTCATGTTTAGATCTCATGAGCTGCCCTACATGATTGAGATCACCGTTATGTAATTCTACATGTTTGGTTTGTTGGGATCCGATGAATATTGGTGTTTATGATTAAGTTGCTGTACTGAATATTATCTTTTGTTATCTCTATGTTGTTTATGATCTTGCATGCTCTCCGTTGTTAGTGGCTATCTTGGCCGAGTAGTTGCTTGTGACTCCAAGAGGGGGTATTTATGCTCGATAGTGGGTTCATGCCACTATTTCACCTGGGGGAGTGACAGAAACCTCTAAGGTGGTAGATGTGCTATTGCTACTAGGGAGAAAACAACATTCATATGCTCAAGGGCATACGCTTTGTTTACATTACACAATTTGCTTAATGCAATTATCTGTTGTTTGCAACATAATACTTTTGGGGTGTTCGGATTGATATCCCCGGGAGTGGATTATTAGTCATAGATGCAGTTGGATGGCGGTCTATGTATTTTGTTGTAATGCCCAGAGTAAATCTCATAGTGATCTTCTTGACATATCACGTTATCTTTATTTTATCAATTGCCCAACTGTAATTTGTTTACCCAGCATGTGTTATTTTATCTATGGAGAGACACCACTAGTGAACTGTGGACCCCGGTCCTATTTCCATCATATTGCTATCACCTGTTTACTTTACTCGTACTGTTTACTTTACTCGCATACTATATTGTTTTCCACTCGATACGCTCATAACCTTTGTTTCAAGCAAACCGGTGAGATTGACAACCTCATTGCAAGTTGGGAACAAAGTATTTGTTTGTGTGTGTGCAGGTTCCGCATAACCTTCAGTTGTCATTGTCTCTCCTCTCCTGATTGATAAACCTTGGTATCTTAACTGAGGGAAAACTCGCTGCTATACTCATCATACCTTCCTCTTGGGGTTCCCAATGGGCTGGTTATCCACCATGCACAAGGACAGTCTGCTCCCACGTCAACTATACACCACCACACGCAGCAGCTAGTTTTCTGGCGCCGTTGCCGGGGAGGAAGAGAAGACTTCTGCGAGGGGAGTTTTTCGCACACACATCCTTTACTTTGTTATTGTTTTGCTTTACTTTATTTATTTTACCTGCATCGTTTTATATCAAAAACCCAAAAAAATTAGAATCCTTGGTAGTTGCTATTTCTTTAGTTTTAGTTTATTATGTCTAGTTCAGTTGCTACTACTATGTCCCCCGAGGACATGATCTTTACTTTTAAGCAGAAAGATGAGGAAAGCTTTAAAGAAGCTTGGTCTAGAATTTATGATTGGCATGGAAAAACTGAACCTAAAATGACTTTGAGTTTGCTTCTTAGTAGCTTTTACTTTGGACTTTCTCTTCGTTATAGATATGCTTTGGATGCTACTGCAGAAGGAGATTTCCTTCATTGTGATGGAGATCAAGCCTTCAATATTATAAAAAAGTTGATTACAATTTATAGCATGCCAACCTATTTTGATTCCTCTCTTGTGTGCATTTTTAATAGACTTAATGCTCTTGAGACTCAAACTGCTAGTTTGAATTCTTGCTACAATACTTTGCGCCAGCATTTTGATTATGTGCCAACAAATACTGAACCTTCGAGTTGGTATCCTACGATAAAAGTCACCATTAGTGGTGAAACTTTTCATGCTCGTTGTGATATTATGTCTGAATTTTGTCTCATGCCAAAGGATGTTTATGAATCTTTGAGCCTTTGGAAGCTTTCTAAGGGAGGAGAAGGAATTTCTCTTACTAACAATGCCACTATATTTCCCCTTGGAATAGCTGAAGGAGTTTTTACAAAAGTCCTAGGAAGAATGATATCTACTGATTATCTTGTTATTGAATGTGTAGGAAAAGGACAAATCACACTTGGAAGATCCATTCTGAAGCTCCTGGGCGCCGTCATCGATGTGGAAAAAGGCAATATAACATTTACCTCTCCACCTTGCAATAACTATGTCTTCCCTAGAGTCAAGAGCAAAGGTAAGAAAGGGAGACGTAAGGCACGTGCTGATCCTAGCACTTCATCACTTGATATTACTTGATTCGCAATTTTCTGCGCCTAGATCAAAGGCGTTAAAGAAAAGCACTCTTGGGAGATAACCCAATGTTTTCTTTTCAGTACCTTTTCTTTTATTTGAGTCTTGGAAGTCATTACTACTGTAATGACCGCTCCTTATCTTGTTTATTTCGTTTTTGTGCCAAGAGAAGCCTCTAATTTGAGTGAGGTAAAGATTTGGGGATGTTGCTGTCCTGAAACTGTTTTCAGTGCTGCACCGTAAAAATTCGTGAAAATTCTCTGTTTATCTTTTTGACCTGCGATTTCTTGTGCATATGCCCCAGGTTATATCCAAACTTTTGTTAGTTGAACACTTTTTGATTTGAGCAACAGAAAATCCCTCAAAAATTCGACCTTTGTCAGCTGTTCAGTTTTGACAGATTTCTGCCAATATTTGTGTTTGCCACTTTATCGCTTTCTTTTGAGTTCTTTTGATCATGGAACTTTTAGGGAGGTTGCTACAGTAGTATATGCTATATATGTGGTGGTTTTGAGTTGAAACCTGAAGCAAATAGAGGATTGATTATATGTTATGCTTACACTAATGTTGCTAATAGAATTGTGTTTAGTTTTGTATGAAGGAAGTTTTCAAGTGTAGGGATTGGAGAATGATGAGATGAGTTAAAGAATGGACAAAAGCTCAAGCTTGGGGATGCCCATGCATCACCCCAAGAAATATCCAAGAAGTACAAGCGTCAAAGCTTGGGGATGCCCCCGAGGCACCCCTTCTTCATCGGCAAAAATCAGGTCACCTTTCAAAACACTATATTTTTATTGCTTCATGCACTATGTGTTTTTCTTGGAGCGTCAGTTGTTTTAGTTTTCTTAGTTGGTTTAGTTTGTTTGTTTGCTGCAATAAATGGTTGGACCCCAACAAATTTCTTTTGGAGAAGTTGCCTTGCTTTTCATTTGCCAAGAACGCTCTAGTTTTTCACTCTTATCGGTTATCGAGTGTTCTTCTTTTTCTGCTACTGCTTCTGGTTTTCGTTTTCGCCTTGATTTGTGTTCAGACCTTGTCATATCTTTTCATCAAGGTGTATTTTTGCCTCTGATCTTCATTGGTTTTCATCAAAAGAGGTGTGTTTAAAAATTTCAAATGGTGTTGGAAAAGAGAAAAAGCTTTGTGCAAAATAGTGGTACAAGAAGGAGCTTGTGTAGACTGCGGCTTAGGCTTTTTCATGTCATGCTTGATGTCTTTTTGATAGTATGCTTAGTGGTTTTGCTGTAGCATGACTTGTCTCAAATAACTGAGATTGCTTAATGAGCCTTTGAAAAAATCATGCGTTGTTTTTATTGTATGGAAGCATTATTTTGGTTTTCTCCTTGATGCTTTATTTGGGTTGACTTGGCGCATGCTCACACATGTTAGACTCTTACAAAGTCGCCAATAGCCTTCATGATCATTTAGTTTTTGACTTTTGATGCCATCTTATGCTTCTTTTTAATGTCGCTTTGTCACTTTGCATGATTATGGCCATTATTGCTCTCTTAGTTGGTTGCTCCCAGTCTTTTGCTAGCCCTCTCCTTGTACTGAGTATGAGCTCTACTCGTGCATCCAACTACTAAAAGCCAAAGTTTTCCAAAGTGTCCACTATAAATTCCTATGCATGGTATTTATAAGCCATTCCAAAGTAAATTTTCATGTGCTACCTTTGAAAAAACCTTCAAAATATTTCTCGTTTTGTGACACTGTTTTCAGCTCATGGGGACGTAGTGGTCGGATTTGCTATCTTCCATATTGCTTATTCCAAAAAAAAAAAGAGAAAAAGAAAGAAAAAAAGGCACTCCTCCATGGAAAGTTAATGTTGGTGGGCACCCGATGGAATCGGTTAGCCATGGTTTGTGAAAGAAAAAAAGGTGAGGAGGAGTGCCAAGCTTTATAAAAGAGCACAAAAGTGCCAATCTCTCTCTCAAAAACTTGCTTCATTTTTGTATGGAAGATAGTAAGAACCCCATTGCCAGTCGTTGACAAAGACAACCACCTCTCAAAACCAATTTTTATCTCTCTGTTTTACAAATGAAAAGCTCTAGCACATGCTTAATCACTGCTTCCCTCTGCGAAGGGTCTTTCTTTTACTTTTATGTTGAGTCACCACCTTCTTTCTTTATGCACCATTAAGAGAGCATAGTTGTCATTCTTAGTGTGATATGCATTGTCCCAAAGTTCATTGATTGATTCATATTGTTGGTTTCACTTGTTCTTAAATTATTCGTATCTAGTCGCCCTCTTAAACTTGAAGGTGTCCTATGCATTTATATTTTGCTCTCTTTGAAGGATAAGCAGAAAACCATTTGTATGTTTTTCCTTATGATTTGAACACACGTTTGACTTTCATTGTTTCATTTTCATGATCTTTTGTTTGTGTTCATTTACATGTTTACAACATGGTTGCTAAGTTCTTATTGTCATGATTATATCTTCATGCCCATGTTTTAAGTTCTAATGATCCCAGCTCACAAATGCTTACATAGATGATCAAGATTCTGTAGGTGCATGTCACCTCAAAAATTATTCTTTTGTTATCACTTACCTACTCGAGAACGAGCAGGAGTTAAGCTTGGGGATGCTTGATACGTACCAAACGTATCTATAATTTTTGATGCTCCATGCTTGTTTTTACACCATTTGCCTATTGTTTCGTTACACTTAGTGGCATTTTTATGCATTTTCTGGAACTAACCTATTAACAAGTGCCATAGTACCAGTTTCCTGTTTTCTGCTCTTTTTGTGTTTCAGAAGTGATACACAGGAAATATTCTCGGAATTGGACGAAACAAGTTCCTGAAGTCTTATTTTACCCGGAAGCTTCCAGAGATCCGAAGGAGAGTAGGAGGCGAGGCACCAGGGGCCCATACACAGGGGTGGCGCGGCCAGCCCCTGGCCCGCGCCACCACCGTGTGAGGCCACCTGGCCCCTCCTCTGACATCGCCCCTTCGCCTATAAAGACCCCCCGACGAGAAAAACCTAAGTGCCCGATCAGTTTTCCAGAACACATCGTGATCCGCCGCCGCCATCGACCCAAAGATCGGGAGGGTCCAGAAGCTCTTCCCGGCACCCTGCCAGAGAGGGGAATCGCCACCGAAGGTCTTCTTCATTGCCATGCTTGCCTCCGGAGCGATGAGTGAGTAGTCTACCTTGGACTATGGGTCCATAGCAGTAGCTAGATGGTTGTCTTCTCCACCATGTGCTTCATGTTTAGATCTCATGAGCTGCCCTACATGATTGAGATCACCGTTATGTAATTCTACATGTTTGGTTTGTTGGGATCCGATGAATATTGGTGTTTATGATTAAGTTGCTGTACTGAATATTATCTTTTGTTATCTCTATGTTGTTTATGATCTTGCATGCTCTCCGTTGTTAGTGGCTATCTTGGCCGAGTAGTTGCTAGTGACTCCAAGAGGGGGTATTTATGCTCGATAGTGGGTTCATGCCTCTATTTCACCTGGGGGAGTGACAGAAACCTCTAAGGTGGTAGATGTGCTGTTGCTACTAGGGAGAAAACAACATTCATATGCTCAAGGGCATATGCTTTGTTTACATTACACACTTTGCTTAATGCAATTATCTGTTGTTCACAACTTAATACTTTTGGGGTGTTCGGATTGATATCCCCGGGAGTGGATTATTAGTCATAGATGCAGTTGGATGGCGGTCTATGTATTTTGTTGTAATGCCCAGAGTAAATCTCATAGTGATCTTCTTGACATATCATGTTATCTTTATTTTATCAATTGCCCAACTGTAATTTGTTTACCCAGCATGTGTTATTTTATCTATGGAGAGACACCACTAGTGAACTGTGGACCCCGGTCCTATTTCCATCATATTGCTATCACCTGTTTACTTTACTCGTACTGTTTACTTTACTCACATACTATATTGTTTTCCACTCGATACGCTCATAACCTTTGTTTCAAGCAAACCGGTGAGATTGACAACCTCATCGCAAGTTGGGAACAAAGTATTTGTTTGTGTGTGTGCAGGTTCCGCATAACCTTCAGTCGTCATTGTCTCTCCTCTCCTGATCGATAAACCTTGGTATCTTAACTGAGGGAAAACTCGCTGCTATACTCATCATACCTTCCTCTTGGGGTTCCCAACGGGCTGGTTATCCACCACGCACAAGGACAGTCTGCTCCCACGTCAACTATACACCACCACACGCAGCAATTACTTTCTTGTATTTGCGGATGCTTGCAAGGGGTATAATCACAAGTGTGTATTAATCCTAGTAAGGGTAGTACGCTAGCACAGGTTCACCCCCATAACACTTATCAACCCAGTAAAGATTATTTAGCGGCATGAAGTGAAAGCACTTGACAGAAACTCCCGTGTGTCCTCGAGAACGTTTGGTTATTATAAGTTACACAACTGGCTTGTCCTTTGCTCTAGAAAGGATTGGGCCACTCACTACAATTATTATTACTGTCTTTTATTTACTCGTACATTATTTACTTACATTACCAAATACCCCTAAAAACCTGTTTGCTAGTATTTACAATGAATCCTTGATCAAAACCACTTATCAACACCTTCTGCTCCTCGTTGGGTTCGACACTCTTATTTATCGAAAGTACTACGATACATCCCCTATACTTGTGGGTCATCAGGGGTCTTTATAGGCGAAGGGGCATCGTCAGAAGTGGTCCTGGTGGGGCTCACCACAGGAGGGGTGCGGGCCAAGGGCAGGCCACGCCCCCCTGGTGGTGTGGCCCACCAGTGGCTCCTCTCTGTCTCCTCTTTGGTATTCTGGAAACTCCGTTAAATATCTGGACGTCTGGCTTTTGTTTCGTCCAATTCCGAGAATATTTCCTGTGTAACTTTTCTGAATCACAAAAACAGCAGAAAACAGGGAACTGGCACTGTGGCATCTCGTTAATAGGTTAGTTCCGGAAAATGCATAAAAATGTCACTAAGTGTAACTAAACGCTAAGCAAATGGTGTAAAAACAAGCATAGAGCATCAAAAATTATGGATACATTGGAGACATATCAGCGCGTAGCCCCCGAGTCTGGGCATGAGTGGCGGATGATCCTCACGCCCCCAGGTGATAGACGCCTTGGACCAGTGCATGTATTGCGGTTCCGTTGGCATGACCACGTTCACCTCGAGGCCAAACCAAGGATCATCCTTTGGATCTTCCTTCTGGGTGGTGAAAACATGATACTGCTCAATATTGGCCTCCTTAGGGTAGTCTGCAGCTGCCTTGGTGGGCTGCCGGTTCTGGTTCCCTTGCGCTTCAGCCGGCAGGCCTGGTGGTGGGCCTGGCAGTTGATGGTTGCCTCGCTCCAGGTCTCTGGTGAAGCTGCACTGGCAAGTAGTGTGTCCTGCTGGTTTGCCCGAGACACTGTGAAACTTACAGGGTTGATCCAGCATCACCTCGATGGTGTACTTGTCCTTGCCGAACTTGTCTCCCTTGTGCTTCTGGCTTCCACCCATAGCCCCCGGGCTTCCTTGGACAGGTGCCACTTGCTTGGAGCCGTACTTGTTGTCATGACGCTCGTCCTTCCTCTTTCCGTGGCAATCATGGTTATGATGCCCGCCCTGGCCGGATGCCGGCTGGGACTGGCCTCCAGCCGGTACTGACTCTGCGTACTGTACTCTTGTGGCGGAGTCGGCTGAGGCGTACTTGTCCGCTATCACCATGAACTCAGCCATAGTCCTTGGTTTAGCTCTGTGGAGCTTGTGCTTCATCAGGGTCTCTTCCCGGCATCCATCAATGAAGTAGCCAATGGCCTGCTCCTCCACTCCTTCGCACGAGTTGTGCATCTCTGACCATCTCGTGAGGTAGTCACGATCCGGCTCGTCCGGGCCTTGCTTGCAGAGGGCCAGCTGTCGTGGGTGGTGAGGTCGCTTGTAAGTCCCAGTGAAGTTCTTGATGAATGCTTCCTTGAAGTCATGCCACGAGTTAATATGCAGAGCCGGCAGGCTGTTGAGCCATGTCCGGGCAGATCATATGAGCATGAGCGGCGCGCAGCGCACCGCTGTCCTTTTGTTGCCTCCCGTGATGTTGACGGCGATGCCGTAGTCCACCAGCCAGTCCTCCGGCTTCATCGCCCTAGTAAACTAGGGCATGTCGCGTGGGAGCGCGAACTTAGGCAGGAAGGGCTTGCCGCGGATGCACGGGCCGAAGCAGATTGGCCCCGCCGAGGATTCCTCCTCGTCGAGCTTGGAGTCCGCCAGCTGATTGAGCCGATGGCGAGCGTCATCCTTTAGAGGGTCAACGCGCTCTCCAATCCTCTGGATACATGCGAGCGGGCTGGCTGGTTGCCCACGCGCCGAGTCCGCTGCGTCAGGCTGGGGAGGGTTGCGCGACTTGTTGGTGACCGCAGCCGGATCGCGGGGCTGCCGGCCATGGTGTCCAGAGTGCTGGGTGCGGTGGTTTCCACCGCACTTGCCATGAGCTCAGTTGCTCTGGCTGTGCTCCACCCGACACTGGTTGGGCGATGAAGCTTGCGCCTGGGACTTGTCTTGGCCGGCTACGACGAGGCAATTGTTGCGTCTGGTGCCGCTCACCTCTCCGTTCGGATCCATCTCCTACTGCTGCAGATCGGCGGCGTCCAGGAGCTCCTAGAGTCGGGCTTGCTTCTCCCGCAGATCATCGCCTTGTATACCGGCCAGCTCGAAGGTGATGTAGCGTGTAGCACGGAGGTTCTTCATGGGCGTGATGTAAGTAGGCTTGGCGATGACTAGAGATGGCCTTGCCGAGGGGGCCGCCCGGTTTAGCTCCATGCCCAGATCTCGGCCTCGCTGATAAACTTGTCCCGCCCGGCTAGGACCATCCCTAGCCGGCGTGTAGCCTTGCGCGGTGTTGTACTCGCAGAGCGTGGAGAAGACGTGCCGGCGGGTGTCTTTGATGCCGACTGCCCTGTCGAGGAGGACGCGGCGTGTCTGCTCCAGATCTTCGGTGAGCTTGGCGGGGTCGGCGGTGAGGTCGAGTGGTGCGCGCAGGTCCATGATGGTGGATTCCAAGACGTCCCGCTCTGGAGGTGGAGGATCTTGCCTCGGCAGAGGTGGGCGTTCGAGCGGCAGGTGCGCGGAGCATGGCGGGTCGCCGCCACCATCTTCCTCCAGGGCCAGCAATTTGACCATGGTGCCAAGATCGCTGCTTTCACTGTAGCTCGAGCCTGCATCACAGAGAGGGTCAAGCACATCGGTTACCTCCTTCGGGAAGGGCTTGGCGACGTAGAAGTGGTGGCCGCCGACGTCGAGGAAGGAGCCGCTATCGCCGAAGCTATCCTCGAAGCAGGAGAGATTGTCGCTGATGCAGTCGAGGGTGCCGAACCTCTAGACAAGGACGGAGGCGACCTTCGCGCCGAGAGTCAATGGAGATCCTGGCTGGAACTTCACTCCGGTCGCTGCCGTGCGTTTCCCCACGGTGGGCGCCAACTGTCATGGTATTTTGGTGACAGTAGCCATGGGGATGGCTTAACGAAGGGGCTCGATGGTGTGCAACGACGGGTCCAGCTCGAGATTGTGTTACTAGGACACCAGCGATTACCCAGGTTCAGGGCCCTCCACTCTGGAGGTAACACCCCTACTTCCTGCCTTGTTACTTATTCTCAGCACACGGTGGCTACAAGGCTCCTCGAGCTGTATTGTCTGGAGGTAGAAGAAGAAGAGTTCGATCTCCCTAGTCTAAGGGTCCAGGCCCCCTTATATAAGCGGGAGCCTGGTTATAGGTTAGGTGTTCGGCTTCCCGGCTGCCGGCTCCTCCATGGCAGCGGTCTTGACGTGGGCCCTATCGTCCTCTGGCCCTCTGTCTGGGCGCTGGCAACTTTATAAAGTGCCTTTGTCCCCTGGACCGGCATCTTGAGAGCATATGCCTCCTCCTCGGCCTCGAATCCTTTCGTGGAGGAGGGTCTTGGCCATTGGTTGGTGGAGGCCGAGCGTGGCTGGCGTCACGCCGGTCTCCTGCCTCTGTCGATCTTGTCGGGGCCACGCCGCTTTTGGCAAAGCGTCCGCTGGAGGAGTTTCGTCGTCTTCGCCGGCTCGGGCCTCTGCGGATGAAGTCGCCAGCCGGCTGCTGGCGC
Source organism: Dactylis glomerata (assembly GCA_007115705.1). Lineage (NCBI taxonomy): Eukaryota > Viridiplantae > Streptophyta > Magnoliopsida > Poales > Poaceae > Dactylis > Dactylis glomerata. Next base: position 3,766,966 of record QXEO01000222.1, read on the forward strand.
AGCCGGCCCTTCTGTTGAAGCTGACCTCTCTAGCCTACCGCCATGGTGATTCCTGGGACGTCAGCCGGCAGATGGCTCTGCCCTTGGCCTACCCAGATAGTCATCCCCACGACATCAACTCTTCAGGTACCGAGTTCTGTAACTTCGGGACGAAGTTCTTATGAGGGGGAGATGATGTAATGACCCAAAAAGTAGCAACATTTTAGGACTCGACTGCAAATAACAAAATTGAATTGCATGCATTTGAAATGGTTGAAAAATTTAAAACTTTTGTTTTTAAAGATATGAGGGATTGAAATTGAACTCTAGTGTTGAATTTTGACTTAGGTCAACACTAGGAATTGAAATTCAAATTTCAAAATGAATTCATATATTCAAATTTAGAAAATCAAATTTGAATTACATTGAGTGGAATCTGAGAGATTCAATATACATTGTTTGAATACTGTGAATTAACACTGACTTAAAGATTATGATCTCAAAATTGAAAGTTTGACTTATTCAAACTTGAGTTCATATTCAAAATAAATAACTCTTTAATAATTGACATATAAATAAAATGTCACAAGGTAGTAGTAGAAAGAACATTATTTCATATATCAATATTATTACAATATTTGGTACAGGTAATAAAGGAAAAATATTACATCTTGATCAAATCCTAATACAAACTAAGTAAAGAAAATAAAATCCTAAACTACTTCTTCTTATCTTGATCTTCTTTAACCCACACACACAAAATCAAGCAAAGGATCTTCACAGATCTAAATGTTGGATTTTCATCCTTTTTATTTAGAATCCAAGTTTTAGCTTAGAAACTGGTCCTAAACCTTGTGTTGAGGCAAGGCAAAGGAAATGTCACAAATAGTTAAGCAAGGTGATAAGCCAAAGCTAGATAGGAACCATAACACAAAGTGAGCAGAGACCAAAAACCAAGTGTATATTGAACCAGAATAGTCGGGTGGGTCCTTGATGATATCTTGGGTGAAAAAGACAAATTTATGATAAATATAGTGTGACATGGGTTTTTTTATTTTGTATTTTTTTACCCATGATGCAAATATAATATTTGATCATCTTTGGATTTGGATTATTTAGCCTTTTTATGAATTACTGTTTCATTTTAGATGTATATGGGGTGCTTGGCAATTGACACCCATGAGCCAAGATGTATTTTCCCTAAGAAGGCCTCTAAGAGCATCTCCACTCGCCCCCTAAAGGCCCTCCAAACGCCGTTTGGGGCCGCTGGAGGCAAAAACCGTTCCTAGCCCCTCCTCCTAAAAAAATCGGCGGGCGCGGGCCACTTTTCCAACTGGTGCTCCAAGGCCGTGCCCAATCCACAGGGGACGAGCAGGGGCGCCGACACAAGTCAAAAAGTGGGTGGGCCACAACTGTCATCGAGGGACGGCGAGATTTTCCTCCATTTTCTCCCGATCTGACCGCATCCTCGCCAATCTCCCGCCATTTCCCTTGATCCAGTAGCAGCCACCTCCTCGTCGCCTCCACCACACCATCTCCCCTGCGCCAACGCGATGCCACCTAAGAAATTCGTCCTCCCTAGGAGCACCGAAGGGCCCGACTTGCCATCGCCAAAGAAGCCACGGTAGACGAAGCATCCGCCTCGAAGGGTGGACCAACGCCCAGTGGGTGGCAGATGTGCAGCCCCGGGCTGTCCTCAATGTCGACCGGCGCAAGTGGGAGGTGGTGGCGAAGGCCAAGAAAGCCTTGCTGACTCCCGGGGCCCTGCCTCACTAACCCGACGTCTTGCGAAGCCAAGGCAGCGTCTCATCGTTGACGAGCCTGTCCCCTTCTTCTCTGGCAACCTTCCAAGAGGGGCATTGGTCCACACCTTGTCTAGGTTCTCTCCGTCGCCATCGTCTGACGAGCACCCCAACAGCGACCCACACGGCGGATTCAACCCGAACTCCTTCGCACCGCCAGACCCACGGCACGGCGACTTCAACGCCGACCCGAACATCGCCTAAGGAGCCTGGCCCGCCGAGTGCCATGGTCTGCTCCACTACGCCGGCCAAGGATGCGTGTTGCCCTTGTCCTCGCAGTACTTCGGCGGCGCCAGCTAGGACGCATGCAATGTCTTCGGCGGAATGGGCGATGACATCATGCACCACCTCATCAACAACGGCTCAACTGCGAATGGCACCTACACTCGGGAACAAGGCAAGACCGTCGGCGAGGAAGAAGAGGAGGTGGAGGAAGAAGAAGGAGGCGAGGAAGAGGAGGAGGAGCCAGTTGTCACCGCTGCAACCACGATGAAGGGGAAGAAGAAGTCAAGTCGAAGAAGGGAGGAGGCAACCGAGGTCCGAAGTGGAGATCTTGGGAGGATGAGTGCATCGCCGAGGTGTGGAAGACGGTGAGCATTGATCCTATCTCCAACGCTAATCAAAACTCCAACATGTATTGGGAGAGGGTGAAGGTGGCGTTCGATGAACGCAAGCTTCTTGATCCGGACTTCAACAAGGTGCACATGGATCACAACATGTGTGGAATTTCTCATCGTTAGGGAATCATTCAAGCCGCCTGCAACAAGTGGCATGTAATCCAACAATAGATTACGGATCGGCAAGAAAGCAGCACTAACATCGGCGACCTAGTAAGCCACGCCTCTTTGCTCGCCGGTTGGCATTGTGCATTGTTTTCATAATGTTGTCTTACACCCATTTCTTGTGTAATTCCCTAGCAAAATATTTTTATACAAATACAATATTTGATCATCTTTGGTTCTTAGAAGGATTCGGATTTTTTAACCTTTATATAAATCACTGGTTTTTTTAGATGTATACGGGGTGCTTGACATCCATGGGCCTAGATGTATTTTCCCTAAGAAGGCCTCTAAAGAGCAATATGGGGGTGACTAGTGGAAAATCGGTTTGGTGTCTGGGCTCCCTGAAGCCCTTTTTTAAAAAATTTGTGAAATAGACATTTTAAAGTTTTTAAAAAATAAAAAATGCAAGAATGTAGTTAACTACATAGACTATGAGAGTGCAAATTTTTACTATGAAATACCTTGTATTGCAACCTTAGCAAAAAAGACAAAATGAACAAAAGTTGGAACACATGTTTCCAGATCAAAAAATTTGTTCCCAGATTTGGATTTTTGTAATTTTTGCTAAGGACAAAATATATGGTATTTCTTGATAAAATTTTACACACTTGTAGAATAAATCATAGAGTACACTCCGTTACTTGTCTTGAATTTTTTCGAATTTCAAAATTTGAATTTTTTAAAGTTTGGAAACTCCATATTGATACTCTCAGTGACTACTCTCAGTGACTAGATGTATCTATACCAATATAAAAAGGCAGAGAGAGACGATCTAAACAATTTGAAACATCTAATACACTAGCACAATACCCGTGCGTTGCAACGGGTCAACATATAATAAATATTTTTTAAAAATTTGAAATAAATAAAACATAGTTTCTATGGGAAACATTTTTTTCCCATATAGAGACACCTTCACGTCGATCTTCCTCAAAATCAGTGTGATGTCACAACCTTGCACGAATGCGTCTTTTTTATGTCACCAAGTGAGACCGATCCTATGCTTGATGGACGATTCGATACTATTAATTTCTATTATCTCGCCCGGTAACACTGATGTGTAGTTGGCTTTTTTAAATCTGTACTGATCCGAGTGGCACTGTTAGAAATTATTTTCATCGTCTATATTTTATAGATGTACATGTGTTTTAAAAAAGAATAGGTGAGGCGGAACTCTTTTTCTGGTCCCTGTCTTTTGATTCAACGGTTTTGGTGGCATGATGGATCAACCATCACCATCACCATTGGATGCATGCCTTCCACAGGCTCCATTAACGGTGAGCACTTAACGGTGAGCACTTGGGACGTATGATCGTTGCGGCATGAGTGGAGCAGCTTGTTCCTACAAGAATCGCAGGACTAAAATCTTACAAACAAAAGCGTGTGTGCGAACTATCTATACCGGCGTGCTCACAGGCAGCAATGCAATCAAGCAAGGCCGGTCAACAAACGTGAGGTTCATCGCGTGTCAACGGAGCAGACGACTGTGATGTTGTAGGAGTCTAGGCAGAGCCGCATGATGGTAGGTTGTGGGCGCGCGACAAGCCCGACCAGCGCGCGGTGTATCATGAGTGCCACCAGTGAAAGCGCCAAGGCTGGCGATGAGCGGCCAAGCATGCGTTGAGGCTGCCGATCGCCGGCCACACCTGCGGGCCTGGCCGCGGCCGCGAGGAGGCCGTCGAGTAAGGCGATTGCAGACAAGAGTTGGCGGCGGCCGATAAGAATGATGACGGCTGCCGGAGCGGTATCGGTCAGGACCTGGTCTCGGCGGCGTGAGAGCCGTGGGGCACCTTGAAGCCCGGCCTGATCGGATGACATCGTCGGCGCCTGCCGGCCGCCGATCCGTGGCATTGCAGGTCTACAAGGCGCAGGATGATTTGCATTGTCTTGCTGATTGCCTTATGCAGGAGTCTCGTTTGATGTGGAGTCGAATCCATACCGGATCAAACTATCTAGCTAGCCACGGAAAAATATAATATAATGTTGTTATGGAAGAACCAAATATCGGAGTCGGAAAAACCAGGGTATCTAGGATCCACTGACTATGGAGCCACCCGCCTGCTGCGCTCTCCCAATGGAGAGGCCTTGATGGGGGTTTTGGGGACGGAGGTTTGGAGACCAAATCGGGAAGGCGTCCCCAGAAACGGGGGCGTCAGCGCTGACGGCAGCCCTTCGGCCCCTAAGAACGGCCGCAGAGGCTATGGCACGCTTTTGTTCACTTTATACAAAGTCGGCTAGCCTATAAAAGGAGGACCAGGGCCTTGTCCGAGAGAAGGAGAATCCCTCATCTAGCGTAGCCGAAGAAGAGGGACTCGTGTAATCACCTTATACTTGTACTCCATCAAATAACATAAGAAGACAACCAGGAAGTAGGCTTTTAGCCTCCGGGCGGTCTGACCTGGGTAAACCACCGGAGTTCCTGCGAGCGTCCCCTCACTTGAGTTCACTGTTGCTCATTGCCGAACCACTAAAAGAGGTCTTTGGACTCCTGGTGTCCGTGTTGCACACACACACGACTCCAAGATCCATTTAGTTGTGTTCTCCTATGCAGTAAGAAAGCTTCGATACAAAATGTCACCGAATATGTAAAATAGAACTCCATGAATGAACCATTGAAAGAGTGTCCACTTTCACTTCAAATGTTCAAGAACAAAATCTCAACTCATAGTGCAATGGTCATTTTGCGCTAAGTCAAGAAATTTCATTATGATCACTTAATATTTAAAATGCGATCTGACGATCATTTGGGCAATCTGAAACGCAAGGAGATTTAGATTGCAACTTCATTCTTCAATACATTTTAGGCAATTTGTGGTAGATTAGTTTTTAAACATATGGAATCTAGACACAACGATTGCTTGTCTGTTTTAACAGTTGAAAGCAGTTTTATAAAATCTGAATTTGGACAGAATCATTTCTTAACAACAGAACCGAAATTACAAAACATGCCAACTGGACTGCTGGCAGCAATCTCCGTTATAGACTTTCTCAAGGTTTGCACTGTTCAAGTACTAATCAGCACGATGGAGTACCAAATAGGCACGTACATGATCAAGGAGTCCAAGCAGCTTCACAGCCTGTCACCCTACGCCGCTCTCGCTCTTTCTCTGTCAGCCATCTCGGATGCGCCAGTGCAGCAGAAGTTCTGTTTCGCTGCCGCGGTGGTGTCCGGCCTTCTTCCCGTTCGTCTGGATGTTGGTATCCAGCGAGAGGCCCTTCTCTGCAGGACAAGCAGCACAAGCACAGTAGCACGACCGCAGTTCAGAGCCGCAACCGAGACAGAGCTTTGCCTTCGTCGGCGCACCTGCGCCCAGAAGTCGGCGGAAGGACAGGATCGATGACGGGTAAGAGCTGGATTGATTCAGTCGGGGAGATCTGCTAAGATCCATAGATCCATGACGGAGGGGAGCAGGCTCAGGATCCATGAAACGCAGTGAGCAGGGGTATCGTCAAGGGCATCGCGCAGGCAGCCACCGTTTCTCCTGTAGCCGCCGAGAGAGCAGAGTTTTGGGCTGATTTCCTGAAAGATGAGGGGCCAAAATGCAAAATGGCTCGACGCACGGACGCGGAACGGACGACGTACCTACGTATACGTATGTACCTTCGATCCCTGGTTTATTAGTAGAGAAGAGATTAGTAGAGATATCCAACGAACTAAGACTAACCCGACAATCACGCCAAAACATGTATCAGCCTCGCTAATCACCGCGTCTACCCCGATGAGAGACCAACGACCCAAAAAATAAAATCCCCAAATCAAGACGTCCAGGAGAATCACGGCGTCCACCCCGCTAAAACGCCGCCGCTGCCTACGATGCCAGCCACACCATCGCCCACGCTGCTGGCCAGCCACGCCCCGCCTACGATGCACAGGACGGACGCCGGGAAGACGACGCCCCCGCCTACGGTGCGTGGGACGGACGTCCGGAAAGACGACGCCTCCGCCTAGCCGGAATCGCGGCAAGACGGACGCCTGCGAAGACGACACCCCCACCTAGCCGGAATCGCGCCCGCGAAGACGACGCTGCCTCTGCACTGCCGGCCAGCCAAGCCGCTGCTGACATGGATATTGCTTCGCCGACCTGCAACCCGCGAGGAAATGCCGCACCCGCTGCCCTTGACGCTGCCCTGCGCGCCACGAGGAGACTGCCCTGCCGTTCGTCGGAGAAAATTCCGAGGTATCTAAATCAACCATTCTTACCTATGTCTACAGACGTCTGCTGTGATGCATCAACTTTAGATGAACTGTGGGGAATGAATACGTGAGCCCCGAACATAGTGTGAAATTCAGTCATGCTTTTCTCTTTTGCTGTTGTGTTTCTTTTCTACACTTCCTCTATGCTGAAGTGCAGTTTGCAGTCGATCTGAATTTTGGTACCATAACATTGAAGCCTTTTATTTGTTTTCAGCTCATGAGAGAACTTACCTGTAATTTTCCAGTGTAGTATTCGATGCAAATTAATTCAGTTTTCTACACTTCCTGTATTCTCAAGTGCTGTTTGCAGTCGACCTCCTTATTATGTCAGTCTTCTGAATTTTGGTACCATAACATTGAAGCCTCTTATTTGTTTTCAGTTGAGGAGAGAACTTACATGTAATTTTGTGTAGTACCCGATGCAAATAAATTCAGAATCATCATGCCCAGAGAAATTCAGAATATATTTTTTTAGACGAAAAGACAGCCTGGCCTGCTTTTCATTGCCATAAGAAGAGGGTACAAGATGTACAAGAGCTAAAACCAAAGAGGAAAAAAGAAGAAGAAAGAAACAGTAATGCTACAGTGATGAACTAAATCAATCTGGCTCGCATGGTCTTTGCAACAGGTCAGCTGTTCTTGCACGTCCAGCAATTCTCCAGGTTTTTGCTTCTTCGATGAGGCATGCGTGTATTCTGCTCAGAGAGGCTGCAGAGTTCTGGAATATGCGGTTGTTACGCTTTTACATGAATGATCTCATCCAATCCCTATCATCCCCTTCGCCTACAGCGGGAATTACTCACACATAGATGGGGGAGTCATGGATGGTTGATGGAGAGACGTCGGTCATGATGATGACGATGATGAAGATCTCCTCCAGATCCCCATCCCAGCAGGGTGCCAGAACGGAGTTTCTGGTTCCGAATGGCAGTTTCTGATGGTGGTGGCGCAGCGGAAGTCTATCTGGGAAAAACGCTGAACCCCCGCTCCTTTCAGGTCAGAGGGTATATGTAGACGGAAGGAAGGGTCGAGGCGACAGTCGAGGCGGCCTCACCACAGGTGGGCGCGGCCAGGCCTGGGCCGTGCCCCCTGGTGGTGAGCCCAGGCCACTGCCTCCCTTCGTCTCTCCTTCTGGCTCTGTGGGTCTTCTGGCAAAATAGAATTTTTGCAATATTTTCCGAGATTTTTCCTGGAAGTCAGATTTCTGCACAAAAACAAGACACCAGAGCAATTCTGCTGAAAACAGCATGAGTTCGTGTTAGTTGTATTCAAAACACACAAATTAGAGGAGAAACAATAGCAAAAGTGCTCGGGAAAATAGATATGTTTTGGATGTATCAACTCCCCCCAAGCTTAGCTATTTGCTTGTCCTTAAGCAATTCAGTTAATAACTGAGAGCGATAAAAGAAACTTTCACGAACATATTTGCTTCATATAATGTATATAGACTTACTATATGATCAAGTACTCAGGCAATTCATAATAAGAAATATGCAACTAATGTTACATCATAGTCAAGCAAGCTATGAAAGAGGGCCAATGCACTAATAACAAGTAACATGAACATAAGAAACTACAAGATTGTAATGTTCATAAATGATATGGAAGAGTGGTATCCTGCTTGCCTTTATTTGTGGAGCAGAACATAAATGCTGAGGCACCTCTGAAGTCCAAAGGAAGACTAGAAGTAAAAATATCAAAGATACAAGCATCAAAGGTATACCACAATTAACCGTGTTCTGGGACAAGCACATTACACTGAGAATAACAGCTATGCTCTCAAGAAGGTGCTTTAAAGTTAGAAGATGAAGACTCAACATAAAAGTAAAAGAAAGGCCCTTTGTAGAGGGAAGCAGTGATTTAACATGTGCTAGAGCTTTTCATTTATAAAACAGAGATAAAAATTTATTTTGAGAGGTGGTTGTTTCATGTCAACGACTGGCAATGGGGACTTGCTATCTTCCATAATAAACAAGTGAGAGCGGTTCCGAGTTCTTTGAAAATTTGGCACATTGGTGCTCTTTTATAAAGCTTTGGCACACCTTCCCACCTTTTTCCTTTCTCAAACCATGGCTAACCGATTCCATCGGGTGCCCACCAACTTTCACATACCATGGAGGAGTGCCTTTTTTTCTTTCTTTTTAGAATTAGATTACAATGGTCTGACCAGCTCCCTTGCAAAATTAATGACGGGCAGATAAAGCTGCCTAGTCAAGGGGTACTCAATTTAATATGGAAGATAGCAATTCCAACCACTATGTCCCCATGAGCTAAAAACAGTGGTACAAACTGAGAAGTAGTTGAAAGTTTTGAAAGGTAGCACATGAAAATTTACTTGGAAATGGCTTTGAAATACCATGCATAGGAATTTATAGTGGACTCTTTGGTAGACTTGGTTTTTGGTAATTGGATGCACGAGAAGTATTCCCTCTCAGTACAAGTGAAGGCTAGCAAAAGACTGGGAAGCGATAATCGAAAGAGCAATAACTATCATAATCATGCTTGTGACAAAACAAAATTAATATAGGCATAAAAATGATACAAGAACTCTGAGGCAAAGTAAATTATCGAGGCTTAATTGACTTTTTGTTTAGTCATATGCATGCTTGAGCATGTGCCAAGTCAATTCAAATGAAACTTTCAGAGGTGGATACCACAATGCCATACCATATTATGAATAAAACAATGCAAGCAAGTGTCTACATGACATGCTACGAACTATTAGTAAATTGGAACTAATCATATGAGAGCAAGAACTACAAAGCATCCATTAGATAACATATACCTTACATGAACCGACTAAGCATGTCCACATAGATGAGTATATGTACAAAAATGAAAACAAATATAGTTCATACCAGCCTCTTACCACATCTCGGATTGTCATATGTCATTATTATTGCCTTTCACTTGTGTGGCTTGAATAATATGAAATGAATACCAAGCTCCAATGGAGTAACATGAGACTGAACTCTGCAGCAAACTTTACAAAACCAAAGAAGAACAATAAATATTTTTGGGTTTTTGATTTTTTAAACAAGAACAGAAGGAAATAGCAAACAAAGCAAAATATTTTTGGATTTTTCAAATATCAAACTGAAAATAGCAAGTAAAGCAAACCAAAGCTAGAAAACTAAAAAGGGCAAACAAAGAGAAACAACGGAAATATTTTTGGTCTTTTCGTGTTTTGGAATATAGAAATAAGAACAAGAACAATAAAGAAAGCGAAACATGGATATACAAAGTACCGACAAAATATTATATGTAGATGAGTGAATCGTCGGCGTACCTCCCCCCAAGCTTAGGCTTTTGGCCTGAGTGGAGATCAATCCCAGCTCGGCCATGAAGTGGCGTCCCCAAAATATGATGAAGAGGCACCTTCGTCCTGATGTGAGCTCGAGGGCGCCCCGGTGTGGTACGTGGTGTAGTGATAGGCCAGCACCTCCTCTTCCTCCTGGTCCAGGACGCCATGCTGTACATTGAAGCCGAGCAACCTAAGCTGCTCGTCCAACTCCTCCTTCGAGCGCGACCATGGCCTGCTGTGAATACTGAACAAACTAGGCTATGGCAAGGGCACTTCCCTTTCCTCTCCATCTGTAAATAACATTCTATAAACTAATTTCTCTGCACAAGAGTTAGCAGTAACAAAGTGATAGAGCTTCATGGCAGCAAGAACACGAGTTTGAGCTATGTCGTTGTTTTTAGGAGAGAGAAAGAGCTGGGGAGGAAGAGATAAGTGAGAGGCCAGGGGGGGCCCTCACCATAGGTGGGCGTGGCCAGGCTTGGGCCGCGCCCCCTAGTGGTGAGGTGGCATGGTGGGTCCCCCTGAGGTCTCCCAGGTGCCTCTCTGCCCTATTTTTGACATAAAAATTTAAAAAGATTTTTCTAGAATTTTTTGAGAAACTTTATTTTCGAGGATTTTTCAGAAAAATGATAAGAGAGTAAAACTCGGGAAAACGACGGTGGAGCGATAGAAAGCAAATCCAACTCAACCTTACAGCAGCTCTAAGACATTACAATATGAAAGTAAACAGAAGGAACAAAAATGAACAAGTAAATATAAGTGAGGTAAAGTAAATGCGGTGAAAACAAAGTTTCATTCATATAAAATCACTTTGTTAACAAGGTTGATCAAGTCTTGTTACCAAACTAATTTTATATGAGGCAAAACTTTTTTATTTCACTATACGCTTATGTTACCTCGACCTTGATAGGCATAGTCCCAATCATAACAATTTTATATTCTTCCTTGGGCTTTCGCTCTGAACAAATAATTTGACCAACTCGAATGGTCTCAACATTCTTGATTGAATTTAGAGCATTCTTTCTATCAATCTTCTTGGGAAAATAAACCGTATACTCTTTGTCATTGACATTAAAAGTTACTTTTCCTTGATTGCAATTTATAACAGCACCTGCAGTGTTTAGAAAAGGTCTCCCAAGAATAATAGACATATTATCATCTTCAGGCATTTCCAACACAACAAAGTCAGTTAATATCAAACAACTGTTAGCAACTTGAACAGGAACATTCTCACATATACCAATAGGAATAGTAGTAGACTTATCAGCCATTTGCAAAGATATATCAGTTGATACCAATTTTTCTAGATCAAGTCTCTTATAAAGAAAAAAAAAGGTATGACACTAACTCCAGCTCCCAAATCACATAAAGCAGTTCTAACATAGTTATTTTTAATGGAGCAAGGAATAGTTGGTATACCTGGATCTCCAAGCTTCTCTGGAACTTTACCATCAAAAGAATAGTTAGCAAGTAAAGTGGAAATTTCCTCATTAGGAATCTTCCTTTTGTTAGTAACAATATCTTTCATATACTTTGCATAAGGAGGCATTCTAATAGCATCGGTCAAAGGAATTTGCAAAAATAAAGGTCTCATCCATTCACAAAACCTGTTGTAGTGTTCTTCTTCCTTGGATTTGTGTTTCTTACCAGGAAAAGGCATTGGTTTCTGCACCCAAGGTTCTCTTTCATTACCAGGCTTGTTGGCAATGAAGTCTTCTTTGGTGTACTTCGCATTCTTGGCAAGCTTTTCTGGTTCCTCTTCAACTTCTTCTTTATCGGAAGCATCTCTTGGTTCAGTTTCAGCATCAACAATAGAAATACTATTAGGATCTTTACCTGCTTCAGACGATTCTGCAACTGTTTTATGCTTCTTCTTCTTCTTCTTCTTCTTGGAAGGAATATCATCTCTTGAAGTGCGTTGAGAATCTTGCTCGATCCTCTTAGGATGTCCTTCGGGATATAAGGGGTCTTGGGTAGTAGCACCTCCTTTTGTACGTATTTCACACGCTTGTTTTTCTCTTGCGGCATTAACTAGCAAGTCTTTTTGCACCTTGGTAAGCTGATCAATTTGCGTTTGAACCATTTGAAAATGTTTAACAAGTATCTTTACATCATTGGAGGTTCTCTCCACTATATCCTGCAACTAGTTAACAGCTCTAGAATTTTCCAACAAATGATTCTGCACCATTCTATTAAAATTATCTTGCTTAACAATAAAATTATCTAATTCATCTAAGCATTGATCAAGCGGTTTAGAGTAAGGAATATCTCTATCATCAAATCATTGGAGAGAGTGTACCTCAATAGTAGATGAGTGAGGGATTGGCTTACATAATTCTTCTATAGGAGGTAAATTCTTCATATCTTCGTATTTAATACCTTTCTCCTTAATAGATTTCTTGGCTTCCCTCATAACTTCATCATTCAATTCAATCATTCCTCTCTTCTTCGGTGTTGGTTCTGGAGCTGGCGCAGGTGTTGGTGCTGGTGTTGGCTCAACTAGAGTCCAATCATCATGATTCCGGCTTATTTTAGCCATTAATTCTTCAGCTTCAGCCGGAGTTCTTTCCCTAAAAACACAACCAGCAAAACTATCCAGATATGTCTTAGATTCATCAGTTAGTCCATTATAAAATATATCAAGAAGTTCATTTTTGGGCAATGGCTCTTTAGGCAAAGCTCTAATTAAAGAACAAAACCTTGTCCACGATTCAGGCAATATCTCCCCTTTTCCCTGTTCAAAATCAAAGCTTTTCTGCACAGCAGCATGTTGAGCACTAGCAGGAAAATATTTCTGAAAGAAAGCATTAACCAAAGCAATAGGACTATGAATAGATCCTAGAGACAAACTATTAAACCAAGTTTTAGCTGCATCTTTCAACGAGAAAGGAAAAATCTTAGCAATAAAGAAAGTGCGAAGCTTAATATCATCGGAAAACAGATTACTCAAAGTAGAAAGCTCATTTGTGTGCTCCATAGCACTTTCATTTTTAGTACCACAAAAAGGTTCTTTCTCAACAATAGATATGAAAGATAAATCTAAGGAGAAATCGTAATCCTTATCCCTAATATTTATGGGAGAAGCAGCAAACTTAGGATCAGGAGACAACTTATATCTAATAGCACATCTCGCTAGAAGTTCCTTAACAGCTTTAGCATCATGAGTAGCATGAGCTTCGGCACTAAAATCATCGTCAAGCTCAATATAAGCGTCATCAAAATTATCACTAGGACATTCCCTAGACTTAGGTGAACTAACAGGTGTAACAGTGGTGTTTCCCATCTTAGCTCTAGCAATTGTAGCATCTAAAAAGGAACCTAGCGAACCACTCTCATCAAGCACAGTAGAAGCATCATCTAAATTATCAGTGGCATTTTCAAGCTTAGCAGCAGAAGTAGCAGTAGCGTGTGCATGTGGTGGTGTAAGCAACTTACTCATAACAGATGGCAAATCAAGAGCAATGGAGGTGTTCAGAGTCGTACCTCTTCTTGTAGTAGATGGCAATATAGGAACTTTTCCATCATGAGGTTTACCCATGACGAAAGGATTGCAGCGAACAATATGAATTCCAAGTGAACTTACAAATAAAGCTATGCTCCCCGGCAACGGCGCCAGAGAATAGTCTTGATAACCCACAAGTATAGGGGATTGCAACAGTCTTTGAGGGAAGTAAAACCCAAATTTATTGATTCAACACAAGGGGAGCCAAAGAATATTTATAAGCCTTAACAGATGAGTTGTCAATTCAGCTGCACCTGTAAACAGACTTGCTCGCAGTGGTTTATTAGTAGCAATAGTTTTATAGTGGTGATAGCAGTGAAACAGTAACAGCAGTAGTAAAATAAAAGCAGTAATAGTATCAATAGTAAATAGTAGGATTAAAGACTGTAGGCATAGGGATGGATGTACGGGCGTTGCATGGATAAGATAATTTATGAAATCAGTGAGACATGGGCAATTGCAGATAAATAATGATAAGCATCCTAGTACTAACAATCATAGGCATGTGTTCCGTATATAGTTATATGTGCTCGCAATGAGAAACTTGCACGACATTTTTTGTCCTACCAGCCTGTTGCGGCAGGGCCTCAAGGGAAACTACTGGTGACGAGGGGTTAACTCAACAAATGTCCTAGATGAAGGACTTAGGATCGGGGAGATAGGGCGTCGGATGAACTCGAAGGTAAAGTTAGTCGAAACAGGTGTATATCGAAAGTAAACTTGGGTGTTGAACCTAGCTTGCTTTCAATCTGACCTACACCGTCCCCTCCTGGCCCTATATATAGGTGGCCAGGTCTCGAGGATCGGGTAGGGTCCGATACAGATTACAATATCGACATGCGGTAAGAACTCGTATCTTTTCTATTATTACAATTGGGCCTAGCTTAACGGGCCTCAGGGGTACTCAACTAGCGGGCTCTATTAGCTATACCCTTGTCAGTATCCCTTGAGATTCTACCAGAATTGCAGATTCGGGTTGAATCTCTAATCTTTAACTCTTCGACTTGATCAATTCTTTGACTTCTTCACATCTTCAAATCTTTGACTTGGTCTTTTGACTTACTTTCATGATAATATGTCGCAAGGGGTTTTGATGAACAAGCCTGACAACTCTGACGGATCAAGAGGTCAGTTAACTGCCGGAACAGATACTTGCCACCTACTTCAAATTCAATCCCCTTGGACTTGAATTCGGGAGACTGGTCAAACCAACTCTTTTGCCGCATTTAGGACTTACAAAGAATGAATCCCAGTAGTTCTCAGGGTACCCAGTGCGTCCACCAGGATTTTCTTTGTGTCATAGACACGGATACATACCAGCAGAGCGCATCCATATGCGTATACCAGGCCACACAGGACGGATCCCGGGGTCTTACCTTTGTGATAAATCACGACATTCGAGTTTCATTGCAATAACGCAACTTAAGAATTACATGTCGCAGTCAAATTTTGACTAAAAATATTCGGGTTATACAACCATAAAAACTCGCTCCCGATGGGAGTAACAATGTTTCATTGCATATTCCTTCGCTTTCCATGCTCCAGTGCTCGTTAATAAACATCGTCGGGTGCGCGCTCAGTGCTCCCGATTGTAGTAGCCCCCGAGGCTATAGTCAAACAAAACTTTTTTTCGAGTATAGGCTCAAATATAATGTACTCCATCATTATGCTTCAATTTGAAATAGTTTAGTGATAACTTCGTCGGGTGCGCGTTCAGCGCTCCCGATGGTAGTAGCCCCTGAGGCCATAGTTTAATGTTTTCGGGTATAGTCTCCTCAATTGATTTTTGTATTTGTCGGCGTCAATCTTGTGTCTTCCTTACCTTGCCCTTCTTTATTTGGAATTCACCATATTCGACACTTGTTGAGTACATGCATCCGTCGAGTTGATTTTCGATCTTTTATCTTCTCCATGACGTCATTGGCCAAATTTCTCTATACGTCACTTTAGTTGTGCGCGAACCGTTTCGTGGGTAGCGCGATAATTTGTATTTTTCCGCCCGTTAGTGGGCTGCCGCTTCCTCTCCTTACGCCACGTCTCAGCCCACGTTCCTTCTCAGAGAAGGTATATAAGGGGAGATTGGGGATTTGTACTATTTACCAGCTCCTTATCTCTGCCGCCGCCATTGTCAATCCTTGCGCCCTGCTCTTCGCGTGCATAGCCCCCGACCGTATATTTGTAGATGCGCGTGAAACACCTGGCAGTGAAGAACAACATGGCCAAGGGGAAGGCAATGAGCTCCGTGACTAGCTGGGTGCCCTCTGCTGTCACATAGAAAGAGCTGAACAAGTCAAGACAGATGGTCTCATCTCCAGCAACGATTCCATCAAATTCCCGAGCACCGAACGGATCCCCAAGCCCCCGAGCGGCTATCGGGTGATGTTCCTTTCCTTCCTCTTTCGCGGACTCTCTCTTCCTGCCCACGAATTCCTTCGTGGGCTTCTCTATTTTTATGGTGTGCAGCTTCACCAGCTCACGCCTAATTCTATCCTTCACATTGCCTACTTCGTGACTCTTTGTGAGTCTTTCCTGGGGATCGAACCCCACTTTCTTCTTTGGAGATCCATCTTTCGGCTCCGCCCCAGTGTTTCTTTGGCAAATAAGCCTGAGCTTGGGTGGGGCTATCATCTTTGTGCGCCCCGAGGCGCAGTATTTGGAGTTTTCCATGTCTGCATCGGTCCAAGGTTGGAGGACCAAATGGTTCTACATCAAAGACCGTAAGGCCTCCTCTGAAGACGAGTATGGCCTAGCTCCCTTTGACGCCTCCAAAGAGTTGAAGAAACTGGCATCATGGGATTCGCCTCCCACAGATGCTGAGATGGAGGGGATTACTCCGCTGTTTACCCACATCCAAGCTCTGAAAGGAGGTAAAGGAGGCGCTTTGTCAGGTATTCAACTCATGGCGTTCTTTGTGCAACGTCGAGTTCAACCCCTGCAGCATCGCCTTTCCAAGCTTTGGAGCTATGCTGGCTTGGTGGATCCTTCTCGCATCTCTGGAGATCTAATGGAGCAGCAGGAAGTCGACAAGCGAGTTAAGGGCCTCACTAAGCTCACCAAGGATCATGTGGTTGTAGAACTGGCCGCTGATTACTTCGACTCTGTGCATCCCATACCCAAGGTACGCATTTGTTTGCTATGTATACTTGTTGTCAAATTCATCGGCTTCCAGCTCTGTTTACCCTTGCATTGATTACTTTTCTGACTTATTTGTTTGTAGGACCACCAATTCCTTGTTTCATGCCCTCCTCTTCTAGAGGAAGGGCCTCTTCCAGCTGATCTAGCCTCTACTGTTTCTGAAGCCCCCGAGGCTGAAGAAAATTAGGACAGAGATGAAGTCGAAGAATCTGAAGAAGATACCAGCTCGATGACATCGCCTCCTCCTGCGCTTTCTGAAGACACCGGTGCAGACAAGAAGAGGAAGTGTGTCGACGAGTTTACTTCATCGAGTACCTCCGTGCAGAGAACTGTGGCTAATGAGGCCCCTGTTCTTGAAGAATATGTTGAATTCTTCGATCTCATGACATCATACGTGTTCTGCGAGTTCTATGATTTTGCTGTACTTGTTTTCTTTCTTTCGGGTTGTATAACATCTATTTCTTCTTGCAGTGACGATGAGGAGCCGAAAAAGGATGCTGCGGCTGCTCCTTCTACTCAAGATGCAATTGCTAATGAGCCTTCCGTGCAAGAGAGACTGAGCCGGCTGTGCCGGCGCTGAGGGCCACCAGGGCTTCTACCAAGAAGATTACTGCATCTCGAAGTACCAAGCGGTCAAAGAAATCCTAGGACGCTAAGTTTCTCTTGAAGCACACGAGCCCAAAGGCTCCCCTGACAATGTGAGTGGTTATACTATACTTATCTATCTTGCGCCTTCCATACGCTTACGAGTTTCTCTCTTGTCAGGCATTGATGAAGAAATTCATCGCCTTGGGTACTGAATGTACTGAATACTTGAAGGCTGCAAAAGCTTCCGAAGGTTAATTCTTTGTCCTGTCTTTGCTTGTCCTGTATACTTCTCTTTGCTGTTTGTTGGACTTCTCCTTTCGTTTCTTTGCAGATGCTCTAGCATCAGCCAATGCTCGCATTGCATCGCTAGAAGCCAAGCTCAACGCTTCACGGAAAGCTTTTGATGTTGTGACCGCTGCCAAAGCAAGTGCTGAGAAGTCACATAAGTCAGCGCTGGCTAAGGTGAAGAAAGCGGAGAAGGACTTGGCTGATGCTAACAAAGAGCATCTTCAGCGAGAGCAAGCCGTGGCTGAGCGGCTTCACACGATGTCTGCTGCTGCTGGCGGTACACACTCGTCTTGTGCTCTTCTTCTACTGCTGTTGCTTTCTTGCTCTTGCTGATATTTTCTTGTCCTACTGATGACCCACAAGTATAGGGGGTGTATCGTAGTACTTTCGATAAATAAGAATGTCGAACCCAACGAGGAGCAGAAGGTGTTGATGAGCGGTTTTGATCAAGGAATCACTGTAAATACTAGCAAATAGGTTTTCAGGGGTATTTGGTAATACGAGTAAATAAAGTGCGAGTAAATAAAAGATAGTAGTAACAATTGCAGCAAGTGGCCCAATCCTTTCTTCAGCAAAGGACAAGCCGGTTGTGTACTTATAATAACCAAACGTTCTCGAGGACACACGGGAGTTTCTGTCAAGAGCTTTCGCTTCGTAAAGCCAATAGTCTTTATTGGTTTGATAGGTGTTATGGGGGTGAACCTGTGCTAGCGCACTACCCTTACTAGGATAAATACACACTTGTGATTATACCCCTTGCAAGCATCCGCAAATATAAGAAAGTAATTAAGATAAATCTAACCATAGCCTTAAACTCTAAGATCCTACGCTGTTTTGGGTTCTGTCACTCCGGCAACCCCACAATGGGTAGCCAAATACACAATGCATCTCACTAGGCCCATAAATGGTGAAGTATTATGTAGTTGATGTTCACATGATACCACTAGTGAAATAGCACCACAACAAATAAATATCAAACCATTAAATATTACTCAACATAATTCCACTACTAACGACTTGACTTCTCTCATGTCCTCAAGAACTAAACGAACTACTCACAAGACATCATATGGATCATGATCAGAGGTGAAATAATGGTAAATAACAATCTGAACATAAACCTTAATTCAACGGTTCCACTCAATAGCATCAACTACAAGAGAAATCAACACCGCGAAAGTTTCCCCTATGAATATAGCAAGATCCAACTCAAGATATTATAGCGGGATGGCGTGGTGATGGTGGAGATGAAGGTGCTGGTGATGGAGATGATGACGATGATGATCCCGATGAAGTCCGGTACGATGGTGATGATGATGGCGATGATCTCCCCTCTCCGGGAAGGAATTTCCCTGGCAGATTTTTGCCTGTCGGAGAGCTTTTCTCTCTCTGGTGTTTTTTGCCCCACAGAGGCGGCGGTGTCTAACTCTGAGCCCCCTTGACTTAGGTTTTCGGGGACGATGAAGTACACGGAGGGGCGAGACCAGAAGTGGGCCAGGGCAGCCTCACACAGGGCTGGCGCGGCCAGGGGTCAGGCTGCGCCACCTTGGCATGTGGGCCCCTCCTGGCTCCTCTCGACTCCTCCTTCTGGCTTCCTGAGTCCCTTGATGGTCCTTTTTCCTGGTATTTTTCTGTAATTTTCCTGATCTTCAAAATATGGTCCTTTGATGGTCCTTTTTCCAGCAGAATCCTGACTCCGGCAGTGACTCCTCCAAAGATCATCAAACATGTGAAAACAAAGGAAATAACATAAGTATCAACTCTAAATATGAAATATATCAATGAATAACAATAAATTATGATACAAAATAGTGATGCAAAATGGATGTATCACCTACTATTTTTTTGTCCCCTTTGTTGTACAGAATTTACCAAGGTGTCTTTGTCGACTTTGCAACCGGGTGATGATCCTCTTATGGCCGTGGTTAACTTACTCAAAGCAAACTGGATATCTGTCTAGGAGATCTTTGAGTTGGTGACCCGTGTTCTTACACGGATGTTTGTCAGGTTGTGGCCCAAGCAAAAGGCGAAGGTTTCGAACAATGACTTGAAGAAACTCACCGAAGCCTTCGATACTACTGATGACCCCATCCTCCAGCTGAAGGGGCTTTCTTTGAAGCGAGGTGCTGAGGGTGCTATCGCCCTTTCCTATGCACATGGTGCAGATTTTTATTGGGAAAAGGTTAGCTCTCCTCATGGCCGCACCCGCTCGGAGCTAAAGGCCTTCTTTGAGAAGGCGAAGAAGTTTGTGCCTGCCCTAGTGTCGATTATTTCTCCTTCAGCGGCTTCCGCGACTTCTACTACACCAACTTCCTTGACTCCAGCAACGGAAGAGCCCGTTCCTCCTTCAACTGCTGGCATTGCTTCTGCCATGCCTTCCTCCGCCACGGAGCAGAATGCTGAGGTGGCGTAGACTCGGCCTCTTATTGTAATTTTTAATTTCTGCTTTTGATGTAAAAACCTTTAGTCATGTGCAACCCGAGAACTTTAGTCAAAGGGTTTGCCTCTATGTAAATATGCTTCTTTTCTATGATATATCGTGTTAGCTTCTGAAATGCTTCTTCTTTCTGTTCTTTTGGCTTCCAGTCTGCGCATATTGGTGATCCTTCAAGTCGCGAGTGGGCTCCCTCTTCTGCCAGTGCTTTTGACTCTAAAGCTTCGTCGCCTCCTCGCCGTTGCTGCCAATGCGCTGAATATTCTTCAAGGATTTCGGATCTTGAGAATCGCTTGACTTTAGCCAAATGCCAAGCGCAGATGACTATAGACAAAGCTAGCAAAGCTTGTGGTTTGATGAAGCAGATATCTATTCTTGACGATAAGGTGTCTAGTCTGATGGCGAAGATTGTGCATCATGAAGAATGCGACTCTTTTGTCATCGGCATTATCGAGTCTGCCTGCGAGATGTTGCGATGTAAGATTCCTTGCAACTTCTCTTTTTCCCTTTCATTCCATTGCCGCTTTGTGATGTCCTTTGTCATCTTAGGCACTTGTTTGGATTTTGCTGCTGAGGCTCGTCGGGTTGCCGAACGAAATGCGGCTCTAGAAAAGATGTCAGAAGGTATTGATAGTTTGTGGTCTGATCCTCGACACCGCCGTGCTATCGTGCTACTCCAGGACCGCGCCCAACATATCGGAGAGTCAGTTGATGGTTGCCGAAGAGCTCTCATAACTATGCATTCTGTCATGCTTCCTCGCAATCCTCTGCCTGGAAGTTTCCCACTGCTACTCGATACTTTTAGGTCTAGTCAGCGTATTCATCGGCTAATAGAGCTAAACTTAGTGGCATGTGCCAATTTTGCTCTTGGGTGGATGCATAAGTGGTACCCAAGACTTAATTATAGCTCTATGTCACTGAGCTATTTTCCAGGTGGAGCTAGTCTGCGAGTTGATGACCCACAAGTATAGGGGATCGCAACAGTCTTCGAGGGAAGTATTACCCAAATTTATTGATTCGACACAAGGGGAGCCAAAGAATATATGTAAGCCTTAACAGATGAGTTGTCAATTCAGCTACACCTGGAAACAATCTTACTCGCAGCGGTTTATTAGTAGCAATAGTTTTATAGCAGTGACAGCAGGAAAACAGTAACAGCAGTAGTGAAATAGCAGCGGTAATAATAGCAGTTGTAAATAGTAGGAACAAATACTGTAGGCATAGGGATGGATTACAGGCGTTGCATGGATAAGATAATTCATGAAATCAATGAGATATGGGCATTGTAGATAAATAATGACAAAGCATCCTAGTACAAACAATCATAGGCATGTGTTCCGTATATAGTCGTATGTGCTCACAAGGAGAAACTTGCACGACATCTTTTGTCCTACCAGCCTGTTGCAGCAGGGCCTCAAGGGAAACTACTGGTAATTAAGGTACTCCTTTTAATAAAGTACCGGAGCAAAGCATTAGCACTCGGTGAACACATGTGATCCTCACATCATAGCCATCCCCTCCGGTTATCCCAATTTCTGTCACTTTGGGGCCTCGGGTTCCGGACAACAATATGTGTAAACAACTTGTAGGTAAGATCATAAACAACAAGTATCATCATAGAAATAATAACATGTTCAGATCTGAAATCATGGCACTCGGGCCCAAAGTGACAAGCATTAAGCACAACAAGTTGCAACAATGTCATAGGCACTAAATAAAGATACTAGGCACTATGCCCTATCAATCTCATATCAAATTACATGAACAATCTCATCCAATCCCTACCATCCCCTCACCTACAGTGGGGGAATTACTCGCACATGGATGGGGGAATCATGGATGGTCGATGGAGGAGCATCGGTGGTGATGGTGATGAAGATCTCCTCCGAATCCCCGTCCCGGCAGGGTGCCAGAACGGAGTTTCTGGTTCCGAATCTTGGTTTCTGATGGCGGCGGCACAGCGGAAGTCTATCTGGGAAAAACGCCGTCTCCCCGATCTTAAGTCGTCAGGGGGTATATGTAGGCGAGAGGGGAGGCCGAGTGGGCGCCTGGAGCATCCACACACAGGGGTGGCGCGGCCAGGGCTGGGCCGCGCCACCTATGTGTGGCAGCCCCTCGAGCCCCCTCTCCGTCTCGTATTCTGGCTCCGTCGGTCTTCTGGTGAAATATGATTTTTGGTGATTTTTCCTGAATTTTTACTGGAAGTTGAATTTTTGCACAAAAACGAGACACCAGAGCAATTCTGCTGAAAACAGCGTCAGTCCGTGTTAGTTGTATTCAAAACACACAAATTAGAGGAGAAACAATAGCAAAAGTGTTCGGGAAAGTAGATACATTTTGGACGTATCAACTCCCGCCAAGCTTAGCTATTTGCTTGTCCTCAAGCAATTCAGTTAACAACTGAGAGCGATAAAAGAAACTTTCACGAACACATTTGCTCATATGATGTATATATACTAACTATGTGATCAAGTACCCAGGCAATTCATAATAAGAAATATGCAACTAATGTCACCTCATAGTCAAGCAAGCTATGAAAGAGTGCCAATGCACTAATAACAAGTAACATGTGCATGAGAAGCTACAAGATTGTAATATGCATAAATGATATGAAAGAATGGTATCCCACTTGCCTTTGTTTGTAGAGCAAAACATAAATGCTGAGGCACCTCTGAAGTCCAAGGGAAGACTAGAAGTAGAAATATCAAAGATACAAGCATCATAGTTATACCACAATTAACCGTGTTCTGGGACAAGCACATTACACTAAGAATAACAGCTATGCTCTCAAGAAGTGCTTAAAAGTTAGAAGGTGATGACTCAACATAAAAGTAAATGAATGGCCCTTCGCAGAGGGAAGCAGTGATTTAACATGTGCTAGAGCTTTTCATTTGTAAAACAGAGATAAAAGTTTCTTTTGAGAGGTGGTTGTTCTATGTCAATGACTAGCAATGGGGACTTACTATCTTCCATAATAAACAAGTGAGAGCGGTTCCGAGTTCTTTGAAATTTGGCACATTAGTGCTCTTTTATAAAGCTTTGGCACTCCTTCCCACCTTTTTCCTTTCTCAAACCATGGCTAACCGATTCCATCGGGTGCCCACCAACTTTCACAATCCTTTGGAGGAGTGCCTTTTTTTCTTTTAGAATTAAGATTATAATGGTCTGACCAGCTCTCATGCAAAGTTAATGACGAGCAGATGAAGCTGCCTAGTCGTGAGGTACTTAATTTAATATGGAAGATAGTAATTCTGACCACTACGTCCCCATGAGCTAAAAACAGTGGCACAAAATGAGAAGTAGTTGAAAGTTTTGAAAGGTAGCACATGAAAATTTACTTGGAATGGTTTACAAATACCATGCATAGGAATTTATAGTGGACTCTTTGGAAGACTTGGTTTTTGGTGATTGGATGCACGAGTAGAGCTCATACTCAGTACAAGTGAAGGCTAGCAAAAGACTGGGAAGCGACAATCGAGAGAGCAAAAACTGTCATAATCATGCTTGCGACAAAACAAAATTAATATAGGCATAAAAATGATACAAGAACTCTGAGGCAATTTAGATCATCGAGGCTTAATTGACTTTTTGTTCAGTCATATGCATGCTTGAGCATGTGCCAAGTCGATTCAAATGAAACATCCAGAGGTGGATACCACAATATCATACCATACTATGAATAAAAAAATGCATGCAAGCACCTACATGACATGCTATAGGCTAATAGTAGATTGAAACTAATCATATGAGAGCAAGAACTACAAAGCATCCATTAGATGACATATACCTTACATGAACTGACTAAGCATGTCCACATAGATGAGTATATGTACAAAAATGAAAACAAATAGAGTTCATACCAGCCTCTTACCACATCTCGGATTGTCATATATCGTCATTATTGCTCTTCACTTGTGCGGCTTGAATAATATAAAGTGAATACCAAGCTCCAATGGAGTAACAGGAGACTGAACTCTGCAACAAACTTTACAAAACCGAAGAAGAACAACAAATATTTTTGGGGTTTTCAAATTTTGAAACAAAAGTAGAAGGAAATAGCAAACAAAGCAAAATATTTTTGGATTTTTCAAGTAGCAAACTGAAATAGCAATAAAGCAACCAAAGGTAAAGAACTAAAGAACCAAATAGAGAGAAACAACGGAAATATTTTTGGTCTTTT
Source organism: Dactylis glomerata (assembly GCA_007115705.1). NCBI lineage: Eukaryota > Viridiplantae > Streptophyta > Magnoliopsida > Poales > Poaceae > Dactylis > Dactylis glomerata. Next base: position 3,791,155 of record QXEO01000222.1, read on the forward strand.
TGTGTTTTGGAAGAAATGAAAACAAGAGCGAGAACAATAAAGAAAGCGAAATATGAATATACAAAGGACCGACAGAATATGATATATAGATGAGTGAATTGTCGGCGTACCTCCCCCCAAGCTTAGGCTTTTGGCCTAAGTGGAGATCAATGCCGGCTTTGGTAGCTGCTCCAAGCCGGTGGGTCATCATAGGTGTAATCGTACCCCAGTTCTTGCGAAGATGAAGCTGATGGTGCATAATCATAATAAGGCTGCGCATATGGGAAATTCATGGCGTTGGAGGGCTGCCCCGACCCTTCGGCGCCCTCTTCATCGCGCACAGGTGGCGGGTGTTCCTCCATGTACGCATCAAGCTCATCTTCTGTAAGCGACCATCCATTCCTGCGATCAAGGTTAAACAAAAGAGGTGCAGGCAAATGGATTGATCGTTCAGTCTTTACTACCTTCCAGGTAGTCTTCTTGAAAAAGGTTAGCTCAAATGTTAAATTAATTAAACTAGCAGGAGGAGAAATAAACTTATGCTGAACCATAGCATCAAGACCAAGTTTCTCTTCGGGAATGGCAAATCTAGAAAATGAGGTAACACACCATGAAAAGCTAACAGGCGTGAAGCTATAAGTCCTCCACAAACTCCCCCTTTCTCACGGTTAATATCAAGACGGAAAGCTATTAAGGCACCCAAATGGTAAGTCCTATCATGCCTTAAAGCAGCAGCAATAAAAGCTAGATCATGGAGAGACAATTTACTTGCAGATTTCCTAGCAAGAACACATTTGGTAATGAAGAAGGCAAAATATCGAATGGATGGGAAATGAATGTTTCAAATTTTACCACCCTCTCATGTGAAGCTTCTTCCTTGACAAATCTCCTCGTACAGTTCTAACAATTGCCTTGGTTGTCCCCTTATCTTTTCAAGCGATCCCCACTGTGGTACTCTAATAGCTGTGCAGAAAACATCGAGAGGCAAGTTCACAGATTTGTTATAAATTTTATAATGAACCATGGGATTAGAAGTGGACCAACTAAATCTGAAATCCTGCACCACAGACATTGTTAGTTTAACGTATTGGGGAGGTTCACCCTCAACAAAATATTCTAATCCTGCATTAGAAAGCAAGGTTTGAAAATCTTGCTGGATTCCAGCAGCACTCAAGAATGCTGAGCATGGATAGAGTGAGGGAAAAACCTTCTCTTCACGGTGTACTTTCATAACATCATGCACTTCTAGTTCATGTTGAGGGAGTTGATAAGCATTCCCCTCCATTTCTGAAAATTTTGACACACCTCATAAAAAGTGATTTAAAGACAAGCAAATGTAGGAAACTACTATAGTGAATTACTAGAGGGCTATCATGCATCAAAATAACCTTTCTAAACAATAGAACAAGCATGTTTACTCATTTATGCTGTCACCTACAATGCTAAAATACTCAAGAAATACTCTACCAAAAGGAAATCTACTTGGACAAGTAGAGGAGTCACATACCGGAGAGCAAATGATCCAAGTTTCAGCAAAAATGCTGGGCTGAGCAAGGAGATCGAGAAATCCAGGCAAAGAACAACAAGAACTCGAGCTTGGGCAAATGGGTCGGTGTTTTTCGGGAGAGAGAAAGAGCTGGGGAAGAAGAGATGAGTGAGTGGCCTGGTGGGGCCCCCTCACACATGGGTGGCGCGGCCAGGGCTGGGATGCGCCACCTATGTGTGAGGTGGCGTGGCTGCCCCACCTGGTGCCTCCCAGGTGTCTCTCTGCCCCATTTTTGACATAAAAATTTATAAAGAATTTTCTGGAATTTTTCGAGAAACTTTATTTTCGAGGATTTTTCAGAAATTGGCATATCGATAAAACTCAGAAAAACGAGGGTGAAAAGATTTCAAGCAAATCAAAGCTAAACATGCAACAACTCTGAGATACTCTTAATCATGCAACTTAACTGAAGGAATAAAATTTGATAGAAGTAAATACAAGTAAGATGGAGTAAAAGCGGTGAAAACGAAGTTTCGTTCATATAAAATCACTTTGTTAACAAGGTTGATCAAGTCTTGTTACCAAACTAACTTTTTATGAGGCAAAACTTTGCACTTCACTTAATGCTTATGTTACCTCAACTTTGATAGGTATAGCCCCAACCATAACAATTTGATATTCTTCCTTGGGCTTTTGCTCTGAACAAATAATTTGACCAACTTTGATGGTCTCAACATGCTTGATTGAATTAAGAGCATTCCTCCTATCAATCTTCTTGGGAAAATAAACCGTATATTCTTTGTCATTAACATTAAAAGTGACTTTTCCTTGATTGCAATTGATAACAGCACCTGCAGTGTTTAGAAAAGGTCTCTCAAGAATAATAGACATATTATCATCTTCCGGCATTTCCAACACAACAAAATCAGTTAGTATCAAACAACTGTTAGCAACCTGAACAGGAACATTCTCACATATACCAATAGGAATAGTAGTAGACTTATCAGCCATTTGCAAAGATATATCAGTTGAAACCAATTTTTCTAAATCAAGTCTCTTATAAAGCGAAAAAGGCATTACACTAACTCCAGCTCCCAAATCACATAAAGCAGTTCTAACATAGTTGTTTTTAATGGAGCAAGAAATAGTCGGTATACCTGGATCTCCAAGCTTCTCTGGAACCTTACCATCAAAAGAATAGTTAGCAAGTAAAGTGGAAATTTCCTCACTAGGGATTTTCCTTTTGTTAGTGACAATATCTTTCATATATTTTGCATAAGGAGGCATTCTAATAGCATCAGTCAAAGGAATTTGCAAAAATAAAGGTCTCGTCCATTCACAAAACCTGTTGTAATGTTCCTCTTCCTTGGACTTGTGTTTCTTACTAGGAAAAGGCATTGGTTTCTGTACCCAAGGTTCCCTCTCTTTACCATGCTTGTTGGCAATGAAGTCTTCTTTGGTGTACTTTGCATTTTTATCACTCTTTTCCGGTTCTTCTTCAACTTCTTCTTTATCTTCTTCTTTATCGGAAGCATCTCCTGGTTCAATTTCAGCATGAGAAATAGAAACACTGTTAGGATCATTACCTGCATCAGAGGATTCTGCAGTTGTTTTATGCTTCTTCTTCTTCTTCTTGGAAGGAGTATCATCACTTGAAGTGCATTGAGAATCTTGCTCAACCCTCTTAGGATGTCCTTCAGGATATAATGGGTCTTGAGTAGCAGCACCACTTCTTGTGCGAATTTCACATGCTTGCTTCTCTCTTGCAGCACTAACTAGTAAGTCTTTTTGCACCTTGGTAAGATGATCAACTTGTGTTTGAACCATTTGAAAGTGTTTAGCAAGTATCTTCACATCATTTGCGGTTCTCTCCACAATATCCTGCAACTTGTTAATAACTCTAGAATTCTCCAACAGATGATTATGCACCATTCTATTAAAATTCTCTTGCTTAACGATAAAATTATCAAATTCATCTAAGCATTGATCAGGAGGTTTAGTATAAGGAATATCTCTTTCATCAAAGCGTTGGAGAGAGTGTACCTCAATAGTAGATGAGTGAGGGATTGGCTTACATAATTCTTCTATAGGAGGTAGATTCTTCACATCTTCAGCCTTAATACCTTTCTCCTTAAGAGATTTCTTAGCTTCCTTCATAACTTCATCATTTAATTCAATCATCCCTCTCTTCTTCGGCGTAGGCTCTATAGATGGCGCAGGAGTTGGTGCTGGTGTTGGCTCAACTAAAGTCCAATCATCATGATTCCGGCTTATTTTAGCCATTAATTCTTCAGCTTCAGCTGGAGTTCTTTCCCTGAAAACACAACCAGCACAACTATCCAAATATGACTTAGATTCATCCGTTAGTCCATTATAAAATATATCAAGGAGTTCATTTTTAGGCAATGGTTCTTTAGGCAAAGCTCTAATTAAAGAACAAAACCTTGTCCAAGATTCAGGCAATTTCTCTCCTTTTCCCTGTTCAAAATCAAAGATTTTCTGCAAAGCAGCATGTTGAGCACTAGCGGGAAAATATTTCTGAAAGAAAGCATTAACCAAAGCAATAGGACTAGTAAGAGATCCAGGAGACAAGCTATTAAACCAAGTTTTAGTAGCATCTTTCAACGAGAAAGGAAAAATCTTAGCAACAAAGTAAGTGCGGAGCTTAATATCATCAGAAAACAAATTACTCAAAGTAGAAAGCTCATTCATGTGCTCCATAGCACTCTCATCTTTAGTACCACAAAAAGGAGTTTTCTCAACAATATATATGTAAGATAAATCTAAAGAGAAATCATAATCCTTGTCTCTAATATTTATAGGAGAAGCAGCAAACTTAGGATCAGGAGACAAATTATATCTAACAGAACGTCTAGCAAGAAGTTCTTTAACATTACCTGCATCACGAGCAGCACGTGCTTCTGCAATAAAATCATCATTAGGCTCAATGTAAGCATCATCATCATAATCATCACTAGAACATTCCCTGGACTCAGGTGAACTAACAGGTGTAACAGTGGTGTTTTCCAACTTAGCTCTAGCAATAGTAGCTTCTAAAAAGGAACCTAGTGAACCTCTCTCATGAAGCACAGTAGAAGCATCATCTAAATTATCAGTGGCACTTTCAATCTCAGCAGAAGTAGTAGCAGTAGCATGTGGGTGTGGTGGTGTAAGCAACTTACTCATAACAGATGGCGAATCAAGAGCAACAGAGGTGTTGAGAGTTGTACCTCTTCTTGTAGTGGATGGCAATACAGGAACTTTTCCATCACGAGGTTTACCCATGATGAAAGGTTTGCAGCGAACAATATGAATACCAAGTGAACTTACAAATAAAGCTATGCTCCCCGGCAACGGTGCCAGAAAATAGTCTTGATGACCCACAAGTATAGGGGATCGCAACAGTCTTCGAGGGAAGTATTACCCAAATTTATTGATTCGACACAAGGGGAGCCAAAGAATATATGTAAGCCTTAACAGATGAGTTGTCAATTCAGCTACACCTGGAAACAGTCTTACTCGTAGCGGTTTATCAGTAGCAATAGTTTTATAGCAGTGACAGCAGGAAAACAGTAACAGCAGTAGTGAAATAGCAGCGGTAATAATAGCAGTTGTAAACAGTAGGAACAAATACTATAGGCATAGGGATGGATTACGGGCATTGCATGGATAAGATAATTCATGAAATCAATGAGATATGGGCATTGCAGATAAATAATGATAAAGCATCCTAATACAAACAATCATAGGCACGTGTTCCGTATATAGTCGTACGTGCTCACAAGGAGAAACTTGCACGACATCTTTTGTCCTACCAGCCTGTTGCAGCAGGGCCTCAAGGGAAACTACTGGTAATTAAGGTACTCCTTTTAATAAAGTACCGGAGCAAAGCATTAGCACTCGGTGAACACATGTGATCCTCACATCATAGCCATCCCCTCCGGTTATCCCAATTTCTGTCACTTTGGGGCCTCGGGTTCCGGACAACAATATGTGTAAACAACTTGTAGGTAAGATCATAAACAACAAGTATCATCATAGAAATAATAACATGTTCAGATCTGAAATCATGGCACTCGGGCCCAAAGTGACAAGCATTAAGCACAACAAGTTGCAACAATGTCATAGGCACTAAATAAAGATACTAGGCACTATGCCCTATCAATCTCATATCAAATTACATGAACAATCTCATCCAATCCCTACCATCCCCTCACCTACAGCGGGGGAATTACTCGCACATGGATGGGGGAATCATGGATGGTCGATGGAGGAGCGTCGGTGGTGATGGTGATGAAGATCTCCTCCGAATCCCCATCCCGGCAGGGTGCCAGAACGGAGTTTCTGGTTCCGAATCTTGGTTTCTGATGGCGGCGGCGCAGCGGAAGTCTATCTGGGAAAAACGCCGTCTCCCCGATCTTAAGTCGTCAGGGGGTATATGTAGGCGAGAGGGGAGGCCGAGTGGGCGCCTGGAGCGTCCACACACAGGGGTGGCGCGGCCAGGGCTAGGCCGCGCCACCTATGTGTGGCAGCCCCTCGAGCCCCCTCTCCGTCTCGTATTCTGGCTCCGTCGGTCTTCTGGTGAAATATGATTTTTGGTGATTTTTCCCGAATTTTTACTGGAAGTTGAATTTCTGCACAAAAACGAGACACCAGAGCAATTCTGCTGAAAACAGCGTCAGTCCGTGTTAGTTGTATTCAAAACACACAAATTAGAGGAGAAATAACAATAGCAAAAGTGTTCGGGAAAGTAGATACGTTTTGGACGTATCACGAGTACATCTGGAAAGTACCTTGCAGCCTGCTCGAAGGATTATAGCTAGGCTGTTGCAAGAGGATGCCGCGTTTTTCCGCGAGTATCACTATTTAGATCCTTTAGGTGTAGACGATTCTGATAACCCGATGTTGTAATACTCGTGTATATGTGGAACGCGAGAGTTTCATATTTCGTGAGTCGTATGTCTGAAATTTGTTCTCAGAGCATTTTGTATGATTTGTGCATTTGCCGCATTTTCCTTTTGAGAGACTCATAAACTCAAATATGAGGAACGTTTTATCTTTATTATACTTGTAATGTAAGATATATGGGGTGACCCAAGAGATCCGGCCTATGACCTGTGTTCTGGATCTAGAGGGCATTGCCCTAGGATGACTCGTGGCTTTTACAGCCTTATTCTTCTACTCTACTTTGTTGTTCTTGATACTTATGCCATCGTGGCCTTCTCTTCTTCATTTGTAGTTTTGTCTTCTCCTGATGTTTCCACTCGTGGTTTCTTCATCTCTGGCTCTGCCGCACGTCGTTCGGGTAGCTTGTCGCCTTCCATAGTCGTGCTTTTCGCCTTCTCTGCATAGTTGGTTATCATGCCAAAGTTTTGCGCCATCTTTTGAAACTCCTTGTCGCATAGGTCTGAAACCTCGAAGCTTCCCTTTACTATGATGATTCCCTTTGGTCCTGGCATCTTGAGTACTAGATACGTATAGTGTGGTACTGCCATGAATCGCGAAAACGCGGGTCGCCCAAGGATCGCATGATACTGAGATGGCCAATCCATGACTTCAAAGTCGAGCTTTTCTCTTCTGTAGTTTTGTCGGTTGCCGAAGCAAATGTTGAGTGCTATCCGACCTAGTGGATAATTGGCACTTCCTCGTACAATCCCATGGAAGGAACAGTCTGTTGGCTTCAGAAACTCTAGTGATATGTGCATTGCTCTAAGAGTTTTCGCATATATCAAATTGATTCCACTTCCCGCGTCCATGAATATTCTGTCGACATCATACGTGCCAATCTGAGCTTTGAGTACCAGAGGCGCGTTCCCTGGCTGAGGTACTATTATAGGGTGATCTTCTCTGCTGAACTCGATTGGTTGTTCTGACCAGTGTAGATATTTCGTTGTAGCTGGAGGCGAAGTAACTGCTAGATTGACTTGTCGGGTAATACTTTTTTCTTCTTTGTTCGACTTGGGCACAGGTTGTATCATTGCTGTAATGTGCCCCTTAGATGGAACGTATCCTTCGTCATCATTGCGCCCCTGGCTTGGCTGGTCTTGTCCTTGAGGAGCTCCATTGTTCCCTTGTTGACTTGTGGGAGGTTTGTTGTTTCCTTCGCATCCTTGTCGCTTTGCTTCGGTTTGCTTGCTTAGTGCTGCTTCTTGTAGTTTCAGGAACGTTGTACAATCTTTCATTGCGTGCCTGGACATGCATTTTCCATCGATGAAAGCTGAGTGTATATGGCAAGGCCCGTTCAACATGTCTTCTGGCGATGGGTTGTACTCTCTGGATTCTCTTGTGTTAAATTTTTTGTAGTCCTCTTTTCTGTAGCTTTGATATCCTGAGCTTCTGCGATCACTCCCTTGGTAGCTATTGTCCTTATATCCTGCGGATACTTGGCTATGGGAGCCGTAGTTGTCGTAATTGCGGGACCTTCTTCTTTGACTTCCATATCTGTTTCTTCTGTCGTCCGCTGGCGATCGCGTCCGCTTGTTGTTGCATGCATCTTCTCCGTCTGCAAATCTGTTTTCTACATCGATGAGGTCTGACACTGTTTTTAGCTTGATTCTGCCCATCTCTTCAACTAGGTCTCTTTGCCTTAATCCATTTATGAACGCGTCTATTGCTCTTTCGTCTGAAACTTCAACTGCTGAATTTTTTATAAGACTCCATCTTTGGATGTATGCCCTTAGGGTTTCTTCGCGTTGTTGCACGCATGCCTTGACTTCTTCTATTGATGTCGGCCGCTTATATGTCGACCTGAAGTTACTTGTAAATTGCTTTGTGAGATCTTCCCAACTTCCAATAGTCTCTTTCTCTAATTTGCTCAACCATGACCTTGCTGTGCCGGTGAGGTGTAGTTCCAAACTTTGCATTGCTGTTTCTTTGGTTCCTCCCAATATTTGTACTGCTTGTCGATAATCTGAGAGCCATGACTGTGGTTCCTGTGATCCATTGTACTTTTGTTGATCATGAAGTAGTTTGAACCCCTTGGGTACTAGCGTAGTGCGAACCCTGTGGGTAAAGCATGATGCTCCCATCTCCTTTTCGTCATCTTCATAGCCGTGCTTTTTGTTTGGAGATCGAGATCTTCGGGTTCCTCCATGTTTTGGGCTCCTGTGGCATCTTGGTGATGGCGATCGAGATCGTCGACTACTGCTTCTGTGCTGAGGACTATTGTGACGGCGAGGTGACCTTGGTTTGTGTGTTTCCTTCTTGTGATATGCCTCCTCTTCTTTTGATGATAGCTTGTTGCCCACCATCTTCAGTCCGTTCAACGCTGCTCTGTGCATATGTTCTCTCAGGTCTCCCTGACTTGGTCGAGTTGTAAATAGATACGCTTGAGCTACCACTAGTGCTGCTTCGGGAGTTTTTGGTATGATGTTTCCCTGCTCGTCGACCGATAGGAAGGACGAGTCGAGATTTTTGGAGATGCTTTGCCTTTCTGAGTACTCGAGGTTTTCGTACCTTGAACCATGTTGCCGATTCCTATTTGCGTTAGTATGTGATGCGTCGCTTCGTGCTCTGCAAGCGGCATTGCTAGCTGCAATGGTTGAGTCTTTTCTTTGTTGTATCTCTATTTTCTCTTTTGCTAATTGCTTTGCCTGCTGCCTTAGGGCATAGTGATACCCCATGAGCATATCCTTGCTGGAATTTGATGGTATCGGCATGCCGTGCTCTACGGCTGCCCTTATTACTCTCCATTCGTCGGCTGATAGCCGAATTTTTTCCCTGGTTGCGAGGGATTCTGCTGTTTGCCCTTCTACTAGATGATTTGCTCCTCTATCGACATTTGCTGGGTTTAGCACTGGATTGTTTTTTCGTCAAATTCTTCTGAATTGTCTCCTACAATGGCGAGCACCTGGCACTTTTTGCCGATTTTGTTATTAAAGCTTGAGAAGATCGAGTCATCATCTTCAGAAAGCTCTAACCCTATCTTCCACGTATCTGTTGACTTGTCTGAGATATCATCGTGGTAAATCACAAGATCTTCGAGTTGGACCCCTAAGTCGAAATCTTCCATTGTTTCGTCGCCTTCTGCAATTTTTCTTTTTTGTACTTCTCCTAAGCTGACCAGCGAGTTTACCTTGCTGGAAGAGCCTTTAGAATATTCCATCATTGCTATTGTTTTGGGCTCACTTGCCGACAGATCTGGTTTCGCCGGATCTAAAAGGCGAGTCGAACCCGAAGGCCCGATGAAGATGCTGAGACTTCCGATTGTCAACTCCATCTCTTGATTTTCATCGATTCCTGCACTGCTGTTGGCTAAAAGCAAAAAAGCCATCGAATTCATGATTCCAACGCCCAGGATCCCCACAGTCGGCGTCAATTGACGAGGGGTTAACTCGACAAATGTCCTAGATGAAGGACTTAGGATCGGGGAGATAGGGCGTCGGATGAACTCGAAGGTAAAGTTAGTCGAAACAGGTGTATATCAAAAGTAAACTTGGGTGTTGAACCTTGCTTGCTTTCAATCTGACCTACACCGTCCCCTCCTGGACCCTATATATAGGTGGCTAGGTCTCGAGGATCGGGTAGGGTCTGATACAGATTACAATATCGACATATGATAAGAACTCGTATCTCGACTATTATTACAATTGGGCCTAGCTTAACAGGCCTCAGGGGTACTCAACTAGCAGGCTCTATTAGCTATACCCTTGTCAACTGGTAATTAAGGTACTCCTTTTAATAAAGTACCAGAGCAAAGCATTAACACTCGGTGAACACATGTGATCCTCACATCATAGCCATCCCCTCCGGTTATCCCAATTTCTGTCACTTTGGGGCCTTGCTACCGGTGATGGCGCCAGAAAATAAGCTGTTGGCGTATGGTTGATGTGGAAGCAGACGTCCTTGTGCGTGGTGCTTGACCAGCCCGTTGGGAACCCCAAGAGGATGGTATGATGAGTGTAGCGGCTAGTTTCCCTCAGTTAAGAAACCAAGGTTTAATATCGATCAGGAGAAGAGAGACGATGATGACTGAAGGTGTTTGTGGAACCTGCACACTCACAAACAAATACTTTGTTCCCAACTTGCGATGAGGTTGTCAATCTCACCGGTTTGCTTGAAACAAAGGTTATGACTGTATCGAGTGGAAAACAGTAGAGTATGCGAGTAAAGTAAACAGTGCGGGAAAAGTAAACAGTTGATTGCAATATGATTAAAATAGGACCGGGGTCCACAGTTCACTAGTGGTGTCTCTCCATAGATAAAATAACATGCTGGGTAAACAAATTACAGTTGGGCAATTGATAGAATAGAGCTAACGTGATATGTCAAGAAGATCACTATGAGATTTACTCTGGGCATTACAACAAAATACATAGACCGCCATCCAGCTGCATCTATGACTAATAATCCACCCCCGGGGATATCATCCGAACACCCTAGAAGTATTAAGTTGCGAACAACAGATAATTGCATTAAGCAAAGTGTGTAATGTAAACAAAGCATATGCCCTTGAGCATATGAATGTTGTTTTCTCCCTAGTAGCAACAACACATCTACCACCTTAGAGGTTTCTGTCACTCCCCCAGGTGAAATAGAGGCATGAACCCACTATCGAGCATAAATACCCCCTCTTGGAGTCACTAGCAACTACTCGGCCAAGATAGCTACTAACAACGGAGAGCATGCAAGATCATAAACAACATAGAGATAACAAAAGATATAATTCAGTACAGCAACTTAATCATAAACACCAATATTCATCGGATCCCAACAAACCAACATCATAGAATTACATAACAGTGATCTCAATCATGTATGGCAGCTCATGAGATCTAAACATGAAGCACATGGTGGAGAAGACAACCATCTAGCTACTGCTATGGACCCATAGTCCAAGGTAGACTACTCAATCATCGCTCTGGAGGTAATCATGGCAATGAAGGAGACCTCCGGTGGCGATTCCCCTCTCCGGCAGGGTGCCGGGAAGAGCTTCTGGACCCTCCCGATCTTCGGGTCGACGGCGGCGGCGGATCGCGATGTATTCTGGAAAACTGATCGGGCCCTTAGGTTTTTCTCGTCAGGGGTTATATGTAGGCGAAGGGGGGCTGTCAGAGGTGGAGCCACGCGGCCTCACACGGGGGTGGCGCGGCCAGGGGCCAGGCCGCGCCGCCCCTGTGTGTGGGGGCCACGTGGCCCCCCTCCGTCAGGTCTTCGGATGTTTGGGAGCTCCCCGATGAAATATGACTTCAGGAACTTGTTTCGTCCAATTCCGAGAATATTTCCTGTGTATCACTTCTGAAAAACAAAAACAGCAGAAAATAGGAAACTGGCACTGTGGCACTTCGTTAATAGGTTAGTTCCGGAAAATGTATAAAAATGCCACTAAGTGTAACGAAACAATGGGCAAATGGTGTAAAACGAAGCATGGAGCATCAAAAATTATAGATATGTTTGAGACGTATCAAGCATCCCCAAGCTTAACTCCTGCTCGTCCTCGAGTAGGTAAGTGATAACAAAAGAATAATTTTTGAGGTGACATGCACCTACACAATCTTGATCATATATGTAAGCATTGGTGAGCTGGGATCAATAGAACTTAAAACATGGCATGAAGATATAATCATGACAATAAGAACTTAGCAACCATGTTGTAAACATGCAAATGAACACAAACAAAAGATCATGGTAATGAAACAATGAAAGTCAAACGTGTGTTCAAATCATAAGGAAAAACATACAAGTGGTTTTCAGCTTGTCCTTCAAAGAGAGTAAAACATAAATGCATAGGACACCTCAAAGTTTAAGAGGGCGAGTAGATACAAATAATTTAAGAACAAGTGAAACCAACAATATGAGTCAATCAATGAACCTTGGGACAATGCATATCACACTAAGAATGACAACTATGCTCTCTTAATGGTGCATAAAGAAAGAAGGTTGTGACTCAACATAAAAGTAAAAGAAAGGCCCTTCGCAGAGGGAAGCAGTGATTTAGCATGTGCTAGAGCTTTTCATTTTGTAAAACAGAGATAAAAACTTGATTTTGAGAGGTGGTTGTCTTTGTCAACGACTGGCAATGGGGTTCTTACTATCTTCCATACAAAAATGAAGCAAGTTTTTGAGAGAGAGATTGGCACTTTGGTGCTCTTTTTATAAAACTTGGCACTCCTCCCCACCTTTTTCCTTTCACATACCATGGCTAACCGATTCCATCGGGTGCCCACCAACATTCACATACCATGGAGGAGTGCCTTTTTTTCTTTTATTTTTTTTTCTTTTTTTTTCTTTTTTGGAATAAGCAATATGGAAGATAGCAAATCCGACCACTACGTCCCCATGAGCTGAAAACAGTGTCACAAAACGAGAAGTATTTTGAAGGTTTTTGAAAGGTAGCACATGAAAATTTTACTTTGGAATGGCTTACAAATACCATGCATAGGAGTTTATAGTGGACACTTTGGAAAACTTGGCTTTTAGGAGTTGGATGCACGAGTAGAGCTCATACTCAGTACAAGGTGAGGGCTAGCAAAAGACTGGGAGCGACCAACTAAGAGAGCAATAATGGCCATAATCATGCAAAGCGACAAAGCGACATTAAAAGAAGCATACGATGGCATCAAAAGTCAAAAACTAAATGATCATGAAGGCTATTGGCGGCTTTGTAAGAGTCTAACATGTGTGAGCATGCGCCAAGTCAACCCAAATAAAGCATCAAGGAGAAAACCAAAATAATGCTTCCATACAATAAAAACAACGCATGATTTTTTCAAAGGCTCATTAAGCAATCTCAGTTATTTGAGACAAGTCATGCTACAGCAAAACCACTAAGCACACTATCAAAAAGACATCAAGCATGACATGAAAAAGCCTAAGCCGCAGTCTACACAAGCTCCTTCTTGTACCACTGTTTTGCACAAAGCTTTTTCTCTTTTCCAACACCATTTGAAATTTTTAAAGATACCTCTTTTGATGAAAACCAATAAAGTTCAGAGGCAAAAATACACCTTGATGAAAAGTTATGAAAAGATCTGAACGCAAATCAAGGCGAAAACGAAAACCAAAAGCAGTAGCAGAAAAGGTAGAACGCTTGATTTTAAATAGGAGTGAAAACTAGAGCGTTCTTTGCAAATGAAAACGAGTACATCTCCTCCAAAGGAAATTTGTTGGGGTCCAACCATTTATTGCAGCAAACAAACAAACTAAGCAAACCAACTAAGAAAACTAAAACAACTGACGCTCCAAGAAAAACACATAGTGCATGAAGCAATAAAAATATAGTGTTTTAAAAGGTGACCTGATTTTTGCCGATGAAGAAGGGGTGCCTCGGGGGCATCCCCAAGCTTTGACGCTTGTACTTCTTGGATATTTCTTGGGGTGCTGGGCATCCCCAAGCTTGAGCTTTTGTCCATTCTTCAACTCATCTCATCATTCTCCAATCCCTACACTTGAAAACTTCCTTCATACAAAACTAAACACAATTCTATTAGCAACATTAGTGTAAGCATAAAATATATTCAACCTCTTTTAGCTTCAGGTTTCAACCCAAAACCACCACATATAAAGTATATACTACTGTAGCAACTTCCACAAGAGTTCCATGATAAAAAAGAACTCGAAATAAAGCGATAAAGTGGCAAAAACGAATATTGGCAGAAATCTGTCAAAACTGAACAGCTGACAAAGGACGAATTTTTGAGGGATTTTTCGTTGCTCAAATCAAAAAGTGTTCAACTAAGAAAAGTTTGGATATAACCTGGGGCATATGCACAAGAAATCGCAGGTCCAATAGATAAACAGAGAATTTTCACGAATTTTTACGGTGCAGCACCGAAAACAGTTTCAGGACAGCAGTTTCCCCAAATCTTTACCTCACTCAAATTAGAGGCTTCTCTTGGCACAAAAATGAAATAAACAAGATAAGGAGTGGTCATTACAGTAGTAATGACTTCCAAGACTCAAATAAAAGAAAAAGTACTGTAAAAGAAAACATTGGGTTATCTCCCAAGAGTGCTTTTCTTTAACGCCTTTGAGCTAGGCGCAGAAAAGTGCGAATCAAGTAATATCAAGAGATGAAGCATCAAGCTCATAATTTTCTCTAAGAATAGAGTCAAATAGTATTTTCTTTCTTTTCCTAGGGAAGTGTTCCATACCTTTCTTAAGTGGGAATTGATACTTGATAGTGCCTTCCCTCATATCAATGATAGCACCTACAGTTCGAAGAAAAGGTCTTCCCAAAATAATAGGACATGAAGCATGGCATTCAACATCCATAACAAGAAAATCAACGGGAACAAGGTTATTGTTAACCACAATAAGAACATCATTAATCCTTCCCAAAGGTTTCTTCTTAGCAACATCAGCAATAGGAACATCAAAATAACACTTTTCAAGCGGTGGCAAATCAAGCATGTCATAAATCTTTCTAGGCATGATAGAAATACTAGCACCTAGATCACATAAAGCATGGCAATCATAACCATTAACATGCATATCAATGATGGGTTCCCAACCATCTTCTAACTTCTTGGGAACAGAGGCTTTTTGCTTCAACTTTTCATCCCTAATCTTTATAAGAGCATTGGTAATATGCTTAGTAAAAGCAATATTTAAAGAACTAGCATTGGGAGTCAAAGCAAGCTTTTGCAAGAACAAAATTACTTCAGATATATTGCAGCCATCAACATCAAAATCATTAAAAGAGATAGAGCTATCATCTCCCACACTCCGAAAAATTTCAGCACTCTTTTGAGAAAAAGTTTTGGCAGTTTTAGGCTTTTTAACACAAGGAGTGGGAGTTTTCTCTACACCAATCAAAGTAAGAGGATTACTATCAGTAGGAGCAACATCATTAGAGGTAGTAATGATACATACCTTCATCTCTCTAGCCATCTCATCCTCTCTTTCCCACCTGGCATGCAATTCCGCTAACAATCTAATATTTTCATCAATTCCAACTTGGGTAGCATTAGCGGCAGCAACAATATTGCTCACATTCACATCATTAGGGTACACTTTTGATTTCAGAAGTTCAACATCATGAGCAAGGCTATCAACTTTAGAAGCAAGAATATCAATTTTGCCTAACTTTTCCTCAACAGACTTGTTAAAAGCAGTTTGCTTACCGATGAAGTCCTTGAGCATTACCTCAAGCTCAGAGGGCGCGGCCCTAGTATTGTTGTAGGAATTGCCATAAGAGTTACCATAACCATTACCATTGGTAGAAGGATATGGCCTATAATTGTTACTAGCAAAATTGTTCCTATAAGCATTGTTGTTAAAATTGTTGTTTCTAATGAAATTCACATCAACTTGCTCTTCTTGAGCAACCAGAGAGGCCAAAGGAACATTATTAGGATCAACATGAGTCCTATCATTAGCAAACATAGCCATAATGGTATCAATCTTATCATTCAAGGAAGAGGTTTCCTCAACAGAATTTACCTTCTTACCTTGTGGAGCTCTCTCGGTGTGCCATTCAGAATAATTTACCATCATGTTGTCGAGTAGCTTTGACACGGCGCCCAATGTAAGGGACATAAAAGTGCCTCCAGCAGCTGAATCAAGTAGGTTCCTTGAAGAAAAATTCAGTCCTGCATAAAAAGTTTGGATAATCATCCAAGTAGTCAGTCCATGAGTGGGGCAATTCTTTATCATAGATTTCATTCTTTCCCAAGCTTGAGCAACATGTTCATTATCAAACTGAGTAAACTTCATAATATTGCTATGCAACGATATAATCTTAGCAGGAGGATAGTATCTACCAATAAAAGCATCCTTACACTTAGCCCATGAATCAATACTATTCTTAGTCAAAGACAGCAACCAATCTTTAGCCTTTCCTCTCAAAGAAAAAGGAAACAACTTGAGCTTAATAATATCACTATCAACATCTTTATATTTCTGCATCTCACATAGCTCAACAAAATTGTTGAGATGAGCTGCAGCATCTTCAGTACTAGCACCAAAAAATTGCTCTTTCATAACAAGGTTCAATAAAGCAGGCTTAATCTCATAAAAAGTGGTAGCAGGAACATGTGGTGCAATAGGAGTGCAGATAAAATCATTATTGTTTGTGCTAGCAAAATCACACAACTTGGTGTTTTCAGGACTGGCCATTTCAGCAAAATGAAAGTAAACAAGTAAAAACAGCTACCAAGGATTCTAATTTTTTTTTGGGTTTTTGATATAAAAGCAATGCAGGTAAAATAAATAAAATAAAGCAAAACAAATAACAAAGCAAAGAATGTGTGTGCGAAGAACTCCCCTCGCAGAAGTCTTCTCTCTTCCCCGGCAACGGCGCCAGAAAATAGCTGCTACCGGTGATGGCGCCAGAAAATAAGCTGTTGGCGTATGGTTGATGTGGAAGCAGACGTCCTTGTGCGTGGTGCTTGACCAGCCCGTTGGGAACCCCAAGAGGAAGGTATGATGAGTGTAGCGGCTAGTTTCCCTCAGTTAAGAAACCAAGGTTTAATATCGATCAGGAGAAGAGAGACGATGACGACTGAAGGTGTTTGTGGAACCTGCACACACACAAACAAATACTTTGTTCCCAACTTGCGATGAGGTTGTCAATCTCACCAGTTTGCTTGAAACAAAGGTTATGAGTGTATCGAGTGGAAAACAGTAGAGTATGCGAGTAAAGTAAACAGTGCGGGAAAAGTAAACAGTTGATTGCAATATGATTAAAATAGGACCGGGGTCCACAGTTCACTAGTGGTGTCTCTCCATAGATAAAATAACATGCTGGGTAAACAAATTACAGTTGGGCAATTGATAGAATAGAGCTAACGTGATATGTCAAGAAGATCACTATGAGATTTACTCTGGGCATTACAACAAAATACATAGACCGCCATCCAGCTGCATCTATGACTAATAATCCACCCCCGGGGATATCATCCGAACACCCTAGAAGTATTAAGTTGCGAACAACAGATAATTGCATTAAGCAAAGTGTGTAATGTAAACAAAGCATATGCCCTTGAGCATATGAATGTTGTTTTCTCCCTAGTAGCAACAGCACATCTACCACCTTAGAGGTTTCTGTCACTCCCCCAGGTGAAATAGAGGCATGAACCCACTATCGAGCATAAATACCCCCTCTTGGAGTCACTAGCAACTACTCGGCCAAGATAGCTACTAACAATGGAGAGCATGCAAGATCATAAACAACATAGAGATAACAAAAGATATAATTCAATACAGCAACTTAATCATAAACACCAATATTCATCGGATCCCAACAAACCAACATCATAGAATTACATAACAGTGATCTCAATCATGTATGGCAGCTCATGAGATCTAAACATGAAGCACATGGTGGAGAAGACAACCATCTAGCTACTGCTATGGACCCATAGTCTAAGGTAGACTACTTACTCATCGCTCCGGAGGCAATCATGGCGATGAAGGAGACCTCCGGTGGCGATTCCCCTCTCTGGCAGGGTGCCGGGAAGAGCTTCTGGACCCTCCCGATCTTCGGGTCGACGGCGGCGGCGGATCGCGATGTATTCTAGAAAACTGATCAGGCCCTTAGGTTTTTCTCGTCAGGGGGTATATGTAGGCAAAGGGGGGCTGTCAGAGGTGGAGCCACGCAGCCTCACACGGGGGTGGCGCGGCCAGGGGCCAGGCCGCGCCGCCCCTGTGTGTGGGGGCCATGTGGCCCCCCTCCGTCAGGTCTTCGAATGTTTGGGAGCTCCCCGATGAAATATGACTTCAGGAACTTGTTTCGTCCAATTCCGAGAATATTTCCTGTGTATCACTTCTGAAACACAAAAACAGCAGAAAACAGGAAATTGGCACTGTGGCACTTCGTTAATAGGTTAGTTCCGGAAAATGTATAAAAATGCCACTAAGTGTAACGAAACAATAGGCAAATGGTGTAAAATGAAGCATGGAGCATCAAAAATTATAGATACGTTTGAGACGTATCAGGCCTCGGGTTCCGGACAACAATATGTGTATACAACATGTAGGTATCATCATAAAACAATAACAAGTTCAGATCTGAGATCATGGCACACGGGCCCAAAGTGACAAGCATTAAGCACAACAAGTTGCAACAATGTCATAAGCACTAACAGTAGATACTAGGAACTATGCCCTAATAATCTCATAGCAAATTACATGAATGATCTCATCCAATCCCTACCATCCCTTTTGCCTACAGTGGGAATTACTCACACATGGATGGGGGAGTCATGGATGGTTGATGGAGAGACATCGGTGATGATGACGATAAAGATCTCCTCCAGATCCCTGTCCGGCAGGGTGCTAGAACAGAGTTTCTCGTTCCAAATCGCAGTTTCTGATGGTGGCGGCGCAGCAGAAGTCTATCTGGGAAAAAATCCGATCCCCCGCTCCTTTCAGGTCAGAGGGTATATGTAGGTGGAAGGAGGGGTCGAGGCGACGGCCGAGGCAGCTGATACGTCCATTTTGCATTACTATTTTGTATCATAATTTACTGTTATTCATTGATATATTTCATATTTAGAGATGATACTTATGTTGTTTGCTCTGTTTTTTTACATGTTTGATGATCGTTGGAGGATTTGCTGCCGGAGTCAGGATTCTGCTGGAAAAGGACCATCAAGACACCATATTTCGGAAGATCAAGAAAATTCCAGAAAAATACCAGAAAATTATATTTTGCCGAAAGACACCGGAATCCAGAAGGTGGAGGCGAGAGGAGCCAGGGGGTAGGCTCACACATAGGGGGCATGGCCTAGCCCTTGGCCGCGCTGGCCTAGTGTGAGGCCACCCTAGCCCACTTCAGGTCTCGCCCCTACGCATACTTCATCGTCCCCGAAAACCTAAGTCAGGGGGCTCAGAGATAGACACTGCCGCCTCTGCGGGGCGGAAAACACCAGAGAGAGAAAAGCTCTCCGGCAGGCAGAAATCTGCCAGGGAAATTCCTTCCCGGAGAGGGGAGATCGTTGCCATCGTCATCACCATCGCACCGGACTTCATCGGGATCATCATCATCATCTCCATCACCAGCACCTTCATCTCCACCATACCACGCCATCCCGCTGTAACATCTTGAGTTGGATCTTGTTAAATTCTTAGGGAAAACTTTCCCGGTGTTGATTACTCTTGTAGTTGAAGCTATTGAGTGGAACCGTTGAATTAAAGTTTATGTTCAGATTGTTATTTACCATTATTTCACCTCTGATCATGATCCATATGATGTCTTGTGAGTAGTTCGTTTAGTTCTTGAGGACATGGGAGAAGTCAAGTCGTTAGTAGTGGAATTATGTTGAGTAATATTTAATGGTTTGATATTTATTTGTTGTGGTGCTATTTCACTAGTGGTATCATGTGAACATCAACTACATAATACTTCACCATTTATGGGCCTGGTGAGATGCATTGTGTATTTGGCTACCCATTGTGGGGTTGCCGGAGTGACAGAACCCTAAACAGCGTAGGATCTTAGAGTTTAAGGCTATGGTTAGATTTATCTTAATTACTTTCTTGTATTTGCGGATGCTTGCAAGGGGTATAATCACAAGTGTGTATTTATCCTAGTAAGGGTAGTGCGCTAGCACAGGTTCACCCCCATGACACTTATCAAACTAGTAAAGATTATTTAGCGGTATGAAGCGAAAGCACTTGACAGAAACTCTCGTGTGTCCTCGAGAACATTTGGTCATCATATGTTACACAACCGGCTTGTCCTTTGCTAAAGAATGGATCGGGCCACTTGCTACAATTATTACTACTATCTTTTATTTACTCGCACTTTATTTACTTGCATTACCAAATACCCTTGAAACCCTGTTTGCTAGTATTTACAGTGAAACCTTGATCAAAACCACTTGTCAACATCTTCTGCTCCTCGTTGGGTTCGACACTCTTATTTATCGAAAGTACTATGATACACCCCCTATACTTGTGGGTCATCAAGACTATTTTCTGGTGCCGTTGCCAGGGAGTGAAGCGCTATTGAAGAGTGGAATTGGTAAAGGTACCCGTCGCTGTGAGTATTGTTTTTATTTTTATTTTTGTCTTTTACTTTTATTTTATTTTGCTATGGAGAATTCTCCATTTGGTTTCCTATTTGGGAACACTTCTACCACTGCTGCACATGTTGATGAACCACCACCACCACCTGCTCAATTAGATCCTTTTAAAATACCTATGAAAATTGTTGAGCGTGTTATGGATAACTGCTATTCAGGAGATGGAACTATCCATCCGGGTGATCACTTACTTTTTATACATGAATTATGCGAGTTGTTCAAGTGTGCAGGTATTTCACCAAGCCAGGTTAAGAGGAAGCTATTCTCTTTATCATTGAAAGGCAGAGCTGAGGAGTGGTATCGGCTTCTTAAAGATGGTCCATCTATTGCATGGGAGGAAATTGTGCCTCTCTTTTATTCCAAGTTTTATCCTCCAAGTGAAATTCATAAAGATCGTAATCGGATATATAACTTTTGGCCTCATGATGGAGAGAGTATTGCCCAAGCGTGGGGGAGATTGAAGTTACTAATGCTCAAATGCCCCATTCATGAGCTCCCCAATAATATTGTTACTGATAATTTTTATGCGCGGCTTGCTCTTCCTGATAAGGATTATTTGGATGCCTCCTATTTTGGATCATTTACTCATATGAAGGAAGATGCTAAGTGGAATCTCCTTGACCGTATCCAAGAAAATGCCAAAGGATGGGAAAACAACAAAGGTAGGAAGTCAGGTATAAATTATGATTATAAATGCATTAAAACTTTTATGGGAACCGATGACTTTCATAGTGTTAGCATTGCTTATGGTCTTGATTCTCAAATACTTACTAATTGTCTTAAGGCTTTTTCCTCTTATCTTGATGTTCCAAAGAAAGATTGGAACAAATATCATGCGCCTTATAAAGATTCTATTAGTCATATTCCTGCTGCAGCTACTGAAGTTTGTACTGTTGATAGCATTGTGCCTGAACCTTATTTTGAGAAGACACCTTTCCCTGCTAAGGTAAAAAAGTATTCTACTTTGGTAAGTGTGTCTAATAAAAGCACTAAGAAAGCTGTAGAGCCTGATGAGCAAATTACTATTAAGTCTCCTGTAGCTATATTGAAGGACCTTGTTACTAAAGATGTAGGGGATGAATATATTCTATTTTGTGAAGATGCTTCTAACATTCTCTCACATCCTAAAAATCATAGGAAAACAAGTGTTCCTGTTATTTCTGTCAGGATTGGAGATCATTGCTATTATGGTTTATGTGACATTGGTGCTAGTGCAAGTGTCATTCCCTTAGAGCTTTACAAAGAAATTATGTATGAGATTGGCGCTTGTGAACTTAAAGATATTGATGTGGTTGTTCAGCTTGCTAACAGAGAGACTGTTTGGCCTCTTGGTATTGTTCGAGATGTGGAAGTCCTATGCGGTAAGACTAAATACCCCACTGATTTTCTAGTACTTGGTAAGGAGGCTAGTAAAACTTGTCCTATTATTTTTGGTAGACCCTTTTTGAATACTTGTGGCGGCGTGATAGACTGTAAGAAGGAGAAAATTTTCACTAAGTTTAATGGAGAGTCTTATGAGTTTAATTTTTCCAAGTTTGCTAAGACTTCTTATGAAAATAACATGCCTAATGAAAATTTTTGAGTTGAACAGCTTGCTTCTATTGCTCTTGCTCCTAATAATGCTTTGCAGCAATTCATGGAAGATCATGAAAGCAATGTTTTCAGTAAGGAAAGAGAAGAGATTTATGATATTTTCCTTCGTCAACAACCATTAATCAAGCACAATTTACCTGTGGAGGATCTTGGTACCACTTTGCCACCTAAGGAAGATCCTGTTTTTGAATTAAAACCTTTACCTGATGATCTTAAATATGCTTATATAGATGATAAAAAAATATATCCTGTTATTATCAGTTCTAAACTTTCAGGAAAGGAAGAAGAAAGGTTATTGGAGATATTGAAGAAACACCGAGGAGCTATGGGATATACTCTTGATGATTTAAAAGGGATTTGTCCCACTTTATGTTAGCATGCTATTAACATGGAGAAATACGCGAAGCTGGTTGTGGAGCATCAATGCCGCTTAATTCCCAAGATGAATGATGTGGTAAGAAATGATGTATTAAAGCTCCTTGATGCTGGTATTATTTATCCTATTGCTGATAGTCAATGGGTTAGTCCTGTTCATTGTGTTCCTAAGAAAGGAGGTATGACTATTGTGCCTAATGAGAATAACGAGCTTATTCCTCAAAGGGTAGTAGTTGGTTATAGGACGTGTATTGACTATAGAAAAGTTAACAAGGTTACTAAGAAAGATCATTATCCTTTACCGTTTATAGATCAGATGTTAGAAAGGTTGTCTAAGAAGTTACACTTTTGTTTTCTTGATGGTTATTCCAGTTTCTCTCAGATTGCTGTTAGAAAGGAAGATCAAGAGAAAACCACTTTTACTTGTCCTTATGGAACTTATGCTTATAGACGCATGCCTTTTGGTTTATGCAATGCTCCTGCTACTTTTCAAAGATGCATGTCTGCTATTTTTCATGGCTTTTGTGAAGAAATTGTGGAGGTTTTCATGGACGACTTCTCCATCTATGGAACTTCTTTTGATAATTGTTTGCACAATCTTGATAAAGTTTTGCAGAGGTGTGAAGAAACTAATCTTGTTCTTAATTGGGAGAAATACCACTTTATGGTAAATGAAGGAATTGTCCTTGGACATAAAATTTCTAAAAGAGGTATTGAAGTTGACAGAGCAAAAGTGGAGGCAATTGAGAAAATGCCCTGTCCCAGAGATGTTAAAGGTATTCGTAGTATTCTTGGTCATGCTGGTTTCTATAGGAGGTTTATTAAAGATTTCTCTAAGATTTCAAAGCCTCTTACTAATCTTCTTCAAAAAGATGTACCATTTGTCTTTGATGATGATTGTAAGGAAGCTTTTGAAACTCTTAAGAAGGCTTTAACTACTGCACCTATTGTTCAACCACCTGATTAGAATTTACCCTTTGAAATTATGTGTGATGCTAGTGATTTTGCTGTTGGTGCTGTTCTTGGACAACGCATAGATAATAAGTTGAATGTTATTCATTATGCTAGTAAGACTCGTGATGCAGCTCAGAAGAATTATGCTACCACTGAGAAAGAGTTTCTTGCTATTGTTTTTGCATGTGATAAGTTTAGATCTTACATTGTTGATTCTAAAGTTACTATTCATACTGATCACGCTGCTATTAGATATCTTATGACTAAGAAGGATGCTAATCATAGGCTTATTAGATGGGTGTTACTTTTACAAGAATTTGATTTGCATATTGTAGATAGGAAAGGTGCTGAAAATCCTGTTGCTGACAACTTGTCTAGATTGGAAAACATTTCTTTTGATCCTATTCCTGTTAATGATAGTTTTCCAAACGAGCAGTTGGCTTCTATAAATGTAACTTCATGAGACCTTCCTTGGTATGCTTATTATGCTAACTTTATTGTTTCCAAGTATTTGCCTCCAACCTTTATAGCTCAGCAAAGAAGAAAGTTCTTCTATGATTTGAGGCACTACTTTTGGAATGACCCACACTTATATAAAGAAGGAGTTGATGGTATTATGCGAAGATGCATACCAGAATATGAGCAACAAGAAATATTGAGAAAATGCCATGGAAGCGCTTATGGAGGACATCATGCTGGAGATAGAACCACACAAAAGGTTCTACAATCAGGTTTTTATTGGCCAACCCTCTTTAAAGATGCTAGAAGGTATGTTTTATCTTGTGATGAATGTCAAAGAGTTGGTAATATTGCTAGACGCAATGAAATGCCTATGAGTTATACTCTTGTTATTGAACCGTTTGATTGTTGGGGATTTGACTTTATGAGTCCTTTTCCTCCTTCAAAAGGCCATACCCACATATTTGTTGCTCTTGATTATGTTACTAAATGGGTAGAAGCCATACCTACAAAGAGTGCCAATGGTGAGACTTCGTTAAAAATGCTTAAGGATGTTATTTCTCCTAGGTTTGGTGTGCCTAAATATCTTATGACTGACGGAGGTTCTCATTTTATTCACGGCGGTTTTAGAAAAACTCTTGCTAAATATGATGTTAATCATAGAATTGCTTCTGCTTATCATCCCCAAACTAGTGGGCAGGTAGAGCTTTCAAATAGAGAGATCAAGTCTATCTTGCAGAAGACTTTCCCTAGATCTAGGAAAAACTGGGCTAGCAAGTTAAACGATGCTTTATGGGCTTATAGAACTGCTTATAAGAACCCTATGGCTATGTCTCCTTATAAGATGGTTTATGGAAAAGCGTGTCACTTGCCCTTAGAATTAGAACACAAAGCTTTTTGGGCAGTGAAAGAGCTTAATAGGGATTTTAAACTAGCCGGTAAGAAAAGGTTATTAGATTTGAGCTCTCTAGATGAGTGGAGAAACGAAGCCTATGAGAATGCCAGACTTTTCAAAGAGAAAGTCAAGCAATGGCATGACAAGAGAATTCTTAAAAGAGAGTTTCATGTTGGTGAGAAAGTTCTATTGTATAGGTCTCGTCTCAGATTTTTTGCAGGAAAATTACTCTCTAAATGGGAAGGACCATATGATATTGTTGAAGTGTACCGCTCAGGTGCGATAAAGATTGCTTCATTGAAAGATGACACTACACAAGTGGTGAACGGGCAAAGACTCAAACATTATATTGCTGGAGATTCTTATAATGAAGATGTTGATGTTATTGAAATAGTTTCTCTAGAAGAATTCATCCAGGACAATTTGCAGAAACCTGCAGTGTTCGTTTTCGAATAGGTAACAGTTCTAGTCAGAAAAGGTTCGCGAAAAACTTTTCCATTGATATTTTTGCTGTTTTTACTAAGTATGAAAAATCACGAGACGAAAACGGTCAGAAAAAGGAGTCCGAGTGCTCCTCACACACAGGGGGCGCGGGCCCACCCCTGGTTGCACCGCCCTGGCGTGAGGACACCTCGGAACTCATTTCTGTCCCGGTTTCCTCCTGTGATTTCTTCCTATATAACCCCCCGGAGTACCCGAGGTCTGTATATCATGTTTTCGTCGTGTTTTGTTTCGAGCAGTTTCTGTCAGGGGATTGTTCTCAGCTTTGAAGTTGCAAAGTCTTCATCCGGTCCATCCGAGGAGAACCCTCTTGCAGATATCATTAATCCGTATATGAGGGAGCTGAAGATGCATCCGAAGGAGTTGTCGCTCAAGGATGGGGAGTTGCAGATTAAAGATGCCCAAGTCCCTAAAGGAGAAGGGAGTCTCGAAGCCAGGATGAAAGCACTGGAACAAGAAGTTTTCAAATAAAAGAAGATGGTGGAATGCGAGGTGGACATCATCCATAGGATTAATCAAGAGCTTGTTACCAAGTACAAGAAGGAGACTACAGAACTCTGGAAGGATATCTTTTCACTCCACAAGACCACTAACCAATTACAAGCACAACTCTATGACTTGTAGAACCAAAATTGTGAGTATGAAGCTAGATATCAACAAATGAGTGTTGCTGCAAGTTTTAGGATATTGGAGACCAAGACGTCCTTCCTTGACGGAGGACCTCTGCCTTGGAAGTATGACAACGATGAAGACTCACAGCCACCGCCAAAGGAGTAATTCGTCATCGGTATTGGCATCCCCTTGGCTTGTTCCAAGCTTGGGGGAGTGCCGCGGTATCACATCATCACCTTTTACTCATTTACTTTTCAAGTAGAGTCATATCATGAATGGAGAAATTATCCTATAGAATAGTTTGCAGTTTGGAAGTATCCTCCTTAGTTGGTTATCTATGTATCCCTTGGTCTGAGTTGCGGTAATGAAATATTAATGAGAAGTTTTATCATTTATTTTCCACACACTTTATTTTAGTTTGCAATGTTTCTTATATGATTAGTCTTGTTAATTAGTATTGGTATCACTTTGGGAGCATGAGTAAATTAGGTTGGTTTTGGCAAACTTAGCTTGGTCAGTAGCAACATTACCTTGAGGTTTGAGTAGAAAAGAAGAAAGAAGTGCTTGTAGTTACATCACTTCAGTTTTCCTTCATGATTGGCTTATAAGCATTATTATTCTCAAAGTTAAAATCGTTGTACCTTCAAGGAAGTTTGCATGATTGTTCTTATTATATGTATGTTTGTTTGTTTCATGCAACTCTTATGCTTGCTACCCAGCCTTGCTAGCCAAAGACTTGTACTGAGAGGAAGTACTTCTCGTGCATCCAACTCCTAAAAACCAAGTTACTTCCAAAGAGTCCACTATAAATCCCTATGCATGGTATTTCAAGCCATTCCAAGTAAATTTTCATGTGCTACCTTTCAAAAACCTTCAAATACTTCTCATTTTGTGCCACTGTTTTTAGCTCATGAGGACGTAGTGGATGGGTTTGTTATCTTCCATACTAAATTAAGTACCCCTCGACTAGGCAGCTTCATCTGCTCGTCACTAATTTTGCAAGGGAGCTGGTCAGACCATTATAATCTCCAAAATAAAAAAAAGGCACTCCTCCATGGTATGTGAAAGTTGGCCGGCACCCGATGGAATCGGTTAGCCATGGTTTGAGAAAGGAAAAGGTGGGGAGGAGTGCCAAGCTATAAAAGAGCACCAATGTGCCAATTAATCAAACATCTCGGAACCGCTCTCACTTGTTTAGTATGGAAGATATCAAGAACTCCGTTGCTAGTCATTGACAAAAGCAACCACCTCTCAAAACAATTTTTACCACTATTTTACAAATGAAAAGCTCTAGCACATGTTTAATCCCTGCTTCCCTCTGCGAAGGGCCTGTCTTTTACTTTCATGTTGAGTCAACCTATTCTCTTCTATCTGAAGCAAGCATTTGAGTTGTTATGTTTCACTCATCCATATATTGATTCGTTTAATCATGTTTACTAACTTCTTTTGTTAGTACAATGCTTTTGTCTGAAGGAGTATATCTTTGAAAGCTTTCTGTGAATGCAAAAAGTTTTTTTTGGTGAGCATATGGTTTTTGCTATATTAGCTTTGTTTTAAAAAGGCTCCATTCAAAGGCTAGTATAGTTTGTTTATTGTTCTCTGACCAAGAACTAAGGTTTGCCATCACCAATTATAGTTTACTTTGTGCATCTTTATATGTGATTCCCTTTACTTATTGAAAGTCTATATTATATAAAGGAAAGTTGCTGTCTATTATAACTTGTGCCTTGGTGAATGTGATGCTTCTTGTGCGTATTTTGATTATCGACACTTCACTCCATAAACCTGTGGTCATGTTTACCGAGTTTAGTTTTCGCTTGGGGACAAGCGAGGTCTAAGCTTGGGGGGTTGATACATCCATTTTGCATCACTATTTTGTACCATAATTTACTGTTATTCATTGATATATTTCATATTTAGAGATGATACTTATGTTGTTTCCTCTGTTTTTTTACATGTTTGATGATCGTTGGAGGATTTGCTGTCGGAGTCAAGATTCTGCTAGAAAAGGACCGTCAAGACACCATATTTCGGAAGATCAAGAAAATTCCATAAAAATACCAGAAAATTATATATTGCCGAAAGACTCCGAAAGCCAGAAGGAGGAGGCAGGAGGAGCCAGGGGGTAGGCTCACACATAGGGGGCGCGGCCTGGCCCCTGGCCGTGCCGGCCTAGTGTGAGGCCACCCTGGCCCACTTTAGGTCTCGCCCCTGCGCGTACTTCATCGTCCCCGAAAACCTAAGTTAGGGGGGACTCAGAGATAGACACCGCCGCCTCTGCGGGGCGAAAAACACCAGGGAGAGAAAAGCTCTCCAGCAGGCAGAAATCTATCAAGGAAATTCCTTCCTGGAGAGGGGTGATCATCACCATCGTCATCACCATCGCACCGGACTTCATCGAGATCATCATCATCATCTCCATCACCAGCACCTTCATCTCCACCATCACCACACCATCCCGCTGTAACATCTTGAGTTGGATCTTGTTAAATTCTTAGGAGAAACTTTCTCGGCGTTGATTACTCTTATAGTTGATGCTATTGGGTGGAACCGTTAAATTAAGGTTTATGTTCAGATTGTTATTTACCATTATTTCACCTCTGATCATGATCCATATGATGTCTTGTGAGTAGTTCGTTTATTTCTTGAGGACATGGGAGAAGTCAAGTCGTTAGTAGTAGAATTATGTTGAGTAATATTTAATGGTTTGATATTTATTTGTTATGGTGCTATTTCACTAGTGGTGTCATGTGAACATCGACTACATGATACTTCACCATTTGTGGGCCTAGTGAGATGCATTGTGTATTTGGCTACCAATTGTGGGGTTGCTAAAGTGACAGAAACCTAAACCTCCATTGGGAAACCATTGCACCAGGGTGCGTAGGATCTTAGAGTTTAAGGCTGTGGCTAGATTTATCTTAATTACTTTCTTGTATTTGCGGATGCTTGCAAGGGGTATAATCACAAGTGTGTATTTATCCTTGTAAGGGTAGTTGTAAGGGTAATTGCCCCTAAGTGTGTTTTTGGTAATTAATGACAATCCCTATGGACTAATGTTTTCATTGAGATTTTTGTGAAGGAATTGTTCATAGGAATTGCTTGAAGTCCATGTGTTGGATTCAAGGCTTGGATGCCATGAAGATAAAGTTTATCCTAAGTATTGGCATCAAGATCATTGAATAGAAGAGATGAATTCATTATGATCAAGAAGAAATAAAGATGTAGTTCTTGTGTAGAACTCATGTAATCCATGCTCTAGCTTATGTGTTAAGCCAAGGAGTTTCAAGATCTTGAGAGTTTGGCTACAAGAGAAGAATTCAAGATATGGCTCTATGTCGAGGTCATGATGGTCTCATGAGTTGAGATATGATTGATTAATACCTAGAGCATGCAATCAAATGAAGAATTCTTTATGTAGCTCAAGATATTGTGATAGAGCATGAGAAGATTCAAGGTTGACCAAGGCAAAGATCAAAGATTGGATTCTAGATTGGTCAACACATGAAGCATAAGGAATATGCCACATGGGACCAATCGGTCTTGTGGTATGGTATGGTTTGTCGATTATGCTTTGTGAACTAACCCATTACATATGTGTGTTTGTGTTGTCTATGTGGGTTAGGTATTGTGTCATGGATATGCATCACTAGTGAGATTTCATATAGCCCATGAAAGGATGACATCAAGTGGTGGTTGTCATCAAGGTTGAGATGTGCAAGTTTCAAGATAAACATCTCGAGAAGATCATATGCTTGAAGCTTGTCATCCATTTGGTGATAATGAAATTGTGAAGACATGCCTTAGTGAAGGTATCCCATAGTGGTGTATGGGGGAGCATATTGGAAGTCTTTACGAAGCAACAATGATCAAGTGAAGCATTCTGACTTGATGAAAGCATGAAGCATTGTCATAAAGATCAAGAGGGATGCGCAAGGAGAAGGTTTGTCCTTGCTAGGTTTTCCTTTTACCGGTCTCAAGGTGTTTGTTGGGAGACCGGGTTATAGGATAGATAGCCGCACTATCAAGAGGGGTCTTCGGTTGGGTAACTTGATCACATCGTCTTAGGGAGCTCAATCCTTTGCATACTTTGCTCCTCTCTACTTTGTTGCTTATTGGTGTTTCTCTATGTGAGGTTCTTGAGCTTGTTGTTAGCTTTCCAACAAGTCCAAGTTCATTGAAAACGGACTTCATATGCATCTTTTATCGCGTTTTTGAGTTTGGAGGTTTTACCGGTTCTTTCTTAAAAGAGGTTTTCACCTCTTCTTATTTGGTATTTTATATCTATCTACTTCTTGGGTTTTATGGTCTCCATTGGATAGATATTTTTCTTAGCTTTTCAAAAAGACCAAGTTTGCTAAAATCTGAGTCCGGATGTGAAAGTTATCGCATTTTTTGTGAGGATTTTTTCTACCGGTTTCGAGCTCGGTTTGGACCGGAAATTCAACCGGAAATCCAACCGGAAATCAACCGAAAACCTTCTGGACTGTTTTCTTCTAGGCTCGGTTTAAACCGGGAATTCAACCGGAAATTCAACTGGAAATTTCCGGTCCAACCGGGAATTCAACCGAGAATTCGAGTTTCGCCCCAAACGGCTAGTTTTCTTTGAGGGCTATAAAAGGGGTCTTCTTCCCCAAATGTTTTAGGGCTCTTGAGCACAAAATACACCTCCATTGTTGACCCTCTTGAGCTTTCTTCCTCCCTCTTCCCTCCAATGATTCTTGCATCTTTTTGAGGGATTTGAGAGAGGAGATCTTGATCTACAATCTCCACCAAATCATTCCTCCTCCAAGTGAGGGGAATCCTTTGAATCTAGATCTTGGAGTCATTGGTTGACCTCCACCCTTGTTCTTCCTCTCTAACTCCTCCATAGCATTTGTTGCCTTGGTGGGATTTGAGAGAGAAGGATTTGAGCACTTCCCCTTGTGTTCTTGCTTTGCATCCTTGCATAGTGTTGAGCTCTCCATTACGATTTGTTCGAGTGAGAGACCGTGAGCTTGTTACTCTTGGAGGGTGACCTCCTAGTTGGCTTAGCGGTTGGTGCCTCGGTGACCTCTTCGTGGAAGATTGTGAAGAGGCCCGGGCTTCCCCTTTGTGGGAGTTGTGAAGTGGTTTTGGAGCTTGCCATCTCCGGAGTGAAGGAAAAGCTAACCATAAGAAGGGGTCCCTAGCTTTGTGGGAGACTCGGAGAAGAAGGTGAGCCTTCGTGGTGTTCGGGGGCCTTCGTGGTTACACGCATCTCTCCAACGGTGATTAGCTTACTTTATGTAAGTGAACATCGGGATACATCTTCGTCTCTGCGTGCCTCGGTTATCTCTATACCCGAGTTTATTTCCTTGTGATAGCCATCGTGCTTAAAGTACTTATATCTTGTTTATCACTTGTGAATTATATCTTGTGCTATCTTGCTTAGCTCTAGTTGTTATTGGTGCACTTAGTTGAGCCTAGCTTATTTAGGTTTTGTGCTTGTCAAATAAACGTTAGTTTAATTCCGCATTCTTACAACCCAAATCCGTACTAGTTTTTAAAATGCCTATTAACCCCCCCCCCCTCTAGGAGACATCTCGTCCTTTCAGTAGTGCGCTAGCACATGTTCACCCCCATGACACTTATCAAACTAGTAAAGATTATTTAGCGGTATGAAGTGAAAGCACTTGACAGAAACTCCCGTATGTCCTTGAGAACGTTTGGTCATCATAAGTTACACAACCGGCTTGTCATTTGCTAAAGAAAGCATTGGGACACTTGCTGCAATTATTACTATTGTCTTTTATTTACTTGCACTTTATTTACTTGCATTACCAAATATCCTTGAAAACCTGTTTGCTAGTATTTACACTGAAACCTTGATCAAAACCACTTGTCAACACCTTCTGCTCCTCGTTGGGTTTGACACTCTTATTTATCGAAAGTACTACGATACACCCCCTATACTTTTGGGTCATCAGCAGCCTCACCGCAGGTGGGCGCGGCCAGGCCTAGGCCGCACCCCCTGGTGGTGAGCCCAGGCCACTGCCTCCCTTCGTCTCTCCTTCTGGCTCCGTGGGTCTTTTGGCAAAATAGAATTTTTGCAATATTTTTCGGGATTTTTCCTGAAAGTTGGATTTCTGCACAAAAACAAGACACCAGAGCAATTCTGCTGAAAACAGCATGAGTTCGTGTTAGTTGTATTCAAAACACATAAATTAGAGGAGAAACAATAGCAAAAGTGTTCGGGAAAGTAGATACATTTTGGATGTATCATGCAGCAACTCGCAGGGCGCGTAGCAGCATTAAGTCAATTCATCGCACGATTAGGCAAAAAAGCTCTCCCATTCTACGCACTTATGAAAAAGTCAGATAAAAAATTTGAGTGAACAGAAGAAGCAGACGCAGCATTCTGGCAGCTGAAAAAAGTTCTCTCCACACCACCAGTGTTGGTCGCACCAAAAGAAAGGGAGCCACTACTACTATACATTGCCGCTACACACCAGGTGGTGAGCATGGTGCTAGTGGTCGAACAAAGTGAAGAAGGGAAGGCGCATGGAGTCAAGCGACCAGTATACTTCCTCAGCAAAGTTTTATCACCATCAAAATAGTGCTATCCACATTACCAAAAACTTGCGTACAACGTGTTCACAACAGCACGGAAATTGCGACAATACTTCACAGTCCATCCAATTGTAGTGGTTAACGAAGCTCCACTATCGAATATACTGAACAACCCCAAAGCAACATAGCGTGTCTCCTTGTGGGGAATCAAACTTTCCCCTCGAGACATCACGTATGAGAAAAGGAAGGCCATCAAATCACAGGTTTTGCTAGATTTCACAGCAGAGTGGCTAGAATTATAGAACATAGGACCACCTGACCTATCGAGCGTGTGGACAATGTATTTAGACGGGTCCAAAAGGATCCAAGGAGCCAGAGAAGGGGTAGTATTAATATCACCACAAGGAGATAAGCTAAAATATGTGCTAAGAATGAGTTTCCTGCAAGCTTCAAACAATGAAGCCGAGTACAAGGCTTTGTTGCATGGAATGAAGATGGCTAAAGCATGTGGCATAACTTGATTAAAAATATTTGGAGACTCAAATCTTGTGGTCCAACAAGTGATGAATAATTGTGATGCTATCAGCGACAACATGACTGCTTACCGAAACCTGTACTACTACTTAGAAGGAACCTTTGACAGATGTGAAGTTTCACATGTCAGCAGGGCAAGTAAGAAGGAAGCCGATAATTTGGCAAACATCGGGTCCCAATGTCTGCCCATACCGCCAGGAGTTTTTTGGGAAGAAATCATCGAGAGTTCAATAAAGGAAAGCAAAAATTCGAGTTCTGGAAAACCAGGCCAGCATACAACAGCAGGCTCGAGGGCTAGCAAGACAGGAGCATAAAGTATGATAGAGCCAGAGGAGTCATGCTGGTTGAAGTAACTTGGATGCAGCCATACTTAGCATATATAGTTAACAAGACACTACCCGAAGATGTGGTTGAAGCACGAAGGATAGTACGACGATATAAAGCTTTCGTTGTCCTACAAGGGAAGTTGTACAAGAAAAGCATAACAGGCATTTTGCAAAGATCCGTCACCCCTCAAGAAGGGCAAATCATACTAAAGGATATCCATGCAGGAGTCTGCGGTCATCACGCCAGCAACAGAGCCATAGCGGCCAAAGCCTTTCACGCAGGATTTTACTAGTTAACAGCAATAGAAGACGCAAAAGACATCGTCCGGAGATGTGAGGCTTGTCAACGATTTGCTTCTAGGCCCCATGCGCCAGCAGCAGAACTTCAGTCAAAACCATTATCTTGGCCTTTTGCACAATAGGGTTTGGACATGGTAGGCAAACTGCACAAATCGTAGCCAGGTGGGCATGTCTACATGTTGGTAGCAGTCGATAAGTTCACCAAGTGGGTTGAGGCAGCCCCAGTAACTACTCAAGATTCCACAGTAGCGATAAACTTCATCAAGTCGATAATATTTCGCTTTGGGGTTCCACATATTATCATCATGGACCCCGGCATGAACTTCACATCCAAGGAATTCAAAAAATATTGCGAGAGTATGGGAATCAAATTGAAGTTTGCATCGGTCGTGCATCCAAAGACAAATGGACAAGTCAAAAAAGCAAATGGGTTAATATGCAACGGCATTAGGAAGAGGCTACTGGCGCCCCTCGAGAAAGCCAAACACACTTGGGTAGATGAGTTACCCTCCGTGCTTTGGAGTCTCAGAACCACTCCCAATGCAGCAACTCAAGAAACACCTTTCTTTCTGGTCCATGGCGCAGAGGTCGTGCTTTCAGTCAAAATCACTCATGAGGCTCCCAGAATTGCGGTTTATGATGAAACTACTTCTAATGAAGCACTTCAAGATGATATTGATGCACTCAACGAAGCCAGAGATGTCGCGTTGGCTAGAGCCACACAATACTAGCAGAGCCTGAGAAATTATCATAGTACTTGAGTTCGTCCCTGCTCTTTCGTAGTGGGAGATCTCATGTTACGACTCAAGAAGGACGGCCATGGCAAGTTAGAATCGCCATGGCTGGGACCTTACATAGTCACAGAAGTTATACCAGGAGGAGCGTATCGACTACAAGATAAAAAGACAGGCAAAGACGAAGGCAACCCATGAAATGCGGAGCAACTTCAGCGCTTTTATGCATAAGAGGCATTGCCCTCAATGATTTTCATCGACATACATAAAACTTTGAGTTATGACCCTCTAAACCCAGAACACGAGGCCATAGGTCGAGTTTCTTGCGTCAACTCTACGATTTGTATATGTATATCAATATTTTCTGCTCAGGGGCTTCGGACTTCGAGTCATTATGATAGCAGTAAAAATAATATTGAGATCATGTTATCATGTTTTCTCATGAGTAATCATCAAGTTATCTAAATAGTGAGTTTGGCAATCCGCTACACAAAAATCGAACGATTCAGCATGAAGAAATAGCACAAGGATGCTCAAAATAATACCTCGGAACACTGGTTGTTCCCTTGGTTTTTATTGACAAGCACGCAAAAACATTGTTAATAGCAAGTGCTTATTGCTGTTATAGATGAAACTAAAGCATTACATTGCACATCGATTACATAAAATATAAAAAGTCTAGTGGAAATGCACTTCAGCTTCATATTTCTTCTGGCATTACGTCCCATCAAGATCTTCATGTCAAACTTTGAAGTGCCACAGTGGTAGTTGAACAGCAAGAACCACCCCTGATGCAGATCGTAATCTTCTGCAAAACGGGGCCAGCCACCCCTGAAGAACATCTCTCCATCGCCATCATAGTATACCTCCACCTCATATGGAGATCCTTCACCAGACTCTTCTCGAAGGATGGCTTCATGAAGCTCTTGCCATCCATGAATTCGGTAAACTTTAAAGGAACATGCTGTTGCTCACGACATTGAGCTCCAACAAAAGCAAAAAAAAAGAGAATATATTGCTAGAAGATGGAGGAGGAGTATTGAGGCATGCATCAGTTGCATCGAATGGCTCGTTGGCAAGAGAAGCAGAAGGTTTAGGTTTGTTCTAACTTCCCAACGGACAACTGTAACATCCCAAGATTTTATCAAAATTTAAAGTGAAATTTTTATTTTTATTTTTCTAGTATTGATTGAAATTTCACAGGGATTTAAAACTTTTTGAGTTTATTTAAAAGTTTTATTAGAAAACCATTTCAAACTCTTATTTATTTCTTGAAGAACCCCTTTGAGAAAACAAAATATCAAATAATATTTTCTTTCTCTTATTCAGACTTATGCAATCTTGCTTGCAAAGGAAATGAATCACAAAAGTGTTATATTTACTAAAAGTTTGCTTCTTTCAAAACTATGATTGAGAGTGATTCTCAATTATTATTTTTATTATTCTTCTATTTTAAAAGGATCATTTTCAAACCCTAATCCAATATCTTGCTTTATGCAAATAAAGCATTTTGGCTAATTTAAAAAGATCTTCTTGAAAATGATTTTTGTCTCTGAACATATGTCACTTCCTGGTTTGAAACATTGTGTTGACTTTTAGAAGAATTTAGAAAGTGGTTTGAATTCATTTGAATCAAGTTTGCAAAAGTTATGAAATAAATAAGAAATCAGAAAAAGAAAAGGAAAGGAAACAGAAAAAAAGGCCGGGGGAAACGTTTTGGCCCGGCCAGAGATAAGTCCCATGGCCTACCTCGGACGAATACCTAATCGGTATCCCAGCTCCTCCCTCTCTCGCTGACTGGGTGGCCCCACCGATCACTATCTCCTTCCTCCTCTGAACGAACTCCTCCTCGAGCACGACGCCCCTAAGCCCTCCGATCGCATCCCCACCCGAAACCCTAGATTCCCCTCCAAGCCACCCTCGCCTATAAATAGCCGGCACCTCCTTCCTCACCTCTCTTTCCTTCTGCCCGAGTTGCGCCTCCAGGACGCTCAAATCACTCGCCGGATTCCGTGGTATCTATCGCCGTCCTTTGTTGATTACGATGCCGTCTATGAGCCCGAGCCCCTCTCTTTTCTCCCAGTCTCTTTCCCTCTCTCCGGCGCCCTCGCTAATGCTTTTCCCTTGCCAAATCTCGCAGTGAATCAACGCATTCATCCATGGCCGAAGAGCTCTGGCACTCAAAGCTTCTCCAGCCACTCCTCTGGCACATTCCAGGACGCGATTGATGTCGAGGTTCACACACTCGAGATCGCCACATCGCGCCAGACCCCGTCCGCGTATCCATCCATCCAGGAAACCTTTAGAACGCCGCCGCCATCCACTACCTGGCCGCAACCTCATCGGGATTCTTTGTCGGAACCCTAGGTGAGCTTCTCTTCCCTCTTCGTTTCCTCTCGTCCATTGGATCTGCATCTAATGGCTCAGACAGATTCACTTAACGAAGGGGTACGGGTGAATCAGATCCCTTCGATCCACTTTAAATCCGACGGCCCCAAATCGTGATCTGAAAGAAAAGGTATCAGTGAATAGGAATCAGCCACATGTCAGCCCTAGAATCAAACAGATTTCAAATTAGAATTTGAATCTGATTTTGTACTGAATCTTTGAAAATTCATAACTTTCAAATCATGCATCCAAAATTTACCAACTTCATATCACTAGAAAGCTAATCAAATCTAAAATCCATTAGTGCAATAATATTTCATAGTTTCAGTATTCAAATTGAATTCATTTTCAAATTGAATCAAACTTATCTGTTACCTTGTTTAATTCATATCTTTTGTTCTATGTATCCAAAAATTACAAATTTGTAGTCTTTGGAATCCTCTAATCATGTAGAACATCATAGAATCAAGAAACATCAAAGTTGATATGTGCACACACTTTGTGCATTCAATTTTATTCAAATCACTAATTTGATCATAATTTGAGTTCTAAAATATATTTTAGAATGCTTCCAATTGTAGCAATTTTGTTTTACTGCAAGCAATCCAGTAGCATCACTTCCAAATTTTCTTGAAACACTTCACCATTATTCAAATTCAAATATGAGAATTTGAGTATTTTCCTTCATAGAATAATTCTATTTCTACATTAGTGAACCCTATGATCTTAGCTTGCTATTAAAGATCATTTTGATGCCACCATGACACATACCACATCTTCCTAAAACAATCTTGTCTAGCCCACACCTATTCAAATTGTAAATTGTGTTATTTGAGTAAAGTGTGTCATGTCTCAATCATAAGTTCTACCTTTGCTATTGTGGTGTTGATTTAATTCTACCATCATAGCACATGTCCATACTCCATGTACTCAATAGAAACCTTGAACCATATTCCCAAGTATTACTCATTCATATCCACTCCTTTGCTCACTTAATCTTGTTCACATGTATTGAACTATTCAGTTAACAAATGAGTTAATTAAGTAATTCAATGCTTCATGAATTCTTGCCCAATGCCTACGTGTAATAAATGCTATTTAAGAATAATTGTTGTCACACTTATTCAATAGTATTCCTATTACACAATTTGACACTTATGTGATTCAATTCACATGAGTCATTCCAATCTCTATTCATGCTTTTGTGAAGCATAAAGTTTGATCACTCATATCTTTCAAGTCCACCCTTCTAAAATCATTTTGACCTTGCCAATCTAAGATCTCAAATCCAATTCTCACAATCCACAAATTCTTTTGCCATATCTTTC
Organism: Dactylis glomerata; assembly: GCA_007115705.1. NCBI lineage: Eukaryota > Viridiplantae > Streptophyta > Magnoliopsida > Poales > Poaceae > Dactylis > Dactylis glomerata. Next base: position 3,829,118 of record QXEO01000222.1, read on the forward strand.
TATCATAATATCTTGAGAAATCTAAATTGTTTAACAAACACTTTTCAATTGTTTGTCTTGTTTTGACTATGTTGCCATTGTATGGTGTGTTTATGTTGTGTTATAGTGTGTGCGAAGAGCTACGTGCTTAGTTGAGAGAAGTGAAAAGATCGTGATCTTCAAAAAGGCAAGTTACACACATATCTTTTACCTATTTTTATTACTGCATTAGTGTTTTTAGTAGTATGCATGATAGGTGGAATTATCAAACTATTTTACAAAATGCTAGATCCTAGTAGTGAGTAGCTATCCATGAGCCCTACCTAGTAGGATGCTAAAATACTTGAATATTGATGCCATGCTATGTTCATCTTGTCAAAGTTGTTTTGTGAATAAAATTAACAACTTCAACTAAAATGAACTGGGTGGATTGGTTTGATAAGAGTGCGAGGTAGGTGGATTTTGGGGCACAAGCCTTGTGGAGGTTGTGTACTCAGGATCCTGCTCGGGATGGCCACTCGGGATTAAAGAGATTACTATGTATTCCATGTTTAGAGTACTTCCAGTGTAGCCTTATGACATTATGGGCTCTGTCTTGATTGAGTAGGATTAAGGGTTCAGCCATGGGTACTAACAGAGAGTGGTAGCAAAATATAGGGGGCACAGTCAGATCCATTTGTTTGAATGTTTTTTCTAAAAGGTCTTGTCTCATTTTATTTATGGGGGTAAAATGAGTCTTAAGGTGAAAGTGCACAACCCCTGCAGGGTGTCAAAAATCTAATCGATTAGCCGTGTCCTCGGTTATGGACAATTGAGTCTCTAGTCATGGAATGTTCGGAAGAATCTCATCACCATTTCTGAATGCTTTAAAATTTGACTAGCAACCCTTAGGCAGGAGCTCTGGGCCATACACTCCGAGGGGTGGTGGTTTCTGTTATTCCAACTTTGTTGAGTTGCGCCCAGAACTACATGCCGGCCAGTATGTAATGTATGGGGGTTGTCTTGACCCTTATAAACTAAAATTTTGAAAGAAAGTTTTAAAAGAATTGTAGGATAAAATTGGCTTTATGCAAATTAGCCTATGAGATCCACCAGCCAAATGTCATGTAGTATAGTTCTTTCACAACAGCCACCAAATATGTGTCATTTGCCAGTACGTTGTTGTATTGACCCCTATGGGGCTGCATATTCAAATGTGCAGGTTTTTATTTGAATAAGGAACGACCGGTAGGATCTCGAGTCTACATTCCAATATGTTTGCCTGTGGCACATGAAGAAGATGGAGGCTCATTGCTACTATACTTTATGTTGTGCACTCCTAAGGTTGAAGACCTATGTAACTAGATTTACGTTATAATATTTGATGCTATTGCAGTGATTACTATCTTTTGTACTGTGGTGCTATCTAATGATCCAGGGAGTAGCACATTAACACAAGAGTTCTGCCTTTAGCAAAAGGTAGGCGCTACAGAATGGTATCAGAGCAATCTCACCGGTTTGCGATACAATATTGAAAAGAACATCAAACTAAATGCTCGGGGAGAGGTTGGAATGGCGTCCCCCTGGCGACCTAAACCCTAGCCTCCTTTCCCACTGGCAATCTCCTTCCCCCTTGGTGATCTCCATCCACCCTTCCACCCATTCTCTCTGGTGTCCTCTCCTCCACATCCTCATACCCTAGGTTCTAGGTTTTCATCCCATGGTTTCTCCCATGTCCCCATTACGTGGATCTTGGAATGTTTCCTTTGCGACTTTTGAGGATATAGATCAAGGTGATTCCGTGTTTCTGGATGGGGTCCTCAAGTTGTGGAAACGAGATTGGTTGGCACTCGAGGATTCTCATGGTTGTGCCCTTGAGGGGCGTTATCTTCGTCTGAACGAGCAGATCTCTGAGGATAGGACGCTGGATCTCCCTTCTCATCGGATTCAGATCCTAGGAAGTGTTTCTTCTTTCCCAGAGGTACATGTTTCGGGTGAGATCATCTCCCCATCTAGCTCTGATGATCTTGTGGTTAATGCTCATTGCTGGAAAATTACATATTCGATGTTCAATGATCTGGATCGCAACCGTATGAAGGCCTATGATGGTACTCTCTTTTACTTCCCTATGGATCATTGGTTGGTGCTTAGAAATGCGAAAGGCTCTCGTATTGGTTGTAGATTCTTGCTTAAGGGGGAATCATTGTCCCTGGGTGCCAAGTTGAGTTTCAAGCAGCATGTTGTTCGGATTGGTTCTCGGATTCGCTCGGATACCCCTGTGCACGTGGAGAAGTCTAATGAGATTGTTTGCATGACCTCTTCTGGTCATGTATCTACCTCGAAGACTGTGCCTTCCTCGGCTTTGTCTGATTTGGGAACTCAAAAGGATGCTACCTCTTCAGTTTTGGACTCTATCTCTATGGGTCTTGATTATTCTCATGGTTCCAACTTTGCTAAGGAGGTGGGTAGATCTTTTAAATGCTATGTGTATCCTTCTGATCAGTCTGGTCACTTCACTATGGTGGTTTCATTTGGCCGAGCCAAGTTTAAATTAGAGGAAGATTTGGTTGGTATTGCTCTGGAATCTGCTATTGGTGGATATTGTGGGAATCTCAAAGTGTCTCGTTTAGGTGAACAAGTTTTCTCGTTTTGTGTGGCCAATAAGGATGTGGGTTTTCATATTCTAAAATTGAGGAAGTATTCTTGCCCCCAGTTTAAATGTTATTTTCACTTATGGGGTAGAGGTGGCCCTAATTGGAAGCATGAATTCTCTCTGTGGTCAAAGGAAAATGTGCAGGAATTGACTCTTGTCAGTCCTAGGAAAAGATAGATTTCTATGGCCATGGCTGCTTTAAAGACTAAACCTTCTAAGTCTATTGTTCGATCTGCTAAAGTTACTCCTAAAAGATTGGAGTTTGCTGATTCAATAAGTTATGAAGCATGCAAAGGCTATTGTAAACCCATTGGTGCAGACAAGCGTGAGGTCATCATGCCAAAGAATTTTGTTGTGGATGAAGCTATCTCTATCCCTTTTGGAACTGTTCATGGACATAATTCTGATCAAAATATGGAGGTTCCAGGGACAGATTTAGATTTTTAGAATATGATTGATGACATGGTTTTCAGGGTGTGGAAGTGTGGCCGTTGTCTTAGCATGGACCATGACACAATTAATTGTGCCAATGAAATTTGATGTCGGAATTGTTATAAATATGGCCATATCAGAAGGAATTGTTTGTCTCGGAATGCTATGGTTTGGGTTCCAAAATTAAAAGCAGCTCAATCAGACAAGGATTCAGTTGATTTAATACAGAAAGACATTGATACCCTTTTGGACTCTTTAGGTGCCGTTTTGGCTCCTAGGGTTCCTCATATAGGTACCGATTTGTCCCCTATTCCTCGTGTTTCTTCTCTGTTTTTCCCGTAGTAAACAAGCCAACCACAGAGCTCTATTCCACCGAGATTAGATCCGCAACCTTCCTCCTCGGACATGGCCGTCTTCGAGGTGGATCCTGCTCCTTGGCTGCCATAGGGACATCAAGTCATTGATGGGGGCCCGACTCGGCTCCCCTGTTCCTACTACTCGGCAAGCCAGGACCCGGAACCAAGGTACCACAACTTCTGCATTGGCATTGTTGAGCCAGCGCTGCCACCGCGAGCTCAAGCTCTCTGGAGAGATCAGGTTCGCAATTTCTTGGTTGGTCTTCTCAATCGCAATGTTCTAGACGTGCAGCCTAGCTTGTTTGGTATTGGTCTATATCAGCTTAGTGGACCAACTGCTGTCAATGCGTTAGTGCAACATGGCCCGTTTAACATGAATAATCAGAGATCTATTAGATTTATCAGAATTGATGATGCCAACAACCATCGTGCTTCGTTTGGTTATCGCAAGGGCTGGTTGATGTTTCTGGGTATTCCATTAGATTATCGTAACAGCTTTGATATTGCCAATGTTGTCTCTACGTTTGGAAAGTTTTTCCATTGGAATGTAGATGACCCAATTCTTGAGAGAACTCTGGTCTTTGCTTTGTTCCCATCGCCAGCTCTGGTGCCACGTGATGTGGTTTATGGAAATTATGCTTCTGTTGGGGGAACTAGGGAGTCCTGGACTGCGCCTCTATTTATTTTGTCAGCTGATTTTGCTGATATGTTCCCCCTGATGAGAATCAAATGCCGCTTGATGGAAATCCCCATCCCCTGCCTGGTAACTTGCAGCCAAATCAACATCTATTTGTGCCACCTCAATTCCCAGAGATTGGCTGGGACATGCCCCCATTGCAAGATGATAATAACAATGTGCAGCATGATCAGGACCAGTTGGGTCCCATGGATCAGATGGAAGATGTACCAGAATAGGAATCTATGGTTCTAAACCCTTCAGATGGCTCTGGTTCCTCGGTCAATGGTGTGGAAGAGGGATTGGAATTGGTGCAACATGTTCCAGGACTCTTGCAGCAAAACAATCAGCTTTTTCAAGTTATGCATGTGGGCCGAATGATGTTTGGGCCGCAGCTTCCTCCTGTCATGCAATGGGCCAAGATGCTGGAATTTGTTCTGCCATCTCTATATTTCAAAAACATTACTCCTTCTCTGCATATTTCACCTTTCAGTTTTGCTAAACAATCATGGGAAGTTGCTATTGATTTTTCTGATAATTCACTTGCCCAGCCTGCGGATAGTTACTTTAGTGTTTCATAGATAACTGATGTTGATATTCCTGCTGAGGGTTTTGTTGTGCCTACAACTCCTATTGTCAAACAGAGGAAAAAGAGGGCTCCCCGGTCGGCTGTCCCTATTGTTGTGCCGGAGGAAAGGAGGTTTACGCGTAGCTGTCTGAAGGATGGTTTTCGGCCTAAACCTGTGCTTGGGGTGCAGCCAAAACCAAAGAAAAGGCAGAGGTCCAAGCTACTGCTGGTTGTCTCTTCTTCGATGGACAAAGATTCTGGAGTGGAGACAGAGGAGGAGCGTCTGATCCCTCCACCTACTCCTATCCCTGTTATGCAGAGGGTGGGTTTGCAACTTGGTGTGGACCCTTCCAAGATCACTGCAGAGAAGTTTGGTGCTGATCTGGTTGAAAGTCAATCCACTAGTGAAGATGAATAGTGAACTTCTACTTTGTGGTGGCTCTGAGGATGCAGCAGTTAGAGCCAGCTTTCCAGTTTGCTGCTTAGGGTTTATGTGGTGTGCTTTTGTCTCAAACTATCAGTCAGTGTGTCATGTTATTTTGGTGGCTTGCATGTTTGCTTGTCAGTATGTGTATTTCAATTGGACATGGGAGTTGGAGTGTGACACTGAGTGGGTGCTTTTGTGTGTGGTTGTGTCAGTTGGTTATTGTGCTACACATAATGACATTATGATATATTATTATAAGTGTTATTAATGTGTCTATTATCCAAGCAAAAATGGCGTGTCCTTTGCTGGAATGTTCGTGGCTTGAATTCAGAATCTAGGCAGAGAGAGGTTCGGTCGAAAATTGAGGAAAGTGAATGTGATATTATATGTCTTTAGGAGACAAAGTGTGAGGTTTTTGATTGGAAGTTGATCCGAAAATTTTGCCCTAAGCGTTATAATAATTTTGCTTATTCTCCCTCAAGGGGTGCATCTGGTGGTATCATTGTGCTGTGGAATGCGTTGATACGTCTCAAACGTATCCATAATTTTTGATGCTCCATGCTTGTTTTTACACCATTTGCTTAGTGTTTCATTACACTTCGTGGCACTTTTATGCATTTTCCGGAACTAACCTATTAACAAGTCGCCACAGTGCCAGTTCCCTATTTTCTGCTGTTTTTGTGTTTCAGAAAAGTTACAAAGGAAATATTCTTGGAATTGGACGAAACCAAAGCCAGTCGCCCAGAATTTCACCAGAGCTTCCAGAGAACCGAAGAGGAGTTGGAGTGGGGCCACGAGGGGCCCTCACACCAGGGCGGCGCGGCCAGGGGCTGGGCCGCGCCCCTATGTGTGAGACCGCCTCGGTCCACTTCTGGCGATGCCCCTTCGCCTATAAAGACCCCCCCGATGAAAAAAGCCTAAGGACCCGATCAGTTTTCCAGAACACATCGCGATCCACTGCCGCCGTCGACCCAAAGATCGGGAGGGTCCAGAAGCTCTTCCCGGCACCCTGCCGGAGAGGGGAATCGCCACCGGAGGTCTTCTTCATCGCCATGCTTGCCTCCAGAGCGATGAGTGAGCAGTCTACCTTGGACTATGGGTCCATAACAATAGCTAGATGGTTGTCTTCTCCACCATGTGCTTCATGTTTAGATCTCATGAGCTGCCCTACATGATTGAGATCACTGTTATGTAATTCTACATGTTTGGTTTGTTGGGATCCGATGAATATTGGTGTTATGCTTGAGTTGAAGTACTGAAATTTATCTTTTGTTATCTCTATGTTGTTTATGATCTTGCATGCTCTCCGTTGTTAGTAGCTATCTTGGCCGAGTAGTTGCTAGTGACTCTAAGAGGGGGTATTTATGCTCGATAGTGGGTTCATGCCTCTATTTAATCTGGGGGAGTCACAGAAACCTCTAAGGTTGTAGATGTGCTGTTGCTACTAGGGGGAAAACAACATTCATATGCTCGAGGGTATATGCTTTGTTTACATTACACACTTTGCTTAATGCAGTTATCTATTGTTCGCAACTTAATACTCATGGGGTGTTCAGATGATATCCCCGTGAGTGGATTATTAGTCATAGATGCAGTTGGATGGCGGTCTATGTATTTTGTTGTAATGCCCAGAGTAAATCTTATAGTGATCCTCTCATCATATGCACGTTATCTTTATTCTATCAATTGCCCAACTGTAATTCGTTTACCCAGCATGTATTATTTTATCTTATGTAGAGACACCACTAGTAACTGTGGATCCTGGTCCTATTTCCTTCATATTTCTATCACATGTTTACTTTACTCGCACTGTTTACTTTACTCGCATACTATTATCACTTTCCACTCGATTCGCTCATACCCTTTGTTTCAAGCAAACCAGTAAGATTGACAACCTCATTGTAAGTTGGGAACAGAGTATTTGGTTGTGTTGTATGCAGGTTCCGCGTTGCAGCTAGCAAAGCAAAGCTTGGACGAGGCGCCCTATAAATTGTCCGAAGCTATCGCAAGCTAGCAAGCATCACCTTCAGTCGTTTGTTTGCTCCTCTCCTGAACGATAAACCTTGGTTTCTTAGCTGAGGGAAAATCTTGCTGCTATATTCATCACACCTTCCTCTTGGGGTTCCCAACGGGCTGGTCATTCAACTAGGCACCAGCTATTTTCTGGCACCATCAACCAGCAATCAAGCTCTTTTCTAGCGCCGTTGCCGGGGAGGAAGTAGAAGACTTCTGCGAGGGGAGTTTTTTGCACGCACATCCTTTACTTTGTTTATGGTTTTGCTTTACTTTATTTTATTACTTGCATCATTTTATCAAAAACCCAAAAAAATTAGAACCCTTGGTAGTTGTTATCTCTTTACTTCTAGTACATTATGTTGTTCCCTAAGTACGTTCTGGAGGACCTCTCAGTAGGTAGTGGTTCGATTATTGGCAAAAATAACATTGAGGAGTTCTTTAATCATATTAGTATGCATAAGGAAGTTGAGGAAAAGTCTTTGGTTGAGCATGCTCCTAGTATTGAAGTTGCTTCCACTTATTTAATTCACATGTTAGAAGCTAGGTTTGCGAGCCTTAATCCTTTTATGCAATACATGTTCCTTAAGCTTCATGAAATTGAAGATCCTGAGAAGAAAGCCTTTATCTTGGAAACTTTGCGCATAGAATTTAGAGATGTTGCAATTGAGGCTAGGAAAGTTTTTAAGAAATTTAATAAGCTTGGCTCGCCTGTAGCGGTTGTTGGTACACCCAATGAAGATTTTAGAGTGCCAATACCTTATAAACTTGTAGGAATTCACGATGCTTGGGAAAAGAATTTTAGTTGGATTTGTCCTAAAAACTTTTTTGATGAAAGTAGTGTACCAAAGAGTGATCATAAAGGTTCTTCAAAAACTCATTTGGACACAATTTCCTTCATTGTTGAAAAGACTCCTATAGTGGATCCTGATGCTTCTTTCATTATTACTTGATTCGCAATTTTCTGCGCCTAGCTCAAAGGCGTTAAAGAAAAGCACTCTTGAGAGATAACCCAATGTTTTTATATTCAGTTCTTTTTATTTTATTTGAGTCTTGGAAGTTATTACTACTGTAATGACCTCTCCTTATCCTTTCTATTTTGTTTTTGTGCCAAGAGAAGCCTCTAATTTGAGTGAGGTAAGATTTGGGGATGTTGCTATCCTGAAACAGTTTTTGGTGCTGTACCGTAAAAATTCGTAAAAATTCTCTGTATATCTTTTAGACCTGCTATTTCTTGTGCATATGCCCCAGGTTATATCAAAACTTTTATTAGTTGAACACTTTTTGATTTGAGCAACATAAAACCTCTCAAAAATTCGAACTTTGTCAGCTGTTCTGTTTTGACAGATTTCTGCCAATATTTGTGTTTGCCACTTTATCGCTTTCTTTTTTAGTTCTTTTGATCACAAAACTTTTGGGGAAGTTGCTACAGTAGTATATGCTTAATATGTGGTGGTTTTAGGTTGAAACCTGAAGCAAAAAGGGTTGATTATATGTTATGCTTAAACTAATATTGCTAATAGATTTGTGTTTAGTTTTGTATGAAGGAAGTTTTCAAGTGTAGGGATCGGAGAGTGATGAGATGAGTTGAAGAACGGACAAAAGCTCAATCTTGGGGATGCCCATGCATCACCCCAAGAAATATCCAAGAAGTACAAGTGTCAAAGCTTGGGGATGCCCCCGAGGCACCCCTTCTTCATCGGCCAAAATCAGGTCACCTTTCAAGACACTATATTTTTATTGCTTCATGCATTATGCGTTTTTCTTGGAGCGTCAGTCATTTTTAGTTTTCATTTTAGTTTAGTTTAGTTTGCTGCAATAAATTGTTGGACCCCAACAAATTTTCTTTGGATAAGTTGCCTTGCTTTTCATTTGCCAAGAACACTCCATTTTCGTTCTTACAATTTCAACGAGTGTTCTCTTTTTCTAGAACTGTGTTTAGCTTTCGATTTTTGCCTTGATTTGTGTTCAGATCTTGTTACATATTTTCATCAAGGTGTATTTTTGCCTCTGATCTTTATTGGTTTTCATCAAAAGAGGTGTTTATAAAATTTTTGAATGGTGTTGGAAAAGAGAAAAAGCTTTATGCAAAAAAGTGGTACAAGAAGGAGCTTGTGTAGACTGCGGCTTAGGCTTTTGCATGTCGCGCTTGATGTCTTTTTGATAGTATGCTTAGTGGTTTTGCTATAGCATGACTTGTCTCAAATAACTGAGATTGCTTAATGAGCCTTTGAAAGAATCATGCGTTGTTTTTATCATTTAGAAGCATTATTTTGGTTTTCTCCTTGATGCTTTATTTGGGTTGACTTGGCGCATGCTCACACATGTTAGACTCTTACAAATTCGCCAATAGCCTCTATGATCATTTAGTTTTTGACTTTTGATGCCATCTTATGCTTCTTTTAATGTCTTTTTGTCGCTTTGCATGATTATGGCCATTATTGCTCTCTTAGTTGGTCGCTCCCAGTCTTTTGCTAGCCCTCGCCTTGTACTGAGTATGAGCTCTACTCGTGCATCCAACTCCTAGAAACCAAGTTTGTCAAAGTGTCCACCATACATACCTATTAGCAATTTGCTATTCCAAAGTACATTTGACTTGCTTTTATCTACTCTTCAAATTAAACTCTTACCAGTGTTATGCGAAAATTGGTCAGTAAAGCTCTCACGAACCAGAAGGCACACTTTACTATTTCTTGTTCTTAAAAATTTGATATTGTGGTCTCTTATGTTGAGTTATTATGCTTGCAAGTTGTAAGTTGGAGACTAGCCCAGCCATGCCGTCATGGGGCAAGCTTTCAACATTGCACTTCTTATTTGAGTTGATATCGTGATCTTTTGTTTATGGATGCCCGCGGTGTGAAATGAATTGGGAATCTTGTGGGATCATGGAGTTTGTATATGTGTTAGGGATACGCCTGGGCCACCAATCTAAGCCATGCATAATTCATGGTGGAAATTTGCAGCATACCCATAGTGGACATTCGACGATGCATCTCAAAATAAAAAGCTAAACAAATGGCAAATAAAAGAGATGTCGAGGTGTTCATTGTCTGCTTGTCCTGTCATTTTGATGTGGGCTTGTTCCATGTCATCGGGCACGGAGGTACCCCATTGGCGGTTCTCGATGATACATATATACTTACAATGACAAGAGCCTTGCTTGGGACTCTAAGTAAAGTAGCATGAGGTTTGGGTACTCATATTCACGGGACACGAGGTTTTCAACTTATGATTTGTCAAGCATATGCATCATAATTGTTCTCGCATTAACTTTAACCATTTAAGATGCTTATGATGGGGGCAATGAGAGCTCAAAGCTGGTAAGTACCATAATTTTTGAAGGTTTATAAAACTTGCAAACACTACTTCCCTCCGCGAAGGGCCTTTATTTTACTTTTATGTTGAGTCACCACCTTCTATCTTTATGCACCATTTAGAGAGCATAGTTGTCATTCTTAGTATAATGTGCATTGTCCCAAATTTTTCATTGATTGATTCATATTGTTGGTTTCACTTGTTCTCAATTATTTGTATCTAGTCGCCCTCTTAAACTTGAAGGTGTCCTATGCATTTATGTTTTGCTCTCCATAAAGGACAAGCTGAAAACCATTTGTATGTTTTTCCTTATGATTTGAACACACGTTTGACTTTCATTGTTTTATTTTCATGATCTTTTGTTTGTGTTCAGTTTCATGTTATAACATGGTTGCTAAGTTTCTTCTATCAAGATCATGTCTTTCATGCCCATGTTTTAAGTTCTTTTGATCCCAGCTCACAATGCTTACATCGATGATCAAGATTGTGTAGGTGCATGTCACCTCAAAAATTATTTCTTTTGTTATCACTTACCTACTCGAGGACGAGTAGGAGTTAAGCTTGGGGATGCTGATACGTCTCAAACGTATCCATAATTTTTGATGCTCCATGCTTGTTTTTACACCATTTGCTTAGTGTTTCGTTACACTTCGTAACGCTTTTATGCATTTTCCAGAACTAACCTATTAACAAGTCGCCAGAGTGCTAGTTCCCTATTTTCTGCTGTTTTTGTGTTTTAGAAAAGTTACACAGGAAATATTCTCGAAATTGGACGAAACCAAAGCCAGTCGCCCAGAATTTCACCGGAGCTTCCAGAGAACCGAAGAGGTGTTGGAGTGGGGCCACGAGGGGCCCTCACACCAGGGCGGCGCGGCCAGGGGCTGGGCCGCACCCCCTACGTGTGAGACCGCCTCGGTCCACTTCTGACGATGCCCCTTCGCCTATAAAGACCCCCCGACGAGAAAAACCTAAGGACCCGATCAGTTTTCCAGAACACATCGCGATCCACCACCGCCATCGACCCAAAGATTGGGAGGGTCTAGAAGCTCTTCCCGACACCCTACCGGAAAGGGAAATCGCCACCAGAGGTCTTCTTCATCGCCATGCTTGCCTCCGAAGCGATGAGTGAGTAGTCTACCTTAGACTATGGGTCCATAGCAGTAGCTAGATGGTTGTCTTCTCCTCCATGTGCTTCATGTTTAGATCTCATGAGCTGCCCTACATGATTGAGATCACCGTTATGTAATTCTACATGTTTAGTTTGTTGGGATCCGATGAATATTGGTGTTATGCTTGAGTTGAAATACTGAAATTTATCTTTTGTTATATCTATGTTATTTATGATCTTGCATGCTCTCCGTTGTTAGTAGCTATCTTGGCCGAGTAGTTGCTAGTGACTCCAAGAGGGGATATTTATGCTCGATAGTGGGTTCATGCCTCTATTTAATCTGGGGGAGTGACAGAAACCTCTAAGGTTGTAGATGTGCTATTGCTACTAGGGGGAAAATGTGGTGACCCAGCATACCACTGCATGTGTAGTATGCAAGTCGTTGATATAACACTAATGAAACACCGTCTCACTAGTATTACATCTATCAGAGTGGTACAACAGAAACATCGCAGGTCCATGGTATGATTATAGGATTACAATTTTCAGCATACAAAAGATCTTCAGAACCTCCTCAACAGGTAGAGGTTTAGTTCTGGCGACTACACACGAGAAAGAATCAAGTAAGACTAAACTAAACTACAACTAATGCAGTTGGCTTACTACTCAACTACAGAATACTCTAACTACTAGGTTCTAGGATTAGGAAACTGATTCCCTTCTATCCCTATTCTAGTTTTTCTCCAAGCTTCGCGCAATTGTAGGCTCCGCTGATAATCATGATGTTGGTAGAATTCTTTATCTTCATCTTTAGTTCTTGAGGTTGTCTCCTTGAGTTGCCTTCAACCTAATTCTTCAAAGTCTAGCAAGGGTTTAAGAGATTTGGGGTGAGTAACGAGCGTTACCCAGCAAGTTTCTTTAGAACGAAGTTGTGTGATATGCACTAACTACAACCACAGACCCAAAAGAGTCGTAGGCCTATGCAAGGTTTTGTCAAGGTTTTCTTGAAAGATTGCTTTTACTTTAGAAAACTATGCCCAACAGCCAACACAGGTATAGTGCCTTGAGAGCACCTTTCCTGCCGCGTTCGCAGCTCCTTCCCGGAGCAAGGGGTAACATGTCACATCCTTTTACACTCTGCAGAGGTGCATCCTTCCAAGAGAGATCAAAGCCTTGCTGCACAACCGGGCGATCTTTCCCGTCCACACTTCCTTGGTGTGGGGCCCAGTCATTGATCCAAGCCAATCACTGCCTTCTCCGCACAACGCATGCCCACCCAATTCACGCAAGCAGGTTGTGCCCCTGATATTCACCCCCAACGATGAAGTACCTAGGCGTCCCTTGCGGACCATCATAGACACCAGGGCCGTGAGAACTGAGGTGTCCCACCCATATGCAAGTAGTCTCGCAAGATCTACTGCGACCGGCAACTGGCTGCCCGTTGACATGCGAACGAGAGAAGATACAGCTGACTTTCCCGTCCCATTCCAAGTCTCTTGGAGGACACGGTTTTCACGGCGCCGGACTAACTGTGGCATTGGTAATTAGTCCTAGGTTTACTTTCCCATGCAAGTGGAACCTCCACCACCACAATCTTACCGTGGTTCCACCTGCCAGACCTCCTAGGTTATCACCACTGGTCGATAACAACTAGTCATATTACTTATGAAAATAGGTTTTCCATCCTTTTTGAAATGTTAGAGTTTGAAGTCAACACTTTGCAAGTAGTTTCAAAACCAGTGCAATCAAGAGATATGAGCAAGATAAACTTGCCTTTTTGACTGCAAGATTATGCAAGTCAAGGTCTTCGGTACGTAGGAAATCCCAATTCTGAAATAGCTCCATCATCTGGTAAAGATGATGTTAAAAGAACTGCAGCATGATATGCATCATATATGCTATGCATCGCTCGAAGTGTAACCTAACCCCGATGAGTTGCTAATATTGGGTTGTGGTGAATTCTTGTGATGTGTTGCACTTTTAAGTTCAAAGACGCACACAAGGTTGTTAAGGGTTTTAGGTTATCTGACAATTCTTCAAAAGCAGTAGAGTAAAGCTTCAAACAAGAGTAATTGCAGGGGATAGGTATAACAATAGGTGAAGACTTGAAAGTAACACTTTTATGTTGTAGCTTATTATCAGCAATCAAGTAGTTGGTTATGGACAAGCAAAGCTGAAGTAATTCTTATTTGATAAGGATACCCCGTTAGAGTACGGGTTGACAACAATCTTAATACCCAATAGGATTATATAAGTTCAAACTTAATGGAATAGTTTGTTACTTACTTTCAATGTCTTTTAAAAGAATAACATTTGAAGAATATGTTTATTATAGATGAGAAGCACTACACCTTAGGTTTAGTGTTCTAGAGTTAAGCATGGCTCTATCATAATCTGAGAGTAGATAATAGTTGAGCATACCAAGGTAACAAGCTAGGTTTCATCAATATTAAGAGGGTTTTAGTGAAGCATGGAAATGTTATTCATCTAGGATGGTGAAGCATAACAATGTGGTAGTGTTCTAGGGTTGATTATACTTATCTATTACTCTAAACATGCAAAGGTCATTACTTGTTACTAGACAAGAATGGGTGTGATGCTTATTTAGTATGTTCTTAAAAAGAATTACTTTTGAAGAACACGATACTTAATGAATATTTTTATTACTTAGGAAAATGGCGATTAGGTGATGTCAGGAAGATTAATAGTTTTTAAGTTGCAACAAAGGTGTTGCAAATAGTGAGTTGACTAAAGTATACCATGTTGAAATGGAGTATCAAACTAACCACTCAAGGTTGGATTAGAAAGCACGGCTAACTAGCACACTAGGGTAGTTAATGGTTTTAGTACTAAGGAGTAATGGTAGGTGATTAAGTTGTATGTACTTCAAAAGAATAACTTTTGAAGAACATAAACCTTAATAGGTTTTAATATTAGAACCTCATTTTAAGTTACAGATTTTGTTCAGAAATAAGTAGGAAAGCTTGGTTATTTAGGTTCCTAGATTTTCAGGGTTGGAATCCAATTTTTAATTGATTAAAGATTTTAAAATGGTTTAGATTTTCTCTTAATGAAACAATTGTTGAACTAGCAATATTAGAGTTAGGAAATAATTCTTATTCAATTTCATGATTTTTTCCCCTATTTACACATTTTAAATTTGTTTTTAGGAAAATCAATTTAGGAATTAAAATCCTAATAGTAAGGTATATTATTTAATTATTTCTAGTAAAGAAATATTAATTGAAATAACATACTTGAAGTTGTTAAGATTTTATTTGGTATTGGAAAATTTTGTTCAAATTATTTTAGTTGGATTTAAATTCAAGGTTCAAATACTACTTAATCAAATTTTTAAATTTGGTTCAAAATAATTTCACACAAGTATGCAAGATTCAAGTATAAACAGATAGATTTTGTTTTTCTGAACATTTTGGTATATTAATTGTATTTTTCTGATTTTATTTGAATTAGTTATGAATTTCCTAAGTATCAGCAATTTTCTGGAATTTATGATTAACAGAGAAAATGTTTTGCACCAAAAGGATACCTACCCTAAGCCACTGACAGATGGGTCACGGCCACGACAGCTGCCACGGTGGCCTTGACCGGGTCAAAATCATTGACCACCCCCAGGAACATACAGATGATTATCAAATTCATCGATTTAAGTCGAATTGAGTGCAACGAGTTGGTGCTTTAGCTTTGGAAGAGCAAGGCGAGCATGATGGTGCAAGAGCCACCACTTTTTGGTCACCGGAGCAAGCTCCGGTGAGCTCAACTGCGGCGGTGCATGGCGGCCTACGGTGACGGCGAGCTATGGCGACTCCTACAACTCAGTAAAATGCTCAGGAGACGTGGATTCTCACCTGGATGCTTCCAAGATGCTCGCCGGAGGACATCAGGGACGGAGATGACCACAACTTTGCCGATTCCGGTGAGTTACTGCAAAGAAGAATGATGAAAATCCGGCGATTGGGGTTGATTGAGTTCGATTCCAGAAGCATGGATGCTCAATCCATCATGGCGGAGCTCCGGGGATTTTCGTGGTGGCTTGGGGAGGCTTATTCCGGCGAGGACAAGGTTCGCCGGAGCTAGGGTTTCAGTGAAACCTACAGAGATGGGCGAGAAAGAAGAAGAGTGGCGATTCAGAGCTTATCCACTGCGGCTGTGCACCTTTTATAGACGTCGGGAGCGGCGGCCTTCATCTGGGACGTCGGCACAGCGGCGGCGGATCGGGCGACGTCCTCGCTGCCACGCAGCTGCTTGAGGAAGACGACGACCTCCATCCCCATTTCGTAAAAACGAAACGGTATCTGGGATTGGGCCGGTTACTGGGCCAAGCAAGGTGGGCTGTGGCGGCTAGGTTAGTTCTTCTTTCTTTTTTTTTCTTCAGTTTCTTTTCTTTTTGTTCTATTTTCTTTGTCATTTCATCTATTTGAATTTAATTTGTTTTTGCAGGATTTTCAACTAATGACCATGAGGAGATTCAAATAACACAGTACTGGTTCAATATCAAGTTGTATAAAAGAATTCTCAATGTGTATTGCACAATATTACTTGGTATATTAATTTAATTTAGAACTAGGAACTTGATTAAAGGTAAGATTTTAACTGGGTACTTGGGTGTTCAAATTATTTTCCTGTGAACTGGTTTTTCTCAGGAGCATATAGAAACTAGGTTTATATTAAAATGGTATAGAATGATTATCCACATTTTTTTACTATCTTTGAGCTTCTTATATAGTCTTTGATGAAAGGACATGATTTTATGCTTATCACTACTATGCTACTTAATGACATGGAATTGTTATATGGAGTTCTAAAAATGGCCTTATTTATTTTCTTGATACTTAACTTGAAAATATGAACTACCTCCCTTTTACAATGAAGATCTCTTCATCTGAGGTCCACATACATAACAAGAAGTGAGTGTTTTAATGGTTAATGATCTGGACTCCTATTAGCAGGGTTGTTTTAGGGAAACAATTGTTTGGTTAAAGATATATCAAGATTGTATGGTTTGCTTATGATCACATGGTGATGCATAAGTTAAATTATTACTTGGTATGGATTCCCAAATAAATGAATAAGATTATGGAACTGGATAGAATGCTATCACCCTCCACCAGGAACTAGTGTTCCCTTTGAAATAAGATTAATGCAACAAAGGTTCTATAAACTACTAAGTTCTAGGTTTGGGCTGATGATCTGCTCCACCTATATGCAGATGGTTACTCAATGTGATCTTATGCACAGATCAAGGTTTCTCATATAACCTTAACAAGATGGGTAACTCCTAAGTGAGATGTGTTTAAGTTGAACTCCTACTCCACACTTGGTTTTAGGATGATATCTGCTTATCAGACAAGGTTTCAGAGCTAACCTAATTATCTTCCACCAACAAGTATAATCATGTACTAGACATGATCATCATTTGTTTCCTTCATCAACTCCCATAGTCTGTGCATCTGAACTTCCTTCATAAACTCCTTCTCAAAGTATTGAGATCAACACTACTACCAATACTCCTCCTTGGTATCTGGTGGTTCCAACCGATACATTATCCTAAGGTTAACTTCTCAGTTTAGGATTCTTCACTACTCATAATTCACATTCCTATTATAGTTCATCCTGGTCTTTATTCTATTCCTAACTAGGGATAAACTCTTGGTTGTACCTGCCTTCTGAGATTAAGAATATAATCTCCCTCTTAGTGTTATTCACATTGGAGCTAAGGCAATACAATAATCAAACTAGTATTGAGCTAACCTCTCCACTTCTCATATTTGGACTCACTAGATTAGGACATAAGAATATAGAATAGATCATGGTTCAAGAATAGGATTTGTGTAAACTTCTTTAGCATGAAAGAAGTAGGGTTTAAAGAATACCATGATGATCTAGGTGTGAATATATATTTGGTTCTGAAATGGTGTGTCAAGCATTTTAGTTTTACCTCACTTAACTCTTTTAGTTGTGGTGACTATCACTACCCAAAACAAGGATTTTAACAGAGGTCATATTGAAGCTTATCACACTCTAATTGATGAGCTACTTCAATTCCATCAACTTAAGTGAAACTCCAATCACTTTGATATGTTTTATTTAAACGCGTGAAAATTACCCGGATTTTCTATGCATGAAATGCAATGCACACATCTGTTGTCTCTATTTTATAACCTCTAATCCTGGGATATTACAGTCTCTCCCCCTTAAACTAAACTTCGTCCCGAAGTTTTCGCTCTCATACGTTGTTGGACAAACTTGATGTTGGTATCATAAGTCTTGAAATTTCTTTACCAACTAATTGGGATATAGATGGTATCCTTTGTCTAGAGTGTTCCTTGAATCTTCTGTTATCTAACTCCGAACAATATGCTCTTAAACTCCATCCATCTTGGTCTCTTCTTGGTCAATCTCTTGGATTATCCATGTTGGCAACACTTTCTATGGCTTATAGGGTCCTACTAATTGTTCCAACATATCTTCCTAATTGGCTCTTGGCTTTACCACCTAAGAACGGATTAAACACATGTAGTGTGTCCATTCGAGTTTTCTGATCCATCTTTATAGATCTTATTTGGTCTTCTAAGTTCAAGATTATGGTTAACTCTAATCTCAAACTTCTCCAGCTGCGGTTCATGATATACCAGCTGTGGCTCATAAACCAGCTGTAGTTCTCACTAGATACCAGTTGCGGTTCACACCTGGTGTGATTAGGGTCAAAATCACCTCACTCCTTTGCCAAACTCCATAAGGTTACGGCAACTCTTGGAAAGCATTTACTTCTGACATACTTCATCCCGCCATCAACACTTTTAACTTTCTTGAACTCTTCTCCTTAGACTTTTCTAATGGTCTTTGAACATATTATCCTCTAACCGTTAGAAGTCCATGGTTAAACTATAAATCTTGGCCGGTCTTTCTACTACGTCTATCTATTGGTTTCTTGAAGAAATCTACGGTGTACCCACACAATTGTGGATATCCGGTACGAATTCTTCGATAAATCCTTTAGGTAGGTCTTTTGTTCTACTTTTGGATGCATAAAGTTCTTATAGTTGATGAGAATTGGGTTTTCCCATCGCTATCTACCCTAATTCAGACGGTACGTTAGATACAAAGCCACGGGAGAAATCCGGCAGAATTTCTCTTGTACCGGAGGACATCCACGACAGGCAATTGTATAAGTTGAACAAAATAAGAACTACTAGGGATATAAATGAACCAATGGCTTCAACCGATCATTGTTGCCATGAATCCTCACAAGTCTTAGTCCATAGACAAAGACTACAACTCAAAGATAAGGATAGATATTACTAATGTCTTAACCACCAATCAACAATTCAAGATTTTGGGACTAGGGATCAATGTTATACAGAGATGTTATGTGTCTTAGTCACGCTATCAACGAGGGTTACTGGGGTTACCACTCCCAGGCTGAATAAAGCAGCAGGCAATACCGGAATGGATCATCGGTATCACAACACCTCCATTGGTCCGTGATGTACTAAGCATAACCAGGGCTGCATAACAACGAGCTCAAATACCTTAAACTCAATTGCGGTTACCTAATTAGTGGTTCTATTCAATAATCTAGAGTTACCTCTAGTGTTTTAAGACCTAGAGTACTACTACTAAATTCCAATATTTCATCTTACTACCACTTCATGATGCTTCCATGAAGATCAGTTGATAGCTTCCTTCTTTTGACTTCGGTCATCTGGTGATTCTTCATCTTCTGGCTTGATTGCCTTGGGAATTCATCTCTCCCTCACACGAACCCCTTAACCCTCTAGAACTATAGCATCAAGTAAGAACTTGATGATGCAACATGCACTTGCACATCAAAGTCCAACTTCATGCATAGATCTAGTCACACAATAAAATCCAAGAAAATCCAAAATTGTGCTGGCAACATACATCATCATAAGCCTGTGAGATAGTATTAAGCAAAACATCTCCAGATTTCAGGCTTAGATGTGTACCTTATAGCACCAAATAATATAGGTTTATGTTGTGCTATATTGCTCGTAGTGGTGGACTACTACTCTTTGTCTCAATACTTACCTCAATTGCCCAATTGCAATCGAATAAATTTGAGCAAAGGGGTTTGGAATTCATTCTAACGGATCCATATTCCTTTAAGACTACTATTTCTTGCTTACCTTCCGTCCTATTGAAGACGAATCTCACATGATCTCTCAAAACTTCACGTATACATGAGCATTATACTTCTTCACCAGACATGGTTCACACAACTCCCTGACTTATATAGGTCTTTTCTGACTAAAGTCTGTGGTTTTTGATACACTTGATCCAGTTACCATGGTTGAGAATACTTCATTCACCAATCTTCCTGAGCATCTACCTCCTCAGCTTGAAATTGCTGGTCTACTACGAAGTTCTACTCCTTCATGTGAAGATTCTCAAGTGAATCCAACATGATTAAAGTTTTTATACTGTCAGTACATCTTACTTGTATATGGCATTCTTGAGTATCTACATACATAACTAACCCTGAGGTCCTACTACCTCGTATAGTCTCACTTCATCACTTAACATCACCCTACTACAATTTCGGATGACTTAAGTTTAACATAACGACCTTGGTATACTTCTTCCAATAGGATAGTTCCCATTCCGGTTACATCCTCTCTTTGGACTACCATGTATTGTATACCAAATGTGATCTACTTCCATCCTTTATTTAAGGCTCTAATGATGTCATATATCTATGGTATGGAATAAGATATCTAACTTCACTTAAGAATAATAGGTAAGAAAATTTTGACTCGAGGGTGTCAGGATTATTCTTTTGTTGAATATCCATCTCAAGTCATAAGAAGAATTGGTTTAGATAAGAAAGCTTCCTATAGTCACTACCAAACCTACAGGTCTCCTATTAAAGGGTTTTAATCCTAGGGTCAAAGCATTTGCTCTGATACCAGCTGTGGTGACCCAGCATACCACTGCATGTGTAGTATGCAAGTCGTTGACATAACACTAATGAAACACCGTCTCACTAGTATTACATCTATCAGAGTGGTACAACAGAAACATCGCAGGTCCATGGTATGATTATAGGATTACAATTTTTAGCATACAAAAGATCTTCAGAACCTCCTCAACAGGTAGAGGTTTAGTTCTGGCGACTACACACGAGAAAGAATCAAGTAAGACTAAACTAAACTACAACTAATGCAGTTGGCTTACTACTCAACTACAGAATACTCTAACTACTAGGTTCTAGGATTAGGAAACTGATTCCCTTCTATCCCTATTCTAGTTTTTCTCCAAGCTTCGCACAATTGTAGGCTCCGCTGATAATCATGATGTTGGTAGAATTCTTTATCTTCATCTTTAGTTCTTGAGGTTGTCTCCTTGAGTTGCCTTCAACCTAATTCTTCAAAGTCTAGCAAGGGTTTAAGAGATTTGGGGTGAGTAACGAGCGTTACCCAGCAAGTTTCTTTAGAACGAAGTTGTGTGATATGCACTAACTACAACCACAGACCCAAAAGAGTCGTAGGCCTATGCAAGGTTTTGTCAAGGTTTTCTTGAAAGATTGCTTTTACTTTAGAAAACTATGCCCAACAGCCAACACAGGTATAGTGCCTTGAGAGCACCTTTCCTGCCGCGTTCGCAGCTCCTTCCCGGAGCAAGGGGTAACATGTCACATCCTTTTACACTCTGCAGAGGTGCGTCCTTCCAAGAGAGATCAAAGCCTTGCTACACAACCGGGCGATCTTTCCCGTCCACACTTCCTTGGTGTGGGGCCCAGTCATTGATCCAAGCCAATCACTGCCTTCTCCGCACAACGCATGCCCATCCAATTCACGCAAGCAGGTTGTGCCCCTGATATTCACCCCCAACGATGAAGTACCTAGGCGTCCCTTGTGGACCATCATAGACACCAGGGCCATGAGAACTGAGGTGTCCCACCCATATGCAAGTAGTCTCGCAAGATCTACTGCGATCGGCAACTGGCTGCCCGTTGACATGCGAACGAGAGAAGATACAGCTGACTTTCCCATCCCATTCCAAGTCTCTTGGAGGACACGGTTTTTACGGCGCCGGACTAACTGTGGCATTGGTAATTAGTCCTAGGTTTACTTTCCCATGCAAGTGGAACCTCCACCACCACAATCTTACCGTGGTTCCACCTACCAGCCCTCCTAGGTTATCACCACTGGTCGATAACCACTAGTCATATTACTTATGAAAATAGGTTTTCCATCCTTTTTGAAATGTTAGAGTTTGAAGTCAACACTTTGCAAGTAGTTTCAAAACCAGTGCAATCAAGAGATATGAGCAAGATAAACTTGCCTTTTTGACTGCAAGATTATGCAAGTCAAGGTCTTCGGTACGTAGGAAATCCCAATTCTGAAATAGCTCCATCATCTGGTAAAGATGATGTTAAAAGAACTGCAGCATGATATGCATCATATATGCTATGCATCGCTCGAAGTGTAACCTAACCCCGATGAGTTGCTAATATTGGGTTGTGGTGAATTCTTGTGATGTGTTGCACTTTTAAGTTCAAAGACGCACACAAGGTTGTTAAGGGTTTTAGGTTATCTGACAATTCTTCAAAAGCAGTAGAGTAAAGCTTCAAACAAGAGTAATTGCAGGGGATAGGTATAGCAATAGGTGAAGACTTGAAAGTAACACTTTTATGTTGTAGCTTATTATCAGCAATCAAGTAGTTGGTTATGGACAAGCAAAGCTGAAGTAATTCTTATTTGATAAGGATACCCCGTTAGAGTATGGGTTGACAACAATCTTAATACCCAATAGGATTATATAAGTTCAAACTTAATGGAATAGTTTGTTACTTACTTTCAATGTCTTTTAAAAGAATAACATTTGAAGAATATGTTTATTATAGATGAGAAGCACTACACCTTAGGTTTAGTGTTCTAGAGTTAAGCATGGCTCTATCATAATCTGAGAGTAGATAATAGTTGAGCATACCAAGGTAACAAGCTAGGTTTCATCACTATTAAGAGGGTTTTAGTGAAGCATGGAAATGTTATTCATCTAGGATGGTGAAGCATAACAATGTGGTAGTGTTCTAGGGTTGATTATACTTATCTATTACTCTAAACATGCAAAGGTCATTACTTGTTACTAGACAAGAATGGGTGTGATGCTTATTTAGTATGTTCTTAAAAAGAATTACTTTTGAAGAACACGATACTTAATGAATATTTTTATTACTTAGGAAAATGGCGATTAGGTGATGTCAGGAAGATTAATAGTTTTTAAGTTGCAACAAAGGTGTTGCAAATAGTGAGTTGACTAAAGTATACCATGTTGAAATGGAGTATCAAACTAACCACTCAAGGTTGGATTAGAAAGCACGGCTAACTAGCACACTAGGGTAGTTAATGGTTTTAGTACTAAGGAGTAATGGTAGGTGATTAAGTTGTATGTACTTCAAAAGAATAACTTTTGAAGAACATAAACCTTAATAGGTTTTAATATTAGAACCTCATTTTAAGTTACAGATTTTGTTCAGAAATAAGTAGGAAAGCTTGGTTATTTAGGTTCCTAGATTTTCAGGGTTGGAATCCAATTTTTAATTGATTAAAGATTTTAAAATGGTTTAGATTTTCTCTTAATGAAACAATTGTTGAACTAGCAATATTAGAGTTAGGAAATAATTCTTATTCAATTTCATGATTTTTTTCCCCTGTTTACACATTTTAAATTTGTTTTTAGGAAAATCAATTTAGGAATTAAAATCCTAATAGTAAGGTATATTATTTAATTATTTCTAGTAAAGAAATATTAATTGAAATAACATACTTGAAGTTGTTAAGATTTTATTTGGTATTGGAAAATTTTGTTCAAATTATTTTAGTTGGATTTAAATTCAAGGTTCAAATACTACTTAATCAAATTTTTAAATTTGGTTCAAAATAATTTCACACAAGTATGCAAGATTCAAGTATAAACAGATAGATTTTGTTTTTCTGAACATTTTGGTATATTAATTGTATTTTTCTGATTTTATTTGAATTAGTTATGAATTTCCTAAGTATCAGCAATTTTCTGGAATTTATGATTAACAGAGAAAATGTTTTGCACCGAAAGGATACCTACCCTAAGCCACTGACAGATGGGTCACGGCCACGACAGCTGCCACGGTGGCCTTGACCGGGTCAAAATCATTGACCACCCCCAGGAACATACAGATGATTATCAAATTCATCGATTTAAGTCGAATTGAGTGCAATGAGTTGGTGCTTTAGCTTCGGAAGAGCAAGGCGAGCATGATGGTGCAAGAGCCGCCACTTTTTGGTCACCGGAGCAAGCTCCGGTGAGCTCAACTGCGGCGGTGCACGGCGGCCTACGGTGACGGTGAGCTACGGCGACTCCTACAACTCAGTAAAATGCTCAGGAGACGTGGATTCTCACCTGGATGCTTCCAAGATGCTCGCCGGAGGACATCAGGGACGGAGATGACCACAACTTCGCCGATTCCGGCGAGTTGCTGCAAAGAAGAACGATGAAAATCCGGCGATTGGGCTTGATTGAGTTCGATTCCAGAAGCATGGATGCTCAATCCATCATGGCGGAGCTCCGGGGATTTTCGTGGTGGCTTGGGGAGGCTTATTCCGGCGAGGACAAGGTTCGTCGGAGCTAGGGTTTCAATGAAACCTACAGAGATGGGCGAGAAAGAAGAAGAGCGACGATTCAGAGCTTATCCACTGCGGCTGTGCACCTTTTATAGACGTCGGGAGCGACGGCCTTCATCTGGGACGTCAGCACAGCGGCGGCGGATCGGGCGACGTCCTCGCTGCCACGCAGCTGCTTGAGGAAGACGACGACCTCCATCCCCGTTTCGTAAAAACGAAACGGTATCTGGGATTGGGCCGGTTACTGGGCCAAGCAAGGTGGGCTGAGGCGGCTAGGTTAGTTCTTCTTTCTTTTTTTTTCTTCAGTTTCTTTTCTTTTTGTTCTATTTTCTTTGTCATTTCATCTATTTGAATTTAATTTGTTTTTGCAGGATTTTCAACTAATGACCACGAGGAGATTCAAATAACACAGTACTGGTTCAATATCAAGTTGTATAAAAGAATTCTCAATGTGTATTGCACAATATTACTTGGTATATTAATTTAATTTAGAACTAGGAACTTGATTAAAGGTAAGATTTTAACTGGGTACTTGGGTGTTCAAATTATTTTCCTGTGAACTGGTTTTTCTCAGGAGCATATAGAAACTAGGTTTATATTAAAATGGTATAGAATGATTATCCACATTTTTTTACTATCTTTGAGCTTCTTATATAGTCTTTGATGAAAGGACATGATTTTATGCTTATCACTACTATGCTACTTAATGACATGGAATTGTTATATGGAGTTCTAAAAATGGCCTTATTTATTTTCTTGATACTTAACTTGAAAATATGAACTACCTCCCTTTTACAATGAAGATCTCTTCATCTGAGGTCCACATACATAACAAGAAGTGAGTGTTTTAATGGTTAATGATCTGGACTCCTATTAGCAGGGTTGTTTTAGGGAAACAATTGTTTGGTTAAAGATATATCAAGATTGTATGGTTTGCTTATGATCACATGGTGATGCATAAGTTAAATTATTACTTGGTATGGATTCCCAAATAAATGAATAAGATTATGGAACTGGATAGAATGCTATCACCCTCCACTAGGAACTAGTGTTCCCTTTGAAATAGGATTAATGCAACAAAGGTTCTATAAACTACTAAGTTCTAGGTTTGGGCTGATGATCTGCTCCACCTATATGCAGATGGTTACTCAATGGGATCTTATGCACAGATCAAGGTTTCTCATATAACCTTAACAAGATGGGTAACTCCTAAGTGAGATGTGTTTAAGTTGAACTCCTACTCCACACTTGGTTTTAGGATGATATCTGCTTATCAGACAAGGTTTCAGAGCTAACCTAATTATCTTCCACCAACAAGTATAATCATGTACTAGACATGATCATCATTTGTTTCCTTCATCAACTCCCATAGTCTGTGCATCTGAACTTCCTTCATAAACTCCTTCTCAAAGTATTGAGATCAACACTACTACCAATACTCCTCCTTGGTATCTGGTGGTTCCAACCGATACATTATCCTAAGGTTAACTTCCCAGTTTAGGATTCTTCACTACTCATAATTCACATTCCTATTATAGTTCATCCTGGTCTTTATTCTATTCCTAACTAGGGATAAACTCTTGGTTGTACCTGCCTTCTGAGATTAAGAATATAATCTCCCTCTTAGTGTTATTCACATTGGAGCTAAGGCAATACAATAATCAAACTAGTATTGAGCTAACCTCTCCACTTCTCATATTTGGACTCACTAGATTAGGACATAAGAATATAGAATAGATCATGGTTCAAGAATAGGATTTGTGTAAACTTCTTTAGCATGAAAGAAGTAGGGTTTAAAGAATACCATGATGATCTAGGTGTGAATATATATTTGGTTCTGAAATGGTGTGTCAAGCATTTTAGTTTTACCTCACTTAACTCTTTTAGTTGTGGTGACTATCACTACCCAAAACAAGGATTTTAACAGAGGTCATATTGAAGTTTATCACACTCTAATTGATGAGCTACTTCAATTCCATCAACTTAAGTGAAACTCCAATCACTTTGATATGTTTTATTTAAACGCGCGAAAATTACCCGGATTTTCTATGCATGAAATGCAATGCACACATCTGTTGTCTCTATTTTATAACCTCTAATCCTGGGATATTACAGTCTCTCCCCCTTAAACTAAACTTCGTCCCGAAGTTTTCGCTCTCATACGTTGTTGGACAAACTTGATGTTGGTATCATAAGTCTTGAAATTTCTTTACCAACTAATTGGGATATAGATGGTATCCTTTGTCTAGAGTGTTCCTTGAATCTTCTGTTATCTAACTCCGAACAATATGCTCTTAAACTCCATCCATCTTGGTCTCTTCTTGGTCAATCTCTTGGATTATCCATGTTGGCAACACTTTCTATGGCTTATAGGGTCCTACTAATTGTTCCAACATATCTTCCTAATTGGCTCTTGGCTTTAACACCTAAGAACGGATTAAACACATGTAGTGTGTCCATTCGAGTTTTCTGATCCATCTTTATAGATCTTATTTGGTCTTCTAAGTTCAAGATTATGGTTAACTCTAATCTCAAACTTCTCCAGCTGCGGTTCATGATATACCAGCTGTGGCTCATAAACCAGCTGTAGTTCTCACTAGATACCAGTTGCGGTTCACACCTGGTGTGATTAGGGTCAAAATCACCTCACTCCTTTGCCAAACTCCATAAGGTTACGGCAACTCTTGGAAAGCATTTACTTCTGACATACTTCATCCCGCCATCAACACTTTTAACTTTCTTGAACTCTTCTCCTTAGACTTTTCTAATGGTCTTTGAACATATTATCCTCTAACCGTTAGAAGTCCATGGTTAAACTATAAATCTTGGCCGGTCTTTCTACTACGTCTATCTATTGGTTTCTTGAAGAAATCTACGGTGTACCCACACAATTGTGGATATCCGGTACGAATTCTTCGATAAATCCTTTAGGTAGGTCTTTTGTTCTACTTTTGGATGCATAAAGTTCTTATAGTTGATGAGAATTGGGTTTTCCCATCGCTATCTACCCTAATTCAGACGGTATGTTAGATACAAAGCCACGGGAGAAATCCGGCAGAATTTCTCTTGTACCGGAGGACATCCACGACAGGCAATTGTATAAGTTGAACAAAATAAGAACTACTAGGGATATAAATGAACCAATGGCTTCAACCGATCATTGTTGCCATGAATCCTCACAAGTCTTAGTCCATAGACAAAGACTACAACTCAAAGATAAGGATAGATATTACTAATGTCTTAACCACCAATCAACAATTCAAGATTTCGGGACTAGGGATCAATGTTATACAGAGATGTTATGTGTCTTAGTCACGCTATCAACGAGGGTTACTGGGGTTACCACTCCCAGGCTGAATAAAGCAGCAGGCAATACCGGAATGGATCATCGGTATCACAACACCTCCATTGGTCCGTGATGTACTAAGCATAACCAGGGCTGCATAACAACGAGCTCAAATACCTTAAACTCAATTGCGGTTACCTAATTAGTGGTTCTATTCAATAATCTAGAGTTACCTCTAGTGTTTTAAGACCTAGAGTACTACTACTAAATTCCAATATTTCATCTTACTACCACTTCATGATGCTTCCATGAAGATCAGTTGATAGCTTCCTTCTTTTGACTTCGGTCATCTGGTGATTCTTCATCTTCTGGCTTGATTGCCTTGGGAATTCGTCTCTCCCTCACACGAACCCCTTAACCCTCTAGAACTATAGCATCAAGTAAGAACTTGATGATGCAACATGCACTTGCACATCAAAGTCCAACTTCATGCATAGATCTAGTCACACAATAAAATCCAAGAAAATCCAAAATTGTGCTGGCAACATACATCATCATAAGCCTGTGAGATAGTATTAAGCAAAACATCTCCAGATTTCAGGCTTAGATGTGTACCTTATAGCACCAAATAATATAGGTTTATGTTGTGCTATATTGCTCGTAGTGGTGGACTACTACTCTTTGTCTCAATACTTACCTCAATTGCCCAATTGCAATCGAATAAATTTGAGCAAAGGGGTTTGGAATTCATTCTAACGGATCCATATTCCTTTAAGACTACTATTTCTTGCTTACCTTCCGTCCTATTGAAGACGAATCTCACATGATCTCTCAAAACTTCACGTATACATGAGCATTATACTTCTTCACCAGACATGGTTCACACAACTCCCTGACTTATATAGGTCTTTTCTGACTAAAGTCTGTGGTTTTTGATACACTTGATCCAGTTACCATGGTTGAGAATACTTCATTCACCAATCTTCCTGAGCATCTACCTCCTCAGCTTGAAATTGCTGGTCTACTACGAAGTTCTACTCCTTCATGTGAAGATTCTCAAGTGAATCCAACATGATTAAAGTTTTTATACTGTCAGTACATCTTACTTGTATATGGCATTCTTGAGTATCTACATACATAACTAACCCTGAGGTCCTACTACCTCGTATAGTCTCACTTCATCACTTAACATCACCCTACTACAGTTTTGGATGACTTAAGTTTAACATAACGACCTTGGTATACTTCTTCCAATAGGATAGTTCCCATTCCGGTTACATCCTCTCTTTGGACTACCATGTATTGTATACCAAATGTGATCTACTTCCATCCTTTATTTAAGGCTCTAATGATGTCATATATCTATGGTATGGAATAAGATATCTAACTTCACTTAAGAATAATAGGTAAGAAAATTTTGACTCGAGGGTGTCAGGATTATTCTTTTGTTGAATATCCATCTCAAGTCATAAGAAGAATTGGTTTAGATAAGAAAGCTTCCTATAGTCACTACCAAACCTACAGGTCTCCTATTAAAGGGTTTTAATCCTAGGGTCAAAGCATTTGCTCTGATACCAGCTGTGGTGACCCAACATACCACTGCATGTGTAGTATGCAAGTCGTTGACATAACACTAATGAAACACCGTCTCACTAGTATTACATCTATCAGAGTGGTACAACAGAAACATCGCAGGTCCATGGTATGATTATAAGATTACAATTTTCAGCATACAAAAGATCTTCAGAACCTCCTCAACAGGTAGAGGTTTAGTTCTGGCGACTACACACGAGAAAGAATCAAGTAAGACTAAACTAAACTACAACTAATGCAGTTGGCTTACTACTCAACTACAGAATACTCTAACTACTAGGTTCTAGGATTAGGAAACTGATTCCCTTCTATCCCTATTCTAGTTTTTCTCCAAGCTTCGCGCAATTGTAGGCTCCACTGATAATCATGATGTTGGTAGAATTCTTTATCTTCATCTTTAGTTCTTGAGGTTGTCTCCTTGAGTTGCCTTCAACCTAATTCTTCAAAGTCTAGCAAGGGTTTAAGAGATTTGGGGTGAGTAATGAGCGTTACCCAGCAAGTTTCTTTAGAACGAAGTTGTGTGATATGCACTAACTACAACCACAGACCCAAAAGAGTCGTAGGCCTATGCAAGGTTTTGTCAAGGTTTTCTTGAAAGATTGCTTTTACTTTAGAAAACTATGCCCAACAGCCAACACAGGTATAGTGCCTTGAGAGCACCTTTCCTGCTGCGTTCGCAGCTCCTTCCCGGAGCAAGGGGTAACATGTCACATCCTTTTACACTCTGCAGAGGTGCGTCCTTCCAAGAGAGATCAAAGCCTTGCTGCACAACCGGGCGATCTTTCCCGTCCACACTTCCTTGGTGTGGGGCCCAGTCATTGATCCAAGCCAATCACTGCCTTCTCCGCACAACGCATGCCCATCCAATTCACGCAAGCAGGTTGTGCCCCTGATATTCACCCCCAACGATGAAGTACCTAGGCGTCCCTTGCGGACCATCATAGACACCAGGGCCGTGAGAACTGAGGTGTCCCACCCATATGCAAGTAGTCTCACAAGATCTACTACGACCGGCAACTGGCTGCCCGTTGACATGCGAACAAGAGAAGATACAGCTGACTTTCCCATCCCATTCCAAGTCTCTTGGAGGACACGGTTTTTACGGCGCCGGACTAACTGTGGCATTGGTAATTAGTCCTAGGTTTACTTTCCCATGCAAGTGGAACCTCCACCACCACAATCTTACTGTGGTTCCACCTGCCAGCCCTCCTAGGTTATCACCACTGGTCGATAACCACTAGTCATATTACTTATGAAGATAGGTTTTCCATCCTTTTTGAAATGTTAGAGTTTGAAGTCAACACTTTGCAAGTAGTTTCAAAACCAGTGCAATCAAGAGATATGAGCAAGATAAACTTGCCTTTTTGACTGCAAGATTATGCAAGTCAAGGTCTTCGGTACGTAGGAAATCCCAATTCTGAAATAGCTCCATCATCTGGTAAAGATGATGTTAAAAGAACTGCAGCATGATATGCATCATATATGCTATGCATCGCTCGAAGTGTAACCTAACCCCGATGAGTTGCTAATATTGGGTTGTGGTGAATTCTTGTGATGTGTTGCACTTTTAAGTTCAAAGACGCACACAAGGTTGTTAAGGGTTTTAGGTTATCTGACAATTCTTCAAAAGCAGTAGAGTAAAGCTTCAAACAAGAGTAATTGCAGGGGATAGGTATAGCAATAGGTGAAGACTTGAAAGTAACACTTTTATGTTGTAGCTTATTATCAGCAATCAAGTAGTTGGTTATGGACAAGAAAAGCTGAAGTAATTCTTATTTGATAAGGATACCCCGTTAGAGTACGGGTTGACAACAATCTTAATACCCAATAGGATTATATAAGTTCAAACTTAATGGAATAGTTTGTTACTTACTTTCAATGTCTTTTAAAAGAATAACATTTGAAGAATATGTTTATTATAGATGAGAAGCACTACACCTTAGGTTTAGTGTTCTAGAGTTAAGCATGGCTCTATCATAATCTGAGAGTAGATAATAGTTGAGCATACCAAGGTAACAAGCTAGGTTTCATCACTATTAAGAGGGTTTTAGTGAAGCATGGAAATGTTATTCATCTAGGATGGTGAAGCATAACAATGTGGTAGTGTTCTAGGGTTGATTATACTTATCTATTACTCTAAACATGCAAAGGTCATTACTTGTTACTAGACAAGAATGGGTGTGATGCTTATTTAGTATGTTCTTAAAAAGAATTACTTTTGAAGAACACGATACTTAATGAATATTTTTATTACTTAGGAAAATGGCGATTAGGTGATGTCAGGAAGATTAATAGTTTTTAAGTTGCAACAAAGGTGTTGCAAATAGTGAGTTGACTAAAGTATACCATGTTGAAATGGAGTATCAAACTAACCACTCAAGGTTGGATTAGAAAGCACGGCTAACTAGCACACTAGGGTAGTTAATGGTTTTAGTACTAAGGAGTAATGGTAGGTGATTAAGTTGTATGTACTTCAAGAGAATAACTTTTGAAGAACATAAACCTTAATAGGTTTTAATATTAGAACCTCATTTTAAGTTACAGATTTTGTTCAGAAATAAGTAGGAAAGCTTGGTTATTTAGGTTCCTAGATTTTCAGGGTTGGAATCCAATTTTTAATTGATTAAAGATTTTAAAATGGTTTAGATTTTCTCTTAATGAAACAATTGTTGAACTAGCAATATTAGAGTTAGGAAATAATTCTTATTCAATTTCATGATTTTTTTCCCCTGTTTACACATTTTAAATTTGTTTTTAGGAAAATCAATTTAGGAATTAAAATCCTAATAGTAAGGTATATTATTTAATTATTTCTAGTAAAGAAATATTAATTGAAATAACATACTTGAAGTTGCTAAGATTTTATTTGGTATTGGAAAATTTTGTTCAAATTATTTTAGTTGGATTTAAATTCAAGGTTCAAATACTACTTAATCAAATTTTTAAATTTGGTTCAAAATAATTTCACACAAGTATGCAAGATTCAAGTATAAACAGATAGATTTTGTTTTTCTAAACATTTTGGTATATTAATTGTATTTTTCTGATTTTATTTGAATTAGTTATGAATTTCCTAAGTATCAGCAATTTTCTGGAATTTATGATTAACAGAGAAAATGTTTTGCACCGAAAGGATACCTACCCTAAGCCACTGACAGATGGGTCACGGCCACGACAGCTGCCACGGTGGCCTTGACCGGGTCAAAATCATTGACCACCCCCAGGAACATACAGATGATTATCAAATTCATCGATTTAAGTCGAATTGAGTGCAATGAGTTGGTGCGTTAGCTTCGGAAGAGCAAGGCGAGCATGATGGTGCAAGAGCCGCCACTTTTTGGTCACCGGAGCAAGCTCCGGTGAGCTCAACTGCGGCGGTGCACGGTGGCCTACGGTGACGGCGAGCTACGGCGACTCCTACAACTCAGTAAAATGCTCAGGAGACGTGGATTCTCACCTGGATGCTTCCAAGATGCTCGCCGGAGGACATCAGGGACGGAGATGACCACAACTTCGCCGATTCCGGCGAGTTGCTGCAAAGAAGAACGATGAAAATCTGGCGATTGGGGTTGATTGAGTTCGATTCCAGAAGCATGGATGCTCAATCCATCATGGCGGAGCTCCGGGGATTTTCTTGGTGGCTTGGGGAGGCTTATTCCGGCGAGGACAAGGTTCGTCGGAGCTAGGGTTTCAGTGAAACCTACAGAGATGGGCAAGAAAGAAGAAGAGCGGCGATTCAGAGCTTATCCACTGCGGCTGTGCACCTTTTATAGACGTCGGGAGCGGCGGCCTTCATCTGGGACGTCGGCACAGCGGCGGCGGATCGGGCGACGTCCTCGCTGCCACGCAGCTGCTTGAGGAAGACGACGACCTCCATCCCCGTTTCGTAAAAACGAAACGGTATCTGGGATTGGGCCGGTTACTGGGCCAAGCAAGGTGGGCTGTGGCGGCTAGGTTAGTTCTTCTTTCTTTTTTTTTCTTCAGTTTCTTTTCTTTTTGTTCTATTTTCTTTGTCATTTCATCTATTTGAATTTAATTTGTTTTTGCAGGATTTTCAACTAATGACCACGAGGAGATTCAAATAACACAGTACTGGTTCAATATCAAGTTGTATAAAAGAATTCTCAATGTGTATTGCACAATATTACTTGGTATATTAATTTAATTTAGAACTAGGAACTTGATTAAAGGTAAGATTTTAACTGGGTACTTGGGTGTTCAAATTATTTTCCTGTGAACTGGTTTTTCTCAGGAGCATATAGAAACTAGGTTTATATTAAAATGGTATAGAATGATTATCCACATTTTTTTACTATCTTTGAGCTTCTTATATAGTCTTTGATGAAAGGACATGATTTTATGCTTATCACTACTATGCTACTTAATGACACGGAATTGTTATATGGAGTTCTAAAAATGGCCTTATTTATTTTCTTGATACTTAACTTGAAAATATGAACTACCTCCCTTTTACAATGAAGATCTCTTCATCTGAGGTCCACATACATAACAAGAAGTGAGTGTTTTAATGGTTAATGATCTGGACTCCTATTAGGAGGGTTGTTTTAGGGTTTCAATTGTTTGGTTAAAGATATATCAAGATTGTATGGTTTGCTTATGATCACATGGTGATGCATAAGTTAAATTATTACTTGGTATGGATTCCCAAATAAATGAATAAGATTATGGAACTGGATAGAATGCTATCACCCTCCACCAGGAACTAGTGTTCCCTTTGAAATAAGATTAATGCAACAAAGGTTCTATAAACTACTAAGTTCTAGGTTTGGGCTGATGATCTGCTCCACCTATATGCAGATGGTTACTCAATGTGATCTTATGCACAGATCAAGGTTTCTCATATAACCTTAACAAGATGGGTAACTCCTAAGTGAGATGTGTTTAAGTTGAACTCCTACTCCACACTTGGTTTTAGGATGATATCTGCTTATCAGACAAGGTTTCAGAGCTAACCTAATTATCTTCCACCAACAAGTATAATCATGTACTAGACATGATCATCATTTGTTTCCTTCATCAACTCCCATAGTCTGTGCATCTGAACTTCCTTCATAAACTCCTTCTCAAAGTATTGAGATCAACACTACTACCAATACTCCTCCTTGGTATCTGGTGGTTCCAACCGATACATTATCCTAAGGTTAACTTCTCAGTTTAGGATTCTTCACTACTCATAATTCACATTCCTATTATAGTTCATCCTGGTCTTTATTCTATTCCTAACTAGGGATAAACTCTTGGTTGTACCTGCCTTCTGAGATTAAGAATATAATCTCCCTCTTAGTGTTATTCACATTGGAGCTAAGGCAATACAATAATCAAACTAGTATTGAGCTAACCTCTCCACTTCTCATATTTGGACTCACTAGATTAGGACATAAGAATATAGAATAGATCATGGTTCAAGAATAGGATTTGTGTAAACTTCTTTAGCATGAAAGAAGTAGGGTTTAAAGAATACCATGATGATCTAGGTGTGAATATATATTTGGTTCTGAAATGGTGTGTCAAGCATTTTAGTTTTACCTCACTTAACTCTTTTAGTTGTGGTGACTATCACTACCCAAAACAAGGATTTTAACAGAGGTCATATTGAAGTTTATCACACTCTAATTGATGAGCTACTTCAATTCCATCAACTTAAGTGAAACTCCAATCACTTTGATATGTTTTATTTAAACGCGCGAAAATTACCCGGATTTTCTATGCATGAAATGCAATGCACACATCTGTTGTCTCTATTTTATAACCTCTAATCCTGGGATATTACAGAAAACAACATTCATATGCTCAAGGGTATATGCTTTGTTTACATTACACACTTTGCTTAATGCAGTTATCTGTTGTTCGCAACTTAATACTCATGGGGTGTTCGGATGATATCCCCGTGAGTGGATTATTAGTCATAGATGTAGTTGGATGGTGGTCTATGTATTTTGTTGTAATGCCCAGAGTAAATCTCATAGTGATCCTCTCATCATATGCGCGTTATCTTTATTCTATCAATTGCCCAACTGTAATTCGTTTACCCAGCATGTATTATTTTATCTTATGGAGAGACACCACTAGTGAACTGTGGATCCAGGTCCTATTTCCTTCATATTGCTATCACCTGTTTACTTTTCTCGCACTGTTTACTTTACTCGCATACTATACTCACTTTTCACTCGATATGCTCATACCCTTTGTTTCAAGCAAACCGTTGAGATTGACAACCTCATCGTAAGTTGGGAACAAAGTATTTGGTTGTGTTGTGTGCAGGTTCCACGTTGCAGCTAGCAAAGCAATGCTTGGAGGAGGCGCCCTATAAATTGTCCAAAGCTGTCGCAAGCTAGCAAGCATCACCTTCAGTCATTTGTTTGCTCCTCTCCTGAACGATAAACCTTGGTTTCTTAACTGAGGGAAAATCTTGCTGCTATATTCATCACACCTTCCTCTTGGGGTTCCCAACGGGCTGGTCATTCAACTAGGCACCAGCTTTTTTCTGGCGCCATCAACTAGCAACCATGCGTCTGTTTTTTTCTGGGGTGTTAGTTGAAGTTCAACGTTTTGGTCTCATTGTCAAGTTTACTTCCTCCCACAATAATGCTTCTTGGACACATGTGTCAGTCTATGGCCCTTGTCAAGGCATTGAGAGAGACAACTTTGTTAGATGGCTTTATAATTTGCAGATTCCAATTTCTGAGAATTGGCTCTTAGTAGGGGATTTCAACTTCATTAGATCTCATGAAAATAGAAATAAACCTGGGGGTGACACAAGTGACATGTTCCTGTTTAATGAGATTATTGGTCAACTAGGGTTACTTGAGTTGCCTTTGAAAGGTAGAGCGTACACATGGTCCAATATGCAAGAAGAGCCCCTTTTGGAGCAATTGGATTGGTTTTTCACTAGCTCAAATTGGATTAGTGACTACCCTAATTCCATGGTCTTCCCCTTGGCTAATACTGGATCTGATCATGTGCCATGTGTTATTAATATTGACACTAATATACCCAAGGCAAAAATCTTTTGATTTGAGAATTATTGGGTGGATATGCCTGGTTTCCAAGAATGTGTTGCATCTTCATGGGCAAAGATTTCTTCCAAATCATATAGTTTGGCCATTGTGGCTGACAAGTTGAAATCCTTGAGGTATGATCTTAGGAAGTGGCACACTAGTTTATCTAAAATCAAAGATCTCATTCAAAATTGCAACAAGGTAATTCTTGCTTTTGACACGCTTGAGGAGATAAGGCCTTTGTATAAGCTAGAATTTAACTTTAGGAAAATCATCAAATTACATCTAGATGATCTGCTCATGGTGGAATGTAATTATTGGAGGAAAAGATGTACAATTAGATGGATTAAGCAGGGGAAGATAATACTAAATTCTTTCATGCTATGGCCACTGAAAGATTTAGGAGGAACAATATTGCCATGCTCAGAGCTAATGATGGTAGAGAAGTTACTGACCATCATGAGATGGCTGGTTTGCTTTGGTCTAGTTACAAGGCTCATATGGGTTAGTCTAATGGCATCGATATGCAATTTGATTTATCGGTTCTTCTGAGGAGAGTGGAAGGTTTGGATGATTTGGTTTTGCCTTTCTCTAAAAAAGAAATGGATGGAGTCATTCAAGAAATGCCATCTGATAGAGCCCCTGGGCCGGATGGGTTTAATGGGCTTTTTGTTAAGAGGTGCTGGCCCATTATTCAAAATGAATTTTACCGCCTTGCTTTAGAGTTTCATGCTGGAAATCTTAAGCTGGAAAATATAAATGGGTCCTATATTACCCTAATCCCTAAGAAGCCAGTGCCTGAAGGAGTGAATGACTACCGGCCTATTTCTCTCACCAATGTGTGTCTCAAGTTCTTGACAAAACTTGCAGCTAATCATTTACAGGATAAAATTTTGTCTTGCATTCATAAAAATCAATATGGTTTTCTAAGGGGGAGATCAATTCAGGACTGCCTGGCCTGGTCCTTTGAGTATTTATATCTTTGTCAAGCTTCCAAAAAACCAATTGTTATCCTGAAGTTGGATTTTGCTAAGGCTTTTGATACAGTTGAACATGAAGCTCTTTTGGAGCTTATGAAATATAAAGGTTTTCCTAAAAAGTGGTTAGAATGGGTTGATTCAATTTTATCTTCTGGAACTTCCTCAATTCTTTTGAATGGTATTCCTGGCAAACAATTCCAGTGTGAAAGAGGGGTTCGTCAAGGAGATCCTTTATCCCCCTTGTATTATTTATTTGGATCTGATCTCCTTCAATCTACAGTTAATGATTTGATGCATCAGGGCTTAATATCTAGGCCAATTGATACTCATGATCCGGATTTTCCCATTGTTCAGTATGCAGATGACACTCTTCTCATTATGCCTGCTGACAAGGCTCATCTTGAGGCTTTGAAAGAGGTGCTCAATAAGTTTTCTTGTTCTACTGGACTTCAGATAAATTATGGCAAATCAAATATGGTCCCAATCAATGTTCCTGATGATTTAGCTACTCAGCTTGCTACTAATTTTGGATGTCAAATTGGTGTTATGCCCTTCACTTATCTTGGTCTTCCACTTGGCACTACTAAACCTAGGATTATTGATCTTATGCCACTTGTTTGTAGACTTGAGAGGCAGCTGGCTTGTAGCTCAAGTTTTCTCTCTCAAGGTGCTAGATTACAATTGATCAACTCTGCCCTTGCTTCCATGCCTCTGCATTTCCTTTGCTCTCTCAAGCTTCAAGAGGGTTTTACTTCTCAGCTGGATAGGATTCTGAGGCAGTGTCTATGGAGAGACAAATTGGATGAACATAAACCCTCTCTGGCAGCTTGGCATATGATTTGTCGTCCGAAGCAGTGTGGTGGTCTTAGTGTGATCAATTTCCAAAAGCAGAATGTAGCTCTTCTTCTGAAGTTTTTGGGAAAGTTTTATAATCATAGAGATATTCCTTGGGTCAATTTGATTTGGGAAGCTCATTATTCAGATAAAATTCCACAAGCTAAGAAGCTATGTGGATCCTTTTGGTGGCGTGATGTGGTTTGACTGGTTGATAATTTTAGAGGGGTGGCAGCTGTTAAACATGGTAAAGGTGATACTTTCTTGTTTCGGTCTGATAACTGGGTGCTTGCTGGTGATTCCAGACCTATGAAAAGCAGATTCCCAAGTCTTTTTTCTTATGCATTGGATGAGAATATTGCAGCCTCTCACATTTATAGTGCAGAGAATTTAACTTCGATGTTTCACTTGCCCCTGTCTAGACCTGCTTTTGTGGAGCTTGGTAATCTGCAAGATTTGCTGCGGGAAAACCCTTTGTCTGGTGAAAATGATGTTTGGGGCTACTGTTGGGGAGAGAGATATACCTCTGCAAAATTTTACAAGCAGATTCACTCCCATATCTCGGTGCCAAAGGTTTTCCATTGGCTCTGGAAATCTTGTTGTGTGATGAAATCCAAGACTTTTGCTTGGCTTCTGTTGCAAGTTCATTTGAATACTTGTGATATGATTCAAAGAAGGCAATGGAAGGTTCTTGATAACACTCATTGTGTGCTATGTCCTCTCAAGATTCATGAGGACAGAATTCATTTGTTCTTTGAGTGTAATTTCATTGACAGAATTTGGAACTACTTGCAAATTCAATGGGTTGGCAATGGTTCACTGGATCTGCAGCATGTGGTTTCTGAAGCTAGAAGAAGTTTCGGCCACCCTTTCTTCATGGAGGTTTTAATCTTGGCTTGTTGAAATATTTGGATCATCAGGAATGGGGTGATCTTCAATGGAGAGAGGCCTACCTTTGCAAGGTGGAAGGCTAGATTTATTCATGACATTTCTCTTCTGCAATATAGAATAAAGGCAAAATTTAGAGACTCTCTTCTGACTTGGATCTCCTCATTGCCCTAGAGGTTTTCCATTGTAATTTTTGGGGTTGTATATAGCTTCTGGTAGTTATAGCTTCTGGTTTTTGGGTCATCTCTCCTGACCCTTTTATATTTTTGTGAACTTCCTAAACTTTGTAACTTGGTGAACTCTCTAACTATAAAATGAAAAATTATCTGCTATGGGCCTTTTGCCTCACAGTCTTCCTGGTTAAAAAAAATGGCATCAGAGCATAGTGTTGCCTGTAGGATCGAGACCCTAGGTTATGCTTAGAGTGATGCATAGCATTTATGCATATCATGCTGCAATTTTCTAACATCATCCCTACCGGAGATGATGTTATTTCAGAATTGGGATTTCTAATGTATCGAAGACCTGGACTTGCATAATCTTGCAGTCAAAAAGGCAAGTTCACTCTTGCTCATACCTTTGAAGTAATTTTATAAAATTACTTCCAAAGCTATATATGTCGTATCACAACTGCATTAAAAGCAAAAGGTTCTTCTTTCATAATTAATATGAAGTAGTGGTTTGAACCGAAATGGTTGTTGCCCTAGGATGGTGGGCAATGGGACCATGGTATGAGTATTGGTGGAGGTCCCACTGCAACTGGAAAGTTCACCTAGGATTAATAACAAATGTTGTTAGTGATTCTAGGCCATAAATAACAGTCAACCATAAGATCTGGAGTGGGACAGAGAAGTCAGCTGTACCGACTTCCTTTGACATATCAACGGATGTACCTTACCGTAGCCTATGGGCAGCTTGCAAGGGCCATAGGAGGGTGGAACCCCAAAATGTTCCACGGTATTGGTGATCTATGATAGATTGTGGTAAGGCTAGCCCTAGTCAGGCATCACAAGGTACGCGGCTAGAATAGTCAAGCGTCACTGGGTACGCGGCTAGAATAGTCATACGTCACAAGTAAGCGGCTAGACTAGTCAGGCATCACTGGGTACGCGACTATAGTGTGGTCATGCGTCACTTGGAACACGGCCCGGTCAGGCGTCACTTGGTACGCGGCCGAAGAGCTAGCCTTATTACAAAAGGGTGGGTATGAAGGGTCATAGAGAAGGACAATGATTGGCTTGGATCTTAGATTGGGCCCCATACACATGAAGTATGGATGGGAAGGCCACTTGGATGTGCAACAAGGCTAAGATCTCTTATGGGTACAAGTGACCACCTCTGCAGAGTGTAAGAAAGTATCTAGATACTCGCTGTTATGGGAAGGAGCTACGAACACAGTAGGAAAGGAGTCCATCAAAGCTATGGTCAACCTGTGAAGACTGAAGGGCATAGTTTTAGTATAAAGGAAACCTCTTGAAGAAATGTTTATGAAAACTTGCATTGTCAAACGACTCTTTGGTCAAAAGCTGTAGATAGTGCATAAAACACCTTATTTCCCCTATGAACTTGCTGGATAACAATCGTTACTCACCCCACTCCCTCTTAACCCTTGCTTAGATTGGAGGAAACACAAGGAGGCAACCTCGAGACACTGAAGATAAAGATGAAGCCCTCTATCAATGTCAGAACTATCAATGGAGTCAGCGACTACGCCAAGCATGGTGGAAAACTAGAATAGGTGTAGAAGGGAACCAATTCCCTAATCCTAGAACCTAAGTAGCTAGAGTAGCTCTGTAGCATTTGTAGTAAGCCAACTGCATTAGGAGTAACTCTAGTTATAGGTTAGACTTCAAGTTATTATTTTCAAGATTTCATCGCCAGAACTAAACCTCTACCTATTGAGGAGGTTCTGAAGATCTTCTGTATGATGAAATTGTAATCCTATAGACCTAACTTGGACCTGCGATGTTTCTGTTGAACCACTCTGATGAATGTAATACTAGTGAGACGGTGTTTCATTGGTGTTATGTCAATAACTTGCATACTACACATACAGTGGTATGCTGGGTCACCACACACATGAACTCATCTATCTCCTCTTTGTCACTAGAGGAGAGAGTAATTTAATAGATGAAGCCACAAAGTCTAACATTGTATACTAGATCATACCTCAACCTAGAACCAAATCAATTACTCAAACATAGAGGAACACAAAGAATACTTCATTGAAATCATCATGTTCAATCTTACAAATACAAGAACTAGAACAAGGGGAATAGAGAACGAGACACCAATGGAGATGATGAAGATGTCAGCGTCGGTGGTGTGGTGAAGGTGAAGGCGTCTCCTTCTCCTCCTCTTGCTTGGATGGTGTGGTGGTGTTGGTGGAGATCAAGATCTAGATCTCATGGAGATCAAGATCTAGATCTCATGGAGGTGAGGCGGAGGCAGGGCTCCGCCTAGGTGGCCATGGTGATGTATGGAGAGGGATGGCTCTCCCTTGGCTCCTTCCCTCTTTATATAGTCTTAGGAGGACCCCTAGGGCCTCCCAATATCGTCCATATGACTTGGGGAACCCTAGGGATGAGTGGGGGCCGAAACCATGAAGAAAAGCCTGAAAATGGAATGTTTTCGCGATCTGGACCATGCGATACGGGCAGCCGGGCAGGCTGCGCCCGTATGGCTAGTCGTTAAACCCTGTGATGTCCGTACTAAAATGGTCACCATTTCCTCATATGAACTACGTTTTCGTTGTTCTTTGGCTCGTTGAACTCGTATGGATGAGGGCTACAACACCATGGTATTGAATTTGTATTTTGTGATTATGGAAAATTTGCTTTTTCCAACCTCCAAATGGCTAAGTCTGGTGGCTGCAACTTCTCCATATTGTGTCCTCTTTGCTCCCCTTGCCTGCCTTAGTCATAAATGTGTCTCACCTACACACACATAAAAGGCAAGAGAAAGGTAGTAAAACTACTAATTGTGCAATGCCCATGTGAAAGTGAATGGAAGCTGGAAGTAAAGCATAATGGGCATAACAGAGCTAGATAGAGCGTGAGATAGATGGTAAATGGTGTATTTCATACGCCTAAAAATTGTTGGATTTACCAGCTATCACGGCGCTCGTCTTGCCGAATGGTAGAGGGGCTTTGGCGGTGTGTTGGTGTCAGTGCCTCGGTGTGGAGATGGATGGCGACGGCCCACGCACGAGGAAGGTGATGAGGTGGTTGGGAGGCAGCGGTGCTGGGCGATGCTTGCGGGGCGACAAATCTCGATGGCTCTCCTTACCATGGCATCCGAGTGATGGATCTTGGTGGCGCTCCTTGCCCTGGTATCTGAGTGATGGCGGCGCGGGCTGATGCGGGCAGGATGACCACCCAGTTGGGAACCCCAAGAGGAAGGTATGATGAGCACAGTAGCAAGTTTTCC
The DNA here is from genome assembly GCA_007115705.1 of Dactylis glomerata. NCBI lineage: Eukaryota > Viridiplantae > Streptophyta > Magnoliopsida > Poales > Poaceae > Dactylis > Dactylis glomerata. Next base: position 3,871,300 of record QXEO01000222.1, read on the forward strand.
CTCAGTAAGAAACCGAGGTTTATCGATCCAGTAGGAAAAAGCCAAACTTGAGAAGGTGATGCTTGCTAGCTTAGTGACACTCCAGCAAGGGCGCCGTTTACGACACTTGTTGGTGCGTCTTCAACTAGTAGCAACATGGAACCTGCACACAACACAACCAGGTACTTTGCTCCCAACTTACGATGAGGTTGTCAATCTCACCGGTTTGCTGTAAACAAAGGTACGAGCATATCGAGTGGAAAACAGTAGTAGTATGCGAGAAAGTAAACAATGCGAGTAATAGTAAAATGGTGTAATAATGTAAAGGAAATTGGACCGGGGTCCACAGTTCACTAATGGTGTCTCTCCATAAGATAAATAACAACATGCTGGGTAGACAAATTACGGTTGGGCAATTGATAGAATAAAGATAACGTGCATATGTCACGAGGATCACTATGAGATTTACTCTGGGCATTACAACAAAATACATAGACCGCCATCCAACTGCATCTATTACTAATAATCCACTTGTGGGGATATCGTCCGAACACCCCATGAGTATTAAGTTGCGAACAACAGATAACTGCATTAAGCGAATGTCCTTGGACACAAGAATGTTGTTTTCTCCCTAGCGGCAACAGCACATCTACAACCTTAGAGGTTTCTGTCACTCCCCCAGATTAAATAGAGGAATGAACCCAACTATCGAGCATAAATACCCCCTCTTGGAGTCACTAGTATCTACTTGGCCAAGATAGCTACTAACAATGGAGAGCATGCGAGATCATAAACAACATAGAGATAACATAAGATAAAATTCAGAACATCAACTTAACATAACACCAATATTCATCGGATCCCAACAAACACAACATTTAGAATTACACAAAGATGATCTCGATCATGTAAGGGAGCTCACAAGATCTAAACATGAAGCACATGGTGGAGAAGACAACCATCTAGCTACTACTATGGACCCATAGTCCAAGGTAGACTACTCACTCATCGCGCCGGAGGCAAGCATGGAGATGAAGAAGACCTCTGGTGGCGATTCCCCTCTCTAGCAGGGTGCCGGGAAGAGCTCTCAGACCCTCCCGATCTTGGGTCGACGACGGCGGCGGATCGCGATGTGTTTCTAGAAAATTGATCCAGTATTTAAATTTTTCCCGTCGGGGGGTCATTATAGGCGAAGGGGCGGTGCCAGAGGTGGGCCAGGGGGCCCTCACCATAGGGCGGTGCAGGCCAGGGGCAGGACGCACCTCCTGGTGGTGTGGCCGCCCTGTGGACCCCCTCGTCTCCTCTTTGGACTTCTAGAAGCTTTGGTAAATATCTGGATGTTCGGCTTTTGTTTCATCCAATTCCGAGAATATTTCTTGTGTAACTTTTCTGAAACACAAAAATAGCAGAAAACAGAGAACTCGCACTGTGTCATCTTGTTAATAGGTTAGTTCTGGAAAATACATAAAAATGCCACGAAGTGTAACAAAACACTAAGCAAATGGTGCAATAACAAGCATGGAGCATCAAAAATTATAGATACGTTTGAGACGTATCAGCATCCCCAAGCTTAACTCCTGCTCGTCCTCGAGTAGATAAGTGATAACAAAAGAATAATTTTTGAGGTGACATGCACCAACAGAATCTTGATCATCTATGTAAAGCATTGAGTGCTGGGATCAAAATAACTTAAAACATGGGCATGAAAGATATAATCTTGATAGAAGAAACTTAGCAACCATGTTATAACATGAAAAAGAACACAAACGAAAGATCATGAAAATGAAACAATGAAAGTCAAACGTGTGTTCAAATCATTGATACGTCTCAAACGTATCTATAATTTTTGATGCTCCATGCTTCGTTTTACACCATTTGCCTATTGTTTCGTTACACTTAGTGGCATTTTTATACATTTTCCGGAACTAACCTATTAACGAAGTGCCACAGTGCCAGTTTCCTGTTTTCTGCTGTTTTTGTGTTTCAGAAGTGATACACAGGAAATATTCTCGGAATTGGACGAAACAAGTTCTTGAAGTCATATTTCACCGGGGAGCTCCCAAACATCCGAAGACCTGACGGAGGGGGGCCACGAGGCCCCCACACACAGGGGCGGCGCGGCCTGGCCCCTGGCCGCGCCACCCCCTTGTGAGGCCACGTGGTCCACCCTCTGACAGCCCCCTTTCGCCTATATATACCCCCTGACGAGAAAAACCTAAGTGCCCGATCAGTTTTCCAGAATACATCGCGATCCGCCGCCGCCGTCGACCCGAAGATCGGGAGGGTCTAGAAGCTCTTCCCGGCACCCTGCCGGAGAGGGGAATCGCCACCGGAGGTCTCCTTCATCGCCATGATTGCCTCCGGAGCGATGAGTGAGTAGTCTACCTTGGACTATGGGTCCATAGCAGTAGCTAGTTGGTTGTCTTCTCCATCATGTGCTTCATGTTTAGATCTCATGAGCTGCCATACATGATTGAGATCACTGTTATGTAATTCTATGATGTTGGTTTGTTGGGATCCGATGAATATTGGTGTTTATGATTAAGTTGCTGTACTGAATTATATCTTTTGTTATCTCTATGTTGTTTATGATCTTGCATGCTCTCCGTTGTTAGTAGCTATCTTGGCCGAGTAGTTGCTAGTGACTCCAAGAGGGGGTATTTATGCTCGATAGTGGGTTCATGCCTCTATTTCACCTGGGGGAGTGACAGAAACCTCTAAGGTGGTAGATGTGCTGTTGCTACTAGGGAGAAAACAACATTCATATGCTCAAGGGCATATGCTTTGTTTACATTACACACTTTGCTTAATGCAATTATCTGTTGTTCGCAACTTAATACTTCTAGGGTGTTCGGATGATATCCCCGGGGGTGGATTATTAGTCATAGATGCAGCTGGATGGCGGTCTATGTATTTTGTTGTAATGCCCAGAGTAAATCTCATAGTGATCTTCTTGACATAACACGTTAGCTCTATTCTATCAATTGCCCAACTGTAATTTGTTTACCCAGCATGTTATTTTATCTATGGAGAGACACCACTAGTGAACTGTGGACCCCGGTCCTATTTTAATCATATTGCAATCAACTGTTTACTTTTCCCGCACTGTTTACTTTACTAGCATATTACTACAGTTTTCCACTCGATACACTCATAACCTTTGTTTCAAGCAAACCGGTGAGATTGACAACCTCATCGCAAGTTGGGAACAAAGTATTTGTTTGTGTGTGTGCAGGTTCCACAAACACCTTCAGTCGTCATCGCCTCTCTTCTCCTGATCGACATTAAATCTTGGTTTCTTAACTGAGGGAAAACTAGCCGCTACACTCATCATACCTTCCTCTTGGGGTTCCTAACGGGCTGGTCAAGCACCACGCACAAGGACGTCTGCTTCCACATCAACCATACGCCAACATCAATACTTTTCTGGCACCATCACCGGTAGCAGCCACTTTTCTGGCGCCGTTGCCGGGGAAGAGAGAAGACTTCTGCGAGGGGAGTTCTTCGCACACACATTCTTTACTTTGTTATTTGTTTTGCTTTACTTTATTTTATTTTACCTGCATTGCTTTTTATATCAAAAACCCAAAAAAATTAGAATCCTTGGTAGTTGTTATTTCTTTACTTTAGTTTATCATGTCTATCCCTAAGTTCGTTCTAGAGGACCTCTCAGTAGGTAGTGGTTTGATTATTGGCAAAAGTAACATTGAGGAGTTCTTTAATCACATTAGTATGCATGAGGAAGTTGAGGAAAAGTCTTTGATTGAGCTTGCTCCTAGTATTGAAGTTGCTTCTTTTCTATTAATTGATATGTTGGAAACTAGGTTTGCTAGTCTTAATCCTTTTATGCAATACATGTTCCTTAAGCTTCATGAAATTGAGGATCCCGAAAAGAAAGCTTTTATCTTGGAAACTTTGTGCATAGAATTTAAGGATGTTGTTGTTGAAGCTAGGAAAGTTCTTAAACATTTTGATAAACTCGGATCACCTATAAAGGTTATTGATACTAATGATGAGGGGACCGAGATACCTATACCTTGCAAGCTTTTGGGATTGAATGATGCTTTCGAAAATAATTTTGCCTGGATTTGTCCTGAAAATCTTTTTGATGAGAATAGTGTACCAAAGCATGATTACAAAGGGTCTTCAAAAACTTATGTGGATGAAATACAATGCCTTATTGACAAGACCTCTGCTGTTGATCTTAATGCTTCATCTCTTGATATTACTTGATTCGCACTTTTCTGCGCCTAGCTCAAAGGCGTTAAAGAAAAGCACTCTTGGGAGATAACCCAATGTTTTCTTTACAGTACTTTTTCTTTTATTTGAGTCTTGGAAGTCATTACTACTGTAATGACCGCTCCTTATCTTGTTTATTTCGTTTTTTGTGCCAAGAGAAGCCTCTAATTTGAGTGAGGTAAAGATTTGGGGAAACTGCTGTCCTGAAACTGTTTTTGGTGCTGCACCGTAAATATTCGTGAAAATTCTCTGTTTATGTTTTGGACCTGCGATTTCTTGTGCATATGCCCCAGGTTATATCCAAACTTTTCTTAGTTTAACACTTTTTGATTTGAGCAAAGGAAAATCCCTCAAAAATTCGTCCTTTGTCAGCTGTTCAGTTTTGACAGATTTCTACCAATATTCGTTTTTGCCACTTTATCGCTTTCTTTCGAGTTCTTTTTGATCATGGAACTCTTGTGGAAGTTGCTACAGTAGTATATACTTTATATGTGGTGGTTTTGGGTTGAAACCTGAAGCTAAAAGAGGTTGAATATATTTTATGCTTACACTAATGTTGCTAATAGAATTGTGTTTAGTTTTGTATCAGTGGTGGAAGTTGCTACAGTAGTATATACTTTATATGTGGTGGTTTTGGGTTGAAACCTGAAGCTAAAAGAGGTTGAATATATTTTATGCTTACACTAATGTTGCTAATAGAATTGTGTTTAGTTTTGTATGAAGGAAGTTTTCAAGTGTAGGGATTGGAGAATGATGAGATGAGTTGAAGAATGGACAAAAGCTCAAGCTTGGGGATGCCCAGCACCCCAAAAAATATCCAAGAAGTACAAGCGTCAAAGCTTGGGGATGCCCCCGAGGCACCCCTTCTTCATCGGCAAAAATCAGGTCACCTTTCAAAATACTATATTTTTATTGCTTCATGCACTATGTGTTTTTCTTGGAGCGTCAGTTGTTTTAGTTTGTTTAGTTTAGTTTGTTTGCTGCAATAAATGGTTGGACCCCCAACAAATTCCCTTTGGAGGAGATGTACTCGTTTTCATTTGCAAAGAACGCTCTAGTTTTCACTCGTATTTAAAATCAAGCGTTCTACTTTTTCTGCTACTGCTTTTGGTTTTCGTTTTCGCCTTGATTTGCGTTCAGATCTTTTCATATCTTTTCATCAAGGTGTATTTTTGCCTCTGGACTTTATTGGTTTTCATCAAAAGAGGTGTCTTTAAAAAATTCAAATGGTGTTGGAAAAGAGAAAAAGCTTTGTGCAAAATAGTGGTACAAGAAGGAGCTTGTGTAGACTGCGGCTTAGGCTTTTTCATGTCATGCTAGATGTCTTTTTGATAGTATGCTTAGTGGTTTTGCTGTAGCATGACTTGTCTCAAATAACTGAGATTGCTTAATGAGCCTTTGAAAAAATCATGCGTTGTTTTTATTGTATGGAAGCATTATTTTGGTTTTCTCCTTGATGCTTTATTTGGGTTGACTTGGCGCATGCTCACACATGTTAGACTCTTCCAAAGTCACCAATAGCCTTCATGATTATTTAGTTTTTGACTTTTGATGCCATCGTATGCTTCTTTTAATGTCGCTTTGTCGCTTTGCATAATTATGGCCATTATTGCTCTCTTAGTTGGTCGCTCCCAGTCTTTTGCTAGCCCTCGCCTTGTACTGAGTATGAGCTCTACTCGTGCATCCAACTCCTAAAAGCCAAAGTTTTCCATTGTGTCCACCATACATACCTACTAGCAATTTGTTATTCCAAGTAAATTTGACTTGCTTTTATATTCTCTTCAAATTAAACTCTTACCAGTGTTATGCGAAATTCGGTCAGTAAAGCTCTCACGAACCGGAAGGCACACTTTACTTTTTCCTGTTCTTAAAATTTTGACATTGTGGTCTCTTATGCTGAGTTGTTATGCTTGCAAGTTGTAAGTTGGATTCTAGCCCAGCCATGCTGTCATGGGGCAAGCTTTCAACATTGCACTTCTATTTGAGTTGATATTGTGATCTTTTGTTTATGGATGCCCGCTATGGGAAATGAATTGGGAATCTTGTAGGGATCATGGAGTTTGTATATGTGTTAGGGAAACACCGGGCCGCCAATCTAAGCCATGCATAATTCATGGTGGAAATTTGCAGCATACCCATGGTGAACATTCGACGACGCATCTCACAATAAAAAGCTAAACAATATAGCAAATAAAAGAGATGTCGAGGTGTTCATTGTCTGCTTGTCCTGTCATTTTGGTGTGGGCTTGTTCCATGTCATCGGGCACGGAGGTACCCCATTGGCGGTTCTCAATGATATGCATATACTTACAATGACAAGAGCCTTGCTTGGGACTCTAAGTAAAGTAGCATAGTTTGGGTACTCGTATTCACGGGACACGAGGTTTTCAACTTATGATTTGTCAAGCATATGCATCATAATTGTTCTCGCATTAACTTTAACCATTCAAGATGCTTATGATGGGGGCAATGAGAGCTCAAAGCCGGTAAGTACCATAATTTTTGAAGGTTATAAAACTTGCAATCACTGCTTCCCTCTGCGAAGGGCCTTTCTTTTACTTTTATGTTGAGTCACCACCTTCTTTCTTTATGCACCATTAAGAGAGCATAGTTGTCATTCTTAGTGTGATATGCATTGTCCCAAGGTTCATTGATTGACTCATATTGTTGGTTTCACTTGTTCTTAAATTATTTGTATCTAGTCGCCCTCTTAAACTTTGAGGTGTCCTATGCATTTATGTTTTGCTCTCTTTGAAGGACAAGCTGAAAACCACTTGTATGTTTTTCCTTATGATTTGAACACACGTTTGACTTTCATTGTTTCATTATCATGATCTTTTGTTTGTGTTCATTTGCATGTTTACAACATGGTTGCTAAGTTCTTATTGTCATGATTATATCTTCATGCCCATGTTTTAAGTTCTATTGATCCCAGCTCACCAATGCTTACATATATGATCAAGATTATGTAGGTGCATGTCACCTCAAAAATTATTCTTTTGTTATCACTTACCTACTCGAGGACGAGCAGGAGTTAAGCTTGGGGATGCTTGATACGTCTCAAACGTATCTATAATTTTTGATGCTCCATGCTTCGTTTTACACCATTTGCCTATTGTTTCGTTACACTTACTGGCATTTTTATACATTTTCCGGAACTAACCTATTAACGAAGTGCCACAGTGCCAGTTTCCTGTTTTCTGCTGTTTTTGTGTTTCAGAAGTGATACACAGGAAATATTCTCGGAATTGGACGAAACAAGTTCCTGAAGTCATATTTCACCGGGGAGCTCCCAAACATCCGAAGACCTGACGGAGGGGGGCCACGAGGCCCCCACACACAGGGGCGGCGCGGCCTGGCCCCTGGCCGCGCCACCCCCTTGTGAGGCCACGTGGTCCACCCTCTGACAGCCCCCTTTCGCCTATATATACCCCCTGACGAGAAAAACCTAAGTGCCCGATCAGTTTTCCAGAATACATCGCGATCCGCCGCCGCCGTCGACCCGAAGATCGGGAGGGTCCAGAAGCTCTTCCCGGCACCCTGCCGGAGAGGGGAATCACCACCGGAGGTCTCCTTCATCGCCATGATTGCCTCCGGAGCGATGAGTGAGTAGTCTACCTTGGACTATGGGTCCATAGCAGTAGCTAGTTGGTTGTCTTCTCCACCATGTGCTTCATGTTTAGATCTCATGAGCTGCCATACATGATTGAGATCACTGTTATGTAATTCTATGATGTTGGTTTGTTGGGATCCGATGAATATTGGTGTTTATGATTAAGTTGCTGTACTGAATTATATCTTTTGTTATCTCTATGTTGTTTATGATCTTGCATGCTCTCCGTTGTTAGTAGCTATCTTGGCCGAGTAGTTGCTAGTGACTCCAAGAGGGGGTATTTATGCTCGATAGTGGGTTCATGCCTCTATTTCACCTGGGGGAGTGACAGAAACCTCTAAGGTGGTAGATGTGCTGTTGCTACTAGGGAGAAAACAACATTCATATGCTCAAGGGCATATGCTTTGTTTACATTACACACTTTGCTTAATGCAATTATCTGTTGTTCGCAACTTAATACTTCTAGGGTGTTCGGATGATATCCCCGGGGGTGGATTATTAGTCATAGATGCAGCTGGATGGCGGTCTATGTATTTTGTTGTAATGCCCAGAGTAAATCTCATAGTGATCTTCTTGACATAACACGTTAGCTCTATTCTATCAATTGCCCAACTGTAATTTGTTTACCCAGCATGTTATTTTATCTATGGAGAGACACCACTAGTGAACTGTGGACCCCGGTCCTATTTTAATCATATTGCAATCAACTGTTTACTTTTCCCGCACTGTTTACTTTACTAGCATATTACTACAGTTTTCCACTCGATACACTCATAACCTTTGTTTCAAGCAAACCGGTGAGATTGACAACCTCATCGCAAGTTGGGAACAAAGTATTTGTTTGTGTGTGTGCAGGTTCCACAAACACCTTCAGTCGTCATCGCCTCTCTTCTCCTGATCGACATTAAACCTTGGTTTCTTAACTGAGGGAAAACTAGCCGCTACACTCATCATACCTTCCTCTTGGGGTTCCCAATGGGCTGGTCAAGCACCACGCACAAGGACGTCTGCTTCCACATCAACCATACGCCAACATCAATACTTTTCTGGCGCCATCACTGGTAGCAATCATATGGAAAAACATTGCAAATGGTTTTCAGCTTGTCCTTCATGGAATAGCAAAACATAAATGCATAGGACACCTTTAAGTTTAAGAGGGCGACTAGATACAAATAATTTAAGAACAAGTGAAACCAAAATCATGAATCAATCAATGATAAACTTTGGGACTATGCACATTAAACTCAGAATGACAACTATGCTCTATTAGACGGTGCATAAAGATAGAAGGTGGTGACTCAACATAAAATTAAAAGATGGGCCGTTTGCAGAGGGAAGCAGTGATTGCGAGTTGTATAAGCCTTCAAAATTATGGTGCTTGCTAGCTTTGAGCTCTCATTGCCCCCATCATAGGCATCTTGAATGGTTAAAGTTAATGCGAATACAATTATGAAGCATATGCTTGACAAATCATAAGTTGAAAATCTCGTGTCCCGTGAAGTACGAATATCCAAACCTCATGCTACTTGACTTAGAGTCCCAAGCAAGCTCTTGTCATTGTAAGTATACACATATCATCGAGAACCGCCAACGGGGTACCTCCGTGCCCGATGATATGGAACAAGCCCACATCAAAATGACAGGACAAACAGACAATAAACACCTCGGCATCTCTTTTATTTACCATTGCTATAGCATTTTATTTTGAGATGCATCGTCGAATGCTCACTATGGGCATGCTATAAATTTCCACCATGAATTACGCATGGCTTAGATTAGCGGCCCAGGCATTTCTCTAACACATATACAAACTCCATGATTCTGCAAGATTCCCAACTTATTTCACATCGCGAGTATCCATAAACAAAAGATCATGATATCAACTCAAATAAGAAGTTCAATGTTGAAAGCTTGCCCCATGACGGCATGGCTGGGCTAATTTCCAACTTACAACTTGCAAGCATAACAACTCAACATAAGAGAGCCACAATGTCAAAAAATTTAAAAACGAGAAAAGTAAAGTGTGCCATCAGGTTCGTGAGAGCTTTACTGACCAATTTTCGCATAACACCAAAAAGAGTTTAATTTGAAGGATAGATAAAAGCAAGTCAAATGTACTTTGGAATAGCAAATTGCTAATAGGTATGTATGGTGGACACATTGGAACAACTTGGTTTTTAGGAGTTGGATGCACAAGTAGAGCTCATACTCAGTACAAAGTGAGGCCTAGCAAAAGACTGGAAGCGACCAACTAAGAGAGCAATAACGGCCATAATCATGCATAGCGACAAAACATCATTAAGAGAAGCATAAGATGGCATCAAAAGTGAAAAAATAAAAGATCATAGAGGCTTATGGCGACTTTGTATGAGTCAAACATGTGTGAGCATGCGCCAAGTCAACCCAAATAAAGCATCAAGGAGAAAACCAAATTAATGCTTCCAAATAATAAAAACAACGCATGATTTTTTTTAAAGGCTCATTGAGCAATCTCAGTCACTTGAGACAAGTCATGCTACAGAAAAAACACTAAGCATACTATCAAAATGATATCAAGCACGACATGCAAAAGTCTAAGCCGCAGTCTAAACAAGCTCCTTTTTGTACCATTTTTTTGCATGAAATTTTTTTCTCTTTTCCAACACCATTCGAACTTTTTTGAAACAACTCTTTTGATGAAAACCAACATGGACCAGAGGTCAAAATACACCATTATGCAAAGATATAACAAGATCTGAACAAAAATCAAGACGAAAAATGAAAGCTAAACGCAGTTCTAGAAAAAAAGAACACTCGTTGAACAATAAGAGTTAAAAAGAGAGTGTTCTTGGCAAATGAAAAGCAATGCAACTTCTCCAAAAGAAATTTGTTGGGGTCCAACCATTTATTGCAGCAAACAAAACTAAACAAAACTGATAACTAAAGTAAAGATGCTCCAAGAAAAACGTATAGTGTATGAAGCAATAAAAATATAGTGTGTTGAAAGGTGACCTGATTTTTACCGATGAAGAAGGGGTGCCTCGGGGGCATCCCCAAGATCTGACGCTTGTACCTCTTGGACATTTCTTGGGGTGCGTGGGCATCCCTAAGCTTTAGCTTTTTTCCATTCTTCAACTCATCTCATCATTCTCCAATCCCTACAATTGAAAACTTCCTTCATACAAAACTCAACACAATTCTGTTAGCAACATTAGTGTAAACATAATAATGAATGACCCCTTTTTGCTTCAGATTTCAACTCAAAACCACCACATATAAAGCATATACTACTGTAGCAACTTTCTCAAAAGTTTCGTGATCAAAAGAACTAAAAAAGAAAGCGATCGAGAGGCAAACACAAATAGTGGCGGAAATCTGTCAAAACAGAATAGCTGACAAAGGTCGATTTATTCGAGGGTTTTCTGTTGCTCAAATCAAAAAGTGTAAAACTAATGAATGTTTGGATATAACCTGGAGCATATGCACAAGAAATCGCAAGTCAAAAAGATATTCTGAGAATTTTCACAAATTTTTACGGTGCAGCACCGAAATCTGTTTCAGGATAGCAACATCCCCAAATCTTACCTCACCCAAATTAGAGGTTTCTCTTGGCACAACAATGAAATAAAAAGGATAAGGAGTGGTTATTACAGTAGTAATAACTTCGAAGACTCAAATAAAAGAAAAAGAACTGAAAGTAAAACAATGGGTTATCTCCCAAGAGTGCTTTTCTTTAACGCCTTTGAGCTAGGCGTAGAAAGTGCGAATCAAGTATTTTCAAGCGATGAAGCATCAAGTTCATAATTTGCTCTAAGAATAGAGTCAAAAAGTAATTTCTTTCTCTTTCTAGGGAAGTGTTCCATACCTTTCTTGATTGGGAATTGATATTTGGTGGTGCCTTCCCTCATATCAATGATGGCACCTACAGTTCGAAGAAAGGGTCTTCCCAAAATAATAGGACATGAAGCATTGCATTCAACATCCATAACAAGAAAATCAATGGGAACAAGGTTATTGTTAACCATAATAAGAACATCATTAATCCTTCCAAAAGGTTTCTTCTTAGCAACATCAGCAATAGGAACATCATAATAACACTTTTCAAGTGGTGGTAAATAAAGCATGTCATAACTCTTTCTAGGCATAATAGAAATACTAGCACCTAGATCACATAAGGCATGGCAATCAAAACCATTAAAATGCATATCAATGATGGTTTCCCAACCATCTTCTAACTTGTTGGGAATAGAAGCTTTTTGCTTCAACTTTTCATCCCTAATTTTCATAAGAGCATTGGTAATATGCTTAGTAAAAGCAACATTTATAGGACTAGCATTAGGACTCAAAGCAAGCTTTTGCAAGAACAAAATAACTTCATATATATTGCAGCCATCAACATCAAAATCATTAAAAGAAATAGAGCTATCATCTCCTACACTTTGAAAAAATTTAGCACTCTTTTGAGAAAAAGTTTTTGTTGTTTTGGGCTTTTTAACACAAGGAGTAGGAGTTTTCTCTACACCAATCAAAGTAAGAGGATTGCTACCATTTGGAACAACATCATTAGAGGTATTAATAGTACATACCTTTATCTTTCTAGCCATCTCATCTTCTCTTTCCCACCTGGCATGCAATTCTGCTAGCATCCTAACATTTTCATCAATTCTAACTTTGATAGCATTAGCAGTGGCAAAAGTATTATTCTCTTTCACACCTCATTAGGCAACACTTTTAATTTCAGAAGTTCAACATCAAGAGCAAGGCTATCAACTTTAGAAGCAAGAATATCAATTTTGCCTAACTTTTCCTCAACAGACTTATTAAAAGCAGTTTGCTTACCGAGGAAATCCTTGAGCATGACTTCAAGCTCAGAGGGCGCGGCCCTAGTGTTGTTAGAGGAATTACCATAAGAGTTACCATAACTATTACCATTGGTAGAAGGATATGGCCTATAATTGTTACTAGCAAAATTGTTCTTATAAGCATTGTTGTTAAAATTATTATTTCTAATAAGTTTACATCAATATGCTCTTCTTGAGCAACCAAAGAGGCCAAAGGAACATTATTAGGATCAACATGAGTCATATCATTAGAAAGCATAAGCATTATAGCATCAATCTTATCACTCAAGGAAGAGGTTTCCTCAACAGAATTTACCTTCTTACCTTGTGGAGCTATCTCGGTGTGCCATTCAGAATAATTTACCATCATGTTGTCAAGAAGCTTGGTTGCGGTGCCCAAGGTAAGGGACATAAAAGTGCCTCCAGCAGCTGAATCCAATAGGTTTCTTGAAGAAAAATTCAGTCCTGCATAAAAAGTTTGGACAATCATCCAAGTAGTCAGTCCATGAGTAGGGCAATTCTTTATCATAGATTTCATTCTTTCCCAAGCCTGAGCAACATGTTCATTATCAAACTGTCTAAACTTCATAATATCACTATGCAAAGCTATAATCTTAGCAGGAGGATAGTATTTTCCAATAAAAGCATCCTTACACTTAGCCCAAGAATCAATACTATTTCTAGGCAAAGACAGCAACCAATCCTTAGCTTTTCCTCTCAAAGAAAAAGGAATCAAGTTAAGCTTAATAATATCAACATCAACGTTCTCATACTTTTTCATCTCACATAACTCAACAAAATTATTGAGATGAGCTGCAGCATCATCAGTACTAGCACCAGAAAATTGCTCTTTCATAACAAGGTTTATCAAAGCAGGTTTGATCTCATAAAAATTTGCAGCAGGAGCAGGTGGCGCAATAGGAGTGCAGATAAAATCACTATTATTAGTGCTAGTAAAATCACACAACTTGGTGTTCTCATGAGTACCCATTCTAGCAAAGCTAAAAGCAGACAAGTAAAACCAACTATAAAGGAAACTAATTTTTTTGTATTTTTGATAAAACGATGCAAGCAAAAATAAAGTAAAGTAAAACAATAAACAAAGTAAAGGATGTGCGTGCAAAACTCCACTTGCTGAAGTCTTCTTTTTCCCCGGCAACGGCACCAGGAAATTAGCTTGATGCGGGCAGGATGACCACCCAGTTGGGAATCCCAAGAGGAAGGTATGATGAGCACAGTAGCAAGTTTTCCCTCAGTAAGAAACCGAGGTTTATCGATCCAGTAGGAAAAAGCTAAACTTGAGAAGGTGATGCTTGCTAGCTTAGTGACACTCCAGCAAGGGCGCCGTTTACAACACTTGTTGGTGCATCTTCAACTAGTAGCAACGTGGAACCTGCACACAATACAACCAAGTACTTTGCTCCCAACTTACGATGAGGTTGTCAATCTCACTGATTTGTTGTAAACAAAGGTATGAGCGTAGCGAGTGGAAAACAGTAGTAGTATGCGAGAAAGTAAACAGTGCAAGTAATAGTAAAATGGTGTAACAATATAAAGGAAATTGGACCGGGGTCCACAGTTCACTAGTGGTGTCTCTCCATAAGATAAATAACAACATGCTGGGTAGACAAATTACAGTTGGGCAATTGATAGAATAAAGATAACGTGCATATGTCACGAGGATCACTATGAGATTTACTCTGGGCATTACAACAAAATACATAGACCGCCAATTCAACTGCATCTGTGACTAATAATCCACTCGCGGGGATATCGTCCGAACACCCCATGAGTATTAAGTTGCGAACAACAGATAACTGCATTAAGCAAAGTGTGTAATGTAAACAAAAAGAATGTCCTTGGACACAAGAATGTTGTTTTCTCCCTAGTGGCAACAACACATCTACAACCTTATAGGATTCTGTCACTCCCCCAGATTAAATAGAGGCATGAACCCAACTATCGAGCATAAATACCCCCTCTTGGAGTCACTAGTATCTACTTGGCCAAGATAGCTACTAACAACGGAGAGCATGCAAGATCATAAAAAACATAGAGATAACATAAGATAAAATTCAGAACATCAACTTAACATAACACCAATATTCATTGGATCCCAACAAACACAACATGTAGAATTACACAAAGATGACCTCGATCATGTAAGGCAGCTCACGAGATCTAAACATGAAGCACATGGTGGAGAAGATAACCATCTAGCTACTGCTATGGACCCATAGTCCAAGGTAGACTACTCACTCATCGCGCCGGAGGCAAGCATGGCGATGAAGAAGACCTCCGGTGGCGATTCCCCTCTCCGGCAGGGTGCTGGGAAGAGCTTCTGGACCCTTCCGATCTCGGGTCGATGACGGCGGCGGATTGCGATGTGTTTCTGGAAAATTGATAGGGTATTTAGGTTTTCCCGGCGGGGGATCTTTATAGGCGAAGGGGCGACGCCAGAGGTGGACCAGTGGCCCTCACCACAGGGCGGCGTGGGCCAGGGGCAGGCCACGCCCCCTGGTGGTGTGGCCGCCCTGTGCCCCCCCCCATCCGTCTCCTCTTCGGACTTCTGAAAGCTTCGGTAAATATCTGGATGTTTGGCTTTTGTTTCATCCAATTCCAAGAATATTTTCTATGTAACTTTTCTGAAACACAAAAATAGCAGAAAACAGGGAACTGGCACTGTGGCATCTTGTTAATAGGTTAGTTCCAGAAAATGCATAAAAATGCCACGAAGTGTAAGAAAACACTAAGCAAATGGTGCAAGAACAAGTATGGAGCATCAAAAATTATAGATACGTTTGAGAAGTATCACGGGCTCGTCTGGGCCTGACTGGGCTGGCGGGTTGCATGTGCGCTGGGCGTGCGGTTGTCGGCTGAGTCAGGTTGCAAGCAGGGCGGGACATCCCGCTGCACCACCAGGCTGCCCCGCAAATTAGGCCCACAAATCGCCACTGGGCTGACCGCTTTACTTCTAGCGGGCCAAAGTGGCGCAACCATATGTGCCACCACCAGTTTGCGCTAGTTCTTGCGATCTCTGGCGGCAAGCCACACACGTTCGTGAACCTGGCACTCTCCCACTTTGCTCTGTAGCGGTTAGCTGCAACCCACCCCGCCTGAAACCTGACGGCCGAGTTGCTCGCGAGGATGCGCACTAACGATCGGGAGGTGGTGGCGCAAGCCAGTTTGGTCCAATATGGGCCTATTTTGGATCTAATCTGGGCCCAATTGGCTGAGGTTTTCTCACACGCCTCGTGCAGCGCCGGATGGTACCAGCGGTCCCCTGCACCTCGTCGTTCCTCTGCTTCCGGATGGTACCATTGGGGCTGCTGGGTTGGTCGAATAAATGTGACGGTCCTAGAATTCTTCTCGTGTAAGGATGGTGGTCTGTTGATGCCTGTTCTTGTCGATCTGGCCTTGGTGACGTGTTCCGGAAGGCTCCGATCTATTGGGCGCATCATACCTGGAAATTGCTAGATTGGATGGGATTCGATCGTGCGCATCTATGTTTTTTTTTTGACCATTTGGTTTCACAGGGCGCGTTGCGAAGTTCTGTTCGTTGTTGCCATCATGAGACACATTTTTTACGTCTCATGGTGAAGTCAGCGGTGGAGAATGTTATGGAAGCCGAGATCCGAGGACTAGCAATGGTGGTTCAAGTCCTTGTGGCGATGATGAATTTGCTTTGTGATTTGTGAATTGTAGTAGTGGCATTGACAAGTGGGGGCGACATCATAAGAAAAGTTTAAATTCCTATCTTACAGGGTGAAAATCCAAGATCTTCCCTTTTGGTTGTACCTAAAAATAATCCTGTTAAAGACATTGTTTTGTGAGTGAAGATTTTTTTTTAGGATAAAAACCTATGATCTACGATCGGGCGACGATAACGCTTGTGCATTGTTTTCTTTTTGGAGACGTCATTATTGGAGAAGATGGACTTCTGATACTATTTTAGTGGTATTTATACTACTGCTATAAGGAATGGATCACTGTAGCGAGATTTTTTCGACGGATCCGCCCCCGGATCGGTTGCCTCGATCACCGTTCGTTCAGCCGCATCTCACAATTAAAAATCAATTGCACCTTTCTTACGTGTGCACGTCGCTTTCCCTGTACGCTGCAGCGCCGCGTCAGGTGGCTAAGGGCAGCCACAGTGTAGCCAAATACTATATTTGCCACGTAATCAAATTTGGCATCGATGTCAGATTTTTTTCATATACACAACATACCTTTTGATAAGTTAATTTACAAGTTGGCCCACCCTGACACAAATAAGATAGAAAAACCATATGTTGCCAGCCTCAATATCTCTCTCTACTCACACCGTCTCTTCCCATGCACCATGGCCTGACACAAGAATGCATTTTCTATTGAAGTACCAATTTGGCATCGGCTCTTCTAGGTGCGCCGACGTCCTCTTTTCATGATTTTGACAACGCTTCGCAGCATATCCACAACAGAGAGAACCGATGCTAAAAGCTAAATTTGCAATTTAAAACCTCTATTTAGCACACACTATGGCTGAGGCATAGCTGCTACTTGCCTTGGATGCCTTCTAGCTGCTACTAGCTGCCGATGCATGGCGGAGGCATATTGCTAGTACACACTACATGCGCGCGTAGGAATCAGGAAAAAAACCAAAATTAAAAATCATTCATAGAATAAAATAATTGAACTTACAACAAAAATTAATAAAACTAATCCTTGTAACATGATTACAATATGTTATACATGTATTGCTTGGGTTGTGCAACTAAAGCATCGTTGCAAGTTGTAGCATTGTAACATAAGTTGACAACAACGGCTAAGACGATAGAAACAAAAAAGTTAGCTAATCATTGAGTTATTTGCAACAATAATCATCAATAATTTTAACAAAAATAAAAAGTTCAACATTAAAAGATTACTCGGAGGAAAATTGATTTGCGGTATATCCCTAGGGGGAGAGAGAGAGTGGTGCAATAGTTTTTTTTTGTAAAAATGCTATTGCAACAATTTGTCGCAAACATTAAAAATGGTTAATGCTACAAAAAAGTGTTTGAGGAACAATTTTTTCTATAGATTGATTTGCAACAAAAATTACCAACAATTGGACCAAAAATCACAAAAAGTTGTGTGTTTGCATCCATTAAAAAGTGGTCAAGTAACAATCTTCTGTGCTACAAATTTATTGGCAACAAAAACCCACTAACTATTTTTTTTTAAATTCAATTATTTACAATAACTAAACCATGTGTTTCCAACATTTTGAAAAGAACTTTAATATCATAGAAAAATCGTAGCAAACATAAACTTGTTGCAGCCTTGTAACATATGGTATCTTTTTCCCAACAAAACTTTCACGAGAGTGTTACAATTTTAAATAACTTAGGCAACATAGAAAACTGGGGGAAACAAAAAAATTGTGGCAAAATCCCCAGATTAGCATGGCGACATCTGGCGTGTGCTTTCGCTACAAAATCAATACGCAATTGCTGCAAAAACTTAAGGTATGCAACATAAAAAAAAATTATATAGAAAATATGTCCATTGCAGATCAAATCTCGTCGCCCAATCACTAGTGGAAAAGGAGACCTTGTCAGATGGGTCTCGTCGGCGAGAAATCTGAGTTGTTGAACCCTCGTCGGAGTCGGATCACAACATTACTTAGCATACACCAAGAGTCCTCACGCGTGTCAAATTTTATAACATAGAAGCATTCTTATTAGCACTGTGATATATAATATGACGAGTAGGTACCTAATTAGTGTCACTAATATTATTTCTTAGCTACATGAGTACTAACCTCTCATGCTAAGAACTCATTTTCAATCCCGTACCTTCGTACACAACAAGAAGTACGAGAACTATAGTATGCAGCTGTTGTGGGTCCAACCCACGTGAGAAGGGCTTGCTTTACTCGTAGGCTCTGGATGGAGACTAGTGCTACGGACCTAGTTGGCTAGTTGCAGCCGGGAAAGCAAGTATTCGTAATTAAACTGTATACTGACTTATTGTACTACTACCTTCGTTTCAAAGCAAACTTTAACCGAATAAATAGAGTAACTAAAACTTAATTATATTATGTAAAATTAGTATTGTTAGATTTGTATTAAAACATACTTTTTAATGATGCTAATTTTATATAAATATTATTTATATATTTAGAATAAATCTTTATTAAAGAAAAAAACGCAAAACGAGGACACCTTATTCCTTGAAACGGAGATAGTACTATGTTGCATGAGGGTCAACGGATCGAGGAGAGAGCGCGAGGCAGGGCAATGTGTTGTTGTAGAGATAGTATCTTCTTGATATTAATATATACTAGCTAAATGCCCACGCGATTGCAGCGGATCTTACTTTTTTTATTTATCTTCTATCTTTCACTCTCGTATTTATTCTCGCTTCTCCTTCAGCCCCCATCGGACTTGGTTCATATCGAGTAAGCAAGCCCTGACCATCCATGTAAAAAATTTACGACTCAACTTGATCAATACCGCTTTTGTCCTAGACGGGTACCAGGAAGTCACATCTCCCTCTCCCTCTCTCCCTCACTCTCTCTCTCTCTCTCTCTCTCTCTTTCTCTCTCTATCTCTCTCATTCTGTCTCTTTCTCTAAATCAAACGTGAATCGGTTCGACGGCAGCCTGTCCGCTTGCATAGAGCCAAACATCTTTACTGCCTGGACCGTGCAGGCCGCAGGATGCTGGAACAGCTTGCGCGTAGCTCCGGGGGCAGTCCCTCGCCCCGATGATATCGCGGGTGATCCATGCGGCCAACATATTCGGATGGCCAGCAGCAGCATGGGGGAGAAGCATGAAAGGCAAATGCTCGCTGCGCGCATAGGTGGTGTTGGATCTGATGGAGGCCATGGGCTCTGCACCGTACTCCTCCTCCTATTCCTGCGTTGTCTCCCCCAGAGGCGGCGTCCTTGTGCTCCATCTCCTACATCCTCGGTGACGGTG
The DNA here is from genome assembly GCA_007115705.1 of Dactylis glomerata. NCBI lineage: Eukaryota > Viridiplantae > Streptophyta > Magnoliopsida > Poales > Poaceae > Dactylis > Dactylis glomerata. The sequence continues at coordinate 3,890,897 of QXEO01000222.1, forward strand.
CTCCAGTGACGCTTGACCATGGCGTCCATCGGCAGCGCTCGACCGCATCCACAGGGCTTGAAGGATAGACTGCCGGCGCACCCCTACTTTGCCTGATCCTTCTCGTAACCCACCTCAACCCCGACTTCTCCCTAGCCTTCGGCAAGAGTCGAAGAAGGCTCATGGCTATGCCCACCCTTTGTCTCCTCTCCATTTTTTTTGAACTGTACGCCCATAGGCATACATCACTTGTATTCACACGTCAAGGAAAATATGATACATACTCATACAAATACAAAGATAAAAAGGATACAGACGGAGCTATTGTTTGCATCCAGGTTATGTCGTGTTGTCGTTGCGACGCGCCGCCTAGTTCTCTTATGTTTTCCCCTTCATCAAAAGGCCATTAAATTAATTGATCACTTAATTGATCACTGATCAAAACTTTGGCGTGCTTAACACGTACTCCCTCCGTTTCAAAATATAAGATGCTTTTGATTTGTGAAGCAAATGTATCTAGACATATTTTAGTGTGTATATTTAAATGAACCTACACACTAAAAAATATCTAAATACATTTGATTCATAAAGCTAAAATATCTTATATTTTGAAACGGAGGGAGTAGTACATAGATCAAACCTGGCCGGTAAAATTACCTTTATCTACATGGTCCAAGCAGCAGATGCCAAAAACATAAGAGGACTCCTGTTAATCATCTCATCTCCATTCATTTTCCCCACACCGGCCCATCTCATATTCGCGTCCATAGGTCAAATCACTACCAGCCAATTGACTCTTACGGAGGAAAAAATCCCAACGAAATAAATCGTCCCCAAATCCCTTCCCTCCGTGTGCACTCTGCAACTCTCAGGGCGTGGGTGCCCATGGATCGAGCTCCATTCCAGTGGCGCCAACCATCCAGGCATGCGGCGATTGTTCAGCGGCGGAGTCAGATCTTCCGGATGGCTTCCCCTTACTACGGCAGCTCGGTGGACAGACGGCGAGCAGGACGATGGACTGCGATGGGATGCCTGGCAAGCCTCCATGAACTCGGGCCGGCGGACTGCGACGGGATGCCTAGCAAGCCTCCATGAACTCCTCAATCTTGATTATTGATCTTGAGTCAGCAGCCTCGATTTGGATCCCGATTCGGCTGGTCCAGCTAGGATATATGCCCATGCTTGCAATGGGAGAGGAAACCCAGCCTAGATAGCTATGTTGCGGAGACACCAAAAGTATGTTGTCGTCATTACAACCATGTCATGTTGCAGAAATCAGCCATCTTTGGTGTATCCACGACACGCTTCACAGTCAGGAGATTTGCCACTACTCCACTCCGCGAAGGCCTTTACCTCCTAGAAGTCGAGGAGTAGAGGAAGCAAAGGAAATTGTTAGAGTAAATAGGTTTCTTATCTTTCAAGGTAACAGGTTCCTTGGCTTTTAAGGTTTTTTTGGCTTTCAAGTCTTGTATGACTCCTATATGTACTTGCCTGAGAGGCTCAATAATATATTTATCATATTCCGCCAATCTCTCTCTCCCCCTACCCTTCTACATGGTATCAGAACGGCAAGATCCTTGACCTAGCCACCACCCCACTTCCGCACCGCGCCGCCCCCGAGGAGGTCGATCTCCATGATCTCCGCCGGGGGGCGCGCCGCCCGTATTAGGATTCGTCCGCCGATCGGTTGATCGGCTGCCCTACTGTCTTTTTCTCGCCAGTCTCTTGACCGGCGTTTTCATTTTGGTTTACCGATCTTAGATCGGATTGAGTCGCCCACCGCTGCCGTCACCAAGCGCCTCTACTCCAACCTCGGCGTCGACCTCGCACCGGCGGCCACCCATACGCCGGCTATCACGGCCGACACGCTAGCGCCGTTACCGCTTCGGCCGGCTCTTGCCGGTTGTCGTGGTCCCTTGGCCGGCTCTTGCCGGTTGTCGTGGTCCCTCGGCCGGCTGCTGCGCCTGCCTCGGTAGGCTGTCGCGGTCATCTCGCCGGCGCTGACTCCGCGCTGGCCGGCTCGCCTTCACCAACCACGCGGCAACGTCAGACGCGTCGTCCGAGGGATGCCTCGGTGCGTCACTGCCGACTCCACGCCTGCGCGGTCTCCATCGCCGGTTCGTCTTCGCCGTCATCGCCAGGGACTTCACCGACAACGACGCCACGGGTTCCAATCTGTGTGCCATCGTCAAGGACTTGGCAAACAGCGCCGCCGTCGGTCTGATCAACCGATCTGGCGCTCGTCTCCGCCAAGTACGTCCCCGAGCATGTGCCTACCACCGTTCGAGCATCGGGCTGCCGCTGCGTCGCCCCTTCGGGCCGTAGCGTCGCCACCTTTGGTCCCCGCCGCCGGCTACTAATGTGCCTTCTCCGGCATGTACGTCGCTGGTGGTTCTCACGCCGCTGCACCGACTCGCGCCCTGCAGCCGCGCCGTCCCATCGGGTCGTTGCGTCGCTGCACGCGGTCATCGCCGTCACCTCGCGAGGACGTCGCTGGCTTCCATCGCGCCACCTCCCTCGGCGCTGGTTGTTGCCGTCCGCGCATGGTCTTCGTCGCGCCGCTGGGTTCTTCCTCGCCTACTTCGAGTACCGCCGCCGCATCTCCACAGGTAACCTGCATGGCCCTCCTGGCCGTCGCAGGTCCCACCGACTACCCCTCCACTTGTCTAGGCATCTAGCATGACCACTCCTGGTCGTCGCTGGTTCGCCGCCTTCTATGTCTACGTCCAACACGACTTCATCGTCAGCGTCATCACCTTGTTCATAACCACACCTGCTCGTCTACTCTGACAACCGCGGACTGCATCGGCACCCTCTCTCTTCGCCGCTCTGCGCCTCGCAACCGTCGTGGAGTCCTTCTCTGCTCGTCTCCTCTCCGACATGGCGTGAAGTTGTTTCAACTGGTCTCGTTCTTCGCATGCCCGGTACTGGCAACACCGGTGCTTGCCTTCGTCCCCGACGCATTCCCGAGTCTGGCAAGCTCGGTCGCAGCCTCGTCCCCGTGTTCGTCTTCGCGTACTCGGTTTTGGCACAACCGGAGTATGCCTTCGTCCCCGACGTGCGCCTGGTTCTGGCAAAGCCATGGCCGCACCTCGTCCTCGACGGCTTGGACTGTATCGACTTCGGCATCGCTCTCCTCGACGACTGCCTCGACGCGTCGCCGTCCTTCTATGGCGCCCTACGCGCCTGCGGCTTCATCTGCGGCTACCTCGTCATCGGCACTCGCCACGACATCGACCACGGCGACCCCTCGCACGGCTACCTCGACCAAGGTTGCAGCACCCACCGCTCTCGGCTCCCTCGACATCGGCACAAGGGCTACCACCTCGCCTGAGCTCCTCACCAGCATTCTCTACAGTCCAAGCTTCTGCGACGTGACATCGTCCACGACGTTCCTGCTACCACTGCGGGGGGGATGTCTGCGCACTGGTCTACTTCGGTTTCTCTCCAGTCTGACCGTTCGTGACGTTTCAGTTATTCACGTCACTACTGCTACGACTGCGGGGGGATGTTAGAATAAATAGGTTTCTTACCTCCCAAGGTAATAGGTTCCTTGGCTTCCAAGGTTCCTTAGGTTCCTTGGCTTCCAAGCCTTGTATGACTCCTATATGTACTCGTTCGAGAGGCTCAATAATACATCTACCATATTCCGCCAATCTCTCTCCCCCCCTACCCTTCTACAGAATTGGCGATAAATCGTTGCACGAGGAGTTAGTAGTAGTTGGGAGTCTAGATGTGGCATAATATGAAATTTTAATGTTTAAATAACATTGGAATTTTATCTGAAATTCAAAGAGCTCCACTATGGGATTAGTGCATGCCTTTCTTAGTTGTTAGTGGTGAGTGTACTCATGGTTGCATGGTTTATGCCAGGGTGTTAAACTGCTATCAAAGCATGGTAGTGGTGCAGCTGTCAACACTTCAGAGGCTTATATGACCGATTACATGGGCTGAAATATTTCTATGTCTACAAATGATCTTAGGAATCACAATATAAATTTGTCATGAATAAAATCATCTAACACACAAACAATCAAAAAATATACCCCAACATATATCTAGGATTACCCTTAACTTGCAGGTTTCCCCTACCAATGTTAAATCATTTTCTTAGAGCAGCAGGTTTCTCCAAAGGATCCTGAGAATAATGGAGAATCAAACCTGAACGTTGCCACTGAAGACAGTAGGAACCTTCACCATAGCCTATCTTGTATACAATGCTGCACATGAATACCTCTAGGGCCGTGCATTCAAATCGAGAAGTTCGCATAACCCGTCCCAGTGGTGAAGTTGCCTAGTCCGAGGTAGTAGCGTAGCACCTCCTCGGATGCATCTTCACATCTTCACTAACATTTCACAATATGAAAACTTCCCTCAAGGTAATCAAACAGGAGTTAGATCGAGAACTGAAGCACAAAATTGTTGTAGAAATTGATGCCTACATCAAGTGCACAATGGTCACTGCGATCCATAGATTCTAGTCTTTGGTGCGTTCACAGGAGATTCCATCAGGTTATGCACAATTTCAGTAATAATAGGAAGTACAGAACTTCGCATGAACCTAATGAATGGGTGGCCAGTACTATCTTGCATTTTTTTTTTCAGAACATAAACAAGCAAGCTCGATTGGTACTTACACTTTGAGAGATTAACCTTGTCAACTTTAATACTCAGATTATCTTATTCCTGCTCTAAAAAACTTTCACCTGTGAGGTTCCTCATTACTACTTTGCAGGTGTTCCTCACCATTTCTCTGATATTTCCCGTCAGTGTAGATAAAAAGAAAAACGCATGTTCTGCTGGTGGTTGAGAGCATACTTCAAGTAATCAGCTGCTAGGAAATATGAAAGACTTGCATGTGGATGTCACCAAAAATGACTGGAATTTCAGATTTTCATAAACATATGGACATGATCTTGTTTCTTCCCATGATGTTGTGCCACTGCCTTGAGAACTACACTCCTACAGGAGACCCACAACAATCTTTCGACAAATGCCACAAAAGTAAACTAGCTTACAGATAGTAGCGGTCGTGCGCAAGGTGAGCTTGCAGCAGCACGAGGTCAGCAAGCACTGAGGAGAGAGAGCAGCAGCATCACGCTGCGTGCTGCGCGCAACGGGAGACCAGAGAGCCGCCTCGATCCGCAGAGCTGCCCATTTTGGGGGGCAGTTTTGTATCAGTGGCAGCCTCGGTCGACAACGGCGATGCACGTTCCCACTTCCTAGGACCCCGGTGGAGTCGGCATTGCATACTTGCATCACAACTGGCGGCGACGGGGAACCAGGAATCGATAGCCACGAGCGGTATTGGTGCCTGCCGTCGTCGTTTCGAATCAGGGCTTGGCGCAGCCCTCAACCGCTTCGTCCAGTCCGGCGTCCCCGCCACACTTCCTCCTTCGCTGACGTACCAGTACGTGTGGGCGGCAGCATCGATCGGACAACGTGCTTGACTGCGAAGGTGGGCCCGATAAATTCTAGTGCGCGGCAGGGAACCCCGCGGTCGGGCCATAGCTGTACCGAGGTAGCACGCGCCAAGGCGGCGGCAGAGCTAGGGGAACCGCGACCTACCGGAGAGGGGACGGGGTGGGTGAGCCAACGGTGGATACTGGAAATAGAAGAGTAGGCTCTCTTGCAGCGGCGGCGGGGGCGGTCGGTGTGTGCAGCGGCGGCTGCCTGTGGTGTGCGGCGGCGACGTGAGAGAGGAGACGCGGTGGGCGAGTGGACGAGGAAGAACGAAACAAAACCGGAAAAATCATTGGGTAAGAGAGGAACGGGCGGACGAAAAATAATTAATTTATTAATGGCATTGGTGGGTAATTTGATGTCTTGTTTGAGGATAAAATCGAAAACTGAAAGTGTGACACCGGACACCGCTTTTCGCTTTAATAGTAAAGATAGTCCTTATAAAAAAAATTATCCTATTATCAAGTGAGTTCTCTAACAGATACTCTCATGAGTATATATTGTCCCAGAGCGATCAGGCATGAGCTTCATGTAGGAATAATAAAACATTAAGTAAAAGCACAGTTAATCATATATAAATGGCGTGAGATTTTGCATTCTATATTCAGATCGGTGGGAGTACAGACACGGTTTTCAGATATGCAACAACATAAATAAAAACACTGAAGTGGCAGGAACAACAAACCCATCCTGCCTCCCTTCTTCCAACAAACTCGCCAAAATACAGAATGTTTATGTGGTCAGCTCGCCGTGGCCTTTCCGGCAACTTTCTGAGCTATCCAGCCCATGCCATCATAGAGGCCCTCGCCCGTGATCGCGCATGAGGCCTGTATGTGCCAGTCATGGTTCTTTATGCTGTGGAGCGACAGGGCATCAGTGATCTCAGCCGCCGACATGGCGTCCTTGAGATCCTGCTTGTTCGCAAACACGAGGACCACCGTGTTGTCAAGGTCCGCATGCTGAATCAACCGGAATAACTCATCTTTGATGATGTTGATGCGAGCTCGATCAGTGCTGTCAATTACTACGATGACAGCATGGGTTCCTCTGTAGTATGTTGCCCATGAAGTGCGTAGGCTCTCTTGTCCTCCTAGATCCCACACCTAGATCAGTTCATCATACACAAATTTAGTAAATAAATAATATAATGATAGAAAACAGGTCTGTCCGACGAATGTTATAACATGAATGAACCACACATTCTCTAGAATTGCACAAGTAATTTGAAAACAGAATATGCAACTTTGCATGAAACTGAGGTATGTTTGGTTTCATACCCAATTGGCCATTAAAAATATTGATCATGGCCAAAAGAGGAGCATGACAAATATGCTGGTTAACTATTAGGCGTTTGTGATTATATCGAATCCAAACCTACCAAAAACTGATGAAGCATTTGACCATCCACAAATCAGACTAGGATTTGACATCTCCTTTATTGCACATACCCAAGTTCCAGGGCAAGACAAATTTTGCTAGCAGTCCAAGCGAAGAAAAATGTTTAGTACTATCATTTTTAGTAGGGCTGTGGCCATGAGACAATCCAATCTTTCAAGGAAAAGTATATTATCAGATTGCTGGGGTTTGTGGTAACTGGTAAATATGCAACAACTCACCACAATTAACCTGGTCTAGGATTAAGCAGGTGAAGTCTTTAACTTACAGCAAGCAGAATGATTAAATGGGTAATGGCTAACAAACATATAGATTGTGGGGCTTGGGAGAAACAAGACAAGCTTCATCTTTTGATTGTCATGGGTGTGTTCGGTTGCTGACAAAGCCAAGCCTGCCAAACTTTTTGGCCAGCCAGATTTCTGGTCAAGAATTTGGTTGCCCATGTTTTGGCCAACACTGAAAAAGAAGGTACACTTGGAAACGGGGATGTCACATCCAAAAGCATGTCATATTTTCTGTACCTGGCAAAAAACCAGTACGCAAACACACTAAAAATGTATATAAGTGAGACAGTTAGACTAATGTGTGCTATTTTAATATGTGTACAACATGCCTATTTTTTATTGATACCCAATTGGATCATTAATTTATTGGCCGTGTTATGAACTTGACCACAATGTATTAGTCGGCCAAAGGATAGCTGCTTGGGGCTTGGGCATGTCTAGAACAAACTATGACAGGTACATCAAAAAATTCTTCTACAGGGAAAGCTAGACAAGAAACTAGTCTGGATGGAGCTACGTGGTATGCCGTACCAGCACATACCATCTTTAATATAGTGACATATAAGACCAACCCGGACGTTTGGCTCCTGGGAGCCACGCCCACCCATACATCCACCGTTAAATGGTGCTTTGAGATGAGACCAATGATAGTAGCGAAAATGCAGGGAAATTGCCAGAAATCGTAATACACATGATATACTCTGCACCATACCTGACCGGGTATCTGCATGCGTCCAGTGCTGAGTAAAAGCGGACAGAGAAAAGCATGTGTGAGGTCAGTACAGAATCTCTGTTTCGATACTACTGGCCCCAGCTCCCCGTCCATTATGGCATTCGTTTAGTCGACCTGCTCGAGGCTACCTTGTAGCAAGCTTTCCAGCTTTCCCATCATAAATTTGGAGGATCCCCAATCCGTAAGATCGAATCAGGAAATCCCGAACGACTCAGCCGAAGCGGATCAATCAGCTCATATTAATCAATCTTCGGACCGCCATCGACCAAGGCAATCTAGGTGATTAATCCTCCGGCCCAGATCTCTTTCCCCTCATCTACTCTCCCCTCGTTTATTTGACTAGTAATCTGTACTAACTGATTCCTTGAGATTACTGTAGGATGGAAGAGCGGTGTTCGAATGATTTCACAAACTTTGGGGATCCTGTTCTATACCCGCTAAAGACAGCGCATCTTGAAACGGTTTTAGAGGAATATGAGGAAGACATGGTCGAGCTGTGGAGATAGCTCCCAGACCCGGCCGCCGCTGTGGTTGGCAGGTCGTCGCCGTTGCTGCTTTTGGGCATCGCCTCCAGCGAGATCTTGGGAGATCCATGCACAGTCGAGCTCCTGGGACGGAGCCATAGCGTCGTGGACCCATGCGCAGTTGCGGTTCAAGTCGACCTCTAGTCCGTAGCATATCGCCCGGAAACCAGCGTCCTTGTCAGCCAAAACAGTTCGCCCTCGCCGGAGTAGCCAGGAGCACGTAGGGACAGAGCAAGCACGGCGACGGGGACCTGCGATGACCCTGGCGGCGTCGTGGGACCTGGGCGCCGACGGGGAACTGCGACGACCAGGGCAGGTCGTGGGACCTAGGCGGCGGCGGTGAACCTGGACGGCACCTAGGTCCCATGCCGGGGTCACTCTGTCCACGCGTGCTCCATGCTACTCCGGCGAGGGAGCGCTTCAGCCGCCTGGTCTCCTCCACCGCGTGTCCCCGGGCCTGGTTGCCACCCACGGCGCCGGAAAAAGGATGGGCGGCAAGGCCGTGGTCTGAGAGCGGTGAGGGACCACCTCGTTCCAGGAGACGCGGTGGCGACCGGAGCGTCGTTGCGACGCGCTGGCGCCGTGGGGAAATCTTTGGTGCCTCTCGCTGTCTCGCACTTGAAGAGAGAAGAGAAAGATTTTTAAATTTTGGTAACGTGGAGGACGTGGTGGCGTGGGACTCTCTCCATGGATGGGACTCGGGCCATCAATGTTGTGGGCCTACAGCAGATAAGAGGTTTAATACATGCTAGAATACTGATTCTATGCTGATAATAAGAGGTGGCCCCGGAACACGTGTCAGATAGAAATATGGGGGAGGGTGGCACCCAGGAGCTCCTATGCAATTCGCCATATAAGACAGGCAAATCTAAGCTATGGCATACATCTCACAGCAAGGAATCCATTATCTGCAGTTTGCTACCCCCTCCGTTCCATAAAACTTGTCTTATGGAACGGAGGGAGTACATTTTTGCTAAAAGTTCACAAGCCAATGTAGTTATGAACGCTGATAGCTATCCAGATCTACACAGGGGATCAAGATGGCATCTGCTCATTGTTTCTAGTGTCCTCCTAACAAGTACATCAAGGAAAGACAAAAATAAGGCTTACTTTGGCAGCTCAGTTTAAAAAAAAAAAACCGAAGTACTACAAAACCACAATCTTTCAATTCCTCAGCAACAAATACTACAGTTTTCATACACTCAGTTTTGTGTTGTTTTAGTGAAGATGACGAGGCGTTTGGCAGTGCTGTATTTAGTTGTGGCATTAGACATTCACCATTGAAGCTTCAACCAACATTTGAATCCAATAGTTTGTCAATTCTACTAGCCAGTTAGGCATCTAGCTTCAAGTTTTAAAACACACACTCACACATACACGGGAGGAAGAACGAAAGCAACGAAAGTAAATCAGCCGGAGAAACGAAAGGAGATCAGCAGGCATGCAGTTGTAGCAGGCCATCGGATCGACACGAGACAGTAATGTCTTGAATCACCAACGCACATACATTTGCTACTTCAGCTTATAGAACTAGACCAAGTAAAATAATACAACACGATAGCACAATTCTTTTGTCTCTGAAGTCTCATAAAAAAAGTGTCCAGGAGATCTTTTTTCAGAACTGCACAAATACGACAAGTTTTTGGCAATACCACAGTTTATAAGACCACAATATTAGTCTGAGCCAAACACCTCAAAGTTTCCAAAACCACTGTATTTTTACAAACTATGATCTTCTCTACTATAAAACTTGAACCCGTTGGTAGGTACGTCACTTGCCTTGCGTATGTCCGGTCGTTTTGTATAAAAGCCCCGGAGAAACTAAGAATTCAATCCCGTGGTCCAGCTTCGGCTCGGGCAAAGAGGATTGCCCCTGCCTTCCCGGCGACGATCTCCGCACCCTTGAATGAAGCAGGAAGACGGAGCCACAACGTCTAACCGCAGAAATCGACCAACTGCTCGCCTCTGCGTCCTCTCCCCGGTAGGACCAATTTTTGCCCAATTTTTCCCGGTCGACGACGCGCCTTAGGTTGCATGTTCCGTCGACTCCGGCCGCCACTGCGCCCCAGGTTGCTAGATCCGAAGATTCCAGACGTCTAGGCTTGGGGTGGACTGGCCTACACCGCTGCTCGTGGGTGCTGGCCGGAGAGGAGGCGGGGGTGGGGGCGGCGCATCTTGTGGGGGTAGAGCCTAACTGGTGGCGGCGGCGGGTGCTGGTTTCAATCGGGATTGAGGCAGAGGGAGTCTTCGCGTCGTGGTTCTCTGCGTGAGCGCCTCGGCAGATTGAGTGGTGCTAAGCAGGCCTTCGCTGTGGTGCTGAGCACCTGTGCTGTGTTGGGCTGCTCTTTGCGGAGAACTGCATCTGTTTAGCGATGAATTTTAACTGTTATTTTCCATCTATAGGTTTCCTGGATAATTCACGTGAGTGGCTCACCTGTGATCCATAGTACATGACGAATTGACGATCAACAATGTGCTCGTAAACTGAAAATGATCTTACCACGCGACCTTTTTTCTAGGCCACTTTATGGCTAAGTGGCTAACAGTGAATCTAGATGACTTTCAGTAGTTTTCAGTTCTTCCTTTCTCTGGAAAAGCACGGGATTCATTCGATCTAAACAAGGTTTAGAGAATACTTTGAAAAACAGTTGCTGACTTAAAGAGGCATTGGTCCTGACCAGCAGAAACGTGCTATAACGTCTGAGTTTTACGTATTGAAAAATGAGAACGTGATATTGCTGTTGTTTAAGTTATACCGATTTAGACTGCCTTATTTTGCAATTGAAAATAGTTCTATTGCAAATGTAGTTATTGGATGGTAGTTACAAGTGCATTTCCGGACAACAATTACAAAGTAAAGAGGGGTTTAGGCACTTATACAACAGGCAAAGTTGTTTTGAAAACTTGGGAACTTTCTTGGAGAGGTTTGGACCATACAAATTTAACAAAATACAAACAAGGTTTTATTTAAAACATAGACAGAGAGAGGGAGGAGGGAGAGAGGGGTTTTATTAAACCATATAAGAATTTGCAACATCTAAATGAAGATTTAGGAAAAAATTTAGGGATCTGATAAAAATATGCACAAGATAATGGCACGATGATGTTTAAAAACAAAATTAATATAGGGAATTAACCCAAGATGTTATAACACGCCACCCCTCAGAGGAACCGTATGCTAAGTTTCCCAGAAAATAGAAGAGAGCGTGAAAAAATCCAATCAAAGATTATCATAAGACTTAGAAGTCTTTAGCAACTGAAGAAACCCAAGAAGCCGTGGCAACGCATAGGCATTTGGCTAGTATTCTCTAAATAGTTCAAAAATACTGAGCAGTCAAACACACCCTAACTCTTTCTATCTGCTAACCCTCTTGTTGAGACTATAAAGGAATAACATCACTAGTTGCATGATCTGGCAATGTTTTCCTAGCACTATATAGTGGGAAGAGTCAATCATGGAGGGAGCATGCATGCGGCATCGCAGGCTACCTACCAGCAAGAGCACATCTGGCCGATAAACTCGGATTCTAGCATCAATATTGGGAAAAAGGAAGGGAGGGAGAAGGGCCGGAGCGCTGACCTCGAAGCGTATATTCTTGAAGACGACCTCCTCGACGTTGCTGCCGATGGTGGGCGCCGCGGTGACGGCCTCGCCGAGGTGGAGCTTGTAGAGGGTGGTGGTCTTCCCGGCGTTATCGAGCCCGACTACCACGATCTTGTACTCCTTGGCCGGGAACATGACGAACCACACACGCGACATCCACGCCCCCATCCTCACACCCTGCCTCAAATCCGAACCTCGCGACGCGGCTGTTGGCGTGCGGGTGGATCTCGGGAAGATATCACCGGCGATGCCGGGTAGAGGTGGCTCGGAGTCGGATCTACGAGGAGGGGATGGAGACGGGGAGAAGGGGGAGGAGGGAGGATCGGATTCGTGGAGGAAAGGGAGAAGGAAGAAGGAAGGTGTTGATGGATATTCTGCTTGCGTTCGTGCCGTAGGAAGCTTCGTCGTCATGACCGGCCATGGGCCGGGCTGGACTGGACTGGACCGAGCCTTCACTACTTTTACGGATAAGTGTACTTCTAAATTTTATTTTAAGACAATCTTTTTAAATTTGATCAATTTTAGAAAATAGTACTCCCTCCGATCGGAAATAACTGTTGCTGACAGTTATTTCCGATCGGAGGGCAACATATATAATTTTAAACTAGTATATTGTGAAACTAAGTTTTGAAACGGATCTAGTGACACAAATGTAGCATTCTAATGTTGCTAATTGTCCATGTAAAGTTGGTCAAATTTTAATGAATTTAACTTATAACAAAAGCTAGAAATACAATTATTCACGGATAGAGCGATCATAATTAATTCAAGACGTGTTTAGTTGCTCTTATGTTTTTAGGGAAGTTGCCCTTATGTTTTGTATGCATCTTGGCCCATAACTCCTTGGAACCTAGTTGGACATACCCAATCTTAGAACCATGTTCTCCACCCATTTGGTTGTCTGTATTTCCTCGGTTTTTATTATGGCGTCTATTGACTCCTCCTCTTCCCATTTGGTAAATTCCAACAGACTTAATAATCATTGTCCAATTTTTTATGACTGTGCTACTTTTTTATTAGTTGTGTGTATAAACGAATGTATATAACATGCATTAACAATGGTAGTACACTTGAGCTTGTAAGCTCACCATATAGGTGAAACATAATCGCTTATGGTCTTATGTGTGCAACCAAACATAAGCATTTGCAGCTTCCCTGCCCAAAAGTCCGGCAAGCCCGGGTGGCCCATAGATGGTGGTCAGGCCTATGGCATGATCGGGCGGCCCAGTTGCTGAAGGCTCATGGCGGATTCCTGCACAGCAAGAGCGCATGGCGAATTCCTCCCATGGCGGTATGGCTTGTAGCACAAGACATAGTCTAGGAGTTAGTCTAAGACTCTATATTGTATCCGCTCTGGAATCGCCGTGATGCCCACGCCAGGCGCCTTTATAAGACGGCGTGGAGGAGCCCTCGAGGCTAAGTTCAACACATCATTGTAATCGAGCACTTGTTTCTATTATAGTGAATTATAGCATCACGTAGGATTCCTCCACCGCTGTGGGATCTGAAGCTGGGTAAACCCGTGCTACTCCCATCCCAGATCGCTCTGCCATGTTCACCCCCCCCCTCCCCCACAAACCTCCATAGACTACCCTCTATGGAAGATCTATTGATAGAACCACGACAGTTGGCGCCCACCGTGGGGCATCAAGCGTCAGCAGCGCGGATCCAGGCGGGATCCGTCTTCGCAGGCATCGACGACACCGTCGCCATCGGGCGCGTCCTCTGTGATTCTAGCTTCCCCATCATCCCAAAGGATAGCCTCTGGGTTCCGGCTAGAGAGAAACCTGCATGTATCTCTGTCGTTCTGATCGGAGATATTCATTGTAACATCCCAGGATTTTCAAAAAATTAAAAACCAGCATGCATACATTCATAATTGCATTTTGAAGCAAAACTTGGTTTTAAAATTTTCCATTAAGAGGTTTTTATTTTAAAAGTAGTCAAATAGTGTATGTGAGCCAATTTGATTTCTTCAAAAATCTTTTCTTTTTACTTTTCCACTTTTCTGAGTTTTATTTAGTCCAAAACAACCCTGGCCCATTTTACAAATTTTGCAGATTTGAAATCATTCAAATCAAAGAAAATTAGAAATTCAAAGTTTTCAATTAGAAAAGAAAAAGAAACAGAAAAATAGAAAAGAAGAAAAAGGCCGCGGGGCGACCAAGCAGCCCAAGCCTGGAAGTCGGCCCAGACCCGTTTATCCCCGCGCCCCGAACCGGTATGCCCTGGCCGCGCCCCGACGCTGACAGGTGGGGCCCACCTGTCAGGTCATCATCAACCTCGGGCTGGAGTCCTCCTCCAGGACGCGTTCATCCCGGACCCTCCGATGCGCCGCCTGCCCCTTTAACCCTAACCCCTTCTCCACTCCAAGGCGCCTATAAAACCCCGGCCTTCCCTCCTCTCTGTCGCTCTTTTCCCCTCTCCGAAACGCCCCGAGACCGCCGCAATTTGGGCTCACAACTCCGCAGCGCTCGCCGCCTCCAGCCGGTCTTCTGCAAGCACCCAAAGCAAATTGGACGACGCCACCGCCACCATCGTGCTCGTTGTCGCCGTGCGCACCTCGTCATCGTCTCCATTTGCTCCGGGAACCGCTACATCGCCGCCGACGTCCACCACCCGAGCCGAATCTCGCCGGAACCCTAGCCCTACGCCGGTGAGCCACCCCGATCTCGTTTCGACCATCCGATCTAGATCCGACGCTCATGATTAGAACATAATTCGAACCGGTAAGTTTAGATCTGGACCGCTCAGATCTATTTAGATCTGACGGCCCAGGAGCCTGATCCACCCAAAGCGGTATGGGCGAATTCGATTGCGCCACGTGTCACGCCCAGGCCGGCCGATTTTTGGAATTGATTTAAATAGATTTTAAACACCTAAATCTTGCAGAAATTATAGAAAAAGATCTACAACTCCGTTTTTGATGAATAATATACCGTTGGAAACCTTAGGACATGTAGAATTTATCTGTACTGTCAGTTTTCCAAGTTTTCAAATAAGATCTGAATCTAAATTCAGATTGAATTAAACCCTAATTTGGTATTATTTATTTTATAACCTCTATTCTATTAGCTCAAATTTTGTATTTTTGTAGTCAATGGATTCCTTGTAACTTGTAGATTGTTTTAGAATCAAACTTTCACACTTTGGAAACATGCATGAACTTGGTGTACTTAATTGCTTCAAATTCACTATTTTTGCAATAATTAAATAACTAAAGGTGCTTTTGTTTAATTCTTTTTGCATTGGTTTTGTTTTACTAAAACCTATCATCTGAGGACCTTAATTGCAATATTTTCACACAACATAAGTTGTATGAAATTAATATATGTGTGTTGCATGCATGCATACATGTCTATGATTATCATATTGGAATTGTGTGTTTATTTGTGTGCAATATTTCTTGTTTAGATTGTGAAGAGGAGCTGAACTACAAGTGTGATTGCTGTGAGTGTGCTGGTTGTTTCCAAGGCAAGTGATACACATTCTTCTACCTATTTTTACTACTGCATTAGTGTTTTCCAGTAGTATGCATGATAAGTTGTTTTTCAAAGAAGTTTATGCAATGCTAGATCCTAGTAGTATGTAGCCAACACTTGAACCCCAACCTTTGCTAGGATTGCTACTGTTATTTTGAAAGTGTTGCCTGCTGCTTAATTAAAAGTAACAACTTCAATGAATCACTTGGGTAGAATGGTAGTTGGGTTAGTGGCTAATCGGGGCTGCATGCCTAGGGGAAGGACCTAGAGTATGTGGTGTCTGGTTTAGTTAGTGGCTGCTCAAGGCTGCATGCCTAGGGAAAGGACCTAGAGTATGTGTGACAAGGGTTAACTCGACAAATGTCCTAGATGAAGGACTTAGGATCGGGGAGATAGGGCGTCGGATGAACTTGAAGGTAAGGTTAGTCGAAATAAGTGTATATCGAAAGTAAACTTGGGTGTTGAACCTGGCTTGCTTTCAATCTGGCCTACACCGTCCCCTCCTGGCCTCTATATATAGGTGGTCAGGTCTCGAGGATCGGGTAGGGTCCGATACAGATTACAATATCGACATACGGTAAGGACTCGTATCTCGACTATCATTACAATTGGGTCTAGCTTAACGGGCCTCGGGGTACTCAACTATCGGGCTCTATTAGCTATACCCTTGTCAGTAGCCCCTGAGATTCTACCAAAATTGCAGATTCAGGTTGAATCTCTAATCTTTTAAATCTTCAACTTGATCAATTCTTCAACTTTTTCATATCTTCAAATCTTTGACTTGGTCTTTTGACTTATTCTCATAATAATATTCGCAAGGGGTTTTGATGAACAAGCCTGACAACTCTGACGGATCAAGAGGTCAGTTAACTGTCGGAACAAATACTTGTCACCTACTTCAAATTCAATCCCCTTGGACTTGAATTTGGGATACCGGTCAAACCCATTCTTTTGCCGCATTTAGGACTTACAAAGAATGAATCCCAGTGATTCTCAGGGTACCCAGTGCGTCCACCAGGATTTTCTTTGCGTCGTAGATACGGATACATACCAGCAAAGCGCATCCATGTGCGTATACCAGTCCACACAGGACGGATCCTGGGGTCTTACCTTCGTGATAAATCATGGCATTCGAGTTTTGTTGCGATAACGCAACTCGAGAATCTCATGTCGCAGTCAAATTTTGACTGAAAATATTTGGGTTATACAACCATAAAAAACTCGCTCCCGATGAGAGTAACAATGTTCCAGTGCATACTCCTTCACTTCCCATGCTTTAATGTTATGTCAATAAATATCGTCGGGTGCGCGCTCAGCGCTTCCGATGGGAGTAGCCCCCGAGGCTATAGTCGAACAATACATTTTTCAAGTATAGGATCAAATATAATGTAGTCCATCATCATACTTCAACTTGAAATAGTTTAATGATAACTTTCGTCGGGTGCACGCTCAGCGCTCCTGATGGTAGTAGCCCCCGAGGCTATAGTCGAATGTTTTTTGGGGTATAGTCTCATCAACTGATTTTTTTATTGTCGGCGCCAATCCTTATGTCTTTCATGATGTCGACCTTTATCAACATATAACTCGTCGAATATATGCACCTGTCAAATTTGATCTTTCTCATATCGCCTTCCTCATGACGTCAGTGGGCAATTTTGACTATACGTCACTCTGTGTGAATGCGAACCGTTTTGTGGGCAGTGCGGTAATTTTGCAATTTTTTGCCCATTAGTGGGCTGCCGTTTCCACTCCTTGCGCCACATCTCAGCCCACGTTCCTTCTCTGAGAAGGTATATAAGGGGATAGTGGGGGATTTTTACTGTTTACCAGCTCTTTTGCTCCGCTGCCGCCATTGTCGATCTCTGCTTCCTTCTCCTCTTGTGCATAGCCTCCAAGCGCGGATTGGTAGATGCGTGTGAAGCACCTTGCGACCAAGAACGCCATGGCCAAGGGAAAAACCACCTCTGCGACTAGCTGGGTGTCCTCCGCCATTGCGAAGAAGGAGGTGGAGAAGGCCAGGACGGACGGCCTCATCTCTAGCAGTGACTCCGTCAAGTTCTCCAGCACCGAGCGGATCCCGCAGCCCCCGAGCGGTTATTGGGTAATGTTCCTTGCCTTCCTCCTCTGCGGCCTTTCTCTTCCTGCCCACGAGTTTCTTCGTGGGCTTCTCTTTGTTTACGGTGTGCAGCTTCACCAGCTCACACCGAACTCCATTATCCACATTGCTTGCTTCGTGACTCTTTGCGAGTCATTCTTGGGGATTGAGCCCCACTTTCTTCTCTAGAGATCTATCTTCCGTCTCTGCCCCAGCGTTCCTCTATCCAACAAACCCGAACTGGGCGGGGTTGTTGTCTCTGTGCACGCTGAAGTGCAATATCTGGAGTTTTCTATGTCAGCATCAGTCCAAGGTTGGAGGACCAAATGGTTCCACATCAAGGACCGTAAGGCCTCTTCTGAAGATGAGTATGGCTTAGCTCCTTTCGATGCCTCCAAGGAGCTGAAGAAATTAACATCGTGGGATTCGCCTCCCTCAGATGCTGAAATGGAGCAAATTGCTCCTCTATTGACTCGCATCCAAGCTCTTAAAGGAGTTAAAGGAGGTGCTTTGTCGGGTATTCAGCTCATGGCGTTCTTTGTGCAACGTCGAGTTCAACCCCTGCAACATCGCCTGTCCAAACTTTGGAGCTACTCTGGCTTGGTGGATCCTTCTCGCATCTCTGGAGATTTGATGAAGAAAGAAGAAGTCGACAAGCGAGTTAGGAGCCTAACCAAGCTCACGAAGGATCATGCAGTCGCAGAATTGGCCGCCAATTACTTCCACTCTGTGCGCCCTCTACCCGAGGTATGCATTTATTTGTTTTGTATACTTGCTGTCAAATTTCATTGGTTTCCAACTGTGTTTATAGGTTACTTTTCTGACTTATCCATTTGTAGGACCATCAATTCCTCGTTTCACTGCCTCCTCTTCCCGAAGAAGGACCTCTTGCGGCTGATCTAGCCTCCACTGTATCTGAAGCCCCCGAGGCTGAAGAGAAACAGGACGGAGATGAAGCCGAAGAATCAGAAGAAGATACCAGCTCAACGACATCTCCTCCTCCTGCGCATTCCAAAGACACTGGTATAGACAAGAAGAGGAAGCGTGTCAATGAGTTTGCTTCTTCAAGTACCTCTGCCCAGAGAACTGTGACTGACGAAGCCCCTGCTCTCGAAGAGGATGTCGAGTTCTTTGACCTCATGGCATCATAAGTATTTCTGCGGGTTCTGTGATTTCGTTATTCTTTTTTTTTCTGTCGGGTTGCATATAACCTGTTTCCTTTTGCAGTGACGACGAAGAGCCGCAAAAGGACACCGCGGATGCTCCATCGACTCAAGCTGCTACTCCTGAGGAACCTTCTGCGCAAGAAGTTGAGCCAGCTGTGCAGGCACCGAGGACCACCAGGTCTTCTGTCAAGAAGATTCCTGTGACCCGAAGCACCAAGCGGTCAAAAAAATCCCAGGAAACGGACGTTGCTCTTGAAGCTCATGGATCCGCTACCTCTTCTGATGATGTTAGTAGATACCCTTGACTTGCTTTCTTTGTATAGTCCATATGCTTACTCGTGCCTCTTATTCCAGGCTTTGATGAAGAAATTCATCGCCTTGGGCATAGAATGTGCTGAGTACCTAAAGGTAGTGAAAGCTTCCGAAGGTAAGTTCTGTTGTCTTGTCTTTGTTTGTTTTTTGATTCCTTTCTACTGTTTTATTTGACTTCTTTCCCTTCTCTGCTGGAATGTAGGTGCTCTAGCAGCGGCCAATGCCCGCATTGCGTCGCTGGAAGCCAAACTTAGCGCTTCGCAAAAAGCCTATGATGCTGCGACTGCTGCCAAAGCAGCTGCTGATAAATCGCAAAAATCGGCACTGGCTAAGGCGAAGAAAGCGGATAAGGCCCTGGCTAATGCTGAGAAAGAACATCGTCTGCGAGAGCAAGCCATGGCTGAGTGACTTCAGACGATGTCTACTGCTGCTGAGGGTAAGTACTCGCCTTGTCCTCTTCTTCGACTTCTGTTGCGTTTTTGCACTTTGCTAATGCTTTCCTTTCCTTCTTTTTCCTTGTCCCCTTTGTTTCGCAGGATTTACCGGGGTGTCGTTGTCGACTTTGCAACCAGGCGATGATCCTCTGATGACCGTGGTTAACTTACTTGAAGCAAACTGGATATCTATCCAGGAGATCTTTGAGTTGGTGAGCCACGTTCTGACACGGATGTTCATCGGGTTGTGGCCAAAGAAAAAGGCGAATGTTCCGAAAGGTGACTTGAAGGAACTCGCCAAAGCCTTCGATACGACTAAAGACCCCATCCTCCAACTGAAGGGGCTCTCTCTGAAGCATGGTGCTGAGGGTGCTATCGCACTTTCTTATGCACATGGTGCCGATGTCGACTGGGAGAATGTGAGCTCTCCTCATGGCCGCACCCGCTCTGAGCTAAAAGCTTTCTTTGAGAAGGCGAAGAAGTTGGCGCCTGCCCTGGTGTCAATTATTTCTCCTTCGATGGCCTCCGCGACATCTACTGCGCCAACTCCAGCAACGGAAGAACCCGCGCCTCCTTCAACTGTTGGCGATGAATTTGCCATGCCCTCTTCTGCTTTTGACTCGGCTTCTCTATAGTTTTCAATTTCTGCTTTTGATGTAAAAACTTGTAGTCGCATGCAACCCAAGAACCTTAGTCAAAGGGTTTGCATCTATGTAAATATATTCTTCTTTTCTATAATATGTTGTGCCGGCTTCTGAAATGTTTCCCCTTTCTTTGACTTCCAGTCTATGCACATCAATGATCCTTTGAATCGCGATCATGCTCCTTCTTCCACTCGCGAGTTCAGCTCTAAGGTTTTGTTGCCTCCTCACCGCTGCTGTCAATGCATGGAATATTCTTCAAGGATTTCTGATCTTGAGGCTCGCTTGACTTTGGCCAAACGCCAAGCTCAGATGGCATTTGATAAAGCTAGCAAAACTTTTAGTTTGACGAAGCAGGTATCTATTCTTGACGATAAGGTATCTAGTCTGATGGCGAAGATTGTGCATCATGAAGAATGCGACTCTTTTGTCATTGGTATTATCGAGTCTGCCTGCGAGATGTTGCGATGTAAGTTTCCTTGTGACTCCTCTTTTTCCCTTTTTGCTCCACTGCTGTTTTTATGATATCCTTTGCCATCATAGGCACTTGCTTGGATTTTGCTGCTGAAGATCGTCGGGTTACCGAGCGAAATGCGGCTCTAGAAAGAATGTCCGCCGGTGTTGAAACTTTTGTGGTCTGATCCTCGATGCCGGAGTGTT
Source organism: Dactylis glomerata (assembly GCA_007115705.1). NCBI lineage: Eukaryota > Viridiplantae > Streptophyta > Magnoliopsida > Poales > Poaceae > Dactylis > Dactylis glomerata. Next base: position 3,911,669 of record QXEO01000222.1, read on the forward strand.
ATTGTATTGCTTCAGGACCGCGCCCAACACATTGGCGAGGCCGTTGATGGCTATAGAAGAGCTCTCGTAACTATGCACTCGGTTATGCTTCCTCGCAATCCTCTGCCTGCAACTTTCCCACTGCTTCTCGATACTTTTAGATCCAACCAGCGAATTCATCGATTGATAGAACTGAACTTAGTGGCAGGTGCCAATTTTGCTCTTGGGTGGATACGCAAGTGGCAGCCAAGACTCAATTATAGTTCTATGTCGCTGAACTATCCTCCAGGTGGAGCTAGCCTTCGAGTACATTTGGAGAGTACCTTGCAGCCTGCTCGACGAATTATAGCCAGGCTGTTGCAAGAGGATGCCGCGTTTTTCTGCGAGTATCACTACTTAGACCCTTTAGGTGTAGACGATTCTGACAACCCGATGTTATAATACTTGTGTATATGTAGAACGTGAGAGTTTCTTATTTTGCGACTGTATGTCTGAAATGTATTCTCATAGCGTTTTTGTACGATTCATGCATTTCCGCATTTTCCCTTTGAAAGACTCGTAAACTCGAATATGAGGAACATTTTGTCTTTATTATACTTGTAATATAAGATGCATGGGGTGACCCAAGAGATCTGGCCTATGACCTGTGTTCTGGATCTAGAGGGCATTGCCCCTGGTATGACTCGTGGCTTTTACAGCCTTATTCTTCTACTATACTTTGTTGCTCTTGATGCTTATGCCGTCATGGCCTTCGCTTCTTCTTCTGTAACTTTGTCTTCTCCTAATGCTTCTACTCGTGGTTTCTTCATCTCTGGCTCCGTGGCGCGCCCATCGAGTAGCTTGACGCCTTCCGTAGTCGTGTTTTTCACCTTCTCTGCATAGTTGGCTATCATGCCAAAGTTTTGCGCCATCTTGTGGAACTCCTTGTCGCAGAGATCTGAAACTTCAAAGCTTCCCTTTACTATGATTATTCCCTTTGGTCCTGGCATTTTGAGTACTAGATACATATAGTGAGGCGCTGCCATGAATCGCGAAAACGCGGGTCGCCCGAGGATCGCGTGATACTGAGATGGCCAGTCCATGACCTCGAAGTCTAGCTTTTCTCTTTTGTAATTTTGTCGGTTGCCGAAGCAAACATTGAGTGCTATCCGCCCTAGTGGATAATTGGCACTTCCTGGTATGATTCCATGGAAAGAACAATATGTTGGCTTCAAGAACTCTAGTGATATATGCATTGCTCTGAGCGTTTTCGCGTATATCAAATTGATTCCGCTTCCTACATCCATGAATATTCTGTTGACATTGTATGCACCGATTTGAGCTTTGAGTACCAAGGGCGTGTTTTCCGGCCGAGGTACTGTTATAGGGTGATCTTCCCTGTTGAACTCGATTGGTTGTTCTGACCAGTGTAGATATTCTGTTGTAGCTGGAGGTGAAGTGACTGCTAGATTGACTTGTCGAGTAATACTTTTTTCCTCTTTGTTCGACTTGGGCATAGGTTGTATCATTGCTGTGATGTGTCCCTTAGATGGAACGTACCCTTTGTCGTCATTGTGTCCCTGGTTTGGCTGGTCTTGTCCTTGAGGGGCTCCATTGTTCCCTTGCTAATTTGTGGGAGGTTTGTTGCTGCCTTCGTATCCTTGTCGCCTTGCTTCGGTTTGTTTGTTTAATGCTGCCTCTTGTAGCTTCAAGAATGTTGTGCAATCTTTTATTGCATGCCTGGATACTTGCTTTCCATCGATGAACGCTGAGTGTATATGACAAGGTCGATTTAGCATGTCTTCTGGCGACGGGTTATACTCTCTGGATTCTCTCGTGGGAAACTTTTTATAGTCCTCTTTTCCATAGCTTCGATATCCCGAGCTTCTGCGATCACTTCCTTGATAGTTGTTGTCCTTATACCCCGCGGCTACTTGGCTATGGGAACTGTAGTTGTTGTAATTGTGGGACCGTCTCCTTTGACTTCCATATCTATTTCTTCCGTCGTCCTCTGGGGATCGCGTCCGCTTGTTATTGCATGCGTCTTCTCCATCTGCAAATCTGTTTGCTACGTCCATGAGGTCTGACACTGTTTTTGGCTTGATTCTGCCCATCTCTTCGACTAGGTCTCTTCGCCTTAATCTAATTATGAACGCGTCTATTGCTCTTTCGTCTGAAACTTTGACTGCTGAGTTTTTGATAAGACTCCATCTTTGGATGTATGTCCGTAACGTTTCATCGCATTATTGCACACACGCTTTGACTTCTTCTATTGATGCTGGCCGCTTGTATGTCGACCTGAAGTTGCTTGTGAATTGCTTTGTGAGGTCTTCCCAGCTCCCAATGGTTTCTTTCTCTAGTTTGCTCAACCATGACCTTGCTGCGCCGGTGAGGTGTAGTTGCAAACTTTGCATTGTTGTTTCTTTTGTTCCTCCAATATTTGTACTACTTGCAGATAGTCTGAGAGCCATGATTGTGGTTCCTGTGATCCATCATACTTTTGTTAATCATGAGGTAATTTGAACCCCTTGGGTACTGGTATGGTGCGAGCCCTGCGGGTAAAGCATGATGCTCCCATCTCCTTTTCGTCATCTTCATAGTCGCGCTTTCCATTTGGAGATCGAGATCTTCGGGTTTCTCCATGTTGTCTTGGTGATGGTGATCAAGATCGTTGATTACTATTTTTGTGCCGAGGACTATTATGACGGCGAGGTGATCTTGGCTTGTGTGCTTCCTTGTGGTGATATGCTTCCTCTCCTTTTGCTGATAGCTTATGGCCCACCATGCTTAGTCCGTTCAATGCTGCTCTGTGCATATGTTCCCTAGGATCCCCTGGACTTGGTCGAGTTGTAAGCAAATATGCATGTGCTACCACTAGTGCTGCTTTGGGGGTTTTTGGTATGATGTTCCCATGCTCGTCGACCGATAGGAAGGATGAGTCGAGGTTTTTGGAGATGCTTTGCCTTTCTGAGTACTCGAGGTTTTCGTACCTTGAACCATGTCGACGATTTTTCCTTGCGTTAGTGTGCGATGCATCGCTTTGTGCTCTGCAAGCGGCGTTGCTAGCTGCAATGGCTGATTCTTTTCTTTGTTGTATCTCTATTTTCTCCTTTGCTAGTTGTTTTGCCTGCTGCCTTAGGGCATAATGATACCCCAAAATCATGTCCTTGCTAGAATTTGATGGTATTGGCGTGTCGTATTCTACAGCTTCTCTTATTATTCTCCATTTGTCGACTGATAGTCAAATTTTTTCCCTGGTTGTGAGGGATTCTACTGTTTGCCCTTCTACTAGGTGATTTGCTCCTCTGTTGATATTTGCTGGGTTTAGCACTGGATTATTGTTTTCGTCAAATTCTTCTGAATTGTCTCCTACAATGGCGAGCACCTGGCATTGTTTGCCGGTGTTACTATTAAAGCTTGAGAAGATCGAGTCACCATCTTCAAAAAGCTCTAACCCTGTCTTCCATGTATCTGTTGACTTGTCTAAGATATCATCGAGGCAGATCATGAGATCTTCGAGTTGGACCCCTACATCGAAATTTTCCATTGCTTCGTCGTCTTCTGCGATTTTTCCTTTTTGCACTTTTCCTGAGCTGACCGGCGAGTTTACCTCGCTAGAAGAGCCTTCAGAATATTCCATCATTGCTACTGTTTTGGGCTCACTTGCCGACGGATCTTGTTTCATCGGACCTGAAAGGCGAGATGAACCCGATGGCCCGATGAGGATGCTTAAACTTCTGATTGTCAACTCCATCTCTTGATTTTCGTCGACTTCTGCGCTGCTGTTGGCTACAAGCAAAAAAGTTGTTGAATTCATGATTCCAACGCCAGAGTCCCCACGGTCGGCGCCAATTGACGAGGGCTAACTCTACAAATGTCCTAGATGAAGGAATTAGGATCGGGGAGATAGGGCGTCGGATGAACTCGAAGGTAAGGTTAGTCGAAATAAGTGTATATCGAAAGTAAACTTGGGTGTTGAACCTGGCTTGCTTTCAATCTGGCCTACACCGTCCCCTCCTGGCCCCTATATATAGGTGGCCAGGTCTCGAGGATCGGGTAGGGTCCGATACAGATTACAATATCGACATACGGTAAGGACTCATATCTCGACTATCATTACAATTGGGCCTAGCTTAACGGGCCTCAGGGGTACTCAACTATCGGGCAATATTAGCTATACCCTTGTCAATGTGGTATCTTGAGAGTGCACTTATGGTTGTACAAAAGAATCTCATCACCTTTTCTAATTAATTAAAATTTGATTGGCCATTCGAGGGATGGACTCGGGTGTCTAAGTAGTTCAAGATAGACTTAATCATATGGGGTCATTTCGAGGGATGTGATACATCTCCAACATATCTATAATTTTTGATGCTCCATGCTTGTTTTTACACCATTTGCCTATTGTTTTGTTACACTTCGTGGCACTTTTATGCATTTTCCAGAACTAACCTATTAACGAGTTGCCACAGTGCCAGTTCCCTGTTTTCTGCTGTTTTTGTGTTTCAGAAGTGATACACGGGAAATATTCTCGGAATTGGACAAAACAAGTTCCTGAAGTCTTATTTTACCCAGAAGCTTCCAGAGATCCGAAGAAGAGTAGGAGGTGGGCCACTAGGGGCCCACACGCCAGGACGGCGCGGCCAGGCCCCTGGCCGCGCGAGCCTGGCATGAGGCCGCCTGGTCCCTCCTCTGACATCGCCCCTTCGCCTATAAAGACCCCCCGACGGAAAAAACCTAAGTACCCGATCAATTTTCCAGAACACATCGCGATCCGCCGCCGCCGTCGACCCGAAGATCGGGAGGGTCCAGAAGCTCTTCCCGGCACCCTGCCGGAGAGGGGAATCACCACTGGAGGTCTTCTTTATCACCATGCTTGCCTCCGGAGCGATGAGTGAGTATTCTACCTTGGACTATGGGTCCATGGCAGTAGCTAGATGGTTGTCTCCTCCACCATGTGCTTCATGTTTAGATCTCATGAGCTGCCCTACATGATTGAGATCACCGTTATGTAATTCTACATGTTTGGTTTGTTGGGATCCGATGAATATTGGTGTTTATGATTAAGTTGCTGTACTGAAATATATCTTTTGTTATCTCTATGTTGTTTATGATCTTGCATGCTCTCCGTTGTTAGTAGCTATCTTGCCCGAGTAGTTGCTAGTGACTCCAAGAGGGGGTATTTATGCTCGATAGTGGGTTCATGCCTCTATTTAACCTGGGGGAGTGACAGAAACCTCTAAGGTTGTAGATGTGCTGTTGCTACTAGGGAGAAAACAACATTCATATGCTCAAGGGCATATGCTTTGTTTACATTACACACTTTGCTTAATGCAATTATCTATTGTTCGCAACTTAATACTTGTGGAGTTCTCGGATTGATTCACCACAAGTGGATTATTAGTCATAGATGCAGTTGGATGGTGATGTATGTATTTTGTTGTAATGCCCAGAGTAAATCTCATAGTGATCTTCTTGACATATCACGTTTATCTTTATTCTATCAATTGCCCAACTGTAATTTGTTTACCCAGCATGTGTTATTTATCTTATGGAGAGACACCACTAGTGAACTGTGGACCCCGGTCCTATTTCCATCATATTGCTATCACCTGTTTACTTTACTCGCACTGTTTACTTTACTCGCACTGTTTACTTTACTCGCATACTCTATTGTTTTCCACTCGATACGCTCATAACCTTTGTTTCAAGCAAACCGGTGAGATTGACAACCTCATCGCAAGTTGGAAACGAAGTACTTGGTTGTGTTGTGTGCAGGTTCTGCGTTGCAGCTAGCAAGCAAAGCTTGGACGAGGCGCCATATATAAATTGTCCGAAGCTGTCGCAAGCCAGCAAGCATCACCTTCAGTTGTTTGTCTCTCCTCTCCAAGAACGATAAACGTCGATTTCTTAACTGAGGGAAAACTAGCTGCTATACTCATCATACCTTCCTCTTGGGGTTCCCAACGGGCTGGTCATTGACCACGCATCAAGCTAATTTTCTGGCGCCGTTGCCGGGGACTTGAAGAAGAAGAAGCTCCTACATCAACTATACTCTCCCACGTCAACTACGCGCCAACAGCTAATTTTCTGGCGCCGTTGCCGGGGAGGAAGTAGAAGACTTCTGCGAGGGGAGTTTTCGCACGCACATCCTTTACTTTATTTTATTATTTTTCTTTACTTTATTTATTTTTCCTGCATCATTTTATATCAAAAACCCAAAAAAAATTAGAATCCTTGGTAGTTGTTTTTATTTGTTTATTTTTGTTTTGCTGAAATGGCCAATCCTGAAAACACCAAGTTGTGTGACTTTACTAGCACAAACAATAGTGATTTTATCTGCACTCCTATTGCACCACCTGCTACTGCTGCAAATTTTTATGAGATTAAGCCTGCTTTGTTGAACCTTGTTATGAAAGAGCAATTTTCAGGTGCTAGTACTGAAGATGCTGCAGCTCATCTTAACAATTTTGTTGAGCTATGTGAGATGCAGAAATATAAGGATGTTGATAGTGATATTATTAAGCTCAAGTTGTTTCCTTTTTCTTTGAGAGGAAAAGCTAAAGATTGGTTGCTGTCTTTGACTAAGAATAGTATTGATTCATGGGCTAAGTGTAAGGATGCTTTTATTGGTAGATACTATCCTCCTGCTAAGATTATATCTCCGCGTAGCAATATTATGAAGTTTACTCAGTTTGATAATGAACATGTTGCTCAAGCTTGGGAAAGAATGAAATCTATGATAAAGAATTGCCCCACTCATGGACTGACTACTTGGATGATTATCCAAACTTTTTATGCAGGACTGAATTTTTCTTCAAGGAACCTACTTGATTCAGCTGCTGGAGGCACTTTTATGTCCCTTACCTTGGGCGCCGCATCAAAGCTACTCGACAACATGATGGTAAATTATTCTGAATAGCACATCGAGAGAGCTCCACAAGGTAAGAAGGTAAATTCTGTCGAGGAAACCTCTTCCCTGAATGATAAGATTGATACTATTATGGCTATGCTTGCTAATGATGGGACTCATGTTGATCCTAATAATGTTCCTTTAGCCTCTCTGGTTGCTCAAGAAGAGCATGTTGATGTGAATTTCATTAGAAACAATAATTTTAACAACAATGCTTATAGGAACAATTTTGCTAGTAACAATTATAGGCCGTATCCTTCTAGTAATGGTTATGGTAACTCTTATGGTAATTCCTACAACAACACTAGGGCCGCGCCCTCCGAGCTTAAGGTAATGCTCAAAGACTTCATCGGTAAGCAAACTGCTTTTAACAAGTCTGTTGAGGAAAAGTTAGGCAAAATTGATATTCTTGCTTCTAAAGTTGATAGCTTTGCTCATGATGTTGAACTTCTGAAATTAAAAGTGTTGCCTAATGATGCGAAAGAGAACAATGTTTTTGCTACCGCTAATGCTATTCAAGTTGGAATTGATGAAAATATTAGATTGTTAGCGGAATTGCATGCCAGGTGGGAAAGAGAAGATGAGATGGCTAGAGAAATGAAGGTATGTACCATTACTACCTCTAATGATGTTGCTCCTAATGCTAGCAATCCTCTTACCTTGATTGGTGAAGAGAAAACTCCCACTCCTTGCGTTAAAAATCCTAAAACTGCCAAAACTTTTTCTCAAAAGAGTGCTAAAATTTTTCGGAGTGTAGGAGATGATAGCTCTATTTCTTTTAATGATTTTGATGTTGATGGCTGCAATATATCTGAAGTAATTTTGTTCTTACAAAAGCTTGCTTTGACTCCCAATGCTAGTTCTTTAAATAATGCTTTTACTAAGCATATTACCAATGCTCTCATAAAAATTAGGGATGAAAAGTTGAAGCAAAAAGCCTCTGTTCCCAAGAAATTAGAAGATGGTTGGGAACCCATCATTGATATGCATGTTAATGGTTTTGATTGCCATGCTTTATGTGATCTAGGTGCTAGTATTTCTATCATGCCTAGAAAGATTTATGACATGCTTGATTTACCACCGCTTGAAAAATGTTATTTTGATGTTCCTATTGCTGATGTTGCTAAGAAGAAACCTTTGGGAAGGATTAATGATGTTCTTATTGTGGTTAATAATAACCTTGTTCCTATTGATTTTCTTGTTATGGACGTTGAATGCCATGCTTCATGTCCTATTATTTTGGGAAGACCCTTTCTTTGAACTGTAGGTGCTATCATTGATATGAGGGAAGGCAGTATCAAGTATCAATTCCTACTAAAGAAAGGTATGGAACACTTCCCTAGGAAAAGAAAGAAATTACTTTTGGACTCTATTCTTAGAGCAAATTATGATCTTGATGCTTCATCACTTGATATTACTTGATTCGCAATTTTCTGTGCCTAGCTCAAAGGCGTTAAAGAAAAGCACTCTTGGGAGATAACCTAATGTTTTCTTTTCAGTACTTTTTCTTTTATTTGAGTCTTGGAAGTCATTACTACTGTAATTACTGCTCCTTATCTTGTTTATTTCGTTTTTGTGCCAAGAGAAGCCTCTAATTTGAGTGAGGTAAAGATTTGGGGATGTTGCTATCCTGAAACTGTTTTCGGTGCTGCACCGTAAAAATTCGTATAAATTCTATGTATATATTTTGGACCTACGATTTCTTGTGAATATACCCCAGGTTATATCCAAACTTTTATTAGTTGAACACTTTTTGATTTGAGCAACAGAAAACCCCTCAAAAATTCGACCTTTGTCAGCTCTTCAGTTTTGACAGATTTCTGCCAATATTTGTGTTTGCCACTTTATCGCCTTCTTTTGAGTTCTTTTGATCACGGAACTTTTAGAGAAGTTGCTACAGTAGTATTTGCTATATATGTGGTGGTTTTGAGTTGAAACCTAAAGCAAAAAGAGGATTGATTATATGTTATGCTTGCACTAATGTTGCTAATAGAATTGTGTTTAGTTTTGTATGAAGGAAGTTTTCAAGTGTAGGGATTGGAGAATGATGAGATGAGTTGAAGAATAGACAAAAGCTCAAGATTGGGGATGCCCGTCACCCCAAGAAATATCTAAGAAGTACAAGCGTCAAAGCTTTGGGATGCCCCCGAGGCACCCCTTCTTCATCGGCAAAAATCAGGTCACCTTTCAAGACGCTATATTTTTATTGCTTCATGCACTATGCGTTTTTCTTGGAGCGTCAGTTGCTTTAGTTTTCTTAGTTAGTTTAGTTTGTTTTTTTGCTGCAATAAATGGTTGGACCCCAACAAATTTTCTTTGGGGAAGTTTCCTTGCTTTTCATTTGCCAAGAACACTCCGTTTTCATTCTTTCAAATTTCACCGGGTGTTCTTCTTTTTCTGCTACTGCTTTTGGTTTTCGTTTTCGCCTTGATTTGTGTTCAGACCTTGTCATATCTTTTCATCAAGGTGCATTTTTGCCTCTGATCTTTATTGGTTTTCATCAAAAGAGGTATTTATAACTTTTTTAAATGGTGTTGGAAAAGAGAAAAAGCTTTGTGCAAAAAAGTGGTACAAGAAGGAGCTTGTGTGGACTGCGGCTTAGGCTTTTTCATGTCATGCTTCATGTCTTTTTGATAGTATGCTTAGTGGGTTTTTTGTAGCATGACTTGTCTCAAATAACTGAGATTGCTTAATGAACCTTTAAAAAAATCATGCGTTGTTTTTATTGTATGGAAGCATTATTTTGGTTTTCTCCTTGATTCTTTATTTGGGTTCACTTGGCGCATGCTCACACATGTTAGACTCTTACAAAGTCACCAATAGCCTCTATGATCATTTAGTTTTTGACTTTTGATGCCATCTTATGCTTCTTTTAATGTCGCTTTGTCGCTCTGCATGATTATGGCATTATTGCTCTCTTAGTTGGTCGCTCCCAGTCTTTTGCTAGCCCTCATTTTGTACTGAGTATGAGCTCTACTCGTGCATCCAACTCCAAAAAACCAAGTTTGCCATTGTGTCCACTATAAACTCCTATGCATGGTATTTGTAAGCCATTCCAAAGTAAATTTTTATGTGCTACCTTTCAAAAACTTTCAACTACTTCTCGTTTTGTGCCACTGTTTTTAGCTCATGGGGACGTAGTGGTTGGATTTGCTATCTTCCATATTGCTTATTCCAAAAAAAAAGGCACTCCTCCATGGAAAGTGAATGTTGGTGGGCACCTGATGGAATCGGTTAGCCATGGTTTGTGAAAGGAAAAAAAGGTGGGGAGGAGTGCCAAGCTTTATAAAAGAGCACAAAAGTGCCAATCTCTCTCTCAAAAACTTGCTTCATTTTTGTATGGAAGATAGTAAGAACCCCATTGCCAATTGTTGACAAAGACAACCACCTCTCAAAACCAATTTTTATCTCTCTGTTTTATAAATGAAAAGCTCTAGCACATGTTTAATCACTGCTTCCCTCCGCGAAGGGCCTTTCTTTTACTTTTATGTTGAGTCACCACCTTCTATCTTTATGCACCAATAAGAGAGCATAGTTGTCATTCTTAGTGTGATATGCATTGTCCCAAAGTTCATTGATTGATTCATATTGTTGGTTTCACTTGTTCTCAAATTACTTGTATCTAGTTGCCCTCTTAAACTTGAAGGTGTCCTATGCATTTATATTTTGCTCTCTTTGAAGGACAAGATGAAAACCATTTGTATGTTTTTCCTTATGATTTGAACGCACGTTTGACTTTCATTGTTTCATTTTCATGATCTTTTGTTTGTGTTCATTTGCATGTTTACATCATGGTTGCTAAGTTCTTATTGTCAAGATTATATCTTCATGCCCATGTTTTAAGTTCTTATGATCCCAGCTCACAAATGCTTACATATATGATCAAGATTGTGTAGGTGCATGTCACCTCAAAAATTATTCTTTTGTTATCACTTACCTACTCGAGGATGAGCAGGAGTTAAGCTTGGGGATGCTTGATACGTCTCCAACGTATCTATAATTTTTGATGCTCCATGCTTATTTTTACACCATTTGCCTATTGTTTTGTTACACTTTGTGGCACTTTTATGCATTTTCCGGAACTAACCTATTAACGAGTTGCCATAGTGCTAGTTCCCTATTTTCTGCTGTTTTTGTATTTCAGAAGTGATACACAGGAAATATTCTCGGAATTGGACGAAACAAGTTCCTGAAGTCTTATTTTACCCGGAAGCTTCTAGAGATCCGAAGAAGAGTAGGAGGTGGGCCACCAGGGGCCCACACGCCAGGGCGGCGCGGCCAGGCCCCTGGCCGCGCGAGCCTGGCGTGAGGCCGCCTGGTCCCTCCTCTGACATCGCCCCTTCGCCTATAAAGACCCCCCGATGGAAAAAACCTAAGTACCCGATCAATTTTCCAGAACACATCACGATCCGCCGCCGCCATCAACCCAAAGATCGGGAGGGTCCAGAAGCTCTCTTCCCGGCACCCTGCCGGAGAGGGGAATCACCACCGGAGGTCTTCTTCATCGCCATGCTTGCCTCCGGAATGACGAGTGAGTAGTCTACCTTGGACTATGGGTCCATAGTAGTAGCTAGATGGTTGTCTCCTCCACCATGTGCTTCATGTTTAGATCTCATGAGCTGCCCTACATGATTGAGATCACCGTTGTGTAATTCTACATGTTTGGTTTGTTGAGATCCGATGAATATTGGTGTTTATGATTAAGTTGCTGTACTGAAATATATCTTTTGTTATCTCTATGTTGTTTATGATCTTGCATGCTCTCCGTTGTTAGTAGCTATCTTGGCCGAGTAGTTGCCAGTGACTCCCAGAGGGGGTATTTATGCTCGATAGTGGGTTCATGCCTCTATTTAACCTGGGGGAGTGACAGAAACCTCTAAGGTTGTAGATGTGCTGTTGCTACTAGGGAGAAAACAACATTCATATGCTCAAGGGCATATGCTTTGTTTACATTACACACTTTGCTTAATGCAATTATCTGTTGTTCGCAACTTAATACTTGTGGAGTTCTCGGATTGATTCACCACAAGTGGACTATTAGTCATAGATGCAGTTGGATGGCGGTCTATGTATTTTGTTGTAATGCCCAGAGTAAACCTCATAGTGATCTTCTTGACATATCACATTTATCTTTATTCTATCAATTGCCCAACTGTAATTTGTTTACCCAACATGTGTTATTTATCTTATGGAGAGACACCACTAGTGAACTGTGGACCCCGGTCCTATTTTCATCATATTGCTATCACCTGTTTACTTTACTCGCACTGTTTACTTTACTCGCACTATTTACTTTACTCGCATACTCTATTGTTTTCCACTCGATATGCTCATAACCTTTGTTTCAAGCAAACCGGTGAGATTGACAACCTCATCGCAAGTTGGGAACGAAGTACTTAGTTGTGTTGTGTGCAGGTTCCGCGTTGCAGCTAGCAAGCAAAGCTTGGACGAGGCGCCATATATAAATTGTCTGAAGCTGTCGCAAGCCAGCAAGCATCACCTTCAGTCGTTTGTCTCTCCTCTCCAAGAACGATAAACCTCAGTTTCTTATCTGAGGGAAAACTAGCTGCTATACTCATCACACCTTCCTCTTGGGGTTCCCAACGGGCTGGTCATTCACCACGCATCAGGAGAACTCGAGTGATTTTCATGTGCTCATCTCAAAAAACCTTTTCAAAGAAATTAAAAATGTGTTGATATAGGATAAAATTTGTTTTATGCAAATTAGCCAAAGATCCACCAGCTATATATCATGTAGTATAGTACTTTCACAACAGCTACCATATATGTGTCATTTGCCACTACGTTGTTGTACTGACCCCTTTGGGGCTACATATTCAAACGTGTAGGTTGTTCATATGAGGAGTAATTGGAGGAGTCTCGAGCCTGCATACCAATATGACTGCCTGTGGCACATTGCTGAAGATGGAGGCTCATTGCAATTTACTTTCCGTTGTGCTTTATTTGGGTTAAACTCTGGTATTCAAGCTAGTCCAAGTGGCTAAGCTATTTTTGTAAGGTTTGAAGACTATTGTATCTGGATTTGCGAGTAATAAATGACACTATCTGCAATGATTACTATATTTTGTACTATGGTGCTATGAGTGATCCAGGGAATAGCAGTTTCACAGTAGTTCTACCTTTGGTAAAAGATAGGACGCTACAAAATGGTATCAGAGCATAATATTGCCTATAGGATCGAGACCCTAGGTTTGGATTAGAAATAGGAAGACCCTAGGATAAAATTCTCTACCTCATCTTGCTTCTATTTAAATTTTAAAGGAATGTTTGCATTTTGAAACTTCTTGTATTTTCTCTTCTACTTTATTTGCAAATGATTACTTTAGATTGACCCAACTCTGGAAGCCATCAAGAAATGGAGCAATGAAGATAGTTATAGAATAGACCACCATTACTTCTAGCTTATAGAATCAACGATAACCTAATGATCATACCAAATTGGTGTATGACCATATTATATTGTTAGCGTGTTTTCCAAAACCTATCAAAAGGATCTCCAGTGACTGTTTTATTTTAGCTTGTTTGCTGCTTGGAATGTTGTATTGTGCATGGGTAGGAAGATTTTTTCCCCTTTAGTTCTATCTATCTGTTACTTACCTATGCTAAAACCACCTCAGATGCCGCCTCATCGTGAAAACAACAACGACAACAATGGCAACAACAACAACGATGTCATTCAACAGCTAGCCGCAACCCAAGCTTAGCTCATGCAGATGATGACCCAATTCATCCAAGCAAGTGGCAACAACATGAACAACAACAACAACAATCCACCGCCACCACCCCCACCCCAGGTTGACAGATTGGCACATTTCCTGAGGCTTAGGCCCAATAAGTTTTCATCTGCCACAGACCCAATAGTGGCCGACAACTAGCTGTGTTCAGTTAGCAAGGACTTGGTTACCTATGAGTGTATAGATGCTGAAAAGATTAGATTCACTGCCCACCTACTTGAGGGACCAGCATCGATGTGGTGGGATACCTACCAAGTCACCAATCCAATTGAAGGTCTGGACTGGGACACTTTCAGGGAAGGCTTTTGTAATGCTCATATCTCCACGGGCATTATGAATTTGAAGAAGGACGAATTCCACACTCTGAAGCAGGGTGGCCGGACACTGAAGGAGTACATGGATGACTTCTGCTCTCTATCCAGGTATGCACCAGAAGACATCAACACTGATGCCAAGAGGAAGGATAAGTTTCTCCGGGGACTCAAAGGGGAACTAAAGATACCTTTGTCAGTGGCATATGCTCCAAGCTACCAAGCTCTGCTAGACCCAGCTGTCACTCTGGACAACAACATAAGGAAGGAGGAAAACCGTAAGAGGAAGTTTAGCAACGGCAAGACTCACACTGAACACTCCCACAAGAGACACCACTCCTCTGGAGGAAATGGAAATGGTAACAACTCCAATGGCCATGGGCACAATGGTGGAAACCAGGGAAACCACTCCAATGGTCACCACAATGGAGGAAATGACCATCAGAATGGAGACAATGGTCACCACAATGGAGGCAATGGTCACCACAATGGAGGCAATGGGAATCACAATGGAAACAATGAGCATCAGAATGGAGGAAATGGGCAATACCCTCAGAAGTCGGGAACCAATAGGGATCTCTCTCATATCACTTGTTTCAAGTGCAGGAAGACTGGACACTTTGCAAATGATTGCCCTGAGAATAAGCCAGATGAAAATGCCAAGCCCAATCCATTCAAGAAGGGACATGTGAACCACATCAATGTTGAAGAACTGATGGGTATGTTTCCACTTAACTCCTTTACATCATTGGATTCTATATGATAATGGAGCAACACATTTATTCATATCAAGAGCATTGTGAGCACACATGTATTTTCCCACTGAGGTACTAGAAAAAGCAGTTACACCCACCACCCCAGCAGAAGAGGATTATATACAAAATTCTGTTTGGAAATTAAAATTATTAGGCTAAATAATCTTAAGGGGGTTAGCCTAGAAGTTATGGACATGGTAGGGAAGTGTTTTATTTTACCAGAAGAAACCATCAAGTTCTGTAGAGCACAGTGGAGTCACCACACAGAGGAAGATACTTGAAAGGATGGAGAAACCCTTCGAGAAACAATACCCATACCTATTTTTGCTAGCCTTTTCGAAGCTCGAGGGCGAGCTTCATCTTAAGGGGGTTAGTCTGTAACATCCCAGGATTTTCAAAAAATTTAAAACCAGCATGCATACATTCATAATTGCATTTTGAAACAAAACTTGGTTTTAAAATTTTCCATTAAGAGGTTTTTATTTTAAAAGTAGTCAAATAGTGTATGTGAGCCAATTTGATTTCTTCAAAAATCTTTTCTTTTTACTTTTCCACTTTTCTGAGTTTTATTTAGTCCAAAACAACCCTGGCCCATTTTACAAATTTTGCAGATTTGAAATCATTCAAATCAAAGAAAATTAGAAATTCAAAGTTTTCAATTAGAAAAGAAAAAGAAAAAGAAAAATAGAAAAGAAGAAAAAGGCCGTGGGGCGACCAAGCAGCCCAAGCCTGGAAGTCGGCCCAGGCCTGTTTATCGCCGCGCCCTGAACCGGTATGCCCTGGCCGCGCCCCGACGCTGATAGGTGGGGCCCACCTATCAGGTCATCATCAACCTCGGGCTGGAGTCCTCCTCCAGCACGCGTTCGTCCTGGACCCTCCGATGCGCCGCCCGCCCCTTTAACCCTAACCCCTTCTCCACTCCAAGGCGCCTATAAAACCCCCGGCCTTCCCTCCTCTCTGTCGCTCTTTTCCCCTCTCTGAAACACCCTAAGACCGCCGCAATTCGGGCTCGCAACTCCGCAGCGCTCGCCGCCTCCAGCCGGTCTTCTGCAAGCACTCGAAGCAAATTGGATGACGCCACCGCCACCATCGTGCTCGCCGTTGCCGTGCGCACCTTGTCATCATCTCCGTTTGCTCCGGGAACCGCTGCATCACCGCTGACGTCCACCACCCGAGCCGGATCTCGCCGGAACCCTAGCCCTGCGCCGATGAGCCACCCCGATCTCGTTTCGACCATCCGATCTAGATCCGACGCTCACGATTAGATCATAATTCGAACCGGTAAGTTTAGATCTGGACCGCTCAGATCTATTTAGATCTGACGGCCCAGGAGCCTGATCCGCCCGAAGTGGTACGGGCGAATTAGATCGCGCCACGTGTCATGCCCTGGCTGGCCGATTTTTGGAATTGATTTAAATAGATTTTAAACACCTGAATCTTGCAGAAATTATAGAAAAAGATCTACAACTCGGTTTTTGATGAATAATATACCGTTGGAAACCTTAGGACATGTAGAATTTATCTGTACTGTCAGTTTTCCAAGTTTTCAAATAAGATCTGAATCTAAATTCAGATTAAATTAAACTCTAATTTGTTATTATTTATTTTATAACTTCTATTCTATTAGCTCAAAGTTTGTATTTTTGTAGTCAATGGATTCCTTGTAACTTGTAGATTGTTTTAGAATCAAACTTTCACACTTTTGAAACATGCATGAACTTGGTGTAGTTAATTGCTTCAAATTCACTATTTTTGCAATAATTAAATAACTAAAGGTGCTTTTTGTTTAATTCATTTTGCATTGGTTTTGTTTTACTAAAACCTATCATCTGAGGACCTTAATTGCAATATTTTCACACAACATAAGTTGTATGAAATTAATATGTGTGTTTCATGCATGCATACATGTCTATGATTGTCATATTGGAAGTGTGATTGCTGTGAGTGTGTTGGTTGTTTCCAAGGCAAGTGATACACATTCTTCTACCTATTTTTACTACTGCATTAGTGTTTTCTAGTAGTATGCATGATAAGTCGTTTTTCAAAGAAGTTTATGCAATGCTAGATCCTAGTAGTATGTAGCCAACACTTGAACCCCAACCTTTGCTAGGATTGCTACTGTTGTTTTGAAAGTGTTGCCTGCTGCTTAATTAAAAGTAACAACTTCAATGAATCACTTGGGTAGAATGGTAGTTGGGTTAGTGGCTACTCAGGGCTGCATGCCAAGGGGAAGGACCTAGAGTATGTGGTGTCTGGTTTAGTTAGTGGCTACTCAGGGCTGCATGCCTAGGGGAAGAACCTAGAGTATGTGGTATCTTGAGAGTGCACTTATGGTTGTACAAAAGAATCTCATCACCTTTTCTAATTAATTAAAATTTGATTGGTCATTCGAGGGATGGACTCGGGTGCCCAAGTAGTTCAAGATAGACTTAATCATATAGGGTCATTTCGAGGGATGGACTTGAGTGATTTTCATGTGCTCATCTCAAAAAACCTTTTCAAAGAAATTAAAAATGTGTTGATATAGGATAAAATTTGTTTTATGCAAATTAGCCAAAGATCCACCAGCTATATATCATGTAGTATAGTACTTTCACAACAGCCACCATATATGTGTTATTTGCTAGTACGTTGTTGTACTGACCCCTTTGGGGTACATATCCAAACGTGTAGGTTGTTCATAAGAGGAGTAATTGGAGGAGTCTCGAGCCTGCATACCAACATGACTGCATGTGGCATATTGCTGAAGATGGAGGCTCATTGCAATTTACTTTCCGTTGTGCTTTATTTGTGTTAAACTCTGGTATTCAAGCTAGTCCAAGTGGCTAAGCTATTTTTGTAAGGTTTAAAGACTATTGTATCTGGATTTGCGAGTAATAACACTACTAGAAAAAAGCTTACCCGTAGCGCACCTAATATGGCTACCCGTAGCGCATATGCCGTGCGCTGCGGGTAGCACGCCACTAGTAAAAAAATACCCGTAGCGCATGTGTGGTGCGCTACGGGTAATAGGCTTACCCGTAGCGCATGTGTCTGGTGCGCTACGGGTATGCATATTACCCGTAGCGCACCTTACACACATGCGCTACGGGTAATATGCATACCCGTAGCGCACCTTATACACATGCGCTACGGGTAAGCCTATTACCCGTAGCGCACCTTACACACATGCACTACGGGTAATATGCATACCCGTAGCGCACCATATACACATGCGCTACGGGTATGCATATTACCCGTAGCGCATTAGACACATGCGCTACGGGTATATATTTTTTGATTTTCGAAAATACTCTATTTCTGCTGCCAAATTACAGTTTTTATACATAATATAGTACAGTATAGAGAATATAACAGGTATACAGAATAATGCAATATAAATAGCATAAAACATGCATGGCATATGAATCACATTGTTTCGAAATAAAACAAACACATTCGTAGTCTAAGACACCAATACCGACCAAGTATACAAGTTCATCATCACATCTTACATGAATGAGATAGTCTCCTACACTACAATGAAGTACACTACAACCGCAATCACCGCGGTGAGCAAGACGGCGGTGGTGACGCTGAAGATCGTCCTCCTCTCCTCTCGCAGGTGGTTCCTCCACCTAGCTTCCGCCTCCGCCATGGTGTTGTACCCTTTGTAGCTATTGCCCTTGAACATGTTGACTTGCTTCAAGCAATCTTCCCAGTGGACGTAAACTCCAGGAACCCTACCCCTGTACACCACGTACGGCATCTCTACCTTTAAGACACAAATAAGGTTAGAGAACGGAAAGCAATAGTTCATCATATAATTAAATGATACAATTAACATCACATGACATAATTAACATCAGTACGATCGATGAAGTACATCACAAATAAGTTCATTACATGACATGACAAATAGCAACGAGCCAACGATCA
Organism: Dactylis glomerata; assembly: GCA_007115705.1. Lineage (NCBI taxonomy): Eukaryota > Viridiplantae > Streptophyta > Magnoliopsida > Poales > Poaceae > Dactylis > Dactylis glomerata. The sequence goes on from QXEO01000222.1 coordinate 3,930,279, forward strand.
CAACTAAGTTCAACGATTATCTACCAAACTTGCCGTGCTAGGCAAGTTAGGATGTACTTAATAAGTTTACAACTAGTGAATCAAACTTTCGGCTTGCCAACATCAGGAACAAAGCGGAAGCCGCCTCCCACGATCAAGAACGGCCTGTTGTCGTCCTGAAGAAGCAGTCTCTTATCTATTTCAGCATTTGACGGCTTCATAGCGGCAGTGTAGAACAAACCCCCTTTTCTGATGACATCTTGAAAGATGATCGTCGCAAACTGCTCCTGGATGCGATAGAACTCTGCTCTTAGTTGATTATCTTGGATCATCGCCAAGTGTTCAGCCCAGGATTTAAGTGAATTTGGCAGCGTCAAGTTATGGTGGTCGCGTACGTACGCCCGCATCTGATATAAGGCGTAGTAAGCCTCCTTCTGGCTGCCCTCAGGCTGCTTGACACAGGGGAACGCCGTTATGTGGCCGAACGTGTACATGCCTTGCTTGAGCGGCCGTTTAGTCTTCAATAAGCCTCCCAGACGGGCGTACTTGGTAAGAGCTTCATCCAAAACTGCCTTGATAGTCGTGTAGTTTTTCTTTCTTGCACTGCCCGAGTCCAAATACACGCATTGCGCACTTCTCACCGAGATGTTGATGAGCGTGCAGTATTCGTCGCTGCGCAAAACAATTCAAACAGAATGTTGGCAAAGAACGAGATGAAAATCTAAGAAAACATTACGGCGGCGAGCCAATGATCACTTACTCGGGAAAGTAGGCCATGAGCAAGTCCTTGCCAATATTTTTCCGGAATACGACGCTGAGATACTCAGACGCGACTTTCTGGCCCTCCCATTTTGACAACTGGCTCTCACGCATGTAGTAGGGATCCACTATCGCGATGCCCGGGGTCTTGTCTCTAATGACCTGCATCGCCATACTTAGGGAAAATAGGCGGACGAGGGTTTGGTACAGCCGATTCTGGTGAAATATATCGAAGATATCGGCAAACCGAAGCAGCATAGTATCTGCGGGTGCATCCTCGACGAAGCCCCTGCCCGTTGGCACCTTGGCCATGTAAAGCGGGTATGATGAATCATTATCTCCAAGTTGGCGCGTCTCTAGGTAGAGAATAGCGTCATGCAGACTCCGCATATCCGCACTGCAAGCATGGAGCATTTGAGCATTCAGCATCGGCTGGCCCATAGTATGCACAATGTGGTTAAGACCCTTGGGTCTTGGTGGCCCGTCCTGAGCCCGGATTGGTGCTGGCTGGCTCATAGTATCCTTCTTGCTCTTCCTTTTCCTTTCCTTCTTCTTCATGGGAACTACAATCTGCTCACCGGCACACTTATGGAGCGTGTTGGGGGTGAAAATGTTTCCAGGCTGTGGAGGCTCCGTGCAGACAACATCTGGAGGCGTCTCCTGAGAATAGAACGACAAACGTTTGTTGATAGTAGGTTGTTTCTCTGAGGGACCTGGCGCCGGTTCTTCATTGTCATCACAATATGCAGTATTCATGAAGGCATCAATGTTGACTTCATCATCATCGTCATCGTTCGGATTCTGTGCCATCTGCATATCATGATTAGGATCGGCCGCCACATAGCTGCTTGGCCCGGGCATGACCGGCGGTGTTATCCATGGAGTTGTGCTCCCCACCCCCAGACGAATCTGATTCTCTGGCCATAGCATTGAATAGCCAAAGCACTGTCTGAGGACTTTTGGCTCTTCATCCTCTTCGTCTCTCATGGGCTGAAAGGGAGGCATCACTTCGTCACAGTTCCGCAGCGTCCGAGCCAATGAGACCCTCAACACGTTGGGTGGCATCGGCCTACCGTGGAACAACCTGTTTCCCGGTTGCATGATACTACCCGTGGCAACATCCTTCAACACGCCGTCGATGTAATGTAGGAGAGTGCAAGGAACGTCGGTGCCCACGGCCTGCAAAAAACGAGAAGTGTACGTAGGTTGAGCCACCGCCGCTTAGTTATCCAAGTGTAAATTACGTGAAACGATGCGAAAAGTGTGTTACCTTGACGGCGTCGAGCTCCGCTGCCGTCGAAGGAACGCCGACGTACATCGGCGTGCAGGAGACGGAGGGGGTGCTTCATTGCCCGGAACCTCCCGATGCATTAAGCCCCTTCACCACGGTGTTGGCGACCGGCACCACGATGTCGGTGACCGGAACCGCGATGTCGGCGATGTGGGGCGCCGCGGCAGTGTTAGCGGCCGGTGTCACCAATACATTCGGCGCCGCGGCGCTCGAGTTGCTGCCGATTATACTGGGTATCGGGGGCGGACCAACTCGACCTGCCGCATCCCAATTCACAAACGCTTCAAATAGGCGAGGCATCATGGCGGTCATCTTTTCTGTGAAAAGCGTGTCGACCTTATCGGCCACATGTTTATCAACAATCTCCGGAATTTGTGCCACTCTGTCCCTGAGTTCGTGAAGCTCGCGGGCTTCATCCTCACCGAGTGCATTCTTTCCCTTCTGTTGCCTGCCATACTTGTCCGACCATTTCATGGACAAGCCTTCACCGAGCACACGGCCAGCTGACGTCGGCGGTAGTGTTTTTTCACGTCCCTTCACCACGTTCACCGCCCTATTCAAAGCGGTGTTCCACCTAGCTGACCCAATCGTCGTCGAACCCTGGGATGAGGAGGTCTGAGATGCGGAAATCTTTTCTTCAGCTGCCAGAATCTCCTCGAACCGTATCACCTTCTCATCTGTGGTGAGTTGCTTGCTTATCGGGTCGTAATGGTACTTGGACCTAATTACTTTCCTGGCCTGCGGATCTGCGATTCGGTGCCAAGGGTTCTCGATGCCCTTCGCCTCCATCTCCGCATCCTCCTTCGCCCATATCTTGTCCTTCCCTCGGTAACCGCCGCCGCCGAGATTGTGGACACCTAAGTTCTTGGACTGTAATTCCTTCCCCCAGAGACTCTTTCTGTTGCTCTCTACATCGCTGGGGTCGCACTTGAGCCTCATCTATTCGTAGTCATTCTCCGTGAGCGTCGGGTTGCTCTTCTTGGCCTCCTCAAATGTTTTACCCTTAATGATCAATTTCTTCACCCGGACTTTCCAACTGGCCAGGGCGATGTTCATCTTCGAGATAGCGGCATTGTTCACTGGATTCCCACTAACCTTCAAGTTGACAAACTTGTCAGGGAACTTGTATCGGGCATGCAACTTCTGCAAGAGGAGTTTGCGGTAATGCGCATTGTCCTCACTCCTTAGGTTCACGGTGTGGAGCGGGACAGTGCTTTGGACGATGCACCCGAGTTGGTTTCCGTAACCGGCCACAAACTGCTCAGGTTCGAGAGGATGCCCACTTGTCGACACACGCGTGATTCCTTGGCGGTCGACCACCAGCTGGTTCGAGCGCCGATCCTTCCGATCCTTCCCATCTTTCCGTGGCCTCTTCGTCCGTTGGGTACCATCTACACCGCAAGATGTGGTGGTAGTGGTGTCGTCGGCGCCCTCCATATCCTCTCCTTCTACATACATATCATCTTGATATATGTCCTCCATCTCCTCTTCTTCTACCTCCCTCTCCTCTTCGTCTACCTCCATCTCCTCTTCTTCTTGCCCCATCGCCAGTTGTTCTTCCAACTCTTGGGAAAGTTCCCAGAATTGCTTGCCAGATCCACCGACATCATCGTTGTCGGCCATTTTCGCACTAAATGAAGAAAATGCGTCGAGTTAGTAGAAATACAAAAATTCACGGAAAATTTTGGCATGACCTATGCTGTTTTTTTCACATAGGGAGTGCCCATTTTGCTGAAACGGAAGTAAATCGACATTTCATTGCTAAATGGGCACTCATTTGAATCCCCTGCACAAAAATTCATAGGAAGCAACAGCAAGCAGCAGCAGCAGCAAGCAGCAGCAGCAGCAAGCAGCAGCAAGCAGCAGCAGCAGCAAGCAGCAGCAAGCAGCAGCAGCAAGCAGCAGCAGAAAGCAGCAGCAGCAGCAAGCAGCAGCAGCAGCTAGCAGTAGCAGTATAACAGTATAAGGTCCCAGATTTCATATGCAAAAAACTGTTGGGGGTATAACAGTATAACAGTAGCAGTAGCAGTATAACAGTATAACAGTATAAGCAGCAGCAGAGCACAAAAGTATAAGCAGCAGCAGCAGCAGTCCCAGATTTACGATTGCTCGAGCTTGAGAACTGTTGCTCGAATGCCACACGTTACGTCTTGAAGAAGACTCAAAAGTAATGGTGTTGCAAGAGCCTACAGAGCACAAAGGACACTATGCTGAACTACCGCAAATACACTTAACTACTCTGCTTAGTAATTAGATGTCAGTAAAGCTGCATTCTAAAATTATTAGTACTTGATAAATGATTATTCCTCAGAGCGAAACAAAAACCTGCATGCAAACCATTTATTAATGCGGCATTTTAATCCTATTGAGAACTTAATTCATCCTTTTGGAGCTTGAAATACTTGGCACATTGGCACCCTGCCAAGGAAGGGTTCTATAATAAAATTGAATTTCATGCTATGATGCACCCATGTTCATATGTATTTAACTCACTTTCATGTTGCAGAGGAGGCTGTGGTCACTATGTTGAGCCTAGCCCACGAATGGTTTCACTAGAATCACGATGGCAAAGAGGATGTAGAGTATTCCACCATCAGTAAACAAAGTACTAGCCCTGATGCACAATGCTTTTCCTTGGCAACGTAGCCCAGTTTATCATGCACAATGCTATTAACATACTATATTCATTTAGGTGTGTATACTCTCCTATAAGTAACACGCTTGTTACAGAGGTCTGAATTCCTGAAGGATCAAAAGGTTTCCAATGCTGCTACAGAAAGAAACAAGGATCAATACTATATACAATGTTGAAAGAATAAGAGGCATGGTCTGATTCCTGCCTGCCTTCTCCCTGATTGATTAAAAGTATATGACTATTTTCAATTCTCTCATAGCCTGAATGCGTGGTTAGACCCAATTTTCTATATCCTGCATTGAAACTTATGTATGGAACCATATGGAATACTTACTTTTGTACATTTCATTTGACAAGGGAAGCTATTATCTTCCAAACTGAGCATACTCTTAAACTTTATTTGATTTGAGAATTATTCGTTGGTAGCTGTATTGTGGACATAATTCTGTAGATGGGTAGTGTTGGAATTATGCCCTAGAGGCAATAATAAAGATGTTATTATTATAATTCTTGTTCATGATAATGTTTATATTCCATGCTAGAATTGTATTAAGCGGAAACTTTAATACTTGTGTGGTTTATGAACAAACACCGTGTCCCTAGTACGCCTCTATGGACTAGCTCATTGATTAATGATGGTTAAGGTTTCCTAACCATAGACATAAGTTGTCAATTAATAATGAGATCATATCATTAGGAGAATGATGTGATGGACAGACCCAAATAGAGCAGAGCAATTAGATCGTGTCATCGTGTTCATCTTTGCGAAGCTTTTCTTATGTCATGTATTGTATTCCTTAGACCATGAGATAATACAACTCCCTAGTATCGAAGAAAGCTTTGAGGTCATCAAACGTCATTCTATGTGAGGGTGATAATAAAGGTGTCTCTCAGGTGATCGGAAAGTACTTGTTGGGTTGTATGTATCTAGATGGAATTTGTCCCTCCCGAGTCGGAGAGATATACTTCGGGCCCACTCGGTAATCGATATCAACACCGCTTGCAAGCACGTGGTTAAGGAGTTAATCACAAAGTGATATCGGATTACGGAACGAGTAAAGTACTTGCTGTGAACGAGATTGAACTAGGTATGGCGATACCGACGATCAAATCTCGGGCGAGTAAAATATCGTGTGACGAAGGGAATACATATACGGGATTAATTGAATTCTGACATTGTGGTTCATCTGATATGATCATCGATGAATATGTGGGAGTCAATATGGGTTTCCAGATCCCGCTGTTGATTATTGATAGAAGATCATGTCTACATATTCTCGAACCCGTAGGGTCACACACTTAACGTGCATCGACGCTAGGATAGAATGGATAAATGGTTTATGAGTTTTAGTTCGGAGTCTCGGATGAGATCCAGGACATCACGAGAGGTTCCAGAATGGTCCGGAGAATAAGATTCATATAAAGGAAAGCAGTTTTTGGATTCCGGAAAAGTTTTCGGAGTTTATCGGTATTGTACCGGAAGGTTCTAGAAGGTTTCGGAGTGGGACCAACGTGGGCCCACTTGACGGAGGCCTGCGTGGGCCTAAGGGGAAGTGCCCTGGCTGCCTTGGGCCAGGCGCACAAGGCCCCTAAGGCCCAGCCGGCCCAAGGGGAAACCCTAAGGGAGTCTTCAAAAAAGGAAGGGGGGGAAAACTTGCCCCCCACTCTTCCTACTCCAAGTCGGCTGGGGAGAGGCCAAGCTGGCCGGCCAGCCCCCCATATAAGGGGGGGCAAGGGCGCAGCCCACCACCACCTCTGAACCAAACCCTAGCCGCCAACTGCTGCCCTTCCTCTCTCTCTCTCGCGACTGCGCGTAGGCGAAGCCCTGCCGCAGAAACTCTCCACCATAAAGCACCACGCCGTCATGCTGCTGATCCAATCTATCTCTCCACCATACTTGCTGGACCAAGGAAGGAGGAGACGTCGCTGCACCGTACGTGTGCAACTCTCAGAGGCGCCGCCACTTGCGGCGCAGGATCGGATCGGATCGCGAGGAGGAGACGGCTTGTACGACTACGTCACCCACGTTCTCTTGAACGTTTCCGCTGTGCGATATCTTCAAGGGTATGAAGATCTCATCTACCTCTCTCGTTGATTACATCTCCTAGATTAGATCTTGGCTTTCTTGTTCGCATCCGTAGGAAATTTTTTTGATTTACTATGCTGCGAAACCCTTCAGTGGTATCAGAGCCAGGTTTATGCGTAGATGTGTTTCACGAGTAGAACGCAACATGCTTGTTGCGGGCGTTGATGTTTTCTATTGCAAACCTCTTGTTGTGTATTTCTTATGGCGCGGTATAGTGAGATCGAAGCGGTCTAGGCCAACTTTACGCGACCGCGTTCGCGAGACCGGCTCCGCACTTGACGTGTGGCTTGTTCCACACATGCGGCTGGTGGATGTCAGTTTCTCTCACTATAGTAGTCATGGGACTTACATCGGATGTTAGCAACCATAATATCACCGTTGTGGCTTTTCGTAGGTAAGAATCGTTCTTAGCTTGCTACTCCCATAAGCCACGTAAAACATGCAACAACAAAGTAGAGGCGTCTAACTTGTTTTTGCAGGGAGTGTTTTGTGATATGGTATGGCCCAAGACGTGATGTGTATGAATTGAGATGTATGCAATGATCATGTTTTGTAATCTTTCACGACTTGCATGTCGATGAGTTCACAACCGGCGGGAGCCATATGGTTGTCTTTATAATTGTGTATGACCTGCGTGTCAACTTCTTATACGCCATGTAATAGCTTTACTTCATCGCTAAGTAGTTAGCAATAGTTGTAGTTGCTATTCGTGGTGGAGGCAATCATGGTGGAGTGATGGAGATCATGCCGGTGCGCACAAGATGGAGATCATGGCGCGGAGATTGGCTATACCATGTCACATAAAATTATATGCATGTGATGTTTATCCTTTTATGTATCTTATTATGCTTAGATCGCGACGGTAGCATTATAAGATGATTCCTCACTTAAAGATCAAGATAAAATTGTGTTCTCCCCTTGTATGCGCCGTTGCGAAAGTTCGTCGTTTTCAAGCACCTCGTGATGATCGGGTGCTATAAACTCTACGTTCACATACAACGGGTGCAAGCCAGTTTTGCACACGCGGAGATACTTGGGTTTAACTTGACGAGCCTAGCATGTACAGACATGGCCTCGGAACACACGAACCGAAAGGTTAAACATGAGTCATATGAATGATATGATCGACACTTAGTTGTCCACCATTGAAACCACATCTCTTCTCGTGAAGATCGGATTAGGTGTGGTGAATTTGGATCGTGTTCACTAAACAACTTGAGGGATGTTGAATTTAGTGGGAGTTCATCTAGTAATTTGATTAAAGTTGAACTAGTTATCATGAACTTAGTCTAAATTGTACTTGCTATGTTGTAGATCAAATGGCTAAGTCCAACTTCAACTTCAACGTTTTTGCTGAGAAAGAAAAGCCTAAGAACAATGGGTCTAACTTCACCAACTGGTTCCGCAATCTGAGAATCATTCTCGCTGGCGGACAAAAGGCCTATGTACTTGACAAAGCGTTAGGTGTCACCCCTGCTGCGACTGCGACAACTGAAGAACTAGCTGACTTCAATGCTCGTAGAGATGATTGTGATGCGATTATGAGTACCATGTTGTTTTCTATGGAGCCGGAACTTCAAAATCGTTTTGAGAAGTACCGCGGGCCTTATGAGATACTTGAGGAACTGAAAACCATGTTTCAGACTCAAGCCCGTTCTGAGAGATATGAGATCTCTGAGAAGTTCTTTAACTGCAAGATGGAGGAAGGGAGTTCCGTTAGTGAGCACGCCATTAAGATGTCGGGCTACACTCAACGCCTTGAGCAACTGGACTGCAAGATTCCAGAGGAGCTCAAGATTGACAGAGTTCTGCAATCACTCCCTCCTAGCTACAAAGGTTTTGTAGTTACTCACAATCAAATTGGTTCCACTGATACGATCACTGAGCTCTTCGCTAAGCTGAAAGCTGCGGAGGTGGATATCAAGAAAGATAATCATGTGTTGATGGTCAACAAGACCACTAGCTTTAAGAAAGCTAAGGGAGCAAAGGGATCCTTCAAGAAAGGCAGCGGCAAGCGCGTTGCCCCTGTTGAGAAGAAGCTCAAGTCTGGACCTAAGCCGGACACTGAGTGCTTCTATTGCAAGGTCAAGGGTCACTGGAAGCGTAACTGTCCGAAGTACTTAGCGGACAAGAAGGCTGGCACCATCAAAGGTATATTTGATATACATGTTATTGATGTCTACCTTACTAGCGCTCGTTGTAGTGCCTGGGTATATGATACTGGTTCAGTTGCTAATATTTGTAACTCGAAACAGGAGCTACGGAATAGACGGCGGCTAGCAAGGGATGAGGTGACGATGCGCGTTGGCAATGGATCAAAAGTTGATGTGATGGCCGTCGGCACGCTCTCCTTAGTTTTACCTTCGGGATTAGTTTTAAACCTTAATAAATGTTATTATGTGCCTGCGTTGAGCATGAACATTATATCTGGATCGTGTTTATTGCAAGACGGTTATTCATTTAAATCTGAGAATAATGGTTGTTCTATTTATATGAATAACATCTTTTATGGTCATGCACCTGTTGTGAATGGTTTATTTCTTCTGAATCTCGAAAGTAATGAAACACACATCCATAACATTGAGGCTAAAAGATGCAAAGTAGATAGTGATAATCCAACTTATTTGTGGCACTGCCGTCTAGGTCATATTGGCGTAAAACGCATGAAGAAACTCCATTCTGATGGACTTTTGGAGTCTCTTGATTTTGAATCATTTGACACGTGCGAGCCATGCCTCATGGGCAAGATGATCAAAACCCCGTTCTCTGGAATAATGGAGCGAGCAACGGACTTATTGGAAATCATACATACCGATGTGTGCGGACCAATGAGTATTTCGACGCGCGGTGGATATCGCTATTTTCTCACTTTTACTGATGATTTGAGTAGATATGGATATATCTATTTAATGAAGCATAAATCTGAAACATTTGAAAAGTTCAAAGAATTTCAGAACGAAGTGGAAAACCATCGTAACAGGAAAATTAAATTTCTGCGATCCGATCGTGGAGGTGAATATTTGAGTTATGATTTTCTCATGCATCTTAAAGCAAGTGGAATCGTTTCGCAACTCACGCCACCCGGAACACCACAGTGCAATGGTGTGTCTGAACGCCGGAATCGAACTCTATTAGATATGGTGCGATCAATGATGTCTCTTACAGATTTGCCGTTATCATTTTGGGGTTATGCATTAGAAACTGCTGCATTCACTTTAAATAGGGCACCATCTAAATCCGTTGAGACGACACCGTATGAACTATGGTTTGGTGCTAAACCTAAGTTGTCGTTTCTTAAAGTTTGGGGATGCGAAGCTTACGTCAAGAAGTTGATGCCGGACAAGCTCGAACCCAAAGCGGAGAAATGCGTCTTCATAGGATACCCTAAGGAAACGATTGGGTATACCTTCTACCACAGATCCGAAGGCAAAGTGTTTGTTGCTAAGAACGGATCCTTTCTTGAGAAGGAGTTTCTCTCGAAAGAAGTGAGTGGGAGGAAGGTAGAGCTAGACGAGGTTATTGAACCTTCTCTCGAGTTGGAGAGTAGCGCAGCACCCGAAATTGTTCTGGCGCCGCCTGCACCAACAAGAGAGGAAGCTAATGATGAGGATCATGAAACTTCGAACAATGCTACTACTGAACTTCGCAGGTCGACAAGGTCGCGTGCCACTCCTGAATGGTGCGGCAACCCTGTCTTAACCGTCTTGTTGTTAGACAACAGTGAACCTGCGAACTATGAGGAAGCGATGATGAGCCCAGACTCTGAGAAATGGCTAGAGGCCATGAAATCCGAATTGGGATCCATGAGCGAAAACCAAGTGTGGACTTTGGTGGACCCTCCTAGCGACCGTAAGGCCGTTGAGTGTAAATGGATTTTCAAGAAGAAAACGGACGCGGATTGTAATATTACTGTCTATAAAGCTCGGCTTGTCGCGAAAGGTTTTCGGCAAGTTCAAGGTGTTGACTACGATGAGACTTTCTCTCCCGTAGCGATGTTTAAGTCCATTCGGATTTTATTAGCAATTGCTGCATTTCATGATTATGAAATATGGCAAATGGATGTCAAGACTGCGTTCCTCAATGGCAACATTGATGAAGAGTTGTATATGATGCAGCCCGAAGGTTTTGTCGATCCTAAGGATGCTAATAAGGTGTGCAAACTTCAGCGTTCCATTTATGGACTGAAGCAAGCATCTCGGAGTTGGAACCTTCGTCTTGATCAAGTGATCAAGAGTTGTTCCAAATTGCTACGAAGCTTGTATCTACAAGAAAGTGAGTGGGAGCTCGGTGACATTTCTAGTACTATATGTGGATGACATATTGATTATTAGAAATGACATCGACATGCTTAACGATGTGAAGAGTTATTTGAATAAGTGTTTTTCAATGAAAGACCTAGGAGAAGCTGCTTATATATTAGGCATCAAAATCTATAGAGATAGAGAAAGACGCCTAATAGCTTTAAGCCAAAGTACATACCTGGACAAAATTCTGAAGAGGTTCAGAATGGATAAAGCAAAGAAAGGTTCATTGCCCATGTTGTCAGGTAAGATATTGAGCAAGGCTCAGTGTCCAGCTACGGTAAAAGATAGAGATACTATGAGCAAAGTGCCATATGCCTCGGCCATAGGTTCTATCATGTATGTCATGCTATGTACTAGACCGGATGTGTCCAATGCTCTTAGTTTGACGAGCAGATACCAAAGTGATCCAGGAGTGGAACACTGGACAGCCGTAAAGAACATCCCAAAGTATTTAAATAGGACTAAAGAAATGTTCTTAGTCTATGGAGGTGATGAGGAGCTCGTCGTAAAAGGTTACATCGACGCTAGCTTCGACACCGACCCGGATGATTCTAAATCTCAGACAGGATACGTTTATATTTTGAATGGTGGAGCTGTGAGCTGGAGAAGCTGCAAGCAAAGCGTGATCGCGGGATCTACAACAGAAGCGGAATACATGGCTGCTTCGGAAGCATCAAGTGAAGGAGTTTGGATCAGAAACTTCATCACTGAGCTTGGTGTGGTTCCAAATGCCTTGGACCCATTGGAGATATTGTGTGACAACACTGGCGCCATAGCATTGGCTAAGGAACCAAGATATCATCCAAAGACCAAGCACATCAACCGCCGGTTCCATATAATTCGAGATTATATAGCAGATGGAGATCTGAAGATTAGCAAAGTACATACGGATCTGAATGTCGCAGACCCGTTGACTAAACCTCTTCCACGAGCAAAACATGATCAGCACCTTAATGCCATGGGTGTTAGATTGTTGCCAGATGTAAACTAGATTATTGACTCTAGTGCAAGTGGGAGACTGTTGGAATTATGCCCTAGAGGCAATAATAAAGATGTTATTATTATAATTCTTGTTCATGATAATGTTTATATTCCATGCTAGAATTGTATTAAGCGGAAACTTTAATACTTGTGTGGTTTATGAACAAACACCGTGTCCCTAGTACGCCTCTATGGACTAGCTCATTGATTAATGATGGTTAAGGTTTCCTAACCATAGACATGAGTTGTCAATTAATAATGAGATCATATCATTAGGAGAATGATGTGATGGACAGACCCAAATAGAGCAGAGCAATTAGATCGTGTCATCGTGTTCATCTTTGCGAAGCTTTTCTTATGTCATGTATTGTATTCCTTAGACCATGAGATAATACAACTCCCTAGTATCGGAAGAAAGCTTTGAGGTCATCAAACGTCATTCTATGTGAGGGTGATAATAAAGGTGTCTCTCAGGTGATCGGAAAGTACTTGTTGGGTTGTATGTATCTAGATGGAATTTGTCCCTCCCGAGTCGGAGAGATATACTTCGGGCCCACTCGGTAATCGATATCAACACCGCTTGCAAGCACGTGGTTAAGGAGTTAATCACAAAGTGATATCGGATTACGGAACGAGTAAAGTACTTGCTGTGAACGAGATTGAACTAGGTATGGCGATACCGACGATCAAATCTCGGGCGAGTAAAATATCGTGTGACGAAGGGAATACATATATGGGATTAATTGAATCCTGACATCGTGGTTCATCTGATATGATCATCGATGAATATGTGGGAGTCAATATGGGTTTCCAGATCCCGCTGTTGATTATTGATAGAAGATCATGTCTACATATTCTCGAACCCGTAGGGTCACACACTTAACGTGCATCGACGCTAGGATAGAATGGATAAATGGTTTATGAGTTTTAGTTCGGAGTCTCGGATGAGATCCAGGACATCACGAGAGGTTCCGGAATGGTCCGGAGAATAAGATTCATATAAAGGAAAGCAGTTTTTGGATTCCGGAAAAGTTTTCGGAGTTTATCGGTATTGTACCGGAAGGTTCTAGAAGGTTCCGGAGTGGGACCAACGTGGGCCCACTTGACGGAGGCCTGCGTGGGCCTAAGGGGAAGTGCCCTGGCCGCCTTGGGCCAGGCGCACAAGGCCCCTAAGGCCCAGCCGGCCAGCCCAAGGGGAAACCCTAAGGGAGTCTTCAAAGAAGGAAGGGGGGGAAAACTTGCCCCCCACTCTTCCTACTCCAAGTCGGCTGGGGAGAGGCCAAGCTGGCCGGCCAGCCTCCCATATAAGGGGGGCAAGGGCGCAGCCCACCACCACCTCTGAACCAAACCCTAGCCGCCAACTGCTGCCCTTCCTCTCTCTCTCGCGACTGCGCGTAGGCGAAGCCCTGTCGCAGAAACTCTCCACCATAAAGCACCACGCCGTCGTGCTGCTGATCCAATCTATCTCTCCACCATACTTGCTGGACCAAGGAAGGAGGAGACGTCGCTGCACCGTACGTGTGCAACTCTCGGAGGCGCCGCCACTTACGGCGCAGGATCGGATCGGATCGCGAGGAGGAGACGGCTTGTACGACTACGTCACCCACGTTCTCTTGAACGTTTCTGCTGTGCGATATCTTCAAGGGTATGAAGATCTCATCTACCTCTCTCGTTGATTACATCTCCTAGATTAGATCTTGGCTTTCTTGTTCGCATCCGTAGGAAATTTTTTTGATTTACTATGCTGCGAAACCCTTCAGGTAGACTGTTAAAGAAGGTGTTAATGTTGCTTTATAAAGAGTTACAGGTGCACAATGTGATCTTTTAATGTTGCTCTAATGGATTCAATGTCAATTCCATGAGATTCGTCCATATCCTTTGTGCTTAAATTAATCGAGGTTGTAGCATGCAAGAGTTTGCTGATCGGCTCACAGCTCGCCCAACTGGATGCTACGTCATCCCAACAGGCCATTGAACCTCTTATGTCTGCCTGTCGCCATGGTGCGCCAAGGTGTGTATGCATCCTTGGGCCGATATACACAATTTCGAGCTATAATTTCGCCCTTGCATCTAATAGGCTATAATTTCGTGCTATACATACAATGTTTATCGCTGACATGGATCCAGGAGCGGATCAGAGTTGCATCGGCCAGGAGCGTACCTCAAAACCCAGCTGCGGAGGGCTGCGGGGGCGGGGCGGGGACGGCGGGGAGGCGATGTCCCGGCGAGGGCGAACGGTTACGGCGACGCGGGTGAGACCGGGCTGTGGGGTTGGGCGGCAGCCGGCGAGCCTCCGCCTCCTCTCTCCTTCCGCCTCCTCTCTCCTTCCGCCACCGGAGAAGCCGACCAGCTTGAGCCCCTCTCGCCTCCACCGCAGGGACCTTCTCCTCTCGATCTGTTTCTTCCCCTTTCTCGATCTGTTTCTTCCCTTTTCTCCTCTCGATGGGATATTGATCGATCCAGGACATGAAGAACTAGGCGTAGTGCAGGGGGGTGAGATGCGCTACGGGTAATATTACCCGTAGCGCAGGGGGTGGGATGCGCTACTCCTACTCGACTAGTTAGCTTAAAAGCCACCGAAACGGTATACTACACAACCATCTCTCTACCCTAGTGGCTTCGGCTAGCCAGTCTGTGCTAAACCCGGCATTCCAGGTTCGAGTCCTGGAAGCCACATTTTTTTACTTTTGTTTTTTAATTAACTTTTTAGCATTTTGTTACATTCTGATATATTATAATATATATTTTAAAGTAAATAAGCATAAATAATATTTTTGTATCAAGCTAAAATAATGTCTTTTTGTATGTCTCAAAAATACAAAAGTGATCGATACATATGATACAAAGTTTCACAATTTTTTTGCATTTCTTTGTCAACGTCGAATAATTAAGCCCTGAAACCCGATCACTCCTTCTCTAAAAATATGAGTTCCATTTCTAGTTTGGTCCGAAAATGTAAAAGTGATACATAATAATGTGCCCACACACAGGGTCAAGCTAGCTACCGTTTCACAATCTTTTTTCCCTTCTTTGTCAAGGTCACATAATTAAGCCCCGAAACCCCGAGACTTCTTCTCTTGAACAGTAGACCTTTAGGTAGGGTAGTCCGACTTCTTCTTGTGGTGTATGTTTCATCGGTGTCGCTTTCATCTTCCATCTTCGGGTCACCGTACATATCAAAGTCTTGCTCATTGGCGACCCCGTCCATTCCGATGATGTTCCTTTTGCCTCTCCTCACGACAACCCGGGTAGGCTTTGTCGGGTCGGTAATGAAGAAGCATTGGTCCACTTGGCTTGCCAATACCCATGGCTCATTTTTCGCGGTGACGTTTGCACCGACAGTCTTGGATTTGGCTTCGGGTATAACCATGGTGGTGAAATACTGGTCTTCTTTTACTACATTCTTGGCCCATCTGACACGAAACATCGGCACCTTCTCCCCAGCGTAGCTCAGCTCCCAGATCTCCTCGATCCTTCCGTAGTATCTCTGCTTGACGTCACCGGTGTAGGCTTCCATCGTTACCCCTGAGTTCTGGTAATCGCAATTACTGTCCTTTTCCTCGGTGTAAAATGTGTAGCCGTTGATATCATATGCCTGGTAGGTCATCAGGCAGTGTTCAGCGCCCTGTGACAAGGCAAATATGAGATTTTCTTCCTCAGAAGATTGCATTGGTGGGGGATTAGCTAGAAGCTTGTCCTTGAACCAAGTCGTGAAATTGGAGTTGTGCTCGTTGATTATTGCTCCTTCGGTCCTCGGCTCGCCCCTATCACTGTACTTCTTCGCAATAGAGCTTTTGTGCTCTTCCACCCAAGGGTCGATCAGTTGCATGTGTTGAAGCGCGACTAGGTTTGCTCTGTCAAAGTCGGCGCGCCGCCCAGTGAAGTCAACATGCATTTCGCGACGACCCTCGCGGTGACCCCATCCATCGATCCTGTCAAGGTGCTTGTTGACGGGCAGACCAACAGGGTTCTCAATGTTAAGATAATTCGTGCAGAAAGAGATGCACTCTTCTGTCAGGAAGCCCTTGGCTATGCTTCCATCAGGACATGATCTATTGCGAACGTATCCTTTGATGACACCATTCATCCTTTCAAACGGCATCATGCTGTGCAGGAACGTCGGCCCGAGTTGGACGATATCCTCCACGATATGGACCAGCAGATGTACCATAATGTCGAAGAATGCGGGCGGGAAATACATCTCGAGCTCGCATAAAATCACCACGATCTCTTCCTGTAGCCTCTTGAGTTTCTTCACGCCAATTGACTTTCGAGAGATGGCGTCAAAAAAGTGGCAGAGGCCAAACAATGTTTGACGGACGTGATCGTCCATTATTCCTCGGATTGCAACCGGAAGTATCTGCGTCATCAGCACGTGACAGTCGTGAGACTTCATCCCGCTGAACTTCTGCTTCGCCTTGTCTAGGTATCTACTTATCTTGCCTGAGTAACCGTAAGGAACTTTGACTCCTAGTAGGCAGTTGAAAAACTGCTCGATCTCCTGAGGACTTAGAGTGAAGCATGAAGCGGGGCAGTGATAATCGTTCCTCTTGGCCTTTTTGCCCTTGCGACGACCTTCCGTCTCCTCCTCATCAACATCATCATCATCAGGACGTCCTATGTGAAGGTCATTCCTAATTTGCATAAATTCCAAGTCGTGCCTTGCTTTTGGCCCGTCTTTGGTCCTATCCGGCATGTTGAGAAGGGTGCCAAGCAGACTATCGCACACGTTTTTCGTGATATGCATGATATCAAGGCTATGGGGCGTGCGGAGGATCTTCCAATATGGAAAATCCCAGAAAACAGACCTCGTTTTCCATACCTTCAGCAGCGGCTTGGGCGCCTTTCGCTTCTTTCCCGGCGCTGGGCACTCTGGCCAATTTGTCAACAACTCATCGATTTCGTCGCCGCTCCTCAGAGATGGTGCTCCTCGGAGCTCAACTTTCCCATTGAACAGATCTTTGCGTCTTCTCCATGGGTCATCCTTGCGAAGCCACCTTCGATGCCCAATGAACACGGTTTTCGAAGAACAGGGATCTTTCTGTAGCTGGTGATACGTTGTGTCATCCATGCACCGAATGCATGCACAGTATCCGTGGACCACCTGCCCTGAGACATATCCGCAACCGAGATAGTCATGCACCGTCGTGACCAACGCGGCTCTCATAGGGAAATAATCTTGTGCGACAGCGTCCCACGTATTCGGTGGTGCGTCCCATAACGTTGCTAGTTCCTCTTTCAACAGACCGAGATACATTTGGATGTCATTACCCGGTTGTTTTGGACCTTGAATTAGCATAGTCATTTGTATGTACCTCCTCTTCATGCACAGCCAGGGGGGGTAGGTTGTACATCCATACAAACACGGGCCACGTGCTATGGGTGCTGCTCTGGCTGCCAAACGGATTGAGTCCATCGGTGCTCACACCCAGCCTGACGTTCCTTGGTTCGTCCCCAAATTCTGGGTACTCGATGTCCAATGCCTTCCACTGGCTAGCATCAGAAGGGTGTCTCAGTATCTTGTCCACCTCATCATCATCGGCATCATCTTCTGGCTTCTTCCCTTCCGCGTGCCAGCGCATAAGCTTTGCTTCCTTAGGGTCTGCGAAATACCGCTGTAGACGATGAGTGATCGGAAAGTACCATACCACTTTTTGAGGAGCTTTCTTCCCACTCTTGTATCGAGATGCGCCGCACACCGAACATGTGTTTCTCTCCGTGTCTTCGCCCCGATAAATCATGCAATCATTAATGCAAGCATGATATCTCACATGCGGTAAATCTAGAGGGCACACGATTTTCTTGGCCTCCTCGATACTAGTTGGACACTTGTTCCCCTTGGGTAGACGCTCCTGCCAGAATGCCATGTTTTCATCGAAGCTTTTGTCGGTCCATTTGTGCCTTGCCTTCATCTGCAGAGCCCTGAGCGTGACGTCCAAACGGGTATCCCCGGGCCTACATCCTGCATACAATGGAGTAACCGCGTCCTTCTCCAGGCTCACCAGCTTGGCTTTCTCTCTAGCCGCATCCCTAGCATTGCTCGTCTGCTTGAGAAGCAGTGCTTGAACGTAAGGGTTCTGCACCCAGCTACCTGACGGTGTTCCATCTTCTCCGGCATCTTGATCCTCTTCACCGCCACCATGTCCAACATCTTGATCTTCTTCACCATGTCCGGCATCTTGATTGTCTTGACCTTGTCCGGCATCTTCATCTTCTTCACTATGTCCGGCATCTTCTTCGGCATCGTCATGTCCGGGAGAATCTTCGTGATCACCACCATGCCCTTCCTCGTTATTTCCCGTCGCTACCCCATGCACGTTATCGGCATCTTCATCACTTATCCACCGAGTGTAGCCATCCATGAAACCGCGAGATAGCAGGTGGCTCTGCAATACTCCGGAATAAGGGTCGAGATAGCACTTCAGTTTGCATCTCTTACACGGACATTTTATCTCCGTCTGGTTATTTTGAATCATATCGTGGGTTGCGACTTTCATATATCTTGCCACGATGCCTTCGCTCATCGAGCGGACCATGGTCGCCTGGTATATAAAGAGCAAGAGAATATTTTAGAACCGGCCACATACACATATGGTCGTCCGAAAATTTCGGCATGACCTTGCCTAAATTTGGACCTATGCGTGGTGCCAAAATATGCCGAAATGGAAGTGAATCAACATTTCGGCAAAAACAACATTGGCACCATCGGCAAATCAACATTTCATAAACATATCCAAGCTAATGCATACAATATATATATACAAACACGCGCCGATGCCAATCATGCATAATACAAACAAACGATGCCACATGCGCATACAAGCATACCCGTAGGGCATAGAAACACCGTTGCCACACAATCTTAAGCATGGATGTCCTCATATTACTCACCTATTATAGAAGTTACCGCGATACGGGAGCCCGAGAGATTGTGTATGGACGAGAATGTAATAAAGTGATATCTAAAGGTCGGGAGACATTGCACTCACATATCTACCAACCAAAATAGCTCCAATAAGCTAAAATAGGTGAAAGAATGATGGAAATAGGTTGGGGAGGAGGAGGGGGACGACCAGATCTGAGAGGGGGAAGAGAGGGGGCAATGATTGGTGTTAGGTGGCTCAATGCCTTAAAAATCTGAATCCTAGGTTACCCGTAGCGCATGTAATATATATGCGCTGCGGGTAGTTCAACTACCCGTAGCGCACATATACACATGCTCTACGGGTAACATGGCACTGTCTATGCCCATACTTACCCGTAGCGCATGTGATATAGATGCGCTGCGGGTAGTTCAACTACCCGTAGCGCACCTATACACATGCGCTACGGGTAACATGGGACTGTCTATGCCCATACTTACCCGTAGCGCATGTGATATACATGCGCTACGGGTAGTTCAACTACCCGTAGCGCACCTATACACATGCACTACGGGTAACTTGGACTGCCTCTTCCCACACTTACCCGTAGCGCATGTGTATAGGTGCGCTACGGGTAGTTGAACTACCCGCAGCGCATCTATATCACATGTGCTATGGGTAAGTGTGGGCAGAGCTCCCCATCCGGGCCTACATATACCCGTAGCGCATTTTATATATGGTGCGCTACGGGTATGTGACATACCCGCAGCGCATGTACACACATGCGCTACGGGTAAATACCCGCAGCGCACCACATATATGATGCGCTACGGGTAGCTGTATTACCTATAGACGTTTTCCTAGTAGTGTAAATGACACTATCTGCAATGATTACTATATTTTGTATTATGGTGCTATCAGTAATCCAGGAAATAGCAGTTTCACGGTAGTTCTACCTTTGGTAAAAGGTAGTGAAATGGATCTCACGGGCGACTAGAGGGGGGGTGAATAGGCGCTACACAAAATTTTACCTTTTTAATTTTACGGCTTGGCACAAACGAAATTCTCTAGATGTGCAACTAGGTGAATTTCCTATGTGACAAGCAAGCAAGTGAACGAGAGTAAAACGAGTAAACACGATGCAAGAAGGGTAAGAAAGAACCGTAAAGCGGAAGCCGGAGACACAAGGATGTATTCCCGTAGTTCCTTCCTTTTGAGGGGAAGTACGTCTACGTTGGAGAGGTGTGGCGACACGGAGTCCACCAACGCCACGGAGGCTCACCTTGTTCTCCGGTGAGCAAGCCACGGAGGCTAACTCGTTTCCACTAAGCGGTGGTAGTGGGGGTACCGACCGAAACCCTTACACGGAGGTTGGGGCACAACTCCACAACTCAATTGGAGGCTCCCAACAAGAACAACCACAAAGCTTTTACACGGAGGAAGCTTTGAGGTGACCTCTCTTGCCTAAGGCAAGGTCCACGGAGGAGGGGTGAAGCAATCACTAAGTACTTCGGTGGGGTTGTAGATCTATGGATCCTCTCCCAATCTACCAAGTCTTGGAGGATTTGGTTGGCTAGGGAAGGAGATCTACGAAGTTGAAGCTCAGCACCAATGGAGGAGAGAGAGTGTGGACGAGGTAACCAGATCTGAGGTAGGGGACGACTATTTATAGGCTGGCTCGAAATGTGGCCGTTGGAGTGAACTTACCCCGGAAATTCCGGCCCTGGGGCGGAAATTCCGGGGTCCAGAAAGGGCGGAAATTCCGGCCTGGGGGCGGAAATTCCGGCCCCCCCGGAAATTCCAAAAAGGAATTTCCGGCCAGAAATTCCGGCCCTCTCCTGAACGTCGCACCACAACTTGAGATAAAAGGACTTAGTGAAAAATCACGGGGGGCGGAAATTCCGGCCTGGGGGCGGAAATTCCGGCCCCCGGAAATTCTGTGTTTCCAGAATTTCCGGCCCTTATCTGCAAGATGCACCACGGCCTTTAGGAGAGGACTTAGCCGAATTTTCGGGGGGCCGGAAATTCTGAAATTTCCGGCCCCCGGAAATTCTGCCAATCCAGAATTTCCGGCCCCCTTACTGCACGGTGCACCACCCGGCTTCGTAAGGGACTTAGCCATATTTCGAAGGGCCGGAAATTATGAAATTTCTGGCCCCCGGAAATTTTGTTCAGGGGCGGAAATTCCGGCCCTGGGGCGGAATTTCCGGCCCTGAAACAGAATTTCCGGCCCAGCAGTTTTCTCTCCTTCGGGTGATTTCGAGCCTTTCTACAGCAGTCCCCATTCTCACTCTTCTTCTCCATCAGTCTTGTGCAATACCTGTAGAATTCCTGCAAAGCTCAGCGCAAGGTTAAATTCCTTGTATTGTGATCAAACACCCAAAAACTGAAGGCAAAGAATATGTCCTTTCAATCTCCCCCTTTTTGGTGTTTGATGACAATACACGGATTTGCAATAGAGAGCAAGAACAAGTGCTCCCCCTAAACAAGTGCAAGGTATAAGCAAGACAATAAGATCAATTTGCACGAGGAAAACACAATATTAAACAAGGAGCACAAAGTAGAGTACGACTAGTCTATTACAATAATAGAACCAAAGTTCCACACAAATAAACCACGAACAGTTCACGAAGCAAATAAGGCAAATAAACAGCCCAAACCAACCCAAGCAAATCCTAATAGAACTACTTCTCCCCCTTTGGCATCGAGACACCAAAAAGGGAGAAGAGCGATGCTAATCCCCAAACGAAGATCACTCATCATCGAACTCATCCTCATCATCATCAGCAGCGTCTTCGTCATCCTCATCGCTCCCGGAGAACTCCTCATCACTGCCAACCTTGGAGAGAGCCTCCACTTTAGCCCAATCGATGCCGTTGTCATCTTGTCACCTCTCATACGGAATGTACTTAGGAGCAGGAACTGGGGAGAGCTGAAGGGAGGGATCCTGAAGAAGCTGAACCTCGCGAGAAAGAACCTGCTGATTGTGAATGATATCCCTTCTCTCTTCATAGGCAGAGTAGTTCTCCTTGTGGATAGCAACGTTGATGCACAAGAGAGTGCGTTGCCACAGGGAAAGCTTCTTGTTGCGAGATGGACGGGCAGAGGAAGACTTGCGCAAACGAGAGCTAGAGTCACCCATCTCAACATCACCACCTGAAGGAACTGGCTTCTTCCCTTTGCTTTTGGCAGCTTCTTTCTCTTCTGCTGGCTTGATCACATTCATCCTCTTGAGCTTGTGTTCTGAGTTCCCCTTGGAGAAATCCATGTCTGGAGCCTTCTGAAGAATGAGGAGCATAATGTATGGTGCATAGGGAGGAGTTCGCTTGGAAACCATAGCATCATGCATTTCATTGAAGATATAGTGCATCACATCCAGCTTGAAGTCTTCATTTGGGTCGGTACTCATAAAGCAGCGATAAGAGAGATACATGAGCTCAACAAGGGCAGCACGAATAGCATCCCGATTACCTCCAGAGGGAGAGATGTTCTCCCTGAACATGCGAAGAAGAATGTTGTACAGAGGAAGCAAACCCTTGATAGTGCCAATCTGACCCTTGGAAGAGTAGAGGGGAGCCAAGCGATTCTTATCCGGCTGAACTCCATGCAGATGCACACGGTGACCAACAGGCACACTATACCCCTGAAAATCATAGTTCAGAATCTGAGCAAACTCATAGAAATCTGATTCCCGCATGGTATCTCCACACATCCACCTGAAAGAGAGAGCTTCATTCCCCTTAAAAGCGAGAGTGGCAAAGAACTGCTGTATGATCCTCTCATTGTAGGGACACTGAATATTCATAAGAGGAAACAGACCAAGCCTCTTCATGATTCCCAGAGCATCACCAAAGTATTCAGCCTTCTTCCTGAGATGAGTGCGGTCTAGAACATGCATGTAACACACCCGCTGAGACATAGGGCGATAGATATCTTCATATACACCTTTCTGAGTAGCACACCAGAAACGAGTATCTTCAAGTTCTTCATCTCTTGCCTCAGAAAACCAGTCCAACTGCCTCAAAGCACTGTACTCCACTGAGCTCATTGTCTCATAGTTCACACGAGGAACCCGTGAGGGGTTGCGAGCTGCCCTCTTGGCTGCCCTAGCTTCCTTCTCCCTTGCTGCCTCCTGAGCAGCCTCCTGTTCAGCTTGCTGAGATATAAATTCTTCTTCAAAAGTGCCCTCATCAGCACACCGAAGGTTCCGCTTGCGAACAGCAGAACGGCCACGCTGATCATGCTTAGGACGAGAACTAGAGCCACCTGTGAATGATAGTAGGAGGAAAAAGCACGGAGATAAGAACACACAAGTCAATAAGATAGCTAGTGAGAACATAGAAGGGAACTAGTAGGGCAGAAACAATTTAGAGATGACATATCTTAGTTGTATTATTCTCAGCATGGGGGCGGAAATTCCGGTCTGGGGGCGGAAATTCCGGTGGGGGGGGGCGGAAATTCCGGTCCAAAGGACGGAATTTCCGGCCTACCCCGGAATTTCCGGCCCCAGGGGCGGAAATTCCGGCCCCTGGTGAGAACACCACAACAAAGATACAAAAACCTCTAGAAAAAGGACCGGCACCAACTAAGTTCAATGCTAGGTTCACTAGACCGAAAAACTACCTCTAAACATGCTCCTTTCAATGGAAAACGGATCAACCCAAACGAATCTAGATCTAGGGCAAAGGCACCTAGAGAAAGAGAGAATTTGGGGCAATACCGCTGTCCATGGCGAAAACCGCGAGGAGGAAGAGAACCCCCACGCCGAGAGGAGCAAGGACCGGCAAAATCCGGAGAATCCGGCGGCTAGGGAGTCGCCGGAGAGGGTCTTGATGAGGCGGCGGCGGCGGTTTGGGGTATGGGGGGTCGGGGGTGAAAAGAGGTACCAAGGGGTAACTCCACCCCGGCCCCCTCCTTTATATAGACTAACCGCAGGGGCGGAAATTCCGGCCCTAGGGGCGGAATTTCCGGCCCCCGGAATTTCCGGGGTAAGTAGTAGAATTTCTGGGGGGGCGGAAATTTAACGTTTCCGCCCAAATTTCTGGGGCAAATTTCCGGCCCCCTTCCTGCAAAGTGCACCACTTCGGAGGAGTACATGGGGGCATAAAAATTTGCTACGGAAATAAGGGTTTCCACCCATTGGGAAAATTTTAACACTTAAACACGGAAAATCCGGCCATCTCATCAAGATCCAAGATAAAACAAGAAGTTGACTTGTGTGTTAGACGGAGGTTTTAGAGATAGAAAGGGCATAGGCTAGAAAACAAACACGGAGTGGTTCTCGGGACTTGAGGTTGCAAAAAGGCAAGAAATCATCGAAAAGACCAAACTCAAAGTCCCTTCCCATATCAAGAGAACTTCAAAAGATTTTCAAGGAATAGACTCTTCAAAAGAAGAGGTCGGTGGCCGAAGCCACCATATATGAGTGTTTTGGCATTAAACCGCGAAGATATATCTTGGGTTCATAACCAATACTCATCATTGAAGCTCATATATCACAAAATGATATTAAGAGAATGATTGCATTACTATCAGCATAATGGGGGGAGGGATAGCCCAATGATTTAGGACCGCACTCCCCCTATGTCCATGCCCACATCTAGAGTAGAACACGTGCTATCGTATGGGAATGAGTGCACACTAACAAGCCACATTGCAAGAATCAATGATATTCAATTCATGCCTCAACTCTCGGAATCTTGCTTCATCAAGGGGCTTCGTGAAGATGTCGGCGAGTTGATCATTTGTACCTACATAAGACAAGTTAATATCACCTCGATTGACGTGGTCCCGGATGAAGTGATGCCGGATCTCAATGTGCTTCATCTTGTTGTGTTGAACCGGATTATGAGCGATCTTGATGGCTCTCTCGTTGTCGCATAAGAGTGGAACCTTGTCGCAATGAACTCCATAGTCCTTCAACGTTTGCCGCATCCAAAGGAGTTGAGCACAACCACTTGCCGCGGACACGTACTCGGCTTCGGCGGTGGAGAGAGACACACAATTTTGCTTCTTGGAGGACCAACTAACCAAGGACCTACCAAGAAGTTGGCAAGTCCCGGAAGTTGACTTCCTGTCCACTTTGTCTCCCGCCCAATCCGAGTCCGTGTACCCAACAAGCTCGAAGCTTGATCCCTTCGGGTACCAAAGGCCGAAGGTTGGAGTATGAATCAAATATCGAAAGATTCTTTTCACGGCCATTAAATGGCTTTCCTTTGGGGCGGCTTGATAACGTGCACAAATTCCCACACTAAGCATGATATCGGGTCTAGATGCGCAAAGGTAAAGAAGTGAGCCAATCATCGAACGGTAAAGCTTTTGATCCACTTCCTTACCACTAGGATCGAGATCAAGAGTAACCTTTGTTGGCATGGGGGTTTTAGCTCCCTTAACTCCGGAATCCATGTTGAATTTCTTGAGCATGTCTTGGATGTACTTGGCTTGATTGATGAACGTCCCTCCTCGCAATTGCCGAATCTCAAAGCCAAGAAAGAATTTCAACTCTCCCATCATGGACATCTCGAATTTGTCTGTCATTAGCTTTGCAAATTCATCATTGAAGAGCTTGTTAGAAGAGCCAAAAATAATATCGTCTACATAAATTTGGCATATGAAAAGCTCCCCGTTGACTTTCTTAGTAAAAAGAGTTGGATCGATGAGCCCGATTTCAAACCCACGGTCTAACAACAACTCCTTAAGGTGCTCGTACCAAGCGCGTGGGGCTTGTTTAAGACCATAAAGCGCCTTATTGAGTTTGTAGACATGGGTCGGGAAATGGGGATCCTCAAACCCCGGGGGTTGCTTCACATAGACCAATTCATGTAGAGGACCGTTTAGAAAGGCACTCTTCACATCCATTTGATATAACTTAAAGTTGAAGTGAGAAGCATAAGCAAGAAGGATACGGATTGACTCGAGACGAGCCACGGGAGCGTAGGTCTCCCCATAGTCGATTCCTTCCACTTGAGAGTATCCTTGAGCAACCAACCGAGCCTTGTTCCTCACGACAATCCCATTGGCATCTTGTTTGTTCTTGAACACCCACTTGGTTCCAATGACATTGCGGCACTCCTTGGGCTTCTCCACCAAAGTCCAAACTTCATTGCGCTTGAAGTTGTTGAGTTCTTCGTGCATGGCTTCCACCCAATCCGGGTCTTCAAGAGCCTCAAACACCTTTTGAGGTTCCACACAAGAGACGAAGGCATGATGGATACTAAAGTTGGCTAATTGTCTCCTTGTGGAAACCCCCTTTCTCACACTCCCAATCACACTATCCAAGGTATGACTCCCTTTGCGAAGAGCTTCTTCCACTTTCCTTGCACGGCGAGCTTGAGCTTCTTCAAAAGACTCTTGAGAAGCCACTTGGTCATCACCACTATTTTGGTCCTCGCCTTGACCTTCAACTTGAGCTTGAACAACATCATGAGCATGCTCAACATCTTGAGCTTGGCCTTGATCTACCATTGGTGAGGAATCACCATTGTCCTCTTGGTCTTGATCTTGGCCTTGCTCGCTTGAATGAGGGTCTAATGCTTGTCTTTGGTTAGCATCAATCGGTCCTTGTGGAGCTTGTGGAGCTTGTGAAGATGAAGGCTCCACTTGAGTAGAGCATAGTCCTTCTCCTTCCGCCAAAAGGTGTCCCTCAATGGGTATGAGATGACCCACACCCATTCTTCTTATGGCTTGAGGAGGTATTTCGTCACCTACATCACAAACACCACTTTGCTCCACACGGGAGCCATCATTCTCGTCGAATCTCACGTTAGAAACTTCAACAACACGAGCGGACTCTTTGTCAAAGATTCTAAAAGCATGAGATTCGGCGGCATAACCAACAAAGATACCCTCAAGAGCTTTAGAATCAAACTTGGATAAATGAACACCCTTTCTAAGATAGAAGCACTTACAACCGAATACTCGAAAGTATTTGATGTTAGGCTTGTTGCCGGTGAGGATCTCATAAGGAGTCTTGTTCAAGCCCTTGCGAAGATATAGCCGGTTGGAAGCATGACAAGCGGTATTGATGGCTTTGGCCCAAAAGTTATACGGAGACTTAAACTCCGCTAACATTGTCCTTGCCATGTCCATCAAGGTCCGGTTCTTCCGCTCGGCTACACCATTTTGTTGTGGAGTGTAGGGAGAGGAGTATTGATGTTGAATTCCCTCATCACTCAAGAATTCGTTGACGGTGTAGTTCTTGAACTCCGTCCCATTATCACTCCGAATCATCAAGATATCTTGGCCATATTGACGCTCCACTTCCTTGATGAAGTCCATGACGGTTTGTTGGGTCTCGTATTTGTGCTTGAAGAAGTAGACCCAAGTATATCTTGAGTAGTCATCAACAATCACCAAGCAATACTTCTTCCCTCCTAGACTTGCATGAGATGGAGGGCCAAAGAGGTCCATGTGAAGGAGCTCCAAGACCCTCTTAGAGGAAATGATCGTCTTGCTAGGATGAGGAAGTTCATGCATCTTTCCTTCAATGCAAGCTCTACACACACGATCTTTGGCAAAGGTTAGATCGGTTAGGCCTAGGATGTGGTTACCTTTGTGGAGTCTTTGCAAAGTTCTCATATTGACGTGGCCTAGCCGGCGATTCCATAGCCATCCCACGTCAACTTTAGCCATTAGACAAGTTGCGGCTTTAGTGACCTTCTCCGAGAAGTCAATCACATATAAGCCGTTTTTAACATGTCCAACAAAGGCTACTTTAAGAGACTTGCTCCACAAAAGAACCACAATCCCAACATCAAAGAAGGTTGCAAAGCCCATATCGGCAAGTTGAGCTACGGAAAGTAAATTGTAAGAGAGAGACTCAATGAGCATGACATTCTCCACGGTAACATCTTGAGAAATAACAACTTTACCAAGACCCAATACCTTTGACCTTGAGGAATCTCCATAGGTGACGTAGCCCACACTAGATGAACCGGTGCGAAGCTCCTTCACCAACTCTTTGCTTCCAGACATATGATTGGTAGCACCGCTATCAATTATCCATTGTCCCGCACCGGAAGCAAAGCCCTACAAAAGTCAAGCTTTGTTTTTAGGTACCCATTTTTCAATGGGTCCTCTTTTGTTAGTGACAAGGGTCTTAGGAACCCAAATAGACCAAGCAATGTGTTCATTAGGTGAGCCAACAAATTTAGCATAAACATGTCCATCATAAGCACGGCGAAGTACATAAGAGGGGTTATATTTTCCTGCAAAGTCGTTATGACTGGGCATTGCCCTCTTGGCATTCCCAACCACTTCCCTCACGAGCTCCCCCTCCTCCTCATAAACATTGCCATCCTCGTCAAAGCATATGTCATATGGGATGTGCTTCTTAGGAGGAGGAGAGGGCACAAGAAATTGCGTCTTCTTGTTGTTCTTCTTCTTGCTCTTTTTCTTGTTCCTCTTCTTGTTGGACTTGGGAGTGAAACCAAGCCCGGTCTTGTCACCATATTGCTTTTGAGCACTCAAAAGCTCATCAAGCCTTGTGTCACCTTTGGGGGCATCTTTCTCATAAAGAGGGTTAGAGTAACAAGAACTTGCAACAAAGGTGCTAGAAGATAACTTGGTTGCTTCTTTAGCAATCATAAGATTTAGTTTCTCATTTTGCAACCTAAGTTCATTAGCAACTGATTGAGCAATATCACGATCATTCTTAAGCCTAGCAATGTCCAAGTTATAGGATTCTTCAAGACCTAACTTGGATGCCTCAAGTGCCATCCTTAGATCTTGCTCAACCTCAAGAGATTGGTTGAGGGTTGCAATTTCATCGGCATACTCATGAGCATGCCCTTCTAGCTCAAAGATGCGTTCCTCATTTTTATCATTAAGTAGGAGAGACTCATTATATTGATTTAGGAGAATCTCAAATTGAGCTTTGGTCTCCCCATGCAAGGTTGACAT
This sequence comes from Dactylis glomerata, assembly GCA_007115705.1. NCBI lineage: Eukaryota > Viridiplantae > Streptophyta > Magnoliopsida > Poales > Poaceae > Dactylis > Dactylis glomerata. Next base: position 3,959,077 of record QXEO01000222.1, read on the forward strand.
GAAGGTGTCAAACTCATTAGGCTCATCCTTATCACTACTAGTATCAACACAATCCATCAAAGATAAGCTTCTAGGTATGATGGGTGTGAAAGTTGGTGATACCTTTGTAGCGTGAGCCATTAGACATGTTCCCTTGGAGTTGGAGCACTTGGACTCGTTTGCGGAAGCGAAGAGGGATGGTGAGGAGATAGGCTTAGCGATGGCGATGGCGGCCCTTCCTACTTCTTCATCATCACTTGCATCATCACCGGATGGGTATTCTTCTTGAGTCGTCAAGGCATGTATTGGAACGGCTTTCTTCTTATCAAAGTTCCTTGGAGGGTAAGACTTGGCCTTCATCTCCTTGCGAATGAGTCTTCCATTGTGATCTTCCACTCTTTCATAGGGACAATCCGCGATGAAGTGGTGTTGATTCCCACAATTGTAGCATGTTCTCACTCTACTTGTGGCCTTAGGTTTGGAGGGACTTGATGACTTCCACTTCTTCATGAAAGCCCGTTGAGCAAGAGCCATGTGTTCGGCATGAGCATACTTCATGTCTTCGGGACTTCCACACATTGACTCTTCCTCATCCATCAAACTTGCTTCTTTATAAAGAGAGACTTTTGCCTTCAAAGCAAGGTTGGGTGCACGCACACCACGTGCACGAGCTAGAGCATCATCCGCATTCTTCTTGGAGATCTTCCTTGCTACAATCTCTTGCAAGATGTCATGAGCGGTCATCTTTCTAAAGTTGGCATCTCCCTTGATTGAGTTCATAGTATCCTTGAAGAAGGGCAAGAGGGCTTGGACAAATTTTCTCTTCATCCATCTTCCATCACATTGAGTGGAGCCGAGGTCGACAAGCTTCACTTGGAGTGCCGAGAGACGACGATGGAGTTCTTCGGGAGATTCACCATCAAGCATAGCGAAGTTGTCCGCTTCATTAGATGCCTCATCAAACTTGGACTCCTGAATGCTCTCATTGCCGATGAAGAGGTTGGTGAGAGCATCCCAAGCTTCCTTGGCGGAAGAGATGTTGCGGACGAACGCCTTGTCCTTCTCGAAGAGAGACATGTGAATGAGATGCAAGGCGGAGGCATTGAGCTGCTTGTCGATTTGCTCCCAAGGTAGCAAGTTAGTCAAGTCCTTGGAAGTTGGATGATAACCCTGCTCAATGATCCTCCAAAGCTCAATAGACACGAAATTTATGTGAGAGCGCATGTTATCTTGCCAATTGGCAAAGCTAGAAGCATCAAGTTGTGGCGGTGGGCCGCATGAGGCAAGGTGTGGCATTTGAAGATGCCTTCCGGAGATATAGCTTGTAGGATGTGGAACCTCCGTGCTATGTCCCCGAGAGGTGTCATCTTTCTTGGGGGGATCCTCGTTGTTCTCATTCCCATCCTTCTCCGGATCTTCCTCGCTTAAGGATGGCTTATCCTTACCCGAGGTGTCAACCGGAGTTGGAGGAGTGGTACTTGATGTTCCACTAGTGAGAGCATCAAGTTGAGATTTTTGGCTTTCCATGGCTGCCATCATAGCATCCATGCGAGTCATTATGTTATTAAAATCCGCCTTAGTGGCGGGCTCCTCATCGCCCATGATCTCTTAGGTGGTTAAGCCCAATCAAGAGCACTAGGCTCTGATACCAATTGAAATGGATCTCACGGGCGACTAGAGGGGGGGTGAATAGGCGCTACACAAAATTTTACCTTTTTAATTTTACGGCTTGGCACAAACGAAATTCTCTAGATGTGCAACTAGGTGAATTTCCTATGTGACAAGCAAGCAAATGAACGAGAGTAAAACGAGTAAACACGATGCAAGAAGGGTAAGAAAGAACCGTAAAGCGGAAGCCGGAGACACAAGGATGTATTCCCGTAGTTCCTTCCTTTTGAGGGGAAGTACGTCTACGTTGGAGAGGTGTGGCGACACGGAGTCCACCAACGCCACGGAGGCTCACCTTGTTCTCCGGTGAGCAAGCCACGGAGGCTAACTCGTTTCCACTAAGCGGTGGTAGTGGGGGTACCGACCGAAACCCTTACACGGAGGTTGGGGCACAACTCCACAACTCAATTGGAGGCTCCCAACAAGAACAACCACAAAGCTTTTACACGGAGGAAGCTTTGAGGTGACCTCTCTTGCCTAAGGCAAGGTCCACGGAGGAGGGGTGAAGCAATCACTAAGTACTTCGGTGGGGTTGTAGATCTATGGATCCTCTCCCAATCTACCAAGTCTTGGAGGATTTGGTTGGCTAGGGAAGGAGATCTACGAAGTTGAAGCTCAGCACCAATGGAGGAGAGAGAGTGTGGACGAGGTAACCAGATCTGAGGTAGGGGACGACTATTTATAGGCTGGCTCGAAATGTGGCCGTTGGAGTGAACTTACCCCGGAAATTCCGGCCCTGGGGCAGAAATTCCGGGGTCCAAAAAGGGCGGAAATTCCGTCCTGGGGGCGGAAATTCCGCCCCCCCCCCCCGAAAATTCCAAAAAGGAATTTCCGGCCAGAAATTCCGGCCCTCTCCTGAACGTCGCACCACAACTTGAGATAAAAGGACTTAGTGAAAAATCACGGGGGGCGGAAATTCCGGCCTGGGGGCGGAAATTCCGGCCCCCGGAAATTCTGTGTTTCCAGAATTTCCGGCCCTTATCTGCAAGATGCACCACGGCCTTTAGGAGAGGACTTAGCCGAATTTTCGGGGGGCCGGAAATTCTGAAATTTCCGGCCCCCGGAAATTCTGCCAATCCAGAATTTCCGGCCCCCTTACTGCATGGTGCACCACCCGGCTTCGTAAGGGACTTAGCCATATTTCGAAGGGCCGGAAATTATGAAATTTCCGGCCCCCAGAAATTTTGTTCAGGGGCGGAAATTCCGGCCCTGGGGCGGAATTTCCGGCCCTGAAACAGAATTTCTGGCCCAGCAGTTTTCTCTCCTTCGGGTGATTTCGAGCCTTTCTACAGCAGTCCCCATTCTCACTCTTCTTCTCCATCAGTCTTGTGCAATACCTGTAGAATTCCTGCAAAGCTCAGCGCAAGGTTAAATTCCTTGTATTGTGATCAAACACCCAAAAACTGAAGGCTAAGAATATGTCCTTTCAGGTAGGACGCTACATTCATATCTTTATTGGAGAGACAAGCCCTGCCGCCGCTACAGAAACCAATTTCCGACGGATCGGCATGGTCGAAACCCCCATACGGACCGCTTTCGAGCTAGACACGGGAAAGGGGCAATCCGATCTGGAACTTTCTAAGTCATTCGGATTAGATCTAAAACTTAAACCCACCCAACCCGCCCTAGAGGTAGAGTGTAGCGTACCTGTGCTTTATTTGTGCTAGTCCCGGATCGACTGCTAGCACACACAGTTACAAGATGAAATACCAAGAATACAAAGGTCTTTATTACAACGCTTGATCCATAAATAACATAGTTTTTTTTACAACTCAAAAGGCACAATGCCGCAAACCTATTACAACTCTAGAAACGACTAAGTAAATGAACTACAAGTCTTCTTCTCTTTATAGCTCCACAGGCAGACGTGTTGGACGAAGACTCGTAACCGTAGCGCAGCAACCTTCAATCTTCTTAGTAGCCACCTGCAGCATGATACGTTGCAGCCACGGAGGCTCAATACTTTGAATGTATTGGCAAGATGTCACTTTAGTGGACTCAATGGTACCTACACTTATATGCTATTTGGCCAGGTGGAGTTTGACTTTGCAAAAGCAAGCTTTTCCTAACTTTGTAAAGACTCAAGTTTTTCCTTAGCAAAATTTTGATAAGAAGCACCTTTTCTACCCAAGTTTATCCATCAAGTTTTAACTTAGAGAAATTGGGGTGAGGAGATTCTTGAACAGCTTCAACATCATGTCACTCAAAATTATCCGTAACCGGGGACACGGCTAAGTACTTAGTTCTAAACACTCTGCAGAGGTGGTGCACTTTTCCCACATGACTTAGTTAACCCATTTTGCCTCAAACGGCCAAGTGAAAACTAAGACGAGGCCTTTCAGAAGCATTCCCTCAGACCAAACGGACGCGCTCCCAAAAATCACCCTCTGTCCGCCTGGCTTGAGTTCTTGCAGCTTAATTGACCAAGACAGAGCCCATATTGTCTTGTGGTTGCACTGGAAGCTTCACGACTTGAACGTCTCCAATCTCCGTTGCTCCTGGGTGGCCGTCCACAAGTGAGATACACCTGGTGGTTCAGAGGTTCGACGACATGACCCCAGGGAACCACTCAACATAAACCAATCAAAGCCACTTCACCCAGGTGGTTCATTAACTTGGTTGTTTTCTTAGTTTTCCAAAAACTTTTTCGAACACTTAGCCAAAATCATGTGTTAACCCTTCCCACAACAAGTGTAAAAGCAAAGCCCTATAGCAGCAGTAATTCCACTAGGAGGTGCAAAGCTATGCAAGCTAGACAAAAACCTAAGCATAAAATCTAGCAAGCTAAAACAAGAACTCATAAAACCACCTACACATGCATCTTCTACTAGAGAAACTACAAGTGACAAAACTTTTAGTGGGACAAGGGAGTATGGTGACACTTGCCTTAGTAATATTTATCGATGATTTCTTCTTCAAGAACTTGTTCTCGCACTCCGGATAAATCTAACGCATAGGAAAATTACAACCAATAACCAACGATTGTAAATAAAGAACAAAATCATTGCAATAAAGAGCCAAATAAAACACATAAGAAAACATGCAAACTGAAAGCAAAACATAAAATATCACTATTTATATATTTATTTCAGTTAAGATTAAAGGTTCTAAAGTGCAGTTGACACTGTCAAGATTGTGGCACAAAGATTCGCTCTAGAGACTTGTAGATCAAAAGATATGGCCAAACAAGATTTATATTCAAAATATAAACTTATAAATTCGAAAATTCTATAATTATAAAAATATATACCATTGAATAGATAATTAAATTATGAATCCAACGCACAAAAATTTATTTAAAATAGAGCTCTAGCTCTACATATACGAATTTTTAAAAATTTACATGAGCTAGTACATCTAATATACACTGTGTGAAATGAATATAACAGAGGACACTTGCACTGACATCGGCGCACACGATAAAGAGGCTGGAGGTGAGTCTGGTGTGGACGGCGATGTTGATGCGGCGGTCTTCGGACTCCGGAACGTATCGACGAGCTACGGCTGGTGGTGGCGATTATGGTTGTCGATGGCATCGTCTCTGTACGTCCTCGAACGGCTGCGACGAATAGTTAGTCTTGCTTGACTTCGCCTTGTTAGACGTGATGGAATGTTTTGTCAAATTTGAAGTAACAAATTTCGAAATTCTAAAATTTAAAAAGCTGGTACCACTATTTAGAGAATTTAATTATACATCCAATGAAACAAGAATCGTCTAAAACGGTGATATAGATCTAGAGTTATGATTTTTCAAAGTTTTACTTTAGCTAGCATAAGACCACCGATCGATCGATGTATACGTGCACGAACGGAACAGACCAGTTCAGTAATTGGACAGATCTGGACCTTTTGATTTAGATCTAGCGGTGTACAATAGCAGCTACGTAAACTAATTGGCAGGTACTTAGTCTAATGGATGCGAGGGATTTAGCTTACAGCGACGCGCGACGGCGTGGTGGCGACCACGAAGACGGCTCTGGTCATGGTGCTTGGCGACGTCCTGGCGGTGCTCCGGATTAGGGAAGTAGGACGACACTGCCCTCCTCGCTTAGTCTCCGCGAGCGTCAACGGTGTGGATCGGCGGCGTCTGGGGCCTCTGCTAACTTCAGCTGGAGGCGGCGCGGTTCATGGAGCTCCGGCGAGATGGTGCTTCCTGTTCCAACGTTCCTGGGACAGGGGAGAAGGTCAGGAGGAGGCAGTGGACAAGGTAGGCAGATAGGAGAGGCGAAAGGGTCCTAGAACCTCGACTTCGAGCTCCGACCGTGGTGATTTCCGGCGAGATCGGTCTGGCGGCGTGGTGGTGGATTTGTATTAGTTTTTTGCGAAAATCAGACGGAAATAGATGTGGGGATATTTATAAGAGAGATTTCGTGTACGACGGGGCAAGAAATCGGGCGAATTGCGGAGATTTTTGTGGAATTGGATTCGGTTTAAAAGGAACTCTTCCTGTGAAACTCCTAGCCAGAGCAACAAGATGACAGGTGGGGTTCACATAAAAAAAACGAGAAGAGAGAGAGGACCGGTTTGGCTGGATTGAGTGGACCGGCTTCGTGCATACGTGCATGCAGGGAAGTGGGTTGGCCTGGTCTGCTTCACGTGCTGGTAAATCACGTATTGTTCTTGTATTTATTTATATTTTAAACCTTAAATAAGTTTAGGCATATAGTTAAAAAAAACCCTCAAAATTGGACATAGGAAAATGATATTTTGTGCACTTTGGCCTGTATAGCTACTTGTGCATTATTTAAAAAAATATATACTAGGGTTTAATCTAAGTCACTCAATCAATTCACACAATGCCACCAATGCAAAAAAGGTAATATATTTGAATATGAATATAGAAGAATCATTTTAAAAATCGAAATAAATTTAGAATACTATATAATTAATTTCCAACCTTATTTATGAAGAAGTCACATTATCTTCTCTCTCATTATTTAGACTGGAAATTAATAAGTCATTAATGTGAAAATTTCAAATAGAATATCCCCAAACTTTACTTATAATTGGAAATGTCATATTATTTCCTCTCTTGTGATATTTATGTTTGGGGAATATTTGGAAGACCCAAGAATTCAAATAAATAATTAAAAAAACAAATAAAATATTTTTAAATAATACTCCACCATAATTGGGAAAGTCATTTTATTCCCTCTCATTATATTTCAAGTATGGTTGGATAATTTTGGATAGTCATGTTAATCCACTCATTTAAATTGTTTTGAAACCAAAGCTGAGAAAATTCAGACGAGTTATCAAAAGTTTCTTTTCATTCAGAATTTCACTCAAAGTCAAACAATTCAATCAACTTACTTTATTAATTTTAACATTCCAAAATTTAGGAAAATTTTGGGATGTTACAGACTACCACCCTTAAAAAGAATCTCATCCTCGAGATTCGAGAAGGCTAGCAAGAAAGAAATGGTTTGGGAGAGTTTAGGGTGCTACCACCCTTAAAAAGAAATTTTGTAGGTAGTCATGGTCTTGGATTATTTCAGGTTCTTTGCGGTATGACCTGACATTGCGTCATCTTTTGAATCCATGTGCAGCTTCTTACTTCCTTACCAATAGATGAGTGTCCATTCAATGTCTTGAGCTACTAAAGTCATTAAAATGGCTTGCATATAGCTTTCCATTTGGTAGGGTTTGAAATCTAGATGTGGTGGATGTTGTATCTATTTTTTTTGACATTGAAACGTAACTCTTTGGGTCAATCAGAACAACTTGAGGGAGTCTCATGTCTTCATTACATTATCTATCTTGACGTCCTTAGCGGACTTCCATCTTCAGGTCGAAACTCCTTTGTACACCATTGTTGCATATAAGAGTAAACTCTTAGGGTCATATTCCATTGCAAGTCATCTTCAATGGTAAGCATGGGTTCATCCTCACTGCATTCTTACGTTTGGCAACACTTGCCTATTACTAAAGGATCGAACTTACTACCATCCTATGGTTCAGGCTTATCATCGTTGTCTCTCTTAGATTCATAAAGCCAACATTACGAGAGTGGATAATGAGAGTAGTAGGAATGGTGATCAATCCATCCTGCACCCAAATCATTACTTCATACATGGTTTATTAAATCTTGCATTCTAACACCTGGTCGTCCTCACAAAATCTTTAATGGGACTGAACTATTGTTCATGCCAATTTAACCCTTTTTTTAAGAAACTTCTATCGATCCTTAGCTAGAGGTTTGCGAGAAATCATATATGGCATTAGCTCAGCTGTAAGTACTTAGTGATCTTTCTCGTTCTTGTTGTGCCGATTATTCTTCCTGATCTTGAATCGTCGTGGCTCTTCTTGATGGACTGGCATAATCTATCCTTGGCTATTGGTTTGTGTATCTCGTATTCTACAATTCTTCATATTGATAAGAAACATCGTAGCACAAGTTGAGAATGTCATTGTCTTCATGGGGTCTTGCCAAGCTTGCTTGGGTTGGGATATAGATGAGAATAGATAGAAAGAGTCTAAAGAAGAATCCTACCCATACACAAGGCAAAATATCTTACAAACAAGATCTAACAAGCATTCATCACATCAAGCAAGTTGGTTCAACCACAAACAAACTATCATGGTCATACCACAATTCAATATGATCATAATGTATTACGCTATCATTCTTACATATAAAGATCTTAAATGGAGGTCCAACTAAAGTTTCTTGGATGTTCCAGGTAGTAGTCTACTCTTTTCATCCTTGGGGTCCTTATAGGTGTTGTGCAGTCTATACTTGGGTCTTCCTCCAAGCTCTTCGATAGCTTCCATGTAGTGCTTCTTGCAGAGTCGAGGAATAATATATGAAGCATCAATCTCTTTTTGATAGTCTTCATGGGATAAGATCTCTAAAGAATGAGAAAGTATTTTTTTTAACGTGAAGTAGATGAGAATAGAAGAAGTTAAAATTGCAACACCATTTTATTAAAAACTGAAATAGTTAGATTTTTCATCCTAGGGTCTTTCATCTCTCTCATCTTCTTATGCTTCTCTTGAACATGAACTTGTCTTCTTGCTCCTAGAATGTCGTCCCCTTGAGTTGGTCAGGTAGTTCATCATTTTCTAAGTAGTTTTCTAAGCATTAGAACCATTGATGCACAAGCTTCCTCCCTTTGGTGATTGCTCGATCTAACTCGTTGATGATGTTGAGAAGATGAGTTCCAAAGCAGGTGGATCTTGAAGTCCTTAGAGATGTCAAAGCTGATGCTCTTCGTCCTTGAGAGAAATAGAGACAAAAATGACTAAGGGAAGAGTTTACGAGATAATGAGGTGTAAATTTTTAACTTAGAAATAAAAGCAACTCCTATATTTCTAAGGGGCTTTTGTCCAATCCTAGGGTCACGAACCTAAGGGCAACACTTTGCTCTGATACCATTGCTACTTGGTGGTGATGGCGCCAGAAAAGAGGTTGCTGGCGTGAAGCAGTAAGTCCTTGTGCGTGGTGATGACCAGCTCGTTGGGAACCCCAAGAGGAAGGTATGATGAGTGTAGCGGCAAGTTTTCCCTCAGTTAAGAAACCAAGGTTTAATGTCGGTCAGGAGAGGAGAGATAATGACGACTGAAGGTATTTGTGGAACCTGCACACACACACAAACAAATACTTTGTTCCCAACTTGCGATGAGGTTGTCAATCTCACCGGTTTGCTTGAAACAAAGGTTATGAGCGTATCGAGTAGAAAATAGTAGAGTATGCGAATAAAGTAAACAGTATGAGTAAAGTAAACAGGTGATTGCAATATGATGGAAATAGGACCAGGGTCCACAGTTCACTAGTGGTGTCTCTCCATAGATAAAATAGCACATGCTGGGTAAACAAATTACAGTTGGGCAATTGATAGAATAGAGATAACGTGATATGTCAAGAAGATCACTATGAGATTTACTCTGGGCATTACAACAAAATAAATAGACCGCCATCCAACTGCATCTATGACTAATAATCCACTTGTGGTGAATCAATCCGAGAACTCCACAAGTATTAAGTTGCGAACAACAGATAATTGCATTAAGCAAAGTGTGTAATGTAAACAAAGCATATGCCCTTGAGCATATGAATGTTGTTTTCTCCCTAGTAGCAACAGCACATCTACCACCTTAGAGGTTTCTGTCACTCCCCCAGGTGAAATAGAGACATGAACCCACTATCGAGCATAAATACCCCCTCTTGGAGTCACTAGCAACTACTCGGCCCAGATAGCTACTAACAACGGAGAGCATGCAAGATCATAAACAACATAGAGATAACAAAAGATATAATTTAGTACAACAACTTAATCATAAACACCAATATTCATCGGATCCCAACAAACCAAACATGTAAAATTACATAACGGTGATCTCAATCATGTATGGCAGCTCATGAGATCTAAATATGAAGCACATAGTGGAGAAGACAACCATCTAGCTACTGCTATGGACCCATAGTCCAAGGCAGACTACTCACTCATCGCTCCGAAGGCAACAATGGCGATGAAGGAGACCTCCGGTGGCGATTCCCCTCTCCGGCAGGGTGCCGGGAAGAGCTTCTGGACCCTCCCGATCTTTGGGTCGACGGCGGCGGCGGATCACGATGTGTTCTGGAAAACTGATCGGGGCCTTAGGTTTTTCTCGTCAGGGGGTATATGTAGGCGAAGGGGCAATGTCAGAGGAGGGACCACGGCCCCTCACATGGGCCCGGCGCGGCCAGGGGGTGGCCGCGCCGCCCCTATGTGTGGGGGCCACGTGGCCCCCCTCCGTCAGGTCTTCGGATGTTTGGGAGCTCCCCGGTGATATAAGACTTCAGGAACTTGTTTCGTCCAATTCCGAGAATATTTCCTGTGTATCACTTCTGAAACACAAAAACAGCAGAAAACAGGAAACTGGCACTGTGGCACTTCGTTAATAGGTTAGTTCCGGAAAATGCATAAAAATGCCACTAAGTGTAACGAAACAATATGCAAATGGTGTAAAAACAAGCATGGAGCATCAAAAATTATAGATACGTTTGAGGCGTATCAAGCATCCCCAAGCTTAACTCCTGCTCGTCCTCGAGTAGGTAAGTGATAACAAAAGAATAATTTTTGAGGTGACATGCACCTACACAATCTTGATCATATATGTAAGCATTGGTGAGCTGGGATCAATAGAACTTAAAACATGAGCATGAAGATATAATCATGACAATAAGAACTTAGCAACCATGTTGTAAATATGCAAATGAACACAAACAAAAGATCATGATAATGAAACAATGAAAGTCAAACGTGTGTTCAAATCATAAGGAAAAACATACAAATGGTTTTCAGCTTGTCCTTCAAAGAGAGCAAAACATAAATGCATTGGACACCTTCAAGTTTAAGAGGGCGACTAGATACAAATAATTTAAGAACAAGTGAAACCAACAATATGAATCAATCAATGAACTTTGGGACAATGCATATCACACTAAGAATGACAACTATGCTCTCTTAATGGTTCATAAAGAAAGAAGGTGGTGACTCAACATAAAAGTAAAAGAAAGGCCCTTCGCAGAGGGAAGCAGTGATTAAGCATGTGCTAGAGCTTTTCATTTTGTAAAACAGAGATAAAAATTGGTTTTGAGAGGTGGTTGTCTTTGTCAACGACTGGCAATGGGGTTCTTACTATCTTCCATACAAAAATGAAGCAAGTTTTTGAGAGAGAGATTGGCACTTTTGTACTCTTTTATAAAGCTTGGCACTCCTCCCCACCTTTTTCCTTTCACATACCATGGCTAACCGATTCCATCGGGTGCCCACCAACATTCACATTCTTGGAGGAGTGCCTTTTTTTTTCTTTCTTTCTTTCTTTTTTTCTCTTTTTTTTTCTTTTTGGAATAAGCAATATGGAAGATAGCAAATCCGACCACTACGTCCCCATGAGCTGAAAACAGTGCCACAAAACGAGAAGTATTTTGAAGGTTTTTTGAAAGGTAGCACATGAAAATTTTACTTTGGAATGGCTTACAAATACCATGCATAGGAATTTATAGTGGACACAATGGAAAACTTTGGCTTTTAGGAGTTGGATGCACGAGTAGAGCTCATACTCAGTACAAGGCGAGGGCTAGCAAAAGACTGGGAGCGACCAACTAAGAGAGCAATAATGGCCATAATCATGCAAAGCGACAAAGCGACATTAAAAGAAGCATACGATGGCATCAAAAGTCAAAAACTAAATGATCATGAAGGCTATTGGCGACTTTGTAAGAGTCTAACATGTGTGAGCATGCGCCAAGTCAACCCAAATAAAGCATCAAGGAGAAAACCAAAATAATGCTTCCATACAATAAAAACAACGCATGATTTTTTCAAAGGCTCATTAAGCAATCTCAGTTATTTGAGACAAGTCATGCTACATCAAAACCACTAAGCATACTATCAAAAAGACATCAAGCATGACATGAAAAAGCCTAAGCCGCAGTCTACACAAGCTCCTTCTTGTACCACTATTTTGCACAAAGCTTTTTCTCTTTTCCAACACCATTTGAAATTTTTATAAACACCTCTTTTGATGAAAACCAATGAAGATCAGAGGCAAAAATACACCTTGATGAAAAGATATGACAAGGTCTGAATGCAAATCAAGGCGAAAATGAAAACCAAAAGCAGTAGCAGAAAAAGATGAACGCTCGATTTTTAATAAGAGTGAAAACTAGAGCGTTCTTTGCAAATGAAAACGAGTACATCTCCTCCAAAGAATATTTGTTGGGGTCCAACCATTTATTGCAGCAAACAAACTAACTAAACAAACTAAGAAAACTAAAACAACTGACGCTCCAAGAAAAACACATAGTGCATGAAGCAATAAAAATATAGTGTTTTGAAAGGTGACCTGATTTTTGCCGATGAAGAAGGGGTGCCTAGGGGGCATCCCCAAGCTTTGACGCTTGTACTTCTTGGATATTTCTTGGGGTGCTGGGCATCCCCAAGCTTGAGCTTTTGTCCATTCTTCAACTCATCTCATCATTCTCCAATCCCTACACTTGAAAACTTCCTTCATACAAAACTAAACACAATTCTATTAGCAACATTAGTGCAAGCATAACATATAATCAATACTCTATTTGCTTCAGGTTTCAACTCAAAACTACCACATATATAGCATATACTACTGTAGCAACCTCCCCAAAAGTTCCATGATCAAAAGAACTCAAAAGAAAGCGATAAAGTGGCAAACACAAATATTGGCAGAAATCTGTCAAAACTGAACAGCTGACAAAGATCGAATTTTTGAAAGGTTTTCTGTTGCTCAAATCAAAAAGTGTTCAACTAAGAAAAGTTTGGATATAACCTGGGGCATATGCACAAGAAATCGCAGGTCCAAAAGATAAACATAAAATTTTCACGAATTTTTACGGTGCAGCACCGAAAACAGTTTCAGGACAGCAATAACCCCAAATCTTTACCTCACTCAAATTAGAGGCTTCTCTTGGCACAAAAACGAAATAAACAAGATAAGGAGCGGTCATTACAGTAGTAATGACTTCCAAGACTCAAATAAAAGAAAAAGTACTGAAAATAAAACATTGGGTTATCTCCCAAGAGTGCTTTTCTTTAACGCCTTTGAGCTAGGCGCAGAAAATTGCGAATCAAGTAATATCAAGTGATGAAGCATTAAGATCAACAGCAGAGGTCTTGTCAATAAGGCATTGTATTTCATCCACATAAGTTTTTGAAGACCCTTTGTGATCATGCTTTGGTACACTATTCTCATCAAAAAGATTTTCAGGACAAATCCAGGCAAAATTATTTTCGAAAGCATCATTCAATCCCAAAAGCTTGCAAGGTATAGGTATTTCGGTTACCTCATCATGAGTATCAATAACCTTTATAGGTGAACCAAGTTTATTAAAACGTTTAAGAACTTTCCTAGCTTCAACAACGACATCCTTAAATTCTATGCACAAAGTTTCCAAGATAAAAGCCTTCTTTTCGGGATCCTCAACTTCATGAAGCTTAAGGAACATGTATTGCATAAAAGGATTAAGACTAGCAAACCTAGCTTCTAATATGTGAACTAAATGAGCAGAAGCAACTTCATAACTAGGAGCTAACTCAACCAAAGACTTTTCCTCAACTTCCTCATGCATACTAATGTGATTAAAGAACTCCTCAATGTTACTTTTGCCAATAATCGAACCACTACCTACTGAGAGGTCCTCCAGAACATACTTAGGGATCAACATGATAAACTAAAGTAAAGGAATAACAACTACTAAGGATTCTAATTTTTTTTTTGGGTTTTTGATAAAAGAAGTAATGCAGGTAAAATAAAATAAAGTAAAGCAAAACAATAACAAAGTAAAGAATGTGTGTGCGAAGAACTCCCCTCGCAGAAGACTTCTCTTCCTCCCCGGCAACGGCGCCAGAAAATTAGCTGCTACTTGGTGGTGATGGCGCCAGAAAAGAGGTTGCTGGCGTGAACCAGTAAGTCCTTGTGCGTGGTGATGACCAGCCCGTTGGGAACCCCAAGAGGAAGGTATGATGAGTGTAGCGGCAAGTTTTCCCTCAGTTAAGAAACCAAGGTTTAATGTTGGTCAGGAGAGGAGAGACAATGACGACTGAAGGTGTTTGTGGAACCTGCAAACACACAAATAAATACTTTGTTCCCAACTTGCGATGAGGTTGTCAATCTCACCGGTTTGCTTGAAACAAAGGTTATGAGCGTATCGAGTGGAAAACAGTAGAGTATGCGAATAAAGTAAACAGTATGAGTAAAGTAAACAGGTGATTGCAATATGATGGAAATAGGACCAGGGTCCACAGTTCACTAGTGGTGTCTCTCCATAGATAAAATAGCACATGCTGGGTAAACAAATTACAGTTGGGCAATTGATAGAATAGAGATAACGTGATATGTCAAGAAGATCACTATGAGATTTACTCTGGGCATTACAACAAAATACATAGACCGCCATCCAACTGCATCTATGACTAATAATCCACTTGTGGTGAATCAATTCGAGAACTCCACAAGTATTAAGTTGCGAACAATAGATAATTGCATTAAGCAAAGTGTGTAATGTAAACAAAGCATATGCCCTTGAGCATATGAATGTTGTTTTCTCCCTAGTAGCAACAGCACATCTACCACCTTAGAGGTTTCTGTCACTCCCCCAGGTGAAATAGAGACATGAACCCACTATCGAGCATAAATACCCCCTCTTGGAGTCACTAGCAACTACTCGGCCAAGATAGCTACTAACAACGGAGAGCATGCAAGATCATAAACAACATAGAGATAACAAAAGATATAATTCAGTACAGCAACTTAATCATAAACACCAATATTCATCGGATCCCAACAAACCAAACATGTAAAATTACATAACGGTGATCTCAATCATGTATGGCAGCTCATGAGATCTAAACATGAAGCACATAGTGGAGAAGACAACCATCTAGCTACTGCTATGGACCCATAGTCCAAGGTAGACTACTCACTCATCGCTCCGGAGGCAATCATGGCGATGAAGGAGACCTCCGGTGGTGATTCCCCTCTCCGGCAGGGTGCCGGGAAGAGCTTCTGGACCCTCCCGATCTTCGGGTCGACGGCGGCGGCGGATCGTGATGTGTTCTGGAAAACTGATTGGGGCCTTAGGTTTTTCTCGTCAGGGGGTATATGTAGGCGAAGGGGCGATGTCAGAGGAGGGACCACGGCCCCTCACACGGGCCCGGCGCGGCCAGGGGGTGGCCGCGCCGCCCCTGTGTGTGGGGGCCACGTGGCCCCCCTCTGTCAGGTCTTCGGATGTTTGGGAGCTCCCCGGTGATATAAGACTTCAGGAACTTGTTTCGTCCAATTCCGAGAATATTTCCTGTGTATCACTTCTGAAACACAAAAACAGCAGAAAACAGGAACCTGGCACTGTGGCACTTCGTTAATAGGTTAGTTCCGGAAAATGCATAAAAATGCCACTAAGTGTAACGAAACAATATGCAAATGGTGTAAAAACAAGCATGGAGCATCAAAAATTATAGATACGTTTGAGACGTATCAACCATCTGTAGCGTACCTGTGCTTTATTTGTGCTAGTCCCGGATCGACTGCTAGCACACACAGTTACAAGATGAAATACCAAGAATACAAAGGTCTGTATTACAACGCTTGATCCACAAATAACATAGTTTCTTTTACAACTCAAAAGGCACAATGCCGCAAACCTATTACAACTCTAGAAACGACTAAGTAAATGAACTACAAGTCTTCTTCTCTTTATAGCTCCACAGGCAGACGTGTTGGACGAAGACTCGTGACCGTAGCGCAGCAACCTTCAATCTTCTTAGTAGCCACCTGCAGCATGATACGTTGCAGCCACGGAGGGTCAATACTTTGAATGTATTGGCAAGATGTCACTTTGGTGGACTCAATGGTACCTACACTTATATGCTATTTGGCCAGGTGGAGTTTGACTTTGCAAAAGCAAGCTTTTCCTAACTTTGTAAAGACTCAAGTTTTTCCTTAGCAAAATTTTGATAAGAAGCACCTTTTCTACCCAAGTTTATCCATCAAGTTTTAACTTAGAGAAATTGGGGTGAGGAGATTCTTGAACAGCTTCAACATCATGTCATTCAAAATTGTCCGTAACCGGGGACACGGCTAAGTACTTAGTTCTAAACACTCTGCAGAGGTGGTGCACTTTTCCCACAGGACTTAGTTAACCCGTTTTGCCGTGAGACTCATTTTGCCTCAAACGGCCGAGTGAAAACTAAGACGAGGCCTTTCAGAAGCATTCCCTCAGACCAAACGGACGCGCTCCCAAAAACCACCCTCTGTCCGCCTGGCTTGAGTTCTTGCAGCTTAATTGACCAAGACAGAGCCCATATTGTCTTGTGGTTGCACTGGAAGCTTCACGACTTGAACGTCTCCAATCTCCGTTGCTCCTGGGTGGCCGTCCACAAGCGAGATACACCTGGTGGTTCAGAGGTTCGACGACATGACCCCAGGGAACCACTCAACATAAACCAATCAAAGCCACTTCCACCCAGGTGGTTCATTAACTTGGTTGTTTTCTTAGTTTTCCAAAAACTTGTTTTCCAACACTTAGCCAAAATCATGTGTTAACCCTTCCCACAACAAGTGTA
Organism: Dactylis glomerata; assembly: GCA_007115705.1. Taxonomy (NCBI): domain Eukaryota; kingdom Viridiplantae; phylum Streptophyta; class Magnoliopsida; order Poales; family Poaceae; genus Dactylis; species Dactylis glomerata. Next base: position 3,975,807 of record QXEO01000222.1, read on the forward strand.
AAAGCAAAGCCCTATAGCAGCAATAATTCCACTAGGAGGTGCAAAGCTAGGCAAGCTAGACAAAAACCTAAGCATAAAATCTAGCAAGCTAAAACAAGAACTCATAAAACCACCTACACATGCATCTTCTACTAGAGAAACTACAAGTGACAAAACTTTTAGTGGGACAAGGGAGTATGGTGACACTTGCCTTAGTAATATTTATCGATGATTTCTTCTTCAAGAACTTGTTCTCGCACTCCGGATAAATCTAACGCATAGGAAAATTACAACCAATAACCAACGATTGTAAATAAAGAACAAAATCATTGCAATAAAGAGCCAAATAAAACACATAAGAAAACATGCAAACTGAAAGCAAAACATAAAATATCACTATTTATATATTTATTTCAGTTAAGATTAAAGGTTCTAAAGTGCAGTTGACACTGTCAAGATCGTGGCACAAAGATTCGCTCTAGAGACTTGTAGATCAAAAGATATGGCCAAACAAGATTTATATTCAAAATATAAACTTATAAATTCGAAAATTCTATAATTATAAAAATATATACCATTGAATAGATAATTAAATTATGAATCCATCGCACAAAAATTTATTTAAAATAGAGCTCTAGTTCTACATATACGAATTTTTAAAAATTTACATGAGCTAGTACATCTAATATACACTGTGTGAAATGAATATAACAGAGGACACTTGCAGTGACATCGGCGCACACGATAAAGAGGCTGGAGGTGAGTCTGGTGTGGACGGCGATGTTGATGCGGCGGTCTTCGGACTCCGGAATGTATCGACGAGCTACGGCTGGTGGTGGCGATCATGGTTGTCGATGGCATCGTCTCTGTACGTCCTCGAACGGCTGCGATGAATAGTGGGTCTTGCTTGACTTCGCCTTGTTAAACGTGATGGAATGTTTTGTCAAATTTGAAGTAACAAATTTCAAAATTCTAAAATTTAAAAAGCTGGTACCACTATTTAGAGAATTTAATTATGCATCCAATGAAACAAGAATCGTCTAAAACGGTGATATAGATCTAGAGTTATGATTTTTCAAAGTTTTACTTTAGCTAGAATAAGACCACCGATCGATCGATGTATACGTGCACGAACGGAACAGACCAGTTCAGTAATTGGACAGATCTGGACCTTTTGATCTAGATCTAGCGGTGTACAATAGCAGCTACGTAAACTAATTGGCAGGTACTTAGTCTAATGGATGCGAGGGATTTAGCTTACAGCGACGCGCGACGGCGTGGTGGCGACCACGAAGACGGCTCTGGTCATGGTGCTTGGCGACGTCCTGGCGGTGCTCCGAATTAGGGAAGTAGGACGACACTGCCCTCCTCGCTTAGTCTCCGCGAGCGTCAACGGTGTGGATCGGCGGCGTCTGGGGCCTCTGCTAACTTCAGCTGGAGGCGGCGCGGTTCATGGAGCTCCGGCGAGATGGTGCTTCCTGTTCCAACGTTCCTGGGACAGGGGAGAAGGTCAGGAGGAGGCAGTGGACAAGGTAGGCAGATAGGAGAGGCGAAAGGGTCCTAGAACCTCGACTTCGAGCTCCGACCGTGGTGATTTCCGGCGAGATCGGTCTGGCGGCGTGGTGGTGGATTTGTATTAGGTTTTTGCGAAAATCAGACGGAAATAGATGCGGGGATATTTATAAGGGCTCGTTTGGCACCCATCATTTCATTTCATTCGGTAGAAATGAAATGAAGTGACATGATGATATCATTTCATTTAGAAAATCCACAAAAATGACAGGGTACTCAATAGGTATTAAGATTAGGCATAAAATGAAAAGCCATGGAATTCGAAATAAATGCCATAACCAATTCCGTGACAGCCAAACAAGTATTTGCTAGAATCATAAATGAATTCTTTGATTCCAGGCCCAAATGGGGAGCCAAACGAGCTCTAAGAGAGATTTCGTGTACGACGGGGCAAGAAATTGGGCGAATCGCGGAGATTTTTGTGGAATTGGATTCGGTTTAAAAGGAACTCTTCCTGTGAAACTCCTAGCCAGAGCAACAAGATGACAGGTGGGGTTCACATAAAAAAAACGAGAAGAGAGAGAGGACCGGTTTGGCTGGATTGAGTGGACCGGCTTCGTGCATACGTGCATGCAGGGAAGTGGGTTGGCCTGGTCTGCTTCACGTGCTGGTAAGTGGTAATTCACGTACTGTTCTTGTATTTATTTATATTTTAAACCTTAAATAAGTTTAGGCATATAGTTAAAAAAAACCCTCAAAATCAATATAAGTAAATTGGACGTAGGAAAATGATATTTTGTGCACTTTGGCCTGTATAGCTACTTGTGCATTATTTAAAAAAATATATACTAGGGTTTAATCTAAGTCACTCAATCAATTCACACAATGCCACCAATGCAAAAAAGGTAATATATTTGAATATGAATATAGAAGAATCATTTTAAAAATCGAAATAAATTTAGAATACTATATAATTAATTTCCAACCTTATTTATGAAGAAGTCACATTATCTTCTCTCTCATTATTTAGACTGGAAATTAATAAGTCATTAATGTGAAAATTTCAAATAGAATATCCCCAAACTTTACTTATAATTGGAAATGTCATATTATTTCCTCTCTTGTGATATTTATGTTTGGGGAATATTTGGAAGACCCAAGAATTCAAATAAATAATTAAAAAAACAAATAAAATATTTTTAAATAATACTCCACCATAATTGGGAAAGTCATTTTATTCCCTCTCATTATATTTCAAGTATGGTTGGATAATTTTGGATAGTCATGTTAATCCACTCATTTAAATTGTTTTGAAACCAAGGCTGAGAAAATTCAAACAAGTTATCAAAAGTTTATTTTCATTCAGAATTTCACTCAAAGTCAAACAATTCAATCAACTTACTTTATTAATTTTAACATTCCAAAATTTAGGAAAATTTTGGGATGTTACATAGAGGAAGAGGTGGAAGATCAATACGAATCCGACATGGCTTCCCAGGCATTAGAGACGCAATGGTACTACCTTGTCGCTTTTATAGGCATAGGTTCGGGATGGTTGGAGATGAAAAACTCCTGTGAAGGGGTTACTGACGAATCTTCCATTGACGATGTTTTAACCCGGCAATGCCCATATTTAGGGCTTTCGATTCATGGAGCGTATGTGGGCTCTTGGTGAAGGAAATATGCCCTAGAGGCAATAATAATATTGTTATTATCATATTTCTTGTTCATGATAATGTTTATATTCCATGCTAGAATTGTATTAAGCGGAAACATTAATACTTGTGTGGTTTATGAACAACACCGTGTCCCTAGTATGCCTCTACTAGACTAGCTCATTGATTAATGATGGTTAAGGTTTCCTAATCATAGACATGAGTTGTCGATTAATAATGAGATAATGTCATTAGAAGAATGATATGATGGACAGACCCAAATTAGGCACAGCAATTAGATCATGTTATTATGTTCACAATTGCCTAGCTTTTCCTATGTCAGTATCCTATTCCTTAGACCATGAGATAATGCCACTCCCTGGTACCAGAAGAGAGCTTTGAGGTCATCAAATGTTATCCTATGAGAGGGTGATCATAAAGGTGTCTCTCAGTTAATCGGAAAGTACTTGTTGGGTTGCATGTATCGAGATGGGATTTGTCCCTCCCATGTCGGAGAGATATACTCCGGGCCTACTCGGTAATCAATATCATACACCGTTTGCAAACACGTGATTAATGAGTTTAATTATAGGGTGATATTGGATTGCGGAATGAGTAAAGAGTACTTGCTGTGAACGAGATTGAACTAGGTATGGTGATACCGATGATCGAATCTCGGGCAAGTAAAATATCAGGAGATAAAGGAATTTGTATACGGGATTATTTGAATCCTGACATCGTGGTTCACCGATAATGATCATCGCTGAATATGTGAGAGTCAATATGGATTTCTAGATCCCGCTATTGATTATTGATGGTGATCATGTCCACACATTCTCGAACCCATAGGGTCACACACTTAACGCTCATCGACGCTAGGGTAGTTTTAGGATTTATGGAAATTGTTTCGGAGAGTTACAGAATTGTTCCGAGAAGAAGATTAATGATTTATTAATTAATTGAATTAATAGATGTTAATACATATATTTATTTGTTGGAAATAAATAAAGGCTAAAAAGTAGTCCATGATTAGTTTTGCTAATGGGCTAATTTAGTAGTCCATCTAGACAAACTATACAAAAAGAAAGGCAAAAGGAAAAGAAAAGAAAAAAAAGGAGGCCCAGAGGGCATGGGCCGGCTGGCTGGGCCAGCAGCCCACCCGCCCCGCTGGAGCCTGCTTACCTGGGCCGGCTGGGCAGGCCGAAGACCAGGCCACCAGGAGTGCCCGCCCGCTCGCTGGCGCCAGGAGGCCGGTGGAGTGCCTCGATCGCGCCCGCCCTGGAGTCCTCCTGCCTTGCGCTCGTTCGCCTCTCGCCCTGCCAGCGTGCGGTCGATCCTCGATCACTGTGAGGCAGTAGGTAGCTTGCAGGAGACGGCATCGGTTTGACCATCTTGGAAAGAAAGTTTCCTCCGTCGCGCCCGTCTATAAAAGAAAGATGATAGCCGGCTGATTAGGTTTGACCTAATACCGAAAATTGTTTCAGCCGGCGTTATCTTTGTCTTTTATAGTATTTTCTTGCTCTAGTTTAACTAGATCTTTATCCTTTCTTTTTCCACCTCGCGCGTGTAGGTGAAGCCCTGCCCGCAGATACTCTCCACCATAAGCATCACGCCGTCGTGCTGCTGATCCCATCTACCACTCCACCGCACCTTGCTGGACCAAGGAGGAGGAGATGTCGTTGCACTGTATGTGTGCAACGCTCGGAGGCGCCGCCCATTGTGGCGCTTGGATCGGATCGGATTGTGAGAAGGAGACGCTAGTATGACTACGCCGACCACGTTCATCTGAACGTTTCCGCTGTGCGATCTACAATGGGAAAGTTTTGCATCTCGTAGATCAGATCTTGGTATGTAGATATAATCTCTCTCGATCGTTGTTTTGCATCTCATAGATTAGATCTTGGCTGTTCTTGTTCGTCATCGTAGGAAAGTTTTTGTTTTCTATGCTGCGAAACCCTTCACTTGGCGGATTAGACGGCTTCAGACAGAAACAGGGGTACACACGAATTTACCCAGGTTCGGTCCCCCGGAGGGTAAAGACCTACATCCTGCTTGTCTGATCTTGTATTGCTTGTATAATTGGAGCTGTTACAATGGTGCGCAGGTGGGATCTAGCTATGGTCGAAAAGAGATGGCGTGTGCTAGCCTATGCGTGGGATCTATGCGAGATCTGGTGTCTATACGAGATTCGATCGTCTAGGGGATGCCCTTTGTGGCTTTATATATGCAGCCAGTTAGGGTTTACTAGTAGTCTTTGCCTTCTACTCCAAGTCAAAGTGTTGGGCCTTGCGGGCTTCATGTATCCTTCGAGCGGGCTTCTTTCTTGGCAGGAACCAGGTAGACCAATATCGAGGACCCGAGGGGTCATACCCTCGTCAGCCATCCTCGTGTTCATTGATAGCCTGGAAAGAGGCCAGGTGCTTTTCCATCGCTGCTACCGGTGATGGCGCCAGAAAATACTTGATGGCGTATGGTTGATGTGGAAGCAGACGTCCTTGTGCGTGGTGCTTGACCAGCCCGTTGGGAACCCCAAGAGGAAGGTATGATGAGTGTAGCGGCTAGTTTCCCTCAGTTAAGAAACCAAGGTTTAATATCGATCAGGAGAAGAGAGGCGATGACGATTGAAGGTGTTTGTGGAACCTGCACACACACAAACAAATACTTTGTTCCCAACTTGCGATGAGGTTGTCAATCTCACCGGTTTGCTTGAAACAAAGGTTATGAGTGTATCGAGTGGAAAACAGTAGAGTATATGCGAGTAAAGTAAACAGTGCGGGAAAAGTAAACAGTTGATTGCAATATGATTAAAATAGGACCGGGGTCCACAGTTCACTAGTGGTGTCTCTCCATAGATAAAATAACATGCTGGGTAAACAAATTACAGTTGGGCAATTGATAGAATAGAGCTAACGTGATATGTCAAGAAGATCACTATGAGATTTACTCTGGGCATTACAACAAAATACATAGACCGCCATCCAGCTGCATCTATGACTAATAATCCACCCCCGGGGATATCATCCGAACACCCTAGAAGTATTAAGTTGCGAACAACAGATAATTGCATTAAGCAAAGTGTGTAATGTAAACAAAGCATATGCCCTTGAGCATATGAATGTTGTTTTCTCCCTAGTAGCAACAGCACATCTACCACCTTAGAGGTTTTTGTCACTCCCCCAGGTGAAATAGAGGCATGAACCCACTATCGAGCATAAATACCCCCTCTTGGAGTCACTAGCAACTACTCGGCCAAGATAGCTACTAACAACAGAGAGCATGCAAGATCATAAACAACATAGAGATAACAAAAGATATAATTCAGTACAACAACTTAATCATAAACACCAATATTCATCGGATCCCAACAAACCAACATCATAGAATTACATAACGGTGATCTCAATCATGTAGGGCAGCTCATGAGATCTAAACATGAAGCACATGGCGGAGAAGACAACCATCTAGCTACTGCTATGGACCCATAGTCCAAGGTAGACTACTCACTCATCGCTCCGGAGGCAATCATGGCGATGAAGGAGACCTTCGGTGGCGATTCCCCTCTCTGACAGGGTGCCGGGAAGAGCTTCTGGACCCTTCCGATCTTCGGGTCGACGGCGGTGGCGGATCGCGATGTATTCTGGAAAACTGATCGGGCCCTTAGGTTTTTCTCGTCGGGGGGTAAATATAGGCGAAGGGGCGATGTCAGAGGAGGGACCAGGGTCCCTCACACAGGGGTGGCGCGGCCAGGGGCCTGGCCGCGCCGCCTGTGTGTCTGGGGCCCACGTGGCCCCCCTCCGTCAGGTCTTCGGATGTTTGGGAGCTCCCCGGTGAAATATGACTTCAGGAACTTGTTTCGTCCAATTCCGAGAATATTTCCTGTGTATCACTTCTGAAACACAAAAACAGCAGAAAACAGGAAACTGGCACTGTGGCACTTCGTTAATAGGTTAGTTCCGGAAAGTGTATAAAAATGCCACTAAGTGTAACGAAACAATAGGCAAATGGTGTAAAACGAAGCATGGAGCATCAAAAATTATAGATACGTTTGAGACGTATCAGCATCCCCAAGCTTAACTCCTGCTCGTCCTCGAGTAGGTAAGTGATAACAAAAGAAATAATTTTTGAGGTGACACGCACCTACACAATCTTGATCATATATGTAAGCGTTGTGAGCTGGGATCAAAAGAACTTAAAACATGGGCATGAAAGATATAATCATGACAATAAGAACTTAGCAACCATGTTGTAAACATGCAAATGAACACAAACAAAAGATCATGATAATGAAACAATGAAAGTCAAACGTGTGTTCAAATCATAAGGAAAAACATACAAATGGTTTTCAGCTTGTCCTTCAAAGAGAGCAAAACATAAATGCATAGGACACCTCAAGGTTTAAGAGGGTGACTAGATACAAATAATTTAAGAACAAGTGAAACCAACAATATGAGTCAATCAATGAACCTTGGGACAATGCATATCACACTAAGAATGACAACTATGCTCTCTTAATGGTGCATAAAGAAAGAAGGTGGTGACTCAACATAAAAGTAAAAGAAAGACCCTTCGCAGAGGGAAGCAGTGATTGCAAGTTTTATAACCTTCAAAAATTATGGTACTTACCGGCTTTGAGCTCTCATTGCCCCCATCATAAGCATCTTGAATGGTTAAAGTTAATGCGAGAACAATTATGATGCATATGCTTGACAAATCATAAGTTGAAAACCTCGTGTCCCGTGAATACGAGTACCCAAACTATGCTACTTTACTTAGAGTCCCAAGCAAGGCTCTTGTCATTGTAAGTATATGCATATCATTGAGAACCGCCAATGGGGTACCTCCGTGCCCGATGACATGGAACAAGCCCACACCAAAATGACAGGACAAGCAGACAATGAACACCTCGACATCTCTTTTATTTGCTATATTGTTTAGCTTTTTATTGTGAGATGCGTCGTCGAATGTTCACCATGGGTATGCTGCAAATTGCCACCATAAATTATGCATGGCTTAGATTGGCGGCCCGACGTTTCCCTAACACATATACAAACTCCATGATCCCTACAAGATTCCCAATTCATTTCCCATAGCGGGCATCCATAAACAAAAGATCACAATATCAACTCAAATAGAAGTGCAATGTTGAAAGCTTGCCCCATGATAGCATGGCTGGGCTAGAATCCAACTTACAACTTGCAAGCATAACAACTCAGCATAAGAGACCACAATGTCAAAATTTTAAGAACATGAAAAAGTAAAGTGTGCCTTCCGGTTCGTGAGAGCTTTACTGACCGAATTTCGCATAACACTGGTAAGAGTTTAATTTGAAGAGAATATAAAAGCAAGTCAAATTTACTTGGAATAGCAAATTGCTAGTAGGTATGTATGGTGGACACAATGGAAAACTTGGCTTTTAGGAGTTGGATGCTCGAGTAGAGCTCATACTCAGTACAAGGTGAGGGCTAGCAAAAGACTGGGAGCGACCAACTAAGAGAGCAATAATGGCCATAATCATGCAAAGCGACAAAGCGACATTAAAAGAAGCATACGATGGCATCAAAAGTCAAAAACTAAATGATCATGAAGGCTATTGGCGACTTTGTAAGAGTCTAACATGTGTGAGCATGCGCCAAGTCAACCCAAATAAAGCAACAAGGAGAAAACCAAAATAATGCTTCCATACAATAAAAACAACGCATGATTTTTTCAAAGGCTCATTAAGCAATCTCAGTTATTTGAGATAAGTCATGCTACAGCAAAACCACTAAACATACTATCAAAAAGACATCAAGCATGACATGAAAAAGCCTAAGCCGCAGTCTACACAAGCTCCTTCTTGTACCACTATTTTGCACAAAGCTTTTTCTCTTTTTCCAACACCATTTGAAATTTTTAAAGACACCTCTTTTGATGAAAACCAATAAAGTTCAGAGGCAAAAATACACCTTGATGAAAAGATATGAAAAGATCTGAACGCAAATCAAGGTGAAAACGAAAACCAAAAGCAGTAGCAGAAAAAGTAGAACGCTCGATTTTAAATAAGAGTGAAAACTAGAGCGTTCTTTGCAAATGAAAACGAGTACATCTCCTCCAAAGGGAATTTGTTGGGGTCCAACCATTTATTGCAGCAAACAAACAAAACAAACAAACTAAGAAAACTAAAACAACTGACGCTCCAAGAAAAACACATAGTGCATGAAGCAATAAAAATATAGTGTTTTGAGAGGTGACCTGATTTTTGCCGATGAAGAAGGGGTGCCTCGGGGGCATCCCCAAGCTTTGATGCTTGTACTTCTTGGATATTTCTTGGGGTGCTGGGCATCCCCAAGCTTGAGCTTTTGTCCATTCTTCAACTCATCTCATCATTCTCCAATCCCTACACTTGAAAACTTCCTTCATACAAAACTAAACACAATTCTATTAGCAACATTAGTGTAAGCATAAAATATATTCAACCTCTTTTAGCTTCAGGTTTCAACCCAAAACCACCACATATAAAGTATATACTACTGTAGCAACTTCCACAAGAGTTCCATGATCAAAAAGAACTCAAAAGAAAGCGATAAAGTGGCAAAAACAAATATTGGCAGAAATCTGTCAAAACTGAACAGCTGACAAAGGACGAATTTTTGAGGGATTTTCTGTTGCTCAAATCAAAAAGTGTTCAACTAAGAAAAGTTTGGATATAACCTGGGGCATATGCACAAGAAATCGCAGGTCCAAAAGATAAACAGAGAATTTTCATGAATTTTTACGGTGCAGCACCGAAAACAGTTTCAGGACAGCAATAACCCCAAATCTTTACCTCACTCAAATTAGAGGCTTCTCTTGGCACAAAAACGAAATAAACAAGATAAGGAGCGGTCATTACAGTAGTAATGACTTCCAAGACTCAAATAAAAGAAAAAGTACTGTAAAGAAAACATTGGGTTATCTCCCAAGAGTGCTTTTCTTTAACGCCTTTGAGCTAGGCGCAGAAAAGTGCGAATCAAGTAATATCAAGAGATGAAGCATCAAGCTCATAATTTGCTCTAAGAATAGAGTCAAAAAGTAATTTTTTTCTTTTCCTAGGGAAATGTTCCATACCTTTCTTAAGTGGGAATTGATACTTGATAGTGCCTTCCCTCATATCAATAATAGCACCTACAGTTCGAAGAAAAGGTCTTCCCAAAATAATAGGACATGAAGCATGGCATTCAACGTCCATAACAAGAAAATCAACGGGAACAAGGTTATTGTTAACCACAATAAGAACATCATTAATCCTTCCCAAAGGTTTCTTCTTAGCAACATCAGCAATAGGAACATCAAAATAACACTTTTCAAGCGGTGGTAAATCAAGCATGTCATAAATCTTTCTAGGCATGATAGAAATACTAGCACCTAGATCACATAAAGCATGGCAATCATAACCATTAACATGCATATCAATGATGGGTTCCCAACCATCTTCTAACTTCTTGGGAACAGAGGCTTTTTGCTTCAACTTTTCATCCCTAATCTTTATAAGAGCATTGGTAATATGCTTAGTAAAAGCAATATTTAAAGAACTAGCATTGGGAGTCAAAGCAAGATTTTGCAAGAACAAAATTACTTCAGATATATTGCAGCCATCAACATCAAAATCATTAAAAGAGATAGAGCTATCATCTCCCACACTCCGAAAAATTTCAGCACTCTTTTGAGAAAAAGTTTTGGCAGTTTTAGGCTTTTTAACACAAGGAGTGGGAGTTTTCTCTACACCAATCAAAGTAAGAGGATTACTATCAGTAGGAGCAACATCATTAGAGGTAGTAATGGTACATACCTTCATCTCTCTAGCCATCTCATCTTCTCTTTCCCACCTGGCATGCAATTCCGCTAACAATCTAATATTTTCATCAATTCCAACTTGGGTAGCATTAGCGGCAACAACAATATTGCTCACATTCACATCATTAGGAAACACTTTTGATTTCAGAAGTTCAACATCATGAGCAAGGCTATCAACTTTAGAAGCAAGAATATCAATTTTGCCTAACTTTTCCTCAACAGACTTGTTAAAAGCAGTTTGCTTACCGATGAAGTCCTTGAGCATTACCTCAAGCTCGGAGGGCGCGGCCCTAGTATTGTTGTAGGAATTACCATAAGAGTTACCATAACCATTACCATTGGTAGAAGGATATGGCCTATAATTGTTACTAGCAAAATTGTTCCTATAAGCATTGTTGTTAAAATTGTTGTTTCTAATGAAATTCACATCAATTTGCTCTTCTTGAGCAACCAGAGAGGCCAAAGGAACATTATTAGGATCAACATGAGTCCTATCATTAGCAAGCATAGCCATAATGGTATCAATCTTATCATTCAAGGAAGAGGTTTTCTCAACAGAATTTACCTTCTTACCTTGTGGAGCTCTCTCGGTGTGCCATTCGGAATAATTTACCATCATGTTGTCGAGTAGCTTCGATGCGGCGCCCAATGTAAGGGACATAAAAGTGCCTCCAGCAGCTGAATCAAGTAGGTTCCTTGAAGAAAAATTCAGTCCTGCATAAAAAGTTTGGATAATCATCCAAGTAGTCAGTCCATGAGTGGGGCAATTCTTTATCATAGATTTCATTCTTTCCCAAGCTTGAGCAACATGTTCATTATCAAACTGAGTAAACTTCATAATATTGCTACGCAATGATATAATCTTAGCAGGAGGATAGTATCTACCAATAAAAGCATCCTTACACTTAGCCCATGAATCAATACTATTCTTAGTCAAAGACAGCAACCAATCTTTAGCCTTTCCTCTCAAAGAAAAAGGAAACAACTTGAGCTTAATAATATCACTATCAACATCCTTATATTTCTGCATCTCACATAGCTCAACAAAATTGTTGAGATGAGCTGCAGCATCTTCAGTACTAGCACCAGAAAATTGCTCTTTCATAACAAGGTTCAATAAAGCAGGCTTAATCTCATAAAAGGTGGTAGCAGGAACAGGTGGTGCAATAGGAGTGCAGATAAAATCACTATTGTTTGTGCTAGCAAAGTCACACAACTTGGTGTTTTCAGGATTGGCCATTTCAGCAAAACGAAAGTAAACAAGTAAAAACAGCTACCAAGGATTCTAATTTTTTTGGGTTTTTGATATAAAAGCAATGCAGGTAAAATAAATTAAAGTAAAGCAAACAAATAACAAAGCAAAGAATGTGTGTGCGAAGAACTCCCCTCGCAGAAGTCTTCTCTCTTCCCCGGCAACGGCGCCAGAAAATAGCTGCTACCGGTGATGGCGCCAGAAAATACTTGATGGCGTATGGTTGATGTGGAAGCAGACGTCCTTGTGCGTGGTGCTTGACCAGCCCGTTGGGAACCCCAAGAGGAAGGTATGATGAGTGTAGCAGCTAGTTTCCCTCAGTTAAGAAACCAAGGTTTAATATCGATCAGGAGAAGAGAGGCGATGACGACTGAAGGTGTTTGTGGAACCTGCACACACACAAACAAAATACTTTGTTCCCAACTTGCGATGAGGTTGTCAATCTCACCGGTTTGCTTGAAACAAAGGTTATGAGTGTATCGAGTGGAAAACAGTAGAGTATATGCGAGTAAAGTAAACAGTGCGGGAAAAGTAAACAGTTGATTGCAATATGATTAAAATAGGACCGGGGTCCACAGTTCACTAGTGGTGTCTCTCCATAGATAAAATAACATGCTGGGTAAACAAATTACAGTTGGGCAATTGATAGAATAGAGCTAACGTGATATGTCAAGAAGATCACTATGAGATTTACTCTGGGCATTACAACAAAATACATAGACCGCCATCCAGCTGCATCTATGACTAATAATCCACCCCCGGGGATATCATCCGAACACCCTAGAAGTATTAAGTTGCGAACAACAGATAATTGCATTAAGCAAAGTGTGTAATGTAAACAAAGCATATGCCCTTGAGCATATGAATGTTGTTTTCTCCCTAGTAGCAACAGCACATCTACCACCTTAGAGGTTTCTGTCACTCCCCCAGGTGAAATAGAGGCATGAACCCACTATCGAGTATAAATACCCCCTCTTGGAGTCACTAGCAACTACTCGGCCAAGATAGCTACTAACAACGGAGAGCATGCAAGATCATAAACAACATTGAGATAACAAAAGATATAATTTAGTACAGCAACTTAATCATAAACACCAATATTCATCGGATCCCAACAAACCAACATCATAGAATTACATAACGGTGATCTCAATCATGTAGGGCAGCTCATGAGATCTAAACATGAAGCACATGGCGGAGAAGACAACCATCTAGCTACTGCTATGGACCCATAGTCCAACGTAGACTACTCACTCATCGCTCCGGAGGCAATCATGGCAATGAAGGAGACCTCCGGTGGCGATTCCCCTCTCCGGCAGGGTGCCGGGAAGAGCTTCCGGACCCTCCCGATCTTCGGGTCGACGGCGGCGGCGGATCGCGATGTATTCTGGAAAACTGATCGGGCCCTTAGGTTTTTCTCGTCGGGGGGTAAATATAGGCGAAGGGGCGATGTCAGAGGAGGGACCAGGGTCCCTCACATAGGGGTGGCGCGGCCAGGGGCCTGGCCGCGCTGCCTGTGTGTCTGGGGCCCACGTGGCCCCCCTCCGTCAGGTCTTCGGATGTTTGGGAGCTCCCCGGTGAAATATGACTTCAGGAACTTGTTTCGTCCAATTCCGAGAATATTTCCTGTGTATCACTTCTAAAACACAAAAATAGCAGAAAACAGGAAACTGGCACTGTGGCACTTCGTTAATAGGTTAGTTCCGGAAAGTGTATAAAAATGCCACTAAGTGTAACGAAACAATAGGCAAATGGTGTAAAATGAAGCATGGAGCATCAAAAATTATAGATACGTTTGAGACGTATCAATCGCCTGTTGCAAGAAAGAGACGAAGGGAAGCTTACCCTAAATTCCATGATCTCCATCACCAGCAGTTACGCGGCCGCCGACAATGACGACCATGAATCACTAAAGGCATCCACCATCTAGAATAGTGGATGGCGGAACAAAAACAACAACAACAACAAACGCAAGACTCCCCCTGAGGAGCAACATACAATGGATATGGTGGCATCGACCTTCTCCAAAAGAGGCCAGGGTGGATAGTGCGGCTGGGGACATAGCAACAACAGTGGCCAGCAGCAGAGCACACCAGCTCCTACTGCGGTACTAAGCACTCCTGTTTCCTACGATGAATACCGTGACATGCCATGCTTTGCCCATCGGGACACAGTAGGAAAATGCAATCACACCAACCAAAACTATAATTTCGTCAATGACATCAAGGCGGACCAAGAAGTAGGCTACAAGCACACCCGACGCCCAAGACCTCGTGGCAAAGGGAAAGTGGACAAGGACAAGGAGTCCAAGGATGGAAGCGATATGGAAGAATATCTCACGCCCAAGACCTCAGACAAACCTGAGGCTGGTGCCAGCGGGTCAAACCCATTCAATAATCCCAAAAAGGGAGCCTACACAACTTTCCTTGGTCCTCCCACGGCTAAGGCACAAAGGGCTGCCATGCGCTCTCTCAACGCCACTGTGCCTAAAGTCAGCCAATGCATCTGATGGTCCGAGACACCGGTGCAATGGAGCCACGATGATCATCCACAGCACATCTCGGAATGATACTACGCCATAGTGGTTAACCCCCTAATTTAGGTATACAAGTTCACCAAGTGCCTTATGGATGGTGGCAACAGCCTAAACATCATGTATGCAGAAACACTCACCAAATTTGGCCTCTCCAAGACCCAACTCTGCCATAGTGCGGTCACTTTCTATGGAGTGGTTCCTAGATGCCAAGCAAAATCTCTAGGATCCATCACTCTCAAGGTTGCCTTCGGCGATGAAAAGAATTTCTGCGAATAGCCCATAACCTTTGAAGTGGTGCCCTTTAAGAGTACGTACCATGTGATCTTCGATCGCCTTGATCAAATAACTCATGAATAAAAGGTTGGAGTTGGGGGTTCTAATAAAAACGATTATTAAGTGATACCATGTTCTTTGGTGAAAGTGTTCAGCTGCTCAACTAAAAAGGTGAGCCTATGGTTGAACTTCATGCCTATCTTGTTCTCGCTATTCCCTTCTTTTAGTTAGTTATACTATGATAATTATCTCTTTTGCATAGCAACAAAGTTATGATTTTGAAAAGGAAAAGATACCAAGATGGTACAACCGAAAGTTGTGGCATAAAACAAAATATGATTCGATTGTCCAACATACAATAGTTATTTTGACTCAAGTGGTAGAGGGTGATTTCTAGAGCTTCTTGTTATGTTGTCATCGATTGCTTGGCTATTGTTTATGAATCTTATCACATGATGGAAACACGCATAAGTTGATGATGCAATGCCCATAGTTTCTTTTATCAACCATAAGCTCATTGATGCATGATATTGTCTATTTGCTTATTTGCTCGGGGATGAGCAACGGTTTAAGCTTGGGGGAGTTGATACATTCATTTTGCATCATTATATTTGCATCATACATAACTAGTTTATATTATTATTTGCATCAATCATTCATTATTCATGCATTTTTAGATGATTTTTGAGACTTTCCTACACAGTTCCTCCCTCGGTATTTAATTTCTGGGATACAGAAAATCTCCTGATTTTGTATTTTGATGTTTCAAGGACCTTCTGAACCTCAATTTGATCGAGGATTTTTACTGCGTCAATATTTTATCATGAGAAGCATTTGGAGAGGTGGTAGCACACGAGGGGAGCCACGAGGCTCAAACGAGCATAGGTGGCGCAGCCCACCAGGCAGACTGAGCCACCAGGGCCCATCTGGCCCTCGATGGTCGCCTCGCCTTCATCTTCTTATGTACGCCTTCGTTTTGATAAAAAAGTGACACCCTATTTTTCCCATAATTTTTTGAGGCAACGGCAGAGGCGGAACCCTTCTTCCACCTCCAGAAGGGCTGATCTGCTGCTGCCGCTGGAGGGAAATTGCCGCCATAGTCAGCATGGACTCCTCCTTGGCATAGGGGGAGCATCTCCATCACATCTACATCACCACCTTCATCGTCCCCAACATCAGCACCATCTCCACCTCGAGATTCGATGTCATCCCCCTCATAGTTTTTGGTAGATCAAACCCTAAACACTATTTAAGTGATGTGTGCATGTTTGTGCTTGGCACTTGTCGTTATTTTGTGGTGAAGTTATACTTTCAGATTGTGTTGTACTTCATATACCACTGATCATGATCATGTTTGATACTTGTGAGTAGTTCCTGTTGTTCCTAGGGGCATAGGATGAATTGACTATGATATCTATATAATATGCATGGAGTATTTGGTTAAGTTTTGATCTTTTATGTGATTCTATGATGGTAATGTGCGAACATCGACTGCTTATTACTTCACCTATATGGGCTCATAGGATTGCACCTTACAATAATAATGAGAATGAGAAAGGAGGGAGAGACATAAACATATTTCTTAGACTCAGCGTTATTTTTAGGGGGGTTCTAGATTAGGGACCTTAGAACTTTATGCAATGGTTGAACAATTTATGTCTTAAGGTATCCCTAATGTTCATGCGAGTGACCTTAGGAACAATCATTAGGGGTTTGTAGCATAGTGCTTTTATGACTACACCCATTTTTTGCTCCGTCCGATGAGAATAAAACTTGACAAGATACTCGTTCATGTTTGCTAAGAAATCTGTATGCTAAATAAATCCATGCCGCCCCTGGGAACATTTGTCACTTATTGATTACACTTGAGCTTATCCTCTTACTGCATAGAGGATTGGGCTTTCTCTAAAAAAGAGCATTTACTTTATCGCAATTACATTTTCAATACTTATTTCTTTGCACGCTTATACCCAAAACCCCAAAAACACCTTTTTATTAGTATTTCCTATTAAACTTGCTAACTAATACCTTCAGCTCCTCGTGGGTTCGACAACATTTTCTATATCGAAAGGTACTACAATTGCTCCTCCACTTGGGAGTCATCAGCCACCTTAATCGGCCCCTCCCGAAGGGGAGCCCATTAAACCCTAGTGCACCCTCTTATTGGATAAGGGAGGAAGGGCTCCATGGGCTTGGCCCTAGGGGCCCAGCTGACTAGGGGCTAGGGTTTGGGGTTGGTGGGGGGCCGGCCTAGCCCCACCTAACCCTGGTCGCCGCCTTGCTCCTCCCCTTGGCCGCCGCCCCTTGTGGTGCCTTGGTGGAGGGGTAAGTGCACCCCTCCCCACTATATAAAGGGGGCCCTAGGGAGAGATGAACACACAACAACGAGCCACGTGCTCTTCTCTCTCTCTCCCTGGTGCGCCACCCTCCACCTCTCTTTCTCACCTCTCCCTCTCGTGTGGCCTCCCGAAGGGTTGGGTAGGAGCAAGACAACACCACCGCTGCACGCCGTCATGCTGCGGAGTTTCCAGATCCCATCCGAAGCCATCTACTTCTGCAATCTGGCTGGATCGGGGATTCCAGAGGTCATCGTGATCACCATACATGTGCGAGTACACGAAGGTGCTGGCAGTTGTGGCGCCGGAGTCGTTGCACCAAGTTCTTCAACGACCTTGAGGTCGGCTACGTCGGCTTCATCAACATCGCTTGTGCGGGAGCGTTAATCCCACATTCGTTCTTCAAGGGTATGTCTTCGAACACCAGTTTACCGTTACAACATTACTAGTAGATAGATCTTTGGGCAATTCGGGGTTGCATAGAAATATTTTTTTTTGTTATTTGCATCAAACCCCAACAGTTCCCTGTTACCCCCAAATCACACTAGATAAACTTTGAGGTCTTCCCTATCACTTGGAGTTCGTAGACGTCCTAGTAAATAAGATCGTGTTGCGGGGTTCTTTGGATCATGCTACATGGGCCCTTAAATTAGACAACAAGCATTAGAATATCACAACGGTCAATTCATTTAAAATAATAATAATCATAACCACAAATAGATGGAAAATGATATAGGCACATCACATAATCACCGATCCCCTACATCTTCCACACGTAGGGGGGATTACTCGCACATGAGAGGGAATACACAAGAAGATCATCACGAAACAAATAGGTTTCATCTCAATATTACCATAGTTTCTCCACAATAGAAATTAAGATCAAAGTGAGTTTGAATCAAAGTATGAATAGCGGTATCAAACCCTAATCTTAAAAGTGTGAATCTCTCTATGTCTCTCTAGTAGAAGTGGAATGATGGCAGAGGGGAGGATCAAGAGGACAGAGATTGCAGATCGTATCAAGGCTAGACTTCTTCTCCTCTGGATCTCTTCTCCTATGGTCTTGAATGAATGGTGGCTATTTTGGTTTGTTTTTGTGTATGCCTCCTTCACAGAATTTGTCCCTTTTGATGAGACGAAGGCGGCTGCATATATTACGGCCGGACCGTACAAGCGGGCTGCAACCTTACTATTGGTTGCCAAAGGTTCTAGAGGA
The DNA here is from genome assembly GCA_007115705.1 of Dactylis glomerata. NCBI lineage: Eukaryota > Viridiplantae > Streptophyta > Magnoliopsida > Poales > Poaceae > Dactylis > Dactylis glomerata. The sequence goes on from QXEO01000222.1 coordinate 3,994,378, forward strand.
TTCAAATGGAAATCTTCCAATTTGAAATATGCTTGTTTTCTCGAAACCCTATCCCTTGCACCGCTGTCGCGCCTCAACCTCAACTCCGGTGAGGAATTAATGTGCACCTCCTCGCTCGCCTCGATGTGGCTGATGCGCTGTTGCACAGGTGTGCACGGTGGCCAGAGCAGACGCCCCTCCTCCCAAGGCAGTTCGATCTCCCGCGGTGGCTCTTCCTTCTTGCGACGGGAGCTCACGCGGCCCAATCTCCCCGTCCGGGTGGGAAGAAGCGTGCCACCCGCAAGTGGATGAACTGGGGCGTCAGGCTGCCGCTGGCCCTTTGCTCATACACCGCCAATGGGGAGGCGGCTTCTTACACGCGACAGGAGGAGGTGGAGAAGGTGGAGGAGCATAGGGTCATTGGCCCAGAGGACTTCCTCGCCAATTACGCCGAGCGACACGCTTTCAAGCTATAGAAGCGCCTCTATGAGGAGGAGGCCGATGCGGAGTGTCTGCGCGAGGAGAATGAGCGTGCCGCCATGTTTACAAGTACTGATTTATGCGAACTTTGCTTCAACTGATCTATGTATAAACTATGGAATGATCTTTGCAGAAATTCACATGAACTTTTCTTAAAAAATTTCAATTCAGTTTACAGTTACTAATCTACGTGAATTTGATTTAAACTGTATTTAAGGTGCTCTATAATCGCGAGTTTACATTTCAGTGTTTATGATCTAACCAGCTCATGTTTCTTCTGTACTACTACTCAGTATCAAAAGAAGAAGGAAAACCCTTGTTCACTCTCTGTAAGGGGCTGATGGTCCCGTTACAGACCAGAAGGAAATGCTAGGGGTGGCTGTAGACTTTTATAAAGACATGTTTAAGAAAGAGGAGAGATGTAGATGTAGTTTATCTGATAATTTTTTTGAACCTGCTGATCTGATCACTCCGGCTGAAAATGTGATGCTAGAAGCTGCTTTTTCAGAGGAGGAAATCAGAGAAGCTCTATTTGGATCATACGCGGATGGCGCGCCTGGGCCAGATGGAATTCCGTTTTTCTTTTATCAAAAGTTCTGGGACCTAGTTAAGCCTGAAATTTTGGCAATGTTCAACGACTTCTCCAAGGGAGAGCTTGACATTTACAGACTTAATTTCGCAATGCTAACCCTGATCCCAAAAGAAGCTGATGCTGATGTGATGAAAAAGTTTAGGCCCATAAGCTTACTCAATTGCATCTTCAAGCTTTTCACTAAGGTACTTACTAATAGGCTAGCCTTGATTATGGATAGAATTATATCCCATAATCAAACAGCCTTTATTAAGGGTAGATACATTCTAGAGAGCGTAGTTACTGCTCATGAAGTACTCCATTCAGTACATAAATCTAAGGGTAAAGGGGTTGTACTAAAATTAGATTATGAGAAAGCCTTTGATAAAGTAGACTTAGACTTTCTTGCTGAACTTCTTGACAAGAGAGGTTTTGGTAAGAATTTCCAGAGGATGATTAAGCAAATAACTTCTAGGGTTCTGTTGGGGTAAAATTAAATGGGCTAGAAAGTAATTTTTTCCTCACAGGAAAAGGCCTTAGGCAAGGCGACCCTTCCTCCCCCATCTTATTTGATATGGTGGTGGATGTGCTCACTAGGATGCTTATGAAAGCTGCTTCTGGTAATTTGATTAGTGGTCTTTGTCCAGATCTTTGCCCAGGAGGTGTGATCAGCCTCCAGTATGCTGATGATACAATCCTATTCTTGGATAATGATGTGGAAAAGGCTAAAAATCTTAGGAAAACCCTAGTTTGTTTTGAGCAAGTTTCAGGTATGAGAATTAATTACAGTAAAAGTGAGCTGATTCCAATCAATATGGATCAAGTAGAAGCTCAACCTTTTGTAGATGTTTTTTCTTGCAATTCTGGAGTTTTTCCTATTAAGTACTTAGGGACCCCATTGCATTATGAAAAGCTTAGCAGAGCTGATATTCAGCCTCTTATAGATAAAATTCTCAAAAGAAATGCAGGTTGGAGGGGTAAACTCCTCTCATATAGAGGAAGGATTATCCTCATCAAAACCTGTTTGGCAAGTATTCCAATTTATTTGCTCTCTTTCTTTAAGTTCCCCAAGTGGGCTCTTGACCTAATAAACACCCAAATGGCCAACTACCTTTGGAATGATTTTGAAGGTCATAGGAAACTTCACTTAGCAAACTGGCAATTAGTTTGCCTAAATAAGGATTTTGGGGGGCTAGGGATACCCAATCTTAGGGATTTGAACTTGTGTCTATTAGGCTCCTGGGTGAAGAGATATGCCCATGGTGATAACAAGCTTTGGGCTGGTATTGTTGATAGGAAGTATAATGCTAGCTCGCCCAACATTTTCTGCAGTGATGCTGTAGGCTCTTCTAATTTCTGGAAGGGTGTGATGTGGGCGGCTCAGGCTGTCAAATTTGGTTATAGATGGAGTGTCGGTGATGGGAACAAAATTAGATTCTGGGAGGATTGCTGGTTTGGCACTTCCCCCCTTTCCATTCAGTTCTGGGATATACACATCCTATGTAATGAGCAATGTCTAACTATTGCTTAGGTCTGGGATGGTCAGAATCTCAAACTAACTTTTAGGAGAAATTTTAATGCCCCTCTCATGGAGCAATGGTATGCTCTGGAAGCAATTGCCAAGAGTATCCACCTTTCTGTTGAAACTGATTCTCTCATTTGGCAATACGATAGTTCTGGAGTTTACTCGGCTAGTTCCCTATATGCTATAATTAATTTTAGAGGAATTACTCCTATCTTCATCCCTGCTGTATGGAAGATAGTGGTTCCCCCTCGGATTCATGTATTTCTTTGGCTAATCATCCATAATAAAATCATGACAAGGGATAACATGAAAAAGAGGAATTTAAACAAGCCCGAAGATTGCGTGTTTTGTTCTGAACCTGAGTCAGTCCAACACCTTTTCTTTGATTGCTTTTTAGCTAGGAATGTTTGGCAAGAAGTTAGTTGTTTCTTTGGCAAGCAGATTGGTTCCTCTATGGGAAATATAGCTCAATTCTGGGTTGCAGAAAAGAAACATGCTGCTTTTAATTCTATCTGTGCTGCTGTGCTTTGGTCCATTTGGAAATTAAGAAATGATCTTATTTTCAATGGAGTAACATGGCTTAGTTTTAAGCAGATATGGTGGATCATCTTAAGGACTATAAGAAAATGGGAGATCCTTTTCAAGGAATCGATGATGGACTTGGTGGGAAGATTTTACCATCACTTCCATTGTCTGGCAAGAAAAACCCCGGAGATCGAGGGCTGCCTGACGCCATCTCTGAGGTAGCTGACGACTGGGCAAAGTTGGACATCTCAGGGTCAAAAGCTCGTCTGTTCCAGACAGCTGCACAGCTCTTGTGCAGCCCTACTTCCACGCTGGAGCCGCTGGAGCAGGCATCGCCGCCATCGCCGGAGGTGAACATGGAGGACGGCTTCATCCTGAGCTTGCGCCCGCACCGCCTCGCCAGCTGAAAAGTTAGGCATGTTGCCTAGTAAATCTGCCGACCTGCGGCTTAGCTTGTTTCTTTAAAATTCGCACTTTGCATTTTAGCTTCCTGGATCTTGTTATCTTTGGCAACCCTTCGTGGTGCCGGAACTGTTGCACTCTGCCTTTGTGGCTTCATCTAATGGAGCTGGGGGTGGCCCCTGTTGATCTAAAAAAAAAATATCGATGCTTGGGGTGATTATAGCAGGATTCTGGCAGATTGGCAGGTTTCTCCCGGCCCGTCCATTCAGCGAGGGAACCAACGGCTGAGAGCGCGCGCAGAGAGAGTGCCACGTGGACCCAGCGGCGCGCGCAGCAACGAACCTCCTCCGCTGAATCGCTCGCCTCCCGCTTCCACGTGAGCAGGCGTCTGGGACCACTCCCGTCCTGCCATCTCCTTCTCCTCCACACTCCCCCCTGCCTCCCGCACACACTTTTCGAGTCCTCTGATCCCTCGACTCGGAGTCCAAGCCCGGGCGAACGGGAATGGCGACCGGTTCCGCCCCCATCACCCCCGCCGCACCCAACCTCCACCGACCACACGCCCATGGGAACCTCCACCGCCTCCTCCTTCTCCCCCTCGGCCGCCGCGGCGTCGTCGTCCGCGCGGTTTCCAGCGATGGCGGGCGAGGCGGCGGCCCGTCGTACCTCGACATGTGGAAGAAGGCGGTGGACCGGGAGCGCCGCTCGGCGGAGCTCGCGTACCGCCTGCAGTCGTCCCCGCCGCCCGCCGAAGCGGAGGCGGGGGCGCCGCCCCCGCCGGCGGACGTGGAGCGGAGGACGGCGCGGTTCGAGGAGATGCTGCGGGTGCCGCGCGAGGAGCGCGACCGCGTGCAGCGCACCCAGGTCATCGACCGCGCCGCCGCCGCCCTCGCCGCCGCGCGCGCCGTGCTCAAGGACCCGCCGCAGCAAAACCCGCCCCAGCCCTCGCAGCCGCCGCAGTCGCAGCCGCAGAATCCGGTCACGGGCGCGACCGTGACGGTATCGGGCAGCGGTTCGGGTTCGCGTAAGGCCGCAAAGGGACCGGAGGATCGGGGCTCCCTGGCGGACGCGGCGCAGGCTGCGCCGGTGGCGTCGCAGTCGGCGAAAGGTATGGATTACTAGGCGCATGTGGGATTCCTTAAAGATTACTGCTGCTAGTTCTCGTGAACGTAGCACTAGCTTCGTGTTTCGCATAAAAGATGTGTCCCTTTTGTTCTGACATATACAAAGGTAATACAGTAGTTCTGAAGAAATTGGCATATACCCTGAAAAAAATCCAACCATAAATCTAATGAACTTTACAAGTGAAATCGGTAATTGCAGTTCAAAATTGGGTGAGAATGACGGGTACTCTGTTGAATGTTCATTTCCCCGCATAAACCTTGGTTTTAACCCAAACCCAAACACATTGGGGGATGAGATGGCTCCATACCCCTACGCAATTAAGTTCTAAAGGAGTACGGAACAATCTCAGCCCTTGATGTGTTTAAGTTTAGAGGAGGGGGACGCACTGAAGCAAACCTCCTGGATTTCACTTTCTTGTTCAGCTGCACCAATGCCTACTTGGATAGGAGGGAATTTGTCAGTACATGATTCCTTCAATTGCCCCAGAATCTCTGTGCTGAATGGTACAAAACTAGGTTACTGCATGAGCATGACCATTATTCTACAAGGGTGCACATCAGACATCATGACTCAATATGGAGAGTTTATTAATAATAAATACAAATGGACCGCAAATTCAGAAGTGTCATATATTTACCGGTCGTCTTACCTTGATTTGATCTCTGGGTAAACTAATGTTGTTACCAAGATATGAATCTTCATTTTACTACATAGTTGTATGGATTTTCTTGCCAATTGGGCCCAGTGCAGTGCTGAATTGCTGATTTGTTTTTCTAGCATAAGTGCAGTAACGATTGTCCCAAATGATTTGTGTCCTTCTGTAGCAAGCTTCAGGACACTAAAATATTGCTTGGTAGTGCTTGATGTACAGAAAACGAACAAGATATTTCTCTGTTTGTACTACTTCTAAATCATTTATGAGGGACTACACCGAATAAAAGAGACCCACAATATTTCCAAGGATATTAAGATCATACTTCATGTGCCAATTTTTTCTCTTCAGAATGTAGCTTTTGTGCACTTCCATGACATTTATTGGTTTGAAACTGGAGGAACACTGTTTTACTTGTTGTGTACATGAACGATATCTCTAGTATTATTGGGATGTTTTTTGCTGCAAAAGTATACTTATTGCGACATTCTCCTGTTCCAAGTAAAGTTATGCTTCCACTCTGACACAAGTATTTTTATTTACTCAGGGCCAAGCTCTGGGAGTTCATCTACTCCCAAGCAGGCAAGTTCCAAGCTCGGTACTCCTGGTCCGGATTTTTGGTCGTGGTTACCACCAGTTGAAAATAGTAGCGAACTGGGAGAAAGCAATACTGATTTAAAACCATCAAAGAAAGTGGACTCTTTTTCCAGTCAACCTGATTTGCTGATGGAAAAGGAACGGTCAGCAGACTTTTTATCACTTCCATTTGTGACCTCTTTCTTCGAGAAGAAGGAAGATCGATCTCTTCCACCCTTCCAGTCATTTGCTGAGCCTGAAAATGCAGATTCAGAGCCCAAGTCAGATGTGGATACAGAGGAAGTATTTGAAACACAATTTTCAAAAAATGCCGCAGAGGTAGCTAGAGCTCTAAGTACAAGTGATGAGGAGTCATCTCATGGGGTAGATCCAGATGGTTCGAAGTGGTGGAAGGAGACCGGTGTGGAACAGAGGCCTGATGGGGTTGTTTGTAAGTGGACTGTAATTAGGGGAGTCAGTGCTGATGGAGCTGTTGAATTTGAAGACAAGTATTGGGAGGCTTCAGACCGGTTTGATCATAAGGAGTTAGGCTCAGAGAAGTCCGGTCGTGATGCCAGGGGCAATGTTTGGCGGGAATACTGGAAGGAGTCCATGTGGCAGGTGATTTTTATTCTCTGGTTCGTTAATATTATCTGCACACTGAATCACTGTGTGGTGGGTGCAAAATTAACAAAATTTAGTCTAATCTAGTACATGTAAAATTTCAAATTTTGCCTGCCCAGGTCACATCACAGTAAAGCATGTTCATACTGTTGTGAGCCTCTGATCGCTTAGGCAGGGCTTTTATTTTATTTTTTTCTTCTTTATTTTACTTTTTGGCTGTGTGCCTTAACGTCGTGACTCGCTCTTGATATTATGTTGTTGCAGAGGCTTGGTGTATTTGGTATCATCTTGGTATTAATATATTCCCTTTATAAAAAAAATCACAGTAAAGCATTCATTATGAACTAGTAGGAGCGAGCATGAGATGCATCTGTAAAATTATGTCAATCACATATAGACATGTGACTCCAGAACGTCATACTATGGACTTACAAGTGCACATGTCGTCCTTTCTCAATGTTGAGGAATAACATATGGCAATATGTGCTAATTGAATTAAAAAAAATGCAAACTGAATGTCCCCAAATTTTTTGTTCCATTTTGAATTATGTCAGGATTATACATCTGGGCTTATGCATATGGAGAAGACTGCAGACAAGTGGGGAAAGAATGGCAAAGGGGAGCAGTGGCAAGAGCAATGGTGGGAGCAGTACGATTCAAGCGGTAAAGCTGAAAAATCGGCTGATAAATGGTGCAGCTTGGATCCAAATACACCATTGGATGTTGGTCATGCTCATGTTTGGCATGAAAGGTATTAAGATTTACCCAGTAACTTTCAGTGCTCTGCGTGCTTGAATGTTTCTCCTTGCAACTTAAATTGAAAACAAATATTTCAGCAACCATAGCTTGAACGCCATTTATGTGCAACAACTATGAAGTGTTGAAATTGGTTTAAGCCTATATTGCTGGAACTCACATTTCATCTTCTGCAGGTGGGGTGAGACATATGATGGCAGCGGTGGAAGCGTGAAATACACTGATAAATGGGCGGAGCGTTCAGAGGGCGATGGGTGGTCGAAGTGGGGTGACAAGTGGGATGAGCATTTCAACCCAGACGGGCAAGGAGTGAAGCAGGGCGAGACCTGGTGGGAGGGCAAATACGGGGACCGGTGGAACCGCACCTGGGGCGAGGGGCACAACGGCTCTGGTTGGGTGCACAAGTACGGAAGGAGCAGCAGCGGTGAGCACTGGGACACGCACGAGCCGCAGGAGACGTGGTACGAGCGCTACCCGCATTTTGGCTTCCACCACTGCTTCGAGAACTCGGTGCAGCTCCGGTCCGTGCCGAGGCAACCGCCAAAGAATCTGAAGCCTGGGAAAAGAGTAGATGCTTAATTAGGAACATTTCAGCTGCCGTCATAATCAGCACCTCCAAAGAAAAGCTATTCACAATGGAGGTACTAGTTGGTTCTTCAAAGTGCTGAGGCCAGTCACAGTGGATTAGTCATGTACTCGTCCATGTCCATGTCCATCTTCCATTTTTCATTGTGCACAGATACTCATGCTGGTATGATAACTTGGCTGGTTTCATCTCTTGTCCTTGTCCTAAATTTATCAACTTCTCCGGTAGAGTGATAATAAATAAAATAAGAATGAGCTATGTCATGGAAGTGTTTATTCCGGTGCCATGGAAGTCTATAGATTACAATGCACAAAAAAAGATAACAATAGAAATGCTATGTTCTCCTTTTGTGGAATAGTAATGGCCACTGCTCTCTGGGATGCTCATCCGGTCTTTTCTTTAGCAAATGGTGTAGATGATTCCACTAGCCCGACCAATCCAGCGCGCAACATTTTAGAACAAAGGTACAAATATATAGCAATGACGGAGCTAGCCAGTCCAAAGCTCAAAAGACACTTCAACAAAATAAGGAAGATTACAAAAGGAGCATGACGGTGCTCAGCCACAACCGGAGTCTTCAGGTGTCTTAGAGCATGTGCTCACTAATAGAATCCCGACAGCTCTTCCAGCGATCTGATTGGCATGTGCACCGAAGGTCGAAAGGAACCGAGCTGAAAATTTTCTTTATAGGCATCACGGTAGAACATCCTGAATGAAAATGCATATGCTACACAGGCCCATCGATCAAGGTGGGAACATCAAGCATACACATAAATAAAGAAGAAAAAGTTTATGTAAATTGGATATAAGCTTGTTCATACTTATAGAAAACTAACAGAAAAACATATATAGGTCGATTATTCGTTGGCAGGGTCCGAGTTTCCTCGCTACGACTTGGGACTCACTACTCTGAGTTCTTAGACGGGTCAAGGACGTGGCCGGCAAAGAGAACCGCGCCGGATACCTCCTCCACTATGAAGAACGCGAATGGGTGATCAGCAACGAATTCCAAAGGCATCCTGTAGCATTGCAGGATGAATGTGGCGGCAATGGTTGCGGCCGCCTCGGTGCCTTCTTCGTTCACCTCAACGACGGCCTTGTGGAACACGTCCTCCACCCGCAGCTTCATGTTCACCATGTCAGACAGATCAGCCTCCTTGGAGAACGCTGTCCGGAGCCCCAAGGTTTCAAGAGTCTCTTTCAGGCTGCAGGAGAAGGACAGCTTAAACCTGGGAAGCAAAAGCTTGTCCACTCTACTTCGCCAATTGGGCAAGTGGTCGAACAGAAACCCTGCGCCGGCAGATGCCATCTTGTCGACCAGACTAGGCAGACCATCGTGCGCGTCCGGGAGGAAGACGCACATCGAGTACCTCCCGCCGTTTGTTGCCTGGTAAGGGAGCTTGAGCACCTTGAAACCGTCATAGGAGGCAACAAAGTACTTGACTTCTTCTTCTACTTCTTGGAAAAAGAAATCCTCTTCCGCGTCATTGGTGGGAAGTCTCCCGGCGGTCATGAAAGGCACACTGACCGTGCTGCCGTCGAGACGGTAGAAGTCGGCATCCTTTGTGAGGCTCCGGTGGAAGCGATCCTCCCACTTTCCCTTGAAGTAGATGGCGTTGGCAAGAACGAGCCTGGTGTCATCGTGCACTGAGCCTGGAGGGAGAAGAGAGGTGATGAGCTTGTTCGTGGCCTCAACGACCCAGTTATTGATTTCCTCCCTTGATCCCTCTGGATCTGCCTGCGTGCACATATCATATATGGAGATCAATTGAGAAAACGAGATCACAACTGCAGATCGCTGCATATGCATACACGTACTAGCACTACTAACCTGGAAGTCGACGGAACGTGCTTCGACCCTGTAGGACTCGACGGCTGCGTCGCGGTAGGCCGTCTTCAGCGCAAGTCCTATCTGATGCCATACACAGCACGCGAACGTGATGATCAGCGGCCCGGATCCGTCGGTGACGAGGGCGCTCTCTGCCACGCCGCGCACGACCTCGGCGACCTCCTCGCGCGACGATGCGCCAAGCACGGCGAGGATCTCGTCAAGGGTCGTGCCCCGAGCGCCTGCCGCCACCAGGCCCAGCGCCGTGTAGATGGACAGCGGCGAGAAAATGATATTCTCACCCTCGGAGAACGTGTTGGCCAGGCGGAGGGCAAGCGCCGTCAGGCCGGCGGAGTCGACTGAACTACGAGCCTTCTTGCTTGGCCGCGCCTCCTTGTTGTCCATGATGCCCTAACTTGCCGATGCCGATGGGCTGGGGCGTACGTCGTTAGGGTTAGTTAAACAAGACGACCCAAGAGGGCCAAATTTTTATACTCCTACGTGGCATGTGCATATACAGATACATGCCTAATTGATAGTCCTTTTGTCAACCGTTCACAAAAAAGATTACCACCAGATTTTTTTTTTGAGAGAAAGTCAAACTTTATTACTTCGAAATAATAGATACATCATCTGCTAGAATATGAAAAAGGAAATCTGGAGGTTCTTCATGCCACACCTCCATTTCTAGCTAAACAATGTACAACAATATTGGCTTCCCTAGGACAGTGATCAAATACTACTTCAGTAAAATTACGACATAAGAAGGTGCACTCCTCATAATCGCCGCAGCAGGGCCCAAAAAATTTCCCCCGTTTTGCATAACCTCCACTACCTCCATGCAATCAGAATTAACCTCCAATCTGTTACATCCGATCTGGCCAGCCAGTAATAGTCCTTCCTTCAAAGCAGATACTTCAGCTGTTGCGGCGTTAAATACAAATGGAAGATTCCCACAACTCGCTGCAAGGAAATGGCCGCGATCATCTCTCAGAATAGCTCCCGTAGAACATGTACCTGAGTCAATATTGAACCCAGCATCCACGTTTAACTTAACAAAGTCTTTTTGAGAGCTGATATTCCGCAACTAGTTGCGGGTGCACCCCATAGTTGTATGTCGCACTTTCAAGTGTCAAAAAAATATGAAATAATTTATAGATCCAAGTTATCTTGTATGTTGTGCACCTAAAAAATTTCATCTCAAAATATGGCAATATGTGACATTTGTGAAAAAAGAGAAAACATAAGTAAATAGTATCTTGTGTTATTCACGTATCATTTGTCTTTTTTTACAGACCACAAAGTATCATAAGATCAAAATTTGTAAATGCACAAGATACAATATAATCTATGTCTATGATTTATCGTATATTTTTGGGAGACTTAAAAATGCGGCATGCGAAATAGGATGCGTGTGCAACTAGTTGCAGATGGTCATTTCCGAGTCTTCTCTTGGTTTCTTGCAGCCATGACGGGTCATCGAAGAGTTCTTCTTCTTGACTCTCGAATAATTCAGAGCCAAAACTGAGATTGTCGGTGGATTTCGTGTCGCAAGAACACGGGGTACCACACGACGGACCCAAAGATTCGAACGCAGGGGGCTGAACGTGGGAGATCTTGGATCGCAACGAAACACGGTGACGGAAGCCTCGAGACGTCGAACACACAATGCACTGCAGAGAGGGAGACGCCGAGCTTTACCCAGGTTCAGGGCCCTCGTGGTGAGGTAAAGCCCCTACTTCCTTCCTTCTTGTATTACGACGCGATACCTCGCGAGGTGTACAAGGTCTTGGTTACAGAGCTCTAACTGGCCGGAGGTAGAAGAACCAACTTAGCCTAGCTAGGAGCCCAGAGAAGAAGATCGGATCCCCTCTAAGGGGTGGCCTCCCCTCCTTTTATAGCGCCCTGGTCCTCCTTCCCCTTATCATCTTGGGGAAGGGGTTGCCACACACGGCCAAGGAGGGAGGACAGCTGTCGACGCGGGTCTTCTGTGGACGTAGTCTTCGTAGAGTGGTGGCGCCGGTCCATAGGAGTGGGTGGAGGAAGCTGACGTTCTCCTCTGGCGCCCTGCACCGTCCACCCTATTTTTAGGGGGGTGGCCAACAACCACTGTGCAGCTTTATGCAGGCACGGCAAAAGTTGGTCTCCTCCCTGTCGGGGATAGCATGGACGATACGCAGTCTTCTGCCCTTATCTTCTTGCTCAGCACGGAAACGTGCCGAGCTGACGTGGATGTGGTCCTTCCCCTCACGAGGAACAGCTCGTGAGGAGGTCTTCTGGTCCTTAGCCATTTAGCCATCGTTCTCCTCATGAGGGTCTTCTCCGTTGGGCTTCGGTCGTCGTTCCACCCCTGGGCCGAAGCTGGGCCATTGAAGGGGCCCAGGAGCAGGTGGACCGGGATACCCCAGTATCTAGAACACCGACAGTAGCCCCCGGGAGCCTGGCCCGCGAATGCGCCCTCCTGAGGGAGCGAAGGGCCAGGGGCCCCCAGAAGCTGCTGGGCCCTCCAACGGCATGCGTCAACCGTGCGGTCAGAGGGCCATGTGAAGATGTTGCGGCAGCAGACGCGTGGCGCCCCTGCAGTTGGCGAGACGAAGCGGCGTGGAGATCGTGCGTAGTGGGTGGAGTAACGGGTGTTTTCGAACCGTCGCATCAAGGGCGACGTTACGAAAACCACGCCCTGGCCGCCTCCTTTAAAGCTTAGCAGAGAAGGCTCCTCCTTCTTCTTCACAGCACATCACCGCTGCCGCTTCCCCTTTCCGAAGAACTTGCGAATCCAAATCCTCTTAGCCTTCGATCCTCCCGTTGCAACTCACCCCCGCCCAGAGCCATGGCACCGCGCAGGGCCACCGGAGCAGCGAGGTCTTCTGAGGCGGCACCGCAGCCGGCGGCGCCCCTGCTCGAATCCCATATCAAGAGCAGCCGCGAGCTCCAGACCGTCCGAGAGATGGTCGGGAGCAAGAACAGCGAGTGGGGCGCCACTCGCATCTGGCACGGCCGCGCGCCGCGGGACACTCTGCCCGCGACGGCGCAGCCCTTCTTCCTCATCTCCATCTTCGTCGGCCTGGTGCCGCCGTTCTCTCCCTTCTTCCTAGCGATCCTAGAGACCTATGGGATCCAGGCCATCAACCTGCACCCCAAGTCCGTCACCCTGCTGGCAGTCTTCGCCTACGCCTGCGAGGCGTGGATTGGCATTAAGCCGTGGGTGGCGTACTTCTGCCACCTCTTCTCCCTTTGGTCTTCTGGGCTGAACCAGAGCTCTGGCTGCGTCTCCTTCATCGCCACCGCCGGGACGGAGGGCGACTTCATCGACTTGAAGTGGATGAAGAAAGTTCAAGACTTCTGGAGCCGCTGGCTTTTCATTGACATCCTGGAAGAATCCGAGCTCTTCCTTGTCACCGGAGCGCCTCCCACCAAACTCACCACCTGGGCCAGCGAGGCCCTTCCTGAGGAGGCCCTGAAGACGCTCCGCCCGTGAATCCAAGATCTCCGGAAGGCCGGCGTCATGGGAACCATGGTCGGAGTGGAGTTCGTCACCCGACGCATCGCCCCCCTGCAAGACCACCGCCGGGAGATTTGGAGGCACAGGGCCGGAGATGACCTCCGGCTTCACATCAGCGAGCTCAACGCCGACGCTCGGGAGGAGGTAATCAGAGCTTTCTTCTCTTCCGCGCCATCCCCGCCATTCCGCGCACCGCCCTGCCGATCTACAATCTGGGCGCTCGGGAGACCAGCCGCGTCACGGCGGGGATCCTGAAGTTCAACGCCTGGGGCCCGTTCCTCGCCGATGGTGTTGTGCCTGGCCCTCTTCCGAGCGCGCTGGCGGCCAGCTCGGAACAGGACTCGATGGCGCGAGGGGCAGGGCCCTCGGCTTCCGGAGATCTTGACGACGACGGTGCCGAATCTGGCGAGCGGCTGGCCCGTAGGAGGCGCCCTGAGGGTACCGTGGTATTCTCAAACTCCTCCGATAGCGAATCCGCCCAGCCCGATCAGCCCACCGGAGGAGATGCTGACACGTCCTCCTCGCGAGGCCTGGAGGAGGAGGAGCACCACGCCCGCCTGGAGGCTGAGCGTCGCTCCAAGTTCAACGATGAGCGCGCCAGCCGGCGTCCTGAGGCAGGGACTTCCCACGGCAAAAAGCCGGCAAGCGAGCCCTCGACGCCCCCACCACCGGCCTCAGCCCTCCCGACCAAGAGGGGGTGGGTGTAGCGCGATGCCTCGTGAGTATTCCTACAAAAATCCTTTACTCTTGGCTTACCTTTTTTCCTAATTCCCCCTCCTTCCTCCTTCCCAGGGATGCCGAGGAGAAGAAAGAGGAGAAGAAGAAGAAGAAGAAGAAGAAGAAGAAGAAGAAGAGGAAGACCAGCCAGACAACGCCGGGCCTTGAGCCGGCGTCCACTGCCATACCGGCGACGCCGCCACGCATCGCCGGAGAAGAAGAAGATCGTGCGTCCGCAGACGCGCCATCCACCACAGGAGCCACGCCGGCTCCCGGCACGACCGAGCCCCCCAGCGCAGGGGGCACACCAGAGACCACGGGGGCAGCGCCTGCTGTCCCCACAACAGCTAGTGCCACAGGCACCCCGGAGGCACCTCCGGCCATACCAGTCGCGCCGACCGGAGCAAGGACAGCCCCCTCGCCGAGCGGCAAAAGGGGGGCGACCTCCATAGAGCCGGGGCCCTCTAGAGCCTCGTCGCCGCCCCTGCCGGAGATCTTGGGGAGGCCGCCGAGGATCGTCGTGGAACCCCACGTCGATGCAGACGATGCATGGACGGGGGTGCTCGCGGCCATGAATGGCATTCTCCAAAGCGGGGTCACCAAGGCGCGCGCTGCCGATGAAGCGCGCCTCAACAAGGGCTGGGCCCTCCTGCATGAGGCCACGGAGAGGTGCCGCCTCCTAGACCAGCGCGCGGCCGAACGCCGCAAGCAGGCGAGGAAAGAGGCGGAGGAGATCCGCGCCAGCGCGGCTGAGGAGGCCGAAGAAGTCCTGGCAAATGCGAGGGAGTCGGCGAGGGAGGTCCTTGCCAGGGCGCATCACGAGGCCATGAAGATCATCTCCGAGGTTTGCCAGAGGCTTCCCACCACCGTTGGGCCTCCCAACCCAGCCGTGGCTGGAGAAGAGGCAAAGCGGGCGGCTCAGCACCTCCTGGACCAAGCCAGGGCCAACGCCGACGGCCTCCTTGCCAACGCAAGGCAGAGGCTGGAGGAAGCCGAGGACCGCGAGGCCCTCCTTGCCCGCGAGGAGAGCGCGGACTCCCGCGCGGAGAGCCTGAGCCTGCAGGAGGCTGGGCTTGTCGTGCGGGAGACCGAAGTTCGCGACAGTGAACGGGAGCTGCGCAGCCGAGAAGAGCAGCTCCACGCCCTCGAAGACCGGCTCAACAGGGAGCGGGAGGCCCTCGAGAGCAGGGAGGAGTTGGTCAACCAGGCCAACACCGACCTAGCCCGACACCGCGAAGAGCTGCAGTAGCGCGAGGACTCCCTCTAGGAGCGCATGGACCGGATGCTGATCCAGCGGCGGGTCACCATGGAGCAGGAGTTCAAGCGGAGGCGCAACGAGTACATCGAGTCATGCCGCGCTGACTTCTGCTCCAAGACCGACACCGCCCTGGCCAGGTACAAGCAAGTGCGCGAGACCCTGGAGCGGAAGATCTGTGACCTGGAGGCCGAGCTGAAGGAGGCGCACGAGGTGCACCGAGGCGCCAAGCGCGCCCTGGCCGAAGCCGACGCCACGATCCGCACGCTTCAAGGAGACGTGGGGCGGCTAGAGGAGGAGAGCTCGGTGATGGTCCAGCAGATCATGGAGATCTCTCGAGAGCTCCAGGAGGCCAGGGACTTCGAAGCCGAAGCATGCATGCTGTGCAGGCAGCGCGTGTACATGTTCCGCGAGTTCTCAGCCCGCGTCATGGAGGCAGCGCACCGCCTGGGCATCCACGGGCTGAACCTGCCCACCGTCCCCGAGGACGATGGGTCGATCATCCTCTTCTTCAGCCAGCTGGCTAAATAGCTGGATGACGCATCAGCCAAGGTCTTGGAGCTTATCGACGCGGAATGCCGGGAGCTCCTAGGGCTGGCGGGGATGCGGATCTTCTCCAACCTCCAGCGCCTATGCCCCGACCTTAACCTGGAGGATGTCCTGCAGAGGAGGGAGCCACCACCGCCTGAGACTCCTGATCGCGCGGCGGTAGCCAGGGCGGCTCGGCTGGAGATAGCCCTGCAACGACTGCAGGCCATCTACGCCCGCCCAGGGACGTCCGTAGCCGCGGGCCATGAGAGCTCCTCCAGCGATGGCACCACGAGCTCCAGGGAGTCCGGCGGTGAAGAAGCGGGAGAGGCCGATGGCGACGACGCGACGGGGTCCAGCGGAGAGACCTCCTCAGGTTCCAGCCATGGCACTGGCAATGACGAGGGCTCTGAGGAGAACGCCCAGTGAGCTCTCCCTCCTGATTTCCTCCTGAAGTATCTGTAGCAGCTGCACACTTGGTGACCGTCAGACATTGCCCTACTGGGCCATTTTTTAATTTGTAATCGTACTTAAGGCATCTGTTCACCAAGTTATCCTTGTTTGCACCCTTGTGAGTTTGTCCTTGCTTTGCCTTTGCCTGAAAGGTGTTCTATGCCGTTCGGGGGCCAATCTCTGAGCGGGGCAGCAGCCTAACGCTTAGTATGCAGCTCGTGGTGCAAGGCTAGCGGGCACTGGCGCTCAAGAGGTGACTATGATGGCATACAGGACTATCTCCCTACAGCCCCCCTGGCATTCAAACACAACAAAGGCAATTCCAGGAGAAGAAACGCAAGGCTGTAGACAGGGATAGCCAGAAGTTCGCAAGGTTTACACCAACTGCGCGGCTCTTGCGCGCTCACGCGCCTTCATTCGAGTGTCACTCGAGAGGAGAGAGCACCATGGACCGTATGAGGTGACTGTAGCGGGTCCCTTCCCTAGTCAGAGCTCGATCCGTTCTGGGTTTTGCGGGCCTGCTATTTTCCGGGCGAAGGCCCTAGCGCGGACACCATGCTCCGGCTCTTTCTCGAACGGCAGATGAGCGAAAACTCATGTTCGCGTTAAGCCGCGATCCAACCAAATTCGCTGGCTTGGACGAAGCCAAGACTCAAAAATTCCAAATAGTTTACGCGGATTAGAAAAGGTTGACAACAAGCGAAATTTGCCGTTACACTTTTGTTCCTTGCGGAGCTGAAGATCCCCTTTCCTCAGCTGAGGGCGAGGGGGGGCGACCCTTGAGCCCCCAGCCCTATCTTCGCGCACCTGGGGACAGGGCCACCGAGGACGGCGTAGGCCTACGCGCCCTCTGGCTCAGGTCCTAGGGATGCGTACCTATCGAGGAAGCGCTCGCATAGGTCCCTCCAGGACAAAATGGACCTTGGGGGCAGCCTGCAGAGCCACCGGCGGGGCTCTCCTTTTGTAGCCATCATGAACCAATTGGCCATGACACGCCCGTCGCCTCCAGCCGACCGAATACTGGCCGCATATTGCTGCAGGAACTCCACGGGATCGGAGGTCCCATCGTAACGCGCACCAATATCCGGCCTGAAGCGAGGCGGCCACTTCGCGCGGCGAAGGGGCCCGGCAAGCGCCGCGAAGCCCCCAAAGCCGACGTCGCCGACCTCTGGCTCACCCTCTCCAATGGCCTCTAGGCCATCGAGGACTTGAAGACGCTCTCAGCGACGGCTCACGTAGACAGCGCGAAGGCGAAGACGATGATGACGATCGTCACCCATGTTGAAGCAGATCTTGAAGAAATCACACCACAGCCCCCTACCTGGCGCACCAAATGTCGGTGGATTTCGTGTCGCAAGAACACGGGGTACCACGCGACGGACCCAAAGATTCGAACGCAGGGGGCTGAACGTGGGAGATCTTGGTTCGCAACGAAACACGGTGACGGAAGCCTCGAGACGTCGAACACACAACGCACTGCAGAGAGGGAGACACCGAGCTTTACCCAGGTTCAGGGCCCTCATGGTGAGGTAAATCCCCTACTTCCTGCCTTCTTGTATTACGACGCGATACCTCGCGAGGTGTACAAGGTCTTGGTTACAGAGCTCTAACTGGCCAGAGGTAGAAGAACCAACTTAGCCTAGCTAGGAGCCCGGAGAAGAAGATCGGATCCCCTCTAAGGGGTGGCCTCCCCTCCTTTTATAGCGCCCTAGTCCTCCTTCCCCTTATCATCTTGGGGAAGGGGTTGCCACACACGGCCAAGGAGGGAGGACAGCTGTCGACGCGGGTCTTCTGTGGACGTAGTCTTCGTAGAGTGGTGGCGCCGGTCCACAGGAGTGGGTGGAGGAAGCTGACGTCCTCCTCTGGCGCCCTGCACCGTCCACCCTATTTTTAGGGGGGGTGGCCAACAACCACTGTGCAGCTTTATGCCGGCACGATGAAAGTTGGTCTCCTCCCTGTCGGGGGTATCGTGGACGGTACGCAGTCTTCTGCCCTTATCTTCTTGCTCAGCACGGAAACGTGTCGAGCTGACGTGGATGTGGTCCTTCCCCTCACGAGGAACAGCTCGTGAGGAGGTCTTCTGGTCCTTAGCCGTTTAGCCGTCGTTCTCCTCATAAGGCGCCTCCTCATGAGGGTCTTCTCCGCTGGGCTTCGGTCATCGTTCCACCCCTGGGCCGAAGCTGGGCCGTTGAAGGGGCCAAGGAGCAGGTGGACCGGGATACTCCGGTATCCAGAACACCGACAGAGATTGCATGTGCTGATCGGACAGAAGCTTGGACAACCTCCCCATGTGTTGCTTGTCGTCTCTCCCACCAAATGTAAAAAAGAAAGAAAGATTACCACCAGATTTTATCCTCCTCCTCTGCCCCTGTTTCTTCGACACCGGGTGGATTCTCAGATTACCTTGTTCATTCATGTATCCCGTATATGGCAATGGCACCCCTAGATTTTATAGTTGGACACCGGACGAATCCAGCCAGCCCACGCAGCACCGCAGGCAAGAACTTGACGCTGCCTAGGCTAGATCAATCGATCTGCTCATAGGTACCTTCACATTTTTCCATCCATATTAGGCAGCAAGTAGGCAATTTCCCTTGAGTGCTTCTGCGCACAACATTTGTGGCATTTATTCTTAGCTTCCTAAACTGTAGGGCTAGCGTTTTTAGCAGTACCATAGTTTATAAAGTTATTTTAATGCTAATTAAATATAAAACCAACGGATCCACATCGCGATTTGTGTATCCTATGAGTTTCAATTAAACTTATAACTAATATTTTTTTTAGTTGCAAATCGGGTTGCAATTAGAACTTTCTAGTTGCATATAAGATTTTTTTTTCAGTTCTACAACTAAGATTTTTAAGTCACAAATGATTTGTAACTAAAAAAGGTGGATAACATCACTTGACTGAGAATTAGCCACACCCATAATCTTTTTTCAAGAACTATCACGTGTGGTGACACAATTGTTGTTCTCACTCTTTGTACGGTCGATTTTAATACCATCATCGTGTGGGGGGGGGAGTGAAGCTTCACCTTTGGTCTGAGCTTGCTTAGGTTAGTTTGAATCAGACATCCTCCTTTCATAACAGACCAAGAAGTTGTACCGCCTCAAAGATTTTTTCACTGTTGATTCATGCTCTAAGATTCGTGTCCACCGATAAGTTGGGATTCCAAGTGTAGAGTGTTGTATAAAAAGAATTTCTCCCACAAGAGTGACTCAGGGTTTAATATCGAACTCTCGAGGAACAAAGACGAAGCTTCTTCAAGCCTTGTCTAGCAACTTGCAAAGCAAGTTTCTTTCTTTTGTGACCCAACTTCACCGTGTGGTTATCAAGCACAAGACTTCTGTATTTGTAAAATGAAATAAAATAACAATAAGTAAATAAAATGCTAGAATGTAAACTAAAACTATAATGTAAACTAATGCAAGTAATTGAAGTGTTTTTGGGTTTTGGTCGTAGTTGCAAGAAGTAAACATATTTTTTGTATTTTCGGACTTAATTAGTGCAGAAAATATAAAAACAAGTAAAAGGTGTTTCTTATGATTAAAAATGGACCGAGGGTTTATGGATTCACTTGTCTACTCTCTCATAAAGGTGTGGTGGCATTAAAAATAAGATAAATAACTTAATATTGATGAGATTTTATTATGTTCCTTGATAAGCATTCATATGGGCATCACGTTCTAACATAAAGACAATACTACACATCTTACTTATACTCCACTATAAAGGGATTCTCCATACAATCTAGATTTAAGAATTAACAGAGTATAACCTTAAGTACTTTGACATGATGTTAAATGACAAATGTGCTACCATTGCATTAAAACATATCACAATGGACCAATTATAGTATCTATGAATGTAAACAAGGTTTCTCAGCTGTCACTAAGAATTATACAGTGAAGGAAATATGTCCTAGAGGAAAATAATAAAGGACTTATTTGCATATTTCATATAGTTCATAATAAGTTTAATACTATGCTATAACTATGTCAATTGGAAATATTAATATAGGTGTGGTATTAACTGATAAAGAGTCCCTAGTAATACTCTAATTGCTAGTTCATTGTTCAACTGATGATTGAGGTTTCCCGATCATGGTGCATTACGCCAATTGATGATGAGATCATGCCATTAAGTAATGCCATGGTGGACATACCCAAAGTTAATATTGCAACACGATTATGTCATGATGTGCACATTGCAATATGAAGAAAGCGTTGTAAATTAATCCTTAGACCGTGAGGTTATATTTAATCACTACTTCCGGAGGAAGCTCTGATTGCATCAACCGTCATGTCCTTGACCGGGTGACTGAAAAGGTGTCTTTCTGGTTCTCCAAAGGAGTATTTTCAGGCGTATGAACCAAGAGCGGGATTTGTTCATCCGCATGACGAATATGATACTTTGGGCCCACTCAGTGAGATTACATCCATAGCTGCGCAGCATGTGACAAGGTCACGGGGATGGAATATCACGGTACGAGTTAAATAGCACTAGTCGGCAACAAGATTGAACGAGGTATAGGAATCCGACGATCAGATCTATGGCTATGCTAGTGTCAGCGAAACAAAGGGAAAGGTACATCGACGCTTATAGTTCAACTACTAAAAGAACTTCGTAGAATGCACAGGGATCATCACGGATATCCAGATCTGATTGATGATCATTTACCGGAGAGAGTTCTCGGTAATGTCTGTAGTGTTCTCGAACGGTCGGGTAACACACTTAAGGGATCTCGATGCTTGATATGGTTTTGGTAATATTCGGAAACATCGTGTGATGATATATGAGAGAAGGAATATTTCCAACAAATAGTTTCGGAGGAGTCTAGAATAGTTTCGATGGAGTCCAGAAGTGTTTCGGAGTAGCGGGGAATTAATTATAGGTTAATTAATATTAATCAAATGAATTAATATTGATTAAATAATTAATAAAAGGCAAAATACCTTAATGGTCCCCTCTTGGAAGAGCAGCCTGGCCCCACCCCAGCTGCCGCCGCCCTTATCCTCCCCTTGGCCGCTGCCCTAGGGCTCCCTTGGTGGAGGGGTAAGGTGAAACCCCTTCCCACTATATAAAGGGCGCCCCAGGGAGAGGAGTTCACAACACAATTCCATGAGCCCTGGATGCTTTCCCCTCCCCTTGCCCGCTGCCCTACTCAACTGGCCTCCTCCACCTCTCTCTCTCTCTCTCTCCCTCTCCCCCACGCGGCCTCCCGAAGGGTTACGTAGGTTAGAGGTCACACCACCGCTGCATGTCGTCGTGCTGTGGAGTTTTTGAATTCGGTCCAACACCGTCTATTTCCGCAATCTTGGCTAGATCGGAGATTCCAGAGGTCATCATGATCACCGTACGTGTACAAGTACATGAAGGTGCTGCTCATGTGGCGCCAGAGTCGCTGCTCCAAGGTCTTCGACGACATTGAGGTCGGCTACGTCGGCTTTATCATCAACGCCTTTGCGGGGGCATAATCCCCGTGTTTGGTATTCAAGGGTATGTCATTGAACATCCATTTTTCATTGCTACATTACTAATAGATAGATCCTTGGGTGATTCGGGGTTGCGTAGAAATAAAATACTACGCCAAAAAGACTTATAGCTGTGATGTCACTGGTAGCGAAAAAAGAAAGATAGTCACAGATAACTGGTATCCATGACGAGCCCAGAAAAACTTGTCACCTATATGTCCCGATCTAGTCTCCGCCGCACCTAACGATGACGCGCGAAATAAAAACACATTGTTGGAAGTTCGGTCCGTGGTCGTCCTGGGCTCGCGAAAAAGGTCATGACAGTGCGCTAATAATGCCCATCACAGGCTAAACACGTATCAGAGATAGAGTTCTCAATACGCCTGTCACTGGTTGATTGGCCAAAATTGCAGCAAACTACATTTTTATAGTTTGTCACTACTTCTAGGTATAGCAGACAAGCCGATATAATCGTGCATCGCCAAATTCGGGTGTTTAGTAATGAAATTTCCGTTTTTGGTTTCGGCGCGCATATATGCTAAATATCACTAACTAGAGCAACCATAATGCGTCACTTGTTTATTTTGTGGGTTCAGCGGCCGCTCTGCGCCTTCTCCGCCTCGCCTTCCACGTACGCGCTGGCGACTGTGGCGCTTCCTTGGCTAGTCGCCTAAAATCTGGCACGATCGTGATCACATTGATCATGAAATTAATGATACATGGTGTTGTAGCTACTGATAATGCACTATAAAATCTTAAGATCGATTACGAGACGAGATCAGCACCCTGGCCACAGTCCTAGTGTTTTCCTCTAGCTCATCGAGATCCAGATCGAGATTGATCTACTGCTTGCTATGGCGGCCGTACCCAGGACTAGGCTGTATAATTTTATCGAGCAAGGCATGCACTTCAGGGTGATGGTCACTCTCTGAGCATTGTGCGTGGAGAGTTGGATCCGTCGCATGCATCAGGATTTCCTTGACCGCGCACCAGAGGATTCCAGGTGCGTTGGCCTAGACTACGAGTTCACCGACGCAGTGAAGAAAGTGAAGTAGTGGAACCTTCAGCTAGAGAAGAGGCAACGCGCCGCCGTCCTGCAACTCTTTGTGGTGTTAGAGATTCTAGTCTTCCAGATATGCCACGCGGATGCAGTGCCGGAGCTCCTAAGGGAGTTCCTGAACAATGATGCAACCATGTTCTGGGGCGTGGCAATCTAGCGTGATGTCAAGATGCTGGAGTACTATGGAATCACCATTCCCGGGGCGTGTGACCTCGAGTGGGAGATCCCCAACCCAACCTTCAACAACCCCCATGTCTCTATGCTCTTGTGAATGCATACATTGGGACCGATCTTTCTAAAGATGATCTGAAGATTAAAAAAATCAGAGAAGAAGGATGGGCCAACATACTGACCTTTGAACAAGTTAAGTATGCTGCTCTAGATGCTCGCCTAGGATTTGAGATTGCTAGGAAGCACTTTCAATATGCTGGGTACAATGCCCATGTAGATCATCTCAATGTAGCTCTAATTGAATAAGTTTGATTATGTACATGGGCATTCTATCAGTAAAAAGTTTTTACTATCATGATTTGCTTGCCATGTGGTCTAATTAGTTTTACTATGGGGAACTCGACATACCTAGACTTAGTTATGGTGTGATTACCCTTTTCCTAAATATCCTTCAGCGCATAGTATTGAGATACACTACAAAAAAATGTTTTCTACTTCCTCTGTTTCCACAATTGATAGATAGTATATTTTGGTAAGCTAAAACATTTACCCAAACATACTATATTGTGGAGTAACTAAATGTTCTTTTCAAAAAACTTACATTTTGGTGTAGTGGTGGCTAACATATATTTGTTTACTAATTAACAACATATATTTGAAGTGAAATATACATGGGTGTGTGTTTACTAACAACATATATTTGTTTCAACAACAGACACAAAATTAGCAGTATATATATATATATCAATTTGCAGAGTGACAAAATTTGCATCATCGATAAGTTCGACCACACGCATCTTAGAACCATCCGCAGGCAGAACAAAATGAAAATCTATTGATAACTGAGATCACAAAGGCGTGAAATAATGAAGTATTCATTACATAAGCGAGCGACTAATACATATTGTTTGTTCGGGCGCTAAATACATTTAGATTAAACTAGCAACTAGCTGATCACAAGTACTTCGATCTTCAAGGAATTCAAACAAAAGTTGACCGAGATCATAGAAACAGGGTTATATGGGGTATTTATGGGGTAGAACAAAAGTTGACCGAGAACAACAAGAACATCTGATGTCTCAGAGGACCCGTTGAGAAACCCCAAGAGAAAGGTATGATGAGCACAGAAGTAAGTTTTCCCTCAGTATGAAACCAAAGTTTAATTGACTAGTAGGAGAAAGAAATCACTTCTGAAGGTTGTTGCTAGCTGACTTTGGCAGGGTGCACTACCGGCGTCAGTCAACAACGTGGAACCTGCATACAACATAACCAAACTACTTTGCCCCAACTTACAGGGAGGTTTTCAATCTCACTGGTTTGCTGTAAACAAAGGATTAAACATATCGTGTGGTAATAGATATTTGTTTGTAAGAAAGTAAATGCTTGTAGAAAGTAAACGGTAATATGAATGTAAAAGAATGGACCAGGGTCCACAGTTCACTAGAGGTGTCTCTCCATAAAGATAAATAACATGCTGGGTAAACAAATTACAGTTGGGCAATTGGCAGAATAAAGAATGCAAGCAATGCATATACATGTCATGAGGATCACTATGAAATTCACTTGGGCATTACAACATAATACATAGACCATAATCCAACTGCATCTATGACTAATAATCCACCCGCCAAATGTCATCCGAGCAACCATTGGGTATTAAGTTGCAAGCAATAGATTATCGCCTTAAGCAAAGTGTGTAATGTAAACAATAGAAATGTCCTTAAATAAAATATTGTTGGTTTCTCCCTAGTAGCAACAACACATCTACAACCTTAGCAGTTATTGTTACTCTCCCAGATTACTAGAGGCATGAACCCACTATCGAGCATAAATACCCTCTCTTGGAGTCACTAGCATCTACTTGGCCAAAGCATCAACTAGCAACTGAGAGCATGCAAGATCACAAATAACATAGATATGATAGATCAATAATCAACTTGACATAGTACTCAATATTCATCGGATCCCAACAAACACAACATGTAGCATTATAATAAGATAATCTTGATCATGATAGGCAGCTCACAAGATCTAAACATGGTGGCACAAATAGGAGAAGAGAACTATCTAGCTACTGCTATAAACCCATAGTCCAAAGATGAACTACTCATGCATCACTCTGGAGGCAGGCATGGCGATGAAGAAGGCCTCCAGTGATAATTGCCCTCTCCGGCAGGGTGCCGGGAGAGCTTTAGAACCCTCCCGAACTAGGGTCGATGACCGCGGCGGCTACAAAACTTTTTGTGGATGGAGGCTCTGGCCCTTAGGGTTTTCCCAAAGATGTGAATTTATAGGCGGAAGGGCGAGGTCGGTGGGCGCCCGAGGGGCCCACACCATGGGGTGGCACGGCCAGGGGTAGGCTGTGCCACCACCAGGTGTGGCCGGCTCCTGGCTGGTCTCCGTCTCCCCTTTGGACACCGTCTTCGTGTCAGATAAATAGGAACTTCGGCTTTTGTTTCGTCCAATTCCAAGAATATTTCCTTCAGTAAAAACTTGGAATAGAAAAATAGCAGAAAACAGGAACTGGTACTGTGGCATCTTGTTAATAGGTTACTTCCAGAAAATGCATAAAAATGCCACGAAGTGTAAACAAAACATTAAGCAATTGGTGTAAAACAACCATGGAGCATAAAAAAATATAGATACGTTTGCAACGTATCATCTAGCATCTCGTCCGGGAGGCGGCTGATGAGGTCGAGGGTCGCCGTGGGCTCTTCTAGATCTCCCTCGACCATACTACGCTTGTTGGCCGCCTCGGCTTCTATCCCGATGGCGACACGGGCAACCCCGCAGTCTCCACGGAGAAAGGAGAGTGGCAGATCTTCTTGGGCATACAACAGGCAGTAGAGCGGATCGGTTGGAAATAGGCGGTGGCGGGGGTTGTGAGGAGTGGAGAAAGGATCTGGAGTTGGGGCTAGCTGGACACGAGATATGTCGAGGAAGAGTTGCCTGCTGGCCAGATGTAATTTTCAGTGACAATGAGGTAAATCATCGACATGCTGTCACTAATATTACTCCCTCCATACCGGAATACAGGGCACTTATTCATTTTGAGATAAACTTTGACCTTTATTTCTGGTCAAGAAAATATAAGATATATGATATAATAATTATACCATTGGATTCATATTCAAAAGAACTTTCCAATGGTATAATTTTTATATCAAATATCTCATTTTTTGGACTAAAATTAATGATCAAAGTTTGTCTTAAAATACATAATTGCCCAATAATCTGGTATGGAGGGAGTATTTTTTAAAAGAGTCACCAATATTATGAGGGTGAGGATCATAAAAGGATAAAGGTGAATGGGTGACAACTTTGGGGGCTCATTTTATTCATAGGACTTTTAAAGGATTTGCATAGAACTGAAATCCTATGGAAATTTCCTCCATAAAAGCCATTTGATTGGTACTAATCATATTCCCATATGGACCTTTGTAGTGTGAATTTCATAGGTAGGAAGATAGCATATGAGGTCAACCCTTATGGAAAATTCCTTCACCATGTAGAGTCAAAATTCCTCTTCCCACATTGACGTACATACACATGGCATCCCAATCCTACAAAACTAAATTCTATACTACATGAGTCAAATGAGCCATGAAGTGGTAGATCTCCTTCATCATGGTCGCCTCGCTCGAACAATGGGGGCTTATCTAGTGAAAACTCGTACCGCAAAGCTACTAAACCAACTTCTGCCAGCACTATGCCTAGTTCATGTGGTATTGTTGCTAGGACTTAGTTTACATAAGTAAACAATATATACAATATAGTTAGTACCACCATACTTTATTGTGATGAAAATTAAGCTAGTATGAGGGTCATATGTACATAAGAGGGACCAATATGAATTTACGCAAATGATACACCCAAACTTTCTTCGCTGAATGAAGCTGGACCTAGTGTGTGTGCTATATATGATTTTTGAAATTAGAAAGGACCCCAACAACTGTAGTGGAACATAACTGCATATATATGTAACATCACACATCAGAAAGACAAACACAATAGTACACAGTTCATAACAACATAGAGGCTTCATTAAAGTTTAAAACATGACACTTCAGGGATCCACCACCACCACGCTCCTCATGAACTGATATGTGGGCACTTCTTGATCACCTCACAGCTAGTGTGGTCGAAGATGATTCAGGTGAACTCTGATGGACCACCTTATTGAAGATGATGAAGCACCTACTATTTAGTTTGCGAGCAATGGTAAATTCTGGCCATCCATGATTGAGGACCGACCTGCCGTTGACATCGGTGACAGTGAACTCCCAGCTACACCTTGTGTTCATGTGCATGACTACCATCACTGCGAGTGTTGCTTTAAGTCGTCAAGAATGGGTAGACACCCTAATCCAGGTGACGAGGTTCTAACTCGGCAATGCGCATGTTTAGGGCTTTCGATTCATGGAGCGTGTGTGGGCGCTTGGCGGATTCGATGACTTCAGACAGAAACAGGGGGTGCACACGAATTTACCCAGGTTTGGCCCCTCGGAGGGTAAAGACCTACATCCTGCTTGTCTGATCTTGTATTGCTTGTATAGTTGGAGCTGTTACAATGGTGCGCAGATGCAATCTGGTGGAGGTGGAAGGAGATGGCGTGGCTAGCCTATGCGTGTTCTGGTGTCTATGCGAGATTGTGTCCCCCTCTCTTTAGGGGATGCCCTTGGTGGCTTTATATATGCAGCCAGTTAGGGTTTACAAGTATTTTTTGCCTTCTACTCCAAGTCTAAGTGCTAGGCCTTGCGGGCTTCGTGTATCCTTCGAGCAGGCTTCTTCCTTGGCAGGAACCGGGTAGACCAATATCGAGGACCGAGGGGTCATACCCTCATCAAGAATGGGTAGACACCCTAATCCAGGTGCCACAACCACCTTGTAGAAGTGCCTCGGGGTAGCCCACGTAGATATTGCCCTACATGCGATGGCCTTTGTCTGCCACTTTTCATTGGGGGCTCAAGAACCTCCTTAACGTCATTGCCCTTGACATTGTCCAGCCTACAAGCATACATGATCACAACAAGACCAGTTCAAACGGAGCCTCATATAACCAGAAACACACATATCTCCGTAGAGCTGGTGCAACCGGACCAGAAGAAATGCAAGCACCTTTCATGAGCATTCCTTTTGATTCGATAGCATCAGCTCTATGATTAAATGCTTCCATGTTCTAATCAATGGTGAGGTCTCATAATAGAGTGACATTGATCAGTATCAGGAGATGAATCAGTCTCACCGGGAGGAAATGCACAACCAATGTAATTGTGCACACCACAAGGTGATACTGATTCATCCACTGGACCAATCAAAGAAAAATTTGAATCATTGACCCGTGAGTACCAAGGAAAGAACACATGAAAAAGCACATCTGATCTCCTGAACACAAATGCAAGAACATAGTGTAGGTCTCATGCAGTGCCTCATTGATTTCAGTACTGGGAGGGGACAGTGGTACGAAGAGGAAATGCGCAAAGAATGAGATTGTGTAGGCCACAAGGTACTACTACCCTCTGCCAGTCCAACCAGTGACACAATTTAATCACTGACCCATGGTTAACAATCAAATAACTCATCAAATCTAAGCACACAAATTAAATAATAGAGTAACATAGGTGGTTGATGTCTACACACGTGTCTGTTCTTGTAGGCAGTGTTGGGCCTCCAAGTGCAGAGGTTTGTAGAACAGCAGCAAGTTTCCCTTAAGTGGATCACCCAAGGTTTATCGAACTCAGGGAGGAAGAGGTCAAAGGTATCCCTCTCAAGCAACCCTGCAATTACGATACAAGAAGTCTCTTGTGTCCCCAACACACCCAGTACACTTGTCAGATGTATAGGTGCACTAGTTCGGCGAAGAGATAGTGAAATACAAGTAATATGGATGATTATAAGTAGTAAATGCAATCTGAAATAAATATCGCAGCGAGCAAACATGTAATAGAACTGAATGTAAATGGTGTTTCAATGCTTAGAAACAAGGCCTAGGGATCATACTTTCACTAGTGGACACTCTCAACAAAGATAACATAATTGAACACATGAATACCATTCTTCACTATGCTATTCTAAACTATTCTCCGATGGATAATGAACACTAATCATGTGTAGGGCTATGAAGCAATCCTCAAAGTTCGCATTTTCCCAAACTAGATTGCCCCATACTATCACCTTGAGCGCACTAGATGGTTCCAACTGACACCAACAATTCATAGAGACACTAGCCAAAGAGACACATATAATGCGCACACTATCACCTTCACATCATGGTACAAGGTGTCTCCGGAGATTATAATAATAAAGCACTAGAGTAGCATAATGTATGAAGAACAAAATCTACCAATTCAACTAGATACAAAGCTCATGATCACATATAGATCACATCATGGGAGAGAGAGGTGAACCACATAGCTATCGGTAGAGCCCTCAGCCCCGGGGGAGAACTACTCCCTCCTCATCATGGGAGACAGCAACGTCGATGGAGATGGCGGTGAAGTCGATGGAGATGGCGATGGAGTCGATGGAGATGGCTCCGGGGGCAATTCCCCGTCCCAGCAGGGTGTTGGAACAGAGACTTCTGTCCCCCAAAATTGGTCTTCGACGGCGGCGGCGCTGCGGAACTTTTCTGGGAAAAACACCAATTTATTTAGGGTTTTCACGTCGGAGGCTTTATATAGGCGGAGGGGCGATGTCAAAGGACTGATACGTCCATTTTACATCACTATTTTATATCATAAGTTGTTGTTATTCATTGATATATTTCATATTTAGAGATGATACTTATGTTGTTTCCTCTGTATTTGCATGATTGATGATTATTGGAGAGCTTGCTGCTGGAGTCAGGATTCTGCTGGAAAAAGGACCGTCAAGACACCATATTTCTGAAGACCAGCAATTCTAGGGAAATACCCAGAAATTCATATTTCATCCGAAGACGGAAGTAGCCAGAAGGAGAGGGCGAGGTGAGCCACCAGGGGCCCACACCACCAGGTGGTGCGGGCCAGCCCTAGGCCGCTCCACCCAGTGGTGTGGCCGCCCTGGCCGACCTCTGCCATCGCCCCCTCGCGTATATCGTCTCCCCGAAAACCTAAGACCAGGGGGATCAGAGTTAGACTCGGTCGCCTCTGCATGTGGAAAACACACACAGAGAGAAAGCTCTTCGGCAGGCAGAAATCTGCCGGGGACATTCCTTCCCGGATGGGGGAGATCATCGCCATTGTCATCGCCATTAAGCTGGGCTTCATCGGGATCATCATATTCATCACCATCATCACCAGCACCTTCATCATCACCATCACCACGCCATCCCGCTGTAACATCTTGGGGTGAATCTTGTCCAGTTCATAGGGGAAACTTTCCCGGTGTTGATTACTCTTATAGTTGATGCTATTGAGTGAAACCGTTGGATTAAGGTTTATGTTCAGATTGTTATTTATCATTATTTCACCTCTGATCATGATCAATATGCTGTCTTGTGAGTAGTTCGTTTAGTTCTTGAGGACATGGGAGAAGTCAAGATGTTAGTAGTGGAACTATGTTGAGTAATATTTAATGGTTTGATATTTATATGTTGTGGTGCTATTTTACTAGTGGTATCATGTGAACGTCGAATACATGATACTTTACCTTTATGGGCCTAGTAGAATGCATTGTGTATTTGGCAACTAATTGTGGGGTTGCCAGAGTGACAGAAACCTAAATCCCCGTTAGGAAACCAGTGCACCAGGGAGCGTAGGATCTCAGAGTTTAAGGTTGTGGTTAGATTTATCTTAATTACTTTATTGTAGTTGCGGATGCTTGCAAGGGGTATAATCACAAGTGTGTATTAGTCCGAGTTGGATTAGTGCATTAGCATAGGTTCACCCCCATAACACTTATCAAACCAATGAAGATTACTTAGCTATATGAAGTGAAAGTGCTTGACAGAAACTCCCGTGTGTCCTCAGGAACATTTGGTCATCATAAGTAACACAACTGGCTTGTCGTTTGCTCTAGAAAGGATTGGGCCACTCACAGCAATTATTATTATTATCTTTTATTTACTCGTACTTTATTTGCTTGCATTACCAAATACCCTTGAAAACCTGTTTGCTAGTATTTACAGTGAATCCTTGATCAAAACTGCTTGTCAACACCTTCTGCTCCTCGTTGGGTTCGACACTCTTATTTATCGAAAGTACTACGATACACCCCCTATACTTGTGGGTCATCAAGACTATTTTCTGGCACCATTGCAGGGGAGTGAAGCGCTATTGAAGAGTGGAATTGGTAAAGGTAACTTTTGCTATGAGTATTGTTTTTATTTCTGTCTTTTATTTTATTTTGCTATGGAGAAGTCTCCATTTTGTTCCCTATTTGGGAATACTACTGCCACTGTTACGGTGGTAGATGAACCACCGCCTGCTAAATTGGATCCTTTTAAAATACCTATGAAAAATGTTGAACGTGTTATGAATAACTGCTATTCAGGAGATGGAAATGTCTATCCGGGTGATCATTTACTCTTTATACATGAATTATGCGAGTTGTTCAAGTGTGCATGTATTTCATCAAGCCAGGTTAAGAGAAAGTTATTCTCTTTATCACTGAAGGGCAGAGCTAAGGAATGGTATAGGCTGCTGAAGGATGGCCGATCTATTGGCTGGGAGAAAATTGTACCTCTCTTTTATTCCAAATTATATCCTCCAAGTGAGATTCATAAAGATCGGAACCAAATATATAATTTTTGGCCTCATGATGGAGAGAGTATTGCCCAAGCGTGGGGGAGATTGAAGTCACTAATGCTCAAATGTCCCATTCATGAGCTCCCCAGTAATATTGTTATTAATACCTTTTATGCAAGGCTTTCTCTTCACGACAAGGATTTATTGGATGCTTCTTGCCCTGGATCATTTACACGTATGAAAGAAGAAGCTAAATGGGATCTTCTTGACCGTATTCAAGAAAATACTGAAGGATGGGAGAACGACAAAGGTAGAAAGTCAGGTATAAATTATGATTATGAATGCATTAAATCTTTTATGGGAACTGATGACTTTCGTAATGTTAGTGCTATTTATGGTCTTGATTCTCAAATACTTGCCAACTGTTTTAAGGCCTTTGCCTCTTATCTTGATGTTCCAAAGAAGGATTGGAACAAGTACCATGCGCCTTATAAAGATACTACTAGTTGTGTTCCTGCTAGAATTACTGAAGTTTGTACTGTTGATCGCATTTTGTCTGAGCCTTATTTTGAGAAAACACCTTTCCCTGCTAAGGTAAAGGAGCATTCTATGTTAACTAGTGTGCTTAATAAAAGTACAAAGAAAGCTTTAGAACCTGATGAGCAAATAACTGTTAAGCCTCCTGTAGCTATAGTGAAGGATCTTATTACTAAAAATGTAGAAGATGGACATATTGTTTTTTGTGAGGATGCTTCTAATATTGTTTCACATCCTAGTAGATCTAGGAAAACAAGTGTTCCTGTGCTTTTTGTCAGGATTGGTGATCATTGCTATTATGGTTTATGCGACATTGGTGCAAGTTCAAGTGCTATTCCTTATGAGCTTTACAGAGAAATCATGCATGAAATTGGTTCTTGTGAACTAGAAGATATTGATGTGGTTATTCAGCTTGCTAACAGAGAAACTATCTCTCCAGTTGGTATTGTTAGAGATGTGGAAGTTTTTTGCGGTAAGACTAAATATCCTGCTGATTTTCTAGTACTAGGTTCTGCTGCTAGTAAAACTTGTCCTATTATTTTTGGTAGACCCTTTTTGAATACTTGTGGCATTGTTATAGATTGTAAGAAGGAGAAAATTTTGACTAAGTTTAATGGAAAATCTTATGAGTTTAATTTTTCTAAGTTTACCAAAGCTCCTTATGAAACTGATTTTCCTAATGAAGATTTTAGAGTTGAACTGCTTGCCTCTATTGCTCTTGCTCCTAACGATGCTTTGCAGCAATATATGGAGGACCACAAAAGTGAGATCTTTAGGGAAGAAAGAAATGAGATTGATGAGATTCTTCTTCGTCAACCAGAGATGCTTAAACACAATTTACCCGTGGAGGATTTGGGTACCACTTTGCCACCTAAGGAAGATCTTGTTTTTGATTAAAAACCTTTACCTGATGATCTTAAATATGCCTATATTGATGATAAGAAAATATATCCTATTATTATTAGTTCTAAACTTTCAGGGAAGGAAGAAGAAAGGTTATTGGAAATATTGAGGAAACACTGAGGAGCTATGGGATATACTCTTGATGATTTAAAAGGGATTTCCTCCACTATATGTCAGCATGCTATTAATATGGAGCGTGATGCAAAGCCAGTTGTTGAATATCAACGTCGTTTAATTCCTAAGATGAAGGAAGTGGTAAGAAATGAGGTATTGAAACTCCTTGATGCTGGTATTATTTATCCTATTGCTGATAGTAGATGGGTTAGTCCTGTGCATTGTGTTCCTAAGAAAGGAGGAATTACTGTTGTGCCTAATAAGAATAACGAGCTTATTCCTCAAAGGGTAGTAGTTGGTTATAGGATGTGCATCAATTTTAGAAAGGTCAACAAAGTTACTAAGAAAGATCATTATCCTTTACCGTTTATAGATCAGATGTTAGAGAGGTTATCTAAGAAAACTCATTTTTAGTTTCTTGATGGTTATTCTGGTTTCTGTCAAATTGTTGTCAAAAAGCAAGATCAAGAGAAAACCACTTTTCCTTGTCCTTATGGAACTTATGCTTATAGATGTATGCCCTTTGGTTTGCGCAATGCTCCTGCTACGTTTCAAAGATGCATTTCTGCTATTTTTCATAGATTTTGTGAAGAAATTGTGGAGGTATTCATGGACGATTTCTCCGTCTATAGAACTTCTTTTGATAATTGTTTGCACAATCTTGATAAATGTTTGTAGAGATGTGAAGAAACTAATCTTGTTCTTAATTGGGAGAAATGCCACTTTATGGTGAATGAAGGAATTGTTCTTGGACATAAAATTTCTGAAAGAGGTATTGAAGTTGACAGAGCAAAAGTTGAAGCAATTGAGAAAATGCCCTGTCCAAGGGATGCTAAAGGTATTCGTAGTATTCTTGGTCATGCTAGTTTTTATAGCAGGTTTATTAAAGATTTGTCTAAGATTTCAAAGCCTCTTATTAATCTTCTTCAAAAAGATGTACCTTTTGTTTTTGATGATGATTGTAAAGAAGCTTTCGAAACTCTTAAGAAGGCTTTAACTACTGATCCTATTGTCCAACCACTTGATTGGAATTTACCCTTTGAAATTATGTGTGATGCTAGTGATTTTGCTGTAGGTGCTATTCTTGGACAGCGCATAGATAAGAAGTTGAATGTTATTCATTATTCTAGTAAGACTCTTGATGCTGCTCAAAAGAATTATGCTACTACTAAGAAAGAGTTCCTTGTTGTTGTTTTTGCTTGTGATAAGTTTAGACCTTATATTGTTAATTCGAAGGTTACTATTCATACTGATCACGCTGCTATTAGGTATCTTATGGCAAAGAAGGATGCTAAGCCTAGGCTTATTAGATGGGTATTACTTTTGCAAGAGTTTGATTTGCATATTGTAGATAGGAAAGGTGCTGAAAATCCTGTTGCTGATAATTTGTCTAGATTAGAAAACATTTCTTTTGATCCTATTCCTGTTAATGATAGTTTTCCAAATGAACAGTTGGCTGCAATAAAGGTAACTTCGCGACAAAGTCCTTGGTATGCCGATTATGCTAACTTTATTGTTTCCAAGTATTTGCCTCCAACCTTTACTGCTCAACAAAGAAGGAAATTCTTTTATGACTTGAGGCATTATTTTTGGGATGACCCACACTTATATAAAGAAGGAGTGGATGGTATTATGCAAAGATGTGTTCCAGAATATGAACAACAAGAGATATTGAGAAAATGTCATGGTAGTGCTTATGGAGGACATCATGCTGGAGATAGAACTGCACAAAAAGTTCTACAATAAGGTTTTTATTGGCCTACCCTTTTTAAAGATGCAAGAAAATTTATTTTATCTTGTGATGAATGCCAAAGAGTTGGTAATATTTCTAGATGCAATGAAATGCCTATGAATTATTCTCTTGATATTGAACCATTTGACTATTGGGGATTTGACTTTATGGGTACTTTTCCTCCTTCAGAAGGGTATACTCATTTTTAGTATATGAGTATACCCTTCTGAAGGAGGAAAAGTACCCTATGGTGTGTTCGCCTCGGAGCTCGTTTACGTCCCGGTTTCCTCTTGTGCCTTCGTTATGATGTTTAATTTTTGCTTATATAACCCCCCAGATTGCCCGAGGTCTGTATATCATGTTCACATCATGTTTTTGTTTCGATCTATTTCTGTTAGGAGTTGTTCTCAGTTTTAGAAGCACCATGGCCTCAGCAAGCAATGACAAGGAGAAGACGCCTCCATAAGATGATCGCCAAGACCCCAAGCTGAAGGAAGAGGTTGGGAGTGAAGCCGAAGAAGAAGAGATAGAATAAGATTAGAGTCCATGCCCTAGCACCATCGTTGCAAGCATTGGAGTGGTGAAAAATCATGACAAGTTCAAGAAGAGTGCACAGATGATAACTGGAGGGGGTGTTTCACGCCATCACTTAGCTCCAAGGACATCTTCTTCAGGCAACAAGCCCTTCCATACTCTAATACATGAACATCAATTCCAAAGGGTGCCTAAAGCAAAATTACGCTCTAGTTGGGATATAGATCGTTCTAACCATGCAGAGAAAGAGAGCTTTAAGCACGAAGAAGAGTGGGGAAATAATTCCAAGAGCAGGGATTCGCAGTCCGACATGTTCATGAGCCATATTGAGCACAATTCGGAGATGATTCATAATCTCACCTACAAGATTGATGAGTTGAAGGAACTGATTGAAAAGCTTATTAAAGACTCGCCACCACCATTGAAGGATTAATTCATCTTTGGTATTGGCATCCCCTTGGCTTGTTCCAAGCTTGGGGGAGTGCCGCGGTATCACATCACTACCTTTTACCCATTTACTTTTCAAGTAGAGTCATATCATAAATAGAGAAGTTATCATATAGGATAGTTTGCAGTGTGGAAGTATCCCTCCTTTAGTTGGTTATCTATGTATCCCTCGGTGTGAGTTGCGGTTATGAAATATTAATGAGAAGTCTTATCATTTATTTTGTGCACACTTTATGTTAGTTTGCAATTTTTCTTATATGATTAGTCTTATTGATTAGTATTGGTATCACTTTGGGAGCATGAGTAAATCTAGTTGGTTTTGGCAAACTTAGCAATGGTCAGTAGTAGCAATACTTTGAGGCTTGAGTAGAAAAGAGGGAAATACATGTAGATACATAATTTCAGCTTTCCTTCATGATTGGCTCATAAGCATTAGTATTCTCAAGTTAAGATCGTTTGTACTTTCAAGGAAGTTTGCATGATTGTTTTCTATCACATGTATGTTTTTGTTTCATTAAAACTTATGCTTGCTACCCAGCCTTGCTAGCCAAAAACCTGTACTGAGACTTCTCGTGCATCCAGTCCCCAAAAACCAAGTTACTTCCAAAGAGTCCACTATAAATTCCTATGCATGGTATTTCAAGCCATTCCAAGTAAATTTTCATGTGCTACCTTTCAAAAACCTTCAAATACTTCTCATTTTGTGCCACTGTTTTTAGCTCATGAGGATGTAGTGGTTGAGTTTGTTATCTTCCATACTAAATTAAGTACCCCTTGACTTGCATGCTTCATCTGCTCATCACTAATTTTGCAAGGGAGCTGGTCAGACCATTATAACAAAAAAAAAGGCACTCCTCCATGGTTTGTGAAAGTTGGTGGGCACCCGATGGAATCGGTTAGCCATGGTTTGTGAAAGGAAAAGTGGGGAGGAGTGCCAAACTATAAAAGAGCATACAAATGCCTCAAAAACAATTCGGAACCGCTCTCACTTGTTTAGTATGGAAGATGGCAAGAACTCCGTTACTAGTCGTTGACAGAAACAACCACCTCTCAAAACAAATTTTATCTCTGTTTTACAAATGAAAAGCTATAGCACATGTTTAATCCCTGCTTCCCTCTGCGAAGGGCCTATCTTTTAATTTTATGTTGAGTCAACCTATTCCCCTCTACCTCAAACAAGCATTTGAATTGTTGGGTTTCAATCATCTATATGTTGATTTATTCAATCATGTTTCCTGTCTTCCTTTATTTAGTATGATGCTTTTATCTGGAAGAGTATATCTTTGAAAGCTATCAATGACTGTAAAGAGATTGTTATAATTGAGCATGTGATTTTTGCTTTGTAAGCTCTGATTCAAAAGGCTCCGATCGAAATATAAGTACAATCTGTTCATTGTTCTCTGACCAAGAACAAAGA
Organism: Dactylis glomerata; assembly: GCA_007115705.1. Taxonomy (NCBI): domain Eukaryota; kingdom Viridiplantae; phylum Streptophyta; class Magnoliopsida; order Poales; family Poaceae; genus Dactylis; species Dactylis glomerata. The sequence continues at coordinate 4,031,517 of QXEO01000222.1, forward strand.
TTTGCCATCACCAATCATGATTTACCTTATGCACCTTTATTGTGATTCCCTTTGCTCATTGCAAGTTAAATTATATGAAGGGAAGTTGTTGTCTATTATGACTTGTGCTTTGGTAAGTGTGGTGCTTCTTGTCTGTATTTTGTTTATCGACACTTCACTCCATAAACCCGTGGTCATGTTTACCGAGTTCAGTTTTCGCTTGGGGACAAGCAAGGTCTAAGCTTGGGGGGTTGATACGTCCATTTTGCATCACTATTTTATATCATAATTTGATGTTATTCATTGAGATATTTCATATTTAGAGATGATATTTATGTTGTTTCCTCTGTATTTGCATGATTGATGATTATTGGAGAGCTTGCTGCTGGAGTCAGGATTCTGCTTGAAAAAGGACCATCAAGACACCATATTTCTAAAGACCAGCAATTCCAGGAAAATACCCAGAAATTCATATTTCATCGGAAGACGGAAGTAGCAAGAAGGAGAAGGCGAGGTGAGCCACGAGGGGCCCACACCACCAGGTGGCACAGGCCAGCCCTAGGCCGTGCCACCTAGTGGTGTGGCCGCCATGGCCCACCTCTGCCATCGCCCTGATTGCGGTGCGGTGTTGATGTAGATGACCGACCAGTTGGGAACCCCAAGAGAAGGTATGATGGGCACAATAGCAAGTTTTCCCTCAGTAAGAAACCGAGGTTTATCGAACTAGTAGGAAAAAGCCAAACTTTAGAAGGTGATGCCTGCTAGCTTTGCGTTAGCTCCGGACAATTTATAAGGCACCCCGTCCAGGGCTTTGCTTTGCACCAGCAGCAACGTGGAACCTGCACACAACACAACCAAGAACTTTGCTCCCAACTTATGATGAGGTTGTCAATCTCACCGGTTTGCTGTAAACAAAGGATTGAGCGCATCGAGTGGAAAACAATAGTAGTATGCGAGAAAGTAAACAGTGCGAGTAAAAAGTAAATGGTGTAACAATGTAAAGGAAATTGGACCGGGGTCCACAGCCCAATAGTGGTGTCTCTCCAAAAGATAAATAACAACATGCTGGGTAAACAAATTACAGTTGGGCAATTGATAGAATAAAGATAACGTGCATATGTCATGAGGATCACTATGAGATTTACTCTGGGCATTACAACAAAATACATAGACCGCCGTCCAACTGCATCTATGACTAATAATCCACTCGCGGGGATATCGTCCGAACACCCCTCGAGTATTAAGTTGCGAACAACAGATAACTGCATTAAGCAAAGTGTGTAATGTAAACAAAACGAATGTCCTTGGACACAAGAATGTTGTTTTCTCCCTAGTGGCAACAACACATCTACAACCTTAGAGGTTTCTGTCACTCCCCCAGATTAAATAGAGGCATGAACCCAACTATCAAGCATAAATACCCCCTGTTGGAGTCACTAGTATCTACTTGGCCAAGATAGTTGCTAACAACGGAGAGCATGCAAGATCATAAACAACATAGAGATAACATAAGAGAATATTCAGCACATCAACTTAACATAACACCAATATTCATCAGATCCCAACAAACACAACATGTAGAATTACATAAAGGTGATCTCGATCATGTAAGGCAGCTCACGAGATCTAAACATGAAGCACATGGTTGAGAATAGAACCATCTAGCTACTGCTATGGACCCATAGTCCAAGGTAGACTACTCACTCATCGCGCTGGAGGCAAGCATGGCGATGAAGAAGACCTCCGGTGGCAATTCCCCTCTCCGGCATGGTGCCGGGAAGAGCTTCTGGACCCTCCCGATCTCGGGACAACGATGGCGGCGGATCGAGATGTGTTTCTAGAAAATTGATTGGGTATTTAGGGTTTTCCCATCGGGGGGTCTTTATAGGCGAAGGGGTTGCGTTAGAGGTGGACCAGGGTGGCCTCACCCATAGGGGGCGCGGGCCAGGGGCTAGTCGCGCCACCCTATGGTGTGGCCAGCCCGTGGCCCCCCTCCGTCTCCTCTTCGGACTTCTGGAAGCTTCGGTAAATATTAGGAGGTTCGGCTTTTGTTTCGTCCAATTCCGAGAATATTTCCTGTGTAACTTTTCTGAAACACAAAATCAGCAGAAAACAGGAAACTGGCACTGTGGCATCTTGTTAATAGGTTAGTTCCAGAAAATGCATAAAAACGCCACGAAGTGTAACAAAACACTAAGCAAATGGTATAAGAACAAGCATGGAGTATCAAAAATTATAGATACGTTTGAGACGTATCAAGCATCCCCAAGCTTAACTCCTACTCGTCCTCGAGTAGGTAAGTGATAACAAAAGAATAATTTTTGAGGTTACATGCACCAACACAATCTTGATCATCTATGTAAGCATTGAGTGCTGGGATCAAAAGAACTTAAAACATGGGCATAAAAGACATAATCTTGATAGAAGAAACTTAGCAACCATGTTATAACATGCAAAAGAACACAACCGAAAGATCATGAAAAATGAAACAATGAAAGTCAAAGGTGTGTTCAAATCATATGGAAAAAACATAGCAAATGGTTTTCAGCTTGTCCTTCATGGAATAGCAAAATATAAATGCATAGGACACCTTCAAGTTTAAGAGGGCGACTAGATACAAATAATTTAAGAACAAGTGAAACCAAAATCATGAATCAATCAATGATAAACTTTGGGACTATGCACATTAAACTCAGAATGGCAACTATGCTCTCTTAGATGGTGCATAAAGGTAGAAGGTGGTGAATCAACATAAAAGTAAAAGAAAGGCCCTTTGCAGAGGGAAGCAGTGATTGCAAGTTTTATAAACCTTCAAAAATTATGGTACTTACTAGCTTTGAGCTCTCATTGCCCCATCATAGGCATCTTAAATGGTTAAAGTTAATGCGAGTATAATTATGAAGCATATTCTTGACAACTCATAAGTTGAAAACCTCGTGTCCCGTGAAGTACGAATACCTAAACCTCATGCTACTCGACTTAGAGTCCCAAGCAAGCTCTTGTCATTGTAAGTATACATGTATCATCGAGAACCGCCAACGGTGTACCTCCATGCCCGATGACATGGAACAAGCCCACATCAAAATGACAGGACAAACAGACAATGAACACCTCGGCATCTCTTTTATTTACCATTGGTATAGCTTTTTATTTTGAGATGCATCGTCGAATGTTCACTATGGGCATGCTGTAAATTTCCACCATGAATTATGCATGGCTTAGATTAGCGGCCTAGGCATTTCTCTAATACGTATACAAACTCCACGATCCCGCAAGATTCCCAACTTATTTCACATTGCGAGTATCCATAAACAAAAGATCACGATATCAACCCAAATAAGAAGTGCAATGTTGAAAGCTTACCCCATGATGACATGGTTTGGCTAATTTCCAACTTACAACTTGCAAGCATAACAACTCAACATAAGAGAGCCACAATGTCAAAATTTTAAGAACGAGAAAAGTAAAGTGTGCCATCAGGTTCGTGAGAGCTTTACTGACCAATTTTCGCATAACACCAAAAAGAGTTTAATTTGAAGGATAGATAAAAGCAAGTCAAATGTACTTTGGAATAGAAAATTGCTAATAGGTATGTATGGTGGACACAATGTAATAACTTGGTTTTTGGGAGTTCGATGCACGAGTAGAGCTCATACTCAGTACAAAATGAGGGCTAGCAAAAGACTGGGAGCGACCAACCAAGAGAGCAATAACGGCCATAATCCTGCATAGCGACAAAACATCATTAAGAGAAGCATAAAATGACATCAAAAGTCAAAAACTAAATGATCATAGAGGCTTATGGTGACTTTGTATGAGTCAAACATGTTGTAAGCATGCGCTAAGTCAACCCAAATAAAGCATCAACGAGAAAACCAAATAAATGCTTTCATATAATAAAAACAACGCATGATTTTTTCAAAGGCTCATTAAGCAATCTCAGTCATTTGAGACAAGTCATGCTACAGAAAAACCACTAAGCATACTATCAAAACGACATCAATCATGACATGCGAAAGTCTAAGCCGCAGTCTAAACAAGCTCCTTTTTGTACCAGTTTTTTGCATGAAACTTTTTCTCTTTTCCAACACCATTCAAACATTTTTGAAACAACTCTTTTGATGAAAACCAACATGGACCAGTGGTCAAAACACACCTTGATGCAAAGATAAAACAAGATCTGAACAAAAATCAAGGCGAAAAATGAAAGCTAAACGCAGTTCTAGAAAAAGAGAACACTCGTTGAACGATAAGAGTGAAAAACGGAGTGTTCTTGGCAAATAAAAAGCAAGTAATCTTCTCCAAAAGAAATTTGTTGGGGTCCAACCATTTATTGCAGCAAACAAAAACAAAACAAAACTGAAAACTAAAGTAAAGACGCTCCAAGAAAAATGCATAGTGCATGAAGCAATAAAAATATAGTGTGTTGAAAGGTGACCTGATTTTTGCCGATGAAGAAGGGGTGCCTCGGGGGCATCCCCAAGCTTTGACGCTTGTACCTCCTGGATATTTCTTGGGGTGTCTGGGCATCCCCAGTCTTGAGCTTTTGTCCATTCTTCAACTCATCTCATCATTCTCCAATCCCTACACTTGAAAACTTCCTTCATACAAAACTCAACACAATTCTATTAGCAACATTAGTGTAAGCATAATAATGAATCAACCCCTTTTTTGGTTCAGATTTCAACTCAAAACCACCACATATAAAGCATATACTACTGTAGCAACTTCCCCAAAAGTTCCATGATCAAAAGAACTCAAAAAGAAAGCGATCGAGAGGCAAACACAAATAGTGGCAGAAATCTGTCAAATAGAACAGCTGACAAAGGTCGATTTTTTCGAGGGTTTTCTGTTGATCAAATCAAAAAGTGTAAAACTAATGAAATTTTGGATATAACCTGGGGCATATGCACAAGAAATCGCAGGTCAAAAAGATATTCTGAGAATTTTCACGAATTATTACGGTGCAGCACCGAAATCTGTTTCAGGACAGCAACATCCCCAAATCTTACCTCACTCAAATTAGAGGTTTCTCTTGGCACAACAATGAAATAAAAAGGATAAGGAGTGGTTATTACAGTATTAATAACTTCCAAGACTCAAATAAAAGAAAAAGAACTGAAAAGAAAACAATGGGTTATCTCCCAAGAGTGCTTTTCTTTAACGCCTTTGAGCTAGGCGCAGAAAGTACGAATCAAGTAATATCAAGTGATCAAGCATCAAGTTCATAATTTGCTCTAAGAATAGAGTCAAAAAGTATTTTCTTCCTCTTTCTAGGGAAGTGTTCCATACCTTTCTTGAGTGGGAATTGATATTTGATGGTGCCTTCCCTCATATCAATGATGGCACCTACAGTTCGAAGAAAAGGTCTTCCCAAAATAATAGGACATGAAGCATTGCATTCAACATCCATAACAAGAAAATCAACGGGAACAAGGTTATTGTTAACCATAATAAGAACATCATTAATCCTTTCCAAAGGTTTCTTCTTAGCAACATCAGCAATAGGAACATCATAATAACACTTTTCAACGGTGGTAAATCAAGCATGTCATAAATTTTTCTGGGCCTAATAGAAATACTAGCACCTAGATCACATAAAGCATGGCAATAAAAACCATTAACATGCATATCAATGATGGGTTCCCAACCATCTTCTAACTTCTTAGGAATAGAAGCTTTTTGCTTCAACTTTTCATCCCTAATTTTCATGAGAGCATTGGTAATATGCTTAGTAAAAGCAACATTTATAGAACTAGCATTGGGACTCAAAGCAAGCTTTTGCAAGAACAAAATAACTTCAGATATATTGCAGCCATCAACATCAAAATCATTAAAGGAAATAGAGCTATCATCTCCTACACTCCGAAAAATTTCAGCACTCTTTTGAGAAAAAGATTTTACAGTTTTGGCCTTTTAAACACAAGGAGTAGGAGTTTTCTCTACACCAATCAAAGTAAGAGGATTGCTAGCATTTGGAACAACATCATTAGAGGTATTAATGGTACATACCTTCATCTTTCTAGCCATCTCATCTTCTCTTTCCCACCTGGCATGCAATTCTGCTAACATCCTAACATTTTCATCAATTTTAACTTGGATAGCATTAGCAGTGGCAAAAGTATTGTTCTCCTTAACCTCATTAGGCAACACTTTTAATTTCAGAAGTTCAACATCAAGAGCAAGGCTATCAACTTTAGAAGTAAGAATATCAATTTTGCCTAACTTTTCCTCAACAGACTTGTTAAAAGCAGTTTGCTTACCAATGAAGTCCTTGAGCATTACCTCAAGATCGGAGGGCGCATCCCTAGTGTTGTTGGAGGAATTATCATAAGAGTTACCATAACCATTACCATTGGTAGAAGGATACAGCCTATAATTGTTACTAGCAAAATTGTTCCTATAAGCATTGTTGTTGAAATTATTATTTCTAATGACGTTTACATCAACATGCTCTTCTTGAGCAACCACAGAGGCTAAAGGAACATTATTAGGATCAACATGAGTTCTATCATTGGCAAGCATAAGCATAATATCATCAATCTTATCACTCAAGGAAGAGGTTTCCTCAATAGAATTTACCTTCTTACCTTGTGGAGCTCTCTCGGTGTGCCACTCAGAATAATTTACCATCATGTTGTCAAGAAGCTTGGTTGCGGTGCCCAAGGTAAGGGACATAAAACTGCTTCCAGTAGCTGAATCCAATAGATTTCTTGAAGAAAAATTTAGTCCTGCATAAAAAGTTTGGACAATCATCCAAGTAGTCAGTCCATGAGTAGGACAATTCTTTATCATAGATTTCATTCTTTCCCAAGCCTGAGCAACATGTTCATTATCAAACTGTCTAAATTTCATGATATCACTATGCAAAGCTATAATCTTAGCAGGAGGATAGTATTTTCCAATAAAAGCATCCTTACACTTAGCCCAACAATCAATACTATTTCTAGGCAAAGATAGCAACCAATCCTTAGCTTTTCCTCTCAAAGAAAAATGAAACAACTTAAGATTAACAATATCACCTTCTACATCCTTATATTTCTGCATCTCACATAGCTCAACAAAATTGTTGAGATGAGCTGCAGCATCATCAGAACTGGTACCAGAAAATTGCTCTTTCATAACAAGATTCATCAAAGCAGGTTTGATCTCATAAAATTTGCAACAGGAGCAGGTGGTGCAATAGGAGTGCAGATAAATCACTATTATTAGTGCTAGTAAAATCACACAACTTGGTGTTTTCATGAGTACCCATTCTAGCAAAGCTAAAAGCAGACAAGTAAAAATAACAACTAATAGGAAACTAATTTTTTTGTATTTTTGATAACAAGATGCAAGCAAAAATAAAGTAAAGCAAAACTAAAACAAAGTAAAGGATGTGCGTGCGAAACTCCCCTTGCAGAAGTCTTCTTTTTCCCCCGCAACGGCGCCAGAAAACAGCTTGATTGCGGTGCGGTGTTGATGTAGATGACCGACCAGTTGGGAACCCAAGAGAAGGTATGATGAGCACATCAGCAAGTTTTCCCTCAGTAAGAAACCAAGGTTTATCGAACCAGTAGGAAAAAGGCAAACTTCAGAAGGTGATGCCTGCTAGCTTCACGACAGCTCCGGACAATTTATAAGGCGCCTCGTCCAGGGCTTTGCTTTGCACCAGCAGCAACGTGGAACCTGCACACAACACAACCAAGAACTTTGCTCCCAACTTACAATGAGGTTGTCAATCTCACCAGTTTGCTGTACACAAAGGATTGAGCGTATCGAGTGGAAAAGAATAGTAGTATGCGAGAAAGTAAACAGTGCGAGTAAAAAGTAAACGGTGTAACAATGTAAAGGAAATTGGACCGGGGTCCACAGTTCACTAGTGGTGCCTCTCCAAAAGATAAATAACAATATGCTGGGTAAACAAATTACAATTGGGCAATTGGTAGAATAAAGATAATGTGCATATGTCACGAGGATCACTATGAGATTTACTCTGGGCATTATAACAAAATACATAGACCGCCATCCAACTGCATCTATGACTAATAATCCACTCGCGGGGATATCGTCCGAACACCCCTCGAGTAATAAGTTGCGAACAATAGATAACTGCATTAAGCAAAGTGTGTAATGTAAACAAAACAAATGTCCTTGGACACAAGAATGTTGTTTTCTCCCTAGTGGCCACAGCACATCTACAACCTTAGAGGTTTCTGTCACTCCCCTAGATTAAATAGAGGCATGAACCCAACTATCGAGCATAAATACCCCCTCTTGGAGTCACTAGTATCTACTTGGCCAAGATAGCTACTAACAACGGAGAGCATGCAAGATCATAAACAACATAGAGATAACATAAGATAATATTCAGCACATCAACTTAACATAACACCAATATTCATCGGATCCCAACAAACACAACATGTAGAATTACATAAAGGTGATCTCGATCATGTAAGGCAGCTCACGAGATCTAAACATGAAGCACATGGTGGAGAAGACAACCATCTAGCTACTGCTATGGACCCATAGTCCAAGGTAGACTACTCACTCATTGCGCGGAGGCAAGCATGGCGATGAAGAAGACCTCCGGTGGCGATTCCCCTCTCCGGCAGGGTGCCGAGAAGAGCTTCTGGACCCTCCCGATCTCGGGTCGATGATGGCGGCGGATCGCGATGTGTTTCTGGAAAATTGATCGAGTATTTAGGTTTTTCCCGTCGGGGGGTCTTTATAGGCGAAGGGGCAGCGTCAGAGGTGGACCAGGGTGGCCTCACCCATAGGGATCACGGGCCAGGGGCTGGCCGCGCCGCCCTATGGTGTGGCTAGCCTGTGGCCCCCCTCCGTCTCCTCTTCGGACTTCTGGAAGCTTTGGTAAATATTAGGAGGTTCAGCTTTTGTTTTGTCCAATTCCAAGAATATTTCCTGTGTAACTTTTCTGAAACACAAAAATAGCAGAAAATAGGGAACTAGCACTGTGGCATCTTGTTAATAGGTTAGGTCCAGAAAGTGCATAAAAACGCCACGAAGTGTAGCAAAACACTAAGCAAATGGTGTAAGAACAAGCATGGAGCATCAAAAACTATAGATACGTTTGAGACGTATCACGCCCCCTCGCATATATCGTCTCCCTAAAAACCTAAGACCAGGGGATCAGAGATAGACTCTGCCGCCTCTGTCGGGCGGAAAACACACAGAGAGAAAGCTCTGAGGCAGGCGGAAATCTACTGGGAAATTCCTTCCCAGAGAGGGGAGATCGTCGCCATCGTCATCGCCATCGAGCTGGGCTTCATCGGGATCATCATCTTCATCACCATCATCACCAACACCTTCATCATCACCATCACCACGCCATCCCGCTATAACATCTTGGGGTGAATCTTGTCTAGTTCATAGGGAAAACTTTCCCGGTGTTGATTACTCTTGTAGTTGATGCTATTGAGTGAAACCGTTGGATTAAGGTTTATGTTCAGATTGTTATTTATCATTATTTCACCTCTGATCATGATCCATATGATGTCTTGTGAGTAGTTCATTTAGTTCTTGAGGACATGGGAGAAGTCAAGATGTTAGTAGTGGAACTATGTTGAGTAATATTTAATGGTTTGATATTTATATGTTGTGGTGCTATTTTACTAGTGGTATCATATGAACGTCGACTACATGATACTTCACCTTTATGGGCCTAGTAGAATGCATTGTGTATTTGGCTACTAATTGTGGGGTTGCCGGAGCGACAGAAACCTAAAGCCCCGTTAGGAAACCAATGCACTAGGGAGCGTAGGATCTCAGAGTTTAAGGATGTGGTTAGATTTATCTTAATTACTTTCTTGTAGTTGCGGATGCTTGCAAGGGGTATAATCACAAGTGTGTATTAGTCTAAGTTGGATTAGTGCATTAGCATAGGTTCACCCCCATAACACTTATCAAACCCATGAAGATTACTTAGCTATATGAAGCGAAAGCGCTTGACAGAAAGTCATGTGTGTCCTCAGGAACGTTTGGTCATCATAAGTAACACAACCGGCTTGTCCTTTGCTCTAGAAAGGATTGGGATACTCGCAGCAATTATTATTATTATCTTTTATTTACTCGTAATTTATTTGCTTGCATTACCAAATACCCCTGAAAACATGTTTGCTAGTATTTACAGTGAATCCTTGATCAAAACTGCTTGTCAACACCTTCTGCTCCTCGTTGGGTTCGACACTCTTATTTATCGAAAGTACTACAATACACCACCTATACTTGTGGGTCATCAAGGACCCCCGAGGGGCCGACACCTGGTGGTGGCACGGCCAAGGGGGCATCCGCGCCACCAGGTGGTGTGGCCACCTCGATGCCCTCCTCCATCTCTACTTTGGACTCCGTCTCGTGTCGGGAAAATAGGAACTTCGGGCTTCATTTCGTCCAATTTCGAGAATATTTCCTATGTAACTTTTCTGAAACACAAAAAATAGCAGAAAACAGGGAACTGGCACTGTGGCATCTCGTTAATAGGTTAGTTCTGGAAATTGCATAAAAATTCTACGAAGTGTAACAAAACACAAAGCAAATGGTGCATAAACAAGCATGGAGCATCAAAAATTATAGATACGTTTGAGACATATCAGTAGTCTCACTGCAGAGCCTCATTGACCCATGCACAACCATTCTAGATGGCATGGCACAAGTTGGCACTGATTCGTCGCCTTGGCCAATCAATGACAGATTCTAATCATTGTCCATGGTTAGCACCAAAAGAACACATCAAATCCAAGCACAGAAATGCTGGAACAGATCAAAGCTAAGCGCACGCAAAATACCCTATTAGAAACAGTAAATTTTCCCTAGATCAGTACCAGATCTAACCCTAACAAATTCAAGCACAAGTGCATATCAACGCAAACCCTTATCTATGACAACTATCACAGCATATCTATGATTCTTTGTTTCGGTGTGGCCGCAAAGCATGGAGTAGCACTTACTGCCATAGCCGAGTACATCGAGGTCGCGGTGACTTGACGAAGTGCGATGGAGCATGTGCGAGTACGTCTAGTGACCTCGGTCATCGCCGTCTTTGTCGCACTGGTTCTAGCCATTGATGGTTGCAACGGGGATATGGAGGAGTCGGAGAGGAACCGCCGGGGAGAAGGGTGGGGAGAGTGAGCGGAGTGTGGAAGAAGACGATGTATCATAACCAATGGGCAATACCATAGCCATACTCATATAAATAGATTGGATGGGTACAAAATTCTACTATGGGCATGAGGCTTTACCCATACGCACACCCGATGTGTACCCGTTTCGGGCAAGGTTGGGCCAGCAAAAAAACTGACCAGTAAATCTGCAACCCAGACCCTACTCGGCTATAGGGCCAAAAATCCAACCCAAGCCCGGCCCTGCCAGCAAAAAGCCCGACTACTAAATCTGCAGCCAAACCCTGACCTGGTTGCTAGGATAAAAATGGAACCCAAAACCGGTCTAGATTTTCCCACCAGGATGTGAGGTGGGGTCTTCACAAAAACATTTAAACCGATAGCCCCGTTAGGTTAAAATATGTGGTCACACGATGCCATTTTGAGTCAAGTCGGGTCTGTTTGACCTGGTGGGGCTGTCCATGCTCATGTATATACCGTTGTATAGATATATATACTCATTGGGTACCCGTCGAATAGTTCAAATATGCACACGAGTTATTCACTATATATTTTACATTCATTAGTCGATAGCACAATGTGGCTTCTAGGACTTAATACACTTCTCGATCACCTTGGACAAGAAGTTGGAGTTTGGGGCACCCATCTTAGTCGACCAACACTAGAATGCTCTAGATCCACGTGTAAACGGGTAGGGTATGGGCATATATATGGGTAGAAGGCTATAACTCGTACCATATGGATGACTTAACAAGTGCGTACTACCCACAAGTATAAAAGTCTGCCCATATATACCATACCATACCATGTCCACAAGGGTAGTTAGTGGTGTGGCACATGTGTTGCCGTTGTAGCAGCTTCAGATTGAATGACAATATTGACATTAGTCTTTTAAGGGCTCCTTTGATTCATAGGATTTTGAAAGTATTTGTGGAGGATTCAAATCCTATGGAAATTTTCCTACAGAAGCCGCTTGATTCATAGGATTATTTTCTTAGGAAATACTCCTATAGGAATCTTGTAGTGCAAATTTCATCAGAAACTAACATGAAGTTGGACCTAATGAAAAAATCCTTCACCAAATCCTTTACCCATTGGATTCAAGTGGACATGGCATATCAATCCTACACATTTCCTATATTCCTACATTTTCCTATCCTATGAATCAAAGGAGAGTCCTAGTGTGTGTGCTGGGGGCATCCTCTGGCCCATAGCTTAATATGTAGGATTGGTAAAATAGTCATGTAATAGTAAGTTAAACTTCATTTTCAGAAGCTCACTCCCAAAGAAACTCTAGCTAGGTTAAGTGTGTGTGCTTGATGTCTCACAGGACCAGTTGGGAAACCCCAAGAGGAAGGTATGATGAGCACAGCAGTAAGTTTTCCCTCAATTATGAAACCAAGGTTTAATCGACCAGTGGGAGAAAGAAAACCACTTCTGAAGGTTGTTGCTAGCTGACTTTGGCAACGGTGCCAGATAAAGTCTTGCGTGTGGTGTCGGCGCCAGCAGCAACGTGGAACCTGCACACAACACAACCATACTACTTTGCCCCAACTTACGGTGAGGTTGTCAATCTCACCGGTTTGCTGTAAACAAAGGATTAGATGTATAGTGTGGAAAGAGATGTCTGCTTGTGGTAAAATAAAGTAATGTTTGCGGAAAGTAAACAGTTCTTGCAGTAGATGGTAATATAAATGTAAAAGAATGGATCGAGGTCCATAATTCACTAGAGGTGTCTCTCCATAAAGATAAATAACATGCTGGGTAAACAAATTACAGTTGGGCAATTGACAAAATAAAGAATGCATAGCAATGCATGTACATGTCATGAAGATCACTATGAGATTCACTTGGGCATTACAACATAATACATAGACCGTAATCCAACTGCATCTATGACTAATAATCCACCCGCAGGATATCATCCGAACAACCCTTGGGTATTAAGTTGCAAGCAACAGATTATCGCCTTAAGCAACGTGTGTAATGTAAACAATGCAAATGTCCTTGAACAAAAGATTGTTGTTTTCTCCCTAGTAGCAACAACACATCTATAACCTTAGAAGTTATTGTCACTCTCCCAGGTTACTAGAGGCATGAACCCACTATCGAGCATAAATACTCCCTCTTGGAGTCACTAGCATCTACTCGGCCAAGATATCTACTAGCAACGGAGAGCATGCAAGATCACAAATAGCATAGACATGATAAATCAACAATTAACTTGACATAGTACTCAATATTCATTGGATCCCAACAAACACAACATGTAGAATTACACAAAGATGATCTTGATCATGATAGGCTGCTCACAAGATCTACACATGAGGCGCATGGGGGAGAAGACAACCATCTAGCTACTGCTATGGACCCATGGTCCAGTGGTGGACTACTCATGCATCACTCTAGAGGCTGGCATGGTGATGAAGAAGGCCTCCAGTGATGATTCCCCTCTCCGGCAGGGTGCCGGGAAGAGCTTCTAGACCCTCCCGATCTCGGGTCAACGACATCGGCGGCTTGCAGTATGTTTCATGGAAAAGTGATCCATCCCTTAGGGTTTTCTCGACAAAGGGAATTTATAGGCGGAAGGGCGATGTCAGAGGGTGGACCAGGGGCCCACACCACCTGGTGGCGCGGCCAGGGGGTGGCCTGCACCACCCTATGGTGCGGTTGCCTCCTGGCTGCTCTTCGTCTCTGTTTTGGACTCCGTCTTCGTGTCAGGTAAATAGGAACTTTGGCTTTCATTTCGTCCAATTCCGAGAATATTTCCTGTGTAACTTTTCTAAAACACAAAAACAATAGAAAACAGGAACTAGCACTGTGGCATCTTATTAATAGGTTAGTTCCGGAAAATGCATAAAAACGCCACGAAGCGTAAACAAAACACAAAGCAATTGGTGTAAAACAAGCATGGAGCATCATAAATTATAGATACGTTTGCAGCATATCAGTGCTTAGCCTATTGAAATTTGAGAGAATGTTGGGTGTTACCGACCAGGATGTAGTTCCATGTGAGCTTGAGAATTACTTTTGTCACAACTAGTTAAGAGTACTTTATTTTGTTTTCTTCCTTATTCTGACATAAGAAAACATAAACCAATTAATTTTTATGGATTACCAATTATGTTTAAAATCTAGCAGGTTTCTTTTATGAGGGTCGTAGATGAGGGAAATGAATCCATATGATGGATTCATACAAAAAGACGCAAAAACCCTTCTATTTTTTGCATGGGGATATACTAACATGCATGGCTATAAGGTTGTTGAAAATAACAAATGTCAGTGGCACATTCATTGTAAACAAGACCGCCTCGCTCAAATATTTAGAGTTATTTAGTGGAAATCCTCTAGTGAAGCTACTGGACCTACTTTCGTCACAACAATAGAACTTTTAGCAGTCATTACTATTATTGCGACTTAGTTTAATTAACATACAAACTAACAGAAAAGTCACACTAATAAATTAAATCACCACTTCTACAAGCCTATGGTGTGGCTCTTTTCAAGTCGGTATTTGTTAATGCATCTTAGTTTAATTAACACAATATAATAAAAGTCACACAATAGTTTCAATTGCCACTTATGAAAACCTAAACCAATACTCATCTAATTTAGTATTTATAATTAGTTTCACATATACACAAAATAACTATGGCTACACACATCGACAATTCCTAGATCACATTAATTGCACAAAGTATCACATAGTATTTTATCCTTCATCCCTGTCCCCAAATCTCTAACTTTTATGTGCTATAATTGATGGACATATCCTAAGTCGATGACATCTGGACCCAGTGAGGATCCTCTGACTTTCCCTGACTTTGGGTCACTAACAGTACGCCCCATGTATGGTGGGCCCCACTCATCACTGAAAGGAAATCGGGGTAGGCTAAGTCATAAGAGCTCGTTCCGTAAGGATGGGCCTACATGTTTGGGACTAAAAAGGCAGAGGATATCAGCTTCCTCTTCGTCTCCAACATCCCCAAATTTGTACTCAAGCTCAAAAAATGCCAAACGCCCATCCTCCAGCATAGATCACCGTCCACCTCTCAGTGACGCCTCCACTCGCCAAAGTTACCCATCTGGACAGCCGTCATCGTCTCGCCGCCGCTTCCAGTCGGGATAGCTGCCATCATCTCTCCACTGCTTCCCATCGTGACAGCCGTCATCCAATCGCCTTCCTTCAATGGTTGGGAAGATGGATCTGGCTATGGGGACAAGGGCGGTCACGAACATGGAGGTAGAATCGATTTTATTTCCCCTTGGCCGAAAAACTTTGAATTTCCTTTTATTTGTACTGATTAGAGTGCTTTGATTGGTAGTCTTGTTCAAAGTGCTTGGACACCAATGGGTGTTGCAGGAATGTGAAGTTGGGGACGGATTATTTTCTCATAACCCTACACAAAAAATGTGAAGATTTTATGGTACGCACAACTAATTGATGGTATGTGAGTGGGTCTGATGTTTGGTTCCTAGCGAATACTTGCTATGCAAAATATTCTTAACAAAATTTTGATTCCCTCTTTATCAGGTCATTACATGCTTTGCAAGACCGGAATTTCTAAAACATAACAATGTTGGCATTCTCGATATAACAAAATTTAGGGCTATTCTCGGTACACAAAAGGTCTTCATATTCAATGTCAACATATATGCCCGCTGTCATTCAACCATTATAACTGGCCGTGAGTGGAAAGAATTTGCTGAAGTGTACCAACTGAAAGATGGTGACATTCTGACCTTCGTTATGAGCAAACATGGTCCAATAACAGTTGTCTACTCGTCAAAGATTCCAATCACTCATCCATGTATGTTAGTACTTATCATCATTTTCTTCATATGTTGCATTAGTGTGTTTTTTTGGAAAAGGGGAAGCTTCGGCCTCTGCATCAATCGATGTGTACATTCTTTTATTATTTTATTCAAGCAGAGTATTATAGATTTAACCAATTCAGGAGGTGGGATATTGAAAGTCATATAAATACTCCTCCACAGAATTTTGTAGTAATTTATTATCCCTTTTACACTAGCTGCTTGTACAAGTTTTCATATTTTGATAGTTATAGTAAACTGCCGATTACTTTCTAGAATTAGTAAAATGCCAATTTACTTGCTAGTAGCATGTAGCTTATCTTCATGTTACTTGCTGGCTGGTTGGTAACTAATCCACATATTGTTTGGTATATGTTGTAATCTGCCAGGACTAGTTCAAAAATTAACTTTTGTTCTTCCTATTTGACAGCATATTATGAGTTGACGACGAGAGGCCATAAATTAATGGACTCTCTGGGTAGTACAACCACTGACGGAACTATAGTGAACTGGCTAACAATGGAAGATGTTATTGAGTTGGTTGTGTTCTACGATAGGGCTGCTCGAAGCAAAGGTTCAAGATGTTGGCCAATGCTGCACACTGTGAAATTCACAGATTCCATCGACGAACACTTGGTAAGAAGATGGCTTTGTTGTTGTTGTACATATAGAATTTGTAAAAAAATCATGCTTACTAATATTTGCAATTATGATATTGCAACATGAAATAACTGGCTTTGTTGCACCTGAATACCTCAAGAGGTCCTCAGGAGACATCACACTTGCATGGATGCCTTGCATTACGGTTAAAGGGTCATACACGATTTCGGAGGGAGTCATTACAGTGGCTGGCTGAAGTGAATTGGTTAACAGGAAAGCTTTACTTGAAATTGGAGACACGTTGCTCTTGCTGCTCTACCTTCATAGAAGATCAGGGGTTTGCATGTTTGTTGTTGAAGTTCCTACTATGACTACAGAAAAAGATAAGGATGTTGTGCTTCGTCATATCTTTGACTGCTCATAGTGGGGAATAATATATAGTATAGGTAGTAACATGAACTACATGCAGTGCCAACTAAGCCTTTTGATGATGTGTCATGCTATTTAATGAGGAGAGAAATGATGGTGGTAACTAGCTATGTTACCATAACATAGCGTTTCCTGAGACTAAATGGGTCTATATGGCAATTAATTAAGCCTTATATGACACTACTCTTATGACACTATGCACTATGAAGGTAGTAACATAGAGTAGTGTCATATGCATGACACTACCCAATGTTACTCCCCACTATGACTAGTCTTAATTTAGGGGGAAATTGTGACAACTAATTAATAACCGAGGCAGCAGAAGATGACAACGGTAGGAATAACCCAGTGATTAATTCACAAGGCGACAATCCAAGGAATACCCACAGGAAAGAAAGGGAGAAAGTATATGTCTTAGCAGGAGAGTGGAAGGTGATTAAATCAGTAGTAAACCACGGCACGATAGTACCTGCGGACTCCCGAAGAGAAGTTCTAATGGGATACCAGTATGCCCTGCACCAGCACAAGAAGCAGCTACTCCGCGAGGAAAGCGAGCTGAGGAGAAACTATGAATCCAATAGCGCAGCAAATAAAACACAATGGGAGGAACGCAGCGATATGTCACAGACAAGTGAAGAAAGGCACTATGAGCCAAAGCACAATAGAGGAAGGGAAAAGTGGCCAGGAGCAGAGTACCACACGCAAAACCTCCTCTCATCATTTTCAATAGCCCATGAAGTAGGTAGTATCATACCAGACACACTAGAAGCAGCCCTAGTAGCAGCACAAGCATACATGTTGACTACACAGCCAGAACCTAGAGACCCATGAGAAAGCATGCACCAGGCTGCTATAAAGGGTCTCGGGTTGATTGGAGATAAGCTGAAGCAGGATCCTTTGGAAAAGAAGACAACACGGAACAAGCAGAAGGAGAAAAGAAGTCAACGGTCCCAAACTCTGCAAACCCGAAGATCCAGTCCACCCAGTAAAAGACATTACAGATCACGAGGGGAAGATGCAAGGAATATCATCACACATGCCAGGGTAAACAGGTCACATTATGAGTGGGATGAAGGAAATTATGAAGACGAGGAAAAAGAAATGGGATCGTTATGCTTTACCCGAAGGGTTCGCAGAACGCAGGTACCCAAAGGATTCAAGTTACTTCACGGCCAGCAAAAATATGATGGATCACAAGAACCTGAACTATGGCTGTCAGACTATCTTCAAGCCGTTAAAATACTCGGGGGCTCAAGGGCAACCGTAATGCAAAGCTTGCAACTACACCTCACTGGCGTAGCATGGTCTTGGTTAAGCAAGTTACCCGACGATTCCATCGGAAGCTGGGGCGAGCTAGAAAAGCAGTTCACAGATAACTTCTGATTAATGTACACGCGGCTAGCTTCAATAGAGGAGGTGAAATGTGTGCAAAAAACAACGAGACACTGCGCTCAAACATACAGTGCTGGAGCATAATAAAAAATTCAGCAGAATACGTCTCCGACGAGCGAGCAATAGATGCCTTTGCACTAGGGCTTCGCCGATCGGACCTCGTTAAAGAAATGGGAAGATTTAAACCCAAGACAGTATCAGAACTAATGGAAATAGCAAGCAGATTCGCGGATCGAGAGGATGTGTACCACAACAAAAGGGCACGATCACCCGAGCGTGACAGATCAAACAGACACAATAACTAGAGATATAGGTCTCGCAACGACGACGGACACAACCCGCGCAACCAAGTAGCCGCAGGGTATAAGAGAAGCGGCGAAGAAGGAAGTGAGCAAAGGAATAGCGGGTACCACAGAAGACATGACTCGGGAGGAGAAAGATCAACAAACTTTGACCCGTCACCTGAGGATATCCTCAATGGACCATGCCACATACATTACACATACCTCAACGGGAAGAGGGTTTCCAATCACCTGATGAGAGATTGCAGAACGTTTATGAAATTACAAGAAGCAATGGAATTCAGCAAGCAGAAAAGCCAGTATCCATAGCATATGGTGCGCCGCCGCCACCACCCTACAACAAGGGCATAGTACACCAAGGATACCCGAAACAAAGTAATGAAGGATATCCTCGGTCAAAAATATATATCGCCGTAATAATCCAGCCAGTCCCAAAGTCTAAAAAGGAGCAGAAAAGCATATCCAGGCAAGTAAACCTAGCCATATCATCGCCACCGGCCACCACAAAATACCTATGGTTGTCTAAGCAGACAATCAGGTTCACCAGAGCAGATCACCCAAGGAAAGTACCTAGACCAGGGCACACACCAATGGTTTTGAAGGCGCAAATCGGAGGATATGATGTTGGACGAGTATTCATGGACGCAGGCAGCAGCATAAACCTAATATATGCAAGAACTTTGAAGGCAATGAACATCTCAGTAGAATGGCTACAACCAATAGACTGCTCCTTTCATGGGATAGTACCAGGAAGCGCAAATCACCTACTAGGAAAGATCGAACTCAATGTTTGCTTTGGCGACAGAGGCAAATTTTGAAAGGAAAAACTAAAATTCGAAGTCATGGACTGGCCCTCGCAGTATCACGCAATTCTAGGTAGACCAGCATTTGCACGGTTTATGGCAATACCTCACTAGGCGTATCTCGTATTAAAAATCCCAGGGCCAAACGGAGTCATCACGGTCAAAGGAAACTTCGAGGTCTCAGACACCTGCGACAGGGAATTCAATAAAATGGCGCAAACCTTTGGCATGACAGCTAAATATGCAAGACTCACAGGGGAAACCGATCATAACACACTACCTGATGTAGGTCGATCCCTACCAGATCAGGCTTTTGACTCTACTCGAGATTCAAAAAAAGTTCAGGTTCACCCCATGGATCCAGCAAAGACAACTTCCATTGCGGTCGACCTGGACCCCACATAGAAAAGTGCGCTCGTCGAGTTCCTCCATGAGCGCTGGGAGATTTTTGCCTGGTGTCCTTCAGATATGCCAGGCGTTCCTAGGGAACTCGTCAAGCACACACTAAATGTGGATCCAAAAGCATGACTAGTCAAGCAACCTCTTCGATGATTCGAGGAACCAAAGTGCAAAGCGATAGCAGCTGAGCTTCACAGACTAGAAAATATAGGCTTCATCAGAGAAATCAAAACATCAACTTGGGTGTCCAATCCACTGATCGTCCCAAAGAAAAACACAGATGTATGGTGCGTCTGTGTCCATTACACGTCCCTCAACAAGCATTGCCCAAAGGATCCCTTCCCACTACATCGCATAGATCAAAGAATTGATTTAACTACGGGCTGTGCAAGGCTTTCCTTTCTGGATGCATACTCGAGCTACAACCAGATCAAACTGAAAGTAGAAGAGGAAGAAAAAATAGTGTTCATAACACCATATGGTGTCTTTTGCTACCAAGTAATGCCTTTCGGCCTAAAGAACACATGATCAACTTAGAAATTTGAGTGGACAGAAGAAGCAAACGCAGCGTTTGCGCATCTCAAGAAAGTGATTTCCACGCCACTAGTGCTGGTCGCACCCAAGGAGGAGCCGCTACTAGTGTACATTGCTGCCACATATTAGGTGATAAGCACAGTACTAGTCATCGAGCAAGGCAAAGAAGGCAAAGCACACAGAGTACAGCGGCCTGATACGTCTCAAACATATCTATAATTTTTGATGCTCCATGCTTGTTTTTACACCATTTGCCTTGTGTTTTGTTACACTTCGTGGCATTTTTATGCGATTTCCAGAACTAACCTATTGACAAGATGCCACAGTGTCAGTTCCCTATTTTCTGCTATTTTTGTGTTTCAGAAAAGCTACACAGGAAATATTCTTGGAATTGGACGAAACAAGTTCCAAAACTCCTATTTTTCCCAGAAGAGGACCGAAGACCGAAGGAGAGCCAGAGGGGGGCCAGAGGCTGCCCACACCACAGGGGGGTGCGGCCCAGCCCCTGGCCGCGCCCACCAATGGTGAGGCCACCCTGGTCCACCTCTGACGATGCCCCTTTGCCTATAAAGAGCCTCCCGACGGAAAACCCTAAAACAATGGGCGAAATTTCCAGAAGAGTTCCACAGCGCCGCCGCCGTCGAAGACAAATTTCGGGGGACATAAGTCTCTGTTCCGGCACCCTGCCGGGACGGGGAAGTGCCCCCGGAGCCATCTCCATCGGTCTCCATCGCCGTCTCCGCCGTCTCCATCGACCTCACCGCCATCTCCTTTGATGCTTTATCTGGGTTGA
Source organism: Dactylis glomerata (assembly GCA_007115705.1). Lineage (NCBI taxonomy): Eukaryota > Viridiplantae > Streptophyta > Magnoliopsida > Poales > Poaceae > Dactylis > Dactylis glomerata. The sequence continues at coordinate 4,052,680 of QXEO01000222.1, forward strand.
CTTGGCGCATGCTCACACATGTTTGACTCATACAAAGTCGCCATAAGCCTCTATGATCATTTAGTTTTTGACTTTTGATGCCATCTTATGCTTCTTTTAATATCGTTTTGTCGCTATGCATGATTATGGCCGTTATTGCTCTCTTAGTTGGTCGCTCCCGGTCTTTTGCTAGCCCTCATTTTATACTGAGTATGAGCTCTACTCGTGCATCCAACTCCTAAAAACCAAGTTGTTCCAATGTGTCCACCATACATACCTATTAGCAATTTTCTATTCCAAGTACATTTGACTTGCTTTTATCTATCCTTCAAATTAAACACTTTTTGGTGTTACGCGAAAATTGGTCATTAAAGCTCTCACGAACCTGATGGCACACTTTACTTTTCTCGTTTTAAAATTTTGACATTGTGGCTCTCTTATGTTGAGTTGTTATGCTTGCAAGTTGTAAGTTGGAAATTAGCCCAGCCATGTCGTCATGGGGCAAGCTTTCAACATTGCACTATCTTTCATTTGAGTTGATATCGTGATCTTTTGTTTATGGATACTCGCGATGTGAAATAAGTTGGGAATCTTGCGGGATCATGGAGTTTTTATATGTGTTAGGGAAACTCCTGGGCCGCTAATCTAAGCCAGACATCATATATGGTGGAAATTTACAGCATGCCCATAGTGAACATTCGATGATGCATCTCACAATAAAAAGCTATACCAATGGTAAATAAAAGAGATGTCGAGGTGTTCATTGTCTGTTTGTCCTGTCATTTTGATGTGGGCTTGTTCCATGTCATTGGGCATGGAGGTACCCCGTTGGCGGTTCTCGATGATACACATATATTTACAATGATAAGAGCTTTCTTGGGACTCTAAGTCGAGTAGCATGAGGTTTGGGTATTCGTACTTCATGGGACATGAGGTTTTCAACTTATGATTTGTCAAGCATATGCAGCATAAGTGTATTTGTATTAACTTTAACCATTCAAGATGCCTATGATGGGGGCAATGAGAGCTCAAAGCCGGTAAGTACTGATGTCTATGCACGCGTCTGTTCTTGTAGACGGTGTTGGGCCTCCAAGTGCAGAGGTTTGTAGAACAGCGGCAAGTTTCCCTTAAGTGGATCACCCAAGGTTTATCGAACTCAGGGAGGAAGAGGTCAAAGCTATCCCTCTCAAGCAACCCTGCAATTACGATACAGAAAGTCTCTTCTGTCCCCAACACACCCAATACACTTGTCAGATGTATAGGTGCACTAGTTCGGCGAAGAGATAGTGAAATACAAGTAGTTGTGATGATTATAAGTAGTAAACACAATCTGAAATAAAAATTGGCAGCAAGCAAACATGTAACAAAACAGGAAGTAAACGGTGTACAAAGCTTGGAAACAAGGCCTAGGGATTATACTTTCACTAGTGGACACACTCCCAACAAATATAACATAATTGAACCAATAGATACTATCATGAATATGCAACTCAAAACAATTCTCCAATGGAAAACATACACTAATCATGCATAGGGCTACGAAGCACTCCTCAAAGCCGTATATACCCAAACTAGATTGTCCCACACTATCACCATGAACGCACTAGATGGTTCCAACAAACACCAACATTTCATAGAGACATTAACCAAAAAGGTACACATGATGCACACACTAGTCACCTTTACACCATGATACGAGGTATCTCCGGAGAGTACAATAATAAAGCATAGGAGTAGCATAATATCTGAATAATAACATCTACCAATTCAACTAGATACAAAGCTCACGATCACATAAAGATCACATCATGGGAGAGAGAGGTGAACCACATAGCTACCGGCAGAGCCCTCAGCCCCGGGGGAGAACTACTCCCTCCTCATCATAGGAGACAGCAAGGTTGATGGAGATGGCGGTGAGGTCGATGGAGATAGCGGAGACTGCGATGGAGACCGATGGGGATGGCTCCGGGGGCACTTCCCCATCCCGCAGGGTGCCAGAACAGAGACTTCTATCCCCCGAAATTCGTCAGCGGCGGCAGCGGAGCTGCGGAACTCTTTTTGGAAATTTGCCGACTCCCCCAGGGTTTTCCGTCCCGAGGTTTTATATAGGCGAAGGGGCATCGTTAGGGGGCTGCCAGGGCGCCCTCACACGTAGGGGGCGCGGCCAGGGGCCAGGCCACGCTGCCCTATTGTGTGGGGCCCTCGTGGCCCCACTCCGTCTCCTCTTCGGTTCTCTGGAAGCTTTGGTGAATTTCTGGACGTTCGGCTTTTGTTTCATCCAATTCTGAGAATATTTCCTGTGTAGCTTTTCTGAAACACAAAAACAGCAGAAAACAGGGAACTGGCACTGTGGCATCTTGTCAATAGGTTAGTTCCAGAAATCGCATAAAAATGCCACGAAGTGTAACGAAATACAAGGCAAATGGTGTAAAAACAAGCATGGTACATCAAAAATTATAGATACGTTCAAGACATATCAGCATCCCCAAGCTTAACTCCTGCTCATCCTCGAGTAGGTAAGTGATAACAAAAGAAATATTTTTTGAGGTGACATGCACCATCACAACTTTGATCATATAGGTAAAGCATTGAGTGTTGAGATCATAGAACTTAAAACATGGGCATGAAAGACATAATCTTGATAATAGAAACTTGGCAACCATGTTATAACATGAAAAAGAACACAAACAAAAGATCATGAATAATGAAACAATGAAAGTCAAATGTGTGTTCAAATCATATGGAAAAACATGGTAAATGGTTTTCAGCTTGTCCCTCATGGAATAGCAAAACATAAATGCATAGGACACCTTCAAGTTTAAGAGGGCGACTAGATACAAATAATTTAGGAACAAGTGAAACCATAGTCATGAATCAATCAATGATAAACTTTGGGACAATGCACATTATACTCAGAATGACAACTATGCTCTCTTAGACGGTGCATAAAGGTAGAAGGTGGAGACTCAACATAAAAGTAAAAGAAAGGCCCTTCGCAGAGGGAAGCAGTGATTAAACATGTGCTAGAGCTTTTCATTTGTAAAACAGAGAGATAAAAATTGGTTTTGAGAGGTGGTTGTCTTTGTCAACGACTGGCAATGGGGCTCTTACTATCTTCCATACAAAAATGAAGCAAGTTTTTGAGAGAGAGATTGGCACTTTTGTGCTCTTTTATAAAGCTTGGCACTCCTCCCCACCTTTTTTCCTTTCTCAAACCATGGCTAACCGATTCCATCGGGTGCCCACCAACATTCACATACCATGGAGGAGTGCCTTTTTTTCTTTCTTTTTTTTCTCTTTTTTTCTTTTTGGAATAAGACAATATGGAAGATAGCAAATCCGACCACTACATCCTCATGAGCTGAAAATAGTGTCACAAAATAAGAAGTATTTTGAAGGTTTTTTTGAAAGGTAGCACATGAAAATTTACTTGGAATGGCTTGCAAATACCATGCATACGAATTTATAGTGGACACAATGGCAAACTTAGTTTTTGGGAGTTGGATGCACGAGTAGAGCTCATACTCAGTACAAAATGAGGGCTAGCAAAAGACTAGGAGCGACCAACTAAGAGAGCAATATCGGCCATAATCATGCAAAGCGACAAAGCAACATTAAAAGAAGCATAAGATGGCATCAAAAGTCAAAAACTAAATGATCATAGAGGCTATGGCGACTTTGTATGAGTCTAACATGTGTGAGCATGCGCCAAGTCAACCCAAATTAAGCATCAAAGGAGAAAACCAAAATAATGCTTCCAAATAATTAAAACAACGCATGGTTTTTTCAAAGGCTCATTAAGCAATCTCAGTCATTTGAGACAAGTCATGCTACAGCAAAACCACTAAGCATACTATCAAAAAGACATCAAGCACGACATGCAAAAGCCTAGGCCGCAGTCTAAACAAGCTCCTTTTTGTACCACTTTTTTGCATAAAACTTTTTCTCTTTTCCAACACCATTCAAACCTTTTTGAGGAAACTCTTTTGATGAAAAACCAACATGGACCAGTGTTCAAAATTCACCTTGATGCAAAGATAAAAGAAGATCTGAACAAAAATCAAGGTGAAAAACAAAAGCTAAACGCAGTAGCAGAAAAAGAGAACACTCGTTGAACGAAAAGAGTGAAAACTAGAGTGTTCTTGGCAATGAAAAATGGAGTTCATCTCCCTCCAAAACAACATGATGTGATCAAACCATTTATTGCAGCAAGCAAAACAAAAGAAAACTAAAAGCAAAAACAACTGACGCTCCAAGGAAAACGCATAATGCATGAAGCAATAAAAATATAGTGTCTTGAAAGGTGACCTGATTTTTGCCGATGAAGAAAGGGGTGCCTCGGGGGCATCCCCAAGCTTTGATGCTTGTACCTCTTGGATATTTCTTGGGGTGACATGGGCATCCCCAAGCTTGAGCTTTTGTCCATTCTTCATCTCATCTCATCATTCACCAATCCCTACACTTGAAAACTTCCTTCATACAAAACTAAACACAATTCTATTAGCAACATTAGTGTAAGCATAATAACGAATCAACCCTTTTTTCTTCAGGTTTCAACACAAAACCACCACATATAAAGCACATACTACTGTAGCAACTTCTCCAAAAGTTTCGTGATCAAAAGAACTCAAAAAGAAAGTGATAAAGCGGCAAACACAAATATAGGCAGAAATCTGTCAAAACAGAACAGCTGACAAAGGTCAAATTTTAGAGGGTTTTCTGTTTCTCAAATCAAAAAGTGTTAAAATAATGAAAGTTTGGACATAACCTGGGGCATATGCACAAGAAATCGCAGGTCCAAAAGATATACAGAGAATTTTCAAGAATTTTTACGGTGCAGCATCGAAAACTGTTTCAGGACAGCAACATCCCCAAATCTTACCTCACTCAAATTAGAGGCTTCTCTTGGCACAAAAACGAAATAAAAAGGATAAGGAGTGTTTATTACAGTAGTAATAACTTCCAAGACTCAAATAAAAGAAAAAGTACTGAAAAGTAAAACATTGGGTTATCTCCCAAGAGTGCTTTTCTTTAACGCCTTTGAGCTAGGCGCAGTAATTTGCAAGGATGCTCATGTGGGCGCCATATAAGAGCTTGAGGCAAAGGCACCATATAGGAACTTAAAGTAATAGAGAGCATCAAAAAGCAAGTATGGAACACATTTAAATCTATACCACTTCCTATGAAAAATAGTCTTGTAAAGAGACAAGTCATAAAAGCGCAAAGCAAAAAGCATAGGAAGACAAACAAGTACAACTTCAAGAATTGCAACAAAAAGAGGGGAAACTCAATATTGTTGAGATCCATCAAACCATGTTTCCCTCTCTCATAATAAATTTCAGTAGAATCATGAATAGAACTAACATAACTATCACGTAAAGCATCCTTATCATGAGCCACATGCATAAAAGGATTAATACTCCCCACATGAACAATCGTAGTAGGAGCAGATTCAACAGAATAATTATTCTCATCACCATAGTCATCAAAAACAGGAGGCATATTGTAATCATAACTAATTTTCTCCTCAAAAGTAGGTAAACTGAAAATATTATACTCATCATCATAACCATCATAAACTAGAGGTTTGGTATCATCACAAGCTAGAGAACAGCTATTTCTCAAAGCATATTCATCAAACATATCATCATAAGAAGGAACATGGATAGTACTAATGGTACAACAATTATTAATCTTAGAATTTGTACCAAAAAGATTTTCAATATCAAAAGTAGAGTGCTTTTCCCAATCATGATCACTAACATAAGTAATAGGCATAGGAACATCATCCCAATCAGAATTATCATAATCTATAGCAGGATCATAACGCTTAGGGGAAGATACCGTGTCCTCTCGCCTCTTACTCCTCTTCTTCTTCTTCTTCATACTCTTCTTACTCTCTCCTTTAGGAGGGAGAGACTTGAAGGGCATCTTCTCCAGATATCCTTTAGGAGGGAAAGGCATCTTCTCCACATAATCTGGTTTGCTGATAGAAATAACAGAAGAAACTTTGGAGGATTCCTCCTCTCTATTAATAAGATCGAAACATCTATTAGTCCTGTCATAGCTTGGCAAAACATCATGTTTTATAAGATCTTGTAAGTAAGTATTTGCAAGGCAATCTTTAGCACAATAGAGACGACAACCACGAAGGGTGCTATTAATGTCAACATCTCTCATATCAACCAAATAAATCTTTCTAGATATCTCTTCACAATTCAAAAACAAAGTAAGCTCATCATGCTGATTGAGAGTAATCTTATCATCACAATACAAATTTGCGGTACTCGTTCGATTAATTGGGCATTGAAAATTAAAGTGACCCGTTTTACCGCAAAGTTCACAAAGAAAATGATAAAGCTCACAAACCCTTTCACCAAGCTCATCTAGAACCCTGAGCCACATACAAGTTTCTTCATTTGCATGGTGGACACAATAATCTTCCTTGTTGTAACTCTGTTCACAAGGTCTATGTACTCCACAAAAATTAACATGCTTATAGGAAATAGGAATTTCAGAGGTTTGAGCATGTTTATTGCAATCATCAACAACAATATCATTTTCTACGCAAGTGTCCTTAAAAGGTTCATGATACATGTCCCCATTTCCTTTAGGAACATTAATATGGGAAGCAAAGGTTTTAAAACAATCAATCATAATTTGAGGATCAAGACCATACTTAGCACTAAGCTCTTGAAAATCAGCAGTTTCAGCGAAAGACTTAATGCAATCAAACTCGTAATTCATACCTGATCCTTTACCTTTGTTGCCATCCCAACCTTCAATATTGTTTTGAATTGTTTCAAGTAGACCCCACTTGGTGTCGACATCCTTGCTTGTGAAAGACCCATCAAAGCATGCATCTAGATAGTCCTTGTAATATCCTGAAAGCCTTGCATAAAAATTATTTATAACAATATTACGGGGAAGATCATGAATAGGACATTTGTGCATTAGTAACTTCAATCTTCCCCACGCTTGGGCAATGCTTTCTCCCTCATGCAGATGAAAATTATAAATGTAATTCCTATCTTTATAAACCTCACAAGAAGGATAGAATTTAGAATAAAAGAGGGGTACAATTTCCTCCCACTCAACAGGTCGGCCATCCTTCAGTGTTTTATACCATTCCGCAGCTCTGCCTTTTAGTGATAAAGAAAATAGCTTCCTCTTAACTTGGTTCATCGAAATACCTGCACACTGGAACAACTCGCATAATTCATGTATAAAGAGCAAATGATCACCGGGATGGACAGTTCCATCTCCTAAATAGCAGTTATTCATAGCACGGTCGACAATTTTCATAGGTATTTTAAAAGGATGAGGAGCACAAGCATCATTAAAAACATCACATATGGGGGATAAAATATCATCAGAGCAAACTTTCTCCACTAAAGCCGGGGAACTAAAAATATCATGCTTAACAAAACCAGCTTTCCCAAGCTTAGACTTTCCTATAGCATTAGCAATAATGGTATTCAAAGCATTCGCACTAATAACATTGCTATGCGAAACAAGCTCCAAAGGTTTTTCAATTTTCTCTTCAAAAACTCCATAACCAAACATAGGAAAAATACTAAAGAACTCTTTATTTTCCATTAAGCCTAACTAGTGAAAATAAAAACAAGAAACAAAAAGATATAATTGCAGAATCTAAAGTAAATAACTTCGAGCACTCACCAGCAACTAAAAGACTTAGTAGCCAAAGAATGTGAGTACCTTTTACCTTACCTCCCCGGCAACGGCGCCAGAAAAGAGCTTGATGTCTACGCACGCGTCTGTTCTTGTAGACAGTGTTGGGCCTCCAAGTGCAGAGGTTTGTAGAACAGCAGCAAGTTTCCCTTAAGTGGATCACCCAAGGTTTATCGAACTCAGGGAGGAAGAGGTCAAAGCTATCCCTCTCAAGAAACCCTGCAATTACGATACAGCAAGTCTCTTGTGTCCCCAACACACCCAATACACTTGTCAGATGTATAGGTGCACTAGTTCGGCGAAGAGATAGTGAAATACAAGTAGTTGTGATGATTATAAGTAGTAAACACAATCTGAAATAAAAATGGCAGCAAGCAAACACGTAACAAAATAGGATGTAAACGGTGTACAAAGCTTGGAAACAGGGCCTAGGGATCATACTTTCACTAGTGGACACACTCCCAACAAATATAACATAATTGAACCAATAGATACTATCATCAACATGCAACTCAAAACAATTCTCCAATGGAAAACATGCACTAATCATGCGTAGAGCTACGAAGCACTCCTCAAAGTCCGTATATACCCAAGCTAGATTGTCCCACACTATCACTATGAACGCACTAGATGGTTCCAACAAACACCAACATTTCATAGAGACATAAACCAAAAAGATACACATGATGCACACACTAGTCACCTTTACACCATGATACGAGGTATCTCCGGAGAGTACAATAATAAAGCATAGTGGTAGCATAATATCTGAATAATAACATCTACCAATTCAAGTAGATACAAAGCTCACGATCACATAAAGATCACATCATGGGAGAGAGAGGTGAACCACATAGCTGCCGGCAGAGCCCTCAGCCCCGGGGGAGAACTACTCCCTCCTCATCATAGGAGACAACAAGGTTGATGGAGATGGCGGTGAGGTCGATGGAGACGGCGGATACGGCGATGGAGACCGATGGAGATGGCTCCGGGGACACTTCCCCATCCCGGCAGGGTGCCGGAATAGAGACTTCTGTCCCCCAAAATTCGTCAGCGATGGCGGAGCTGCAGAACTCTTTCTGGAAATTTGCCGACTCCCCCAGGGTTTTCCATCCCGAGGCTTTATATAGGCGAAGGGGCGTTGTCAGGGGACTGCCAGGGCACCCTCACACGTAGGGGGCGCGGCCAAGGGCCAGGCCGCACTGCCCTATTGTGTGGGGCCCTCGTGGCCCACTTTGTCTTCTCTTCGGTTCTCTAGAAGCTTCGGTGAATTTCTAGACGTTCGGCTTTTGTTTCATCCAATTCCGAGAATATTTCCTGTGTAGCTTTTCTGAAACACAAAAACAGCAGAAAACAGGGAACTGGCACTGTGGCATCTTGTCAATAGGTTAGTTCTGGAAATCGCATAAAAACGCCACGAAGTGTAACGAAACACAAGGCAAATGGTGTAAAAACAAGCATGGAACATCAAAAATGATAGATACGTTCGAGACATATCAAGTACCATAATTTTTGAAGGTTTATAAAACTTGCAATCACTGCTTCCCTCCATGAAGGGCCTTTCTTTTACTTTTATGTTGAGTCACAACCTTCTACCTTAATGCACCGTCTAAGAGAGCATAGTTATCATTCTGAGTATAATGTGCATTGTCCCAAAGTTTTCATTGATTGACTCATGATTATGGTTTCATTTGTTCTTAAATTATTTATATCTAGTCGCCCTCTTAAACTTGAAGGTGTCCTATGCATTTATGTTTTGCTACTCCATGAGGGACAAGCTGAAAACCATTTGTTATGTTTTCCATATGGTTGAAACACACACGTGACTTTCGTTGTTTCATTTTCATGATCTTTCCTTTGTGTTTCTTTTCATGCTATAACATGGTTGCTAAGTTTCTATTATCAAGATTATGTCTTTCATGCCCATGTTTTGAGTTCTTTGATCTCAGCACTCAATGCTCTACCTCGTTGATCAAATTGTGATGGTGCATGTCACCTCAAAAATTACTCTTTTGTTATCACTTACCTAATCGAGGACGAGCAGGAGTTAATTTTGGGGATGCTGATACGTCTCAAATGTATCTATAATTTTTGATGCTCCATGCTTGTTTTTATACCATTTGCCTTGTGTTTCGTTACACTTCGTGGCGTTTTTATGTAATTTCCGGAACTAACCTATTGACAAGATGCCACAGTGCCAGTTCCCTATTTTTTGTTGTTTTTGTGTTTCAGAAAAGCTACACAGGAAATATTCTTAGAATTGGACGAAACATGTTCCAGAACTCCTATTTTTCCCGGAAGAGGACCAAAGACCGAACGAGAGCCGGAGGGGGGCCAAAGGCTGCCCACACCACAGGGGGGCGCGGCCCAGCCCCTAGCCGCGCCCACCCATGGTGAAGCCACCCTGGTCCACCTCTGACGACGCCCCTTCGCCTATAAAGAGCCTCCCGACGGAAAACCCTAAAACAATCGGCGAAATTTCCAGAAGAGTTCCGCAACACCGCCGCCGTCGAAGACAAATTTTGGGGGACGGAATTCTCTGTTCTGGCACCCTGCCGGGACGGGGAAGTGCCCCCGGAGCCATCTCCATCGGTCTCCATTGCCGTCTCCGATGTCTCCATCGACCTCACCGCCATCTCCATCGACGTTGTTGTCTCCTATGATGAGGAGGGAGTAGTTCTCCCACGGGGCTGAGGGCTCTACCGGTAGCTATATGGTTCACCTCTCTCTCCCATGATGTGATCTTTATGTGATCGTGAGCTTTGTATCTAGTTGAATTGGTAGATGTTATTATTCAGATAGTATGCTACTCCCGTGCTTTATATTTGTAAACTCCGGAGATACCTTGTATCATGGTGTGAAGGTGACTAGTGTGCGCATCATGTGTATCTTTTTGGTTAATGTCTCTATGAATTGTTGGTGTTTGTTGGAACCATCTAGTGCGTTCATGGTGATAGTGTGGGATAATCTAGTTTGGGTACATACGGACTTTGAGGAGTGCTTCGTAGCCCTACGCATGATTAGTGTTCATTTTCCATTGGAGAATTGTTTTGAGTTGCATATTGATGATAGTATCTATTGGTTCCATTACGTTATATTTGTTGGGAGTGTGTCCACTAGTGAAAGTATGATCCCTAGGCCTTGTTTCCAAGCATTGCACACCGTTTCCTTTCAGTTTTGTCACATGTTTGCTCGCAGCGATACTTATTTCATATTACAGTTACTACTCATAATCATCACTACTACTTGTATTTCACTATCTCTTCGCCGAACTAGTGCACCTATACATCTACAAGTGTATTGGGTGTGTTGGGGACACAAGAGACTTTCTGTATCATAATTGCAGGGTTGTTTGAGAGAGATAGCTTTGACCTCTTCCTCCCTGAGTTCGATAAACCTTGGGTGATCCACTTAAGGGATACTTGCTGTTGTTCTACAAACCTCTGCACTTGGAGGCCCAACACTGTCTACAAGAACAGGCGCGTGCGTAGACATCACGGCCGGTATATTTTCTCAGTGAAGTACTATCGCTGTCAAAGCAACGTTACCCACACTATCAAAAGCTTGCATACAGCATGTTCATGATAGCATGAAAACTGTGACACTACTTCCCGGTTCACCCGATAATAGTGGTTAATGAAGCTCCACTGTCAAAGATACTGAACAACTCTGAAGCAACAGGACGTGTCTCCTTATGGAGAATTGAAATCTCCCCTTTGGACATCACATATAAGAAAATGAAGGCCATCAAATCTCAGATTTTGCCAGACTTTACAGTAGAATGGTTAGAACTACAGAACACAGGACCACCAGATCTGTCAAGCATCTGGACAATGTACTTCGACGGATCTAAGAGAGTCGAAGGAGCTGGAGCTGGAGTAGTACCAATATCACCACATGGAGACAAGCTGAAATATGTGCTGCAGATGAGCTTTCCGCAAGCATCCAATAATGAGGCTGAATACGAAGCTTTGTTACATGGAATGAGGATGGCCAAATCCTGCGGTGCAACTCGATTAAAAATATTCGGGGACTCGAATTAAGTGGTCCAACAGATAATGAATCACTGTGATGCGATCAGCGATAGCATAACTGCATACAGAAACCTGTATTATTACCTAGAAGGAACGTTCGATGGATGTGAAGTATCGCATGTCAGCAGATCAAGTAATGAGGAAGCTGACAATTTGGCAAATATCTGGTCCCAATGTCTGCCAATACCACCTGGAGTCTTTTAGGAGGAAATCATAGAGAGGTCAATAAACGACAGCAAAATTTTGAGTTCCAGCAAACAAAAATAGAGTACAACAGCAGGCTTGGGGGCTGATAAAGAAACGATAGAGGATACAACAGAACCCGAGGAGGTCATGATGGTCGAAGTAACATGGATGCAACCGTATCCAGCATATATGGTCAACAAGACATTACCCGAAGATGTGGTGGAAGCACACAGGATAGTGCGACGGTCTAAAGCTTTTGTGGTGGTACAAGGGAAATTATATAAGAAAAGCATATCTAGCGTACTGCAATGGTGTGTCACCCCCCAAGAAGGACAAGTCATGCTGAAAGATATCCAAGCAGGAGTTTGTGGTCACCACGCTAGTAGCAGAGCTATAGTGGCCAAAGCCTTCCATGCTGGGTTTTACTGGTTAACAGCAATAGAAGATGCAAAGGACATCCTCCGATGATGTGAGGCTTGCCAACAATTTGCGTCTTGACCTCACATACCAGCAGCCGAACTCCAACCAATACCCTTGTCATGGCCATTTGCACAATGGGGTTTAGACATGGCGGGCAAGTGATACGTCTCAAAAGTATCTATAATTTATGATGCTCCATGCTTGTTTTTACACCATTTGCCTTGTGTTCCATTACACTTCGTGGCATTTTTATGCGATTTTTGGAACTAACCTATTGACAAGATGCCACAGTGCCAGTTCTCTGTTTTCTGCTGTTTTTGTGTTTCAGAAAAGCTACACAGGAAATATTCTCAGAATTGGATGAAACAAGTTCAGAAACTCCTATTTTTCCCGGACGGAGGACGAGGACCAAACGGGAGCCGGAGAGGGGCCAGAGGCCAGCCAAACCACAGGGGGCACGGCCCAGCCCTTGGCCGCGCCCACCCATGGTGAGCCCACCTGGTCCACCTCCTCACAAGGCCCCTTCGCCTATAAAGAGCCTCCCGACAAAAAACCCAAAAACAATCGGCAAATTTCCAGAAAGAGTTCCGCAGCTCCGCTGCCACCGCCGACGAATTTTGGGGGATAGAAGTATCTGTTCTGGCACCCTGCCGGGATGGGGAAGTGCCCCCGGAGCCATCTCCATCGGTCTCTATCGCTGTCTCTGCCGTCTCCATCGACCTCACCGCCATCTCCAACACCGTTGATGTCTTCTATGATGAGGAGGGAGTAGTTCTCCCCCGGGGCTGAGAGCTCTACTGGTAGCTATGTGGTTCACCTCTCTCTCCCATGATGTGATCGTGAGCTTTGTATCTAGTTGAATTGGTAGATGTTATTATTCAGATATTATGCTACTCCCGTGCTTTATATTTGTAATCTCCGGAGACAGCTTGTATCATGATGTGAAGGTGACAGTGTGCGCATTATGTGTGTCTTTTTGGTTAATGTCTCTATGAATTGTTGGTGTTTGTTGGAACCATCTAGTGCATTCACGGTGATAGTGTGGGACAATCTTGTTTGGGGAAATACAGACTTTGAGGAGTGCTTCGTAGCCCTACGCATGATTAGTGTTCGTTTCCCATTGGAGAATTGTTTAGAGTGGCATATTGATGTTAGTATCTATTGGTTCAATTATGTTATATTTGTTGAGAGTGTGTCCACTAATGAAAGTATGATCCCTAGGCCTTGTTCCCAAGCATTGCACACCGTTTCCTTTCAGTTTTCTTACATGTTTGCTCACAGTGATATTTATTTCAGATTATATTTGCTACTTATAATCATCACTACTACTTGTATTTCACTATCTCTTCGCCGAACTAGTGCACCTATACATCTGACAAGTGTATTGGGTGTGTTGGGGACACAAGAGACTTTCTGTATCATAATTGCAGGGTTGCTTGAGAGGGATAGCTTTGACCTCCTCCTCCCTGAGTTTGATAAACCTTGGGTGATCCACTTAAGGGAAACTTGCTGCTGTTCTATGAATCTCTGCACTTGGAGGCCCAACACTGTCTACAGGAATAGAAGCGTGCGTAGACATCAAGCTCTTTTCTGGCGCCGTTGCCGGGGAGGTAAGGTAAAAGATACTCGCATCCTCCTATGTGAGTGCTCAAAGTTATTTCCTTTTGATTTGGCAATTATATCTTTTTGTTTCTTGTTTTTATTTTCATTAGTTAGGCTTAATGGAAAACAAAGAGTTCCATAGTATTTTTCCTGAGTTAGGATATGGAGTGTTTGAAGAGAAAATTGAAAAACCTTTGGAGCTTAATTTGCATGCTAATAGTGTTATTAGTATGAATGCTTTGAACACCGTTATTGCTAATGCTATAGAAAAGTCTAAGCTTGGGGAAGCTGGTTTTGTTAAGCATGATATTTTTAGTTCACCAGCTTTAGTGGAGAAAGTTTGCTCTGATGATATTTTATCTCCCATATGTGATGTTTCTAATGATGCTTGTGCTCCTCATCCTTTTAATATACCTATGAAAATTGTCGAACGTGCTATGAATAACTGCTATTTAGGAGATGGAACTGTCCATCCTGGTGATCATTTGCTTTTTATACATGAATTATGCGAGTTGTTCAAGTGTGCAGGTATTTTGATGAACCAAGTTAAGAGGAAGCTATTTTCTCTATCACTGAAGGGCAAAGCTGCGGAATGGTATAAAACACTAAAGAATGGCCGATCTGTCGGCTGGGAGGAAATTGTACCTCTCTTTTATTCTAAATTCTATCCTTATAGTGAGGTTTATAAAGATAGGAATTATATTTATAATTTTCATCTGCATGAGGGGGAAAGCATTGCCCAAGTGTGGGGAAGATTTATGTCACTAATGCTCAAATGTCCTATTCATGAGCTTCCCCGTAATATTGTTATTAATAATTTTTATGCAAGGCTTTCAGGATATTACAAGGACTATCTAGATGCATGCTTTGATGGCTCTTTCACAAGCAAGGATGTTGATGTCAAGTGGAATCTGCTTGAAACAATTCAAAACAATATTGAAGATTGGGATAGCGACAAAGGTAAAGGATCAGGTATAAATTATGAGTTTGATTGCATTAAGTCTTTCGCTGAAATGCTAATTTTGAAGAGCTTAGTGCTAAATATGGGCTTGATCCTCGAATTATGGTTGATTGTTTCAGAGCCTTTGCTTCTCATATTAATGTTCCTAAAGGAAATGGGGATGTGTATCATGAACCTTTTAAAGACACTTGCATAGAAAGTGATATTGTTATTGATGATTGCACTAAACATGCTCAAATTTCTGAAAGTACTACTTCTTATAAGCATGTTAATTTTTGTGGAGTACTTAGACCTTGTGAACAGAGTCACAACAAGAAAGATTATTGTATCCACCACAGGAATGAAGAAACCCGAATGTGGCGCAAGGCTCTGGATGAGCTTGGTGAAAAGGTTTGTGAGCTTTATCCTTTTCTTTGTGAGCTTTGCCATGAAAAGGGTCATTTTAATTTTCAATGCTCAGACCCTAATAATGACCCTTCTAATCGAATGAGTATCACAAGCTTGTATTGTGATGACAAGATCACTCTCAATCAGCATGACGAGTTTACTTTATTTTTGGGGGTGTGAAGAGATATCTAGAAAGACATCTTTGGTAGATATGAGTGCTCTTGATATTAATAGCACCCTTCATGGTTGTCACCTCTATTGTGTTAAGGATTGCTTCGCAAATACTTACATACAAAATGTTATAAAAGAGGATGCTTTACCCAATTTTGACAGGGATGATTTTTGTTTCTATCTTATTAGCAAAAATGAGGAATCCTCCAAAGTTTCTTCTGTTGTTTCTGTCAGTAAACCAGATTATGTGGAGAAAATGCCTTTCAAGTCTCTCCCTCCTAAAGGAGAGAGTAAGAAGAGTAAGAAGAAGAAGAAGAAGAAGAAGAGGAGTAAAAGGAGAGAGCAAACGGTATCTTCCCCTAAGCATGTTGCTCCTATTATAGATTATGATAATTCTGATCTTGATGATGTTCTCATGCCTGTTACCTATGTTAGTGATCATGATTGGGAAAAGCACTCTACTTTCGATATTGAAAATCTTTTTGGTACCAATTCTGGAAATTATAAGGTTAATAATTGTTGTACCATTAGTACTATCCATGTTCCTTCTTATGATGATATGTTTGATGAATATGCTTTGCAAAATAGCTGTTCTCTCGCGTATGATGATACTAAACCTCTAGTTTATGATGGTTATGATGATGAGTATAATATTTTCATTTCACCTACTTTTGAGGAGAAAATTAGTTATGATTACAATATGCCTCCTGTTTTTGATGATTATGGTGATGAGAATAATTATTCTGTTGAATCTGCTCCTACTATGATTTTTCATGTGGGGAGTATTAATTATTTTATGCATGTCGCTCATGATAGGGATGCTTTATGTGATAGTTATATTGTTAATTCTATTCATAATGCTACTGAAAGTTACTATGAGAGAGGGAAACATGGTTTGATGGATCTCAACAATATTAAGTTTCCCCTCTTTATGTTGCAAATCTTGAAGTGGCACTTGTTTTATCTATCCATGTTTGCTACTATGTGCCTCGTTGATTTATTTTCTTACAAGATTCCTATGCATAGGAAGTGGTTTAGATTTAAATGTGTTTCATATTTTATTTTTGATGCTCTCTTTTGCTTCAAGTTCTTTTATAGTGCCTTTGCCTTAAGCTCTTTTATGGCGCCTACATGAGCATCTTTTCAAATTACGGCACCTAGCTCAAAGGCGTTAAACAAAAGCACTCTTGGGAGATAACCCATTGTTTTACCTTCAGTTCTTTTTCTTTTATTTGAGTCTTGGAAGTTATTACTACTGTAATAACTGCTCCTTATCCTTTTTATTTCGTTGTTGTGCCAAGAGAAACCTCTAATTTGAGTGAGGTAAGATTTGGGGAAGTTGCTGTCCTAAAACAGATTTCAGTGCTGCACCGTAAAAATTCTTGAAAATTCTCAGAATATCTTTTTGACCTGCGATTTCTTATGCATATGCCCCAGGTTATATCCAAACTTTCATTAGTTTTGCACTTTTCGATTTGAGCAACAGAAGGTCCTCGTAAAAATCGACCTTTGTCAGCTGTTCAGTTTTGACAGATTTCTGCCACTATTTGTGTTTGCCTCTCGATCGCTTTCTTTTTGAGTTCTTTTGATCACGGAACTTTTGGTGAAGTTACTACAGTAGTATATGCTTTATATGTGGTGGTTTTGAGTTGAAATCTGAACCAAAAAGGGTTGATTCATTATTATGCTTGCACTAATGTTGCTAATAGAATTGTGTTGAGTTTTGTATGAAGGAAGTTTTCAAGTGTAGGGATTGGAGAATGATGAGAAGAGTTGAAGAATGGACAAAAGCTCAAGCTTGGGGATGCCCATGTACCCCATGAAATATCCAATAAGTACAAGCATCAAAGCTTGGGGATGCCCCGAGGCACCCATTCTTCATCGGCAAAAATCAGGTCACCTTTCAAGACACTATATTTTTATTGCTTCATGCACTATGCGTTTTTCTTGGAGCATCAGTTGTTTTTGCTTTCAGTTTTCTTTTGTTTTGTTTGCTGTAATAAATTGTTGGATTACATCATGTTTTTTTTGGAGAGAGCTATGCTCCGTTTTTCGTTGCCAAGAACACTCTAGTTTTCACTCTTTTTGTTCAACGAGTGTTCTCTTTTTCTGCTACTGCATTTAGCTTTTGTTTTTCGCCTTGATTTTTGTTCAGATCTTGTTATATCTCTGCATCAAGGTGTATTTACACCACTGGTCTATGTTGGTTTTCATCAAAAGGGTTGTTTCAAAAAGGTTTGAATGGTGTTGGAAAAGAGAAAAAGTTTCATGCAAAAAAGTGATACAAAAAGGAGCTTGTTTAGACTGCGACTTAGACTTTTTCATGTCATGCTTGATGTAGTTTTGATAGTATACTTAGTAGTTTTTTCTATAGCATGACTTGTCTCAAATGACTGAGATTGCTTAATGAGCCTTTGAAAAAAATCATGCGTTGTTTTTATTATATGGAAGCATTTATTTGGTTTTCTCCTTGATGCTTTATTTGGGTTGACTTGGCGCATGCTTACAACATGTTTGACTCATACAAAGTCGCCATAAGCCTCTATGATCATTTAGTTTTTGACTTATGATGTCATTTTATGCTTCTCTTAATGATGTTTTGTCGCTATGCATGATTATGGCCGTTATTGCTTTTTGACTCATACAAATCTTGCGGGATCATGGAGTTTGTATACGTGTTAGAGAAATGCCTGGGCCGCTAATCTAAGCCATGCATAATTCATGGTGGAAATTTATAGCATGCCCATAGTGAACATTCGACGACGCATCTCAAAATAAAAAGCTATACCAATGGTAAATAAAAGAGATGTCGATGTGTTCATTGTCTGTTTGTCCTGTCATTTTGAAGTGGGCTTGTTCCATGTCATCGGGTACGGAGGTACCCCGTTGGCGGTTCTCGATGATACGCATATACTTACAATGACAAGAGCTTGCTTGGGACTCTAAGTCGAGTAGCATGAGGTTTGGGTATTCGTACTTCACGGGACACGAGGTTTTCAACTTATGATTTGTCAAGCATATGCTTCATAATTGTACTCGCATTAACTTTAACCATTCAAGATACCTATGATGTTGGTAATGAGAGCTCAAAGCTAGTAAGTACCATAATTTTTGAAGGTTTATAAAACTCACAATCACTGCTTCCATCTGCGAAGGGCCTTTCTTTTACTTTTATGTTGAGTCACCACCTTCTATCTTTATGCACCATCTAAGAGAGCATAGTTGTCATTCTGAGTTTAATGTGCATTGTCCCAAAGTCATCATTGATTGATTCATGATTATGGTTTCACTTGTTCTTAAATTATTTGTATCTAGTCGCCCTCTTAAACATGAAGGTGTCCAATACATTTATGTTTTGCTATTCCATGAAGGACAAGCTGAAAACCATTTGCTATGTTTTCCATATGATTTGAACACACGTTTGACTTTCATTGTTTCATCATTTATGATCTTTCGTTTGTGTTCTTTTCATGTTATAACATGGTTGCTAAGTTCTTATTGTCAAGATTATGTCTTTTATGCCCATGTTTTAAGTTCTTTGATCTCAGCACTCAATGCTTTACATAGATGATCAAGATTGTGATGGTGCATGTCATCTCAAAAATTATTCTTTGTTATCACTTACCTACTCAAGGACGAGCAGGAGTTAAGCTTGGGGATGCTTGATATGTCTCAAATGTATCTATAATTTTTGATGCTCCATGCTTGTTTTTACACCATTTGCCTTGTGTTCCGTTACACTTCGTGGTGTTTCTATGCGATTTCTGGAACTAACCTATTGACAAGATGCCACAGTACCAGTTCCCTATTTTCTGCTATTTTTGTGTTTCAGAAAAGCTACACAGGAAATATTCTCAGAATTGGACGAAACAAGTTTGGAAACTCCTATTTTTCTCGGACGGAGGACGAGGACCAAACGGGAGCCAGAGAGGGGCCAGAGGCTGGCCACACCACAGGGGGGGCGCGGCCCAGCCCCTGGCCGCGCCCACCCATGGTGAGCCCACCTGGTCCACCTCCTGACGACGCCCCTTTGCCTATAAAGAGCTTCCCGATGGAAAACCCCAAAACAATCGGCAAATTTCCAGAAAGAGTTCCGTAGCTCCGCCGCCACCGACGATGAATTTTGGGGGACAGAAGTCTCTATTCTGGCACCCTGCCGAGATGGGGAAGTGCTCCCGGAGCCATCTTCATCAGTCTCCATCACCGTCTCTGTCGTCTCCATCGACCTCACCGCCATCTCCAACGCCGTTGCTGTCTCCTATGATGAGGAGGGAGTAGTTCTCCCCCGGGGCCGAGGGCTCTACCGGTAGCTATGTGGTTCACCTCTCTCTCCCATGATGTGATCTTTATGTGATCGTGAGCTTTGTATCTAGTTGAATTGGTAGATGTTATTATTCAGATATTATGCTACTCCCGTGCTTTATATTTGTAATCTCCGGAGACACCTTGTATCATGATGTGAAGGTGACAGTGTGCGCATTATGTGTGTCTTTTTGGTTAATGTCTCTATGAATTGTTGGTGTTTGTTGGAACCATCTAGTGCGTTCACGGTGACAGTGTGGCACAATCTATTTTGGGGAAATACGGACTTTGAGGAGTGCTTCGTAGCCCTACGCATGATTAGTGTTCGTTTTCCATTGGAGAATTGTTTAGAGTGGCATATTGATGTTAGTATCTATTGGTTCAATTATGTTATATTTGTTGAGAGTGTGTCCACTAGTGAAAGTATGATCCCTAGGCCTTGTTCCCAAGCATTGCACACCGTTTCCTTTCAGTTTTGTTACATTTTTGCTCACAACGATATATATTTTAGATTACATTTGCTACTTATAATCATCACTACTACTTGTATTTCACTATCTCTTCGCCGAACTAGTGCACTTATACATCTGACAAGTGTATTGGAAGTGTTGGGGACACAAGAGACTTTCTGTATCGTAATTGTAGGGTTGCTTGAGAGGGATAGCTTTGACCTCCTCCTCCCTGAGTTCGATAAACCTTGGGTGATCCACTTAAGGGAAACTTGCTGGTGTTCTACGAACCTCTGCACTTGGAGACCCAACACTATCTACAGTAATAGAAGCGTGCGTAGACATCAGCAAGTTGCATAAGTCATGGCCAGGAGGGCACGTTTATATATTGGTGGCAGTTGATAAGTTTACAAAATGGGTAGAGGCAGCCCCAGTAACTATGCAAGATTCCACGATAGCAATTAATTTTATCAAGTCAATAATATTTCACTTCGGAGTACCGCATAGCATCATCACAGACAATGGGACGAATTTTACATGCAAAGAATTCAAAAATTACCACGAGAGTATGGGAATCAAATTTAAGTTCGCATTTGTGGCTCACCCAAAGACAAACGGGCAAGCCGAAAAAGCCAATGGGCTAATATGCAATGGTATAAAAAAGAGGTTACTGGCACCTCTAGAGAAAGCCAAACACGCTTGGGTAGATGAATTACCCTCCATGCTTTGGAGCTTAAGAACAACTCCTAATGCGGCAACTCAAGAGACACCTTTCTTGCTGGTCCATGGCGCAGAAGCCGTGCTTCCAGTCGAAATTCCTAATGAAGCTCTAAGAATTGCGACTTACGATGAAAGCACTTCCAATGAGGCGCTACAATACGATGTCGATGCGTTAGATGAAGCCAGAGATATCGCGTTGGCCAGATCCACGCAGTATCATCAGAACCTAAAGAATTACCACAACACTCGAATATGCCCCCGCTCCTTCGTGGTGGGAGATCTCATGTTGCGATTAAAACAGGATGTTCATCGCAAATTAGAGTCACCATGGTTGGGACATTATATCATAACATAAGTAATCCCTGGAGGAGCGTGTCGACTTCAAGACAAGAAGACCGGCAAGGATGAAGGCAATCCTTGGAATGCAGAACAAGTCAGAAGATTCTACGCATAAAAATTGCGTCTAGCAGATATATAGGCTTATTTTTAGCCCGAATATATGAACTCGACATTTTCTATTTCTTTGAGTACTACCCCTCTAAACCCAGAATACAGGCCATAGGTCGGGTTTCTTGGGTTATAATTATGTACTTCATTTTGTCACAAGTGATACAATGAAATATACTCGGTGGCTTCCCCGCAAGAGTTGATGCAAATTACAGCAAGAAATTCTATGTTTTGGAGAGTAATCACGAGATATACAAGCAAGGTTAGCTAAGATGAGCACAGAACAACAAGCTTTCAAAGAATATTGGCACAACGCATATAGATGCCAAAATTTCATGAACACAAAACAAAGATAAAACCTCTGAATTATTTAGTTCCCCTGGTTTTGATATTCAGATAGTACAGAACTTGGAGTATTACAAAAGGAGAATATCACTAAGCATTACAATTTAAAGATTGTACTTCTTCTGGCATTGGGTGCCATCATAAATCTTCATGTCAAATTTCGCAGTCCCGCAGTGATAGTCAAACATCAAGATCCACCCTTGATGAATCTCATGATCTTCCGCAAAACGGTCCTAGGCCCCTCTAAAGAAAGCATCGCCATTGGCATCATAAAAAACCTCCAATTCGTATGGCGGCCCGCCACCAGATGATTCACAAAGAACAGCTTCGCGAAGTTCACGGCCCTCCATGAATTCTGAGAATTTCACAGGAAGGCGCTATTGTTCGCGGCATTGGGCACCATCGAAGGAGATGAAGGAAAATAGATGACCAGATGATGATGACAACACAGAGGGTCCAGCAAAACTTACATCAAGATGGTCAGTAGGATCCACTGTCACTACATCGGATTTCTTGTTCTTACTCCCGAGCGGACGACCAGGGCGGCATTTCGCTAGGATTGAAGAAGATGTTGTTGCCACAACAAGCGACAATTTGGGTTTATTCTTACTCCCACGTGGGCAACTGCGACCGTGTTTTTCCACAACAGTCGCATCACTGTGGTTGGTAGCACCAACATCAGCCATGAGAACAATCACTAGAGGAAACCATAGATGAATGAAGGAGAAGATGGTACAGCGGCGATGGCTAATAGTAAAAGGCTTAGGGTTAAAAGGATGGCGGGCAATGAGTATTTATAACCAAGCCAAGATTGGCTTTTGGGCTAAAATATAATCAGGCAAAGGCCCAATAGACTAGGAGCTTCTACAGTGTAGCCCAAAGAAGAATTTCAGTTGCCTTCCGGTAAGCAGGAGACGGCAGTACAAGTGACAAGGGTATAATTACTAGAGCCCGTTAGTTGAGTACCCCTGAGGCCCGTTGAGCTAGGCCCAATTGTAATGATAGTCGAATATGAGTTATTACCGTATGTCGATATTTGTAATCTGTATCGAACCCTACCCGATCCTCGAGACCTGGCCACCTATATATAGGGGCCAGGAGGGGACGGTGTAGGGCAGATTGAAAGCAAGCCAGGTTGAACACCCAAGTTTACTTTCGATACACACCTATTTCGACTAACTTTACCTTCGAGTTCATCCGACGCCCTATCTCCCCGATCCTAAGTCCTTCATCTAGGACATTTGTCGAGTTAACCCTCGTCAATTGGCGCCGACCGTGGGGACTCTGGGCGTTGGAATCATGAATTCGACGGCTTTTTCGCTTTTAGCCAACAGCAGTCCAGAAGTCGACGGAAGTCAAGAGGTGGAACTAACAATTGGAAGTTTGAGCATCTTCATCGGGCCGTCGGGTTCTTCTCGCCTTTCGGATTCGACGAAACAAAATCAAGATCCGTCGGCACAAGAGCCCGAAACAACAGTAATGATGGAGTATTCTGAAGGCTCTTCCAGCGAAGTAAACTCGCCGGTCAGCCTAGAAGAAGTGCAAAAAGAAAAGATCGCAGAAGACGACGAAGAAAAGGAAAATTTCGATGTGGAAGTCCAACTCGACGGTCTCACGATCTGCCTCGACAATATCTCAGACAATTCAACAGACACATGGAAAACAGGGTTAGAGCTTTCTGAGGACAGCAACTCGATCTTTTCAAGCTTTAATAGCAACATCGGCAAGCAGTGCCAAGTACTCGCCATCGTGGGCGACAACTCAGAAGAATTCGATGAAAATAACAACCCAGTGATAAACCCAGCAAATATCGACAGAGGAGCAAATCACCTAGCAGAAGGGCAAACAGTGGAAACCCTCGCAGCCAGGGAGAAAATTCGACTATCAGTCGACGAGTGGAAAATAATAAGAGAAGCCATAGAACACGGCAAACCAATACCATCCAGCTCCAGCAAAGACATGCTTTTTGGGTATCATTATGCCCTCAGGCAGCAAGCAAAGCAATTAGCAAAGGAAAAGGTAGAGATACAAAGAAGAAAAGATTCAGCCATTGCAGCCAGCGAAGCTGCCCGTAGAGCACGAAGCGATGCATCATACAGCAACGCAAGGAAAAATTGTCGACATGGCTCAAGGTATGACAACCTCGAGTACTCCGACAAGCAAAGTATTTCCAAAAACCTCGACTCGTCCTTCCTATCGGTCGACGAGCAGGGAAACATCCTACCAAAAACTCCTGAAGCAGCACTAGTGGCAGCACAAGCATATCTACTTACAACTCGACCAAGTCCAGGAGATCCTAGGGAGCATATGCATAGAGCAGCACTAAATGGACTCAATATGGTGGGCCACAAGCTATCAGCAAAAGGAGAAGAAGCACATCACCACAAGGAAGCGCACAAAGCAAGATCACCTCGCCGTCACAATAGTCCTTGGCATAGAAGCAGCAAACGCCGATCTCGATCGCCATCACCAAAGCAGCACGGTGGAACTCGAAGATCGCGATCCCCAAATGAAAGGCGCGACTATGAGGACGACGAAAAGGAGATGGGGGCATCATGCTTTACTCGTAGGGTTCGCACCACTCCAGTTCCTAAGGGATTCAAGTTACCTCATGACCAGCAAAAGTACGACGGATCACAGGAACCACAATCATGGCTCACAGATTACCTGCAAGCAGTTCAAATACTAGGAGGAACCAAAGAGACAGCAATGCAAAGTTTGCAGTTACACCTCACCGGAGCAGCAAGGTCGTGGTTGAGCAAACTAGAGAAAGAATCCATTGGAAGCTGGGAAGACCTCACAAAGCAATTCACAAACAACTTCAGGTCGACGTACAAACGGCCAGCATCAATAGAAGAAGTCAAGGCATGCGTACAGCAACGCGACGAAACACTACGGGCATACATCCAAAGATGAAGCCTGATCAAAAATTCAGCAGTCGAAGTTTCAGACGAAAGAGCGATAGACGCATTCATCATTGGATTAAGGCGAAGAGACCTAGTCGAAGAGATGGGTAGAATCAAACCAAAAACAGTGTCAGATCTCATGGACACAGCAAACAGATTTGCAGATGGAGAAGATGCGTGCAACAACAAACGGACACGATCTCCAGAGGACGACAGAAGAAACAGATACGGAAGCCAAAGGAGACGATCCCGAAACTACGACACCTACGGCTCTCATAACCAAGTCGCCGCAGGATATAAAGACAACAGTTATCAGGGAAACGAACGCAGAAGCTCGGGATATCGCAGCTACGGAAGAGAGGAATATAAGAAGTTTCCACCAAGAGAATCCAGAGAGTACAACCCATCACCAGAGGATATGCTCAACGGGCCTTGTCATATACACTCAGCGTTCGTCGATGGAAAGCGAGTATCGAGGCATGCAATGAAAGACTGCACAACATTCTTAAAGCTACAAGAAGCAGCAATTAACAAACAAACCGAAGCAAGGCGACAAGGATTCGAAGGAAGTAACAATCCCTCGACAAGCAAGCAAGGAAACAACGGAGCCCCCTAAGGGCAAGACCAGCAAAACAAAGAGCACGACGATGACGAAGGGTACGTCCCATCAAAAGGACACATCACAGCAATGATACAACCAGTGCCCAAGACGAACAAAGAAGAAAAAAGTATAACTCAACAAGTCAATCTAGCAGTCATGTCACCGCCAGCTACAACAGAATATCTGCATTGGTCAGAACAACCAATCGAATTCAACAGAGAAGACCACCCCATAACAGTACCTCGGCCAGGAAACGTGCCTCTGGTACTCAAAGCTCAAATCGGCGCATATGATGTCGACAGAATATTCATGGATGCAGGGAGTGGAATTAACTTGATATACGTGAAAACACTCCGAGCAATGCATATATCATTAGAGTTTCTGAAGCCAACAGACTGTTCCTTTCATGGAATCGTACCAGGAAGTGCCAATTACCCGCTGGGTCGAATAGCACTCAATGTTTGCTTCGGCAACCGACAAAACTACAGAAGGGAGAAACTAGACTTCGAAGTCATGGACTGGCCATCACAATATCACGCGATCCTCGGACGACCCGCGTTTTCGCGATTCATGGCAGTACCTCACTACACATATTTGGTACTTAAGATGCCAGGACCAAAAGGAATAATCACAGTGAAAGGAAGCTTTGAAGTTTCAGATCTCTGCGACAGGGAATTCCATAAGATGGCACAAAATTTTGGCGTAATAGCCAACCATGCAGAAAAGGCAAAGAGCGCGACTACAGAAGGCGTCAAGCTACTCGAAGGGTGCACCGCGGAACCCGAAACGAAGAAGCCACGAACAGGAACATCAGGAGAAGACACAGGCACAGAAGAGAAAGGGAAAGCCACGACGACATAAGCATCATCAAAACAATAGAGTAGAACAATGAAGGCTGTAAAAGCCACGAGTTATTCCAGGGGCAATGCCCTCTAGATCCAGAACACGGGTCACAGGCCGGATCTCTTGGGTCACCCCATGTATCTTACATTAAAAGTATAAATAAAGACAAAGCGTTCCTCATATTCGAGTTTACGAGTCTTTCAAAAAGAAGATGCGGCAAACGCACGGATCATACAAATACGCCTTGAGAATAAATTTCAGACATATAGTCGCGAAATAAACAGTCTCTCGCATTCCACGCACACTTTACAACATCGGGTTGTCAGAATCATCTACGCCTAAAGGATCTAAATAATGATACTCGCGGAAAAACGCAGCATCCGCCTCTAGAAGCCTAGCTACAAGTCTTCGAGCAGGTTGAAGCATGTTCTCCATATGAACCCGAAGGCTAGCTCCACCTGGAGCCAAACTCAGGGACATAGTGCTGTAATTCAACCTCGGGTGCCACTTACGTATCCACCCGAGAGCAAAATTGGCACCAGCCACTAAGTTCAGTTCTATTAGCCTATGAATACGATGGCTGGATCGGAAAGTATCAAGAAGAAGTGGGAAAGTTGCAGGCAAAGGATTACGGGGAAGCATGATGGAGTGCATAGTCGTAAGAGCTCGCCGGCAACCATCAACTGACTCGCCAATGTGCTGGGCACGATCTTGAAGTAATACAATGGTGCTACGGCGTCGAGGATCAGACCACAGAGTCTCATAGCCAGTCGACATCTTCTCCAAAGCAGCGTTTCGTTCAGCAACTCGACGTTCTTCAGCAGCAAAATCCAAGCAAGTACCTACAATGACAAATATATCACAAAAGAAGTGCACAAACAGCCAAAAGAAGAAGTCGAAAGAAAACTCACATTGCAACAGCTCGCCAGCAGACTCGACAATTCCAAGAATGAAAGACTCGCACTCTTCATTGTGAACAACCTTCGCCGTCAAGCTGGAGACCTTTTCTTCAAGTGAAGAGATTTTCTTCATATGGCCACTGGCCTGGCTAGCCTTTTTAATAGCCATCTGCGCTTGGCGTTTAGCCAAGGATAGGCGAGTCTCAAGGTCGGAAATCCTGGAAGAATATTCTTTGCAGTGACTACATCGACTAAGAGTCGACGAAATCTGAGGATTGAATCCGCGAGCAGAGGAAGGAGCAGGAGGATGAGAAGAAGGATCACTGTCACGCATCGACTACAAAAAGGAAGAAAGGAGAAGCAATTTCAGAAAGGCAGCATAAAAACTTCTTACGAAGTGGATATATTTACATAAGAGTACAACCCTATGACTAAGGTTCTCGGGTTGTACCTACTCGGAGTCTTTTACATTCAAAAGGAGAAAACTAAATACTACAAAGAGGCTGAATCTACGCCACCTCAGTATTGTGCTCCATGGAAGAAGGGGGCACGGCCAGTTCCTCGCTAGCAGTCGATGGTGGCACTGGAGCATTCGGCGCTGGAGATGGTGCAGCAGGCACAGCAGAGGCTGCCGAAGGAGAAATTGTGTTCAGCAATGCAGGCGCCAACTTCTTCGCCTTCTCGAAAAACACCTTCATCTCGTCGCGGGTATAACCATGGGGGGAGTTAACTTTCTCCCAATCAAAGTCTGTGCCATGCGCAAGAGAAAGGGCAATGGCACCTTCGGCGCCGTGCTTAATGGACAGCCCCTTCAGATGGAGAGTAGGGTCTTCATCGCTGTCAAAAATCTTGGCGAGTTCAGTCAGGTTGCCCTTCGGGATTGCCATCTTTTTCTTCGGCCACAACCCGACGAATAGCCGTGACAGAACGCGGCCAACCAACTCAAAAGTTTCCTGGATAGATATCCAGTTTTCTTCGAGTAGGTTAACCGCATCCATAAGAGGATCATCGTCCGTTTGCAGGGACGACGGAGATACCCCTGTGAATTCTAAAGCAATAGAAAAGAACAGAAGAGATAAGTGTCAAGAAATACACCAGCGCAACAGAGGACGAAAACAGAAGACAAGTCGAAGAACTTACTTTCGGCAGCAGTAGACATGGTGTAAAGACGCTCTGCCACAGCCTGCTCTCGTTGAGCATGCTCTTTGTTGGCATCTGCTAACGCCCTCTCAGCCTTCTTCGCCTTGGCGAGCGCAGATTTCTGCGACTTCTCAGCAATTGCTTTAGCAGAGGTCGCAGCATCATAAGCTTTTTGCGAAGCTTTGAGCTCCGCTTCTAGCGATGCAATGCGAGCATTAGCTGTCGCTAAAGCAGCTGCAAAAGCAGACGAAAGGAAGTCAAATAAACAGCAAGAGACAGAAGAAAAGTAATGATTGAATATCAAATTTGTACCTTCGGAAGATTTTGCAACCTTTAGGTACCCCGCACACTCTGTGCCCAGGGCGATAAATCTCTTGACCAAAGCCTGCTAAAAGAAGAGTATAAGAGAAGAAGGGCATGAAAGGAAAGAAGGGAAAAAGAATCGCTCACATCATCAGAAGAAACTGTAGAAGCATGGGCCTCCAGAGAAACCTCGGCTTCTTTGGCCTTCTTCGCGCGTTTGAGGTTTCGGGCTTGAGTTTGAGAAACCTTCTTTATAGAGGCCCTGGTAGTCCTCGGAGCAACATATGGCTCGACAGGCTCATCAGTCGCCACTGGAGAAGGTGGTGAAGCAGCTGTCACACATGTTGGTGGTTCTTCATCGTCACTGCATGAAAAGCATAAGTTATAAGCGAGAGGCAAGAACAAAGCAATTGAAAAGTTCGACTACAATACTTACGATGCAAGCATGTCAAAGTACTCCATATCTTCTGCAAGAACGGGGGTTTTTCCAGCCGCTGCAGAACTCGATGAAGCAATCTCGTCGACACGCTTCCGTTTTTTGTCGACACCAACATCTTCAGTAAGAGTAGGAGGAGGAGATGTCGACGAGCTAGTCTCATCTTCTGATTCTTCGACATCATCGCCGTCCTGACTATCGTCAGCCTCGGGGGCTTCAGATGCAGGAGATGCTAGATCAGCAGGAAGGGGCCCTTCCTCCGGAAGAGGGGGACGAGAAACAATGAATTGGTGACCCTGCATATTAATAAATCAGCAGAGTGTGCAAGTCGAAATTAAGAGAAGTTTGATAAAAATGGATGCAGCGATGTATACCTCAGGAACAGGGTGCACGGAGTCGAAGAAATCTGCCTTCATGTCAGCAACTGAATGCTCCTTGGTGAGCTTGGTGAGATTCCTGACTCGCTTGTCGACATCTTCTTTCGACATCAGATCTTCAGATATGCGAGTAGGGTCCTCCAAGCCAGAATAAGTCCAAAGCTTGGTGAGGCGGTGCTGTAGGGGTTGAACTCGACGTTGTATGAAAAAACGCCATGAGTTGGATACCCGATAAAGCACCTCCTAGGCCTGTTTTCAGAGTTTGAATGCGGGATAGGAGAGGAAGAATTTGTGCAACTTCCGCATCTGAGGGAAGAGAGTCCCATGACTTCAATTTTTTCACTTCCTGAGAAGCGTCAAAGGGAGGAAGGCCGAATTCATCTTCAGGATAGGATTTGCGATCCTGGATACAGAACCACTTTGTCCTCCACCCTTGGACAGATGCGGCCATAGAAAATTCAAGATATTGCGCCTCAGGGCGCACAGAAATGACGGCTCCGCCCAGTTCGGGTTTCCTTGCCAGAGAAACATTAGGGCGGAGTCGAAAGATCGATCTCCAAAGAGCAAAGTGAGGCTCAATGCCCAAAAATGATTCGCAAAGAGTCACGAAGCAAGCAATATGCAGAAGGGAATTTGGTGTGAGTTGATGAAGCTGCACACCGTAAACAAATAGAAGCCCACGGAGGAACTCATGGGCAGGAAGGGAGAGGTCGCGAAGAAGGAAAGCAAGGAACATTACCCGATAACCGCTCGGGGGCTTCGGGATCCGTTCAGTACTGGGGAACTTGATAGAGTCCTGGGCGGCGATGAGGCCGTCCGCCGTAGCCTTCTCAACCTCCTTCTTGGTGATGGTGGAGCGAACCCAGTTGGTGGCAGAGGATTTGGCCATATCGCTCTTGGTGGCCAGATGCTTCACGCGCATTCAGCACAAAAGCGCGCTTGGGGGCTCCGCAAGAGAGGAAGAGGCAGAGGAGATCGGCAATGGAGGCGGCGGAGGTAACGAGCTGGTGAACAGTACAATTCCCCACTGTGCCAGTTATATATCTTCTGGGAGAAGGATCGTGGGCTGAGTCGTGGCGCAAAGATCGGAAACGTTAGCCCACCAACGGTCAAAAATCGTGCAGCCCACTAAACGGTCAAAAAATCGGGAAATTACAGTGCTACCCATAAAACGGTTCGCATTGATGAAGAGTTACGTCTTTATTGACGTCATCAAGTATATATATATAAAGGTAAAAGGATGGCGCCGACGAATGCTGAAACTTATCGAAAGAATCAGATATGAAGGATCTTTTGGTTATAAGCCTTAGGGGCTGTTAATTGCATAAATATCGAGTGGAACTCTTCATTGAAGTAGTGGACTTGAATTAGAAGACAAGATGTTCTTGAAAGTATCTCGAGTTGAAGAATTTTGCAGGTAAGGTGTTTCGAGTTGAAGTGTGACGAGCTATATTATTTCTTGAGCCTATACTCGAAAAAATCTTTTTCGACTATAGCCTCGGGGGCTACTCCCATCGGGAGCGCTGAGCGCGCACCCGACGATATTCATTGGCAAAGCATTGAAGATTGGAGAAGTGCTACTCCCATCGGGAGCGAGTTTTATGGTTGTAGAAACCCGAATATTTTCAGTCAAACTTTGACTGCGACATAAGATTCTCGAGTTGTGTTATCGCAACAAAACTCGAATGCCGTGACTTGTCGCGAAGGTAAGACCCCGGGATCCGTCCTGTGTGGCCTGGTATACGCACATGGATGCGCTCTGCTGGAATGTATCCGTGTCTATGACGCGAAGAAAATCCTGGTGGACGCACTGGGTACCCCGAGAACCACTGGGACTCATTTTTTGTAAGTCCTAAATGAGGCAAAAGAGTGAGTTTGACCGGTATCCCGAATTCAAGTCCAAGGGGATTGAATTTGAAGTAGGTGACAAGTATCTGTTCCGGCAGTTAACTGACCTCTTGATCCGTCAGAGTTGTCAGGCTTGTTCATCGAGACCCCTTGCGAGCAAATTATCATCAATGTAAGTCGAAAGACCAAGTCGAAGATTTGAAGATGAAGTCGAAGAATTGATCAAGTCGAAGATTTGAAGATTAGATATTCAACCTGAATCTGCAATTCTGGTAGAATCTCAGGGGCTACTGACAAGGGTATAATTACTAGAGCCCGTTAGTTGAGTACCCCTGAGGCCCGTTGAGCTAGGCCCAATTGTAATGATAGTCGAACACGAGTTATTACCGTATGTCGATATTTGTAATCTGTATCGAACCCTACCCGATCCTCGAGACCTGGCCACCTATATATAGGGGCCAGGAGGGGACGGTGTAGGGCAGATTGAAAGCAAGCCAGGTTGAACACCCAAGTTTACTTTCGATACACACCTATTTCGACTAACTTTACCTTCGAGTTCATCCGACGCCCTATCTCCCCGATCCTAAGTCCTTCATCTAGGACATTTGTCGAGTTAACCCTCGTCAACAAGGAAAGGTGTACAGTATAAACATGTGAAAGACATCAAAGAATTTTTAACCTATGACCGCCTCCAAGTAACCAACCATAGCCTCGGGGGCTACTCCCATCGGGAGCGCTGGTCGCGCACCCGATGAAGATGGAAATATCGGCTTCATGACAGGAGTAAAATATCAACTTCATCAGTAGTCATAGAACATTTGCTGATAAAATCAACAATTCACTCCCATCGGGAGGGATTTGCGACTAGTTGAAGAAAACAACCCGAAGATTTTGGGTATTGAAATAGCCAAACAAGGCTCACGACAAAATTATGATTCTCAAGCCGTGTTGTCGCGATAAAAAAGCTTGAATACCGTGGTCATAAAGATCATGAAGGTAAGACCTCAGGATCTGTCCTGCATGGCCTAGTATACGCACATGACACTACTAGGAAAACAGCTATAGATAGCAGTGTTACCCGTAGCGCATTTTAAAAACGGTGCGCTGCGGGTATATACCCGTAGCGCACCAAGCGATGTGCGCTGTGGATATTGTGGTTACCCGTAGCGCATGCCTATTTCCAATGCGCTACAGGTAATATGGGCTCCGGTGGGCAGGACTCCCTCAACTTACTCGTAGCGCACGATTGAAGCATGCGCTACGGGTAGTATAATTACCCGTAGCGCATGCCCCTCTCGTGCGCTATGGGTAAGTTGGGCGGGAATAATATTCAAACATTTTAGATTTACCCGTAGCGCACCACCAAATGCGCTACGGGTACAGAAAATGGTGCGCTATAGGTAAGTTTCCCGCCAAAAATTTCGAATCGGCGGCAAAAAAATCAAAATTTGAAAACTTACCCGTAGCGCATTCGCACTGTGGTGCGCTACGGGTATTTTTTTTGCAATTTTGCCCCGCCACACAACCCACCCCCCCCCCACCCCCCCCCCCCCGGATCGCCTTTCTAGTCTTTTGAAAAATTAAAGAAAATGATAACAGGTTTGAAAAAATTTCAAAAAATGAGATTTAGTTATGTTATGTGAACTAGTAAGTAGCAAAAATAATAAACCTGAATTTTGATGTTTTTTTCAAAAAAAACTGTATGTCTCAGTAAACTGGGCATAACTTTTGCATACGAACTCGGATTAAAAAGTTTTTTATATGAAAAAGTATCAGAACGAAAAGTTACATCCGAATTCAACCACCTATGGTCGTTTCGACAAATTTTAGAATCTCAAAATTCCAAAGGGAAGATGCAGTTTTTTGATGTTTTAGTTTTTGGTGCGAAATAAATTACGAAATTCGAAACACTTACCCGTAGCGCATAGGTGAAGTGGTGCGCTACGGGTAAGTGAGAATCTTCTCACACATCCAATGGCTCACAACGCTTCCAAACAAACACACATCCGTGGCATTATCAATGAAGGCTTCTGATTGGTCAAGAGGGGGTCACGCGGATCCAACCTCTCTTTGTCCTTATCTCACCTCCCCTCTCTCTCTTCTTCCTCCATATCTCACCTCATATTTCTTTTCTCTCTCTCTCTCTCTCTCATACACATACATAAGCATGAGAAGATCCTCTCCGGCGAGCACTCCGGCCAAGTTTTTCTCCGGCGAGCTCCTCCCCAGCAAGCTTCTTCGTGATGACCTTCTCTCTGACGAGCTCCTCTTCGACGACCTCCTCCCCGACGACCTTCTCTCCGGCCGGCGAGCTCCTCTCCGGCGACCTCCTCCCCGATGACCTTCTCTCCGGCGAGCTCCTCCCCAACCACCTCCTTCCCAACGACCTCCTCTCCGGTGACCTCTTCTCCGATGAAGTCCTCTCCGGCGACCTCCTTCCCATTCTCCTCTTTGATGGCAGCTCCTCTCCGGTGACCTCTCCGGTGACCTCTCCGGCGACCTCTCCGGCGGCCTCTCCGGCGACCTCTCCGGCGGCCTCTCCGGCGACCTCTGGCGACCTCTCCGGCGGCCTCTGCGGCCTCTCCGGCGGCTTTTTTTTTGAATTTCGAAAAAAATACCCGTAGCGCATCGGCCCTAGTGCGCCACGAGTACGTAAAAAAATCATTTTTTTTAATTTCAAAAAAAATACCCGTAGCGCACGGACCACGTTACCCGCAGCGCATGGGCTGGTGCGCTACGGGTAAGTAAATTACCCGTAGCGCACCAGACCATGCGCTGCGGGTAATTAATTACCAGTGGCGTGGTACCCGCAGTGCCGAGCCATGCGCTACGGGTAACAAAAACACGTGCGCTACGGGTAGCCTTTTCCCTAGTAGTGTGAATGCGCTCTGCTAGTAAAATTTCTGTGTCCATGATACAAAGAAAAATCCCGGTGGGCACACTGGGTACCCTAAGAAATACTGGAATCCATGTCTTTGTAAGTCCTAAATGCGGCAAAAGACTCGGTTACGCCAGGTACCGAATTCGATTCCGGGGACTTGAGTTTGAAGTAGGTAGCAAGTTTTTGCTCAGGCAATTAGTTGGTTTCCTGATCTGTCAGAAGCACCAGGCTTGCTAACCAAAATCCCCATGAAAAATTAAGAATATAAATGAGATTGAGAAAGAAAGGAAGACGAAGATTGATCAAGTCAAAGATATGAAGATTTGAGATTCAACCCGAATCTACAATTCTGGTAGAATCTTGGGGGCTACTGACAAGTGTATAGATATCAAGGCCCATTATCTTAGTACCCCTGGGGCCCGTTCGGGTAATAGTCCCATGGGAATTATGCCCAGTCATAGTTATAGTCGAAATACGAGATGATATCGTATACAAATATTGTAATTTGTATCGAACCCGACCGGTTCCTCGAGACCTGGCCACCTATATATAGGGGCCAGGAGAGACCGGCCAGGGACAGATTGAGATTAAGCCAATTGTATACTAGCTTATTTTCAACACACACCAAGTTTCGCCTTGTTTGTCTGAATCTTTACCTTCGAGTTCATCCGACACCCTCTTCCCCCGATCCTAAGTCCTTCATCTAGGATATTTGTCGAGTTAACCTCCGTCACCCGCTGTCGTCGGTCCCTCGACACTGGCCGAGCTCAATGCCATCACGGTAACTAAGCGTCAGAGGCTTGACCTATATATTATACTTTATCCATTTGCCTTAGCCTGCCATATCTGACGCCCTATGCATTTTCCGCAGGGCGAGTCGGTTCCATGCACCCTCCTACACTTTGTGAATGGCGAGCTAAAGGATGTTACGAAGGGCAAGATCATTGCTCCGAAATCTCTAACGGTGCACACCAGGCCGCTTGACCCTGCCTTGTTTAAGATTTCACTTGCTCTGGTGTTGCCGGGATACAAAGATTTGGATCCTCCAGTTCAACCTCAAGGAGCCGAAGAACATGTGTCCCTTGGAGGATGCCTGCTGTAGCCCATGGTATGGCCGAAGAGCCAGATTCGCTTGGGACGTAGGGATGACACCCCACAGACAAGTGCACCACAACCACCAGCTTCTGTCTTGGGTGTGCAAGACATTGATGGTGATGAAGCTCCCTTTGCACAGCAGGACGACCCTGTTGAAAATGACAACGGACTCAGCTACAATGATCAGTTCATCACCGAACCACGCGATGATGGAGGATACATGGATCCTATGGATGAACCGCCTGTGGTGACCCAGCATACCACTGCATGTGTAGTATGCAAGTCGTTGACATAACACCAATGAAACACCGTCTCACTAGTATTACATCGATCAGAGTGGTACAACAGAAACATCGCAGGTCCAAGGTATGTCTATAGGATTACAATTTTCAGCATACAGAAGATCTTCAGAACCTCCTCCACAGGTAGAGGTTTAGTTCTGGCGATTACAATCGAGAAAGAACAACTAGAAGACTAAACTAAAGCTACAACTAATGCAGTTGGCTTGCTACAGAATTACCCTAACTACTTAGGTTCTAGGATTAGGGAATTAGGTCCCTTATACACCTATTCTAGTTTTCTAGCAAGCTTGGCATTGTTGTTGACTCCATTAATGGTGCTGACATTGGTAGAGGGCTTCATCTTCATCTTTAATGTCTTGAGATTGCCTCCTTGTGTTGCCCCCAATCTAAGCAAGGGTTACAAGGGAGTGGGGTGAGTAACGAGCGTTACCCAGCAAGTTCATATAAGGAATAAGGTGTTTTATGCACTATCTACAGCCTTAGACCCAAGAGTCATTTGGCAATGCAAGTTTTCGTAAACATTTCTTCAAGAGGTTGCTTTTATTTAGAAAAACTATGCCCGTCGGCCTTCACAGGTTGATTAGAGCTTCGATTGGCTCCTTTCCTGCCGCGTTCGCAGCTCCTTCCCAGAACAGGGAGTATCTTGATATTTTCTTACACTCTGCAGAGGTGGTCACTTGTACCCATGAGAGATCAAAGCCTTGTTGCACAACCAAGTGGCGACCTTGTCCACACTTCCTTTGTATGGGGCCAGTCGATGATCCAAGCCAATCACTATTCTTCTCCGCGACCCCGCAGACCCACCCATTTGTAAGTCCATCCTCCCCTATACCACATATGCAGACCGATGGGCGCACTGGTCCTCCCCTTTACACTATGGACGCTCCCATAGGTAGACCGTTCCGGACCCAAATGCCCGCTCCTATACAATATGGGTAGACCGATCCGGATGACCCTTACAATCCATCATAGATCAATTAGCTAGTCTGTCCCCCCTATACTATAGGTAGACCGGCAGGAAACACATTTCCATCCCTTTACTCTATAGCAGCCCAGGCAAGACAACCCTCGCTACTGATCTATTGGCATGCGAGAGGGAAAAGATACAGCTGACTTCTCTGTCCCATTCCAGATCTCATGGTTGACCATTATTTACGGCGCTAGAATCACTGGCAACATTGGTTGTTAAGTCCTAGGGTTCACTTCCCCGTGCAAATGGAACCTCCACCACAACAATCATACCCTGGTTCCATTTGCCAGCCATCCTAGGTTACCACCACTCGGGTCGATAACCAGCTAATTATATTAATTATGAAAAGAGAACCTTTTGCTTTTAGATGCAGTAGTAGTACCACAGGTATATTTGCAAGTAATTTGCTAAAATTAAACAAGAGATATGAGCAAGAGTGAACTTGCCTTTTTGACTGCAAGATTATGTGAGTCAAGGTCTTCGATACAAAAGAAATCCTAGTTCTGAAATAGCAATCATCATCTGGTAGGGATGTGATACGTCTCCAACGTATCTATAATTTTTGATGCTCCATGCTTGTTTTTACACCATTTGCCTACTGTTTTGTTACACTTCGTGGCACTTTTATGTATTTTCCGGAACTAACCTATTAACAAGTTGCCACAGTGCCAGTTCCCTGTTTTCTGCTGTTTTTGTGTTTCAGAAGTGATACACAGGAAATATTCTCGGAATTGGACGAAACAAGTTCCTGAAGTCTTATTTTACCCGGAAGCTTCCAGAGATCCGAAGGAGAGTAGGAGGTGGGCCACCAGGGTCCACACACAGGGGTGGCGCGGCCAGCCCCTGGCCCGCGCCACCATGGTGTGAGGCCACCTGGCCCCTCTTCTGACATCGCCCCTTCGCCTATAAAGACCCCTCGACGGAAAAAACCTAAGTACCCGATCAATTTTCCTGAACACATCGCGATCCGCCGCCGCCGTCGACCCGAAGATCGGGAGGGTCCAGAAGCTCTTCCCGGCACCCTGCCGAAGAGGGGAATCGCCACCGGAGGTCTTCTTCATCGCCATGCTTGCCTCCGGAGCGATGAGTGAGTAGTCTACCTTGGACTATGGGTCCATAGCAGTAGCTAGATGGTTGTCTTCTCCACCATGTGCTTCATGTTTAGATCTCATGAGCTGCCCTACATGATTGAGATCACCGTTATGTAATTCTACATATTTGGTTTGTTGGGATCCGATGAATATTGGTGTTTATGATTGAGTTGATGTACTGAATATTATCTTTTGTTATCTCTATGTTGTTTATGATCTTGCATGCTCTCCGTTGTTAGTAGCTATCTTGGCCGAGTAGTTGCTAGTGACTCCAAGAGGGGGTATTTATGCTCGATAGTGGGTTCATGCCTCTATTTAACCCGGGGGAGTGACAGAAACCTCTAAGGTTGTAGATGTGCTGTTGCTACTAGGGAGAAAACAACATTCATATGCTCAAGGGCATGTGCTTTGTTTACTTACACACTTTGCTTAATGCAATTATCTGTTGTTCGCAACTTAATACTTGTGGAGTTCTCGGATTGATTCGCCACAAGTGGATTATTAGTCATAGATGCAGTTGGATGGCGGTCTATGTATTTTGTTTTAATGCCCAGAGTAAATCTCATAGTGATCTTCTTGACATATCATGTTTATCTTTATTATATCAATTGCCCAACTGTAATTTGTTTACCCAGCATGTGTTATTTATCTTATGGAGAGACACCACTAGTGAACTGTGGATCTCGGTCCTATTTCCATCATATTGCTATCACCTGTTTACTTTACTCGCACTGTTTACTTTACTCGCACTGTTTACTTTACTCGCATACTTTTACTGTTTTCCACTCGATACGCTCATAACCTTTGTTTCAAGCAAACTGGTGAGATTGACAACCTCACCGCAAGTTGGGAACGAAGTACTTGGTTGTGTTGTGTGCAGGTTCCGCGTTGCAGCTAGCAAGCAAAGCTTGGACGAGGCGCCATATATAAATTGTCCGAAGCTGTCGCAAACTAGCAAGCATCACCTTCAGTCGTTTGTCTCTCCTCTCCAAGAATGATAAACCTTGGTTTCTTAAACTGAGGGAAAACTAGCTGCTATACTCATCACACCTTCCTCTTGGGGTTCCCAACGGGCTGGTCATTCACCATGCATCAAGCTAATTTTCTGGCGCCGTTGCCGGAGACTTGAAGAAGAAGAAGCTCCTACATCAACTATACTCTCCCACGTCAACTACGTGCCAGCAGCTAATTTTCCGGCGCCGTTGCCGGGGAGGAAGTAGAAGACTTCTGCGAGGGGAGTTTTCGCACGCACATCCTTTACTTTGTTATTGTTTCGCTTTACTTTATTTATTTTACCTGCATCATTTTATATCAAAAACCCAAAAAAATTAGAATCCTTGGTAGTTGTTATTTCTTTACTTTTAGTTTATCATGTTGATCCCTAAGTACGTTCTGGAGGACCTCTCAGTAGGTAGTGGTTCGATTATTGGCAAAAGTAACATTGAGGAGTTCTTTAATCATATTAGTATGCATGAGGAAGTTGAGGAGAAATCTTTGGTTGAGCTAGCTCCTAGTATTGAAGTTGCTTCTGCTTATTTGATTCACATGTTGGAAACTAGGTTTGCCAGTCTTAATCCTTTTATGCAATACATGTTCCTTAAGCTTCATGAAATTGAGGATCCTGAAAAGAAAGCTTTTATTTTGGAAACTTTGCGCCTAGAATTTAAAGATGTCGTTTTTGAAGCTAGAAAAGTTCTTAAATGTTTTAATAAACTCGGTTCACCTATAAAGGTTATTAGTACAAACGATGAAGGAGCCGAAATTCCTATACCTAGCAAGCTCTTGGGATTGTGTGAAGCTTTCGAAAATAATTTTGAATGGATTTGTCCTGAAAATCTTTTTGATGAAAATAGTGAACCAAAGCGTGATCACAAAGGGTCTTCTAAAACTTATGTGGATGAAATACAATGCCTTGTTGATAAGACCTCTACAGTTGATCTTGATGCTTCATCACTTGATGTTACTTGATTCGCAATTTTCTGCGCCTAGCTCAAAGGCGTTAAAGAAAAGCACTCTTGGGAGATAACCCAATGTTTTTATTTTCAGTACTTTTTCTTTTATTTGAGTCTTGGAAGTCATTACTACTGTAATGACCGCTCCTTATCTTGTTTATTTTGTTTTTGTGCCAAGAGAAGCCTCTAATTCGAGTGAGGTAAAGATTTGGGGATGTTGCTGTCCTGAAACTGTTTTTGGTGCTGCACCGTAAAAATTCGTATAAATTCTCTGTATATCTTTTGGACCTGCGATTTCTTGTGCATATGCCCCAGGTTATATCCAAACTTTTGTTAGTTGAACACTTTTTGATTTGAGCAATAGAAAACCCCTCAAAAATTCGACCTTTGTCAGCTGTTCAGTTTTGACAGATTTCTGCCAATATTTGTGTTTGCCACTTTATCGCTTTCTTTTGAGTTCTTTTGATCATGGAACTTTTTGGAGAAGTTGCTACAGTAGTATTTGCTATATATGTGGTGGTTTTGAGTTGAAACCTGAAGCAAAAAGAGGTTGATTATATGTTATGCTTGCACTAATGTTGCTAATAGAATTGTGTTTAGTTTTGTATGAAGGAAGTTTTCAAGTGTAGGGATTGGAGAATGATGAGATGAGTTGAAGAATGGACAAAAGCTCAAGCTTGGGGATGCCCATGCATCACCCCAAGAAATATCCAAGAAGTACAAGCGTCAAAGCTTGGGGATGCCCCCGAGGCACCCCTTCTTCCCGGCAAAAATCAGGTCACCTTTCAAGACACTATATTTTTATTGCTTCATGCACTATGTGTTTTTCTTGGAGTGTTAGTTGTTTTAGTTTTCTTAGTTAGTTTAGTTTTGTTTGCTGCAATAAATGGTTGTACCCCAACAAATTTCCTTTGGAGGAGATGTACTTGTTTTCATTTTCCAAGAACACTCCGTTTTTCATTCTTATTTCACCGAGTGTTCTTCTTTTTCTGCTACAGCTTTTGGTTTTTGTTTTCACCTTGATTTGCGTTCAGACCTTGTCATATCTTTTCATCAAGGTGTATTTTTGCCTCTGATTTTTATTGGTTTTCATCAAAAGAGGTGTTTATAAAAATTTCAAATGGTGTTGGAAAAGAGAAAAAGCTTTGTGCAAAATAGTGGTACAAGAAGGAGCTTGTGTAGACTGCGGCTTAGGCTTTTTCATGTCATGCTTGATGTCTTTTTGATAGTATGCTTAGTGGTTTTGCTGTAGCATGACTTGTCTCAAATAACTGAGATTTCTTAATGAGCCTTTGAAAAAAATCATGCGTTGTTTTTATTGTATGGAAGCATTATTTTGGTTTTCTCCTTGATGCTTTATTTGGGTTGACTTGGTGCATGCTCACACATGTTAGACTCTTACAAAGTCGCCAATAGCCTCGATGATCATTTAGTTTTTGACTTTTGATGCCATCTTATGCTTCTTTTAATGTCGCTTTGTCGCTTTGCATGATTATGGCCATTATTGCTCTCTTAGTTGGTCGCTCCCAGTCTTTTGCTAGCCCTCGCCTTGTACTTTGTATGAGCTCTACTCGTGCATCCAACTCCTAAAAGCCAAAGTTTTCCAAAGTGTCCACCATACATACCTACTAGCAATTTGCTATTCCAAGTAAATTTGACTTGCTTTTATTTTCTCTTCAAATTATATCTTACCAGTAT
The DNA here is from genome assembly GCA_007115705.1 of Dactylis glomerata. Classification (NCBI taxonomy): domain Eukaryota; kingdom Viridiplantae; phylum Streptophyta; class Magnoliopsida; order Poales; family Poaceae; genus Dactylis; species Dactylis glomerata. The sequence continues at coordinate 4,093,717 of QXEO01000222.1, forward strand.
TATGCGAAATTTGGTCAGTAAAGCTCTCACGAACCGGAAGGCACACTTTACTTTTTCCTGTTCTTAAAAATTTGACATTGTGGTCTCTTATGTTGAGTTGTTATGCTTGCAAGTTGTAAGTTGGAGACTAGCCCAGCCATGCAGTCATGGGCAAGCTTTCAACATTGCACTTCTTATTTGAGTTGATATCGTGATCTTTTATTTATGGATGCCCGCGGTGTGAAATGAATTGGGAATCTTGTGGGGATCATAGAGTTTGTATATGTGTTAGGGAAACGTCGGGCCGCTAATCTAAGCCATGCATAATTCATGGTGGAAATTTGCAGCATACCCATGGTGAACATTCGACGACGCATCTCACAATAAAAAGCTAAACAAATGGCAAATAAAAGAGATGTCGAGGTGTTCATTGTCTGCTTGTACTGTCATTTTGGTGTGGGCTTGTTCCATGTCATCGGGCAAGGAGGTACCCCATTGGCGGTTCTCAATGATATGCATATACTTACAATGACAAGAGCCTTGCTTGGGACTCTAAGTAAAGTAGCATGAGGTTTGGGTACTCGTATTCACGGGGCACGAGGTTTTCAACTTATGATTTGTCAAGCATATGCATCATAATTGTTCTCGCATTAACTTTAACCATTCAAGATGCTTATGATGGGGGCACTGAGAGCTCAAAGCCGGTAAGTACCATAATTTTTGAAGGTTATAAAACTTGCAATCACTGCTTCCCTCTGCGAAGGCCTTTCTTCTACTTTTATGTTGAGTCACCACCTTCTTTCTTTATGCACCATTAAGAGAGCATAGTTGTCATTCTTAGTGTAATATGCATTGTTCCAAAGTTCATTGATTGATTCATATTGTTGGTTTCACTTGTTCTTAAATTATTTGTATCTAGTCGCCCTCTTAAACTTGAAGGTGTCCTATGCATTTATGTTTTGCTCTCTTTGAAGGACAAGCTGGAAACCATTTGTATGTTTTCCTTATGATTTGAACACACGTTTGACTTTCATTGTTTCATTTTCATGATCTTTTGTTTGTGTTCATTTTCATGTTTACAACATGGTTGCTAAGTCTTATTGTCAAGATTATATCTTTCATGCCCATGTTTTAAGTTTTTATGATCCCAGCTCACAAATGCTTACATATATGATCAAGATTGTGTAGGTGCATGTCACCTCAAAAATTATTCTTTTGTTATCACTTACCTACTTGAGGACGAGCAGGAGTTAAGCTTGGGGATGCTTGATACGTCTCCAACGTATCTATAATTTTTGATGTTCCATGCTTGTTTTTACACCATTTGCCTACTATTTCGTTACACTTCGTGGCACTTTTATGCATTTTCCGGAACTAACCTATTAACAAGTTGCCACAGTGCCAATTCCCTGTTTTCTGCTGTTTTTGTGTTTCAGAAGTGATACACAGGAAATATTCTCGGAATTGGACGAAACAAGTTCCTGAAGTCTTATTTTACCCGGAAGCTTCCAGAGATCCGAAGGAGAGTAGGAGGCGGGCCACTAGGGGCCCACACACAGGGGTGGCGCGGCCAGCCCCTAGCCCGCGCCACCATGGTGTGAGGCCACCTGGCCCCTCCTCTGACATTGCCCCTTCGCCTATAAAGACCCCCCGACGGAAAAAACCTAAGTACCCGATCAATTTTCCAGAACACATCGTGATCCGCCGCCGCCGTCGACCCAAAGATTGGGAGGGTCCAGAAGCTCTTCCCGGCACCCTGTCGGAGAGGGGAATCGCCACCGGAGGTCTTCTTCATCGCCATGCTTGCCTCTGGAGCGATGAGTGAGTAGTCTACCTTGGACTATGGGTCCATAGCAGTAGCTAGATGGTTGTCTTCTCCACCATGTGCTTCATGTTTAGATCTCATGAGCTGCCCTACATGATTGAGATCACCGTTATGTAATTCTACATATTTGGTTTGTTGGGATCCGATGAATATTGGTGTTTATGATTGAGTTGTTGTACTGAATATTATCTTTTGTTATCTCTATGTTGTTTATGATCTTGCATGCTCTCCGTTGTTAGTAGCTATCTTGGCCGAGTAGTTGCTAGTGACTCCAAGAGGGGGTATTTATGCTGGATAGTGGGTTCATGCCTCTATTTAACCTGGGGGAGTGACAGAAACCTCTAAGGTTGTAGATGTGCTGTTGCTACTAGGTAGAAAACAACATTCATAGGCTCAAGGGCATGTACTTTGTTTACATTACACACTTTGCTTAATGCAATTATCTGTTGTTCGCAACTTAATACTTGTGGAGTTCTCAGATTGATTCGCCACAAGTGGATTATTAGTTATAGATGTAGTTAGATGGTGGTCTATGTATTTTGTTGTAATGCCCAGAGTAAATCTCATAGTGATCTTCGTGACATATCACGTTTATCTTTATTCTATCAATTGCCCAACTGTAATTTGTTTACCCCGCATGTGTTATTTATCTTATGGAGAGACACCACTAGTGAACTGTGGATCCCGGTCCTATTTCCATCATATTGCTATCACCTGTTTACTTTACTCGCAATGTTTACTTTACTCGCATACTTTTACTGTTTTCCACTCGATACGCTCATAACCTTTGTTTCAAGCAAACCGGTGAGATTGACAACCTCATTGCAAGTTGGGAATGAAGTACTTGGTTGTGTTGTGTGCAGGTCCCGCGTTGCAGCTAGCAAGCAAAGCTTGGACGAGGCGCCTTATATAAATTGTCCGAAGCTGTCGCAAACTAGCAAGCATCACCTTCAGTCATTTGTCTCTCCTCTCCAAGAACGATAAACCTTGGTTTCTTAAACTGAGGGAAAACTAGCTGCTATACTTGTCACACCTTCCTCTTGGGGTTCCCAACGGGCTGGTCATTCACCACGCATCAAGCTAATTTTCTGGCGCCGTTGCCGGGGACTTGAAGAAGAAGAAGCTCCTACATCAACTATACTCTCCCACGTCAACTATGCGCCAGCAGGATGATGTTAGAAATTTGCAGCATCATATGCATAAGATATGATATGCATCACTCTAAGCGTAACCTAACCCCAATGATTTGTTATCATTTAGTTATGGCGATTTATTTATGATGTGTTGCTCTTTTAAATCACACCATAACATGGTTGTTAAGCATTTTAGGTTAGATCACTATCAGGTGCTATTAAAAGAATAAGACTTTAACAAGAGCTATTGTTTTAGGGTTTTATAATCATTCCTTGCTACAAGGGAATAATGGTTAATGGTGAAGACATGAAGGTAACACTTTCAGGTTGCATCTTATAATTAGCAAACAATTGGTTGATCATGGATATGCAAAGTCAAAGTAAAGTATACACATAGCAATATCTAAGTAGTTCTAGGGTTGACAACAATCTTAATATAACTTAGGGTTTTAACTTGTAACTAAAAGGAAATGGTTTGATGCTTATTTTCAAAGTATCTCAAAAGAATAACTTTTGAAGAACACATTCTTTAAAAAGGGTAATTGGTATTTAACTCATTTTAAGTGATCACAACTATCCTTAGGAGTTTGGGTTAATTACTAGAGCATGATTCTTCTTATTATAAGTTTCTAGGTTTTAACTTAAAATGTTAAAGTAATTGAGTTAATTATTCCTCATGGTTGAATTAGCACTTAGAGCTAACTACATATTTACTAAATGAAAGTTGAGGAATAACCTTAAGTACAAGTTACTAATTTATTTGTTGATGTCTTCCATAATTTTAGTATTTTAAAATTATCTATGGAAAAATAGTTCCAGTGTTTTAAGTGTTAATGGCAAAGTTGAAATTAAGATCCTAAAATACTGAAGTAATAATTACAATAGGGTTGTTTAAGTGTAACAATATTTACTACATAATTAGAGAAATTATTTGATTCCTAAATTTGATTCAAATTCATATTAAAAAATAGTACTTAAGCATGTTTTTAAATTTCACTCAAAATTATTCCGCACAAGTATATAATATCATAGTTCTAACAGATGGATCTTAATCTTAGGATCATTTTGATATATTATTCATATTTTTCTGATTTAAAATGAGATAGTTATGATTTTTGTAAGTTTTAGACATTTTCTGGTACTACAAATAACAGGCAAAACCTGTTCCTACCGAACCTTATCCTACCCGCAGAGACTGACTAGTGGGGCAGTGCTTGGTCAGCTGCCACACAGGCAAAAGTCTTGGTCAAATAGACTAACTAGTGGGGCCCGTGGTTCGGTCAATGCCACGTAGGCAGGGCCGAGTCAAGAAGTTGACTGGGAGCGGATCATCGCCGGCGATCGCCGGAGATGGTGATTCCAGCCCCCCTGGGATGCGTGTGTGGGTGAAATAGAACCAGTACAACACGCCGAGTTTGGTAGTGCAAGCGCCGCTTGGAAATGGTCACCGGATATGGCTCCTGCGAGCTCATCTGCGGTGGCGGACTCCGGTCAGACCACAAATTCATGCTACAGACTACTATATGCTGCAACAAGAGACTCTGGAGATGCGTGAGCTCACACTGAGATTGATGCAAGGCTCGGTGAAGCCGATGGTGGTCGGGGTAGAGAGTATCGACATGAATTACGACGAGCTACTACAGAAAGGAACGACGAATAGTGGGCTACTGAAGCTTCCTCTTCCGATTCCTCCTGCCCAGATGATCTTCTCAGCGAGGCGCTCCTCCTCAACCATTTATTGGAGCATGGGGTGGCCTCAGTCGACGGCAAGGGGACATAGCCGGAGCTAGGGTTCCGGTGGTGGTTCACTTCAGATGAATGGGGGCGAGGGAGAGGATGAACTAAAGATCCTAGGGTTCATCCGTGGCGGCGAGGTCCTTTTATACGCGATAGAGAGCGGCGGCGCGCATCTTGGCGCGGCCGAGCGACCAGGAGGCGCCACCGAGCTGCTTCCCAGATCGGGAGGTTGAAGACGATGTCTTCCTTGGTGGGTCCTGCTTGTCGGTCATATACTGAAACGGTATGTTTGGCCGGGCTCCGGTTGGGCTGGATGATGGGCTGCGCTGGTGGGCTTCGGTCCGCTGGTGGTTTTCCACTTTTTTCTACTTCTATTCTTTTTCCTTTTCATTTTCTATTTAGAATTCACTACTAATATTTGAATCTGTTTTTGCAGGAATTTAGCTTCATGACTGATTATAAAATATAGGGAATATTTTAATGGGGCAATATGTTGTATTAGGATATCTTATATGTGCATGGCACATATAATCTATTGCACATTGTGAAGGATTTATAAAGAGTTCTTAATAGAGATGAATTCCAACACTTTAATTAGAGTGTTCAAAATCTGGTCCAAGTCTTGGACAGGTACTATTGACTTTGTAGAACCATATATTTGCAATGACTTGATAGGATAACACTAATAGTAATGTTGGATTTCATATATAGGGGTATACCCTATACACCTAATTTTATGTTTCTCCTCATCTTTATAAGTGAGAGTTAAGTTTAGGGTCAAGATGCACTCTACCATAAGAGTTGATTACTGGTGTAAAAGATTGATTGACATGTGAGAGATTATTGTTTGGACACCACTTATTGGATTTAGAGATAAGATATGATTATGGGGGTTTTACCCATAATCACAAAGTGATGCACAAGTTGAAATATGAATAGGAGAATAGGGTCCAATGGGATAGATAAAGATATTGAGTGTGATGGAATTATGTCATCATTGTTAGAGGACAGGGATCACACCCAACATATGGTTAGTTTGATATAGATTCTACCAATATAGGAATTTAGGAGTTAAGATTTAGGTTTGTGTTACTACTACCCATGTCATGTTTCATTGCTTAAGCCAAATATATACTTGAACCAAGGGTCTCTACTAGATCTTCATAAGAATGTTTCCCTCCTAACAAGGATAGGTTTTCTAGACTCACATATTCTCTCCTGATGATGGATGATATCTGCTTATCACATAAGGTTTCATGGATGATCTAATTATTTTCTTCCAACAAATCTAGTTAGAGCAAATATTATTGCTTGCTCCTAGTTTTAGCCAAATGATGATTTGAATTAGAGGTATGTTTCTCTTGCCTATGGTGAGTGCTTCCCTTCTCCCACTAATTATACTCCTCTCCTCTCATACTAGACCAACCTGGTGGTCTTGTGAAGCTTGTTCTTTGGGAAATCTGATAAACCTGCATCTTGTGGCATGCCTGCACCTCCTAGCTGCTTGACCTAGTTCCTAATTGAACTAAGTAACCATTTGGTCTTGGTCTTGCTGGTTTGGTTCTTGTGGTTGTGCTGGTGGTGGTGAATCCTGCCCTGTTGCTCAACTCATGAGCAGGGTGGATTGTGTGGTGGTATTGCTGGTGTGATGGTGGTGTTGCTGGTCGGCTAGTGTTTCTTGGCTGACCAATTCCACACACAGTGACCTATTTATACTAACTCCGATTCCTATCTAATGTATGGAGTGGCCCAATTTTGTTGGTCTTCTCATACCATGATTTTATGGTGTCAAATGGATGCCATGGGGTTCCTTTTATAGCATTTTGATGCCCACCACAAGTTGACACCTCAAGTGATGACTCTTGTTTTAATTTAGTGAGTAAGCTACTTGTTGTCAAACTCGCATGCATGAGCATTACTTGGGGTTCAAGTAAAGGAAGATATTTTTAAGTGGATAACTATCCTAGGATATTTTCAAGTGGATAACTATCCTAAGATATTTTCAAGTGGATAACTATCCTAAGATTTTTTCAAATGGATAACTATCCTAGGTGGCATGATGATTATCCTCTAATAATCTTTATTTTGGACAGCCAAGTGGCATTTGGCACTAAATAGACTTGTGGTTGAATCAATTCATATTCTTATACGTACTTGTAATTCATAATTGAATTGTTATCAATTGATGTTGTATTAATTGTTTGGAGGTTTAACTTCCAAAGTTCATATTTGAAATGATCCAGTTGTTGTGAATTATGCATATTGTCATATCTTATTTGTTCCTATTATCAGTTGTGCTCAAAATATCGAAAGTTAGCAAAGGTCATGTTCAAATTTTGAATGATTTGATTTGATTTCACCAGGGCATGATCATAAGAGTTTCAAAATGATCATAGTTGTTTTTATTCAAATAGTTTGAACTATTTAATGTAATGTAAACGGGTTTAGTTTTGTCATATCTCATATAGTTGATAAGTTATGATTTAAATAAGAATGTGTGGCTTTTATGCACTCTAGACCTTGTGGTTTACCAATTTTTGTAACAAGTTAAAGAGTGAATTATATAATACCCAGAAGTACAAGATAATTATTTAAGTGGTTAAATTCTATTGTACACCCCTCTACCCAGAATAATAGTTTTAACAAATGTCATGTTGGAGTTTATCGCACTTCAGTTGATGAGCTACTTCTGTTCCACCAACTTAAGAGAAACTTCAATCACTTTGACAAGTTTTATTTAAAAGCGCAAAAATTTTCTGGATTTTCTATGCATGAATGCAATGCACACTTCTGTGTTCTCTCTATTTCTAGCCTCACATCTTGGGATGTTACACTGCCCTACCATGGTGCGGACGCTTGCGAGCCTACTACTCCTGCAGACAAAGCCGGGTGCACGAAGAAACGCCTCCTGTTCTTATCTTCTCAAGAAACGCCTCTGGTTGACCCTCCATGCAGGAAACAACAGGCATGGCACCTATTTTTACCCCCAACACGCTACGTGACTGCACCGCCGATGCAATGCTCTGTTCTAGTGCCCCCAGAAGCCAAAGAAGACACGGAAGAGAAATAAGAAGAGTGACTATGCCTCCGCCACCCAGCAGGTGGCGGAGAAGCCAAATAAGGGTGCCAAGGACTTCACCAACCAGCCGATCCAGTTTAAGGATGGCCCACCACCAACCAAGGATATTCTGTGGGACATGCATATCCCGGGTCAACCGATGCTACAGAAGGAACGGCAAATGTCGCTAGTGGGGATATGAAGAGCTTGCACGAATGTGTTCTAAGGCGAGAGCTAGAACTTCTCAAGTTGAAACATCCAGCATACTCGGTTTTTGCCGTCAAGGTGCCAAAGGGCTTCTTTATCAAAGAGTAGGGCCCTTTCTACCCATCCAGCCCTACTTGGTTGATGAAGCAGTACGTTCCTATCTGACGTATATTCAGGCAATAGACGATTTCCCCAAAACCTTCACATCGCAGGAGCGGATTTGGGCTTTGTCGACCGATCACCAGGGGATTTGTTCTACCTACGGTTTGATGACATCTTCAATATGTTGAACACGAAACGGCTCCATCGTAGTATGGTCCACCTGTTTGTGCTTAGTCTGGCCTACCAAGTCACAAGAGAGAAGACCCCCGACATCATGATATTGGACCCGTACTTCATGGTTGAGAGCACCTTCGCCTCTCCAGAGGGCCAGACTTTAATGAAGGAATTACTTCAGTCCTTCTTCAAGGATAATATGGATAAATATAATATTCTCTTGCCTTACTTTGCCGAGTAAGTGATTTGCTAGCCATAATAATTAAGATGCCTCCATACAACATCATCATTCTTTTCCAACATTTTATTTCTCTATTTTTTGGCGCAGAGACAAGTATTGCATGCTCATAATTGTTTCCCCGAAATGGTTGAATGCCACATACTTTGACTTGGGGAGTAATGAGAAGCTGAAAGGCTACACCAATATCAAAAGGGTCCTAAATCATGCTCTCGTCGGCTACAAAATGATGGCTGGCCCCATCAAGCATGAGAAGAAGCAATGAGGCTTGAATGTGTTCACACATGTGGCATCCTTCCCATGCGTCAAGCAGCCGCAGGGCAGTGCGAACGAGGCCTACTATGTCCTTCATCATATGCGGGGATTCATTCAGGATCAAGAGCACCTTACGCTCCCAGCTAGTCTCAAGCCATGGGCAGAGAAATTGGTGGCCATCAAGGATAGAGATCTCAGAAGAGAATTCTATCGCATCTAGGACATGTTTGTGCAAACCATCGAACACGATGTGTGCACTAAGGGGGGAATATTCTACTACGGTGATGCTCTGCCTCCTAATTAGGAGATACAAGCTCGCTTAGATGCCCATCAGGACTTTAGGCCGATTGTGTTAAAAGAAGACGTCCGCCCGATCCCGGCCACAAAGATCGCCGCTTAGTATATGTTGTTTCCTATTAATTGTGGTGAACAAGATCGATGAAACTTGTGTTGTAACAAACTTTATATTATCCCAAGCTAAACTTTCCTAGCCTAGCTATAGTTTCCAAAGTCATTGAACTTGTGTTGTAAACTTTATATTGTGTTGCTTTAATTACTTATTGCAGACTTGCTAGAGTCCTTTTTGGTTTAGTTTTGACTTCTTCTTGCAATGCCGATGATTAAAACATTGTGGCACCATGTGATATCCGAATGGCATAAGCGAGCCTTGTAATATGCACAAGTACGCATCTCATGCATCCTACTAGGCTCGCAGACGCCATCCCGGAAATCTTTGTGTGTTCAATCGAAATATGAGACACAACTATCGTTTTTGGTTCGGTTTGTTTTTTGTTGAATGCCGATGATTAAAACATTATGGCACTATGTGAAAATCCAACGGTCTAGCGTGAGCCTTGTGGTATGCATAATTACACACCTTGTGCATCCTACTTAGCTCACTAGAGTCGTCAGATTTTGCTTGTGTGTGTGTGTCCATGATCTAAATATGAGGCATTCTTTTTTGAGTGGGATACTTTTGTTTCGTTTGAGGCTTTCGCCAATATGTGAACTTTTGCTTTCAATTGCCTAATATATTTGGTCTTGTGTGTAGAGATGAAGAAGAAGTGGTATGTGGTGTTGAAGGGCAAGGTTCTGGGAGTCTATGATGATTGGGATGATTGCTTGGCGCAAGTGAACGAGTTCCTCGGCAACTCCTACAAAGGGTACATGACCAAATAGGAGGCGGAAGCTAGATACAAGAAGCACCTAAGCAAGAAAGAAGAATGTGGAAGGATGAAGACCAAAGAGGAAGAAACAATGTTGAAGACTATCTTCTTCATCCCCTTCTTGCTCATCATAATTGCGGTCGTACTCTAGTTGATTGCAACCTAGTTGAACTTGCTACTCTTGATCCCGAGACTTGTTGAACTACATGCATTTGATGAATTTGTCTAATAACTTGTCATATTTGATACATCGGAATTATCTATCGGAAATTCAATTCGGCTCATATGTGCATATGCTCCCTATGCTAGAAAAACATATTATTTATACTATTTTTATTAAAAAATATTCTAAAATTTATTATTACATATTATATAACACATTTTAATTGTAAACAAAAAAGAAAACAAAAATGCGGCAGCCAGGGCTCAAATCTGGCTGCTTAGGGTTCAAACTGAGCGGCCAACGGACACAGCCACTAGGGTAGGGAGGAGTTGTTGTCAACCTACCCCGTGCGTCCGTTGTGTGCTTACCCTTCTGTACCCTTCTTTATCCCCTTCTTGCTCATCATGATTGCGGTCGTATTCTATTTGATTGCAACCTAGTTCAATTTGCTACTCTCGATCCCGAGACTTGTTGAACTACATGCATTTGATGAACTTGTCTAGTAACTTGTCATATTTGATCTATCGGAATTATTTATCAGAAATGAAATATATTTGATCTATCTTATGCCCCTGTGATACTATTGTGTGAACTGCATTGCTGATAATACTATATTATTGCTTATATCTGTAAAAAAAACCTGTATAAATATGCAGGTTTCGAATAAATTGTAAATATACAGAAAAGTAGTGGTGGTGCACCAAAATAGTAGGTATGGCGCATCATAGGCGTGGCGCACCGAAGCGCCCTGCACCGCGAATGGAAAGTAGCCATGGCGCACCAAGGTGGTGCGCCACACCTACCTAACTTAGTCATGGCATACCGACTAGTTGCGCCACGACTATTGAAGAGTAGTGGCGTGAAATGCGTGGCGCAGGGGGTTGCGCCACGGCTAGCCCTTTTCCTACTAGTGTACTCTCTCCACCATGCCGGACGGCAGCACCACCCGTGAGGCGAGCCGAGCGAGTCGGGATGAAGAGGACTCTAAAGGGAAGAGGCGGAGGGGACGGGAGGAGGGGGAAAGTGAGCTGTCCGTAGCACTTTGCTAGATTTCTTAGCTTGGGTTTGAATCGAGTAGTTAGCATAAAACCACGACATTTACTTTTCAGAAAATTATTTGCAATTCGCACTAAACTGGCATTGATAAATAATTGACACGGAATCTGACAGGTGGGACCCACCTATCAGGCTGATGTGGCAAAAAGAAATTAAAAATTAAAAATCATAAAGAAAATAAAAAAAAGGTAATCTCCATCCTCTCTCCCATCCAGTTGACTGACAACTCCCTCCCTCTCCTGCGAGCTGGTCGCTGCCTCCGACAAGCCCTTCTCGGCCCTCCCTGCACGCCGCCGCCTCCACTGACCACCTCACGGCTGTGTTCCATCCTCGGCACTCCGTCGGCAACTCGCCGCCTCCATGCTTGCTTGCGCCCGCCCCTGGCCGGAGCAGCTCCATGCGCCCACCCATGCTGGACCGCGTCAGTGCTGACATGTGGGTCCCATGTGTCAGTATTCGTGTTAATTTTGGATCAATTCGGAATCAGTGCGAATTGCAAATAATTTTCCGAAAAGTCGTGGTTTTTTGCAATTGAAACGTAAAGTCGTGGTTTTTCGAAACTTAGCCTTCAATATCGTGGTTTTATGCTAACTACTCGTTTGAATCACACATCCTCCTTTCTCAACAGACCGAGAAGTTCTACCGGCTCGAAGCGTTCCTCACCGTTGCTCTACGATTCATGTCCTAGCTAGACACATCTATGAATTTAAAATTCCATGAACAGTCAAAAACACTCTGCTAGCTAATTCCAATAAAAATGCATTAGTCCTTTCACAACTAAAACATGGATGTCGATGGAGGTGGGAATTGAACAAGCATCCATAGAAAGAAGAAAATATTAAATATCTATGTGGATTGGATAACAGTTGGTTCATACTACTTCGTAGACTATCAAAAAAAATATTAGATCGAGTATTCCCCAGTAGGGTATGAGTTTCCTGGACTCGCTACCCAGAGTTCTGGGAAGGATCAAGGATGTGGCCGGCGAAGAGCACTGCCCCGGAAACCTCCTCCACTATGAAAAATGCAAACGGGTGGTCAGCAACAAAATTCAAATACGTCTTGCGCACATTAGGATGAGTGTTGCCGCAGCGGAAGCGGCCGCCTCAGTGCCTTCCTCGTTCACCTCAACAACTGCCTTTTGGAACACGTCCTCCACCTGCAGCTTTATGTCCCGGCCAGAGTCGTCCACCATGTCAGACAGATCGGCCTCCTCGCAGAAGGCTGTCCGGAGCCCCAAGGTTTTTAGAGTCTTCTTCATGCTGCATGAGAAGGACAGCTTGAACTTGGGAAGCAAAAGCTTGCCCACGCTACTCCGCCACTTGGGCAAGTGGTCGATGATAGTGTTGGCTAAACCTGAAACTCTGAAACTCACAGAGACAGAGAAGCACTCGTGGTTTTGCGTTGCGAACACTTGCAACTTTTCTATTATCTCGACTCGGTATTTATTCGGTTACAGAGAGAGAACTACTAGCTGGTAAAGATCCTATGATCTCGCCATGATCCGGTTGAATCGCACGCGCCATCCCACGAGCTCCGGACATGCCCAGCACACTACTGAACCGCACGACCCGCTCCTAACAACTGCGAGATCGTGCCTAACTGAAACAACTTAACAGAAAGAAACGTTCTGAAAGTAAAGCTAAGCTACTGAAAAAATCCAACGACTAGATTAGGTTCGCTAACAATCACCCCCTTAATCTTGTCGTGGACGAATTATTTCAGTCATGCCAATCCTCCTCCTCAGCTCCTGGAACATGAGGCGCCCAAGTGCCTTTGTGAGAACATCAGCAAGCTGATCGCTGGTCCTGATGTAGTCGATGTCAACCCGTCCTTCCTCTACACATTCACGGATAAAATGATACCTGATGTCAATGTGCTTGCTTCGCTCGTGGAAGACGGGGTTCTTCGACAGAGAGATCGCCGATTTGTTGTCGACGAGCAGCTTCGGCTTTACAGGCTTCTCCTTCAGAATTTCACCGAGAAGTCTTGCAAGCCAGATACCTTGACAGGCAGCAGTGGTGGCCGCCATATACTCAGCTTCACATGACGATATTGCCACCACTCGTTGTTTCTGGGACTGCCAGCTCACTGGGCTTGAGCCAAGGAAGAAGATGACGCCTGTTGTACTCTTCCTGTCGTTAGTGTCTCCAGCGTGATCTGAGTCACTGAACCCAGTGAGCTTCAACTCCCCTTTGCCGCGCGAGTAGACGCAGCCATGGTCCAGCGTTCCTGCTACATACCTCAGCAGGTGTTTGACAGCGGCATAGTGCTCGGATGCTGGCGCTTCCATGAACCTGCTCAGATAGCTGACTGCAAACGTGATGTCTGGTCTAGTGTGAGTCAGATATCGCAGCCCGCCGATCACGCTCCGATACAGCGTGACATCCACTGGAGCGCCCGTGCCTTGCTTGCTCAGTTTGAGCCGTGCCTCCATTGGTGTGGTGCAGGGATTACAGTCCGTCAATCCTGCACGCTCCAGCAGCTTCTTTGCATATGCCGCCTGACAGAGTGTGATCCGGTCACGTTCTTGAGTAACTTCAATGCCAAGGTAGAAGCTCAATTTTCCCAAATCACTCATGCTGAACAGCTCTGTCATCTGCTTCTTGAAGAGACTGATCTCCTTCGTGTCCATTCCAGTGATCACCAAATCATCCACATAGACTCCCACGAGCAGCAGAGAATCACCTGTGCCACGTCGGTACACAGCGTGATCTGATGGGCAACGCTCGAAGCCCAGGGAGCTCAGACTGTTGTCGAGCTTGGCGTTCCATGCTCTTGGTGCCTGGCGTAGGCCGTACAGAGCCTTGCGGAGTCGCAACACCTTGTCTTCGTCCCCGGCCTTGACGTACCCCGGCGGCTGCTGCACATATACTTCCTCGAGCAGATCGCCGTTCAGAAAGGCTGACTTCACGTCCAAGTGATGGACATGCCAGCCGTGATGAGCTGCAAGGGCGATGATCAGCCGTACTGAGTCCATCCGTGCGACAGGTGCGAAAACTTCATCAAAATCGACACCTTCTCGCTGGACGTAGCCCTTTGCCACTAGACGCGCCTTGTGCTTCACAATCACACCGTGCGCATCCTTCTTCAGCTTGTAGACCCACTTGAGCCCGATCGCTCGATGTCCTGCTGGGAGCTTGCTCAGCTCCCATGTGTGGTTGTTCGTGATGCTCTGCATCTCCTCATCCATCGCCTTGCACCAGCTGGCTTCAGTTTCAGCCTCCCTGAAAGAAGCAGGTTCTTCCCCAGCAAACAGACAGGTGTCGCTGGCGTTTACCTCTTCACTTGCGTCGTAGAGGTCAGCTAGCATGCGATAACGACGTGGTGCTTCCTCACCGGGCGACGGCTGTGAGGCGCCAGTGGGTGGCGAGACAAACTCGACCACTGGTGCTGATGTCGTGGGCGTGGTGTACCCAAATGGTGAGCCTGGCGGGGTCGCAGCAGCCTTGGAGATCTCCGGCGTCGTCGCTCTGCACGGAGAGCTTGCCGGTGCATCAGGTGTGGGTGTGACCTCCATTGTGCCTGGTGTTCTGGCGTCAGGCCAAAACGCCTGCTCCACCGTGAAGGATTCATACGTGGTTGCAGATTCGTCCGGCGATCCTTCTTTGCTCCAGTCCCATGCCGCTCTCTCGTCGAAGACGACGTCCCTCGAGACATGGACGCGCCCCGTTGGCGGGTGGAACACACGGTATGCTGCAGATCCTGGCTCATAGCCCAGCAGCACCATGGGCACACTCCTGTCATCCAGTTTCTTCACATCAGGTCTCGTCACTTTGACGTGCGCGACGCACCCGAATGTGCGCAGATGGCTGACCCTCGGCTTCTTGTTGCTCCAGGCTTCGTATGGCGTCTGCTTCGCCACGCTCTTCGTCGTCCCCCTGTTGAGCAGGTAGACAGCAGTGGTAACAGCTTCGCCCCAGAACCGAGCAGGTACACCCTTTGCCTTCATCAGACTCTGTGCCATACCGAGTATGGTTTGATTCCGGCGTTCCACAACGCCATTTTGTTGCGGCGAGTAGGGAGCCGTGAGCTGCCTTTTCACCCCCTGATCTGCAAAGTACTCTCCGAGACTCGTGGAGGTGAACTCCCCCCCGCGATCAGTGCGCAGCGCCTTCAGTCGCTGCCCAGATTCCACCTCTGCACTTGACTGAAATTTCTTCAGTTCCGCCTGTGCTTCGTCCTTTGAAGTGAGCAGGCGCAGCCACATGAACCTGCTCTTGTCATCGACTAGCAGGAGGAAGTACTTCTTCCCTCCCGGTGTTGGAGGTGAAATCGGCCCGCACAGGTCAGCGTGAACAAGCTCGAGCACCTCCTGTGCCCTGTTCAAAGCCTTGTGCGGGAACGGTGCTCGACGATGCTTGCCTGCGAGACACGCCTCGCAGACACGGTCCACCTCGTCGACGAGAGGCAGCCCATGCACCATCTCCTCCTTGGCGAGCTGGCGAAGCGCTTGGAAGCCGATGTGGCCGTAGCGCGCGTGCCAGCGCCATGCATCGTCGCCGTCGTGCACGGCGAGACACACCGGGCGCGCCACGTTGATGTGCAGCACGTACAGGCGCCCGTTCGTCCGTGGCACGCGTGCGACCAGACGACCCTCAGGATCGCGCAGCTGCAGCACGCCGTGGCGGATCTTCGTCTCGTACTCGATCTCGTCGAGTTGGCCCAGGCTGAGTATGTTGCTCTGCAAGCGAGGAATGTAGTAGACCTCTGACAGAACAAGGTGCTCACCAGAGTGGCAGCTGAAGAGAACAGTGCCGCGTCCCTCGATCTGGACTGCCGAGCCGTCGCCGAGCTTGACGGAGCCGTGTACTCCGGTGTCGAGGTGGGAGAAGATGTCTCGCCGCCCCGACATGTGGTTACTCGCGCCCGAGTCCAGGAACCACGAGGTGTCGCACTTGGTACCTTCAGGTGCAGTGCGTGCCTGAGAACACTCCTCGTTCAGCAGGACATGCTCGACGACGTGGCCCGTCGTGACAGTGAGCTCGTTCATGCTGGCGAGGAGGAGAGCTGGTTCGTCCTTGTCCTCCTGCGCCAGATTGACGCGTTCCTTGCGCTCTCGCCTGGGCTCCGGACAGTCCCTGGAGAAGTGGTTGGCAAACTTGTTGCAATTGTAACATTTTACCTTGCTCATATCGCGTTTGCCACCGGTGTCCCGGCGACCGCCGTCGCGGTTCCGGTTCTGTTGCTCCCCCTTCCCTTTCTTGTCCTTGCCGCCGCCAGAGCCGGATCCCTGGCCTTGCTCGCGCTGCTTGGCCCGTGCCATCCACTCCTCCTCCGTGAGAAGCAGTTGGCCGCTGGAGGTGTCCTTGCCGCCGGAGCAGCGTTCGGCCGATGAACGTAGCCGGCCGATCAGCTCCTCGACCGACATGCCCTTGAGATCGAGAAGAGTCTCGATCGAGCAAGCAATCTGCGAGTATTGGTCAGGAACTTCTCGAAGGAACTTCTGGATAACTTTCACCTCTTCTACGGTGTCGCCGAGCGAGCGCAGGTTGTTGGCGAGCGTGGTGATGCGCATGCCGAAGGCGTCGAGGGTTTCGCCGTTCTTGAAGGCGATCTGCTCGAATTCCTTGCGCAGCCGCTGCGCCGTTGCCTCACGCGCACGATCCACCCCCATGCGCAGAAGGCGGATCGCGTCCCACGCCTCCTGCGCGGTGTCCTTGACAGCGAGAACGGGCACCATCTCCTTGGGCACCGCTCGCAGAAGCGCCGCGAGCGCCGCCATGTCTTCACGTTCAGACGGAGCGCCTTCGCCGGACACAGCCTGCCAGAGGCCCTGCGCCCGGAGGTTGATCTTCATGACCAATGCCCACTCGATGTAGTTCGTGTCGGTGAGCGTGGGGTAGGAGGCTTGCCCGCCGGAGCCCGCGGCGGACTGGATCACCCGCTCGTGGATCACGATCTCATTTCCGCTCCTTCTGGCGAGACTTCGCCCGCGGCTCTGCTCCCGTGTCCGCGATGGTGTACGTGACGTCCGTGGCGTCTTGCTCCCGCTCCCGCTCCCAGTCTCCGGCGGCTTGCTGCCGGCCATGACGTGCCGGGATCGACGAAGCTCTGATACCAAATGATAGTGTTGGCTAAACCTGAAACTCTTAAACTCACAGAGACAGAGAAGCACTCGTGGTTTTGCGTTGCGAACACTTGCAACTTTTCTATTATCTCGACTCGGTATTTATTCGGTTACAGAGAGAGAACTACTAGCTGGTAAAGATCCTATGATCTCGCCATGATCCGGTTGAATCGCACGCGCCATCCCACGAGCTCCGGACATGCCCAGCACACTACTGAACCGCACGACCCGCTCCTAACAACTGCGAGATCGTGCCTAACTGAAACAACTTAACAGAAAGAAACGTTCTGAAAGTAAAGCTAAGCTACTGAAAAAATCCAACGACTAGATTAGGTTCGCTAACAGTCGAACAGGAAACTGGTGCCGCCAGACGCCATCTTGTCGGCCAGGCTAGGAAGACCATCACGGGCGTCCGGAAGGAAGACGCACATCGAGTACCTCGCCCCGTTCGCCGCCTGGTAAGGGAGCTTGAGCACCTTGAACCCGTCATAGTAGCGAACAAAATACTCGACTTCTTTTTCTCTCCAAAAGGGGCGCTCAGCGGGAGGTCTCCCGGCTTTCATGAAAGGCACGGTGACAGTGCTGCCATCGAGACGGTAGAACTCGCCGTCCTTTGTGAGGCTCTGGTGGAAGCGATCCTCCCACTTTCCCTTGAAGTAGATGGCGTTGGCGAGCACAAGCCTGGTGTCTACGTGCACTGAGTCTGGAGGGAGAAGGGAGGTGATGAGCTTGTTCGTGGCCTCAACGACCCAGTTGTTGATTTCCTCCCTTGAGCCCTCTGGATCTGTCTGCGTGCATATATGGGGGTCAATGGAGAAAACGAGATCACAGCTGGAAACGACATGCTAAACAGATAGGGAACAGATGCACTACTAACCTGGAAGTCGACGGCACGCGCCTCCGCCTTGTAGCACTCGACGGCGGCGGCGCGGTAGGCCGGCTTCAGCGCCAGTCCTTTCTGATGCCACACGCTGCACACGAACGTGACGATGAGCGGCCCGGATCCGTCGGTGGCGAGGGCGCTCTCCGCCACGCAACGCACGACCTCGGCGACCTCCTCGCGCGACGATGCGCCAAGCACGGCGAGGAGCTCGTCGAGGGTCGTGCCCCGAGCGCCAGCCGCCACCAGGCCCAGCGCCGTGTAGATGGACAACGGCGAGAAAACTATGTTCTTGCCCTCCGACAAAGTGTTGGCCAGGCGGAGGGCGAGCGCCGTCAGGCCGGCGGGGTCGACGATACTACGTGCCTTCTCCATCTTGCTTGGCAGCGGCTCCTTGCTTGGCGTTGCCTCCTTGCTTGGCCGGGCCTTCTTGCTTAGCAGCGCCTCCTTGCTTGGCCGGGCCTTCTTGCTTGGAGGCTCCTTGTCCATGGTGCCCTAGCTTTCTAATGCTGGGATCACAAAGACGGCGCAGGGGATTAACCTAGGGACATACGGTGTCCATGTATATATATGTGCGGAATTGATCTGCGTACGGTACGATGCGGCGATTCCACGGACCACCTTTGCTGAGAGTCACTATGTCACGTACCTGGATTAGCGGCAGTTTGCTGCCGGCAGTCTCCTAATTCGCCGCTAATGGCACACATTTAGTGGCAGATCATGATTCGTGCCTCTAATGATACGCTAATTCTAGGTACTTACGAAAAGTGCCGCTGGTCATACCGTAATTATCGGCAGTTTTGGAAAGTGCCGCTGATCATGTGGTAATTACCGGCAGTTTTGAAAAGTGCCATGGTAATTACCGGCATTTTAAGGAAAGTGCCGGCAGTGCCCTTTAGTAGTTGCACAATTTTCATAAAACCCCTCGAATTATTTAAGTTATACGGGGTAGTCCCCCACCTATCGCACAAAAATTGAAGCCGACCCTATCAGCCCTTCGTCTCTCTTCTCGCTCCCGTCCTCTCCAGATCGCCTTCTCCGACGCCGCCGACGCCGTCGTCGCCGGTCAGTCCAGCCATCTCCCTCACCGCCGATTACTGAAGCGTCTCCGCCCTGCTCTCCTCTCTCGTCTCCGCGGCCCTGAATCATTGATCGGGGCATTCCCGCGCTGCCTAGGCTAACCCTAGACACCTCTACATCCGACGCGGTCGCGCCATGGAAGTGTGTGGCTGTTGAGGTGGCGCGACTCCAGCGGTGCTGCCGTGATCTCCTAGACTCAGAGAAAGCGGCGGCGGTGGGAAGGACAGAAGGGAGGCGACCAAGTAGCTCGGGGACCTCGCTCTCTTCCTCGCCCATGTCGCGCTGTTCTACTCCAACTGGATTGGGGCTTGCTCGACAACAACGCGCACGCTGCCTTCATGGCTCCAGGTGCCCCTTGTTCTGCTTACTTCATTGAAGTAATTTAGGTGAAAACATAAACATCAGTGTCTAGATGGATGAATGAATCCATAGATAATCTTTTGTCTCTTGTTTTGTTGTTTTAGTTTGCCTCTGATTTGATGTAAATAAGCATTGATGGTTACACTTTGTTTGTTGTATTAATGCGTAAGTTTGCACATAAGTAATCTACTGGAATATATTGAAAATGGTAGTAATTTTGCAGACTTTTTTTGGTGCAATACTTGTTCACAATCGATGGCAGCTTGACTCTTCATTTACCGTCTCTATCTGTTCTAATGCCATGTGTAAAATGCGGTGAATGCAGTTTGATCTCACTGGTAGTTAACTCACAAATAGTTTTGTGTCCTGCGAGGTCAATTGTGTGTTTAGGACTTCTAACTGGTTTATCGGGTGCTTTTGTTCAACTGGAAGTTTTTATTAGGACAACTTATGTTGACATTGATTACAGTATGCGTTTCTAGGATGCCTGAAATGTGTCATCATAACTTTATAAGTTGAATCACTTGAGATGTTGGGTATTATGAATGCATGATCTATTTGGTAGTCTAAAACCTTGGTTATAGAGTATACAAAATGTGTCACCCTCGTTTCTTAATTAGAGGTTCTCATTGTTGACAAAAAATATCTAGTCTAGCTGCATCGATTTGAACTATTTTTGTGTTGTTCTATGCAGCTCTATGCACAGCTTATCATTGTACTAGTCTATTTCCAGTTTTAGCTTAATCTTGTGTTGCAATAAGTTAAAGAGATGTGTCCATGTCTTAATCTTGTGTTGCAGTAAGTCAAATTCAGAATATTTACTGTCTATGCATGCTTAGTACACATGAATGTTCTTCAGTTCAGTTCTTAAGAGGGTACTGACTAGGGGTTCAGTTTTCTGATTGCTTTTCCCATTATATCTCTAATTCTCTTTAGCTTTGTAAAAATAGCAGGACAAGTCCAATTGCTGAATGATTATGTGACTGAATCTTTAATGGCCTGATTGTTGGCTGAGCTTAGAGAATAAACACTTACTCCTGGATGTTTTCATGACGTGGCCAAACCATAGGGGAAACAGGAATCAGTTTATTTACAGAGAATTCCCTAAGAAAATCAGTTTGCTTTTTAGACTATTTGATACTTGGTTCAATTGACAATCCAATCTTCTACTTGACCTCTCCGTCTAGTGCCTTGTCTCTGTCTGGGTTTAATTCACAATATTAATGTTGGAGTATTCGCAAATGATATTTTTTCCTTAGTAATTCGTTGCGAGATTTTATGGGTTTCAGCTCTAGCCTACCCCAACTTGTTTGGGACTAAAGGCTTGGTTGTTGCAGTAATTTTTGGAACAACTAAGTTCTTCCCAAATCAGAGAACATCCATTGCTGCTTGCAAGGTTCAGTAGGAGATAAAGTTTGCAAGATTTTGGTTACTGTCCACTTCCCACTGGACTACCTATTTCAAACCACCCAAGGTATTGACATTTCTGACCCATATTTATTGGTGCTTCGTTAAATAGCTGGAGTAGCTTTGGTAAGTGTAACCTCTCACAACAGAGATATGATGGCAAGATAAAACTTTATTCAATGGCTGGAGTAGCTTTGGCAAGAAATGTTAGGACAGAAACTTCTCCAGTATCATTGTTTTTTGAGATAGATCAGTGACCACTATGTTACTAATGTTATGGCAAGATAAAACTTTGTAAAAAACCAAGTTACGGATAAAACAATGATATCTGCAAGGTTTCACCCATTTCAGCAAAACAACATTCAGGGATTCATGAAACAAAAGATTCACAAACATAAACTTCCAATACTGAAGGCACAGGTGTTCACTTCGTGTGGTTATTTCTCCAGCGTCAGAGGTGAGGTCTTGTTCTTGCAAAAAAGAACATGGTGCTCGTGTGCTTTTGTTCTCTCTTCATTTGACAACATCTTTGTTCAATATGATACACTTGTAAATACACCAGAGTCTATGGAATCCTTGTGATTAAGGAGAACAAATGTCGCCTAAATGATTTGAATTTACAAGTGAGTACCAATCCTAATTTGGCCTAAAAATATCAAAATAAAGTGCTCAGAGCACCTTCAGAGAACTATAGTAGTGAACTGGACAGTGTTCACACCTTCAGAGAACTATAGGAGTAAAACATCTTGCAATGACACTATATTTGTACAGATGTCATCTAACTGGTGCTTACAAAATGCAGAAACAGTTCAGGAAATTAGCATTTATACTCAATTTTGGATCGGATTTATTCTACCATCTCATGACACTTTGAAATATCTCAACTAACAATTTGATCCTCAGGTTGAAACATTTTGCTCGATGGACATCGAATGTGGCAGCAAAGTTGTATCACCAGGAGGCGGACAGGAACTTGGGAAGATACTGCTGTAGCTGCTGTTGCTCGACGTCCAGGAGTTGGACAAGGGAGGGCGTCCAGGAGGTCGACAGGGGATGTTGTACTTGGTGATGTTGCTGCATTATACAGGTATTAATTTTTGTAACCCAGACAGGTATTTGCTTGGAAGTAGGTGGAGTACACAATTGTCCTTTTATTCTTGTATTTATTTATTATGCTGGCAAAGTTAGGCTATTTGGCGTCCTCTCCTCCTGCCAGCACTGCACTAGCATTACTGCGTACTTGGAATAAATAGCAAGTAGAATTTGCTTGTTTTGTTCGTGAAGGGTACCTTTGTATACTAATAGAGTAATAGTTCCAGGTCATGCTCTGCGCTGCATATTTGAAACTTTTTTGTTCTGTTTTGTTTGATAACGATGGATTAGCCTGTTGTACTTTAGGAGTGTCGTTTGTTTATACATGTTTAAAACAATTGATTTGGTTCTTTTGTACGGACTGACAGTTTTGTGTCAGTTTATTATATATCACTGCATTTACTCTGTTTTTAGTCAGCTATTATGTGAATGTACTGTTTCTTAAGTCTTCGGGTTTGTTTCGTAATGACTTTTATCTGCGGACATTTATAGAACTATGGAAATATTGATTAGTAATATGCAGTAAGTTAGTAATATTTTGCATAGAAATACGAATCAATATTAGTTTGTAATCTTCTGTAAGTTCATATTCTGTTATGAAACTGCGGTCCTCTAATGATCTAATGTTTTTCACTGGTGCCTCGGCTACCAAAAGGTGTATACATTGGTCCAGACTAGGAATTACTTTGGTACGTCCTGCCAGGACATAATAGAGTAGATGCTAAAACCTCACCCATTCATTAATAAATTTGTTCTTGCACCTAAGGAAGTTGATAGTTTATCCTATAGGTACACATAGATTTGTAGGCTCCCCTTTGGTTTAACACTTCAATATACCCATATATTTCTGAAAAGAATACATATTTCCCTTTAGTAGTCATCATATGGAGTTGCCAACTAGCTACTGTGAATTATATAAATAGAATAATATTGGCCAGAGGCAATCAACCATTATTTGTTTAGTCCGTATACTTGTTTAATGCTTCTTTGTTAGAATTTTTACTACAATCTTGAAGATTTGGAGTGAGGAGAATAGCTATTGCTTAGTTGTGAAAATTCTTGTCTATTATATGCACTAAGTCACTGTTGATTTTACTATTTAGGAGTGAGGAGAATGCTATGTTTAGTTCTGAAAATCCTTGCCTATATCATGCACTAAGTCACTGTTGATTTTATTGACCATTTGCCAGATTAAGGTTTTGAGTATTCACATTAAATCTCTCTTTTGCAGGATCTAGGGCTTTGATTTGGCTTTGATCTGGAACCTCCTCTAGTGTTGAGCAAGAGGGAGGTGATGTTGAGCTACATTGCAGTTCAGTTCTGTAAGTTAACTTGCTAGGATCGTGTTATGTAGAGCTACAATGTATGCACCGGGTTGTGATTGTGATTGATTGGACTGTAATTATAGTTCAGTTATATAAATGATGAATTTGAATGTGATTCTAGAATTTGAATTGTGATTCTAGAATTCGATTGTGATTCTAGATTTTGACTGATATTCCAGAATTTGATGAATTTCACTGCATTTATTTTGGTTTTGCAAGCATTTTCCAATTACAGCAGACAGTTTGCCAAAACTGCCGGGAATTATCTTTGGAGGCATTTTCTGAAAAATGCTTGAATAAAAATCAACGGCATTTCATAAATCTGCCTCGAATTTTTTTTCTGGCACTTTGCCAAACTGCCTCCAGAACCTTTCCCGGCACATTGCCTCAAAAAACTTTTCCAGCATTTTGCCATAATTGCCTCCAAAAACTTTTCCTGCACTTTAACAAAACTGCCTCTAAAAACTATACTGGCACTTTTGAAAATGCCTCTGTTTAAAACATTCCTGGCACTTTTAAAAACTGCTGAAAAATACTTTTCCCGACACGACTTAATGCGGCATTTTTCATTCTGCCTTTAAAATGCTTTACCGGCAGTTTGCTGGCCTTTGCCGGCACTTTAAAATGCCAGCAATCCAGGTACCTGGCGTAGTGAGTACGCGGATCGGACGCAGGTTTATCGTATGTATAGGACGGTTCATATATGTGCGGCATGTACAAATACACAGGGATAACCCTGATTCATCGTCGCCTGCTTTTCAACGGGCCACAAAAGAGATCCATGCATGAAGCAGGCCCCCTTCAGATCATTATGCCACATGCATGGAGAATTAGTTATTGCTATATGTTCCAGTACGTGCTTCCAATTTGTAACCCAAAGAACAGCTAGTTACAAATTCGAGTTCGTGGACTGGATTTGTGCTATTTGATGTGCTTTTTTTGTTTCTTCCTTCAGTTTCTGTACTGCTATTAGACTACTTTTCTATGACTTCATGCATGTCATGGATACATGAAACTTCGTTAAGATTATTATGTATTCTAAGGGTTCATGTCATAGCATTGCTGACGCTCTGTTTCGATTGTCATTTTCCCTCCAAAAACCAGCGTAAAATTTGGTTTTATGTTCAATTCACCCTGAAGTTTACTCCAAGGCCAGGTTCAGAATTCATTTGGAAGAGAGGCAAGAAACAGTGGCGGCAAGGGAGAGGGAGCATGTCCACGACGTCCCAACCCTGGTGTTGCTCCCTAGCCGTCGCCGGAGATTATGCATACCTCGCAAGCAGGGACTGAAGGTTGCCAAGGAACCAATCACGTCTTAAGCACATAATAACTGTAGTGCTATTGAAAGCCCTGAAATAAACCATCCTGATTCCTTACCTGCTGTTTGGATCTACCTATACAGCTGTTTCTCTACCTTTCAACAATCTTGCTCTCTCGATGTTGCATCATGTAACAAAAACTTGTGTGATATATGTAACATCTGATAGATATCTACACATGATCCATAACACCATTGAGCAAACTCGCCAAATGGATGCTCGTTAAAGTTGAAACACTTGTTAAAGACTGTCTGATTAGATCTCATTATCGCCTATGGGTTATGGTGGCTCTTGGAAGTAAGGGTGGTTCAATGCTTCATCAACGCTTAGGCGGTCCTCCTGCAAGACAGAGAGCAAGTGTGTGTGTTAATGGAACCACATGGAGCGAAATGAAGAAAATGTAAGTAAACTGAGAACTGCATCAAGTAGAATGAATGAATCCATCAAATTGAAATACAAGACCTGGACGACCAAATTTTGTTTTAAAAAGGTTCATTTCAAGTTTAATAAGATGCGAACGACGGAAAGTGGGTCATGCTGCATAGCCTCATCACCATCTTAGGATGCACAACTACACTGCACATTAGGAATAAGCAAAGGAGGTCATGTCCAAAAAAAATTGTTTTCATCCTACCCGATGGTACAAAAATGCAGATACAAGAATTACTGCACCAAATGAGGTTTTCACATGCATAATAATTGAGAATTTCACGACTTTTACAGTTTTCCGCATCACAAAATCACAATAGCCTCCTTTCCTAAATGTAGGCGTTTTGGGAGTTCAATCAATTTGAACTCCCAAAACGTCTTACATGTAGGAACACAAGTTGTAGATTATGTAAAAAATAATGCTGCAAGAACACCTCCTTTTTGCAGATCTGGGTTCAAGGCACTTACATGATGCCACACTAGTAACTGGCGTGCTAGTCGCAATGCCCACAAATTAGGAAAGCTGGAACACATTAGCAATGTGGAACAATTAGATATGATAATATTAATAATCTGGTTTTGCAGAAAAGATAAGAAGAAAAAAATGATAACCCCATTTTTAGAGGATCTCGGGTCTTCACTTGACGGGCAAATGATTCTTCAGAGCATTTCCAAGAAGCTAACCCGACGTGACCCTTAAAAACAAAAGGAAAGAAATAATCAGGTGATCTGGAATCTTAAACTATAGCAATAAACTAATGATACCAGTTTGACCAATGCAAGGAATAAAGGATATATGAGCAGATCTGCATATTTCTTGCACATGAATATTATAAGTTAAATCAATAGATAATGGAGTTGTTATACTCACCTGTTCTGAGTTACTGCTGCCTTGATGGGAGGAAATCCCCGGCACTAAGATGCACAGTTCCATGTAAGACCTCAACCTATTGTAATAAGACAGAAGAAATGCTATGTCAAACAGTTTACTCTTGAAAAATGTAACTGCTCATACTGCATTGATAATATAGAAACACCGTAATTCACTATTCCAGTTAATCAAGTAACTTGACAGTAATGGTTGAGCAGAGCCTTAAAATAGAGAAATTGCATTATGGCACTGACACATTTTGCTAAGATGCTACATATATAGTCCAAAAAAAAAAACCAAAAAATGTAGGATTCAGTGTAGCAGACCAAATTAACAACAAATTTGAATTCTACTTTAATCATGCACTTCAGCTTAGGGCATCGAATTCTTATGTTGGTTTAAGACAAGACGTTGGGTTTTTTTATCATTGGGGATATCACGAGAACCAGAAGACTTAAACATATAGGTCATATTACTTCATTTACAATGAGCAGCTTTGGTTTCTTAGGCTTTGCACCAGAATCAAGGACATTGCTAATCCAGGCATACAAAATGTACTTCATAACTCACGCAAAAAAATCAAAACAGTGTCTCACTTGTATGCAAGCTCCTTTGTTTGCTCACTCCACCCTTCAAGGCGCTGATCCATTAAAATACGCGCATGGTCGCTAATCTGGAAAACATGTGGAGAACCAACTATCAACTCCAGCATGACAACTCCAACACTCCACATATCATACCTGTAAACGACAATATGAGAATATCAGTGACCTTCAGTGTAGCTGTGTGCCGATAATACTGGCACAATGAAGCATTTGCAGAAGTATAAGAAATAGAGAATACTGACATACTTCAGTCTTGCACTTTTTGATCCCTGATACCAACTTGAATTAAGGAGTGCCTCTGGAGGAGTGTACTCGAAAGTCTGTTCAGACCTGGAAGTGAGTTTCAAAATTGTATTAGAATGAACTGAAACAACAGAAAGTAGGATCATTGGGCAAATATCTTGTTCAAGAACAAGCATGTTGCACCGTGTATAGTATAGCCTTCTACAAACTGCCAAAAGAATGTTGGACAGTAAATTGACAGCCAAATATTGGCCAAAGTGGTCTGGGTTCAAATCTTTAGTCCAGCACACGGCTTTCAAAAAAAAATGTCGTCGTTCAGCATCAAACATGTCCATAAAGAGTAAAATGATGCAAGTTGGCAGAAAAGAACTACTCTTCAAATGAAACATTTGCCTAAACATGATAAGCAAATAATAAAGAAAAAGTAAAACCCAAATTGTTACGGAATTCATGAATCTGGTCATCCAACACTTTACATGCTTCAGCTTTGAATCCAGCCCATACTGGTCCTTAGAAAAAATTATCACAGCTTGATTCATTGAAGTCGTAAATTTGAATCCAGTACCAAAAGAACCTTTAGAGAAAAAAAACACTTTTCACATATTTATTCTCAACATGTTGGTTAGAAAGATCTATGTCCAAACTGAATCCATGGACTTGCAGTACGATTTTAAAGCACTAGCGTCTATATGCCAAGTTAATGATACAGGCTACAGTATTCAAACCTAGACATAAAACACCCGTGATGGTCAAGAGTTCAAATAATATGACTGTAAAAGTTAAGGTTGAGTTACAAAATTGATTCTCTAGCAGATAAAAAAGATAAAACTTGTTACAATAGAAGCGATGACGATTTTCTAACTGCAACATTTAGAAAATAAAAATAGACCGTGTGTTCAGTGATTGAAGTCCAAAAAACTCGCAGATGTATGCTCGACCAAATGCTAAAAGGAAGAATATTAAGGAAAATGACCACACACCGAGTAGGCCCTGAACCATAAAGATGCTTCAAAGTGAAATCGTCAATGGCACTGCCAAAGTCAATAAGACGCCTGCATACAAAAAGTCAGTAAGTAGTACCAGAAGAACGTAGAACCCTTCTCGTATATTGGACCTTAGCAACTTGTTTGCAAATGAGAAACAAAAATGTTTAGCATCACGACTTCTGAATGATCTTTATTCGAGTATACTTTACCAATGTATGTTTTTAGGACAGACTGAGCTAGACTGAAATACATGTGAGGTAAATTTCTTATAAACATTGTAGTACCTATTAGAAACTTTGACTTCTTGGTAATTTCCTATAAAAAGTATGGTGCTTTGCACAAATTATGTGGGACCTGCATATGCGTCTATACAGCTGATCTCAGCTAGCCAAATGTTGTTAGAATTTTGTCTCCAGCTATCAAACAATATCAAATATCCAAGTAAGAGTAAATAAGCTCTAGCTAATTGTAGAAGGTACACCTTATAGAGTAAATTTTAATTCTTACATATTCAGCTTGTTTTCCTTTGCTTCAGATGGAATCTCTCTTAAGCATTTTCCAGTCTCCAAATCCTCAAAGCAGATGATCATGTTCTCTTCGAAGGCATAACACAAATCATGTTAACACAGGTAGTTGATAGAATATGTCTATGGAAATGATGTGAAGATGTGGATAATGTGTGGTTCAATTTGTGTGCTAAAGAACTAGAAAGTAGAAGTCAATGGAATTTGTACCAGGTTTAATATCCCTGTGAGTGATATTACGGTCATGACAAGCCTTTAGACCCATCAGCTGAAACAAGAAGCAAGAAAATAACAAATATTAATATATTAACTAATTATACAAAAAAAAATGCCAGCTGCCTTATATAATATTTCTTCCTTCTAATTTTAATTTAACAAGAGAAAAGTATAACAAAGCTTGGTAGAACTTCTATTCTATTGAATCATTTTAACAATGATGAAAGCATAATAAACTATGTGAGAAACACCTAAGGAGTTTGATTTATAAAACCATAAAGATTAGCATAAGCATACCAGCTGCCATAAGAGGTTCTGCATTTGCCTTTGTCCAGCTTTAGTTGTCCTTAACCAATACCACCACTTTGATGGCTGCAGAACTTGAATATGTCTGACCCTCTCATTATCATTACCAGTAACTAACTTTGTTTCTTCAGCTGCATATATCAGTTTCGATAAAGATCTGCCTTCATTGCGGTACACAAGCCATATCTCCTTTGATTCTGATTCAAAAGATTCTATAAACCTAGCCACATGATTTAGTGATTCCTCAATAGCTGAAATGTTCTGTTCTGGAAAGGTATACTCAATGAATTCCATGTCCACCGAAAAAGTTGTAGATGATGACTCCATCCTTGACAAACCTTCAAGAGTTTTTGAAGCATTTGAAAATAATTGTCCAAAATACTTCTCACGCAATCCACTCAAGTAGGCAGCATTTCCTCTTTCAACCTGCAGTTACCAAGCTCCAGAGTCAGGAACAGATAGGATAATAAGGCTTTCTAGCATTTATCTTCCTTATTTTGGGAAATATAAGTTGCTCTTAAATGTATTACATGTAACAGCAGAAATTTCCGAGTACCAGAGATGTCCAGTATGACTATATGAGCATTTGACCACAGCAAGCATGACAAAAACCAGCATTTTAAACACATCTGGTAGAATCAAGAACATCGCATCTAATACTGGATAATGGGAATAGTTGATAGAATAGCAGAAGTTCACAGGAAGAATAATCGGCTTACCATTATGCGCTTTAATATGAATAAATCACCATCTATTGTGTCTGAAACATGATTTCCATCAGACGACGAAGTTGTGTTTGAACTTGTGCAATTATATGAGTCTGGTGTGAGTATAGTGCTAAAGTGGGAAAAATCTTTATGTACATCTACATCATCAGAGCAATTCCAGCGAAATGCCAACCAGACTTCACCATATGAACCACGATCAAATCTTCTCTTCAGCTTGTACCTAAATTGTTAAACAAAAGAAAACTCACACTTATGGATACATGACTTGAAAAATTACCACGAAAATTAGTATATGTGTACCACTGCAGTTGACAAAGAAAGAGTGGCATTATATGTGCTACTTGACGTAAGGAAATTTATTTTGAAGGAAAAAAAATCAATCTCTGGCAGCTCTTCTCAAAGTATATCCTCACAAATCACCTGACCAAGAAATTATGCCACAAAAAGTCACTGTTGCAAGAAACTCATCTATTTAGGTTGTCTTAATTCTTCAGTTCATCCGTGGTACATTCATGGACGAAATACAGCCATGATCAGAACATACATTATAAGTAATATAATATGTGCTGGATGGTACATTCACATGACCCTGAACTGATGTGAAGCACAACGATAAAGTTAATTACACCAAAGAATCTAAACTTCAGCAAACATCTATAGGCCATTGTCTCGGGAAGTTGCTCAACAATGGAAATGGTACCTGATGTCAGCTATCTTGTAGCCAAATGAATGTGAACTGTTCGATTTGCTTCGATTATGCGAAACAGAGTCAAGCAAGCCAAAATAATTTGCAAACCCTTCAGGACTACTACACCGGCCCATTTCATCATCTTGATGGCCAAGGTACCAGCAAAAGTTTCTGTCCTTGTATTTTTCAAGATTTCCTGTACCCAAATGTAGGAGAGAAATGACAACTGAGGACACGAGCAAGATAGAAAAATTAACAAGCATTACATTACAAGTCCACGTCTCTCTAGGTACCTACACTCTAAAATATGTGTAAAAATATGTATAGAAATGAATTTATATGTTTTTTTCCGAACATATGCAAATCAATATTTATAAACTATCGAGTCTTAGACCTAGACAGCAAGATTTGATGGTAACCCATTGTAATAAGATCACACCCTCCAACAAGCTAACCCCCTCCAAAGAAAAGGAAAAGAAAGGACTTTGTTCCAGAAAAAGACTCCACATGCGAGCATTCTAAAACAGGTAACTCACCATCAAAAGATAACATGTTCTCATTTGGCATGTGATTGAATTCGTAGACTCCTTCATACTGATTGTCCTGTGGTACCCTAAATATATAATCCATATCTTCATCAAGACTCTCAGATAAATAGAAACAGCCCAGTCTCTTAAGTTTTGCATCAACCTAATTCCAGATCAAGGAGATATACTATTAAGAGAATCAAAGATTCTTCAATACACTCCAACAGATAGTGAAGATGTAGCTTAATAAAGGATAGTACGAATGAAGCTAGGGATTTTTGTCAAAGACTTCTCGTTCATGAAGAACCTTAGCATACTAAGTGAAACATATTTTACATTCACTAACACGAAACAGCCCAGTCTCTTAAGTTTTGCATCAACCTAATTCCAGATCAAGGAGATATACTATTAAGAGAATCAAAGATTCTTCAATACACTCCAACAGACAGTGAAGATGTAGCTTAATAAAGGATAGTACGAATGAAGCTAGGGATTTTTGTCAAAGACTTCACATTCATGAAGAACCTTAGCATACTAAGTGAAACATATTTTACATTCACTAACACGAAAGCTCTCACATATTGTGGGACCTGAGGAAGGGAATTTCTAGGCAGCCTTCCCATTGCTTTTATGCAAAGAGGCTGATTCAAAACCAGAGGACCTCCATGACATCAGTGCAGATACTCTACCATGGCGCCAGGCCCCCCTTTACCAAACAGTGACAAAATAAATTTCCCACATACCAAGAACCTCTGGAACTTTGTTGATGAGCGCTTGAAATACTCCATTTCAATAACAGCTGAGCTAAATCCATCTGCAACACATGGAAATACATCTCAGAAAAAATGACTGAGAAGGACTTCATAGGAGACCTACGTTTGAGTGCAGTAAGTCAAGAAACAAAGTTTAATGGGTAGGCTATGATTAATATATGTTAACAAGATTAGAATTTAGATTCATAGGACCCATGCAGTTCTCTAATACTTATATAACGGACAACACTTGAATGGAATAAGTAGCAACGGGGAAGCACAAGAAGAAAATAACATCATATAAATATTGGTGGCATTTTCCCTGATGTAAAGATTTGGTATTGCCCATTTTTGGATTACAACATATCAATTATATGAAGCTGACTACCATGCAAACTTCAGTCAGCTTAAGATTGAAGGTAAACTTGAACCCAAATGATAACAAAAACAGTGAATCTAGAAAACTAATAGTCATCTGCAATCAGTTAAAATCAAACAAAACATAAATTCTTTCAAATAAAATGGCGATGTCCAAATTACCGAGTAGTTGCAATTAACAATATAAGTAATCGGACACTGAGCCTACCAGATTTATGTTGGTATGGAATGGACTGTAAAGGCAAAAGAGATGTCCTCGAATTTTCTTCAATATGGTGCCAATCTTCTATTGTAGCTCCAGAGCTACTAGGAGATCCCAAAGGGACAACCACAGCTGCTACGTTATCTGTTGTGCCTTTCTGTAAAGCAAGATGAACTACATAGTCCGCCAAATTCTGTTGTGCAACAGCAAAGGAATCGAAGTCCTGGTTAACACCAAGTTTTGCATGCAACATCATATCGCAAACATCTTGCATAGTCATTTTCTCAAAGACCCCGTCAGATGAGGCAATAAGAAAGCTATCATTTGCTGACAGAAGCTGCCACCCCGTCAATTCAGGTGTCGATATTACACCATACCTATAAGAAAAATGAGGAAGAACGATTGAGCATGTCCGTGCAACTAACATATCAAGGAGAGAGAGTTTTGTAGATAACAATGTCACGTCACATGCAATACGCCACAAATATAAATTATTGTAGTAGTTTAAACTTTCACCATAGCACCGACTATGTACAAAGAGCAGCATATCAAATAATTCGAGTTTACTTGCGGATTACATGGGGATCTAGAATGTCTTTTCTATTATAAGAAGTTGAATCTCCCTTCTGTCTCAGATTGGTATATCACTACCTATCCTATGCGGCAGATGGGTCATCCCTACATCTCACTTGTAACATGAAGCCCCGGTGCCTTGCTTTACGCAATCTCAATTTCAAGGTCATGTTCCTTGCTTGTTCTCCGCTTATCTCCCTAACCTAAATGAGATGGATAATCACCAGTTCGCCACTAGGCCCTAATCACCACAATACCATATCTCCTCCCCACCCTGAGGCCTTAGAGCATCTCCAACGCTACACATCAAACTGTGTCCCAAATTGTCCCTTTGGGACATTAACTTGTCCGCTGTCCTCCCCCTGTCCGCCCCCCCTCCCGAGTACTGAACCCAACGCACGGCCCCAAATCATGTCCGCGGCCTAGTTTTGGGTTATTTTGTTCATTTCTTCTATATTCCAAACAATTGTGCCATCTAAATGCATATAAATAGTCTAGTTTATTACAAATTTGACATAGTCCATACATAATAAAAAAGTGCAATTGTTCAAATGAAACATAGGCCTATTGGTTGGCTACAAACTCATAGACATGCTCAACTAAATCGGCTTGGAGTTGGTGATGGACTTGTTGATCACGAAGATCACGGTGAGCTTGCAAGTAGGCTTCAAAATCTTGGGGAACATGCTTTGGCTGGACCAAAGGACCCTGGTAGTCCCACCCACCTAGCTGAGCTGCACTCTCTCACTCATCCTCCACAATCATGTTGTGCATGATCACACATGCAGTCATCACTTCCCACATTGTGTTCAAGCTCCAAGTTCTTGCCGGGTGACGAACAATAGCCCAACGAGCTTGTAGGACACCAAAAGCTCTCTCCACATCCTTCCTACAAGCTTCTTGCTGCTTTGCAAAAGCAGTTTCCTTTGGGATTTTTGGTGGGGTTATTGTCTTCACAAGGGTTGCCCAATCAGGGTAAATGCCATCTGCTAGATAATACCCTTTTGTGTAGGTATGGTTGTTGATCTGGTAGTTGCACTCAGGTGTTTGTCCCTCCACTAGCCTATTGAACACCGGGGATCGGTGCAACACATTGATATCATTGTGAGATCCTGCCATCCCAAAAAATGAGTGCCAAATCCATAGATCTTGAGATGCCACTGCCTCAAGAATGACCGTGCAACCCTCTTTGTGGCCCTGGTACTACCCTTGCCAAGCAAATGGGCAGTTCTTCCATTCCCAATGCATGCAATCGATACTCCCTAGCATACCAGGAAACCCCCTTGCACTATTCGTAGCCATCAACCGATTTGTGTCCTCCTCATTTGGCCCACGCAGATAGTGTTCACCAAAAACTTGCACAATTCCTCTGCAAAATCTATACATGGCCTCTAGACATGTTGATTCTCCCATGCGGATATGTTCATCGATAAGATCACCTGCCATCCAGACAACCGCAGTGCATTTCTGAATTGCAGATAGCCCAAGCTTGCCCACAGCATCTCTCCGTTGCACAAAGTAGGGATCATGAGCTTGCAACTCTTGGACTATACGGTTGAACACATGCCTGCGCATTCGAAACCGTCGCCGGAACTGAGCAAGAGTGTACAAGGTGCCCTCGGGGTTGAAGTAGTCGTTCCAAAGTTGATTGTGAGCGGCAACTCTTGCGGTCCAAACACTCGTGCCCAACAGTCAATCCACGGAACCTTGGAATGCTCTCCTGCTCGGCCTGATGGTGCACAATGGCAGCTGCGAGCAGCTCGGTATCATCATCAGACGAATCGTCGTCCCACGTATCCATGAACTCCATGAAAAAAAACATGGAAAACTCGTCGTCCGACATCGGAAAATGCAATGGTCGTCGAAATGTACCTCACAAGCAAATGGACGAACACCTTGTGTGCGGCACACCGGCAGCCCCAAATCCAGCCTGCCTTGGTCGCCTCTACCGCCCCCCTGAAGCTCGCCGAGGCCACGGGTGTGCCCGCCGAGGTCGGAGACGCGTCGGAGAAGCTCGCCGAGGACGGAGACACGTCCGGGACAAGGTGGTGATGCCGGGGACGGAGAAGCTCGCCGAGGACGGAGAACTCGCCGGAACAGCGTGCAGACGGAGCGGGATCGACGGCGGGAGGCGAGCATCGGCCGTCAGGCTTTTCTTGCCCCGGAACGGCGGCCAGTAGAGGCGCGGCGGACCGGCGGCGGTGCCCGGGAGGAAGAGGAAGTCATCAGGGTGGGAGGGGAGGGCCAAGTGGTCGCTGCCAGGCGGGCCGGGGGGGGGGGGGGGGGGGGGGGGGACGAGGGAGGACGCTGTCCGTGTCCTCTTTGGCCCCAAATTTGGGCCAGTTTGGGGAGAAATGGGCTGTCCGGGGGGAGGACACAGGTTTGGGGGCAGCGTTGGGTGCAGTTTTTGGCCCAGCGATGTTTGTTTGGACAAAAGGGGACCGATGGGGAGGATTTGGGGCCAGCGTTGGAGATGCTCTTACCCTCACCCTCTACCGCAAGTGACCCTGCACACACTAAAATTCTGGCACCACCAGGCACTAGTCGCCAACCTCCACTTGACATGCTTGCACCACCAATTAGCAGCGAGGCCAAGATGTGGCCTGTGGGTGTCACATCATCACATGTAAGGGGCATAGTCCTAAGCGGAGGCTTGGAAGGACTGAGTGTGGTGGAAGCGGTCAGGGATGAAGCCAGCCAAGAGTTGTTTGGGGCACCTTCATTTACAGCATGGCTCAGCTCTAGTTTTATTGGTGAACAGTGGTTTACCACTGGATTTGCCAAATTTCATAGGGGTCAGCTGACCCAAATGATATAGTGCTAGCTCCAGCCATGGAAGAAGCTGTGGCAAGCAAGTACGAAGCAAAATGGGTACCACACCAGCATGGAGCTGACCGGCTGGGGAACCAGATGAAATTATGAGGATGTCAAGCTGTTGCTGCTCTTCTTGGGCTCAATAGATCCGAGATGATTGGCATCCTTGAGTTACCTTTGGTGTATCATGTGAAAATTCTTATTACTGTTGGGATTGAGACAAAAATACCAACTACTAAGAACTACAGTACTTTGACAATCCACATATTTATAAATACAAGATTCCATGTCTTAAGTTATTTGAGAGCCTGGCATGTTGGAAGGATCAATGTCTAGTGGGTGTTTAGTTAGTTGTTCCTTAGTTCTGAACAATGTTGCGACGAACAGCATGGTGGCCATTTGGCTTTTAGATAACTCTTCTCACTACCACATTAAACCCAGTGAGGGGGATATCATGTTGAGGCTACACACGTTGAACTGAGGGAACTCCGCATGCACTCTTTGTACTGTCTGCACATGTTGAGCATTCTTTTATTTGGCTCTGTTATGATTTCTTCAACAACAAAAAACCTGCTCATGTGTGCTACATGATGGGGTAAACGTCCGTCGAAGGGAGGTTGGACAGAAATGACTTGAAGGAAGAAAAGCACTTGGGGGAGAGGGAGCCTGCTGGGGGTAGTGAAAAATAGAGTGTGGAAAGGACTTTGGGAGATATAAGACTAGTTTTCTATTGGCCTAATGAAAAGGGATGTGCCATGCATAATATGAGCCGGTTGGTACAGACTAACAACACTAACATTCCAGACCAAAAAGATCCTCTATATCTCTTCTATAAGTAAATCTGCAACTGAATATTGTGACTAAACAATTTATTACCAATGCATTATTCTACTACTAACATTTATAAGAGAGTATACTTTGCAGAAGGATAGTTTTAGTGTACAAACTACAGATTCTGTGATCAATTATATCAAATGACAAACAGATTTAAGACTACACGACCACTTGGGCCACAAGTCCTCACTGAATTATGCACTGGTTTCGTGACTAATTTTCACTTTTGCAGTTTACCAGCTCTTATCTCGCTGTGTGGATGTAGTGCTCCGTTTTGAGCTGTCTGGTGAGCCCGGGTGGTCAGACGAAATGTGATGTTGGGTACACCCTTAAACCTCTAGTTATGTGATAGATCATAAAACTGATTCATTTGTAGTTCTTGATATGATCCCCAGATCCGTAGTTTTGTGAGAGTTTGCACTTTGTGCTCTATACTTGCAGTTTGGTCAAATTTACTCTTTACTGACAAAATCAATAGGGCTATATCTAACTTTCTGCTTTTCAAGATACTAACGGTAAAATATTCAAAACACTGGGGTAGGTAAGATATAGATGGAGAAAAACTAAATAGACTGCATACTAACCGTTTAAAAGGAACGTCACCAATAGCTCGAGATAGTGCTAGCTCACCATTAACACGGTATACACCAGCCCACTCAAGAACATAACCACCAGCAGCTTCTACACGCCTTCTCTCATCTTCTCTATCTGGATGATGGTCCTTGGTTAACTCCTTTACACTATAAAGTAGTCCATCATAATTAGCCAAAGCAAAGTCCTCATGATTGCTTGAGTCTCTATTTCTTCTCCGTTTTCCTGATATAATGGAAGCTTTATGATTACTGTTTCTCCATAGTGCAACATACATAAATTTATGCGAAGTAGCAAAATGCATAATTTTGGCAGTATTTCCTGTTCAACTACAAGTGAATAATTCGTTTAGCACAGTCCTTTCATGATGCATGAACTAAATAGTGGTCTTGGTGACTGTTACTTATCCGAACTATCACTCGGTGGCCTAACAGAAATGGTTCTGCCACGATATTTATAAGTCAAGAGTAAAGCTGGTTAATGAAGATAGCCAGCTAGGCAGTCTTAAGACTAATGTGCATCTAGACGGTCCCGTAGAAGGATGAAAGCTAGGTCCCGTAGCACCAAAGCATGTACTACCAGAGAGAAGCTTGTAAAAACAAAGGTCGGCGAGTCCTGCTAACAAGACAAGAAACAAAGATGGGCCACGACATGAAGAATGCAACATAGCATTGTTCAGAACTTACTGTTAAAAACTAAAAGATTCTCAACATTTCTCACCATATTTACTTCTATGGTGATTTTGATTTTGGGTTTTACTCCAAAGCCAGTGTGGACCTATTCTCTCCCATATTGCCACTTCACCACGGCATCATCTACTGGGGTCTAGGGCGATGTGAATCACCCGACAGTGCTATTTATATCTAATACAGAAAACATGGATCCAAGGATGATAGAATAACATTAGTAACTATGACTCGATAATTTCTGCCCACATAACTATAGACTGTAAATCCGAATCTTGTATGTGATTGACAGAATATGGGATCTGTAGAGATATGATAAGTGGGGAGGAAGAAAATGAAATGCAAAAGAATACTTGCAAGCAACAGCAAGAATGTAGGTAATGGGACAGAAGTAGCAGTGTTTAAACAACTAGAATAAGCAACATCCAAATCCAATTGGCCAAGTTATTTAAATAACAGAAGAAGGAAGACTAACTCTTTTGACGATACGGAACGTGACTTTCTGAGCATAAAAAAGCTTTTGAATCTCCGACATTAGCAGTTATGATTTGGCCATCGGCTATCAAGACCACAGTTGCTGTTGAACCGGACTCGAAATTTTTTCGTAAAGCTTCCTGCATTATACATACCAAAATAATCCTTTTCAATAATTATGAATGTGCATAAAGAAGTTCAATTTACGGATGTAAATAAGACCTTCCTTGGAGAATGTGAGATCAATATCCTGAAGTGCCCTCAACAATGATTCCTTGAGAATTTCCATGTGCAATGATCGATCTAGAATAGCAGGCGATGTCCAACAAGACCTGCATTTTTTTAGGACAGTAAACATCTTTTATTCTCCTAAATTTATGGTTTGTATTCTTGAGAATGGCATATGAACATTTAATAACATTCTGAGATCAAGGAAACATCAAAATAATCACTAACATGCTATTAACAGGATGCTAAACTCCATAGCATAAACACAAGTAGAATTAGACATGGTAAAATGACATACCTCTCCCTGTGATTGGACTGATCCTCTCTGTACAGGTTAAAAACATTGTTAAGAATAGTAACTTCCTTGTACGTCAATTTTCCAGTAGATTTTCTGAACATGATGGAGTATATACCATCAAGAAGAAAATAAACATGGAGCAAAAGGTACTCCAGCAACAGCTTAGAAGCCATCTCACTGGCCTCATCTCCATTATGACCATCAAATATTGCCATCACTCCAACATCCACCTCTTTAATCCTCATTTGGTCTGTATTACATAGAAAATTATCCAGGATTAGATCACAAATGAACATGGTCTCTGTTAAAGAATCGGGCATACAATCAGAATAACCAAATCATAAAATCACTATACCAGTATAACCAGAGGTGCAATGATGTTTTGGTTCTTCATTCAGAGTTCATAATAAAAGCATAATACAGAAGTATTAACAACGCTAGGCTGCGAGTACAAATCCTCGAAGTTCAGGTTCAATTGCATATAATTTCTCATAACTCCCTGGTTGATCCTAACACTCGTCATTTCAACTCGAAGTCGCAAAGCAACACCGAGTGTAAATTGCAGAGCTGTCTTATGCGCGAGTACCTATGAAGGGGATGCGGATGCCGAGCGCGCAGACGGCCCGGTCCTCCTGAGAGCGGCGGCGGCCGCGGTGGGCCGCCACGTGGCACCTCCTTGGAGGCGAGGAGGAGGAGCTGTGATCCCCATCCCCCTCGCCGCCGGGGAGGATGGTCCAGCGAGGGCAGTGCGCGGACTGGTACACTGCCGGCGCGCCACCGTCGCGGTACACGGCGAGGCAAGTCGCCGACTCCCCTGCGCAGCGAAGCGGCGCGAGGAGCTCGAGCAGGAGGAGAAGGAAGAGGATACGGTGGCCGGCGAGGGGTAAGAACATCGGTGAATCGCCGGAGAAAGAGAAGAAATGGTGGGCTTGCGTGTCGCGAGGTCGTGGTGGGCCCCGAGCATCAATTTTCATTCCGTCTCCCTGCGAGGAAGACCAGTGGTCGAATACGTGAGCATGCCTTGGGCCTGGGTATTTGAGGCCCTTTTGCCTGGGTAGTGGAGTTGAGATGTGAGCCTGTTGTTTTTCTTACTTCTTTAATTCATCTTTATTACTCTCTTCGTTCAAAAATAAGTGATATAAATTTGTCTAGCTTCATACTCCATGTATACATAAATTTGTCTAGCTTAAAAAATAAGTGATATATATCTATGTATAAACCATGTCTAGATACATATAAATTTAGATAAACTCACATCACTTATTCCAGGACAGAGGTAGTACTACTTCTTCAGTTTCAAAATATAAGATGCTTAAAAAAATTAACACTATGTATTTAGATATATTTTTAGTGTGTAGGTTAGAAGTAAACTGAGTAAATTACACACTAAAAAGTATTTAGATACATGTATGTCAATAAAAATTTAAAACATCTTATATTTTAGAACGGAGGGAATACTTCATTCCTCTGATCTATATTTATTTCTGATCAGAGAGAGTATTAAATGGGAGTTCGTGATGGTGAAGGTATTTTTCAACAACATATTTTGATTTCCAATTCTACTCCTAATAAAAAACTAAAAGGCAGAATTAATACGAGATCAAATACACCCACAAATCATGTCAACCTGGGTCCAGTATTAGAATTCAATCACAAGATCCTACAATCAGAGGAAGGTCACAAACAAGGAAC
The DNA here is from genome assembly GCA_007115705.1 of Dactylis glomerata. Taxonomy (NCBI): domain Eukaryota; kingdom Viridiplantae; phylum Streptophyta; class Magnoliopsida; order Poales; family Poaceae; genus Dactylis; species Dactylis glomerata. The sequence continues at coordinate 4,133,988 of QXEO01000222.1, forward strand.
CACCATAATCACCGAAAGCAAACAACCAAGTAAAAATCACTAGAGACTCTCTCTCTCTCTCTTGTGGACTACTCTGAATCGCACGCACGCCATCTCTCTTCTCATGCACTTCATTGCCCTCTCTCTCGCCTTCTTGCAGTCAAGGACCAGATCGCCACCTGTCGTGCTACTCTCTACGACGCCTCGTTGACTGTGTTATACACTACTATTGTCTTCACGCTCCATGTTTAGAATCCTTAAATCGATTGAAAGCAATGGCAATGAAGTTATTAATATTTTGAGAGAATTTAAGTTGTCAAGCATAGAACAAAGATGATGACGATCTATTAGTTTGATCAGAAGCATATTTGTCGAAATCTTGTTCTCACTCTCGGTTTGGGATATTTGTTGGAATCTTGGTCTGGGTCTATTATGAATCTCACATGAGATAATTGTTGGAATCTCGGTCTGACTCTATTATAAAGAGAAAAACGTCAATTTAGTCTATAAAGTTGCCTCGAATATGTACTTTGGTCACGAACTTGCAAATCGTGAATTCTGGATCACGAAGTTGCCACGCGCGAGCGTTTTGGTCACTTCGTGACGATGATGCTTGTTTATTGCAAATAGCCCCTACATGTTTGTTTCTTCATATTACTAGGTCCTCGACATGTTGTTGCCGCTGCTCCCAGGTCATCCATGGGACGAGCTCCGACGGCTCCGTCCTCCCCAAATCGTGGGTCATAGTACTCAACATGACGACGCGCAGGAGCGAGCTCCTCCAACAGCACCAGCGAGAAGGCCGGCCTCCCTGAGCTCGACCTTCTACAGATGAGAGGCGGACCTTTGCCTCTGGCTAGTTGAAAATAAATCGAACCCCCCATTCATTCAAATTCAGATCAATAAATCACTGTCTAGTGGCTACCACGGAGTAGTTAGCATAGAACTACGACTTTACAACTCAAATTTCGGAAAACTACGACTTTACGTTTGAATCGCATAAAACTACGACATTTTTTGAAATTGTTCGCAATGTGCACTGATTCTGAATTGATCACGAATTGACACCGAAACTGGCAAGTGGGGCCCACTTGTCAGCGCTGATGTGGCAAGAAAGGAGTTCATTTGCTGAGGTGGACAGGGGCCCTCATGTCAGCCAAATAAAAAATCCTAAATCTCTTTTAAAAGAAATAAAAAATAAAAAAAGATTATCTAAATATCTACAAGAAATAAAAACTATTTATAAAAATAAATAAATAAACTCTACTGGACATCCCCGTTGTGCGCCATGGCTGGCCCGCCCGCCCCTCCTCCCAGCGAGTCCCCGCCGCCGCGCCATGGCCGTGGACCTAGCCAGGGAGGAGCTCGCCGGTGCCCTCCCCGACCTCGCCGCGCTCGCCTGCCGTGCCCTCCCCGACCTCGCCGCGCTCGCCTGCCGTGCCCGGAGCTCGCCGTGCCCTGCACCACCCGTACCCGCGCCGCCAGGGCCCAGCGCCGGCGAGGGCCTCCTCCACCGCGCCGGAATCGCGGATTGACGCCACTGACAGAGGAGCTCGACGAGGGCTTGGTGGGGCGCCGCCAGGCGCTGCACTGGTCCATGGCGGAGCCTGGCCAGCAGCGGATCCTGGCCCGCGGCGGAGCATGGCCGGCGGCGGAGCCTGGCCGGCGGCGGTCTGGGTGGTGCGGGGGGAGCGGGTGGGGAGACAGTGGGGTTTTTTATTTTTTATTTTTTTTAGATTTTAGATTTTTTACCTGATCTGACATGGTGGGTTCCAGTCCACCTAAGCAATGTATGCCACATCAGCGCTGACAAGTGGGCCCCACTTGCCAGTTTCGGTGTCAATTCGCGATCAATTCGAAATCAGTGCACATTGCGAACAATTTCAAAAAATGTCGTAGTTTTATGCGATTCAAACGTAAAGTCGTAGTTTTCCAAAATTTGAGTTGTAAAGTCATAGTTTTATGCTAACAACTCGCTACCACGCCGCAACTCCACCCGAGCGACCCAGGTTCGATCCCTGGGGCGTACCTTTTGGGGATATTTTGGGAGGAAGGGAGATAGATAAGGTTATTAGAACAGAAGAAACACAATTTTATGGGTATTCGCAAAAAGAACAATCTGTCACCTCACCAAACTAACTGTCATCGTCACGGCGTGACCAAAACGCTCGCACGTGGCAACTTGGTGATCCAGAATTCGTGATTTGCAAGTTCATGACCAAATCGCACATCCACGACAACTTCATATACCAAATTGGCGTTTTTCTCTATTATAAATATTAGTTTGCTCTAGGAGAATTCGTTCTTCCGAGGAAAAGGAGCCAACGTGAGCTCCTTCTACAACAAACACAATACATCTAGATCTCAGGTGAGTTTGTAAAACCTGATTTTCGGAAATAAGATCATTTAAATAAGAGAACCTAACTTAGCATTCTATTTTTTCAAATAGAGGGAACGAAAAAAGACCACATTCAGATTAAAGTTACTTTCCGCACTAGCACGTGGAATCCATTAGAAATTAACTACTGGTATTCATACTGATATTCTTATCTTTCTGTCATGAAATACTGATATTCTTATTTCCAGTAATCAAAAATTTAGTTATGTACATCTGTTATAAAGTTATTACATATCTGTAGCAAATCCTAAATTTACTTATTTAAAGATTATCATTCATTTAGATAGTCTGTGGGGAAATTGTGCAGATAAATAGTTTTTTTAACAGGAACGGGTCTCGAAGGACCCCGAGTGATGCATTCATATCATTGACAATGGATTAAACTTTAAAAAAAGGACACTAGGAAAAAAAGAAGGTACAACCCATTCCTATAAATTTTCACTAAGGACCATAGAAGAAAATTACAAAAAGCAATCAAGCCCTTGGTCCTCTCCACCGGATCTGAAACTCCGCCGCCGGCCACCTTAATGACACCGGGGACGCACCACTTGTGAACGATAAGATGCTGACTTCCGACGAGAATCACTTGTAGGGACCTCCACACGAGCATGTTCCTGCTTTAGGTGACAATTTATTTATATTTTCTCTATCCCTTCAAATTGATTTGGTGTTGCCTGATCCAATTCCGATGAAAAGGATACATTGCGAAGGTTGGTGCCCCAAAATTTGGCGGTGAGAGATCTATGGAGCCGTGATTCTTTTATGTTGCATCTGCTACTTCACGTGCTGCAAGAAAAATGTTCTTTGTTGTGTACACATGAGCAACATGTGATTGTAAATTTGGTTCTTGATTGTTGCTTGTGTCGTTTTCACATTTTCTAGTTTGCAACCATTGTTTGAATTGTTGTGATTTCGTTGGATGAGGTTTTGAGAGAGCCGCAAGAAAAATTATTGTAGCGATTTTTGCATACACACTAGCAAGGTATTGGACTGCCGAGATGGTAGAAGATCGTGATTTCCGTCAAAAAATAAAGGGAACATGAACACATGCTGCCATCTAATTTGGCAGCTCTCGAATATTGTCACAAAATGTTATCAATAAATACTATCAGGAGAGGATAACCACAAATCCCAGCATGACACCTTACTTTCAAGTGGTCACCACATCACAGTCGGATTAAATTCTTTTGTATCCAGGAAGCATATAGCATAAATCCAAGAGCTCGCCATCATATGCTTAAGCTCTTATCCTAACCACCCTATTATGCTATTACGACCTCATCCAGATTCTTGTTCTCTCGCATGTAGCTCTCAGGGAAAGCTTGCCGCTCAAAAACCAGCTCAAAAGTTACGGAATGCCCATGACGCCAGCCGCTCCTTGATCTTTCTGACGTTTGTCAATGAGAACAGCGCTTAGAAAAGCCCACACTTTTTCGGAATTTTTGCGTGGATGGATACACCTATCCTTTACCTAATCCGGCCTATCAGGTTTCTCCTTGAGAAACCATGCATGGTGTTGACATGAACTGAAGGGGTGATGATGAAGTCATCTTTATTGGAATTGTTAGGCCGGCGAACGATGGAAGAACACGTGTGTGATGTGACACTAGCAATTGAAAGTGTTAGCACGGAACCCTAAATTTACACATCTGGGCCAGAGATGATCTGGCAAAGCGGTAATGTTTTTCATACACACGTTTTACTTCCTCCGTCCATAAAAGAGTGTACGTTCGGAATTTTTAAGAAAAATAAGCTTTTTACATTGGGAAGGTGTTAACAACCATCTCTCTCCTTTTTAAATTCTCCACCTTCAATGAGCTAAGTGCATGTAGAAGAAAGAGAAAATATTATTGGCCTTGATTCCGTGTAATGAGAGAGAAACGCTTTTTACTACTTAAATATGGCATTAACAAGAGAGCTCTTTTATGGACAATTTTTTGGGCCAGATGTCCACTTATTTGAGGACGGAGGGAGTATGTTGCATGTGCAAGAAAACGATGCTGTTGAGGTTTGATTTTTTAGGAATCCACGATATTTTCACCATAGTAGATTGCTTATGTAGAAAAACACTCGGTATATCATCCAGATCAGGTACCCCACAGCTTCCATTCCACTCCATCCAACAGAGATGAATGAGTACCGTCCATTTGCTGTCGAGTAGCCTACCCTGCACCTGCAGTTACTCCAGGACAACCGCAGATTGGAATCCGAGGTTCAGCGCGGTACTCAAACTGAAACTGCATATACCTCTATGGGGCAAAGGGATCCTATAAAACTTTCTCTCCCTACCACACTTTCAGATTCATCATACTCTGCCTGTCTTCCATAGTCCAATCATGGCAGCATGCACTGGCCGGAAAGATTCTGACTGGTAAACTAATGACTGCCACTTGTAAACAAAGATCATTCTAAGCCCACAGGGCATTTTTCTGAATGATCTTTGTTTTTATAATCAGTAGCAGAATTTCAGCAGGCAAATGTTCAATCAATGTAGCATCAAAAAGTAGCACTGTTTGACACCGGCGCATACACTTCTCCATTTTTTTCCATTTCCTTTACACATGTGACAGTCAAAACTTGTTGGCAACATGGGTTGGGGTACATGGATGGAGGGATACAATTAGGAAGACTTAATCACAAAAGGACAACAATAATTTACTAACATGACAGCTATGATGGACAGCATATATCTAATTAGGGACACAAGGAATGGTGGCTTTGGGGGGAATAGACCTAAATGGCTTGGCTACTATCTCTCCTTACATTGTTCTGCTTGCTGTGTATGGTACAAAACATACACTGGTATGGGTTTTCGCTATGGGGAGCCCCTCCTGTATGTACAACAACGGGCTCAGGGTTCTTGGCTGTTCACCCGGTGGTGAAGCTCCAGCATCTCCTGGTGGTTGGGGTCCACCGAGAGCGCTGCGCGGCAGTCCCGGAGGGCTCCTGAGATGTCGCCGACATGCTCGTGGAAGGCCGCGCGCAGGTGCAGCAGGTTCAGGTCCGCCTTGAAGGCGATTGCCTTGGTCAGCTCCGAGATGGCATCTTTCTCCTTGTGGTTGTCCATCAGAACTGAGGACCAAACCAGGCATGAAAGCATTAAACAGATGAGCTAATTCAGGAACTACATCAAATATAGGGTTGTTACACCCACTGATCAAGTTGAGCATAGAATATCCTAATATGGCAAACAACATTGACTTCTTACCAGCTCATGTTAGGGGCTGGTAGTTGGTTAGTTAAAGTAGCACAAACTCAATCTGGGTGTTGGGCACAGATGAGCTACACCTATTACCAAATTGAACTACAGCCACCAGAATTTAATATTCAATGTTCAACCTTTGAAACTGGTGGCATGTAACTTCTCTTTGTCACCAAAACCTAGACACGATAGGCAGGAAGAAGGGCTTACCAGCAGCACGGTATCTGTAGGGGTAGACTCGCAGGGGGTCAAGTTTGGTGACCATCTGCAGATCCGCTTTAGTTAGATCCCGGTCGCAGTACTCAGACCTCTTTTCATATGCTGATGCATTGCTCCTGGCCTTCTCTATTAGCTTGGTCATTTCCTCGAATGCACCGGTTCTGTTGTTCTTAAGGAAATGGACCCTGGCGAGACCTTGATGAGCTCTTGTGTGGCCAATCTTTAGGGCATTGATGTAGCATTCAGCTGCCAGATCTAGCTTCCCGCAGTCCACATAAACACTCCCAAGATTGTTCAATGCCTATAAGTGAAACAACGATATTTGTTAGATGCACTTTTCTTGAGGCCAGGAAGTTAAAGAAACAGTTTTCAATTAATAGCTTAAGTTGATGGAGCGATGCACAAACACAGGTCATACCATTTATGTAGGCAATATGATTTTTAAAATGACAAATTTCAGTTGAGGCTATTCAAAATGGCAGCCCAATACTCATCCATGTGGTAAAATGGCAATTCTCAGAACCCCTGGATTGTATGGAATGTTCTAACTTACGCAAGAGGCCAGCCATTTGATAGGAAATCAAATCACTCTTGGAGTGCCCTCAAGAGACCAGTTAATGAGTTGCCATGTTAGGAGCACCAGGACAACCATTTTTAATTAGTGAGGGCACCATTCCCATTACTAAATGCAACAACGAATATGACATCTTAACACCCGAACGTACGTATAGGCATGTATAGCAACACCTGATCTAAGCCATAAAGAGTCGCCTATATATTTGACAAGTAAAGAAATGCACATGCAAAAAAGCAATAGCGAGATATCAAGGAAAGACAACAAAGTTCCACTTCATAATTTCCAATAGCCCAAGACAATAACCCTTGTTTAATATATATACCTATTTCTGGTATAAGATCGAAGCTCTCTACTGAAGAAACAAGACAGTAACTCCTTATTATGCATGGTATGTTTAGCTAAGGATAACTGAGAAAGAGGTGTAGAAAAAACTCTTACTTGGCCCTTCCTAAGTCTATCCGAGGGACAACGTAATGCATCTTCAAGAAGCGATACAACGGTTGCTGAGGTTGATGGCTCAAGACTCGAATCAGCCAAAGCATAAGCTTTTAAAAAGAATGCCTCAAATGATCTCTGTATTGCAATGGATGCTTCCGCTTTCTGCAATCCTTCCTCGCAGTGGCCAGTATCATACAGTATCCAGCCTTCATAAACAAGCCGTTCATGTTGGCTTGCCGCATGCTCACGAGCAAGCTGCAAGCTGCGCATTGCAGCCTCAGGACAATTTAATCTGGTCAAAACAAGGCAAAATCGCATTAAACTAAGATAATGTAATACTTCCAAAAAAATAGACCATAATGTAAGTTATCAGAGAAGGCATGTGCAACCATGCTAAATTAGCATTCCAGATAGAACCCCACACTAGTAGGTGCAAGACATGCCAGGGACGCAAACCATGTGATTGTAGCATCTAGAATGCCAATTATTGATGGACTATCAAACTGAGTTATGCTAACAATTATTATGTGCAACAACATGGAATAATTAAGTTACCTGAGAAGTAGCAAAGATTGCCTGAAGTACAGAACTCCTTTAGCAGCGTCTGACTCCAGCATTTGATATATGACCGAGAGTGATCCTATATCATCTACAGAAGACCACCGATCGTAGAGCTGCATCCAGCAATCTGCAGTTGTCCATTGTTCTACATTCTCCATCACAAGCATACGCAGCTGCTTTGCAGCCACTCGACCACCAATCATGCGGTAATCTGGAGCAAGCGTAAGGATTGCCTGGACATCACATAAGGCAGCTCTATAATCCTCAAGAGCAAGGTAACAACAGAACCTTAGCTCTAAGCATTCCAGAACCAGCTTAAATCCCAGGATCCGGTTAATCTCCATCAGGGCAGCTTCAACACTTTGCCTTTTCATCAAAGATGCAGCTCGAACCATATAAGGATATGTCAGAGTAGGATCTAACTCAGTAGCCTTGTTGAGATTTTCCAACTTGCTATCACCATCCAAATATAGTGCTCTCTCTTGATACATCCACCCAAGAGGCCAACGAGATGACATGACAGAGTCAAGCAACTTGAGAGAAAAATGCCTATTGCTCCTAAGAGAGGCCAATCGAGCCAAGCCAACTACCGAGTAGAGATGTCCTGCGGTAAAGGCAGCATTGAACAGGCGCTCAGCTTCAGCGTGATCTTTCCTTAGCAACCTCATGCAAGCCAATTGATGCAAAGCCAACTGCTTCTGTCTAGAATCTGATGCTGAGTCCACCAGCTTTTCCAAGAAGCTTATGGTGACATCCGATGTTGCACTGATGCTCATGGAGACTTCACTAAGAAGGCAATATAGAGAGAAAGATGCATTGCCAGCCATCGTGGATCTCTGCTGCTTATTTGCCGAGGAGAATATCCTAACCACCTGCTCATCATTCAAGCACTCTGGAAGTTCATTCAAGAGAACCTGCAAGCATGATGCCGCGAGAATGGAGCAGCCCAGCTCAATAGCACACTCCATGAAGTCTATAGCATCTTGCCTGGAGGAAACAAAAGAAGCAAGCTTTCGCTCGCAAGCATCCTTGAGGCCCTTGCAGCAGAATTTATTAGCAAAATCAAGCATTTCCAAAATAGCTTCAGCTGACAAATACGGCAATCTTCCTGACAGGCTGAATTTACTGATTGCTCGCATACCGATAGGTGATATGCCATTTCGAGACATGTCAATGACTTCAAGATATGATTCCCGAAAGCCACCATTAAGCATTGCGTACAGTGGAGTAGACAAGCCTGCAAGCTTCCGCCGGTCACATGCAATCATGTCATCTCTTATCCGGAGATGAACCACCGGAGAGCCCTGGAATTCATCAGAATCGTCTTCATAGCTTATCACATGTGACTCGGCAGAGATTTGCGAAACGAAATCCAGTAGCTTAAACTCCTGAGAGCACTTGCCGCACGAGCCAAGAAGGTCAGATATCGGCTGCTCTCCTCTCTTCTCGTACTTCAGCCATGCCCCAAATATCAGCTTCTCATGTATCGTGCTCGCCTTCTCCCACGCAGCCTGGAGGCTCCTCCGCGACAACTTGGCCTCCCCAAGGCCGCGGAAAACCTGGAACTGGAGCAGGTACAGACATGACTTCTCATCCGGAGGGCAATACTCCAGCTCCTCATGAATCTGAGCCAATATATCGACGTAGTCAGCGGGCTTAAAGTGCGGAAGAACCGCTGGCTCCGGCATTTTCATCAGAGATTCTCTGCATTCCAAATACAAGAAGAGACATTTAATCAGCTGGCTCTTGGCACCAAAACCAACTAGCCATTACTAAGAACAACAACAAGAAGACTGAATTTTGATGTTCTCCACGGTATGACCAGAGTGGCTAATTAACTAAGGCTACACAATTCAGCAACGACGTTGTCAGCGGGCTTGTACTGCCTTCTCAAAAAGAAACTGGAGAATGGTGAGGAATTCTTACATGGAGGAAGAGGAGGAGCTGGAGTGAGCAGTGAACTTGGAGAGCTTCCCTTTGTCGAGAGGCAGCCATGAGTGGGTGGCGGCGTGGAGCTTGGTCTCCTTGCAGGAGGACAACTCGGAGAAGAAGAGCTTCCTCATGGCACATACCACGGCAAATCAGAACCCCTTTTCCTCTTCCTTGAATTCCAAATCTCTCACATCCAAGCGCCGAAATCCCTCCAGAGAACCACCGCAGATCCTCCAAGAAAGCAACTCGCCGCACCAGAAACACGGGGCGGGGAGACGCGGCGGCGCCCCAAGATTCAGACCCGGCCGCCGGGAGCTGCGCGAAATTCGGCAGCAAAGGATGCGCCTTTCCGAAGCCAATCGAACAGGCGGAGCTCCTCGAGGATCCAGAAATCAAACCCAACCACCGGGGAGGCAGATGGAGAGAGGGAGAGGGATTATCAAAGGCAAAGACGCCGCCTTTAATGGCACGAGCGAGCCAACGAAGCACTCCCCGTTACAAGAAGCCAAGAAGAAGTAACCACTCCCCTCGCTTTTTTCTCCGACCCCCAACCACACCGCCAAACCAAATCCAACACCCACTCGCGAACTCGAGCTGAGCTGAGCAGAGCAGACCCGAACGAACAAATCCCCCGAGATGCGCCCGCCTTGGCTTTCCCTGGAGCAGAGGAGGAAGGAGGGCGCAGACCCCCAAGATTCAGGGAGGCGGGGCTGCTCCTCCTTGCCTCGGCAGTGGAATTGCTGGGAATCCTAGGCTTGCCCCCTCTCCGATCTCTCTCTCTCTCTTTTTGGCGAAGGAGAGAAGAAAAAGAGGGCGTGCTTTCGTTCCTAGTGCCCTTTACTCCGGGTTCCGGTGCGGGGGAGAGAGAAAGCAGAGAGAGAGGCAGCGCAATGGCACACTAGCAAAGTGAAGAGAGAGAGAGAGAGGGGGGGGGGGGGAATTGCAATTGCAATTAGCTATTCGGACTAAACTTGGGTTAAATACTCTGATCCACCTGGTGGTGGTGGTGGTGGTGGTAGGGTCCAAGCGCGCGACGCGACGCCATTGTTTTGCAGCGTGGTGCGGTGTGGTACGGGGAGGGAGAAAGCGGGCGGATGGTGCTGTGAAATCGTGTGATGCGCGCGTGTGGACCAGTGCCTCGCGGTGGCCGCTTCCTGCTGGGAAAGAATCGGATGGGAACGGAGCGGAGAGGCCGTGTGTGTGTGTGCTCGCCGCTGCGGGTCGCTGTCGCTTGGGGACGACGGCGAGAGACACGGGGGGAGAGCTGCCGGCGCGGGTGCGGGACCAACGGTGCGTGGTTTCGTTCGGATTCTGGAGTATTTTCCTTTTCTTTTGGTGGTCATTTATGGCCCAACGTACACATTTTCTGTTGCGGCGATTAATCGCTCGTGGCGCGATAACTGATTTGTACCAGCAATTTTGAACTAGGAGAAGAGACAACGCTATAATCCCAACGGTCTAATTTTCCATGTCGTGTTGTGGTTATTCGGCGGGTTATCATGATACCGACGGTTTTCACAGCTTGAAAAACTCACAACTGCAGCTTTTTTATCATTCTTTTTGGTAAGGTAAGTGTAGTGTTTAAAGTGATTAGCCGCTAGTTCAAACTTAATTATCAATACGTCATCCAATTTAATTTGCAAATCATGTGCAAGATATGCAATTGCACACCCACGGGCTTCTCATGTGTATAAACTATCATCCAAAATCTAACAGGGCGTTAAGTCGATCCAGACCTAACTTAATTCTTGGTCGACCAAGAACTACCAAAAGGAGTAAAATATTATTCAACAATGGTACAATAAACCCTAAAAGTAAGGAAATACAATATGCCCTTTGACCACCTAATGCCGACTATAGGCACTCGAGCAAGCCGAAGGTGCGCCGTCGTCCTCGCCCCTCACCTTATTAGAGCTGGGAAAAGCTTATCGTAGTAGAGTTTATTGCAGTAGGAAAATGTGAAATCATCATGCTAAGACCCCAAAAGGACCAGCGCACAAGAGCATCAACGATGGAAACTGTAAAATGGAAGAGACGATATACAACCACACAAACAAACAGCTGGATCCCAATAGGTCAGTTGGACACATAACTTCATGCACCATCCGCCGCTGCTAGGCGCACCATCAGAGCGGGGATAAAATGGGAAGGACCTTACTTCAACTTCAGTTTGTCATCGTCGTGCCATCATGAAGAAGACACTAAACAGAAAACAAAACTAGAAACCGTCCTGACGGCGAGGGTCGTTGTCCGCCACACCTCTAAGGACCCTAGGTCCAACGGAGGCGAGATAGGTCGGTGGTGTCATCGGCGGTGTCATCGATGGTGTCATCGGCGAGAGGGATGAAAACCCTAGATTGCTTCTGGATTGTCTATTCTCTCCCCTGGCAGCTAAGCCTGGCAATCGGGTCGGGTATGACCAAGTAGACTTTCCCTACACCCATGCTCGTTTAACAAATGGGCAAGAGTCTTTGCTCATGACCCGAGTGATACGTCCATTTTGCATCACTATTTTATATCATAATTTACTGTTATTCATTGATATATTTCATATTTAGAGATGATACTTATGTTGTTTCCTCTATTTTTGCATGTTTGATGATTATTTGAGAACTTGCTGCCGAAGTCAGGATTCTGCTGGAAAAAAGGACCATCAAGACACCATATTTCTGAAGATCAGCAATTCCAGGAAAATATCCAGAAATTCATATTTTACCTGATGACGAAAGTAGCCAAAAGGAGAGAGCGAGGGGAGCAACCAGGGGCCCACACCACCAGGTGGCGCGGGCCAGGCCCTAGCCGCGCCACCTAGTGGTGTGGCCACCCTGGTCCACGTCTGCCATCCCCCTCTCGCGTATATGGTCGTCCCCGAAACCTAAGACCAAGGGGATCAGAGATAGACTCCGCCGCCTCTGCGGGGCGGAAAACACCGAGAGAGAAAAGCTCTCCGGCAGGCAGAAATCTGTCAGGGAAATTCCTTCCTGGAGAGGGGAGATCGTCGCCATCGTCATCACCATCGAGCTGGGCTTCATCGGGATTATCATCTCCATCACCATCATCACCAACACCTTCATCTTTACCATCACTGCGCCATCCCGCTGTAACATCTTGAGTTGAATCTTGTCCAATTCTTAGGGGAAACTTTACCGGTGTTGATTACTCTTGTAGTTGATGCTATTGAGTGGAACCGTTGAATTAAGGTTTATGTTCAGATTGTTATTTACCATTATTTCACCTCTGGTCATGATCCATATGATGTCTTGTGAGTAGTTCGGTTAGTTCTTGACGACATGGGAGAAGTCGAGATGTTAGTAGTGAAACTATGCTGAGTAATATTTAATGGTTTGATATTTATATGTTGTGGTGCTATTCTACTAGTGGTGTCATGTGAACGTCGACTACATGATACTTCACCTTTATGGGCCTAGTGGAATTTATTGTGTATTTGGCTACTAATTGTGGGGTTGCTAGAGCGACAGAAACCTAAACCCTCGTTAGAAAACCATTGCACCAGGGAGTGTAGGATCTCAGAGTTTAAGGCTGTGGTTAGATTTATCTTAATTACTTTCTTGTAGTTGCGGATGCTTGCAAGGAGTATAATCACAAGTGTGTATTAGTCCTAGTAAGGGTAGTGCACTAGCATAGGTTCACCCCCATAACACTTATCAAACCAATGAAGATTACTTAGCTGCATGAAGCGAAAGCACTCGACAGAAACTCCCGTGTGTCCTCAGGAACGTTTGGTAATCATAAGTTACACAACCGGCTTGTCCTTTGCTCTAGAAAGGATTGGGCCACTTGCAGCAATTATTATTATTGTCTTTTATTTACTCGTACTTTATTTACTTGCATTACCAAATACCCCTGAAAACCCGTTTACTAGTATTTACAGTGAATCCTTGATCAAAACCGCTTGTCAGCACCTTCTGCTCCTCGTTGGGTTCGACACTCTTATTTATCGAAAGTACTACGATATACCCTCTATACTTGTGGGTCATCAAGACTATTTTCTGGCGCCGTTGCCGGGGAGTGAAGAGCTATTGAAGAGTGGAATTGGTAAAGGTAACTTTCGCTGTGAGTATTGTTTTTATTTCTGTCTTTTATTTTATTTTGCTATGGAGAAGTCTCCATTTGATTCCCTATTTGGGAATACTACTGCTACTATCATGGTTGTGGATGAACCACCGCCTGCTCAATTAGATCCTTTTAAAATACCTATGAAAATTGTTGAACGTGTTATGAATAACTGCTATTCAGGAGATAGAACTGTCCATCCGGGTGATCATTTACTCTTTATATATGAATTATGCGAGTTGTTTAAGTGTGCAGGTATTTCATCAAGCCAGGTTAAGAGAAAGCTATTCTCTTTATCACTGAAGGGCAGAGCTACGAAATGGTATAGGCTGCTAAAGGATGGTCAATCTATTGGCTGGGAGGAAATTGTACCCCTCTTTTATTCTAAATTCTATCCTCCAAGTGAGATTTATAAAGATCGGAATCAAATATATAATTTTTGGCCTCATGATGGAGAGAGTATTGCCCAAGCGTGGGGGAGATTGAAGTCACTAATGCTCAAATGTCCCATTCATGAGCTCCCCAATAATATTATTATTAATAACTTCTATGCAAGGCTTACTCTTCACGACAAGGATTTATTGGATGCTTCTTGCTCTGGATCATTTACACGTATGAAAGAAGAAGCTAAATGGGATCTTCTTGACCATATTCAAGAAAATACTAAAGGATGGAAGAACAACAAAGGTAGAAAGTCAGGTATAAATTATGATTATGAATGCATTAAAGCTTTTATGGGAACCGATGACTTTTATAATGTTAGTGCTTTTTATGGTCTTGATTCTCAAATACTTGCTAACTGTTTTAAGACCTTTGCCTCTTATCTTGATGTTCCAAAGAAGGACTGAAACAAGTACCATGCGCCTTATAAAGATATTACTAGTTGTGTTCCGGCTAGAACTACTGAAGTTTGTACTGTTGATCGCATTTTGCCTGAGCCTTATTTTGAGAAAACGCCTTTCCCTGCTAAGGTAAAGGAGCATTCTATGTTAACTAGTATGCTTAATAAAAGTGCAAAGAAAGCTTTAGAACCTGATGAGAAAATTACTGTTAAATCTCATGTGGCCATAGTGAAGGACCTTGTTACTAAAAATGTAGAAGATAGACATATTATCTTTTGTGAAGATGCTTCTAACATTGTTTCACATCCTAGTAGACCTAGGAAAACAAGTGTTACTATGCTTTCTGTCAGGATTGGTGATCATTGCTATTATGGCTTATGCGACATTGGTGCAAGTTCAAGTGCTATTCCTTATGAGCTTTACAAAGAAATCATGCATGAAATTAGTTCTTGTGAACTGGAAGATATCGATGTGGTTATTCAGCTTGCTAACAGAGAGACTGTCTTGCCAATTGGTATTGTTAGAGATGTGGAAGTTTTATGCGGTAAGACTAAATACCCTACTGATTTTCTTGTACTTGGTAAAGCTGCTAGTAAAACTTGTCCTATTATTTTTGGTAGACCCTTTTTGAATACCTGTGGTGCTGTTATAGATTGTAAGAAGGAGAAAATTTTGACTAAGTTTGATAGAGAATCTTATAAGATTAATTTTTCTAAGTTTACAAAAGCTCCTTATGAAAATGAATTGCCTAATGAAGATTTTAGAGTTGAACAGCTTGCCTCTATTGCTCTTGCTCCTAACGATGCTTTGCAGCAATATATGGAGGATCACGAAAGTGAGATCTTCAGGGAAGAAAGAAATGAGATCGACAAAATTCTTCTTCGTCAACCAGAGTTGATTAAACACAATTTACCTGTGGAGGATTTGGGTACCACTTTGCCACCTAAGGAAGATCCTGTTTTTGATTTAAAGCCTTTACCTGATGATCTTAAATGCACTTATATCGATGATAAGAAAATATATCATGTTATTATTAGTTCTAAACTTTCAGGAAAGGAAGAAGAAAGGTTATTGGAAATATTGAGGAAACACCGTGGAGCTATGGGATATACTCTTGATGATTTGAAAGGGATTTCTCCTACTATATGTCAACATGCTAGTTATATGGAGCCAAATGCAAAGCCAGTTGTTGAACATCAACGCCGTTTAATTCCTAAGATGAAGGAAGTGGTAAGAAATGAGGTATTGAAACTCCTTGATGCTGGTATTATTTATCCTATTGCTGATAGTAGATGTGTTAGTCCTGTGCATTGTGTTCCTAAGAAAGGAGGAATTACTGTTGTACCTAATGAGAATAACGAGCTTATTATTCAGAGGGTAGTAGTTGGTTATAGGATGTGCATCAATTTTAGAAAGGTCAACAAAGTTACTAAGAAAGATCATTATCCTTTACCGTTTATAGATCAAATATTAGAGAGGTTATCTAAGAAAACTTATTTTTGTTTTCTTGATGATTATTCTGGTTTCTCTCAGATTGCTGTTGAAAAGCAAGATCAAGAGAAAACCACTTTTACTTGTCCTTATGGAACTTATGCTTATAGACGTATGCCTTTTGGTTTGTGCAATGCTCCTGCTACTTTTCAAAGATGCATGTCTGCTATTTTTTATGGATTTTGTGAATAAATTGTGGAGGTATTCATGGACGATTTATCCGTCTATGGAACTTCTTTTGATAATTGTTTGCACAATCTTGATAAAGTTTTGCAGAGATGTGAAGAAACTAATCTTGTTCTTAATTGGGAGAAATGCCACTTTATGGTGAATGAAGGGATTGTTCTTGGACATAATTTTTTTGAAAGAGGTATTGAAGTTAACAGAGCAAAGGTTAAAGCAATTGAGAAAATGCCATGTCCCGGGGATGTTAAAGGTATTTGTAGTATTCTTGGTCATGCTGGTTTTTATAGGAGGTTTATTAAAGATTTATCTAAGATTTCAAAGCCTCTTACTAATCTTCTTCAAAAGGATGTGCCATTTGTTTTTGATGATGATTGTAAGGAAGCTTTCGAAACTCTTAAGAAGGCTTTAACTACTGCTCCTATTGTCCAACCACCTGATTAGAATTTACCCTTTGAAATTATGTGTGATGCTAGTGATTTTGATGTAGGTGTTGTTCTTGGACAGCGCGTAGATAAGAAGTTGAATGTTATTCATTATGCTAGTAAGACTCTTGATGTTGCTCAAAAAAATTATGCTACTACTGAGGAAGAGTTTCTTGCTGTTGTTTTTGCATGTGATAAGTTTAGACCTTATATTGTTGATTCGAGAGTTACTATTCATACTGATCACGCTGATATTAGATATCTTATGTCAAAGAAGGATGCTAAGCCTAGGCTTATTAGATGGGTGTTATTTTTACAAGAGTTTAATTTGCATATTGTAGATAGGAAAGGTGCTGAGAATCCTGTTGCTGATAATTTGTCTAGATTGGAAAACATTTCTTTTGATCCTATTCCTGTTAATGATAGTTTTCCAAATGAGCAGTTTGCTGCAATAAAGGTAACTTCATGAGAGAATCCTTGGTATGATGATTATGCTAACTTTATTGTTTCCAAGTATTTGCCTCCAACCTTTATAGCTCAGCAAAGAAGGAAATTCTTTTATGACTTGAGGCATTATTTTTTGGATGACCCACACTTATATAAAGGAGTGGATGGTATTTGATACGTCCAAAACGTATCTACTTTCCCGAACACTTTTGCTATTGTTTCTCCTCTAATTTATGTGTTTTGAATACAACTAACACGGACTAACGCTGTTTTTAGCAGAATTGCTCTGGTGTCTCGTTTTTGTGCAGAAATCCGACTTTCAGGAAAAATCATGGAAAATAGTGCAAAAATTCTATTTTGCCAGAAAACCCACGGAGCTAGAAGGAGAGACGAAGGGGGGCTGCGGCCTGGGCTCACCACCATGGGGCGTGGCCCAGCCCTGGCCACGCCCACCTGTGGTGAGGCCGCCTCGGTCGTCGCCTCGACCCCTCCTTCCGCCTACATATACCCTCTGACCTGAAAACAGCGGGGGTTCGGTGTTTTTCCCAGATAGACTTCCGCTACGCCGCCGCCATCAGAAACCGCGATTCGGAACCAGAAACTCCATTCTGGCACCCTGCCGGGACAGGGATTCGGAGGAGATCTTCATCACCATCATCACCGATGTCTCTCCATCAACCATCCATGACTCCACCATCCATGTGTGAGTAATTCCCGCTATAGGCGAAGGGGATGGTAGGGATTGGATGAGATCATTCAAGTAATTTGCTATGAGATTGTTAGGGCATAGTGCCTAGTATCTTTTATTAGTGCTTATGACATTGTTGCAACTTGTTGTGCTTAATGCTTGTCACTTTGGGCCCGAGCGCCATGATTTCAGATCTGAACATGTTATTATTTCTATAATGATACTTGTTGTTTATGGTCTTACCTACAAGTTGTATACACATACTGTTGTCCGGAACCCGAGGCCCCAAAGTGACAGAAATTGGGATAACCGGAGGGGATGGCTATGATGTGAGGATCACATGTGTTCACCGAGTGTTAATGCTTTGCTCCGGTACTTTATTAAAAGGAGTACCTTAATTACCAGTAGTTTCCCTTGAGGCCCTGCTGCAACAGGCTGGTAGGACAAAAGATGTCGTGCAAGTTTCTCATTGCGAGGACAAAAGATGTCGTGCAAGTTTCTCATTGCGAGCACGTACGACTATATACGGAACACATGCCTATGATTGTTAGTACTAGGATGCTTTATATTATTTATCTGCAATGCCCATGTCTCACTGATTTCATAAATTATCTTATCCATGCAACGCCCGTACATCCATCCCTATGCCTATAGTATTTTATTCTACTGTTTACTATTGCTACTATTACCGCTTTTATTTTACTACTGTTGTTACTGTTTCACTACTATCACCACTATAAAACTATTGCTACTGATAAACCGCTACGAACAAGTTTGTTTCTAGGTGCAGCTGAATTGACAACTCATCTGTTAAGGCTTATAAATATTCTTTGGCTCCCCTTGTGTCGAATCAATAAATTGGGGTTTTACTTCCCTCGAAGACTGTTGCGATCCCCTATACTTGTGGGTCATCAGTATTATGCGAAGATGTGTTCCAGAATATGAACAACAAGAGATATTGAGAAAATGTCATGGTAGTGCTTATGGAGGACATCATGCTGGAGATAGAACTGCACAAAAGGTTCTACAATCAGGTTTTGTGGTGACCCAGCATACCACTTCATGTTGTAGTATACAAGTCGTTGACATAACACTCGTGAAGTACCAATTCACAAATATTACATCCCTCAGAGTGGTACAACAGAAACGTAGTGGTCTTTATTCAAGCACTGAATATTACAAGCCATAATGTTACAAAGGACTCCGGTTCCTCCTCGGTCCAAAGAGGAACACTAGATGGTTCTAAGTTGATGCTACAAACCTTAGCTACAAATGAAAGTAGTAAACTAAACATGATGCCCAACTCTAGTCGCTTTATTCTAGGTGTTCGATGTGACCAAAGTTTCTATCCTACGACTCTAGGTGTCGGCTTCCTCCTCGAGTCCTTCATCGGGACCATAGGAGATGGTGTAGTCGATGCCTTCGACTCCTCCTGATAGATCTAGTTCTTCGTAGTATACCTCCTCGTAGTCCTCCTGGCTTCCTTCGGTTTCTTCAAACTGGCCCTCCAAGTCTAATCAAGGGTTAAAAGGGAGTGGGGTCAGTAACGAGCGTTACCCAGCAAGTTCATTTAATAGCATAGAGGTGTTTGATGCACTAGCTACGACCATAGACTAGAAAGTCATAGGCCAAATGCAGTTTTTATAATCATTTCTTCAAAGGTTGATTTTATTCAAAGAGCTATGTCCGTCAGTCTTCATAGGTTGATTAGAGCTTCGATGGGCTCCTTTCCTGTCGTGTTCGTAGCTCCTTCCCGAAACAGGGAGTATCTTGATACTTTTTGTATACTCTGCAGAGGTGGTCACTTGCACCCATAGGAGATCAACGCTTTGCTGCACGACCAGGTGTACTTCCCGTCCATACTTCCTTGGTATGTGGCCCAGCCGTTGATCCAAGCCAATCACTGTTCCTTCCCGCGACCTTGCATACCCACCCTTTTGCGGCTCCAACTTCGGTTCGCTACCCTCACCGGTCTACACTTTGGTAGTTGCCGACCTTGGCATACTTGTCCTTCCTGACAATGAGTTACCCCCACCGGTTTGGTTACGCACTTTGGGTAACACCGGCCTCGGCACTCTACCCCCGTTGTTGCCGTAATCCATCATAGACCGCCAGAATTGTGGAATCATTAGGAGGATTCCACCCATCCCGAAGCTCCTCGCAGGGAGACAACTGCTCCGAAACGGCGCACCGTTGATATGCATGAGGGAAAAGATACAGCTGACTCTTCCGTCCCATTCCAGACCCTATGGTTGACCGTATTTTATGGCACAAGAATCACTGGCGACATTGGTTATTAATCCTAGGTAAACATTCCAGTTATAGTGGGACCTCCACCATACTCTTACCATAGTCCCACTGCCCACCTTCCTAGGTCGACAACCACCGTGGTTGCTAACCACTAGTCATATTCATTCAAGAAAAGCAGAACCTTTGCTTTTAAATGCAATCATCATAATAATACCACCGGTATATTTGCAAGTACTTTGTTAAAGATAAATAAGAGATATGAGCAAGAGTGAACTTGCCTTCAAACTGCAAGGTAGTGCAGTTGGTTTTGTGGAAGTGACCCGGGACCTCGGATTCTGGAAAACAGCATCATTGTCCGATAAGGGCAATGGTTAAAGATTCAAATAGTGCATGCCTTTAAGGTGTGTGTGTTCCCTTTATACCCCCCAGAAGTGTTTCATTCTTATCCTAGGATTTATATACTCCTTTTATGATTTTAAGGAGTATATGTTATCAATTGCTTCATTCAAGAATATTCTTCAATATTCTGGAATGGAGTTCAATTTTGATAATGAGTTCTATTCTAATTAGGTTTTTCTTAGATATCTCACAACTATAGAAAAGGTACTTTTAAAGTTCTCTTACCTATTTATTTTTATAGGGTGATTTATTAAAAGTGTATATACCCTAATTATGAATTTACCAGAGTATATATATTAGGTGAAATTCATTCAAGAATACTAAGGACAAATTCTTGAATTAATTTACTTGATTTTATTTCAAGAATTGTTATTTCCCTTTTACTTTTTTATTTAAATCATTTCTAGTGGTTTTTCCTTTAAAAGAAAACTTCATAAGTCAATTCTGAATAAATCTTCTCTTACTCACAAAAATCACTATTTATGTGATTAAAAGGTCAAAAATCATTTAAAGTTATTTTTGCAAAATCAAATTTATTTTTCTGCTTTTAATTGGGTGTTAAAAGGTTTTTTTAAAAACTCTTTATTTTTATTCCAATTTCTGTTTTAAAATCTGACTAAAACCTCTCTCTCTCTCCTTCTCTCTGCAGACCTGGCCCACCTGTCGGGCCGGGCCCACCTATCGGTGCGAGCCTACCTGGTCAGGCTCGGCCAGCCCGACCGGTCGCACCCTCTCGCTCGCTCCCGCCTTCTTCCTCGTGTTCGCTCTAGCGACTGCATCGCCTCGCCGCCGCCGCGCTCATTTTCGACGAGCTCCGCCGGAGTCCGCCGCTGAGATGGTGACCAATCGATAGATCAAGCGACGGCGCTCCTGTCTGTCCGCGAGATCTTTGCGATTGCCCCCGGACGCTCTCATCCCCTTCACCTCCGAAGCTCTGGATCTTGGCCATGGCGACCTCGAAATTGATCTCGAGCTGCTTGGCCTTCTCCACCGTGAGATCTGGCGCTTGGCGAGCTAGGTGATACGTCGACATGTCATCGGCGACTTCCCCTGGCTTGATGCCGTTGTGGTCGCGCGGGCACTGCCTCGCCATGCCACGGTGGTATCTCCTGAGCATCGAGTAAGTGTTCCTCCTACCTCACTTCTCCTTTGTGCCCTCCTGGAACTTGCTCTGTGCTCTCCTGGAGCTTGCTCTGCTCTGGCCATGCCCACCTGGATCTTGCGCTGGCCAAGCTCACTTGGAGCTTGCTCTGACCATGCTCTCCTGGAGTTTTCTTTGGCCATGCTCTCCTCTCTCTGCTGCACTGGGGTTTCTCCCCAAGCTTGCACTTGTGCTGTGAAGTTAAGCTGGCTGTGATGTGTGTTCCTAGGCTCCATGATCCCTCCTTGTCCAATTAGCTTGTTGTTAAAGCTTGATCATGCTTGTATTAGCTGCTACTGTTAGTTTCAGTCACAGCTTTAGTTAACTCTGTTAACTGAAGCTTGCTGGTTCAGTTCACTGAATGCTATGGTGGCCTTTTACTGTTGAATTATTCAGTTTCTGTTGTTGCTTGCTTAGCTATGATCTTGCTAGTGGCTGGTCTTGACTAATCTAATCAAGTGCATGGATAACTATGTGTTAGTTATCTCTGAATGTTGCTGTTAGTTGAGCTGTGCTGTTAACAGTCTTACTGCACTTTCTTGCAGTGCTTCTGTTGTGTTGATATAGTGATGCAAACTTGTTCTGTTGAGCTTGGCTATTCCTAGTTGTGATGCAATATTTCATGCCTGTTGTTGTGGCTCTTGCAGTAGCTTTTGGCTAACTGCTTCACTATGATGCCTCCTTAAGGTGTTCATAGTTACTCTGGGTGTTAAGCTGGTGTTCTTGAGAGTGGATCACCCTCTGTGGTGGTCTGCTGGTGGCTTAATTAATTAAAAGTGTCCCTGTCCACTTTTCCCAGATGCTTAACTGAACTTGATCAATTTCTATTGACAAAGCTGATGGTTTTCTAGGTTTAGGCCTTAGTCTTGTTAGTTAGGCAACCCATGTGCCACTCCTGGCCTTGCTCTTATTTCTATGAGTATTTCCTTGGAGAAATTCCCAGATAAGGTTATGTGTTAGGGAGTAGGTGCTGTGGATGGCCTTGTCTTCAAGGTCATGGCCTCCTGGACATCCAAATGATGACCAAAGCCCTTGTTTCATCAAGCTTTGCTTGATCACTGTGTGGCTGTGCTCTATGCAGTCTGCCTGGGAGAATAACTTGTGAGTTCTCTCCCAGCACTCATGTGTGCTGTGGTTTAATAATAACTTGCTGCTAAAGAGTAGCTTGTTCTTCTAGAATTATTCTGATT
Source organism: Dactylis glomerata (assembly GCA_007115705.1). NCBI lineage: Eukaryota > Viridiplantae > Streptophyta > Magnoliopsida > Poales > Poaceae > Dactylis > Dactylis glomerata. The sequence continues at coordinate 4,156,424 of QXEO01000222.1, forward strand.
TCCTGCTTCTTGTGCCTAGCCTGCTCCTCCTAGCTGCTTGACCTAGTTCCTAGTTGAACTATGTGACCATGTTGGTCTTTGCCTTTGATGGATGGTTTGGTTTGATGGTGTGCTGGGGTGTGAATCTTCCCTGTTGCTCAACACATTAGCAGGGTTGATTATGTGGTGGTGATTCAGTGATGGTGATGTGGTCTTGATTGTGGTGGTGTTCTTGGTGTGTTGCTGTTAGTGGTGTGGTGGTGTTGTTCTTGGTCGACTGTGTTCTTGGCCGAGCAATTTTCACCCTCTGTGATGCTTTTATACTTGCCCTTGTTACCTGGGGGCTTGACACCTTGGTGCATGCACTTGGTGACTGTGCTGCTGTGGGCTGCCTTGCCCATCTCGGCTGCCTTGAGATATTTCTACCTGAGAGCTTGGTGATAAGCTCAACCTTCTGATGATTATCTACAGTGGCCTTGTTATTCTTGAATGCCACTTGGTAATTGCCATTTTGGCAAATTTGTTGTTTCTTCTTTGGTTGCAGGTGCCAAGAAAAGAAAAGAAGAAAGGAAAGAAAGAAAGAAGACATTTAGTTTTCTTTTTAGAATTTGTAACTTGTAATCTTTCATTTCTTCTTTTGTAATTATCTTTGATTCATTCCAAGTTGTAATATTCTTTCATTCTTGAATTATGTAAAGACAATGTAATATATGTTGATGATCAATAAAGTTCAAGTTTTCTCTAACTTTATTGATGTTTATATTTCCATCTATTCTTTCTTTATTAATATTTATCCTTTCTAAATGTGTATTTTAATTCAATCATTCAAGATTCAAATTCAAACTTGATTCAAATCTCAATTTAAGTTCAAAAGCTTATAACTAGGGTTTTGGTTATCCAATTCATCACTTCCTCACAACAATAGATCAAAAGAGATCATGTCCAAATCTTTCGCGCTTCGAGAGTTCACCATTCCCCCTCGAAGAGAGATTCGATCACTCTTAGGTTTTAGTGACAAAAGCGCGAAAAAATCCCGTAATTTCAGATGTAATGCACAAAAGCCCTTCTAATCTACCCCGGAGTTGTCCTACGTTCTGGGATGTTACAGACTTCCCCCCTTAATAAAAACTTTGTCCCGAAGTTTGGGGTAAGATGTACCTGAAGAAATCTGGATAGGCTGCCCTTAGATCCTCTTCCTTTTCCCATGTAGCTTCTCTTTCCGGGTGATGTTTCCATTGTACTTTGCAATACTTGATGGCTCTATTACGGAGTTGCTTCCAATTCTCTGCCAGAATCTTTGATGGATCTTCAACATAAGTCAAATCAGCTTGTAATTCAATCTCATTGTAGGATATAGTTTCTTCCGGTGTCTTCATACACTTGCAAAGTTGAGAAGCATGAAACACATTATGGACTTTAGATAGTTCCTTTGGCAGTTCTAACTCAAAGGCTACTCCTTGACTCTGACTTAGAATCTTGAACGGTCTAGTATATCTTGGGCTAAGCTTTCCCTTGACTCCAAAACGATGTACTCCCTTCATGGGGCTAACCCTTAGATAAACCATGTCCCCAACTTGCGGTTCCCATATCCTTCTCTTGGAATCTGCATAGCTTTTCTGTCGACTTTGAGCAATCTTTAATCAGTCTCGAATGATATCGATTATATGTTGTTTCTCCTTGACGTAGTCTGGATGAAACTCCTTACTGGCTCCTGGTTCATATCGGCAAATAGGTGATCGGCACTTCCTTCCGTAAAGTGCTTCAAATGGTGCCATTTGGATACTGCTTTGGTAACTATTGTTATAAGAGAACTCTGCCAGTGGTAAGTATTCTTCCCATGATCCTCCGAAGTCTAAAGCACATGCTCGGAGCATATCCTCCAAAATCTGATTGGTCCTTTCAGTTTGGCCTCCCGTCTGTGGGTGGTAAGCAGTGCTAAAGTCCAGTTTGGATCCTAAAACTTCATGTAATTGCGTCCAAAAAGCTGAAGTGAACATGGATCCTCGATAGGAGAAAAGGTTCGCATTAAACTTTTTTGTTTATATTTTTATTGTTTTTGTTAAATATGAAAAATCACGAGACGAAAACGGGTTGGAAACGGAGCCCGGAGGCTCCACACCACCTGGTGGCGCGGGCCCCCTACTGGCCGCGCCACCCTATGGTGTGTCCGCCTCGGAACTCGTTTCCGTCCTAGTTTTCTCCTGTGCTTTCGTTTCGATGTTTAATTTTTGCCTATATAACCCCCCCGGATTGCCCGAGGTCTGTATATCGTGTTCTCGTCGTGTTTTTGTTTTGATCTGTTTCTGTCAGGAGTTGTTCTCAGTTTTAGAGGCATCATGGCCTCCGCAAGCAATGACAAGGGAAAGACGCCTCCAGAAGATGATCACCAAGACCTTAAGCTGAAGGAAGGACCGATGGCTAGAGGATCATGGGCAAGAGAACCTACCTTTGTAGGAACAATTAACGCTGGACATGCTTTTTCTCATAATATACAGGGACCAATACCACCAATTCCAGATTTAAGCTCCTTCCCTGAGGCAGAGGAAGCTCTTCGGGTCACCGATGAGTTTTGCGATAAATATCGAGTTCTGAAGAGGGAGGTGGAGATACTCCAAGAAGAGAACAGCAGGCTTCGCAGGATGCTGGAGATCTTCCTCGCCCCAATCATGATTGCACCACCACCACCGAAGGAGTAATTCGTTATTGGTATTGGCATCCCCTTGGCTTGTTCCAAGCTTGGGGAAGTGCCGCGATATCACATCATTACCCTTTTACCCATTTACTTTTCAAGTAGAGTCATATCATGAATAGAGAAGTTATCTTATAGAATAGTTTGCAGTGTGGAAGTATCCTCCTTTAGTTGGTTATCTATGTATCCCTTGGTGTGAGTTGTGGTTATGAAATATTAATGAGAAGTCTTATCATTTACTTTCTATACACTTTATTTTAGTTTGCAATCTTTCTTATATGATTAGGCTTGTTTATTAGTATTGGTATCACTTTGGGAGCATGAGTAAGTCTAGTTGGTTTTGGCAAACTTAGCTTTGGTCAGTAGCAACAATACTTTGAGGCTTGAGTAGAAAAAGAGGAAAGTGTTTGTAGATACATCATTTCAGCTTTCCTTCATGATTGGCTCATTGATACGTCTCTAACGTATCCATAATTTTTGATGCTCCATGCTTGTTTTTACAGCATTTGCTTAGTGTTTCGTTACACTTCGTGGCATTTTTATGCATTTTTCGGAACTAACCTATTAACAAGATGTCACAGTGCCAGTTCCCTGTTTTCTGCTGTTTTTGTGTTTCAGAAAAGTTACACAGGAAATATTCTCGGAATTGGACAAAACAGAAGCCAGACGTCCAGAAATTTACCGAAGCTTCCAGAGAACCGAAGAGGAGACGGAGAGGAGCCACTGGTGGGCCACACCACCAGGGGCGCGGCCTAGGGCTGGCCCGCGCCCCCCTATGGTGAGCCCCACCAGGACCACTTCTGACGCTGCCCCTTCACCTATAAAGACCCCCCGACGGGAAAAACCAAAATACCCGATCACTTTTCCAGAATACATCACGATCCGCCGCCGCCGTCGACCCGAGATCGGGAGGGTCCAGAAGCTCTTCCCGGCACCCTGCCGGAGAGGGGAATCACCACCGGAGGTCTTCTTCATCACCATGCTTGCCTCCGGCGCGATGAGTGAGTAGTCTACCTTGGACTATGGGTCCATAGCAGTAGCTAGTTGGTTGTCTTCTCCACCATGTGCTTCATGTTTAGATCTCGTGAGCTGCTTTACATGATCGAGACTACCTTTATGTAATTCTACATGTTGTGTTTGTTTGGATCCGATGAATATTGGTGTTATGATTGAGTTGATGTGCTGAATATTATCTTATGTTATCTCTATATTGTTTATGATCTTGCATGCTCTCCGTTGTTAGTAGCTATCTTGGCTGAGTAGTTGCTAGTGACTCCAAGAGGGGGTATTTATGCTCGATAGTGGGTTCATGCCTCTATTTAATCTGGGGGAGTGACAGAAACCTCTAAGGTTGTAGATGTGTTGTTGCTACTAGGGAGAAAACAACATTCATATGCTCAAGGGCATATGCTTTGTTTACATTACACACTTTGCTTAATGCAGTTATCTATTGTTTGCAACTTAATACTTGTGGAGTTCTCGGATTGATTTGCCACAAGTGGATTATTAGTCATAGATGCAGTTGGATGGCGGTCTATGTATCTTGTTGTAATGCCTAGAGTAAATCTCATACTGATCCTCTCGACATGCACGTTATCTTTATTCTATCAATTGCCCAACTGTAATTTGTTTACCCAGCATGTGTTATTTTATCTTATGGAGAGACACCACTAGTGAACTGTGGATCCCGGTCCTATTTCCTTTATATTGCTATCACCTGTTTACTTTACTCGCACTGTTTACTTTACTCGCATACTACTATTGCTTTCCACTCGATACGCTCATATCCTTTATTTCAAGCAAACCGGTGAGATTGACCATCTCATCGTAAGTTGGGAACAAAGTATTTGGTTGTGTTGTGTGCAGGTTCCATGTTGCCGCTCGCAAAGCAAAGCTTGGACGAGGCGCCCTATAAATTGTCCGGAGCTGTCACGAAGCTAGCGGGCATCACCTTCAGTCATTTGGCTTTTTTCCTACTGGATTGAATACCTTGGTTTCATAACTGAGGAAAAACTTGCTGCTATATTCATCAAACCTTCTCTTGGGGTTTCCAACTGGCCGGTCATTTACTTCATCAACTACACGCTAACAAGTTTTCTGGCATCATCATCACTGTGCCATCAACAAGTTTTCTAGCGCCGTTGCCGGGGAAAAAGAAGACTTCTGCAAGGGGAGTTTCGCACGCACATCCTTTACTTTGTTTTAAGTTTTGCTTTACTTTATTTTTACTTGCATCGTTTTATCAAAAACACAAAAAAATTAGTTTCCTTTATAGCTGTTTATTATGTCTAGTTCAGTTGCTACTACTATGTCGCCCGAGGATATGATTTTCACTTTCAAACAAAAGGACGAGGAAAGTTTTAAAGAAGCTTGGTCTAGAATTTATGATTGGCATGGAAAAACTGAACCGAAAATGACTTTGAGTTTGCTTCTTTGTTGCTTTTACTTTGGACTTGCTCTTCGTTATAGATATGCTTTGGATGCTACTGCAGAAGGAGATTTCCTTCATTGTGATGGAGATCAAGCTTTCAATATTATAAAAAAGTTGATTACAATTTATAGTATGCCAACTTATTTTGATTCCTCTCTTGTGAGCATTTTTAATAGACTTAATACTCTTGAGACTCGCACTACTAGTTTGAATACTTGCTACAATACTTTGCACCAGCATTTTGATTATGTGCCAGCAAATGCTGAACCTTCGAGTTGGTACCCTATGGTAAAAAATCACCATTAATGGTGAAACTTTTCATGCTCGTTGTGATATTATGTCTGAATTTTGTCTTATGCCAAAGGATGTTTATGAATCTTTCAGTCTTTGGAAACTTTCTGATGGGGGAGAAGAAATTTCTCTTACTAATAATGCCACTATATTTCCCATTGGAGTAGCTGAAGGAATTTATACAAGATTCATCTCTCCACCTTGCAATAGTCACGTCTTTCCTAGAGTTAAGAGCAAAGGTAAGAAAGGAAGACGTAATGCACCCACTGATCCTAGCACTTCATCACTTGATATTACTTGATTCGCAATTTCTGCGCCTAGCTCAAAGACGTTAAAGAAAAGCACTCTTGGGAGATAACCCAATGTTTTTACTTTCAGTTCTTTTTCTTTTATTTAAGTCTTGGAAGTTATTACTACTGTAATAACCGCTCCTTATCCTTTTTTATTTCATTTTTGTGCCAAGAGAAGCCTCTAATTTGAGTGAGGTAAGATTTGGGGATGTTGCTGTCCTGAAACAGTTTTCGGTGCTGCACCGTAAGAATTTGTGAAAATTCTCTGTATATCTTTTGGACCTGCGATTTCTTTTTGATTTGAGCAACATAAAACCCTCTAAAAGTTCGACCTTTGTCAGCTGTTCTGTTTTGATAGATTTCTGCCAATATTTGTGTTTGCCTGCCGCTTTATCGCTTTCTTTTTGAGTTCTTTTAATCACAGAACTTTTGGGGAAGTTGCTACAGTAGTATATGCTTTATATGTGGTGGTTTTGAGTTGAAACCTGAAGCAAAAAGGGTTGATTCAATGTTATGCTTACACTAATGTTGCTAATAAATTTGTGTTTAGTTTTGTATGAAGGAAGTTTTCAAGTGTAGGGATTGGAGAATGATGAGATGAGTTGAAGAATGGACAAAAGCTCAAGCTTGGGGATGCCCATGTCACCCCAAAAATATCCAAGAAGTACAAGCGTCAAAGCTTGGGGATGCCCCCGAGGCACCCCTTCTTCATCGGCAAAAATCAGGTCACCTTTCAACGCACTATATTTTTATTGCTTCATGCATTATGCATTTTTCTTGGAGCGTCAATTGTTTTCAGTTTTTAGTTTTTTTTAGTTTTGTTTGCTGCAATAAATGGTTGGACCCCAACAAATTCCTTTTGGAGAAGTTGCCTTGCTTTTCATTTGCCAAGAACAATCTGTTTTTCACTCTTATCGTTTCAACGAGTGTTCTCTTTTTCTAGAACTGCGTTTAGCTTTCGATTTTCACCTTGATTTGTGTTAAGATCTTGTTATATCTTTTTATCAAGGTGTGTTTTGACCTCTGGTCCATGTTGGTTTTCATCAAAAGAGTTGTTTATAAAAAGTTCGAATGGTGTTGGAAGAGAGAAAAAGCTTTATGCAAAAAAGTGGTACAAGAAGGAGCTTGTGTAGACTGCGGCCTAGGCTTTTGCATGTCGTGCTTGATGTCTTTTTGATAGTATGCTTAGTGGTTTTCCTATAGCATGACTTGTCTCAAATGACTGAGATTGCTTAATGAGCCTTTGAAAAAATCATGTGTTGTTTTAATTATTTGGAAGCATTATTTTGGTTTTCTCCTTTGATGCTTTATTTGGGTTGACTTGGTGCATGCTCACACATGTTAGACTCATACAAAGTCGCCATTGCCTCTATGATCATTTAGTTTTTGACTTTTGATGCCATCTTATGCTTCTTTCAATGTCGCTTTGCATGATTATGGCCGTTATTGCTCTCTTAGTTGGTCGTTCCCAGTCTTTTGCTAGCCCTCATTTTGTACTGAGTATGAGCTCTACTCATGCATCCAACTCCTAAAAACCAAGTTGTTCCAATGTGTCCACCATACATACCTATTAGCAATTTTCTATTCCAAAGTGTTGGAATTATACCCTAGAGGCAATAATAAAGATGTTATTATTATAATTCTTGTTCATGATAATGTTTATATTCCATGCTAGAATTGTATTAAGCGGAAACTTTAATACTTGTGTGGTTTATGAACAACACCGTGTCCCTAGTACGCCTCTATGGACTAGCTCATTGATTAATGATGGTTAAGGTTTCCTAACCATAGACATGAGTTGTCAATTAATAATGAGATCATATCATTAGGAGAATGATATGATGGACAGACCCAAATAAAGCAGAGCAATTAGATCGTGTCATTGTGTTCATCTTTGCGAAGCTTTTTCCTATGTCATGTATTGTGTTCCTTAGACCATGAGATAATGCAATTCCCTAGTATCGGAAGAGAGCTTTGATGTCATCAAACGTCATCCTATGAAAGGGTGATCATAAAGGTGTCTCTCAGGTGATCGGAAAGTGCTTGTTGGGTTGCATGTATTGAGATGGAATTTGTCCCTCCCAAGTCGGAGAGATATACTTCGGGCCCACTCGGTAATCGATATCAACATCGCTTGCAAGCACGTGGTTAAGAAGTTGATCACAAAGTGATATCGGATTACGGAACGAGTAAAGTACTTGCTGAGAACGAGATTGAACTAGGTATGCCGATACCGACGATCGAATCTCGGGCGAGTAAAATATCGTGTGACGAAGGGAATACAAATACGGGATTGATTGAATCCTGACATCGTGGTTCATCCGATATGATCATCGCTGAGTGCGTGGGAGTCAATATGGATTTCCAGATCCTGCTATTGATTATTGATGGAGATCATGTCCGCGCATTCTCGAACCCGTAGGGTCACACACTTAACGCAAATCAATGCTAGGGTAGTCTCAGGGATATATGTGAAAGTGTTTCGGAAGTTACGGAATTGTTCCGGGTAGAAAATATTGATATTTATTAATTATAAGAATTAGTAAATATTAATTCTATTTATTTGGAAGAAATAAAGAAAGAAAGAAAAAAGGAAAAAAAGGGGCAGCGCCGGCGGCCAGGACGCCTGGCTCGCTCGATGGCTGATCGAGGAGACCAGGGCGCCTGACTCGCTCGTGCGTGATGGCCAGCCCCGGCTGGGCCATGTGCTGGTGGGCCGGTGATACGTCTCAAACGTATCTATAATTTTTGATGCTCCATGCTTGTTTTTACACCTTTTGCCTATTGTTTCGTTACACTTAGTGGCACTTTTATGCATTTTCCGGAACTAACCTATTAACAAGTGCCACAGTGCCAGTTTCCTGTTTTCTGCTATTTTTGTGTTTCAGAAGTGATACACAGGAAATATTCTCGGAATTGGACGAAACAAGTTCCTGAAGTCTTATTTTCCCCGGAAGCTTCCAGAGATCCGAAGAAGTGTCGGAGGGGGGCCACCAGGGCCCCACACGCGTGGGTGGCGCGGCCAGCCCCCTGGCCGCGCCGGGCCCACGTGAGGGCGCCTGGCCCCTCCTCTGACATCATCCCTTCGCCTATAAAGACCCCCCGATGGAAAAAACCTAAGTACCCGATCATATTTCCAGAACACATCGCGATCCGCCGCCGCCGTCGACCCGAAGATCGGGAGGGTCCAGAAGCTCTTCCCGGCACCCTGCCGGAGAGGGGAATCGCCACCGGAGGTCTTCTTCATCGCCATGCTTGCCTCCGGAGCGATGAGTGAGTAGTCTACCTTGGACTATGGGTCCATAGCAGTAGCTAGATGGTTGTCTTCTCCACCATGTGCTTCATGTTTAGATCTCATGAGCTGCCCTACATGATTGAGATCACCGTTATGTAATTCTATGATGTTGGTTTGTTGGGATCCGATGAATATTGGTGTTTATGATTAAGTTGCTGTACTGAATTATATCTTTTGTTATCTCTATGTTGTTTATGATCTTGCATGCTCTCCGTTGTTAGTAGCTATCTTGGCCGAGTAGTTGCTAGTGACTCCAAGAGGGGGTATTTATGCTCGATAGTGGGTTCATGCCTCTATTTCACCTGGGGGAGTGACAGAAACCTCTAAGGTGGTAGATGTGCTGTTGCTACTAGGGAGAAAACAACATTCATATGCTCAAGGGCATATGCTTTGTTTACATTACACACTTTGCTTAATGCAATTATCTGTTGTTCGCAACTTAATACTTCTAGGGTGTTCGGATTGATATCCCCGGGGGTGGATTATTAGTCATAGATGCAGTTGGATGGCGGTCTATGTATTTTGTTGTAATGCCCAGAGTAAATCTCATAGTGATCTTCTTGACATATCACGTTTATCTTTATTCTATCAATTGCCCAACTGTAATTTGTTTACCCAGCATGTTTTATCTATGGAGAGACACCACTAGTGAACTGTGGACCCCGGTCCTATTTCCATCATATTGCTATCACCTGTTTACTTTACTCGTACTGTTTACTTTACTCGCATACTATATTATTTTCCACTCGATACGCTCATAATCTTTGTTTCAAGCAAACCGGTGAGATTGACAACCTCATCGTAAGTTGGGAGCAAAGTATTTGTTTGTGTGTGTGCAGGTTCCACGTTGCAGCTAGCAAGCAAAGCTTGGACGAGGCGCCATATATAAATTGTCCGCTGCTGTCGCAAACTAGCAAGCATCACCTTCAGTCGTCATTGTCTCTCCTCTCCTGATCGATAAACCTTGGTATCTTAACTGAGGGAAAACTAGCCGCTACACTCATCATACCTTCCTCTTGGGGTTCCCAACGGGCTGGTTATTCACCACGCACAAGGACTTACTGCTCCACGTCAACTACACGCCACCAGTTCTTTTCTGGCGCCATCAACCGGTAGCAGCTTCTTTTCTGGCGCCGTTGCCGGGGAGGAAGAGAAGACTTCTGCGAGGGGAGTTTTTCGCACACACATCCTTTACTTTGTTATTGTTTTTCTTTACTTTATTTTATTTTACCTGCTTTGCTTTATATCAAAAACCCAAAAAAATTAGAATCCTTGGTAGTTGTTTTTACTTGTCTTGCTTTATCATGCTTTCTATCAATGGTTGGTTTCTTTGAAACTAAATCTTTTTGGCAAGGTGGGTTCACGGAAGAGCAGCAAAATTATTATGATGAACACCGCTTGTCACAGAAAGGGAAACACTTATGGGAACAAATCAATAGATTATATATCATTGCTAGAAATGTGTGCTCTACTTATAATGTTACTTATTGCTTTGATGAATCTTGTTGCTGTAGGAGGTATAAACACCTCCCTTTTCAATGTGAGTATAATGATGATGTTACCATATCTTCTTATATTAATGGAAATTATGACTTTTATGATGTGGAACAAATTGAAGAATTTATTGCTTGGAAGGGTGCATTCGAACTTGCTTATTTGCTTGAAAATACAGATGATGCACCTTATAAAAATATGAGCTTTATGATATACTCACATTTTGCTTTGATAATTACAAGGAAGGAAATGGCTATATTCTTAAATATCTTAATAGATGCTCTCCAACAGAAGAGACTAATGCCTTGAAGGAGCCTATGGAAGAAGAAATTGGAAGCTCAATGGATGAAAAAGAGGAGGATAGTGATGATCAAGAGGAGGAAGAATGGAGCTACCCATGTCTACCTCCCAATAAGAGTAACTCTTTAACTAATACCTTATTTGATAGCCCTCCATGCTTAACAAAGGAGGATGAGTGTGATATTTATATTGTTGAGTTTGTTCATGATGCTACTGAAAATTATTATGAGAGAGGAAAATATGGTTGTTGGTCTCATGTTACTAAAACGCCTATCTTTATATTGAAAGTTTTGAAGTTGCTCTTGTTTTATCTACCCATACTTGTTATTATGTGCTTCTTTGATTTATTTTCTTACAAGATTCCTAAGCATAGGAAGTGGGTTAGACTTAAATGTGTTTCATATTTGCTCCTTGATGCTCTCTTTTGCTTCAATTCACATTTCTTATGCGAGCATCTATTTGCAATTTTCTGCGCCTAGCTCAAAGGCGTTAAAGAAAAGCACTCTTGGGAGATAACCCAATGTTTTCTTTTCAGTACTTTTTCTTTTATTTGAGTCTTGGAATTCATTACTACTGTAACGACCGCTCCTTATCTTGTTTATTTCGTTTTTGTGCCAAGAGAAGCCTCTAATTTGAGCGAGGTAAAGATTTGGGGATGTTGCTGTCCTGAAACTGTTTTCGGTGCTGCACCGTAAAAATTCGTGAAAATTCTCTGTTTATCTTTTGGACCTGCGATTTCTTGTGCATATGCCCCAGGTTATATCCAAACTTTTCTTAGTTGAACACTTTTTTATTTGAGCAACAGAAAATCCCTCAAAAATTCGACCTTTGTCAGCTGTTCAGTTTTGACAGATTTCTGCCAATATTTGTGTTTGCCACTTTATCGCTTTCTTTTGAGTTCTTTTGATCATGGAACTTTTGGGGAGGTTGCTACAGTAGTATACACTATATATGTGGTGGTTTTGAGTTGAAACCTGAAGCAAATAGAGGATTGATTATATTTTATGCTTACACTAATGTTGCTAATAGAATTGTGTTTAGTTTTGTATGAAGGAAGTTTTCAAGTGTAGGGATTGGAGAATGATGAGATGAGTTGAAGAATGGACAAAAGCTCAAGCTTGGGGATGCCCATGCATCACCCCAAGAAATATCCAAGAAGTACAAGCATCAAAGCTTGGGGATGCCCCGAGGCACCCCTTCTTCATCGGCAAAAATCAGGTCACCTTTCAAAACACTATATTTTTATTGCTTCATGCACTATGTGTTTTTCTTGGAGCGTCAGTTGTTTTAGTTTTCTTAGTTGGTTTAGTTTGTTTGTTTGCTGCAATAAATGGTTGGACCCCAACAAATTTTCTTTGGAGGAGATGTACTCGTTTTCATTTGCAAAGAACGCTCAGTTTTTCACTCTTATCGTTCATCGAGCGTTCTACTTTTTCTGCTACTGCTTTTGGTTTTCGTTTTCGCCTTGATTTGCGTTCAGACCTTGTCATATCTTTTCATCAAGGTGCATTTTTGCCTCTGATCTTTATTGGTTTTCATCAAAAGAGGTGTTATAAAAATTTCAAATGGTGTTGGAAAAGAGAAAAAGCTTTGTGTGAAATAGTGGTACAAGAAGGAGCTTGTGTAGACTGCGGCTTAGGCTTTTTCATGTCATGCTTGATGTCTTTTTGATAGTATGCTTAGTGGTTTTGCTGTAGCATGACTTGTCTCAAATAACTGAGATTGCTTAATGAGCCTTTGAAAAAATCATGCGTTGTTTTTATTGTATGGAAGCATTATTTTGGTTTTCTCCTTGATGCTTTATTTGGGTTGACTTGGCGCATGCTCACACATGTTAGACTCTTACAAAGTCACCATTAGCCTTCATGATGATTTAGTTTTTGACTTTTGATGACATCTTATGCTTCTTTTAATGTCGCTTTGTCGCTTTGCATGATTATGGCCATTATTGCTCTCTTAGTTGGTCGCTCCCAGTCTTTTGCTAGCCCTCGCCTTGTACTGAGTATGAGCTCTACTCGTGCATCCAACTCCTAAAAGCCAAAGTTTTCCAAAGTGTCCACCATACATACCTACTAGCAATTTGCTATTCCAAGTAAATTTGACTTGCTTTTATTTTCTCTTCAAATTAAACTCTTACCAATGTTATGTGAAATTCGGTCAGTAAAGCTCTGACGAACCGGAAGGCACACTTTACTTTTTCCTGTTCTAAAAATTTGACATTGTGGTCTCTTATGTTGAGTTGTTATGCTTGCAAGTTGTAAGTTGGATTCTAGCCCAGCCATGCTGTCATGGGGCAAGCTTTCAACATTGCACTTCTTATTTGAGTTGATATCGTGATCTTTTGTTTATGGATGCCCGCAGTGTGAAATGAATTGGGAATCTTGTGGGGATCATGGAGTTTGTATATGTGTTAGGGAAACGCCGGGCCGCCAATCTAAGCCATGCATAATTCATGGTGGAAATTTGCAGCATACCCATGGTGAACATTCGACGACGCATCTCACAATAAAAAGCTAAACAATATAGCAAATAAAAGAGATGTCGAGGTGTTCATTGTCTGCTTGTCCTGTCATTTTGGTGTGGGCTTGTTCCATGTCATCGGGCACGGAGGTACCCCATTGGCGGTTCTCAATGATATGCATATACTTACAATGACAAGAGCCTTGCTTGGGACTCTAAGTAAAGTAGCATGAGGTTTGGGTACTCGTATTCACGGGGCACGAGGTTTTCAACTTATGATTTGTCAAGCATATGCATCATAATTGTTCTCGCATTAACTTTAACCATTCAAGATGCTTATGATGGGGGCAATGAGAGCTCAAAACCGGTAAGTACCATAATTTTTGAAGGTTATAAAACTTGCAATGAATGCTTCCCTCTGCGAAGTGCCTTTCTTTTACTTTTATATTGAGTCACCACCTTCTTTCTTTATGCACCATTAAGAGAGCATAGTTGTCATTCTTAGTGTGATATGCATTGTCCCAAAGTTCATTGATTGATTCATGATGATTGGTTTCACTTGTTCTTAAATTATTTGTATCTAGTCGCCCTCTTAAACTTTGAGGTGTCCTATGCATTTATGTTTTGCTCTCTTTGAAGGACAAGCTGAAAACCATTTGTATGTTTTTCCTTATGATTTGAACACACGTTTGACTTTCATTGTTTCATTTTCATGATCTTTTGTTTGTGTTCATTTGCATGTTTACAACATGGTTGCTAAGTTCTTATTATCATGATTATATCTTCATGCCCATGTTTTAAGTTCTATTGATCCCAGCTCACCAATGCTTACATATATGATCAAGATTGTGTAGGTGCATGTCACCTCAAAAATTATTCTTTTGTTATCACTTACCTACTCGAGGACGAGCAGGAGTTAAGCTTGGGGATGCTTGATACGTCTCAAACGTATCTATAATTTTTGATGCTCCATGCTTGTTTTTACACCTTTTGCCTATTGTTTCGTTACACTTAGTGGCACTTTTATGCATTTTCCGGAACTAACCTATTAACAAGTGCCACAGTGCCAGTTTCCTGTTTTCTGCTATTTTTGTGTTTCAGAAGTGATACACAGGAAATATTCTCGGAATTGGACGAAACAAGTTCCTGAAGTCTTATTTTCCCCGGAAGCTTCCAGAGATCCGAAGAAGTGTCGGAGGGGGGCCACCAGGGCCCCACACGCGTGGGTGGCGCAGCCAGCCCCCTGGCCGCGCCGGGCCCACGTGAGGGCGCCTGGCCCCTCCTCTGACATCGTCCCTTCGCCTATAAAGACCCCCCGATGGAAAAAAACCTAAGTACCCGATCATATTTCCAGAACACATCGCGATCCGCCGCCGCCGTCGACCCGAAGATCGGGAGGGTCCAGAAGCTCTTCCCGGCACCCTGCCGGAGAGGGGAATCGCCACCGGAGGTCTTCTTCATCGCCATGCTTGCCTCCGGAGCGATGAGTGAGTAGTCTACCTTGGACTATGGGTCCATAGCAGTAGCTAGATGGTTGTCTTCTCCACCATGTGCTTCATGTTTAGATCTCATGAGCTGCCCTACATGATTGAGATCACCGTTATGTAATTCTATGATGTTGGTTTGTTGGGATCCGATGAATATTGGTGTTTATGATTAAGTTGCTGTACTGAATTATATCTTTTGTTATCTCTATGTTGTTTATGATCTTGCATGCTCTCCGTTGTTAGTAGCTATCTTGGCCGAGTAGTTGCTAGTGACTCCAAGAGGGGGTATTTATGCTCGATAGTGGGTTCATGCCTCTATTTCACCTGGGGGAGTGACAGAAACCTCTAAGGTGGTAGATGTGCTGTTGCTACTAGGGAGAAAACAACATTCATATGCTCAAGGGCATATGCTTTGTTTACATTACACACTTTGCTTAATGCAATTATCTGTTGTTCGCAACTTAATACTTCTAGGGTGTTCGGATTGATATCCCCGGGGGTGGATTATTAGTCATAGATGCAGTTGGATGGCGGTCTATGTATTTTGTTGTAATGCCCAGAGTAAATCTCATAGTGATCTTCTTGACATATCACGTTTATCTTTATTCTATCAATTGCCCAACTGTAATTTGTTTACCCAGCATGTTTTATCTATGGAGAGACACCACTAGTGAACTGTGGACCCCGGTCCTATTTCCATCATATTGCTATCACCTGTTTACTTTACTCGTACTGTTTACTTTACTCGCATACTATATTATTTTCCACTGATACGCTCATAATCTTTGTTTTAAGCAAACCGGTGAGATTGACAACCTCATCGTAAGTTGGGAGCAAAGTATTTGTTTGTGTGTGTGCAGGTTCCACGTTGCAGCTAGCAAGCAAAGCTTGGACGATGCGCCATATATAAATTGTCCGCTGCTGTCGCAAACTAGCAAGCATCACCTTCAGTCGTCATTGTCTCTCCTCTCCTGATCGATAAACCTTGGTATCTTAACTGAGGGAAAACTAGCCGCTACACTCATCATACCTTCCTCTTGGGGTTCCCAACGGGCTGGTTATTCACCACGCACAAGGACTTACTGCTCCACGTCAACTACACGCCACCAGTTCTTTTCTGGCGCCATCAACCGGTAGCAGCCGGCTGCCTGGTTGGGCCATGGCGGATTGGGCCAGCTGGGGGTTGGCTCGGCTGGCTACAGGCGTGTGAACGTACCATCGATACGATCGATTGATCTGCGGCGGCTGCTAGCGTGATGTGATTCGATCGATGTATTTACCTAAACTTCTGGTTCAAGTTTAGACGCCTATAAAAAGAGCAGATCGGCCGGCAGCTTTTGTAGTAGACCTAGTTCTCTGCAAAGCCGCTGCCCGTTTTTTGAAGCCTCTTTTCTCCGTTCTTTCTCCACCACGCAAACAGGCGAAGCCCTGTCGGCGTATACTCTCCACCATAGACTCCACGCCGTCGTGTTGTCGATCCCATCTACCACTCCAACATATCTCGCTGGACCGGGAAGGCGGAGTCGTTGGTGTGCTATACGTGTGCATCTCTCGGAGGCGTCGCCACTTGCGGTGTTGGATCGGATCGGATCGCGAGGAGGAGACGGCTAGTACGACTACATCATCCACGTTCTGTTGAACGTTTCCGCTGTGCGATTTCTTCAAGGGTATGAAGATCTCATCTACCTCTCTCGTTGATTACATCTCGTAGATTAGGTCTTGGCTTTCTTGTTCGCATCCGTAGGAATTTTTTTGATTTACTATGCTGCGAAACCCTTCAGTGGTATCAGAGCTAGATCTATGCGTAGATGTGTTTCACGAGTAGAACGCAACATGCTTGTTGCGGGCATTGATGTTTTCTGTTGCAAACCTCTTTGTTTTGTATTTCTTATGGCGCGGCATAGTGAGATCGAAGCGGTCCAGACCAACTTTACGCGACCTCGTTCGCGAGACCGGCTCCACACTTGACGTGTGGCTTGTTCCACACATGCGGCTGGTGGATGCCAGTTTCTCTCACTATAGTAGTCATGGGATTTACAACGGATGTTAGCAACCATAATATCACCGTTGTGGCTTTTCGTAGGTAAGAATCGTTCTTAACTTGTTACTCCCATAAGCCACGTAAAACATGCAACAACAAAGTAGAGGCGTCTAACTTGTTTTTGCAGGGAGTGTTTTGTGATATGGTATGACCCAAAACATGATGTGTATGAATTGAGTTGTATGCGATGATCATGTTTTGTAATATTTCACGACTTGCATGTCGATGAGTTCACAACCGGCAGGAGCCATATGGTTGTCTTTATAATTGTGTATGACCTGCGTGTCAACTTCTTATACGCCATGTAATAGCTTTACTTTATCGCTAAGTAGTTAGCAATAGTTGTAGTTGCTATTCGTGGTGGAGGCAATCATGGTGGAGTGATGGAGATCATGCCGGCGCGCATAAGATGGAGATCATTGCGCGAAGATTGGCTATACCATGTCACATAAAATTATATGCATGTGATGTTTATCCTTTTATGTATCTTATTTTGCTTAGATCACGACGGTAGCATTATAAGATGATTCCTCACTTAAAGATCAAGATAAAATTGTGTTCTCCCCATGTATGCACCGTTGCGAAAGTTCGTCGTTTTCAAGCACCTCGTGATGATCGGGTGCTATAAACTCTACGTTCACATACAACGGGTGCAAGCCAGTTTTGCACACGCAGAAATACTTGGGTTTGACTTGACGAGCCTAGCATGTACAGAGATGGCCTCGGAACACACGAACCGAAAGGTTAAACATGAGTCATATGAATGATATGATCGACACTTTGTTGTCCACCATTGAAACCACATCTCTTCTCGTGAAGATCGGATTAGGTGTGGTGAATTTGGATCGTGTTCACTAAACAACTTGAGGGATGTTGAATTTAGTGGGAGTTCATCTAGTAATTTGATTAAGTTGAACTAGTTATCATGAACATAGTCTAAATTGTACTTGCAATGTTGTAGATCAAATGGCTAAGTCCAACTTCAACTTCAACGTGTTTGCTGAGAAAGAAAAGCTTAAGAACAATCGATCTAACTTCACCAACTGGTTCCGCAATCTGAGAATCATTCTCGCTGGTGGACAAAAAGCCTATGTACTTGAGGAAGCGTTAGGTGACACCCCTGCTGCAACAGCGAAAACTGAAGAACTTGCTTGACTTTAATGCTCGCAGAGATGATTGTGATGCGATTATGAGTACCATGCTGTTTTCTATGGAACCGGAACTTCAAAATCGTTTTGAGAAGTACCGTGGGCCTTATGAGATTCTTGAGGAACTGAAAACCATGTTTCAGACTCAAGCCCGTTCTGAGAGATATGCGATCTCTGAGAAGTTCTTTAACTGCAAGATGGAGGAAGGGAGTTCCGTTAGTGAGCACGCCATTAAGATGTCCGGCTACACTCAACGCCTTGAGCAACTGGACTGCAAGATTCCAGAAGAGCTCAAGATTGACAGAGTTCTGCAATCACTCCCTCCTAGCTACAAAGGCTTTGTAGTTACTCACAATCAAATTGGTTCCACTGATACAATCACTGAGCTCTTCGCTAAGCTGAAAGCTGCGGAGGTGGATATCAAGAAAGATAATCATGTGTTGATGGTCAACAAGACCACTAGCTTCAAGAAAGCTAAGGGAGCAAAGAGATCCTTCAAGAAAGGCAGTGGCAAGCGCGTTGCCCCTACTGAGAAGAAGCTCAAGTCTGGACCTAAGCCGGACACTGAGTGCTTCTATTGCAAGGATAAGGGTCACTGGAAGCGCAACTATCCGAAGTACTTAGCGGACAAGAAGGCTGGCACCATTAAAGGTATATTTGATATACATGTTATTGATGTTTACCTTACTAGCGCTCGTTGTAGTGCCTGGGTATATGATACTGGTTCAGTTGCTAATATTTGTAACTCGAAACAAGAGCTACGGAATAGACGTCGGCTAGCAAGGGATGAGGTGACGATGCGCGTTGGCAATGGATCAAAAGTTGATGTGATGGCCGTCGGCACGCTCTCCTTAGTTTTACCTTCGGGATTAGTTTTAAACCTTAATAAATGTTATTATGTGCCTGCGTTGAGCATGAACATTATATCTGGATCGTGTTTATTGCAAGACGGTTATTCATTTAAGTCAGAGAATAATGGTTGTTCTATTTATATGAATAACATCTTTTATGGTCATGCACCTGTCGTGAATGGTTTATTTCTTCTGAATCTCGAAAGCAATAAAACACACATCCATAACATTGAGGCTAAAAGATGCAAAGTAGATAGTGATAATCCAACTTATTTGTGGCACTGCCGTCTAGGTCATATTGGCGTAAAACGCATGAAGAAACTCCATTCTGATGGACTTTTAGAGTCTCTTGATTTTGAATCATTTGACACGTGCGAGCCGTGCCTCATGGGCAAGATGATCAAAACCCCGTTCTCCGGAATAATGGAGCGAGCAATGGACTTGTTCGTAATCATACATACCGATGTGTGCGGACCAATGAGTATTTTGACGCGCGGTGGATATCGCTATTTTCTCACTTTTACTGATGACTTAAGTAGATATGGGTATATCTATTTAATGAAACATAAATCTGAAACGTTTGAAAAGTTCAAAGAATTTCAGAATGAAGTGGAAAACCATCGTAACAGGAAAATTAAATTTCTACGATCCGATCGTGGAGGTGAATATTTGAGTTATGATTTTCTCACGCATCTTAAAGCAAGCAGAATCATTTCGCAACTCACGCCACCTGGAACACCACAGCGCAATGGTGTGTCTGAACGCCGGAATCGAACTCTATTAGATATGGTGCGATCGATGATGTCTCTTACAGATTTGCCGTTATCATTTTGGGGTTATGCATTAGAAACCGCTGCATTCACTTTAAATAGGGCACCATCTAAATCCGTTGAGACGACACCGTATGAACTATGGTTTGGTGCTAAACCTAAGTTGTCGTTTCTTAAAGTTTGGGGATGCGAAGCTTACGTCAAGAAGTTGATGCCGGACAAGCTCGAACCCAAAGCGGAGAAATGCGTCTTCATAGGATACCCTAAGGAAACGGTTGGGTATACCTTCTACCACAGATCCGAAGGCAAAGTCTTTGTTGCTAAGAACGGATCATTTCTTGAGAAGGAGTTTCTCTCGAAAGAAGTGAGTGGGAGGAAGGTAGAGCTAGACGAGGTTATTGAACCTTCTCTCGAGTTGGAGAGTAGCACAGCACCTGAAGTTATTCCGGTGCCGTCTGCACCAATAAGAGAGGAAGCTAATGACAAGGATCATGAAACTTCGAACGATGCTACTACTGAACTTCGCAGGTCGACAAGGTCACGTGCCACTCCTGAATGGTACGGCAACCCTGTCTTAACCGTCTTGTTGTTAGACAGCAGTGAACCTGCGAACTATGAGGAAGCAATGATGAGCCCAGACTCTGAGAAATGGCTAGCGGCCATGAAATCCGAATTGGGATCCATGAGCGAAAACCAAGTATGGACTTTGGTGGACCCTCCTAGCGACCGTAAGGCCGTTGAGTGCAAATGGATTTTCAAGAACAAAACGGACGTGGATGGTAATGTTACTGTCTATAAAGCTCGGCTTGTCGCAAAAGGGTTTCAGCAAGTTCAAGGTGTTGACTACGATGAGACTTTCTCTCCCGTAGCGATGTTTAAGTCCATTCGGATTTTATTAGCAATTGCTGCATTTCATGATTATGAAATATGGCAGATGGATGTCAAGACTGCGTTCCTCAATGGCAACATTGATGAAGAGTTGTATATGATGCAGCCCGAAGGTTTTGTCGATCCTAAGGATGCTAATAAGGTGTGCAAACTTCAGCGTTCCATTTATGGACTGAAGCAAGCATCTCGGAGTTGGAACCTTCGTTTTGATCAAGTGATCAAGAGTTTTGGATTTGTTCCAAATTGCTACGAAGCTTGTATTTACAAGAAAGTGAGTGGGAGCTCGGTGACATTTTTAGTACTATATGTGGATGACATATTGATTATTGGAAATGACATCGGTATGCTTAACGATGTGAAGAGTTATTTGAATAAATGTTTTTCAATGAAAGACCTAGGAGAAGCTGCTTATATATTAGGCATCAAAATCTATAGAGATAGACAAAGACTCATGTATGCCAAAGTACATACCTGGACAAAGTTCTGAAAAGGTTCAGAATGGATAAAGCAAAGAAATGTTCATTGCCCATGTTGTCAGGTAAGATATTGAGCAAGGCTCAGTGTCCAGCTACGGTAAAAGATAGAGAAACTATGAGCAAAGTGCCATATGCCTCGGCCATAGGTTCTATCATGTATGCCATGCTGTGTACTAGACCGGATGTGTCCAATGCTCTTAGTTTGACGAGCAGATACCAAAGTGATCCAGGAGTGGAACACTGGACAGCCGTAAAGAACATCCTAAAGTATTTAAATAGGACTAAAGAAATGTTCTTGGTCTATGGAGGTGATGAGCAGCTCATCGTAAAAGGTTATGTCGATGCTAGTTTCGACACCGACCCGGATGATTCTAAATCTCAGACAGGATACGTTTATATTTTGAATGGTGGAGCTGTGAGCTGGAGAAGCTGCAAGCAAAGCGTGATCGCGGGATCTACAACAGAAGCGGAATACATGGCTGCTTCGGAAGCATCAAGTGAAGGAGTTTGGATCAGGAACTTCATCACTGAGCTTGGTGTGGTTCCAAATGCCTTGGACCCACTGGAGATATTGTGCGACAACACTGGCGCCATAGCACTGGCTAAGGAACCAAGATATCATCCAAAGACCAAGCACATCAACCGCCGGTTCCATATAATTCGAGATTATATAGCAGATGGAGATCTAAAGATTAGCAAAGTACATACGGATCTGAATGTCGCAGATCCGTTGACTAAACCTCTTCCACGAGCAAAACATGATCAACACCTTAATGCCATGGGTGTTAGATTGTTGCCAGATGTAAACTAGATTATTGACTCTAGTGCAAGTGGGAGACTGTTAGAATTATGCCCTAGAGACAATAATAAAGATGTTATTATTATAATTCTTGTTCATGATAATGTTTATATTCCATGCTAGAATTGTATTAAGCGGAAACTTTAATACTTGTGTGGTTTATGAACAACACCGTGTCCCTAGTACGCCTCTATGGACTAGCTCATTGATTAATGATGGTTAAGGTTTCCTAACCATAGACATGAGTTGTCAATTAATAATGAGATCATATCATTAGGAGAATGATATGATGGACAGACCCAAATAAAGCAGAGCAATTAGATCGTGTCATTGTGTTCATCTTTGCGAAGCTTTTTCCTATGTCATGTATTGTGTTCCTTAGACCATGAGATAATGCAATTCCCTAGTATCGGAAGAGAGCTTTGATGTCATCAAACGTCATCCTATGAAAGGGTGATCATAAAGGTGTCTCTCAGGTGATCGGAAAGTGCTTGTTGGGTTGCATGTATCGAGATGGAATTTGTCCCTCCCAAGTCGGAGAGATATACTTCGGGCCCACTCGGTAATCGATATCAACATCGCTTGCAAGCACGTGGTTAAGAAGTTGATCACAAAGTGATATCGGATTACGGAACGAGTAAAGTACTTGCTGAGAACGAGATTGAACTAGGTATGCCGATACCGACGATCGAATCTCGGGCGAGTAAAATATCGTGTGACGAAGGGAATACAAATACGGGATTGATTGAATCCTGACATCGTGGTTCATCCGATATGATCATCGCTGAGTGCGTGGGAGTCAATATGGATTTCCAGATCCCGCTATTGATTATTGATGGAGATCATGTCCGCGCATTCTCGAACCCGTAGGGTCACACACTTAACGCAAATCAACGCTAGGGTAGTCTCAGGGATATATGTGAAAGTGTTTCGGAAGTTACGGAATTGTTCCGGGTGGAAAATATTGATATTTATTAATTATAAGAATTAGTAAATATTAATTCTATTTATTTGGAAGAAATAAAGAAAGAAAAAAAAGGAAAAAAAGGGGCAGCGCCGGCGGCCAGGACGCCTGGCTCGCTCGATGGCTGATCGAGGAGACCAGGGCGCCTGGCTCGCTCGTGCGTGATGGCCAGCCCCGGCTGGGCCATGTGCTGGTGGGCCGGCTGCCCGGTTGGGCCATGGCGGATTGGGCCAGCTGGGGGTTGGCTCGGCTGGCTACAGGCGCGTGCACGTACCATCGATACGATCGATTGATCTGCGGCGGCTGCTAGCGTGACGTGATTCGATCGATGTCTTTACCTAAACTTCTGGTTCAAGTTTAGACGGCTATAAAAAGAGCAGATCGGCCGGCGGCTTTTGTAGTAGACCTAGTTCTCTGCAAAGCCGCTGCCCATTTTTTGAAGCCTCTTTTCTCCGTTCTTTCTCCACCACGCAAATAGGCGAAGCCCTGTCGGCGTATACTCTCCACCATAGACTCCACGCCGTCGTGTTGTCGATCCCATCTACCACTCCACCATATCTCGCTGGACCGGGAAGGCGGAGTCGTTGGTGTGCTATACGTGTGCATCTCTCGGAGGCGTCGCCACTTGCGGCGTTGGATCGGATCGGATCGCGAGGAGGAGATGGCTAGTACGACTACATCATCCACGTTCTGTTGAACGTTTCCGCTGTGCGATTTCTTCAAGGGTATGAAGATCTCATCTACCTCTCTCGTTGATTACATCTCCTAGATTAGATCTTGGCTTTCTTGTTCGCATCTGTAGGAATTTTTTTGATTTACTATGCTGTGAAACCCTTCACAAAGTACATTTGACTTGCTTTTATCTATCCTTCAAATTAAACTCTTTTTGGTGTTATGCGAAAATTGGTCAGTAAAGCTCTCACGAACCTGATGGCACACTTTACTTTTCTCGTTTTAAAATTTTGACATTGTGGCTCTCTTATGTTGAGTTGTTATGCTTGCAAGTTGTAAGTTGGAAATTAGCCCAGCCATGCCGTCATGGGGCAAGCTTTCAACATTGCACTATCCTTCATTTGAGTTGATATCGTGATCTTTTGTTTATGGATACTTGCGGTGTGAAATGAATTGGGAATCTTGCGGGATCATGGAGTTTGTATACGTGTTAGAGAAACGCCTGGGCCGCTAATCTAAGCCATACATAATTCATGGTGGAAATTTACAGCATGCCCATAGTGAACATTCGACAACGCATCTCACAATAAAAAGCTATACCAATGGTAAATAAAAGGGATGCCGAGGAGTTCATTGTCTGTTTGTCCTGTCATTTTGATGTGGGCTTATTCCATGTCATCGGGCACAGAGGTACCCCGTTGGCGGTTCTCGATGATACGTGTATACTTACAATGACAAGAGCTTGCTTGGGACTCTAAGTAAAGTAGCATGAGGTTTGGGTATTCGTACTTCACGGGACACGAGGTTTTCAACTTATGATTTGTCAAGCATATGCATCATAAGTGTATTCGCATTAACTTTAACCATTCAAGATGCTTATGATGGGGGCAATGAGAGCTCAAAGCCGATAAGTACCATAATTTTTGAAGGTTTATAAAACTTGCAATCACTGCTTCCCTCCGCGAAGGGCCTTTCTTTTACTTTTATGTTGAGTCTCCACCTTCTATCTTTATGCACCGTTAAGAGAGCATAGTTGTCATTCTGAGTATAATGTGCATTGTCCCAAAGTTTTTATTGATTGATTCATGATGTTGGTTTCACTTGTTCTTAAATTACTTGTATCTAGTCACCCTCTTAAACTTGAAGGTGTCCTATGCATTTATGTTTTGCTCTCTCATGAAGGACAAGCTGAAAACCATTTGTATATTTTTCCTTATGATTTGAACACACGTTTGACTTTCATTGTTTCATTTTCATGATCTTTTGTTTGTGTTTATTTTCAAGTTATAACATGGTTGCTAAGTTTCTTCTATCAAGATTATATCTTTCATGCCCATGTTTTAAGTTCTTTTGATCCTAGCGCACAACGCTTACATAGTTGATCAAGATTGTATAGGTGCATGTCACCTCAAAAATTATTTCTTTTGTTATCACTTACCTACTCGAGGACGAGCAGGGGTTAAGCTTGGGGATGCTGATACGTCTCTAACGTATCCATAATTTTTGATGCTCCATGCTTATTTTTACACCATTTCCTTAGTGTTTCGTTACACTTCGTGGCATTTTTATGCATTTTCTGGAACTAACCTATTAACAAGATGCCACAGTGCCAGTTCCCTATTTTCTGCTGTTTTTGTGTTTCAGAAAAGTTACACAGGAAATATTCTCGAAATTGGACGAAACAAAAGCCAGACGTCTAGAAATTTACCGAAGCTTCCAGAGAACCGAAGAGGAGACGGAGAGGAGCCACTGGTGGGCCACACCACCAAGGGGCGCGGCCTAGGGCTGACCCGCACCCCCCTATGGTGAGCCCCACCAGGACCACTTCTGACGCCGCCCCTTCACCTATAAAGACCCCCCGACGGGAAAAACCAAAATACCCGATCACTTTTCTAGAATACATCGCGATCCACCGCTGCCGTCGACCCGAGATCGGGAGGGTCTAGAAGCTCTTCCCGGCACCCTGCCGGAGAGGGGAATCGCCACCGGAGGTCTTCTTCATCGCCATGCTTGCCTCCGGCGCGATGAGTGAGTAGTCTACCTTGGACTATGGGTCCATAGCAGTAGCTAGTTGGTTGTCTTCTCCACCATGTGCTTCATGTTTAGATCTTTTGAGCTGCTTTACATGATCGAGACTACCTTTATGTAATTCTACATGTTGTATTTATTGGGATCCGATGAATATTTGTGTTATGATTGAGTTGATGTGCTGAATATTATCTTATGTTATCTCTATGTTGTTTATGATCTTGCATGCTCTCCGTTGTTAGTAGCTATCTTGGCCGAGTACTTGCTAGTGACTCCAAGAGGGGGTATTTATGCTCGATAGTGGGTTCATGCTTCTATTTAATCTGGGGGAGTGACAGAAACCTCTAAGGTTGTAGATGTGTTGTTGCTACTAGGGAGAAAACAACATTCATATGCTCAAGGGCATATGCTTTGTTTATATTACACACTTTGCTTAATGCAGTTATCTGTTGTTCGCAACTTAATACTTATGGAGTTCTCGGATTGATTCGCCACAAGTGGATTATTAGTCATAGATACAGTTGGATGGCGGTCTATGTATCTTGTTGTAATGCCCAGAGTAAATCTCATATTGATCCTCTCGACATGCACGTTATCTTTATTCTATCAATTGCCCAACTGTAATTTGTTTACCCAGCATGTGTTATTTTATCTTATGGAGAGACACCACTAGTGAACTGTGGACCTCGGTCCTATTTCCTTTATATTGCTATTACCTATTTACTTTACTCGCACTGTTTACTTTACTCGCATACTACTATTGCTTTCCACTCGATACGCTCATATCCTTTGTTTCAAGCAAACCGGTGAGATTGACAACCTCATCGTAAGTTGGGAACAAAGCATTTGGTTGTGTTGTGTGCAGGTTTCATGTTGCCGCTCGCAAAGCAAAGCTTGGACGAGGCGCCCTATAAATTGTCCGGAGCTGTCGCGAAGCTAGCGGGCATCACCTTCAGTTGTTTGGCTTTTTTCCTACTGGGTTGAATACCTTGGTTTCATAACTAAGAGAAAACTTGCTGCTATATTCATCAAACGTTCTCTTGGGGTTTCCAATTGGCCGGTCATTTACTTCATCAACTACACGCCAACAAGCTTTCTGGCATCATCATCACTGCGCCATCACTCATAAGCATTAATATTCTCAAGCTAAGATCGTTTGTACTTTCAAGGAAGTTTGCATGATTGTTTTCTATCACATATATGTTTGTTTGTTTCACGCAACTCTTATGCTTGCTACCCAGCCTTGCTAGCCAAAAATCTGTACTGAGAGGGAATACTTCTCGTGCATCCAACTCCCAAAGACCAAGTTACTTCCAAAAGAGTCCACTATAAATTCCTATGCATGGTATTTCAAGCCATTCCAAGTAAATTTTCATGTGCTACCTTTCAAAAACCTTCAAATACTTCTCATTTTGTGCCACTGTTTTTAGCTCATGAGGACATAGTGGTTGGGTTTGTCATCTTCCATACTAAATTGAGTACCCCTCGACTTGCATGCTTCATCTGCTCGTCACTAATTTTGCAAGGGAGCTGGTTAGACCATTATAACAAAAAAAAAGAAAAAGAGGAAAAGAAAAGAAAAAGGCACCCCTGCATGGTATGTGAAAGGTGGTGGGCACCCGATGGAATCGGCTAGCCATGGCTTGTGAAAGGAAAAGTGGGGAGGAGTGTCAAATTATAAAAGAGCACAATTGTGCCAATTAATCAAACATTTCGGAACCACTCTCACTTGTTTAGTATGGAAGATGGCAAGAACTTCGTTGCTAGTCGTTGACAAAGACAACTACCTCTCAAAACAAACTTTTATCTCTGTTTTACAAATGAAAAGCTCTAGCACATGTTTAATCCCTGCTTCTCTATGTGAAGGGCCAATCTTTTACTTTATGTTGAGTCAACCTATTCCCCTCTATCTTAAGCCAGCATTTGAGTTGTTATATTTCAATCATCCATATGTTGATTTATTCAATCTTGTTTCCTGTCTTCCTTTATTTTGTACGATGATTTTATCTGAAAGAATATATCTTTGAAAGCTATCTATGACTACAAAGAGATTGTTTTGTTGAGCATGTGCTTTTGCTATATTAGCTCTGTCATAAAAGGCTCCGTTCGAAAAATAAGTGTAGTCTATTCATTGTTCTCTGACCAAGAACAAAGGTTTGCCATCACCAATCATGATTTACCTTGTGCATCTTTATTGTGATTCCCTTTGCTTATTGCAAGCCCAATTATATGAAGGGAAGTTGCTGTCTATTATGACTTGTGCCTTGGTAAGTGTGATGCTTCTTATCCATATTTTGTTTATCGACACTTCACTCCATAAACCTGTGGTCATGTTTACCGAGTTCAGTTTTCGCTTGGGGACAAGCGAGGTCTAAGCTTGGGGGGTTGATACGTCCATTTTGCATCACTATTTTATATCATAATATACTGTTATTCATTGATATATTTCATATTTAGAGATGATACTTATGTTGTTTCCTCCGTTTTCGCATGTTTGATGATTATTGGAGAACTTGCTGCCGGAGTCAAGATTATGCTAGAAAAAAGGACCATCAAGACACCATATTTCTGAAGATCAGCAATTCCAGGAAAATATCTAGAAATTCATATTTTATCAGATGACAAAAGCAGCCAAAAGGAGAGAGCTAGGGGAGCAACCAGGGCCCCACACCACCAGGTGGCGTGGACCAGGCCCTGGCCGCGCCACCCAGTGGTGTGGCCACCCTGGCCCACGTCTGCCATCGCCCTCTCGCATATATGGTCGTCCCCGAAACCTAAGACCAGGGAGGATCAGAGATAGACTCCGCCGCCTCTGCGGGGCGGAAAACACTGAGAGAGAAAAGCTCTTCGGCAGACAGAAATCTGTCGGTGAAATTCCTTCCCGGAGAGGGGAGATCGTCATCACCATCGAGCTAGGCTTCATCGGGATCATCATCTCCATCACCATCATCACTAGCACCTTCATCTTTACCATCACCGCGCCATCCCGCTGTAACATCTTGAGTTGAATCTTGTCCAATTCTTAGGGGAAACTTTCCCGGTGTTGATTACTCTTATAGTTGATGCTATTGAGTGGAACCATTGAATTAAGGTTTATGTTCAGATTGTTATTTACCATTATTTTACCTCTGGTCATGATCCATATGATGTCTTGTGAGTAGTTCGTTTAGTTCTTGAGGACATGGGAGGAGTCGAGATGTTAGTAGTGAAACTATGAGTAATATTTAATGGTTTGATATTTATATGTTGTGGTGCTATTCTACTAGTGGTGTCATGTGAACGTCGAGTACATGATACTTCACCTTTATGGACCTAGTGGAATGCATTGTGTATTTGGCTACTAATTGTGGGGTTGCCGGAGCGATAGAAACCTAAACCCTTTAAAGAAACCATTGCACCGCGGAGTGTAGGATCTCAGAGTTTAAGGCTATGGTTAGATTTGTCTTAATTACTTTCTTGTAGTTGCTGATGCTTGCAAGGAGTATAATCACAAGTGTGTATTAGTCCTAGTAAGGGTAGTGCACTAGCATAGGTTCACCCCCATAACACTTATCAAACCAATGAAGATTACTTAGCTGCATGAAGCGAAAGCACTCGACAGAAACTCCCGTGTGTCCTCAGGAACGTTTGGTAATCATAAGTTACACAACCGGCTTGTCTTTTGCTCTAGAAAGGATTGGGCCGCTCGCATCAATTATTATTATTGTCTTTTATTTACTCGTATTTTATTTACTTGTATTACCAAATACCCCTGAAAACCCGTTTACTAGTATTTACATTGAATTCTTGATCAAAACCACTTGTCAACATCTTCTGCTCCTCGTTGGGTTTGACACTCTTATTTATCGAAAATACTACGATACACCCCCTATACTTGTGGGTCATCACCGAGCCGTAGGTCTGAATACAAACCCGTGCCCAAACCCGACAGGTAACCCGGCCCCGATGGGCACCCATTGGGCATCAATTCATCAATTTGAATAACAAATTTAAATAATTTTTAATTTCAACTAGGCTACTCGTCAAGTACTCCCTCCTTCCCAAAATAGGGTGCATATAGTTTTTGGTCAAAGTCGAACTTTTTAAAGTTTGACCAACTTTATACCAAAAAGTGTCAACATCTATGAACTCAAATCAATATTGTTAGAACTATCATGACATATATTTTCATTTCATATCATATGTTTTCATATCAATGTTGAGATGTTTTCTATATAGTTGGTCAAATTTTTAAAAGTTTAACTTTGACTAAAAACTATATACAATTTATTTGAGAAAGAGGGAGTATAAAGCAGACTGACCAATTCTTCAAAACCTGTGAGACCTATTGTCTTTACGGGCGGCTACTCTATATGTATGTTTTTTTTTGGAGAACACTCTATATGTATGTTGCAAATAGTATTCTCTGCAAGTGTTTTTGCGATGACGCAAATGTTAGCTTCTATGATGTAACATTGTTTTTCGTCGCTGCAAGCGTTGCTTTAGACGCTACATATATGTGTGCAGTGATTTTTTCTTTATGATTTTTTGCTTAGACCAACAAAGAAACGCGCGCACGCACACACCATTTTTTACGCATATGTGTTTTTAAAATGTAGGTACAGTTTTGCATATGAAAATACATCACAACAATGTTGCAAACATACACAAAAAGTGTTGTAAATAGACAGTTTTATAACACAATTATTGACAATCAAAATCTCACATTTAAGTGAGATCGGATGGCGGGCAGACAGCCGATGAAAGTGTCTCTATCGCCTGACCGACGCCAATCACTACCCATAAAATATGGATTGAACCCAAATAACTATCTTCCTAGTTTTTTCATTTCAAGTGATAACATTTGCAAGAGTTGGAATAATGTGTGCACGGGCAATCTCATGTGCGAGATATAAAGTTGCCATATGAGCCTTTTGTTGTATTAATTTTCTTTTTTCCGGCGGGTGAAAGTAATTTGATTTCTTATAAAAACTAGACTAGAATACAGAAGAATCAAGAATCTACGTTCGCACTGGTTCGGTATATGTTGCCGTCGCTCCCTTGTGAACCGTACGTATCATTTGGTACCGGACTACCTGTAACTAAAAAAAAACGAAGTTTGCTTATGCGTAATATTACAGTGTGATAGCTTGATTTGCTGACCAATTAGCGGTTCAGCAACCTGAACGTTCTATATGTCGTCCCGTGGAGAATTAGATTAATCCAGTGTCACTCATCTGCTGCCACGCACTTCTCTTCTCTTTTTCTTCTATACATGCTCCAGGCAAAATCCAAGAATCTAGCGACACACGACTAATTAAGTATTGCCACACTAATTGATTATATGTACCTTGCCTCCCTGGTCTAACCTTCTCTTGAATATACTATTTATCCAGTGGTGTCTCATCGCATCATGCATGTGCACGTATTTCCTTTTTCCCAAGCAATAAACTATCGCCGCGCGTACGTTGCATGGATGTAGAACATGCAACAACTCATACTCGCTAGCTGTACCATATTATCCGATTAATCTACGCGGTGCCCTGTGGCGTGTGGGTGCATTTTCAAAGCACTATAATAAAAGATACTAGTATCTTTGAAACAGAAAATGCGGATTATAGTTCTACTGACAAAAGCAAGTTATGAAGCACACTCCTGCATGAAATTGCATCCTCTTTTTTGTGGAAAAGGCCTAAGGCCATATATATTACCCTTCAAGAACATCCTTACAAAAATTAATTACGTGCAAGTCCTTGAAAAGTTTAGGACCATCTTCCTTCGGCATCCCTCGATGGCGCGTGCCGTGAGCATCGCTTTATGCCGCCTTTAGGCCTCCCGTTGTAAAACTCGTGTTGGAGAAAGCTTGAGAAAACCAAACGCTTTTAGAAGTAGCCATCGGGAAGTTGTCGACATAGACCAGAAGATGTCGTGGCCATGATCTTGAGAGATCGCCGTCCTGGAGAAGCCAGTACCAAGATGGTCCCAGAGATAATCACAGCTCCCGCCAGTCAGAGATGAGGGACACCAAACTCACAAGTTCCCTGACAAAGTCGTACCTGGCTGAGCTTCATGAGGCAGAGGTGGAACTTGAGGACACCAATACGATGCGACATCATCTCATCCACAAAACATCACTGCCATAGACAAACACTTATCACACTATACCTAATTAATGCTCCTGCAATTCAGAGACGAAGGACACCATAATCACAAGGTCCCCGACAAAGCCGTACCTGGATGAGCTTCATCAGGTGGAGGCGAAACTTGAGGACACCAATACGTTGCAACATCATCTCATCCACAGAACGCGGCCACCATAGACAAACAATTTCCACACCAGACCCTAATGCTCCACAATCAACTCCAAACTCCAGCCTGGGAAGAACATCGATTCGAAGTAGGCTGAAGGACGTTTTCAACGGAGATGAAGAACTCAAAAACCCTAGGACCAAACACACCTATCTGAGGTCCCCTCCTCGCCCCTGCCGCCACCTTAACGGCCGACGGAGGGCAGAGGAACAAGCAGCAGCAGTAGCGGCTGAGGGTAGCACATATCGCCTTTTGATTGCCTTTTTGCAAGAGCTCTACAAATAATAGTTTGTCTAGAAAACTTAAAATAAAAAGGTAGCAGATCCTATCATGAAATTGCATCCTAATGTGTGGATGTACTTTTTCCAGCCTTCTGGTAATTTTACCACGCACTGATACCACAAAAATTTCCCCAGAAATACTAGCAGTACAAATTTGTTACCCGATTAAAAATATTTACTCGTTGGTCACATGAATAAATTCCTGGTCCTTACTGACATCCGCCGGTCTTTACTGCGTCTCGCCCTTGCTTTTTACTCAAAGTCAAACACAGCCCACCATTGCTGACATCTGATGTCAGGAGTAAAAGACACACTGCGCCTGCGGTCTGCACTCTGATGAAGAATAACCGCATCATCACTCATCAGTGGAAGCTAGTGGCTGCGTACGTCACTCTCTCCATCTACTTTAGTACACTTCTAGGTGAAAAACAACAACGACAGGGATATTGCATTTCCACCTTAGCATGTCCTCGCCAGAGCACATCACTTTTCTTTCTCTCTTCTAACTTCAACGGTGGGTGCCAAAGTGTTGGAAACGGATGAACTATATCCTTTTCTCTTTTTTAAGGAGAAACTCTGAGAGTTCCCCATAGTAATTTTTATTACTAAAAATATTTACATGGTACAAAGATTTAAAAAGAAAAAACTAAATACTTTATTTGTAAATGGTTTTTCCCTCTTATGTTGTTTTGGATTAATTATTCGTTTGTCACTAGCTAGAGGCCTTCATATGCTCAGTTTTGCCACTACTTTGGGCGCAACTGCTATGGCGAGACCAAACGGCCAGGTTCGGCCCGAATTCGTCCCATGACGTTAGTGTTAGGGTGGGTCCGGATCTTACAGGTGGGACCGCGCACTTTGCCACATCGGACAGAGCTCCACCGCACACACAGACCCCTGCTCTGCGACCACCTGCGTCACCGCGGCCATCCCGCGTGTCCACCTACTCCACCGCCCCCTCATCTGACGCCACCTGCTCTGTCGCCACCTGCTCCGTTGCCACCGTCTTGCGATGCCACCGGTGGGGCGCTCGTTTCGCCAGTGCGCCCTCCACATGCTCGACGAAATGGCGAGCGGCAGCGACGACCTTGGCGAGGCAGGCGTCGGGCCGGAGACCCTCCGCAGCCACGACTGGGTTCCCGAGGGGTAAGTATTGTCCCCGTTGAGCTTTTTTGTGCATTGATTTTTGGTTGACAGGATATTGTATTTCCACCTTAACCTGTCCCCGCCAATGCACATCACCTTTTTTTCAGTCTTCTAAATTCAACGGTGGGTGCCTAAGTGTTGGAAACGGATGAACTATATCCTCTCTTTTTAGGAGAAATTCTGAGAGTTTCCCAATGTAATTTTTATTACTAAAGATATTTTCATGGTACAAAGATTTTAAAATGTAAAAAACTAAATATTTTATTTTTTAATTGGTTTTCTCTCTCATGTTGTTTTTCGTATTAGTGCACATATCCGGTATTTTCCCTGCTATTAGCATGCAACACTGTTTACCAACTTCGTGACGCAAGCGGGATCCCATCAAAATTACACTTACAATTCATTTTATGAGTTGTAGTACTAGTTTAAAATTTAGTTTTAAAATTTAAAATGAAAATGAACAAGAAGCGGGACTTGGGATCCCGCTTGACACCTTACACCAACAGCTTCACTTCACAATCGTCCTTTTAGAATCGATCACAGTTTGCTACGTAGTAGGATGAAGTCTTAGCTACACATGGCTATATAAGAGCTTAATATGGTATTCATTTTTATATATTTCACTTGACCACAAATACTCAGAACGAAAATAGAAAAAAGGAGACGTAATAATACGAAAAAAGAAAACGAGTGAAGCAGGGAGAGGGAAACCAGCCGGAGATAACGGCTAGTGGTCTGGTGGTGCACAGCCAACTCAACCCAAGTTGAGCGGAAACTGCTCGGTAGCGCGCGCTACCGAGACGCCGTTTCGCTAAAGCATTCAGTTGGTGGGCTCGGCCCGATAAGATTTCATGCGTTTCCTTTTTTCTACGTTTTGTTCGTTCCTGTACGAGACGTACAGACTATGAGTTCGTTATTTACGTTTTTCTTTTCATCTCTAATTTTTTTTTCATATTTTCACGTAGTAGCGCACTGAGTATGCACATGTTTCTTTTCTTTTTCTTATTTTCACGATTTGTTCCCAGATTTTTGAAATTTTTGTTCACGGATTTTGTTCCCAGATTTTTGTTCCTCGATTTTGTTCTCAGATTTTTGTTCCTGGATTTTTGTTCCCAGATTTTCGTTTCTGGATTTTTGTTCCTAGATTTTTTGTTCCTAGATTTTTGTCCCAGATTTTTGAAATTTTTGTTCCCAGAT
The DNA here is from genome assembly GCA_007115705.1 of Dactylis glomerata. Lineage (NCBI taxonomy): Eukaryota > Viridiplantae > Streptophyta > Magnoliopsida > Poales > Poaceae > Dactylis > Dactylis glomerata. The sequence continues at coordinate 4,190,689 of QXEO01000222.1, forward strand.
TTTTGTAATTTTTGTTCCCAGATTTTTGAAATTTTTGTTCATGGATTTTGTTCCCGGATTTTGTTCCCAGATTTTTGTTCCTCGATTTTGTTCTCAGATTTTTGTTCCTGGATTTTTGTTCCAGATTTTCGTTTCTGGATTTTTGTTCCTAGATTTTTTGTTCCTAGATTTTGTTCCCAGATTTTTGAAATTTTTGTTCCCAGATTTTTGTAATTTTTGTTCCCAGATTTTTGAAATTTTTGTTCATGGATTTTGTTCCCGGATTTTGTTCCCAGATTTTTGTTCCTGGATTTTGTTCTCAGATTTTTGTTCCTGGATTTTTGTTCCCAGATTTTTATTTCTGGATTTTTGTTCCTACATTTTTGTTCCTGGATTTTGTTCCCAGATTTTTGAAATTTTTGTTCCCAGATTTTTGAAATTTTTGTTCATCAATTTTTGAAATTTTTGTTCCTAAATTTTGTTCTCAGATTTTTAAATTTTGTTCTTAGATTTTTTTGGAATGTTTTGTTCCTGGATTTTGTTCCCATATTTTTGAAAATTTTGTTACTTTTGTTCCCAGATTTTTGTAATTTTGTTTCCCAGATTTTTGTAAGTTTTGTTCCCGGATTTTTGTAACTTTTTGTTCCTAGATTTTTGTAATTTTTGTTCTCGGATTTTTGTATTTTTTAGTTCATGGATTTTTTGTAATTTTTGTTCCTAGATTTTTGTAATTTTTGTTCCTGAATTTTTTAAATTTACGTTCCTGGATTTTTATAATTTTTGTTCCGAAAATTAGCAAGGAACGAAACTATGCTGAGGGAACAAATCATACGGAACAAAAAACGAAAGAAACCGCCAAATATTAGTAAGGGAACAAAACTATGCACAGAGGAACAAATTCTGCGGAACAGTGGAACAAATGAACGAAGGAAACGTCGGGTTCTTCGTACGAAATAGTCCCACATCGGAAGCTGACCAAAATTTTGACCAGTTTATAAGCCCACTCCGTCCGAAACATTGTACCAAGGGTTGAAAAAGCCCACCGAATCTGAAAAAGGCCGGCGCACCTGCGCGCGAGCCCAAATCAGTAAGAGAACAAAACCATGCACACGGGAACAAATCTGCGGAACAACGGAAACAATACAAATGGGCCGGCGAAAAAAAGGCCCACGAAAAAATTCCTTCAGCGAAACGGGTGATTGGTGGCGCGCGAGCCCCAGGGAGGAGGACCCAGTTGAGCTCCCCGTACAAGTCTGCGTGGGCGCGGTGTCTCGCACGCGTTTTGTCATGGACTCACGGTGGCGCTTAAACCAACCGATTCAACGGCCCAATGGTGGACGGCAAGATGGAGTTCCGGCTGGCTTCGGCTACTCCCTGGACCGGGTGTACCAGAGGACTGTCGGTCAAGTATTTGGATATCTGGATTTGACTCAAGTTGCTAGTGGACTTCCAACTAAATAGGTTGGGAGCGTGTGATGATCATCATCAAATAGGCATTGGTCTATATATCCGGTGACCAGAGCCGAACTAGCTGCGTTATGTCACGATAGTGACAAATTAATCTAAGCAATTTTTAGGGTTTTCTAGCGTATTTTTCAAGATAAAAGGTCAAAGGCCCCAACGTTCAATTAATGTTAAATTAATAATGCCTTCGACAACGAAACAGATACATGATGCTGGATTCAGCTTACAAGGTAGAACTGCACCCACATACACAAGCAACAGGCCTACCAAAGTGGCTATAAAAGAAAACATGAACCGTGTGCACGAACATTACGAAGACTATGTTAAAGAAGAGCAAAGCTGGACGGGCTACATTGTCGGGTCGATGCGCACCCTACCACGGGTGAACCAACAACCACTGCAACCGTCGAAAAAACTCCACCGTCGTAGGTAACGTCACCAGAAGCGGACCACCACTACAAACCGACCACCACTCCTCACAAATCATCACTGTCACCCGGGTAGAGCCAAACAAGAAAAACGGTTGTTGAGTACAAAGGAAGCCTTGCCGAAGCTAGCGAAACGAAGAGGCAACCATTTGTTTCCGGCACACCACCGACGTAGAGCCACCCGGAGCAAAGAGTACCATGTGATATATCATAGAACAACTAGGTATATCAAGGATTGTTCATGTATATGGTCAAACCAATCTATAGTACATGACCCAGAAACTACTTGTCTACAGTGGTTGCCAAGACAACCTCCTCTTAAGTCTCTACTCATCTAGAGATCACAATAAAAACACGTTATATAACAGATCATTGCACCGTATGTGCTCTTAAGCTTTTTGGCCCGTGTTCAACTCAAGACAATATACATGAGCTTCCCACGAGTGACACTGCTGAATACCGGCGGAGTGTGGCATTTTGTAGCCCAAGCTATATGTAGCTCTCTTTTTTTAGATTTTTTTTTGAATAGTGATATGTAAAAGGTAAAAAAAGAAAATCTGAGAAAAACTCTAGATGTACGAAATGAAGTATTCTGCAAATCTGCAAGATCTCAACTCGAAGTATCTTGTATTTTATGTTATACAAAAATGACAAAAGTAAGGATTTGAAGTAGCGAACAATGCAAAATTTGAAACCTCCAAAATCTGTAGGCTGTCATTTTTATGTGGCCCAAAATACAATGTTTCTAGTTAAGATTTCACACGTCGGTAGAATACATCATTATCAATATCTAGAGTTTTTCAGATTTTTTTTCAACTTTAAAGCATCATTTTCAAAAAATTCAAAAAAGGGGCTACATTTGCAGTTTCCGAAATAAGAGACACTTAATTGCTTATCGACAGATTTTGATAGCAGAATGTGGGTACACAAAGGAGAAGGACGTTCATCGTCCTAAAGCAAACATGCTAATCTGCATTAACTTGCTTTAGCATTCTAGCCAAGCTTATCACGGATGGCCTTATACTTACGCAATTTTTTTCCCATTTTATCCTACGGAAAATAAGCTGTTCTTGTGAAATTCATACATTCAAACGCACCCTTGGCACGCTCATTTTATTGTCTTTATATATCTGAAACTTTGTGTTTGGGTAGTCACTTCTCTAAATTCATTTTAACTATTTCCCCTTGGATCAAGCACACGCATGACGCTTGGTACGTAGTACAGCTTAACCAGCTCGCGGCGTGATTAGGTTGGCGTACGCGTGACAAAGAGCAGACCGTGGCAAAGCTTCGTCCCACTCACATCTGTCGCAAGCGTCCGTGCCGGAGCAGCAAGAACTCAACCGCTTCTACAGTGCCCCGTGTACTAGATATCATAAAAATGTACCCGGAGCCGGTACAGCAAAAGCCGCCAAGTTGAGATCGTTTTCGTCGACATATGCATCCACGTACGTATCCTGTCCAGATTCCAGAGCCCGTCGATCTGTCCTGTGTCGACACATGAGGCCTCGTTTGGTAGAGGTGATTTGAGGTGTTTTGGTGAGTATTGTTTCACGGGGATTTGGTGAAAAACACGTTGCTCACTCAATCCCTTTCTCCACCCTGTTCTCCTTCCCATTAAATTCTAGTTTTTGCGTGATGTCTGGGCTGCACATGCATGCTTGTCAGGGCAAGATGTCTTGGCTGCACATGCATCAGAGCCGGAGGATGATGTCAGACTCACGCGAAACGACTTGGCTGACTAGTCCATGCAAGCGTGCCAGAGGGTGGATGGGTAGCAGCAATCACTTTTCTTCGTACGATAAAAAACGCGAGGGGTGAGACGTGTGGTGATTTCACTCGAACCCGACGTGTCTGGACGCGTTTTTTGGAGATTACCAGGGCTAAGCCCATCCAATACTCGCATGCCAAACAGACAAAACCTGTTTTGTAGTTATGTTTTTTACGTTACACCAGGATAATACTCTGTTAACCACCTCAAACCACCTCTACCAAACGAGGCCTGAAGGGTCGCCTTGTTTAGAGCGAGTTGTCCACGATTGCACCACAAATATATTTTTGTTGAATACGCGGATGTGGACGCAACTTCCCGTACGGCGACATAAAAAAGGATGCAGTTACAGGGACAGAACAGAAGCGTAGCAACAAGAAGTTAGCACTCGCACACACAGTTGCAGCGTTGTTTTGTATGCCATGATTTCACAACTTCATTCATCCCTCAATCAGACAGAAGGAAAAAAATCCAAGAGTCGGTCGATTGCAAACCACATAGTTTAAATCTCAAGTTTTTCAGACAAGAATACGTTCCGTTTATTGAATATCCTAAGGGGGGCATGCATGGATACCTACTCTGACACATTATATTCAGCAGAATTTCTGGTTGTTGGAACAACAAGCTCATGTAAATGTAGCATTTTGAGAAGATACAAAAAATGCTGTCACTGTTACTTTTCTTAACCAGCTCAGCGCAAACGTGCAGCCTCCTAGCTTAGGGTAGTAAAGCACTTTTTTCGCAACAAAGCGGTGTGTGGGATCCGAAGCCCTGCTTGCTAGCGGCTGATGGGGGTGTGGATCCGCTCGACGATCCTGTTGATGGCATCTCGAGTCATCACAAGGGTGTCATGCTGCAGGATGCTGTAGACATTGAGGCCCTGCATTTGAAGAATGTAAAACATCAGCACAATCTTCTTGGGTAAAATAAATAAGCCCAGAGACTGCAATATGACTACCGTCGTTGTTCCTCACTCAGCTGCCGAGGTTAAGAGACTTACAATGGAAGGAATGACATTCACGTAGTGAAGGTTTTGAGTAGCTAGCTTTAACTTCTTATCGATGTCTCCTCCATCCACCAGCAAAACCTTCTTTGTATCGTCCATCTGCTTTATGTACTGCACAATGTTCTTCGTCTTGTGGCTAGGGACGTCCAAGTCCTCAAAGATGCAGAGCTATAAGAAAACATGCTCAAGTCAACTTTTCATGCATACATATTTACTACGAAGAATGGAGTCAAACGGAGAAATCTGGAAGTTGTTTTGGATAATATATGTACAGGTTGCTTTGCAACTTAGTATGCTGGAGAATGTATTGGAGCAGAACCAGAAAAACATTGCATAGCTTATTGTTATATTGCTCAATAAATTTGCTAAGCTCTCACACTTTCAGGAAGACATGAAAACAATACCAGCTGATTGTTAAATTTCGTAAGCAACAATTTGATACTTAGTCTAAGAGAGATTTTGGTAATCTAACTTGATCTTAATACCATTAAGACCATCAAGGAAAACAAGGCAGTCATAGAAAACCATCAACACAAGGTATTGATCAAAACTACAACTCTTGCTGCTCCACACAAAACTAGGTAAGTTCGTTAGCCTGCTTCCTGAACTTCAGGAAGGATCTATAAGGTGTAAATGTAGTGAAAGGATCTAAAAATTGTAAAACATAGGGAAACAGTCCTCGGGCACCTGGCAGTGAAGCCTGAAGTGCACTACCAAACCAGGGTCTAGGATTAAAAAATAAAAATCTTCACGACAACTTCCAGCTGGTCCAATTCACGGCGCGGAAACTCCATCGCCTTAGGACAGATGCCATCCTCCTAAAGCTTGACATCACCAAGGCGTTCGACACGGTGGACTGGGCCTTTCTCCTTGACGTCCTGGCCAAGCTAGGGTTTGGTGGACGTTGGACCTCCATGGTCTGTGGTTTACTGGGGACCGCCTCTACGCGGGTCCTGGTGAATGGCGTAGCCGGTGACCTTATCTACAACCGGCGTGGATTGAGACAGGGGGATCCCCTCTCCCCCCTTCTCTTCGACTCGATCATGGATGTGTTGCACCTGATGATCGAGAAGGCAGCTGCTGATGGGTTGCTCTCGGACCTTGCTCGCGTGGGTCTTCGGCATCGTACATCCATGTACGCCGATGATGTGGTCACTTTCTTTCGGCCTACGTGGCTCGACCTTCACACCTGTTCTGCCATCGTTGAGGACTTTGGCGTGGCGTCCGGTTTGCGCACCAACCTGGCCAAGTGCTCCTTGCATCCTATCCGCTGCTCCCCTGAGCAAGTTGAGTTAGCACGTCGTATTCTAGGTTGTCAGGTTGCCCCCTTCCCCTTCAAGTACCTTGGCTTGCCCTTGTGCATCCGCAAGGTTACGGCGGCCCAGCTACAGCCTGTGGTGGATAATGCAGTCAAGCGGCTGCAACCGTGGTGCGCCAGGCTTATGAACCGTGGGGGCAGGACAATCTTGGTCCAGACTACCCTCTCGGCTATGATCGTTCACGCCTTGATGTCCTTGGACGTGCCGCCAAAGACGCTAGCGGCCTTCACCAAGGCCTGTAGAGCTTTCCTGTGGAAGGGTCGTCGAGAGGTGAACGGCGGCCACTGCCTGGTGGCATGGGACAAGGTCACTACCCCCAAGTGCTTCGGTGGCCTCGGTATACCTAATCTTCACCTGCTTAACCTCGCTCTACGTTGCCGGTGGGCTTGGCTTCAGTGGACAGATCCCACCAAGGCTTGGTCCGAGTTCGACTTGCGGCTTCCCCGCCTCTCTATGGCGCTTTTCGATGCGGCCACGGTGGTGCAGTTGGGAGATGGGGAGAGAGCGAGGTTCTGGTGTGACCGTTGGTTGGATGGCGCGAAGGTGGAGGACATCGCCCCCAATTTGGCCGCTGCGGTGCCGGCCCATAAAGTCAAGGCCCGGATGGTCAAAGAGGGTCTCTCTGGTACATGGCTGAGAGACTGTGGGCCCAACCTGGGAGAGGCGGCACTTGTGGAGTTCTTCATACTTTGGCAAATGCTTGCTGTGGTTCAGCTTACCCCTGGGCAGGAGGATAGGTTGCGGTGGTGCTGGTCCGAAGATGGGGTCTACACGGCAAAGTCGGCTTACAACGCCTTCTTCGCCAGTCGAACCAGGTATAGCACAGCTTCCCAGATCTGGCGTTCTAGGGCCCTTACGGCTGCAAGTTCTTCGCGTGGATCGTATCTAGAGAACGATGTTGGACGGCGGATCGCCTCGAGCGTCGTGGGCTCCCGCGACCTGCAGCTTGCCCGTTATGTGACCAGGAGCCGGAGACGATTCAGCACCTTTTGCTTGGGTGTGTGGTGGCCCGACAAGTTTGGGCGTGGGCTCTTAACCTGTGGGACAGGGTGGCTTGGCTGCCTCAGGCGAACACAGGGCTCCTTCAGTGGTGGACATCCCGCCCTTGTCCTGTCGTCGTGGTGAAACAACATATGCCATAGGATGGCTTAAATGGGGGCCGAACTAGATGCTGGAGGATTCGGGAGAGGGGAACGAGCTAAAAAGCACGACAGAAAGAGACACTGATCTACCCAGGTTCGGGGCTCTCGTAAGGAGATAACACCCCTACTCCTGCTCTACTGGTTGTATATTTGGGTTGATGTAGTACACAACAATGGTGCTTCCAAGCTCTCTGCTAGAGAAGGAAGATGAACTGCTAAGTGTAGGAACACAGAGTGACCAACCCTTTACCAGGGCTCCCTATGCCACCTTATATAGTGGTGGCCAGGGTTACAACGGTCATACAAGACCACAAGACACGGGCTACACTCCAAACAGGAGCTGGTGACGATGGCAGAGACCCTTGACTTCGCCCCTGATTGCTCTCGATGGGACGCCATATCCCTGTACCTTGTACCTCTTGAACTGTGGCCTTACCTCTGTGCGGTGAGCTCGTACTTGTGCACAGTGAGGGTAGGTAACCTCCACTGTGCACCCTGCCATCTTACTCTGCTACCATGCTTGGATGTTTTCTTCCTTGATTGTAGGGATGTGACACCTTGGTTGACTTAAGTATCCCGGATATGACCGTTGGCCATACCCAGGACATATATGCCGGACCAACGACCTACGAGGGTCGGGTAATCCGGCCTCCCCTGCTCCTGCACAACACACCAAATGGTTAGGCCGGCATATCTAAGTATATGCCGGCACACATATACCAGTATTCCGGCTATACCGGCATATCCAAGTATTAGCCGGGATACACACATATGCCGGCCTGGCCGATGCTCTTATATTCCGGCCAGGCCCTTTCTTGATAACCCGGCATAAGTCAACCATAGACTTTGTGTCTTTCTAGTCTCTTGACCCTACCGGGGGTTATCCCCCCGACACTAGTCCCCGAAGCTGCCGAGGTTCCCCAGTCATAGCTGTGGAGCCTCGACAGGTTCAACATACCTTTCTTCATTATGTCCCGGTGATCAGATTATATCCCGGCCTCTGTTCCTGTTCCAAAACTTATTCCGGCCGGTCCCGAGGGTATTCCGGACGGAACATATACATCGGGCAGTTAATCCGACATATAGACGAGTCTTCCTCGAGAAGCCATGCCTGACAGCTTTGCATCGAAACTTGTAACTGTCCTGCCACCTCGAACGGTCACCCACGATGTGACGGTTCACAGTGCAGTTACTCCTCGCCATCATTGCGTCATGGCACGGTTACCGGAACCGCCGCCCCACTCTGTGCCGCCACGTGGCGACTCTCTGCAGGAACGGTCGGGGGAGTGGAGCACTACCCACGATCCCCACGACCCTGCCTCTTCGGTATAAATATGGGGTGGGGGTAAACTTGCTCTTTTTACCCCCGCCACAGTGCCTTCTTCCTCTTCTGCTCTCCTGCCCCTTGCGCTTCGCCGCCGGACCGAGGGACAGAGAAGGAGCGCCGCCGACGACCCGCTCTACTCCGGCGCCGACGCCCGACGACGCACGGCATCACCATTGACGACGCCGCCGCCGCCTCTTCTCTCTGCAGCATTGCAGGGAGATTGGATCTTCTTCTGTACGCTCGCCGTCGTCGTTCTTTCGCCGTCGGCCAAACTCCGGTGAGTTCCTCTCTCCCTCTGTTCTTCCTCTTTGATGCTTCTTCATAGCTTCGCATTGGTAGCCATATCCGCATAGATCTAGTGCAGTTCCTCTCTGGATTCGACTAGCATTGCTAACAGCGCTCACAGGTGTTCTTCCTTAGAATTTTTACCCTTATTTGTTTCCTGTTTTAACTGGCTCGGTAGATCTTTGATTTCTGCTAACCTTGGGGAGAGTGGTATGCCGGAGAGACTAACCTCCCTCTTTTCTCCGGCCTTGATAGGAATAACATCACGGGACTCCGGCTCTCACGCCTTGTCCCGGCCACTAAGATGGCATCTTCAAGCATGACGGGCACCTCGGCCTCTGAGGAAGATACCTCGGCCCGAGCCCAAGGACGCTCCGGCTGGGAGGGGTCGGAGGTTACTCCGGCCGACATATCCTGGGTCACCTCCACCAGGAGAGTCCCGGAGGGCGTAGCATGCCGGCTACCAGCAGGAGAAACTGTGCCGGCACCTGAACCTGGCGAACGCGTCGTCTTCATCGCCCACTTCGAGCGTGGCTTCGGCCTGCCGGCATCGGACTTCTTCCGGGACTTCCTCAACACCTACGACCTACAACCTCATCATATCCCGGCCAATGCCGTGATGATCCTCTCCGCCTTCGCTGCTTTTTGCGAGGGCTATGCCGGCATAGAGCCCCTTACTCAAGGCTGGGCGAAGTACTTCCAACTGCGGAAGCAAGTCGTCCAAGAGCCGCCCCGGAGCAAGGACGACCCGCCGGAGACGGCCCAGGAAAAGAAGGACCGCCCCATGACCCTCTGCGGCGCGGCCACCATCATGTCCCGAAAGGGCTCGGACTTCCCCAAGGTGGAGCTCCTGGAATCTTGCAAGAAGTGGCAGAAAAGCTTCTTCTACGTCAAGAACACCACCGACGAGGATCTGCTCAACCTGCCGCCATTTGTGGACGAGCCACCCTTGGCTATGACGAACTGGACCTACAACCCGAAGAACTCGGTGATGCCGGTGAATGCGCTTCACCGGGTTAAGGGCGAGCTCCGGGATGCCGGTCTTACTCCTCAAGACCTGGTGGCCTGCTATATAAGCCGGCGCGTCTCCCCTCTGCAGCGCCGGTCGCACAAGATCTGCCAGATGAGCGGGCCAATGGACCCCACCCGGCACTCCACACACGAGCTGACTCCGGCCGACATTCTGCGCCGGATTAAGGATGTCTGCAAGTCCTCTCAGGCCACTTTTGCCTGGGGGCTAGAACCATACAGCCGGGATAGGCCCGCCCCAACGGTAAACCATCTTATCCGATACATAAAGTCCATGTCCGGCACATAGATACTTAAGCCGACACATGTCTGTTTGCCGACACATATCATATTGATCCGACATACCTCTTCCACCGGCATATTTCCTTGTCTGAATACTTGACTTTGCTGTTTATACAGAAATTCAGCTTCCAAGCCATGGAGAACTCCCGGATCAAGATCGCGGCGGACCGCACTGTTGCGGATGTTGAAGATCCGGATCATTGGGATAAGCTTCCCAGGAGCACCCGTGCTGCAGCTGCCATGGGTAAGGGCTCTTCATCCCGGCATTATACTCAAGACCGGAGTGAGATTGATTCTGACGAGGAGATCCTGCTGTACTATGACCCGATGCCACTTGCGTATGCCTTTCCAGAAACACCTATTGCTTACGAGTTTCCAATGCCGTCCTCAGCTATCCCGGACGATATGGTTATCGACGCCGCCCCTCTGAACCAGGGACCTCCTTCCACCGGCGGACGTGCCGGCCGGAAGCGAGGGGTGAAGCCCCAGCCCGACACACCTCAGAAGTCGAAGAGGCAGAAGGTCGGCGTGCCCTATACTGAAGAAACCGAGACCTGTCGCCGCGGGGTAAGTTCCTTCTGCTTGTTTCATTTCCGACATATCTCTTGCTTGCATTATTGACTTGGCGTTTTTTCTCTTTCAGAGCTCCTCTTGCGCCGGAACAAGCTTCTGGCTCGAGTGGCGACCCGAAAGTTACCAAGCCCGCGGCCACTGCTACCTCCGACATACCCTCTGCCAGCCACACGACCTCCCCGGCGCCGGCATCCTCGCCTGCGCCCGACAAGACCTCCTCCCCGGCGAAGGACGTTCCTCCGCCGGAACAAGACACCTCTGCCCCCGACGTCCACATGGACTCGGGGGCTCAACAGGAACCTCCGGCTCCTGATGTCCACATGGACACAGGAGCCCACCAAGAAGCACCAGACTCCGGCGCGCCCACCAGCGACGCCGGCACAACTGAAGACGCCGGAGCAGACATCAAGGGTAAAGGCCCTTTAGTGCCGGAAGTCCGGACTATTCCGGATCCTGCCTCTGCTGGCCAAGATGCACCGGCCACGCCGGAACAGCCCGTGCCCAAAACTCCTTCTGCTGAAACGACTCCTGCACCGGCCAAGACCACGGCGTCGGCCAAGACCTCTGCCCCGGCCAAGTCCGGCACATTGAAGATCCAGCCGACCAAGTCCGGCACTCCATCCGCCGCCACTGCTCCTCCTAAGGCAGCGCCTCGGACCAGCTCTGCTCTGGCCCTGCATCTTGGCAGGGCAGCAGCCCGGCCTGGCTACCGGCGCAACTTCTTCGACACGCCAGAACTTGAGGGCATCATCCCCCTGGTGACAAAGAGTGACCAAAGCCTCGGGTCTCTCACGGAGCATTGCACCAAGTGGAACGACGCCGGCAGCATGGACACCGCGGACTCCAGCAGCAAGAAGAAGGCCGAAGCCGCGGCTACTGGCAGCCCAGCAGATATCCTGGCCGCGAAGCCCCTACCGATCGCCTGCGAGCTCCTCAGCCTCCAGCAGAGACTTCACCGATTGGCCGATGCCACCAACGTAAGTCCTTTCTACCTATACACATATCCCCAGTCCCCGAAAATGTCGGCTGTCCGGGATACGGACATCCGGGATTTTCTCATAGTCTTTTAGCTAGCTTCTTTTGAATTAACTGCCGACATATGAGCTCGATCCGAGCTTCAAATCCTAGTCACCGAGGGCCGGGATAGGTGCGCAGCACCTGTGCCGGGTCTTTAGCAATTTCACATCTCAATTATCTTTCAAATCCTCTCGACCGAGATATAAGCTCGTTTCGAGCTTCAAATCCTAGTCACCGAGGGCCGGGATAGGTGCGCAGCACCTGTGCCGGGTCTTCAGTAGAATGATCACTTGATAGAATTTTCAACTTAATTTCCATGCCGAATTTCTCTGCTGATATTTTAAATCCGGGCACTTTTGCAGCGCATGAACAACACCCGGGCCGACCTGTATCATGACTTGGTATGCGAGCATCGGAAGTTATCCGACGAGCATAGCAAGCTTCAGCTGGAGCTGTCCCAGAAAGGTAATTTCAGCCGACATATCTTGCCCCTACTCAATAGACCTCTGGCCGGCATATCTTAATATGCCGACACCTAATCTTTGTCCGACATTTCGCAGCTGGTGCCGAAGCCCAAGTCACCGAGCTTACCAAGAGAGTGAAGGAACTGACAGGTATGCCGGATCCTCTTAACCTTGAACTAATCCTTCTGTACTTCAAATCCTTTATTCTTTTCACTGTTTTCTTTCTTCAAATCCTTGTTTTGACTTCAAATCTTTTCAGACGAGAAAGCTGCACTGGAGGCACGCCACCAGGACTGTGTGTCCTCGGTGGATGTAGCCAAGCAACTGGACGACCGAGATGCTGCTCACAAGGCCGAGATAGAGCAGCTGAAGGGCCGGATCACCGAGCTTCTGGACGAAAAAAGGAACAGAGGGAGGGCCTACTGAAGAAAACCCAGTCCCTGCTTGTCACCTCCGAGACTGATGCCTCCAACGCCCACGCTGAACTGGATAGCCTGAAGGAGCAGGCCACCAAATGGGAGGTTACAGTTGCACAGCTGAATGCCGACCTTGCCAGTAAGCTTCAAATCCTTTCCCTTTATCCTTCCCGACATAGTGTAATTCTCTCCGGCATATTCTCCTTTTGCTAACATTGTTTCTATTCCTCAGACATGTTTCCCGCTTCCGTCGAAGACGTTGAGAGGGCTTTGCAGTTGGATCGAGAAAACCGGGGTGTTCCGGTTGACTCGCCCAACTGGGACATGTCGGAGCAGCTGTTGGCTCTGCAGTCCCGGAAGAACGCCATGACGCTCTACACTGAAGAACTCTTCTATGGCGCCCAGGAGGCATTCTCTGCCCTCTGGCCGGGACAAAGGACTCCCACTGATCCCGTCGACCTCGGCAACGATCTGCAGCTGGCCAAGGTTCGCCTCCGGGAGTGGCGAGATTCCGGCGCGAGGGTTGGAGCTGACGAAGCTCTCAGCTACTTCTTGTCCTGGTATGAAAAGGCTGACTTGGAGACTTTGCGCACTGTGCGCGAAGGATCCATCTGGACCACGGATCCGGAACATATCCGGCGCCGGCGAGAGTTGGCCCACAGCTATGTGGACTATGCCGACACCGACGCCTTCGTCCGGGACATCCGCGAGCCGGAGAAGAAGGACGATGCCGGGACATCCGCCGCTGCTGAGGGCTCCGACTCCAGCCAGGATGAAGAGGAAGCTGAAGAGGCCGGCACTGATGCTCCGGAACAGGCATCTGCCCCGGGCGGAGGTGATGGCTCCATTCCATCTGCTGGGTCCGGCACTCCTGAAGCCGACATCTCCACCGCCACTGCTCCACCAGCCGGCGCCTCTGCTTCTGCCGCTGCTCCTTGACTTTGCAGCACAAACACTTTAAGTTTTATCAGATCCCCGGTATGCCGGGTGCAGATGTAATATACACGTTTAATTTCCTTTGGTTTGCTTCCTGAACAAGTTTTATCTTGGTTTGCTTGTTTCTAATGCCGGATCATCTTTTGGCTAAGTCACCGAGTTGTTTTCCTGTTTCCTAAAGTTCACAACCTTGGCTACTTGTCTACCTTAATTGGCTTTCGACGTATGAGTCTCAAGGTTGCTTCATTGATCATACAGTACTTTAACTTTGAAACTTAGACTTCAAATCATCCGACACTTTTAATTTTAACTTTAGCTTTAACGAGAATGTCGGTTCGCTTGCTTTACATTTCCTTAGCCATTTTCCATGTGTAGACAATCTCCGGCATCTACTCTTGCTAGCCATGAAGCCGGGTTTCGGACAGCAGCTGAGTCGAAGAGTGGCCTTTGGTGCCGACACATTACTAGGCCGACATAGGAAACATTCAAATAAAGCCAGCCGGCATATAATAAAGAACTGTAAATAAACAACAAATATACCTCGGAGCTAGTTACCCGGCTTCTTCGGGATGCCGGCATTTCATTCATTAGTCTTGTGCCGGCACAACACGCCGGCATACAAAGGAAAATATGGAAATACATACATTGTGTTGCTCAGGAGTAAAAGGGGCGCAGTAGAGCTATGTTCCATGGCCTCTTGGTTTCTTCTCCGGACCTGTCCGCCTTATTCTTCTTGGGGTCCTGCGCATCTATAAGATAATAGGCATCATTGTGCAGAGCTCTGCTCACAATGAATGGCCCCTCCCATGGAGGAGTTAACTTATGCCGGCCTTCTGTTCCTTGCTTTAGCCGGAGTACTAGATCTCCCTCTTGAAATCTCCTTGGATTTACCTTCTGCGCATGATAGCGTCTGAGGTTCTGCTGATACACTGCTGTTCTTGACAGAGTTATTTCCCTGCTTCCTCTAGCAGATCAACATCATTTTCTCTGGCTTCTTTAGCCTCTTCCTCAGTATATAGCACTATTCTTGGTGCATCATGTATTACATCTGTTGGAAGCACAGCTTCTGCTCCATACACCAGGAAAAATGGTGTGTAGCCTGTTGATCTATTCGGAGTTGTTCTTAAACTCCACAGCACTGCTGGCAGCTCATCTAGCCAACATCCCGGAGTTTTCTCCAGGGGCTCTATCAGCCGGGGTTTTATGCCGGATAATACTAGCCCATTCGATCTCTCTACTTGGCCATTGGCACAAGGGTGGGCAACCGACGCAACGTCCAGCCGGATTCCCACTTCCTCACAAAATCTGGCAAATGGCCCTTGGGCAAAGTTTGACCCATTGTCAGTGATGATGCTATGAGGAACACCATATCTCAAGATTATATCCTTTAAGAATTTCACTGCTGTGTGACCATCACACTTGCTTATGGGCTTCACTTCAATCCACTTGGTGAACTTGTCCACCATGACCAGGATATGGGTCATCTTCCCTCTGGCCGGCTTAAAAGCCCCGACCATATCCAGGCCCCAAACAGCAAAGGGCCAGGTTATTGGGATAGTTTTCAGGGCAGATGCCGGCTGATGAATCTGGTGGGCATATCTTTGACACCCATTACATTTCCGGACCAAGTTTTCTGCCTCTTGCAGTGCCGTTGGCCAATAGAAGCCATGCCGGAATACCTTTGCCACCAATGCCCTGGACGAAGCATGGTGACCACACTCCCCCTGGTGAATTTCCCGGAGCATCTCCAGACCCTCCGCAGATTCGACACATCTCTGCAATACTCCGGTGGTACTTCTCTTGTATATTTCTTTGTTGATGATGGTATACGCTTTGGATCTCCTTATAACCCGGCGGGCCTCGGTTTCATCCGCCGGCACTTGACCATCCACCATGAAGTTCATGATAGGACGTGCCCATGAGGGCACTTCCCTGACAGTGAACACTGCCTGATCTATTTCCATCATTTCGACCGACACATAATCGATCTCCATGGGCTGCGAAGTCCCCGGGACTGAAGAATCAGTCCCCGGGTATGCCGGAGCAGTCCCCGGGTATACCGGCACAACCTCTTGGCACATTTTACCCTTGCCTTTAGTTTTGCTCCGGAATACTGTACTAACAGCATATGCCGGCCCAGTCCCCGGGACTGAGGAAACAGTCCCCGGGTTATCCGTCCTGGCTCCGGCATCTATCTCCATTGGAACTGCTTCGTCTGGACCTGGCGGGACATAAATGGAGGATGACTCCGGCGAGGGTTTGATCGATGGCTTCCTCAGATGCTCCAGCGAAATGCCGGGCGGGATTGAATCTCGGGAAGACCCTAGCTTGGACAATGCATCGGCTGCATCGTTCTGAGCCCGGAGAACGTGCCGGAACTCACAACCTTCAAAGTAACCACTTAACTGCTGCACCAGGAAACGGTATGATGCCATGTTAGCATCATGCGCGTCCCATATGCCGGAACACTGCTGAATCACTAAGTCAGAATCACCGAAGCACATAATCCGGCGAATTCCTATGTCCTTAGACACCTTCAGGCCATGCACAAGTGCCTCATATTCCGCCACATTATTTGATGCTGCAAAGTGAATCTGCAGGACGTATCTCAGCTGGTCATTCTTTGGTGAACTGAGAACTATGCCGGCACCCAAGCCATGGATTGTCTTGGACCCATCGAAATGCATCCTCCAATAATTTGCATCTGGCAATGGTGGCTCATACTGTATCTCGGCCCAGTCAATAAAGAAATCAGCCAAGACCTGGGACTTGATTGTATCCCTCTTATCGTACTGCGGTGTATATGGTGAAAGCTCTATTGCCCACTTTGCTATCCGGCCGCTGGCATCTTTGTTGCTTATAATTTCCGAGATAGGGGCCTCGGCCACTACCCGGATTGGATGCTCTTGGAAGTAATGCTTGAGCTTCTTGGCCGCCATATAGACACCATAGGTCATCTTCTGATAGTGGGGGTAGTTTTGCTTTGAGGTGGAGAGGACTTCACTCAGATAATATACCGGCCGCTGCACGGTTTTGCCTCCTTCCTCTCGCTCTACTACCACCACAGCACTGACAACTCGGTTGGTTGCCGCTATATAGAGCAACATTGGCTCCCGGGGCATCGGAGACGCTAATACCGGCGCTGTTGACAACAACTGTTTCAATTCCTTGAAAGCTGCATCTGCTTGCGTTGTCCAGACAAATGTGTCGGACTTTTTCATCAACTGATATAACGGCAGAGCTTTCTCTCCCAGCCGGCTTATGAAGCGGCTCAGGGATGCGAGGCACCCAGTGAACTTCTGTACTTCCCTCAAATCTGTCGGCGGCTTCATCCTTTCTATGGCACGAATCTTGCCGGGATTCACCTCAATACCCCGGCTGGAAACAAGGAAACCGAGCAACTTGCCCGCCGGCACACCAAAGGTGCACTTAGCCGGATTCAACTTCATCCGGAATCTCCTCAGGTTCCCAAAGGTTTCCCGGAGATTATCTATGAGAGTCTTGCTCTCCTTGGTTTTTATGACGATATCATCGACATATACCTGCACATTTCTATCTATCTGATCGTGCAAACACTTTTGCATACACCTTTGGTAAGTTGCGCCGGCATTTCTTAAACCGAACGGCATAGTGAGATAGCAATAAGCCCCGTACGGGGTAATAAAGGATGTCTTTATTTGATCTGGCTCATACAAAGGGATCTGGTGGAAACCAGAATAAGCATCTACGAAAGATAACAGTTCACATCCGGCTGTGGAATCAATCACTTGATCGATCCGAGGCAGCGGGAATGGATCTTTAGGACATGCCTTGTTCAAGTTGGTGTAATCAACACACATCCGCCATACTTTCACTATGGCAGGCTCATCTTTCTTCTTTTCCACCAAAACCGGATTAGACACCCAATCCGGATGAAGTACTTCCTTGATAAAGCCAGAGGCCAAGAGCCTGGCCACTTCGTCCCAAATGGCTTTCCTTCTGTCGCCGGCATTCCGCCGGAGCGGCTGCTTTACCGGCTTAGCATCCGGTCTCACATGCAATGCGTGCTCAGCCAGCTCCCTCGGCACACCTTGCAAGTCCGAAGTAGACCATGCAAAGATATCCCGATTCTCACGGAGGAAGCTGATGAGCTCGCTTTCCTATTTGGGATCCAAACTTGCCCCTACGAGGGCATGGCGCTCCGGGAAAGCTTCATCCAGAGGCACCTTTTTGACTTCCTTACTCACTTGAAAAGAAACGCTGCCACCGGGATTTGTCATGCCCGGCATAGATTTGCCGGCCACGACCGTCTCAGCAATCTCCACCGCTCGCTTGAGCCTCTTCCTCTCCTCTGCAATGATCAGAGTCTCGGCCAGATTAGATCCGGCGGTGGCACAAGCCATCGAACGCTTGTAATCACCAATGATGGTGATCACTCCTTTGGGTCCCGGCATCTTCATCTTCAGATACGCCACATGCGTAGAGACCATGAATTTTGCCAGTGCCGGCCTACCCAGCAAAGCATGGTAGGGGCTCTCCAGATCAACCACCTCGAACATGAGGTTTTCCACCCTGCAGTTATCCCGGCTGCCAAACATGACATCCATCCGGATCTTGCCCATCGGCGCACACGAAAGTCCCGGCACAATGCCGTGGAACGTGGTCTTGCTCGGTTCCAGCATATTTTCCTTGATTCCCAGCTTCTCCATCGTATCCCGATACATGATGTTGATGCTGCTTCCATTATCAATGAGGACCTTGCTGAATCTCACGTTATTAGCCGGCCCGACGAATGTCGGATCCATCACCAGAGCATATCCGCCGGGATTTGGCATGATCCGGGGATGATCTGCCCTGTCCCAACCAACAGCTTGGTCAGACCAGTACATCAGCTTTGGCACAGCCGACATAACGGCATTCACCTCCAGACACCGCCGGTACAAGCTCTGCTTGTCTGTTCTCTCGGTCTCAAAGACCATATAGCTCTGATCATACTCCTTGTACTCATTCCGGCCCGCTCCTGGGCCTCCGGCGTTATATTCCGGATTATAGCTCTGGTCAACTTGATTTACGCCGGCATTTCCGGCGTTGCTCTGATTCCCGGGATTAACCGGCCTAGGTGGGACTGCAATCGTATTGGCACCTGTCAACGGCGATGGAGCTGCCGGGACAGAGGGTCTAGCCGGTCCCCAGGGACCTGCACGACCTGCTAATATGTCGTCCAGCCATGAACAGTTCCTTGTCAAATGGTTTGCCGGCTTACCCGGCTGGAATGTGTGAAACACACAAGGCTTGTCCATGGCCAAACCTACTGTATACTTTGGATATTGCTTCTTCTGGCCGGCGGCTCCGCCGGCATTCTTGTTGGTCCAGACATTCTTCTTCTGGAACGGCTGTGCTTGCTGCTGCGGCTGCTGCTGAGGCTGCTGATAGTCCTCATATCTCGGACGCTGGCTACTGCCGGCGCCCCCTTGCTCTTCCTCCACAGCTGCAACTTGTGCTGCCCCATACCGGTGATCCGGCCTTTCATCTCTTTTCTTGTTCCGGTTATCAGTGCGATAATATTGCCCTGATCTCCCGGCATTGCTGGTGTTCCCCTGGGTTTGCCCCTGTCCTTGTGAATCGAGACTGGGCTGCATGGGATCTCCCAGAGCATAACTATCAGCGATCTTGATTATTTCGGCCAGCGTGGCCGGCATTTGCCTCTGAAGCTTTTGCCACAGCATGGTGCCATGCCGGCACCCATGAGCGAACCACATAATCGTACTGCCATTATATGTCCTCGCGCCACGCGCGAGCTGGAAGAAGTAAGGCACCGGCTCCCCCATAATCCGGGGTCCGAAACACATAGGGCCCGGAGCTCCCTGCCTCTCCACCAACTCTGATTGGTGGATCTTGTCCATCTTGAAACGTGCATCATTGGCTGCCAAGGACCGAGGTCCAAGCCGGGATGCTATTGGGCCTGCGATCATCTGCTGCTGCTGCTCCGGCTGATGCTGCTCACTATGCCGGCCTTGCTGGTGCTGCTGCTGATATCCCGCCCTGGCAAGGGCGGAATTGCCGTCATCCTCTCGATGTCCCGGATGGCCTGCACCCTGCTGCTGCGCTGCACCTCCGGCGCCCTGCTGCTGACGCCGGGCTGCACTGTTACTCCGGCCACCACCGGCCGCGCCTGCTTCATGCCCGGCCGGCACACTCTGGCCGGGCTTCTTGCTGCCGACATACTTGTCAGCTTGGCCGACATTCTTCTGCACCATCGCCTGCTTTCCGGCGACAACCGGATCGTAGACCTGGATCTGCTTGTCCCGGCGGCCAGAGGTCACACTTCCGGCACGCCGGGCGCTGGGATGCGGGGACGAGGCTTGGCCCCTCGACCTCGCGCCGGCACCTCCCGCCGACACAATGTACTGAGACGCCCCGACACCCGGGTTTGCCTTCTTAAAGGCCTCCTGCTGCTTTGTAGCTTCAGACAAAAGTTGGTTAAGCCGGGCTTGCTGCTCACGCAGTGCTTCGCCGGATAAACAAGATAAATCCTTAGCTACCTCGGCCGCCGCTCTAAGGTTCTTTACTGCCGAACTATAGACTACCTTAGGCACAGTACTAGTTGCGGTATGACTCTTATCTCTAGCATCTTTTCCTATCTCAGCATTAAGATTTCTGCCTCTAGTTCTAACCTCTTCTATCCGGCTAGGCCGGATTACTACAGGAGTAAAACCATGGGCTGCCTCATACTCACGGAGTTGCCGGTTAAACCGTTCGCGCTCCTGATTCATGGCCAGGGCCTCGTCGACGAGGGCCTGACGAGATCCCTCCAGGACCTCCCTTGTTTGCTCCGGATCAACGCCGGATCGCACCGGCTCGAGAAGCCGGTCGATGATGGGAAGAAGAACCTCGCCCCTAGCCGGCACACCGGAAGTGCCGGCCAGGTTCTCCGCACGCTCCAACGGAGGACGCGCCGACCTCTTGACCTTCGGCGGCTCCGGAGGAGAAGCTCCGGCCGCTGCTGTTTTGCCGGCATCTTCCGCCGGCGGCACGGATGTGCCGGCCATCATCACCTCAGCCGGCTCTACTGAGCGAGCGCTACGCCCAGCGTGAGCCAGCCGATGTGACGGAGGATCCGACGCCACCAGCACCTCCTTCCTGCAAATTCTCTCAGTCCCCACGTACACCTCGTGGGAACCGAAAGACATAATCCGGCCATCCCTGGGGAACGGCCGGCCACCGAGACAACCGGCGTTGTCACTGACGAAACTGAGCGAGCCTAGCCTCTGGACGAGGCCAGAGACCACGCGCACTCCCGAAGCTGCTATCACAGACCCCGTCCGAATGAACACTCCGCCCAGCATATCGATCTGCCCCACGGTGGGCGCCAAATGTCGTCGTGGTGAAACAACATATGCCATAGGATGGCTTAAATGGGGGCCGAACTAGATGCTGGAGGATTCGGGAGAGGGGAACGAGCTAAAAAGCACGACAGAAAGAGACACTGATCTACCCAGGTTCGGGGCTCTCGTAAGGAGATAACACCCCTACTCCTGCTCTACTGGTTGTATATTTGGGTTGATGTAGTACACAACAATGGTGCTTCCAAGCTCTCTGCTAGAGAAGGAAGATGAAAGGAACACAGAGTGACCAACCCTTTACCAGGGCTCCCTATGCCACCTTATATAGTGGTGGCCAGGGTTACAACGGTCATACAAGACCACAAGACACGGGCTACACTCCAAACAGGAGCTGGTGACGATGGCAGAGACCCTTGACTTCGCCCTTGATTGCTCTCGATGGGACGCCATATCCCTGTACCTTGTACCTCTTGAACTGTGGCCTTACCTCTGTGCGGTGAGCTCGTACTTGTGCACAGTGAGGGTAGGTAACCTCCACTGTGCACCCTGCCATCTTACTCTGCTACCATGCTTGGATGTTTTCTTCCTTGATTGTAGGGATGTGACACCTTGGTTGACTTAAGTATCCCGGATATGACCGTTGGCCATACCCAGGACATATATGCCGGACCAACGACCTACGAGGGTCGGGTAATCCGGCCTCCCCTGCTCCTGCACAACACACCAAATGGTTAGGCCGGCATATCTAAGTATATGCCGGCACACATATACCAGTATTCCGGCTATACCGGCATATCCAAGTATTAGCCGGGATACACACATATGCCGGCCTGGCCGATGCTCTTATATTCCGGCCAGGCCCTTTCTTGATAACCCGGCATAAGTCAACCATAGACTTTGTGTCTTTCTAGTCTCTTGACCCTACCGGGGGTTATCCCCCCGACATGTCCCAAGGCGACGCAGCGAGATCTGTGGACCGCTATCATCCTGGTCTTCTGGTGTATCTGGAGGCATCGGAATGATGTAGTCTTCAATGGCGCTAGCCCTGATGTGGAAGCCATCTTGGCGAGGATTAGAGAGGATTACGGTAGGTGGCGCCTAGCTAGGCTTTTTCGTAGTGCTTCTTTTGGCTTGGTAGAGCCGGTGCCGTTGCCAGGGGGAGAGTAGTTCTTGAACTCGAGGAGCTGCCACCTCTTGTTGGCAGCACTTTGCCGGTCTTCGGCGTTGTCTCTTCTATATGATTGATACACCTGCCGGGGTGTATTCTCGAAAAAAAAAATTCTAGCACAAATAGATATGCAGGCATAAGGCAGGAGCTAACTAGAAACAAGATCATCAAGAAGACACATTGATTTAGTGAGGCAGCATATACCTTCCCCTCAGCTGTTCGAGCAGACAACGCTATCTTAAGTCCCAGACGTCGTACTTTCTTTTGCAACTTGAATGCATGGCTTCGTGGTTTAGGGCCATGCATGGTTGCACCACCTCGAAACTGTTTCAGTTTGAATATTAGTTCAGTTGGAGCACGAACAAGACAAGATAGCTAACATTATATGGGTGATGTACTGTATAGTGTGGTATAACCTGACAACCACGCAACGTTCCATGGCGTGCTCTTCCAGTTCCTTTTTGCTTGTAGGGCTTCCTTCCTGTGCCACTCACTTCACTGATAGTTTTAGTTGAGTGTGTCCCCTGTGAAAGACATGTATCAAAGGTGCCGCAAAAATATTCTAGAAAGATACAACTTAAATATCTGAACTGAAGGAAGTAACTGATATTACACCAGCACATTATACAGTAGATCACATGATTTGGGAACTTGAAAGCTGTAGACGAACGAAAGAAAGAAGAGATCATAACGTGTACCTGTTGCCTTTTAGCAAGTTGCCACCTTACTACTCTGTGAACAATATCCTTCCTAATTGGAACATCAAAAACATCACCATCCAAAACCATGAATCCCTTGTCCTCATTATGGAAGTTTGTTACTCTAGCTACTAGGTCCTCATACTGCCCTGTAACAAAATATTAAGATTACTTACAGCTCAGCATAATTTCAAAATTATATAGCTTTCCATTAGCCAATTGTGATACAGTTCTACCTCGGTTCCAGTTTAATCGACGCGACTGGAGGGAGAGTCCTAAGAGTATATAGCTAGTTGACCGCGTCGATTAAAGCGGAATAGAGGGAGTACGACCTAAAGAGTGAAGTCCAATGGCAATTTTGATGAAAAATTAAAGCTAAAATTTCAAATTGATTAAGAATACAGAGTCAACTAAAAGATCTCTGTCGACTAAATAAAATATTGCATCGGTCGCTCACAAACAGCATTATGATAGCAGCAAATGGATAAGGAATACTAGAAACAGACCAAGCTCACGGTCTGGTGTCCAAACACTCTTGCTAGATAGAAGTTCCGTTGGAATCAGCGCTTCATTTGCTGGAGCCAAAAGAGTAGAATACTGATTGATGTAGACATTTGGTAAAATCTACAGGAAAGAAAGCTAACTCAGAAGTAGAATCACACGCCATCAAACATATCAAAGAGACTTAAACTAATGAGATACAGATTATCAATTTTTTAACAGTATACTCATGATTGCTATTTGCTAACCATTAATGATCTAGAGTTTTGTATTCATGAGAATTATGTTTTTGGAGTCCTAACAAACTACAAACTAATAATGGTTCATAAATTACTGTGAAGTGTCTACAATATCAGAAACCAAATGCTGCACAAGGTTGAGCACATCATAGATGTCGTATTGGTGCATATATCAGACCACAGTCTAACCCAACTTTTTAGGAAATTAGGCAAGCCAACTAGGGAGAAGATAATAAGCAGCTAAAATAATATCTAACTGATGCTACATCTACAAGTGACAAAATATAAATGTACATCTGGATATTTTCATTTGAACCAAACCAATTGAATGTATCAGTCAACACTCAACAAGTGCATAGTGACGTGAAAATGACTTTATCTACAGGATACTTATGCTACAATTGGATTATCCACCACCTGTTGAATTGATTCTATTGCGAATATATCTTCGACCCCTTAAACCTCTCGTAGTAAGTATTGTTCCTACTTCCCATTGGTAACCAATAACTTACTGAACAAGAACTCAAATTTTGCATTAGCACGTAAAATGGAATGGAACAAACTTTGAATATGCCGATTAGCCTAGATTTGGAGAAATCGGGCCATCGATAATAGCATGATCACAAACAACATCTGACGAACCAAATCACAGAAAGAAAATACTGAGTTACATTACACGCTATATCTGGATGGGCAAATACTGGAGCAAGAACACATAACTCCAATCAGCTAAATCAAGTGCTCCATTTCCAAACTCTAACCGAACAAGCATAAACTCTGTACGCAGTCTGTGGTACCCGGACATCCATCAAGCCAAACGCGGCATCGCGTATTCGAACTGGCGCTGCACGTCGCACTTAGCCTGACGGGGAACCGATGGGAAGCCGTGAGGGAGATGGGGAGCACGGGTTGCCAGAGCCATACCTTGGCGAGGAGCGGGGCGTCGCGGCCGACGGCTCCGAGCTGCGGCGCGCACGCCACGGTGCGCCGCAGGAGCGACGCTGCACCTGCGAGGGCGCGCATCGGCCGGCGCGGGTGGAGAGGACGCGGCGGCGCCGGGGAGAGTAGAGAGAGTAGCGAGGGAAGCCGGTTGAGAAGAGCGCTCTTAGGTCAAGTGGGCCGAGGCAAACGGTTCAGCCTAGCGCGCGCGCGACCGATAGGTCATAGGCTCGCCTTCCCCGTGAATCAAATATCGGGTAACGTCCACGTCTTTCGCGCTGGAGGGCTGGCCCGTTAATGGAGTTACTCACTCCGATCAGAAATAAGTGTGGATGACTTTATACTACTCCCTCTGTCTCATAATATTAAAGTGTGTTTAGATATATTCGTATTTACGAAAGATAATATGGTTCAGAGGGAATAGCTTAGTATAAAGTTTGTACTAAGTCAATAACACTTATTTCCGATTGGAGGGAATACTTTTTTCTTTATTTTATTTGCTTGTTCTTTTCTATCTTCTGTTATCATTTTTTTATCTATTTTTTATTTAAATTTCTTGTTTGGGGTCTCTTTTTAAAAATTGTATGCTTTTCTAATTGAGAAGTCATATGAACTTCTATGATACGTCATACATGAATATTTATTGAACCTCGACACCTGTGAGTTGCGAACAATTAATTTGAATTGTAAGGCATATTTTTAAGCCTCACAAACTATTATTTTGAAATACATACATTTTCGTTTTTCTTATGAAAATATATTTTAAAAGAAATATAATTTTACAAAAATTGAGATTTTATTCAGGAGATCCCAGAAAATTACATAATATACTCCATCTGTTTCATAATTTTAGTTCGAATTTGAAATAAAACCATAACAAAATCTAATTATAGTTTAAATTAAATCTAAAACCACAACAAAAACTGCATGTTAATGAGTTCGCGGCCGCGCAATGTGAAGAAGCCTTTGGGCATCAACCCGTACGTTATGCTGAAGTTGTCAAATAGAACCTCTCAGCCTATAGATTGCTTCCTCGCTATCATGATGGACATGACTGTCCTATGAATATTGTCAATCGATATGGCGCATAACTTCTTGCCGGTACAGTACTCAACTAAGTGACTAACTACATTGTCAATTCACCTAACTATGTGATAAGCATACAAATGAAATATATACACTTTGCATGGAAAAAAACCATGCACTAGAGATGTCTTAGCTTGATTTATAGCTTACTTAATCACTTCAGTCAAGATTCCGCAAACGCTGTGGATCGCTCGGAAAAATGATACGGAGTAATGTAATTGTTGAAACAAGTGAATAAACATACTTAAGAGTAAGGTACGATTGAGGGACTGGATAATCTAAAAAATTATATTACTAGTTATTACAAAAATCTGTTTGGGGCATCCGATGAAAGAAACTTCTTTATGGATGAGTCTCAAACCGTTGAGGAAAATAATTTTCTTACTGCTGAGTACTCGGAAGAGGAAGTAAGAAAAGCTATTTTCCAAATAGGACACAACAAAGCACCGGGTCCGGATGGTTTCCCAGCCGAGTTCTACCAAACCTTTTGGAAAACTATCAAAGCTGACCTACTAGATTTGTTTCGTCAGCTTCACGCTGACCAACTAGAATTATTTCGTCTTAATTTTTATGAGATCGTTTTGTTACCTAAAGTTAATGAAGCAGAAATGATCCAACAATATCGACCAATCTGTCTCCTTAACGTTAGTTTCAAAAATTTCACGAAAGTGGCCACCCTAAGACTAAACATGGTTGCTGATCATGTTGTTCGGCCTTCTCAAACTGCTTTCATGCAAGGACGGAATATTCTAGATGGAGTTGTAACCTTGCATGAAACAGTTCACGAACTACATTCTAAAAAGTTGAATGGGGTTATTTTAAAGTTAGATTTTAAAAAAGCTTATGACAAAGTTAAATGGTTTTTTCTCCATCAAACACTCAGAATGAAAGGTTTTTCAGCTGAGTGGCGTTCTTTGATTGATTCTTTCGTGTCTGGAGGTAGTGTTGCCATCAAAGTGAATGACGATGTTGGCAAATACTTCTAGACCTTGAAAGGGTTGAGACAGGGTGACCCCTTATCGCCAATGCTCAGGGGCGGAGCTGGAGCTCAAGTTATCCTGATGCACCACTTACTATGGTATAAAAAAATTCGACCTACAAACTACTATATACAAGTATGGTTTATGGCCTCTAACATAGATTATATGGCATAATACAAGACACCGTATAAATACAAATAAACTAGAATATAAAATTCAAAATGTCTATTATATTAATGAAATAAAGGACAAAGTTACTTGGAAAGTATGTCTTTCACTTCCAAATTTCAAAAAAGATCATCAAAGGCAAGGCTCAATTACCTACAAGAAAATACTAGAATTATTTTAAGTGGAACATAGTGGAATGACCAAAATCATAATACTAAAGTAGATAACATTTTACATTACCTTTTCAAAACATAATTACTTGGTCATTGGTGACTTTCTTACCGCTTTGCTCAATTATGATGGTAATGTTCTAGTATCATTTTTTGCTTGGATCATTATTGAATCTTCTCTTTTTAATTGATGTTTTCTGGACCATCTTGTGAACCTGTCTAGAATATGCCTACGTTTAATAGCAAATAGTTGAGAATCCGTCTAGGAAAATCATATATATACGTACACCATACATAAACCATAGCCACAATTTTCATGAGATATCATCTACTAGCAGCAATTTTCGCAACAAAATATAAAAAAATTAGGGATTTACCAAAGGAATCGAACCAATAGAATTATGAATTGTCCATTGATCCAATCGTAGAGCACTAGACGCTGGGACAGATAATAAGCTGGACTATCGGACCACTAACCAAAGGCGAATGGAGAAATAGGCAAGGGGATTAGAGCATCTCTAGCCGTTGGCGCCCCCCACGGCCAAATCTGGCGATAAATCGCGCCGGATTGGACGAAAATTAGGCGTGAGGAGCGCCGAACTTCCAGCCGGCACCCCAGCAAGACGCCCGGAAATCGGCGTTTTTGGCTTATTTTTACAAATAGACGTTCCAGTTCGGCGAATTTCATACAGTTTGCCAATATTTGGCTCAAATAAACATTACAGTTCGGCAAATCTCATACAGTTTAACAAAACAAGCAAATAAATTGACAAGTTTTCAAACAAATCAAATGGAAACTAGTGAGTGTTGCCTCGAAACCTCCATATGTGCTTCACCAGATCATCCTGCAGTAGTTGATGCATAGTGGAGTCTCGAATCTCCTGACGCATAGCGATGAACGCAGCCCACGATGCCGGCACCTGGTGATTAGGCTGTGCAAGAGGACCCTCTCTCTCATATGGTAGAGCTTGTTCGCTCGCCGGGATCGGATGCTTTCGCTCATCCTCAATAATCATGTTGTGTAAGCACACACAACAGTTCATCACCTCCCATATCTTATCTTTGGACCAACTCATAGCGGGGAACCGGACTACAACAGATCTCTGCTGAAGGACACCAAACGCATGCTCGACGTCCTTTTGACAACCTTCTTGTGCCTTCACAAACTCCATCTCCTTCGGGAGGATGGAACTCGAGATAGTCTTCATAAATGTTGCCCACTTTGGATAGATACCGTCTGCAAGATAGTATCCCTTGTTGTAGTGTCGGCCATTGATCACAAAGTCAACCGGGGGAGCATGACCCTCAACAAGCTTGGAGAAGATCGGCGAGCACTGCAAGACGTTGATGTCATTGTTGGATCCCGGCATACCAAAGGAGTGCCAAATCCAGAGATCATGGGTAGCAACTGCCTCAAGTATCACAGTGCAGCCTTTTTTGTGACCCTTATACATTCTCTGCCAGGAAAACGGACAGTTCTTCCATTTCCAATGCATGCAGTCAATGCTTCCAAGCATCCCCGGAAATCCCCGAGCTTCATTGAAAGCGAGGATCCGAGCAGTGTCTTGGACAGTGGGTGATCTCAAGTAGGTATCCCCAAACACTGCTATCACTGCCCTGCAGAACCGGTAGAAACAATCAAAGGCGGTGGACTCCGCCATCCAAAGATAGTCATCGGTAGTATCACCAGGAGCTCTGTATGCCAGCATCTGCATAGCCACCGTGCATTTTTTGAGGGCGCAAAACCCTGCCATGCTGGTGCAATCTAACTTGCATCTGAAATAGGAGTCGTAGTCTCGAAGGGCATAGACAATTTTCAGGAAAAGCTTCCGGCTCATCCTGAAACGACGCCTAAAAACAGCCTCACCGTACAATGGATTGTCGACGAAGTAGTCGGCGTAGAGTATGCAGTAGCCCTCTGATGGCTATGATAGCGACAGGCAGTCCTTGTGCGTGGTGG
This sequence comes from Dactylis glomerata, assembly GCA_007115705.1. Lineage (NCBI taxonomy): Eukaryota > Viridiplantae > Streptophyta > Magnoliopsida > Poales > Poaceae > Dactylis > Dactylis glomerata. The sequence continues at coordinate 4,219,358 of QXEO01000222.1, forward strand.
ATGACCAGCCCGTTGGGAACCCCAAGAGGAAGGTATGAAGAGTGCAGCAGCAAGTTTTCCCTCAGTTAAGAAACCAAGGTATATCGAACAGGAGAAGGGAGACGGTGACGACTGAAGGTGTTTGTGGAACCTGCACACACACAAACAAATACTTTGCTCCCAACTTGCGATGAGGTTGTCAATCTCACCGGTTTGCTTGAAACAAAGGTTATGAGTGTATCGAGTGGAAAACAGTAGTAAAATGCTAGTAAAGTAAACAATGCGGGAAAAGTAAACAGGTGATTGCAATATGATTAAAATAGGACCGGGGTCCACAGTTCACTAGTGGTGTCTCTCCATAGATAAATAACATGCTGGGTAAACAAATTACAGTTGGGCAATTGATAGAATAAAGATAACGTGATATGTCAAGAAGATCACTATGAGATTCACTCTGTGCATTACAACAAAATACATAGACCGCCATCCAACTGCATCTATGACTAATAATCCACCCTCGGGGATATCATCCGAACACCCCAAAAGTATTAAGTTGCGAACAACAGATAATTGCATTAAGCAAAGTGTGTAATGTAAACAAAGCATATGCCCTTGAGCATATGAATGTTGTTTTCTCCCTAGTAGCAACAGCACATCTACCACCTTAGAGGTTTCTGTCACTCCCCCAGGTGAAATAGAGACATGAACCCACTATCGAGCATAAATACCCCCTCTTGGAGTCACTAGCAACTACTGGGCCAAGATAGCTACTAACAACGGAGAGCATGCAAGATCATAAACAACATAGAGATAACAAAAGATATAATTCAGTACAGCAACTTAATCATAAACACCAATATTCATCGGATCCCAACAAACCAACATCATAGTATTACATAACGGTGATCTCAATCATGTAGGGCAGCTCATGAGATCTAAACATGAAGCACATGGTGGAGAAGACAACCATCTAGCTACTGCTATGGACCCATAGTCCAAGGTAGACTACTCACTCATCGCTCCGGAGGCAAGCATGGCGATGAAGAAGACCTCCGGTGGCGATTCCCCTCTCCGGCAGGGTGCCGGGAAGAGCTTCTGGACCCTCCCGATCTTCGGGTCGACGGCGGCGGCGGATCGCGATGTATTCTGGAAAACTGATCGGGGCCTTAGGTTTTTCTCGTCAGGGGGTATATGTAGGCGAAAGGAGGCTGTCAGAGGGGGTCCCACGCCCCCTCACACGGGGCTGGCGCGGCCAGGGGGGTGGCCGCGCCGCCCCTGTGTGTGGGGCCCACGTGGCCCCTCTCCGTCAGGTCTTCGGATGTTTGGGAGCTCCCCGGTGAAATATGACTTCAGGAACTTGTTTCGTCCAATTCCGAGAATATTTCCTGTGTATCACTTCTGAAACACAAAAACAGCAGAAAACAAGAAACTGGCACTGTGGCACTTCGTTAATAGGTTAGTTCCGGAAAATGTATAAAAGGGCCACTAAGTGTAACGAAACAATAGGCAAATGGTGTAAAACAAAGCATGGAGCATCAAAAATTATAGATACGTTTGAGACGTATCAAGCATCCCCAAGCTTAACTCCTGCTCGTCCTCGAGTAGGTAAGTGATAACAAAAGAATAATTTTTGAGGTGACATGCACCTACACAATCTTGATCATATATGTAAGCATTGATGAGCTGGGATCAATAGAACTTAAAACATGGGCATGAAAGATATAATCATGACAATAAGAACTTAGCAACCATGTTGTAAACATGCAAATGAACACAAACAAAAGATCATGATAATGAAACAATGAAAGTCAAACGTCTGTTCAAATCATAAGGAAAAACATATAAGTGGTTTTCAGCTTGTCCTTCAAAGAGAGCAAAACATAAATGCTTAGGACACCTCAAAGTTTAAGAGGGCGACTAGATACAAATAATTTAAGAACAAGTGAAACCAATCAATATGAGTCAATCAATGAACCTTGGGACAATGCATATCACACTAAGAATGACAACTATGCTCTCTTAATGGTGCATAAAGAAAGAAGGTGGTGACTCAACATAAAAGTAGAAGAAAGGCCCTTCGCAGAGGGAAGCAGTGATTTAAACATGTGCTAGAGCTTTTCATTTGTAAAACAGAGATAAAACTTGATTTTGAGAGGTGGTTGTCTTTGTCAACGACTGGCAATGGGGTTCTTACTATCTTCCATACAAAAATAAAGCAAGTTTTTGAGAGAGAGATTGGCACTTCGTGCTCTTTTTATAAAACTTGGCACTCCTCCCCACCTTTTCCTTTCACATACCATGGCTAACCGATTCCATCGGGTGCCCACCAACATTCACATTCTTTGGAGGAGTGCCTTTTTCCTTTTTTTTCCTTTTTTTTTCTTTTTTGAATAAACAATATGGAAGATAGCAAATCCGACCACTACGTCCCCATGAGCTAAAAACAGTGTCACAAAACGAGAAGTATTTTGAAGGTTTTTGAAAGGTAGCACACGAAAATTTTACTTTGGAATGGCTTACAAATACCATGCATAGGAATTTATAGTGGACACAATGGCAAACTTGGCTTTTAGGAGTTGGATGCACGAGTAGAGCTCATACTCAGTACAAGGTGAGGGCTAGCAAAAGACTGGGAGCGACCAACTAAGAGAGCAATAATGGCCATAATCATGCAAAGCGACAAAGCGACATTAAAAGAAGCATACGATGGCATCAAAAGTCAAAAACTAAATGATCACGAAGGCTAATGGCGACTTTGGAAGAGTCTAACATGTGTGAGCATGCGCCAAGTCAACCCAAATAAAGCATCAAGGAGAAAACCAAAATAATGCTTCCATACAATAAAAACAACGCATGATTTTTTCAAAGGCTCATTAAGCAATCTCAGTTATTTGAGACAAGTCATGCTACAGCAAAAACCACTAAGCTTACTATCAAAAAGACATCAAGCATGACATGAAAAAGCCTAAGCCGCAGTCTACACAAGCTCCTTCTTGTACCACTATTTTGCACAAAGCTTTTTCTCTTTTCCAACACCATTTGAAATTTTTAAAAACACCTCTTTTGATGAAAACCAATAAAGTTCAGAGGCAAAAATACACCTTGATGAAAAGATATGACAAGATCTGAACGCATATCAAGGCGAAAACGAAAACCAAAAGCAGTAGCAGAAAAACTAGAATACTCGATTTATAAGAGTGAAAACTAGAGCATTCTTTGCAAATGAAAACGAGTACATCTCCTCCAAAGGAAATTTGTTGGGGTCCAACCATTTATTGCAGCAAACAAACAAACTAAACAAACTAAGAAAACTAAAACAACTGACGCTCCAAGAAAAACACATAGTGCATGAAGCAATAAAAATATAGTGCTTTGAAAGGTGACCTGATTTTTGCCGATGAAGAAGGGGTGCCTCGGGGGCATCCCCAAGCTTTGACGCTTGTACTTCTTGGATATTTCTTGGGGTGATGCATGGGCATCCCCAAGCTTGAGCTTTTGTCCATTCTTCAACTCATCTCATCATTCTCCAATCCCTACACTTGAAAACTTCCTTCATACAAAACTAAACACAATTCTATTAGCAACATTAGTGCAAGCATAAAATATATTCAACCTCTTTTAGCTTCAGGTTTCAACCCAAAACCACCACATATAAGGTATATACTACTGTAGCAACTTCCACAAGAGTTCCATGATAAAAAAGAACTCGAAAGAAAGCGATAAAGTGGCAAAAACAAATATTGGCAGAAATCTGTCAAAACTGGACAGCTGATAATGGACGAATTTTTGAGGGATTTTCTGTTGCTCAAATCAAAAAGTGTTCGACTAAGAAAAGTTTGGATATAACCTGGGGCATATGCACAAGAAATCGCAGGTCCAAAAGATATACAGAGAATTTTCACGAATTTTTACGGTGCAGCACCGAAAACAGTTTCAGGACAGCAATAACCCCAAATCTTTACCTCACTCAATTAGAGGCTTCTCTTGGCACAAAAACGAAATAAACAAGATAAGGAGCGGTCATTACAGTAGTAATGACTTCCAAGACTCAAGAAAAAGAAAAATTACTGAAAAGTAAACAATGGGTTATCTCCCAAGAGTGCTTTTCTTTAACGCCTTTGAGCTAGGCGCAGAAAATTGCGAATCAAGTAATATCAGCAGATGCATTAAGATCAACAGAAGAGGTCTTGTCAATAAAGCACTGTATTTCATCCACATAAGTTTTTGAAGACCCTTGGTGATCATGCTTTGGTACACTATTCTCATTAAAAAGATTTTCAGGACAAATCCAAGCAAAATTGTTTTCGAAAGCATCATTCAATCCCAAAAGCTTGCAAGGTATAGGTATCTCGGCCTCCCCATCATGTGTATCAATAACCGTTATAGGTGAACCGAGTTTATTAAAACGTTTGAGAACCTTCCTAGCTTCAATAACGACATCCTTAAATTCTAAACGCAAAGTTTCCAAGATAAAAGCTTTCTTTTCGGGGTCCTCAATTTCATGAAGCTTAAGGAACATGTATTGCATAAAAGGATTAAGACTAGCAAACCTAGCTTCCAACATGTGAACTAAATGAGCAGAAGCAACTTCATAACTAGGAGCTAACTCAACCAAAGACTTTTCCTCAACTTCCTTATGCATACTAATGTGATTAAAGAACTCCTCAATGTTACTTTTGCCAATAATCGAACCACTCCCTACAGAGAGGTCCTCCAGAACGAACTCAGGGAACAACATGATAAACTAAAGTAAAGAAATAACAACTACCAAGGATTCTAATTTTTTGGGTTTTTGATATAAAAAGCAATGCAGGTAAAATAAAATAAAGTAAAGCAAAACAAATAACAAAGTAAAGTATGTGTGTGCGAAGAACTCCCCTCGCAGAAGTCTTCTCTTCCTTCCCCGGCAACGGCGCCAGAAAAAGTGCTGATGGCTATGATAGCGACAGGCAGTCCTTGTGCGTGGTGGATGACCAGCCCGTTGGGAACCCCAAGAGGAAGGTATGAAGAGTGCAGCAGCATGTGTTCCCTCAGTTAAGAAACCAAGGTATATCGAACAGGAGAAGGGAGACGGTGACGACTGAAGGTGTTTGTGGAACCTGCACACACACAAACAAATACTTTGCTCCCAACTTGCGATGAGGTTGTCAATCTCACCGGTTTGCTTGAAACAAAGGTTATGAGTGTATCGAGTGGAAAACAGTAGTAAAATGCTAGTAAAGTAAACAATGCGGGAAAAGTAAACAGGTGATTGCAATATGATTAAAATAGGACCGGGGTCCACAGTTCACTAGTGGTGTCTCTCCATAGATAAATAACATGCTGGGTAAACAAATTACAGTTGGGCAATTGATAGAATAAAGATAACGTGATATGTCAAGAAGATCACTATGAGATTCACTCTGGGCATTACAACAAAATACATAGACCGCCATCCAACTGCATCTATGACTAATAATCCACCCTCGGGGATATCATCCGAACACCCCAAAAGTATTAAGTTGCGAACAACAGATAATTGCATTAAGCAAAGTGTGTAATGTAAACAAAGCATATGCCCTTGAGCATATGAATGTTGTTTTCTCCCTAGTAGCAACAGCACATCTACCACCTTAGAGGTTTCTGTCACTCCCCCAGGTGAAATAGAGACATGAACCCACTATCGAGCATAAATACCCCCTCTTGGAGTCACTAGCAACTACTCGGCCAAGATAGCTACTAACAACGGAGAGCATGCAAGATCATAAACAACATAGAGATAACAAAAGATATAATTCAGTACAACAACTTAATCATAAACACCAATATTCATCGGATCCCAACAAACCAACATCATAGTATTACATAACGGTGATCTCAATCATGTAGGGCAGCTCATGAGATCTAAACATGAAGCACATGGTGGAGAAGACAACCATCTAGCTACTGCTATGGACCCATAGTCCAAGGTAGACTACTCACTCATCGCTCCGGAGGCAAGCATGGCGATGAAGAAGACCTCCGGTGGCGATTCCCCTCTCCGGCAGGGTGCCGGGAAGAGCTTCTGGACCCTCCCGATCTTCGGGTCGACGGCGGCGGCGGATCGCGATGTATTCTGGAAAACTGATCGGGGCATTAGGTTTTTCTCGTCAGGGGGTATATGTAGGCGAAAGGAGGCTGTCAGAGGGGGTCCCACGCCCCCTCACACGGGGCTGGCGCGGCCAGGGGGGTGGCCGCGCCGCCCCTGTGTGTGGGGCCCACGTGGCCCCTCTCCGTCAGGTCTTCGGATGTTTGGGAGCTCCCCGGTGAAATATGACTTCAGGAACTTGTTTCGTCCAATTCCGAGAATATTTCCTGTGTATCACTTCTGAAACACAAAAACAACAGAAAACAGGAAACTGGCACTGTGGCACTTCGTTAATAGGTTAGTTCTGGAAAATGTATAAAAGGGCCACTAAGTGTAACGAAACAATAGGCAAATGGTGTAAAACAAAGCATGGAGCATCAAAAATTATAGATACGTTTGAGACGTATCACCCTCCATTCGCTGCCTCGGCTTGCACTTCTTGTGACCTAGTGCCGACCCACCACGGCGACCAATGGCCGCCTCCGCGTACAAGCCCGACAGGCAAGCTAGAATCAGCATATGCTCCTCGTCTTGGGCGGCGGCTGCCATCTCTTCTTCAAACATCTCGGCGAACATCTGCTCCTCCTTGTCATCAGAGTCCATTTCCGGCCAGGCAAATGGATGAACACCTGCCGGGCGTGTCGACGAGGCGCGACGGGAGGAGTTCCCCGACGGCGGAATATGGCCAGATGGCACGCCGGACGGTGGAATATAGGCTGGTGGGGGCAGGTGGAAGGAGGGACGGAGAAGTTTAGGCAACCGGCCGGCGGATTGACGAGGGGTGGTGCCGGCGGCGACAGAGCAACGACGGGTGGGAGAGGGGGATTTGCAACCAGATTGTAGGGTTTGCGTGTTCTCTCGCCGACAGAGCAGGCCTGTTCCCGCTTTTCTCTCGTTCGGAGTCCCCGAGCGCGCCCCGGGGGACCGGGGATGGCCTGGGCTCGCCAGATGGATTAAGGCCCAAATTTGGGGGAAAACGAGGAACCGGGGGCGTGATTGGGCCGAATACCGTCATCCAGATGTAAAAAACGGCCACCGGGGGCCGAGTCGGGGGGACGGTTGGAGATGCTCTTAGTTGGGTGATGGCTGGAGATCAGATCGGAGGAGATGCAGACCGATTGGCCTACCCTTGCGCGTGCGGCGCCTGACATTCTAGTTTGGCCCCTGCCCCTGTGTGCGATGCTTCGTTACCTTTTTCCCCTTCGATCGATCCGAGTTGTGTCCGTGGCTCTCTGGTGGCTGCGTACGAGAGGAACATCATCTGCTAGCTGCTAGGAGGGCTTCGGGAGGCGCGGGCGTTCGGGGAGGCCGTGGTAAGTGGCCTCGATGCACTACGTGGGAGCATGCGGTCCACCCTGATGCACAAAGTCCAGCCCACCCTGAAGCACGAGCCCTTCTCTGATGGCAAGTACTTCTAATTTTTTTTCTGAACCCGTATTCCTGTGCATCAGGGTAAACCCATTGGGCTCCGCCCCTGGCAATGCTATTTAATATAGTGGCTGATATGCTTGCCATTATGATCGAACGCGCAAAGAATGATGGTCTCATTGAAGGAGTTATTCCCCACCTTGTTGATGGGGGATTATCCATATTTCAATATGCCGATGATACTATTCTTTTTACGGAACATGATCTTGAGAAAGCACAAAATCTGAAACTTATACTTTCAGCTTTCGAGCAATTATCAGGGTTAAAAATTAACTTCCATAAAAGTGAATTGTTCTGTTTTGGCGAGGCTCAGGATGAGGTCAATGCATACACCAATTTATTTAGTTGTGGGCAGGGACATTTTCCTATGCGGTATTTGGGTATTCCGATTCATTATCGGAGACTAACAATTGCCGAATGGAAACTTGTCGAGGAGAGACTACAAAAACGTCTTAGTAGCTGGAAAGGTAAATTACTGTCCCTTGGAGGGAGATTGATACTCATTAACTCAGTATTATCTAATATGGTACTACATATGATTTCATTCTTTCTCCTGCCTAAAGGAGTCTTGCATAAACTGGACTATTACCGGTCTAGATTCTTTTGGCAAGGGGACTCTGAGAAAAAAAAATATTGTTTGGCCAAATGGAGTGTGTTGTGCTCTCCTAAAGACCAGGGTGGGCTCGGTATTCATGACCTTCAGGTCAAAAATACAGCCTTACTTGAAAAGTGGCTTTTTAAGCTACTTACGGAGGAGGGGACTTGGCAAACCATTCTTAAAAGAAAATACATTGGTCAGAAAGCGTTATCGCAGGTTGTTTGGAAACCGGGTGATTCGCATTTTTGGGCTGGACTTATGGCAACAAAGAAATTTTTCTTTGGCCTAGGTTCTTTTTCTATTAAGGATGGTACGGAGATACGGTTCTGGGAGGATAAATGGCTTGGTAATGTCACTCTTCGGGAACAGTATCTGGCCTTATATAGTATTGTACGTCACAAAGATGATACTCTCGCCAAGGTTATGGCAAGTTCTCCACCATCTGTGACTTTTAGAAGGGATTTGTCCGGACAAAGACTTACAGCTTGGAATGCCCTACTTTTACGTTTGGCAAACATCCAACTACAAGATGGACATGACGAATTCCGTTGGAATCTACATGAGAATGGAAAATTTTCTGTAGCATCCATGTACAATGCTCTCATTTTACCTGATGTGCCAATCGATAAAGTTAGCAACAATAAGCTCTGGAAGTTAAAGATTCTATTATGGATAAAGGTATTTAGATGGTACCTACGTAAAGTAGTAGTTTTAACGAAAGATAATCTTGCAAAACGGAATTGGCATGGAAGTAAGAAGTGTGTTTTTTGTCACCAGGATGAAACAATTAAACACTTGTTCTTCCAATGCCGTTTCGCTAGATCTATATGGTCAGTCATCCATGTAGCTTCAACCTTGTTTCCACCATGCAGTATTACCAATATATTTAGGAATTGGCTAAATAGTATAGACAATAGGTTCAAAAAGCATATTAGGGTGGGAGCGATTGCCTTCATTTGGTCGCTACGGCTATGTAGAAATGATAAAGTGTTTAATGATAAAAATTCTTCCATTTTGCAGGTTATCTACAGAGCTACTGGTACACTCCGTTTGTGGTCTGCTCTGTAGCGTCCACAGGATCGAGACCTCTATACGGAGGTCTGTGCACGACTGGAAGCAACGGCGCGGGATAATTTTTTCCAACATGGATGGCCGCATAGCTTACGGATTAGTGCTTCTAGTTAGGCAATTTTACAATTGCTCATTATGATATGTAATCTTGCCTGCTTTCTTTTAAGACCTGTTTGTTCTTTGGGCTGTGTGCATCTTAGTTATGCAAAGGCCGGATGTAAACTTAAAACTTTTAAGTAATAAAGCGTTCTTTATCGAAAAAAAACATACTTAAGAGTAAATTAAACACACACAAAATGTAGCACATAACAAAACACTCACTTGATAGCTAGCTATTACATGGATTTATATTCTCATATACTGTTACAGCTTCGAAAACCCCTCAAAATCACATATTAAGCTCCAATTATGCTACAATGACTGAATAGTGTTGAGAAGGCACGACGTGATTGAGGTCGTATAAAAAGATCCGGATTTGCACACGCATTGGAATTGCGCTAGTTGGCTTTGCCCGCTGGGACGCTTGCCGATGCATTTGTGGCAGGCTCGCACGGAGGATCCATGCATGCGTCCGTTCGTGCACACTGGCCATCTGCAGGAGACCCGCTTTTGGCCGGCACGGCACAGGACAGGACTACAGAGGGAGGGGACATACTCGAAAAAAAAAAAACAGAGGGAGGGGAGACGTCGACGCGATGGTCAGCGTCAGAATTCACAGGCGCACGCAGCAGCAGCACATGAGCCGGGGCAGAGGACACGCCATGGCCGGCAGCACTGCACATGTACCTGCACGCACGAGTGGGTGCTCGCCGCGCCGCACGTCCGCACTTATTGCTCTCGTACCGCCGCAGGTAGTACGATCGATTCTCTTCCACGCCGCACGGACCAAATAGGGAGGGCGATCTACCTGCCTGGCTAGCTCCGTGCCACTTCCGTCCGATATCGGAGCCAGCGCGCAAGCGACAGTTTCCATCACGTCCAGTCCATGTTGAACTGCAGTTATATACTCCACTACTCATGTCTCCGAGTGAGCGCATCATCATCTGCTAGCTCAAAAGTAAGAAAGAAGTCTACATAAACCCCACAAGTTTTAAAAAAAGGACGCTTCACCCCCTTAAGGCCTCGTTCGGTTACTCCCATCCCGGAAGGGATCGGGCGGGTTTCGGGGCATAATCCACGATCGGGAAAGAAACTCGGCCCACCAGAATTTTCGTGTTCGGTTACACCCGGCGGGGCTGAAACTCCGGCCCAAACCCTGTCAATCCCGGCCGATCTGGGGGGTAAAAAACAATCGCCGCACTTGCCGTGGAAAAAATCCCAAGAGAGAAACGGGTGTCAGAGTGATCACCCAGATCCCCGGCGGGGCAGTTCCCTTTGGGGATTTGATCACGCGAAACCGAACAAGCCCTAAGGCCTTGTTCGGTTCCTGGGGAACCAAACCTCGCGGGGAGCAAACCACCCGAGGAATTTGGTGATCCCTTCATGTCACCGAGACCCCCAATAATCCCTTTTGCTAATCCCTGCAGACTTTTCTTTCATTCGGTTATTCCCCGATTCCCCAATCCCATAATCTCTAGTGCCATCTCTGCGACAGTGCGAGTCTATGGAGAGCTGGTTCTGCAGAACGACATCCAACCATCCTCCCTGTCGTCCTGCCGTATCCATCGGCGCCGCCGGCCTTCCATATACGCCGGCGCCGCCGGCCTTCCGTCCAAGCCGGCGCCGACCTCCTTCGATCCAAGCCGGCGCCGCTGGCCTTCCCGTCCAAGCCGGCGCCGACCTCCTTCGATCCAAGCCGGCGCCGCTGTCCTTCCGTCCAAGCCGGCGCCGCCCTCCTTCCGTCCACGCTGGAGACGCGGATCTTCCGTCCACGCCGGCGCCGCCTTGGAATCAGGCGAGAGCGGTCCCGAGAGAAGGAGCGATTGGTTTATCGTATCGGTTCGGACGACAACGTGGGGAACGGTTCCACGGGGTGATACTAGAGTTTTCTAAACCCGACGATTTGGACGGGATCGGGTAGTTTTAGACCGGGGTGGGATCTCCGCCGGGTTTAACCGAACAAGTTTTTTAGCGTGGTCCGGGATTGATTCCCGGCCTGGTCAACCCCGGCTGACCCACGGGGATTGAGCCCAATACCGGCCGGGCCGGGGCCAACCGAACGAGGCCTTAACTTTGCAAAACCGGGTAATTAACCCCCATGAGCCTGTTGTGAGCGCATCATCATCTGCTAGCTCAAAAGTAACTTGCCAGCCTTCCATGTGTGGTTTCTAAAAATTTCATCTACTCCTCCGTCATAAATATCTAAGGCGCCCTAAAATCTCGCTGATCAACAGCTTAAAATTTTACTACGATTTATACTTACAATATTGAAAATATGTTCACAAAATTTGTATAAATATACATGGAACGAACGAGATTTGCAAGACCAATCTAGCAGTACCATTTATAAATTCTAAATCCATACAAAATGGTACATATTAGAGGTTAAAGTTGTGTACCAAAGACCGAGTGAAAAAAGCACGCCTTACAATCCAGAATTACTCCGCGACTTCAGACCAATAAGCCTAGTGTTATCTACAAGGTAGTTTCAAAATGTTTGGTAAATAGGCTGCATCCACTGCTTCAAGAAGACGTGGAGTGGAAAGTAGACGTGGTTAACCAAATTTTCATGCCACATAATGCGGAGGAAGTCCTGAAGATCATACTTCCAAAGACAGACAGTAAATATTTCATATCCTGGCAATTTGAGAAAATGGTATCTTTTCAGTCCGAAGTGCTTACAGACTAGCTCTGAATGAAAATATAGGCACCAATGCAAGCAACAACTCCAGCAAAGATGGCGATCACGGACTCTGGAAAAACATTTGGAAGGAAAATGTTCCTCCAAAAGTCAGAGTGTTCTCTTGGAAACTAGCAACAGATTCCCTTACAGTACATGAGAATCGCAGCCGACGAATTCCAAACTTAGTACCAACATGCCACATTTGTGGTTTGGACAATGAAACTGGGTATCATGCAGTAGTGGAGTGCACACCAGCAAGAGCACTTCGAAAGGAGATTATAAAAGTGTGGTCTCTTCCTATTGACCATGCCATGAGATATACAAGCAAGGATTGGATGTTTGTCTTTGCTTGATAGCTTGGATGAGGATATGAAGGCAAAAGTCATGTTCATGTGGTGGCGTTCTTGGCACCACCCAAATGATTGTATATTTGGCAAGGGGGGTGCTAGATTCTCACACTCTATGAACTTCCTGAAAAACTACTATTTCCTCTGACCCATAATACTCTTCGCTAATACGGATGTATCTCACTAAAACGTGTCTAAATAAATCTATATTAGTGAAAAGTAATATGGGTCGGAGGGAGTATGACTCTCTTCAGTTGATAAAAAAGGGGAACGCGGAAGTGGATATGAAAGGTAAAAATCTTGTGACGAATACTGTTATAGTGCAAGAAAGAAAGGCACCGGAGGATAGGGAGCCAAACTGGGAAAGACCGGAGGAGGGCTGGATAAAGTACAATGTAAATGCAAGTTTTTTAGTTGATCGTTCTTCAGGTTCCCAGGGTGTTGTAGTTAGAGACCATGAGGGGAACATTATTTTGTCTGCCTGGGGCCAAATCAAGCATTGATAAATAGCCCGGATCGCTGAAGCAATTTCTTGCTATGAGTGCCTGAAGCTAGCCATTGTTGCTCTTTGTAATCAGATACTTGTTGAGACTTGAGACAAACTGTCAAGCTATTCTGACTGCTTTTGATCCTGCAGGTGATGACCGGTCTGGAGTTAGAACCATTGCACATGACTTCAATCGGCTAATACCAGAAGGGAAGATCGTTAAGATAGTTTATAAAAATAGGAAAGAAAATAGCCTTGCTCATGAGATTGCAAAGTGTGTGGCTAGGGGGTTGTGTGATGGAGTTTTACAAGGTCAAGTTCCTTCCCGTGTGTTGGAATTGGCTTTGCATGATTGTAAGAATGCTGTTTTTCTAATTAATACACAATTCCTTTTCAAAAAAATTAAAAAGCATGCCTTACAGTTTGGGGTGGAGGGTGATGTCTTTCTTTTCTAAAATTGAAAGAAGTATTAAGGACATACATGAGCTCAGTTCATTGTGATACACGAAATAGTAAGTTGCCCACACAAATAATACTCCTTCTTGGACCATGATTTATCTTCTTGCCCTCATTTTCTCTGTCCATCAAGGATAACCTTGGTCATTGTCAAGGAATACTAGCTTACAAATAGCCCCTCAATGAGCATGTAAACGCTACCTCTCACTTGAATCAAATTCAAGTGGAGAGGCATGCACTCTTCAAGTGACCTCATAAATCTTGGGATCTCTATGATCCGAGTGACCTCGTAAGGATTGGGTCCTCGAGAAAAGGGGAATGTCGAGGTGGTATTTTTATTGAGGAATTCTCCTATGCTTGGAAACATTCTCAACCGTCCACCGTAGGTGCATCCGACGGTTCAGGGTAGATGGTACCACCCTCTTAATCCGATCGAACCAACAGAGGCACCGTGACTACTCTTTCTTGTTGCTCCCCTTGGTTGTACCAGAAAAAATGGAGACTTCACATTATAGGAAGATGCAGAAACAAAGGATGGACATCGTCGTGGTTTTCGCCAATCAAAACGATATCCTCCGGACGGAGTTATTTGACGAGGCACGGAAGGTGAATCCCATTGGTGTCATGCCTGTGGCAATCTGGGCAAGGATGAAGGGATCAAAAAGTCGTTCCTTATTCAACTCTCCTTCTTGGACCCAAGATCCGAGTCCATCGTCTCCAAGGCGCCGCCTGGCTGAGGCGAGATGCATCCCCACGTTTCTAGCGTCCATTACGCGTGGGCGATGCATCCTTGATCCTTGGCTCGCCACTACAATTCGCATGCCTCTGGGTATTCACCATCTCCAAGCATGTACAATTGCTTCTTGAATCGCCAACATGAGCCATACCTAACACAAAACGGGGGACGCTGAGGGAGGTAGTGGGTTTAGCTCTATTTTCTCTTGAACAAACGATCTAACCCCTACTCAAATCAGCAGTTGATCCGGAGGAAGTACTACTTTGAGGTGGGGAGCATCAGGAAATAGAATAATCATGAATTTTGGGTAACTAGCCAAGTTGCGGTACCTCCCAAGCATCATAGAATCACTCGGTTTAGAGGTTCTAGCCACAAGTCAAGCTCTTCTCTCGTCGAAGGGTCTTCTATGTTCTAGCCACAAGTCAAGCTCGTCTGTCGTCAAATGGTCTTCTATGTAGCCTTGCTTTGTACTTGAGCCACTCTCAAATGACATCTTTGTCACATCTCCTAACATAGGAGGAGATCTAATTCCAAGAGGCGGCCTTACAAACCCTACTAACATCGCATCACAACTACTAACTAGGGACGCCTCTTGCTCTCTAGCTATCTCAACTACAACAACAACACCATATCACATGGCGCAGACAAAACATTGTACTCCGTCTGACCCATATTACTTGTCACTCATTTAGTACAAAGTTGTGCTAAATCAGTGACAAGTAATATGGGTTGGAGGGAGTAACTAAATTGTCCAGTCGAACCTTCATATAGTTTTGTATAGATTTTCCAATTGAAATCTATAGAAGTATGCAGTGGAGAACCCTACTACATAACTTCAAAAGAAGTTGAACCATCAGTTATACTTATACCACTGACTTAATCTATCATCTGAAAAGCTTGGTATATGGCTACACTTAATCTCTAGCTCGATCCAAGCATATCATACACCATCTCTTTGCTTGGATCGAGCTAGAGATTAAGTGTAGCCATATAGTGTAGCCATATACTAAACCGCGTTACAAAGAGATGGTGTAAGTTGACTCACTCAATGTAAGATGGCGAAACTATTTTTATGTATTTTCTCCGTCTTATTAAATGACTCAACTTTATATATATTGATGTATCTATCTACTGAAACACGAGTCTAGATACATCTCTATCTAGACAAAGTTGAGTCACTCAATGTAAGATGGAGGAACTATTGTTCAGTTAGTTTTGTCCAAAAGGATCATGCATCTTGTGTCAACGAGCTAATATAAAAGCATTGGGGTCACCCTGAGTCCATGACCAAATCCTCCACTATATTAAACCTTCATAATCACTGTTTTAGTGGGCATGGAACGACATGAGCTTACCCAATCCCCTCTGCCTTAGAGCATGTCTAACAGCACCCATAAACGACCGACCCTTATAACCCAAGTACAGGCTCCCGAACTTGTATTTACGGGCCAAAAAAGTGCTGTCAGAGAACATCACCCGTATAAACAAACTGTAAATAAGCATATTCTTTTTTTACCTGGAATATTCCTTTTTTTCTCCTCCTTCTTCTTCCTCTAACCAGAGAAGCACTCCCGCACGACGCTCGCGCCGCCCATCAGACATGAACAACTTTTCCCCTCGCCCTATGGCCTCGCTCGCTCGCTTCCTCTCGTTTGCTCCCCAGTCTCCAGCAGCACAGTGCGCGCGGCGGCATGGCGTGTGTGTGGGGACCCCGGATTACCCATCTGGAATACCCGATATGCATACAATTCACGATCCCATGATCAGTGTGTCATGAATCCACATATCCAAGTTGATAACAGAATTACATTATCCATTATAGTACCGAATAATATTTAGAATTGGTCACATGACCAAGTATTATATTGCCACGCAGGGCAAGTCTACAATTAAGCAGCGGATACCAAGCAGCGCTGATGACCCACGTCATGCCTACTACCCTACAGGCAACTGACTGGGAGACGTTCCTAGTTCGCACCGGCGTCATCGTATTCATCATCACCTTCCTCGTAGTCTTCTTCATAGTCTGACCAAGTTAATAGCCAGAGACGAAGCCGTGAGTACATTTTGGAATTGTACTCGCAAACCATCTAAGAGAGAGAGTTATGCAGTATGGCTGTAGCAAGGATAGGCTCTAGTCTATTTTACTTTCTTTGAAAACACGGTTTTCTCGAGTCGATATAGCGTGTCCATAATCCATGTTCTACGACATCTCTATATCCTTATTAAAAATATTTACAAAATAGTTTTAGTAAAATCTCTAGGAAGGGGGAAACCCTTTTTATTTCAAAACCCAGGTCAATCAAACATGACCATCTCCATTCATAAAACCAGGTCAATCACACATGACCATCTCCAATTCCTCGGCAGTACCCTGCAAGTACTCTGAACCATACCCTTGCCACGGCAGTACCCTCCGAGTACTCCGTCCGGCACATTCCTCCATTTTTTCGAAACCCACTTTTAAAACCAAAATCGACACAGGTTAAGTATGGCCATCCCAACCGTCCATGACCGAGGACTCGGCTATTCGAATAGATTTACACTCTGCAGAGATTGTACACTTTACCCATAATCATCCGGATACTCATCGTGTGGGCATCTTCCCTGCATAACATCATATGCCGCGACAAGCACCCGATCGTAGTTTTTCACCTGCCCACCTTAGCATAAGATCTACCGCCAAGAGGGGTATCCCTCAACACCAAAGCCCAAGTGGCTATTTGACCCAGGAGTTGCGAATTCCCCAGCCCACTCGAGCCTTCGGAATGACACTACCCATAGTAGTCCTGTACTCACGGTAGCTCATTATTCAATGAGGGCTCTCGGCTTGTACCACTGCCCCCTGAAAAGGTGACAAAGCGAGCCTGGGTAACCGCTCCTACCCAGGGTGCCACAGAAAAGGTGTCCATGGTCGGACTGCCATTACAATTTGTAGATCCCATACTAAGATGAACAAACTACTCCGCTACGCCCCGTCCCATACCAGGGTAATTGTAGTTGCACTGGTTAATTGGTTTGGCGAACACTTATACACAATGCCCTTTTTCATAAATCCTCCTCCCCTTTTCTCCATTTTCCAGAACATATTTTCCTGAAAACATTTCAGTGGAATAGAGCACTATTCCAAGTTTTTTGAAATCATTTTTCAAAGTCCCATTTGAGTGTTCCCAACCTAGAGTTTTTGCTCCACTACAAGGTTTATCAAAGGCCATGATGCTAAGCATCATGCCACTAACCCAGGGGATAAGTATGTGTCAAGAGGGGTCATCAAGGAGGATGATAACAGTTGACTCGTGGAGCCAAGTCACCAACAGTTGCTATAGAGAGGTAATAGCAATGTGTAAACATGCATTTTCATAAACATTGATAAAACGTGCAATAAGTAAAACTAGGATCAGATATGCAACAAGTTTAGATGGCTTGCCTTGGTTGGCCTATCCCTGGTCTTCTTCTTCCCGATACTCAAATATCTCCCCCTCTTCGGTGCACTCATTCTCGTTCGAATTACCTGCACTCGACGGAGACGGCGGTCGTCGATGGGTGCACACCGTGGCTGCTTGGAGGCGGAGGTGACGCAAAGGACGGTGCATCGTCGAGTGGCAGCTCTGCATGGTCGTCCCCGACGCGCAGACAGCTCCCTGGTTGACAGCACGGTCGCCGGCGGGCTCGGCACCGGGATGGACTGCGCGGACATACTCGAAGGCGGCGATCTTCTAGCGATTCCTGGATAGGGAAACTTCGGCGTCAGGGTTGCCAAAAGAGAGAGACAGGAAGAGAGTACAGAGAGGGAGTATAGAGGGAGGGACAGAGGCCGGCATCCTCGGTCGACGCGACTTGGAGAATGATGAGCTCCGGCTTGGTTTTCGGCCAGAGAGGAACAGAGCAGGGCTTTGCCTCTGGTGCCTATGAGATGGGGAGTAGAGGGATTTGAGTTGAGTGCAGGTGGGTTCGTGGCTATGGGAGGCTCGAGATCGATTTTAAACGGGACGGTGCCGGTGTCCTGCCAGACGTGGCGTGAGTGGACTGGCTGTGGCGGGCGGCGAGAGTGGCCCGGAGGAAGGGTACAAATAGAGGAGTTGGTACCGCGCCAGCGTGTGTAGGAAGGTGAGTCGTGGTCACGGGCGATAGGCTTTGCCCCGGGAAGGTCGGTCGGCTCGGAGGCGAGACGACGACTACGCGCACGCCAGGTGTTCGACGGAAGAACGTCTACCAGGATGCGGTCGGGAGAGACGGGAAGGAAAAGTCTAAGGGCTATCTCTTGCCGGGGAAGGCTCTAGGGGTCACAGGGGAGTCCACTGGCGAGGCTACGAGGGCTATGGCTGCCTTTCCAATCCCTTGGTCGACAAGGGTGCTCCGAGAGCATGCCAGCAACATTGGTGCGATCCAAGCAGAAAGGACAAGCTGGAGGGTACGTGAGGGTGGCAGGTGCGGTGCTGGATGTGTCCAAATGTCGATGGTCTGGCTGTAGAGAGAAATAGAGGACCGACAGCAAGAGTTCTAAGATTTTGCCAAGGCATGCATATGCCCCTCTCCCTTCCTTCCTCTCCAAGGATAACCAGCCAGGAGTGGTACTGTAGCAGATGCTAGGGTCGACCAGAGAGAGAGAGATATATCCAGGAGAGGTCATGGTGATGGTTAGATGGTGCTTGAATTTGATTTGAGAAAAGTGAGATGGAAATAGAGATTAATATGGGCATAGATGGGTTTTGAATTAGAACTAGATCCAAATAATTTTCAAGCAATGGCACGCTCAAAAATAAAATAGGTGTGTGATTTGATTCGGTGAAGATGATGCCCAAAAACTGAGAATTACATGAGTTGTTTTGATCCTAAGAGTATGTCCAAAATTGAAGAAATTGATTTGAACTATCCTTTGAATTTTATGTTATTGTACCAAGGTAAGGTTTTAAGTTCAAAAGGTTCTACTTCCATAGCAAGACCCAATAGACTTTTCTCAAAAATTATTGATGCACCAAAGTGCATGAAATGGCATATGCGGCATTAACATGCATTTTGTTAAAAAGAGAAAGGAATAACGAAAATAATTTTCTAGAAATTGTTTTTGAGAAGGAGTGATATGATACTACATATCAGTCAAACTTCCTATTTTTTTTATTTGGGAGAAGTTTTTGAAAAAGCTTGATAAAATAGGAAAAATAGTTTTGTAGTCAAAACAAGGAAGAAATAGGTTTTTGAGGTTTTTGAGATAGGTTGGGCCATGTGCCAAATTGTAGCCCATAGCTACACATAAAGTCATAAAAAGGCAACTCATCAGACAAAGCCAACACATTAGCAACCAATCTTGCATCACTAGGACAAGGTCAGAACAAGTGCTCATTAATGATCGCGCCATGGGAAGTTTAAAATGAGTTTCAAATAAGGGAAGAAAGTCTTTGTAAATATTTTCAAAAACTATTGGAGACCTAAATATCTCCTTTACCAATTTTTCTCAAAGGTACCTTGAAAATCACTTATCAAAGGTTTATAAAATAGTAGTTTTATAAAATAGTGGGATCACAACACTATGTCCCTATAGTTTTATAAATACTTAGTTTCGGTAAAGCCCTTGTTTTAAAATGGTCTTGGCTCCTATTTTGGAAAATAAAACATTTAAAAAATAAAGGAGGTGCCAAGATACTTTGTTTGGAACTAAAATCTAGAAGCACAAATGATGGCATTATCACAAGAACACAAGGATTGTGTTGATCCACAAACTTATTTGCCATACAACACTCTTGCAAACATAATTTACACAACAAACCAGGCAAACATGCAGGAAACGCTATTTTACTTATTTAGTTGCAAAAAGTTTTTGTTGGCCCTCATTTTTTTTGCATTACTAAACTCTGCTTAAATAGGGTTACAAAAATTGGGGTGTTACAGTGTGCTGCCCCACCCAGCCCCCTCACCGTGGCCACCCTCTCCGCTCGCCGCCGCATCGCGACTTTCACCGTGCCGGCCTACCACCCCCAGTCGTCGCGGCTCTCTTAGCGTCAGTGGCTCCCCTCTGAAAATGCGCCCCGTGCTCGGCTGCGGTCCGAGGCCTCCATGGCCGACCCGGTCGAGGAGAGCCTCCCCGCCGCGCCGGCGCCAACAGGGCCGTCGGAGACCCTGCCCCGACCACAGACCAGGTCGGCGCACGTCAGCTCCAATTTCTGAGTTTATTTTTACCTGCAATTTCCGAGTTCTGGTTGCTTCGTTCTGTTTCTTTCTGATGAATAATGGTATCTTCGACTTTCCTCTGTTCGTTCGTGTGCAGCACATGGAATTGGAAAGGCTACAACATTCGCTACCAGTACGCCGGAAC
Organism: Dactylis glomerata; assembly: GCA_007115705.1. Taxonomy (NCBI): domain Eukaryota; kingdom Viridiplantae; phylum Streptophyta; class Magnoliopsida; order Poales; family Poaceae; genus Dactylis; species Dactylis glomerata. Next base: position 4,239,658 of record QXEO01000222.1, read on the forward strand.
GTCTGGCCCTGCATTGGTTCTAATCCATGGTTCCGCCTCCCTGCCGCCGCCGCCGACCGCTTCCTCACGTGCTTGCTCGCAGGCCACGTTCGACCTCGTCGGCCGCCGCCTGCTGGTGCTCGCCCGGCCACCGGACCTCCAAATCGAACCCAATCCGTCGGTAATCGGTCCGTACGAGAACGAATAGCCGGAAATTGCAAGAAATTTGGCCGGAATCGAAGCTCGGTGGCGAGATTTTGCCGGATTCCGGTGAGTCTCCCCGCTCGTCTATAGTAGTTGGGCTGAATGTTCCGTCCCGCCAAACGATACAGGTCGAGTTCAGTTCGGCCTCGAAACCCTTGTTTGTGCAGGCTGAATGAGGATTTATGAGTCGACCCTTATTTTTTTTACGGATCTTGTGATTTAAGGGTGCTGATCTACGCCATTTTTTTTATAGCAAAAACCCGTAAGTAACGGTTATTTTAAAGGTTTGGTCCCTTTACAGGTGCTGTTAGACATACTCTTAGGTTCTCGTCCTACGAACTTACAAGGACACTTGAGCAACAGAGCAAGTAACACTTAACAAGCTAGTTAATAGCCTACTTAAAAGCCTTACACCTATTCGTAATGCCTGGCTAGGTAGGCCATTTTAGGGAGTTCAACTGTTCAAGCCTAGCAGTAACAGTGTGTGTGCGCATAATTTCCTTCCTGCCACAGTGAAGCTATCGTGGTAATAATGCCTAGCTAGGCGATATGTTGGCCAACCACCAAGACTATGTCCATATACACGGGCCCCTAAAACAGTGTAGACAAGTTAAGAAGACGTACACCCATGTGGTAGGTACGACCAGCCTCCCCAGCTAGAGAAGCTGATTTTGGTGACCGGCCAAGGAGTATGTCATTAATCAAGATTCCTTTGCTTGGGTCAGCTTATTAGACCGTAGGCACAACAACCAGGTCGTCAAATGCATGAATGGCCCATGTGTTGGGTTGGACAGGGGGCATGGCACTGATGACTGATAGCAGGGACGTCGACGATGTTGTTTCCATTGTCTAAAAATGGAAGCACAAACACTTGTTTAAGGGCACGTAAGTTGGTTGCAGCATTGGCATACAGGACCTATATGTATATATACTCGATGATTTGATGTGCCATGTACCTACTCCACAGAAATTAGAGTGTAAAACATGAATGACGGATGCATGGACTCATGAAGAGAAATCGGTGCTTCTTTTGGGGGCCGGCCAGACACAGCAAGCCATGAGACGGGAAAGTCGCGCGTCCCGCAGAAATTCCACGGAGATGATGAGGAGGATCTGCTTGGATACTTGGAGCCCATGTAAAGTCGCGGATGCCCTTGGAAAAGGCGTGAGACCAAGCAAAGCATGTACATGGAGGCATGCATGGCGCGTAGCCGTGCTTTTCATGGAGCTGTCTCTGCACGCCGTGCCGGCGGGGCAAGCCATCATCATTGGCGGGAGAGGTTAAGTAGCCTTTGTCGCACCATGCCGTTGATCCCGCTGACGGCTCACCTTGTGGTTCGTACTAGCAACTAGTGGAATACTCATCGGAGAGCTAAATCAGGCTCGACGTACTCCCTCCCGTTCTCAATTATACATACTAAGATGTTTATATATTTTAATTTATGGATTTGCTATAAATCAGGCGCATGATCCATAACTAGAGATTAGTCTTCTTTCTCTTCCAGCCTTCTTCCACCTCCACCTCTAGATGCTATGGTTGATGATCTCGCCGGAGATGGAGACGGCGCGGCTGGCCGCAGCGTCACTGGCCGAGACGAGGAAAGGACCTCGCCGAGCAGGAGAGGACGCGGCTGGCCGCGGCGTCGCCGGCGGAGACGAGGAAAGGAACTTAGGGTTTTGGGTGCTGGGGTTCTTAGGGTTTAGGGTGTGCGGGCTCGCCGGAGTTTGTTCGCCGGAGTTAGGAGAGGTTTAGAGGAAGGTCGGGGCAAATCTTAAGATTTAGGGTGTGGGGGCTCGCCGAAGTTGGAGGCGGAGGGCAGAGGAGGAAGGCGACTGGTCTCACCCCCTTTAATTTAATGTGAACTACATACATAATGCAAGTAACACATAAATACATAGTACTAAAATGTGTGGAGAAAATACGGTTCAGAAAAAACTATGACATCGCATAATATTCCAAATACATGTGATCGTGTTGAATGAATTGATTGATTGGGACCAACCTATGGATTTTGAGGGTGACTGGCTCGACATTGCCGCTATGGATATTGTGCTTAATTCCTCCAATCCTAGCCGTCCATTGATTGTATTGCTTTGACTATCGAGATGAACATAATGTTATATTCGCTTTGATCTATAAATTGTCCATGATTCGATACAATTCTGTACTAAGTTGTATTGAATCATCTGACACTTATTATTGATTGGAGGGAATAGTTTCGATGGAAAATGCGGATATACAGTACCGTGCTTTATTTTTCTATTTATGCAAATATAGTGCAGTACAATTAACTAGAGAGGTGGAGTTGCAGTACGCTACAGTCAACTTTTCGGCTGTTTGTTGATTCTTCATGGATTGCAGGATGAGCCCAGATGAATGGATCGATCTTTTGGTTGCATTGACTAGAGTATGCAGTTCTACATGGCACGGGAAATCTCGAAGATTCGCACACCACACCACACACATCTACGATCATCCACCTAAATATTGAGATGATCAACATGGCTATTGTAGCCTTGTAGCTTCTAGTGCTTCCTAGCAATCTCGAAGCCCAGGCGAGCGTCTAGAGCGGCATACAACGCTTGCTTGCCGCTCAGTGGAACTTTGGGCCAACCATATACTAGTTCTTCTTCTTCTTCTTCTTCTTCTTCTTCTTCTTCCTCGTCGTCCTTCTTCTTGTTCTTCTTGTTCCTCTTCTTCTTCTCAAGCTTTGTCCCAACAGTAGCATTGGACAGATCATATAGACCCGGAATTGGATTCATGGTGAGGTTCGGGATAATCTTTTGGAGGTCGTACACAGACGGAATTTCAATTCCGTATGATCTCAGCATGTGCACATCATTGTCGATAGCCGCTCCGCAGAATCTAATGGTGGTGTCCTTCAAGAATTTCTTGAGCAGTTGCGGCACGCGATCGGCCCGACATATCTGGAAGACCAAAACATCGGACGCCACCGAGAGTTGAAGGACGGCGGCACGGTGATTGCTCCTACCCTCGCGAGGGCTGGTCAACTCGCAGTCCAAGCCCACACACTTGATCGGTGCGGCGTCGAGGAACCGATGCTTGATGGCGCGGATCCACATCTCTACCATTGATGCACGGAGAGTTTCCGTGATGGTGAAATGTATCCCTTCGGCGGTGATATTGAGTACCCGAGATTGAGGTAGCGTTGTCGGCGCCATTGGAATGAGAGGGAGAGAGAGCTCGCCGGTGTGAAGATGTGCTATGGAGATGTATGTTTTGGGAGGAGATTAGAGGATGAAGAAGATGCTTAGATGAGTGCATCTTATGTAGTAGAGAGAGGGAAGATGAAGTGGCCGGCGGTGTGATTAGGCCGGCCGGCCGGCGGCGTCCCGATGCGTCAACCGCTGTTTCCGAAGTGATCGATGTAATGGCGCAGCGAATTCCAAAACGACGATGCTCGTAAATGGGCGCGGGAGCGGCGATTCGTTTGAACAGGGCTTTAGTCTCGGCTCGTGACACGAACCGGGACTAAAGGCCCCTACCCATTTGTCCCGGTTGGTGGGGCAAACCGGGACCAAAGGGCCCATTTGAACCGGGACTAATGCTCCCTAGCCCACATTTTCAATTAAACCGGGACTAATGCACCCTTTAGCCGCGGACCGAATAGTTTGGGGATTAATGGGGCGAACGGAAGCCATTTTTTCTACTAGTGTATGGTGCCTATCCCAACGGCCACGACCGGCTCTCGGCGTACTGGCCCTCAGCATAGTGTTGTGGGCCCACGTTATGTCCAAACGGCGTCTGAAGCTACGTCGACGACCTCGCTCTCGGCGTATAGGTGGCACGTGGCGATCGGACAGAGGCCCTCGGCAGCCTCCTCAGCATCCGGACAGAGGGAGTAGTTCCGATGCACAATACGGATATACAGTACCTTACCGTGCTTTATTTTTCTATTTATGCAAATATAATGCAGTACAATTAACTTTTCGGCTGTTTGTCGACTCTTCATGGACTGCACAATGAGCCCAGATGAATGTACGCTGCTCCATTATGCATGGTTTGGTTAACAATCATGCGAGATTTTGACGTGTCAAAACATTTACGCAATGTGCACGCCCGTACGGGGCCATTTCGTCGATATTCCCTTGCTTGATCGGTCACGCTCATCTACACTTGCGCAACAAATCGTCGATGAACACAGAGTCCTTGCCCAGAAGAAGTGTACTACCATGCATAGTAGTGGGATTAGCCCGTGTGTGCAACATGGTTTAGAAAGGCGACTCCTCAGCTAACCCTTTGTATAGGGGCTCCGCTGTTTATATTCACTTCACTAGCCACTGTTTCTGTTTCTATTCTAGCTTCTTTGTAGACGCACTATAATATTTCTCTCTAGCTTCTACTCTCTCCGTTTTAAAATATAAGATATTTTAGGTTTATGAAGCAAATGTATCTAGATACCTTTTATTATGTATATTCGAGTGAACCTACATATTAAAAAATATCTAAATATATTTATTTCACAAAATTAAAACATCTTATATTTTAACACAGAGGGAGTACATCAAGCTTTGTCCACATATGCGTGCTATAGATACGGGCCATACGGCCCGAACCCGGCCCGGGTTTGAGCCGAGGCGTACCTTCTTTTTCTGCCATTGCTTTGCCCTTGGTCAAGCCGGCCGGGCCCGGCCGGCAGGTGCCCAATAAAAATCGCAGGTCACCATGCTACCTTCTCTGAACTCGGCAACATCCTATACATTTTGCCACATGCCTCTGCTAGCTAGTAGCCAGGCAGTCCCTCCCCTCCTCTAGCTCACCACAGTGCCCTACCCCTCTCTCGCTCACTCTCAGAAGCATGTCTCTGTGACTGACTCACTGGCACGCACGCACGAGCGGAAGCCCGGCCGCAACTACAAATCGGGTCAGAGGTCGGTCGGTGGTGGACGTCTGCTCGCTTGCTCGTAGCCATTGCTGCGGTACCTAGCTAGCGTTTCGTCACTTCGAGGGTCGGGGTAGTAGCTAGAGCTTGCCGAGCTGGAGGCTGAAGCCTTAATTTGCATGCGCCGCCCAGTTGGTGTCATCTACGAGCGGGCTGCTCCTACTCGGCGCTCGATGGGCGCAGTGAGGCGCCGGAGCTGGCGCTGCTCCGCCGCCGTCGTCATCGTCTTCTTCTCCGCGGCCGTTGGTAAGTCAGGGAAGCTAGCTCGCCATGCTAGCTCTTCTTTTCGTTTCTACTTGAGCTAGTCTGAGTTTCTCGTGCTTTTGATCTTCGATTTGGTTTGCTCTGGTGATGTTCCCCCACTTTGGTGTATTTCCCCCACTTTGATGCCCTGGAGGGATTGCAGGTTAATTACTGAAGTAGTACTATGTGTCTTAGCTTAGGTCATCAGAGATCGTAGTTGTAGTTATCTGATCTGGTGTGCTCCAGACATTTCTCTCTCAAGGACCCTTGATGTCAAAATTGAAGTATGAGTTTAGTGGATTAACATTAGCTAGCTCTCTACGATCTCATCGATCCCTTTCTAACCTACTACGTGCTGGGAAAAATCTTAGGTCCTTTTGCATAGGACAGTGGGTTTGTTTGCTCTTCGCTGCAGAAATTAGAAGGACGGACATTTTCGGCGCTGATTATTTGAGTTTCCTTAATGAAAAAGTAGCGTATAGATAGTAGATCTTCTTTGCAAATTGCATACTCTCTCCCTCTCTAAAACTAGCTAGACTAGCTAGCTGGCTTACTCCACTCTCATCAGCCATGGACTACTAAAAGCCTACATCTAGCCAAGATGATTTAACTACTCTTTCCATCATGCTTGGACTACTAAAACTAGCTCGGGAATTAAGAGTTCAGTTTGGGCAAACACCAACTTAGGCGATTTTCCGCTAATTGACCGGTTAATTCACTTCTTCTTATTTAGTAAAAATGGCAAATATTTTGCCTTGTCTCAAAAAACTTGGCCACTTGGAAGTTGGGTCTCTTCTTGCTGTCTAGCAAACCACCGCATCCTACAAAGAAAAGCTCAGGATTAGTCTTGTGATATTTCCCCCCTTGACGTCTAAAATTCGTTTGTAAATCATTTTTCCTTGATCAATTGCAAATCATTAAATGGCCAACGCACATTCTTGTCTTGAAGTCATCTTGGTCTTCACCAACCAATGCATGCGTGCCTTTTTCTCCTGTAGTCTTGGTGCCCCCACCCTTGCAGTACCCTGGTCCAGAAAAGCACACACCATGTAATTTATTGTTCACGCACACACACACCCGACATCAACTTCAGTGCAGGAGAACTGGAGAAGATAGAGAATCTCACATCCAGCAATAACACCTACTTTCAAGTATGCAACAAATGCGTTTTTGTCACACTTCCTTAGCGTTTTTTGGCACCAACAAAATGCTTCCTACCCAGTTTAACCAGACCCAATCTCCCAATTATTCTATTTCAACAATCATTTGTGCACCACGGCTGAATTTTACCCTGGTCTTATGCATAACGAACGCATTCTTCGTATTACTGTTGAATTTTCCAGGACTGTATTTTGTTTTTTATCCGGGCCGCGTTTTTGTTTATACAGTACTTGTCAACAGCAGCGTTGGTGAAGTTCTAACAAGTACTTGCAATTAATCGTGTCGGTGATCATGTACTGCAGCTGTCGCCGCAGCAGGGAAGCCAGCCCGTGTGCCCGCGGCGGTGCAGCAGCACATGAGGAGGACAGGATCATCGGCGCTGCTGATAAGGAGTAGCACGTCATCGACAGACGGCGACGACACCGCGGAGGCTCCTCGCCGGCGGCTGGTAGGTCCTGGGTCGTCGCCGCCGACATGCCGGTCGCGGTGCGGGCGGTGCACGCCGTGCCGAGCGGTGCGCGTGGCCATCCAGCCCGGGATCGGCACCCAGTGGGAGTACTACCCAGAGGTGTGGCGCTGCAAGTGCGGCAGCAAGCTCTACATGCCGTGAACGGCCGCGTAGCACGGTAAGGTGCAGGTAGCCGGCGGCCGTGCACGCACGGATCATGCCATGCGCGCCAGTACTGGCATAGTTTTGGAGAGAGGGTATAAAAACAGAGAAATTGAGGTACATTACATGGCTGTTAACTAGTTCCTGTTGGTTAAAGAGTTAGTTAATTAGCTAGCTAGGCGTGTGTGATCGGACCAGTTGGTCATTGTAATATTTGTGTATATGCAAATTATGATCTGAATTTTACTGGTGTTAATAACCTAAGATCTGCTTTGAACTCTGTTCTTCTTCAAAACCATATATGTGGGCGTGGTAAGTTATGGTGCTCTAGTTCTTCAGACAAATATCTACTGTGGTGGTCCAATCGTTTCATCCTTCTGTAGGACTAGGTTTCTTAGCAATTCCAAGATAAACTAGACATTGATATTTGACGAATAAATTGGCCAGTCTGAGTCATATGTTAGCTTCAGTGTATTTGTGCAAAACGGGAGCTATATTGCTGCCATTTTCTCCGAGTTTCATTCAGACAGCTCACACACATGCATGCATGGATCATATAGACGGTGTATTTCAGAGTACCCATGGCATGGCATGCATGTGGTTGATTGCCTCGATCGAGATAATGCATGGAGCAAACTGCTAATTCATTTTCTACGCGCCCATGGCGTACGCAGCTGCCTTTGTTTTGTTTTTTTGTTCAGTTAGTCCAAATGTAGAAAAAAAGATAATGAATTATGCATTACAAAAGACAAATACTCGACAAGAGAGGCGCCATTGAAGTCGTTTTGCAAAGAAAAATCATGGAGATCGACCAACCGTCCTTTTCTTTAAGCATGCACATGATTTCTACGGACTGTGTGGCCGTTGAACCTTGCTCACATGCAGCCTAGGGACTGTATACCTTCAGAAAATAATTTGCATGCGACATGCACAGTACTCGCACGCACGGAAACCGCCCAAATCATGCGGGGAACTAGCAAAATAGCTCAGATTGGGAGACCCCGAAACGCTCTCAAGTCGAATGAATCAGATTGGTGAGATGGCTAGATAGGTCTAGTCGTCTAGATATATTTGGCATGGATTGCCATCTTCAATCTTGGGGATTCGATGTGCAGCCATGACAGGGACTGACTTGAGTGCAAAGCTTTGGCCACCCGGCACACTTTATTCCTTCACCCTTTCGTACTTTCACTTTGGTCCAAGTACGAGTTCAACCACGGGCAGCGACTTGTAAGATGCTTGCATTTGTGGCTACTTACTCATGCACACACCTGCATCCCGTGCTGCCTCGCATCCTAGCGGCACAAAGTCACAAAGGGCGCCATTGGCAGCCTTTAGGTCTTTTTGGACTCCCTGGGCGCAGACGCTGGGGGGCCTGGATCGCATCGTGCGATGCAAAAACTAACTTGGGCATTTTGTTTGGTAGCCCATAACGACAATTCGAAGGCCCGAGAGAGAAACTCGGCCGGTCGATTGGTTGGCAGCGCTGTCCCGAGAGAGAAACTCGACCGGTTGATTGGTTGCCAACCATTGATGTGCTATGGTAAACTCTTCCTACCAGTGGTGAGGATACCATAGCAATATCCGCAAGAACACGACGAATAACACAAGAACACAAAGAACCACACAAGAACACAAACAACAGCACAAGAACACAAACAACAGCAGAACTAGATAGGGTAGTCTAAGTACGAGTTCACATAGGATCAGCAGGTAGTACCATATGTTCTAAACCCAAACACAGGGCAGCATAACATGCATTAGTATTAGCAGGAAAACATAACATCGATCACTCCTCCTCGGCCGCATGAAGCCTCCTCATGCTACGAGGGTGTTCCGGGCACCTGCCGACAACCTCACAACACGAGTAGTCGAAGATGACCACCATGTACTCCCTTGCGGTGAGCTTCTTGAAGAACAGGAGGTAGCCGATCTTGAGGTTGTGGGCGACCGCCAATTCTGGCCAGCCAGCTTTCAGGACGGCCTTGCCGCTCACCTCCTTGATGCTCATCTCCCACTGGCATCCAGTGGTGGTCTTGATGATCATCTTCCCCGGCATCGGGCCTAGATAAGGCCTGAAGCCGTTCGGGAGTGGCAGCACTCTGATCCCAGGCGCCATGAGGATCTTGCAGAAGTACGTAGGGTTCATGCCCTCGTGGAAGTGGCCTACTGAAGGTGGCCATCCAATACGCTTCTTACTCGAACCCTCCTCAGGAGGTACCTCCACATGCACTCCTAGACGCAGCATCTACACAAGTGAAGAAGTCTTAGCATAGCTCAAGGACAAGAAAAACATTACTTTAGAAACTCAAACGCCTCATACAATGCTGACCTTGCGGCACGAATGATCCCTCTGGACCAAATGCAATGCTCATTGTATATAAAATGTGCAGTGCATAAGGTCCAGAAAGATCATTCGGACACTAATATCCAGGCCTATTTGAATCATTGGCTAATCACAGATATGTCTGAGCAAAAAAACACATCAAGATATGTGGAGCCTCATAGTACTGATGTGTTGCACGAATGAATTTAGCTGACCTAATGCAATGCACATTTTTCACTACATGTGCAAGGTATATGGTCATATAAAATCATTGCGCAACCTACATCAGATCATGTCTTTAATCATTGCCTCAAGGGCAAGAAAAACATTGAGCTACAAAATCAAATGCCTCATACAATGCTGACCTTGCGGCACGAATGATCCTTCGGGACCAAATGCAGTGCTCATTGTAGATGAAAGGTGTAGTGCATAAGGTCCAGAAAGATCATTTGGCCACTAATATCCAGGCCTATTTGAATCATTGGCTAATCACAGATATGACTGAGCAAAAAAGCACATCAAAACAACTTGACTCAGACAGTATATGCGTGGTAGACGCCACAATTGATGCTATTCAACCATGTGTGTTGAACAAGGACTGATTTTTGTTCTACATACAAGGTTGAATAGAACGAACTGTGGCAAAGTATGATCAGACCAATGAGATGACTGAGCATTTAGCATATGGCCAAGCACACCGTACTTTGGTGAGCGGAGCACATGTTAAATGCTCGCTACCTCACTATGGTCTGTGCACAAATGGTGTTCATCATCGGCATGATATGCTATCGAAACAGATCTAACAAAGGGTGTTCATCATCGGCATCATCGGCATCTAACAGATCGAACCCTAACCCTAGCAGATGCGCACATCATCGGCGCGACGAAAGGCCCCGGCACTACAGTACTGACATTGAACCCTAAACCTAGCAGATCCGCTATACATGTCATCTAGCGCGCGCCTACAAACATCATGAAGGGAGACCGAATGTACAAGAAGGGGACTGAGGGTGCTTACCAACATTTCGCAAGCGGCGGTTGAAATCCGGTTAGATGCTTGCTCTCCGACGATGCGAGGCACGGCCTCTACGACGATGATGCGAGGAAGCGGCGAGGAAGTGGTGAGGCAGCAGGGCCTCCTCCGTCGGTCCAGTTGTCGGTGGTGGAAGAGAAATCGTTTGGCGGTTTGGGGGAGGAGAGTGAGAGGAAGAGTGAGAGGAGAGAGAGATAGGAGAGGTTGGACGGTGAGGGGAAGTAATGGCGCGTGCGATGAAACGATGCGGCGTCTCGCGCTCCTTCCCCAGGCGTGCAGGCGAAGCCTCGCGTTGCACCCCCCCAGAGGCTGGCCCCGTGGAAACGCTCGAATCGGTGGTATCCCTAGGGCCTATGTGGAGGGTGCTTTAACGCGCGTGCGGGCCAAAAAAATGAGGGAGCCTATGAATCTAATCAACGGACTCTTGGCTCCCCAGGGCCTGGTTCGACTCTTCGCAGGCTACCAATTACGCCCAAAGAGACGAGATCCTATAGAGTCCCACAGATTGACTAGTACTCCCTCCAATTCATATTACCTTTCGCAAATACGGATGTATCTAGCACTAAAATATGTCTAAATACATCCGGTAATATGGGTCGGAGGGAGTACAAAAATTCAGAATGTACATATATATCAATGTGCCACTAGCACAGAACGATCGTGTGCCGGTAGTAAATACACGGCAAAGCCTAGTACCCAAAAGAAGACACATGTCCTTTACCGTGTAGGCTTTGCACATGGCAAAGGCTTTGCCATGTACTTTGGTACTAATCAAATATATGGTTTCCTATAGTGACCTTCATTGGTAACACATCGACGACAGCCAGAAAGGCCACACAATAGCGCTTACATAGGCCATGGTTATACTACGTGGGGTGGCTGATGCAGTCTTACAAAAAAAAATGCCTCGCCAACTTCGGCAATAGATAAAAACTAAAATCACTAATGATATAAGGGCATCTCCAGACGATCCATTATAATTTAGGGGAGTATACGACCCCTATCCTTTAGAGGAGTATATCTGCTTCTATAAAGTTTAGTTATTGCTAGCCGTTCCCTTACAATTAACTCCCTATATTTTTCGAAAGCAAACTATTCAAAGCCAGTCACATGGAACCGATCAGTAACTAAAATAGAGTGTTATGAAAGAGAAAATTCATTGCCAAACACATGACAGGGTTCAAATGATCTAAATAGTGCAAATAGTTTAAATGTTGGAGAAGCAAAACTAGGAATTGTTGTGGAGTAGACAGTGATGCTCAACATTGTCGTTTTGCATCTAAGTGTGAATCTCTCGGTTCTCGATGCGGTGCGAGAAATCTCTATATTATGTTTGCATCATGTTCTGGCTCAACAAGATCCCCATTGGACATGTACTAAAAGTTCTCTTCCATATATGTCGCGCCCATCTTCGGTGATCATGTTATGCAAAATGATGTAGCATGTCATTATCTTTCATATGAACTTGGGTTTCCAATACTCCTAAGTGCCATGAACAATGCCAAAGTGCTTCTAAAGCATACAAAAGCTCCCTCCACATCCTCCCTTGTCGACTCTTGCATTGTTGCGGAGTGAGATGTCTTGGGGCCTTGAGGACGTTGGATTGTCGTGAAAAACATGGCCCATGGAGGATAGATGGCATTTGCAAGGTAGTAACCCAGTGTTAATGATGGCCATTGACAACATAGTTGCAAGGAGGAGCATCTCTGGAAACAAGCCTTGTGAACAATGATGATCTCGACAGCATAGTCAGGTAATTATAGGAGCCCGGAAATCCAAATAATTAATGCCAAATCCATAGATCCTTCGATGCATTGGCTTCAAGAATGATTGTTGGATATTTGTACTGACCTTGGTACTAACCTCTCTAACCCGTAGGACAATTCTTCCATGTCCAGTGCATACAATCTAATGATCCGAACATGCCTAGCCACCCTTGCTCTGCACTCTCACCAAGAGTCTCTCGGTGTATTCATCATTGGGTTCCCTCGAGCAATCCAACCCAAAGATCTCAATCACAACCGACATGTATCTTCGATGGCCTCCAAGATTGGATCTTTTCTGATGCTCACATAGTCGTTAACGACATCAGCTGAACATCCATATGCAAGCACTCCATCAATGGGCTCGCACTAATCTCCCGTGATGTACTCCTTCTCAACTTAAACCAATCATCATGCTTCTCCATGGTATTTGCAATAGTAAGGAAGAGACCCTTGTGCATCTGAAATCGCCGGTGAAAATAGTTCTCCGTATACATTGCATTGGGGTTGGGGTTGAAGTGACCCGTCATGATCTTGGTGTGGCCCTCCGGTTGATGTACAGACGGCCAAATGTGATCCTAATCTTGGCCAACAAATTTTGTCTTCCAAGATCACAGTCATGACCATCTCAAATTCATCATCATCATCCTTCTCCTCCGACGATGAAGAGTCATAAAAAATAAACTCCCCCAACCTTTTCATCTATATTATGCAATGGCCTATGTTGAATTTGAATGAAAACACAAAAACAAAATCAAAATAGCAAATACTAGAACTCACCTATGGAAACGGTCGAACACTTGGCAGGTGGAGGAGGTGAGAACGTCGGTCGGTGGTGTTGACCTAGTGCCAATGATGCATGTCGACCGGCGGGATTGCAAGATGGCAGCGTGGCTCGGAGGATGAAGGTTTGACTCCAACCTCGATCGTCGACCGCACACGAATCTTGCCTCAGGAATTCGATAGCCTCCCTCCATTCTGGCGCGTCCTAGCTCTGCTGCGGAAAATTTATAATATAAAACCATCCACCATCATATCTGTTTTCGCAGCAACCGAACTAGTCATGGCTCCATTTTGCACCAAATGAAGAATCGACGTGGCGGTGGCAGAGCTATGGGTCGATTCTAGCAACTGTAAGCGAATCTGAGTGGGGCAGTAGGGCGATGGAGGCCACGGGGTGTCGAGAGAGGCAAACAATTGAAGTAATAAAATTTTCTTTATAAAAAACAATTTAAGTAATAAAATTTTCTTTATAAAAAAACCTGTCTAAAAGGGATAATTTAGACGAATTATCACTCAAAGGGGGTAATTATTCTCACAAATTCATAACTAGGGGTAAAGAATGTTTGGAAAAATAAAAGAGGGACACAAGCTATATAAAAACCCTAACATTTGACATAGATTTGGAGATAGCTCAAGAACCTAATAAATCTACCTATTAGATGGTTCACGGAAACAAAAACTAAAATATACCATACCATGGCACTTTGCGGAATAATTGAAATCTCCCAACCTTTCAAACTCATTCAAAATCTCGTGTTCCAATTAAACGAGGTACGGGCATAGAGTGAGAAAACATAGCATGATGGCTCTGAAACATGGTCGCGTTCGCATTACACATTCCAAGACCAACATGATGAAAGCGACTGAACGCCATGCGAAGAAGGTCCCTGTTCAGGGCATCTCCAGCCGTCTCCCCAACGAGGCCCCTGGCAGCCCTTTTTTTCATCCGGACGATGAAAAATGGCCTAGTCGCGCCCCCGGTTCCTTGTTTTCGCCTGGATTTGGGCTTTCATCCATCCAGCGAGCCCATGTCATCCCTGCCCCCCCGGGGTGCGCTCGGGAAGTCCAGAGAAAACAAAAGCACATAAAACGTCGAGGAAAGTTCCCGCGCGCCTGGTGGCCCCGACTTGTCGGCGAGAAAGGCCGGTCGTCGTCCTCATTGCATCGTCTTCTGCGCGCTGTAAAAGCCTGCCGCCGCCGGACGCGTAGCTTCCACGTGGCGAGTCGAGTTAATGCGCGACTCTATTTATCACGGACCTACCGCGTCTGGCCGCATTCACCTTCTTCCCAGTCTTCTCTCCCCGAAACCTCCTCGAGCAATGGCGGGCTACGATGACGGCGCGGCGAACAACGGCTTCGTCCGGCGTTCTCTGCACCAATGGGAGGGGAGGCTGTTGTACATGGCGGGCTACCCGGCGCCGCCGGACTTCCGTGCACCCGAAGGCTGGCGCCTGAGCGCAGTGGGCGTCCCGATCCCGCCGCCGCCAGTGGGCGACGCCCTCGACGCCACGATCGACGCTGTGATCGAAACCCTCAGCGACAAGCAGCGCATGGAGCCGCGCTTCTTCCCCGACAACTACGACGCATGGAATGACTTCTTTCGGCATAGGTACGAACACGAGCTTGCCGCCTACGACGCGTGGAATGACTTCTTCCGTACCCACCAGAGGAGCGCCGCTCATCAAGCTTGAGGACTCCAGCGACGACGACTGGTACCGGCCGACGCCGCCATGCCTCGGCGACCCTGGGCAGGGGTCCAGCCGTTGGGCCCCCGGCTAGAGCAGCCAGCAGGCGCCGCCACCGTAGGATGGCGGCGACTCCAGCGACGACGGTGATGGTGACTACACGGCGTTCTACCGCCATTTGGTCATGTAGAATGCCGTGTTTTAAGTTTAGTTTATGTTTCCCTCTGGCCGAATTCAAATATATTATGAATTCGGTCTATATATGTAAGAACTCGCCTATTGATACGTCTCAAACGTATCTATAATTTTTGATGCTCCAAGCTTATTTTACACCATTTGCTTCATGTTTTGTTTACACTTCGTGGCATTTTTATGCGATTTCCGGAACTAACCTATTGACAAGATGACACAGTGCCAGTTCCCTGTTTTTTGCTATTTTTGTGTTTCAGAAAAGCTACACAGGAAATATTCTCGGTATTGGACAAAACGAAGACCGAAACTCCTATTTTGCCCGGACGAAGGACGAGGACCAAACGGGAGCCGGAGAGGGGCCAGAGGCTGGCCACACCACAGGGGGGCGCGGCTCAGCCCCTGGCCGCGCCCACCCATGGTGAGCCCGCCTGGGCCACCTCCTGACGACGCCCCTTTGCCTATAATAAGCCTCCCGACGGAAAACCCTAAAACAATCGGCGTTTTTCCCAGAACAGCTCCGCAGCGCCGTCGCCGTCGAAGACAAATTTCGGGGGACAGAAGTATCTGTTCCGGCACCCTGCCGGGATGGGGAAGTGCTCCCGAAGCCATCTCCATCGGTCTCCATCGGTCTCCATCGTCATCTCCGCCATCTCCATCGATCTCACAGCCATCTCCATCGCCGTTGCTGCCTCCGATGATGAGGAGGGAGTAGTTCTCCCCCGGGGCTGAGGGCTCTACCGGTAGCTATGTGCTTGCTGCTGTTTGATGTGAAGCAAACTGTCCTTGTGCGTGGTGATACTACTGTAGCGGCTAGTTTTCCCTCAGTTAAGAAACCAAGGTTTATCAATCAGGAGAAGAGAGACGGTGACGACTGAAGGTGTTTGTGGAACCTGCACACACACAAACAAATACTTTGTCCCCAACTTGCGATGAGGTTGTCAATCTCACCGGTTTGCTTGAAACAAAGGTTATGAGTGTATCGAGTGGAAAACAGTAGTAATATGCTAGTAAAGTAAACAGTGCGGGAAAAGTAAACAGGTGATTGCAATATGATTAAAATAGGACCGGGGTCCACAGTTCACTAGTGGTGTCTCTCCATAGATAAAATAACATGCTGGGTAAACAAATTATAGTTGGGCAATTGATAGAATAAAGATAACGTGATATGTCAAGAAGATCACTATGAGATTCACTCTGGGCATTACAACAAAATACATAGACCGCCATCCAACTGCATCTATGACTAATAATCCACCCTCGGGGATATCAATCCGAACACCCCAAAAGTATTAAGTTGCGAACAACAGATAATTGCATTAAGCAAAGTGTGTAATGTAAACAAAGAATATGCCCTTGAGCATATGAATGTTGTTTTCTCCCTAGTAGCAACAGCACATCTACCACCTTAGAGGTTTCCGTCACTCCCCCAGGTGAAATAGAGACATGAACCCACTATCGAACATAAATACCCCCTCTTGGAGTCACTAGCAACTACTCGGCCAAGATAGCTACTAACAACGGAGAGCATGCAAGATCATAAACAACATAGAGATAACAAAAGATATAATTCAGTACAGCAACTTAATCATAAACACCAATATTCATCGGATCCCAACAAACCAACATCATAGAATTACATAACGGTGATCTCAATCATGTATGGCAGCTCATGAGATCTAAACATGAAGCACATGGTGGAGAAGACAACCATCTAGCTACTGCTATGGACCCATAGTCCAAGGTAGACTACTCACTCATCGCTCCGGAGGCAAACATGGCGATGAAGAAGACCTCCGGTGGCGATTCCCCTCTCCGGCAGGGTGCCGGGAAGAGCTTCTGGACCCTCCCGATCTTCGGGTCAACGGCGGCGGCGGATCGCGATGTATTCTGGAAAACTGATCCGGCCCTTAGGTTTTTCTCGTCGGGGGGTATATATAGGCGAAAGGACGATGTCAGAGGGGGTCCCACGCCCCCACACACATGGGTGGCGCGGCGAGGCCCCTGGCCGCGCCGCCTGTGTGTGTGGGGCCCACGTGGCCCTACTCCTTCTCTCCTTCGGATGTTTGGAAGCTTCCGGGTAAAATATGACTTCAGGAACTTGTTTCGTCCAATTCCGAGAATATTTTCTGTGTATCACTTCTGAAACACAAAAACAGCAGAAAACAGGAAACTGACACTGTGGCACTTCGTTAATAGGTTAGTTCCGGAAAATGTATAAAAATGCCACTAAGTGTAACGAAACAATAGGCAAATGGTGTAAAACAAGCATGGAGCATCAAAAATTATAGATATGTTTGAGACGTATCAAGCATCCCCAAGCTTAACTCCTGCTCGTCCTCGAGTAGGTAAGTGATAACAAAGAATAATTTTTGAGGTGACATGCACCTACACAATCTTGATCATATATGTAAGCATTGGTGAGCTGGGATCAATAGAACTTAAAACATGGGCATGAAAGATATAATCATGACAATAAGAACTTAGCAACCATGTTATAAACATGCAAATGAACACAAACAAAAGATCATGATAATGAAACAATGAAAGTCAAACGTGTGTTCAAATCATAAGGAAAAACATACAAAAGGTTTTCAGCTTGTCCTTCAAAGAGAGCAAAACATAAATGCATAGGACACCTCAAAGTTTAAGAGGGCGACTAGATACAAATAATTTAAGAACAAGTGAAACCAACAATATGAGTCAATCAATGAACCTTGGGACAATGCATATCACACTAAGAATGACAACTATGCTCTCTTAATGGTGCATAAAGAAAGAAGGTGGCGACTCAACATAAAAGTAAAAGAAAGGCCCTTCGCAGAGGGAAGCAGTGATTTAAACATGTGCTAGAGCTTTTCATTTGTAAAACAGAGATAAAACTTGATTTTGAGAGGTGGTTGTCTTTGTCAACGACTGGCAATGGGGTTCTTACTATCTTCCATACAAAAATAAAGCAAGTTTTTGAGAGAGAGATTGGCACTTCGTGCTCTTTTTATAAAACTTGGCACTCCTCCCCACCTTTCCTTTCACATACCATGGCTAACCGGTTCCATCGGGTGCCCACCAACATTCACATTCATTGGAGGAGTGCCTTTTTTCTTTCTTTTTTTCTTTTTTTTCTTTTTTGGAATAAACAATATGGAAGATAGCAAATCCGACCACTACGTCCCCATGAGCTGAAAACAGTGTCACAAAACGAGAAGTGTTTTGAAGGTTTTTGAAAGGTAGCACACGAAATTTTTACTTTGGAATGGCTTACAAATACCATGCATAGGAATTTATAGTGGACACAATGGAAAACTTGGCTTTTAGGAGTTGGATGCACGAGTAGAGCTCATACTCAGTACAAGGTGAGGGCTAGCAAAAGACTGGGAGCGACCAACTAAGAGAGCAGTAATGGCCATAATCATGCAAAGCGACAAAGCGACATTAAAAGAAGCATACGATGGCATCAAAAGTCAAAAACTAAATGATCATGAAGGCTAATGGCGACTTTGGAAGAGTCTAACATGTGTGAGCATGCGCCAAGTCAACCCAAATAAAGCATCAAGGAGAAAACCAAAATAATGCTTCCATACAATAAAAACAACGCATGATTTTTTCAAAGGCTCATTAAGCAATCTCAGTTATTTGAGACAAGTCATGCTACAGCAAAACCACTAAGCATACTATCAAAAAGACATCAAGCATGACATGAAAAAGCCTAAGCCGCAGTCTACACAAGCTCCTTCTTGTACCACTATTTTGCACAAAGCTTTTTCTCTTTTCCAACACCATTTGAAATTTTTATAAACACCTCTTTTGATGAAAACCAATAAAGATCAGAGGCAAAAATACACCTTGATGAAAAGATATGACAAGATCTGAACGCGTATCAAGGCGAAAACGAAAACCAAAAGCAGTAGCAGAAAAAGTGGAACGCTAGAACAACTCCGTTTTCACTCTTATTAAATTCATCGAGCGTTCTACGCAAATGAAAAGCAAGACAACTTCTCCAAAAGAAACTTTGTTGGGGTCCAACCATTTATTGCAGCAAACAAATAAACTAAACTAACTAAGAAAACTAAAACAACTGACGCTCCAAGAAAAACACATAGTGCATGAAGCAATAAAAATATAGTGTTTTGAAAGGTGACCTGATTTTTGCCGATGAAGAAGGGGTGCCTCGGGGGCATCCCCAAGCTTTGACGCTTGTACTTCTTGGATATTTCTTGGGGTGATGCATGGGCATCCCTAAGCTTGAGCTTTTGTCCATTCTTCAACTCATCTCATCATTCTCTAATCCCTACACTTGAAAACTTCCTTCATACAAAACTAAACACAATTCTATTAGCAACATTAGTGTAAGCATAAAATATATTCAACCTCTTTTAGCTTCAGGTTTCAACCCAAAACCACCACATATAAAGTATATACTACTGTAGCAACTTTCACAAGAGTTCCATGATAAAAAAGAACTCAAAAGAAAGCGATAAAGTGGCAAAAACAAATATTGGCAGAAATCTGTCAAAACTGGGCAGCTGATAATGGACGAATTTTTGAGGGATTTTCCGTTGCTCAAATCAAAAAGTGTTCAACTAAGAAAAGTTTGGATATAACCTGGGGCATATGCACAAGAAATCGCAGGTCCAAAAGATAAACAGAGAATTTTCACGAATTTTTACGGTGAAGCACCAAAAACAGTTTCAGGACAGCAATAACCCCAAATCTTTACCTCACTCAAATTAGAGGCTTCTCTTGGCACAAAAACGAAATAAACAAGATAAGGAGCGGTCATTATAGTAGTAATGACTTCCAAGACTCAAATAAAAGAAAAGGTACTGAAAAGTAAACAATGGGTTATCTCCCAAGAGTGCTTTTCTTTAACGCCTTTGAGCTAGGCGCAGAAAATTGCGAATCAAGTATTATCAGCAGATGTATTAAGATCAACAGAAGAGGTCTTGTCAATAAGGCATTGTATTTCATCCACATAAGTTTTTGAAGACCCTTGGTGATCATGCTTTGGTACACTATTCTCATCAAAAAGATTTTCAGGACAAATCCAGGCAAAATTGTTTTCGAAAGCATCATTCAATCCCAAAAGCTTGCAAGGTATAGGTATCTCGGCCTCCCCATCATGTGTATCAATAACCGTTATAGGTGAACCGAGTTTATTAAAACGTTTAAGAACCTTCCTAGCTTCAATAACGACATCCTTAAATTCTAAACGCAAAGTTTCCAAGATAAAAGCTTTCTTTTCGGGGTCCTCAATTTCATGAAGCTTAAGGAACATGTATTGCATAAAAGGATTAATTCTAGCAAACCTTGTTTCCAATATGTCAATTAAATAAATAGAAGCAACTTCATAACTAGGAGCTAACTCAACCAAAGACTTTTCCTCATCTTCATCATGCATACTAATGTGATTAAAGAACTCCTCAATGTTACTTTTGCCAATAATCGAACCACTCCCTACAGAGAGGTCCTCCAGAACGAACTCAGGGAACAACATGATAAACTAAAGTAAAGAAATAACAACTACCAAGGATTCTAATTTTTTTTTGGGTTTTTGATATAAAAAGAAATGTAGGTAAAATAAAGTAAAGTAAAGCAAAACAAATAACAAAGTAAAGAATGTGTGTGCGAAGAACTCCCCTCGCAGAAGTCTTCTCTCTTCCCCGGCAACGGCGCCAGAAAAGTAGCTGCTTGCTGCTGTTTGATGTGAAGCAAACTGTCCTTGTGCGTGGTGATGACCAGCCCATTGGGAACCCCAAGAGGAAGGTATGATGAGTGTAGCGGCTAGTTTTCCCTCAGTTAAGAAACCAAGGTTTATCGATCAGGAGAAGAGAGACGGTGACGACTGAAGGTGTTTGTGGAACCTGCACACACACAAACAAATACTTTGTCCCCAACTTGCGATGAGGTTGTCAATCTCACCGGTTTGCTTGAAACAAAGGTTATGAGTGTATCGAGTGGAAAACAGTAGTAATATGCTAGTAAAGTAAACAGTGCGGGAAAAGTAAACAGGTGATTGCAATATGATTAAAATAGGACCGGGGTCCACAGTTCACTAGTGGTGTCTCTCCATAGATAAAATAACATGCTGGGTAAACAAATTACAGTTGGGCAATTGATAGAATAAAGATAACATGATATGTCAAGAAGATCACTATGAGATTCACTCTGGGCATTACAACAAAATACATAGACCGCCATCCAACTGCATCTATGACTAATAATCCACCCTCGGGGATATCAATCCGAACACCCCAAAAGTATTAAGTTGCGAACAACAGATAATTGCATTAAGCAAAGTGTGTAATGTAAACAAAGAATATGCCCTTGAGCATATGAATGTTGTTTTCTCCCTAGTAGCAACAGCACATCTACCACCTTAGAGGTTTCTGTCACTCCCCCAGGTGAAATAGAGACATGAACCCACTATCGAACATAAATACCCCCTCTTGGAGTCACTAGCAACTACTCGGCCAAGATAGCTACTAACAACGGAGAGCATGCAAGATCATAAACAACATAGAGATAACAAAAGATATAATTCAGTACAGCAACTTAATCATAAACACCAATATTCATCGGATCCCAACAAACCAACATCATAGAATTACATAACGGTGATCTCAATCATGTAGGGCAGCTCATGAGATCTAAACATGAAGCACATGGTGGAGAAGACAACCATCTAGCTACTGCTATGGACCCATAGTCCAAGGTAGACTACTCACTCATCGCTCCGGAGGCAAACATGGCGATGAAGAAGACCTCCGGTGGCGATTCCCCTCTCCGGCAGGGTGCCGGGAAGAGCTTCTGGACCCTCCCGATGTTCGGGTCGACGGCGGCGGCGGATCGCGATGTATTCTAGAAAACTAATCCGGCCCTTAGGTTTTTCTCGTCGGGGGGTATATATAGGCGAAAGGACGATGTCAGAGGGGGTCCCACGCCCCCTCACACCTGGGTGGCGCGGCCAGGCCCCTAGCCACGCCGCCTGTGTGTGTGGGGCCCACGTGGCCCTACTCCTTCTCTCCTTCGGATGTTTGGAAGCTTCCGGGTAAAATATGACTTCAGGAACTTGTTTCGTCCAATTCCGAGAATATTTCCTGTGTATCACTTCTGAAACACAAAAACAGCAGAAAACAGGAAACTGGCACTGTGGCACTTCGTTAATAGGTTAGTTCCGGAAAATGTATAAAAATGCCACTAAGTGTAACGAAACAATAGGCAAATGGTGTAAAACAAGCATGGAGCATCAAAAATTATAGATACGTTTGAGACGTATCACTATGTGGTTCACCTCTCTCTCCCATGATATGATCTTTATGTGATCGTGAGCTTTGTATCTAGTTGAATTAGTAGATGCTATTATTCAGATATTATGCTACTCCCGTGCTTTATATTTGTGATCTCCGGAGACACCTTGTATCATGATGTGAAGGTGACAGTGTGCGCATTATGTGTGTCTCTTTTGGTTAACGTCTCTATGAATTGTTGGTGTTTGTTGGAACCATCTAGTGCGTTCACGGTGACAGTGTGGGACAATCTAGTTTGGGGAAATACAGACTTTGAGGAGTGCTTCGTAGCCCTACGCATGATTAGTGTTTGTTATCCATTGGGGAATTGTTTTGAGTTGCATATTGATGTTAGTATCTATTGGTTCAATTATGTTATATTTGTTGAGAGTGTGTCCACTAGTGAAAGTATGATCCCTAGACCTTGTTTCCAAGCATTGCACACCATTTACATTCAGTTTTGTTACATGTTTGCTCACAGCAATATTTATTTCAAATTACATTTACTACTTATAATCATCACTACTACTTGTATTTCACTATCTCTTCGCCGAACTAGTGCACATATACATCTGATAAGTGCATTGGGTGTGTTGGGGACACAAGAGACTTTCTGTATCGTAATTGCAGGGTTGCTTGAGAGGGATAGCTTTGACCTCCTCTTCCCTGAGTTCGATAAACCTTGGGTGATCCACTTAAGGGAAACTTGCTGCTGTTCTACAAACCTCTGCACTTGGAGGCCCAACACTGTCTACAAGGATAGAAGCATGTGTAGACATCAAGCACTTTTCTGGCGCCGTTGCCGGGAAGGTAAGGTAAAAGGTACTCGCATCCTCCTGTGTGAGTGCTCGAAGTTATTTCCTTTAGATTCTGCAATTATATCTTTTTGTTTCTTGTTTTCATTTTCACTAGTTAGGCTTAATGGAAGCAGCGAAAATAAAGTAAAGCAAAACAATAAAGTAAAGCAAAACAATAAACAAAGTAAAGGATGTGCGTGCGAAACCCCCCTTGCAGAAATCTTATTTTTCCCCGGCAACGGCGCCAGAAAATTAGCTTGATGCGGGCAGATAACCACCCAGTTGAGAACCCCAAGAAGAAGGTATGATGAGCACAGTAGCAAGTTTTCCCTCAGTAAGAAACCGAGGTTTATCGAACCAGTAGGAAAAAGCCAAACTTCAGAAGGTGATGCCTGCTAGCTTCACGACTGCTCTGGACAATTTATAAGGCGCCTCGTCATGGGCTTTGCTTTGCACCAGCAACAACGTGGAACATGCACACAACACAACCAAGAACTTTGCTCCCAACTTACGATGAGGTTGTCAATCTCACTGGTTTGCTATAAACAAAGGTATGAGCATATCGAGTGGAAAATAATAGTAGTATGCGAGAAAGTAAACAGTGCGAGTAAAAGTAAATGGTAATAGCAATGTAAAGGAAATTGGACCGGGGTCCACAGTTCACTAGTGGTGTCTCTCCATAAGATAAATAACAACATGCTAGGTAAACAAATTACAGTTGGGCAATTGATAGAATAAAGATAACGTGCATATGTCATGAGGATCACTATGAGATTTACTCTGGGCATTAAAATAAAATACATAGACCGCCATCCAACTGCATCTATGACTAATAATCCACTCGCGGGGATATCGTCCGAACACCCCACGAGTATTAAGTTGTGAACAACAGATAACTGCATTAAGCAAAGTGTGTAATATAAACAAAACGAATGTCCTTGAACACAAGAATGTTGTCTTCTCCCTAGTGGCAACAACACATCTACAACCTTAGAGGTTTCTGTCACTCCCCCAGATTAAATAGAGGCACGAACCCAACTATCGAGCATAAATACCCCCTCTTGGAGTCACTAGTATGTACTTGGCTAGGATAGCTACTAACAACGGAGAGCATGCAAGATCATAAACAACATAGAGATAACATAAGATAAAATTCAGCACATCAACTTAACATAACATCAATATTCATCGGATCCCAACAAACACAACATGTAGAATTACACAAAGATGATCTCGATCATGTAAGGCAGCCCACGAGATCTAAACATGAAGCACATGGTGGAGAAGACTACCATCTAGCTACTGCTATGGACCCATAGTCCAAGGTAGACTACTCACTCATCACGCCGGAGGCAAGCATGGCGATGAAGAAGACCTCCGGTGGCGATTCCCCTCTCCGGCAGGGTGCCGGGAAGAGCTTCTGGACCCTCCCGATCTTGGGTCCACGACGGCGGCGGATCGTGATGTGTTTTTGGAAAATTGGTCAGGTGTTTAGGTTTTTCCCATCGGGGGGTCTTTATAGTTGAAGGGGCGGCGTTAGAAGTGGACCAGGGGCCCCTCGCCATAGGGCAGCGCGGCCAGGGGCTGGGCCGCGCCCCCTAGTGGTGAGGCTGGCCCCTGGCCCCTCTCTGTCTCCTCTTCGGACTTCTGGAAGCTTCGGTAAATATTAGGAGGTTCGGCTTTTGTTTCGTCCAATTCCGAGAATATTTCCTGTGTAACTTTTCTGAAACACAAAAACAGTAGAAAACAGGGAACTGGCAGTGTGGCATCTTGTTAATAGGTTAGTTCCGGAAAATGCATAAAAAAGCCACGAAGTGTAACAAAACACTAAGCAAATGGTATAAGAACAAGCATGGAGCATCAAAAATTATAGATATGTTTGAGACGTATCAAGCATCCCCAAGCTTAACTCCTGCTCGTCCTCGAGTAGGTAAGTGATAACAAAAAATAATTTTTGAGGTGACATGCACCAACACAAATTTGATCATCTATGTAAGCATTGAGTGCTGGGATCAAAAGAACTTAAAACATGGGCATGAAAGACATAATCTTGATAGAGGAAACTTAGCAACCATGTTATAACATGAAAAAGAACACAAATGAAAGATCATGAAAATGAAACAATGAAAGTCAAACGTGTGTTCAAATCATATGGAAAAACATATCAAATGGTTTTCAGCTTGTCCTTCATGGAATAGCGAAACATAAATGCATAGGACACCTTCAAGTTTAAGAGGGCGACTAGATACAAATAATTTAAGGACAAGTGAAACCAAAATAAT
Source organism: Dactylis glomerata (assembly GCA_007115705.1). Taxonomy (NCBI): domain Eukaryota; kingdom Viridiplantae; phylum Streptophyta; class Magnoliopsida; order Poales; family Poaceae; genus Dactylis; species Dactylis glomerata. The sequence continues at coordinate 4,264,903 of QXEO01000222.1, forward strand.
AAATCAATCAATGATAAACTTTGGGACTATGCACATTAAACTCAGAATGACAACTATGCTCTCTTAGATGGTGCATAAAGGTAGAAGGTGGAGACTCAACATAAAAGTAAAAGAAAGGCCCTTCGCAGAGGGAAGCAGTGATTGCAAGTTTTATAAACCTTCAAAAATTATGGTACTTACTAGCTTTGAGCTCTCATTGCCCCTATCATAGGCATCTTGAATGGTTAAAGTTAATGCGAGTACAATTATGAAGCATATGCTTGACAAATCATAAGTTGAAAACCTCGTGTCCCGTGAAGTACGAATACCCAAACCTCATGCTACTCGACTTAGAGTCCCAACCAAGCTCTTGTCATTGTAAGTGTACACGTATCATCGAGAACCGCCAACGGGGTACCTCCGTGCCCGATGACATGGAACAAGCCCACATCAAAATGACAGGACAAACAGACAATGAATACCTTGGCATCTCTTTTATTTACCATTGGTATAGATTTTTATTTTGAGATGTGTCGTCGAATGTTTACTATGGGCATGCTATAAATTTCCACCATGAATTATGGATGGCTTAGATTGGCGGCCCAGACATTTCTCTAACACGTATACAAACTCCATGATCCCGCAAGATTCCCAATTTATTTCACATTGCGAGTATCCATAAACAAAAGATCACGATATCAACTCAAATAAGAAGTGCAATGTTGAAAGCTTACCCCATGACGGCATGGTTTGGCTAATTTCCAACTTACAATTTGCAAGCATAACAACTCAACATAAGAGAGACACAATGTCAAATTTTTAAGAACGAGAAAAGTAAAGTGTGCCATCAGGTTCATGAGAGCTTTACTGACCAATTTTCGTATAACACCAAAAGAGTTTAACTTGAAGGATAGATAAAATCAAGTCAAATGTACTTTGGAATAGCAAATTGCTAATAGGTATGTTTGGTGGACACATTGGAATAACTTGGTTTTTGGGAGTTGGATGCATGAGTAGAGCTCATACTCAGTACAAAATGAGGGCTAGCAAAAGACTGGAAGCGACCAACTAAGAGAGCAATAACAGCCATAATCATGCATAGCGACAAAACATCATTAAGAGAAGCATAAAATGGCATCAAAAGTCAAAAAATAAATGATCATCGAGGCTTATGGCGACTTTGTATGAGTCAAACATGTTGTAAGCATGCGCCAAGTCAACCCAAATAAAGCATCAAGGAGAAAACCAAATTAATGCTTCCAAATAATAAAAACAACGCATGATTTTTTCAAAGGCTCATTAAGCAATCTCAGTCATTTGAGACAAGTCATGCTACAGCAAAGATCACTAAGCATACTATCAAAATGACATCAAGCACGACATGCAAAAGTCTAAGCCGCAGTCTAAATAAGCTCCTTTTTGTACCACTTTTTTGCATGAAACTTTTTCTCTTTTCCAACATCATTTGAACCTTTTTGAATTAACTCTTTTGATGAAAACCAACATGGACCAGAGGTAAAAATACACCTTGATACAAAGATATAACAAGATCTGAACAAAAATCAAGGCAAAAACCGAAAGCTAAATGCAGTTCTAGAAAAAGAGAACACTCATTGAACGATAAGAGTGAAAAACGGAGTGTTCCTGGCTAATGAAAAGCAAGGCAACTTCTCAAAAGAAATTTTTTGGGGTCCAACCATTTATTGCAGCAAACAAAACTAAAGAAAACTGAAAACTAAAGTAAAGACGCTCCAAGAAAAATGCATAGTGCATGAAGCAATAAAAATATAGTGTGTTGAAAGGTGACCTGATTTTTGCCAATGAAGAAGGGGTGCCTCGGGGGCATCCCCAAGCTTTGACGCTTGTACTTCTTAGATATTTCTTGGGGTGCGTGGGCATCCCCAAGCTTGAGCTTTTGTCCATTCTTGAACTCATCTCATCATTCTCCGATCCCTACACTTGAAAACTTCCTTCATACAAAACTCAACACAATTCTATTAGCAACATTAGTGTAAGCATAATAATGAATCAACCCCTTTTTGGTTCAGATTTCAACTCAAAACCACCACATATAAAGCATATACTACTGTAGCAACTTCCCCAAATCTTCAAGAACTCAAAAAGAAAGCGATCGAGAGGCAAACACAAATAGTGGCAGAAATCTGTCAAAACAGAACAGCTGACAGAGGTCGACTTTTTTGAGGGTTTTCTGTTGCTCAAATAAAAAAGTGTAAAACTAATGAAAGTTTGGATATAACATGGGGCATATGCACAAGAAATCGCAGGTCAAAAAGATATTCTGAGAATTTTCACGAATTTTTACGGTGCAGCACCAAAATCTGTTTTAGGACAGCAACATCCCCAAATCTTACCTCACTCAAATTAGAGGTTTCTCTTGGCACAACAACAAAATAAAAAGGATAAGGAGCGGTTATTACAGTAGTAATAACTTCCAAGACTCAAATAAAAGAAAAAGAACTGAAAAGAAAACAATGGGTTATCTCCCAAGAGTGCTTTCTTTAACGCCTTTAAGCTAGGCTAAGTAATTTGAGAAGATGCTCACATAAGAAATATGAATGGAAGCCCAAAAAGAGCATCAAGGAGCAAATATAAAACACATTTAAGTCTAACCCACTTCCTATGCATAGGAATCTTGTAAGAAAATAAATCAAAGAAGCACATAGTAACAAGTATGGGTAGATAAAACAAGAGCAACTTTGGAACTTTCAATATAAAGAGAGGTGTTTTAGTAACATGAGAATTCCAACAACCATATTTTTCTCTCTCATAATAATTTTCAAGAGCATCATGAACAAACTCAACAATATAAATATCACACTCATCCTCCTTTGTTAGGCATGGAGGGCTATCAAATAAGGTATTAGTTAAAGAGTTACTCTTATTGGAGGTAGACATGGGTTGCTCCATTCTCCCTCCTCTTGATCATCACTCTCCTCCTCTTTTTCATACAATGAGCTTCCAGTTTCAGCAATTTCTTCTTCCATAGGCTCCTTCAAGGCATTAGTCTCTTCCGTTGGAGAGCATCTATTAAGATATTTAAGAATATAGCCATTTTCTTCTTTGTAATTATCAAAGCAAAATTTAAGTATATCATAAACCTCATATTTATTAGGTGCATCATCAGTATTTTCAAGCAAAAAGCAAGTTCGAATGCACCCTTCCAAGCAATAAATTCTTCAATTTGTACCACATCATAAAAGTCATAATTTCCATTAATATAAGAAGATATGGTAACATCATCGTTATACTCACATTGAAAAGGGAGGTGTTTATACCTCCTACAGCAACAAGATCTATCGAAGCAATAAGTAACATTGTAAGTAGAGCACACATTTTTAGCAATGATATACAATCTATGGATTTGTTCCCATAAGTGTTTCCCTTTTTGTAACAAGCGGTGTTCCTCATAATAATTTGTTGCTCTTCAGTGAACCCACCTTGCCAAAAAGATTTAGTTTCAAAGAAACCAACCATTGATAGAAAGTATGATAAAGCAATACAATAACAGACCAACAAAAATAACAACTATAGTAGGAACTAATTTTTTTTTGTATTTTCGATAAAATGATGCAAGCAAAAATAAAGTAAAGCAAAACAATAAACAAAGTAAAGGATGTGCGTGTGAAACTCCCCTTGCAGAAATCTTCTTTTTCCCCGAAAACGGCGCCAGAAAATTAGCTTGATGCGGGCAGATAACCACCCAGTTGGGAACCCCAAGAGGAAGGTATGATGAGCACAGTAGCAAGTTTTCCCTCAGTAAGAAACCGCAGTTTATCGAACCAGTAGGAAAAAGCCAAACTTTAGAAGGTGATACCTGCTAGCTTCGCGATAGCTCCAGACAATTTATAAGGCGCCTCGTCCAGGGCTTTGCTTTGCACCAGCAACAATGTGGAACCTGCACACAACACAACCAAGAACTTTGCTCCCAACTTACGATGAGGTTGTCAATCTCACCAGTTTGCTGTAAACAAAGGTATGAGCGTATCGAGTGGAAAATAATAGTAGTATGCGAGAAAGTAAACGGTAATAGCAATGTAAAGGAAATTGGACCGGGGTCCACAGTTCACTAGTGGTGTCTCTCCATAAGATAAATAACAACATGCTGGGTAAACAAATTATAGTTGGGCAATTGATAGAATAAAGATAACGTGCATATGTCACAAGGATCACTATGAGATTTACTCTGGGCATTACAACAAAATACATAGACCGCCATCCAACTGCATCTATGACTAATAATCCACTCGCGGGGATATCGTCCGAACACCCCATGAGTATTAAGTTGCAAACAACAGATAACTGCATTAAGCAAAGTGTGTAATGTAAACAAAACGAATGTCCTTGGACACAAGAATCTTGTTTTCTCCCTAGTGGCAACAACACATCTACAACCTTAGAGGTTTCTGTCACTTCCCCAGATTAAATAGAGGCACGAACCCAACTATCGAGCATAAATACCCCCTCTTGGAGTCACTAGTATCTACTTGGCCAAGATAGGTACTAACAACGGAGAGCATGCAAGATCATAAACAACATAGAGATAACATAAGATAAAATTCAGCACATCAACTTAACATAACACCAATATTCATCGGATCCCAACAAACACAATATGTAGAATTACACAAAGATGATCTCGATCATGTAAGGCAGCTCATGAGATCTAAACATGAAGCACATGGTGGAGAAGACAACCATCTAGCTACTGCTATGGACCCATAGTCCAAGGTAGACTACTCACTCATCGCTCCGGAGGCAAGCATGGCGATGAAGAAGACCTCCGGTGGCGATTCCCCTCTCCGGCAGGGTGCCGGGAAGAGCTTCTGGACCCTCCCAATCTCGGGTCGATGATGGCGGTGATCGCGATGTGTTTCTGGAAAATTGATCGGGTGTTTAGGTTTTTCCCGTTGCGGGGTCTTTATAGGCGAAGGGGCGGTGTCAGAAGTGGACCAGGGGGCCCTTACCATAGGGCGGCGCGGCCAGGGGCTGGGCCGCACCCCCTGGTGGTGAGGCTGGCCCCTGGCCCCTCTCCGTCTCCTCTTCGGACTTCTGGAAGCTTCGGTAAATATTAGGAGGTTCGGCTTTTGTTTTGTCCAATTCCGAGAATATTTCCTATGTAACTTTTCTAAAACAGAAAAACAACAGAAACAGGGAACTGGCACTGTGGCATCTTGTTAATAGGTTAGTTCTGGAAAATGCATAAAAACGCCACGAAGTGTAACAAAACACTAAGCAAATGGTATAAGAACAAGCATGGAGCATCAAAAATTATAGATATGTTTGAGATGTATCAAGGATATGAAGTGTTTGAAGAGAAAATTGAAAAATCTTTGGAGCTTAATTTGCACGCTAATAGTGTTGTTAGTATGAATGCTTTGAACACCGTTATTGCTAATGCTATAGAAAAATCTAAGCTTGGAGAAGCTAGTTTTGGTAAGCATGATATTTTTAGTTCCCCAGCTTTAGTGGAGAAAGTTTGCTCTGATGATATTTTATCTCCCATATGTGATGTTTTTAATGATGCTTGTGCTCCTCATCCTTTTAAAATACCTATGAAAATTGTTGAACGTGCTATGAATAACTGCTATTTAGGAGATGGAACTGTCCATCCTGGTGATCATTTTCTTTTTATACATGAATTATGCGAGTTGTTCAAGTGTGCAGTTATTTCAATGAACCAAGTTAAGAGGAAGCTATTTTCTTTATCACTAAAGGGCAAATCTGCGGAATGGTATAAAACACTGAAGGATGGCCGACCTGCTGATTGGGAGGAAATTGTACCTCTCTTTTATTCTAAATTCTATCCTTCTAGTGAGGTTTATAAAGATAGGAATTATATTTATAATTTCCATCTGCATGAGGGGGAAAGCATTGCCCAAGCGTGGGGAAGATTGAAGTCACTAATGCTCAAATGTCCTATTCATGATCTTCCCCGTAATATTGTTATTAATAATTTTTATGCAAGGCTTTCAGGATATTACAAGGACTATCTAGATGCATGCTTTGATGGCTCTTTCACAAGCAAGGATGTTGATGTCAAGTGGAATCTTCTTGAAACAATTCAAAACAATATTGAAGATTGGGATAGCGACAAAGGTAAAGGATCAGGTATAAATTATGAATATGATTGCATTAAGTCTTTCGCTGAAACTTCTGATTTTCAAGAGCTTAGTGCTAAATATGGTCTTGATCCTCAAATTATGGTTAATTGTTTTAGAGCCTTTGCTTCCCATATTAATGTTCCTAAGGGAAATGGGGATGTGTATCATGAACCTTTGAAAGACACTTGCATAGAAAGTGATATTGTTATTGATGATTGCAATAAACATGCTCAGATTTCTGAAAGTACTACTTCTTATAAGCATGTTAATTTTTGTGGAGTACTTAGACCTTGTGAACAGAGTCACAACAAAGAAGATTATTGTATCCACCACAGGAATGAAGAAACCCAAATGTGGCGCAAGGCTCTAGATGAGCTTGGTGAAAAGGTTTGTGAGCTTTATCCTTTTATTTGTGAACTTTGCCATGAAACAGGTCATTTTAATTTTCAATGCTCAGGACCTAATAATGACCCTTCTAATCCTATGAGTACCACAAGTTTGTATTGTGATGATAAGATCACTCTCAATCAGCATGATGAGTTTACTATATTTTTGGGGTGTGAAGAGATATCTAGAAAGACTTCTTTGGTAGATATGAGTGCTCTTGATATTAATAGCACCCTTCGTGGTTGTCATCTCTATTGTGTTAAGGATTGCTTCGCAAATACTTACATACAAAATGTTATAAAAGAGGATGCTTTATCCAAATTTGACAGGGATGATTTTTGTTTCTATCTTATTAACAAAAAGGAGGAATCCTCCAAAGTTTCTTCTGTTGTTTCTGTCAACAAACCAGGTTATGTGGAGAAAATGCCTTTCAAGTCTCTCCCTCCTAAGGGAGAGAGTAAGAAGAGTAAGAAGAAAAAGAAAAAGAGGAGTAAAAGGAGAGAGGAAATAGTATCTTCCCCTAAGCATGTTGCTCCTATTATAGATTATGATAATTCTGATCTTGATGATGTTCCCATGCCTGTTACCTATGTTAGTGATCATGATTGGGAAAATCACTCTAATTTTGATATTGAAAATCTTTTTGGTACCAATTCTGAAAATTATAAGGTTTATAATTGTTGTACCATTAGTACTATCCATGTTCCTTCTTATGATGATATGTTTGATGAATATGCTTTGCAAAATAGCCGTTCTCTCGCTTATGATGATACTAAACCTCTAGTTTATGATGGTTACGATGATGAGTATAATATTTTTAGTTCACCTACTTTTGAGGCGAAAATTAGTTATGATTACAATATGCCTCCTGTTTTTGATGATTATGGTGATGAGAATAATTATTCTGTTGAATCTGCTCCTACTATGATTGTTCATGTGGGGAGTATTAATTCTTTTATGCATGTGGCTTATGATAGGGATGCTTTATGTGATAGTTATGTTAGTTCTATTCATGATGCTACTGAAGGTTATTATGAGAGAGGGAAACATAGTTTGATGGATCTCAACAATATTGAGTTTCCCCTCTCTATGTTGCAAATCTTGAAGTTGCACTTGTTTTATCTATCCATAATTGCTACTATGTGCCTCGTTGATTTATTTTCTTACAAGATTCCTATGCATAGGAAGTGGTTTAGATTTAAATGTGTGTTTCATATTTGATTTTTGATGCTCTCTCTTGCTTCAAGTTCCTTTATAGCGCCTTTGCCTTAAGCTCTTTTATGGCGCCTACATGAGCATCTTTTCAAAGTACTGCACCTAGCTCAAAGGCGTTAAAGGAAAGCACTCTTGGGAGATAACCCAATGTTTTATTTTCAGTACTTTTTCTTTTATTTGAGTCTTGGAAGTTATTACCTCTACTAGTAAATGTGTACGTGCACGCACGTGTGATCATATAAATTTATCTGCAATCTTTTGTTGCGTCGGTCTTCTTGAATTTTTTTACTCTCGTGATCATGAATTTTTTTCCTATGCATTTCACACATACAATTTTTGTTTCAACAAAATTATTGAGGTCCACTTCAATAAAAATCAATCGAGAAAGTCTATAACATAAACTTAAAATATATTTTATTAAAAATATCTATCACAGAGACTAAATGATGATCGATACAACCCACAAAAACCAAGTAGACCGATTCAAATGACATGAATTTAAAGTTTCACAAGACCACACAACTATTCGGGTCCTGTCGTGCCTCGTGGTTAATTGGGCTAACATGATACAATATGCTATTACATAAAACATGAAATAACACCTACTCAATATTAAACATGCAGTTGTCACAAGAGTACCAGTGAGAGCCATTTGGTACATTGAAAACGCCATCCGTATCTGCTCATGTAAACAAAAAAGTGTGTATGATTAGTATACTGGGAAGTATACAATAAAGTGACCAGATAACCCTAGAGATTATGCAATGTGCGGTGTAAAAATGAGTATGCATCATCTGGTGCTAACTTAAGCTGGAGGGGAATTTGCAATGAGTACGTTAGGCATAGATCAGCATGCCAAGAGTATAACTATGGCCCATGCTCTGCACATAAATATGTTTATTGTGTTTGGGAAAATATATTCAAGATGTTCGTTTCATCGGCCTAATATAGAAAGGGGAATCATTGATCTGCCACATTGTATATGTAAGGAGCGCTGTAAGATTAATTAGCATAAAACAGAAGCATAACATGAGCCTGAGCAAAAACCAGTAAGAGTAACATGAACTTTCCAATCCGTACAAAATCGTATCAGCTTACAATTTATATGGGTGTCAGACTAAGAGATAGACCAATGATGAAGCAAATATAAATTAAGATTGATCAGCATACATGCATCATTGGACAGCCAGAATCCGTGCACATGGTGCGTTCTATCATCAACTGAAATTTATAATATGTACAAAATCGTATCAACTTAACATTGCAATGTCCAGGGAACAAGAAAATGGATTTAAGAATTATATGAAAGGGTTAAGAAAGGCTGTTCCATGCATCATCTATACTGTTAACCAATATACTGCTTGTACGGATGACATCAATTATAAGAACATAATGAAGTTTGCAAAAGTGAGATTCTCTGTCATCTATGCATTAGTTCTGAACTACAATCCTGCTTTGTGCTATGATGGTACTCAGCGAAACCGCATGGACTTCACAGGCAAAAAATACAAACGTGAATCACTTTCGAGATGCATCTACCTTGTTCTGGTTCAAGTAACAAATCACACCATTTCTGTGCAGCCATTCCGACTCATCATCAGCACTGAGCAAAGAGGTTCCCCCATATTTTTGTGAAGAATGTGCTAGAGAAATTTGAGATGCATCGTTCTGAACATCTGAAGCCATACCTATAAATGCATTTCAGCTATGAAATCAGTATTTCATACATATATACAACTTGTGTTGTATATGTTGCAAGTACAGAACACATGACCTCCTTCAGTTTGTATCTGGGTGACTCCAGAATGTCTAATAGCCTGCACATGACATAACGTGTTTTCATAATTGATAGGGGCCGTTGACTGTTTTTTAAGCTCCCGCAATTGCCGTCGGCGCTTTAAAATTTCATCCTTGATTTTGCTTGTGTAGCCTAATATGATCACTACGTATTTAAATTATACTTGGACTCTGGGAGGGACATTCATTCAGAGTCACATAGCTTCCACATTTTCCACCGACAACAGTTATGCTTGGCAAAAACTTTAGTAAATCTGTTCATTTGTGTAAGGTCACTCCATTGCAAAAATAATAACCCTGCGAACTCCAATGCATATTGCACTACATGAGGTACTGGTAAAAATGCAAAATCGTTGGAATGATACTTTAGTTGAAAACTTTTGAGCAGAAGATGCTAATTTCTTTCTTGAATAAATTCAGAAGAGTTTGAAAACAGCTGTATGCAGTCGAGGAAGTCATGTTTGCATTTCACTTGTGCACTCAACTGAAATTTGCTTTGCGTTTTCTAGTATTGAAAGCGCCTCTACTGACATACTAAGACACTTCCATTTATATTTACCATACTATTACAAGGACAATTCACATGTGGCGTTCTTCAAAATATTGCGCTGAAATATGCTCGGAAGGAAATAGAGCTTCTGTTGCATGAATGCTGAAACTGAGCACATAGTTCTTATCAGAATGACACATGAAGGATTCTACAATAAACAAAATAAAAATGTGAGATCTGAATACTGGTTTGATAGGCACCCAAATGCGCCACCAAATGCACCACTATTAATCCACAAGGATGTGGCCATGAATTGCACCGTGGACACCCGCAAGAGTCAGTTCATTAAAGCTAAAGTTGTCAGGATAAAATACTAAAATATAGTATATTACTCGCATCAGTGCTAAACAACAAGTAATCTTGAGATGTTATAACAGGTTATTAACATTCTTAACTTACTTGCTGATAATAAACACACCCAACGCAGTTTTTGGCATGTGCCCCATTATATCTTGCACTTTTATGTGACCATTAAACCTGCAAAAGATTACCTCAATAAAAAAGCATAACCATAGAGTCTTGCAGGAATTATTAAGCCAACGTCAATGGTGCGACCATAGTACAGGCTCATGGTATATGATATTAGACTTATATACAAATCAACAGTCCATCGATGCCACAAGAATGCTATCATACAAATTACCTGGCTCAGAATAATTTCTTATGAAAAGTAGGAAAGGGGTGATATTGTATGACTATACTGCTAGGAATAAGAAAACAAATCAAAATTCAGAACCTCCCATGCTGGAAAAAAATCAATACGAAACAAACTGAACAGAACTAACTTGCAACATGTTCATAACACTTATTTCTCCAATTCTGAGAGCTGCTGCTATAATACCAACCAGTTAGTTTTATTGTTTATGTAAGAGCCATCTCCTAGGATAGTCATTGGTGCAGAATTTTTTTGCATTGGTTTCACACCTATCTTGGCTGCGGCAGCCTCCCCATTTGCCGAAGATCTGCGAGAGATAGTGCCTCCCTGCAGGCCGATCAGCTTCTGAGGTTGAATACGCTCCCAAGAATTCTATACTTTTTTGACATGGCTTCACTAACATCCACTCCAGAAACACCGCCGATAGCATATCTTATCTTAGTGTTTTGGAAGCAGGAAGGATTGGTGGGGATCGAGTAGCGGTGTCCCTGCGGGTAAGAACTAAGAAGGGATGGATCATGGAAGGAGGACTGGACGCAGCGGCGGCGCTGAGAACCTGGGAGGAACGGAATTACTTAGGGTGTGCTGCAGACCAAGCGGAGGAGCTCGAGCTCGTTGACCATGAACTCCTGCAGCGGGTGTAAGAGAAAGTAGTATGCAAGGACACCATGCGAGGACTGGAGACGGCGGCGGCGGTGGATCCCGTGTTAGGATGGCATCGGAATCGGAGTGGGGCGACTTCGCCTCACCAGTTCGTCTCCACTCACAGGTCAAGAGCGGCAGCAGATTCCGCCGCGGAGGCGGCATCGGATGGAGGGAGTGGGGCGGCATTTGCGCTGATCGTGCGAGGAGGTACCGCGAGCAGCGGTTGAGATGTAATTAGCGACGGGGTGGGGGCCGTGGGGTATCACGACAGACAACTCATCATTGGGTAATCCTGGAGCCTTAGATTAAGACAATCGTAGGGCTAATGTTATTTGGATGGGACTCTCTGGGTCGTTTTATATTAATGTAGATGTAGATAATAACCTCTCCTTATCCTTTTTATTTCGTTGTTGTGCCAAGAGAAACCTCTAATTTGAGTGAGGTAAGATTTGGGGAAGTTGCTGTCCTGAAACAGATTTTGGTGCTGCACCGTAAAAATCCGTGAAAATTCTCATAATATCGTTTTGACCTGCAATTTCTTGTGCATATGCCCCAGGTTATTTCCAAACTTTCATTAGTTTTACACTTTTTGATTTGAGCAGCAGAAAACCCCCGAAAAAATCGACCTTTGTCAGCTGTTCTGTTTTGACAGATTTCTGCCACTATTTATGTTTGCCTCTCGATCGCTTTCTTTTTGAGTTCTTTGGATCACGGAACTTTTGGGGAAGTTGCTACAGCAGTATATGCTTTATATGTGGTGGTTTTGAGTTTGAAACTGAACCAAAAAGGGTTGATTCACTATTATGTTTATGCTAACGTTGCTAATAGAATTGTGTGAAGTTTTGTATAAAGGAAGTTTTCAAGTGTAGGGATTGGACAATGATGAGATGAGATGAAGAATTGACAAAAGCTCAAGCTTGGGGATGTCCACGCACCCCAAGAAATATCCAAGAGGTACAAGCGTCAAAGCTTGGGGATGCCCCCGAGGCACCCCTTCTTCATCGGCAAAAATCAGGTCATCTTTCAAGACACTATATTTTTATTGCTTCATGCCCTATGCGTTTTTCTTGGAGCGTCTTTACTTTTGCTTTCAGTTTTCTTTAGTTTTGTTTGCTGCAATAAACAGTTTGATCACGTCATGTTGTTTTGGAGAGAGACTTATTCCGCTTTTCATTTGCCAAGAACACTCCGTTTTTCACTCTTATCGTTCAACGAGTATTCTCTTTTTCTAGAACTGCGTTTAGCTTTCGTTTTTCGCCTTGATTTTTGTTCAGATCTTGTTATATCTTTGCATCAAGGTGTATTTTGACCTCTGGTCTATATTGATATTCATCAAAAGAGTTGTTTCAAAAAGGTTTGAATGGTGTTGGAAAAGAGAAAAAGTTTCATGCAAAAAGTGGTACAAAAAGGAGCTTGTTTAGACTACGGCTTAGACTTTTGCATGCCATGCTTGATGTCGTTTTGATAGTATGCTTAGTGATTCTTCCTGTAGCATGACTTGTCTCAAATGACTGAGATTACTTAATGAGCTTTTGAAAAAATCATGTGTTTTTCTTATTTTGTGGAACCATTTATTTGGTTTTCTCCTTTGATGCTTTATTTGGGTTGACTTGGCGCATGCTTACAACATGTTTGACTCTTACAAAGTCGCCATAAGCCTCTTGATCATTTATTTTTGACATTTGATGCCATTTTATACTTCTCTTAATGTTGCTTTGTTGCTTTGCATGATTATGGCCGTTATTGCTCTCTTAGTTGGTCGCTCCCAGTCTTTTGCTAGCCCTCATTTTGTACTGAGTATGAGCTCTACTCGTGCATCCAACTCTCAAAAACCAAGTTATTCCAATGTGTCCACCATACATACCTATTAGCAATTTGCTATTCCAAGTACATTTGACTTGCTTTTATCTATCCTTCAAATTAAACTATTTTTGGTGTTATGCGAAAATTGGTCAGTAAAGCTCTCACGAACCTGATGGCACACTTTACTTTTCTCGCTTTTAATAATTTTGACATTGTGGCTCTTTTATGTTGACGTTATGCCTGCAAGTAATAAGTTGGAAATTAGCCAAACTATGCCGTCATGGGGTAAGCTTTCAACATTGCACTTCTCTTATTTGAGTTGATATCGTGGTCTTTTGTTTATGGATACTCGCGATGTGAAATAAGTTGGGAATCTTGCGGGATCATGGAGTTTGTATATGTGTTAGAGAAACACCTGGGCCGCTAATCTAAGCCATGCATCATTCATGGTGGAAATTTACAGCATGCCCATAGTGGACATTCGACGATGCATCTCAAAATAAAAAAGCTATACCAATGGTAAATAAAAGAGATGCCGAGGTATTCATTGTCAGTTTGTCCTGTCATTTTGATGTGGGCTTGTTCTATGTCATCGGGCACGGAGGTACCCCGTTGGCGGTTCTCGATGATATGCATATACTTACAATGACAAGAGCTTGCTTGGGACCCTAAGTCGAGTAGCATGAGGTTTGGGTATTCGTACTTCACGGGACACGAGGTTTTCAACTTATGATTTGTCAAGCATATGCTTCATAATTGTGCTCGCATTAACTTTAACCATTCAAGATGCCTATGATGGGGGCAATGAGAGCTCAAAGCTAGTAAGTACCATAATCTTTTGAAGGTTTATAAAACTCGCAATCACTGCTTCCCTCTTCGAAGGGCCTTTCTTTTACTTTTATGTTGAGTCTCCACCTTCTACCTTTATGCACCATCTAAGAGAGCATAGTTGCCATTCTGAGTATAATGTGCATTGTCCCAAAGTTATCATTGATTGATTCATGACTATGGTTTCACTTGTTCTTAAATTATTTTGTATCTAGTCGCCCTTTTAAACTTGAAGGTGTCCTATGCATTTATGTTTTGCTTTTCCATGAAGGACAAGCTGAAAACCATTTGCTATGTTTTTCCATATAATTTGAACACATGTTTGACTTTCACTGTTTCATTATTCATGATCTTTCGTTTGTGTTTCTTTTCATGTTATAACATGGTTGCTAAATTCTTATTGTCAAGATCATGTCTTTTATGCCCATGTTTTAAGTTCTTTGATCCCAGCACTCAATGCTTACTTAGATGATCAAGATTGTGATGGTGCATGTCACCTCAAAAATTATTCTTTTGTTATCACTTACCTACTCGAGGACGAGCAGGAGTAAAGCTTGGGGATGCTTGATACGTCTCAAACGTATCTATAATTTTTGATGCTCCATGCTTGTTTTACACCATTTGCTTCATGTTTTGTTTACACTTCGTGGCATTTTTATGCGATTTCCGGAACTAACCTATGGACAAGATGCCACAGTGCCAGTTCCCTGTTTTCTGCTATTTTTGTGTTTTAGAAAAGCTACATGGGAAATATTCTCGGAATTGCACAAAACGAAGACCAAAACTCCTATTTTGCCCGGACGAAGGACGAGAACCAAACGGGAGCCGAAGAGGGGCCAGAGGCTGGCCACACCACAGGGGGGCACGGTCCAGCCCCTGGCCACGCCCACCCATGGTGAGCCCGCCTGGGCCACCTCCTGACGACGCCCCTTCGCCTATAAGAAGCCTCCCGACAGAAAACCCTAAAACAATCGGCGTTTTTCCCAAAACAGTTCTGCAGCACCGCCACCATCGAAGACAAATTTCAGGGGACAGAAGTCTCTGTTCCGGCACCTTGCCGGGACGGGGAAGTGCCCCCGGAGCCATCTCCATCAGTCTCCATCGCCGTCTCCGCCGTCTCCATCGATCTCACCACCATCTCCATCACCGTTGCTGCCTCCGATGATGAGGAGGGAGTAGTTCTCCCCTGGTGCTGAGGGCTCTACCGGTAGCTATGTGGTTCACCTCTCTCTCCCATGATGTGATCTTATGTGATCGTGAGCTTTGTATCTAGTTGAATTGGTAGATGCTATTATTCAGATATTATGCTACTCCCGTGCTTTATATTTGTGATCTTCGGAGATACCTTGTATCATGATGTGAAGGTGGCAGTGTGCGCATTATGTGTCTCTTTTGGTTAACATCTCTATGAATTGTTGGTGTTTGTTGGAACCATCTAGTGCGTTCACGGTGACAGTGTGGAACAATCTAGTTTGGGGAAATACGGACTTTGAGGAGTGCTTCATAGCCCTACGCATGATTAGTGTTTGTTATCCATTGGGGAATTGTTTTGAGTTGCATCCTGATGTTAGTATCTATTGGTTCAATTATGTTATATTTGTTGAGAGTGTGTCCACTAGTGAAAGTATGATCCCTAGGCCTTGTTTCCAAGCATTGCACACCGTTTACATTCAGTTTTGTTACATGTTTGCTCGCAGCGATATATATTTCAGATTACATTTACTACTTATAATCATCACTACTACTTGTATTTCACTATCTCTTCGCCGAACTAGTGCACCTATACATCTGACAAGTGTATTGGGTGTGTTGGGGACACAAGAGACTTTCTGTATCGTAATTACAGGGTTGTTTGAGAGAGATAGCTTTGACCTCCTCCTCCCTGAGTTCGATAAACCTTGGGTGATCCACTTAAGGGAAACTTGCTGCTGTTCTACAAACCTCTACACTTGGAGGCCCAACACTGTCTACAAGGATAGAAGCATGCGTAGACATCACCTATATATATATTAAATATCTCTAAATTTTGCCTAAATTTGAACGTTTTTCGTCTATTTATGTTTGAATTCGCCTTTTTCCCTGGGCTCGCCGCTGGGAAAATGGGTCTCCCCAAGTCAAATTTTACATCCATCCGGCGCTAAATAGCGCCGGATTTTGGCCTGGGGAGCCCCAACGACTGGAGATGCTCTCAGCACTTCGCAACATGCATGGCTTCCTTTGACCTCGCCGCTCCGATTAGATCCAGTCTATATTTTTTTTAAAGCTAATTTGCTGTCCATATGGGTAGCTACACACCTATGCCTGTACGGTGATTCAAGCTTTATGATACTGTTTTAGCTCGTTTTCCTAGTAAAACATGAGATTCTGTCATGCAAAAGTGGTTTCAAAATTTCGGTTTAATTTTTTTGGTCATAGTCAACTCAGAAAAGGGTTTTTTGTTGACTTTTTCAATTCCAAGTTGACTTTGACCACAAAAATTTCAAATCAAAATTTTAAAATCACTTTTACTTAGTAAAATCTCGTGTTCTACTAGATAAATAAGCTAAAACAGGTTCATATGGCTTAAATTACCGTACAGAACATAAGTGTGCAGCTATCCATGTCTTTTTTGTATTTTCTTGTACTCCCATCGCATGGCTATAATACACTGCAGGTTGTCACGGCAGGTGGTAGTTTGTCCCGGTATGTAGGAGGCTAGCTACAGAGTGCATGCCGCTACTATATACGAGTAAGTGGCCGTATCCACAACAGTACAGTCACTGATGAAAAATACAAGTCTCATCACTGATTGAGAAGATAGGACGTGAAAAGCCATATCCAAAACTGCAAGTGACCAATCGATGCAGGGGTCAATGCATGCCCATGTACCGTATATATGCTTGGAGCATTCCGTATCAGAGATTGCTGGAAAAATTTATCGATCAATCATTGGATATGTCTTCACTGGAATTGATCGGACCTGCACCTGCTAGACAAGTAGCACTACTGAAGGCTGCACAGTCTGCACTCATCTGTAATCTGGAAGTCTGAAATACTAGGTAGCAGAAATTGTTACTTCCTAGTAAACCTGAGCATGGACAGCCCGGTACAACCAGCCCAGCTCGACCCGGCCCAGAAATCTTAGGCCTAGGCCACAAATATTGGTCTGATGGGCGGGCCTAGGCTGACTCTCTACTCAGGCCGGGCCTGGCCTGAGATTTTCGACCATTTTAGAAAGGCTTGGCCTGATGGACCAATGAAAATCAGGCCTCCATGGGCTGGGAAGTTTGGCCCAATAGTTGAGCTGGGCTTGGGCTGCAGTTTTTTGCTTCGGGCTTTTTCTTGGCCTGACCCGAGAAAATGCCTAAGTATACTCCCTAGTACCCCTAGTAAAGAAATCTACGTGGCCTATTTTACAATTCACTATGTCGAGAGGTTAGATTGGTTGGTTCACTAATTTGAATGATTGGCTTATTGGAGTTGGTCTAAGCATGTGAATTTGTGGACTAGGTCCCATAGAATTATTTTTCGGCCGGAGGTGTCGTAGAGTGGGCTATTCCTACTTCCTAGTCCATACCAAAACTTCCCAAGCTCTTGGGACACAATCACTTGGGGCAGTGGCGAAGCCAGCACCCGGCGAGCCTAGGCAGCTGCCTGGGCTCAGCTGGTGCATTTCCTTTAAACGCAGTGAAGAAACATGGTTCATGCGAGAGTTTACTTGGGCAAAAAACTACTTAGCTTGACTACACACTAATTCCTGTCCAGGCTTCGTTCATCATCTAGCTCCGCCACTAACTTGGGGCAATATCGTCGATGATTCTGATGAGGATATAATCATGGATCATACTGATTTTGACTGTTTGAGCTGGAAGGAAATATTGAGTCTAATTGATGATTATATTATAAGGTGAATTCTTTCCTAGTTGAAAGAAATTCTTGATATCTCCAAATTATATACTACATAAAGCGATGTACTATATTGTATTTAGCTATGTCATCTGTCAAGATATCGCCAGCGGGAGGAGAGGGAGGACGACGATCGAGAGACAAGTGGAGATCAAGTTTGCATGAGCAAGAGCACATGATGGCGCACTAGGACTGCCTACGAGAGGATGTCTACACGCCTAAGCCGTGCCACATACATGGCATGTGTGCCAAACTTAGGTCAAACCCATATATGAGTCGGTATGTACCCGTTTGAGTCAAACTGAGTCAGTTTGGGCCCAAACCAAGTTGGTTTTGGGCCAGGTCAATGCTGAGGACACCCGACCACCTATAAGTACCCCTGGGCGCCCCCTCAATTAGGGTGAGACTATGTTTAGACTAAAGATATTTAGTTGAACTGCTGTAAGCTTTCATCTGAACTCCTCCGCACCAACTCATCTGGATTTGGTGAGATACTACTGCAAGTTTAGTGTGATCTGTCGTTCCACTGGGAATTAGTAGATTGCAAACTACCGTTTCATGGTCAACGGCTACGTGCGCAAGTGTGTGGAGTCGTGAATATCCTACAGGGTTTGAGGGATGTTGCATTGGCATCAGGGTTCAAGCGAGGAGAGTTCATCGATAACACCAATTTATCCCCAACATTCATCCGATGCCATCATTATCATCGCGTCGCTCACAAGAAGATCGGGCCACCCCATATCATCTTGGTATCAGATTTCCACGGTTTACTTGGTGAGCATCCACAAATCCATCCCCACAATTCATTTTTGTTTTCAGTCCTATCCAAAAAAGCCAAAAAAAATTAGGGTTCTTAGTTTTGCCATAGCCTAGATTGCACAGTCTTGAGTTTTAGTTGCTGGTTGTCTATTTCGTGTATCTTTTCTTCCAATTCGTGGGAGTCTAGGGTCCTCTGTCTTTTCTGCATCTTAGTTTCAAGTTTAGATCTTGTCTTGAGTCTCGTTGATCTTCTTCTTCTCCCTTGGTTCCTGCGCCACGTGCTTGTGTTCTGCAACGAGGAGGAATCAGGTCGGAGCGGGTGATGGCGCGGTGATGATGGTGTGAAAGCTTCTTCTTTAAATACACGGCAACGGCGACAGAAACTTCGGGAGCCAAGTTGATGTGGGAATATGCAGTAAATGACCGGCCAGTTGGAAAACCCCAAGAGAAGGTTTTGATGAAGATAGCAGCAAGTTTTCCCTCAGTTATGAAACCAAGGTTATCAATCCAGTAGGAGGACGAATACGACTGAAGGTGATGCCCGCTAGCTTCGCGACAGCTTCGGACAATTTATAGGGTGCCGCCTCCAAGCTTTGCTTTGCGAGCGGCAATGTGGAACCTGCACACAACACAACCAAATACTTTGTTCCCAACTTACGATGAGGTTGTCAATCTCACCGGTTTGCTTGAAACAAAGGGTATGAGCGTATCGAGTGGAAAGCAATAGTAATATGCGAGTAAAGTAAACAGTGCAAGTAAAGTAAACAGGTGATAGCAATATAATGGAAATAGGACCAGGGTCCACAGTTCACTAGCGGTGTCTCTCCATAAGATAAAATAATACATGCTGGGTAAACAAATTACAGTTGGGCAATTGATAGAATAAAGACAACGTGCACGTCGAGAGGATCACTATGAGATTTACTCTGGGCATTATAACAAGATACATAGACCGCCATCCAACTGCATCTATGACTAATAATCCACTTGTGGCGAATCAATCCGAGAACTCCACAAGTATTAAGTTACGAACAACAGATAACTGCATTAAGCAAAGTGTGTAATGTAAACAAAGCATATGCCCTTGAGCATATGAATGTTGTTTTCCCCCTAGTAGCAACAGCACATCTACAACCTTAGAGGTTTCTGTCACTCCCCCAGATTAAATAGAGGCATGAACCCACTATCGAGCATAAATACCCCCTCCTGGAGTCACTAGCAACTACTTGGCCAAGATAGCTACTAACAACGGAGAGCATGCAAGATCATAAATTACATAGAGATAACATAAGATAAAATTCAGTACTTCAACTCAATCATAACACCAATATTCATCGGATCCCAACAAACACAACATGTAGAATTACATAACGGTGATCTCGATCATGTAAGATAGCTCACGAGATCTAAACATGAAGCACATGGTGGAGAAGACAACCATCTAGCTACTGCTATGGACCCATAGTCCAAGGTAGACTACTCACTCATCG
This sequence comes from Dactylis glomerata, assembly GCA_007115705.1. NCBI lineage: Eukaryota > Viridiplantae > Streptophyta > Magnoliopsida > Poales > Poaceae > Dactylis > Dactylis glomerata. Next base: position 4,285,018 of record QXEO01000222.1, read on the forward strand.
CGCCGGAGGCAAGCATGGCGATGAAGAAGACCTCCGGTGGCGATTCCCCTCTCCGGCAGGGTGTCGGGAAGAGCTTCTGGACCCTCCCGATCTTCGGGTCAACGGCAGCGGCGGATCGCGATGTGTTCTGGAAAAGTGATCAAGTCTTTAGGTTTTTCCCGTCGGGGGGTCTTTATAGGCGAAGGGGCAGCGTAAGAAGTGGACCAGGGGGCCCACACCACAGGCTAGCGCGGGCCAGGGGTGGGACGTGCCCCCTGGTGGTGTGGCCACCCTCTGGTCCAACTTCGTCTCCTCTTCGGTGTTCTGGAAGCTCCGTGAAATATCTGGATGACTGGCTTTGGTTTTGTCCAATTCCGAGAATATTTCCTGTGTAACTTTTCTGAAACACAAAAACAGCAGAAAACAGGGAACTGGCACTGTGGCAACTTGTTAATAGGTTAGTTCCAGAAAATGCATAAAAATGCCATGAAGTGTAACGAAACACTAAACAAATGGTGTAAAAACAAGCATGGAGCATCAAAAATTATGGATACATTGGAGACGTATCAGCATCCCCAAGCTTAACTCCTGCTCGTCCTTGAGTAGGTAAGTGATAATAAAAGAAATAATTTTTGAGGTGACATGCACCTACAAAATCTTGATCGAATATGTAAGCGTTGTGCGCTGGGATCAAAAGAACTTAAAATATGGGCATGAAAGATATAATCTTGATAGAAGAAACTTAGCAACCATGTTATAACATGAAAATTAACACAAACAAAAGGTCATGAAAATGAAACAATGAAAGTCAAACGTGTGTTCAAATCATAAGGAAAAACATACAAATGGTTTTCAGCTTGTCCTTCATGAGAGAGCAAAACATAAATGCATAGGACACCTTCAAGTTTAAGAGGGCGACTAGATACAAATAATTTGAGAACAAGTGAAACCAACAATATGAATCAATCAATGAAAACTTTGGGACAATGCACATTATACTCAGAATGACAACTATGCTCTCTTAATGGTGCATAAAGATAGAAGGTGGTGACTCAACATAAAAGTAAAAGAAAGGCCCTTCGCGGAGGTAAGCAGTGATTAAACATGTGCTAGAGCTTTTCATTTGTAAAACAGAGATAAAAATTGGGTTTTGAGAGGTTGTTGTTTCATGTCAACGACTGGCAATGGGGTCTTACTATCTTCCATAATAAATAAGTGAGAGCAGTTCCGAGTTCTTTGAAAATTTGGCACATTGGTGCTCTTTTATAAAGCTTTGGCACTCCTCCCCACATTTTTTCCTTTCTCAAACCATGGCTAACCGATTCCATCGGGTGCCCACCAACATTCACATACCATGGATGAGTGCCTTTTTTCTTTTCTTTTTAAAATTAGATTGCAATGGTCTGACCAGCTCTCATGCAAAATTAATGACAAGCAGATGAAGCTGCCTAGTCGAGGGGTACTTAATTTAATATGGAAGATAGCAATTCCGACCACTACGTCCCCATGAGCTAAAAACAGTGGCACAAAACGAGAAGTAGTTGAAAGTTTTGGAAGGTAGCACATGAAAATTTACTTTGGAATGGCTTACAAATACCATGCATATGTATTTATAGTGGACACAATGGAACAACTTGGTTTTTAGGAGTTGGATGCATGAGTAGAGCTCATACTCAGTACAAAATGAGGGCTAGCAAAAGACTGGGAGCGACCAACTAAGAGAGCAATAATGACCATAATCATGCATAGCGACAAAGCGACATTAAAAGAAGCATAAGATGGCATCAAAAGTCAAAAACTAAATGATCATAGAGGCAATGGCGACTTTGTATGAGTCAAACATGTGTGAGCATGCGCCAAGTCAACCCAAATAAAGCATCAAAGGAGAAAACCAAAATAATGCTTCCAAATAATTAAAACAACGCATGATTTTGCAAAGGCTCATTAAGCAATCTCAGTCATTTGAGACAAGTCATGCTACAGCAAAACCACTAAGCATGCTATCAAAAAGACATCAAGCACGACATGCAAAAGCCTAGGCCACAGTCTACACAAGCTCCTTCTTGTACCACTTTTTTGCATAAAGCTTTTTCTCTTTTCCAACACCATTCGAAATTTTTATAAACAACTCTTTTGATGAAAACCAATATGGACCAGAGGCAAAAATACACCTTGATGAAAAGATATAACAAGATCTGAACACAAATCAAGGTGAAAAACGAAAGCTAAACGCAGTTCTAGAAAAAGAGAACACTCGATGAAATTATAAGAATGAAAAACAGAGTGTTCTTGGCAAATGAAAAGCAAGGCAACTTCTCCAAAAGGAATTTGTTGGGGTCCAACCATTTATTGCAGCAAACAAAACTAAACAAACTGAAAACTAAAAACAACTGACGCTCCAAGAAAAACGCATAATGCATGAAGCAATAAAAATATAGTGTTTCGAAAGGTGACATGATTTTTGCCGATGAAGAAGGGGTGCCTCGGGGGCATCCCCAAGCTTTGACGCTTGTACTTCTTGGATATTTCTTGGGGTGACATGGGCGACCCCAAGCTTGAGCTTTTGTCCATTCTTCAACTCATCTCATCATTCTCCAATCTCTACACTTGAAAACTTCCTTCATACAAAACTAAACACAAATCTATTAGCAACATTAGTGTACGCATAACATTGAATCAACCCTTTTTGTTTCAGGTTTCAACTCAAAACCACCACATATAAAGCATATACTACTGTAGCAACTTCCCCAAAAGTTCCGTGATGAAAAGAACTAAAAAAGAAAGCGACAAAGCGGCAAACACAAATATTGGCAGAAATCTGTCAAAACAGAACAGCTGACAAAGGTCGAATTTTTAGAGGGTTTTCTGTTGCTCAAATCAAAAAGTGTTCAACTAATGAAAGTTTGGATATAACCTGGGGCATATGCACAAGAAATCGTAGGTCCAAAAGATATACAGAGAATTTTCACTAATTTTTACGGTGCAGCACCGAAAACAGTTTCAGGACAGCAACATCCCCAAATCTTACCTCACTCAAATTAGTGGCTTCTCTTGGCACAAAAACAAAATAAAAAGGATAAGGAGCGGTTATTACTGTAGTAATAACTTCCAAGACTCAAATAAAAAAAGTACCGAAAGTAAAAACATTGGGTTATCTCCCAAGAGTGCTTTTCTTTAACGCCTTTGAGCTAGGCGCAGAAAGTGCGAATCAAGTAATATCAAAAGAAGCATTAGGATCCACTATAGGAGTCTTTTCAACAATGAATTGAATTGTGTCCAAATGAGTTTTTGAAGACCCTTTATGATCACTCTTTGGTACACTACTTTCATCAAAAAAGTTTTTAGGACAAATCCAACTAAAATTCTTTTCTAAAGCATCATGAATTCCTACAAGTTTACAAGGTATTGGCACTCTAAAATCTTCATTGGGTGTACCAACAACTTCAACAGGCGAGCCAAGCTTATTAAATTTCTTAAAAACTTCCCTAGCCTCAATGGCAACATCTCTAAATTCTATGCGCAAGGTTTCCAAGATAAAAGCTTTCTTTTCGGGATCCTCAATATCATGAAGCTTAAGAAACATGTATTGCATAAAAGGATTAAGGCTAGCAAACCTAGCTTCTAACATGTGAATTAAATAAGCAGAAGCAACTTCATAACTAGGAGCAAGCTCAGCCAAAGACTTTTCCTCAACATCTTTATGCATACTAATATGATTAAATAACTCCTCAATGTTACTTTTTCCAATAATTGAACCACTACCTACTGAGAGGTCCTCCAAAACGTACTTAGGGAACAACATAATGAACTAGAATAAAGAAATAACAACTATAAAGGAAACTAATTTTTTTGGGTTTTTGATAAAATGATGCAAGTAAAAATAAAGTAAAGCAAAACTTAAAACAAAGTAAAGGATGTGCGTGCGAAACTCCCCTTGCAGAAGTCTTCTTTCCTCCCTGGCAACGGCGACAGAAAACTTGTTGATGGTGCGGTGATGATGGTGTGAAAGCTTCTTCTTTAAATACACGGCAACGGTGACAGAAACTTCTGGAGCCAGGTTGATGTGGGAATATGTAGTAAATAACCGGCCAGTTGGAAAACCCCAAGAGAAGGTTTTGATGAAGATAGCAGCAAGTTTTCCCTCAGTTATGAAACCAAGGTTATCAATCCAGTAGGAGGACGAATACGACTGAAGGTGATGCCCGCTAGCTTTGCGACAGCTTCGGACAATTTATAGGGCGCCTCATCCAAGCTTTGCTTTGCGAGCGGCAACGTGGAACCTGCACACAACACAACCAAATACTTTGATCCCAACTTACGATGAGGTTGTCAATCTCACCGGTCTGCTTGAAACAAAGGGTATGAGCGTATCGAGTGGAAAGCAATAGTAATATGCGAGTAAAGTAAACAGTGCGAGTAAAGTAAACATGTGATAGCAATATAATGGAAATAGGACCGGGGTCCACAGTTCACTAGCGGTGTCTCTCCATAAGATAAAATAATACATGATGGGTAAACAAATTACAATTGGGCAATTGATAGAATAAAGACAACGTGCACGTCGAGAGGATCACTATGAGATTTACTCTGGGCATTACAACAAGATACATAGACCGCCATCCAACTGTATCTATGACTAATAATCCACTTGTGGTGAATCAATCTGAGAACTCCACAAGTATTAAGTTGCGAACAACAGATAACTGCATTAAGCAAAGTGTGTAATGTAAACAAAGCATATGCCCTTGAGCATATGAATGTTGTTTTCCCCTAGTAGCAACAGCACATCTACAACCTTAGAGGTTTTTGTCACTCCCCAGATTAAATAGAGGCATGAACCCACTATTGAGCATAAATACCCCCTCTTGGAGTCAATAGCAACTACTTGGCCAAGATAGCTACTAACAACAGAGAGCATGCAAGATCATAAACAACATAGAGATAACATAAGATAAAATTCAGTAATTCAACTCAATCATAACACCAATATTCATCGGATCCCAACAAACACAACATGTAGAATTACATAACGGTGATCTCGATCATGTAAGGCAGCTCACGAGATCTAAACATGAAGCACATGGTGGAGAAGACAACCATCTAGCTACTGCTATGGACCCATAGTCCAAGGTAGACTACTCACTCATCACGCCGGAGGCAAGCATGGCAATGAAGAAGACCTCTGGTGGTGATTCCACTCTCCGGCAGGGTGCCGGGAAGAGCTTCTGGACCCTCCCGATCTTCGGGTCGACAGCGGCGGTGGATCGCGATATGTTCTGGAAAAGTGATCGGGTCTTTAGGTTTTTCCCGTCGGGGGGTCTTTATAGGCGAAGGGGCAGCGTCAGAAGTGGATCAGGGGGCCCACACCACAGGCCGGCGCGGGCTAGGGGTGGGCCGCGCCCCCTGGTGGTGTGGCCACCCTCTGGTCCGGCTCCGTCTCCTCTTCGGTGTTCTAGAAGCCCCGTGAAATATCTGGACGACTGGCTTTGGTTTCGTCCAATTCTGAGAATATTTTCTCTGTAACTTTTCTGAAACACAAAAACAACAGAAAATAGGAACTGGCACTGTGGCAACTTGTTAATAGGTTAGTTCCGGAAAATGCATAAAAATGCCACAAAGTGTAACAAAACACTAAACAAATGGTGTAAAAACAAGCATGGAGCATAAAAAATTATGGATACGTTGGAGACGTATCAGCGGGGTAGATCGGATCGATTTCCATGCCAAAAAACCAAAAAAAGGGGAGCCGCCTCGCTTGCCCAAGGGCGGAGGTTGTCTGCCCCCACGCGAGGCCGCTCGATCGCCAGGGCATGGCTGCTCGCTCGGGCGCGCACGACCACGGAGGCCGTCTAGCCTCGAGCGCCACACGCTCATTTTTATCGGCTCGAGCGCTCGCTCAAGCGCAGAGAAGGTCTGCCCTCCAGCGCCCTGCCCGGCCCACGCAACGTAGTCAGTTTTGCTGATTTTGACTGTTTGAGCTGGAAGGAAATATTGAGTCTAATTGATGATTATTATAAGGTGAATTCTTTCCTAGTGGAAAGAATGTTTTGATATCTCCGAATTATATACTACCTAAAGCGATGTACTATGTTGTATTTAGGTATGTCATCTGTCAAGATATCGCCAGCGGGAGGAGAAGGAGGACGACAATCGAGAGACAAGTGGAGATCAAGTCTGCATGAGCAAGAGCACGTGATGGCGCACTAGGACTGCCTACGACAAGATGTCTACACGTCTAAGCCGCGCCACACACATGGCCTGGGTGCCAAAATTAGGCCAAACCCATATATGGGTCGGTATGTACCCGTTTGAGTCGAACTGAGTCAAGGCCCAAACCAGGCTGGTTTTGGGCTAGGTCAATGCTGAGGACGCCCGACCACCTATAAGTACCCCTGGGCACCCCCTCAATTAGGGTGAGACGATGTTTAGACTAAAAATATTTCATTGAACTGCTATAAGCTTTCATCTGAATTCGTCTGCACCAATTCATCTAGATTTGGTGAGATACTGCTGCAAGTTCAGTGTGACCTGTTGTTCCACTAGGAATTAGTAGATTGCAAACTACTATTTCGTGGTCGACGGCTACATGCGCAAGTGTCTGGAGTCGTGAATATCCTACAGGGTTTGAGGGTTGTTGCATTGGCATCAGGGTTCAAGCGAGGAGAGTTCATCGGTAGCACCAATTTATCCCCGACATTCATCCGCTGCCATCATGATCATCGCGTCGCTCACGAGAAGATCGGGCCACCCCATATCAGATTCCCTCGCCAAGGTTGTCACATATCCTCTGCGAGAGGAAGAAAAAGCTCTAAAAACCAGAAATCTGAGTGTAGAGTGGCTTCTTTGGCCTTGAATAACCCCAGAGCATTGTTGTCGGTGTTGACCATCTTCAACTTCTGGAGGTTCCACGCGTGCACAAGCTCCACCTTCCCGTGCATCCCAACCTCTAGGAAGGGCCTAGATCACCAACATCCACCGCACGACCACCATTGAGGAGGCGTAGAGGATGGTCTAGATGCTAGATATCCTCCCTCTGGTTGTCTCCATCAAGCTTATTTAGGGGGGTGGGCATCGTTAGATCTCCTAGTATCGCCTTACACCATAAGAGGGATCGGCGGAGAGCTTCACCAAGCGACCGTCGCAGCTTGAGTGTGGCCGAGGTGTCGAACGGAGTATATAGCATAAAAGTACCACTTTAGTGGTCAAGTTCACAAAATGGTACCAGTTTACGTCTTTGGAAACCAAAATCTACCACTTGCCTACAAGTCTTTGGCAATTCGAGCAAATCATCAGTTTACGACTAATTGACAGCGATTCTGACCTACTATACCCGCCTGTCATTGCTGATGTGGCATTATTGATGAGGCAACCCAATAAAAAATCAGAAAACCCACTTGTTTGCTAGTAAGTGTTAGGGGTGGCATACGATAGGATACGAGGGAATGTCTTTACTTTACCCCTTCTCTTGCAAACTGCAATGCGGGTATAATTAAACCCTCGTATCACTTCCCAGCTTCCCGCCATAGTTTTAAAAATTGGACTGGTTCACTGGTTGAACAGGAAAAATCGAAACCGACAGCCTCACCGGTCTATTGATCGGACACGCCAGCAAACCAGAGTAAACCGAACAAACCACGGGCCGATGATGGTGCGGTGATGATGGTGTGAAAGCTTCTTCTTTAAATACACGGCAACGGCGACAGAAACTTCTCGAGCATAGTTGACGTGGGAATATGTAGTAAATGACTGATACGTCTCCAACGTATCTATAATTTTTGATGCTCCATGCTTGTTTTTACACCAGTTGCCTATTGTTTCGTTACACTTCGTGGCACTTTTATGCATTTTCCGGAACTAACCTATTAACAAGATGCCACAGTGCCAGTTCCCTGTTTTCTGCTGTTTTTGTGTTTCAGAGTGATACATAGGAAATATTCTCGGAATTGGACGAAACCACATCCTGAAGTCTTATTTTACCCGGAAGCTTCCAGAGATCCGAAGAAGAGTCGGAGGGGGGCCACCAGGGCCCCACATGCAGGGGTGGCACGGCCAGGCCCCTGGCCGCGCGGGCCCCGCGTGAGGGTGCCTGGCTTCCCCTCTGACGACGCCCCTTCGCCTATATAAAGCCTCGGGACAGAAAACCCTAGGGGAGTCGGCAATTTTCCAGAAAGAGTTCTGCAGTTTCGCCGCCGCCACCGACGAATTTCGGGGGCCAGAAGTCTCTGTTCCGGCACCCTGCCGGGACGGGGAAGTGCCCCCGGAGCCATCTCCATCGGTCTCCATCGCCGTCTCCGCCGTCTCCATCGACCTCACCGCCATCTCCATCAACCTTGCTGTCTCCTATGATGAGGAGGGAGTAGTTTATCCCCGGGGCTAAGGGCTCTACCGGTAGCTATGTGGTTCACCTCTCTCTCCCATGATGTGATCTTTATGTGATTGTGAGCTTTGTATCATGTTGAACAAGTAGATATTATTATTCAGATATTATGTGTACTCTAGTGGTGTTATTAAAGTAATCTATTCCTCCTGCCATGGTGTAACGGTGACAGTGCGTGCATCATGGTGGTACTTGGTTTAGGCTATGATTGTGATCTCTTGTGGATTATGAGAGTAATTATTACTATGATAGTATTGAAGTGATCTATTCCTTCTTTCATGGTGTAATGTTGACAGTGTGTGCACCGTGTTAGTACTTGGTCTAAGTTGCAATAATATCTATCTTGAGTTGTGCTTTGATTTGGATATCTCTATGAGTGGTGTTTGTCAAGTACTTGATGAACTTTAAGGGGTGCTTCTGTAGCCACTACACAATGATTAGTGTTATTCAATAGGAGAGTAATTCAGAGTACCATAGTGGAGAGAAGTTGTTTAGTTGTTCAATCATGTTATATTTGTTGGGAGTGTGTCCACTAGTGAAAGTATGATCCCTAGGCCTTGTTTCCAAGCATTGCACACCGTTTACTTGCTGTTTTGTTACATGTTTGCTTGCAGCGATATTTATTTCAAATCACATTTGCTACTTATAATCATCACTACTACTTGTATTTCACTATCTCTTCGCCGAACTAGTGCACCTATACATCTGACAAGTGTATTGGGTGTGTTGGGGACACAAGAGACTTTCTGTATCGTAATTGCAGGGTTGCTTGAGAGGGATAGCTTTGACCTCTTTCTCCCTGAGTTCGATAAACCTTGGGTGATCCACTTAAGGGAAACTTGCTGCTGTTCTACAAACCTCTGCACTTGGAGGCCCAACAAGTGTCTACAAGAATAGAAGTGCGTAGACATCAAGCTCTTTTCTAGCGTCGTTGCAGGGGAGGTAAGGTAAAAGGTACTTGCATCCTCCTGTGTGAGTGCTCGGAGTTATTTCCTTTAGATTCTGCAATTATATCTTTTTGTTTCTTGTTTTTATTTTCACTAGTTAGGCTTAATGGAAAATAAAGAGTTCTTTAGTCTTTTTCCTGAGTTTAGATATGAAGTGTTTGAAGAGAAAATTGAAAATCCTTTGGAGCTTATTTCGCATAGCAATGTTATTAGTACGAATGCTTTGAATACCGTTAATGCTAATGCTATAGAAAAGTCTAAGCTTGGGGAAGCTGGTTTTGTTAAGTATGATGTTTTTAGTCCCCCAGCTTTAGTGGAGAAGGTATGTGCTGATAATATTTTATCTCCCATATGTGATGTTTCTAGTGATGCTTGTGCTCCTCATCCTTTTAAAATACCTACGAAGATTGTTGAACATGTTAGGGATAACTGCTATTTAGGAGATGGAACTGTCCATCCTGGTGACCATTTGCTTTTGGGATTTCTATTTTCGTGCCCTCAGGTCGTTAGTTGTACTCAGTTTTCCCCAGCCGCTTAGTTTTTCCTCAGTTTTCCCCTCGCTCTAGTTTGAAACCCCTCGCAGACGCTCGACGGGAGGTTTGCCGTTTAGTTGACCGTTCCGTGCTGACGTGTGGGGCCACGTCGTGTGGGGCCGCGTCGCGTGGGGCTGGTAGAACGGGACCGCGTGGGACAGGACGAGACCGCGTTTGGTTGTACGTGAGAGCTCGGTTTTGTCTCTCTCGGCCCAAATTGGCATTTTTCAGAGCGCCTTTTTCCCCTCTCTCTCTCTGTAACAGTTCTCTCTCTTTTCACTAAATTAGTATAAAATCTAGAGAAGCTTTTATCTCTGTCTTTCTTTAATGATTGTTGCCTTTTGGCCCTCGTTTTTTGCCCAATATGTTAACAAATCTAGTAGCAAATCTAGAAGCTAGTAGAGGATAAATTCACAGCAGCATAATAAATCGAGAAAATATAGGAAAAGCTGCATACAGCAGCCAACATAGCATATATATATATATATTGAGGACAGATCCAACAGTACTACCGATCCCTAGATCCAACATAAGCTACATTTTACATGGGATTAAGCTTGGAGGCTGCGCAGGTGAATCCCAAGTGCTTTGTGTTTGGCCATGAACGCATGCATGTTCACGGTCGTTCCAACTCTAGCGCCGCCGGTGGCACTGCCAAGGGATTCGGCATGGTTCACCAGGCAGTTGAAGTCGGTGGCGCGGAGCCTCCTGTTGCAGAAGGGGCACATGTAAACGCCTCGAGCAAAGTGGTGATCGTAATGGCCGGACTGCAGCCTCCTGAGGACGTGACGAGTCTTGGTGTGGAAGGACTCGTCGTCGCTGTCGACGTCGCTGCTCTGCACCTGTCACGTAGCACCAAAGATCGAAAAACACGGAGTCAATTGCAGCGATGATGGAACAGAGAGTGAACAAAAGATCATGCATGACAATATGGGCACGAAAAAAAGAAGCCTCAGTTACATTGGACACACTTATATCCAAGATTTGGGTCAGTGAACCAAAGATCATGCACAACAAATTTGTACACACCAATTGTTCACAGACCAAACCCTGAATCAATTTGTGCCCAAATATTCATCATCATCGGCACAAATTAACGGGATGGGATTGATTACTCACATAAGTTAACCGAATCGTAAACAAAAGCAAATCACAAACACTAATAACGCTAGATCTATCATAATAACGCTAGATCTATCATAAAAGGATTGAACTAGGAACAGACTAACCCTAATAACGCTAGATCTATCATAAAAGGATTGAACTAGGAACAGACGAACCCTAATAACGCTAGATCTATCATAAAAGGATTGAACTAGGAACAGACGAACCCTAATAACGCTAGATCTAACACAAAAGGATTGAAATGGCATAAGAACAAGAGAACAAAGGGTTACCTCCGGGTAGTCGTCGACGATGCTGGTGTCGTAGGGGTTCGCCGGCGCGACGTACGGCACTGGTTCATACGGGTCTTCGTACAGGTCCCAATCGACGGGTGCCTGGACGGGAGCCTGGACGGGGGCCTGGACGGGGGCCTGGACGGGGGCCTGGACGGGAGCCTGGATGGGGGCGGCGGCCATTGCGCCGGCGGCTGATGCGCCGGCGCCTACGTCGGAAGCAGCGACGGGGGCCTGGACGGGGCCGGCGGCCGATGCGCCGGCGGAAGATGCGCCGGCGGCCGATGCGCCGGAAGATGCGCCGGCGGCTACGTCGGCAATGGGCATCTCATGCTTCTCCATCGCCGGGGTTTTTTCTTAGGGGGTTTTTCGACGCGAAGTGGAGAAGATGATGGGACAGGAGAAGCGGTTGCAGTGAGAATGAGAGTGGGCAAGCGTCGAGAGAGAGAAAGAGGGGCTCTATAAAGACGAAGGTGGCGTTTGGTGTACCGCAACACGCGTCCGCTATGCACGGCTGCAGCGTGCACCGCGACACGCGTACTCAGTTCTACCCTCGGGCCTTATTCAGAAATTTTATATGCACTCAGTTTTCCCCTCGAGTACTAGACTGGCAAGTGCAATATACTCAGTTCTACCCTCAAGTAGCTGGTCAACAGAGAGTCAACAAATGAGATTAACATAGCTAATTGAGTCATTTCATGCGCAAAAAAATCCAAAAAAATAAAAACATAGTGGCACCTACTCATGGAGTCTTCCTACGCAACCTGCCACCTTAACCAACATAGATAAATCATGTTTTACCACAAATTGCCACTTCTCATAATCACTAGTAGCTATGAAGATGCATGGTTTTCCACTCAAACCCCTTTGCAAAACATCTTCCCCAAAACATAGTTTGTCTAAATGAGGTCATAATTGTCACACTCATGTATATTTGAATTGCAAATAATTTGATGTAGCCCAATATGAATTATATTGTACAAAACACGCATTTTTCATTTTGTAATTATTTTGTTTGAATCCCTTAGTCTATTTATTATTTACGTGCCCTTGGTTTCTTAGTACTACTCAGTTTTGCCCTCAAGTACTGTCACAAATACTCACAGAAACCCAAACTTATCCTGATTGGTTGAGCGGTTGTCACACGGATCGACTCCACCAACCGTTGATCCACTGATCTAACGGGCAGTATACCCCTATCCGTCTCTTCGTGGCCACCCCTCTCTCTCTGTCGGTGGATCAACGGTTGGTGGAGTCGATCCGTGTGCATTTATGGATTATTTTACCACGTAACTATCCCTTCCCTCTATTATCAACGGTTGGTGGAGTCGATCCGTGTGCATTTATGGATTATTTATGGAGTCTATTTATGCATTATTTTTCACGATTTAAAAATGTTAAACTAAAAAGTGGTAAACAAGAGACATACATATTTATCACCCCTATTATCAACTATCTTTAGCATTCCTTTTCTTTTAGGGAATTTAGTTTTGGTAATTTGAAATGGCCCAAAAGTGGTATAATTTTGGTAGAAACATGAGACATACATGTTTGGCATATTTGGGGCATTTCGGTGAATGAATTATTTATCACCCCTCTAACAATTATCAACTATCTTTAGCATTCCTTTTCTTTTAGGGAAAATAGTTTTTTGGCAATTTGAAACGGCCCAAAAATGGTATAATTCTGGTAGAAACATGAGACATACATATTTGGCATATTTGTGGGATTTCGGTAAATGGATTATTTATCACCCTTCTAACAATTATCAACTATCTTTAGCATTCCTTTTCTTTTAGGGAATATAGTTTTGGCAATTTGAAACGGCCCAAAAATGGTATAATTCTGGTAGAAACATGCGACATACATATTTGGCATATTTGTGGGATTTCGGTGAATGGATTATTTATCACCCCTCTAACAATTATCAACTTTCTTTAGCATTCCTTTTCTTTTAGGGAATATAGTTTGGGATATAGTTTTGGTTATTTGAAACGTCCCAAAAGTGGTATAATTTTGGTATAAACATGAGACATACATATATGTCACCCCTCTAACAATTATCAACTATCTTTAGCATTCCTATATTCCCTAACACTTATTTTTTTTGGTAATTTCGGTGAATGCACACACTAACTTTGAAAACAACTACAAGTACATGTAACTGAATAATGGATTTGTAACAAGGGATCCCTTGTAACAACTTCTAGCGCTTGACGAGCAATGATAAGAATCCGATCGCAATTATACAACAAAAAAAACAACCAGCCATCAGATTAGCTTGCTTCTTCAACTCGATCAGCTGCTTTAACTGCTTGTTCATTTTCTTCAGTTCTCCCTTCACTTCCACCAGTTCTGCATTGGGAGCATTAGGCATAATCGGGACGGCCCCTCTCTCCACCGCATTCTCTACAGCAAGTACCCCCCCTCCCAAATTGCGCTCCCCAATACGGCCAATTGATTCCTGCAATTTAAGCCTCTGAACGTACACATCGATCCACTCGAAATACCTGCATTTCTCCAGGATCTGAAAACAACAACGTGAACCCTAAATCCCAAATTCGAGGGAATAACAAGAAAATCGATAGAAAACAGAGCAATTGGAGCGAGATCTAACCTTATCCCCCTCTCTATATGGCAAGCTCTCGCATGCAAGGAACTCACGTCCACGGTTGCCGTTGTCGTTCGTCTTACAGATCGACCGCTTCGGAGGCTCTTGGCGTGGGCAGTCAGGGCATCTTGTCAAAGGCACGGGTCCATACTGCGGCCATGAAGAACGGGAGGTCGAAGAGAAACTAGACATCACCCGCCTGCCGGGGAAGGGCTGCCGCTGCCGGAGAAGAAGAACAATGGGGCGCGGGGAAAGAAGGGGGAAGCAATGGCACGGGCACGGGCGCGGGGCTGGCTCGGGCTCCCATTTTGCAACGGGCACCTGGGTAAGCTGTGGGTCCGGCGCACTAACGTGGACAAGTTGCGGGTCCCACGATGATCTGGATAAGTGGAGGCGTGTCCACTGCGGGGCACCAACGGCGGCCCCACTTGCCGGCACCAACGGCGGCCCCACTTGCCAGCACCAACCAACGGTCAACTTAACGGGATTCCTCCCGTTCGAGCGTCTGCGAGGGGTTTCAAACTAGAGCGAGGGGAAAACTGAGGAAAAGTTAAGTGGCTGGGGAAAACTGAGTACAACTAACGACCTGAGGGCACGAAAATAGAAATCCCTTTGCTTTTTATACATGAATTATGCGAGTTGTTCCAGTGTGCAGGTATTTCATTGAACCAAGTTAAGAAGAAGCTATTCTCTTTTTCGCTGAAAGGCAGAGCTGAGGAATTGTATAAAACATTGAAGGATGGCCGATCTATTGATTGGGAGGAAATTGAACCTCTCTTTTATTCTAAATTCTATCCTTCTAGTCAGATTTATAAAGATAGGAATTACATTTATAATTTTCATCCGCGTGAGGGAGAAAGCATTGCCCAAGCTTGGGGAAGATTGAAGTTACTAATGCATAAATGTCCTATTCATGATCTTCCCCGTAATATTGTTATTAATAATTTTTATGCAAGGCTTTCAGGATATTACAAGGACTATCTAGATGCATGCTTTGATGGGTCTTTCACAAGCAAGGATGTCGACACCAAGTGGGGTCTGCTTGAGACAATTCAAAACAATATTGAAGGTTGGGATAGCGACAAAGGTAAAGGATCAGGTATGAATTACGAGTTTGATTGCATTAAGTCTTTTGCTGAAACTGCTAATTTTCAAGAGCTTAGTGCTAAATATGGTCTTGATCCTCAAATTATGGTTGATTGCTTTAAAGCCTTTGCTTCCCATATGAATGTTCCTAAAGGAAATGGGGACATGTATCATGAACCTTTTAAGGACACTTGCATAGAAAGTGATATTGTTATTGATGATTGCAATAAACATGCTCAAACTTCTAAAAGTCCTATTTCTTATAAGCATGTTAATTTTTGTGGAGTACATAGACCTTGTGAACAGAGTTACAACAAGGAAGATTATTGCATCACCCACTTAAATGAAGAAACCAGCATGTGGCTCAAGGATCTAGATGTGCTTGGTGAATGGGTTTGTGAGCTTTATCCTTTTCTTTGTGAATTTTGCGATGAAAAGGGGCACTTTAATTTTCAATGCCCAATTAATCGAACGATTACTGCAGATTTGTATTGTGATGATAAGATTACTTTCAATCAGTATGATGAGCTTACTTTGTTTTTGAATTGTGAAGAGATATCTAGAAAGATTGCTTTGGTAGACATGAATGATGTTGATCTTAATAGCACCCTTCGTGGTTGTCATCTCTATTGTGCTAAAGATTGCCTCGCAAATACTTACTTACAAGATCTTATTAAAAATGATGTTTTTCTAAGCTATGATAGGACTAATAGATGTTTCAATCTTATTAATAGAGAGGAGGAATCCTCCAAAGTTTCTTCTGTTGTTTCTGTCAGCAAGCCAGAATATGTGGAGAAGATGCCCTTCAAGTCTCTCCCTCCTAAAGGAGAGAGTAAGAAGAGTATGAAGAAGAAGAAGAAGAAGAAGAAGAGGAGTAAGAGGCGAGAGGACACGGTATCTTCCCCTAAGCGTTATGATCCTGCTATAGATTATGATAATTCTGATTGGGATGATGTTCCTATGCCTATTACCTATGTTAGTGATCATGATTGGGAAAAGCACTCTACTTTTGATATTGAAAATCTTTTTGGTACCAATTCTAAGGTTAATAATTGTTGTACCATTAGTGCTATCCATGTTCCTTCTTATGATGATATGTTTGATGAATATGCTTTGCGACATAGTAGTTCTCTATCTTGTTATGATACTAAGCCTCTAGTTTATGATGACGGGTATAATATTTTCAGTTCACCTACTATTGAGGATAAAATTAGTTATGATTACAATATGCCTCCTATTTTTGATGATTATGGTGATGAGAATAATTATTCTGTTGAATCTGCTCCTACTACTATTGTTCATGTGGGGAGTATTAATTCTTTTATGCATGTGGCTCATGATAGGGATGTTTTATGTGATAGTTATATTGTTAGTTCTATTCATGATACTACTGAAAGTTACTATGAGAGAGGGAAACATTGTTTGATGGATCTCAACAATATTAAGTTTCCCCTCTTTATGTTGCAAATCTTGAAGTGGCACTTGTTTTATCTATCCATGCTTGCTACTATGTGCCTCGTTGATTTATTTTCTTACAAGATTCCTATGCATAGGAAGTGGTTCAGATATAAATGTCTTTCATACTTGCTTTTTGATGCTCTCTATTGCTTTAAGTTCCTATATGGCGCATTTGCCTCAAGCTCTTATATGGCGCCCACATGAGCATCTTTGCAAATTACTGCGCCTAGCTCAAAGGCGTTAAAGAAAAGCACTCTTGGGAGATAACCCAATGTTTTATTTTCAGTATTTTTTCTTTTATTTGAGTCTTGGAAGTTATTACTACTGTAATAACCTCTCCTTATCCTTTTTATTTCGTTGTTGTGCCAAGAGAAGCCTCTAATTTGAGTGAGGTAAGATTTGGGGATGTTGCTGTCCTGAAACTGTTTTCGGTGCTGCACCGTAAAAATTCGTGAAAATTCTCTGTATATCTTTTGGACCTGCGATTTCTTGTGCATATGTCCCAGGTTATATCCAAACTTTCGTTAGTTGAACACTTTTTGATTTGAGCAACAGAAAACCCTCTAAAAATTCGACCTTTGTCAGCTGTTCAGTTTTGACAGATTTCAGCCAATATTTGTGTTTGCCACTTTATCGCTTTCTTTTGAGTTCTTTTGATCATGGAACTTTTAGAGAAGTTGCTACAGTAGTATATGCTATATATGTGGTGGTTTTGGGTTGAAACCTGAAGCAAAAAGTGGTTGATTATATGTTATGCTACACTAATGTTGCTAATAGATTTGTGTTTAGTTTTGTATGAAGGAAGTTGTCAAGTGTAGGGATTGGAGAATGATGAGATGAGTTGAAGAATGGACAAAAGCTCAAGCTTGGGGATGCCCATGCATCACCCCAAGAAATATCCAAGAAGTACAAGCGTCAAAGCTTGGGGATGCCCCCGAGGCACCCCTTCTTCATCGGCAAAAATCAGGTCACCTTTCAAGACACTATATTTTTATTGCTTCATGCACTATGTGTTTTTCTTGGAGCGTCAGTTGTTTTTGTTTTCAGTATTAATTTAGTTTAGTTTGATGAAATAAATGGTTAGATCACATCATGTTGTTTTTGAGGGAGATGAACTCCGTTTTTCATTTGCCAAGAACACTCTGTTTTTCACTCTTATCGTTTCAATGAGTGTTCTCTTTTTCTGCTATTGCTTTTGGTTTTTGTTTTCGCCTTGATTTGCGTTCAGATATTCTTATATTTATTTATCAAGGTGTATTTTTGCCTCTGGACCATGTTGGTTTTCCTCAAAAGAGTTGGATTTAAAAAGTTTGAATGGTGTTGGAAAAGAGAAAAAGCTTTATGCAAAAAAGTGGTACAAGAAGGAGCTTGTGTAGACTACGGCCTAGGCTTTTTCATGTCATGCTTGATGTCTTTTTGATAGTATGCTTAGTGGTTTTGCTGTAGCATGACTTGTCTCAAATAACTGAGATTTCTTAATGAGCCTTTGAAAAAATTATGCGTTGTTTTTATTGTATGGAAGCATTATTTTGGTTTTCTCCTTGATGCTTTATTTGGGTTGACTTGGCACATGCTTACACCATGTTGACTACAAAATAAGTCGCCTATAGCCTCTATGATAATTTAGTTTTTGACTTTTGATGCCATCTTATGCTTCTTTTAATGTCGCTTTGTCGCTATGCATGATTATGGCCGTTATTGCTCTCTTAGTTGGTCGCTCCCAGTCTTTTGCTAGCCCTCATTTTGTACTGAGTATGAGATCTACTCGTGCATCCAACTCCCAAAAACCAAGTTTGCCATTGTGTCCACTATAAATTCCTATGCATGGTATTTGCAAGCCATTCCAAGTAAATTTTCATGTGCTACCTTTCAAAAAACCTTCAAAATACTTCTCATTTTGTGACACTGTTTTCAGCTCATGGGGACGTAGTGGTCGGATTTGCTATCTTCCATATTGCTTATTCCAAAAATAAAAAAAAATAAAAAGAAAAGGAAAAAAAGGCACTCCTCCATGGAATGTGAATGTTGGTGGGCACTCGATGGAATCGGTTAGCCATGGTTTGTGAAAGAAAAAAGGTGGGGAGGAATGCCAAGCTTTATAAAAGAGCACAAAAGTGCCAATCTCTCTCAAAAACTTGCTTCAATTTTTGTATGGAAGATAGTAAGAACCCCATTGCTAGTCGTTGACAAAGACAACCACCTCTCAAAACCAATTTTTATCTCTCTGTTTTACAAATGAAAAGCTCTAGCACATGTTTAATCACTGCTTCCCTCTACGAAGGGCCTTTCTTTTACTTTTATGTTGAGTCACCACCTTCTACCTTTATGCACCATTAAGAGAGCATAGTTGTCATTCTGAGTATAATGTGCATTGTCCCAAAGTTTTCATTGATTGATTCATATTATTGGTTTCACTTGTTCTCAAATTATTTGTATCTAGTCGCCCTCTTAAACTTGAAGGTGTCCTATGCATTTATGTTTTGCTCTCCATGAAGGACAAGCTGAAAACCATTTGTATGTTTTTCCTTATGATTTGAACACACGTTTGACTTTCATTGTTTCATTATTCATGATCTTTTGTTTGTGTTCATTTTCATGTTATAACATGGTTGCTAAGTTTCTTATTGTCAAGATTACATCTTTCATGCCCATGTTTTAAGTTCTTTTGATCCCAGCTCACAAATGCTTACATATATGATCAAGATTGTGTAGGTGCATGTCACCTCAAAAATTATTTCTTTTGTTATCACTTACCTACTCGAGGACGAGCAGGAGTTAAGCTTGGGGATGCTGATACGTCTCCAACGTATCTATAATTTTTGATGCTCCATGCTTGTTTTTACACCAGTTGCCTATTGTTTTGTTACACTTCGTGGCACTTTTATGCATTTTCCGGAACTAACCTATTAACAAGATGCCACAGTGCCAATTCCCTGTTTTCTGCTGTTTTTGTGTTTCAGAGTGATACACAGGAAATATTCTCGGAATTGGACGAAACCACATCCTGAAGTCTTATTTTACCCGGAAGCTTCCAGAGATCCGAAGAAGAGTCGGAGGGGGGCCACCAGGGCCCCACATGCAGGGGTGGCGCGGCCAGGCCCCTGGCCGCGCGGGCCCCGCGTGAGGGCGCCTGGCTCCCCCTCTGACGACGCCCCTTCGCCTATATAAAGCCTCGGGACAGAAAACCCTAGGGGAGTCGGCAATTTTCCAGAAAGAGTTCCGCAGTTCCGCCGCCGCCACCGACGAATTTCGGGGGACAGAAGTCTCTATTCCGGCACCCTGCCAGGACGGGAAAGTGCCCCCGGAGCCATCTCCATCGGTCTCCATCGCCGTCTCCGCCGTCTCCATCGACCTCACCGCCATCTCCATCAACCTTGCTGTCTCCTATGATGAGGAGGGAGTAGTTCATCCCCGGGGCTAAGGGCTCTACCGGTAGCTATGTGGTTCACCTCTCTCTCCCATGATATGATCTTTATGTGATTGTGAGCTTTGTATCATGTTGAACAAGTAGATGTTATTATTCAGATATTATGTGTACTCTAGTGGTGTTATTAAAGTAATCTATTCCTCCTGCCATGGTGTAACGGTGACAGTGCGTGCATCATGGTGGTACTTGGTTTAGGCTATGATTGTGATCTCTTGTGGATTATGAGAGTAATTATTACTATGATAGTATTGAAGTGATCTATTCCTCCTTTCATGGTGTAATGTTGACAGTGTGTGCACCGTGTTAGTACTTGGTCTAAGTTGCAATAATATCTATCTTGAGTTGTGCTTTGATTTGGATATCTCTATGAGTGGTGTTTGTCAAGTACTTGATGAACTTTAAGGGGTGCTTCTGTAGCCACTACACAATGATTAGTGTTATTCAATAGGAGAGTAATTCAGAGTACCATAGTGGAGAGAAGTTGTTTATTTGTTCAATCATGTTATATTTGTTGGGAGTGTGTCCACTAGTGAAAGTATGATCCCTAGGCCTTGTTTCCAAGCATTGCACACCGTTTACTTGCTGTTTTGTTACATGTTTGCTCGCAGCGATATTTATTTCAAATCACATTTGCTACTTATAATCATCACTACTACTTGTATTTCACTATCTCTTCGCCGAACTAGTGCACCTATACATCTGACAAGTGTATTGGGTGTGTTGGGGACACAAGAGACTTTCTGTATTGTAATTGCAGGGTTGCTTGAGAGGGATAGCTTTGACCTCTTCCTCCCTGAGTTCGATAAACCTTGGGTGATCCACTTAAGGGAAACTTGCTGCTGTTCTACAAACCTCTGCACTTGGAGGCCCAACAAGTGTCTACAAGAATAGAAGTGCGTAGACATCAATGACCGGCCAGTTGGAAAACCCCAAGAGAAGGTTTTGATGAAGATAGCAGCAAGTTTTCCCTCAGTTACGAAACCAAGGTTATCAATCCAGTAGGAGGACGAATACGACTGAAGGTGATGCCCGCTAGCTTCGCGACAGCTCCGGACAATTTATAGGGCGCCTCGTACAAGCTTTGCTTTGCGAGCGGCAACGTGGAACCTGCACACAACACAACCAAATACTTTGTTCCCAACTTACGATGAGGTTGTCAATCTCACCGGTTTGCTTGAAACAAAGGGTATGAGCGTATCGAGTGGAAAGCAATAGTAATATGCGAGTAAAGTAAACAGTGCGAGTAAAGTAAACAGATGATAGCAATATAAAGGAAATAGGACCAGGGTCCACAGTTCACTAGTGGTGTCTCTCCATAAGATAAAATAATACATGCTGGGTAAACAAATTACAGTTGGGCAATTGATAGAATAAAGACAACGTGCATGTTAAGAGGATCACTATGAGATTTACTCTGGGCATTACAACAAGATACATAGACCGCCATCCAACTGCATCTATGACTAATAATCCACTTGTGGCGAATCAATCCGAGAACTCCATAAGTATTAATTTGCAAACAACAGATAACTGCATTAAGCAAAGTGTGTAATGTAAACAAAGCATATGCCCTTGAGCATATGAATGTTGTTTTCCCCCTAGTAGCAACAGCACATCTATAACCTTAGAGGTTTCTATCACTTCCCCATATTAAATAGAGGCATGAACCCACTATCGAGCATAAATACCCCCTCTTGGAGTCACTAGCAACTACTTGGCCAAGATAGCTACTAACAACGGAGAGCATGCAAGATCATAAACAACATAGAGATAACATAAGATAAAATTCAATACTTCAACTCAATCATAACACCAATATTTATCGGATCCCAACAAACACAACATGTAGAATTACATTACGGTGATCTCGATCATGTAAGGCAGCTTATGAGATCTAAACATGAAGCACATGGTGGAGAAGACAACCAACTAGCTACTGCTATGGACCCATAGTCCAAGGTAGACTACTCACTCATCGCGCCGGAGGCAAGCATGGCAATGAAGAAGACCTTCGGTGGCGATTCCCCTCTCCGGCAGGGTGCCGGGAAGAGCTTCTAGACCCTCCCGATCTTCGGGTCGACGGCGGCGGCAGATCGCGATGTATTCTGGAAAAGTGATCGTGTATTTAGATTTTTCCCGTCGGGGGTTCTTTATAGGGGAAGAGGCGGCGTCAGAAGCGGACCAGGGGGCCCACACCATAGGCCGGCGTGGGCCAGGGGTGGGCTGCACCCCCTGGTGGTGTGGCCACCCTCTGGTCCGGCTCCGTCTCCTCTTCGGTGTTCTGAAAGCTCCGTGAAATATCTGGACGTCTAGCTTTGGTTTTGTCCAATTCTAAGAATATTTCCTGTGTAACTTTTCTGAAACACAAAAACAGCAGAAAACAGGGAACTGGCACTGTGTCAACTTGTTAATAGGTTAGTTCTGGAAAATGCATAAAAATGCCACAAAGTGTAACGAAACACTAAGAAAATGGTGTAAAAACAAGCATGGAGCATCAAAAATTATGGATACGTTGGAGACGTATCAGTCGACCGCCGGTTTTTGCACTGAACCGCTTGACCGGTCCGACCGGTTTAATTTTGGAGAATCTGCAATGCGGGTACAATTAAACCCTCGTATCACTTCCCGGCTTCCCACCATAGTTTTAGAAACCAGACCAGTTCACTGGTTGAACTAAAAAAAACCAGACCGGCAGCCTCACCGGTCTATTGACCAGACGCGCGAGCAAACCGGACAAACCGCGGTCCGACCGCAGGTTTTTGCACTGAACCGCTTGACTGATCCGACCGGTTTATTTTTTGGAGAATTGGAAAAAGAAACTGTTCGAAGCGGGAAACGAACATAGCACGCAGTTTTGGAGAATCTTCAATGCGAGTACAATTAAACCCTCATATCACTTCCCAGCTTCCCGCCATAGTTTTAAGAACCAGACCGTTTCACTGGTTGAACCAGAAAAAACCAGAACCGGTAGCCTCACCAGTATATTGACCAGACGCGCCAGCAAACTGGAGTAAACCGGACAAACTGCGGTGCGACCGCGGGTTTTTGCACTGAACCGCTTGACTGGTCCGACCGGTTTAATTTTTCGAGCGGGAATTGAACCTAGCACACATAGATTACCGAACGCACGTACGCCTGACCAGTCGTGCCACGGATTTTTGCTGATCTAAACAGAGATGCATTCATTTTTCTACTATCAACTATACGGTGCCACCCAATTGTAGCTTTCACTGCTGGAAAAAAGGTCATTGGTCCCGGTTTGTAAAGCCCATTGGTCCCGATTGGAGCAACCGGGACTAACAAAGTGGGACTAAAGCCTCCAGCCTTTAGTCCCGGTTGTTTACAAACCGGGACTAAAGGACCTCCACGTGGCCCGGGTCATGTGTTGCGGCTAGAGGACCTTTAGTCCCGGTTCGCAAAACAAACCGGGACTAAAGGTCCGTTCGGAAAAAAAATTGTATATGCTTTTTCAGAATTTCTCTATTTTCAGAATTTCTCTAATATCTAATCACCTCTATTCTCATGTCAAATTACATACTTATGGCTCTCACTCTATTCTCATGTCAAATTACATAGTTATGGTCCTCACTTCTCGGTCGGTCACCCATCCTCACACTGCTCCATCCTTAGCACGCTTAACTTCTCAATTCCTTCCATAGTAGCTTCCAAGACTCACACGAGACTCGCACACCACCCCACACACATCTAGACTTATTAACCTATACATGGCTATTGTAGCCTTCTAGCTTCCAATGCCTCCTAGAAATCTCGAAGCCCAGGTGAGCGTCTAGAGCGGCATAACATTTGCTTGTCGCTCAGTGGAATTTTGGCCCAACCATATATTAGTTCATCTTCTTCATCTTCCTCGTCGTCCTTCTTCTTGTCCTTCTTGTTCTTCTTCTTCTTCTTCTTCTTCTTCTCAAGCTTTGTCCCAATAGTAGCATTGGACAGATCATATAGACTCGGAATTGGATTCTTGGTGGGGTTCGGCATAATCCTTTGGAGGTCGTACACAGACGGAATTTCAATTCCGTATGATTCCAGCATGCGCACGTCATTGTCGATAGCCGCACCGCAGAATCTAATGGTGGGGTCCTTCAAGAAATCCTTGAGCAACTGCGGCACGTGATCGACCCGACATATCTGAAAGACCAAAACCTCGGACGCCACTGAGAGTTGAAGGACAGCGGCACGCTGATTGCGCCTACCCTCGCGAGGGCTGGTGAACTCGCAGTCCAAGCCCACACACTTGATCGGTGCGGCGTCGAGGAACCGCTGCTTGACGGCGCGGATCCACATCTCCACCATTGATGTACGGCGAGTTTCCGTGATGGTGAAATGCATCCCTTCGGCGGTGATATTGTGCACCCGCGTCGTCAGCTCCATTGGAATGAGAGGGAGAGAGAGAAAGAGCTCGCCGGTGATATGCTATGGTGTTTTGGGAGGAGATGAGGATGAAGAAGATGCTTATGAGTGCATCTTATATAGTAGAGAGAGGGAAGAAGAAGAGGTTGGCCGGTGGTGTGATTAGGCCGGCTGGCGGCGGCGTCCCGATGAGTCAAATCGCCAATACCGAAGCGATCGACGTTAATGGCGCAGCGATTTCCTGAAACGATCGACGACGATGCGTCGTAACTGGCGCGGGAGCGACGATTCGTTTGAACAGGGCTTTAGTCCCGGCTCGTGACACGAACCGGGACTAAAGGGTGCCCTATGGTCCCGGTTTGCGCCATGAGCCGGGACTAAAGGCCCATACCCCATAGTCCCAGTTGGTGGCGCAAACCGGGACGAAAGAGCCCATTTGAACCGGAACTAATGCTCCTTGACCCACATTTTCAATTAAACCGGGACTAATGCCCCTTTAGCCGCGGACCGAACAGTTTGAGGACTAATGAGAGCGAATGAAAACATTTTTTTCTACTAGTGTTTGTGTTGCATACAAAATGTACATGCATGTTATATTTGCTGCTTGCGGCTGGAGTCTTTGACATGGCAAGTTGATGCTCAGCTACTAATTACGCTCTATTATATCATTATTATGTAGATTGTTATGCTAAATTGTAAGTCTGAAATACATAATTATTTGTTTGTTGTAGCATTATAAGGTAAAAACATATTACTTTGTAACTTAAAAAATTAAACAGTGAACCATTGAGCCAGTGGTTCAGTTAGTAAAAATCTGAACGGATAGCCTCACCGGTTTGATCACCGGTCCAATTTTTTAAATTATGATCGAGCATACACTTTGAACGGATCTCCGTTCAAAAAAACCCTTTGACGGAGCGCTTGCCGGCGTAGTCTATCAGCATGGAGTTCACGTGACCGCCATCAGCCGATGCATGTGCGTCCTTGATTGACTTGATTGATTCCTTCGTGTTTATATTTACACTAGTACGTACACCGCCCCGTGTCCAAGACCATAGGATCTGCTGGAACTACATGCCACGTGATTCGTTGATTTTGCCGTTGGCTTTGCCTAATGATATGCGAATATGTAGTATCAAATCATACACTCTTTTAGTTCTAAAATATAAGATGTTTTAGTCTATTATTTGTACAAATATATTTAGATATCTTTTAGTATATAAGTTTACTTATTTTGCTTTTAACCTACACACTAATGTCTAGAAATATGCATAACAATGATAGGCTAAAACATCTTATATTTTTGGAACAGATGGAGTATATGGGTTGCATTGAACCAAAATAATCAAGGATATTTAGGGAGAGATAGTCCAGGATGCAAAGTTAACTGAAAAATCCCAAAGTTCACAACACAAATCCCTCGAAAGAAATTACTCACACCGAAAGCTAAAGCCCGTTAACTTTTTTAGGGGGTCTGCCTTTATTACATATTAAGCAGAACAGGGATCTGTAATCCCTGTGCTGTGGTTGATGGGTTCGTAGCATAGAAAACAAAAAATTTCCTACGCATGAACACAAAACTAGCCAAGAAAATTCTACGAGATGGTAGCAATGGAGAACTAACCCTCGAAGACCGGAAGCGGGGATTACGTTCCCGCACAAACATTGCCGATGAAGACTCGACGAAGACGCACGTAGTCGACGTAGTCGTTCACTTGACGATCTTATGATCGTGTACAAGGCGCCACATCCGGCGGCGCCTCCGTACTCGTTCACACGTACGGTTTGTCGTCGTCTCCTCCACGCCCTCGATCCAGCGGGGCAGCGGAAGAAGGGATCCGCCGGACACTCCAACACCACTTCAACTAAGTGTATGAAATCGAACTATAATTTCGGCAGAGCTTCGCTAAGCAATGTCGACGGTGGAGCAGCAACTATGGGAGGAAGGGAGGGATCAAGAAGTGTGAGAAGAGGGAGAAGAAGGCTCCTTTTATAGGAGAGGAGGTGGCAGCCCCTTCTTCATGGTGGTAATCCCCTCTTCATGGTGGTAACCCCCTCTTCATGGTGGTAACCCCCATTTTAATTTTGCATGACATTCATGTTAATTAAAACAAACACTAATTGAATTAATAATAAAAAATTATTTCTTTAATATTTGTTAATTCAATCAATTAACAAACATTAACAAAAAAAACCCCTTGAGTTATTTCGATATGCCAAAACAGTTTCGACACTTTTCTGAAACAACCCTCATGCTGTCCTGTAATTCGATCGGAGTATCGATCCACTCAAAAACGACGACGAACCTTAAGTGTGTCACCCTACGGTTCGTGAATAACGTGGACATGATCGAGACTCCTCTTCGATCAATAATCATCAGCGGGATCTGGAAATCCATGACGACTCCCACTTACTCGACGATGAACTAGTGATCGTGTGAACCAATAACGAACATAGTTAATTCCTTTTGTCTCGCGATATTATTACTTGTCCGAGATCCGATCATTTGGTATCAACCATACCTAGTTCGATCTCGTTTCCGACAAGTCTCTTTACTCGTTCTGTGATAATGCATTCTCATGACCTAGTCACATGCTTGTAAGCGGTGTCAATGCAATATCACTGAGAGGGCCTAGAGAATATCTTTCTGTCATCCGGATGGACAAATCCCACTCTTGATCCATGAACCTCAACTAATACTTTCAGAGTACCCAAATCAACCTTTATAATCACCCTGTTATGGTGTGACGTTTGATATCATCAAAGTACCCTTCTGATATCAGTGATTAACATGATCTCATGGTCTAAGGATTAGAACTACTTCGTATGAGTTTGATATAGCAATGAAACTTGATGACTTGATCGTATTGCTATTCTTACTATGGGTGTGACTGTTCATCACATCATTCTTCTAATGATATGACCCCGTTATTAACAACATCCAATGTTCATGATCTGGAAACCTTGATCATCAGTTAATCAATGAGCTAGTATAAAAGAGAGGCTTTACTAGGAACCTTTTGGTTTATTAATCACACATGTATTAATGTTTCCGATTAATACAATTCTAGCATGAGAAATAAATATTTATCATAAACATGGAATATGATAATAACCACTTTATTATTGCCTCTCGGGCATAATCCCTTCAGTGGTGGTGTTACAAACCACACATGTCGGCCACTATCAACTAATATAGATATTCTCGCAAGGCGCTGAGCCTCGCCATTCGACCTTCTCCCTTCGTGGCAGAAACCAAGCTCCTCGAAGTTACTTCTGGTGTCCTTAATCTCCTTCACAACCTGAGCATAGGTGCCCAAAGTTCCTTCCTGGATCATTCTGACTGCGGCCATGCAGTCACTCGCAACCCTGACTGCCCGCGCACCGATGTCATTGGCCAGCGCTAGAGCTTTCCTGCATTCAAGGACTTCCAAGATCTCCGGGTCAGATTTGCCCGACAAGGTCACCGAGGAGGCTCCCAGATAGAGCCCCCCCTCCCCCCGGCATCTCTCGCAACCGCCGCTATGGCCGCAACTCATGTGTTCTTCCCAACAGCGGCATCCACATTATTCTTCACGTGCCCCGGAGGCGGCGGGATCCAAGAGGGGGCCAAGGACCCACCTGAATCCACCACTCTTGGTTGACGTGTTCTTCCCGCTGACGCTAAGTTGAGGTCGACGATGAAACTTTCAATGAAATGGTGAGTTGATAACGGGCTCTAGAAGGATTGTTCATGGATCGCCTTCTTTACTGCATGCCAGATTGCCCATAAGGTAACGAACACCCTCGTGTGGTCTTCGAGCTTCAACGTGCTGATCAAATTTGCCAGCCAATCTCTGGCACCCCGCTCCTCCGAACAATGAATATGTTCGGTGACTTCTTCCCTCTGAAGAGCCCAAACAGAACGCGCCATTGTGCAGTCGACCAACGCGTGCCTTCGTGAGTCTTCAGCTCTGCACAGACCGCATCTAGCGTTGTCAGACATTCTCCAATGATGTCCCAGATCGTTGGTAGGGAGGGACTGTTTGGCTAATCGCCAAAGGAACACCTTGATTTTATAAGGTACTTGCGTGTTCCACAAAGAAGTCCACTGCTTCTCAATTGCAGCTGTGTTCGAGCCAGCTGCCCTTCCCTCCAACCATGCCTCTCTCTCTTCTCTCTTGTGTTGATTAGCATGTTGGCTAAGGCCCGTTGACTAAACAAAGCATCTCGGACTGCCTAGGTAGTATGGGCAGGGCCAACGCTGCAACGCGAGGCTCAACTGAAGCCCTTTTGCTTCACGAGCATCTTCTCCATTCTTTCACCTCTTGCAAACCTTTTCTAAAAAAATCCTCTTGCAAACACGAAAGAAAATCGCTCCTGAGTTTCGACGAGCCTTTCTCCGTCGTGGACAAAGGACGAGAGGATCTTATCGGCCGTCTTCACCGTACAAACAACAGTTACGGAACAGATTGCGTCGCCGGTATGCTGGAGTTCTCAGCGGCAGCCGACCAGGGAAGAGAAAAAAGAAGAGTGCAGTAAAGCACAGCCTGCAGCTAGAGCTATAGTCTTGCTGCATTTTATGCCCGCCACATCGTCTTTCGGTCTAGCAAAGTTTGGCACACCAACGAAGTCACCCTTCCCTCCAAACTTTTCCGTTTTTGAACATCGCGTCCCCTTCTGCGCTTGCGTCGTCTCCACTTGGATGGAACCAAGCTCGTGATCGATCAAAGCTGACCTGTAACCGGTAACTACCCCACGCGAATTTCTCTGAATCCGACCGAGACCAGCTACAGGCACGGTCGCCGTACACCGGCCCAATCTCATGATGCATCAGCCAATGTCACCACCTGTGGACCCCTGCAGCGGTTACATATATATCTCGTAGGCATGCAGTAGCTTCTCCACAATTTCCATGGCGCGTACGGCAGTCTGAGAACCAGGTGAGCGCCTAGTGTGAAGAAGTTTCGAGGAAGGGGCGGGCCTGCGGTGCCGAAGGTGGGAATGGCGCGCGGTTTTGGTCGAGAAAGGAAACGAGGGGCGTTGGAGACGACGATAGCTGCACTGCACGAAAGAGGAAAAAGGTGGGCATCATCGCGGACAGTTTTGGGTGAAAGCGAAAGGAGCGAGCTGGGCCGACGCGGCCCACTCGGGTTTCCATTTTCGTGGTAGCAATTGCATGTGACGTCGCCTCGTCGGGTGAACGTGTAGCTAGACGCTACTGTCGCAGACACATTTCTATCTCGAGACACAGATCAATGATATAGTTGGGTTGAGTTTTCTGCTTGATAATTAATTTCGCTTCTCATAAAAGTTGAGTTTTGGCATGACGACCGTATTTGTTTCGGGGAGTTAGCTCATTAGCTGCGGCGAGTAAATGCATGGCTCCATTCAAGAGTGTCATTAGTCATAACTCATAAGCAAAAAATTCATACTACAAGTACAAGTGCTACTGGCACAAAGCAGCTAGCGTGTCTATCGCGTGTTCTTCCGTGAGGAGAATTGAGAGGTACTCATTTGCCAGAAACATGGTGTGCCTGTAGGGAGTTTTGCATCTTTTCTAGCTACAATCCACTATAGGGGTTTGTGTCATTTGTCATTGTCACCTTTTTCATTCTCTCAAATATTCGTCGCGAGCCTTGCGTTGCCGTGCAAACGGAGGATATATATATGGTAGCTAGAGAGGAGTATTTCTTGAGCGAGAGGCGACTAGCAAGGGCCCAGAAATGGTTTGGAATTGCATTTTGTGAAAAGGTCTCTTGTGCAAAAGAAGCAAAAACATGAACTCGGATTGGACTCCTTGTCAACTAGCAATGCACCACGCAAAACTAGTCCACTTTTGGAATATTGAGTAACGGACCGGGCTCGTGGCTAAATTGCGTGCAAAGTTGCTTGGAGGAAGTAACACATAATGCATACCTTGAATTTATTTCTGGAATTTTTTTGCCATTCCGTATTTATATAGTATAGACTTCCTAGACAGAATTACACTTCTGCAATTACGAGAAACGGACCGAGCTCGTGGCTAAATTTCTTACAAGTCGCTTGGAGGAAATAACAGATCATGCACACCTTGAACTTTTATTGGAAAAGATTTGTCGCTCAGAATTGTAGTTTTAGACTTCTTAAGAAAGATTTTCTTCGAGCGAGACTAAAATTTCTCGGTTCTATCAATTAAAAAAAAAATCAGTCCGAATGGTTTTATAGTGAAAAGTGAAACCATATATTGCACATCTGAGTTTTGAAATGCTACAACCTAAAAATACTACTCCCTCCGACCCATATTACTCTTCACAAATACGTATATATCTATTACTAAAATATATCTAAATACATTCATATTAGCAAAAAATATTTTGAGTCGAAGAAAGTACTTTGACCTGTCCATTCCTCAGAGCACAAATTTTGTGTCACTACTAGAGCACCACATCTAGAGAGCTGAGTGGACATGGCATCACCGAACATATGCTAACCCGAACGGGCGGGCCACCTTTCATGTTGTACTGACACCTGGGTCCACCAGTGCAGAGACCCACCAGCTCGCTCCAATGCGTGGCCACAGCCAATCTCTACTCGTCACGTGTAAGGTTCGCCCCGTGGGTCCCACCCGAGGGAGATCAACAACTGCTACACCCATCCGGTGCAAGACTTCCTGTCCAGACGCAACTGTCGCTGACACGTGGGTCCTCTGCCCTTGTCCCACCCGTCAGTGACTGGATCGCGGTATATAACACTCCCTAGGCGGCACAGTCGAAATGCTTCGTCTACCTCGGCCCGTCCCCTCGACTCGACTCCTCCATCCGTACTGAAACCCTAACTAACCCTCGCCGCAATGTCGAAGGTCGAGGCCGATCCGGAGCTCGGCGCCGCCGCGGATAAGCCGGCGGCGGCGCGGGTCGCCGTTGCGCCGACGAAGAAGGTGGCGGAGGAGGAGGACCCGCGCCTGCGCTGGGCCTTCGTACGGAAGGTGTACGCCATCCTCGCCCTGCAGTTCGCCTTCACCGCGGGGATCGCCGCCGTCGCCTGCCTCGTCCGCCCCATCCCGCGCTTCTTCCTCACCGGCACCGTCGCCTCATGGTCCGTATACATCGCCATCCTCATCGCCCCCTTCTTCGGTACGTACGGCTTCTCCTCCCCGAATCGCCCTTCTCCCCTCCTTAAGTAGAGTAGAGTTTCGATCGATCTCCGGCGCTACGTTCCGGTGGGTATGGGGCGCTAATTTGGTTTGTTTCCTGCGGCGGTGCCGATTTGTATGCAGTGATGTGGCCGATGCTCAAGTACAGGCAGAAGCACCCTGTGAACCTGTGGATGCTGGCCCTCTTCACGCTCTGCATCAGCCTCAGCGTCGCCGTGGCCTCCTCCACCACAGTTGGTAACTAAAGATGCAATTCCCCTCTGCATGTTTGGATTGTGATGCTTTTCTGTCGTGATCAGAGATCAAGCGCCCCGCATGCGCCAAATCTTGCTGGTTTTCTTTGGCCAATCGATTGCGTATCCGTATGATTAATTTGGTGTTGCTGGTAACTGTTTTGCAAAGGGTGCTGTTACGTTGTTTCGGTGGACTCTAGCAAACATTTCGGATCCTGTGCTGTTGTGTGGAACTGGGGATGTAGTAGGTTCTCCCTTGATTGTTCAGCAGAGCAGATTATTCGTGATCGTTTAATGGATGATTGCGGCCAAAATAGAGCGTGCGAGTTCTTCTGTTGCCGAGTGATCGATGGTGTGCGTGCTGCATAGTAGCAGATAATTACTTTACTTTTATGTGGTTCCCAAAATTAGGACCAGTTACATTTACCTGGGAGATCATGATACTAACTTGGTTTCAGACAACTATTGTAACTGTGTGCCTTATCAACGTTATGGATAATTTTGGTTGATATAATGTCTGACCCTGGACCTAGTTGAAATGATTGCGGAATTGTAAACTGGTAACAGGCCCAGGAGCTGGACTGATCTAATTAGGATATCATTATCTTGATTAAAAGAACAAATTGGGGAGGTGGGCATTTGGGGTAGGTAATGATTTTCTGGTCAATTTTCAAGTTTCAATCAATAAAACTTTTCCTGTATGAGGATTCCACATTCATTAAGTTTGACATCAGTTCTCTATGTTTGTGCAATTCCCCTCCAGTTCCCCTCTCCATTTTTGGATTGTGATGATGTTATGTGCATGCGCCAAATCTTGCTGGTTTTTTTGGCAAATCGATTGCATATCCATACAATTAATTTGGTGTTGCTGGTAACTGTTTTTGCAAAGGGTGCTGTTATGTTAGTGATCGATGCTGCGAGTGCTGCATAGTAGTAGATATTTTATTTTTATATTATGGTTCCCTAAATTAGGACCAGTTTTTTTTTACCTGGGACATCATGATACTAACTTGGTTTAAAACAACTATTTTATCCATTGCATGCCTTATCAACGCTATGGATAGTTTTGGTTGTTCTAATATCTGACCCTGCACCTAGTTGAAATAGTTGCAGAGTTGTAATCTGGTAACAGGCCCAGGAGCTGGACAGAGCTAATTTGACTATTATTGTCTTGAGTTAAAAATAAATAAAAATTGGGAGGTGAGGATTTGGGGTTGGTAATGATCTTGAGGTCAATTTGCAAGTTTCAATCAATAAAACTTTTCCTGTATGTGGATACCACATTCATTATGTCGGATAGCAGTTCTTTATGTGTGTGCAGAGTTTTCTATTTTATGGCTTCTAGAGAACTTGTTTTTATTTCTCACAGTTTCCCTGGCAGCAACTTTGAGTTAAGCATCACACTTTTTCTTCACCAATTGGCTTACCTTGACCATTGTTTAAGAATTAGTCTGTACTCAATACTGTCTGTACTCTGTCTATGTACTCCATTGCATTCAGTTTAGGCCATAAAGTTAGTGTAGTATGCTCATATCTACCAATTTGCTGGGATAATCGCCCCTGTTTCACTAAGACTAGTCTGTATTTGTTGTGAAGATAAGACCATGTTGTATGATCTCTGCATATTTCTTTTTGTAATGGGACAATCATGGCCAGAACAATTGCAGAAATTGTAGCTTAAGCTGTTATTTATCGAGTCCTTCGCTTCCTTTACTCTCTGTTAAGGTTAAAATGTGAAACTTATCTTTATTCCATTATCACTGGTGCCTAATTTTTCTTCTTATTGATAGTATTAAAATTTTCTATTGATTTTCATGATAGACCAGAAGGTTTTCTAGTCGCTTCCCTGTTAGTGGTGTCTGACCTCTTTTTCTTCTCTAAGGGCTCGTTTGGCACCCATCATTTCATTTCATTTGGTAGAAATGAAATGAAGTGATATGATGATATCATTTCATTTGGAAAATCCACAGAAATGACAGGGTACCCAATAGGTATTAAGATTAGGCATAAAATAAAAAGCCATGGAATTCGAAATGAATACCATAACCAATTCCGTGACAGCCAAACAAGTATTTGCTAGAATCATAAATGAATTCTTTGATTCCAGGCCCAAATGATGGGAGCCAAACGAGCCCTAAGCTCTTTTTATTACGTCAAAATTTAACAGTTTCTTTGTTTATATTGCTAACAGGGACAGTGGTTCTTCAGGCTGCAATCCTCACAGCTGTTGCAGTCGCTGGCCTCACCATCTTCACATTCTGGGCAGCCAACAGGGGCTGTGATTTCATCTTCATGTTTCCCTTCTTATTCACTAGCCTCCTTGTTCTGCTTGTGTACCTCCTCATCCAGGTTCTCTGTCCTCCAACCTGTTTTACGTATTCAGACATTTCTGTCTTGTGCTGTCCTGTAAATCTAACTTAAAGTGCATTTCTGTTTATCTGCTGGCCAGATCTTCGTTCCACTGGGAAGGGTTGGTGTGACTATCTACGGCTGCCTCGGCACGGTGCTGTTCTCTGGCTTCATCGTCTTCGACACCAACATGCTGGTCAAGCACCACACCTACAATGAGTACGTTGCAGCGGCGATCTCGCTCTACCTCGATGTGATAAACCTGTTCATGGCCCAGCTTTCCTTCTCCGCCATCCAGTGATCTGCCGCCCTCACCCCCCTTCCAGATGACAACGCTCTTCCAGCGCATTGCTTCATGAACAAAGCTAGTTACGTACTTATATATATATGTCACCTTACCTATGTTCTGAACAGAATTAGCTCTACATAGCGGGAGATCATTTGTAATTAGGCACAGCTCTAGCGTGCTATGGCACAATCTGTTGCCCTATTAGATATAGATATTACTGAGACCTGGAGGCACATCTTATCACCTTAGTCCTAATCATCGGATCGCTGCAATCAACTTCAATTAGCCATTCGATTGTGTCTGACTTGTTATGTTCTGTTTATGTGCTTTTCTGCTCTGTTGAATATGAATCCTGCTAGCTCTTTTATTTCTGTACAATAACCCACAAACACCTGCACTGACACTATGTGACCATATGGTTCCCAGATCAAACACCACACCGCCCTATGTGAAATTTGGAACCATATGGTTCCCAGATCAAACACCACACGCCTGGATCACTCATACACCTATTCACAGAACTGTCACCAAGAATATGGAAACCAGCATGATGACCTCCAGCAGCCTGTGTGCTGCTGCTGCTGAACCGCCCGTAGCGCTGCTATTCTCCAAGGTGAAAGATACAGGTGCTGGAGGTGACGTGCTTGGGTTGGACCCGTTGATCCCGAGGCCGGAGCAGTCTGATCCCAGAGAACCTGCATGGCCAAAATACAAACCACCGGGTAGGCAGTGTTAGTCTAGTCATACTCACACATCGGTAAGGTCAGGCTGTTGGGTCACTCACACTGGCGGTAGCACGGGTAGGTGCTGTCGTTGAAGAGGTTCCTGAAGCCGTCACGGCAGGCACACCGGTGTGTGAACCCTGCCTTCTCGCAGCTGCCACCCCCGCAGTACTGATGTAAGCAGGCTGCACCATTGGGAGGTTCAGAGTTAGATTATGTGGCGATTGCTTTGATAAATGTAAAATCTCGGTCATCTGAAGGGATTATCAATTACGGTCGTAGATTGAAAGGTTTGTCATGGGTGGTGCTGCCGGTGGCGGCGGTGATGGAGCTGGAGGAGGAGACTCGTCCTGGCACGAGTAGTTGATGGTGCCTGTCATCATAGAGGAGCCAGATACACAGTGATTCAACAAGTAAACCTGCTTGCCATGAACTTTGAATAACACGTAAGTACGGTAGTACTCCCTCCATTCGTAAATATAAGATGTTTTAGCTTTGTGAAGTGAGTGTATCTAGACATCACTAAAAGATGTCTAGATACACTCACTTCACAAAGCTAAAACATCTTATATTTCTAAACGGAGGGAGTAGTAAACTTGGGTTTGGAATTCTTGACATGAGGAAAGTGGCGTGCATTTGTCGACACCTTGAATCAAGACTACCGCGTTTATGACTGAAATCTCAGGCCTGTATTGGGGATGTATGCGATCTATATGGACTACCGGTATGTAGAGTAATTTTTTTCATTTAAGGTTTGACTACTTGAAACTGTGCCGTTGTCAATGTGCAAAAAACATGTGCTGAGTGCTGACTGACTATTCACTCTTGACGTCCAAGCTATTCCAACATATCAGAGCTTCGGACAAGCAAAACTTGAAGCTTGCGCAGCATGCACCGACCACCTAGATTAGATTCTGTACAGACAATGGCGACTGGGACTCGGAATTTACGTACAGTTGGGTATGACGCAGGGGAGGAAGGGGAACTCGACGTCGCCGAGATGGTACCGGCTCCACCCCGGGTTGCACCGGCAGGCGAACCCGAAGACGTAGTCGCTGGACTCGCCGCAGCTCCCCATGCCGCACTTCACCTTGCCACACTCCCCGTCTGCATATATCCATCACGCAGAACCGTTAATTTTGCACGTATGTACGGGTGGGATAAAGGAAGAAGAGGAGAAGAAGACGAACCTGCACGAGCTCCAGGAAGTAGGAGTAGCAGCAGCAGGGCGGCGATGGCGTGCAGAGACACCAGCACCAGGGCTGAGGTCTTGCTGGTGCGCCCCATTTCGCCCTCTACAGCTCTACTGCTTATGCCTCTGTGCTTCGAAGCTGCGTTTGAGTTTGAGCGGGGCGTACGGTACGAGGATGATGAGGGAGACAAGCTCATGTTATATATAGAAGCTATGGCTAACAGAACTTCGCCGGACCATTAAATCTGGGAGCACCCGCGTCGAAAAACAGAGGACGTCAGATTTGAACGAGAGATCGATCAGACAAAGTCGGCGACATCCGCCAGCGCAGATGCGTGCCTCGTTTTCTTGGGCATGCCCAAGAAAATGGCAGGTCCAGTCCAGGCTAGCTACCTCGTCACATCTTCCAGAACATGGAGAGACCTGAGTTTTGCAGCCCGACACTTGTCACTTCTTTCCTCAGCGTTGAATAACGCTCTTGGTCCAGAAGAGCTGAACTTTCTTTCCGAGTAAATAGACGGCCAATGATTTCTTCACTCTTCGGGGCGGTCACACTGTGGAACGGCTCTCCCGTATCGTGGTTGGTTCTCTGCATTTTCGAACAGTGTTTTTGTTTCCCCGCAACAAAATACTACTGCGATTTTTGATTTTTTTTATGCTACTCGAATTAGTCAAGTCACCAGTGCCTGCCTGACCGACCATTCTTTTTCTGGAACACCATTGGCCGACTGTTTCGTCTGCACTCAGCGTAACGATAATCGGATCTGGAATTTTTGATATAAAAGACCGGTGGGCCCTGCCGCCATTGTAGATGGCGGCATGCTAGCTAAGCATGCATGCAAGTGGCGGCATGCTTGCTAAAGCATGCATGCAAGTGGCGGCATGATGCATGCAAGTGGCGGCATGCTAGCTAAGCGTTCCACGTCGGCATGCCATCACCTAGGATGGCGACAGGGCCCACCGCGCCACGCCCGGCGTTGCTGGTGGCGGCACCCTCATACGTGCCACGTGTCGACTGGCCGTCCTTTTTGACAAAAATTTTCACAGGTGGTCTTTTCTAGCATTTCACTGACGCAGGTGGTCTTTTATGTCAAAAATTCTCGAATCTGTGCTGATATATGTGCATCAAGGACTTTTCTGCAGGCTACGCTTACATGGAGAAAAGGATTGGGTTGTTATTAACTGGGCCTAAGTCCGAGAACAACACTGGAAAATTCTAGAAGCCACGCAATCAATCAAACCTTAAGCACCAATCTTCAGAGATAGTTAGTTTTCTCCTGTGGAAATGATATTATCAAGGCTCGCTCGTCAAACCTTAACCACCAATCGAAAATCGGTAGTTGCCACCTCAGCTGTCATGCTAAATGTCATACCTGTCAACAATTTGAAGTGCAGAAGAAGAGCAAGACAAAATGATGCTCTATCACCAACCCCCCTTGATCTCACTGGGGATCTCTTGTAGCCTGTTTCGAATGATGCCATGGCTCAAAGGTTAGAGCAGGTGCCTCTTTCAATGACATGTTCTCCTGATTTTCATGTATTCAGTATGCACATGATACGCTCGTATTGAAGCCTGCTGACTGTCAGCAGCTTCATCATTTTGAATGAGTTTGCAATTGTCAAGGTTTTGGCAGAAGCGATAGCCCGTTAGGACTTCGGTTACGTGTTTGTATAGAGGTGGAAAAAGCCTCCACCGGTGGCACGTACATCACGGAAAGAGAGAGATCGATCAAGGGAGGAGTACTACTCCAAGCCCATCACGTTACACGTACAGAGGGTTTTAGAGAGAGTTTACAAAGTCTAACAGCCCCCCTTAATCACAACCTGTAGACAGGTTGAGATTACGCCTAAATTCAATGAGATCTTTAACTGCCAAAGCCTTTGTAAAACCATCTGCAACTTGATCCTTGCTAGATATGAAACGGATGTCAAGCATTTTGTTTGCAACTCGTTCTCGAACAAAATGAAAGTCTATCTCAATATGTTTGGTCCGGGCATGAAACACAGGATTTGCAGACAGGTATGTAGCACCCAAATTATCACACCACAAACATGGTTTTACCTGAAGTGTGACACCAAGTTCTTTGAGAATAGCTTCAACCCATATTAACTCAAGCCGTAGCATTTGCCAAGGCTTTATACTCAGCTTCAGTACTAGACCGGGAAACTGTGGCTTGTTTTCTGGCACTCCATGAAACTAGATTTGGACCAAAAAATATAGCAAAACCTCCAGTGGATCTCCTATCATCCAAACAACCCGCCCAATCTGCATCTGAAAAAGCATTGAGCAAACTAGAAGACGATTTTTGAAACGTCAGCCCAACTTGTATAGTACCTTGAACATATCGTAGAATTCTTTTTGCAGCTGTCCAATGAGCAGTAGTGGGAGCATGTAAGTACTGACAAACTTTATTAACTGAGAAGGAAATATCAGGTTGTGTCAATGTTAAGTACTGCAAGGCACCAACAATGCTTCTATACTGTGTGCTATCATCAGGCCCAAGAGGAGAACCCTCAGTTAAGGACAACTTCTCTGTGGATGATAAAGGTGTGGGAGAGGTTGTACAATCTTTCATACCAACTTTAGCCAACAAGTCAGCAGCATATTTTTCTTGAGTGAGAAGTAAACCGGTCTGAGTTTTCTTTACCTCAGTGCCCAAAAAGAAATGCAGATCTCCCAGGTCTTTGAGTGCAAAATCAGCATTAAGATCATGAAGAAGAGCCGAAATAGCCTTGTCTGATGAGCTGGTGACTATAATATCATCAACATAGATTAGAACAAATATCATAATATTGGCTTTCTTGTAAAGAAACAGGGAAGTGTCTCCTTTGGAGGGAACAAAACCAAGCTATTGCAACTTGGTGCTGAGTCTAGAATACCAAGCTCGGGGAGCTTGCTTGAGGCCATAAAGAGCTTTGTCAAGTTTGCAAATATAGTTCGGAGTAGTAGAAGACTCAAAACCTGGGGGTTGTCTCATATAAACCTCCTCTTCCAGAACGCCATGTAAAAACGCGTTCTTGACATCTAACTGCCGCAGACTCCAGCCCCTGGAAACAACAACTGACAGAACAAGTCTGATAGTGGCTGCTTTAACAACTGTACTAAAGGTATCTTCATAATCTATGCCATACCTTTGCTTAAATCCTTTTGCGACCAAGCGTGCCTTGTATCTGTCAACTGTGCCATCTGCATTTTTCTTAATACGATATACCCATTTACAATCAATAAGATTTTTAGTAGAATGTGGAGGAACAAGATGCCAAGTCTTGTTATCCATAAGTGCAGTGTACTCTTCTTCCATAGCTTTATGCCAACGATCATTTCCAAGAGCCTCCGAGAGTTTACTAGGTTCACCTGTGGATGTAAACATACCATAGCGAATTGTGCCATCAGTTTACTTTTTAGGTTGACGGATACCTTTTTGAAGCCGTGTACGAGGTGCATGAGGCGGTGGAGGGGTCGGTGATGCAGAAGGTGGCGCATCCAACTCACTAGAATGATCAGGTGAAAAATGCTGATCAACCTCGTCACGTTGCGGAGAGAGTACATGAGAGCCAGCCTCGGAATATGCTCCGTCGGAGTTTTGAGCGGGAGAATCAAGCTCATGATTGCGTGATGATGAGGCGAGCTCCGCCGCATTATGGTGCATCGGCGTCACATGCACTAGAGAGGGCGAGCGAGATCGCGACAAAGGCGACGTGTCAGTGCGCGACTCGTCCGCACGTGGAGAGCGCGTCGGGGAGCGTGTCAGGGATGTTGCGTCAGGCGCCTCTTCGTCAGGAGGTCCCGTCCGACTGGAGGTCCGACCGGAGCAGACCAGATCCTCCTCGGGATCAGTCCGTGTCGGAGCAGGTGAATCACCCTCGGGATCGCCTCCTCTGGTATTTAGCATAGGACCAATTTGCTCGGATTCTGAAGCATGTAAATCGAAATTTTGTGCTGATTCTTGCTCTTCAACAATCGTATCTGCACCATGATGAGTATCTGCAGCATCTTCACCAACATTGTGAGTAACAATTGGCACAACAGGTAAAGGCATATAGTCATCAATATTAGCATCCCCCCTATTTGATGTGTGTTGAGGTAAAAGCAGAATATCTTGCTTAAGACGCCGACCAACATTAGGGTGCAACTCGGCAAAGGGAAAAATATTCTCATCAAAAACTACATCACGAGAAATATAGACACGTCCAGTGGACACATCTAGGCACTTGACTCCTTTGTGACGAGGACTATAGCCTAAGAAAACACATCGTGTAGAATGAAAAGATAGTTTTCTTGTGTTGTAGGGACGGAGATTTGGCCAACAGGCACAGCCAAAAATGCAAAGAGATTCATAGTTTGGCTTAGAGTGAAGGAGGCGTTTAACAGGTGTGTCATGATTGATAACTTTTCTAGGAAGAAGATTTATGAGAAAGGTGGCGGTGAGAAAAGCTTCATCCCAAAACTTGAGAGGCATGGAGGCATTAGCAAGCAGAGCAAGACCCACTTCAACAATACGACGATGTTTCCTTTCAGCAGAGCCATTTTTGCTGATGAGCATGAGGACAAGATACATGATGAGTGATGCCAACTTTTTGAAAAAAGCTATTGAGTTTTTCATACTCACCTCCCCAATCAGTTTGCATTGTAATATTTTTTCTATCAAACTTTCTCTCAACAAGTTGCTGGAAATTAAGAAACACTTGATAAACATCAGAATGCTTCTTGAGCAAATATATCCAAGTGAATTTGCTAAAATCATCAATGAAGCTTACATAATATGAATGTTTTCCAGAAGAATCAGGTGCTAGCCCCAAACATCAGAGAACACTTGTTCCAAAGGAACAGTGGAAACACTAGTAGAGACAGGATATGGTAATTGATGACTCTTAGCAAGTTGACATGAATCACAAATGTAGGGATTTATTTCAGGAGAATAAGAAATATTGTTTTCCTAAGAACTTGTTGAACCACAAAGGATGAAGGATGGCCTAAACGACGGTGCCATGTGGAAGACGATG
This sequence comes from Dactylis glomerata, assembly GCA_007115705.1. Classification (NCBI taxonomy): domain Eukaryota; kingdom Viridiplantae; phylum Streptophyta; class Magnoliopsida; order Poales; family Poaceae; genus Dactylis; species Dactylis glomerata. The sequence continues at coordinate 4,326,101 of QXEO01000222.1, forward strand.
GCTTTATTGTGATGAACGCTTGCTTGGACGACCCGGTAGGTGTAGGAACAAGCGGATAGAGACCACCATAGCATGGCCCTTCACATAGAATTCTCCTTGTGTCTGGGTCCTTAATTAAGAAAAACCAAGGGTGAAACTCCATGAAGGCATTATTGTCAAGTGTAAGCTTATGAACAGATAAGAGATTTTTGGAAGCACTTGGAACATGAAGAACATTTTTAAGTTGCAAGGAATCATGTGGGGTGCATAATATAGATTGACCAATATGACTTATTTGCATACCGTTGCCGTTTGCCGTGTGGACGCGGTCATTGCCATTGTACTGCTCATGCATGGTGAGCTTGTTCAGCTCGGAGGTGAGATGATGAGTGGCACCAGAGTCAGGGTACCACTTGGTGTCGACGCCATATGATGCAATGTTTGCACCCTTGTCACCATCATCACGATCATTCTGAAAACGCCACCAGCAATCACGGGCAGGGTGGCCATGTATCTTGCAAATCTGGCAGGTCACATCAACATAGTGTGTAGGAGCCCGCCCTTCATGGTGACGCCCACCATCACGCTGATCATCACGGCCTTGACGACGCCAGTTTCCTCCATCACGACGATCATCATCATAGCGATCATGGTGATACTCGTGGTCATCTTGGCGTCCACGGTCGTTGCCACGGTCATAACCACGGTATCCGCGATCATCTTGGCGTCCACGATCATATCCACGGTACCCGCGATCATCTTGGCGTCCACGATCATACCCGCAGTCATCCTGGCGCATGCGATCATAGCCACGATCGTGATCATCTTGACGTCCCTGATCTCCTTGGCGTGGGCGATCCTCCTGCCGCCCACGGTCATCAGCATAGCCACGCTGCTGTGGCCGAGTGTCGCCATTGCCGTCACCGTGGTGAGCGACGTTGGCCGAGGAGGTGAAGCCCTCGGTGTGGTACGTGTCCAACGTATCTATAATTTTTGATGCTCCATGCTTGTTTTTACACCATTTGTCTACTGTTTCGTTACACTTCGTGGCACTTTTATGCATTTTCCGGAACTAACCTATTAACGAGTTGCCACAGTGCCAGTTCCCCGTTTTCTGCTGTTTTTGTGTTTCAGAGTGATACACAGGAAATATTCTCGGAATTGGACGAAACAAGTTCCTGAAGTCTTATTTTACCCGGAAGCTTCTAGAGATCCGAAGAGGAGTAGGAGGTGGGCCACCAGGGGCCCACATGCCTAGCTAGCGTGGCCAGGCCCCTGGCCGCGCGAGCCTGGCGTGAGGCCACCTGGGCCCTCCTCTGACATTGCCCCTTCGCCTATAAAGACCCCCCGACGGAAAAAACCTAAGGACCCGATCAATTTTCCAGAACACATCGCGATCCGCCGCCGCCGTCGACCCGAAGATTGGGAGGGTCCAGAAGCTCTTCCCGGCACCCTGCCGGAGAGGGGAATCGCCACCAGAGGTCTTCTTCATCGCCATGCTTGCCTCCGGAGCGATGAGTGAGTAGTCTACCTTGGACTATGGGTCCATAGCAGTAGCTAGATGGTTGTCTCCTCCACCATGTGCTTCATGTTTAGATCTCATGAGCTGCCCTACATGATTGAGATCACCGTTATGTAATTCTACATGTTTGGTTTGTTGGGATCCGATGAATATTGGTGTTTATGATTAAGTTGATGTACTAAATTATATCTTTTGTTATCTCTATGTTGTTTATGATCTTGCATGCTCTCCGTTGTTAGTAGCTATCTTGGCCGAGTAGTTGCTAGTGACTCCAAGAGGGGGTATTTATGCTCGATAGTGGGTTCATGCCTCTATTTAATCTGGGGGAGTGACAGAAACCTCTAAGGTTGTAGATGTGCTGTTGCTACTAGGGAGAAAACAACATTCATATGCTCAAGGGCATATGCTTTGTTTACATTACACACTTTGCTTAATGCAATTATCTGTTGTTCGCAACTTAATACTTGTGGAGTTCTCGGATTGATTCACCACAAGTGGATTATTAGTCATAGATGCAGTTGGATGGCGGTCTATGTATTTTGTTGTAATGCCCAGAGTAAATCTCATAGTGATCTTCTTGACATATCACATTTATCTTTATTCTATCAATTGCCCAACTATAATTTGTTTACCCAGCATGTGTTATTTATCTTATGGAGAGACACCACTAGTGAACTGTGGACCCCGGTCCTATTTCCATCATATTGCTATCACCTGTTTACTTTACTCGCACTGTTTACTTTACTCGCATACTATATTGTTTTCCACTCGATACGCTCGTAATCTTTGTTTCAAGCAAACCGGTGAGATTGACAACCTCATCGCAAGTTGGGAACAAAGTACTTGGTTGTGTGTGTGCAGGTTCCGCATCACCTTCAGTCGTTTGTCTCTCCTCTCCTGACCGATATTAAACCTTGGTTTCTTAACTGAGGGAAAACTAGCTGCTATACTCATCATACCTTCCTCTTGGGGTTCCCAATGGGCTGGTTATCCACCACGCACAAGGACAGTCTGCTCCCACGTTAGCCACACGCCATCACACGCAGCAGCTTATTTTCTGGCGCCGTTGCCGGGGAGGAAGTAGAAGACTTCTGCGAGGGGAGTTTTCACACACATATCCTTTACTTTGTTATTGTTTTGCTTTACTTTATTTATTTTACCTGCATCGTTTTACATCAAAAAACCCCAAAAAATTAGAATCCTTGGTAGTTGTTTTTACTTGTTTACTTTCGTTTTGCTGAAATGGCCAATCCTGAAAACACCAAGTTGTGTGACTTTACTAGCACGAACAATAATGATTTTATCTGCACTCCTATTAAGCCACCTGTTCCTACTGCAAACTTTTATGAGATTAAGCCTGCTTTGTTGAACCTTGTTATGAAAGAGCAATTTTCTGGTGCTAGCACTGAAGATGCTGCAGCTCATCTCAACAATTTTGTTGAGCTTTGTGAGATGCAGAAATATAAGGATGTTGATAGTGATATTATTAAGCTCAAGTTGTTTCCTTTTTCTTTGAGAGGAAAAGCTAAAGATTGGTTGCTGTCTTTGACTAAGAATAGTATTGATTCATGGGCTAAGTGTAAGGATGCTTTTATTGGTAGATACTATCCTCCTGCTAAGATTATATCTTTGCGTAGCAATATTATGAAGTTTACTCAGTTTGATAATGAACATGTTGCTCAAGCTTGGGAAAGAATGAAATCTATGATAAAGAATTGCCCCACTCATGGACTGACTACTTGGATGATTATCCAAACTTTTTATGCAGGACTGAATTTTTCTTCGAGGAGCCTACTTGATTCAGCTGCTGGAGGCACTTTTATGTCCCTTACCTTGGGCGCCGCATCGAAGCTACTTGACAACATGATGGTAAATTATTCTGAATGGCACACCGAGAGAGCTCCACAAGGTAAGAAGGTAAATTCTGTTGAGGAAACCTCTTCCTTGAATGATAAGATTGATACCATTATGGCTATGCTTGCTAATGATAGGACTCATGTTGATCCTAATAATGTTCCTTTGGCCTCTCTGGTTGCTCAAGAAGAGCATGTTGATGTGAATTTCATTAGAAACAATAATTTTAACAACAATGCTTATAGGAACAATTTTGCTAGTAACAATTATAGGCCGTATCCTTCTACCAATGGTAATGGTTATGGTAACTCTGATGGTAATTCCTACAACAACACTAGGGCCGCGCCCTCCGAGCTTGAGGTAATGCTCAAGGACTTCATCGGTAAGCAAACTGCTTTTAACAAGTCTGTTGAGGAAAAGTTAGGCAAAATTGATATTCTTGCTTCTAAAGTTGATAGCCTTGCTCATGATGTTGAACTTCTGAAATTAAAAGTGTTGCCTAATGATGTGAAAGAGAACAATGTTTTTGCTACCGCTAATGCTATCCAAGTTGGAATTGATGAAAATATTAGATTGTTAGCGGAATTACATGCCAGGTGGGAAAGAGAAGATGAGATGGCTAGAAAAATGAAGGTATGTACCATTACTACCTCTAATGATGTTGCTCCTAATGTTAGCAATCCTCTTACTTTGATTGGTGTAGAGAAAACTCCCACTCATTGTGTTAAAAAGCCTAAAACTGCCAAAACTTTTTCTCAAAAGAGTGCTGAAATTTTTCGGAGTGTGGAAGATGATAGCTCTATTTCTTTTAATGACTTTGATATTGATGGCTGCAATATATCTGAAGTAATTTTGTTCTTGCAAAAGCTTGCTTTGACTCCCAATGCTAGTTCTCTAAATATTGCTTTTACTAAGCATATTACCAATGCTCTTATAAAAATTAGGGATGAAAAGTTGAAGCAAAAAGCTTCCGTTCCCAAGAAGTTAGAAGATGGTTGGGAACCCATCATTGATATGCATGTTAATGGTTATGATTGCCATGCTTTATGTGATCTAGGTGCTAGTATTTCTATCATGCCTAGAAAGATTTATGACATGCTTGATTTACCACCGCTTGAAAAGTGTTATTTTGATGTTCCTATTGCTGATGTTGCTAAGAAGAAACCTTTGGGAAGAATTAATGATGTTCTTATTGTGGTTAACAATAACCTTGTTCCCGTTGATTTTCTTGTTATGGACGTTGAATGCCATGCTTCATGTCCTATTATTTTGGGAAGACCCTTTCTTCGAACTGTAGGTGCCATCATTGATATGAGGGAAGGCACTATCAAATATCAATTCCCACTCAAGAAAGGTATGGAACACTTCCCTAGGAAAAGAAAGAAATTACTTTTTGACTCTATTCTTAGAGCAAATTATGAGCTTGATGCTTCATCACTTGATATTACTTGATTCGCAATTTTCTGCGCCTAGCTCAAAGGCGTTAAAGAAAAGCACTCTTGGGAGATAACCCAATGTTTTATTTTCAGTACTTTTTGTTTTATTTGAGTCTTGGAAGTCATTACTACTGTAATGACCGCTCCTTATCTTGTTTATTTCGTTTTTGTGCCAAGAGAAGCCTCTAATTTGAGTGAGGTAAAGATTTGGGGATGTTGCTGTCCTGAAACTGTTTTCGGTGCTGCACCGTAAAAATTCGTGAAAATTCTCTGTATATCTTTTGGACCTACGATTTCTTGTGTATATGCCCCAGGTTATATCCAAACTTTTCTTAGTTGAACACTTTTTGATTTGAGCAACAGAAAACCCCTCAAAAATTCGACCTTTGTCAGCTGTTCAGTTTTGACAGATTTCTGCCAATATTTGTGTTTGCCACTTTATCGCTTTCTTTTGAGTTCTTTTGATCACGGAACTTTTAGAGAAGTTGCTACAGTTGTATTTGCTATATATGTGGTGGTTTTGAGTTGAAACCTGAAGCAAAAAGAGGTTGATTATATGTTATGCTTGCACTAATGTTGCTAATAGAATTGTGTTTAGTTTTGTATGAAGGAAGTTTTCAAGTGTAGGGATTGGAGAATGATGAGATAAGTTGAAGAATGGACAAAAGCTCAAGCTTGGGGATGCCCATGAATCACCCCAAGAAATATCCAAGAAGTACAAGCGTCAAAGCTTGGGGATGCCCCCGAGGCACCCCTTCTTCATCGGCAAAAATCATGTCACCTTTCAAACACTATATTTTTATTGCTTCATGCACTATGTGTTTTTCTTGGAGCGTCAGTTGTTTTAGTTTTCTTAGTTGGTTTAGTTTGTTTGTTTGCTGCAATAAATGGTTGTACCCCAACAAATTTCTTTTGGATAAGTTGTCTTGCTTTTCATTTGCCAAGAACGCTCTAGTTTTCACTCTTATTAAAAATCGAGTGTTCTTCTTTTTCTGCTGCTGCTTTTGGTTTTCGTTTTCGCCTTGATTTGCGTTCAGACCTTGTCATATCTTTTCATCAAGGTGTATTTTTGCCTCTTATCTTTATTGGTTTTGATCAAAAGAGGTGTTTATAAAAATTTCAAATGGTGCTGGAAAAGAGAAAAAGCTTTGTGCAAAATAGTGGTACAAGAAGGAGCTTGTGTAGACTGCGGCTTAGGCTTTTTCATGTCATGCTTGATGTCTTTTTGATAGTATGCTTAGTGGTTTTTCTGTAGCATGACTTGTCTCAAATAACTGAGATTGCTTAATGAGCCTTTGAAAAAAATCATGCGTTGTTTTTATTGTATGGAAGCATTATTTTGGTTTTTTCCTTGATGCTTTATTTGGGTTGACTTGGCGCATGCTCACACATGTTAGACTCTTACAAAGTCGCCAATAGCCTTCATGATCATTTAGTTTTTGACTTTTGATGCCATCTTATGCTTCTTTTAATGTTGCTTTGTCGCTTTGCATGATTATGGCCATTATTGCTCTCTTAGTTGGTCGCTCCCAGTCTTTTGCTAGCCCTCGCCTTGTACTGAGTATGAGCTCTACTCGTGCACCCAACTCCTAAAAGCCAAAGTTTGCCATTGTGTCCACTATAAACTCCTATGCATGGTATTTGTAAGCCATTCCAAAGTAAATTTTCATGTGCTACCTTTCAAAAACTTTCAACTACTTCTTGTGTTGTGCCACTGTTTTTAGCTCATGGGGACGTAGTGGTCGGATTTGCTATCTTCCATATTGCTTATTCCAAAAAAGAAAAAAAAAGAAAAAAAAAAAGAAAGAAAAAAGGCACTCCTCCATGGAATGTGAATGTTGGTGGGCACCCGATGGAATCGGTTAGCCATGGTTTGAGAAAGGAAAAAGGTGGGGAGGAGTGCCAAGTTTTATAAAAAGAGCACAAAAAGTGCCAAACTCTCTCTCAAAAACTTGCTTCATTTTTGTATGGAAGATAGTAAGAACCCCATTGCCAGTCGTTGACAAAGACAACCACCTCTCAAAACCAATTTTTATCTCTCTGTTTTACAAATGAAAAGCTCTAGCACATGTTTAATCACTGCTTCCCTCTGCGAAGGGCCCTTTCTTCTACTTTTATGTTGAGTCACCACCTTCTTTCTTTATGCACCATTAAGAGAGCATAGTTGTCATTCTTAGTATAATGTGCATTGTCCCAAAGTTCATGGATTGATTCATATTGTTGGTTTCACTTTTTCTTAAATTATTTGTATCTAGTCGCCCTCTTAAACTTGAAGGTGTCCTATGCATTTATGTTTTGCTCTCTTTGAAGGACAAGCTAAAAACCATTTGTATGTTTCTCCTTATGATTTGAACACACGTTTGACTTTCATTGTTTCATTTTCATGATCTTTTGTTTGTGTTCATTTGCATGTTTACAACATGGTTGCTAAGTTCTTATTGTCAAGATTATATCTTCATGCCCATGTTTTAAGTTCTTATGATCCTAGCTCACAAATGCTTACATATATGATCAAGATTGTGTAGGTGCATGTCACCTCAAAAATTATTCTTTGTTATCACTTACCTACTCGAGGACGAGCAGGAGTTAAGCTTGGGGATGCTTGATACGTCTCCAACGTATCTATAATTTTTGATGCTCCATGCTTGTTTTTACACCATTTGTCTACTATTTCGTTACACTTCGTGGCACTTTTATGCATTTTCCGGAACTAACCTATTAACGAGTTGCCACAGTGCCAGTTCCCCATTTTCTGCAGTTTTTGTGTTTCAGAGTGATACACAGGAAATATTCTCGGAATTGGACGAAACAAGTTCCTGAAGTCTTATTTTACCCGGAAGCTTCCAGAGATCCGAAGAGGAGTAGGAGGTGGGCCACCAGGGGCCCACACGCCTAGCTGGCGCGGCCAGGCCCCTGGCCGCGCGAGCCTGGCGTGAGGCCACCTGGTCCCTCCTCTGACATCGCCCCTTGGCCTATAAAGACCGCCCGACGGAAAAAACCTAAGGACCCGATCAATTTTCCAGAACACATCGCGATCCGGTGCCGCCGTTGACCCGAAGATCGGGAGGGTCTAGAAGCTCTTCCCGGCACCCTACCGGAGAGGGGAATCGCCACCGGAGGTCTTCTTCATCGCTATGCTTGCCTCCGGAGCGATGAGTAAGTAGTCTACCTTGGACTATGGGTCCATAGCAGTAGCTAGATGGTTGTCTCCTCCACCATGTGCTTCATGTTTAGATCTCATGAGCTGCCCTACATGATTGAGATCACCGTTATGTAATTCTACATGTTTGGTTTGTTGGGATCCGATGAATATTGGTGTTTATGATTAAGTTGCTATACTGAATTATATCTTTTGTTATCTCTATGTTGTTTATGATCTTGCATGCTCTCCGTTGTTAGTAGCTATCTTGGCCGAGTAGTTGCTAGTGACTCCAAGAGGGGGTATTTATGCTCGATAGTGGGTTCATGCCTCTATTTAATCTGGGGGAGTGACAGAAACCTCTAAGGTTGTAGATGTGCTGTTGCTACTAGGGAGAAAACAACATTCATATGCTCAAGGGCATATGCTTTGTTTACATTACACACTTTGCTTAATGCAATTATCTGTTGTTCGCAACTTAATACTTGTGGAGTTCTCGGATTGATTCACCACAAGTGGATTATTAGTCATAGATGCAGTTGGATGGCGGTCTATGTATTTTGTTGTAATGCCCAGAGTAAATCTCATAGTGATCTTCTTGACATATCACGTTTATCTTTATTCTATCAATTGCCCAACTGTAATTTGTCTACCCAGCATGTGTTATTTATCTTATGGAGAGACACCACTAGTGAACTGTGGACCCCGGTCCTATTTCCATCATATTGCTATCACCTGTTTACTTTACTCGCACTGTTTACTTTACTCGCATACTATATTGTTTTCCACTCGATACGCTCATAATCTTTGTTTCAAGCAAACCGGTGAGATTGACAACCTCATCGCAAGTTGGGAACAAAGTACTTGGTTGTGTGTGTGCAGGTTCCGCATCACCTTCAGTCGTTTGTCTCTCCTCTCCTGACCGATATTAAACCTTGGTTTCTTAACTGAGGGAAAACTAGCTGCTATACTCATCATACCTTCCTCTTGGGGTTCCCAACGGGCTGGTTATCCACCACGCACAAGGACAGTTTGCTCCCACGTTAGCCACACGCCATCACACGCAGCACGGTGTCATCAGGATCATCTTGTAGATCATCTTAAGCAACAAGCTGATTAAAAAGATCTGGCAAGGTGGTACCAGGGTTGGCGTTGATGGCGGTCTTGAAGGGGTTGTAGGAGCGGTCAAGTCCATTGAGGATGGATCCAATAAGCTTGTCTTCATCAAGGGTTTTGCCGGCGGCTACAAGCTCTGCCGCGATGGCCTTCTTTTTGGCTACATACTTGGCAGCCGAGAGTGTGCCTTTCTTCGTATTCTGGAGGGCACCACAAAGAGCCTGAATCCTCGACCGTGATTGGGAGGAGACAAGTTCCTTGAGGGCAGCCCACACTCCAGCAGCCGTGTTCAGGCCGGTGACATGGGCAAGGATCTCAGGAGATATGGAGTTCAGCAGAAAATGGAGTACCTGCTGATCTCGCGTGTACCATGCAACATATTTGGTGTTCTTGACCCTGATCTTCTTGCCTTCCTTGTCTTCAATCTCCACTGTTTTCTCGGGTGCAACCTCTATCCCTTCAACGAGATCAAGAACCCTAGCACCACGAAGGGCAGGGAGCATCAAGGTGCTCCATGGGAGAAAGTTGTCGCATGTGAGGAGTTGCGCTGGAGGAGAAGGAGAGCAGCCAAGGTGGCCGACGAGGATGAGGAGCTGGTCATGATGTCGATGTTGGCAGTGGCGGTGGCGGATCACAGCAGATCGGCGGCGGCGGCGACTTGGTTTGTTGATTTTTCTTGAGTTTTTAACGGCGGCGGCGATAGATCAAAGCAGATTGGTAGCGGTGGCGGCTTGGTTTTGATTGTTTGGCTTTTTTTTGGTGTGTGGTTTTGTGGCGGCTACGGATCAAGGAAGATTGGCAGCGACGGCGTAGTATTTTTCTGGGTGATCTTTGGTTGTGGTTGTAGGGCGGCGGTGGCTGTGGTCTTTTTTTGGTTTGCGGCGGCTAGGTCAGGGAAAAGGATGGCTCTGATACCATGTTAAGGTTTTGGCAGAAGCGATAGCCCATTAGGGCTTCGGTTACGTGTTTATATAGAGGTGGAAAAAGCCTCCACCGGTGGCACGTACATCACAGAAAGAGAGAGATCGATCAAGGGAGGAGTACTACTCCAAGCCCATCATGTTACACGTACAAAGGGTTTTAGAGAGAGTTTACAAAGTCTAACATTCCACACTACTCAAAGTGAGTTACTCCAAGTGATAAATCTATCCCATCGACGTGCATGAGGATAGAAGAAGTGAACTGGCTACGATACTAAATTGTCAAGTGGGAAGCTTCCCATTTACATATCTGGGATTACACATGAGCCTCACGAAGCCTAAAATGGAGCACTTTCTCCCTGTGGTCAGAAGGACTGAGAGAAGGCTATAAACATGTGCTAATTTTTTAACTTCTGTTGAGTTAGGGAACTCTGTTATGTCATTCTTGCCAACTTAATTTTAAGATCTGACAAAATATTTGTTGGTTTGCTAGATCACGCTTATAAATATAGAAGGCATTGCTTGCGGAGAGACAAGGATCTAAACAGGAAAAATCCTCCCCCGAAGCATGGGATCGAGTGTGCAGGCCTAAAGATAAGGGAGTTCTGGGAGTGGTGGATTTAAAAATTAAGAATAATTGCTTATTGATGAAACACCTAAGCAAGTTTTATAATCATGAGGATTTACCATGGATTGATCTAATCTGGTAGAAATATTATTGTGAGGAATATGCAACTTGTATTCCAAGTTTGGAGAGAAAGAAACTATGATATGCTCTAGTCTGGGCCTTCGTAAAGAAATCCGCCAACTGTAACTTTGAAGGCACTACTAGAGTGCAATAAAATGATCCTGCACACTAGCACGGACAAAAGAAGCATCAACACCGATATGCTTGGTTAGCTCATGCTTTACCGGGTCACATATAATACTAATAGCACATATACTGTCAGACAAGAGAGTAGTGGGTGTCGGAACAGAGACACCAAAATCGGCAAGTAATCACCGCAACCAAGTCACCTCAGCAGTCAAAGGAGCCATAGCTCGCAACTCAGCCTCTGCACTTGAAAGGGAAACTGCAGTCTGTTTCTTCGTGTTCCATGCAATGAGAGAACCACCAAGAAACACACAGTAGGCAGAAAGTGAGCGGCGATCCGAAGGATCACTGGCCCACGTAGCATCAGAGTAGTAAAGGAAATATGCCCTAGAGGCAATAATAATATTGTTATTATCATATTTCTTGTTCATGATAATGTTTATACTCCATGCTATAATTGTATTAAGCGGAAACATTAATACTTGTGTGGTTTATGAACAACACCGTGTCCCTAGTACGCTTCTACTAGACTAGCTCATTGATTAATGATGGTTAAGGTTTCCTAACCATAGACATGAGTTGTCGATTAATAATGAGGTCATGTCATTAGGAGAATGATGTGATGGACAGACCCAAATAAAGCACATCAATTAGATTGTGTCATTGTGTTCATCTTTGCGAAGATTTTCCTATGTCAAGTATTGTATTCCTTAGACCATGAGATAATGCAACTCCCTGGTATCGGAAGAAAGCTTTGAGGTCATCAAACGTCATCCTATGAAAGGGTGATCATAAAGGTGTCGCTTAGGTGATCAGAAAGTACTTGTTGGGTTGCATGTATCGAGATGGAATTTGTCCCTCCCAAGTTGGAGAGATATACTTCGGGCCCACTCGGTAATTGATATCAACACCGCTTGCAAGCATATGGTTAAGGAGTTAATCACAAAGTGATATTGGATTACAGAATGAGTAAAGTACTTGCTGTGAACGAGATTGAACTAGGTATGCCGATACCGACGATCGAATATCGGGCAAGTAAAATATCGCGAGACGAAGGGAATACATATACGGGATTAATTGAATCCTAGCATCGTGGTTCATCCGATATGATCATCGATGAATATGTGGGAGTCAATATGGGTTTCCAGATCCCGCTATTGATTATTGATAGAAGATCATGTCTGCATATTCTCGAACCCGTAGGGTCACACACTTTACGTGCATCAACGCTAGGATAGAATGGATAATTGGTTATTGAGTTTTTCGTTCGGAGTCTCGGATGAGATCCCGGACATCACGAGAGGTTCCGGAATGGTCCGGAGAATAAGATTCATATAATGGAAAGCAGTTTTTGGGTTTCAGAAAAGTTCTGGACTTTTTCGGTAGAGTACCGGAATGTTCTAGAAAGTTCCGGAGGGCTCCATGGTGGGGCCCACATGCCCCAAAGGGTCCACATGTACCAAAGGGTGATGCCTACATGGGCCTGGTCGTCCATGCCCACTTGTCCTATGAGGCCAAGGGCAAAACCCTAGGGTATTCATATGGGCCAAGGCAAAGGAAACTTAGGGGGCAAGTTTTCTCCCTGGGGCCATCGGCTTGACTTGGAGGCTAAGGCAGCCCCCTTGGCCGCCCCCCTTGACCTATTTAAAGGGGAGGGGAGGGCTGGGGTGTGCTCACCTAAAACCCTAGCCACCGGCCCAACTGCTGCCCTCCAATCTCTCTCTCTCTCTCGCGACTGCACGTAGGCGAAGCCCTGTTGCAGAAACTCTCCACCATAAGCACCACGCCGTCGTGCTGCAGATCCAATCTATCTCTCCACCATAATTGCTGGACCAAGGAAGGAGGAGACATCATTGCTCCGTACGTGTGCATCTCTCGGAGACGCCGCCACTTGGGGCGTTGGATCGGATCGGATCGCGGGGAGGAGACGGCTAGTACGACTACATCATGCACATTCTGTTGAACGTTTCCGCTGTGCGATTTCTTCAAGGGTATGAAGATCTCATCTACCTCTCTCATTGATTACATCTCCTAGATTAGATCTTGGCTTTCTTGTTCGCATCCGCAGGAATTTTTTTGATTTACTATGCTGCAAAACCCTTCAGTGGTATCAGAGCTAGATCTATGCGTAGATGTGTTTCACGAGTAGAACACAACATGCTTGTTGCGGGCATTGATGTTTTCTGTTGCAAACCTCTATGTTGTGTATTTCTTATGGCGCGGCATAGTGAGATCGAAGCGGTCCAAGCCAACTTTACGCGACCTCATTCGCGAGACCGACTCCGCACTTGACGTGTGGCTTGTTCCACACATGTGGCTGGTGGATGTCAGTTTCTCTCACTATAGTAGTCATGGGATTTACAACGGATGTTAGCAACCATAATATCACCGTTGTGGCTTTTCGTAGGTAAGAATCGTTCTTAACTTGCTACTCCCATAAGCCACGTAAAACATGCAACAACAAAGTAGAGGCGTCTAACTTGTTTTTGCAGGGAGTGTTTTGTGATATGGTATGGCCACAAGATGTGATGTGATATATGTGATGTATGCGATGATCATGTTTTGTAATATTTCACGACTTGCATGTCGATGAGTTCACAACCGGCAGGAGCCATATGGTTGTCTTTATAATTGTGTATGACCTGCGTGTCAACTTCTTATACGCCATGTAATAGCTTTACTTTATCGCTAAGTAGTTAGCAATAGTTGTAGTTGCTATTCGTGGTGGAGGCAATCATGGTGGAGTGATGGAGATCATGCCGGCGCGCACAAGATGGAGATCATTGCGCGGAGATTGGCTATACCATGTCACATAAAATTATATGCATGTGATGTTTATCCTTTTATGTATCTTATTATGCTTTGATCGCGACGGTAGCATTATAAGATGATTCCTCACTTAAAGATCAAGATAAAATTGTGTTCTCCCCTCGTATGCGCCGTTGCGAAAGTTCGTCGTGTTCAAGCATCTCGTGATGATCGGGTGCTATAAACTCTACGTTCACATACAACGGGTGCAAGCCAGTTTTGCACACGCAGAAATACTTGGGTTTGACTTGACGAGCCTAGCATGTACAGACATGGCCTCGGAACACACGGACCGAAAGGTCAAGCATGAGTCATATGGATGATATGATCAACATGTTGATGTTCACCATTAAAGCTACATCATTCACGTGATGATCGGTCTCGGTGTAGTGAATTTGGATCATGCTTCACTAAACAACTTTGAGGGATGTTGAATTTAGTGGGAGTTCATTAGTAATTTGATTAACTTGAACTAATTATCATAAACTAAATCTTAGTGTATTTGCATAAGTCGTTGTAGTTTTTGGCACCGTTTCCCACCGACACTTAGCTTAATTGAGTTAAAAGAACTATCGAATTCTGGATAATCACTTTACAGACTAGTACCATTTAGTTAGAATATCAAGAGTAAGGATTAAGTCTTATTGCAAACTTTAGCAAACCTCACTTGCTCCATGCGATTTAATAAGTTGTATTAATCTAAGAGCAATGATTCAAGTTTAGCATCTAAGATCATGTTTGCCTCCATGAGAAATTGATCTTCAAAATTGTTTGAGAATCAAAGTGATTATCGAGCTGAAAGAATTGTTTTAGAAACAAACAAGAAGTGAAAGATATTTGATATCTAAAACTTTGATTGTTTACAAAAATGATGAAGTATAATTTAGTAAAAGAACATATGCTCATATTGTATGACTATATGCGAAGATTGAAGATGCTAGGCGTCCCGATCACCCAAAAGTTTGGGAACTAATATTATACTTGCATTCATCCTTATAAGCTATAGTAGTTTCATCATGAAAGTTGTCATGATAAGATGAATGAAAGGGTATTGGCTAAATTGTTTTTGCTATACCAAAGATGCTAAATAATGGAATCTAGAAGAACGCCAATCATATGATGATCCACCTCAAAGTGTAAATTCCAAGGTCATTAGTATTTGACTAATAACCTTTGGACTATGTGTCAAATGATTGACACCACTATTGATGTAGATATATTCTTCTAAAAGGAGAGAAAATGGTAATTAGGATCTGCAAAAGTATTTGGTAGAAAAGGAAAAGACTGGAAATGTCCAGCACAGGTATATAAATGATATACATGTTATAGATGTATTCTTTGCTAGTACATAATGTAATTCTTGGGTATTGGATATTAGATTGTTGGTATGAAATGTCATACAAAGCAACAATACAAGAACTACGATGGCCTAGGTAACTAGCAAAAGAATGTGGTAACAATGCGCATCGAGAAACAAATAAATATGTTATTGTGTTTTTCCGTCGGTATAAAACCTAGCCTTCTAGATTTGTTAAGAACTTAATAATTGCTATTTTGTTCTGGTATTATGAGAGCAATGCTTGTTCAAATTATTACCGTCTTCCATAGTCGATGGATAGATTATTATTATCTTGTTGGTGAAATAGACATTTATAACACTGATGCTAAAGGTCGCAAGACAAAATGAATTTCACTTATATATGACACCGCCGTTTAAGTCATATTGGAAAGAAAACATGAAAGAAATTCTATATTGATAAATTTTCGAGTCAATTGATTTTGAATTGATTGACGCTTGTGAGACTTTTCCTAAAGATGATTAAACTTTGTTCATGGGCCATGGACAGAACAAGCGACTGACTAAATGGAGATCATACATGTTGATGTATGTAGTCTATGGTGTGAAGTCGATCATGGTGTATTTTCTATTTCATTAATGACTCGAATAGATGTATGGTATATCTACTTGATGAGATAGAAGTATGAAACAATTGAAATTGTTCAATTTATGAAGTGGAAATTATTGTAACAAGAAAATTCAAGTTTTTATGATTGGATCATAAAGAAGAATATTTGAGTTACAAGTTTAGCAAACATCTAAGAGTTAGAGGAATTGTTCCACAAACTTGCATAGTGATAAACACCATAGAAGTATGGAGTTTTCGATGGACGTAATCAAACCTTGTTTGACATGGTTAGATCAATGATGAAATAAAACTACCAATATAATTTTTGGATTATGCTTTAGAGACTACCGCTTTTCACTGAATAGAGCACCATCATAATCCACTGAAATGACACTGTACAAGTTATAGTTGTCTTTTCTTAAATTTTGGTATGCATGGCATATGTAAAATGTTTACAACCAAAATCGGATTAGTAAGTCTTTGTAGGTTATCCCAAAGAATGTCGATGGGTATTCCTCCTACTATGAACCCAAACACATAGTGATTGTCGCTAAAAGTGAATTTCTTATGAAGGAGTTTTCTCGCGAAAGGTTTAAGTGGGAGGAAGATAGAACTTGATGAGGTTATTGAATCTGAGCAAGATGATCAGAGTAGCACAACACCAGAAAATGTTCTGGAAGCAGAAACTGCATTCATGGCTCATGTGTCTACAATATGTTGTAGTCACGGCATCAAAGTTCCTATTTAACCAAGTTGGTCGTAATCAAATAGCAAGATTTGAGGACAAGATATTATTAGATAATAGTAACCAACAATATACAAAGAAGCGGTGATGGGCCCTGACTTCGTCATATGAATTATTCTAGCAACAATTACATATAGAGATATGATAGTTGAATAAACAAAACAACGTTCCTCTACCGGAATGCACACCAAGGACGTGTACCTGACACGACCCAATGGGTTTCGTTGATTCAAAGGTTGCTAGATATGTATGCAAGCTTCTATGGTAGAAGTAAGCATAGCGAAGTTGGAATCTTCAATGATGAAAATGTTAAAGTGTTAATTTCATCAAGATATTTGAAGATGCTTGTATTACAAGAAAGTAAGTGGGAGCGCTCAGACATATTTCTAATACTTTATGTGGACAACATATTGTTTATTAGAAATAATGTGTTTTTCTTGATATTGTTAAGTTTTCATTAAAATTAGTTTTTGATGAAAGACTTAGGTAAAACCAGAATATTAAGCATCAATGTCTATGCAGATAGATTGAGGCACTAATATAGTTTTTCCAGAGTACATAGATGAAATATTGAATTTGTTCAATATGGAAACAATAAGAACGGTTCTTGTTGCATGGAAGAGGTTGGAGCAAGAATCAATTGTTTTGACACTTGATGAGTGAAACCGCAAGAATGATTTTATCAATCTTGTATACCATGATATGTAGATCCAGATATGTCCGATACTCTAAAAGGTTACGAGCAATCATATGATGATCGTTGGACAATAGTAAGAATATTCTTATGTACTTTTGAAGAACGAAGAATATATTCTGTATGCAAAAGTGACAAATGTTTCATTGCAATGTGTTACATTGGCTTTGTCACATATACAGGTAAAATTTTATCTCAATTTTAAGCTATTTGTTTTGAGTTAGAGGGTGGCACAATAAGATGGAAGAAAGTTCCATGATGACTTGGATGAGTTCCAATGTTAACATTGTGGCGGACACTGCAGCGAGGGCTAAGTATATAATCGCTTTAGAAGCGACATAAAAGATGCAAAGTAGATGGTGATAATCCAACTTATTTGTGGCACTGTCGTCCAGGTCATATTGGTGTAAAACGCATGAAGAAACTCCATTCTGATGGACTTTTAGAGTCTTTTGGTTTTGAATCATTTGACACGTGCAAGCCATGCCTCATGGGCAAGATGATCAAAACCCCGTTCTCCGGAATAATAGAGTGAGCAACGGACTTATTGGAAATCATACATACCGATGTGTGCGGACCAATGAGTATTTCGACGCGCGGTGGATATCGCTATTTTCTCATTTTTCTGATGACTTAAGTAGATATGGGTATGTCTATTTAATGAAACATAAATCTAAAACGTTTGAAAAGTTCAAAGAATTTCAGAACGAAGTGAAAAACCATCGTAACAGGAAAATTAAATTTTTGCGATCCGATCGTGGAGGTTTAGTTCCAAGTGTGCTAGTACTATATAGTTCTATTGTATGACAATAGTGACAACATAGTTTTGGCAACGAAACGACGGTTTCATCAGAAGACCAAGTTTATACGATGCCATCTCATACAAGATGAGTAATGCGTGCTAACGCAAAAGAATATTCAAATACAAACGGACCTGAAAGTGTCAGACCCGTAGATAGGGTTTACCACGTGCAACACGTGTGAATAACACCAGAATGCCATAGGTGTTAAAGGCGCAAGTATGACTAGATTATTGACTCTAGTGCAAGTGGGAGACTAAAGGAAATATGCCCTAGAGGCAATAATAATATTGTTATTATCATATTTCCTGTTCATGATAATGTTTATACTCCATGCTATAATTGTATTAAGCGGAAACATTAATACTTGTGTTGTTTATGAACAACACCGTGTCCCTAGTATGCCTCTACTAGACTAGCTCATTGATTAATGATGGTTAAGGTTTCCTAACCATAGACATGAGTTGTCGATTAATAATGAGGTCATGTCATTAGGAGAATGATGTGATGGACAGACCCAAATAAAGCACAGCAATTAGATCGTGTCATTGTGTTCATCTTTGCGAAGCTTTTCCTATGTCAAGTATTGTATTCCTTAGACCATGAGATAATGCAACTCCCTGGTATCGGAAGAAAGCTTTGAGGTCATCAAACATCATCCTATGAAAGGGTGATCATAAAGGTGTCTCTCAGGTGATCGGAAAGTACTTGTTGGGTTGCATGTATCGAGATGGAATTTGTCCCTCCCAAGTCGGAGAGATATACTTCGGGCCCACTCGGTAATCGATATCAACACCGCTTGCAAGCATATGGTTAAGGAGTTAATCACAAAGTGATATTGGATTATGGAACGAGTAAAGTACTTGCTGTGAACGAGATTGAACTAGGTATGCCGATACCGACGATCGAATCTCGGGCAAGTAAAATATCGCGAGACGAAGGGAATACATATACGGGATTAATTGAATCCTAGCATCGTGGTTCATCCGATATGATCATCGATGAATATGTGGGAGTCAATATGGGTTTCCAGATCCCGCTATTGATTATTGATAGAAGATCATGTCTGCATATTCTCGAACCCGTAGGGTCACACACTTTACGTGCATCGACGCTAGGATAGAATGGATAATTGGTTATTGAGTTTTTCGTTCGGAGTCTCGGATGAGATCCCGGACATCACGAGAGGTTCCGGAATGGTCCGGAGAATAAGATTCATATAATGGAAAGCAGTTTTTGGGTTTCAGAAAAGTTCTGGACTTTTTCGGTAGAGTACCGGAATGTTCTAGAAAGTTCCGGAGGGCTCCATGGTGGGGCCCACATGCCCCAAAGGGTCCACATGTACCAAAGGGTGATGCCTACATGGGCCTGGTCGTCCATGCCCACTTGTCCTATGAGGCCAAGGGCAAAACCCTAGGGTTTTCTTATGGGCCAAGGCAAAGGAAACTTAGGGGGCAAGTTTTCTCCCTGGGGCCATCGGCTTGACTTGGAGGCTAAGGCAGCCCCCTTTGCCGCCCCCCTTGACCTATTTAAAGGGGAGGGGAGGGCTGGGGTGTGCTCACCTAAAACCCTAGCCACCGGCCCAACTGCTGCCCTCCAATCTCTCTCTCTCGCGACTGCACGTAGGCGAAGCCCTGCTGCAGAAACTCTCCACCATAAGCACCACGCCGTCGTGCTGCAGATCCAATCTATCTCTCCACCATACTTGCTGAACCAAGGAAGGAGGAGACATCGTTGCTCCGTACGTGTGCATCTCTCGGAGACGCCGCCACTTGGGGCGTTGGATCGGATCGGATCGCGGGGAGGAGACGGCTAGTACGACTACATCATGCACATTCTGTTGAACGTTTCCGCTGTGCGATTTCTTCAAGGGTATGAAGATCTCATCTACCTCTCTCATAGATTACATCTCCTATATTAGATCTTGGCTTTCTTGTTCGCATCCGTAGGAAATTTTTTGATTTACTATGCTGCGAAACCCTTCAGTGGTATCAGAGCTAGATCTATGCGTAGATGTGTTTCACGACTAGAATGCAACATGCTTGTTGCGGGCATTGATGTTTTCTGTTGCAAACCTCTATGTTGTGTATTTCTTATGGTGCGACATAGTGAGATCGAAGCGGTCCAAGCCAACTTTACGCGACCTCATTCGCGAGACCGGCTCCGCACTTGACGTGTGGCTTGTTCCACACATGCGGCTGGTGGATGTCAGTTTCTCTCACTATAGTAGTCATGGGATTTACAACGGATGTTAGCAACCATAATATCACCATTGTGGCTTTTCGTAGGTAAGAATCGTTCTTAACTTGCTACTCCCATAAGCCACGTAAAACATGCAACAACAAAGTAGAGGCGTCTAACTTGTTTTTGCAGGGAGTGTTTTGTGATATGGTATGGCCACAAGATGTGATGTGATATATGTGATGTATGCGATGATCATGTTTTGTAATATTTCACGACTTGCATGTCGATGAGTTCACAACCGGCAGGAGCCATATGGTTGTCTTTATAATTGTGTATGACCTGCGTGTCAACTTCTTATACGCCATGTAATAGCTTTACTTTATCGCTAAGTAGTTAGCAATAGTTGTAGTTGCTATTCGTGGTGGAGGCAATCATGGTGGAGTGATGGAGATCATGCCGGCGCGCACAAGATGGAGATCATTGCGCGGAGATTGGCTATACCATGTCACATAAAATTATATGCATGTGATGTTTATCCTTTTATGTATCTTATTATGCTTTGATCGCGACGGTAGCATTATAAGATGATTCCTCACTTAAAGATCAAGATAAAATTGTGTTCTCCCCTCGTATGCGCCGTTGCGAAAGTTCGTCGTGTTCAAGCATCTCGTGATGATCGGGTGCTATAAACTCTACGTTCACATACAACGGGTGCAAGCCAGTTTTGCACACGCAGAAATACTTGGGTTTGACTTGACGAGCCTAGCATGTACAGACATGGCCTCGGAACACACGGACCGAAAGGTCAAGCATGAGTCATATGGATGATATGATCAACATGTTGATGTTCACCATTAAAGCTACATCATTCACGTGATGATCGGTCTCGGTGTAGTGAATTTGGATCATGCTTCACTAAACAACTTTGAGGGATGTTGAATTTAGTGGGAGTTCATTAGTAATTTGATTAACTTGAACTAATTATCATAAACTAAATCTTAGTGTATTTGCATAAGTCGTTGTAGTTTTTGGCACCGTTTCCCACCGACACTTAGCTTAATTGAGTTAAAAGAACTATCGAATTCTGGATAATCACTTTACGGACTAGTACCATTTAGTTAGAATATCAAGAGTAAGGATTAAGTCTTATTGCAAACTTTAGCAAACCTCACTTGCTCCATGCGATTTAATAAGTTGTATTAATCTAAGAGCAATGATTCAAGTTTAGCATCTAAGATCATGTTTGCCTCCATGAGAAATTGATCTTCAAAATTGTTTGAGAATCAAAGTGATTATCAAGCTGAAAGAATTGTTTCAGAAACAAACAAGAAGTGAAAGATATTTGATATCTAAAACTTTGATTGTTTACAAAAATGATGAAGTATAATTTAGTAAAAGAACATATGCTCATATTGTATGACTATATGCGAAGATTGAAGATGCTAGGCGTCTCGATCACCCAAAAGTTTGGGAACTAATATTATACTTGCATTCATCCTTATAAGCTATAGTAGTTTCATCATGAAAGTTGTCATGATAAGATGAATGAAAGGGTATTGGCTAAATTGTTTTTGCTATACCAAAGATGCTAAATAATGGAATCTAGAAGAACGCCAATCATATGATGATCCACCTCAAAGTGTAAATTCCAAGGTCATTAGTATTTGACTAATATCCTTTGGACTATGTGTCAAATGATTGACACCACTATTGATGTAGATATATTCTTCTAAAAGGAGAGGAAATGGTAATTAGGATCTGCAAAAGTATTTGGTAGAAAAGGAAAAGACTGGAAATGTCCAGCACAGGTATATAAATGATATACATGTTATAGATGTATTCTTTGCTAGTACATAATGTAATTCTTGGGTATTGGATATTAGATTGTTGGTATGAAATGTCATACAAAGCAACAATACAAGAACTACGATGGCCTAAGTAACTAGCAAAAGAATGTGGTAACAATGCGCATCGAGAAACAAATAAATATGTTATTGTGTTTTTCCGTCGGTATAAAACCTAGCCTTCTAGATTTGTTAAGAACTTAATAATTGCTATTTTGTTCTGGTATTATGAGAGCAATGCTTGTTCAAATTATTACCGTCTTCCATAGTCGATGGATAGATTATTATTATCTTGTTGGTGAAATAGACATTTATAACACTGATGCTAAAGGTCGCAAGACAAAATGAATTTCACTTATATATGACACCGCCGTTTAAGTCATATTGGAAAGAAAACATGAAAGAAATTCTATATTGATAAATTTTCGAGTCAATTGATTTTGAATTGATTGACGCTTGTGAGACTTTTCCTAAAGATGATTAAACTTTGTTCATGGGCCATGGACAGAACAAGCGACTGACTAAATGGAGATCATACATGTTGATGTATGTAGTCTATGGTGTGAAGTCGATCATGGTGTATTTTCTATTTCATTAATGACTCGAATAGATGTATGGTATATCTACTTGATGAGATAGAAGTATGAAACAATTGAAATTGTTCAATTTATGAAGTGGAAATTATTGTAACAAGAAAATTCAAGTTTTTATGATTGGATCATAAAGAAGAATATTTGAGTTACAAGTTTAGCAAACATCTAAGAGTTAGAGGAATTGTTCCACAAACTTGCATAGTGATAAACACCATAGAAGTATGGAGTTTTCGATGGACGTAATCAAACCTTGTTTGACATGGTTAGATCAATGATGAAATAAAACTACCAATATAATTTTTGGATTATGCTTTAGAGACTACCGCTTTTCACTGAATAGAGCACCATCATAATCCACTGAAATGACACTGTACAAGTTATAGTTGTCTTTTCTTAAATTTTGGTATGCATGGCATATGTAAAATGTTTACAACCAAAATCGGATTAGTAAGTCTTTGTAGGTTATCCCAAAGAATGTCGATGGGTATTCCTCCTACTATGAACCCAAACACATAGTGATTGTCGCTAAAAGTGAATTTCTTATGAAGGAGTTTTCTCGCGAAAGGTTTAAGTGGGAGGAAGATAGAACTTGATGAGGTTATTGAATCTGAGCAAGATGATCAGAGTAGCACAACACCAGAAAATGTTCTGGAAGCAGAAACTGCATTCATGGCTCATGTGTCTACAATATGTTGTAGTCACGGCATCAAAGTTCCTATTTAACCAAGTTGGTCGTAATCAAATAGCAAGATTTGAGGACAAGATATTATTAGATAATAGTAACCAACAATATACAAAGAAGCGGTGATGGGCCCTGACTTCGTCATATGAATTATTCTAGCAACAATTACATATAGAGATATGATAGTTGAATAAACAAAACAACGTTCCTCTACCGGAATGCACACCAAGGACGTGTACCTGACACGACCCAATGGGTTTCGTTGATTCAAAGGTTGCTAGATATGTATGCAAGCTTCTATGGTAGAAGTAAGCATAGCGAAGTTGGAATCTTCAATGATGAAAATGTTAAAGTGTTAATTTCATCAAGATATTTGAAGATGCTTGTATTACAAGAAAGTAAGTGGGAGCGCTCAGACATATTTCTAATACTTTATGTGGACAACATATTGTTTATTAGAAATAATGTGTTTTTCTTGATATTGTTAAGTTTTCATTAAAATTAGTTTTTGATGAAAGACTTAGGTAAAACCAGAATATTAAGCATCAATGTCTATGCAGATAGATTGAGGCACTAATATAGTTTTTCCAGAGTACATAGATGAAATATTGAATTTGTTCAATATGGAAACAATAAGAACGGTTCTTGTTGCATGGAAGAGGTTGGAGCAAGAATCAATTGTTTTGACACTTGATGAGTGAAACCGCAAGAATGATTTTATCAATCTTGTATACCATGATATGTAGATCCAGATATGTCCGATACTCTAAAAGGTTACGAGCAATCATATGATGATCGTTGGACAATAGTAAGAATATTCTTATGTACTTTTGAAGAACGAAGAATATATTCTGTATGCAAAAGTGACAAATGTTTCATTGCAATGTGTTACATTGGCTTTGTCACATATACAGGTAAAATTTTATCTCAATTTTAAGCTATTTGTTTTGAGTTAGAGGGTGGCACAATAAGATGGAAGAAAGTTCCATGATGACTTGGATGAGTTCCAATGTTAACATTGTGGCGGACACTGCAGCGAGGGCTAAGTATATAATCGCTTTAGAAGCGGCATAAAAGATGCAAAGTAGATGGTGATAATCCAACTTATTTGTGGCACTGTCGTCCAGGTCATATTGGTGTAAAACGCATGAAGAAACTCCATTCTGATGGACTTTTAGAGTCTCTTGGTTTTGAATCATTTGACACGTGCAAGCCATGCCTCATGGGCAAGATGATCAAAACCCCGTTCTCCGGAATAATAGAGCGAGCAACGGACTTATTGGAAATCATACATACCGATATGTGCGGACCAATGAGTATTTCGACGCGCGGTGGATATCGCTATTTTCTCATTTTTCTGATGACTTAAGTAGATATGGGTATGTCTATTTAATGAAACATAAATCTGAAACGTTTGAAAAGTTCAAAGAATTTCAGAACGAAGTGGAAAACCATCATAACAGGAAAATTAAATTTCTGCGATCCGATCGTGGAGGTTTAGTTCCAAGTGTGCTAGTACTATATAGTTCTATTGTATGACAATAGTGACAACATAGTTTTGGCAAAGAAACGACGGTTTCATCAGAAGACCAAGTTTATAAGATGCCATCTCATACAAGATGAGTAATGCGTGCTAACGCAAAAGAATATGCAAATACAAACGGACCTGAAAGTGTCAGACCCGTAGATAAGGTTTACCACGTGCAACGCGTATGAATAACACCAGAATGCCATAGGTGTTAAAGGCGCAAGTATGACTAGATTATTGACTCTAGTGCAAGTGGGAGACTAAAGGAAATATGCCCTAGAGGCAATAATAATATTGTTATTATCATATTTCTTGTTCATGATAATGTTTATACTCCATGCTATAATTGTATTAAGTGGAAACATTAATACTTGTGTTGTTTATGAACAACACCGTGTCCCTAGTACGCCTCTACTAGACTAGCTCATTGATTAATGATGGTTAAGGTTTCCTAACCATAGACATGAGTTGTCGATTAATAATGAGGTCATGTCATTAGGAGAATGATGTGATGGACAGACCCAAATAAAGCACAGCAATTAGATCGTGTCATTGTGTTCATCTTTGCGAAGCTTTTCCTATGTCAAGTATTGTATTCCTTAGACCATGAGATAATGCAACTCCCTAGTATCGGAAGAAAGCTTTGAGGTCATCAAACGTCATCCTATGAAAGGGTGATCATAAAGGTGTCTCTCAGGTGATCGGAAAGTACTTGTTGGGTTGCATGTATCGAGATGGAATTTGTCCCTCCCAAGTCGGAGAGATATACTTCGGGCCCACTCGGTAATCGATATCAACACCGCTTGCAAGCATATGGTTAAGGAGTTAATCACAAAGTGATATTGGATTACGGAACAAGTAAAGTACTTGCTGTGAACGAGATTGAACTAGGTATGCCGATACCGACGATCGAATCTTGGGCAAGTAAAATATCGCGAGACGAAGGGAATACATATACGGGATTAATTGAATCCTGGCATCGTGGTTCATCCGATATGATCATCGATGAATATGTGGGAGTCAATATGGGTTTCCAGATCCCGCTATTGATTATTGATAGAAGATCATGTCTGCATATTCTCGAACCCGTAGGGTCACACACTTTACGTGCATCGACGCTAGGATAGAATGGATAATTGGTTATTGAGTTTTTCGTTCGGAGTCTCGGATGAGATCCCGGACATCACGAGAGGTTCCGGAATGGTCCGGAGAATAAGATTCATATAATGGAAAGCAGTTTTTGGGTTTCAGAAAAGTTCTAGACTTTTTCGGTAGAGTACCGGAATGTTCTAGAAAGTTCCGGAGGGCTCCATGGTGGGGCCCACATGCCCCAAAGGGTCCACATGGACCAAAGGGTGATGCCTACATGGGCCTGGTCGTCCATGCCCACTTGTCCTATGAGGCCAAGGGCAAAACCCTAGGGTTTTCTTATGGGCCAAGGCAAAGGAAACTTAGGGGGCAAGTTTTCTCCCTGGGGCCATCGGCTTGACTTGGAGGCTAAGGCAGCCCCCTTGGCCGCCCCCCTTGACCTATTTAAAGGGGAGGGGAGGGCTGGGGTGTGCTCACCTAAAACCCTAGCCACCGGCCCAACTGCAGCCCTCCAATCTCTCTCTCTCGCGACTGTACGTAGGCGAAGCCCTGCTGCAGAAACTCTCCACCATAAGCACCACGCCGTCGTGCTGCAGATCCAATATATCTCTCCACCATACTTGCTGGAACAAGGAAGGAGGAGACATCATTGCTCCATACGTGTGCATCTCTTGGAGGCGCCGCCACTTGGGGCGTTGGATCGGATCGGATCGTGGGGAGGAGACGGCTAGTACGACTACATCATGCACATTCTATTGAACGTTTCTGCTGTGCGATTTCTTCAAGGGTATGAAGATCTCATCTACCTCTCTCATTGATTACATCTCCTAGATTAGATCTTGGCTTTCTTGTTCGCATCCGTAGGAATTTTTTTGATTTACTATGCTGCAAAACCCTTCAAGTAGGCCTGGAGCTGGAATAAGGGAAGAATAGACAACGAGTGATCATGCCACGAAGATAGCGAAGAACATGAAGGAGATGACTATAGTGAACCAAGGTGGGAGCAGAGACAAACTGACTTAGAATATGGACATGATAAGATATATTGGGGCGAGTGACAGCAAGATAGACAAGGCTCCCAACATGATGATGATAGCGTGTCAGATCAGTGAGAGGATCGCCATCAGAAGCGCGAAGCTGGACATTAAGCTCCATAGAAGTCTCAACAGTGCGCTCGTCCCCAAGATCAGCATGAACAAGGAGATCCTGGATATACTTTTCCTGGGAGATATAAAATCCATCAGAAGTAGAGGAAAGCTCAATCCCAAGAAAGTAGCAAAGAGGACCAAGATCAGTCATAAGAAAAATGCTCACGAAGACGGGCCTTAACAAAGGCAATATACTCAGAGTCATCACCGGTGATGATCATGTCATCAACATAGAGGAGGAGAAGAGTGCGTCCATGAGGAGAAGTGTGAACAAAGAGCGGGGGATCACGAGCGCTAGGGGAGAAACCAGCAGAAGTCACCACAGAGGTGAAGCGCTCAAACCAGGCGTGATGGGCCTGTTTTAGGCCATAAAGAGAGCGCCGAAGATGACAAACCATGCCACCAGGGACAGAGTACCCTGGAGGAGGCTGCATGTAAACCTCCTCACACAACTCACCATTAAGAAATGGGTTCTGAACATCAAGCTGAGACATAGACCAGTGGCGAACAGAGGCCACATCAAGAAGAGTGCGCACCGTGGTCATATGGGCTATAGGGGCAAAAGTCTCATCATAGTCACAACCCCGCTCCTGCTGGAAACCACGAGCCACGAGACGCGCTTTGTAGCACTCAAGAGATCCATCGGAGCGGGTCTTAATCTTGTAGACCCACTTGCATGTGATGGGACGAACACCAGGAGGAGGAGAGACAAGATCCCAGGTGCCAGTGCGCTCAAGCACAGCAATCTCCTCGGCCATGGCAAGCTGCCATTCAGGATGATGGTCAGCATCCTGATAAGAAGTCGGCTCAAGGGATTCTAAAGACCATAGTGACTAGGAGAGTAGCGATCAGGTGGACAACGATGGCGAGCAGGAAGAGGAGGAGGCAACTCATCAGAGGAAGAAGACGCATCAGAAAAATAAGAAGCATTGGAGGAAGCATCTGGAACATGAGAGCGACAAGAATAATGGAAGGAAAAAAGAGACAACAGTGAGGTGGGTGGAGGGGCAGAAGAGGAATGATTATAACTAGGTGGTGAGGAGGGTGGCGGTGTGGAAGGAGAGGCATCGACAAGGATTTGGCGTGGAGGAGGATCAATGGGAACAGAGGGAGGTGTGTCAAGAAACAAGAGAAAGGATATATCCTCCACCGAGAAGGCCGAGAAGGAGGGGGGGAGGGTAGAAGGGGCGCGACTCATCAAAAGTAACATCACGAAAATGCGCATCTGACGGCCAACGGGGTCCCAACACCGATAGCCCTTATGCTCATCACTATATCCAATAAAGACATACTCAACAGACTAAGCGATCCGTTTGGTGCGTTCACGAGGGGCAAGAACAACATAGCAAACACAACCAAACAAACGAAGCGCCGAGTAATCAGGAGAACGACCAGAGAGACGCTTGAGAGGAATACCACCCTGCAGAGCAGCAGAGGGTTGAATATTGACGAGATATGTGGTAGTGGAAACAGCGTCAGCCCAAAAGTGAGGCGGAAGAGAAGGGACAATCATCAACACACGAGCTGTCTCAAGAAGGTGACGATGCTTACGCTCAGCTACGCCATTCTGAGCATGAGCACTAGGACAAGAAAACTAAGCAAGAGTACCCTCCTCAGCAAGAAAAGCGTGCAGTGAATGAGAGATATACTCGCCAGCAGAATCTGCACGAAATACATGAATAGGAGCGGAGAACTGGGTACAAACCATGGCAGTAAATTTCTTATAGATAGAAAAAACCTCACTACGAGAAGACATAAAATATATCCAAGTGTGGTTTCACTTGTTCTTAAATTATTTGTATCTAGTTATCATTGATTGATTCATGATTATGGTTTCACTTGTTCTTAAATTATTTGTATCTAGTCGCCCTCTTAAACTTGAAGGAGTCCTATGCATTTATGTTTTGCTATTCCATGAGGGACAAGCTGAAAACCATTTGCTATGTTTTCCATATGATTTGAACACACGTTTGACTTTCATTGTTTTATTTTTCATGATCTTTCGTTTGTGTTCTTTTTCATGTTATAACATGGTTGCTAAGTTTCTTCTATCAAGATTATGTCTTTCATGTCCATGTTTTAAGTTCTTTGATCTCAGCACTCAATGCTTTACATAAATGATCAAGATTGTGATGGTGCATGTCACCTCAAAAATTATTCTTTTGTTATCACTTACCTACTCGAGGACGAGCAGGAGTTAAGCATGGGGATGCTTGATACGTCTTAAACGTATCCATAATTTTTGATGCTCCATGCTTGTTTTTACACCATTTGCCTTGTGCTTCGTTACACTTCGTGGCGTTTTTATGCGATTTCCAAAACTAACCTATTGACAAGATGCCACAGTGCCAGTTCCCCGTTTTCTGCTGTTTTTGTGTTTCAGAAAAGCTACACAGGAAATATTCTCGGAATTGGACGAAACAAGTTCGGAAACTCCTATTTTTCCTGGACGGAGGATGAGGACCAAACGGGAGCCGGAGAGGGGCCAGAGGCTGGCCACACCACAGGGGGGGCGCGGCCTAGCCCATGGCCACGCCCACCCATGGTGAGGCCCCCCTGGTCCACTCCCGATGACGCCCCTTCACCTATAAGAAGCCTCCTGACGGGAAACCCTAAAATAATCGGCAAATTTCCAGAAAGAGTTTCGCAGCTCCGCCACCGCCACCGACAAATTTCGGGGGATAGAAGTCTCTGTTCCGGCACCCTGCCGGGACAGGGAAGTGCCCCTGGAGCCATCTCCATTGGTCTCCATTGCCATCTCCACCGTCTCCATCGACCTCACCGCCGTCTCCATCGACCTCACCGCCATCTCCATCGCCGTTGCTGCCTCCTATGATGGGGAGGGAGTAGTTCTCCCCCGGGGCTGAGGGCTCTACCGGTAGCTATGTGGTTCACCTCTCTCTCCCATGATGTGATCTTTATGTGATCGTGAGCTTTGTATCTAGTTGAATTGGTAGATGCTATTATTCAGATATTATGCTACTCCCGTGCTTTATATTTGTAATCTCCGGAGATACCTTGTATCATGGTGTGAAGGTGACTAGTGTGCGCATCATGTGTGTCTTTTTGGTTAATGTCTCTATGAATTGTTGGTGTTTGTTGGAACCATCTAGTGTGTTCATGGTGATAGTGTGGGACAATCTAGTTTGGGGAAATGCAAACTTTGAGGAGTGCTTCATAGCCCTACGCATGATTAGTGTTCGTTTTCCATTGGAGAATTGTTTTGAGTTGCATATTGAAGTTAGCATCTATTGGTTCAATTATGTTATATTTGTTGGGAGTGTGTCCACTAGTGAAAGTATGATCCCTAGGCCTTGTTTCCAAGCATTGCACACCGTTTACATTCAGTTTTGTTACATGTTTGCTTACAGTGATATTTATTTCAGATTGCATTTACTACTTATAATCATCACTACTACTTGTAGTTCACTATCTCTTCGCCGAACTAGTGTACCTATACATCTGACAAGTGTATTGGGTGTGGTGGAGACACAAGAGACTTTTTGTATCGTAATTGCAGGGTTGCTTGAGAGGGATAGCTTTGACCTCCTCCTCCCTGAGTTCGATAAACCTTGGGTGATCCACTTAAGGGAAACTTGCTGCTGCTCTACAAACCTCTGCACTTGGAGGCCCAACACTGTCTACAAGAACAGACGCGTGCGTAGACATCAAGCTCTTTTTTGGTGCCGTTGCCGGGGAGGTAAGGTAAAAGGTACTCGCATCCTCCTGTGTGAGTGCTCGAAGTTATTTCCTTTAGATTATGCAATTATATCTTTTTGTTTCTTGCTTTTATTTTCACTAGTTAGGCTTAATGGAAAACAAAGAGGTCTTTAGTATTTTTCCTACGTTAGGATATGAAGTGTTTGAAGAGAAAATTGAAAAATCTTTGGAGCTTAATTTGCATGCTAATAGTGTTGTTAGTATGAATGCTTTGAACACCGTTATTGTTAATGCTGTAGAAAAGTCTTAAGCTTGGGGAAGCTGGTTTTGTTAAGCATGATATTTTTAGTTTCCCAGCTTTAGTGGAGAAAATTTGCTCTGATGATATTTTATCGCCCATGTGTGATAATTCTTATGATGCTTGTGCTCCTCATCCTTTTAAAATACCTATGAAAATTGTTGAACGTGCTATGAATAACTGCTATTTAGGAGATGGAACTGTCCATCCCGGTGATCATTTGCTCTTTATACATGAATTATGCGAGTTGTTCAAGTGTGCAGGTATTTTGATGAATAAAGTTAAGAGGAAGCTATTTTCTTTATCACTGAAGGGCAGAGCTGCGGAATGGTATAAAACATTGAAGGATGGCCGACCTGTTGACTGGGAGGAAATTGTACCTCTCTTTTATTCTAAATTCTATCCTTCTAGTGAGGTTTATAAAGATAGGAATTATATTTATAATTTTCATCCGCATGAGGGAGAAAGCATTGCCCAAGCATGGGGAAGATTGAAGTCACTAATGCTCAAATGTCCTATTCATGATATTCCCCGTAATATTGTTATTAATAATTTTTATGCAAGGCTTTCAGGATATTACAAGGACTATTTCGATGCATGCTTTGATGGGTCTTTCACAAGCAAGGATGTTGACGTCAAGTGGGATCTTCTTGAAATAATTCAAAACAATATTGAAGATTGGGATAGCGACAAAGGTAAAGGATCAGGTATAAATTACGAGTATGATTGCATTAAGTCTTTCGCTGAAACTGCTGATTTTCAAGAACTTAGTGCTAAATATGGTCTTGATCCTCAAATTATGGTTGATTGTTTTAGAGCCTTTGCTTCCCATATTAATGTTCCCAAAGGAAATGGGGATGTGTATCATGAACCTTTTAAAGACACTTGCATAGAAAGTGATATTGTTATTGATGATTGCAATAAACATGCTCAAATTTCTGAAAGTACTACTTCTTATAAGCATGTTAATTTTTGGGGAGTACTTAGACCTTGTGAACAGAGTCACAACAAAGAAGATTATTGTATCCACCACAGGAATGAAGAAACCCGAATATGGCTCAAGGCTCTAGATGAGTGATGACCCACAAGTATAGGGGCTGTATCGTAGTACTTTCGATAAATAAGAGTGTCGAACCCAACGAGGAGCAGAAGGTGTTGACAAGTGGTTTTGATCAAGGATTCACTGTAAATACTAGCAAACGGGTTTTCACGGGTATTTGGTAATGCAAATAAATAAAGTACGAGTAAATAAAAGACAGTAATAATAATTGCAGCGAGTGGCCCAATCCTTTCTAGAGCAAAGGACAAGCCGGTTGTGTAACTTAGGATAACCAAACGTTCTCGAGGACACATGGGAGTTTCTGCCAAGTGCTTTCGCTTCATACCGCTAAATAATCTTTATTGGTTTGATAAGTGTTATGGGGGTGAACCTGTGCTAGCGCACTACCCTTACTAGGATAAATACACACATGTGATTATACCCCTCGCAAGCATCCACAAATACAAGAAAGTAATTAAGATAAATCTAACCACAGCCTTAAACTCTAAGATCCTACGCTCCCTGGTGTAATGGTTTCCCAACGGAGGTTTAGGTTTCTGTCACTCCAGCAACCCCACAAATGGTAGCCAAATACACAATGCATCTCACTAGGCCCATAAATGGTGAAGTATCATGTAGTCGATGTTTACATGACACCATTAGTGAAATAGCACCACAACAAATAAATATCAAACCATTAAATATTACTCAACATAATTCCACTACTAACGACTTGACTTCTCCCATGTCCTCAAGAACTAAACGAACTACTCACAAGACATCATATGGATCATGATCAGAGGTGAAATAATGGTAAATAACAATCTGAACATAAACCTTAATTCAACGGTTCCACTCAATAGCATCAACCACAAGAGTAATCAACACCGGGAAAGTTTCCCCTAAGAATTTAACAAGATTCAACTCAAGATGCTACAGCAGGATGGTGTGGTGATGGTGGAGATGAAGGTGCTGGTGATGGAGATGATGATGATGATCCCGATGAAGTCCGGTGCGATGATGATGACGATGGCGACGATCTCCCCTCTCTGGGAAGGAATTTCCCCAGCAGATTCTTGCCTGCCGGAGAGCTTTTCTCTCTCTAGTGTTTTCCACCCTGCAGAGGCGGCGGTGTCTATCTCTCAGCCCCCCCATTGACTTAGGTTTTCGGGGACGATGAAATACACGAAGGGGCGATGGCAGAAGTGGGCCAGGGTGTGGGGACCCCCGGGATCTAAGCTATACATAGATGTTATGTGTATTAGTCACGCTAGCAACGAGTGATACTGGGGTTACCAGTCCCAGGCCGGAACACCATCGGCAGGCAGGCCGGAATTAAACATCGGCTCTACACATCTCGAAGCGCCGTGAAACTAATCATAACCAAGACTGCATAACAGAGAGATCGAGAATCTTAAACCCCTCTCGTGCACTTTATATCCATACACGCATCATGCACGAGATGGGTAACCAAAGTTGGTACACAACAGTGACTCTACGACTCAAAGGTAATAATGTAAAGCTCTTACCTGAGCAAAGATCCAAAGGATTACAAATAGAGGTCACTGACCAACATTTCATCAGACAACGGAAGGAGGTTATGCTATTACACATAGCAAGGATAACATGGCCTAAGAGGCCAGAAGCATAACAGCGATAACCCATTCCACAGCCCCAAGCTGCTGTCTGGGAACCCCAAGCTACTTGTCGGTGTCGATCTTCATATGGAACTCATCTTCGTTGTGAAACTTACTCTGCTGCAAAAATATCAACAAAGGGGGGGGGGGTGAGTACATAGGGTACTCAGCAAGACTTACGTATCCTATTAGCTAAACTTGGTTAAGAAAGGCTTTCTGTGGAGTTGTTTGCATAAAGCAATCTTTATTTGCATAAAGCAAGTAAGAGTAGAAGCTCGACTACTCAGAACATTTAAAAAGGGTAGGAAAGCGATAACTTTGATCATTGAGACATCCACCGAATCATCATCAGCTGAACCTATCCACTAGGATACATCCTCGAAACCCCAGAGGAAAGCAATCCTATTCACACCTTGGTTTTTCAAGTTTTATGATCAGGTTAAAGTTCTCTATGATCTGGCTTCTGTCTCCAAGTCGTCCATAACCGTGGACACGGCTTTTCGAAAAGATTTAACCCTGCAGGGGTGTACAACTTTACCCACACGTGACGACCGTCTCCATAAGCCACATGACATCATTCCGTGAGACGCTGGCAGAGTGGTGATCGCCTACAACCTTTACCTCACGTCGACCTATTCCATGAGCCATGCCAAAAGGTTTTAGTCCGCCATCGCGAGATCGGCCGTTCTCGGACGCGGAACCGTTCGTTGTGTGCAGGGGATCCAGTTCAATGCCACCAAGCATCCTTCACCCCGGCCACATCCTGTATGTATGCATCTCTTCCACCATCTCGTTTCAAAACATTTTCGATGCTTATGCCAAATGGAAAGCCCGAACTAGGTAGCTCATGGATAAGTCTAAGCAAGTTAGTGAGTCGACGGGAGTCCCATACCTCCACGTGTGGTCGTACGCTCAGTCTTGGATCAAGAGACAAGAACTCGGGTCCTAGGGCGGCAAGAATGAGTCAAACAACCACATCCCATGTGGCGGCTCATCCAAACCTTTTAGCATGTTTAATCTCATATTATCATCACTCCACGTCATCCTGCCATACTAGATTCATTTGCAGCTCTGATTCATTAACCATATGTACCAGAGTAAAAACTAAGCATGGCTAAGCATTTCGGATATAAAGCTCTAGCGATGCACACAAGCAAAACCTAGTCATGCTAGGAGCAGTGGATCAGGGTATTTAGGCGACAAGAATAAAACATGCATTAGATAGGATAACTCTATCTATCGATAAAAGACAGTTGAACCGGGTGGTGCAAAATAGTAAGTTTTGAAATACTTTGAAACATAGGTTCAGAGGGGGGGCTGCTTGCCTTATTGTTGATAACCAAAATATAATAGATATCCAGTTTTCTTCCTCTTGAATTGTTTATTGATGGATAAGTACTTGTCATCGGTGGTGTTGATCTTGACATCGGACGCGTTGCTCATATCAACTTCGGATCCTACCGGGGAGAAGCAGAAACACACCAGAAAAGGAATAGCAGCCAAGCATGGCATCGATGCACAAGCAATAATGATGATATGACAGGTTTATGTTACTCAAAATACTTCCTAATACTAGCTAGTCAGGTAGCGGGGTTTTCGGACGACTCCGAAACGGTGATCCGATAAACCCTACATTTCACCGGAGGGGGTACATTTAGTTCTTCTAATTAGGCAGGGTTTAAAGTTGCTTAATGATGCATGAATTTGACATAAACAAGTAGATTACATTTTTCTGAGCATTTTGATAGGTCATACCATTTTCTGACAAACAGATAATTAACTATGCATTTTACAAGATTTGCAACTTTTCTGGAATTTCTGTGGATTTTAATTAAGCCGCAGACTTTTTGTACTGGGGTCTATTCGACCCACGGTCGCTGACCAGTGGACCCGAGGGCCCACGCAGGCATCAACGCTGGACCAGGTCAACCCTAGTCAGCGGAGCCGGTCAAGGCCACGTCGGCACGGCGGCCAGCACGTCGGTCGGCTCACCGGCGACGGCCGCAGGGGCACGCGCGGCATGGGAGGCCGCAGACGCGGCGCGCATCTACTCGCTGAGCTGAACGGGCGGCGCAGGGGGGGCCAAATGGTCTCCGGGCGCAACTCCGGTGACCACCGGAGCGGCGGCGGCTGGCGGTTCTCGACGAGGCGGCGAACCAGAGAGGGAGGGGGAAGGAGAAGAGGTCCAGGAGGACGGCCAGCTCACCAGGAGCACGAAGGGAGGGTCGGTGAGGCCGAGGAAGGACTGTCGGCGGCGAACTCGTCGTCGGCGACCTCGGGCATCCGCGGTGGAATCGGCGAAGGCGGCGGCAATTCCGGGCGATTTGGCCCGATTGCTTGGATGGGGAGCCTCAGGGTGACGACGCGGAGCTCGTAGCGTCTTCGGCTTTGTCCGGGGAGTCCAAGAACGGTGACCTCAACGACGACCGTGGTGGCGGTGCTCGGGTGCTCGCAGAGAGGAGGAAGAGAGGGCGTGGAAGAAGGAAGGAGTGAGGAGGAGAGAGAGAGAAACGGCGGCGGCAGTGGTCCTTATCCTCTCCAGGTGGCTCGGCGGCGGCGTTCATCGCAGGGGAGGATCGGGCGACGGGGAGAGCTCCACGGAGCTGTTTGTTGACCAGAGGAGGAAGACGACCGGGGAGGGAGTTGGGCCGCAGCTGGGCCACGCCGGAAGAGGAAGGGAGGGAAGAGGGATTGGGCTGCCGGCCCAATTCGGGTTTAAACCCTTTTTTTCTATAAAACCGTTTTCTCTTTTGTCTTTTCTTTCTAAAAATTGCAACAAAGTTTTGTTTGCAAACACTTAGAGATTCAAACTTGTTTTGAAATTTAAGAGAATAAACAGGGCTGCCCTTTTAATTAACAAAATGCCAACATGTTTTTATTTGACATTTGAAATAATTTAAACACATTTTGAAATGGTTTCAAAATAGAGGTAGAGTTTGAGCATTTTTAGGGTTTCCACTCAAATTTTAAATGCAAATTTTTCTTAGTGGATTTTTAAATGATGCTAATGATGCAAATGCACTAAATTACAAACATGGGCTGTTACAGCTCTACCCACCTTACAAGAATCTCGACCCCGAGATTCCTAGGTAAGAAAGGAGGGAAGGGGTTACAACGGTCTTCAACAATCTTCAAAAGCTCACGATAATCTTCTGTCTTGAAGAGGTTGATCCACGTTATCATGAATCTTCAATTTCTTCCTTCGTGATTCTTACTCAACTGAACTGAGGGTGAGAGGGAACAACTGTAGAAAGATGGATCTTTGAGAAGATCGAGTATCTCATGGTCAACTCATGAAAAGAATGTTTCATAACCATATCTAGAGCTGACAAACCTGAAACACCTGAAGGTATGAGAAGGAATGGAAAAGTTTCAAATTTGGTTCGCAAAGTCGTGAGTACATTTGAGTTATACTCGCAAACCATCAAAAGGGAAGCACTGAATGTGCAATATGGTTGTAGGAAGGGAAGGCTCAAATCTAGTTTGCTTTTCCTTTTAAAACATGGTTTCTCGTGTCGATATAGCATGTATAGAACCTTGTTCTACGACATTTCTATATCCTTATTAAAAACTGTTATAAAACAATTTTGGTAGAACTCTGGGAAGAGATAACCCAAAGAGGAAGGTGAAACACTAGCCAACGAGGTGTGAAAGACTAGCCATGGAGTGGAAATTGTTCTTATACCATGAAGGGGTACACCGTTGAAAGGCGTGTCTTGGAGAACACACACGAATAAAAGTCTTGGGCCATCATGTGGCTGACGAATTCACACAATGTATTAGATGATTAGAACTTCAAGTATATACAAAGGGAAGGGTGAAGCACTTGAAGTGTGAAAGATCAGACTTCACGATTGAAAAAAAAGACCATAAGGTAACTTTTAGGATAAGTCACATGAAATCCTCATGGAGAGTGGTTGTTCTTGAAACATCAAGGGATGATGACAATAGGCCTTCCAGCTAGCTGTGTCGACCACAACATCAACCTGCCAAATTTACAAAGAGACCTATGTCAAAACCTTGAGGAACACAAACCATCATTGCTGCTTGAGATTCAGCTCTGGTTAGATGGAATCATACTTCAGACTTAGTATGTTCGAATGGAAAGTTTAAACATATGCCATGGAGATAAGGTTGTTGGATTCTCAAGATATGAACTACAGTGTAGAGCTCCAGAAAGATAAGCGGGATTGTGATTGCCGAAAGACAATTGCACCAATAAGAGATTATTGCAATGAAATGCAACCGAGTCCCTGTTTGGAGAACGTGGAAGAAGATAGTGAAGGTCTTGGACTTTTTCTCATTTTTGAATAAATCAGTCAGTGGCTTGTTGTGCATATAGGAAATTTTCAAGAAGATGGAGGCAACAACCTGTTATCTCAAGAATACTCCACACATGCATGACAAATTCGAGATGATTCCCGAGGAAACCAAGAAAACTCTTCTTAAATTCACGGTGACATCTTTCAACACTTGCACGTGAAGCAAAGAGAGAAAGACACTTCCAACATCCAGAACACATACTTTGTGATGACACAAAGATGGTTCTAACAAGTTTCCAACATTAATGCCAAATGTCCAATATGAATGTCTTCAAACATGGAGAAGATAAGGATGTCATCGATGGGCTCAACAACAAGCTTATTTCGATGCTCCAAGAAGATGGACTCATATGTTGCAGGAACAAGGCAAAAATATTGGTCAGACCGAAGGACATAAAGTGAACTCAAGTGAAAACCACGAGAAGAAACAACATCAAAATGGTCCCTGAGGCTGAGTTTGATTTGACGATAGCCCAAACTCAAATCAAAGATTGGGAGGATAGCATATCCAAAGAGGAGATACTATCTTGCTTCAACACGAACAAAACTAGATATCCCTTTCAAAAGGAACAAAGTCGGATAGAGATTTTGTCTTTCAACTCTCCAAGTTGTTGTTTAAGCTCAACCAACTAGTCCAGGGTATCCTATATAGATTCTTGGAGAAAAAAACGATTCAGAGAACCAGCTTACTCATGAACTGGACAACACGGTCATGTGAAAACATGGCAATACTTCTGGTAAGACCTCCAGAATATCACGAACCACCGGTATGTCTCTAAGTTCAGGAGAGAACCTTGGTCTAGAAGGAAAGGAATGTGGTCTTGAGAGTTTTGGCACAAACCTAACTCTTTGACCGAAGACGTGTGCCTGAATTACGGACTTGGCAACACAGTCAAACTTCACTTGGTGATCGGTTATCCAATCATGCTAGGAATGACATAAATGGTCTTGGGATTTCAAAGCAATAAGAATTGCTAAAGATCTCAGATGGCCACATCAATGCGTGCACACAACATTCCAAGCATGACCAGCTCGGAGAAAGGGTGGGCAAGATGTGTAAGAGCATCACTTCATCAAGAAAGTCATGAGGCTTGGCACAACCTCTTGGTATGAAAGAGTGTGATACTCTAAGGTGGAACAGAGCAGAAGCTGCATAGAGCTTATATTCTGCGGATTACAACACTTTGACCTGATCCTAGAAATGGATGAGGTACTGGAGTTTGTTTCTCTTGACATTTTGGGGTAGAATGGCTTGACAAGACCACCAGCGTAATATGCACTAGAGGACACCAATGCAATTTACAACTTGGCTGCCAACTAGCAGACGATGGATCAGAAAGCAGCTTAAGAGAAGGAACACGCTTAGAAGGGATCCTTAAATGTGGATGCACAAGTTAACATCTTATGTAAACCAATGCTGAAAGGAAGGATGTGGCAGAGTCACCGACGTAGAAGCGAGACTCACTAGGAGACTCTTGTCGTGATCCATTTAGTTCCATGAGAGAACCTATGCCATAGCAAGTGGAAGGAAAGTCCTTTGTTGCCACAATTCAATTACGACTATGACCATAAGCTCGAAAGGCAAACCATTTTGAGTTAATGAAAAATCATTAACACAAGGGTTCAATGGAATGGATCTTGGGTTAAAGGCCAGCTTCATGTACTAGAATCCAGCACAATCCGGGACCTTCGGTTCAAGTCCAAGGGTAAAAGATAGAGAAAGGAATAACTACTAGCTGAGCAACTCAAAGGATGCCACAGGGTAGTATTCACGAGGTAGCTTCTAGAACAAGGTATAGCTTTTGAAGTACCCAAAGAAATAGAGAGGCATACAAGGTGAAAGAAATCCTTGAAGGCTAGAACATAACGATGTGGAACCCACAAAACAGAGAGATTATGAAGGAAATGAATCTTGTAATTGCTTCTTGCTTCAGCTGGGAGTATGAAGACTACTATGTAGGTCAACTGGTTTAGAAACGACTTGCCCACGAGGGACCTAAATTTTGAATGACCAGAAGAGATAGAAAAAAGCCTTTTCCAAATCAACAGGAAAGGATACGAAAGCTCAGAACTAAGATCGATAGAGATAAGGAATAAAAAGAAACCTTACCTACATTTTGCAACTCATTTTTAGCTTTCAAATAGTTTTCACAACACTAGACTCAACAACGACCAATAGAAAGGGTTTCCTACAGACAGTCCTGCTCTGATACCAAAACCTATGGGGACCCCCAGGATCTAAGCTATACAGAGATGTTATGTGTATTAGTCACGCTAGCAACGAGTGATACTGGGGTTACCAGTCCCAGGCCGGAACACCATCGGCAGGTAGGCCAGAATTAAACATCGGCTCTACACATCTCGAAGCGCCGTGAAACTAATCATAACCAAGACTGCATAACAGAGAGCTCGAGAATCTTAAACCCCTCTCGTGCACTTTATATCCATACACGCATCATGCACGAGATGGGTAACCAAAGTTGGTACACAACAGTGACTCTACGACTCAAAGGTAATAATGTAAAGCTCTTACCTGAGCAAAGATCCAAAGGATTACAAACAGAGGTCACTGACCAACATTTCATCAGACAACGGAAGGAGGTTATGCTATTAGACATAGCAAGGATAACATGGCCTAAGAGGCCAGAAGCATAACAGCGATAACCCATTCCACAGCCCCAAGCTGCTGTCTGGGAACCCCAAGCTACTCGTCGGTGTCGATCTTCGTATGGAACTCATCTTCGTTGTGAAACTTACTCTGCTGCAAAAATATCAACAAAGGGGGGGGTGAGTACATAGGGTACTCAGCAAGACTTACGTATCCTATTAGCTAAACTTGGTTAAGAAAGGCTTTCTGTGGAGTTGTTTGCATAAAGCAATCTTTATTTGCATAAAACAAGTAAGAGTAGAAGCTCGACTACTCAGAACATTTAAAAAGGGTAGGAAAGCGATAACTTTGATCATTGAGACATCCACCGAATCATCATCAGCTGAACCTATCCACTAGGATACATCCTCGAAACCCCAGAGGAAAGCAATCCTATTCACACCTTGGTTTTTCAAGTTTTACGATCAGGTTAAAGTTCTCTATGATCTGGCATCTGTCTCCAAGTCATCCATAACCATGGACACGGCTTTTCGAAAAGATTTAACCCTGCAGGGGTGTACAACTTTACCCACACGTGACGACCGTCTCCATAAGCCACATGACGTCATTCCGTGAGATGCTGGCGGAGTGGTGATCGCCTACAACCTTTACCTCACGTCGACCTATTCCATGAGCCACGCCAAAAGGTTTTAGTCCGCCATCGCGAGATCGGCCGTTCTCGGACGCGGAACCGTTCGTTGTGTGCAGGGGATCCAGTTCAATGCCACCAAGCATCCTTCACCCCGGCCACATCCTGTATGTATGCATCTCTTCCACCATCTCGTTTCAAAACATTTTCGATGCTTATGCCAAATGGAAAGCCCGAACTAGGTAGCTCATGGATAATTCTAAGCAAGTTAGTGAGTCGACGGGAGTCCCATACCTCCACGTGTGGTCGTACGCTCAGTCTTGGATCAAGAGACAAGAACTCGGGTCCTAGGGCGGCAAGAATGAGTCAAACAACCACATCCCATGTGGCGGCTCATCCAAACCTTTTAGCATGTTTAATCTCATATTATCATCACTCCACGTCATCCTGCCATACTAGATTCATTTGCAGCTCTGATTCATTAACCATATGTACCAGAGTAAAAACTAAGCATGGCTAAGCATTTCAGATATAAAGCTCTAGCGACGCACACAAGCAAAACCTAGTCATGCTAGGAGCAGTGGATCAGGGTATTTAGGCGACAAGAATAAAACATGCATTAGATAGGATAACTCTATCTATCGATAAAAGATAGTTGGACCGGGTGGTGCAAAATAGTAAGTTTTGAAATACTTTGAAACATAGGTTCAGAGGGGGGGCTCCTTGCCTTATTGTTGATAACCAAAATATAATAGATATGCAGGTTTCTTCCTCTTGAATTGTTTATTGATGGATAAGTACTTGTCATCGGTGGTGTTGATCTTGACATCGGACGCGTTGCTCATATCAACTTCGGATCCTACCGGGGAGAAGCAGAAACACACCGGAAAAGGAATAGCAGTCAAGCATGGCATCGATGCGCAAGCAATAATGATGATATGACAGGTTTATGTTACTCAAAATACTTCCTAATACTAGCTAGTCAGGTAGCGGGGTTTTCGGACGACTCCAAAACGGTGATCCGATAAACCCTACATTTCACCGGAGGGGGTACATTTAGTTCTTCTAATTAGGCAGGGTTTAAAGTTGCTTAATGATGCATGAATTTGACATAAACAAGTAGATTGCATTTTTTGAGCATTTTGATAGGTCATACACCATTTTCTGACAAACAGATAATTAACTATGCATTTTACAAGATTTGCAACTTTTCTGGAATTTCTGTGGATTTTAATTAAGCCGCAGACTTTTTGTACTGGGGTCTATTCGACCCACGGTCACTGACCAGTGGACCCGAGGGTCCACGCAGGCATCCACGCTGGACCAGGTCAACCCTGGTTAGCGGAGCCGGTCAAGGTCACGTCGGCACGGCGGCCAGCACGTCGGCCGGCTCACCGGCGACGGCCGCAGGGGCACGCGCGGCGCGGGAGGCCGCAGACGCGGCGCGCATCTGCTCGCTGAGCTGAACGGGCGGCGCAGGGGGGCCAAATGGTCACCGGGCGCAACTCCGGTGACCACCGGAGCGGCGGCGGCCGGCGGTTCTCGACGAGGCGGCGAACCAGAGAGGGAGGGGGAAGGAGAAGAGGTCCAGGAGGACGGCCAGCTCACCAGGAGCACGAAGGGAGGGTCGGTGAGGCCGGGGAAGGACGGTCGGTGGCGAACTCGTTGTCGGCGACCTCGGGCATCCGCGGTGGAATCGGCAAAGGCGGCGGCAATTCCGGGCAATTTGGCCCGATTGCTTGGACGGGGAGCCTCAGGGTGACGACGCGGAGCTCGTAGCGTCTTCGGCTTCGTCCGGGGAGTCCGAGAACGGCGACCTCAACGACGACCGTGGCGGCGGTGCTCAGGTGCTCGCAGAGAGGAGGAAGAGAGGGCGCGGAAGAAGGAAGGAGTGAGGAGGAGAGAGAGAGAAACGGCGGCGGCAGTGGTCCTTATCCTCTCCAGGTGGCTCGGCGGCGGCGTTCATCGCAGGGGAGGATCGGGCGACGGGGAGAGCTCCACGGAGCTGTTTGTTGACCGGAGGAGGAAGACGACCGGGGAGGGAGTTGGGCCGCAGCTGGGCCGCGCCGGAAGAGGAAGGGAGGGAAGAGGGATTGGGCTGCCGGCCCAATTCGGGTTTAAACCCTTTTTTTCTATAAAACCGTTTTCTCTTTTGTCTTTTCTTTCTAAAAATTGCAACAAAG
Source organism: Dactylis glomerata (assembly GCA_007115705.1). Lineage (NCBI taxonomy): Eukaryota > Viridiplantae > Streptophyta > Magnoliopsida > Poales > Poaceae > Dactylis > Dactylis glomerata. The sequence continues at coordinate 4,369,278 of QXEO01000222.1, forward strand.
TTTTGTTTGCAAACACTTAGAGATTCAAACTTGTTTTGAAATTTAAGAGAATAAACAGGGCTGCCCTTTTAATTAACAAAATGCCAACATGTTTTTATTTGACATTTGAAATAATTTAAACACATTTTGAAATGGTTTCAAAATAGAGGTAGAGTTTGAGCATTTTTAGGGTTTCCACTCAAATTTTAAATGCAAATTTTTCTTAGTGGATTTTTAAATGATGCTAATGATGCAAATGCACTAAATTACAAACATGGGCTGTTACACAGGGTGGCCACACAACAGGCCGGCGCGGCCAGGGGTTAGGCCGCGCCCCCTGTGTGTGTGCCTGCCCCGTGGCTCCTCTCGACTCCTCCTTCTGGCTTCTTCAGTCTTCTGGTAAAATATAATTTTCTGGTATTTTTCTGAAATTTCCTGATCTTCCAAAATATGGTGTCTTGATAGTCCTTTTTCCAGCAGAATCCTGACTCCGGCAGCAAATCCTCCAATGATCATCAAACATGTAGAAATAGAGGAAATAACATAAGTATCATCTCTAAATATGAAATATATCAATGAATAACAGTAAATTATGATACAAAATAGTGATGCAAAATGGACGTATCAACCTCCCCAAGCTTAGACCTCGCTTGTCCCCAAGCAAAAACTAAACTCGGTGAACATGACCACAGGTTTATGTAGTGAAGTGTCGATAATCAAAATACGGACAAGAAGCATCACATTTACCAAAGCACAAAGTATAATAGACAACAACTTCCCTTTATATGATATAGACTTGCAATAAGTAAAAGGGAATCACAAACAAAGATGCACAAGGTAAACTATAATTGGTGGTGGCAAACCTTAGTTCTTGGTCAGAGAACAATAAACAAACTATACTTATTTTTGAACGGAGCCTTTTAAAACAGAGCTAATATAGCAAAAACCATATGCTCAATGAAACAAACTTTTGCATTCATAGAAAGCTTTCAAAGATATATCCCTTCAGATAAAAGCATTGTACTAACAAAAGAAGTTAGTAAACATGATTAAACGGATCAACATATGGATGAGTGAAACATAACAACTCAAATGCTTGCTTGAGATAGAAGGGAATAGGTTGACTCAACATAAAAGTAAAAGACAGGCCCTTCGCAGAGGGAAGCAGGGATTAAACATGTGCTAGAGCTTTTCATTTGTAAAACAGAGGTAAAGAGTTATTTTGATAGGTGGTTGCTTTTGTCAATGACTAGCAACGGAGTTCTTGATATCTTCCATACTAAACAAGTGAGAGTAGTTCCGAGATGTTGATTAATTGGCACATTGGTGCTCTTTTATAGCTTTGCACTCCTCCCCACCTTTTCCTTTCTCAAACCATGGCTAACCGATTCCATCGGGTGCCAACCAACTTTAACAAACCATGGAGGAGTGCCTTTTTCTTTTCTTTTTGAGATTACAATGGTCTGACCAGCTCCCTTGCAAAATTAATGACGAGCAGATGAAGCTGCCTAGTCGAGGGGTACTTAATTTAGTATGGAAGATAACAAACCCATCCACTACGTCCTCATGAGCTAAAAATAGTGGCACAAAATGAGAAGTATTTGAAGGTTTTTGAAAGGTAGCACATGAAAATTTACTTGGAATGGCTTGAAATACCATGCATAGGAATTTATAGTGGACTCTTTGGAAGTAACTTGGCTTTTAGGAATTGGATGCACGAGAAGTATTCCCTCTCAGTACAGGTTTTTGGCTAGCAAGGCTGGGTAGCAAGCATAAGAGTTGCATGAAACAAACAAACATACATATAATAGGAACAATCATGCAAACTTCCTTGAAGGTACAACGATTTTAACTTTGAGAATAATAATGCTTATAAGCCAAACATGAAGGAAAACTGAAGTGATGTAACTACAAGCACTTCTTTCTTCTTTTCTACTCAAACCTCAAGGTAATGTTGCTACTGACCAAGCTAAGTTTGCCAAAACCAACTAAATTTACTCATGCTCCCAAAGTGATACCAATACTAATCAACAAGACTAGTCATATAGGAAAGATTGCAAACTAAAATAAAGTGTGCAGAAAGTAAACGATAAAACTTCTCATTAATATTTCATTACCGCAACTCACGCCAAGGGATACATAGATAACCAACTAAGGAGGATACTACCACACTGCAAACTATTCTATAAGATAACTTCTCTATTCATGATATGACTCTACTTGAAAAGTAAATGAGTAAAAGATAATGATGTGATACGGCGGCACTCCCCCAAGCTTGGAACAAGCCAAGGGGATGCCTATACCCATGACGAATTACTCCTTCGGCGGTGGTGGTGAGTCTTTATCATCATGGTACTTCCAAGGCAGAGGTCCCCCGTCAAGGAAGGATGTCTTGGTCTCCAATATCCTGAAACTTGTAGCAGCACTCATTTGTTGAAATCTAGCTTCATACTCACAATTTTGGTTCTACAAGTCGTAGAGTTGTGCTTGTAATTGGTTAGTGGTCTCATGGAGCGAAAAGATGTCCTTCCAGAGTTCTGTAGTCTCTCTCTTGTACTTGGCGACGAGCTCTTGATTAATCCTATGGATGATGTCCACCTCACATTCTGCCATCTTCTTATATTTAAAAACTTCTTGTTCTAGTGTTTCCATCCTGGCTTCGAGACTCCCTTCTCCCTTAGGTCCTTGGACATCTTTAATCTGCAACTCCCCATCCTTGAGTAACAACTCCTTCGGATGCATCTTCAGCTCCCTCATGTACGGATTAATGATATCCGCAAGAGAGTTCTCCTCAGATGGACCAGACGAAGACATTGTAACTCCAAAGCTGAGAACAATCCCCTCACAGAAATAGCTCGAAACGAAAACACGACGAGAAAACGATATACAGACCTTGGGTAATCCGAGGGGTTATAAAGGCGAAAATTAAACATCGAGATGAAATCACAGGAGGAAACCAGGACGGAAACGAGCTCCGGGGTGCTCACACAATAGGTGGACGCGGCCAGGGGTGGGCCCGCGCCCCCTATGTGTGAGGACACACCAGACTCCTTCTCCTTCCCATTTTCATCTCGTGATTTTTCATATTTAACAAAAACAATAAAAATGTAACTGAAAAAGTTTAACGCGAACCTTTTCTGACTAGAACTGTTACCTATTCGAAAACGAACTCTGCAGGTTCCTGCATATTGTCCTGGATGAACTCTTCCGGACAAACCATTTGTATAACATCAACATCTTCATTATAAGAATCTCCAGCAATATAATGTTTGAGTCTTTGCCCATTCACCACTTGTGTAGTGTCATCTTTCAACGAAGCAATTTGTATCGCACCTGAGCGGTATACTTCCACAATAACATATGGTCCTTCCCATTTAGAGAGTAATTTTCCTACAAAAAATCTGAGACGAGACCTATACAAAAGAACTTTCTCACCAACATAAAACTCTCTCTTAAGAATTCTCTTATCTTGCCATTGCTTGACTTTCTCTTTGAAAAGTCTGGCATTCTCGTAGGCTTCATTTCTCTACTCATCTAAAGAACTCAAATCTAACAACCTTTTCTTACCGGCAAGTTTAAAATCCCTATTAAGCTCTTTCACTGCCCAAATAGCTTTGTGTTCTAATTCTAAGGGCAAGTGACACGCTTTTCCGTAAACCATTTTGTAAGGAGACATGCCCATAGGGTTCTTATAAGCAGTTCTATAAGCCCATAAAGCATCGTTTAACTTGCTAGCCCAGTTTTTCCTAGATCTATTGACAGTCTTCTGCAAGATAGACTTGATCTCTCTATTTGAAAGCTCTACTTGCCCACTAGTTTGGGGATGATAAGCAGAAGCAATTCTATGATGAACGTCATATCTAGCAAGAGTTTTTCTAAAACCGCCATGAATAAAATGGGAACCTCCATCAGTCATAAGATATCTAGGCACACCAAACCTAGGAAAAATAATGTCCTTAAGCATTTTTAACGAGGTCTCACCATCGGCACTCTTTGTAGGTATGGCTTCTACCCACTTAGTAACGTAATCAACAACAACAAGTATATGAGTATAACCTTTTGAAGGAGGAAAAGGACCCATAAAGTCAAATCCCCAACAATCAAATGGTTCAATTACAAGAGTGTAACTCATAGGCATTTCATTACGTCTAGAAATATTACCAACTCTTTGACATTCATCACAAGATAAAACATACCTTCTAGCATCTTTAAAGAGGGTTGGCCAATAAAAACCTGATTGTAGAACCTTTTGTGCAGTTCTATCTCCAGCATGATGTCCTCCATAAGCACTGCCATGGCACTTTCTTAATATTTCTTGTTGCTCATATTCCGGAACACATCTTCGCATAATTCCATCAACTCCTTCTTTATATAAGTGTGGGTCATCCCAAAAGTAATGCCTCAAATCATAGAAGAATTTTCTTCTTTGCTGAGCTGTAAAGGTTGGAGGCAAATACTTGGAAACAATAAAGTTAGCATAATCAGCATACCAAGGAAGGTCTCGCGAAGTTACATTTATTGAAGCCAACTGTTCATTTAGAAAACTATCATTAACAGGAATAGGATCAAAAGAAATGTTTTCCAATCTAGACAAATTGTCAGCAACAGGATTTTCAGCACCTTTCCTATCTACAATATGCAAATCAAACTCTTGTAAAAGCAACACCCATCTAATAAGCCTAGGCTTAGCATCCTTCTTAGACATAAGATATCTAATAGCAGCGTGATCAGTATGAATAGTAACTTTAGAATCAACAATGTAAGGTCTAAACTTATCACATGCAAAAAAATAGCAAGAAACTCTTTCTCAGTAGTAGCATAATTCTTCTGCGCAGCATCAAGAGTCTTACTAGCATAATGAATAACATTCAACTTATTATCAATGCGCTGTCCAAGAACAGCACCAACAGCAAAATCACTAGCATCACACATAATTTCAAAGGGTAAATTCCAATCAGGTGGTTGAACAATAGGAGCAGTAGTTAAAGCCTTCTTAAGAGTTTCAAAAGCTTCCTTACAATCATCATCAAAGACAAATGGTACATCTTTTTGAAGAATATTAGTAAGAGGCTTTGAAATCTTAGAGAAATCTTTAATAAACCTCCTATAGAAACCAGCATGACCAAGAATACTACGAATACCTTTAACATCTCTAGGATAGGGCATTTTCTCAATTGCTTCAACTTTCGCTCTGTCAACTTCAATACCTCTTTCAGAAATTTATGTCCAAGGACAATTCCTTCATTTACCATAAAGTGGCATTTCTCCCAATTAAGAACAAGATTAGTTTCTTCACACCTCTGCAAAACTTTATCAAGATTGTGCAAACAATTATCAAAGGAAGTTCCATACACAGAAAAATCGTCCATGAAAATCTCCACAATTTCTTCACAAAAACCATGAAAAATTGCAGACATGCATCTTTGAAAAGTAGCAGGAGCATTGCACAAACCAAACGGCATACGTCTATAAGCATAAGTTCCATAAGGACAAGTAAAAGTGGTTTTCTCTTGGTCTTCCTTTCTAACAGCAATCTGAGAGAAACCGGAATAACCATCAAGAAAACAAAAATGAGTCTTCTTAGACAGCCTTTCTAACATTTGATATATAAACGGTAAAGGATAATGATCTTTTTGGTAACTTTGTTTACCTTTCTAAAATCAATGCACATTCTATAACCAACTACCACCCTTTGAGGAATAAGCTCGTTATTCTCATTAGGCACAACAGTCATACCTCCTTTCTTAGGAACACAATGAACAGGACTAACCCATCTACTATCAACAATAGGATAAATAATACCAGCATCAAGGAGCTTCAATACCTCATTTCTTACCACTTCCTTCATCTTGGGAATTAAGCAGCGTTGATGTTCAACAACTGGCTTTGCGTCTTCCTCCATATTAATAGCATGCTGACATAAAGTGGGAGAAATCCCTTTCAAATCATCGAGAGTATATCCCATAGCTCCTCGATGTTTCCTCAATATCTCCAATAACCTTTCTTCTTCCTTTCCTGAAAGTTTAGAACTGATAATAACAGGATATATTTTCTTATCATCTATATAAGCATACTTAAGATCATCAGGTAAAGGTTTTAATTCAAAAATAGGATCTTCCTTAGGTGGCAAAGTGGTACCAAGATCCTGCACAGGTAAATTGTGCTTAATCAACGGTGGTTGACGAAGGAAAATATCGTCAATCTCTTCTCTTTCCTTCCTGTAAACATCACTTTCATGGTCCTCCATGAATTGCTGCGAAGCATTATTAGGAGCAAGAGCAATAGAAGCAAGCTGTTCAACTCGAAAATTTTCATTAGGCATGTCATTTTCATAAGAAGTCTTAGCAAACTTAGAAAAATTAAACTCATAAGATTCTCCATTAAACTTAGTGAAAATTTTCTCCTTCTTACAGTCTATCACAGAACCACAAGTATTCAAAAAGGGTCTACCAAAAATAATAGGACAAGTTTTACTAGCTTCCGTACCAAGTACTAGGAAATCAGTAGGATATTTAGTCTTACCGCATAGAACTTCCACATCTTGAACAATACCAAGAGGCCAAATAGTCTCTCTGTTAGCAAGCTGAACAACCACATCAATATCCTCAAATTCACAAGGGCCAATCTCATGCATAATTTCTCTGTAAAGCTCTAAAGGAATGGCACTTGAACTTGCACCAATGTCACATAAACCATAATAGCAGTGATCTCCAATCCTGACAGAAATAACAGGAACACTTGTTTTCCTACGCCTATTAGGATGTGAAATAATGTTAGTAGCATCTTCACAAAAGATAATATGTTCATTCCCTACATCTTTAGTAACAAGGTCCTTCACTATAGCCACAGGAGACTTAATAGTAATTTGCTCATCAGGTTCTACAGCTTTCTTAGTACTTTTATTAGACACACTTACCAAAGTAGAATGCTCTTTTACCTTAGCAGGGAAAGGTGTCTTCTCAAAATAAGGTTCAGGCAAAATGCTATCAACAGTACAAACTTCAGTAGCTGCAGTAGGAATATGACTAATGGAATCTTTATAAGGCGCATGATATTTGTTCCAATCTTTCTTTGGAACATCAAGATAAGAGGCAAAAGCCTTAAAACAGTTAGCAAGTATTTGAGAATCAAGACCATAAGCAGTGCTAACATTATGAAAGTCATCGGTTCCCATAAAAGCTTTAATGCATTCATAATCATAATTTATACCTGACTTCCTACCTTTGTCGTTTTCCCATCCTTCAGCATTTTCTTGGATACGGTCAAGAAGTTTCCACTTAGCATCTTCTTTCATATGAGTAAATGATCCAAAATAGGAAGCATCCAAATAATCCTTATCATAAAGAGCAAGCCTCGCACAAAAATTATCAATAACAATATTACTGGGGAGCTCATGAATGGGACATTTGAGCATTAGTAACTTTAATCTCCCCCGCGCTTGGGCAATACTCTCTCCATCATGAGGCCAAAAGTTATATATTCGATTACGATCTTTATGAATTTCACTTAGAGGATAAAACTTGGAATAAAAGAGAGGCACAATTTCCTCCCATGCAATAGATGGACCATCTTTAAGCAGCCGATACCACTCCTCAGCTCTGCCGTTCAGTGATAAAGAGAATAGCTTCCTCTTAACTTTGCTTGATGAAATACTTGCACACTTGAACAACTTGCATAATTCAAGTATAAAAAGTAAGTGATCACCCGGATGGACAGTTCCATCTCCTGAATAGCAGTTATCCATAACACGTTCAACAATTTTCATAGGTATTTTAAAAGGATCTAACTGAGCAGGTGGTGGTGGTGGTGGTTCTTCCATATGTGCAGCAGTGGTAGTAGTGTTCCCGAATAGGAAACCAAATGGAGAACTCTCCATAGCAAAATAAAATAAAAATAAAAAATAGAAATAAAAACAATACTCACAGCGACGGTTACCTTTACCAATTCCACTCTTCAATAGCGCTTCACTCCCCGGCAACGGTGCCAGAAAATAGTCTTGATGACCCACAAGTATACGGGGTGTATCGTAGTACTTTTGATAAATAAGAGTGTCGAACCCAACGAGGAGCAGAAGGTGTTGACAAGTGGTTTTGATCAAGGATTCACTGTAAATACTAGCAAACGGGTTTTCAGGGGTATTTGGTAATGCAAATAAATAAAGTACGAGTAAATAAAAGACAATAATAATAATTGCAGCGAGAAGCCCAATCCTTTCTAGAGCAAAGGACAAGCCGGTTGTGTAACTTATGATAACCAAACGTTCTCGAGGACACACGGGAGTTTCTGTCAAGTGCTTTCGCTTCATACCGCTAAATAATCTTTATTGGTTTGATAAGTGTTATGGGGGTGAACCTGTGCTAGCGGACTACCCTTACTAGGATAAATACACACTTGTGATTATACCCCTTGCAAGCATCCGCAAATACAAGAAAGTAATTAAGATAAATCTAACCACAACCTTAAACTCTAAGATCCTACGCTCCCTGGTGTAATGGTTTCCCAATGGAGGTTTAGGTTTCTGTCACTCCTGCAACCCCACAATTGGTAGCCAAATATACAATGCATCTCACTAGGCCCATAAATGGTGAAGTATCATGTAGTCGACGTTCACATGACACCACTAGTGAAATAGCACCACAACAAATAAATATCAAACCATTAAATATTACTCAACATAATTCCACTACTAATGACTTGACTTCTCCCATGTCCTCAAGAACTAAACGAACTACTCACAAGACATCATATGGATCATGATCATAGGTGAAATAATGGTAAATAACAATCTGAACATAAACCTTAATTCAACGGTTCCACTCAATAGCATCAACCACAAGAGTAATCAACACCGGGAAAGTTTACCCTAAGAATTTAACAAGATTCAACTCAAGATGTTACAGCGGGATGGTGTGGTGATGGTGGAGATGAAGGTGCTGGTGATGGAGATGATGATGATGATGATGATCCCGATGAAGTTCGGTGCGATGATGATGACGATGGTGATGATCTCCCCTCTCCGGGAAGAAATTTCCCCAGCAGATTCCTGCCTGCCGGAGAGCTTTTCTCTCTCTGGTGTTTTCTGCCCCGCAGAGGCGGCGGTGTCTATCTCTCAGCCCCCCTTGACTTAGGTTTTCGGGGACGATGAAATACGCGAAGGGGCAATGGCAGAAGTGGGCCAGGGTGGCCACACAACAGGCCGGCGCGGCCAGGGGTCAGGCCGCGCCCCCTGTGTGTGCCTGCCCCGTGGCTCCTCTAGACTCCTCCTTCTGGCTTCTTCAGTCTTCTGGTAAAATATAATTTTCTGGTATTTTTCTGGAATTTCCTGATCTTCCGAAATATGGTGTCTTGATAGTCCTTTTTCCAGCAGAATCATGACTCCGGCAGCAAATCCTCCAATGATCATCAAACATGTAAAAACAAGGGAAATAACATAAGTATCATCTCTGAATATGAAATATATCAATGAATAACAGTAAATTATGATACAAAATAGTGATGCAAAATGGACGTATCAATGAGCTTGGTGAAAAGGTTTGTGAGCTTTATCCTTTTCTTTGTGAACTTTGCGATGACAAGGGTCATTTTAATTTTCAATGCTCAGGCCATAATAGTCACCTTCCTAATCAAATGAGTACCGCAAGTTTGTATTGTGATGATAAGATCACTCTCAATCAGCATGATGAGCTTACTTTGTTTTTGGGGGTATGAAGAGTTATCTAGAAAAACTTCTTTGGTAGATATGAGCGCTTTTAAAAATATTAGCATCATGCAGGGTTGTCGTCTTTATTGTGTTAAAGATTGCCACGCAAATACTTACATACAAAATGTTATAAAACATGATGTTTTGCCAAGCTATGACAGGACTAATAGATGTTTCCATCTTATTAATAGAGAGGAGGAATCCACCAAAGTTTCTTCTGTTGTTTCTGTTAGTAAACCAGATTATGTGGAGAAGATGCCTTTCAAGTCTCTCCCTCCTAAAGGAGAGAGTAAGAAGAGTAAGAAGAAGAAGAAGAAGAGGAGTAAAAGGATAGAGGAAACAGTATCTTTCCCTAAGCATGTTGCTCCTATTATAGATTATGATAATTCTGATCTTGATGATGTTATCATGCCTGTTACCTATGTTAGTGATCATGATTGGGAAAAGCACTCTACTTTTGATATTGAAAATCTTTTTGGTACCAATTCCGAAAATTATAAGGTTAATAATTGTTGTACCATTAGTACTATCCATGTTCCTTCTTATGATGATATGTTTGATGAATATGCTTTGCAAAATAGTTGTTCTCTCGCTTATGATGATACTAAACCTCTAGTTTATGATGATTATGATGATGAGTATAATATTTTCAGTTCACCTACTTTTGAGGAGAAAATTAGTTATGATTACAATATGCCTCCTGTTTTTGATGATTATGGTGATGAGAATAATTATTCTGTTGAATCTGCTCCTACTATGATTGTTCATGTGGGGAGTATTAATTCTTTTATGCATGTGGCTCATGATAGGGAAGCTTTATGTGATAGTTATGCTAGTTCTATTCATGATGCTACTGAAAGTTATTATGAGAGAGGGAAACATGGTTTGATGGATCTCAACAATATTGAGTTTCCCCTCTTTTTGTTGGAATTCTTGAGGTTGTACTTGTTTTGCCTTCCTATGCTTTTCGCTTTGCGCTTTCATGACTTGTCTCTTTACAAGACTATTTTTCATAGGAAGTGGTTTAGATTTAAATGTGTTTCATATTTTATTTTTGATGCTCTCTCTTGCTTCAAGTTCCTTTATAGCACCTTTGCCTTAAGATCTTTTATGGCGCCTACGTGAGCATCTTTTCAAATTACTGCGCCTAGCTCAAAGGCGTTAAAGAAAAGCACTCTTGGGGATAACCCAATGTTTTATTTTCAGTTCTTTTTCTTTTATTTGAGTCTTGGAAGTTATTACTTCTGTAATAACCTCTCCTTATCATTTTTATTTCTTTTTTGTGCCAAGAGAAACCTCTAATTTGAGTGAGGTAAGATTTGGGGAAGTTGCTGTCCTGAAACAGATTTCAGTGTTGCACCGTAAACATTCGTGAAAATTCTCAGAATATCTTCTTGACCTGCGATTTCTTATGCATATGCCCCAGGTTATATCCAAACTTTCATTAGTTTTACACTTTTTGATTTGAGCAACAGAAGGTCCTAAAAAAAATCGACCTTTGTCAGCTGTTCAGTTTTGATAGATTTCTGCCACTATTTGTGTTTGCCTCTTGATCGCTTTCTTTTTGAGCTCTTTTGATCCGGGAACTTTTTGAGGAAGTTGCTACAGTAGTAGATTCTTTAATATGTGTTAGGCTTGAGTTGAAACCTGAACCAAAAGGGTTGATTCATTATTATGTTTATGCTAACGTTGCTAATAGAATTGTGTTGAGTTTTGTATGAAGGAAGTTTTCGAGTGTAGGGATTGGAGAATGATGAGATGAGATGAAGAATGGATATAAGCTCAAGCTTGGGGATGCCCATGTCACCCCAAGAAATATCCAAGAGTTACAAGCGTCAAAGCTTGGGGATGCCCCGAGGCACCCCTTCTTCATCGGCAAAAATTAGGTCACCTTTCAAGACACTATATTTTTATTGCTTCATGCACTATGCGTTTTTCTTGGAGCGTCAGTTGTTTTTGCTTTCAGTTTTCTTTTATTTTGGTTGCTGTAATAAATTGTTGGATCACATTATGTTTGTTTTGGAGAGAGACTTACTCCGTTTTTCATTGCCAAGAACACTCTAGTTTTCACTCTTATCGTTCAACGAGTGTTCTCTTTTTCTGCTACTGCATTTAGCTTTTGTTTTTCGCCTTGATTTTTGTTTAGATCTTGTTATATCTTTGCATCAAGGTGTATTTAGACCATTGATCTATGTTGGTTTTCATCAAAAGAGTTGTTTCGAAAAAGGTTTGAATGGTGTTGGAAAAGAGAAAAAGTTTTATGCAAAAAAGTGGTACAAAAAGGAGCTTGTTTAGACTGCAGCTTAGACTTTTGCATGCCATGCTAGATTGCATTTTGATAGTATGCTTAGTGATTTTTGCTGTAGCATGACTTGTCTCAAATGACTGAGATTGCTTAATGAGCCTTTGAAAAAAATCATGCGTTGTTTTTATTATATGGAAGCATTTATTTGGTTTTCTCCTTTGATGCTTTATTTGGGTTGACTTGGCACATGCTTACACATGTTGACTACAAAATAAGTCGCCTATAGCCTCTATGATCATTTGGTTTTTGACTTGTGATACCACTTTATGCTTCTTTCAATGATGTTTTGTCGCTATGCATGATTATGGCCATTATTGCTCTCTTAGTTGGTCGCTCCCAGTCTTTTGCTAGCCTTCATTTTGTACTGAGTATGAGCTCTACTCGTGCATCCAACTCCCAAAAACCAAGTTATGCCAATGTGTCCACTATAAATTCCTATGCATGGTATTTGTAAGCCATTCCAAGTAAATTTTCATGTGCTACCTTTAAAAAAAACCTTCAAAACACTTCTCGTTTTGTGACACTGTTTTCAGCTCATGGGGTCGTAGTGGTCGGATTGCTATCTTCCATATTTTTTTATTCCAAAAATAAAAAAAGGAGAAAAAAGAAAGAAAAAAAGGCACTCCTCCATGGTATGTGAATGTTGGTGGACACCCGATGGAATCGGTTAGCCATGGTTTGTGAAAGGAAAAAAGGTGGGGAGAAGTGCCAAGCTTTATAAAAGAGCACAAAAGTGCCAATCTCTCTCTCAAAAACATGCTTCATTTTTGTATGGAAGATAGTAAGAACCCCATTGCCAGTCGTTGACAAAGACAACCACCTCTCAAAACCAATTTTTATCTCTCTGTTTTACAAATGAAAAGCTCTAGCACATGTTTAATCCCCACTTCCCTCTGCGAAGGGTCTTTCTTTTACTTTTATGTTGAGTCTCCACCTTCTACCTTTATGCACCTTCTAAGAGAGCATAGTTGTCATTCTGAGTATAATGTGCATTGTCCCAAAGTTATCATTGATTGATTCATGATTATGGTTTCACTTGTTCTTAAATTATTTGTATCTAGTCGCCCTCTTAAACTTGAAGGTGTCCTATGCATTTATGTTTTGCTATTCCATGAGGGACAAGCTAAAAACCATTTGCTATGTTTTCCATATGATTTGAACACACGTTTGACTTTCATTGTTTCATTTTTCATGATCTTTTGTTTGTGTTCTTTTTCATGTTATAACATGGTTGCTAAGTTTCTTCTATCAAGATTATGTCTTTCATGTCCATGTTTTAAGTTCTTTGATCTCAGCACTCAATGCTTTACATAAATGATCAAGATTGTGATGGTGCATGTCACCTCAAAAATTATTCTTTTGTTATCACTTACCTACTCGAGGACGAGCAGGAGTTAAGCTTTGGGATGCTTGATACGTCTTAAACGTATTTATAATTTTTGATGCTCCATGCTTGTTTTTACACCATTTGCCTTGTGCTTCGTTACACTTCGTGGCATTTTTATGCGATTTCCGGAACTAACCTATTGACAAGATGCCACAGTGCCAGTTCCTAGTTTTCTGCTGTTTTTGTGTTTCAGAAAAGCTACATAGGAAATATTCTTGAAATTAGACGAAACAAGTTCAGAAACTCTTATTTTTCCTGGACGGAGGACGAGGACCAAATGGGAGCCGGAGAGGGGCCAGAGGCTGGCCACACCACAGGGGGCCGTGGCCCAGGCCATGGCCGCGCCCACCCATGGTGAGCCCCCCCCCCTGGTCCACTCCCGACGACGCCCCTTCGCCTATAAGAAGCCTCCCAGCGGAAAACCCTAAAATAATCGGCAAATTTCCAGAAAGAGTTCCGCAGCTCCGCTGCCGCCACCGACGAATTTTGGGGGACAAAAGTCTCTGTTCCGGCACCCTGCCGGGCCGGGGAAGTGCCCTCGGAGCCATCTCCATCGGTCTCCATTGCCATCTCCGCCGTCTCCATCGACCTCACTGCTATCTCCATCGTCGTTGCTGCCTCCAATGATGAGGAGGGAGTAGTTCTCCCCCGGGGCTGAGGGCTCTACCGGTAGCTATGTGGTTCACCTCTCTCTCCCATGATGTGATCTTTATGTGATCGTGAGCTTTGTATCTAGATGAATTAGTAGATGCTATTATTCAGATATTATGCTACTCCCGTGCTTTATATTTGTAATCTCCGGAGATACCTTGTATCATGGTGTGAAGGTGACTAGTGTGCGCATCATGTGTGTCTTTTTGGTTAATGTCTCTATGAATTGTTGGTGTTTGTTGGAACCATCTAGTGCGTTCATGGTGATAGTGTGGGACAATCTAGTTTGGGGAAATGCGAACTTTGAGGAGTGCTTCATAGCCCTACGCATGATTAGTGTTCGTTTTGCATTGGAGAATTGTTTTGAGTTGCATATTGAAGTTAGCATCTATTGGTTCAATTATGTTATATTTGTTGGGAGTGTGTCCACTAGTGAAAGTATGATCCCTAGGCCTTGTTTCCAAGCATTGCACACCATTTACATTCAGTTTTGTTACATGTTTGCTTGCAGCGATATTTATTTCAGATTACATTTACTACTTATAATCATTACTACTACTTGTATTTCACTATCTCTTCGCCGAACTAGTGCACCTATACATCTGACAAGTGTATTGGGTGTGTTGGGGACACAAGAGACTTTCTGTATCATAACTAGCTGGGTGGCCCGCGCATCTGTGCGGCTAGATTTCCATAGACTTTATTCTTTGATACTATTTTAAATGTTTGCTATATGGCTCAACTCATCAAAAATCTATTTTATTCAGCACGAATTCGATGTTTGCTGCATGACTTGGAGGTCTACCTTGTTACATGAATGGCTTGTATCTAAATCATTTGTTCTATTCCTCTGTGCATGCTCATCTTAAATACATTGACCGGTCATTGCTCCCTCTTATTCTACATGTTCTGTTTTGAATCAATTTGTATTTTCATACATATATTTGAATAAGAAAATCCACTTACAACTATATTTATAGTTTTTTTAAAAATTGTCCATATATTATAGAATTACAATGAAGATTATAATTTGACAAACACTTTTTGTTTCTTATATTCAAATATTATTTGAAAGTATTATAAAAGTTATCTACATATATTAATCATAATATTACAATTAATTTTTGGCTTAGGGTTCGACATGCACTTTGGAGGTACATACACTAATCGACCTGCCCTTTTCGAAATAAATCATAATCGACAACCATTCCGCCCATCTATCGACCGGGATTTGGGAGTTCTATGAACATTGATTAAAATGCAGTTCAGATCCTAAAGGTCTCCACAGTATTATATTTGCAAGCTTACCCCACCCAATCGCACCAACAAAAAACAGCCATACTATCAATCTAGGAGTAGGTACCACCAAAGCTCTTGCACCACGTTGTCAAGACCTGCTAATCTCGATTCTGGAATATCAAACAATATTGTTAAATATTTAATTTTAAAGTGGAAACATAAAAGGATTATATTAGATTGACATATTCAATAGAAGATGAGAGCGATGCTATTGCTTCTTTCGTGGATTCGTTTGTGTTAGTTCGGCGATGTTGCGGTATGAATATGTCCATTTTGTATATCAGCCACCGCAATAAAATTGAAACACTCGAGCATCCATCTGATAAAGAACAGAGACTGTGGCAAACATGTTTCTGTGCGCAAGAAACATATCCTCGCAGACAATGAATACCAGGTCTACCTTGTTCTTGGAGGACATAAAAATGATGAGTTCGGTATTCTTAGGGACGCCGAACATGTCAAGATCTATTCCCAGATGCTTCGCTCACAAGTGAAGTTAGAGCGCTTCTTGCTCCCAAATTTGAACTGGATCTCTGATTCTGTTCAGGTTTCCTAGAAAATAAAATTCAGTTAGCGCAACCATCACCCTAGCCAGGAAATTATTATGTTGCTGAACCAAGTAAAAGTAGCTCATAAGCTCATTGTACCAAATCTTAAACTGATATTTACTTGGAAAAAAATCAGATGCATGTATGGGAGCGGTAGCACTTCCAGGACATATGTTCAATCCAAAGGAAGAGATAAAGATTAGAAAAGCGTACTCCAATCCCTTTCTTTAATGTATGAATCTCTTGTGACCGTTCCACAAATTCCTGCAATAATGGTCTAGAGCTTTGGCCTAAGCCTCAAAATCTGTCAAACATCACGTTATGACACGACCAGTTTGTAAAATTGTCAAATTCATCTCATAAGATGCAAAGTGAAGACAAACTACTTTAACAATCCAAGCTAGAACGTGCAAGACAAATATATACAGTTCCAACACCTCACCAAAACTTCTATTAGCTGCACCTCATGATTACTCTTTTTTGTTGGAGCTCTCGCTTGACGTTGCTTTTGAGGATCTTATATGATGTGTGTCCGTGTGCTGGTCAATCGATCAAACAATACAGCTTGACTCCTTGTATGTGCTCCCATCTTGTCGGCATGATCGGTGCTCCCCATCTTGTCGGCGTGATCGGTGCTCCCCATCTTATTGGCGTGACTAACATCGCTGGCACAGAGGGGCAGGCTGGTGTGGGGACATCGCCTCGTCGAGTGATTCTGGCCGACGGCTCCTCTCGACGCCAGCCGCTAGCTTAGGACGGGAGCTTGCCCCGCCACCGCTCCGTTTCGTCGATGTAGAAAAGAATTGAGTTCAAGAGAGGACCTACATGTAGCGATGGGACTGCCCTTGCCCAATTCGATAGAAGTGTTAGGACTCTTTTTTTTAGTGAAGTGTTAGGACTCTTATGACAGAATCTTGTACGTAATCAATCTGTATTGTATTAGCTTGAGGACTCTACGGCTCTCATAGATGTGGATCCGTTTTCATCTTTTTTATAAATCTTAGCCGTTCGTTTCTAAACTTTACATCACGTTAAATCTTAGCTGTTAATTGTTAGTTATCTTAATAATATAATAGATTGCAGGGTTGCTTGAGAGGGATAGCTTTGACCTCCTCCTCCCTGAGTTCGATAAACCTTGGGTGATCCACTTAAGGGAAACTTGCTGCTGCTCTACAAACCTCTGCACTTGGAGGCCCAACACTGTCTATAAGAACAGACGCGTGCGTAGACATCAACTATCCAAAGAGGCGTTTCTAGAAACAGACCCTAGAACACCACGATGAACTAAAGACGAGAGGCGAGAACCACATAAGTGTCCAAGACAATGATGCCACTACTGAAAAGAGCTAGTAGAGGCGGCAACAGGGGCCGAGAGACTGGCGGCAGTCGAAGCGGAGGGAAGACGAAGCCAGTCAAGCTCCTAGAGGCCATCATGGCACTGTTGGCCAGCACCAAGCAAAGCGCCGGTGCGATGATCCTGAACAGAACAAAAATCAAATTTGAGAGTGACGCTACAACGAGAGTCAACGATCTGACTACCATAAAATAGTTGCATGTTAAGTTGAGGAACATGCGCAACAGAAGGAACATGAAACGAGGATGTACTAAGAGTGCCTCGACTAACGACTAGGAGAGGAGTACCATCAGCAGTAAGAACATGAACATGAGACTCGATAGGTCGAACAGAAATCAAAGAGAAAGAATCATAGGTCATGTGAAAGGAAGTTCCAGTATCAAGAATCCATGAAGATGTACCTAGATGAGGAGAAGGTGGGTGGTCTCTCGATGCTAGAAAACTCTATCGCAGAACCAGCAGAACCTGTCGGTGAAGAATCCCAAGCATCAAGCAGGCATCAAAGCTGCGCTATCTCATATGCAAATGGGGACACCGCTGAAGAGGTCGAGGTAGAATCATGAGACGACGAAGAGCGGTCATCAACAGACACAGAGGCCGCCAAAGGTGGCGATGTAGAGCAACACGCCGATGAAGACGGAGTCGGTGAAGACGGCCACAATCGCCGGAAGAGGCCGCGAGAGTTGTTGTAGAGCGGCGAGCCGACGTAGACGGAGTCGGTGAAGGGCGGCCATAACCGCGTGAAGAAGCTGCGAAAGTCGATGAAGAGCGGGGAGCCGACGTAGACGAAGTCAGCATAGGGCGGCCATAATCACGTGAAGAGGCCACGAAAGTCGACGAAGAGCGATGAGCTGCCATAGACGGAGTCATCAAAGGGCAACCATAACCGCGTGAAGAGGCCACGAAAATCAAAGAAGAGCGGCGAGCCGACATAGACACCGTCGACAAAGAGCAACAAGGCAGCGGAGACGAAGTCGATGAACATGCACCAAGTAATGAGGGACGGCCTAGTACAAGGCGGGAGCGACGGAAGAATCTCCAGCAAGAGACAGAGACAAAAAAAAATTCTTTTCTTTTTTTACCTTTTTTTATAGACTAGCTTGGATCTCGATCTGGAAGCAAGTCAACGCTAGAGCAAAAGCTCATTCCCGAGAACGGAGGAAGATCGTCGGTCGATTCCACTACACCTGGGCAGCGCCGATGATATGAGGACAGGAGCGGGCCAGATCAGGGTCGCACCATCCTATTTTGGCAGTTAGCAGCGGCAATCATGGCAGGGTCGGGCCCGGTGAAGATCAGGGCAGGGCGGAGCGACGTTGGCAGAACTAGGTAGCGCCGGCTGTTGGACGCGGGGAGGCGGCAGCGGTCCACACCGGGACAGGCGGTGGCGGCCGAGACGGGGCCAGCCAGCGACGGCGACACCGGGATGGGCAGTGGCGGTGGCGGTCGGGACATGGACAGGAGATGGGGGCTGATCGGTGACGGATGGGAGATGGTTGGCGGCGGTCGGGACGAGAACAAACTAGATCAGAAGTTGAGCACGAGTTGCGCATGCGGTAGAGAAAAAAATTATATGCTCTGATACCATGTCAGGAATATGCAACTTGTATTTTAAGGGGGCTAAGAGCATGACTAACACTGCCTGTAAACAGGCGACCTGTATATCGCAAGTACAAGCTTCTGTACTCACGATATACAGGTTCATCGGTAGCGGCGGTGATCAGCACCTGCAAATGTAACCCATAAACAGAAAATTCGAATAAACCCGGGAAGATTTGTTCGCGCGAGAACGGATCGTAGTTCATACTAGATTTGTACAGCAAAATTACAGCTAAAAAAAGAAAAATAATTAGTGGCGAGCTCGCCGAAGGACGCCGCGTCCTCACAGATGCCCAAAATGGGAGCTCATTAACCCGATGTCCAAGGTGGCCGGTGGAGGAGGGAGATGGAGCACCGGCTCGCGAGCTCGTGCCGGTGACGTGCGTGCGCCGACGGCGTAGGGGGCCAGCGACGGTGGGGGTGTCCTCCCCCAGTTGGTCCAGCGCCTGCTGGCGCGCTTCTTCGCCGCGATGGAGCGGATGCGGCGCCGCTCCTTGTTGTCGCCACCGCCGGGTGCGCGCCGGCCACCCCCTCCTCCTCCTCCTCCCCCACCAGCACGGCCGCCGACGAGGCCCGAGGCGCCGCTCCTGCACGCCATTGATCTATCGCCGGAAGGTGGTTTAATTGCTCACCGGAGCTGCGCTAGGGTTCACGGCGACGGCTAGGGTTCGCGGCGGAGGGAGTACGGGTTCGACCCGTCTCCGCCGGTCGAGCCGGTACTTGTACCGTTCTGAACGGGCCGAATACGGGAGCCCGTGAAAAAATTTACTGACCAGGCCTTTCACGGGTTCTGTTAGCTCGCACACGCGGCCCATAACCCGTCAAATGGCCAGAAATTTACGGGTGTCAAAGCTTTACAGGCACTGTTAGTCATTCTCTAAAGGCCACAATATATAGTACAAGTACATGTGTGAAATATGCAGGAAACCCCGTAACTAGTAGGGAAACTACAATATACAAATATCTCTCTAACAATTATCACCATTCTTTGCCACATGCAAAATATTCTGAAAGTTCTTTCTAGCAGAGAGACTTCATGAAATTCATACCTGAATTTAAGAGACTAATTTCTTGTCAAGTGCATCGTGGGGCTTCCATACTACTATCGGAAAATAAATGGCTTGACATCCCTACTGTGGATGTTCTTCCTCATTTAGCTTCATTTGCTAAAAGGTTGGACATATCCTTTAATCCATGAGTTGAGGTGGGTTCCTTGTGGTTGATCTCTTTAAATTTGTCTAAAGAAGCTTTTGAGGAATGTTATGAACTAGACAATATGCGACATGACAATGGAAACCCTGATGAAAGGATAAGTGGGTCTTTCCTAGGAGAAATACCATCTCTGCCAGTAAAGCTTATGCTTTGTTCAAAGAAGGGTCCACTCATGCTGCATTCTCATGGTTACTGTTACACAACAGATTGAACACTAGAGATATGCTCTAAAGGAAAACATTCTTTCTCCTATAGTATACATGTGTTATGTGCAATGGTGGCATTCTGGAAACAAGAGACCACCTATTTTGTCAATGGCCATTTGATTGGCTCTGATTGGCAATATATGTGCCCCAATTTTCAGCCACAGATTTTCCAAGTCCTTGAAGATAGAGCTTCTCTCAAAACGCAAATCAATCAATCATTTTTTATGGAGCTTATTCTGCTTGGAGCTTGGGCCATTTTGAAAACCAAGAAAGCATTCAATTTTCAGAATAAGTAGCCAAATGTATAAGGCTGCTATATTTAAGGACGAAATTTTGTGGCTTAAATATAGAGCAACAAGAAACATATATTCAGATGTTGCTATTCGGTGAACAACTTCATCTGAAGGATTTGACGTTCTTCTTTTGTGTTACTTGGTCCTTGGTGTAACATAGTTAGCTAGTTGGCTCATTCTACAAACTTCTCGTACACACAATAGAATAATCCTACACCTACGGACGATTCTTACGGAAATTTGTTTACGGAGGCATCGTGTGATCGTACGATTGGTTTTCTCCTGTTGTGGTGGTCCCGTGATAATTCCCCTGGCTAATTATGATTTGCCACGTCCATTCGTAACTATTCGTCCGTAACAGCCCGTCCGTAGGGGTAGCATTACTCCAATAGAATAATATTAGTTTTGCCTCGTGGATATGATATTATCAAGCGCTCGTCAAACACACTAAACATTATAAGTGTGGGGAGTTCCTTTTTAAACAGGGACGTGCCCCGGGGCCATAGCTGCATTATATTTCAACGATAGGAATACATTTTGCAGAATGGTCCAAGCAAACAGGAATTTCAACCAGGACCCACTTTTTACACAGAGGATCCTAAAAATTTGCAAAATTCCATCATGTCCTCCACTGTACTCTCGAACATGCACTTGACACCCCAACCAGCTTCACCATCATCGAGGCGGCACCACTTGGGGCGGGCCGTTTTGATTCGCTTAGATGGAGTGGAAGATCCTCTACATTGGCTCCACACCTGGATGAAGAACAACCACTAGCACATGGCTGAAGAGGGCCGCCAACCAACTATGAGAAGCAAAAACAACCATCACCATTGCAAGTCCACTTCTAAATAACTCTTCAAAATAGAAGCATGAGCTCCTAGCCATCTAGATCGACACTGATCTGAGTCATGCCTCTCTTCTCTCCATCTCCTCGCGATGGAAAGAAATGAGAGAGAGAGCAACAACATCAACAAATCTCAAAAGCACCTACCCGACCACCATCTCCAGATCCAGAGGCAAGACCACAAGACTATTTGGTCGGGCACCAAAAGAGGCAGAGGAGTTTCGGCTAGACTCAGTCTCCGCCTCCATCCACAATGGGAGTTGACCGGGCATAAGATCTTTCGCATTCCAGCACCGATCGTTGGGCCGATGATGAGGTTTAGGACAACATCACTCCAAATGACACATGGGAAAACACCAACATAAACTAACCCTAAACTTGAGATGTATATGAGAAGCCCGACCTCCTCACCCGCCCCCACTCTGGTGAAGACCGCCAGAGGAGAGAGGGAGAGGATTCAAGGTGGAGGAGACGACTCTCAAAAGAAGGGGTTGGAGAGAACAGAAATGGTCAAACAAGAGCATTTGGTGCATGGAGTACTTTTTTTTGAAACAAAGGGAATATTTTATTCAGAGTTCAACAACGATACATCGTTCATTACATCCCTTAGGATGGGTGTTAAACATCACATTTGAAAACTTTGTCAGAATCATACCATATTCTAGATAAATTATGTGTCACTTTGTTTGCCTTCGTGGGATAGTGCTAAAATTTATCATGCTGATGCGTTGAGAAATCTAGAAACAGTTCACAAGGATCGTTGTGAAAGGGCTGCAAAGTTTAGTGCCACCATTATATGGGTCTTTCATCGCATTCAACTATCATAGGCAAGCAACGAATCCATTTCGTCAGCTGAAGACCATGCCTAAGCACTTTCACTCCAACAGTAGTTGCATCCAAAGGATTCACGTTTGGCTATGCCCCTCATGCAATTGCTGCGTGCGTGATGCATGTAAAATGCAATCATGAACTCTATAGTTTATTAGGTCATATTCTTTGATAATTTCATGTTATATGATGTTGCCAACATATTTTACATTGATTTAGGGTATTTCCCACAAAGCTCTCATTTATTTGGTATTTAACTCTAGATGGAAGAAAACCCTTTTGTTAGTTCTTTTCACATTTAGGGAGCTACGAGACTCGAAAAAGGGCAAGGTCAGTGATCCCGGTTCAAATTTTTTGAGATGCATCCAACGAGCTGAACTGAGCCAAGAGGAGACCTTCTGGATGCAAACAGGGGCCCACCATGTGGCCTGCCTCCTTCACCAACACCCTCCATGTTGCTCTCCACCATGAGAGGGGAGTAGTGCGCCCATGAACTTAGGGTTTGTGGTAGTATATTGTATTAATCTTTCTCTATGTATTTCACTAATTAGATCTATATGAGCTACCTACATGATTATGGACACCGATGTAACTCATTTAACTATTGTGGTATGAGATGAAACTTGTTATGCATTTACCTTTGTGTTAGAACCTTGATTGCTTGTTATGATTTGGAATCACATCATGACATTTATTGTCGTGGGAATTTGGAGACAGTAGCCATGGGGTGGCTTAACGAAGGGGCTCGACGATGTGCGACGATGGGTCCGGCTCGGGATTGTGCCAACAGAGACACCTCGGTTTACCCAGGTTCAGGGCCCTCCACGCCGGAGGTAAAACCCCTACTTCCTGCCTACTTCGTATTATCTCGACAGTGGTTACAACGCTCCTCGAGCTGTTCGGTCTAGAGGAGGAAGAAGAAGATCGGATCTCCCTAGTCTAAGGGTCCAGACCCTCTTATATAGGCGGGGGTCTGGTTACAGGTTAGGTGGTCGTCCGTCCGGCTGCCGGCTCCTCCGTGGCTGCGTCCTCGGCGTGATCCTCTGGCCCTGCTCTGACGATCGCACTTTATAAAGCGCCTTTCCCCCTTGGACCGGCATCTGGGAGGCATATGCCCTCCCTTTTGCCTCGGATCCTTTCGTGGGGAAGGCTCCTTGATCGCTGGTTGGTGGAGTCCGGTCGTGGCGTGTGTCACTCCCGTCATTTGCCTCTGTCGACCTTGTCGGGGCCAGGCCACTTTCGGTGAAACAGTCGTTGGAGGATTCTTGTCTTCATCGCCCGGCTCTGGCTCTCTTCGGTTGAGTCGCCAGCCGGCTGCCAGCGCAGCCGGCCCTTCGGGCGGAGCCGGTCTTCTCGTCCTAGAGCCGTGGAGGTTCCTGGGACGCCAGCCGGCAGATAGCACGGCCCTTGGCATGCCCCATAAGTCATCCCCACGACACTAGCCCCTGAAACTGGCGAAGTCTCATGGGTTTGCATTGGACTTCGGCGGGTTCTTTTCCTCGCCGAAGTCTTGTTCGTTTCCGTTGAAGTCCCAGGATTCTTTGTCCGGCCTGGAGGTTGTTGGTTTCAAGGCTAAGTCTCGTGGAATTCCACCGTCCGTCTCGAGACGTGCCGGCTCCAAGTCTGATCCGATTGGCGACTGCCAAGCGGCCGCGAGCCGGTACGCTGCTCCCTTGGAACTTGTGCCGCTTTGGGTTCTGATCCCACGCTGCGGCCAGTGCAGTGCGATAGGGACTTGTCTTGTCACTTGGACTTCAGGGTCACCGCCATCATAACTTCCCGAGTCGTCATGCGGGCGTTCTGCCATATGTCAGCAGCACGTCCCATCAAAATGGCACGCGTTGGATTTACTCGCATTAAACCAACTTGGACTTCCATGCCTCGCCGTCCTTTAAGTTTCGGAGCTCTCGAGGGTTTTTCCCACTCCCGAGCGCCTCCACTTCTCCTCTTCGCCGAGCGGTTCTCTCGTCGTCTCCCGCTCAACTCCTCCGCCCCAATGTTGTCGTCCGGAGCTCTCAGCGGAGCTGGGGCCGGAGCCCCCAGCGGATCGGGCGGGCGGAAGCGCGGCCGCCCGTTCGGGAGCACAAACAGGGTGAAGGACCCGGCGGCGACGCCGCCGGTTCCTCGTCGACGCGGCCGCCCACCGGGCAGCCGTAACAAGAAGACCTTGGCGGCGCTCGTAGCTGCGGCCGCTGTAGAGTCTGCCAGGGTGGCTCCCGCCGCCGCCGTCGCCACGGCCCCCGCTGGGGCGGTTGCCTTGGCCGCCGCCAACACCGCGGCCCCCGCGGGCGCTCCCTCCATCGCCGGCCTCACCGCGACCTCCCTAGAGGCAGCGGCCGCCCTCGTCGGCGCCGCGATTGCGGTTGGAGCGCCCCCTCCGGGCCTCGCCAACAGAGGCATCGGTAGCTCGTCCGGTGCGGCCGCCGCCAAGGCGCGCAAGCCCCGGCACACGCTGCCGCAGGAGCGGCTCTCCTACACCCCGAAGCACGGGTTCACCACTGCCATGGTGCATCTGCAGGCCGGGTGCCAGGAACGCATGCCGCTCCCTGCCAGCTTCGTCGGCACCATGGGGAGGAACCCCCCGACGGGCATCATGGTGGAGGAGGGTAGCGGTGGCCAGCCCCTGTACCTCGTCGAGATCCTTCACGACGAGCAGGGGAAGAGCTACCTCACCGATGGCTGGATGAAGTTCATCGATGACTACGACCTGAAGTGCGTCTGGTCCCTCATCTTGACCCACCGCACCGGGTCGCCCGTCCTCTGCGTCCGCATCGTCGACACCTCCGGCTGCGCCTGTGCCTACTCCCCCTGGCCATGATTGGCGAGCACCCCCGAAGCCCCTTCCTCGACAACGGCTTCGTCGATGGAGGTCCGGGTGCTTAGGGTGGGGGGAGTATCTTTTGTTGCTCTCGGCCCTTAGCGTGGCCTATGCTATGTAATGCCCATTGAATGTTTAAGAACTTTTAATTTTCTGCAAGTCCTCGTTCATCTTTCTTCATTTGTTATGCACTTGCTCTTGTATGAATGTTCCCTGCTTTCTTTGGAGCGTGATGATGATTTCATAGTTAGGATCTCTCCCGCGCTAGAACCGTCGTTGCGCGAGCTTGTAGGTAGGGGCTAAGATAGCCACCAACTTGCACGGACATTCTTGGCGTGGCCTTCCGGCTTCAGCACGGAGGGAGAAGTGCCTCTGTAGGCCAGCTCCAAGAGATGCAAAGTAGCGCCAGCTTGAGGAGACGGAAACGGGAGCTAAGTCCTGTGCCGGCTCGGGCGAGGTCGTAGCCGGCATGTCTCCCCTTCCCAAGCCTTCACATGACCCTTGCCGCGGCTGGAGTAAACCTCCAGATCTCTTGTTTTAGCCATTTCTTTGTGAATGCTAGATTTCGATTTCGACGCTCTTTTACTGATCATGTCACAGTGCCAACTGATCGAACAGCCGGCGAGGGACTAGAGTCGGCCCACTTCTGAGGGCCAATTCCCCTTCCCCCTAGCCCCCGAGTTTTAGGGCAGCTGAAATGATAGCTGGCTTGAAACTAGCTTGTCCGCATGCGGTGCCAACATCGAGCGAGGCAGCTCTAGCTTCGAACCTCTTTGACGTGGCTGCTCAGCCTAAACGCCGAGAAACTGTGATCATCGACCATCTGCTGGTTTGCCTTAGCCCGATTCCCTCAACCTTTTCCTTAATCTCCCCACCCTTCGGCCCTTCTACCCCCAACTGGCAGCCTGGTGCCGGTTGGTCTCCCTTGGGCCGGCAGCCGAATGCCGGCCTAGGGTGGGAGCGTGCCGCAGGGTGAGAAGTAGTACTTCGGTTTATCGGGCGCCCGGCTCGGGCTAGCCAATGCACGGTCAACGAGCACTGTCTCCAATGCTTAGTTGAGTTATCTTTTATCGTTTACGGTTTTTTCTCTGCAGCTTTCCTTCGTATGTAGCCTACCGGCTCCTATCCGCCCGGCTGCGCGGAGCCGGGAGATGAAGGTTAGGCTCGAGACCTACTTCACACGTAGTACTTATCCGGCTGACGAGAGATCGATCGTTTTTAGGGCAGCCGGCTTTGGCTCGGTGCCTGAAGCCGGCTACCGGTCAAGTGAATAACGCAGGACGCAAAACATACACAAAGTATTTTCCTCAGAGCCGGCCGTAACTAGCCGCTCCGTTATCCTTTATTCATTGACAAGTTTTTTGGGGTACAAGCTTTTGCCTTAGTAGAAGAAAAGTCTTAGGAGGTTGACATTCCAGGGACGCTCCGTCTCCTTGTCAAAATTATCTGCCTTGTTCTTCCTGGGCTCTTGTGCGTCGATGAGGTAGTATGCCCCATTGCCTAGCACCCGGCTGACAATGAACGGTCCCTCCCAAGGAGAGGACAGCTTGTGCATGCCTTTAGTGTTTTGGACCAGCCGGAGTAGGAGATGTCCTTCGCAGAACGCGAGCGGATGGATCTTCCGGCGGTGGTATCGTCGCAGCTGCTGCTGATAGAGTGATGTCTACGCACGCGTCTGTTCTTGTAGACAGTGTTGGGCCTCCAAGTGCAGAGGTTTGTAGAGCAGCAGCAAGTTTCCCTTAAGTGGATCACCCAAGGTTTATCGAACTCAGGGAGGTAGAGGTCAAAGTTATCCCTCTCAAGCAACCCTACAATTACAATACAGAAAGTTTCTTGTGTCCCCAACACACCCAATACGCTTGTCAGATGTATAGGTGCACTAGTTCGGCGAAGAGATAGTGAAATACAGGTAGTAGTGATGATTATGAGTAGTAACTGTAATCTGAAATAAGTATCGCTGCAAGCAAACATGTAACAAAACTAAATGTAAACGGTGTGCAAAGCTTGGAAACAAGGCCTAGGGATCATACTTTCACTAGTGGACACACTCCCAACAAATATAACATAATTGAACCAATAGATACTATCATCAATATGCAACTCAAAATAGTTCTCCAATGGAAAACGAACACTAATCATGCGTAGGGCTACGAAGCACTCCTCAAAGTCCGTATGTACCCAAACTTGATTGTCCCACACTATCACCGTGAACGCACTAGATGGTTCCAACAAACACCAACATTTCATAGAGACATTAACCAAAAAGATACACATGATGCACACACTAGTCACCTTTACACCATGATACGAGGTAACTCCGGAGAGTACAATAATAAAGCATAGGAGTAGCATAATATCTGAATAATAACATCTACCAATTCAACTAGATACAAAGCTCACGATCACATAAAGATCACATCATGGGAGAGAGAGGTGAACCACATAGCTACCGGTAGAGCCCTCAGCCCCGGGAGAGAACTACTCACTCCTCATCATAGGAGACAGCAAGGTCGATGAAGATGGCGGTGAGGTCGATGGAGACGGCAGAGACGGCGATGGAGACTGATGGAGATGGCTTTGGGGGCACTTCCCCATCCTGGCAGGGTGCCGGAACAGAGACTTCTGTCCCCCAAAATTTGTCTTCGACGGCGGCGGCACTGCGGAACTGTTCTAGGAAAAACGCCGATCCATCTAGGGTTCTGACTTTGGGAGGCTTTAAATAGGCGGAGAGGCGGCGTCAGAGGGCCACCAGGGGGGCCACACCACCCCTGGGCGCGGCCAGGAGGGTGGGCGCGCCCCCTCATGGTGTGCCTGCCCTCTGGCCCCCTCCGACTCTCATTCGGTCTTCGGTCCTCTCCCGAGAAAAATAAGGGTTCTGGAACTTGTTTCGTCCAATTCCGAGAATATTTCCAGTGTAGCATTTCTGAAACACAAAAATAGCAGAAAACAGGGAACTGACACTATGGCATCTCGTCAATAGGTTAGTTCCGGAAATCGCATAAAAACGCCACGAAGTGTAACGAAACACAAGGCAAATGGTGTAAAAACAAGCATGGAGCATCAAAAATTATAGATACGTTTGAGACGTATCAGCATCCCCATGCTTAACTCCTGCTCGTCCTCGAGTAGGTAAGTGATAACAAAAGAATAATTTTTGAGGTGGCATGCACCATCACAATTTGATCAATGAGGTAGAGCATTGAGTGCTGAGATCAAAGAACTTAAAACATGGGCATGAAAGACATAATCTTGATAATAGAAACTTAGCAACCATGTTATAACATGAAAAAGAACACAAACAAAAGATCATGAAAATGAAACAATGAAAGTCAAACATGTGTTCGAATCATGAGGAAAAACATACAAATGGTTTTCAGCTTGTCCTTCATGTGAAAGCAAAACATAAATACATAGGACACCTTCAAGTTTAAGAGGGTGACTAGATACAAATAATTTGAGAACAAGTGAAACCAACAATATGAATCAATCAATGAAAATTTTGGGACAATGCACATTATACTCAGAATGACAACTATGCTCTCTTAATGGTGCATAAAGATAGAAGGTGGAGACTCAACATAAAAGTAAAAGAAAGGCCCTTCACGGAGGGAAGCAGTGATTGCAAGTTTTATAAACCTTCAAAAATTATGGTACTTACCGGCTTTGAGCTCTCATTGACCCCATCATAAGCATCTTGAATGGTTAGAGTTAATGCGAGAACACTTATGCTGCATATGCTTGACAAATCATAAGTTGAAAACCTCGTGTCCCGTGAATACGAATACCCAAACCTCATGCTACTCGACTTAGATTCCCAAGCAAGCTCTTATCATTGTAAATATATGTGTATCATCGAGAACCGCCAACGGGGTACCTCCATGCCCAAAGACATGGAACAAGCCCACATCAAAATGACAGGACAAACAGACAATGAACACCTCGGCATCTCTTTTATTTACCATTGGTATAGCTTTTTATTGCGAGATGCGTCGTCAAATGTTCACTATGGGCATGCTGTAAATTTCCACCATGAATTATGCATGGCTTAGGTTAGCGGCCTAGGCGTTTCCCTAACACATATAAAAAATCCATGATCCGGCAAGATTCCCAACTTATTTCAGATCGTGAGTATCCATAAACAAAAGATCACGATATCAACTCAAATGAAAGATAGTGCAATATTGAAAGCTTGCCCCATGACGGCATGGCTGGGCTAATTCCCAACTTACAACTTGCAAGCATAACAACTCAACATAAGAGACCACAATGTCAAAATTTTAAAACGAGAAAAGTAAAGTGTGCCATCCGGTTCGTGAGAGCTTTACTGACCAATTTTCGCATAGCACCAAAAAGAGTTTAATTTGAAGGATAGATAAAAGCAAGTCAAATGTACTTTGGAATAGCAAATTGCTAATAGGTATGTATGGTGGATACTTTGGGACAACTTGGTTTTTAGGAGTTGGATGCACGAGTAGAGCTCATACTCAGTACAAAATGAAGGCTAGCAAAAGACTGGGAGCGAACAACTAAGAGAGCAATAACGGCCATAATCATGCAAAGTGACAAAGCGACGTTAAAAGAAGCATAAGATGGCATCAAAAGTCAAAAACTAAATTATCATAGAGGCAATGGCAACTTTGTATGAGTCTAACATGTGTGAGCATGCGCCAAGTCAACCCAAATAAAGCATCAAGGAGAAAACCAAAATAATGCTTCCAAATAATTAAAACAACGCATGATTTTTTTAAAGGCTCATTAAGAAATCTCAGTTATTTGAGACAAGTCATGCTACAGCAAAACCACTAAGCATACTATCAAAAAGATATCAAGCACGACATACAAAAGCCTAGGCCGCAGTCTACACAAGCTCCTTTTTGTACCACTTTTTTGCATAAAGCTTTTTCTTTTTTCCAACACCATTCAAACCTTTTTGAGGAAACTCTTTTGATGAAAACCAACATAGACCAGAGGTCCAAATATACCTTGATGCAAAGATAAAGCAAGATCTGAACAAAAATCAAGGTGAAAAACAAAAGCTAAACGCAGTAGCAGAAAAAGAGAACACTCGTTGAACGAAAAGAGTGAAAACTGGAGTGTTCTTGGCAATGAAAAACGGAGTTCATCTCCCTCCAAAACAACATGATGTGATCCAACCGTTTATTGCAGAAAACAAAGCAAAAGAAAACTGAAAACAAAAAACAACTGACGCTCCAAGAAAAACGCATAGTGCATGAAGCAATAAAAATATAGTGTGTTGAAAGGTGACCTGATTTTTGCCGATGAAGAAGGGGGTGCCTCGGGGCATCCCCAAGCTTTGACGCTTGTACTTCTTGGATATTTATTGGGGTGCATAGGCATCCCCAAGCTTGAGCTTTTGTCCATTCTTCATCTCATCTCATCATTCTCCAATCCCTACACTTGAAAACTTTCTTCATACAAAACTAAACACAATTCTATTAGCAACATTAGTGTAAGCATAACATTGAATCAACCCTTTTTGCTTCAGGTTTCAACTCAAAACCACCACATATAAAGTATATACTACTGTAGCAACTTCCCCAAAAGTTCCGTGATCCAAAGAACTCAAAAAGAAAGCGATAAAGCGGCAAACACAAATATTGGCAGAAATCTATCAAAACAGAACAGCTGACAAAGGTCGAATTTTTAGAGGGTTTTCTGTTGCTCAAATCAAAAAGTGTTCAACTAATGAAAGTTTGGATATAACCTGGGTCATATGCACAAGATATCGCAGGTCCAAAAGATATACAGAGAATTTTCACAAATTTTTACGGTGCAGCACCAAAAACTGTTTCAGGACAGCAACATCCCCAAATCTTACCTCGCTCAAATTAGAGGCTTCTCTCGGCAGAACAACGGATAAGGAGCGGTTATTACAGTAGTAATAACTTCCAAGACTCAAATAAAAGAAAAAGTACTGAAAATAAACAATGGGTTATCTCCCAAGAGTGCTTTCTTTAACGCCTTTGAGCTAGGCGCAATAATTTGCAAAGATGCTCATGTAGGCGCCATATAAGAACTTAAAGCAATAGAGAGCATCAAAAAGCAAATGTGAAAGACATTTAAATCAGAACCACTTCCTATGAAAAATAATCTTGTAAAGAGACAAGTCATGAAAGCGCAAAGCAAAAAGCATAGGAAGGCAAAACAAGTACAACTTCAAGAGTTGCAACATAAAGAGGGGAAACTCAATATTGTTGAGGTCCATAAAACCATGTTTCCCTCTCTCATAATAACTTTTAGTAGCATCATGAATAGAACTAACAATATAACTATCACATAAAGCATCTCTATCATGAGCCACATGCATAAAAGAATTAATACTCCCCACATGAACAATCGTAGTAGGAGCAGATTCAACAGAATAATTATTCCCATCACCGTAATCATCAAAAACAGGAGGCATGTTGTAATCATAACTAATTTTCTCCTCAATAGTAGGTGAACTGAAAACATTATACTCATCATCATAGCAATCATAAACTAGAGGTTTAGTATCATCACAAGCTAGAGAACAACTATTTCTCAAAGTATATTCATCAAACATATCATCATAAAAAGGAACATGGATAGTACTAATGGTACAACAATTATTAACCTTAGAATTTGCACCAAAAAGATTTTTAATATCAAAAGTAGAGTGCTTTTCCCAATCATGATCACTAACATAGGTAACAGGCATGATAACATCATCCCAATTAGAATTATCATAACTAGTCATCAACCCGTGCACCAGCACGGGCTAGCAATTCTGAAAGAAATATAATAACCTTGGTTCACCTTTGAAAATTATATATTAACAATAGTTCAATACATAAATTTTCTAGATTCCTTTACATGTTTAATATTGTGGAAGTTAGCATAAAAAATATAGATCCTAGTTTCAATTCTCTTTATGACTCAAACTACTGACATTCTAGTTCGTCTTTCAAAAAGCATGTCCATTAGATGATACTGGAAGATTATTTTGATGAGAAGATTATTTTGAATGGACATTAGTATGGTCAAAGTATAAACCCGTCAATTAGATTGATATTGAAAAGTCCTAAAACTAAAATAATTTTAACATAATTCTACGTACAAACCCGTCAATTAGATTGATACATGAACATTATATGAATGTTCATGTACAGATGAAGGATGTAATATTCAAACTTGGATACAACACACACACCGTCTCTTGTTCCTTTATGCCGCATAATTGCAATAGATTTCAAATAGTATCGATAGAAAACGTGGAGTCATTTTTTATATATATTGAACAATATCTAATTATTTTTAAAACCAACTTTAATGCTGATTAAACAGAGTTCACTATAGTTCTCCGCAAATACTGACATTTATGAAGGAACCAAATTGTACAATTTACGCTCATATTGCACACTACTAAAAGACTACACAATACATGAGAAAACCCATTAATTAGCAAGCTGATTTAGGGCATTTCTGAAGCCTTGAAATTAATCAACGAAGTTTTTCTACTGCCTATCATATTGGATGCTTGTGGTAAAACATTGTGGTTCAATATGCACTACATAAGCTGTCAATATTGAATAAAGGAATATAATAAATGAAAATTTTGAATGACCCAGATAAAAATTAGTATGACGTTCACATGAGCACACGTACTAAGGATCCAGACATTTCTCATGATAAAAATGCCAGCTGGATTGAGAAAGCATGACTACTGTATACTATAAGTTCAGTCAACTTAATAACAATAATATAGACTGACCATGAATATCAACATAGGACTTCCGTGTTTGATGCAGTAATATCTGATGTATACGTTGAGCAATGTATGATACATAAAAAATAATTTCTGATCAGCAAATGACCCTATTCATCTGATAAATATGAACTTGTATTTAATTTTCCAAATATTATTGTAAATTGGAAAAGTTCTTACCATAAATAATATATGCTGATAATTTAGTATATGTATGGTCTTCTCTTCTGGAAATGTCACAATATGTCCAAGGCTAGTAATTGATCTAGGAAACGTTTATGAAGCAAGAATATACACTCTCCCAAATAGCTTCACTTTCCTAAGGAAGTAAAAGGACAAAGTGGGTTATCTGGAAAAATAATTCTTCTGAAGAAAAAATATTAGATGACAAAACATGATAGATAAGCAAGGACTAAGCTGTAGATTTGCTTGACATGCAATCCAATCTTTTGAAACAGTGTTAATAAGTGATATTTGCTTCACCAATCCAATAAATTGGTTTCCCGAGCTTGTCTGCTTGAGACATTCCCCCTATTCACGTGTCATGGAGATAAGTGTTTCAGAAAAGTGTGCATACCTATAGATTAATTCAGCATGTGATAAGATTAGTTTAATGGTAATGAAAACAATGTTCAAAGAAATAGTTAAAACGTTGAAGGGAAGGTTAAGCATTATTTGATCGAATATCTTGCTATCCTTGTCGTGGACTATCTCCCTAGTCCTTTTTCCTTGCTGAATCTTTTCCTCACGGTAGTTCTGCATACACCATTTGAACATTTAACAATGATCTGGAACATCAAGGAGGTAATGGGAGTATAATTTATAACCGGTATAAGCATCAGTTACGGGCATAAAGAATCCATCCATTAATTTCATCCATGCATCAAGTATCATCGATCTAAATAGCTAGGAACAGAGAGGGGATTAAGCTAATAGTAGACCAAACCTTTTAATTGCATCTGATGACTGAATTCGTAAGGCCTTGCATGTCCCGAGGTGCCTGTGAGGTGAAGCGCATGAAACGTAAGGTCAGAGCAGCCTATGGATCAGGATTACTGTGAGGGAGAAGACGGCTAGTGCAGCGTCTTCCCGCAACGTAAAAGGAGCATCTGAGTCGGGACTCGGGATGTCTCAGGTGAAGAAGTTACATGATGCAGCACCAAGAGGGCTTTCTAGGCCATCGGAAAACCTGGAGATTAGACTGTTTGACATCTTGGCAGCTTTCATGGGAGATGCTAGACATTGAGCGACTGGAGGAAGAAGCTTAGGACTAACTTGTTTGATGCAGAAGGCGACGCGGCCGCCGGAGGCGTGCAGCTGGGATTGATGTACTCATGTGCAGGCACACGTTCAACATCTTGACAGCTTCAGCACCGGCTGCAACCTGCTTCCACCGGGAGGGCAGCTCTCGATGTCCGCCTGCCCCAACTTCACCGCGCCGTCTAGGGTTAGGGATCGATGTGCAGGCACACGTTCAAGCGAGAGTCATCTCGTGGAAGTTTTTTTTTTTCCTTCAAGGCCAATGAAAAAGGTCGGTAAGGAGATGCGCAGATAGGATAGAACGTGGGGACTCTTTAGCTACTCTATCCGACGACTGTAGATAGGTTATCAAGAGATCGGATGGTTATTTTTTCTTAGTTGTGGAGGATTAACGTGGTGCTTCCGTTGGTGCCTCCAATTAGTAAATATATATATAAGATAAGATATAAGATCTATAGCAGGATCATAACGCTTAGGGGAAGATACCGTGTCCTCTCGCCTTTTACTCCTCTTCTTCTTCTTCATACTCTTCTTACTCTCTCCTTTAGGAGGGAGAGACTTGAAGGGCATCTTCTCCACATACCTTTAGGAGGGAAAGGCATCTTCTCCACATAATCTGGTTTGCTGACAGAAACAATAGAAGAAACTTTGGAAGATTCCTCCTCTCTATTAATAAGATCGAAACATCTATTAGTCCTGTCATAGCTTGGCAAAACATCATGTTTTATAAGATCTTGTAAGTAAGTATTTGTGAGGCAATCTTTAGCACAATAGAGACGACAACCACGAAGGGTGCTATTAATATCAACATCTCTCATATCAACCAAAGAAATCTTTCTAGATATCTCTTCACAATTCAAAAACAAAGTAAGCTCATCATGCTGATTGAGAGTAATCTTATCATCACAATACAAATTTGCGGTACTCGTTCGATTAATTGGGCATTGAAATATAAAGTGACCCGTTTTACCGCAAAGTTCACAAAGAAAAGGATAAAGCTCACAAACCCTTTCACCAAGCACATCTAGATCCCTGAGCCACATACTGGTTTCTTCATTTGCGTGGTGGACACAATAATCTTCCTTGTTGTAACTCTGTTCACAAGGTCTATGTACTCCACAAAAATTATCATGCTTATAGGAAATAGGACTTTCAGAGGTTCGAGCATGTTTATTGGAATCATCAACAACAATATCATTTTCTACGCGAGTGTCCTTAAAAGGTTCATGATACACGTCCCCATTTCCTTTAGGAACATTAATATGGGAAGCAAAGGTTTTAAAACAATCAATCATAATTTGAGGATCAAGACCATACTTAGCACTAAGCTCTTGAAAATCAATAGTTTCAGCGAAAGACTTAATGCAATCAAACTCGTAATTCATACCTGATCCTTTACCTTTGTCGCTATCCCAACCTTCAATATTGTTTTGAATTGTTTCAAGAAGACCCCACTTGGTGTCGACATCCTTGCTTGTGAAAGACCCATCGAAGCATGCATCTAGATAGTCCTTGTAATATCCTGAAAGCCTTGCATAAAAATTATTAATAACAATATTACGGGGAAGATCATGAATAGGACATTTATGCATTAGTAACTTCAATCTTCCCCATGCTTGGGAAATGCTTTCTCCCTCATGCGGATGGAAATTATAAATGTAATTTCTATCTTTATAAACCTCACTAGAAGGATAGAATTTAGAATAAAAGAGAGGTACAATTTCCTCCCACTCAACCGGTCAGCCATCCTTCAGTGTTTTATACCATTCCGCAGCTCTGCCCTTCAGTGATAAAGAAAATAGCTTTCTCTTAACTTGGTTTATTGAAATACCTGCACACTGGAACAACTCGCATAATTCATGTATAAAGAGCAAATGATCACCGGGATGGATAGTTCCATCTCCTAAATAGCAGTTATTCATAGCACGATCAACAATTTTCATAGGTATTTTAAAAGGATGAGGAGCACAAGCATCATTAGAAACATCACATATGGGAGATAAAATATCATCAGAGCAAACTTTCTTCACTAAAGCTGGGGAACTAAAAATATCATGCTTAACAAAACCAGCTTCCCCAAGCTTAGACTTTTCCATAGCATTAGCAATAACGGGATTCAAAGCATTCGTACAATAACATTGCTATGCGAAATAAGCTCCAAAGGTTTTTCAATTTTCTCTTCAAATCTAAACTCAGAAAAAAGACTAAAGAACTCTTTATTTTCCATTAAGCCTAACTAGTGAAAATAAAAACAAAAAACAAAAAGATATAATTGCAGAATCTAAAGGAAATAACTCTGAGCACTCACATAGGAGGATGCGAGTACCTTTTACCTTACCTCCCCGGCAACGGCGCCAGAAAAGAGCTTGATGTCTACGCACGCGTCTGTTCTTGTAGACAGTGTTGGGCCTCCAAGTGCAAAGGTTTATAGAGCAGCAGCAAGTTTCCCTTAAGTGGATCACCCAAGGTTTATTGAACTCAGGGAGGAAGAGGTCAAAGCTGTCCCTCTCAAGCAACCCTGCAATTACGATACAGAAAGTCTCTTGTGTCTCCAACACACCCAATACACTTGTCAGATGTATAGGTGCACTAGTTCGGCGAAGAGATAGTGAAATACAGGTAGTAGTGATGATTATGAGTAGTAACTGTAATCTGAAATAAGTATCGCTGCAAGCAAACATGTAACAAAACTAAATGTAAACGGTGTGCAAAGCTTGGAAACAAGGCCTAGGGATCATACTTTCACTAGTGGACACACTCCCAACAAATATAACATAATTGAACCAATAGATACTATCATCAATATGCAACTCAAAATAGTTCTCCAATGGAAAACGAACACTAATCATGTGTAGGGCTATGAAGCACTCCTCAAAGTCCGTATGTACCCAAACTAGATTGTCCCACACTATCACCGTGAACGCACTAGATGGTTCCAACAAACACCAACATTTCATAGAGACATTAACCAAAAAGATACACATGATGCACACACTAGTCACCTTTACACCATGATACGAGGTATCTCCGGAGAGTACAATAATAAAGCATAGGAGTAGCATAATATCTGAATAATAACATCTACCAATTCAACTAGATACAAAGCTCATGATCACATAAAGATCACATCATGGGAGAGAGAGGTGAACCACATAGCTACCGGTAGAGCCCTCAGCCCCGGGAGAGAACTACTCCCTCCTCATCATAGGAGACAGCAAGGTTGATGGAGATGGCGGTGAGGTCGATGGAGACGGCGATGGAGACCGATGGAGATGGCTCCGGGGGCACTTCCCTGTCCTGGCAGGGTGCCGGAACAGAGACTTCTGTCCCCCGAAATTTGTCTTCGACGGTGGCGACGCTGCGGAACTGTTCTGGGAAAAACACCGATCCATCTAGGGTTCTGACTTCGGGAGGCTTTAAATAGGCGGAGAGGCGGCGTCAGAGGGTCACCAGGGGGGCCACACCACCCCTGGGCGCGGCCAGGAGGGTGGGCACGCCCCCTCATGGTGTGCCTACCCTCTGGCCCCCCTCCGACTCTCGTTCGGTCTTCGGTCCTCTTCCGGGAAAAATAAGGGTTCTGGAACTTGTTTCGTCCAATTCCGAGAATATTTCCTGTGTAGCATTTCTGAAACACAAAAACAGCAGAAAACAGGGAACTGGCACTGTGGCATCTTGTCAATAGGTTAGTTCTGGAAATCGCATAAAAACGACACGAAGTGTAACGAAACACAAGGCAAATGGTGTAAAAACAAGCATGGAGCATCAAAAATTATAGATACGTTTGAGACGTATCATAGAGCGCTGATCTGGCGAAAGCCTGCTCTCGTGCCTCCTCGAGGAGGTCGACGCCATCTTCATGAGCTTCTTTTGCTTGCTTCTCTGTGTACTGGACAACTCTGGGCGCATCGAAATCGATGTCAATGGGCAGCACCGCTTCTGCTCCATAGACCAGGAAGAAAGGTGTGAAGCCGACAGAGCGATTTGGAGTGGTGCGCAGGCTCCAGAGTACTGAGGGCAACTCTTTGACCCAACAGCCAGCTAAGTGCTCGAGAGGCTCGACCAACCTTGGTTTGATGCCGGCCAGGATCAGCCCATTTGCTTTCTCCACTTGCCCATTAGACTGAGGATGCGCCACTGATGCTAAGTACAGCCGGATGCCCTTCTGGCCACAGTACTTAGCGAAGACTCCCTTTGCAAAGTTTGTCCTGTTGTCAGTGATGATGCTGTGGGGAACTCCATACCTCATGATGATCTCGTTGAAGAACTTGATTTTGGACGAGCCGTCGAGTTTTTTGATTGGCTTGGCTTCGATCCACTTCGTGAACTTGTCCACAGCAACCAATAGATGCGTCAAGCCCCCGGGTGCGGTCTTGAATGGTCCTACCATGT
The DNA here is from genome assembly GCA_007115705.1 of Dactylis glomerata. NCBI lineage: Eukaryota > Viridiplantae > Streptophyta > Magnoliopsida > Poales > Poaceae > Dactylis > Dactylis glomerata. Next base: position 4,407,700 of record QXEO01000222.1, read on the forward strand.
CCAGGCCCCAGACAGCGAACGGCCAGGTGAGCGGGATGGTCTTCAGGGCTGCCGCTGGAGTGTTTCGATGCTTGGAGAAGCGCTGGCAGCCGTTGCACTATTTCACCGGCTGTTCTGCATCCTTCTGGACTATCAGCCAGTAGAAACCATGGCGGAAGGCCTTGGCCACCAAGGCTCTGGAAGATGCGTGGTGCCCGCACTCCCCTTGATGTATCTCCCTCAGCAGCTCTATCCCTTCTTCCGGCTCGATGCATTTCTGGAAGATTCCTGACACGCTGAGCTTGTACAGCTCGCTGTTGATGATGGTGTATGCTTGCGCACAACGTTGAAGTCTCCTGGCTTCCGCTTCGTCCTGCGGCAAGTCCCTAGTGATGAGGTAGTTGGAGAATGGCTCCGCCCAGGATGGTATCTCCCGTATGTGGAAGACACTGGCGACCAGGGGATCAGCAGCCCCCGGGTTCGTCATCGTGTCGGCTTCGTCTGGTTTGCTGGCTGTGGGGGCTATCCTGGGGTCGGCAGCCCCCGAGTCCTTCGTCGAGCCGGCCGCGCTGGGCTGGCCGGCTGATTCCTTCAGCCCCGAGGCGGCAGTCCCCGGGTCCGGTGGTGGCACCTGAGCCGGGGCGGGGTCTCCGGGCACGTAGATGGAGGGAGACTCTGGCGAGGGCTTGATGGATGGCTTGCGGATGATCTCCAACGACACCCCAGCTGGGATATCCTGCTTGGTGGAGCCGATCTTGGATAGCCGGTCCGCCTCGTCGTTGTTTGCTCTAGGGACGTGGTGGAACTCGCAACCTTTGAAGAATCCACAGAGCTGCTGCACATAGAAGCGGTAGGAGGCCATGTTGGCGTCCTTGGCGTCCCATTCCCCTGAGACCTGGTGCACCACCAGGTCGGAGTCTCCAAAGCAGAGGATCCTCCAAATACCAATCTCCTTGGCTAGCTTGAGCCCATGCACCAGGGTTCGTATTCGGCGATGTTGTTCGACGCACGGAAGTGCATCTACAGCATGTACTGCAGCTTGTCTCCCTTGGGAGAGGTGAGGACGACGCCGACTCCCAAGCCCCCGAGCATCTTGGAGCCGTCGAAGTTCATGCGCCAGTGGGTTGAGTCCGGAGCCAGTGGTAGGTACTGGTGCTCTCCCTAGTCAGCGAAGAAATCCGCTATGATCTCCGACTTGATTGTCGTCCTGGGCTTGTACTGAATGGTATGAGCGGCAAGCTCAATTGCCCATTTAGCCACTCTGCCTGTTGCATCCTTGCACCCTATGATCTCCGAGAGTGGAGTGGTGCTCACCACCGTGATAGGATGTTCCTCGAAATAGTGCTTCAGCTTCTTGGCCGCCATGTACACACCGTACGCGACCTTCTGGTAGTGCGAGTAGTTTTGCTTGGAGAGAGTGAGCACCTCACTCAGATAGTACACCGGGCGCTGAATCGACAGCTCCTTGCCTTCCTCGGTGCGCTCCACCATGATCACGACGCTGATGAATCGCGGAGTAGCCGCGATGTAGAGCAGCATTGGCTCCCGCGGAGCCGACGCTGCCAAGATTGGCGTGGTAGACAAGGCTCGCTTGAGGTCGTTGAAGGCATCATCAGCGCGCTGGGACCAAACGAAGTGTCCGTCTTCTTCATCAGCTGGTACAGCGGCATGGCCTTCTCCCCAAGCCGGCTGACGAACAGACTGAGCGAGGCCAAACATCCAGCAAACTTCTGCACATCCCTGATGTCTACGCACTTCTATTCTTGTAGACACTTGTTGGGCCTCCAAGTGCAGAGGTTTGTAGAACAGCAGCAAGTTTCCCTTAAGTGGATCACCCAAGGTTTATCGAACTCAGGGAGGTTAGAGGTCAAAGCTATCCCTCTCAAGCAACCCTGCAATTACGATACAGAAAGTCTCTTGTGTCCCCAACACACCCAATACACTTGTCAGATGTATAGGTGCACTAGTTCGGCGAAGAGATAGTGAAATACAAGTGGTATAGATGATTATAAGTAGCAAACGTGATGTGAAATAAATATCGCTGTGAGCAAACAAGTAACAAAATAGCAAGTAAATGGTATGCAAAGCTTGGAAACAAGGCCTAGGGATCATACTTTCACTAGTGGACACACTCCCAATAATGCAACATGACTGAACAAATAACTTCTCTTTGCTAAGGCACTCTAAATTACTCTCCTATTGAATAATACTAATCATTGTGTAGTGGCTATAGAAGCACCCCTTAAAGTCCATTAAGTACTTGACAAACACCACTCATAGAGATATCCAAATCAAATCACAATTCAAGATAGAAATCATTGCAACTTAGACCAAGTACTAACACGGTGCACACACTATCACCATTACACCATGAAAGGAGGAATAGATCACTCAAACTATCATAGCAATAATTATTCTCATAATCCACAAGAGATCACAATCATAGCCTAAACCAAGTACCACCATGATGCACGCACTGTCACCGTTACACCATAGCAGGAGGAATATATTACTTTAATAATCACCACTAGAGTACACATAATATCTGAATAATAACATCTACTTGTTCAACATGATACAAAGCTCACGATCATATAAAGATCACATCATGGGAGAGAGAGGTGAACCACATAGCTACCGGTAGAGCCCTCAGCCCCGGAGATGAACTACTCCCTCCTCATCATAGGAGACAGCAAGGTTGATGGAGATGGCGGTGAGGACGATGGAGACGGCGGAGACCGATGGAGATGGCTCCGGGGGCACTTCCCCGTCCCGGCAGGGTGCCGGAACAGAGACTTCTGTCCCCCGAAATTCGTCGACGGTGGCGGCGGAGCTGCGGAACTCTTTTTGGAAAATTGCCGACTCTTCTAGGGTTTTCCGTCCCGAGGCTTCTTATAGGCGAAGGGGCGATGTCAGAGGGCTGCCAGGGCCTCCTCACACAGGGGCGGCGCGGCCAGGGCCTGGGCCGCGCTAGCCCTGTGTGAGGGAGGCCTGTGGCCCCTCTCCTTCCTCTCTTCGGATGTCTGGATGCTCCCGGGAAAAATAAGACTTCTGGCTTTTGTTTCGTCCAATTCCGAGAATATTTCCTGTGTATCACTCTGAAACACAAAAACAGCAGAAAACAGGGAACTGGCACTGTGGCAACTCGTTAATAGGTTAGTTCCAGAAAATGCATAAAAGTGCCACTAAGTGTAACGAAACAATGGGCAAATGGTGTAAAAACAAGCATGGAGCATCAAAAATTATAGATACGTTGGAGACGTATCAACATCCCCAAGCTTAACTCCTGCTCGTCCTCGAGTAGGTAAGTGATAACAAAAGAATAATTTTTGAGGTGACATGCACCATCACAATCTTGATCATATATGTAAGCATTGTGAGCTGGGATCATAGGAACTTAAAACATGGGCATGAAAGATATAATCTTGACAATAAGAACTTAGCAACCATGTTCTAAACATGCAAATGGACACAAACAAAAGATCATGAAAATGAAACAATGAAAGTCAAACGTGTGTTCAAATCATAAGGAAAAACATACAAATGGTTTTCAGCTTGTCCTTCAAAGAGAGCAAAACATAAATGCATAGGACACCTTCAAGTTTAAGAGGGTGACTAGATACAAGTAATTTAAGAACAAGTGAAACCATGATCATGAATCAATCAATGAAAAACTTTGGGACAATGCACATTATACTCAGAATGACAACTATGCTCTCTTAGATGGTGCATAAAGAAAGAAGGTGGTGACTCAACATAAAAGTAAAAGAAAGGCCCTTCGCAGAGGGAAGCAGTGATTAAACATGTGCTAGAGCTTTTCATTTGTAAAACAGAGAGATAAAAATTGGTTTTGAGAGGTGGTTGTCTTTGTCAACGACTGGCAATGGGGTTCTTACTATCTTCCATACAAAAAATGAAGCAAGTTTTTGAGAGAGAGATTGGCACTTTTGTGCTCTTTTATAAACTTGGCACTCCTCCCCACCTTTTTCCTTTCACAAACCATGGCTAACCGATTCCATCGGGTGCCCACCAACATTCACTTTCCATGGAGGAGTGCCTTTTTTCTTTCTTTTTTTCTTTTTTTTTCTTTTTGGAATAAGCAATATGGAAGATAGCAAATCCGACCACTACGTCCCCATGAGCTAAAAACAGTGGCACAAAATGAGAAGTAGTTGAAAGTTTTTGAAAGGTAGCACATGAAAATTTACTTTGGAATGGCTTACAAGTACCATGCATAGGAATTTATAGTGGACACAATGGCAAACTTGGTTTTTGGGAGTTGGATGCACGAGTAGAGCTCATACTCAGTACAAGGCGAGGGCTAGCAAAAGACTGGAAGCGACCAACTAAGAGAGCAATAATGGCCATAATCATGCAAAGCGACAAAGCGACATTAAAAGAAGCATAAGATGGCATCAAAAGTCAAAAACTAAATGATCATGAAGGCTATTGGCAACTTTGTAAGAGTCTAACATGTGTGAGCATGCGCCAAGTCAACCCAAATAAAGCATCAAGGAGAAAACCAAAATAATGCTTCCAAATAATTAAAACAACGCATGATTTTTTCAAGGGCTCATTAAGCAATCTCAGTCATTTGAGACAAGTCATGCTACAGCAAAAATCACTAAGCATACTATCAAAAAGACATCAAGCATGACATGCAAAAGCCTAAGCCGCAGTCTACACAAGCTCCTTCTTGTACCACTATTTTGCACAAAGCTTTTTCTCTTTTCCAACACCATTCAAAATTTTTAAATCCAACTCTTTTGATGAAAACCAATAAAGACCAGAGGAAAAAATACACCTTGATGAAAAGATATGACAAGGTCTGAACGCAAATCAAGGCGAAAAACGAAAACTAAACGCAGTAGCAGAAAAAGAAGAACGCTCGATGAACGATAAGAGTGAAAAACTGAGCGTTCTTTGCAAATGAAAACGAGTACATCTCCTCCAAAGGAAATTTGTTGGGGTCCAACCATTTATTGCAGTAAAAAAACAAACTAAACCAACTAAGAAAACTAACACAACTGACGCTCCAAGAAAAACACATAGTGCATGAAGCAATAAAAATATAGTGTTTTGAAAGGTGACCTGATTTTTGCCGATGAAGAAGGGGTGCCTCGGGGGCATCCCCAAGCTTTGATGCTTGTACTTCTTGGATATTTCTTGGGGTGATGCATGGGCATCCCCAAGCTTGAGCTTTTGTCCATTCTTCAACTCATCTCATCACTCTCCGATCCCTACACTTGAAAACTTCCTTCATACAAAACTAAACACAAATCTATTAGCAACATTAGTTTAAGCATAACATAGAATCAACCCTTTTTGCTTCAGGTTTCAACCCAAAACTACCACATATAAAGTATATACTACTGTAGCAACTTCTCTAAAAGTTCCGTGATCAAAAGAACTCAAAAGAAAGCGATAAAGTGGCAAACACAAATATTGGCAGAAATCTGTCAAAACTGAACAGCTGACAAAGGACGAATTTTTGAGGGGTTTTCTGTTGCTCAAATCAAAAAGTGTTCAACTAATGAAAGTTTGGATATAACCTGGGGCATATGCACAAGAAATCGCAGGTCCAAAAGATATACAGAGAATTTTCACGAATTTTTACGGTGCAGCACCGAAAACAGTTTCAGGACAGCAACATCCCCAAATCTTTACCTCACTCAAATTAGAGGCTTCTCTTGGCACAAAAACGAAATAAAAAGGATAAGGAGCGGTCATTACAGTAGTAATAACTTCCAAGACTCAAATAAAAGAAAACGTACTGAAAATAAACAATGGGTTATCTCCCAAGAGTGCTTTTCTTTAACGCCTTTGAGCTAGGCGCAGTAATTTGCAAAGATGCTCATGTGGGCGCCATATAAGAGCTTGAGGCAAAGACGCCATATAGGAACTTAAAGCAATAGAGAGCATCAAAAACCAAATGTGAAAGACATTTATATCTGAACCACTTCCTATGCATAGGAATCTTGTAAGAAATTAAATCAACGAGGCACATAGTAGCAAGCATGGATAGATAAAACAAGTGCCACTTCAAGATTTGCAACATAAAGAGGGGAAACTTAATATTGTTGAGATCCATCAAACCATGTTTCCCTCTCTCATAATAACTTTCAGTAGCATCATGAATAGAACTAACAATATAACTATAACATAAAGCATCCCTATCATGAGCCACATGCATAAAAGAATTAATACTCATCACAGGAACAATAGTAGTAGGAGCAAATTCAATAGAATAATTATTCTCAACACCATAATCATCATAAATAGGAGGCATATTGTAATCATAAATAATTTTATCCTCAATAGTAGGTGAACTGAACATATTATGCTCATCATCATAGCCATCATAAACTAGAGGTTTAGTATCATCACAAGCTAGAGAACAGCTATTTCTCAAAGCATATTCTTCAAACATATCATCATAAGAAGGAACATCACATATGGGAGATAAAATATTATCAGAGCAAATTTTCTCCACTAAAGTTGGGGAACTAAAAATATCATGCTTAAGAAAACCGGCTTCCCCAAGCTTAGACTTTTCTATAGTATTAGCAACAATGGTGTTCAAAGCATTCATACTAACAACATTATTAGCATGCAAATTAAGCTCCAAAGGTTTTTCAATTTTCTCTTCAAACACTTCATATCTAAACTCAGGAAAAAGACTACAGAACTCTTTGTTTTCCATTAAGCCTAACTAGTGAAAATAAAAACAAGAAACAAAAAGATGTAATTGCAGAATCTAAAGGAAATAACTCCGAGCACTCACACAGGAGGATGCGAGTACCTTTTACCTTACCTCCCCGGCAACGGCGCCAGAAAAGAGCTTGATGTCTACGCACTTCTATTCTTGTAGACACTTGTTGGGCCTCCAAGTGCAGAGGTTTGTAGAACAGCAGCAAGTTTCCCTTAAGTGGATCACCCAAGGTTTATCGAACTCAGGGAGGTTAGAGGTCAAAGCTATCCCTCTCAAGCAACCCTGCAATTACGATACAGAAAGTCTCTTGTGTCCCCAACACACCCAATACACTTGTCAGATGTATAGGTGCACTAGTTCGGCGAAGAGATAGTGAAATACAAGTGGTATAGATGATTATAAGTAGCAAACGTGATGTGAAATAAATATCGCTGTGAGCAAACAAGTAACAAAATAGCAAGTAAACGGTATGCAAAGCTTGGAAATAAGGCCTAGGGATCATACTTTCACTAGTGGACACACTCCCAACAATGCAACATGACTGAACAAATAACTTCTCTTTGCTAAGGCACTCTGAATTACTCTCCTATTGAATAACACTAATCATTGTGTAGTGGCTCCAGAAGCACCCCTTAAAGTCCATCAAGTACTTGACAAACACCACTCATAGAGATATCCAAATCAAATCACAATTCAAGATAGAAATCATTGCAACTTAGACCAAGTACTAACACGGTGCACACACTGTCACCATTACACCATGAAAGGAGGAATAGATCACTCAAACTATCATAGCAATAATTATTCTCATAATCCACAAGAGATCACAATCATAGCCTAAACCAAGTACCACCATGATGCATGCACTGTCACCGTTACACCATAGCAGGAGGAATAGATTACTTTAATAATCACCACTAGAGTACACATAATATCTGAATAATAACATCTACTTGTTCAACATGATACAAAGCTCACGATCACATAAAGATCACATCATGGGAGAGAGAGGTGAACCACATAGCTACCGGTAGAGCCCTCAGCCCCGGGGATGAACTACTCCCTCCTCATCATAGGAGACAGCAAGGTTGATGGAGATTGCGGTGAGGTCGATGGAGACGGCGGAGACCGATAGAGATGGCTCCGGGGGCACTTCCCCATCCCGGCAGGGTGCCGGAACAGAGACTTCTGTCCCCCGAAATTCGTCGACGGTGGCGGCGGAGCTGCGGAACTCTTTCTGGAAAATTGCCGACTCTTCTAGGGTTTTCCGTCCCGAGGCTTCTTATAGGCGAAGGGGCGATGTCAGAGGGCTGCCAGGGCCTCCTCACACAGGGGTGGCGCGGCCAGGGCCTGGGCCATGCCAGCCCTGTGTGAGGGAGGCCTGTGGCCCCTCTCCTTCCTCTCTTCGGATGTCTGGATGCTCCCGGGAAAAATAAGACTTCTGGCTTTTATTTCGTCCAATTCCGAGAATATTTCCTGTGTATCACTCTGAAACACAAAAACAGCAGAAAACAGGGAACTGGCACTGTGGCAACTCGTTAATAGGTTAGTTCCGGAAAATGCATAAAAGTGCCACTAAGTGTAACGAAACAATAGGCAAATGGTGTAAAAACAAGCATGGAGCATCAAAAATTATAGATACGTTGGAGACGTATCAATCCCTGAGCTGGGTGGGCGGCTCTAGGGCCTCGATGGCTTTTATCTTCGAGGGGTTAGCCTCGGTCCCTCGCTGGGAAACGATATAACCTAGGAGTTGTCCAGCCGGCACGCCAAAGGTGCACTTCTCCGGATTGAGCTTCATGCGATAGCGCCGCAGGTTGGCAAAGGTCTCCTTGAGATCGTCCAGGAGCGTGCCGCTCTGCTTGGTCTTCACCACCACGTCGTCCACATAAGCGTGCATGTTCCTCCCAATCTGCCCTCGCAGACATCGCTGCATGGTTCGCTGGTAAGTGGCTCCAGCGTTCTTCAGGCCAAATGGCATGGTGACGTAGCAGTAGGCTCCATACGGGGTGATGAAGGATGTCTTGATCTGATCCGGCTGGTAGAGCGGGATCTGGTGATACCCTGAATAGGCATCCAGGAAGGACAGCAGGTCACAACTAGCTGTGGAATCGATCACCTGGTCGATGCGCGGTAGCGCAAAAGGATACATGGGGCAAGCCTTGTTGAGGCTGGTGTAGTCGATACACATGCGCCAAGTGTTGTTCTTCTTCAGGACCAAGATTGGGTTCGCCAACCAGTCGGGGTAAAATACCTCCATGATGAAGCCGGCTGTGAGGAGCCGAGCAATCTCCTCACCAATGGCTCTCCTTTTCTCTTCTGCAAAGCACCGCAGCGGTTGCTTGACCGGCTTGGCATGTGGCCGGACGTTGAGTGAGTGCTCAGCCAGCTCCCTCGATACACCTGGCATGTCCTTTGGAGACCATGCGAAGATGTCCCGATTCTCACGGAGGAAGCTGGTGAGCTCGCTTTCCTATTTGGCAGACAGGCCGGTGCCGATGATGACGTACTTGGTGGGATCACGCTCGTCCAGCAGGATCTTCTTGGTGTCATCGGCCGGCTTGAACTGCTCCACCGGCGACTGGCGAACCGGCACATCTTGCTGGGCCAGCTCCACGCGATGAAGAAGCCGCCGCTTCTCCTCGGCGATGACCAGTGCCTCTGCCAGCTGCGAGCTCTCCTTGGCGCAGGCCAGAGACTTCTTGAAGCTTCCCGAGACTGTGATTACACCCCTGGGTCCTAGGAGCTTCAACTTCAGATAGGCATAATGCGGCACTGCCATGAACTTGGCCAGGGCTGGACGGCCAAGCAGCGCATGGTAGGGACTGCTGATGTCCACCACCTCGAACCAGATGGGCTCGCGGTGGCTGTTTCCTTTCTTCCCGAAGAGAACCTCCAGCTATACCCTGCCCAAAGGGGTGCACGAATGCCCAGGCATGATGCCATGGAAGGTGAGCCGGCTCAGTTTCAGCTGAGCAAGCGGGATGCCCAGCTTCTCCATAGAGCTTCGGTAAAGAAGGTTGATGCTGCTGCCACCGTCGAGAGCACGCGGGAGAACCGGCATGTGTGCATGTCGGAGCACATGACAGGGTCCAGGACCAAAGCGTATTCTCCAGGGCTGGGCATCAGTCGCGGATGGTCCTCGCGCCCCCAGGTGATGGCTGCCTCAGACCAGTGCATGAACTGGGGTTCTGCAGGCATAACATCGTTCACCTCTGCCTCGTGCCAGAGGTCGTTCCTTTTATCCTTGCCTGGGGCGGTAAAGATGTGATACTGCTCAACATCCGCCGAGAAGTCATCATCACCTTGGTCCGGCTCGCCTCCAGCCGGCTCATGCTGTTGGTCCTCCTGACCTCCAGCCGGCTGCGCTTGCAAAGCTCCAGGGAGCTGCCGAGCGCGTTCCTCCAGCTCTTTCGTGAACTGGCACTGACACGTGGAGTGGGTCGCTTCTGTCGTCGTGGTGAAACAACATATGCCATAGGATGGCTTAAATGGGGGCCGAACTAGATGCTGGAGGATTCGGGAGAGGGGAACGAGCTAAAAAGCACGACAGAAAGAGACACTGATCTACCCAGGTTCGGGGCTCTCGTAAGGAGATAACACCCCTACTCCTGCTCTACTGATTGTATATATGGGTCGATGTAGTACACCACAATGGTGCTTCCAAGCTCTCTGCTAGAGAAGGAAGATGAACTGCTAAGTGTAGGAGTACAGAGTGATCAATCTACCTTCTACCTTCCAACCTTCTTGCAGTGAACCACCTTCCAACCTTCCAACCACCAACCCTTTACCAGGGCTCCCTATGCCACCTTATATAGTGGTGGCCAGGGTTACAACGGTCATACAAGACCACAAGACAAGGGCTACACTCCAAACAGGAGCTGGTGGCGATGGCAGAGACCCTTGACTTCGCCCCTGATTGCTCTCGATGGGACGCCATATCCCTGTACCTTGTACCTCTTGAACTGTGGCCTTACCTCTGTGCGGTAAGCTCGTACTTGTGCACAGTGAGGGTAGGTAACCTCCACTGTGCACCCTGCCATCTTACTCTGCTACCATGCTTGGATGTTTTCTTCCTTGATTGTAGGGATGTGACACCTTGGTTGACTTAAGTATCCCGGATATGACCGTTGGCCATACCCAGGACTTATATGCCGGACCAACGACCTACGAGGGTCGGGTAATCCGGCCTCCCCTGCTCCTGCACAACACACAAAATGGTCAGGCCGGCATATCTAAGTATATGCCGGCACACTTTTATAAGTATTCCGGCTATGCCGGCATATCCAAGTATCAGCCGGGATACACATTATATGCCAGCCTGGCCGATGCTCTTATATTCCGGCCAGGCCCTTCCTTGATAACCCGGTATAAAGTCAATCATAGACCTTGTGTCTTTCTAGTCTCTTGACCCTACCGGGGGTCATCCCCCCGACACTAGTCCCCGAAGCTGCCGAGGTTCCCCAGTCATAACTGTGGAGCCTTGACAGGTTCAACATACCTTTCTTCATTATGCCCTGGCGATCAGATTTATATGCCGGCACATCTGCACATATCCCGGCCTCTGTTCCTGTTCCAAAACTTATTCCGGCCGGTCCCTAGGGTATTCCGGACGGAACATATACATCGGGCAGTTAATCCGACATATAGACGAGTCTTCCTCGAGAAGCCATGTCTGACAGCTTTGCATCGAAACTTGTAACTGCCCTGCCACCTCGAACGGTCACCCACGATGCGACGGTTCACAGTGCAACAGTTATTTCTTGCCATCATTGCGTCATGGCACGGTTACAGGAACCGCCGCCCCACTCTGTGCTGCCACGTGGCGCCTCGCCGCAGAAACGGTCGGGGGAGTGGAGCACTATCCTCCCCACGACCCCCACGACCGGCCTCCTCGGTATAAATACGGGGTGGGGGTAACTTATTCTTTTTACCCCCGCCACAGTGCCTTCTTCCTCAGATCCTCTGCCCCTTGCGCTTCGCCGCCGGACCAAGAAACCGAGAAGGGAAGCTGCCGCCGTCGTCCACCTGCACGCCGGCGCCTCCGCTTGCCGACGTCCGGCGTCATCGTCGACGACGCCACCGCCGCCTCTTCTCCCCGCACCCTTGCAGGGAGATTGGATCTCTTCCTGCACGCTCGCCGCCGCTCCATCGTCGCCGGCCAAGCTCCGGTGAGACCTCCCCCTGTTCTTCCTCTTTGATGCTTCTTCATAACTTCTCATTGGTAACCACGCTTGCATAGATCCGCTTCAGTTCCTCTGCTTGTTATTCTTTGGATTCGATTAGCGTTGCCTAACAACGTTCTCGAGTGTTCTTCCTTAGAAGTTTTACCCTTATTTGTTTCCTATTTTAACTGCCTCGGTAGATCTTTTTATCTCTGCTAACATTGGTGAGGGCGGTATGCCGGAGAGACTAACCTCCCTCTTTTCTCCGGCCTTGATAGGAATAACATCACGGGACTCCGGCTCTCACGCCTTATCCCGGCCACTAAGATGGCATCTTCAAGCATGACGGCTACCTCGGCCTCTGAGGAAGATACCTCGGCCCGAGCCCAAGGACGCTCCGGCTGGGAGGGGTCGGAGGTTACTCCGGCCGACATATCCTGGGTCACCTCCACCAGGAGAGTCCCGGAGGGCGTAGCATGCCGGCTACCAGCGGGAGAAACTGTGCCGGCACCTGAACCCGGCGAACGCGTCGTCTTCATCGCCCACTTCGAGCGGGGCTTCGGCCTGCCGGCATCGGACTTCTTCCGGGACTTCCTCAACACCTACGACCTACAACCTCATCATATCCCGGCCAATGCCGTGATGATCCTCTCCGCCTTCGCTGCTTTTTGCGAGGGCTATGCCGGCATAGAGGCCCTTACTCAAGGCTGGGCGAAGTACTTCCAACTGTGGAAGCAAGTCGTCCAAGAGCCGCCCCGGAGCAAGGACGACCCGCCGGAGACGGCCCAGGAAAAGAAGGACCGCCCCATGACCCTCTGCGGCGCGGCCACCATCATGTCCCGAAAGGGCTCGGACTTCCCCAAGGTGGAACTCCTGGAATCTTGCAAGAAGTGGCAGAAAAGCTTCTTCTACGTCAAGAACACCACCGACGAGGATCTGCTCAACCTGCCGCCATTTGTGGACGAGCCACCCTTGGCTATGACGAACTGGACCTATAACCCGAAGAACTCGGTGATGCCGGTGAATGCGCTTCACCGGGTTAAGGGCGAGCTCCTGGATGCCGGTCTTACTCCTCAAGACCTGGTGGCCTGCTATATAAGCCGGCGCGTCTCCCCTCTGCAGCGCCGGTCGCACAAGATCTGCCAGATGAGCGGGCCAATGGACCCCACCCGGCACTCCACACACGAGCTGACTCCGGCCGACATTCTGCGCCGGATTAAGGATGTCTGCAAGTCCTCTCAGGCCACTTTTGCCTGGGGGCTAGAACCATACAGCCGGGATAGGCCCGCCCCAACGGTAAACCATCTTATCCGATACATAAAGTCCATGTCCGGCACATAGATACTTAAGCCGACACATGTCTATTTGCCGACACATATCATATTGATCCGACATACCTCTTCCACCGGCATATTTCCTTGTCTGAATACTTGACTTTGCTGTTTATACAGAAATTCAGCTTCCAAACCATGGAGAACTCCCGGATCAAGATCGCGGCGGACCGCACCGTTGCGGATGTTGAAGATCCGGATCATTGGGATAAGCTTCCCAGGAGCACCCGTGCTGCAGCTGCCATGGGTAAGGGCTCTTCATCCCGGCATTATACTCAAGACCGGGGTGAGATTGATTCTGACGAGGAGATCCTGCTGTACTATGACCCGATGCCACTTGCGTATGCCTTTCCAGAAACACCTATTGCTTACGAGTTTCCAATGCCGTCCTCAGCTATCCCGGACGATATGGTTGTCGACGCCGCCCCTCTGAACCAGGGACCTCCTTCCACCGGCGGACGTGCCGGCCGGAAGCGAGGTGTGAAGCCCCAGTCCGACATACCTCAGAGGTCGAAAAGGCAGAAGGTCGGCGTGCCCAAACAGAAGAAACAGAGGCCTGTTGCCTCGGGGTAAATTTCCTTTTCTTTGCATTTCCTCCGACATATCTCTTGTTTGTATTACTGACTTGGTGTTTTCTCTCTTTCAGTGCTCCTCTTGAGCCGGAACAAGCTTCTGGCTTGAGCGGCGACCCGAAGGTTACCAAGCCCGCTGCCCCTGCTACCTCCGACATTCCCTCTGCCAGTCACACGAGCTCCCCGGCGCCGGCATCCTCGCCTGCGCCCGACAAGACCTCCTCCCCGGCGAAGGACGTTCCTCCGCCGGAACAAGATATCTCTGCCCCCAACGTCCACATGGACTCGGGGGCTCAACAGGAAACCTCGGCTCCTGATGTCCACATGGACACAGGAGCCCACCAAGAAGCACCAGACTCCGGCGCGCCCACCAGCGACGCCGGCACAACTGAAGCCGCCGGAGCAGACACCAAGGGTAAAGGCCCTTTAGTGCCGGAAGTCCGGACTATCCCGGATCCTGCCTCTGCTGGCCAAGAAGCACCGGCCGCGCCGGAACAGCCCGCACCCGAGACTCCTTCAGCTGACAAGACCCCAGCACCGGCCAAGACCACTGCACCGGCCAAGACCACTGCACCGGCCAAGTCCACTGCCCGGGCCAAGACCACTGCACCGGCCCAGACCGGCACGTTGAAGATTCAGCCGGCCAAGTCCGGCACACCATCTGCCGCAACTGCTCCTCCTAAGGCAGCGTCCCGGACCAGCTCTGCTCTGGCCCTGCATCTTGGCAGGGCAGCAGCCCGGCCGGGGTACCGGACCAGTTTCTTCGACACCCCAGAACTCGAGGGCCTCGTCCCTCTTGCGACGAAAAGTGATCAGAGCCTCGGCTCTCTTAAGGAGCAGTGCATCAAATGGAACGACGCCAGCAACATGGACACTGCGGACTCAAGGAGCAAGAAGCTGGCCAAAGCCAAGACCAGTGGCGACCCAAGCGACTTCCTGGCAGCGAAGCCCATACCGATCGCCAGCGAGCTCCTCAGCCTCCAGCAAAGACTTCACAAGTTGGCCGATGCCACCAACGTAAGTCCTCTCTATTTACACACATATCCCCAGTCCCCGAAAATGTCGGCTGTCCGGGATATGGACATCCGGGATTTTCTCATAGTCCTCTAGCTAGCTTCTTTTGAATTAACTGCCGACATATGAGCTCGATCCGAGCTTCAAATCCTAGTCACCGAGAGCCGGGATAGGTGCGCAGCACCTGTGCCGGGTCTTTTAAAAGAATGATCACTTGATAAAATCTTCACTTTAATTATCATGTCAAATTTCTCTGCTGATATTTCAAATCCCGGCATTTTTGCAGCGCATGAACAACACCCGGGCCGACATGTTCCATGAGTTGGTGTGCGAGCACCGGAAGCTATCTGACGCACACAGCAAGCTTCAGCAGGAGCTGTCCCAGAAAGGTAATCTTTGCCGACATACTGCTGTATGCCGGATATCTTTCCTCTCTTTACTTTGCAATGCTTACTCTTGCCGACACGTAACCTTGTGCCGACATTCTTCAGCTGGTGCCGAAGCGCAAGTCACCGAGCTTCTCAAGAGGGTGAAAGAGCTTACTGGTATGCCGGATCCTGCTGTTACCCGGATAGCTACTTTATACTTCAAATCCTTTACTCTTTGTCACTGTTTTCTTTCTTCAAATCCTTTTAACTTGAAATCTTTGCAGATGAGAAGGCTGCACTGGAGGCACGCCACCAGGATTGTGTGTCCTCGGTGGATGTGGCCAAGCAACTGGACGACCGGGATGCCGGTCACAAGGCCGAGGTTGAGCAGTTGAAGGGCCGGATCACCGAGCTGCTGGACGAAAAGGAACAGAGGGAGGGCCTACTGAAGAAAACCTAGACCCTGCTTGTTACCTCCGAGACTGATGCCTCCAACGCCCACGCTGAACTGGATAGCCTGAAGGAGCAGGCCACCAAATGGGAGGTTACAGTTGCACAGCTGAATGCCGACCTTGCCCGTAAGCTTCAAATCCTTTCCCCTTTTATCCTTTCCGACATAGTGTAATCTTTTTCGGCATAGCATCTATGCCGACATATTTTCCTTTTGCTAACATTGTTTCTATTCTGCAGGCATGTTTCCCGCTTCCGTCGCTGACGTTGAGAGGGCTTTGCAGTTGGACCGAGAAAACCGGGGTGTTCCGGTTGACTCGCCCAACTGGGACATGTCGGAGCAGCTGCTGGCCCTGCAGTCCCGGAAGGAGGCCATGACCCTTTACACTGAAGAGCTCTTCTACGGCGCCCAGGAGGCATTCTCTGCCCTCTGGCCGGGACAAAGGACTCCCACTGACCCGGTTGACCTCGGCAACGACATGCAGCTTGCCAAGGTTCGCCTCCGGGAGTGGCGAGATTCCGGCGCGAGGGTTGGAGCTGACGAAGCCCTCAGCTACTTCTTGTCTTGGTATGAAAAGGCAGACTTGGAGACTTTGCGCACCGTGCGCGAAGGATCCATCTGGACCACGGATCCGGATCATATCCGTCGCCGCAAGAAGTTGGCCCATAGTTATGTGGACTATGCCGACACCGACAAATTCGTCCGGGACATCCGCGAGCCGGAGAAGAAGGACGATGCCGGGACATCCGCCGCTGCTGAGGGCTCCGACTCCAGCCAGGATGAAGATGAAGCTGAAGAGGCCGACACTGAAGCTCCGGAACAGGCATCTGCCCCGGGCGGAGGCGACGGCTCCATTCCATCTGCTGGGTCCGGCACACCTGAGGCTGACATCTCGACTGCTACTGCTCCACCTGCTGGCGGCCCCGCGTCTGCCCCTTGAATCTTTGCACCAAAAACACTTTAAGCTTTATCAGATCCCCGGTATGCCGGGTGCAGATGTAATATACACGTTTAATTTCCTTTGGTTTGCTTCGTGAACAAGTTTTATCTTGGTTTGCTTGTTACTAATGTCGGATCATCTTTTGGCTAAGTCACCGAGTTGTTTTCCTGTTTCCTCAATTTCACAACCTTGGCTACTTGTCTACCTTAATTGGCTTTCGACGTATGAGTCTCAAGGTTGCTTCCTCGAACATACAGTACTTTAACTTTGAGACTTAGACTTCAAATCATCCGACACTTTAAATTTTAACTTTAGCTTTAACGAAAATGTCGGTTCGCTTGCTTTGTATTTCCTTAGCCGTTTTCCATGTGTAGACAATCTCCGGCATCTACTCTTGCTAGCCATGAAGCCGGGTTTCGGACAGCAGCTGAGTCGAAGAGTGGCCTTTGGTGCCGACACATTACTAGGCCGACATAGGAAACATTCAAATAAAGCCAGCCGGCATATAACAAAAAACTGTAAATAAACCACAAATATACCTCAGAGCTAGTTACCCGGCTTCTTCGGGATGCCGGTATTTCATTCATTAGTCTTGTGCCGGCACAACACGCCGGCATACAAAGGAAAATATGGAAATACATACATTGTGTAGCTCAGGAGTAAAAGGGGCGCAGTAGAGCTATGTTCCATGGCCTCTTGGTTTCTTCTCCGGACCTGTCCACCTTATTCTTCTTGGGGTCCTGCGCATCTATAAGATAATAGGCATCATTGTGCAGAGCTCTGCTCACAATGAATGGCCCCTCCCATGGAGGAGTTAACTTATGCCGGCCTTCTGTTCCTTGCTTTAGCCGGAGTACTAGATCTCCCTCTTGAAATCTCCTTGGATTTACCTTCTGCGCATGATAGCGTCTGAGGTTCTGCTGATATACTGCTGTTCTTGACAGAGTTATTTCCCTTGCTTCCTCTAGCAGATCAACATCATTTTCTCTGGCTTCTTTAGCCTCTTCCTCAGTATATAGCACTATTCTTGGTGCATCATGTATTACATCTGTTGGAAGCACAGCTTCTGCTCCATACACCAGGAAAAATGGTGTGTAGCCTGTTGATCTATTCGGAGTAGTTCTTAAACTCCACAGCACTGCTGGCAGCTCATCTAGCCAACATCCCGGAGTTTTCTCCAGGGGCTCTATCAGCCGGGGTTTTATGCCGGATAATACTAGCCCATTCGATCTCTCTACTTGGCCATTGGCACAAGGGTGGGCAACCGACGCAACGTCCAGCCGGATTCCCACCTCCTCACAAAATCTGGCAAATGGCCCTTGGGCAAAGTTTGACCCATTGTCAGTGATGATGCTATGAGGAACACCATATCTCAAGATTATATCCTTTAAGAATTTCACTGCTGTGTGACCATCACACTTGCTTATGGGCTTCACTTCAATCCACTTGGTGAACTTGTCCACCATGACCAGGATATGGGTCATTTTCCCTCTGGCCGGCTTAAAAGCCCCGACCATATCCAGGCCCCAAACAGCAAAGGGCCAGGTTATTGGGATAGTTTTCAGGGCAGATGCCGGCTGATGAATCTGGTGGGCATATCTTTGACACCCATTACATTTCCGGACCAAGTTTTCTGCCTCTTGCAGTGCCGTTGGCCAATAGAAGCCATGCCGGAATACCTTTGCCACCAATGCCCTGGACGAAGCATGGTGACCACACTCCCCCTGGTGAATTTCCCGGAGCATCTCCAGACCCTCCGCAGATTCGACACATCTCTGCAATACTCCGGTGGTACTTCTCTTGTATATTTCTTTGTTGATGATGGTATACGCTTTGGATCTCCTTATAACCCGGCGGGCCTCGGTTTCATCCGCCGGCACTTGACCATCCACCATGAAGTCCATGATAGGACGTGCCCATGAGGGCACTTCCCTGACAGTGAACACTGCCTGATCTATTTCCATCATTTCGACCGACACATAATCGATCTCCATGGGCTGCGAAGTCCCCGGGACTGAAGAATCAGTCCCCGGGTATGCCGGAGCAGTCCCCGGGTATACCGGCACAACCTCTTGGCACATTTTACCCTTGCCTTTAGTTTTGCTCCGGAATACTGTACTAACAGCATATGCCGGCCCAGTCCCCGGGACTGAGGAAACAGTCCCCGGGTTATCCGTCTTGGCTCCGGCATCTATGTCCATTGGAACTGCTTCGTCTGGACCTGGCGGGACATAAATGGAGGATGACTCCGGCGAGGGTTTGATCGATGGCTTCCTCAGATGCTCCAGCGAAATGCCGGGTGGGATTGAATCTCGGGAAGACCCCAGCTTGGATAATGCATCGGCTGCATCGTTCTGAGCCCGGAGAACGTGCCGGAACTCACAACCTTCAAAGTAACCACTTAACTGCTGCACTAGGAAACGGTATGATGCCATGTTAGCATCATGCGCGTCCCATATGCCGGAACACTGCTGAATCACCAAGTCAGAATCCCCGAAGCACATAATCCGGCGAATTCCTATGTCCTTAGACACCTTCAGGCCATGCACAAGTGCCTCATATTCCGCCACATTATTTGATGCTGCAAAGTGAATCTGCAGGACGTATCTCAGCTGGTCATTCTTTGGTGAACTGAGAACTATGCCGGCACCCAAGCCATGGATTGTCTTGGACCCATCGAAATGCATCCTCCAATAATTGGCATCTGGCAATGGTGGCTCATACTGTATCTCGGCCCAGTCAATAAAGAAATCAGCCAAGACCTGGGACTTGATTGTATCCCTCTTATCGTACTGCGGTGTATATGGTGAAAGCTCTATTGCCCACTTTGCTATCCGGCCGCTGGCATCTTTGTTGCCTATAATTTCCGAGATAGGGGCCTCAGCCACTACCCGGATTGGATGCTCTTGGAAGTAATGCTTGAGCTTCTTAGCCGCCATATAGACACCATAGGTCATCTTCTGATAGTGGGGGTAATTTTGCTTTGAGGTGGAGAGCACTTCACTCAGATAATATACCGGCCGCTGCACGGTTTTGCCTCCTTCCTCTCGCTCTACTACCACCACATCACTGACAACTCGGTTGGTTGCCGCTATATAGAGCAACATTGGCTCCCGGGGCATCGGAGACGCTAATACCGGCGCTGTTGACAACAATTGTTTCAATTCCTTGAAAGCTGCATCTGCTTGCGTTGTCCAGACAAATGTGTCGGACTTTTTCATCAACTGATATAACGGCAGAGCTTTCTCTCCCAGCCGGCTTATGAAGCGGCTCAGGGATGCGAGGCACCCAGTGAACTTCTGTACTTCCCTCAAATCTGTCGGCGGCTTCATCCTTTCTATGGCACGAATCTTGCCGGGATTCACCTCAATACCCCGGCTGGAAACAAGGAAACCGAGCAACTTGCCCGCCGGCACACCAAAGGTGCACTTAGCCGGATTCAACTTCATCCGGAATCTCCTCAGGTTCCCAAAGGTTTCCCGGAGATCATCTATGAGAGTCTTGCTCTCCTTGGTTTTTATGACGATATCATCGACATATACCTGCACATTTTTATCTATCTGATCGTGCAAACACTTTTGCATGCACCTTTGGTAAGTTGCGCCGGCATTTCTTAAACCGAACGGCATAGTGAGATAGCAATAAGCCCCGTACGGGGTAATAAAGGATGTCTTTATTTGATCTGGCTCAAACAAGGGGATCTGGTGGAAACCAGAATAGGCATCTACAAATGATAACAGTTCACATCCGGCTGTGGAATCAATCACTTGATCGATCCGAGGCAGCGGGAATGGATCTTTAGGACATGCCTTGTTCAAGTTGGTGTAATCAACACACATCCGCCATACTTTCATTATGGCGGGCTCGTCTTTCTTCTTTTCCACCAAAACCGGATTAGACACCCAATCCGGATGAAGTACTTCCTTGATAAAGCCAGAGGCTAAGAGCCTGGCCACTTCCTCCCATATGGCTTTCCTTCTATCGCCGGCATTCCGCCGGAGCGGCTGCTTCACTGGCTTAGCATCGGGTCTCACGTGCAATGCGTGCTCAGCCAGCTCCCTCGGCACACCTTGCAGGTCCGAAGTAGACCATGCAAAGATATCCCGATTCTCACGGAGGAAGCTGATGAGCTCGCTTTCCTATTTGGGATCCAAACTTGCCCCAACCAGGGCATGGCGCTCCGGGAAAGCTTCATCCAGCGGCACCTTTTTGACTTCCTTGCCTACTTGAAAAGAAGCACTGCCGCCGGGATTTGTCATGCCCGGCATATATTTGCCGGCCACGACCGTTTCAGCAATCTCCACTGCTCGCTTGAGCCTCTTCCTCTCCTCTGCAATGATCAGAGTCTCGGCCAGATTGGATCCGGCGGTGGCACATGCCATCGAACGCTTGTAATCACCAATGATGGTGATCACCCCTTTGGGTCCCGGCATCTTCATCTTCAGATACGCCACATGCGTAGAGGCCATGAATTTTGCCAGTGCCGGTCTACCCAGCAAAGCATGGTAGGGGCTCTCCAGATCAACCACCTCGAACATGAGGTTTTCCACCCTGCAGTTATCCCGGCTGCCAAACATGACATCCATCCGGATCTTGCCCATCGGCGCACACGAAAGTCCCGGCACAATGCCGTGGAACGTGGTCTTGCTTGGTTCCAGCATATTTTCCTTGATTCCCAGCTTCTCCATCGTATCTCGATACATGATGTTGATGCTGCTTCCATTATCAATGAGGACCTTGCTGAATCTTACGTTATTAGCCGGCCCGACGAATGTCGGATCCATCACCAGAGCATATCCGCCGGGATTTGGCATGATCCGGGGATGATCTGCCCTGTCCCAACCAACAGCCTGGTCAGACCAGTACATCAGCTTTGGCACAGCCGACATAATGGCATTCACCTCCAGACTCCGCCGGTACAAGCTCTGCTTGTCTGTTCTCTCGGTCTCAAAGACCATATAGCTCTGATCATACTCCTTGTACTCATTCCGGCCCGCTCCTGGGCCTCCGGCGTTATATTCCGGATTATAGCTCTGGTCAACTTGATTTACGCCGGCATTTCCGGCGTTGCTCTGATTCTCAGGATTAACCGGCCTAGGTGGGACTGCAATTGTATTAGCACCTGTCAACGGCGATGGAGCTGCCGGGATAGAGGGTCTAGCCGGTCCCCAGGGACCTGCACGACCTGCTAATATGTCGTCCAGCCACGAACAGTTCCTTGTCAAATGGTTTGCCGGCTTTCCCGGCTGGAATGTGTGAAACACACAAGGCTTGTCCATGGCAAGACCCACAGTATACTTCGGCCACTGCTTCTTCTGGCCGGCGGCTCCGCCGGCATTCTTGTTGGTCCAGACATTCTTCTTCTGGAACGGCTGTGCTTGCTGCTGCGGCTACTGCTGAGGCTGCTGATAGTTCTCATATCTCGGACGCTGGCTACTGCCGGCGCCCCCTTGCTCTTCCTCCACAGCTGCAACTTGTGCTGCTCCGTACCGATAATCCGGCCGCTCATCTCTCCTCTTATTCCGGTTATCCGGGCGATAGTATTGCCCTGGTCTCCCGACATTGCTGGTGTTCCCCTGGGTTTGCCCCTGTCCTTGTGAATCGAGACTGGGCTGCTTGGGATCTCCCAGAGCATAACTATCAGCGATCTTGATTGTTTCGGCCAGCGTGGCCGGCATTTGCCTCTGAAGCTTTTGCCACAGCATGGTGCCATGCTGGCACCCATGAGCGAACCACATGATGGCCTGGTGCTCATTGATTCCTTCGCAGGAATTGCGCAACGTGCACCACCTGGTCAGATAGTCACGGTCAGTCTCATTCACTCCTTGCCGGCAGTTAGCCAGCTGCTGCGGACGGTTGGGCCTCTTGTATGTACTGGTAAAGTTCGACACAAACTGCTCTTCGAAATCAATCCAGCCGTTGATACTCCCGGCCGGCAAATTATTCAGCCATATCCTGGCTGGACCTTCCAACATCTGCGGCACATATCGTACCGCCCATCTGAGGTTTCCTCCAGCGATGTTCACCGCTGTGGAGTAATCCTCCAACCAATCTTCCGGCTTCGTACTGCCATTATATGTCCTCGCGCCACGCGCGAGCTGGAAGAAGTAAGGCACCGGCTCCCCCATAATCCGGGGTCCGAAACACATAGGGCCCGGAGCTCCTTGTCTCTCCACCAACTCTGATTGGTGGAGCTTGTCCAGCTTGAAACGTGCATCGTTGGCTTCCAAGGACCGAGGTCCAAGCCGGGATGCTATTGGGCCTGCGATCATCTGCTGCTGCTGCTCCGGCTGATGCTGCTCACTATGCCGGCCTTGCTGATGCTGCTGCTGATATCCCGCCCTGGCAAGGGCGGAATTGCCGTCATCCTCTCCATGTCCCGGATGGCCTGCACCCTGCTGCTGCGCTGCCCCTCCGGCGCCCTGTTGCTGGCGTCGGGCTGCACTGTTACTCCGGCCACCACCGGCCGCTGCTGCTTCATGCCCGGCCGGCATACTCTGGCCGGGCTTCTTGCTGCCGACATACTTGTCAGCTTGGCCGACATTCTTCTGCACCATCGCCTGCTTTCCGGCGGCAGCCGGATCGTACACCTGGATCTGCTTGTCCCGGCGGCCAGAGGTCACACTTCCGGCACGCCGGGCGCTAGGATGCGGGGACGAGGCTTGGCCCCTCGACCTCGCGCCGGCACCTCCCGCCGACACAATGTACTGGGATGCCCCGGCACCTGGGTTTGCCTTCTTAAAGGCCTCCTGCTGCTTTGTAGCTTCAGACAAAAGTTGGTTAAGCCGGGCTTGCTGCTCACGCAGTGCTTCGCCGGATAAAGAAGATAAATCCTTAGCTACCTCGGCCGCTGCTCTAAGGTTCTTTACTGGCGAACTATAGACTACCTTAGGCACAGTACTAGTTGCAGTATGACTCTTATCTCTAGCATCTTTTCCTATCTCAGCATTAAGATTTCTGCCTCTAGTTCTAACCTCTTCTATCCGGCTAGGCCGGATTACTACAGGAGTAAAACCATGGGCTGCCTCATACTCACGGAGTTGCCGGTTAAACCGTTCGCGCTCCTGGTTCATGGCCAGGGCCTCGTCGACGAGGGCCTGACGAGATCCCTCCAGGACCTCCCTTGTCTGCTCCGGATCAACGCCGGATCGCACCGGCTCGAGAAGCCGGTCGATGATGGGAAGAAGAACCTCGCCCCTAGCCGGCACACCGGAAGTGCCGGCCAGGTTCTCCGCACGCTCCAACGGAGGACGCGCCGACCTCTTGACCTTCGGCGGCTCCGGAGGAGAAGCTCCGGCCGCTGTTGCTTTGCCGGCATCCTCCGCCGGCGGCACGGATGTGCCGGCCATCATCACCTCAGCCGACTCTACTGAGCGAGCGCTACGCCCAGCGTGAGCCAGCCGATGTGACGGAGGATCCGACGCCACCAGCACCTCCTTCCTGCAAATTCTCTCAGTTCCCACGTACACCTCGTGGGAACCGAAAGACATAATCCGGCCATCCCTGGGGAACGGCCGGCCACCGAGACAACCGGCGTTGTCACTGACGAAACTGAGCGAGCCTAGCCTCTGGACGAGGCCAGAGACCACGCGCACTCCCGAAGCTGCTATCACAGACCCCGTCCGAATGAACACTCCGCCCAGCATATCGATCTGATGCCCCACGGTGGGCGCTAAATGTCGTCGTGGTGAAACAACATATGCCATAGGATGGCTTAAATGGGGGCTGAACTAGATGCTGGAGGATTCGGGAGAGGGGAACGAGCTAAAAAGCACGACAGAAAGAGACACTGATCTACCCAGGTTCGGGGCTCTCGTAAGGAGATAACACCCCTACTCCTGCTCTACTGATTGTATATATGGGTCGATGTAGTACACCACAATGGTGCTTCCAAGCTCTCTGCTAGAGAAGGAAGATGAACTGCTAGGTGTAGGAGTACAGAGTGATCAATCTACCTTCTACCTTCCAACCTTCTTGCAGTGAACCACCTTCCAACCTTCCAACCACCAACCCTTTACCAGGGCTCCCTATGCCACCTTATATAGTGGTGGCCAGGGTTACAACGGTCATACAAGACCACAAGACAAGGGCTACACTCCAAACAAGAGCTGGTGGCGATGGCAGAGACCCTTGACTTCGCCCCTGATTGCTCTCGATGGGACGCCATATCCCTGTACCTTGTACCTCTTGAACTGTGGCCTTACCTCTGTGCGGTAAGCTCGTACTTGTGCACAGTGAGGGTAGGTAACCTCCACTGTGCACCCTGCCATCTTACTCTGCTACCATGCTTGGATGTTTTCTTCCTTGATTGTAGGGATGTGACACCTTGGTTGACTTAAGTATCCCGGATATGACCGTTGGCCATACCCAGGACTTATATGCCGGACCAACGACCTACGAGGGTCGGGTAATCCGGCCTCCCCTGCTCCTGCACAACACACAAAATGGTCAGGCCGGCATATCTAAGTATATGCCGGCACACTTTTATAAGTATTCCGGCTATGCCGGCATATCCAAGTATCAGCCGGGATACACATTATATGCCGGCCTGGCCGATGCTCTTATATTCCGGCCAGGCCCTTCCTTGATAACCCGGCATAAAGTCAATCATAGACCTTGTGTCTTTCTAGTCTCTTGACCCTACCGGGGGTCATCCCCCCGACAGCTTCCCTGCCAGGGGTGTGATACGTCTCCAACGTATCTATAATTTTTTATGCTCCATGCTTATTTTTACACCATTTGCCTAATGTTTCGTTACACTTCGTGGCACTTTTATGCATTTTCCGGAACTAACCTATTAACAAGTCGCCACAGTGCCAGTTCCCTGTTTTCTGCTATTTTTGTGTTTCAGAAGTGATACACAGGAAATATTCTCAGAATTGGACAAAACAAGTTCCTGAAGTCTTATTTTGTCCGGGAGCTTCCAGTCATCCGAAGGAGAGTAGGAGAGGGGTCACCAGGGGCCCTCACACCAGGCTGGCGCGGCCCAGGCCCTGGCCGCGTGGCCATGGTGTGAGGCCACCTGGCTCCACCTCTGACATCGCCCCTTCGCCTATAAAGACCCCCCGAGGGGAAAAACCTAAGTGCCCAATCAATTTTCCAGAACACATCGCGATCCGCCGCCGCCGTCGACCCGAAGATCGGGAGGGACCAGAAGCTCTTCCCGGCACCCTGCCAGAGAGGGGAATCGCCACCAGAGGTCTTCTTCATCACCATGCTTGCCTCCGGAGCGATGAGTGAGTAGTCTACCTTGGACTATGGGTCCACAGCAGTAGCTAGATGGTTGTCTTCTCCACCATGTGCTTCATGTTTAGATCTCATGAGATGCCCTACATGATTGAGATCACCGTTATGTAATTCTACATGTTTGGTTTGTTGGGATCCGATGAATATTGGTGTTATGATTGAGTTGCTGTACTGAATTATATCTTTTGTTATCTCTATGTTGTTTATGATCTTGCATGCTCTCCGTTGTTAGTAGCTATCTTGGCCGAGTAGTTGCTAGTGACTCCAAGAGGGGGTATTTATGCTCGATAGTGGGTTCATGTCTCTATTTAACCAGGGGGAGTGACAGAAACCTCTAAGGTTGTAGATGTGCTGTTGCTACTAGGGAGAAAACAACATTCATATGCTCAAGGGCATATGCTTTGTTTACATTACACACTTTGCTTAATGCAATTATCTGTTGTTCGCAACTTAATACTTGTGGAGTTCTCAGATTGATTCGCCACAAGTGGATTATTAGTCATAGATGGAGTTGGATGGCGGTCTATGTATTTTGTTGTAATGCCCAGAGTAAATCTCATAGTGATCTTCTTGACATATCACGTTTATCTTTATTCTATCAATTGCCCAACTGTAATTTGTTTACCCAGCATGTGTTATTTATCTTATGGAGAGACACCACTAGTGAACTGTGGACCCCGGTCCTATTTCCATTATATTGCTATCACCTGTTTACTTTACTCGCACTGTTTACTTTACTCGCATATTCTACTATTTTCCACTCGATACACTCATAACCTTTGTTTCAAGCAAACCGGTGAGATTGACAACCTCATCGTAAGTTGGGAGCAAAGTACTTGGTTGTATTGTGTGCAGGTTCCGCGTTTCTACTGGCCGAAGATGAGTCAACAAGTATCGTTAAAACGGCACCCTTGTTGGAGTGCTATTAAGCCAGTCTGCATCACCTTCAGTCGTTTGTCCCTTCTCTCCAAGATCGACATACCTTGGTTTCTTAACTAAGGGAAAACTAGCTCCTATACTCATCACACCTTCCTCTTGGGGTTCCCAACGGGCTGGTTGTTCACCACGCACAAGGAGCATCAGCTGTTTTTCTGGCGCCGTTGCCGGGGAGATTGGAAGACTTCTGCGAGGGGAGTTTTTCGCACGCACATCCTTTACTTTGTTATTGTTTTGCTTTACTTTATTTATTTTACCTGCATCGTTTTATATCAAAAACCCAAAAAAATTAGAATCCTTGGTAGTTGTTTTTACTTGTTTACTTTCGTTTTGCTGAAATGGCCAATCCTGAAAACACCAAGTAGTGTGACTTTACTAGCACAAACAATAGTGATTTTATCTGCACTCCTATTGCACCACCTGCTCCTGCTGCAAACTTTTATGAGATTAAGCCTGCTTTGTTGAACCTTGTTATGAAAGAGCAATTTTTTGGTGCTAGTACTGAAGATGCTGCAGCTCATCTCAACAATTTTGTTGAGCTATGTGAGATGCAGAAATATAAGCTATGTGAGATGCTCAAGTTGTTTCCTTTTTCTTTGAGAGGAAAAGCTAAAGATTGGTTGCTGTCTTTGACTAAGAATAGTATTGATTCATGGGCTAAGTGCAAGGATGCTTTTATTGGTAGATACTATCCTCCTGCTAAGATTATATCTCTGCGTAGCAATATTATGAAATTTACTCAGTTTGATAATGAACATGTTGCTCAAGCTTGGGAAAGAATGAAATCTATGATAAAGAATTGCCCCACTCATGGACTGACTACTTGGATGATTGTCCAGACTTTTTATGCAGGACTGAATTTTTCTTTGAGGAACCTATTTGATTCAGCTACTGGAGGCACTTTTATGTCCCTTACCTTGGGCGCCGCAACAAAGCTACTCGACAACATGATGGTAAATTATTCTGAATGGCACACCGAGAGAGCTCCATAAGGTAAGAAGGTAAATTTTGTTGAGGAAACCTCTTCCTTGAATGATAAGATTGATACCATTATGGCTATGCTTGCTAATGATAGGACTCATGTTGATCCTAATAATGTTCCTTTAGCCTCTCTGGTTGCTCAAGAAGAGCATGTTGATGTGAATTTCATTAGAAATAATAATTTTCACAACAATGCTTATAGGAACAATTTTGCTAGTAACAATTATAGGCCGTATCCTTCTACCAATGGTAATGGTTATGGTAATTCTTATGGTAATTGCTACAACAACACTAGGGCCGCGCCCTCCGAGCTTGAGGTAATACTCAAGGACTTCATCGGTAAGCAAACTGCTTTTAACAAGTCTATTGAGGAAAAGTTAGGCAAAATTGATACTCTTGCTTCTAAAGTTGATAGCCTTGATCATGATGTTGAAATTCTGAAATTAAAAGTGTTGCCTAATGATGTGAAAGAGAACAATGTTTTTGCTACTGCTAATGCTATTCAAGTTGGAATTGATGAAAATATTAGATTGTTAGCAGAATTGCATGCCAGGTGGGAAAGAGAAGATGAGATGGCTAGAGAGATAAAGGTATGTACTATTACTACCTCTAATGATGTTGCTCCTAATGCTAGCAATCCTCTTACTTTGATTGGGGTAGAGAAAACTCCCACTCCTTGTGTTAAAAAGCCTAAAACTGCCAAAACTTTTTCTCAAAAGAGTGCTGAAATTTTTCGGAGTGTGGGAGATGATAGCTCTATTTCTTTTAATGATTTTGATGTTGATGGCTGCAATATATCTGAAGTTATTTTGTTCTTGCAAAAGCTTGCTTTGACTCCCAATGCTAGTTCTTTAAATGTTGCTTTTACTAAGCATATTACCAATGCTCACATAAAAATTAGGGATGAAAAGTTGAAGCAAAAAGCCTCTGTTCCCAAGAAGTTAGAAGATGGTTGGGAACCCATCATTGATATGCATGTTAATGGTTTTGATTGCCATGCTTTATGTGATCTAGGTGCTAGTATTTCTATCATGCCTAGAAAGATTTATGACATGCTTGATTTACCACTGCTTGAAAAGTGTTATTATGATGTTCCTATTGCTGATGTTGCTAATAAGAAACCTTTGAGAAGGATTAATGATGCTCTTATTATGGTTAACAATAACCTTGTTCCCGTTGATTTTCTTGTTATGGACCTTGAATGCCATGCTTCATGTCCTATTATTTTGGGAAGACCCTTTCTTCGAACTGTAGGTGCCATCATTGATATGAGAGAAGGCACCATCAAATATCAATTCCCACTCAAGAAAGGTATGGAACACTTCCCTAGGAAAAGAAAGAAATTACTTTTTGACTCTATTCTTAGAGCAAATTATGAGCTTGATGCTTCATCACTTGATATTACTTGATTCGCAATTTTCTGCGCCTAGCTCAAAGGCGTTAAAGAAAAGCACTCTTGGGAGATAACCCAATGTTTTACTTTCAGTACTTTTTCTTTTATTTGAGTCTTGTAAGTCCTTACTACTGTAGTGACCGCTCCTTGTCTTGTTTATTTCGTTTTTGTGCCAAGAGAAGCCTCTAATTCGAGTGAGGTAAAGATTTGGGGATGTTGCTGTCCTGAAACTGTTTTTGGTGCTGCACCGTAAAAATTCGTATAAATTCTCTGTATATCTTTTGGACCTGCGATTTCTTGTGCATATGCCCCAGGTTATATCAAAACTTTTGTTAGTTGAACACTTTTTGATTTGAGCAACAGAAAACCCCTCAAAAATTCGTCCTTTAACAGCTGTTCTGTTTTGACAGATTTCTGCTAATATTTATGTTTGCCGCTTTATCGCTTTCTTTTGAGTTCTTTTGATCACGGAACTTTTGGGGAAGTTGCTACAGTAGTATGTGTTATATATTTCGTGGTTTTGAGTTGAAACCTGAAGCAAAAAGAGGTTGATTATATGTCATGCTACACTAATGTTGCTAATAGATTTGTGTTTAGTTTTGTATGAAGGAAGTTTTCAAATGTAGGGATTGGAGAATGATGAGATGAGTTGAAGAATGGACAAAAGCTCAAGCTTGGGGATGCCCATGCATCACCCCAAGAAATATCCAAGAAGTACAAGCGTCAAAGCTTGGGGATGCCCCCGAGGCACCCCTTCTTCATCGGCAAAAATCAGGTCACCTTTCAAGACACTATATTTTTATTGCTTCATGCACTATGTGTTTTTCTTGGAGCATCAATTGTTTTAGTTTTCATAGTTAGTTTAGTTTTGTTTGCTGCAATAAATGGTTGGACCCCAACAAATTTCCTTTGGAGGAGATGTACTCGTTTTCATTTGCCAAGAACACTCCGTTTTTCATTCTTACAATTTCACCGGGTGTTCTTCTTTTTCCGCTACTGCTTTTGGTTTTCATTTTCGCCTTGATTTGCGTTCAGAACTTGTCATATCTTTTCATCAAGGTGTATTTTTGCCTCTGATCTTTATTGGTTTTCATCAAAAGTGGTGTTTATAAAAATTTCAAATGGTGTTGGAAAAGAGAAAAAGCTTTATGCAAAATAGTGGTACAAGAAGGAGCTTGTGTAGACTGCGGCTTAGGCTTTTTGTCGTCGTGGTGAAACAACATATGCCATAGGATGGCTTAAATGGGGGCCGAACTAGATGCTGGAGGATTCGGGAGAGGGGAACGAGCTAAAAAGCACGACAGAAAGGGACACAGATCTACCCAGGTTCGGGGCTCTCGTAAGGAGATAACACCCCTACTCCTGCTCTACTGGTTGTATATTTGGGTCGATGTAGTACACAACAATGGTGCTTCCAAGCTCTCTGCTAGAGAAGGAAGATGAACTGCTAAGTGTAGGAACACAGAGTGACCAACCCTTTACCAGGGCTCCCTATGCCACCTTATATAGTGGTAGCCAGGGTTACAACAGTCATAAGAGACCACAAGACACGGGCTACACTCCAAATAGGCCTTGCTGACGAAGGCACCGACCCTTGACTTCCTCCCTGATTGCTCTCGATGGGACTTCATATCCCTGTACCTTGTACCTCTTGAACTGTGGCCTTACCTCTGTGAGGTGAGCTCTGTACTTGTGCACAGTGAGGGTTGGTAGACCACCACTGTGCACCCTGCCACCCCACTCTGCTACCATGCTTGGATGTTTTATTCCTTGATTGTAGGGATGTGACACCTTGGTTGACTTAAGTATCCTGGATATGACCGTTGGCCATACCCAGGACATATATGCCGGACCAACGACCTACGAGGGTCGGGTAATCCGGCCTCCCCTGCTCCTGCACAACACACCAAATGGTTAGGCCGGCATATCTAAGTATATGCCGGCACACATATACCAATATTCCGGCTATACCGGCATATCCAAGTATTTAGCCGGGATACACACATATGCCGGCCTGGCCGATCCTCTTATATTCCGGCCAGGCCCTTCCTTGATAACCCGGCATAAAGTCAACCATAGACCTTGTGTCTTTCTAGTCTCTTGACCCTACCAGGGGTCATCCCCCCGACACTAGTCCCCGAAGCTGCCGAGGTTCCCCAGTCATAACTGTGGAGCCTTGACAGGTTCAACATACCTTTCTTCATTATGCCCCGGCGATCAGATTATATGCCGGCACACCTGCACATATCCCGGCCTCTGTTCCTGTTCCAAAACTTATTCCGGCCGGTCCCGAGGGTATTCCGGATGGAACATATACATCGGGCAATTATTCTGACATATAGACGAGTCTTCCTCGAGAAGCCATGCCTGACAGCTTTGCATCGAAACTTGTAACTGCCCTGCCACCTCGAACGGTCACACGATGTGACGGTTCGCAGCGCAGCAGTTTACTTCTTGCCATCATTGCGTCATGGCACGGTTACAGGAACCGCCGCCCCACTCCGTGCCGCTACGGGGCGACTCTCTGCAGGAACGGTCGGGGGAGTGGAACACTCCCACGATCCCCACGACCCTGACCTGGCAGACATATAAATAGGGCGGCGGGGGTAAACTTATCCTTTTACCCCCCACCATCGTCTTCCTCCCCTGCTCCTTTGCCTCCTGCGCTCCACCGCCGGTCCGAAGAACAGCATCTCCGCCGCAGCCGACCTGTTCCCCGCCGACGCCGACGCTCGACGGCGCCCGGCATCTCCGTCGACGACGCCGCCGCCGCCGCACCGTTCCTCCGCGACATTGCAGGGAGATTGAAACTCTTCCTGCACGCTCGCCGCCGCTCCATCGTCGCCGGCCAAGCTCCGGTGAGATCTCCCTCTGTTCTTCCTCTTTCATGCTTTTTATAACTTCGCATCGGTAGCCACACTTGCATAGATTTGCTTCAGTTTCAGAGCTAGTTTTCCCTTTGATTCGACTAGCATTGCTAGGCAACGCTCGCAGGTGTTCATCTTCTAGGAGTTTTACCCTTATTTGTTTCCTATTTTAACTGTCTCGGTAGATCTTTTTATCTCTGCTAACATTGGTGAGGGCGGTATGCCGGAGAGACTAACCTCCCTCTTTTCTCCGGCCTTGATAGGAATAACATCACGGGACTCCGGCTCTCACGCCTTGTCCCGGCCACTAAGATGGCATCTTCAAGCATGACGGGTACCTCGGCCTCTGAGGAAGATACCTCGGCCCGAGCCCAAGGACGCTCCGGCTGGGAGGGGTCGGAGGTTACTCCGGCCGACATATCCTGGGTCACCTCCACCAGGAGAGTCCCGGAGGGCGTAGCATGCCGGCTACCAGCAGGAGAAACTGTGCCGGCACCCGAACCTGGCGAACGCGTCGTCTTCATCGCCCACTTCGAGCGGGGTTTCGGGCTGCCGGCATCGGACTTCTTCCGGGACTTCCTCAAAACTACGACCTACAACCTCATCATATCCCGGCCAACGCCGTGATGATCCTCTCCGCCTTCGCTGCTTTTTGCGAGGGTTATGCCGGCATCGAGCCCCTTACCCAAGGCTGGGCGAAGTACTTCCAACTGCAGAAGCAAGTCGTCCAAGAGCCGCCCCGGAGCAAGGATGACCCGCCGGAGACGGCCCAGGAAAAGAAGGACCGCCCCATGACCCTCTGCGGCGCGGCCACCATCATGTCCCGGAAGGGCTCGGACTTCCCCAAGGTGGAGCTCCTGGAATCTTGCAAGAAGTGGCAGAAAAGCTTCTTCTACGTCAAGAACACCACCGACGAGGATCTGCTCAACCTGCCGCCATTTGTGGACGAGCCACCCTTGGCTATGACGAATTGGACCTACAACCCGAAGAACTCGGTGATGCCGGTGAATGCGCTTCACCGGGTTAAGGGCGAGCTCCGGGATGCCGGTCTTACTCCTCAAGACCTGGTGGCCTGCTATATAAGCCGGCGCGTCTCCCCTCTGCAGCGCCGGTCGCACAAGATCTGCCAGATGAGCGGGCCAATGGACCCCACCCGGCACTCCACACACGAGCTGACTCCGGCCGACATTCTGCGCCGGATTAAGGATGTCTGCAAGTCCTCTCAGGCCACTTTTGCCTGGGGGCTAGAACCATACAGCCGGGATAGGCCCGCCCCAACGGTAAACCATCTTATCCGATACATAAAGTCCATGTCCGGCACATAGATACTTAAGCCGACATATGTCTGTTTGCCGACACATATCATATTGATCCGACATATTTCCTTGTCTGAATACTTGACTTTGCTGTTTATATAGAAATTCAGCTTCCAAGCCATGGAGAACTCCCGGATCAAGATCGCGGCGGACCGCACTGTTGCGGATGTTGAAGATCCGGATCATTGGGATAAACTACCCAGGAGCACCCGTGCTGCAGCTGCCATGGGTAAGGGCTCTTCATCCCGGCATTATACTCAAGACCGGAGTGAGATTGATTCTGACGAGGAGATCCTGCTGTACTATGACCCGATGCCACTTGCATATGCCTTTCCAGAAACGCCTATTGCTTACGAGTTTCCAATGCCGTCCTCAGCTATCCCGGACGATATGGTTATCGATGCCGCGCCTCTGAACCAGGGACCTCCTTCCACTGGCGGACGTGCCGGCCGGAAGCGAGGTGTGAAGCCCCAGCCCGACACACCTCAGAAGTCGAAGAGGCAGAAGGTCGGCGTGCCCATATTGAAGAAACCGAGACCTGTCGCCGCGGGGTAAGTTCCTTCTGCTTGTTTCATTTCCGACATATCTCTTGCTTGCATTATTGACTTGGCGTTTTTTCTCTTTCAGAGCTCCTCTTGCGCCGGAACAAGCTTCTGGCTCGAGTGGCGACCCGAAAGTTACCAAGCCCGCGGCCACTGCTACCTCCGACATACCCTCTGCCAGCCACACGACCTCCCCGGCGCCGGCATCTTCGCCTGCGCCCGACAAGACCTCCTCCCCGGCGAAGGACGTTCCTCCGCCGGAACAAGACACCTCTGCCCCCGACGTCCACATGGACTCGGGGGCTCAACAGGAACCTCCGGCTCCTGATGTCCACATGGACACAGGAGCCCACCAAGAAGCCCCAGACTCCGGCGCGCCCACCAGCGATGCCGGCACAACTGACGACGCCGGCGCAAGCGACAAGAGCGCCGGCATAGATCTTAAAGGAAAGGGCCCTGCTGTGCCGGAAGTCCGGACTATTCCGGAACCTGCCCCAGCTGGCCAAGCTTCACCGGCCGCGCCGGAACAGCCTGCACCCGAGACTCCATCCTCTGAGAAGACCTCAGCACCATCCAAGACCGCTGGTCCGGCCAAGACCCTTATCCCGGACAAGACCTCTGCCCCGGTCAAGTCCGGCACACTCAAGTTTCATCCGACCAAGTCCGGCACACCATCCGCCGCCACTGCTCCCTCTAAAGCAGTGTCCCGGACCAGCTCTGCCCTGGCCCTGCATCTTGGCAGGGCAACAACCCGGCCTGGCTACAGGCGCAACTTCTTCGACACGCCAGAACTTGAGGGCGTCGTCCCCCTGGTGACGAAAAGTGACCAGAGCCTTGGGTCTCTCAAGGAGCACTGTGTTAGGTGGAATGACGCCGGCAACATGGACACAGCGGATTCCAGGAGCAAGAAGATGGCCGAAGCCTCGGCCACTAGCAATCCCTCAGACATCCTGGCCGCGAAGCTTCCTTCCGATTGCCTGCGAGCTCCTCAGCCTCCAGCAAAGACTTCACCAACTGGCCGATGCCACCAACGTAAGTCTTCTCTTCATATACACATATCCCCAGTCCCCGAAAATGTCGGCTGTCCGGGATACGGACATCCGGGATTTTCCAATACTCTTGTAGTTAGCTGTTTTTTCGAATTAACTGCCGACATATGAGCTCGATCCGAGCTTCAAATCCTAGTCACCGAGAGCTGGGATAGGTGCGCAGCACCTGTGCCGGGTCTCCCAAAGAGTGATCACTTGATAGAATCTTCAACTTTAACTGATATGCTAAGTTTCTCTGCTGATATTTCAAATCCCAACATTTTTGCAGCGCATGAACAACACTCGGGCCGACATGTATCATGACCTGGTATGCGAGCATCGGAAGTTATCCGACGAGCATAGCAAGCTTCGGCTGGAGCTATCCAAGAAAGGTAATCTTCGCCGGACATACCGCTATATGCCGGATACCTTTCCTCTTTTTACATTGCAATACTTTTCCTTCCGACACATAACCGTGTGCCGACATTCTTCAGCTGGCACTGAAGAACAAGTCGCCGAGCTTCTTAAGAGGGTGAAGGAGCTGACAGGTATGCCGGATCCTGCTGATTCTTGACTAATCCACTTGTGTTTCAAATCCTTTGACTCTTGTTTCTGTTTCTTGTCTTCTCATTCTTTTAACTTCAAATCCATTGCAGATGAAAAACTGCACTGGAAGCCCGCCACCGGGACTGTGTGTCCTCAGTGGATGTGGCCAAGCAACTGGACGACCGAGATGCCGCTCACAAGGCCGAGATAGAGCAGCTGAAGGGCCAGGATCACCGAGCTTCTGGACGAGAAGGAACAGAGGGAGGGCCTACTGAAGAAAACCCAGACCCTGCTTGTCACCTCCGAGACTGATGCCTCCAACGCCCACGCTGAACTGGATAGCCTGAAGGAGCAGGCCACCAAATGGGAGGTTACAGTTGCACAGCTGAATGCCGACCTTGCCAGTAAGCTTCAAATCCTTTCCCTTTATCCTTCCCGACATAGTGTAATTCTCTCTGGCATAGCATCTATGCCGACATATTCTCCTTTTGCTAACATTGTTTCTATTCCTCAGACATGTTTCCCGCTTCCATCGAAGACGTTGAGAGGGCTTTGCAGTTGGACCGAGAAAGCCGGGGTGTTCCGGTTGACTCGCCCAACTGGGACATGTCGGAGCAGCTGTTGGCTCTGCAGTCCCGGAAGAACGCCATGACGCTCTACACCGAAGAACTCTTCTATGGCGCCCAGGAGGCATTCTCTGCCCTCTGGCCGGGACAAAGGACTCCCACTGATCCCGTCGACCTCGGCAACGATCTGCAGCTGGCCAAGGTTCGCCTCCGGGAGTGGCGAGATTCCGGCGCGAGGGTTGGAGCTGACGAAGATCTCAGCTACCTCTTGTCCTGGTATGAAAAGGCTGACTTGGAGACTTTGCGCACTGTGCGCGAAGGATCCATCTGGACCACGGATCCGGAACATATCCGGCGCCGGCGAGAGTTGGCCCA
Source organism: Dactylis glomerata (assembly GCA_007115705.1). Lineage (NCBI taxonomy): Eukaryota > Viridiplantae > Streptophyta > Magnoliopsida > Poales > Poaceae > Dactylis > Dactylis glomerata. The sequence goes on from QXEO01000222.1 coordinate 4,444,028, forward strand.
CAGCTATGTGGACTATGCCGACACCGACGCCTTCGTCCGGGACATCCGCGAGCCGGAGAAGAAGGACGATGCCGGGACATCCGCCGCTGCTGAGGGCTCCGACTCCAGCCAGGATGAAGAGGAAGCTGAAGAGGCCGGCACTGATGCCCCGGAACAGGGGTCTGCCCCGGGCGGAGGTGATTGCTCAATTCCATCTGCTGGGTCCGGCACTCCTGAAGCCGATATCTCCACCGCCACTGCTCCACCAGCCGGCGCCTCTGCTTCTGCCGCTGCTCCCTGACTTTGCAGCACAAACACTTTAAGCTTTATCAGATCCCCGGTATGCCGGGTGCAGATGTAATATACACGTTTAATTTCCTTTGGTTTGCTACCTGAACAAGTTTTATCTTGGTTTGCTTGTTTCTAATGCCGGATCATCTTTTGGCTAAGTCACCGAGTTGTTTTCCTGTTTCCTCAATTTCACAACCTTGGCTACTTGTCTACCTTATTTGGCTTTCGACTTATGAGTCTCAAGGTTGCTTCCTCGAACATACAGTACTTTAACTTTGACACTTTGACTTCAAATCATCCGACACTTTTAATTTTAACTTTAGCTTTAACGAAAATGTCGGTTCGCTTGCTTTACATTTCCTTAGCCGTTTTCCATGTGTAGACAATCTCCGGCATCTACTCTTGCTAGCCATGAAGCCGGGTTTCGGACAGCAGCTGAGTCGAAGAGTGGCCTTTGGTGCCGACACATTACTAGGCCGACATAGGAAACATTCAAATCAAGCCAGCCGGCATATAGCAAAAAACTATAAATAAACAAACAGCGTATCTCGGAGGCAGTGCCCGCTCTCTTCGGGATGCCGGCATTTCATTCACTAGTCTTGTGCCGGCATAAAGTGCCGGCACCCAAAGCAAAATATGGAAATACATACATTGTGCTGCTCAGGAGTAAAAGGGGCGCAGTAGAGCTATGTTCCATGGCCTCTTGGTTTCTTCTCCGGACCTGTCCGCCTTATTCTTCTTGGGGTCCTGCGCATCTATAAGATAATAGGCATCATTGTGCAGAGCTCTGCTCACAATGAATGGTCTCTCCCATGGAGGAGTTAACTTATGCCGGCCTTCTGTTCCTTGCTTTAGCCGGAGTACTAGATCTCCCTCTTGAAATCTCCTTGGATTTACCTTCTGCGCATGATAGCGTCTGAGGTTCTGCTGATATACTGCTGTTCTTGACAGAGTTATTTCCCTTGCTTCCTCTAGCAGATCAACACCATTTTCTCTGGCTTCTTTAGCCTCTTCCTCAGTATATAGCACTATTCTTGGTGCATCATGTATTACATCTGTTGGAAGCACAGCTTCTGCTCCATACACCAGGAAAAATGGTGTGTAGCCTGTTGATCTATTCGGAGTTGTCCTTAAACTCCAAAGCACAGCTGGCAACTCATCTAGCCAACATCCCGGAGTTTTCTCCAGTGGCTCTATCAGCCGGGGTTTTATGCCGGACAGCACTAGCCCATTCGATCTCTCTACTTGGCCGTTGGCACAAGGGTGAGCAACCGACGCAATGTCCAGCCGGATTCCCACTTCCTCACAAAATCTGGCAAATGGCCCTTGGGCAAAATTTGACCCATTGTCAGTGATGATGCTATGAGGAACACCATATCTCAAGATTATATCCTTTAAGAATTTCACTGCTGTGTGACCATCACACTTGCTTATGGGCTTCACTTCAATCCACTTGGTGAACTTGTCCACCATGACCAGGATATAGGTCATCTTCCCTCTGGCCGGCTTAAAAGCCCCGACCATATCCAGGCCCCAAACAGCAAAGGGCCAGGTTATTGGGATAGTTTTCAGGGCAGATGCCGGCTGATGAATCTGGTGGGCATATCTTTGACACCCATTACACTTCCGGACCAAGTTTTCTGCTTCTTGCAGTGCCGTTGGCCAATAGAAGCCATGCCGGAATACCTTTGCCACCAATGCCCTGGAAGAAGCGTGGTGACCACACTCCCCCTGATGAATTTCCCGGAGCATCTCCAGACCTTCCACAGATTCGACACATCTCTGCAATACTCCGGTGGCACTTCTCTTGTATATTTATTTGTTTATGATGGTATACGCTTTGGATCTCCTTATAACCCGGCGGGCCTCGGTTTCATCCGCCGGCACTTGGCCATCCACCAAGAAGTTCATAATAGGACGTGCCCATGAGGGCACTTCCCTGACAGTGAACACTGCCTGATCTATCTCCATCATTTCGACCGACACATAATCGACCTCCATGGGCTGCGAAGTCCCCGGGACTGAGGAATCAGTCCCCGGGTATACCGGAGCAGTCCCCGGGTATACCGGCACAACCTCATGGTACATTTTGCCCTTGCCCTTAGTTTTGCTCCGGAATACCGCGCTCACAGCATATGCCGGCCCAGTCCCCGAGACTGAGGAAACAGTCCCCGGGTTATCCGACCTGGCTCCGGCATCTATCTCCATTGGAACTGCTTCGTCTGGACCTGGCGGGACGTAAATGGAGGATGACTCCGGCGAGGGCTTGATTGACGGCTTCCTCAGATGCTCCAGCGAAATGCCGGGCGGGATTGAATCTCGGGAAGACCCCAGCTTGGACAATGCATCGGCTGCGTCATTCTGAGCCCGGAGAACGTGCCGGAACTCACAACCTTCAAAGTAACCACTTAACTGCTGCACCAGAAAACGGTATGATGCCATGTTAGCATCATGCGCGTCCCATATGCCGGAACACTGCTGAATCACTAAGTCAGAATCACCGAAGCACATAATCCGGCGAATTCCTATGTCCTTAGACACCTTCAGGCCATGCACAAGTGCCTCGTATTCCGCCACATTATTTGATGCTGCAAAATGAATCTGCAGGACATATCTCAATTGGTCATTCTTTGGTGAACTGAGAACTATGCCGGCACCCAAGCCATGGATTGTCTTGGACCCATCGAAATGCATCCTCCAATAATTTGCATCTGGCAATGGCGGCTCGTATTGTATCTCGGCCCAGTCAAGAAAGAAATCGGCCAACACCTGGGACTTGATTGTATCTCTCTTATCATACTGAGGTGTATATGGTGAAAGCTCTATTGCCCACTTTGCTATCCTGCCGCTGGCATCTTTGTTACTTATAATCTCCGAGATAGGGGCCTCGGCCACTACCCGGATTGGATGCTCTTGGAAGTAATGCTTGAGCTTCTTGGCCGCCATATAGACACCATATGTCATCTTCTGATAGTGGGGGTAGTTTTGCTTTGAGGTGGAGAGGACTTCACTCAGATAATATACCGGCCGCTGCACGGTTTTGCCTCCTTCCTCTCGCTCTACTACCACCACAGCACTGACAACTCGATTGGTTGCCGCTATATAGAGCAACATTGGCTCCCGGGGCATTGGAGACGCTAACACCGGTGCTGTTGACAACAGCTGCTTCAATTCCTTGAAAGCTGCGTCTGCTTGCGTCGTCCAGACAAATGTGTCGGACTTCTTCATCAACTGGTATAACGGCAAAGCTTTCTCTCCCAGCCGGCTTATGAAGCGGCTCAGGGATGCGAGGCACCCAGTGAACTTCTGTACTTCCCTCAAATCTGTCGGCGGCTTCATCCTTTCTATGGCACGAATCTTGCCGGGATTCACCTCAATACCCCGGCTGGAAACAAGGAAGCCGAGCAACTTGCCCGCCGGCACACCAAAGGTGCACTTAGCCGGATTCAGCTTCATCCCGAATCTCCTCAGGTTCCCAAAGGTTTCCCGGAGATCATCTATGAGAGTCTTGCTCTCCTTGGTTTTTATGACGATATCATCGACATATACCTGCACATTTTTATCTATCTGATCGTGCAGACATTTCTGCATACACCTTTGGTAAGTTGCGCCGGCATTTCTTAAACCGAACGGCATAGTGAGATAGCAATAAGCCCCGTACGGGGTAATAAAGGATGTCTTTATTTGATCCGGCTCATACAAAGGGATCTGGTGAAAACCAGAATAGGCATCTACAAATGATAACAGTTCACATCCGGCTGTGGAATCAATCACTTGATCGATCCGAGGGAGCGGGAATGGATCTTTAGGACATGCCTTATTCAAGTTGGTGTAATCAACACACATCCGCCATACTTTCACTATGGCGGGCTCATCTTTCTTCTTTTCCACCAAAACCGGATTAGACACCCAGTCCGGATGAAGCACTTCTTTGATAAAGCCCGAGGCAAGGAGCCTGGCCACTTCCTCCCAAATGGCTTTCCTTCTGTCGCCGGCATTCCGCCGGAGCGGCTGCTTCACTGGCTTAGCATCCGGTCTCACATGCAATGCGTGCTCAGCCAGCTCCCTCGGCACACCTTGCAAGTCCGAAGTAGACCATGCAAAGATATCCCAATTCTCACGGAGGAAGCTGATGAGCTCGCTTTCCTATTTGGGATCCAGACTTGCCCCAACGAGGGCATGGCGCTCCGGGAAAGCTTCATCCAGAGGCACCTTTTTGACCTCCTTTCCCACTTGAAAAAAGCACCGCCGCCGGGATTCGACATGCCGGCAAGATTGTCGGTCACGACCGTCTCAGCAATCTCTACTGCTCGCTTGAGCCTCTTCCTTTCCTCTGCAATGATTAGAGTCTCGGCCAGGTTAGACCCGGCCGTGGCGCATGCCATCGAACGCTTGTAATCACCAACAATGGTTATTGCCCCTCCAGGCCCCGGCATCTTCATTTTTAGGTACGCAACATGCGTAGAGGCCATGAACTTTGCCAATGCCGGCCTCCCCAGCAAAGCATGTGAAAGTACAAGGATGTCGCCTAGAGGGGGGGGTGAATAGGCGATTTAAAACTTTTACGAGTGGCTTGACAAATGCGGAATAAAACTAACGTTTAATTTGCCAAGCATACAAAACCTAAACAAACTAGGTTCACCTATGTGCACCAACAACTTATGCTAGACAAGATAAGCAACTATGAGATAGCAAGATATATATAACTTCAAGCACGAAGGCTATCACAAAGTAAATTGCGTAAGTAAAGGAGCTCGGGTATAGAAATAACCGAGGGACGCGGAGACAATGATGTATCCCGAAGTTCACACCCTTGCGAGTGCTAATCTCCGTTGGAGCGGTGTGGAGGCACAAGGCTCCCCAAACGCCACGGAGGCTCACCGTAATCTCCTCGAGCCCTCCCACCAAGATGGAAGACCCGACCACTATGGGACACTTGAGGGCGGTCACCGAGCCCGTACAAGCTTGGGGCAATCTCCACAACTCAATTGGAGGCTCCCAAGAATCGCCACTGAGGCACCACAAAGCTTGGGAAGATCTCCACAACTTAATTGGAGGTCCCCAAGTAATTGCCACGGAGGCACCACAAAGCTTGGGAAGATCTCCACAACTTAATTGGAGGTCCCCAAGTAACCACTAAGCCACTAAGCCGTCTAGGGCTCCTAGAACCCAAGAGTAAAAAGCTCAACGAACTTTCACTACCGAATCTCCGAGGAGAACTCAAACCGATGCACCAAATGCAATGGCAAGAACACACGAAGTGCTCAAATCCTTCTCTCCCAAATCCTACCAAAGCAACAAATGCTATGGAGGGATATGAGAGGAAGAACAAAGGAAGAAATCCACAAAGAACTCCAAGATCTAGATCCAATGGGTTCCCCTCACAAAGAGGAGAAAGGGATTGGTGGAAATGTAGATCTAGATCTCCTCTCTCTTTTCCCTCAAAGATATGCAAGAATCATGGGAGGAATTGAGAGATGGGCAAGCTTTCCAAGGTCAACAATGGAGGGAGAGAGAGAGGGGAAAACGAGCTAGCCAAAGCTTGAAGAAGGGGAGGGGTATTTATACCCCTCCTGGGAATGTAGCCGTTGATGTACAGCAGGGCCGGATAATCCGGTCCAAGTTTGGACCGGATAATCCGCCCTCCCCTGAAAATGGCTAAGGACCAAAAGTTCCAGAGTGCGCGTCACCCAGATTCTTGGCCGGATTATTGGCCGGATTTTTGTCCAAAAGTGGGCCAGATTATCCGGCGGCCAGATTATCCGGTTCAAGTTTGGGCCGGATAATCCGCCCAAGAAAAGTGAGCAACACGAAAACAGCGATAACTTTTGCATCCGGACTCCGTTTTCGATGATCTTGGGCTCGTTGGAATCACCACGATGAGCTCTACAACATCATCCATAGAAACATCATAGTCCAACAAAAGAGGATGAAACCAAATGATAAAAGGTTTGACTTAGCTATAAAGATGAATCGGTAAAAACTCCAAACACCAAAAACGCAATTAGAGTTCCATACAAAATCCGTTTTTGATGAGCTAGAGCTTGTCATGGAAATAACCACAAGCTCTAGAACCTCACATGGATAAAAGCCAAATAAGAACCAAGAAAGATAATGCCAAGTATGCAAAGGTTTGAGCTCTCTCCGAACAATACGAATAAGTTACTCACTCGAGAGCCCCTCTTGATAGTACGGCTATTGATCCTAAAACCCGGTCTCCCAAACACTATGAGACCGGTAAGAAAGAAACCCTATCAAGATCATACCTTTGCCTTGTGCCTTCCACTTGAGCTAGATAGTGACGATCTTGATCTTCTCAAGTTGGACTACCTTTCTTGATTGCGCTTGCTCGGTGAAGTCTTGCGGATTGCTCCCCCATACTTCACTATGGGAGAGACACTAGTAGAAATATCTTCACATGTCCATTAACACCAAATGGACACCGAGCTTCAAGCAAATGATATCCTCTATATGCCTATCTTGAACTTGCGCTTCGACTTGATCAACATTGGACTTCATCTTCTTCCTTCATAATGATGATGTCTTCTATAGGCTCAACTCCCTTGATCATCACATAAACTTCTTTATTTGCATCTTCTTACAACCTTGAAACCAAGAAATGGCTCAAGCGTTGTCTACGGACAAGTCCTACAAATATAACTCGATGCAAACATTAGTCCATAGGGATTGTCATTAATTACCAAAACCACACATGGGGCAAATGCTCTTTCAATCTCCCCCATTTTGGTAATTGATGACAATCTCTTTGAGAGGGTGTATATAATGAATTTAAAGGACTAAGATGGTTACACTAACATCAAATACTACAAAAGTATGTGATGTTAGTAGAACCATCATATATAGAGCAAACTCCCCCACAATCTATGCACGTGTGAATGAACTTGGATTCATTGCATATATTGCCAACCAAAGTTGTTGGTGGAGTTTCCACTATATATACTCAACCATGCAAAGCATGCAAGGCAAATGCTTAAGAACAAAACCAAAGCATGAAGCCCAATTCCCTTCAAACCCTCGAACCATGAAGCCCAATTCCCTTCAAACCCTCGAAACTTCTCCCCCATTGGCAATCCATTGCCAAAATGGGCGAAAAAGCTTAGAAGGCCAATAGTGAGAGTTCCTCCTCAAGGTGTGCATGGCCCATAAAGAGTGAAAACACATGCACAAATCCAAAGACAAATTTGGAGGAAATCAAACTATATTGAGGATCAAAGATTGCAAACAAAAAGGATGACATGATGGTTAAACTTCCAACAAATGAAGATAGCAATCAAAAGATCCAAATAGCAAAACAAATAAAGATATTATGAGAAGACCAAAACAATGCTCTAAATAATATGAAGAAGCTCCCCAAGGTTTGTGCACAACATATTCTATCTAAATTAAAGTATAAGGTGCACAAACATGGAATCATCACTCCCTCGATATTATTCAAAACATAATGATACCAAGTGACATCAAATACTATGATAACCACAAAATGGTGCTTTAAAATGAAATGAGGAAGCTCCCCAAGGTACATGCACAAGATAGAATGTTTGCATTTGAATACAATTTGCACAACATGGAATCCTCACTCCTTCAATACCATTTAAAAGGAACCATTAGCAAGAGACCATAGAAAAGAAATCAAGCTTAACACTTGCATCAAGGAAATGGTTGAGCAACAAATAAGGAACCAACATATTAAACGGCTCAACCAAAGGAATGTGTGATAGGAATGACAAAGCATATTATAAGACTAGTACAAAGATGTACATAGAGCATCCACATAGTCCTCAATGAATGATATTGCTTAGCATTCCATCCCAACACACAAGGTTTAAAAAGATATCAAATAAGGAGATATCATCTCTCATGTGTATAAGTTTCTATGTAGACAACATCACAAAGATAATTATCACAAAGAAACATGTACACATAAAATAGATACAAAGAATAGAACATGATATCCAAACAAGTTCATGCAATATACCAATGAGATTTTTACTTTTAGAGTATGGCCAAAGGCTCAATTTATCTTATTGCATATTGAAGAACTTCAACCACAAACATATCAAAGACATCACAAATATCAACAAGGGAAGAAGATAGTTGGGATGTTTTGAGAAACGCAACAAATATCATGAATAAGTATACCAAAAGAAAGAACTAAATTTGCACTTTCATCAATATTGCACATGTGAGGAACTTGAGGAAATGATATGCAATAAAATTGCTAGATAGACATATTTGGGAAGAGTTCCCCAAAATATGCACTCATCTCAAATTACTCACATTTACAATAAAGAGGTTTCATTAAGATCATTGCAAATAAAGATTTTCATGCCATGAAATGACCCACACAAGGTTAGATGCTAGAAAAGTATGCATGAATAAGATACTTGTTACCGAGATACCATTGGAAGGATGTAGTAGGTAGGAGTTCTTCAATAATCCTAGCTTGCCACAAATTATCAACTAGACACCGCTTCATGCTTATTATTGAGACAAGCACCAATATATCTCCCATGTACCTAAAACAAATTCAAGTACAATATGGTTCCCAAACTCATTGGGTCCAAAGTAGTTAGAGACACTACAATATATAGGACAAGCTCCACATAAATATGTGCATATAGATATGAACTTGAATTTCATGCACATCTTAGCCGATTTAGGATTTATTGGAGTTTACCCTATATATTGGACAAAAGAAAGCAAAGCATGCCATAAAGTATACATTTAGTAAATATGCATGCACAAGACTTTCAAGATCCAAAAAGATACAATTTGGACAAAACACCAAGAAGACCAAGAGGTCACACAAAGGTGTGAAGAACTAAAGGTTGTCCAAAATTATATCAAAGAATCAACTCAACACAAAATTGACTCCAAAGTCCACCAAGTGAACAAAGCAAACACCAATGATCATAAGTGAACACTAAAACACACATGCCCAATGACTTATCTCATTTTAAGAATATAGAGCAAAAACAAGAAAAGAGATAGCCATTCTCCCAAAGAGCGCAAGGTTCCAACAAACAAACCATACTCTCCACTCTTTTATGATGGCACACTAAGTACCAAAAACAAAAGGATTTGTCTTCCAACAATAACCAATACCAATTGAAATAAGCCGCAAGAGTATGTTATAGAAAATATAGGAGAGCTCCCCCAAGATTAGTGCATTATTTATGATTTTGCATTTAAATACAAAATGCACACAAATGGGATCATCATCTCAACCTACATTAAGAATAACACAAAACAAGTTCAACAAAATCAAATGGAATCACAAGAGTTAAGAAAGACAATGGGAATTTAAAACAAATACATTCCTTGGCAAGAGATAAGGTAATTAAAAGAAATAGCCAAAAAAAGATGATCAATATATATATACCACATGATAGAGTACCAATTGTCCAAGGACAAGAGGTATTTGGAGTTATTAATTTCCTGGTGGTATTTTACACATAAATCTAAGATCATCTTCACAACAAGAAGCATATGAAAAGGATAAGAATTAAACACCATGCTAAAGAAGATATTCTTGATAGACTCAAATAGTTAAACAATCACGCAAAGCAATGATTAGGATAACTTGAAGCAAATGGTTTTCCAACTTTGATATAGAATTCCACATTTTAGGAAAACCCTACCAAGAATGTATCTCACAAACAAGATCCAAAACAAGAGCAATAAAACAATTTGGCAAATTGAAACTTGTTTGAGCAAACATATCACATAGAAGAAAGATAATTTGCAATATCAATACTATGTGACACAACCTCAAATATACACATTTTATTGGTTTGAAGTATGCACAAAGCATATTTCTCCCCCATAATGTGGTAAAGCATTTATTTTCACAAGAGGCAAATAAAATCCAACATGAGATGATTAATGGACATTATAGAATTTGAATTTCTCATGAGCATGACATACCACATAGAGACTCGATAATTTAAAAAATAAACACTAAGTGGTATTCCTCATGTGCACACATATTTAGGATTGTGAAGTGCCAAAGCATATCACTCCCCCAAAATGGATAGTCCATTAGTCTCTCAAAAAGCCAAATAATATAAACGAAGATGCAATAAGGCTCAAACACAAACACACATACATGGTATGCAAACCCACAAGTACATACTTGATTAACCAAAATAAAACAAGTAGGTAGCACAACATATACCAACACATGTAATGGAACACAACCAACACATGCAAAAGGGGCGAGTAACTTTCAATGTAGATAAGTTGAGTACATGTTACCGCAAAGAGGAACATTGGATATATGATATAAACAAGATAATCCAATTGACTTGACTTGAGACAATATATTGATGAAGATCCCTTAATTCTTCATGATATAGCCAAGTCTCCAATGCCCTCCAACAAACACCTATTGATCAAGTTTTGGTATGATGGTCCCCAACTAAGTTGGGTCCTAAGAGGTTAGTCACAATAGGCTTGGCCACCCAAATGGTTCTTTTCTTGACACCACATGGAGTACCAACAAATTTGGCAAACACATTGCCAACCTTATCCTTGCAAAGGGAATAAGCATCATCAATTATGATAGGGTTGGATGAGTTACCCATAGTGCATGAAGAAGATAGGTGGCCCTTCTCACGGCATGTGTAGCAAGTTCTTTTCTTCACCTTCTTCTCACTTGATTTCTCCGCAATGGGAGCATTAGCTTGATTCTTCTTGGGAAGTGGCATTTCTTCAACACGAGGTTGAGCGTGCCCTTGAACTTGAGGCCGCTTCCCTTGTTGCTTCTCAACTAATGCCTTCTTCTTCAAAGGGCAAGATCTAACATGGTGCCCTTCAATTTTGCACTTGAAGCAAACAATCTTGGCCGGATCTTTGACTTGTCCTTGGCCCTTCTTCTTCTTGTTAACCGTGGACTTCTTGTTGTTGTTGGAGATAAACCCAAGTCCACTCTTGTCATTGGGGGATTTTTGCACACTCAACATATTGTCGAGTTTGGATTTCCCTTCATGACTCTTTACCAAGTCTTTCTTCAAAGAAGAGACTTGGGCCTTGAGCTCTTCGATTTCCTCTACATGGTTAGTAACAACACAAGTACTAGAGGAAGTAGAAGCTTCATTGTTAGAGCAACAAGGAAAGGAAAGTAATTCATCACAAGATGTAGCAATGTTATGAGTGGATGAATTACTAGGACTAGCACAAGGCAATATGGCATTTTGAGAAGTAGTGCAAATGTCCACATGAGGCTCACTAGATGTTACCTTTGACATAATAGCCTCATGAGCTAATTTTAGCCTATCATGGGAAGCTAGAAGATCCTCATGGGAGCTAGAGAGCTTTCCATGATCTTCTTCCAATTTCCCATATTTGCTAGTTAGCAAATCAAGTTGAGCCCTTAGCTCAACATTCTCCTTCAAGATGGATGCTTCACAATAAGTAGAGTTAGTAGCACAAGCATCATCACTAATGGAAAGCGGAGAAGACAATTTAGTAAGCTCATTTGAATTTGAAGCTTTAAGTTGCTCATGCGACTCAGTGCGAATGATGGGCTCACACGAAATGACCCTAGAGTTCTTTTTAAGAAGCACAACATTCTCAAGGAGTTTAGCATAAGTAACTACAAGCTCTTCATATTTAGTTTCAAAATCATTTGCCACCACAAGAGTTCTATCATAGGATTTCTTTATTTTAGATAATTCTAAAGTAAAGGTCTCCTCAAGAGATTCCTTGGTGGTTTGTTCTTCTTCTAGAGCTTCTTTTAGATCCGCAATCTCATCCGCGTAATCACGGGCATGACCTTGCATTTTAAAAATGGTATTCTCATGCTCCTCAATAATTTTATTGCTCTCGGTGGCAATAGCCAAAATCTTATAGAAGTAAGAGCAAGCAATTTTATTCTTACGAATAGCATGAAAAAACATTTCACTCTTCTCAAATAAAGAAGCAAGATCATCATATTCTTCTTCATTATCCTCATTCTCATCATCACTAGATATATTGGGTTCCAAAGAAGGAGTTACCTTTGAAGCCCTAGCCATAAGGCAAATGTGGGAAGCAATTGATGATGATGAATAAATACTTGAAGCACCAAGCGAGATCATGTCTTGGCCAATAGAATTTCTAGTTTCCTCTACATTGTTAGACACACAACAACTAGAGGAACTAGAGGCATTTATATCATGGCAACAAGACGAAGTAAGCATATCATTATGAGATGTGTTCAAGGAGCATACACATGATATGCAAGGACTATCAACACAAGCATGTAAAGCATTTATGGTGCTAGAAGTGTTTAAGTCCAAAGATGAAGCATGGCAATGAGATAGAGATGAATGATCATCAGAAGTAAGCTTACTATCAACATTGCAATTTCCATCACCATTCACCATAGAGTTACCTTGTGTCTTGCTACACTTTGGTGAAGTGGAAGAGAGTTCATCACGACCGGAAGTGGAGGGAATACAATCATCCTCAATCTTGTTGGACATGTCATATTTGTCTTGAATCTTTGTCCAAACCTCATGAGCGCTACGGAAAGGCATGATTGCAAGAATAACTGCATCACTCACAAAATCAACAAGCACATTAGTAGCTCGAGAATTAAGATAAGAGTTTCTCTTCTCCTCTAAAGATAGACTTTGGGGATCCTTAGGAGGAGAGAAACCCATATCTAAAATTCTCTCTATATTTGGGTCCATATCTCGAAAGTGGATAAGCATGCAAGTTTTCCATATATCAAAATTAGTGCCATCAAATATAAAAGTATGATTGTGCACTAATCCCCTAGCCGACATCTTTGCTCTCAAGGCGGTGAAGCCTAAAAATGAGAGACCCGCTCTGATACCAAATGAAAGTACAAGGATGTCGCCTAGAGGGGGGGGGTGAATAGGCGATTTAAAACTTTTACGAGTGGCTTGACAAATGCGGAATAAAACTAACGTTTAATTTGCCAAGCATACAAAACCTAAACAAACTAGGTTCACCTATGTGCACCAACAACTTATGCTAGACAAGATAAGCAACTATGAGATAGCAAGATATATATAACTTCAAGCACGAAGGCTATCACAAAGTAAATTGCGTAAGTAAAGGAGCTCGGGTATAGAAATAACCGAGGGACGCGGAGACAATGATGTATCCCGAAGTTCACACCCTTGCGAGTGCTAATCTCCGTTGGAGCGGTGTGGAGGCACAAGGCTCCCCAAACGCCACGGAGGCTCACCGTAATCTCCTCGAGCCCTCCCACCAAGATGGAAGACCCGACCACTATGGGACACTTGAGGGCGGTCACCGAGCCCGTACAAGCTTGGGGCAATCTCCACAACTCAATTGGAGGCTCCCAAGAATCGCCACTGAGGCACCACAAAGCTTGGGAAGATCTCCACAACTTAATTGGAGGTCCCCAAGTAATTGCCACGGAGGCACCACAAAGCTTGGGAAGATCTCCACAACTTAATTGGAGGTCCCCAAGTAACCACTAAGCCACTAAGCCGTCTAGGGCTCCTAGAACCCAAGAGTAAAAAGCTCAACGAACTTTCACTACCGAATCTCCGAGGAGAACTCAAACCGATGCACCAAATGCAATGGCAAGAACACACGAAGTGCTCAAATCCTTCTCTCCCAAATCCTACCAAAGCAACAAATGCTATGGAGGGATATGAGAGGAAGAACAAAGGAAGAAATCCACAAAGAACTCCAAGATCTAGATCCAATGGGTTCCCCTCACAAAGAGGAGAAAGGGATTGGTGGAAATGTAGATCTAGATCTCCTCTCTCTTTTCCCTCAAAGATATGCAAGAATCATGGGAGGAATTGAGAGATGGGCAAGCTTTCCAAGGTCAACAATGGAGGGAGAGAGAGAGGGGAAAATGAGCTAGCCAAAGCTTGAAGAAGGGGAGGGGTATTTATACCCCTCCTGGGAATGTAGCCGTTGATGTACAGCAGGGCCGGATAATCCGGTCCAAGTTTGGACCGGATAATCCGCCCTCCCCTGAAAATGGCTAAGGACCAAAAGTTCCAGAGTGCGCGTCACCCAGATTCTTGGCCGGATTATTGGCCGGATTTTTGTCCAAAAGTGGGCCGGATTATCCGGCGGCCGGATTATCCGGTTCAAGTTTGGGCCGGATAATCCGCCCAAGAAAAGTGAGCAACACGAAAACAACGATAACTTTTGCATCCGGACTCCGTTTTCGATGATCTTGGGCTCGTTGGAATCACCATGATGAGCTCTACAACATCATCCATAGAAACATCATAGTCCAACAAAAGAGGATGAAACCAAATGATAAAAGGTTTGACTTAGCTATAAAGATGAATCGGTAAAAACTCCAAACACCAAAAACGCAATTAGAGTTCCATACAAAATCCGTTTTTGATGAGCTAGAGCTTGTCATGGAAATAACCACAAGCTCTAGAACCTCACATGGATAAAAGCCAAAAAAGAACCAAGAAAGATAATGCCAAGTATGCAAAGGTTTGAGCTCTCTCCGAACAATACGAATAAGTTACTCACTCGAGAGCCCCTCTTGATAGTACGGCTATCGATCCTAAAACCCGGTCTCCCAAACACTATGAGACCGGTAAGAAAGAAACCCTATCAAGATCATACCTTTGCCTTGTGCCTTCCACTTGAGCTAGATAGTGACGATCTTGATCTTCTCAAGTTGGACTACCTTTCTTGATTGCGCTTGCTCGGTGAAGTCTTGCGGATTGCTCCCCCATACTTCACTATGGGAGAGACACTAGTAGAAATATCTTCACATGTCCATTAACACCAAATGGACACCGAGCTTCAAGCAAATGATATCCTCTATATGCCTATCTTGAACTTGCGCTTCGACTTGATCAACATTGGACTTCATCTTCTTCCTTCATAATGATGATGTCTTCTATAGGCTCAACTCCCTTGATCATCACATAAACTTCTTTATTTGCATCTTCTTACAACCTTGAAACCAAGAAATGGCTCAAGCGTTGTCTACGGACAAGTCCTACAAATATAACTCGATGCAAACATTAGTCCATAGGGATTGTCATTAATTACCAAAACCACACATGGGGGCAAATGCTCTTTCAGCATGGTAGGGACTCTCCAGATCAACCACCTCGAACATGAGGTTTTCCACCCTGCAGTTATCCCGGCTGCCAAACATGACATCCATCCGGATCTTGCCCATCGGCGCACACGAAAGTCCCGGCACAATGCCGTGGAATGTGGTCTTGCTTGGTTCCAGCATATTTTCCTTGATCCCCAGCTTCTCCATCGTATCCCGATACATGATGTTGATGCTGCTTCCATTGTCAATGAGGACCTTGCTGAACCTCACGTTATTAGCCGGCCCGACGAATGTCGGATCCATCACTAGTGCATACCCGCCGGGGTTAGGCATGATCCTGGGATGATCTGCTCTGTCCCAGCCAATGGCCTGGTCAGACCAATGCATCATCTTCGGAACTGCCGACATAACGGCGTTTACCTCCAAACACCGCCGGTACAAGCTCTGCTTGTCTGTTCTTTCGGTCTCAAAGACCATATAGCTCTGATCATACTCCTTGTACTCATTCCGGCCCGCTCCTGGGCCTCCGGCGTTATATTCCGGATTATAGCTCTGGTCCACTTGATTTACGCCGGCATTTCCGGCGTTGCTCTGATTCTCGGGATTAACCGGCCTGGACGGGACCGCAACTGTATTGGCACCTGTCAGCGGCGATGGAGCTGCCGGGACAGATGGTCTAGCCGGTCCCCAGGGACCTGCACGACCTGCTAATATGTCGTCCAGCCACGAACAGCTTCTTGTCAAATGGTTTGCCGGCTTACCCGGCTGGAATGTGTGGAACACACAAGGCTTGTCCATGGCCAGACCCACTGTATACTTCGGCCACTGCTTCTTCTGGCCTGCGGCTCCGCCGGCATTCTTGTTGGTCCAGACATTCTTCTTCTGGAACGGCTGCGCTTGTTGCTGCTGCTGCTGCTGAGGCTGCTGATAGCCCTCATATCTCGGACGCTGGCTACTGCCGGCACCCTCTTGCTCTTCCTCCACAGCTGCTACTTGTGCCGCCCCATACCGGTGATCCGGCCTTTCATCTCTTCTCTTGTTCCGGTTATCAGTGCGATAGTACTGCCCTGGTCTCCCGGTGCTGTTGGGGTTCCCCTGGGTCTGCCCCTGTCCTTGTGAATCGAGACTGGGCTGCATGGGATCTCCCAGAGCATAACTATCAGCAATCTTGATTGTTTCTGCCAGCGTGGCCGGCATTTGCCTTTGAAGCTTTTGCCACAGCATGGTGCCATGCCGGCACCCATGAGCGAACCACATGATGGCCTGCTGCTCATTAATTCCTTCGTAGGAATTGCGCAACGTGCACCACCTGGTCAGGTAGTCACGGTCGGTCTCATTCACTCATTGCCGGCAGTTAGCCAATTGCTGGGGACGGTTGGGCCTCTTGTATGTGCTGGTAAAGTTCGACACAAACTGCTCTTCGAAATCAATCCAGCCGTTGATACTCCCGGCCGGCAGATTATTCAGCCATATCCTGGCCGGACCTTCCAGCATCTGCGGCACATATCGTACCGCCCATCTGAGGTTTCCTCCGGCGATGTTCACCGCTGTGGAGTAATCCTCCAACCAATCTTCCGGCTTTGAACTGCCATTATATGTCCTCGCGCCACGCGCGAGCTGGAAGAAGTAGGGCACCGGCTCCCCCATAATCCGGGGTCCAAAGCACCTGGGACCCGGAGCTCCTTGCCTCTCCACCATCTCTGATTGGTGGATCTTGTCCAGCTTGAAACGTGCATCATTGGCTGCCAAGGACCGAGGTCCAAGCCGGGATGCTATTGGGCCTGCGATCATCTGCTGCTGCTGCTCCGGCTGGCACTGATCAGCTTGCTGGCCGGGCTGATCTTGCTGCTGATATCCCGCCCTGGCTAGGGCGGAATTCCCATCATCTTCCCGATATCTCGGCTGAGCTGTACCTTGCTGCTGCGCCGCACCTCCGGCGCCCTGCTGCTGCTGCCGGGCTGCACTGTTACTCCGGCCACCACCGGCCGCGCCTGCTTCATGCCCGGCCGGCACACTCTGGCCGGGCTTCTTGTTGCTGACATACTTGTCAGCTTGGCCGACATTCTTCTGCACCATCGCCTGCTTTCCGGCGACAGCCGGATCGTACACCTGGATCTGCTTGTCCCGGCGGCCAAAGGTCACACTTCCGGCACGCCGGGCGCTGGGATGCGGGGACGAGGCTTGGCCCCTCGACCTCGCGCCGGCACCTCCCGCCGACACAATGTACTGAGATGCCCCAGCACCTGGGTTTGCCTTCTTAAAGGCCTCCTGTTGCTTTGTAGCTTTAGACAAAAGTTGGTTAAGCCGGGCTTGCTGCTCACGCAGTGCTTCGCCGGATAAACAAGATAAGTCCTTAGCTACCTCTGCTGCTGCTCTAAGGTTCTTTACTGGCGAGCTATAAATTACCTTAGGCATAGTACTAGTTGCAGTATGACTCTTAGCCCTAGCATCTTTACCTAGCTCAGTGTTAAGATCTCTGCCTCTAGTTCTAACCTCTTCTATCCGGCTAGGCCGGGTTACCACAGGAGTAAAACCATGGGCTGCCTCATACTCACGGAGTTGCCGGTTAACCCGTTCGCGCTCCTGGTTCATGACCAGGGCCTCGTCGATGAGGGCCTGGCGAGATCCCTCCAGGACCTCCCTTGTTTGCTCCGGATCATCGCCGGATCGCACCGGCTCGAGAAGTCGCTCGATGACGGGAAGAAGCACCTCGCCCCTAGCCGGCACGCCGGAAGTGCCGGCCAGGTTCTCCGCACGCTCCAGCGGAGGACGCGCTGACCTCTTGACCTTCGGCGGCTCCGGGGGAGAAGCTCCGGCCGTTGCTGCTGCTTTGCCGGCATTTTCCGCCGGCGGCACTGATGTGCCGGCCATCATCACCTCCGCCGACTCTACTGAGCGAGCGCTACGCCCAGCGTGAGCCAACCGATGTGACGGAGGATCCGACGCCACCAGCACCTTTTCCCTGCAAACTCTCTCAGTCCCCACGTACACCTCGTGGGAACCGAAAGACATGATCCTGCCATCCCTAGGGAACGGCCGGCCGCCGAGGCATCCGGCGTTGTCACTGACGAAGCTGAGCGAGCCTAGCCTCTGGACGAGGCCAGAGACCACGCGCACTCTTGAAGCTGCTATCACAGACCCCGTCCAAATAAACACTCCGCCCAGCATATCGATCAGCCCCACGGTGGGCGCCAAATGTCGTCGTGGTGAAACAACATATGCCATAGGATGGCTTAAATGGGGGCCGAACTAGATGCTGGAGGATTCGGGAGAGGGGAACGAGCTAAAAAGCACGACAGAAAGGGACACAGATCTACCCAGGTTCGGGGCTCTCGTAAGGAGATAACACCCCTACTCCTGCTCTACTGGTTGTATATTTGGGTCGATGTAGTACACAACAATGGTGCTTCCAAGCTCTCTGCTAGAGAAGGAAGATGAACTGCTAAGTGTAGGAACACAGAGTGACCAACCCTTTACCAGGGCTCCCTATGCCACCTTATATAGTGGTAGCCAGGGTTACAACGGTCATAAGAGACCACAAGACACGGGCTACACTCCAAATAGGCCTTGCTGACGAAGGCACCGACCCTTGACTTCCTCCCTGATTGCTCTCGATGGGACTTCATATCCCTGTACCTTGTACCTCTTGAACTGTGGCCTTACCTCTGTGAGGTGAGCTCTGTACTTGTGCACAGTGAGGGTTGGTAGACCACCACTGTGCACCCTGCCACCCCACTCTGCTACCATGCTTGGATGTTTTCTTCCTTGATTGTAGGGATGTGACACCTTGGTTGACTTAAGTATCCTGGATATGACCGTTGGCCATACCCAGGACATATATGCCGGACCAACGACCTACGAGGGTCGGGTAATCCGGCCTCCCCTGCTCCTGCACAACACACCAAATGGTTAGGCCGGCATATCTAAGTATATGCCGGCACACATATACCAATATTCCGGCTATACTGGCATATCCAAGTATTTAGCCGGGATACACACATATGCCGGCCTGGCCGATCCTCTTATATTCCGGCCAGGCCCTTCCTTGATAACCCGGCATAAAGTCAACCATAGACCTTGTGTCTTTCTAGTCTCTTGACCCTACCGGGGGTCATCCCCCCGACACTTTTTCATGTCATGCTTGATGTCTTTTTGATAGTATGCTTAGTGGTTTTGCTGTAGCATGACTTGTCTCAAATAACTGAGATTGCTTAATGAGCCTTTGAAAAAATCATGCATTGTTTTTATTGTATGGAAGCATTATTTTGGTTTTCTCCTTGATGCTTTATTTGGGTTGACTTGGCGCATGCTCACACATGTTAGACTCTTACAAAGTCTCCAATAGCCTCTATGATCATTTAGTTTTTGACTTTTGATGCCATCTTATGCTTCTTTTAATCTAGCTTTGTCGCTTTGCATGATTATGGCCATTATTGCTCTCTTAGTTGGTCGCTCCCAGTCTTTTGCTAGCCTTCACCTTGTACTGAGTATGAGCTCTACTCGTGCATCCAACTCCTAAAATCCAAAGTTTTCCAAAGTGTCCACCATACATACCTACTAGCAATTTGCTATTCCAAGTAAATTTGACTTGCTTTTATTTTCTCTTCAAATTAAACTCTTACCAGTGTTATGCGAAATTCGGTCAGTAAAGCTCTCACGAACCAGAAGGCACACTTTACTTTTTCCTGTTCTTAAAAATTTGACATTGTGGTCTCTTATGTTGAGTTGTTATGCTTGCAAGTTGTAAGTTGGAGACTAGCCCAGCCATGCAGTCATGGGCAAGCTTTCAACATTGCACTTCTTATTTGAATTGATATCGTGATATTTTGTTTATGGATGCCCGCGGTGTGAAATGAATTGGGAATCTTGTGGGGATCATGGAGTTTGTATATGTGTTAGGGAAACGCCGGGCCGCGAATCTAAGCCATGCATAATTCATGGTGGAAATTTGCAGCATACCCATGGGGAACATTCGACGACGCATCTCACAATAAAAAGCTAAACAAATGGAAAATAAAAGAGATGTCGAGGTGTTCATTGTCTGCTTGTCCTGTCATTTTGATGTGGGCTTGTTCCATGTCATCGGGCACAGAGGTACCCCGTTGGCGGTTCTGAATGATATGCATATACTTACAATGACAAGAGCCTTGCTTGGGACTCTAAGTAAAGTAGCATGAGGTTTGGGTACTCGTATTCACGGGACACGAGGTTTTCAACTTATGATTTGTCAAGCATATGCATCATAATTGTTCTCGCATTAACTTTAACCATTCAAGATGCTTATGATGGGGGCAATGAGAGCTCAAAGCCGGTAAGTACCATAATTTTTGAAGGTTATAAAACTTGCAATCACTGCTTCCCTCTGCGAAGGGCCTTTCTTCTACTTTTATGTTGAGTCACCACCTTCTATCTTTATGCACCATTAAGAGAGCATAGTTGTCATTCTTAGTATAATGTGCATTGTCCCAAAGTTTTCATTAATTGATTCATATTGTTGGTTTCACTTGTTCTCAAATTATTTGTATCTAGTTGCCCTCTTAAACTTGAAGGTGTCCTATGCATTTATGTTTTGCTCTCTTTGAAGACAAGCTGAAAACCATTTGTATGTTTTTCCTTATGATTTGAACACACGTTTTACTTTCATTGTTTCATTTTCATAATCTTTTGTTTGTGTTCATTTTCATGTTTACAACATGGTTGCTAAGTTCTTATTGTCAAGATTATATCTTCATGCCCATGTTTTAAGTTCTTATGATCCCAGCTCACAAATGCTTACATCCATGATCAAGATTGTGTAGGTGCATGTCACCTCAAAAATTATTCTTTTGTTATCACTTACCTACTCGAGGACGAGCAGGAGTTAAGCTTGGGGATGCTTGATACGTCTCCAACGTATCTATAATTTTTGATGCTCCATGCTTGTTTTTACACCATTTTCCTAATGTTTCGTTACACTTCGTGGCACTTTTATGCATTTTCCGGAACTAACCTATTAACAAGTCGCCACAGTGCCAGTTCCCTGTTTTCTACTGTTTTTGTGTTTCAGAAGTGATACACAGGAAATATTCTCGGAATTGGACGAAACAAGTTCCTGAAGTCTTATTTTGTCCGGGAGCTTCCAGTCATCTGAAGGAGAGTAGGAGAGGGGCCACCAGGGGCCCTCACACCAGGCTGGCACGGCCCAGGCCCTGGCCACGCCGCCATGGTGTGAGGCCACCTGGCTCCACCTCTGACATCGCCCCTTCGCCTATAAAGACCCCCCGGCGGAAAAAACCTAAGTGCCCGATCAATTTTCTAGAACACATCGCGATCCGCCGCCGCCGTCGACCCAAAGATCGGGAGGGTCCAGAAGCTCTTCCCGGCACCCTGCCGGAGAGGGGAATCGCCACCGGAGGTCTTCTTCATCACCATGCTTGCCTCCGGAGCGATGAGTGAGTAGTCTACCTTGGACTATGGGTCCACAGCAGTAGCTAGATGGTTGTCTTCTCCACCATATGCTTCATGTTTAGATCTCATGAGCTGCCCTACATGATTGAGATCACCGTTATGTAATTCTACATGTTTGGTTTGTTGGGATCCGATGAATATTGGTGTTATGATTGAGTTGCTGTACTGAATTATATATTTTGTTATCTCTATGTTGTTTATGATCTTGCATGCTCTCCGTTGTTAGTAGCTATCTTGGCCGAGTAGTTGCTAGTGACTCCAAGAGGGGGCATTTATGCTCGATAGTGGGTTCATGTCTCTATTTAACCTGGGGGAGTGACAGAAACCTCTAAGGTTGTAGATGTGCTGTTGCTACTAGGGAGAAAACAACATTCATATGCTCAAGGGCATATGCTTTGTTTACATTACACACTTTGCTTAATGCAATTATCTGTTGTTCACAACTTAATACTTGTGGAGTTCTCGGATTGATTCGCCACAAGTGGATTATTAGTCATAGATGCAGTTGGATGGCGGTCTATGTATTTTGTTGTAATGCCCAGAGTAAATCTCATAGTGATCTTCTTGACATATCACGTTTATCTTTATTCTATCAATTACCCAACTGTAATTTGTTTACCCAGCATGTGTTATTTATCTTATGGAGAGATACCACTAGTGAACTGTGGACCCCGGTCCTATTTCCATCATATTGCTATCACCTGTTTACTTTACTCGCACTATTTACTTTACTCGCATATTCTACTATTTC
The DNA here is from genome assembly GCA_007115705.1 of Dactylis glomerata. NCBI lineage: Eukaryota > Viridiplantae > Streptophyta > Magnoliopsida > Poales > Poaceae > Dactylis > Dactylis glomerata. The sequence continues at coordinate 4,466,551 of QXEO01000222.1, forward strand.
CCACTCGATACACTCATAACCTTTGTTTCAAGCAAACCGGTGAGATTGACAACCTCATCGCAAGATGGGAGCAAAGTACTTGGTTGTGTTGTGTGCAGGTTCCGCGTTGCTACTGGCCAAAGACGAGTCAACAAGTATCATTAAAACGGCGCCCTTGTTGGAGTGCTATTAAGCCAGTCTGCATCACCTTCAGTCATTTGTCCCTTCTCTCCAAGATCGACATACCTTGGTTTCTTAACTGAGGGAAAACTAGCTGCTATACTCATCACACCTTCCTCTTGGGGTTCCCAACGGGCTGGTTGTTCACCACGCACAAGGAGCATCAGGGTGTTGTGGAATTTGCACGGCTGGTCAAGTGCAGCATCGAGGGTGTACTTGCCCTCTTTGCGCCCCTGACTGCTGCCGGCAGCCCCCGGGTCTCCTTGGTCAGAAGCCGCTCGCTTTGAGCTAGCAGATCCCTTGGGGAGCGCCTTCATGTGGTCAAGCCACAGATGGATGTGCAGGGCCGGTTGGTGAGCTTGGGGCTCTAGCCTTGTCGTCGGCGCCGGGACTTGACGTGACCTGCCAGCTCCGCCGGCCTGCTGGGCATGGCGGCCTCGGGCATTGCAGCTCGGAGCACGACCAGCCTGTCCGCGCCCTCTGCGGCCTTGGCTCGCCGATGGCGATCACTGGACCTGGCCTGGGCCCATGGCAGCAAGGCCATGGACACGCCGCGGGTCATGAGCAAGCTCCACTGGCACGCCTCCCTGCGTGTCGTGGAACTCGCGGAGCTTGGTGCTCATTCAGTGCTGGGCGTCCTCGTCCTCGGCCACCTTGCGGAGGAGAATGAGGCGTGTCCGCTCCAGGGCCTCGGCGACCCGGGCGGGGTCGATAACGCGGTTGAGTGGTGCACGCAGGTCCACCACGGAGATGTCCGAGGTGTCCTGCTCTGGGAGCGGAGCATCCTGCTCCTGTCGAAGAAGGCGTTCGGGCGACGGGCGCGTGGGGCGTGGTGAGTCGCCGCCCTCCTCTTCTCCCAGGGCCATCACCTCGACCATGGCGCCAAGATGGCTGCTTTCACTGCAGCTCGAGCCTCCGTCGCTGAGAGGGTCGAAGATGTCGGTCACCTCCTCCGGGAAGGGCTTGGCGACGTAGAAGTGGTGGCTGCCGATGTCGAGGAAGGAGTCGCTGTTGCCGAAGCCGTTCTTGAAGCAGGCTAAGTTGTCGCTGACGCAGTCGAAGGTGCCGAACCTCCAGACAAGGCCAGAGGCGACCTTCTCGCCGAGAGCCGATGAGGGTCCCGGCCGGAACTTGACTCCGGTCGCCACCGCGCGTTGCCCCACGGTGGGCGCCAACTGTCGTGGGAATTTGGAGGCAGTAGCCATGGGGTGGCTTAACGAAGGGGCTCGACGGTATGCGGCGATGGGTCCGGCTCAGGATTGTGCCAACAGAGACACCTCGGTTTACCCAGGTTCAGGGCCCTCCACGCCAGAGGTAAAACCCCTACTTCCTGCCTGCTTCGTATTATCTCGACAGTGGTTACAATGCTCCTCGAGCTGTTCGGTCTAGAGGAGGAAGAAGAAGATCGGATCTCCCTAGTCTAAGGGTCCAGACCCCCTTATATAGGCGGGGGTCTGGTTACAGGTTAGGTGGCCGTACGTCCGGCTACCGGCTCCTCCGTGGCTGCGTCCTCGGCGTGATCCTCTGGCCCTGCTCTAACGATCGCACTTTATAAAGCGCCTTTCCCCCTTAGACCGGCATCTGAGAGGCATATGCCCTCCCTTTTGCCTCGGATCCTTTTGTGGGGAAGGCTCCTTGATCGCTGGTTGGTGGAGTCCGGTCGTGGCGTGCGTCACTCCCGTCCTTTGCCTCTGTCGACCTTGTCGGGGCCAGGCCACTTTCAGCGAAACAGTCGTTGGAGGATTCTTGTCTTCATCGCCCGGCTCTGGCTCTCCTCGGTGGAGTCGCCAGCCGGCTTCCAGCGCAGCCGGCCCTTCGGGCGGAGCCGGTCTTCTCATCCTAGAGTCGTGGAGGTTCCTGGGACGCCAGCCGGCAGATAGCACGGCCCTTGGCATGCCCCATAAGTCATCCCCACGACATTTATTGCTATGGTTAAGATTATTATTTTATCTAATATCTTGTTTTCTCATGTCATGCGGTGTTTGACAACACTAAGTATAGGTAGATGAGAGGAATGCACTATACACACGAATAATAGATCTTTGCATGAATTTTTTTATTTATGATTTTACATAAAGGAGTATGATATATGTAGATGCGTGTGGTATCTGTGGGTGTATTCGAGTGACAAAAAATGAAGCCGCTAAGTGATAATAATAGCAATACCTGCATCTTTTGTATTTGCACAGCTAGGGATAAAGGGGAACATGTATTTAGGATCAAGTGACAATAATGACATGCTAGGTGACACCCTTTAAGGTACATATGTTCTCAACTAGATTTCTAAAAAGACTTACATTTCAGAATAGAGGTCTTGCGACGACCTGGTGTGGTGACCCAGCATACCACTGCATGTTGTAGTATGCAAGTCGTTGACATAACACTCGTGAAGTACCATTTCACAAATATTACATCCCTCGGAGTGGTACAACAGAAACATAGCGGTCTTTATTCAAGCATTGAATATTACAAGCCATAATGTTACAAAGGACTCCAGTTCCTCCTCGGTCCAAAGAGGAACACTAGAAGGTTCTAACTTAACACTACAAACCTTAGTTGCAATCGAAAGTAGTAAGCTAAACATGATGTCCTACTCTAGCCGCTTTATTCTAAGTGTTCGGTGCGACTAAAGTTACTATACTACAACTCTAGTTGTCGGCCTCCTCCTCGAGTCCTTCGCCTGAACCATAGGAGATGGTGTAGTCAATGCCTTCAACTCCACCGGATAGGTCCGGTTCTTCATAGTACACTTCCTCATAGTCCTCCGGGCTTCCTTCCGTCTCTTCAAACTGGCCCCCCGAGTCTAAGCAAGGGTTAAGAGGGAATGGGGTGAGTAACGAGCGTTACCCAGCAAGTTCATTTAACATTAAAGAGGTGTTTGATGCACTAGCTACGACCGTAGACCTGAAAGTCTTATGTCAAATGCAAGTTTTTGTAATCATTTCTTCAAAGATTGGTTTTATTGGAAAACTATGCTCGTCAGTCTTCACAGGTTGATTAGAGCTTCGGTGGGCTCCTTTCCTGCCATGTTCGTAGCTCCTTCCCGGAACAGGGAGTATCTTGATACTTTTTGTACATTCTGCAGAGGTGGTCACTTATACCCATAGGAGATCAATGTGTTGCTGCACGACCGGGCGTACTTTCCCATCCATACTTCCTTGGTATATGGCACAGTCGATGATCCAAGCCAATCACTATTCCTTCCCGCGACCTTGCATACCCACCCTTTTGCAGATCCAACTTTGGTTCGCTGCCCACACCAGTCAACTCTTTGGTACTTGCCAACCTCGGTATACTTGTCCTCGCCGGGCACTCTACTCTTTGGTAGTATTCCGACCTCGACAATAATTTACCCCCGTCGGTCATCTTACACTTTGGTAATATCTGACCTCGGTAATCCCTCATAGACCGTGCGGTGACCCAGCATACCACTGCATGTTGTAGTACGCAAGTCGTTGACATAACACTTATGAAACTCCATTTCACAAATATTACATCCCTCAGAGTGGTACAGCAGAAACATTGCGGGTCCACATACAAACTTTTATTATTACAAGCCGAATAAACAACAACTCCGAGGTCCTCTTAGGTTCATCGAGGATACCCCATTGGCTCACAACTTACATTACTTGTTCTGGAATAACTGAAAGTACATCTAAGAACTATGATAGCTCAGCAACTTATTTAGTAGTGTTTTAGGTTGCTCGGCTAAACTAACGGTACTATCTCATCTACTGCTCGGCTTCCTCTTCGGCACCATAGATGATCTTGTAATCTTCACCTTCTACACCACCGGATAGATCCGGCTCCTCATAGAAGATCTCCTCCTGGGTTGCATTGGCGTAGAGTGCCTCCTCTTCCTGGTCTTCAGAGTCTAAGCAAGGGTTAAGAGGGAGTGGGGTGAGTAACGAGCATTACCCAGCAAGTTCATTTAAAAGGGATAAGTGTTTGATGCACTAGCTACAACCATAGATCGATGATCACAGGTCATGCAGTTTTCATAAACATTTCTTCAAGAGATTGCTTTTATTTTGAAAACTATGCCCGACAGCCTTCACAGGTTGACTAGAACTTCATGGAGTTCCTTTCCTGCCGTGTTCGCAGTTCCTTCCCGGAACAAGGAGTGACAAGCCACAATTCATACACTCTGCAGAGGTGCGTTGCTTTACCCATAAGAGATCAAAGCCTTGCTGCTCAACCGGGCGAATCTTTCCCATCCATACACTTTAGTATGGGGCCCAGTCATTGATCCAAGCTAATCACTACCCTTCTCCGTGACCCCGCATGCCCACCCTTTTGCTTCGCTCAGGCAACGGTAAGCCCCGATTTACGGCATAGCCAACGTGCAAGCCCCGATTTACATGCCCGAGATACCCGCAATCCATCATAGACACCAGGTACCGAGGGAACTTAGGGGTCCCACCCATGTTGTCAGGCAACGCTATACGATTTACATCCCGACCATTCGGTATGGTCCTCCGTTTACATGCGAAAGGAAGAAGAACTAGCTGACTTTCCTGTCCCATTCCAAGTCTTATGGTTAACGCGTAATTTACGGCACAAGAATCACTGACGACATTTGTTGTTAAGTCCTAGGGTTCACTTTCCCATGCAAATGGAACCTCCACCACAACAATCTGTAACAACTCAAAAATTTGTAATCTATCTCTTATTAATTAAAGTGCACAATGTTTGGGCCAAGATAAAACTTTTTATCTATTATTGCATGCATACATAGTATTTTAAATACATGTTGTTCTATGATATCATGTGTCTTTTAAATAGTTGTGAATTGATTAGTTAAAACACTCCTAACCAATAGAAACTATAGAGGTTAACCACCAGGACCAAGAAACCCGAAATCAAAGAAATCAAGAAAAGAGAGAAGAAAAGATGATCTAGAAAAAGTTAACCACTACCCTACTTTGAACACTTAGATTAAGCTCTCTGCAACCCAACTCAGTGTGTGGTGAGTTGGTTGAGCTTGACCAGATCACATACTTACTCAACCAAAGTTTTTCAAACAAAGACTCAAACCAGAACCCCACTCAAACATCCGCCAAAAACTGAATCTGAATCAGCAACCGAACCTCATTTTCGAATTAAATTTTTTGCAAAACAATATCTTTCTTCAGGACAAAAATAGATTTGGAAACCCTACTAGATATCTTGACAACCCACGGTGGCCGTTTTCAAAAATTCAAAGTTGGAGTTCATTCAGGCATTTGACCAAACACCTTGTGGGCGATTTTCAGCAAATCCTAATCTACTGTAGCCGACGTCGATTCCGTGCGCCCTAGATCATCTCCGTACTTGTAGAGCCCCGTGCGACCCCCAGCCTCACCTGCCTGGACCCCGCCCGTGAGACCAGGGAGAAAGAGAGGAAAAGGACCGGACCCCCTCTCCTTTCCCTCTGCCTCTCTGCACGACACCGACCCGCGTGAGCGCGCCAGAGCACGCCTACAGTGCCCAGACGCCGTGACCTCACCTCGCCGCACGCTCCCAAAGCCGCCGCGCCCGGCACCGACCGTTGCACGCCGCCGGACCCCCACAGTCGGCCACCTCCGCTCCCGACCTCTCCCGCCTATAAAAGGCCCCCCTGTTTGCCTAAAAAGAACCACACCACCCACAACACCCTCCCAGACATACTCATCTCCCCTCTAGCTCTTCACATCGACCTCGCCGGAGCCGGCCGAGCTCCCAGGGCGCCTCGCGTTCCCGGTGACTGGAGCGCTGCCCCGACCTACCTCCGGTCCTGGGCGGCCGAGAAGGACCTCCTCCACCGCCGTGACACCCCGCCGTCGCCTCTCCTCCCTCCCTGCTGCACCGCCGTCGCCGCCCTGGTTCCTGCTGGCCACGGTGAGTCCGCGCCTCGTGAAGACGATGACCACCCCCGTGCGTACCGTTTCGGTTTAAGTTATGACGGCTGGGCCCCCTTTGTCAGGCCATTTCTATTTTTATTTTTTTACTTACCCCCCCAGCCGAAGTGAGCCTAGTGGGCCGGCCTGGTAACATCCTGTGTGGCGGCCCGGTTTCGTAAAAAGAATTGAGCCTTTTCCGTTTATTGTTTTTTTCGCCTGATTTTCGAATTTGAATCAGCACTATCTTGCAATTCAAGTTCTAGGAGTTTTATGAATCCGTTTTTAGCAAATGAGTATGCGTTGGAAAGCTTAGAGAATTATCTAGCCTTTGAAATTAGTTAGAATTTGATTTGAGTTAGAGATTTAATTTAATAAAACAAATTAACCCGCAGTCTTTAACCGTAGAACTTATTCTAGAAAGTTAATTAGCAATTGGAAAATCTTGAACTTAAGTTTTTGAACCCCTAAACTACCCTACCTACTGGTTACTAGAGCCATTACCATTGGAAATCTTGTTAGTACCCTCAATTAACTTCTAATCCAAGCTTAGTTTGTAGCATAAAATGATAGATCCCCATATACACCTAGTTTGATATTTCCCTCATTACCAATTTACTTAATTAATCCCTCTCCACTTGAACTAGCCCTAATACCCCTAGTCTCATACCAATGTTAAGAAAGTGATCAACACTTAGCACTTGGTAGAAAAATCTAGCTTGCACACTTAATGAAAACTTGGAAGAAAACTTGCACACCAACTCGATAAAATCCAACATGAACTTTATTGTTTGAAAACAAGTATGTGTGTTTGGAATGTTGTTAGTATTGTTTAGTGATTGTGTGCATTGTGTTTATTCGTTATTAGACGCTAGTGTTGCTGAGGAGGATATTGAGGGGGGATTCTATCAAGAAGAAGAAGACTATCCAGGACACTTTGCCAACCAAGGCAAGCCATCTTTTGAATCATACTCCAAATGCCTAGTTTTACTATTGCATTCTACTTGTTTTAAGTAAATTGCATGATTGAATTGCTAAAGTAGAAGGATAGAAGTATAGTGATATCTTGCTTAGCAAGAGCATCAAGCTGAGTTTATCCAACCATAGCTTAGTGGTATCATCACTCACTATAGTTGCTTAGTTGCTAATAAAATTGAGGCCATCTCTAAGTGGAACCCCATTTGAACTTGGTGACTTGAACTTGAAAACTTGAAATGGAGATTCTCCTACATGATGGTCTTATGAAGGAAAATAATATTGACTAAGAACTATGGAATGTATTTGCTAAATGATAATAAGTGATGTACCATGTGAGCCAACCATTACCATACGACCACATTACCCCTAAATGGGAAGGGGCTTAGTCCGTAGCTTGTTCACCCTAGTATGGGAGGTCTTGTATCATCCTTTATAGGAGTGCACCGTGCGCGGGTACTTCCGAACCGAGTGGAAATTCCATTCATCCGGCACTTCGGAGCGGGCAAAACTAGAGACGCCGGAACGGAAGATGTCCATGTCTCGGGCTCTAGGGAAGGATCCTGTACTAGAGTGAGCAAGTGAAAGAGTTTGTTTGATTATCTGAACCTCGCATACTTTGTGTATGACGAACCGTGGATTTCTCCCGGCAGATGTATCGAATCTTGTGGGTAAAGTGTACCCCTCTGCAGAGGTTTCAAAACTATTCGAATAGCCGCGTCCGCGGTCATGGACAGTTGGCAAGCTGTACTTGACTTTTGTCAAGAATGTTAACAATGTATGGTGAACTTGGTGAATGACTTGACTTGACATTGATGTTGACCAACACTTGAAGTTCCTCTTTAGATTGAACTTAGAGAATTAAATCTTCTTCTCTACTAATGACATTCTTGGGAAATAAAACTAGCTTTTGCAAATAAACTTAGTGCTTAGTCCACCATATCAACCTTGCATATCTACTTCATCATTTTGTTTATAAGATGGTTTGTGAGTGCATCCAATGTACTCATGGCTGTGTCCCTGGCTATCAACTTGGCCAGACTATGGGGAAGATTATCCGGAGGAAGGTTATGAAGATGAGTACCAGAACTAAGATCATCTCCTGAGTCGCCATTGCCTGTAGGGTGAAGGCATGGACCCAAAGACGTTATTTCCGCTACTATATTGTGTTGTAATATGAACTTGGTCACTATGACCATTGTATTTGAACTATTCGTATTGTAATGTCTATGGAACTGGTTACCAACTACGTTATGTGTATCACAACAATGATTCTGGGATTGTGGTGGAATACATAATGGGCACTTTGAATTTTTGGAAATTCGGGTGTTACACAATCATACCATGGTTCCATTTGCGAACCCTCCTAGGTTACCACCACTCGGGTCGATAACCAACTAGTCATATTTCTTATAAAAGAGAACCTTTTTCTTTTCGATGCAGTAGTAATACCACAGGTATATTTGCAAGTAATTTGATAAAAATAATCAAGAGATATGAGCAAGAGTGAACTTGCCTTGAGACTGCAAGGTATTGCAATCGAAAGCTTCGGTTGAACCCTGAACCCCGGGTTCTGGAAAAAAATAGCATCATTGTCTGATAAGACAATGTTTAAAGAGGCAAATCATGCTATGATGCATATAGTTGCTATGCATTAGGGTTTAAGTGGTTTACCCCATTTTGTGTGTTTTACCCAAGTGTTAATCATGCATTGGGTATTTGGAATTTATTTGAATGGCATGTCATCACTAGTTTAGTGAAACATGGAACTATCACTTTAAGAGTGAAACCCCTTTAAGTAGGGAATAACTTTCAAGTTTATGTGCTAATAGTTTTTTTTATGTTATTGGAATCATGGTAAGACTTAATTCATTCCATGGACATGTATTAGTTAAAATTTTGAATAATAAAACTTAATTCAAATATTTATTTCAGTTCTTAAATAAAATACTAAATTGTTGATAAGACTCAGAGACAGATTTTAATTTTATTTAAATTTCTCTAAGGTGTTATCAAAATTCTACTCACTTATAGAATTAATTAGATTCTTATTAAAATAAAAATTTGCAATTTTTATTTCTAGCTGGCTGGCCTAATTAGTTAAGCAGGCAGAAGCCTTTTTGGCCCAGCCGGCCCACTCGGCCAGGATACCCCGGCCCGAGCTCCACTTCTCCTCCTGAATTCTTCTATGCTTTCTTCTCACTCGCACCCGCCCCTGCCCAGGCGATTCCGCCGCTGCCGCCTGGTGCTGGCCGGTCGCCGACCATCTCCGGCCACCGTCGGCGACTCCACTCGAGCTCCCTTCCGAAGCCTCCCCGAGTACCCACTCCTGCGGCCCGACTGCAGCGCCTGCTCGGCCTCGCCGGAAACCCTAGCGATGGCTAGGCTGATTCGGCCGTCGCTGGCCGCCTCCTCTTCCACTGCTGCTCGTCGAGGCTCCTCCTGCCACCCGACCGACCACCCTCTGTTGCTGCCGCCGGTGGCCTCCCGGCCCTCGAGCTGGCGTGGCCCGGTGCGGAGGTGCCGTGGCACCCTCGTGCCGCCACTGCCGCCGCCACCTCCTCGACGCCGGCCCTACATCTGTGAGCTGTTCCCCTTCTCTCTTACCTTGTAGCTCGATGCAAACCTTGATGCTAGTCACTGGTTATGATTGGTGATACTACACTGGTTAGGGTACTGTGATGTGCAACTAATCTTGTGGCTTTGTTGGTGGGATTGGTATAGCTATGACTGGGTTGTGCTATGTGCAGTGATGCTCTCTTTGTATGTGCTACTGTTAGCTTCTTGCGATAATTCTACTAAGATGCTGAACTGAATCTTTGATTCAGTTTATATTGTGTGAAGGAATTGATATATGTTATGAACTGAAGCAAGTGTTTCAGTGATGATTTAATTAAGCTCCATTTCTAGAGATTTCTAGAATACCAAGCTTGTATCCAAGTGACTGCTGCTATTCCTTTATATAACTCCTGTGGTGCCTCCAGGAGAGTATGCAAAGAAGCTATGTGAATGCTTGGTTGGCTGTTTTGGTCTGCTGTGCATATCTGTTGCTAGTGATGACCTTGGTGGCTGTGGTGTGTAGAAAATAAGCATTTGCTTATGGATTTACTGATAAGAACAGAAACCTGCTGGTTTACTTGATTTGGCCAGTGATGCAAAGTCTGAGGCTTAGATCTTTGTTAAGGACAGATACTACACTTATTTGGTTTCCTACTACTCGGTGATGAATTAGCATAGCACTTCTATGCAATCTGAGAGTATTCTGCTGCCCCACTATTCCTCTTGTTAATGATAAGAACAGAAACTATTGCTTGTTCTTGGTTGTTCACCTTGTTGCTGAAATTTTAGAAGAAGAGGAGTTGGTATCAGGCTTGGTTCTGGTGCCCTTCTCCTCCTTCTTGATCTGGATCTTGTGGTGGTCTTGTCCTGCTTGATCTGGCTTGGCTGCACTCCTTGCTGCCTTCTTGCTCCTCTTTCCTGGCAGCTCTGCTCCTCCTCTTGATCAGCCTCTGGTGATCTTCTAAGTGACCATGGTCACTTGTTGATTGAGCTGGGATTTTTGTGGTGATGTTTTCTTGAGTGTTCTTGAGACAAGATGAGCAAGTGGTGAAATGGATAGTGAAGGCAAGTGTGTGGTGCGGCTGCCTATGGTGGTGCTTATCTAGTCTTGGTGCAAAACTCTTATTTGACTTGCTTACCTTATGAAGCAAGGCACGGCTGTGCATGCTTATCTTGGATGGTGAATTATTTTGGTACAGCCACTTGTAATTTTGGCTGCCCAAATAACACTGATTTTGCTAAATTGATTTTGGTGACTTCTTAATTCTGCTTAACCAATATCATGTTAAGTATGAATTTAATATTAATTGATTTGGATTTTATTAATTTAAACTTAGCTAGAATTAGAGGGTGTCATAATCTGCTTGTTTTATTTGATTTGGTTGCCTGCCTTTAAGATGCCTATCAATTCAAGTGTATGAATTATGGAACCTTTTACCAGAATTGGTTATTTGTTTAAATGATGCCCTCTAGTTCTAGGACATAGAATTTAGGAGTTCTTCCTAAATTCTTTTTCTGAGTTTAATAAATTAAATTGCCCCAAAAATATGGGGCAAACATTTTAATCAAACAAACAAGTTTCCTTGTCTTTGTTACTTCTTATTTGCGGGAATGAAGATGAAGACAAGATTAAAGATTAGTTAGGATTTTATTTATTCCTTTTGTAATTTCTAATCCTTTAATGTAAATAATCTCATTATTGAGATTTGTAATATAATATCCTATTCATTTGTAATAAAGACATTATTCCAAAACTAATTTCTATGTTCAATCTGTGTAATGTTTATTATTCAATTGCTTATTTCAAATTTATTTGAATTATTCTCAAGTTCAAATTTAAATCTTGAATTCAAATTCCTTCCCCCCAAATCAATGATTCAGCAAAGGTCATGCCAAAATTCATCGCACTCACTCTGATGCCCTAAACTTAAACATCAGAGCAAAAGGAACTTCAGTCGCTTCGTGTTTTAAATAATTTGCGCGAAAATTTTCCAGGTTTTCTGATGCATGAATGCAATGCACAAACCCTGATTCTACCCCTGTTTGGTCCTAAACGCTGGGATGTTACAACCTTTCCCCCTTAACAAAAACTTCGTCTTGAAGTTATGCACGGTAATACCTGAATAGCTCGGGATAAGCTTGTCTGAGGTCTTCCTCTTTCTCCCAAGTAGCTTCTCTTGCAGAATGATGCTTCCATTGCACCTTGCAATACTTGATAGCTCTGTTTCTCAATCTCTTCCAGTTTTCATCGAGAATCTTGGATGGATGTTCAATATAGGTCAAATCTGCTTGCAGTTCTAACTCTTCATGTGAAACTGGCTCATCTAGAGTTCTAAGACACTTCTGGAGTTGTGATACATGAAAAACATTATGGATTTGTGACAGTCTCTTTGGCAACTCCAATTCAAAAGCTACCTCCCTGTTCTGACTCAGAATTTTGAAAGGTCCAATATATCTCGGACTCAATTACCCTGTCACTCCAAATCTTTTGACTCCCTTCATTGGACTAACCTTAAGGTAAACCATGTCTCCTACTTGAGGTTCCCATGACCTTCTCTTCTGATCTGCATAACTTTTCTGTCTGCTCTGAGCAATCTTGAGACAATCTCGGATGATGTCAATTGCCTCTTGTTTCTCTTTGATGTAGTCCGGTGCAAACTCTTTGTTCCCCCCGACTTCATACCAACATATTGGTGATCTACACTTCCTTCCGTAGAGTGCTTCATAAGGTGCCATCTTGATACTACTTTGATAGCTATTATTATATGAAAACTCTGCCAAGGGTAGATGTTCCTCCCAAGATCCTCCAAAGTTCAAAGCACATGCTCTAAGCATATCTTTGAGAATCTGGTTAGTTCTTTCAGTTTGCCCTCTAGTTTGTGGGTGATAGGCTGTGCTGAAGTCTAGCTTTGATCCTAAAGCTTCCTGAAGTTGCTTCCAAAATGCTGAGGTGAATACAGAACCTCGATCTGACACTATCTTCCTAGGAACTCCATGTTTACTGACAACTTCCTTCACATATAAGTTTATCAACTTCTCACCATTGTCCTTCTAGTTCACAGCAATGAATTGTGCACTCTTGGTCAATCGATCCACGATTACCCATATCATGTCCTTATTATTCTTGGTCTTTGGCATACCTGTGATGAAATCCATACCGATCTCATCCCACTTCCATTCTGGAATCTCTAAAGGTTTTAGAAGCCCTGCGGGACTTTGATGTTCCGCCTTCACTCTTTGGCATGTGTGACACTCAGACACATACTTGGCAATTTCTCTCTTCATGTTATTCCACCAGAATATCTCCTTCAAATCCATGTACATCTTCGTACTCCCTGGATGTATTGAATAAGGTGTCTCGTGAGCTTCTTTGAGTATTATTTCCTTAATCTTCTCATCGTCAGGTACACAAATCCTCTTTTCAAACCACAGTGAATCAAATTCTCCTAAGTGGAACACTGATTGCCTTCCCTCAGTGATTCTTCTAACTTCTTCTTGTATGAAAGGATCGTCATCTTGCTTCCGAATTATCTCATTCTTCAAGTCATTCTGTAGCTCCTCTATAACTCTCATAGTTGCTATGCTGCCTATAGCCTCTCCTTTTAGGAACATGATTTCTGCTTGCTCCAATTCTCTTTTCAACCCTTGAGGTAACTCCATGTCCATGATCGTGTTGTCCGTACTCTTCCTGCTCAAAGCGTCTGCTACTACATTCGCCTCCCCCGGTGTGTAGTTGATGGTCAGATCATAATCTTTTATCAACTCTAACCATCTCCTTTGCCTCATATTTAGCTCCTTCTGAGTAAAGAAGTACTTGAGACTCTTGTGATCCGTGTATAACTCACATTTTGCTCCATAAAGAAAATGTCTCCAACTCTTCAATGCATACACCACGGCTGCTAGTTCAAGGTCATGTGTTGGATAGTTGACTTCATTTGGCCTCAACTGCCTGGATCCATAGGCTATTACTTTCCTATCTTGCATGAGCACACATCCTATTCCTTGCTTGGATGCATCACAATAGACAATATAATCCTTGCCTGTTTCTGGGACTGCTAGCACTGGTGCGGTAGTTAACTTCTCTTTAAGTGTTTGGAAACTCTGTTCACACTGTTCTGACCACACGAATGGTGTATTCTTCCGTAGCAACTTAGTCATTGGTCCAGCTATCTTGGAGAACCCTTCTATGAATCTTCGATAATATCCAGCCATTCCTAAGAAACCTCGGATTTCCTTGGCACTTTTGGGTGATTTCCACTCCAGAACTGACTCAACCTTGCTTGGATTCACAGCTATGCCTTCTTTAGTGATTACATGTCCAAGAAACTCCACTTTATCTAGCCAAAATTCACACTTGCTAAACTTGGCATATAATTGATGTTCCCTCAATGTCTGTAGAACTATCTTCAAATGCTTAGCATGTTCAGACTTATCCTTTGATTATACCAGGATATCGTCAATAAACACTATCACAAATTTGTCCAGATAAGGCATAAAGATCTTGTTCATCAGATTCATGAATATAGCTGGTGCATTTGTCAATCCGAAAGGTACAACAAGGTACTCATGGTGTCCATACCTGGATACGAAAGCTGTCTTCGGAATATCTTCTGCTTTAATCTTGATTTGGTGATAACCCGATCTCAGATCTATCTTGGAAAAGACTCCTGCTCCCTTCACTTGATCAAACAAATCTTGTATTCTAGGCAGTGGATATTTGTTTTGATAGTCACATTGTTCAAGTTTCTATAATCTCCACACATCCTTCTGCCTCCATCTCGTTTATCAACAAAAATGACAAGTGATCCCCACGGTGATATACTTTCCTTGATGAATCCCTTCCTTTCCAATTCATCTAACTGTTCCTTCAACTCTTTCAACTCCTTCGGTCCCATCTTATAAGGTGCTTGTGCAATCGGTGTAGTTCCCGGTATCAAGTCAATTGTGAATTCTATCTCTCTATCAGGTGGCATTCCAGGTAATTCCTTTGGAAACACATCCTTAAAATCCTTAACTATAGGTATCTCTTCAATCTTCACTTCCTTCATTGAGTTCAATTGCAGTTCTGCCTCAATTTGAGTATGCTTATCACCTTGATAAACTATTCTTCCACCTTCGGGACTTCTAATGGACACTGTCTTTTCTTCACAGTCAATTTGAGCTCCATGATTTGACAACCAGTCCATTCCCAGTATCACTGCTATGTCTCCCATTGGAATCACAAATAGATCTGCAAAGTACACGAAGTTGCAAATCCTGATGATTTGTTCCTTCCTTATATGGGTGACTACTAACGTACCCCCCGCGGATAAGACAGTAATAGGGGATTCTATCATAGAACATCTAATCCCATATTGCTCCATGAATTGCTTGGAAATAAAAGAAGTAGTTGCTCCCATATCAAATAAAACTTTGCCGGGATATGAAAGAATGCTTAGCGTACCTATCACAGCTTGATCTGAGTGGCCCACTTCCTCCGGTGTGGTGCAATTCAGCTTCCCAAATGGCCTTCCTCGTTTACCACTATTGTTCCCACCGAAATTCCTTCCTCCAGCTGATGATCCTCCTCCGGCAGTTCTACTTCCTCCGGCTGCTGGCCAACCTCCGGGAGGTTTGTTTGGACAGTCAGGCTTCATGTGTCCTTCTTGGTTACAACCATAACAAATGATCTTCGGCTTCCAGCACTCGCTCTTAACATGTCCTGATCGCCCACAACCTCCACAAATAACCATCCTCTTCGGATATGGAGATGTTGAGTTGGATGAATTACCTCCTGGCCTAAATCTGGGTTTGAAACTCAGATTGGGCACTGATTTCTTAGATTGGAACTGCTTTGGCTCAAGCCTTGCCCTTTTCTTCCTCTCTTCTTGGACCTGCCGGTAATCATCTTCAAAAGTAATGGCAGCATCAACTAGCTTCTGAAATCCTTGTGCACTGAATGGCCTCATTTGTATCTTCACATATGGATTCAAACCCCTCAGAAACCTTTTCTTGCGTTTCTCCTCAGTACTAACCTCGTCAACAGATAACCGACTGAAATCCTGGATGTACTTCATAACAGGTGCACTCCCCTGTTCCAGCTTCTCAAACTCTTGCCTCTTGAGCTCCATGATGCTTTCCGGAACATGATGTTCACGAAACTTTTCTTTCAACTCTTCCCATGAGAATATGTGTGTGGTTGGATGTATAGCTATAATGTTCTCCCACCATGATGCCGCTGGCCCTGTCAACAGATAAGTTGCATAACGTACCATTTCTTCCTCGCTACAGCCGACAGTCTTCAGCTTCCTTTCAGTGTCAGTCAACCAATCCTTCGCGTCCATAGGTTCTGGTGCTGTTGCAAATGGAAGAGGTCTTGTATTCTGAAATTCAGACATATTTACTCCTTGCCTGACATTGTCTCTTCCCGCTATTCTAGCTTGTCCGGCCAAATCTTGCATGAATTTGTTTTGCTATTCCTGATCTTGCCTCCTGTTTTCCTCCACAAACTGCATATACTGGAGAAAACTTTGCTCCGAGATCGGACGAGGTGGTTGTGGTGGTTCCATTGCTGCTGCATCTGCATCAGCCTTCTGCTTGGCCTCCCTTTCTTGACGCTGCTGCTCAGTCTCGCGTTCTACGCCCGGATCCATGCCCCTCTAGTCCTGTTGCACAAAGCGAATTCTCATAATTACACCATGCCTATGTTTTCTGAGTTCAACTTTATGCACAGTACTAGTCACACAATTAAATCAAAAGCAAATCCAAATGAGAACCAAATGTACTATACACATGCAATACTTAACTTTTACAATCAAAGTAATTTCTTTGTGAGTGTGCATACTTACTTATTACTGCTAGCCCCTCTCATTAGGATATGTAGTACAATATTCTTACATGTTTAACTTGTCGGGGATATAACCCCGGGTATACCAAAGTACCCCTTTGTTATGACTAATATATATATTGTATATGTTGTACTATGTGTGCAGGATATTGGAAAGCATTTAACAGCAGCCTGGGCCGGATTAACCAAAGCCCAGGCCGGAATAAACTGCTCCCAAGCCGGAATATACTTAACCAGGCCGGCATATCCCTTGCCAGGCCGGGATAAAGGTCTTAAACCGGCTGGGCCGGCGCTGCTATAACCCGGCTGGGCCGGATTACAGTGTTCCGGCCGGGCCAGGCTGGGATCCCTGGCCCAGGCCGGATTATCTCTTTAGTAGGCCGGATTATCCCCTTGGTAGGCCGGGATATTCACTCCCAGGCCGGATTATTCCTCTCCAGGTCGGGATTTACTACCTCCGGGACATATTCCTCGTCTAGCATCAACTCCAGCGCATCGTGCCAGTCCTGGGACGCCTCCAGGCTCGGACTGGCACATCCTCCACCATCGTATGCTGGTCTTGGGACGCCCCTTGGCTCAGACTAGCATATCCCTCCTCTCCTAGTCAGTCTTATCCTCAGGAGGAGGATAAGACTGATGACATGGTGATCCTGAAGACAGACGCTAGAAGACGAAGCCAAGTACTCCCAGTACAGACATCGATGGGACTAGCCCATGACCGTGACGCATCGCACAGTACTAAGGGCGGTACTGTGCTGATGCAGGCTATAGTGTGACAAGACCCCAGTAGTCATCTCAGCTACAGTGCATGTATAGTGTATTGTGGGGCATCCCTTGTCCCCTGGGCTCCCTATATAAGGGGCACCAGGGGGATCGATCACGCCAAGCCTCCAGAGGAGGCTCATTCTCTCTCGCTCCATGGGGGCTCTCTAGCACTAGCTCTTTAGCTCCTGCCCAGTGCAGCCTTAGATAGGCAAGATACACAGCTCAAGGAGCACCATTGTAGCTCTCATGTGAAGCTCATATAGATCAGACATGCAGGAGTAGGGGTGTTACCTCCTCACGAGGGCCCCGAACCTGGGTAGCTCGATGTGTTAGCAGTGACTTCTGTGCTCGGTCTCTACCGAGTCATCCCTCTCCCGGATCCACCAGCGTACAGTCGGCCCCCATTTAAGCCATCCTATGGCATATGTTGTTTCACCACGACGACATTTGGCGCCCACCGTGGGGCAGATCAAGGCGCTGGTAGGAGTACATCCGGACGGGATCTTCTTCATCTGCTCGGGGGCTCGACATCAGCAACGCCTCCGAGCACAGCAGGTCTTCTTCAACTCCCGGGCTGACCTCAACTCGCCCGGGCCAGCATACGGCTGTCCCGGATCTACATCGGCATCTCCGGACCGGCACTCGGCTTCCTCCGGCCAGCATATCCTGTGTCCCGGCCAGCATATCCTGTGTCCCGGCCAGCATATCCTGTGTCCCGGCCAGCATATCCTGTGTCCCGGCCAGCATATCCTGAGTCCCCGGCCAGCATATCCTGTGTTCTGGCCAGCATATCCTGTGTCCCGGCCAGCATATCCTGTGTCCCGGCCAGCATATCCTGAGTCCCGGCCAGCATATCCTGAGTCCCGGCCAGCATATCCTGTGTCCCGGCCAGCATATCCTGAGTCCCGGCCAGCATATCCTGTGTTCTGGCCAGCATATCCTGTGTCCCGGCCAGCATATCCTGTGTCCCGGCCAGCATATCCTGAGTCCCGACCAGCATATCCTGAGTCCCGGCCAGCATATCCTGAGTCCCGGCCAGCATATCCTGTGTCCCGGCCAGCATATCCTGTGTCCCGGCCAGCATATCCTGAGTCCCGGCCAGCATATCCTGAGTCCCGGCCAGCATATCCTGTGTTCCGGCCAGCATATCCTGTGTCCCGGCCAGCATATCCTGTGTCCCGGCCAGCATATCCTGTGTCCTGGCCAGCATATCCTGTGTTCTGGCCAGCATATCTGGTGTCCCGGCCGGCATATTCTATGTTTGTTGTACCAGGGGACAGTTCCGCCTTCGCCTCGAGCATCTGCTGGTATTTCAAACTTCTTCAACGGTGCAAGTAAGTATTTATGCTGGTTCACTTCATATCCTGGTCAGCTTAATAGAAAAAATAGCTCAGGGGCTAGGTTAAAGCCCAGCAAGTTGCTTCTTAAGTATTGTTTCAGTATATATTAGTTTGCATGCCAGCATATCAGCTTCTCAGTTTCCTCCTGTATGTCTATCTATATGCCAAATTGCTACATATGCCTGCTGCAAATAGTATCCTTAGTATCAGTTTGTGTCTCCAAGTCTTGGGCAGAGTTTTATCTGGGCATGTTATATGCCGGTTTTATATGCCGACAACAAGATGTTATGTCAAGTTATATGTCTTTGCATGTGTCAACCAGTATATCTGCTGCAGTGCTATAGTCAGTATGCCAGTTAACATGTCAAGTTCAGTATATGCTATATGCCAAATGCTTTATCTCATATGCTATATGCCGGCTGTCGTATGCCAAGGCTCGTATGCCAGTTTTTTATATGTTGAATGCCATGTGCTAGTTGTTACATGTTTACAGTCAGATCAGTTATATGCCTATCTCAGTACCAGTTTCTGCATGCTACGTGCTATATGCTAGATCTCATATGCCAGTTACAGTATACTAGCATTTATATACCGGCACATGAGTGCCAAATATCTGTTGTAAGAGGCCAAGTTTGCTTATATGCCAGTTACAGTATGTCTACATTTATATGCCGGCACATGAGTGCCTAGTTCTTCCTTGTGAGTTGCCAAGTTAGCATATATGTCAAATTGCTATATCTCAGTCTGTATGTCAAGTGCTATGTACCGAATGATATGGGCTATATGCCAAACTCCATATGCTAGATTGCAAATATGCCAAATGCTATGACCATTGCTATGTCTTTTAGAATGACTACAGAACAGGTTGGATGTCTCATTATATATATATCTATTACCCGGCTATGACTCTCCATATTGCCGTTACAGAGGAGAAATTACTATTATATCACCAGGGTTTCAGTTTATATCTCAAAGTCTCAGGTATTTCAGAGTATGCCAGCATATCATGGCAAACAGCAAAATTTCAGTATACCGGCATATGTTATATTTTGTATCCTGGCCGGCATATTTTATGTCCCAGCCAGCATATCTTTACATCTTGGCCAGCATATCTCGAAGTCTCAGTTCTCAGGTAAGTCAGTTTGTTAGCACATCATGTTATTAAGTGATATCTTGAGTCATATGTGTTTCAGTATGCCGGCATATCATGGCAAGAGTAAAGTTACAGTATGCCGGCATATCGTGGCATGAGCAAAATGCCAGTATGCCAGCATATCATGGCAAAGAGCAAAATGCCAGTATGCCAGCATATCATGGCAAAGAGCAAAATGCCAGTATGCCAGCATATCATGGCAAAGAGCAAGGTTTCAGTATGCCGGCATATCAATGCAAAGGTAAGATTTCAGTATGCCGGCATATCAATGCAAAGGTAAGATTTCGGTATGCCGGCATATCATAGCAAGAGTAAGATTTCAGTATGCCAGCATATCATGGCATCGACCAAAATCCCCAATCACCGTTTATTTCGGTTTGCCAGCATATCAAGGCATCTATCAATAACTCATATCGTCGTTTATTTCGGCATGCCAGCATATCACGGCATTCTATAATCCTTTCAGTTATCGCCAATTCTGGCACAGTAATATATCGAGACATCGATCTCAAAGTTAACAAGCATCATTTCTTTTATCGTATCCGGTTTCATAGAGTATCCCGGTTTAGCATATTAACATGTCTTATCATTTTTTGCATACTAACAAGTGCCCAAGAGGCAAAAGCAGCCCAAGAGGCAAAGCAGCCCAAGAGGCATATCAGTATACCGGCATTGTCAAAGCAGACAATGTCGATGAGACATAGCCCGAGAGGCAAAGTGTCGATATAGTGCCCAAGAGGCAAAAGCAGCCCAAGAGGCAAAGCAGCCCAAGAGGCATATCAGTATACCGGCATTGTCAAAGCAGACAATGTCGATGAGACATAGCCCGAGAGGCAAAGTGTCGATATAGTGCCCAAGAGGCAAAAGCAGCCCAAGAGGCATATCAGTATACCGGCATTGTCAAAGCGGACAATGTCGATGAGACATAGCCCGAGAGGCAAAGTGTCGATATAAAGCCCAAGAGGCAAAGTAGCCCAAGAGGCAAAAGCAGCCCAAGAGGCAAAGTAGCCCAAGAGGCATAGCAGTATACCGGCATTGTCAAAGCAGACAATGTCGATGAGACATAGCCTGAGAGGCTAAGTGTCGATATAAAGCCCAAAGAGGCAAATAGCTCAAAAGGCAAAAGCAGCCTAAGAGGCATATCAGTATACCGGCATTGTCAAAGCGGACAATGTCGATGAGACATAGCCCGAGAGGCAAAGTGTCGATATAAAGCCCAAGAGGCAAAGTAGCCCAAGAGGCAAAAGTAGCCCAAGAGGCAAAAGTAGCCCAAGAGGCAAATAGCTCAAGAGGTAAAGTATCGATATGGCCAAAGAAGGCAAAGCAGTATGCCGGCATTGTCGAAGTAGACGATGTCGATGAGACATAGCCCAAGAGGCAAAGTGTCGATATAGCCAAAGAAGGCACAATAGTATTTTGAGATAGCCCGCGAAGGCTAGCATATCACGTATATGAGTATATGTCAAACGGGAGATTGCCTATGATGGCATGAGATAGAATCAGGCCTATGCAGGCCAGCATATCAGTTTTTTGTGAATATGTGAGTTTGGGACTTTGGTATATTTTGTTGAAGCCTGTGCGCGACTCCGCGAGTCCCCCACAGCCTCGGGGGCTAATGTCGGGGATATAACCCCGGGTATACCAAAGTACCCCTTTGTTATGACTAATATATATATTGTATATGTTGTACTATGTGTGCAGGATATTGGAAAGCATTTAACAGCAGCCTGGGCCGGATTAACCAAAGCCCAGGCCGGAATAAACTGCTCCCAAGCCGGAATATACTTAACCAGGCCGGCATATCCCTTGCCAGGCCGGGATAAAGGTCTTAAACCGGCTGGGCCGGCGCTGCTATAACCCGGCTGGGCCGGATTACAGTGTTCCGGCCGGGCCAGGCTGGGATCCCTGGCCCAGGCCGGATTATCTCTTTAGTAGGCCGGATTATCCCCTTGGTAGGCCGGGATATTCACTCCCAGGCCGGATTATTCCTCTCCAGGTCGGGATTTACTACCTCCGGGACATATTCCTCGTCTAGCATCAACTCCAGCGCATCGTGCCAGTCCTGGGACGCCTCCAGGCTCGGACTGGCACATCCTCCACCATCGTATGCTGGTCTTGGGACGCCCCTTGGCTCAGACTAGCATATCCCTCCTCTCCTAGTCAGTCTTATCCTCAGGAGGAGGATAAGACTGATGACATGGTGATCCTGAAGACAGACGCTAGAAGACGAAGCCAAGTACTCCCAGTACAGACATCGATGGGACTAGCCCATGACCGTGACGCATCGCACAGTACTAAGGGCGGTACTGTGCTGATGCAGGCTATAGTGTGACAAGACCCCAGTAGTCATCTCAGCTACAGTGCATGTATAGTGTATTGTGGGGCATCCCTTGTCCCCTGGGCTCCCTATATAAGGGGCACCAGGGGGATCGATCACGCCAAGCCTCCAGAGGAGGCTCATTCTCTCTCGCTCCATGGGGGCTCTCTAGCACTAGCTCTTTAGCTCCTGCCCAGTGCAGCCTTAGATAGGCAAGATACACAGCTCAAGGAGCACCATTGTAGCTCTCATGTGAAGCTCATATAGATCAGACATGCAGGAGTAGGGGTGTTACCTCCTCACGAGGGCCCCGAACCTGGGTAGCTCGATGTGTTAGCAGTGACTTCTGTGCTCGGTCTCTACCGAGTCATCCCTCTCCCGGATCCACCAGCGTACAGTCGGCCCCCATTTAAGCCATCCTATGGCATATGTTGTTTCACCACGACGACATAACTCTCTTATGAATAGTAAGATTTAACCCCCTACTATTAAGGTTACTACATCACCCTTGTTCTTAACACAACCAGGTATGTGTGAAAAATGTTTGGGTCTTTCTGGTTGTGGTTCATTCTACATCGAGTTACAATATTAGCAAATGCTTAATAATAAAGAATCATCGAACTAAAATATATGGTAGGGTTATTCTCAAGTGAATATCCACCATACTTCTAGAGAATTCTTTACTATTCCCATAAGACTTCCTACAGGTTCTACCCATTTAATAGGTTTCCAACCTAAGGTCAAAGCAATTGCTCTGATACCAGCTGCGGTGACCCACAATACCACTGCATGTTGTAGTACGCAAGTCGTTGACATAACACTTATGAAACTCCATTTCACAAATATTACATCCCTCAGAGTGGTACAGCAGAAACATTGCGGTTACACATACAAACTTTTATTATTACAAGCCGAATAAACAACAACTCCGAGGTCCTCTTAGGTTCATCGAGGATACCCCATTGGCTCACAACTTACATTACTTGTTCTGGAATAACTGAAAGTACATCTAAGAACTATGATAGCTCAGCAACTTATTTAGTAGTGTTTTAGGTTGCTCGGCTAAACTAACGGTACTATCTCATCTACTGCTCGGCTTCCTCTTCGGCACCATAGACGATCTTGTAATCTTCACCTTCTACACCACCGGACAGATCCGGCTCCTCATAGAAGATCTCCTCCTGGGTTGCATTGGCGTAGAGTGCCTCCTCTTCCTGGTCTTCAGAGTCTAAGCAAGGGTTAAGAGGGAGTGGGGTGAGTAACGAGCGTTACCCAGCAAGTTCATTAAAAAGGGATAAGTGTTTGATGCACTAGCTACAACCATAGATCGATGATCACAGGTCATGCAGTTTTCATAAATATTTCTTCAAGAGATTGCTTTTATTTTGAAAACTATGCCCGACAGCCTTCACAGGTTGACTAGAACTTCATGGAGTTCCTTTCCTACCGTGTTCGCAGTTCCTTCCCGGAACAAGGAGTGACAAGCCACAATTCATACACTCTGCAGAGGTGCGTTGCTTTACCCATAAGAGATCAAAGCCTTGCTGCTCAACCAGGCGAATCTTTCCCGTCCATACACTTTAGTATGGGGCCCAGTCATTGATCCAAGCCAATCACTACCCTTCTCCGCGACCCCGCATGCCCACCCTTTTGCTTCGCTCAGGCAATGGTAAGCCCCGATTTACGGCATAGCCAACGTGCAAGCCCCGATTTACATGCCCGAGATACCCACAATCCATCATAGACACCAGGTACCGAGGGAACTTAGGGGTCCCACCCATGTTGTCAGGCAACGCTATACGATTTACATCCCGACCATTCGGTATGGTCCTCTGTTGACATGTGAAAGGAAGAAGAACTAGCTGACTTTCCTGTCCCATTCCAAGTCTTATGGTTAACGCGTAATTTACGGCACAAGAATCACTGACGACATTTATTGTTAAGTCCTAGGGTTCACTTTCCCATGCAAATGGAACCTCCACCACAACAATCATACCATGGTTCCATTTGCCAACCCTCCTAGGTTACCACCACTCGGGTCGATAACCAACTAGTCATATTTCTTATAAAAGAGAACCTTTTTCTTTTCGATGCAGTAGTAATACCACAAGTATATTTGCAAGTAATTTGATAAAAATAATCAAGAGATATGAGCAAGAGTGAACTTGCCTTGAGACTGCAAGGTATTGCAATCGAAAGCTTCGGTTGAACCCTGAACCCCGGGTTCTGGAAAAAAATAGCATCATTGTCTGATAAGACAATGTTTAAAGAGGCAAATCATGCTATGATGCATATAGTTGCTATGCATTAGGGTTTAAGTGGTTTACCCCATTTTGTGTGTTTTACCCAAGTGTTAATCATGCATTGGGTATTTGGAATTTATTTGAATGGCATGTCATCACTAGTTTAGTGAAACATGGAACTATCACTTTAAGAGTGAAACCCCTTTAAGTAGGGAATAACTTTCAAGTTTATGTGCTAATAGTTTTTTTATGTTATTGGAATAATGGTAAGACTTAATTCATTCCATGGACATGTATTAGTTAAAATTTTGAATAATAAAACTTAATTCAAATATTTATTTCAGTTCTTAAATAAAATACTAAATTGTTGATAAGGCTCAGAGACAGATTTTAATTTTATTTAAATTTCTCTAAGGTGTTATTAAAATTTTACTCACTTATAGAATTAATTAGATTCTTATTAAAATAAAAATTTGTAATTTTTATTTCTAGCTGGCTGGCCTAATTAGTTAAGCAGGCCGAAGCCTTTTTGGCCCAGCCGGCCCACTCGGCCAGGATACCCCGGCCCGAGCTCCACTTCTCCTCCTAAATTCTTTTATGCTTTCTTCTCACTCGCACCCGCCCCTGCCCAGGCGATTCCGCCGCTGCCGCCTGGTGCTGGCCGGTCGCCGACCATCTCTGGCCACCGTCGGCTACTCCACTCGAGCTCCCTTCCGAAGCCTCCCCGAGTACCCACTCCTGCGGCCCGACTGCAGCGCCTGCTCGGCCTCGCCGGAAACCCTAGCGACGGCTAGGCTAATTCGGCCGTCGCCGGCCGCCTCCTCTGCCACTGCTGCTCGTCGAGGCTCCTCCTGCCACCCGACCGACCACCCTCTGTTGCTGCCACCGGTGGCCTCCCAGCCCTCGAGCTGGCGTGGCCCGGTGCGGAGGTGCCGTGGCACCCTCGTGCCGCCACTGCCGCCGCCACCTCCTCGATGCCGGCCCTACATCTGTGAGCTGTTCCCCTTCTCTCTTACCTTCTAGCTCGATGCAAACCTTGATGCTAGTCACTGGTTATGATTGGTGATACTACACTGGTTAGGGTACTGTGATGTGCAACTAATCTTGTGGCTTTGTTGATGGGATTGGTATAGCTATGACTGGGTTGTGCTATGTGCAGTGGTGCTCTCTTTGTATGTGCTACTGTTAGCTTCTTGCGATAATTCTACTAAGATGCTGAACTGAATCTTTGATTCAGTTTATATTGTGTGAAGGAATTGATATATGTTATGAACTGAAGCAAGTGTTTCAGTGATGATTTAATCAAGCTCCATTTCTAGAGATTTCTAGAATACCAAGCTTGTATCCAAGTGACTGCTGCTATTCCTTTATATAACTCCTGTGGTGCCTCCAGGAGAGTATGCAAAGAAGCTATGTGAATGCTTGGCTGGCTGTTTTGGTCTGTTGTCCATATCTGTTGCTAGTGATGACCTTGGTGGCTGTGGTGTGTAGAAAATAAGCATTTGCTTATGGATTTACTGATAAGAACAGAAACCTGCTGGTTTACTTGATTTGGCCAGTGATGCAAAGTCTGAGGCTTAGATCTTTGTTAAGGACAGATACTACACTTATTTGGTTTCCTACTACTCGGTGATGAATTAGCATAGCACTTCTATGCAATCTGAGAGTATTCTGCTGCCCCACTATTCCTCTTGTTAATGATAAGAACAGAAACTATTGCTTGTTCTTGGTTGTTCACCTTGTTGCTGAAATTTTAGAAGAAGAGAAGTTGGTATCAGGCTTGGTTCTGGTGCCCTTCTCCTCCTTCTTGATCTGGATCTTGTGGTGGTCTTGTCCTGCTTGATCTGGCTCGGCTGCACTCCTTGCTGCCTTCTTGCTCCTCTTTCCTGGCAGCTCTGCTCCTCCTCTTGATCAGCCTCTGGTGATCTTCTAAGTGACCATGGTCACTTGTTGATTGAGCTGGGATTTTTGTGGTGCTGTTTTCTTGAGTGTTCTTGAGACAAGATGAGCAAGTGGTGAAATGGATAGTGAAGGCAAGTGTGTGGTGTGGCTGCCTATGGTGGTGCTTATCTAGTCTTGGTGCAAAACTCTTATTTGACTTGCTTACCTTATGAAGCAAGGCACGGCTGTGCATGCTTATCTTGGATGGTGAATTATTTTGGTACAGCCACTTGTAATTTTGGCTGCCCAAATAACACTGATTTTGCTAAATTGATTTTGGTGACTTCTTAATTCTGCTTAACCAATATCATGTTAAGTATGAATTTAATATTAATTGATTTGGATTTTATTAATTTAAACTTAGCTAGAATTAGAGGGTGTCATAATCTGCTTGTTTTATTTGATTTGGTTGCCTGCCTTTAAGATGCCTATCAATTCAAGTGTATGAATTATGGACCCTTTTACCAGAATTGGTTATTTGTTTAAATGATGCCCTCTAGTTCTAGGACATCGAATTTAGGAGTTCTTCCTAAATTCTTTTTCTGAGTTTAATAAATTAAATTGCCCCAAAAATATGGGGCAAACATTTTAATCAAACAAACAAGTTTCCTTGTCTTTGTTACTTCTTATTTGCAGGAATGAAGATGAAGACAAGATTAAAGATTAGTTAGGATTTTATTTATTCCTTTTGTAATTTCTAATCCTTTAATGTAAATAATCTCATTATTGAGATTTGTAATATAATATCCTATTCATTTGTAATAAAGACATTATTCCAAAACTAATTTCTATGTTCAATTTGTGTAATGTTTATTATTCAATTGCTTATTTCAAATTTATTTGAATTATTCTCAAGTTCAAATTTAAATCTTGAATTCAAATTCCTTCCCCCCAAATCAATGATTCAGCAAAGGTCATGCCGAAATTCATCGCACTCACTCCGATGCACTAAACTTAAACATCAGAGCAAAAGGAACTTCGGTCGCTTTGTGTTTTAAATAATTTGCGCGAAAATTTTCTAGGTTTTCAGATGCATGAATGCAATGCACAAACCCTGATTCTACCCCCATTTGGTCCTAAACGCTGGGATGTTACAGACCGCCAGAACTGTGGAATCTTGACGGGGATTCCACCCTCCCGAAGCTCCTCGCAGGGTGACAACTGCTACGGAACGGCACGTTCGTTGATATGCAAGAGAGAAAATATACAGCTGACTTCTCCATCCCATTCCAGATCCTATAGTTGACCGTATTTTACGGCACAAGAATCACTAGTGACATTGGTTATTAGTCCTAGGTGAACATTCCAGTTGCAGTGGGACCTCCACCATCATGCATACCATGGTCCCATTGCCCACCTTCCCAGGTCGACAACCACCATGGTTGCTAACCACTAGTCATATTAATTGAGAAAGCAGAACCTTTGCTTTTGAATGCAATAATAATAATACCACCGGTATATTTGCAAGTAATTTGCTAAAGATAAACAAGAGGTATGAGCAAGAGTGAACTTGCCTGCAAACTGCAAGGTAGTGCAGTTGGATTTTTTGGAGTGACCCGGGACCTCGGGTTCTGGAAAACAGCATCATTGTCCGATAAGGGCAATGGTTAAAGATTCAAATGCATGCTTTAAGGTGTGTCTGTTCCCTTTATATCTCCCAAAAGTGTTTTATTATTTGCTAGAATTGATATATTCCTATTATGAGTTTAAGGAATATATATGTTATCAATATCTTCATTCAAGAATAATATTCAAATATTCTTGAATGGAGTTTGATTTTGATAATGAGTTATACTCCTAACCAGATTTTTCTTAGATATCCCACAATTTTATTTATTATAGAAAAGTCTTTAAAAAATACCTTTTTATTTTTTCACGATTAATCCTTATATAGTGATTTATTATAAGGTGCATATACCCTAGTTATGAATTTACCAGAGTATATATTAGGTTAAATTCATTCAAGAATTCTAAAGATAAATTCTTGAATGGATTTACTTAATTTAATTCTAGGATGTTAATGTTTTATTTTTTTCAAGTTCATTTTTTACCTTTTAAATTATTTCTAGAAGTTCTTCTTCTAAAAGAAAATCCCATAATTCATTATGAACCATTTCTCTCTTATTCAAAAAAATCACTTTTCATGTGATGGAAAAGTTTAAAAACTATTTAGAATTATTTTTGCAAAGTTAGGGTTATTTTCTGCTCTTTATTGAGTGTTAAAAGGTTTTTTAAAAACCCTTTATATTTTCTTGTAATTTTCTATTTTGTTTTCTAATTAAAAACCCCTCTAGCCCCACCTGTCGGACCTGGCCCACCCATCGGGCCCTGGCCCACCTATCGGATCCAGCCTGCCTGGTCGAACCCGACCAGGTGGCTCGGTCGTTCCAACCCGGCCATTCTACGCGCCCCCCTCTCTTTCTCCTCTCGCTCGAGCTCTGGCGACTGAGTCGCCATTGTTGCCGCCGAGCTCGATTCCGACCGCTCCTGCCAGAGCTAGCCGTCGAGATGGATCGCGATCAATAGATCCCGCGATGGCGCACCTGCCTGTCCATGAGATCTTGTCGATTGCCTCCTTGTGCCCTCGGCTCCGTCGCCTCCCGCACCTAGGATTTTGGCCATGGCGACCTCGAGCTGCTTGGCCTTTCCCCTTGGTGAGATCTGGTGCTGGTGTGTGTTGTGCCTTGCTGACGTGTTGTCGGCGCCTTCCCTTGGCTTGGTGCCGTCGTGGTCGCGCGGGCACTGCCTCGCCATGTGATACGTCTCAAACGTATCTATAATTTTTGATGCTCCATGCTTGTTTTTACACCATTTGCTTAGTGTTTCGTTACACTTAGTGGCATTTTTATGAATTTTCCGGACTAACCTATTGACGAGGGTTAACTCGACAAATGTCCTAAATGAAGGACTTAGGATTGGGGGAATAGGGCGTCGAATGAACTCGAAGGTAAAGGTTAGTTGAAATAAGTGTATATCGAAAGTAAACTTGGGTGTTCAACCTGGCTTGCTTTCAATCTGCCCTACACCGTCCCCTCCTGGCCCCTATATATAGATGGCCAGGTCTCGAGGATCGGGTAGGGTCCGATACAGATTAAATATCGACATACGGTAAGAACTCGTATTCGACTATCATTACAATTGGGCCTAGCTTAACGGGCCTCAGGGGTACTCAACTAACGAGATCTATTAACTATACCCTTGTCAGTAGCCCCTGAGATTCTACCAGAATTGCAGATTCGGGTTGAATCTCTAATCTTCAAATCTTCGACTTGATCAATTTCTTCGATTTCTTCATATCTTCAAATCTTCGACTTGGTCTTTCGACTTACTTTCATGATATTTTTTTGCAAGGGGTTTTGATGAACAAGCCTGACAACTCTGACGGATCAAGAGGTCAGTTAACCGCCGGAACAGATACTTGTCACCTACTTCAAATTCAATCCCCTTGGATTTGAATTCGGGATACCGGTCAAACCCATTCTTTTGCCGCATTTAGGGCTTACAAAGAATGAATCCCAGTGATTCTCAGGGTACCCAGTGCGTCCACTAGGATTTTCTTCGCGTCGTAGACACGGATACATACCAGCAGAGCGCATCCATGTGCGTATACCAGGCCACACAGGACGGATCCCGGGGTCTTACCTTCGTGACAAATCACGGCATTCGAGTTTTCTTGCGATAACGCAACTCGAGAATCTTATATCGCAGCCAAGTTTTGACTGATAAAATCAAAGAACTCCGAACTTAGATTAACTTCTTCCAATTCCCTCCCGATGAGAGTAGTCTCTTCGCATTTTGTTGACTATATAGTCGAAGTTTGTGTGATATACTTTCTTCATCCTCGATACTGACTATCTCATCCTCTATCGGGTGCACGCTCGGCGCTCCCGATGGGAGTAGCCCCCGAGGCTATGTTTGAATACTTGTAGTCAAGCATAGGCTCAAAATTCACTTCATCTTCTTTCTTGTAATTTCTCCTGTTTACCAGCCCCCGAGCCCAATGCGAGGTCTTTTACTCTCTCCCCTTCTTATTTTTCTCCTTTTGGTATTTATCGTCTGCTACGTGCAGAATTTAACTCCTTTGTGGAATACGTTTATGGGCCTTGCTTATCACGGGGGCCCGATAATACGTGCTTATAAATAAAGCACCTTTTGGAAGGGTAAAAACCCTAATCAGATTCCTCCTCTGCCGCATCATCTTCTCGCTCCATCTAGGGTTTCTAGCCTTCTCCCTTTTCCACATGGCTGACGCAGATGGTTCTCGTTTGAACCTTGGCTCTCTGGTGGCGCCGCGAGGTCGGGGCCGCCCTCGTGGAAGCAAGTACAAGAACAACACAACTCCGGCCGCCGCAGGATCGTCATCGGCCGCTCCTGTCAAGTGTCGTCCCGGCCGCCCACCAGGTAGCAAGAACAAGCCTAAGGTGACTGGCGCTGCCCCATGTCCAAGCGCTCCATCTCCTGCTGTGGCCACTGCCCCTGCTGCTCGTCCCAGAATCTTTTCTTTCTTCTGCATTGCCATGGCACAGTGCCGCGAGATTCAGCGTCTGCCGCTGAATTTCACCAATTTCATGGATGGGCGAGAGCTGCGAGAAGCAGTTCTCCGCGAACAATCTGGCAGTGGGACTCCATACGAAGTGGAGGTTTGGTATGATGGCAACGGCGAGCAGTACTTTAAGGGTGGCTGGTCGCAGTTTGCAGAAGACCACGACATCCACCAAGGCTTCTTCATGACCTTCGACTTCCATATCGGCATGTCAAAGTTCGATGTGAAGATCTATGACGGCACTCAGTGCCAGAAGGAGTATGAAGCTGAAGTCCACTTTCATTATGATATGCTTTATATGTAATTTCTTTTGATAATATCCTTGCTGCCGTGCCATATGTAATGAATATTCGTACTTCGTTTTGATGTTTTTATTAGTACCATTGATGCGTGGTGAATGACCAGCCCGTTGGGAACCCCAAGAGGAAGGTGTGATGAGTATAGCAGCTAGTTTTCCCTCAGTTAAGAAACCAAGGTTTATCGTTCAGGAGAAAAGCAGACAATGACGACTGAAGGTGATGCTTGCTAGTTTGCGACAGCTTCGGACAATTTATATATGGCGCCTCGTCTAAGCTTTGCTTGCTAGCTGCAACGCGGAACCTGCACACAAACAACCAAGTACTTTGTTCCCAACTTGCGATGAGGTTGTCAATCTCACCGGTTTGGTTATGAGCATATCGAGTGGAAAACAGTAGAGTATGCAAGTAAAGTGAACAGTGCGAGTAAAGTAAACAGGTGATAGCAATATGATGGAAATAGGACCGGGATCCACAGTTCACTAGTGGTGTCTCTCCATAAGATAAATAACACATGCTGGGTAAACAAATTACAGTTGGGCAATTGATAGAATAAAGATAAACATGATATGTCAAGAAGATCACTATGAGATTTACTCTGGGCATTACAACAAAATACATAGACCGCCATCCAACTGCATCTATGACTAATAATCCACTTGTGGTGAATCAATCCGAGAACTCCACAAGTATTAAGTTGCGAACAACAGATAATTGCATTAAGCAAAGTGTGTAATGTAAACAAAGCATATGCCCTTGAGCATATGAATGTTGTTTTCTCCCTAGTAGCAACAGCACATCTACAACCTTAGAGGTTTCTGTCACTCCCCCAGGTTAAATAGAGGCATGAACCCACTATCGAGCATAAATACCCCCTCTTGGAGTCACTAGCAACTACTCGGCCAAGATAGCTACTAACAACGGAGAGCATGCAAGATCATAAACAACATAGAGATAACAAAAGATAATATTCAGTACAGGAACTTAATCATAAACACCAATATTCATCGGATCCCAACAAACCAAATATGTAGAATTACATAACGGTGATCTCAATCATGTAGGGCAGCTCATGAGATCTAAACATGAAGCACATGGTGGAGAAGACAACCATCTAGCTATTGCTATGGACCCATAGTCCAAGGTAGACTACTCACTCATCGCTCCGGAGGCAAGCATGGCGATGAAGAAGACCTCCGGTGGCGATTCCCCTCTCCGGCAGGGTGCCGGGAAGAGCTTCTGGACCGTCCCGATCTTCGGGTCGACGGCGGCGGCGGATCGCGATGTGTTCTAGAAAATTGATCGGGTCCTCAGGTTTTTTCCGTCAGGGGGGTCTTTATAGGCGAAGGGGCGATGTTAGAGGTGGGGCCAGGGGCCCTCACCCTATGGCGGCACGGCCAGGCCCCTGGACGCGCGAGCCTGGCGTGTGGGGCCCTGGTGGCCCCCCTCCTACTCTCATTCGGATCTCTGGAAGCTTCCGGGTAAAATAAGACTTCAGGAACTTGTTTCGTCCAATTCCGAGAATATTTCCTGTGTATCACTCTGAAACACAAAAACATCAGAAAACGGGAAACTGGCACTGTGGCAACTCGTTAATAGGTTAGTTCCGGAAAATGCATAAAAGTGCCACGAAGTGTAACGAAACAATAGGCAAATGGTGTAAAAACAAGCATGGAGCATCAAAAATTATAGATACGTTGGAGACGTATCAAGCATCCCCAAGCTTAACTCCTGCTTGTCCTCGAGTAGGTAAGTGATAACAAAAGAATAATTTTTGAGGTGACATGCACCTACACAATCTTGATCATATATGTAAGCATTGGTGAGCTGGGATCATAAGAACTTAAAACATGGGCATGAAGATATAATCTTGACAATAAGAACTTAGCAACCATGTTGTAAACATGCAAATGAACACAAACAAAAGATAATGAAAATGAAACAATGAAAGTCAAACGTGTGTTCAAATCATAAGGAAAAACATACAAATGGTTTTCAGCTTGTCCTTCAAAGAGAGCAAAATATAAATGCATAGGAAACCTTCAAGTTTAAGAGGGCGACTAGATACAAATAATTTAAGAACAAGTGAAACCAACAATATGAGTCAATCAATGAACTTTGGGACAATGCATATCACACTTAGAATGACAACTATGCTCTCTTAATGGTGCATAAAGATAGAAGGTGGTGACTCAACATAAAAGTAGAAGAAAGGCCCTTCGCAGAGGGAAGCAGTGATTGCAAGTTTTATAACCTTCAAAAATTATGGTACTTACCGGCTTTGAGCTCTCATTGCCCCCATCATAAGCATCTTGAATGGTTAAAGTTAATGCGAGAACAATTATGATGCATATGCTTGACAAATCATAAGTTGAAAACCTCGTGTCCCGTGAATACGAGTATCCAAACCTCATGCTACTTTACTTAGAGTCCCAAGCAAGGCTCTTGTCATTGTAAGTATATGCATATCATTGAGAACCGCCAATGGGGTACCTCTGTGCCCGATGACATGGAACAAGCCCACACCAAAATGACAGGACAAGCAGACAATGAACACCTCGACATCTCTTTTATTTGCCATTTGTTTAGCTTTTTATTGTGAGATGCGTCGTCGAATGTTCACCATGGGTATGCTGCAAATTTCCACCATGAATTATGCATGGCTTAGATTGGCGGCCCGGCGTTTCCCTAACACATATACAAACTCCATGATCCCCACAACATTCCCAATTCATTTCACACCGCGGGCATCCATAAACAAAAGATCACGATATCAACTCAATTAAGAAGTGCAATGTTGAAAGCTTGCCCATGACAGCATGGCTGGGCTAGAATCCAACTTACAACTTGCAAGCATAACAACTCAACATAAGAGACCACAATGTCAAATTTTTAAGAACAGGAAAAAGTAAAGTGTGCCTTCCGGTTCGTGAGAGCTTTACTGACCGAATTTCGCATAACACTGGTAAGAGTTTAATTTGAAGAGAAAATAAAAGCAAGTCAAATTTACTTGGAATAGCAAATTGCTAGTAGGTATGTATGGTGGACACTTTGGAAAACTTTGGCTTTTAGGAGTTGGATGCACTAGTAGAGCTCATACTCAGTACAAGGCGAGGGCTAGCAAAAGACTGGGAGCGACCAACTAAGAGAGCAATAATGGCCATAATCATGCAAAGCGACAAAGCGACATTAAAAGAAGCATAAGATGGCATCAAAAGTCAAAAACTAAATGATCATAGAGGCTATTGGCGACTTTGTAAGAGTCTAACATGTGTGAGCATGCGCCAAGTCAACCCAAATAAAGCATCAAGGAGAAAACCAAAATAATGCTTCCAAACGATAAAAACAACGCATGATTTTTTCAAAGGCTCATTAAGCAATCTCAGTTATTTGAGACAAGTCATGCTTCAGCAAAACCACTAAGCATACTATCAAAAAGACATCAAGCATGACATGAAAAAGCCTAAGCCGCAGTCTACACAAGCTCCTTCTTGTACCACTATTTGGCACAAAGCTTTTTCTTTTTTCCAACACCATTTGAAATTTTTTAAGACACCTCTTTTGATGAAAACCAATAAAGATCAGAGACAAAAATACACCTTGATGAAAAGATATGACAAGGTCTGAACGCAAATCAAGGCGAAAACGAAAACCAAAAGCAGTAGCGGAAAAAGAAGAACACCCGATTTTTAATAAGAGTGAAAACTAGAGCGTTCTTGGCAAATGAAAAGAAAGGCAACTTCTCCAAAAGAAATTTGTTGGGGTCCAACCATTTATTGCAGCAAACAAAACAAACTAAACTAACTAAGAAATCTAAAACAACTGACGCTCCAAGAAAAACACATAGTGCATGAAGCAATAAAAATATAGTGTTTTGAAAGGTGACCTGATTTTTGCCGATGAAGAAGGGGTGCCTCGGGGGCATCCCCAAGATTTGGCGCTTGTACTTCTTGGATATTTCTTGGGGTGATGCATGGGCATCCCCAAGCTTGAGCTTTTGTCCATTCTTCAACTCATCTCATCATTCTCCAATCCCTACACTTCAAAACTTCCTTCATACAAAACTAAACACAATTCTATTAGCAACATTAGTGCAAGCATAACATATAATCAACCTCTTTTTGCTTCAGGTTTCAACTCAAAACCACCACATATATAGAAAATACTACTTTAGCAACTTCTCTAAAAGTTCCGTGATCAAAAGAACTCAAAAGAAAGCGATAAAGTGGCAAACACAAATATTGGCAGAAATCTGTCAAAACTGAACAGCTGACAAAGGTCGAATTTTTTAGGGGTTTTCTGTTGCTCAAATCAAAAAGTGTTCAACTAACAAAAGTTTGGATATAACCTGGGGCATATGCACAAGAAATCGCAGGTCCAAAAGATAAACAGAGAATTTATACGAAGTTTTACGGTGCAGCACCGAAAACAGTTTCAGGACAGCAACATCCCCAAATCTTTACCTCACTCGAATTAGAGGCTCCTCTTGGCACAAAAATGAAATAAAAAAGATAAGGAGCGGTCATTACAGTAGTAATGACTTCCAAGACTCAAATAAAATAAAAAAGTACTAAAAAGAAACATTGGGTTATCTCCCAAGAGTGCTTTTCTTTAACGCCTTTGAGCTAGGCGCAGAAAATTACGAATCAAGTAATATCAAGTGATGAAGTACTAGGATCAGCGCGTGCCTTACGTCTTCCTTTCTTACCTTTGCTCTTGACTCTAGGAAAGACATGGCTATTGCAAGGTGGAGAGATAAATCTTATATTGCCTTTTCCCACATCAATGACGGCGCCTAGGAGCTTTAATAGGGATCTTCCAAGTGTGATTTGTCCTTTTCCTACACATTCAATAATAAGATAATCAGTAGATATCATTCTTCCTAGGACTTTTGTAAAAACTCCTTCAGCTCTTCCAATGGGAAATATAGTGGCATTGTTAGTAAGAGAAATTCCTTCTCCCCCCTCAGAAAGCTTCCAAAGGCTCAAAGATTCATAAACATCCTTTGGCATAAGACAAAATTCAGACATAATATCACAACGAGCATGAAAAGTTTCACCACTAATGGTGATTTTTACCGTAGGATACCAACTCGAGGGTTCAGAATTTGTTGGCACATAATCAAAATGCTGGCGCAAAGTATTGTAGCAAGAATTCAAACTAGCAGTGCGAGTCTCAAGAGTATCAAGTCTATTAAAGATGCACACAAGAGAGGAATCAAAATAGGTTGGCATGCTATAAATTGTAATCAACTTTTTAATAATATTGAAGGCTTGATCTCCATCACAATGAAGGAAATCTCCTTCAGCAGTAGCATCCAAAGCATATCTATAACAAAGAGAAAGTCCAAAGTAAAAGCTACTAAAAAGCAAACTCAATGTCATTTTAGGTTCAGTCTTTCCATGCCAATCATAAATTCTAGACCAAGCTTCTTTAAAACTTTCCTCATCCTTTTGTTTAAAAGTGAAAATCATATCCTCGGGCGACATAGTAGTAGCAACTGAACTAGACATAATAAACTAAAGTAAAGAAATAACAACTACCAAGGATTCTAATTTTTTTGGGTTTTTGATATAAAGCAATGCAGGTAAAATAAATAAAGTAAAGCAAAACAATAAAACAAAGTAAAGGATGTGTGTGCGAAAACTCCCCTCGCAGAAGTCTTCCACTCTTCCTCGGTAACGGCGCCAGAAAATTAGCTTGATGCGTGGTGAATGACCAGCCCGTTGGGAACCCCAAGAGGAAGGTGTGATGAGTATAGCAGCTAGTTTTCCCTCAGTTAAGAAACCAAGGTTTATCGTTCAGGAGCAAAGCAGACAATGACAACTAAAGGTGAGGCTTGCTAGTTTGCGACAGCTTCGGACAATTTATATATGGCGCCTCGTCCAAGCTTTGCTTGCTAGCTGCAACGCGGAACCTGCACACAAACAACCAAGTACTTTGTTCCCAACTTGCGATGAGGTTGTCAATCTCACCGGTTTGCTTGAAACAAAGGTTATGAGCGTATCGAGTGGAAAACAGTAGAGTATGCAAGTAAAGTGAACAGTGCGAGTAAAGTAAACAGGTGATAGCAATATGATGGAAATAGGACCGGGATCCACAGTTCACTAGTGGTGTCTCTCCATAAGATAAATAACACATGCTAGGTAAACAAATTACAGTTGGGTAATTGATAGAATAAAGATAAACGTGATATGTCAAGAAGATCACTATGAGATTTACTCTGGGCATTACAACAAAATACATAGACCGCCATCCAACTGCATCTATGACTAATAATCCACTTGTGGTGAATCAATCCGAGAACTCCACAAGTATTAAGTTGCGAACAATAGATAATTGCATTAAGCAAAGTGTGTAATGTAAACAAAGCATATGCCCTTGAGCATATGAATGTTGTTTTCTCCCTAGTAGCAACAGCACATCTACAACCTTAGAGGTTTCTGTCACTCCCCCAGGTTAAATAGAGGCATGAACCCACTATCGAGCATAAATACCCCCTCTTGGAGTCACTAGCAACTACTCGGCCAAGATAGCTACTAACAACGGAGAGCATGCAAGATCATAAACAACATAGAGATAACAAAAGATAATATTCAGTACAGCAACTTAATCATAAACACCAATATTCATCAGATCCCAACAAACCAAACATGTAGAATTACATAACGGTGATCTCAATCATGTAGGGCAGCTCATGAGATCTAAACATGAAGCACATGGTGGAGAAGACAACCATCTAGCTACTACTATGGACCCATAGTCCAAGGTAGACTACTCACTCATCGCTCCGGAGGCAAGCATGGCGATGAAGAAGACCTCCGATGGCAATTCCCCTCTCCGGCAGGGTGCCGGGAAGAGCTTCTGGACCCTCCCGATCTTCGGGTCCACGGCGGCGGCGGATCGCGATGTGTTCTGGAAAATTGATCGGGTCCTTAGGTTTTTTCCGTCGTGGGGTCTTTATAGGCGAAGGGGCGATGTCAGAGGTGGGGCCAGGGGCCCTCACCCTATTGCGGCGCAGCCAGGCCCCTGGCCACACGAGCCTAGCGTGTGGGGCCCTGGTGGCCCCCCTCCTACTCTCCTTCGGATCTCTGGAAGCTTCCGGGTAAAATAAGACTTCAGGAACTTGTTTCGTCCAATTCCGAGAATATTTCCAGTGTATCACTCTGAAACACAAAAACAGCAGAAAACAGGGAACTGGCACTGTGGCAACTCGTTAATAGGTTAGTTCCGGAAAATGCATAAAAGTGCCACGAAGTGTAACGAAACAATAGGCAAATAGTGTAAAAACAAGCATGGAGCATCAAAAATTATAGATACGTTGGAGACGTATCAACCATGAAAACAAATCATTGTTCTGAGGTATGCTTTCTATATATCGGGTTCTTTGCGAACCAATTGGTATGAAGAATATCGGGTTCTTTTGTGAACCAAATTGCTTGAAGAATATCGGGTTGTCTGCACAACCTTATAGTGAAAAAAGATCTCCATGTCGGGATAAAAGTTTCTTTCGTACGACCCGAGGGTTGAAGCCCCCGAGCGGAGAAGTAGAAATACTTGTACAATTTTGTCGAGTTCAACCCAAGGAACCCGACCTATGGCCTCATGTTCTGGGTTCAGAAGGTTAACTCGAGTTTAATGATACCACTAGATTTATTCTACGCGTAAAAACGTCGTAGCTGCTCCGCATTCCATGGGTTGCCCTCGTCTTTTCCTGTCTTCTTGTCTTGTAGTCGATAAGCTCCTCCTGGTATGACTTCTGTAACGATGTAAGGTCCCACCCAAGGGGACTCTAATTTCCCGTGGCTGTCTTGCCTGAGTCGCAAAACTAGATCTCCCACCACAAAGGATCGTGGATGAACTCGACTACTGTGGTAATTTCTTAGACTCTGTTGATACTGTGTGGCCCTTTCTAATGCCTTATCTCTTGCTTCATCTAGTGCATCAACATCGTCTTGCAATGCTTCTGTTGATGTTGTTTCGTCGTATGGCGTCACCCTTGGAGCCTCGTGCGTCACTTTGACTGGAAGCACGGCTTCTGCGCCATGGACCAGAAAGAAAGGAGTTTCTTGAGTTGCTGCGTTGGGCGTGGTTCTTAGACTCCAAAGAACGGAGGGAAATTCATCTACCCAAGTGCTCTTGGCTTTCTCGAGAGGTGCTAAGAGCCTCTTTTTTATCCCACTACATATCAGGCCATTTGTTTTTTCAACTTGCCCATTTGTCTTTGGGTGCGCGACAGATGCGAATTTGAGTTTGATTCCTAGTCCTTCGCAGTAACTCTTGAATTCCTTGGAAGTGAAGTTTATCCCATTGTCCATGATGATGCTATATGGTACGCCGAAACGGAACACTATTGACTTGATGAAGTTGATCGCTGCTGTTGAATCTTGAGTTGTTACCGGGGCCGCTTCCACCCAGTTGGTAAATTTATCGACTGCTACTAGCATGTAAACATGTCCTCCTGGCTAAGATTTGTGTAATTTTCCCACCATATCGAGGCCCCATTGTGCAAAGGGCCAGGATAATGGTATTGGCTGTAGCTCTGCTTCTGGTGCATGTGGTCGAGATGCGAATCTTTGGCATGCTTCACACTTCCGGACTATATCTTTCGCGTCTTTGATGGCTGTTAACCAATAGAATCCTGCACGGAACGCTTTTGCCGCTATTGCCCTGCTGCTTGCATGATGGCCGCACAGTCCACCATGTATATATATTTTAGTATTACTTGTCCTTCCTGAGGCGTTACACAATGCTGCAAAACGCCGATAATACTTTTCTTGTATAATTTCCCCTGCAACACGACAAACGCTTTCGATCGTCGAGTTATCCTCTTGGCTTCTACTGCATCTTCTGGTAACTGTTTATTTATCATATACGCGAGATACGGCTGCATCCAGGTTTCTTCTATCATCATGACTTCCTCGGGTTCCGGTGCAGCCCTCGAGCCTGCTGCAGTAGTCGAACTTTTGATACTTTTTATTGACCTTTCTACTATTTCCTCCCAGAATACTCCAGATGGCACGGGTAGACACTGGGAGCCGATATTTGCTAAGTTATCGGCTTCTTCATTGCTGTTTCTGCTGATGTGCGAGACTTCGCATCCATCAAATGTTCCTTCGAGATAGTGATATAAGTTCTTGTAGGCCATCATGTTGTCATTGATTGTGTCGCATCTATTCATAACTTGTTGGACGACAAGATTTGAATCCCCAAATATTTTTAGTCGATTTGCTCCACATGCTTTAGCCATCTTCATTCCATGTAGCAGAGCCTCGTATTCTGCTTCATTGTTAGAAGCCTGCGAAAAACTCATCCTTAAGACGTACTTTAGTTTGTCGCCATGCGGCGATATCAAGATTACTCCCGCTCCTGCGCCTTGT
This sequence comes from Dactylis glomerata, assembly GCA_007115705.1. Taxonomy (NCBI): domain Eukaryota; kingdom Viridiplantae; phylum Streptophyta; class Magnoliopsida; order Poales; family Poaceae; genus Dactylis; species Dactylis glomerata. The sequence goes on from QXEO01000222.1 coordinate 4,506,906, forward strand.
ACTCTTTTAGAACCGTCGAAGTACATTGTCCAGACACTCGATAGATCTGGCGGTCACGTGCTCTGCAGTTCCAACCATTCTGCTGTGAAATCTGGCAAGATTTGCGACTTGATTGCCTTCCTTTTTTCATACGTGATGTCCACGGGAGATAATTCGATTCCTCACAAAGAGACACGTCCTGTTGCTAAAGGATTGTTCAATATGTTCGATAGTGGCGCTTCATTGACCACTATAATTGGGTGCACCGCAAAGTACTGTCGCAACTTTCGTGCTGTTGTAAAGACACTATATGCGAGCTTTTGATAATGCGGGTACCTCTGTTTTGTCGGGGATAGCACTTCACTGATGAAATACACCGGCCTCTGGACGCCATGGGCTTTTCCTTCTTCACTTCTTTCGACTACCAATACTGTACTCACCACCTGATGGGTTGCGGCGATGTAGAGTAGTAGTGGTTCTTTTTCTTTTGGTGCGACCAGCACTGGTGGCGTGGAAAGCACTTTTTTCAACTGTGCAAAAGCCGCGTCTGCTTCTTCTGTCCATTCAAATTTATCATCTGATTTCTTCATAAGTGCATAGAAAGGAAGCGCCTTTTCTCCCAGTCGAGCAACGAAACGACTTAATGCCGCGATGCGTCCTGCAAGTTTCTGGACGTCGTATAGTTTCATGGGTTTTCCCATTGTTAAAATTGCTTGAATCTTCTCTGGGTTAGCCTCTATTCCTCGTGCTGATACCAGGAACCCCAAAAGTTGTCCTGCTGATACGCCAAAGGAACATTTTGTCGGGTTAAGCTTAAGCTTGTACCTGCTTAGGTTGTCGAAGGTTTCTGCCAAGTTGCTGATTAAAGATTGCTCCTCTCTTATAGTGATGACCACATCATCAATGTAGACTTGGATGTTGCGTCCTATTTGGCTTCCGAGGCAGTTTTGCATCATCCGTTGATAAGTTGCTCCTGCATTTTTTAGGCCAAACGGCATTACTTGGTAGCAAAACACTCCGTACGGTGTGATGAAGGCCGTCTTTTCTTCGTCTTCTTTCTTCAATTTGATCTGATTGTAACCAGAATACGCGTCCAAAAAGGAAAGCCTCGCGCATCCCGCTGTTGAATCAATTATCTGATCGATGCGGGGTAGAGGGAAGGGATCCTTTGGACAATGCTTATTGAGAGATGTGTAGTCAACACATACCCTTTGTACGTCTGTGTTCTTCTTGGGTACGATAACTGGGTTCGATACCCAACTCGAAGTTTTGATTTCTCTGATAAATCCGGCATTTTCCAGCCTGTGCAATTCTGATGCTATCGCCTTCCTTTTAGGTTCATCAAATCATCGTAATGGTTGCTTGACTGGCTTTGCCTTGGGATCTACGTTTAACGCGTGCTCGACGAGTTCCCTGGGAACCCCTGGCATGTCTGATGGACACCAGGCGAAGATTTCCCAGCGCTCACGGAGGAACTCGACGAGCGCGCTTTCCTATGCGGGATCCAAGTTCACCGCAATTGATGTTGTCTTGTTTGGATCTGTAGGGTGGACCTGGATCTTCTTCGAGTCCTGAGTTGTGTCGAAAGCCTGATCTGGCAGGGATCGTCCAACGTCGGGTAGCACATTATGATCTGTTTCTCCTTTTAGCCTCTCATATTCTGCTGTCATGCCGAAGGTTTGCGCCATCCTATTGAATTCTCTGTCACATGTGTTGGCTACTTCAAAGCTCCCTTGCACTGTAATTATTCCTTTGGGTCCTGGGATTTTTAGCGTAAGATACGCGTAATGAGGCACTGCCATGAATTTTGCAAATGCTGGGCGCCCCAGGATTGCATGGTATTGCGACGGCCAGTCCATAACTTCAAATTCCAGCTTCTCTCAGCGGTAGTTGCTGCTACTGCCAAAGCAAACGTCGAGTTCTATTCTTCCCAAAGGGTAGTTTGCGGCTCCTGGTACTATTCCATGGAAGGAGCAGTCTGTTGGCTTTAAACTCGATAGCGAGATACACATTGCCTTCAGTGTTCTAGCATATATCAGGTTGATGCCACTCCCTGCATCCATAAATACTCTTCCGATGTCGTACCCTCCTATTTGTGCCTTTAGAACCATAGGCGAGTGGCCTGGCCTGGGAACTTTCCTTGGGTGGTCTGCTCTACTGAACTTAACTGGTTGATCTGACCACCGCAGGTACTCTGTAGTAGCTGGTGGTGATGATATTGCTAGGTTTACTTGCCTGGATATGCTCTTTCGCTCTTTCTTCGACTTAGGCACCGGTTGAATCATAGCTGATATGTAAACTTTGGACTCTAGGTGCCTTGCTAGCCTTTGCATTTGATATCCTTGAGTTGTGTGCTTCTCTTCTTGCCATCCTCCTTGGTTTGAACCCATGGCGCTTTGTAGCCTTAGGAACGTTCTGCAATCCTTCATCTGGTGATTTGAGACTCTTTTCCCATCAAGATATGCGTAGTGGATTCGACAAGGTCCGTATAACATATCCTCGGCCGAAGGACTGGAGTATCTCGATTTTTCTACTCCTTTTGCCTGAAACCTCCTATTTACATATCCTTCCTCTTCTTCTGCTGCGTAGCCCGCGGCTACCTGATTTCGCCTTCCTTGGTTATCCTTGCTGCGGTGTCGTCTCCTCTGTCTGCTTATTCTGTCGACTTCTGGTGAACGTCCCCTTTTGTTATTATATGCGTCTTCTCCATCAGCAAATTTGTTGGATTCTTCCATTTGCTCGGCTACTGTTGTAGGTCCTGTTCTTCCTATTTCTTCCATGAGATCTAAGCGACGAAGTCCAGCCAAAAAAGCATCTATTGCTCGTTCGTCAGAGACGTCCTCTGCTGAGTTTTTGATTATACTCCATCGTTGTATATAAGAACGTAGAGTTTCGCCTATCCTTTGCACACACGCCTTAACTTCCTCCAGTGATGCTGGGCGCTTGTATGTTGAACGAAAATTTCTTGCGAATTGGCTTTCGAGTTCTCCCCAACTTCCAATGGATTCGTTGGGTAGGGTATTCAACCACGACCGTGCCGCGCCGGTGAGGTGCAGCTGCAAACTTTGCATTGCAGTCGCTTTTGTTCCCCCTAATATCTGCACTGCCTGTAAATAGTCCGATAACCACAGGGTAGGTTCTTGCGACCCGTTATATTTATGTTGATCATGTGGTAATTTGAATCCTTTGGGTACCCGAGTTTTGCGAACCCTGCGGGTAAAGCATAATGCGCCCATCTCTTTATCGTCATCTTCATAATTTTCTTCCCTCCAGGCGTGGCGTGATTTATTTACTCGAGCCTGTGCTATTATATTTCGTGCGTCCTCCTTCCTCTTTCGTCGCCTTTCCTCTTCTGATGACTCACTATACTCGTTATCTGCGAAATTGTATCTGAGCTTCTCCTTTTGCTTTTCCTTGTAGCTTGTCGACTTTGCGTCTGGACCTTTTTCCCTGATCTTGCTCTCCACTATTCCGAGGTTTTGTATCGCGGCTCGGTGCATATCTTCTCGCGGATCCCCGGGTTCTGGCCTTGTAGTTAGTAAATACGCCTGTGCTGCTATCAACGCTGCTTCTGGCGTTTCTTGCATGAAGTCATCTTTCTCCTCTTCTAGCTGTGGGTTAGGGCTCCTCGAGTACCTTTCTTCTCTGCTGCGTGCTGTTGCCCCCCTGTTGTGTTTTGGGTCTCCGCGCCTTTCTCTACTGTACTCGGAATCCTCACTATAGTCATCCCAGTATTCCTCCCTTGATACACTGTTATTGTTTTGAAGAACCGTGTCTCTTTCCTCCCTTAGTTTCTTCCTATATTGGTATAATGCATACTGATATCCCATTAGAACTTCTCTTCTCGATCCTTCGGGTACTTTTGTACCATGATTGATAGCTGACTTGATAATTCTCCATTCGCCAGCCGAAACGTGGACTTTCTCCTTATCCTTTTTGTTGTGTTCTTTTATTTTGTCGACTTGCCTGTTGACCTTTTTACTTCCTTCGTTGTTGTTCTCTTCTTCTGCCTCGGTGATAATGACGCATAGCTGATGCACTTTGGAGACGCCACTGCTTCCAACGGCGAAGTCCCTTGCACTGTTGTATGTTTGACTTACCCTTTCTTCTGAGTCGAAATTTTCCCGAATTTTGTCGCCTTCTGCGATTGGTATTTTTTCCAAGCTGACCGGTGAGTTTACCTCGCTTGAAGAGCCTTCTGATGATTCCAGTATTACCTCTGTTTTGGGTTTGCTCACCGACGGATCTGGTTTCGTCGAATCCGAGAGGCGGGATGAACCCGATGGTCCGACGAAGATGCTCAAACTTCCAATTGTTAACTCCATCTCCTGACTTCCGTCGAGTTCTGAACTGCTATTGGCTAAAAGCGAAAAAGCCGTCAAATTCATGACTCCAACGCCCAGCTCCCCACGGCCGGCGCCAATTGACGAGGGTTAACTCGACAAATGTCCTAAATGAAGGACTTAGGATCGGGGGAATAGGGCATCGGATGAACTCCAAGGTAAAGGTTAGTTGAAATAAGTGTATATCGAAAGTAAACTTGGGTGTTCAACCTGGCTTGCTTTCAATCTGCCCTACACCGTCCCCTCCTGGCCCCTATATATAGATGGCCAGGTCTCGAGGATCGGGTAGGGTCCGATACAGATTACAATATCGACATACGTTAAGAACTCGTATTCGACTATCATTACAATTGGGCCTAGCTTAACGGGCCTCAGGGGTACTCAACTAACGGGATCTATTAACTATACCCTTGTCACCTATTAACAAGATGCCACAGTGCCAGTTCCCTGTTTTCTGTTGTTTTTGTGTTTCAGAAAAGTTACACAAGAAATATTCTCGGAATTGGACGAAACAAAAGCCAAACATCCGGAAATTTACCGAAGTTTCCAGAGACCCGAAGAGGAGATGGAAGGGGGCCACGGGCCGGCCACACCATAGGGCGGCGCGGCCTGCCCCTGGCCCGCGCCCCCTGTTGGTGAGGCCGCCCTGGTCCACCTCTGACACTGCCCCTTTGCCTATAAAGACCCCCCGACGGGAAAAACCTAAATACCCGATCACTTTTCTAGAAACACATCGCGATCCGCCGCCGTCATCGACCCGAGATCGGGAGGGTCCAGAAGCTCTTCCCGGCACCCTGCCGGAGAGGGGAATCGCCACCGGAGGTCTTCTTCATCGCCATGCTTGCCTCCGGCGCGATGAGTGAGTAGTCTACCTTGGACTATGGGTCCATAGCAGTAGCTAGATGGTTGTCTTCTCCACCATGTGCTTCATGTTTAGATCTCGTGAGCTGCCTTACATGATCGAGATCACTGTTATGTAATTCTACATGTTGTGTTTGTTGGGATCCGATGAATATTGGTGTTATGATTGAGTTGATGTGCTGAATATTATCTTATGTTATCTCCATGTTGTTTATGATCTTGCATGCTCTCCGTTGTTAGTAGCTATCTTGGCCGAGTAGTTGCTAGTGACTCCAAGAGGGGGTATTTATGCTCGATAGTGGGTTCATGCCTCTATTTAATCTGGGGGAGTGACAGAAACCTCTAAGGTTGTAGATGTGTTGTTGCTACTAGGGGGAAAACAACATTCATATAATCGAGGGCATATGCTTTGTTTACATTACACACTTTGCTTAATGCAGTTATCTGTTGTTCTCAACTTAATACTTGTGGAGTTCTCGGATTGATTCGCCACAAGTGGATTATTAGTCATAGATGCAGTTGGATGGCGGTCTATGTATCTTGTTGTAATGCCCAGAGTAAATCTCATAGTGATCCTCTCGACATATGCACGTTGTCTTTATTCTATCAATTGTCCAACTGTAATTTGTTTACCCAGCATGTGTTATTTTATCTTATGGAGAGACACCACTAGTGAACTGTGGATCCCGGTCCTATTTCCATTATATTGCTATCACCTGTTTACTTTATTCGCACTATTTACTTTACTTGCATACTACTATTGCTTTCCACTCGATACGCTCATACCCTTTGTTTCAAGCAAACGGGTGAGATTGACAACCTCATCGTAAGTTGAGAACAAAGTATTTGGTTGTGTTGTGTGCAGGTTCCACGTTGCTACTAGTTGAAGACGCGCTAACAAGTTATCATTAACGGCGCCCTTGTTGGAGTGTCACTAGGCTAGCAAGCATCACCTTCTGGAGTATTGCCTTTTTCCAACTGGACGATTAAACCTTGGTTTCATAACTGAGGGAAAACTTGCTGCTATATTTATCAAACCTTCTCTTGGGGTTTCCAACTGGCCGGTCATTTACTTCATCAACAAACGCAATCAAGTTCTCTAGCACCTTCAATACCGCACCATCAACAAGTTTTCTGGCGTCGTTGCCGGGGAAAAAGAAGACTTCTACAAGGTGAGTTTCGCACGCACATCCTTTACTTTGTTTTAAGTTTTGCTTTACTTTATTTTTACTTGCATCGTTTTATCAAAAACACACAAAAATTAGTATCCTTTATAGTTGCTTTTATTTACTTGCTTTTAGTCCTGTTAGAATGAGTAATCCTGAAGTTGAAGTTCGTACTTTTAAGCAACAAGGGGGAGAGAGCTTGAAAGATGCTTGGTACCTCATTAGTAATTCTCATCATAGGTGTACGAAGAAGCATTCTACCGTGATCCTCCTTAGAAATTTTTATGTTGGTATAACTAGTTGGTATAGGTACGTTCTTGATACTCTCGCAGGAGGTAATTTTCTGGGTACTCCCGCCCTTGAAGCATGCACTTTAATTGAAAGTTTAGTGGGAGTACCACCTATTCATGTTGTTAAAACTGAGGTCACTTTGGAGGAAGTTCTAGAAAATCTTAGCTCTTTAGAAAAAAGTTTGCCACATATCCTTGATAATGCTAGCCGTGTTAATGAATTGATAGAAAGTATCGGTAAGTGAATCACCGTTTTAGAGGCTAGCACTACTCTTGATAGTCAAAACCTTAGGATTGGGAAACTTGAGGAGTCCATGGAAACTTTAAGTTCAATTTTCTCTTCTCTTAAGTTTAAGAAGGAGAAAGCTTTTGGTGGAAAAGAGCAAAAAATTATGTATGTTCCCAAGGTGTCTGTGCCTAAACCGCAGCATGTTTTTAAGATTGGTAAGACTTTTAGTTCAACTAAGAGTGACTTGCAGGTTGAATCATCTTCGGGAACCTCTAAAGTTCCTAGTGTGGTAAATGGTGATCTTGGAGAAACAATTGATCTTAACGCCTCTTTCGAAAATACTTGATTTGCACCTTTCTGCGCCTAGCTCAAAGGCGTTAAAGAAAAGCACTCTTGGGAGATAACCCAATATTTTTACATTCAATTCTTTTTCTTTTATTTGAGTCTTGGAAGTTATTACTATTGTAATTACATCTCCTTATCATTTTTACTTCTCTTTTGTGCCAAGAGAAGCCTCTAATTTGAGTGAGGTAAGTTTGGGGATGTTGCTGTCCTGAAATAGTTTTCGGTGCTGCACCGTAAAAATTCGTGAACATTCTCTGTATATCTTTTGGACCTGTGATTTCTTGTGCATATGCCCCAGGTTATATCCAAACTTTCATTAGCTGAACACTTTTTGATTTGAGCAACAGAAAACCCTCTAAAAATTTGACCTTTGTTAGCTGTTCTGTTTTGACAGATTTCTGCCAATATTTGTGTTTGCCGCTTTATCGCTTTTTTTTAGTTCTTTCGATCACGGAACTTTTGGGGAAGTTACTACAGTAGTATATACTTTATATGTGGTGGTTTTGAGTTTAAACCTGAAGCAAAAAGGGTTGATTCAATGTTATGCTTACACTAATGTTGCTAATAGATTTGTGTTTAGTTTTGTATGAAGAAAGTTTTCAAGTGTAGGGATCGGAGAATGATGAGATGAGTTGAAGAATGGACAAAAGCTCAAGCTTGGGGATGCCCACGCACCCCAAGAAATATCCAAGAGGTATAAGCGTCAAAGCTTGGGGATGCCCCCGAGGCACCCCTTCTTCATCGGCAAAAATTAGGTCACCTTTCAACACACTATATTTTTATTGCTTCATGCATTATGCATTTTTCTTGGAGCGTCAGTTGTTTTAGTTTTCAGTTTTCTTTAGTTTTGTTTGCTGCAATAAATGGTTGGACCCCAACAAATTTCTTTTGGAGAAGTTGCCTTGCTTTTCATTTGCCAAGAACACTCCGTTTTTCACTCTTATCGTTTCAACAAGTGTTCTCTTTTTCTAGAACTGTGTTTAGCTTTCGATTTTTGCCTTGATTTTTGTTCAGATATTGTTATATCTTTGCATCAAGGTGTATTTTGACCTCTGGTCCATGTTGGTTTTCATCAAAAAAGAGTTGTTTAAAAAGTTCGAATGGTGTTGGAAAAGAGAAAAAGCTTTATGCAAAAAAGTGGTACAAGAACGAGCTTGTGTAGACTGCGGCCTAGGCTTTTGCATGTCGTGCTTGATGTCTTTTTGATAGTATGCTTAGTGGTTTTGATGTAGCATGACTTGTCTCAAATGACTGAGATTGCTTAATGAGCCTTTGAAAAAAAATCATGCGTTGTTTTAATTATTTGGAAACATTATTTTGGTTTTCTCCTTGATGCTTTATTTGGGTTGACTTGGCGCATGCTAAAACATGTTAGACTTATACAAAGTCGCCCTTGCCTCTATGATCATTTAGTTTTTGACTTTTGATGCCATTTTATGCTTCTTTTAATGTCGCTTTGTCGCTCTGCATGATTATGGCCGTTATTGCTCTCTTAGTTGGTCGCTCCCAGTCTTTTGCTAGCCTTCATTTTGTACTGAGTATGAGCTCTACTCGTGCATCCAACTCCTAAAAACCAAGTTGTTCCAAAGTGTCCACCATACATACCTATTAGTAATTTGCTATTCCAAAGTACATTTGACTTGCTTTTATCTATCCTTCAAATTAAACTCTTTTTGGTGTTATGCGAAAATTGGTCAGTAAAGCTCTCACGAACCTGATGGCACACTTTACTTTTCTTGTTTTAAAATTTTGACATTGTGACTCTCTTATGTTGAGTTGTTATGCTTGCAAGTTGTAAGTTGGAAATTAGCCCAGCCATGTCGTCATGGGGCAAGCTTTCAACATTGCACTATCTTTCATTTGAGTTGATATCGTGATCTTTTGTTTATGGATACTCGTGATGTGAAATAAGTTGGGAATCTTACGGAATCATGGAGTTTTTATATATGTTAGGGAAATGCCTGGGCCGCTAATCTAAGCCATGCATCATTCATGGTGGAAATTTACAGCATGCCCATAGTGGATATTCGACGACGCATCTCACAATAAAAAGCTATACCAATGGTAAATAAAAGAGATGTCGAGGTGTTCATTGTCTGTTTGTCTTGTCATTTTGATGTGGGCGTGTTCCATGTCATCGGGCAGGAGGTACCCCGTTGGCGGTTCTCGATGATACACATATAATTACAACGACAAGAGCTTGCTTGGGACTCTAAGTCGAGTAGCATGAGGTTTGGGTATTCGTACTTCACAGGACACGAGGTTTTCAACTTATGATTTGTCAAGCATATGCATCATAAGTGTATTCGCATTAACTCTAACCATTCAAGATGCCTATGATGGGGGCAATAAGAGCTCAAAGCTAGTAAGTACCATAATTTTTGAAGGTTTATAAAACATGCAATCACTGCTTCCCTCCACGAAGGGTCTTTCTCTTACTTTTATGTTGAGTCTCCACCTTCTATCTTTATGCACCGTCTAAGAGAGCATAGTTGTCATTCTGAGTATAATGTGCATTGTCCCAAAGTTTTCATTGATTGATTCATGATGTTGGTTTCACTTGTTCTCAAATTACTTGTATCTAGTCGCCCTCTTAAACTTGAAGGTGTCCTATGCATTTATGTTTTGCTCTCTCATGAAGGACAAGCTGAAAACCATTTGTATGTTTTTCCTTATGATTTGAACACACGTTTGACTTTCATTGTTTCATTTTCATGATCTTTCGTTTGTGTTCTTTTTCATGTTATAACATGGTTGCTAAGTTTCTTCTATCAAAATTATATCTTTCATGCCCATGTTTTAAGTTCTTATGATCCAGCGCACAACGCTTACATATATGATCAAGATTGGGTAGGTGCATGTCACCTCAAAAATTATTCTTTGTTATCACTTACCTACTCGAGGACGAGCAGGAGTTAAGCTTGGGGATGCTTGATACGTCTCAAACGTATCTATAATTTTTGATGCCCTATGCTTGTTTTTACACCATTTGCTTAGTGTTTCGTTACACTTCGTGGCATTTTTATGCATTTTCCGGACTAACCTATTAACAAGATGCCACAGTGCCAGTTCCCTATTTTTCTGCTGTTTTTGTGTTTCAAAAAAGTTACACAGGAAATATTCTCAGAATTGGACGAAACAAAAGCCAAACATCCGGAAATTTACCGAAGCTTCCAGAGAACCGAAGAGGAGACGGAGGGGGGCCACGGGCCGGTCACACCATAGGGCGGCGCGGCCTGCCCCTGGCCCGTGCCCCCTGGTGGTGAGGCCACCCTGGTCCACCTCTGACGCTGCCCCTTCGCCTATAAAGACCCCCAACGGGAAAAACCTAAATACCCGATCACTTTTCCAGAAACACATCGCGATCCGCCGCCGTCGTCGACCCGAGATCGGGAGGGTCCAGAAGCTCTTCCCGGCACCCTGCCGGAGAGGGGAATCACCACCGAAGGTCTTCTTCATCGCCATGCTTGCCTCTGGCGCGATGAGTGAGTAGTCTACCTTGGACTATGGGTCCATAGCAGTAGCTAGATGGTTGTCTTCTCCACCATGTGCTTCATGTTTAGATCTCGTGAGCTGCCTTACATGATCGAGATCACCGTTATGTAATTCTACATGTTGTGTTTGTTGGGATCTAATGAATATTGGTGACGAGGGTTAACTCGACAAATGTCCAAGATGAAGGACTTAGGATCGGGGAGATAGGGCGTCGGATGAACTCGAAGGTAAAGTTAGTCGAAATAGGTATGTGTCGAAAGTAAACTTGGGTGTTCAACCTGGCTTGCTCTCAATCTGGCCTACACCGTCCCCTCCTGGCCCCTGTATATAGGTGGACAGGTCTCGAGGATCGGGTAGGGTATGATACAGATTACAATATCGACATACGGTAAGAACTCGTATTTGACTATCACTACAATTGGGCCTAGCTTATTGGGCCTCAGGGGTACTCAACTAGCGGGCTCTATTAACTATACCCTTGTCAGTAGCCCCTGAGATTCTACCAGAATTGTAGATTCGGGTTGAATCTCTAATCTTCAAATCTTCAACTTGATCAATTCTTCGACTTCTTCTCATCTTCAAATCTTCAACTTAATCTTTTCGACTTATTTACATGATATTCTTTCGCAAGGGGTTTTGATGAACAAGCCTGACAACCCTGACGGATCAAGAGGTCAGTTAACTGCCTGAACAGATACTTGTCACCTACTTCAAATTCAATCCCCTTGGACTTGAATTCGGGATATCGGTCAAATCCACTCTTTTGCCGCATTTAGGACTTACAAAGAATGAATCCCAGTGGTTCTCAAGGTACCCAGTGCGTCCACCAGGATTTTCTTCGCGTCGTAGACACGGATACATACCAGCAGAGCGCATCCATGTGCGTATACCAGGCCACACAGGACAGATCCCGGGGTCTTACCTTCGCGATAACTCGCGGCATTCGAGTTTCGTTGCGATAACGTAACTCGAGAATCTTTATATTTCGCAGCCAAGTTTCTGACTGATAAAACGAAAGAATTTTGGATTTTAAATTGATCTTCTTCGCTCCCGATGGGAGTAATCTCTCTTCATTTTTATCGACTATGTAGTCTCCTTCTGCATCTCCAGTATTGATTATCTTATCCTCTATCGGGTGCGCGCTCAGCGCTCCCGATGGGAGTAGCCCCCGAGGATATGTTTGGCTACTTGTAGTCAAGCATAGGCTCAAAGTCTGGCTCCTCTTTTCTTCTGAGAATGTCTTACTGTTGGCGAGCCCCCGAGTCCAAGTCGAGGTTTTCATATCGTGCGACCATAATCTCCTTTTCTTATTTTTCTTCTTTGATATTATCGTCTGCTGTGCGCAGAATTTAACTCCTGCTGTAAAATACGTTTACGGGCTTTGTTGTAGCACGGGGGCCCAATAATATGTGCTTATAAATAAGGCACCTGCTGGTTAAGGTAAATAACCCTAATCAGATTCCTCCTCGGCCGCATTATCTTCTCTCTCCCTCTAGGGTTTTCCGAGGTTTCTCCCTTGTTCTCATGGCTGATGCTGAAGGTTCTCGTCTGACCCTTGGCTCCCCGGTGGTGCCACGAGGTCGGGGTCGCCCTCGTGGAAGTAAGAACAAGAACACCACGCCGGCCACCGCAGGAACTTCTTTGGACGCTCCGGCTAAGCGTCGTCCCGGCCGCCCACCTAGTAGCAAGAACAAGCCCAAGGTGACTGGCGCTGCTCCAGGTCCAATCGCTCCTCCTCCTGCTGCTCCTGCTGCGCCTCCCCGAATCTTTTCCTTCCTCTGCATTGCCATGGCGCAGTGCCGTGAGATTCAGCGCCTGCCGCTGAATTTTACCAAGTTCATGGATGGCCACGAACTGCGAGAGGCGGTTCTCCGTGAACAGTCTGGCAGTGGCATCCCATACGAGGTGGAGGTGTGGTATGATGGCGACGGCGAGCAGTACTTTAAGGGCGGCTGGTCGCAGTTTGCAGAGGACCACGACATCCATCAAGGCTTCTTCATGGCCTTCGACTTCCACATCGGCACGTCGAAGTTCGACGTGAAGATCTACGACGGCACCCTTTGCCAGAAGAAGTATGAAGCTGAAGTCCACTTCCATTAGGACTTGTTTTTTATGTAATTTCATTTGATAATGTCCTTGCTACCATGTTTATCTGTAATGAATATTCGCACTTGGTGTCGATGTTTTTGCTAGTACCAGGAAAACAAGTCATTGTTCTGAGGTATACTTTTCCATCTATCGGGTTCTTTGCGAACCAATTTATAAGAAGAATATCGGGTTCCTTTGCGAACCAATTTGTTTCAATATTTATCGGGTTGCCTGTACAACCTTATAGTGAAAAAAGTCTTCCAAGTCGCGATAAGAATTCCTTTCGTACGACCCGAGGGTTGAAGCCCCCGAGGCGAAGAAGTAAAGATATTCGTACAATTTTGTCGAGTTCAACCCCAAAGAACCCGACCTGTGGCCTCATGTTCTGGGTTCAGAAGGTTAACTCGAATTTGCTGATAACACTATTTTTATTCTATGCGTAGAAACGCCGTAACTGCTCTGCATTCCACGGGTTGCTCTCGTCCTTCCCAGTCTTCTTGTCTTGTAGTCGATATGCTCCTCCTGGTATTACTTCGGTGACGATGTAAGGTCCCACCCAAGGGGACTCCAATTTGCCGTGGCTGTCTTGCCGGAGTCGCAAAACTAGGTCTCCCACCACGAAGGATCGTGGACGAACTCGACTACTATGGTAGTTTCGTAGACTCTGTTGATACTGCGTAGCCCTTTCTAATGCTTTATCTCTTGCTTCCTCTAGTGCATCGACATCGTCTTGCAATGCTTCTGTTGACGTTGTCTCGTCATATGCTGTCACTCTTGGAGCCTCGTGTGTAACTTCGACTAAAAGCATGGCTTCCGCGCCATGGACCAGGAAAAAGGGAGTTTCTTGAGTTGCTGCATTAGGTGTAGTTCTTAAGCTCCAAAGAACGGAGGGCAATTCTTCTACCCAAGCACTCTTGGCTTTCTCGAGAGGTGCTAAGAGCCTCTTTTTTATCCCACTACATATCAGGCCATTGGCTTTTTTGACTTGCCCGTTTGTCTTCGGGTGCACCACAGATGCGAATTTGAGCTTGATCCCTAATCCTTCGCAGTAACTCTTGAATTCCTTTGAAGTGAAATTTGTCCCGTTATCTGTGATGATGCTGTATGGTACACCAAAACGGAAAACTAATGACTTGATGAAGCTGATCGCTGTTGTAGAATCTTGAGTTGTTACCGGGGCTGCTTCCACCTATTTGGTAAATTTATCGACTGCCACTAGCATGTAGACATGCCCTCCTGGCCAGGATTTGTGCAACTTTCCCACCATGTCGAGGCCCCATTGCGCGAAGGGCCAAGATAATGGTATTGTTTGTAACTCTGCTGCTGGTGCATGCGGTCTAGATGCAAACCTTTGACATGCTTCACACTTTCGAACTATATCTTTTGCGTCCTCGATGGCTGTTAGCCAATAGAATCCTGCTCGGAAAGCTTTTGCCGCTATTGCTCTGCTGCTAGCATGATGACCACATACTCCGCCATGTATGTCTTTTAATATTGTTTGTCCTTCCTGGGGCGTTACACAACGCTGCAAAACGCCAGTAATACTTTTCTTGTATAGTTTCCCCTGCAATACGACAAACGCTTTCGATCTTTGAGTTATCCTCTTAGCCTCCACTGCATCTTCTGGTAATTTCTTATTTATCATGTATGCAAGATATGGCTGCATCCATGTTTCTTCTATCATCATGACCTCCTCTGGTTCTGATGTAGCCCCCGAGCATGCTGTAGTAGTCGAGCTTTTTCCACTTTTTATTGATCTTTCCACTATTTCCTCCCAAAATACTCCGGACGGCACAGGTAAACACTGTGACCCGATATTTGCTAAATTGTCGGCTTCTTCATTGCTGTTCCTACTTATGTGCGAGACTTCGCATCCATCGAACGTTCCTTCCAGATAATGGTACAAATTTTTGTAGGCCATCATGTTGTCATTGATTGTGTCACATCTGTTCATAACTTGCTGGACAACAAGGTTGGAATCTCCAAATATTTTTAGGTGAGTTGCTCCACATGCTTTAGCCATCTTCATGCCGTGCAACAAAGCCTCGTATTCTGCTTCATTGTTAGAAGCCTGTGGAAAGCTCATCCTTAAGACGTACTTCAATTTGTCGCCATGAGGTGATATCAAAACTACTCCTGCGCCTGCGCCTTGGACTCTTTTAGAACCATCGAAATACATTGTCCAAATGCTGGATAAGTCTGGTGGTCCTGTGCTCTGCAGCTCCAACCACTCTGCTGAAAAATCTAGCAAAACTTGCGACTTGATCGCCTTCCTTTTTTCGTACGTGATATCCATGGGAGACAACTCGATTCCCCACAAAGAGACACGTCCTATTGCTGAAGGATTATTCAATATGTTCGATAATGGCGCCTCGTTGACCACTATAATTGGGTGCACCGCGAAGTACTGTCGTAGTTTTCGTGCGGTTGTGAAGACACTGTATGCCAACTTCTGATAGTGCGGGTACCTCTGTTTTGTTGGAGATAACACTTCACTGATGAAATATACTGGCCTCTGGACGCCATGGGCTTTTCCTTTTTCGCTTCTTTCGACTACTAATACTGTACTCACCACCTGATGGGTTGCGGCGATGTATAATAGCAGTGGTTCTTTTTCCTTCGGTGCGACCAGCACTGGTGGCGTGGAAAGCACTTTTTTCAACTGTGCAAACGCTGTGTCTGCTTCTTCTGTCCACTCGAATTTATCATCTGACTTCTTCATAAGTCAAAAGAAAGGAAGCGCCTTCTCCCCTAGCCGAGCAACGAAGCGACTTAGTGCCGCGACGTGTCCTGCAAGTTTCTGTACGTCGTGTAGTTTCGTGGGTTTCCCCATTGTTAAGATTGCTTGAATCTTTTCTGGGTTTGCCTCTATTCCTCGTGCTGATACCAAGAACCCCCAAAAGTTGTCATGCTGATACGCCGAAGGAACATTTTGTCGGGTTAAGCTTAAGCTTGTACCTGCTCAGGTTGTCGAAGGTTTCTGCCAAGTCGCTGATTAGAGATTTCTCTTCTCTTGTCGTGATGACCACATCATCAATGTAGACTTGGATATTGCGTCCTATTTGGCTTCCGAGGCAATTTTGCATCATCCGTTGATAAGTTGCTCCTACATTTTTTAGGCCGAACGGCATTACTTGGTAGCAAAACACTCCATATGGTGTGATGAAGGCCGTTTTTTCTTCGTGCTCTTTCTTCAATTTGATCTGATTGTAACCAGAATATGCGTCCAAAAATGAAAGCCTCGCGCATCCCGCTGTGGAATCGATTATCTGATCGATGCGGGGTAGAGGGAAGGGATCCTTTGGACAATGCTTATTGAGAGATGTGTAGTTGACACATACTCTTTGTACGTTTGTATTCTTCTTGGGTACTATAACTGGGTTCGATACCCAAGTCGAAGTTTTGATTTCTCTGATAAATCTGGCATTTTCTAGCCTGTGCAGTTCTGACGCTATCGCCTTCCTTTTAGGTTCATCAAATCGCCTCAATGGTTGCTTGACTGGTTTTGCCTTGGGATCTACATTTAGTGCGTGCTCGACGAGTTCCCTGGGAACCCCTGGCATGTCTGATGGACACCAGGCGAAGATTTCCCAGCGCTCACGGAGGAACTCAACGAGCGCGCCTTCCTATGCGGGATCCAAGTTCACCGCAATTGATGTCGTCTTGTTTGGATCTGTGGGATGGACTTGAATTTTCTTCGAGTCCTGCGTTGTGTCGAAAGCCTGATCTGGCAGGGATCGTCCAACGTCGGGTAGCACATTATGATCTGTGTCTCCTTTTAACCTCTCATATTCTGCTGTCATGCCAAAGGTTTGCGCCATCCTGTTGAATTCTCTGTCGCATGTGTTGGCTACTTCAAAGCTCCCTTGTACTGTAATTGTTCCTTTGGGCCCTGGAATTTTCAATGTCAGATACGCGTAGTGTGGCACTGCCATGAATTTTGCAAATATTGGACGCCCCAGGATTGCATGATATTGCGACGGCCAGTCCATAACTTCAAACTCCAGCTTCTCTCTTCTATAATTTTCACTACTGCCAAAACAGACATCGAGTTCTATCCTTCCCAAGGGGTAGTTTGCGGCTCCTGGTACTATTCCGTGGAAAGAGCAATCTGTTGGCTTCAAACTCGTCAGCGAGATGCACATTGCCTTTAGGGTTCTAGCATATATTAAGTTTATGCCACTCCCTGCATCCATGAACACTCTTCCGATGTCGTACCCTCCTATTTGCGCCTTTAAGACCATAGGCGAGTGGCCTGGCCTGGGAATTTTCCTTGGGTGGTCTGCTCTACTGAACTTGACTGGTTGTTTCGACCACCGTAGGTACTCTGTGGTAGCTGGCGGTGATGATATTGCTAGGTTTACTTGCCTGGATATGCTTTTTCGCTCTTTCTTTGACTTGGGCACCGGTTGAATCATTGCTGATATGTACACTTTTGACTCTAGGTGTCTTGCTGGCCTTTGCATTTGATATCCTTGATTTCTGTGCCTTTCTCCTTGCTTCCCTTCTTGGCTTGCGCCCATGGCGCTTTGCAACCTTAGGAATGTTCTGCAATCCTTCATCTGGTGATTTGAGACCCTTTTCCCGTCGAGATACGCGTAGTGGATTCGACAAGGTCCGCATAGCATATCCTCGGCCGAAGGACCGGAGTACCTCAATTTTTCTACTCCTTTTGCCTGAAACCTCCTACTTTCATATCCTTCCTTCTCTTCTAGTACGTAACCCGCGGCTACCTGATTTCGCCCTCTATGGTTATCCCTGCTGCGGTGTCGTCTCCTCTGTCTACTTATTCTGTCGACTTCTGGCGAACGTCCTCTTTTGTTGTTATACGCGTCCTCTCCATCGGCGAATTTGTTGGCTTGTTCCATTAGCTCGGCTACTGTCGTAGGTCTTGTTCTTCCTATTTCTTCCACAAGATCTGAGCGACAAAGTCCTTCCGAAAAGGCGTCTATTGCTCGTTCGTCGGAGACTTCCTCTGCTGAGTTTTTGATTATACTCCAGCGTTGTATATAAGAACGTAGCGTTTCGCCTTTCCTCTGCATACATGCTTTAACTTCCTCCAGTGATGCTGGGCGCTTGTAGGTGGAACGGAAATTTCTTGTGAATTGACTTTCGAGTTCCCCCCAACTTCCAATGGATTCGTCGAGTAGGGTATTTAACTAGGACCGTGCGGCGCCGGTGAGGTGCAGTTGCAAACTTTGCATTGCAGTCGCCTTTGTTCCCCCTAATATCTGTACTGCCTGCAGATAATCTGATAGCCATAAGGTAGGTTCTTGCGACCCGTCATACTTATTCTGGTCGTGTGGTAATTTGAATCCTTTGGGTACCCGCGTTTTGCGAACCCTACGGGTAAAGCACAACGCACCCATATCTTTATCATCGTCCTCGTAATTCTCTTCCCTCCAAGCATGTCACGATTTATTTACTCGAGCTTGTGCTATTATACTTCTTGCGTCCTCCTTCCTTTTCTGTCGCTTTTTCCCTTCTGATGATTCGCTATGCTCGTCATCTGTGAAATTGTATCTGAACTTTTCCTTTTGACTTCCCTTGGAATTTGTCGACTTCATCTTTGGACCATGTTCCCTGATCTTTCCTTCTACTATTCTGAGGCTTCGTATTGCTGCTCGATGCATATCTTCTCGTGGGTCCCCAGGTTCTGGTCTTGTAGCTAGTAAATACGCTTGCGCTGCTACTAATGCTGCCTCTGGCGTTTTTTGTATGAAGTCATCTTCCTCCTCTTCTAGATGCGGGGTAGGACTCCTTGAGTACCCTTCCTCTCTGTCGCGTGCTGTCGCCCCTCTGTTGTGTTTTGGGTCTCTGCGCCTTTCTCTGCTGTATTCTGAATCTTCACTATAGTCTTCCTAGTATTCTTCCCTTGATATACTGTTGTTGTCTTGAGAAATCATGTTTCTTTCCTCCCTTAGTTTCGTCCTGTGTTGGTACAATGCATACTGATATCCCATTAGAACTTCTCTTCTCGATCCTTTGGGTACTTCCATACCATGATTAATAGCTGATTTGATCATTCTCCATTCAACAGCCGAGACATGGACCTTCTCCTTCTCCTTTTTGTTGTGATCTTTCATTTTGTCGACTTGCCTGTCGACCTTTTTACTTCCTTCGCTGTTGTTTCCTTCTTCTGCTTCAGTGATAATGACGCATAGCTGATGTACTTTGGAGACGCCGCTGCTTTCCACGGCGAAGTCCTTTCCGTTGTTGTGCGTCTGACACGCTTTCTCTTCTGAGTCGAAATTTTCCCGAATTTTGTCGCCTTTTGTGATTGATACTTTTTCTAAGCTGACCGGCGAGTTTACCTCACTGGAAGAGCCTTCTGATGATTCCAATGTTTCCTCTGCTTCAGGCTCGTTTGTCGGCGGATCTGGTTTCGTTGAATCCGAGAGGCGAGACGAACCCGATGGCCCGACGATGATGCTCAAACTTCCAATGGTTAACTCCATCTCTTGAGTTCTGTCGAGTTTTGAACTGCTGTTGGCTAGAAGCGAAAAAGCCGTCGAATTCATGATTCCAACGCCCAGATTCCCCACGGTCGGCGCCAATTGACGAGGGTTAACTCGACAAATGTCCTAGATGAAGGACTTAGGATCGGGGAGATAGGGCGTCGGATGAACTCGAAGGTAAAGTTAGTCGAAATAGGTATGTGTCGAAAGTAAACTTGGGTGTTCAACCTGGCTTGCTCTCAATCTGGCCTACACCGTCCCCTCCTGCCCCTATATATAGGTGGCCAGGTCTCGAGGATCAGGTAGGGTACGATACAGATTACAATATCGACATACGGTAAGAACTCGTATTCGACTATCACTACAATTGGGCCTAGCTTATCGGGCCTCAGGGGTACTCAACTAGCGGGCTCTATTAACTATACCCTTGTCAATTGGTGTTATGATTGAGTTGATGTGTTGAATATTATCTTATGTTATCTTTATGTTGTTTATGATCTTGCATGCTCTCTGTTGTTAGTAGCTATCTTGGCCGAGTAGTTGCTAGTGACTCCAAGAGGGGGTATTTATGCTCGATAGTGGGTTCATGCCTCTATTTAACCTGTAATTTGTTTACCCAGCATGTGTTATTTTATCTTATGGAGAGACACCACTAGTGAACTGTGGACCCCGGTCCTATTTCCATTATATTGCTATCACATGTTTACTTTATTCGCACTGTTTACTTTACTCGCATACTACTATTGCTTTCCACTCGATATGCTCATACCCTTTTTTTCAAGCAAACCGGTGAGATTGACAACCTCATCGTAAGTTGGGAACAAAGTATTTGGTTGTGTTGTGTGTAGGTTCCACGTTCCTACTAGTTGAAGACGCGCTAACAAGTTATCATTAACGGCGCCCTTGTTGGAGTGTCACTAGGCTAGCAAGCATCACCTTCTGGAGTATTGGCTTTTTCCTACTGGACAATTAAACCTTGGTTTCATAACTGAGGGAAAACTTGCTGGTACATTCATCAAACCTTCTTTTGGGATTTCCAACTGGTCGGTCATTTACTTCATCAACAAACGCAATCAAGTTCTCTAGCACCTTCAATACTGCGCCATCACCATGCCACAGTGGTACCTCCTGGGCGCTGAGTAAGTCCTCTCCTTCCTCTACTCCTCTCCGCATCTTCCTAGAGCTTGCCTTGGCCTTGGTTCTACTCCCAGATGAACTAGGGTTTCTACCCCATACTTGCCATCGTGCTGTTGAACTAAAGCTTGCTGCGATATGTATGATTCATACTCAGTGACCCCTCTCTGTCTATTAATCTTGCTGTTAAAGTCTGAATAGGATTAACATGGGTGCTTGCTGCTGCTGTTAGTTTCAGACATAGCTTTAGTTAACTCTTTAACTGAAGCTTGCTGGTTTCAGTTAACTGATTCTAATTGCTGGAATTAAACTGAATAATATGATGTCCCTATACTGTTTAATTACTCAGTTTTGCTATTGCTAAGTCGGCTGAGAACTTGCTAGTTGCTGGCCTTGATTATGTATACCAAGTGCATGGATAACTATGTGTTAGTTATCACTGAATGTTGTTGTTTACTCAGCTGTGATGTAATAGCTTCACTGCACTTTCTTGCAGTGCTACTGTTGTGCTGGTTCAGTGATGCAAACTTTACTTCTGTTGAGCTTGATTAATCCTAGCAGTGATGCTAGGTTCAGTGGCTGATGTTGTGGTTCTTGCAGTAGCCTCTGGCTATCTGTTTTACTGTGATGCCTTTTTGAGGTGTGCACAGTTACTGTGGGGTGTTGTCTGCTAAACTTGATATTCTTCAGAGCCAATCACTCTTTGCAGTGATTTACTGGTGGCTTGCTTGATTGAAAGTGTCCCTGTCCACTTTTCCCAAATGCTTACTTAAACTTGACCAACTTTGTTGGCAAAGCTGATGGATTAATAGGTTTAGATCATGGCCTTGCTAGCCTAGGCAACCCATGTGCCACTCCTAAACTATTCCTTATTACTGTGAGTATTTCCTTTGAGAAATTCCCAGATAAGACCATGCTTTGTGGAGTAGGTGTTGTGGATGGCCTTGTTATCAAGGTCAAGGCCTCCTGGACATCCAAATGATGACCAAAGTCTTGCATTATCAAGCTTTGTTTGATTAGCAGTGTGGTTGTGCTCTGTGCTGCCTGCCTGGGAGATAAACCTGTGGGTTTACTCCCAGCACTTGTGTATGCTGTGGTTCAATAATAACCTGCTGCTGAAGAGTAGCTTGTTCTTCTGGATATTTCTGATTTCCTGCTTCTTGTGGCAAGCCTGCTCCTCCTAGCTGCTTGACCTAGTTCCTAGTTGAACTAAGTAACCATTTTGGTCTTGGTTTTGCTGGTTTGGTTGATTGGTGGTGTGAATCTTTCCCTGTTGCTCAACTCATGAGCAGGGTAGATTGTGTGGTGGTGTTGCTGGTGTGATGGTGTTGCTGTGATGGTGGTGTTTTCTGTGATGGTGATGTGCTGTGGTGATGGTGTTGCTGTGGTGATGTTTCTGGTTGGCTGGTGTTCTTGGCCGACCAAATCCACACTCAGTGACCTATTTATACCAACTCTGGTTCCTTGGTGGCTTGACACCTCTATTCATGCATATGGTGAGTGAGCTAGCTGCTAGCTTGCTTGCCTGGTCTCGGCTGGCCTGGGATATTTTTCCTGCGAGTTGTGGTGATAAGCTCAAATGAGCTGATGATTATCAACAGTGGCTATTGTTTTTTACTGCCACTTGGTTATTACCCCCTGGTTGTGTGTTTTGTCAAGTTTTTGGTTGCAAGTGCCAAAAGGAAAAGAAGGAGAATAAAAGAAAGAAAGAAGATGTGTAGTTTTAGGAATTAATATACTTTTCTTCTTTTATTCATTATTGTAATATTCTTTTTATTCATTGTTGTAATATTCTTTTTATTCATTCCAAAATTGTAATTATTCTTTTATTCCCAGAATTTTGTAAAGACAATGTATCATGTGTTGGTGATGAATAAAGTTCAAGTTTTCCTTCTATTTAATATTTATTCTTTCTAAATGTGCCTTTTGAATTCAAATTCATAATTCAAATTCAAGTTTGAATTCATAACTTATGCTTAGGGTTTTAGTTGTTTAATTTCACCCATTCCCAACAAGTAATTAATCAAAAGAGATCATGTCGAATTCTTCCGCACTCCGAGAGTATACCATTCCCCCTCGAAGAGAGACTCGATCCCACTTAGGTTTTAGTGATAAAAGCGCGGAAAAATCCCGTAATTTAAGATGTTGTGCACAAAAGCCCTCTAAACTACCCCGGAGTTGTCCTACGTGCTGGGATGTTACATCTGGACGATGGAATCGTTCCATCAGGCAGTATTTTACTTTTATTTTGCTGAAACTCATTAGTCTCGTCTCAAGTATGGCAAGCGATCCAAGAACACTCCACGCAAGCGTAAAGCCAAGTGCTGAAGCGTAGCTTTTGTTCCTCTTCGTGGGTTGTGTTTCTTCTTTTACCGTGTCTGCATTGTATCAAACCTTGTAAACCTGTGTGGCTTTATTAATTTAAAGTCGGGCACCTCGATGCCTATTATCTAAAATGTATGGCAGGTCGGAGGCATCATGTACTAATTTTCCTATAGGCCGAGATATTCATGTACATCAAAACTTCTGTAGTTCTTTAAAAAAAAACTTCTGTAGTTAACCGAAACTATAAAACACATCAGAATCTCCTCCCCAAAGCTACAATTACCAAACCATATGTACTTGCAATATAATCACAAAAAAGGTCAAAGAAAACTCTGTTCTGTCGTCAGTTAAGTTAGTACATGCTGCTATGCCAAGAAAGATAGCACTTCAAAAAAAACACAATGCTATTTCAGGAGAGGGTTTCCACTGAAGGCACGAGCGTCCTGCAGCAGGGGCAGTCCGGCTGGATGGCTAGCCAGGGGAGGACGCAGTCGGAGTGGTACCTGTGAGAGCACGGCAGCCGTGTCACTCGCTGTCGCTCCCGGACCTCGTCGAGGCACACCGCGCAGACGTCGGTTTTGGACAGCGTCCTTCTCATCTGAGCACCGCGCCTAGTAGCAATTGTCATCGCTGGAACCGAACAGGGCGACCTGAACTCGTTGCGTGTTGCGTCTGCGAGGTCCTGCTGCTGCTCTTGCTGGATGTTCTGCTGTCTGGAGCTTGCCCCACCATCTCGCTCTCGCGTTCTCCAGCCCCACCTACATTGATTCAGCAATGAAAATTGAGCCAATCCTTTTATTGCAGAAGACTAATTTGCAGCTTTGGGCTAAGTTTCGGATAAAATGCAGGATGGCGTGTGCAGGTTGAACCATCACAAGCAAGCACTTCGACTACTTCAAGCTTTCTGAAAAAATCGATTTACACGACGAACTACATTCAGAAAAACCGCTTACAGAAAATAAACTATCATCATATATTGATTCGCAATGAACTCCAAAACTTTATTTGGGAAAGCTTTAGAACCTTCCTTTCAAAATGTAATCCTTTTTATAAAGCTAATTTAGTTTTCTAAAAAAAGGTTACATTTTGGAACGGAGTAATAACTGCAAATATTCTATCATGAACTGGAGAATGGAGCCTTACAACACTCCGTCCATGTCTAGAAAACACTACAGCTAGAACACAACGTCTCTAAAACCAACCGAGAAAAAAAGATCATAGCAGTTACTTATAGTGCCTCCAAAATCCAAATGCTGGTGATGCGTAGGACAAAAAACCTGGAAAATAGGGGACACACCATTCTTGTGTCGATGTTGTTGGCCTACATTATGGGAATCACGCAAATCGGACCAAAATAAAGATTGGAATGCACCAATTGTAAAAATTCTCTGCACGTGTCGTTGTATCATAAATTTGGAACGTTAGATATCGATGCTAACATCCAACCGGTTGGCCTTTTATGTAAGGTATTGTAACAATCTGCTTTAGTAACAGCAACGGCGACAGATATAGGGTACAAACATCCAGGGATTCTCTGTTTTAATTTAGCAATGGTCACTACTTGTTTGGTACTCCCTCCGATCGGAAATAACTGTCGGCAATTTTATACTAGCTTAGTACAAAATTTGTATTAGGTGCCCGACAGTTATTTCCGATCAGAGGGAGTAGCATTCTCTCAAGTCCGGGTATAATTTAACTAGTACCTATAGCCTAGTAGGTTGCAAAAGCGAATTTAGCAACGGCGACAGATAGGGTGCAAACAACTGAACAGCTCGGCTATGTCGGGTATACCATATCGCTCGCAGTCGAGTTCAACAACGGTTTGCCTCGCCAATTCAAGTCTATATATGTTCAGCACGCGAATAAAATCTGATAAGAATATGTGCACACCTTTATCGGAAAAAAATGAATTTCTGCACACACCATCGATATTGGCTAGAACCACAAGATGCCCCGTTCTTATGAGCCGAGAATATTCGGTTTCCTCTCTGTTCTTAACTTCTTTTCCTCTCTGTTCCTAACTTCGTCTTATGAGAAAAAACATAATAAGAGGCAGGGGGAGGAACAAACCTCGAAGAGGAGGATGAGGGCGAGGCTGCGCCGCGGAGCTTCTCCTGGAGCCGGTTGCGGGCAGCCAGCGCGGGGCCCACCATGCCGGCCGCCGCGTGCGATGCCGCGGCCCCCTGCTTGTGCTGGTGGGCGTGGTGGTGGTGGTCGCCGGCCCCCACGCCCACGACGTCCCCGTGGTAGTGCACGCGGCGCCGTCGCGCGAGCTCCACGCCCGGAAGCATGCCCCCTTGGCCTGGAAACGAGACCGGCTGATGGCTGCGGCGTGTGGGATTGGGAACGACCGGGGGAGACGACGGCTTGCAGGATTGGTGGATGCTCGTGGCTTTTCTCTCCACCTGGGGTTTTGTAGTGGCGGGGAATAGCAGAGGGGAAAGGAGGCGACGCGGTGGATCAGTGGATGGAAACCACGAGGAAGCCCGTCCTTGGAGTCACCGAAACAAGGCTCGTCAAAGAAAATGAAAAGTCACCGAGGAGAGCTGATTGGGACATGACCATCCAACATGTCCTTGCTCTGCTACGTAAGCACAAGCCATGTTTCGTGCTATAGCGCCGATCCACGCACGGGCGCCACCTCGACCGAGTATCTCGCTACCATGTCGCGAGACGCATGTCTCGAAGCATCTGCTTTTGGCTCGTCTGGGCGCCACCGAGATCCGGCTCGGTGCGGGCTTGCCAGTTCTGCCGACTCGTCTATCAACTCCATCGCCGACGACGTACGAGAGTTAAAGTTTATCCTAAATTTGAAAGTTTTGTATAATCTGACAATCATCACACATGTTGAGCTGAAATTTATAATGTATTTTTGTAAGATTTTTTGAGAAGATAAGAATACTACCTGACAAGGATATAGATAATAGAGTCAGTTACTTGAGTACCCCTAAGGCCCGTTAAGCTAGGCCCAAGTGTAATTCTAGTCGAAATATGAGTTCATATCGCATATCGATGTTGTAATATGTATCGGACCCCTCCCGTTCCTTGAGACCTGGCCACCTATATATAGGGGCCAGGAGAGCAAGCCAAGTTAACCACCACGTTTACTTTCGATACACACCTTGTTTGATTGATTTTACCTTCGAGTTCATCCGACGCCCTACTCCCCCATCCTAAGTCCTTCATCCAGGACATCTGTCGAGTTAACCCTCGTCAATTGGCGCCGACCGTGGGGACCAGGGGCGTTGAAATCATGAATTCGACGGCTTTTTCGTTTTTAGCCAACAGCAGTCCAGAAGTCGACGAAAATCAAAAGATGGAGTTGACGATCGGAAGTCTGAGCTTCTACATCGGACCTTCGGATTCGACTCGCCTTTCAGATCCAGCGAAATCGGGTCCGTCGGCAAGCAAAATCAAGACAATCACAATATCTGGATCATCTGTGGGCTCTTCCAGCGAGGTAAACTCACCGGTCAGCTTCGCAGCAACAGAAAATACTCAAAAGAGCAT
Organism: Dactylis glomerata; assembly: GCA_007115705.1. Taxonomy (NCBI): domain Eukaryota; kingdom Viridiplantae; phylum Streptophyta; class Magnoliopsida; order Poales; family Poaceae; genus Dactylis; species Dactylis glomerata. The sequence goes on from QXEO01000222.1 coordinate 4,533,129, forward strand.
CGAAGAATTCAACGGAACTCGGAAAGAACCCGACATAGAAGGAACAGTGGACAAATCATACGATAGTCAAAGGGACTTCACCACCGAAAGAAGTGGCGTCTCCAGAATCATACATCAATTATGCGTCATTATCACCAAAGCAGCAGAAGAGAACGATCACGCAGATAAAGCGCAAATCGACGCACAATGATACGTCTCAAACGTATCGATAATTTTTGATGCTGCATGCTTTTTTTTACATCATTTGCTTAGTGTTTTATTACACTTCGTGGCATTTTTATGCATTTTCCGGAACTAACCTATTAACGAGATGCCACAGTGTCAGTTCCTTGTTTTCTGCTGTTTTTGTGTTTCAGAAAAGTTACACAGGAAATATTCTCGGAATTAACCGAAACAAAAGCCAAACATCCAGAAATTCACCGAAGCTTCCAGAGAACCGAAGAGGAGACGGAGTGGGGCCACGAGGGTCCCACACAATAGGGTGGCGCGGCCTAGGGCTAGGCCACGCCTCCTGTATGTGTGGCCGCCTCGGTCCACTTCTGACGATGCCCCTTCGCCTATAAAGACCCTCCGACAGAAAAAACCTAAACACCCGATCACTTTTCTAGAAACATATCGCGATCCGCCGCCGTCATCGACCCGAGATCGGGAGGGTCTAGAAGCTCTTCCCGGCACCCTGCCGGAGAGAGGAATCGCCACCGGAGGTCTTATTCATCGTCATGCTTGCCTCCAGCGCGATGAGTGAGTAGTCTACCTTGGACTATGGGTCCATAGCAGTAGCTAGATGGTTGTCTTCTCCACCATGTGCTTTATGTTTAGATCTCGTGAGCTGCTTTACATGATCGAGATCACCGTTATGTAATTCTACATGTTGTGTTTGTTGGGATCCGATGAATATTGGTGTTATGATTGAGTTGATGTGCTAAATTTTATCTTATGTTATCTCTATATTGTTTATGATCTTGCATGCTCTCCGTTGTTAGTAGCTATTTTGGCCGATTAGATACTAGTGACTCCAAGAGGGGGTATTTATGCTCGATAGTGGGTTCATGCCTCTATTTAATCTGGGGGAGTGACAGAAACCTCTAAGGTTGTAGATGTGTTGTTGCCACTAGGGAGAAAACAACATTCATATGCTCAAGAGCATATGCTTTATTTACATTACACACTTTGCTTAATGCAGTTATCTGTTGTTCGCAACTTAATACTTGTGGAGTTCTCGGATTGATTCGCCACAAGTGGATTATTAGTCATAGATGCAGTTGGATGGCGGTCTATGTATCTTGTTGTAATGCCTAAAGTAAATCTCATAGTGATCCTCTCTACATATGCACGCAGTCTTTATTCTATCAATTGCCCAACTGTAATTTGTTTACCCAGCATGTGTTATTTTATCTTATAGAGAGACAACACTAGTGAACTGTGGACCCTGGTCCTATTTCCTTTATATTGCTATCACCTGTTTACTTTACTCGCATACTACTATTGCTTTCCACTCGATACACTCATTCCTTTGTTTACAGCAAACCGGTGAGATTGACAACCTCATCGTAAGTTGGGAACAAAGTATTTGGTTGTGTTGTGTGCAGGTTCCACGTTGTCTCTTGCAAAGCAAAGCTTGGACTAAGCGCCCTATAAATTGTCCAGAGCTGTCGCAAAGCTAGCGGGCATCACCTTCCGTCGTTTGGATTTTTCCTACTGGATTGATAACCTTGGTTTCTTACTGAGGGAAAACTTGCTGCTATATTCATCAAACCGTCTCTTGGGGTTTCCAACTGGCCGGTCATTTACTTCATCAACTACACGCCAACAAGTTCTCTGGCAATATTCAACACCGCGCTATCAACAAGTTTTCTGGCGCCGTTGCCGGGGAAAAAGAAGACTTCTGCAAGGGGATTTTCGCACGCACATCCTTTACTTTGTTTAGTTTTTCTTTACTTTATTTTTACTTGTTTCGTTTTATCAAAAATACAAAAAAATTAGTTTCCTTTATAGTTGTTACTTTATTACTTTTAGTTCATTATGTTGTTCCCTAAGTACATTTTGGAGGACCTCTCAGTAGGCAGTGGATCTATTATTGGGAAAAGTAACATCGAGGAGTTCTTTAATCATATTAGTATGCATAAAGATGTTGAGGAAAAGTCTTTGGCTGAGCTTGCTCCTAGTTATAAAGTTGCTTCTGCTTATTTAGTTCACATGTTGGAAGCTAGGTTTGCTAGCCTTAATCCTTTTATGCAACACATGTTTCTTAAGCTTCATGATATTGAGGATCCCAAAAAGAAAGCTTTTATTTTGGAAACTTTGCGCATAGAATTCAGAGATGTTGCCATTGAAGCTAGGAAAATTCTTAAGCGTTTTAATAAGCTCGTCTTGCCTATAAAGGTTGTTAGTACAAACAATGAAGGAGCCAAAATACCTATACCTAGCAAGCTCTTGGGATTGTATGAAGCTTTTGAAAATAATTTTGATTGGATCTGTCCCAAAAATCTTTTTAGTGATTTGAGTGAACCAAAGCGTGATCACAAAGGGTCTTCAAAAACTTATGTGGATGAAATACAATGCCTTATTGAAAAGACTTCTGCAGTTGATCTTAACGATTCACTTGATATTACTTGATTCGCACTTTCTGCGCCTAGCTCAAAGGCGTTAAAGAAAAGCACTCTTGGGAGATAACCCAATATTTTTTTTACTTTTAGTTCTTTTTCTTTTATTTGAGTCTTGGAAGTTATTACTACTGTAATTACCTCTCCTTATAATTTTTATTTCGTTTTTGTGCCAAGAGAAGTCTCTAATTTGAGTGAGGTAAGATTTGGGGATGTTGCTGTCCTGAAACAGTTTTCAGTGCTGCACCGTAAAAATTTGTGAAAATTCTCTGTATATCTTTTAGACCTGTGATTCCTTTTGCATATGCCCCAGGTTATATCCAAACTTTCATTAGTTGAACACTTTTTTATTTGAGCAACAGAAAACCCTCTAAAAATTCGACCTTTGTCAGTTGTTCTGTTTTGACAAATTTCTGCCAAAATTTGTGTTTGCCGCTTTATCGCTTTCTTTTTGAGTTCTTTTGATCACGGAACTTTTGGGGAAGTTGCTACAGTAGTATATAATTTATATGTGGTGGTTTTGAGTTGAAACCTGAAACAAAAAGGGTTGATTCATTGTTATGCTTACACTAATGTTGCTAATAGATTTGTGTTTAGTTTTGTATGAAGGAAGTTTTCAAATGTAGGGATTGGAGAATGGTGAGATGAGTTGAAGAATGGACAAAAGCTCAAGCTTGGGGATGCCCATGCACCCCAAGAAATATCCAAGAGGTACAAGTGTCAAAGCTTGGGGATGCCCCCGAGGCACCCCTTCTTCATCGGCAAAAATCGGGTCACCTTTCAACACACTATATTTTTATTGCTTCATGCATTATGAGTTTTTCTTGGAGCGTCAGTTGTTTTTAGTTTTTAGTTTTGTTTGCTGCAATAAACGGTTGGACCCCAACAAATTTCTTTTGGAGAAGTTGCCTTGCTTTTCATTTGCTAAGAACACTCTGTTTTTCGCTCTTATCGTTTCAACGAGTGTTCTCTTTTTCTAGAACTGCGTTTAGTTTTCATTTTTCGCCTTGATTTGTGTTCAGATCTTGTTATATATTTGTATCAAGGTGTATTTTGACCTCTGGTCCATGTTGGTTTTCATCAAAAAAGAGTTGTTTAAAAAAGTTCGAATGGTGTTGGAAAAGAGAAAAAGCTTTATGCAAAAAAGTGGTACAAGAACGAGCTTGTGTACACTGCGGCCTAGGCTTTTGCATATCGTGCTTGATGTCTTTTTGATAGTATGCTTAGTTGTTTTGCTGTAGCATGACTTGTCTCAAATGACTGAGATTGCTTAATGAGCCTTTGAAAAAATCATGCATTGTTTTAATTATTTGAAAGCATTATTTTGGTTTTCTCCTTGATCCTTTATTTGGGTTGACTTGGAGCATGCTTACACATGTTTGACTCATACAAAGTCGCCATTGCCTCTATGATCATTTAGTTTTTGACTTTTGATGCCATCTTATTCTTCTTTTAATGTCGCTTTGTCGCTTTGCATGATTATGACCATTATTGCTCTCTTAGTTGCTCGCTCCCAGTCTTTTGCTAGCCCTCATTTTGTACTGAGTATGAGCTCTAATCGTGCATCCAATTCCTAAAAACCAAGTTGTTTCATTGTGTCCACTATAAATTCCTATGCATGGTATTTGTAAGCCATTCCAAGTAAATTTTCATGCGCTACCTTTGAAAAAACCTTCAAAATACTTCTCGTTTTGTGACACTGTTTTCAGCTCATGGGGACGTAGTGGTCGGATTTGCTATCTTCCATATTGCTTATTCCAAAAAGAAAAAGAAAAAGAGAAAAAAAGAAAGAAAAAGGCACTCCTCCATGGTATGTGAATGTTGGTGGGCACCCGATGGAATCGGTTAGCCATGGTTTGTGAAAGGAAAAAAGGTGGGGAGGAGTGCCAAGCTTTATAAAACAGCACAAAAGTGCCAATCTCTCTCAAAAACTTGCTTCATTTTTGTATGGAAGATAGTAAGAACCCCATTGCCAGTCGTTGACAAAAGCAACCACCTCTCAAAACCCAAGTTTTATCTATCTGTTTTACAAATGAAAAGCTCTAGCACATGTTTAATCACTGCTTCCCTCCGCGAAGGGCCTTTCTTTTACTTTTACGTTGAGTCACCACCTTCTATCTTTATGCACCGTCTAAGAGAGCATAGTTGTCATTCTGAGGATAATGTGCATTGTCCCAAAGTTTTCATTGATTGATTCATGATGTTGGTTTCACTTGTTCTCAAATTACTTGTATCTAGTCGCCCTCTTAAACTTGAAGGTGTCCTATGCATTTATGTTTTGCTCTCTCATGAAGGACAAGCTGAAAACCATTTGTATGTTTTTCCATATGATTTGAACACATGTTTGACTTTCATTGTTTCATTTTCATGATCCTTTGTTTGTGTTCTTTTTCATGTTATAACATGGTTGCTAAGTTTCTTCTATCAAGATTATATCTTTCATGCCCATGTTTTAAGTTCTTTTGATCCCAGCGCACAACGCTTACATATATGATCAAGATTGTGTAGGTGCATGTCACCTCAAAAATTATTTCTTTTATTATCACTTACCTACTCGAGGACGAGCAGGAGTTAAGCTTGGGGATGCTGATACGTCTCAAACATATCCATAATTTTTGATACGCCATGCTTGTTTTTACACCATTTGCTTAGTGTTTTGTTACACTTCGTGGCATTTTTATGCATTTTTCGGAACTAACCTATTAACGAGATGCCACAGTGCCAGTTCCCTGTTTTCTGCTATTTTTGTGTTTTAGAAAACGTACACAGGAAATATTCTCAGAATTGGATGAAACAAAAGCCAAACATCCAGAAATTCATCGAAGCTTTCAGAGAACCGAAGAGGAGACGGAGTGGGGCCACGAGGGGCCCACACAACAGGGCGGAACGGCCCAGGGCTAGGCCGCGCCCCCTATGTGTGTGGCCGCCACGGTCCACTTCTGAAGATGCCCCTTTGCCTATAAAGACCCCCCGACGGGAAAAACCTAAACACCCGATCACTTTTCCAGAAACATATCGCGATCCGCCGCCGTCGTCGACCCGAGATCGGGAGGGTCCAGAAGCTCTTCCCGGCACCCTGCCGAAGAGGGGAATCGCCACCGGAGGTCTTCTTCATCGCCATGCTTGCCTCCGGCGTGATGAGTGAGTAGTCTACCTTGGACTATGGGTCCATAGCAGTAGCTAGATGGTTGTCTTCTCCACCACGTGCTTCATGTTTAGATCTCGTGAGCTACTTTACATGATGGAGATCACCGTTATGTAATTCTACATGTTGCGTTTGTTGGGATCCGATGAATATTGGTGTTATGATTGAGTTGATGTGCTAAATTTTATCTTATGTTATCTCTATGTTGTTTATGATCTTGCATGCTCTCCATTGTTAGTAGCTATCTTTGCCGAGTAGATACTAGTGACTCCAAGATGAGGTATTTATGCTCGATAGTGGGTTCATGCCTCTATTTAATCTGGGGGAGTGACAGAAACCTCTAAGGTTGTAGATGTGTTGTTGCCACTAGGGAGAAAACAACATTCATATGCTCAAGGGCATATGCTTTGTTTACATTACATACTTTGCTTAATGCAGTTATCTGTTGTTCGCAACTTAATACTTGTGGAGTTCTCGGATTGATTCGCCACAAGTGGATTATTAGTCATAGATGCAGTTGGATGAAGGTCTATGTATTTTGTTGTAATGCCCAGAGTAAATCTCATAGTGATCTTATTGACATATCACGTTTATCTTTATTCTATCAATTGCCCAACTGTAATTTGTTTACCTAGCATGTGTTATTTATCTTATGGAGAGACACCACTAGTGAACTGTGGACCCCGGTCCTATTTCCATCATATTGCTATCACCTGTTTACTTTACTCGCACTGTTTACTTTACTCACATACTATATTGTTTTCCACTCGATACGCTCATAATCTTTGTTTCAAGCAAACCGGTGAGATTGACAACCTCATCGCAAGTTGGGAACAAAGTACTTGGTTGTGTGTGTGCAGGTTCTGCATCACCTTCAGTCATTTGTCTCTCCTCTCCTGACCGATATTAAACCTTGGTTTCTTAACTGAGGGAAAACTAGCTGCTATACTCATCATACCTTCCTCTTGGGGTTCCCAACGGGCTGGTTATCCACCACGCACAAGGACAGTTTGCTCCCACGTTAGCCACACGCCATCACACGCAGCAGCTTATTTTCTGGCGCCGTTGCCGGGGAGGAAGTAGAAGATTTCTGCGAGGGGAGTTTTCGCACACACATCCTTTACTTTGTTATTGTTTTGCTTTACTTTATTTATTTTACCTCCATCGTTTTATATCAAAAACCCAAAAAAATTAGAATCATTTGTAGTTATTTTTTACTTGTCTTGCTTTATCATGCTTTCTATCAATGGTTGGTTTCTTTGAAACTAAATCTTTTTGGCAAGGTGGGTTCATGGAAGAGCAGCAAAATTATTATGAGGAACACCGCTTGTCACAAAAAGGGAAACACTTATGGGAACAAATTAATAGATTGTATATCATTGCTAGAAACGTGTGCTCTACTTATAATGTTACTTATTGCTTTGATAGATCTTGCTGCTGTAGGAGGTATAAACACCTCCCTTTTCAATGTGAGTATAATGATGATGTTACCATATCTTCTTATATTAATGGAAATTATGACTTTTATGATGTGGAACAAATTGAAGAATTTATTGCTTGGAAGGGTGCATTTGAACTTGCTTATTTGCTTGAAAATACTGATGATGCACCTTATAAATATGAGGTTTATGATATACTCACATTTTGCTTTGATAATTACAAGGAAGGAAATGGCTATATTCTTAAATATCTTAATAGATGCTCTCCAACAGAAGAGATTAATGCCATGAAGGAGCCTATGGAAGAAGAAATTGCTGAAATTGGAAGCTCATTGGATGAAAAAGAGGAGGAGCCTGATGATCAAGAGGAGGAAGAATGGAGCTACCCATATCTACCTCCCAATAAGAGTAACTCTTTAACTAATACCTTATTTGATCGCCCTCCATGCTTAACAAAGGAGGGTGAGTGTGATATTTATATTGTTGATTTTGTTCATGATGCTACTGAAAATTATTATGAGAGAGGAAAATATGGTTGTTGGGATTCTCATGTTACTAAAACACCTCTCTTTTTATTGAAAGTTCTGAAATTGCTCTTGTTTTATCTACCCATACTTGTGGCTATGCGCTTCTTTGATTTATTTTCTTACAAGATTCCTATGCATAGGAAGTGGGTTAGACTTAAATGTGTTTTATATTTGCTCCTTGATGCTCTCTTTTACTTCAATTCATATTTCTTATATGAGCATCTTCTCAAATTTTCTGCGCCTAGCTCAAAGGCGTTAAAGAAAAGCACTCTTGGGAGATAACCCAATGTTTTATTTTCAGTACTTTTTCTTTTATTTGAGTCTTGGAAGTCATTACTACTGTAATGACCGCTCCTTATCTTGTTTATTTCGTTTTTTTTGCCAAGAGAAGCCTCTAATTTGAGCGAGGTAAAGATTTGGGGATGTTGCTGTCCTGAAACTGTTTTCGGTGCTGCACCGTAAAAATTCGTGAAAATTCTCTGTATATCTTTTGGACCTGCGATTTCTTGTGCATATGCCCTAGGTTATATCCAAACTTTTCTTAGTTGAACACTTTTTGATTTGAGCAATAGAGACCCCTCAAAAATTCGACCTTTGTCAGCTGTTCAGTTTTGACAGATTTCTGCCAATATTTGTGTTTGCCACTTTATCGCTTTCTTTTGAGTTCTTTTGATCACGCAACTTTTAGAGAAGTTGCTACAGTAGTATTTGCTATATATATGGTGGTTTTGAGTTGAAGCCTGAAGCAAAAAGAGGGTTGATTATATGTTATGCTTGCACTAATGTTGCTAATAGATTTGTGTTTAGTTTTGTATGAAGGAAGTTTTCAAGTGTAGGGATTGGAGAATGATGAGATGAGTTGAAGAATAGACAAAAGCTCAAGCTTGGGGATGCCCATGCATCACCCCAAGAAATATCCAAGAAGTACAAGCGTCAAAGCTTGGGGATTCCCCCGAGGCACCCCTTCTTCATCGGCAAAAATCAGGTCACCTTTCAAGACGCTATATTTTTATTGCTTCATGCACTATGTGTTTTTTCTTGGAGCGTCAGTTGTTTTAGTTTTCTTAGTTGGTTTAGTTTGTTTGTTTTCTGCAATAAATGTTTGGACCCCAACAAATTTTCTTTTGGAGGAGATGTACTCGTTTTCATTTGCAAAGAACACTCCGTTTTTCATTCTTACAATTTCACCGGGTGTTCTTCTTTTTCTGCTGCTGCTTTTGGTTTTCGTTTTCACCTTGATTTGCGTTCAGACCTTGTCATATCTTTTCATCAAGGTGTATTTTTGCCTCTGATCTTTATTGGTTTTCATCAAAAGAGGTGTCTTTAAAAATTTCAAATGGTGTTGGAAAAGAGAAAAAGCTTTGTGCAAAATAGTGGTACAAGAAGGAGCTTGTGTAGACTGCGGCTTAGGCTTTTTCATGTCATGCTTGATGTCTTTTTGATAGTATGCTTAGTGGTTTTGCTGTAGCATGACTTGTCTCAAATAACTTAGATTGCTTAATGAGCCTTTGAAAAAATCATGCGTTGTTTTTATTGTATGGAAGCATTATTTTGGTTTTCTCCTTGATGCTTTATTTGGGTTGACTTGGCGCATGCTCACACATGTTAGACTCTTACAAAGTTGCCAATAGCCTTCATGATCATTTAGTTTTTGACTTTTGATGCCATCTTATGATTCTTTTAATGTCGCTTTGTCGCTTTGCATGATTATGGCCATTATTGCTCTCTTAGTTGGTCGCTCCCAGTCTTTTGCTAGCCCTCGCCTTGTACTGAGTATGAGCTCTACTCGTGCATCCAACTCCTAAAAGCCAAAGTTTTCCAAAGTGTCCACCATACATACCTACTAGCAATTTGCTATTCCAAGTAAATTTGACTTGCTTTTATTTTCTCTTCAAATTAAACTCTTACCAGTGTTATGCGAAATTCGGTCAGTAAAGCTCTCACGAACCGGAAGGCACACTTTACTTTTTCCTGTTCTTAAAAATTTGACATTGTGGTCTCTTATGTTGAGTTGTTATGCTTGCAAGTTGTAAGTTGGATTCTAGCCCAGCCATGCTGTCATGGGGCAAGCTTTCAACATTGCACTTCTTATTTGAGTTGATATCGTGATCTTTTGTTTATGGATGCCCGCGGTGTGAAATGAATTGGGAATCTTGTGGGGATCATGGAGTTTGTATATGTGTTAGGGAAACGCTGGGCCGCCAATCTAAGCCATGCATAATTCATGGTAGAAATTTGCAGCATACCCATGGTGAACATTCGACGACGCATCTCATAATAAAAAGCTAAACAAAAGGCAAATAAAAGAGATGTCGAGGTGTTCATTGTCTGCTTGTCCTGTCATTTTGGTGTGGGCTTGTTCCATGTCATCGGGCACGGAGGTACCCCATTGGCGGTTCTCAATGATATGCATATACTTACAATGACAAGAGCCTTGCTTGGGACTCTAAGTAAAGTAGCATGAGGTTTGGGTACTCGTATTCACGGGGCACGAGGTTTTCAACTTATGATTTGTCAAGCATATGCATCATAATTGTTCTCGCATTAACTTTAACCATTCAAGATGCTTATGATGGGGGCAATGAGAGCTCAAAGCCGGTAAGTACCATAATTTTTGAAGGTTATAAAACTTGCAATCACTGCTTCCCTCTGCGAAGGGCCCTTTCTTCTACTTTTATGTTGAGTCACCACCTTCTTTCTTTATGCACCATTAAGAGAGCATAGTTGTCATTCTTAGTATAATATGCATTGTCCCAAAGTTCATTGATTGATTCATATTGTTGGTTTCACTTGTTCTTAAATTATTTGTATCTAGTCGCCCTCTTAAACTTGAAGGTGTCCTATGCATTTATGTTTTGCTCTCTTTGAAGGACAAGCTGAAAACCATTTGTATGTTTCTCCTTATGATTTGAACACACGTTTGACTTTCATTGTTTCATTTTCATGATCTTTTGTTTGTGTTCATTTGCATGTTTACAACATGGTTGCTAAGTTCTTATTGTCAAGATTATATCTTCATGCCCATGTTTTAAGTTCTTATGATCCCAGCTCACCAATGCTTACATATATGATCAAGATTGTGTAGGTGCATGTCACCTCAAAAATTATTCTTTGTTATCACTTACCTACTCGAGGACGAGCAGGAGTTAAGCTTGGGGATGCTTGATATGTCTCCAACGTATCTATAATTTTTGATGCTCCATGCTTGTTTTTACACCATTTGTCTACTATTTCGTTACACTTCGTGGCACTTTTATGCATTTTCCGGAACTAACCTATTAACGAGTTGCCACAGTGCCAGTTCCCTGTTTTCTGCTATTTTTGTGTTTCAGAAGTGATACACAGGAAATATTCTCGGAATTGGACGAAACAAGTTCCTGAAGTCTTATTTTACCCGAAAGCTTCCAGAGATCCGAAGAGGAATAGGAGGTGGGCCACCAGGGGCCCACACGCCTAGCTGGCGCGGCCAGGCCCCTGGCCGCGCGAGCCTGGCATGAGGCCACCTGGTCCCTCCTCTGACATCGCCCCTTCGCCTATAAAGACCCCCCGACGGAAAAAACCTAAGGACCCGATCAATTTTCCAGAACACATCGCGATCCGCCGCCGCCGTCGACCCGAAGATCGGGAGGGTCCAGAAGCTCTTCCCGGCACCCTGCCGGAGAGGGGAATCACCACCGGAGGTCTTCTTCATCGCCATGCTTGCCTCCGGAGCGATGAGTGAGTAGTCTACCTTGGACTATGGGTCCATAGCAGTAGCTAGATGGTTGTCTCCTCCACCATGTGCTTCATGTTTAGATCTCATGAGCTTCCCTGCATGATTGAGATCACCGTTATGTAATTCTACATGTTTGGTTTGTTGGGATCCGATGAATATTGGTGTTTATGATTAAGTTGCTATACTGAATTATATCTTTTGTTATCTCTATGTTGTTTATGATCTTGCATGCTCTCCGTTGTTAGTAGCTATCTTGGCCGAGTAGTTGCTAGTGACTCCAAGAGGGGGTATTTATGCTCGATAGTGGGTTCATGCCTCTATTTAATCTGGGGAGTGACAGAAACCTCTAAGGTTGTAGATGTGTTGTTGCTACTAGGGAGAAAACAACATTCATATGCTCAAGGGCATATGCTTTGTGTACATTACACACTTTGCTTAATGCAATTATCTGTTGTTCGCAACTTAATACTTGTGGAGTTCTCGGATTGATTCACCACAAGTGGATTATTAGTCATAGATGCAGTTGGATGGCGGTCTATGTATTTTGTTGTAATGCCCAGAGTAAATCTCATAGTGATCTTCTTGACATATCACATTTATCTTTATTCTATCAATTGCCCAACTGTAATTTGTTTACCCAGCATGTGTTATTTATCTTATGGAGAGACACCACTAGTGAACTGTGGATCCCGGTCCTATTTCCATCATATTGCTATCACCTGTTTACTTTACTCGCATACTATATTGTTTTCCACTCGATACGCTCATAATCTTTGTTTCAAGCAAACCGGTGAGATTGACAACCTCATCGCAAGTTGGGAACAAAGTACTTGGTTGTGTGTGTGCAGGTTCCGCATCACCTTCAGTCGTTTGTCTCTCCTCTCCAAGATCGACATACCTTGGTTTCTTAACTGAGGGAAAACTAGCTGCTATACTCATCATACCTTCCTCTTGGGGTTCCCAACGGGCTGGTTATCCACCACGCACAAGGACTGTCTGCTCCCACGTTAACCACACGCCATCACACGCAACAATGCCCGCGGTGTGAAATGAAATGGGAATCTTGTGGGGATCATGGAGTTTGTATATGTGTTAGGGAAATGCCTGGGCCGCCAATCTAAGCCATGCATAATTCATGGTAGAAATTTGCAGCATACCCATGGTGAACATTCGACGACGCATCTCATAATAAAAAGCTAAACAAAAGGCAAATAAAAGAGATGTCGAGGTGTTCATTGTCTGCTTGTCCTGTCATTTTGGTGTGGGATTGTTCCATGTCATCGGGCATGGAGGTACCCCATTGGCGGTTCTTGATGATATGCATATACTTACAATGACAAGAGCCTTGCTTGGGACTCTAAGTAAAGTAACATGAGGTTTGGGTACTCGTATTCACGGGGCACGAGGTTTTCAACTTATGATTTGTCAAGCATATGCATCATAATTGTTCTCGCATTAACTTTAACCATTCAAGATGCTTATGATGGGGGCAATGAGAGCTCAAAGCCGGTAAGTACCATAATTTTTGAAGGTTATAAAACTTGCAATCACTGCTTCCCTCTGCGAAGGGCCTTTCTTTTACTTTTATGTCATGTCACCACCTTCTTTCTTTACGCACCATTAAGAGAGCATAGTTGTCATTCTTAGTATGATATGCATTGTACCAAAGTTCATTGATTGATTCATATTGTTGGTTTCACTTGTTCTTAAATTATTTGTATCTAGTCGCCCTCTTAAACTTGAAGGTGTCCTATGCATTTATGTTTTGCTCTCTTTGAAGGACAAGCTGAAAACCATTTGTATGTTTTTCCTTATGATTTGAACACACGTTTGACTTTCATTGTTTCATTTTCATGATCTTTTGTTTGTGTTCATCTTCATGTTTATAACATGGTTGCTAAGTCTTATTGTCAAGATTATATCTTTCATGCCCATGTTTTAAGTTCTTATGATCCCAGCTCACAATGCTTACATATATGATCAAGATTGTGTAGGTGCATGTCATCTCAAATATTATTTCTTTTGTTATCACTTACCTACTCGAGGATGAGAAGGAGTTAAGCTTGGGGATGCTGATACGTCTCTAATGTATCCATAATTTTTGATGCTCCATGCTTGTTTTTATACTATTTGCCTAATGTTTCGTTACACTTCGTGGCACTTTTATGCATTTTCCGGAACTAACCTATTAACAAGTTGCCACAGTGCCAGTTCCCTGTTTTCTACTATTTTTGTGTTTCAGAAAAGCTACACAGGAAATATTCTCGGAATTGGACGAAACAAGTTCCTGAAGTATTGTTTTCCCCGGAAGCTTCTAGAGATCCGAAGAGGAGTCGGAGGGGGGCCACGAGGGCCCCACACACCAGGGCGGTGCGGCCCAGCCCCTGGCCGTGCCCCCTACGTGTGAGGTCGCCTCGGTCCACCTCTGACGATGCCCCTTCGCCTATAAAGACCCCCCGACGGGAAAAACCTAAGGACCCGATCAATTTTCCAGAAACACATCGCGATCCACCGCCGTCGTCGACCCAAGATCGGGAGGGTCCAGAAGCTCTCCCCGGCACCCTGCCGGAGAGGGGAATTGCCACCGGAGGTCTTCTTCATCGCCATGCTTGCCTCCGAAGTGATGTGTGAGTAGTCTACCTTGGACTATGGGTCCATAGCAGTAGCTAGATGGTTGTCTCCTCCACCATGTGCTTCATGTTTAGATCTCATGAGCTGCCTTACATGATTGAGATCACCGTTATGTAATTCTACATGTTTGGTTTGTTGGGATCCGATGAATATTGGTGTTATGATTGAGTTGCTATACTGAAATATATCTTATGTTATCTCTATATTGTTTATGATCTTGCATGCTCTCCATTGTTAGTAGCTATCTTGGCCGAGTAGTTGCTAGTGACTTCAAGAGGGGGTATTTATGCTCTATAGTGGGTTCATGCCTCGATTTAACCTGGGGGGGTGACAGAAACCTCTAAGGTTGTAGATGTGCTGTTGCTACTAGGGAGAAAACAGCATTCATATGCTCAAGGGCATATGCTTTGTTTACATTACACACTTTGCTTAATGCAATTATCTGTTGTTCGCAACTTAATACTCATGGGGTGTTCGGACGATATCCCCGTGAGTGGATTATTAGTCATAGATGCAGTTGGATGGCGGTCTATGTATTTTGTTTTAATGCCCAGAGTAAATCGCATAGTGATCTTCTTGACATATCACGTTTATGTTTATTCTATCAATTGCCCAACTGTAATTTGTTTACCCAGCATGTGTTATTTATCTTATGGAGAGACACCGCTAGTGAACTGTGGACCCGGGTCCTATTTCCATCATATTGCTATCACTTGTTTACTTTACTCGCACTGTTTACTTTACTCGCATACTATTATCACTTTCCACTCGATACGCTCATACCCTTTGTTTCAAGCAAACCGGTGAAATTGACAACCTCATCGCAAGTTGGGAACAAAGTACTTGGTTGTGTGTGTGCAGGTTCCGCGTTGCTACTGGCCGAAGACAAGTCAACAAGTATCGTAAACGGCGCCCTTGTTGGAGTGCTATTAAGCCAGTCCGCATCACGTTCAGTCATTTGTCTCTCCTCTCCCAGAACGATTGAACCTTGGTTTCTTAACTGAGGGAAAAACCTTGCTGCTATATTCATCACACCTTCCTCTTGGGGTTCCCAATGGGCTGGTCATTTACCACGCATCAGAGGACAACGGCATGGGCAAGAGAAGAAAGCCGCATAAAAAGCATAAGTGCATATCCATCAGATGATGAGGAGGATTTTGTGCAAGAAACGCCAGAGGCAGCATTAGTAGCAGCACAGGCATATCTACTAACTATGCAACTAGAGCCTGGAGATCTGCGGGAGCACATGCGTCAAGCCGCAATAAGAAGCCTCGGGTTGGTAGAGGATAGGCTAAGGAAACATCCTCTAGAGAAAAAGGCGACATATCATAAGGAGAAGCGAAAAAAAAGTTTTAAGCGCCAACCCTCGCAAAGCCAAACAAGCGAGTCATCAGGCGATGAAAAGCGTAAGGCACAGAAGGAGGACGCAAGGAATATCATAGCGCAAGCAAGAGTAAACAATGCGCGCTACGCGTGGAAAGAAGAAAATTATGAAGACGATGAAAAAGAGATGGGTGCGCTATGCTTTACCCGAAGGGTTCGCATAACGCGAGTACCCAAAGGATTCAAGCTGCCACACAATCAGCAAAAGTATGATGGATCACAAGAACCCACACTATGGTTCTCAGACTACCTGCAAGCAGTACAAATACTCGAAGGAACGAGAGCAACGGCGATGCAAAGTCTGCAGCTACACCTCACCGGCGCAGCGCGGTCCTGGTTAAATACTCTACCCAACGATTCCATCGGGAGTTGGGGAGAACTAGAGAGCCAGTTCACAAGGAATTTTTGTTCAACATATAAACGCCCAGCGTCACTAGAAGAAATCAAGTCATGCTTACAGAGGAAAGACGAAACTCTGCGCTCCTACATACAGCGGTGGAGTATAATCAAAAATTCTGCAGAAGAGGTCTCCGATGAGCGGGCAGTAGATGCTTTTTCGGCCGGCCTTCGCCGTTCGGACCTCGTGGAAGAGTTAGGGAGAACAAAGCCTAGGACAGTATCGGAATTAATGGAAGTAGCCAATAGATTCGCCGACGGAGAAGATGCGTATAACAATAAAAGTGGACGTTCACCAGAAGTCGACAGAGCAAGCAGGCAAAGGCGAAGGTACCGCAATGAAGATAGCCACGCAAGGCGAAATCAGATAGCCGCAGGGTATGAAAGAAGGGACGAGGAAGGCTATGAAAGCAGGAAGTTTCAAGGAAGAGGCAATCGTGGAAAAGAAAAGCCAAAGTACTCCGGCCCGTCGGCGGAGGACATGCTCCATGGCCCCTGTCGTATCCACTATGCATACTTAGATGGGAAGAGAGTTTCTAATCACCAGAAACAATATACTTTTTCTATGCAAGCTAGATTTGATGGTTAGGAGTGTCATCTGCTAGACACATGTCCTTAATTAATCCTATTGCTCTAGATTTTAGTGTCTTGGGATTTTAATCATCGAGTTCTTTATGCTTTATTGCGTTTAGTACTTATGCATCTAGCTATGAAATGTGCTTTACTAATTGTGCGAACCAAAAAATTGAAATAGCAATTTGCCAAAACAGTTGCTCCCAAGAGTTACCCTCTCTTCACTTTTCTACTTTACTTGCTTTTATTTTACTTGCATTAGATAGCTTTGCTTTGCATATTTATTTTCAGCACTAGGTAGTTTTACTTTACCATTAAAAGCAAAAATCCTTTTTCATATTGTAGTTCATTGCATTGCATAAACATCCATATAAGTGGGTTATAGGGCTTTAGAGAATAGATAGTTTACCTTCAGCTCCTCATGGGTTCGACACTCAAATACTTATCAAATTGTGCTATAGTGATCCCTGCACTTGGGGATTATCAGTGGGCTACTCCCACGAGAGGGCTGGTCGCGCACCCGATAAAAAAGTCACAAGGTGAAAATATTTTATGTAGAGATTATGATTAAACCCAAAGAAACTTTGAGCCTATACCTGAATAAATATTTAACTATAGCCTCGGGGGCTACTCCCATCGGGAGCGTTGATCGTGCACCCAACGATCCAAAATTATCGACTACTATGGAGGAGTAAAAACTTGACATCATCGGTGGTAAACACCAGATAATGCACTCGACATTTCACTCCCATCGGGGGATTTGCGAGGAGATGAATAAAGCAACCCGACAATTTTGAGTATTGTAACAGCCAAACAAGGCTCTCGATAAATTTATATTCTCAGACTGCGTCTGCCGCGATAACACATCTGAATGCCGTGGTCGCAAGATCTTGAAGGTAAGACCTCAGGATCCGTCCTGCATGGCCTAGTACTCACACACGGATGCGCTCTGCTAGTAAATTTTCTGTATCCATGATACAAAGAAAAACCCGATGGACGCATTGGGTACCCTAATAAATACTGGAATTCATGCTTTCATAAGTCCTAAATGCGGCACAAGCTGGAGTTTGAAGTAGGTAATGAGTATTTGCTCTGGCAATTAACTGGTTCCTAATCCGTCAGAAGCACCAAGCTTATTCACCAAAATCCCCATGAAAAATAGAAAACATGAGATATTGATGAATTACAAGTAAAGAAGCCAAAGATTTATTCAGTCAAAGATTGTACACAAGTCGAAGATTTGAGATTCGACCCAAATCTGCGATTCAGATAGAATCTCGGGGGCTACCAACAAAGGTATGACTACCAAGGCCCGTAATGTTGGTACCCCCGAGGGGTATTCGGGTAAAGGACCATAGAAACATAGGCCCAAGATAAAAGTCGAAGTGTATTGTATTCGAATATGGAAACTGATATGTAAACCGCCATATATATAGCGAGTCTGTATAGAACCCGATCAGTTCCTTGAGACCCGTCCACCTATAAATAGGGGCCAGGAGAGGCATGTCAGAGAGACATCGATATTTAGCCGAAATATTAAGCTTTGTCTCAAACACATATCAAGTACGCCTTGTTTGTCGGAATCTTTACCTTCGAGTTTATCTGACGCCCTCTTCCCCTGATCCTAAGTCCTTAATCTAGGACATTGCCGAGTTAAACCCTTGTCATTGCCCAAGTGTGATATCCTCCTTAACGAGAATTCATTGGTTTTCAACAAGTAAATTTCTATGTTCTCACATCTACCCTTAGCTATACATACTACACCATGGACTTGTATTTGTGAGAACTACATGTACTGTGCATGTTTGATAGAATCAAAGGATAGATAATGACTAGAAATTACAACAAGCAGATTGAGGAGGCAAAGTGGCCAGGTGGTGTATGCCCTAAGATAAAGAATAAGGTTCTGAAGCATGTGGAGTTTTCCAACAATGACTATTTGATGGAGCGGACTATTTGCAGTGGTAGAAAGGGTTAACTCCGTCCCAACAAATTACATTGTATATTTGAAGGCCAAGACTTGCTTTTGCAATAGGTGGATTTTTTTTGGAATACCATGCCCACACATAGTTGTAGTTGCCAGGAATGATGACATAGATCCACTCACACTTGTTGACAAATACTACTTAATTGACATGCATAAGAGGGCATATGGCAATATAGTGTATCCATGCAAGGATAAGAGTGAGTGGAAAAAATGGCCCTCCTATTCTCCCACCTTCCTACAAAAAGCATGTAGGGAGACCAACCAATTTCAGAAGGAAGGCACCTGGTGAAGTGGACTATAGGTGTGGAGGCAAGAGAATGAGTAGACATGGTGTCGTTATGCACTGCACTTAACATGAAGGAAGGCACCTGGTGAAGTGGACTATAGGTGTGGAGTCCCTGACCATAACATGAATGGTTGCTACTGGTACAAGAATGGACTTACAACACCTGGCCTAGATGCAACAAATGCTAATAAATCCTCCTCCTCCAGCAACCCTCAACCCGAGCCAGCAAATGGAAGCACACCTACATATGAAGATACAATTGCTAAGAGTTTAACCCAAGAGGTAATCTCATGGTTCTCCTAGTTCTTCATTTAAAATTGTTTGTATTGTTAACATCAGCTTGAATTCATTGTGCAGATTCGATTTGTCAGGAATATTGAGCCTATGCCAACTCCACCATCTACATTCATTGATGTTGCTGAGTCCATGGTAAATGAAGGCCAAAGCACATCTAACACCCTTAGACAGGGTGAGCTTGCTTACAGGTTGTTAGCCATGCAACATGAGAAGAACAAGACAATGGAAGATAGGGAAATATCAATTCTGGAAGTTAAATATCAAGCTGAGGTGAAGAATGTTGAGGAAGCAGCAAAGAAAAGATTAGAGGTTGAAAATAAGAAGGCTAAGCAAGCACAAGCAAGAGAAGATGAACTTGCAGCAAAGAAGGAGAAGAGAAAGTATGATACTGAGATCAGCAAGCTAGCAAAAGGATAAACTAGAAGGATTATGGTAGAAGTGAATAAATGTTCAGCTAAAACAAAAATTACAAGCTACTAAGAAGAAGAAGCTGGCAGCACAACAAAATGATGCACTTAGAGCTGTCCGAAAGAAGAAGCAGGGGATCTCAATCAAGCTAGCATGTGTGGTTGATGAAGATATAGTTCAATCTCAAAAAAGAAAATAAGGTGTGCGTATTTGATGGTCTTAGGGATCCCAAGAAATAATGTGATTATCTCCCTTTCTTTCTATGTTTAAAACATATATGTAAGACTTGCCATCTTTATGGCATTATGGTTAGTGTTATTTTGAATGTGCAACCATGCTAGGCGGAATTAGTAGTTTGAACTCTTTTAGTTGAGTTATTTGTAAGACATGTTAGGTTTATGAGTTTGGATGTCATTGTAGTTGGTGTTATTTATGAAAGTATCATGTTAAACTGCACATTAAGCCATTGAATTGCATAATAGTGGAGCCTCCTAGGTTAAATATGGTATGTGTCATGTTAAACCGCAAAAATGACAGGTTACAAATCACATTTCAAATATAAAATATAGGAAATTACATCCTTCCATTCTAAACTTCATTAATTTGTTTTCTTCACCATAGTACGTAGGACACTCAAACTAAGAACCAACATCAACCATCATACTACATCTTCGAAACTAGATAACCTGCCATTTACGATTTCCTACAAATTGACTCATTTCTTCGGAATGAGTATCACACACAACATACAATGCACACAGAGTACCCAATAACAATCTTCAGTAGTAACACAAGCTGGTTCCCTACATAACCCATTGCCAACATGTCCTGGATCATCTTCTCTTTCTTAGCATGCTCTCCCTCCGCTTGTAGCTTCCCTTTCAGCCTGCCTCAGCTCCTCCCTCCTTTTCTATGCCCAACCAAGTGCGTTGATAGCAACATCCCCTCGAAGGTAACCATTGTCAATCAAATACCCCACATACTCTAATTCCCAGTGCCAAAATACACAACCGTGTTGTCAAATTAAAACAAGTTTCTCTGTCAAAATTCAGACTCGTACACTGCTCAACACAATGCTCCAGCGTCCTCGACACGCGCCGCTGCACGTCCTGCTGCAATCCGAGCAGGGGGAAGAGAGGGATGAAAGGACAACGGCGGCGAAGCGCAAAACTACACGGGCTGGACGATGCCATGCCAACGTCGCTCCACCCAAACCTCGCGGCAGCGAAACCTGACTACTGTGGTGAGGAGCTTAGGTTCGGCCAGAGGGGAATATCTTGCTAGCGATTTGAGAAAGTGCAATCCGTTATATTCCTGCCGATGACACTTTTGCACATACATCCTCCAGTGCATGTCCCTCCTTAATTTAACCCTTGGCTTCACAGCCAAGTGGGTCCCACATTAGCCACGTCAGCAAATACACTCAATGCCTGGGCTAAGTGACCATAGAAAACACCCGCAACTTCTTTTTTTTACCTAACATACGTGTTCTCATTTATAAGATTAAATTAAATTAAAAGCCATAATCCCAATGTATGTTGACCAATTCTACCCGGCATACGAGTATATGTACTTTTTATATACTCCTTGAGAAATATACTTCCTCCAACTCATATTACTCTTTACTAATACGGATATATATCTGCCATTAAAATATATCTAGATACATCCGTATTAGTAAAGAGTATTATGGGTTGGAGGGAGTACCTCTATTCCGTTAAAATATTCAAACGAAACCAACATGAGACAGAGGTGTAGCGAAATGGAAATCGCCGTGGCCGTTCTAGTCGAGTCGGGTCGCCTTCGGCCTCCGTCCGTGGCATGGCACGCCATCCTTCTCCTTCCCGTTAAAAACCATCGAGCATAAAACCCTCGCTGCCGACGCGCGGCCACCTGTCCCCCCCTCTCCCCTCCTCCTCCTCCTCCTCCTCTTCGCCCCCCTGCTCCGCGCGAAGCGTCTCGCTTCGATCCTTTGCTTCCCCGGGACTCTTGCCATGGCGGCGACGGCGGCGACGGCGGCGGCGAACGGCCCCGAGTGCCAGGCCGCGCAGGTCGTCGGCGCCGACGGAGAGATGGACGGCGCGGCGATGGAGCGGTTCGCGGCGGCGGCTGGGCTCGCCTCGCGGGGCCTCTCCTACGCCGTCGTCTCCATCTTCGGGCCCCAGGGCAGCGGTGAGTAGTGTCCACCTACGGCTTCTCCTGTTGGGGTTTGCGCGGAGCCAACGTTTTTTGTGCGGCGACGAGAACCGTAAAATCGGGCTGTGTCTGCCCAGGCAATTAATCCGAATACTCGTTTCCGTTGTGGCGTCGTCTGCGATTCGATTTCATCCTGGAGTAACGTGCAATCCATTCCGTTTCCTGCGGCAGTAACAGCAGCACCATTTTCGTTGGCAATTCAATCTGAAAATTGCAGACGCGGTTCTGAATTCCTGATGGCTGTTTTGTTCACCGTCCAGGGAAAAGCACCCTGCTCAACCGCCTCTTCGGGACAAGCTTCACTGAGATGGATGCCTTGAAAGGAAGGTAAAGGCCGTCGACGCTGAATTGTCTTCTCTTCAGTTGTTCGATTTCGTTGCCATGCAAGCATGTGGAATTGATTGCGATGTTATCTTCTGCTTTTATGTTATTTACTGCTCTGCTGCTACTGCCGCTGCCAGGAATCAGACTACTAAAGGAATGTGGGTTGCCAAAGCTGTTGGCATGGAGCCGTTCACTGTTGTTTTGGATTTGGAGGGGACTGATGGGAGGGAAAGAGGAGAGGTGAATGATTTTCTACATGCAAATATGTTCGATGTTTAGATATGCAAACAATTCTGCTTTCAAATAACTTCGTTTTGTGCCAGATTGTTTGAATGGATTGTGTATTCCTCATTCTTTAGCATTCATTGAGTCCTTTGCCTCTTAAATGTTGATTGATGCCCACAAAAGCAGTACACGTTACTTATTTCCTTTGTACCACAGAAGTGTTTACCCGCTGAGAAGAAAATGGCTGCCATTCACATGCTTCATTAGTTCCCTTACTAACTTCCTACAAGGATCTGTCGTATATATGCTCTTGTTTCCAGTACAAAATGGAGGTTATTTGCATCAAGCTATACATGTTACTTTTTCTGCTGTAGTGCAGCTTGTTGACTATTTTGCAGCCTAAATACAAGCAATTGATTGAAGATATAAATGCAATCAACTCATACAGTCTTCTCTATCCCTTCATTTACAACAGTTTGAGCAAGAATTTCAGGCATAGTTTTCTTTTTCGGTGGAGGGAGCGAGTGAGCTCTCCATCAAGTGATGCATGCAACCATCTTTATTGAAAGAGTTTATTATGAAGTATCAAGTTTGAAAAAAATGAAACCATCAACTTAAACCATAAATATTATGTGACTTCTGAGATCTGACCATACTCTTGACACTTCTTTTGTTGAGTGAGGCTCTTTGCTTTTTATTTCCAACTTTTCACTGTTAGGTAATGCCAGTTCTCTATCAGGCTACATTCCAGACAAGATTATTCATTAGTGCCATGTGTTATTCATGCAGGATGATACAGCCTTTGAGAAGCAGAGTGCCCTTTTTGCTCTTGCAGTTTCAGATGTTGTTATGATAAATTTGTGAGTTGTGATGCGTTTAGCATATCTATGTTGGTGTCTTTTATCTAAAATTACTGCAATGAGCAGAGAGCAATTTTGCTCAACCTGATCACATGGTTTGGTAAATATGCACTCTATAGGTGGTGTCATGACATAGGCCGAGAACAGGCTGCTAACAGGCCTCTTTTGAAAACAATATTTGAGGTAATGTCGGTTGGAGTGAGACATGAAGTACTTATTTTGTCTAATAATGCAATTTTTCTTATGAGTTATATTTTTTCTCAGGTTTTGATGCGTTTGTTCAGCCCTCGCAAAACGACACTGCTACTTG
This sequence comes from Dactylis glomerata, assembly GCA_007115705.1. Classification (NCBI taxonomy): domain Eukaryota; kingdom Viridiplantae; phylum Streptophyta; class Magnoliopsida; order Poales; family Poaceae; genus Dactylis; species Dactylis glomerata. Next base: position 4,556,434 of record QXEO01000222.1, read on the forward strand.
TGATTCGTGATAAAACAAAGGTTTGTACAGTTCTAGAGGCTGATACACAATTTTGTTCTACCTGTGCAGTCAGATATGCTCAACTTGTATTTCTTTAGATAATGGAAGAGAACTCTCTTCCGGCCTCTGAATGTATTGGTGCACACAGCCGTGCTTAACTTATATAAAATAACTCGACCACCAGGCACTAGCACCCGTGGCATTTTTGTTTGTAAAAACAACAGTGAGGCACCGTGGGGAGGCCAAGCCTTGAACCCAGGTGGGCTTAGCGAGCGCAGATGCCGCTAGCCAACTGAGTGGCATTCAGTTCTCATGCTTTGTCATTATTTTCCTTTTCTTTGCAGACTCCCGTAGAATATCTTGCCCAGGCTCTAAAGGAGGATATTCAGAAGGTATTCATGTCTTATTTTCTGCTCACCTTTCTTTTCCCCTTTGTCATGCTATAATAATCATATATTTTCTGTTTTTTTACCAGATATGGAATTCTGTTCCCAAACCGGAAGTCTTCAAGGAAGCTGTGCTAAGCGACTTCTTTAATGTAAGTGCATGAGTTTTCCTGAAAGTGGGACTTGAGTATGTGAACCGACATAAATTTTCTGCAATATAAAGGTGGATGTCACCGCTTTGTCAAGTTATGAAGAGAAAGAAGAACTATTTACGGAGCAGGTATATCAGAGGCTAACATACCTTTCTCTCACATACTGGTTGCAACTATATTTTGATTTAGTGGGTTTGTTTGTGGAATCAGTATCTCATAGTCCCCATTTTTGAGGGAGAAGATCTTTTAGTGTGCTGTTTCATCTTTGTTACTTTCTTGCAGGTTGGGAAACTCAGGCATAGGTTCATTAATTCAATCGCTCCAAATGGTTTAGCAGCTGATAGAAGAGGTGTGATACCTGCTTCAGCTTTCTGTATTAGTGCGATGCAGATCTGGAAAGTAATACAGGAAAATAAGGATCTAAACCTTCCTGCTCACAAGGTTAGTTTATTGTGCTTTCTTATTGACAGTGCTGTGAGATAACACTTCATTGGATACATATGCATGCCTCAAAACAGTTTTATATTATAAATTATATATGTAAGTTTCTTTCCTTATGCATTTGTAGGTCATGGTTGCTACTGTTCGTTGTGAAGAGATTGCGGATGAAAGGCTTCGATGTTTTGTGTCGGATGAGGTGACCTTGCTCTTATGTTATAGTTCTTATTTTTGTCTTTTGTTGGTACCAAACAACAACAACAACAGTAATAAATCCTTCTGTCCACAAGGGGACCCCTTGTCGCCGATGTTATACGTGTTGGCAATCAACACACTTAACAGGTTGATGGCGAAGGATACCGAGCTAGGTATCCTTCGGTGCCTGGCGTGCCAGGAGATGACAACCTCTATCTTGCTTTATGGAGACGATTTGGTCATCTTCTGCCATCCAGATGAGCCAGAGTTGCGTGGTTCACATCATCCTTGAGCTCTTTGGAGTTTGGACACGTTTTGGGGTTGCGCACTAACTAAGCAGTGGCGTATCCAGTGGGGGTGCCATCGGTGCCGAGGCACCCCCTCCTGAATTATAAATTTCTCTTTTAGCTAGTATTAGTACTAATCTTGGCTAAATGCAAAGCTCAATAGCGAATGTTTTTAAGCTTGGCACCCCCATTTTATTCTAGATACGCCACTGCCATTAAGGACCCTACGTTCAAACTAGAAACTACCCACCCAAATCCTGTTTGCTTTGGCTAGCTTCCTTACCCTTCAAATTGCTGCTCGAAATTAACATATTGGAATTGGGTTAGTCTGTCTTAGCAAATCCTATATGCCTCGGCTACAGTGGGGGAGTTAGCTCCCGGCGACCCCAGGCTGCTTCTCAGGCTCAGCCGTGGATGCTCCACTGGAATTTGAGCACAGCATGGAGATTAGGTGAGAAGATCAATGGGAAAAAATAAACTAGCTCATTCCCTTAGCCCCTGCCCGGGCTGTAATTTCTGTCTAGCTCCGCCGCTGCTCGGCTAGCTTTCTTACCCTTCGCATTACCACTAATCAAGATATTGGAGTTGGGTGAGTCCGTCGAGTAAAATGCGAAGACCCTTGCTCACCTATCACTACACCTGGGCGGCATTGTAGCGCGTCACTAAGAGGGTGACTTCCTGGTCCTTGCTCATTTAACACCACGGGTTCCGATATGGCTCATCGCTAAGAGGGTTACGCCCCCAACGAGTCTCTGTTGGGTGGATGACTAGTTTTTACGTTGGCTCGTCAAGCCTCTCACAACCCTCCTCCTTTCTCTGTGATTGAGACCGGTTATGCCTAAAAAAAATAGGCAGAGTTGTTCTTTTGTTGGCAGCAGAAGTGATTTTTTTCTCTCTGCAGGGTTGGTTGGAGCTAGATGCAGCTGTAAAATCTGGTCCAGTAACAGGTTTTGGAATGAAGCTCAGTGCCATTGTTGATTTTTATCTATCAGAGTGAGTGATTGACTAGTTTTCCTTGCAACATCCTTTGTACTAAGTAAGATAATCACACTGGTTGTCATAATCCATAATGCTTGTCTTCTCTATTAATTTATACCTGAACATGTTAGTTTTGTTATGTGCTGTTCATTTGCTTCATAGGTGTGATGCTTAGCTTTTGCCTTGCACACAGTATGGTTTGGTCTTTGTTTCTTTCTGACTCTGATGTTCCATATTGCTTGATACATTTCATGTACTGCATGTATGGAAATTAATCGTTACCCAACATATCGATCAATTGATGCATCCAATTTATAGTAATACCATTTTCGTTAGTTTCTCCATGTGGTTGTGCTTGGCATTGGGGTATATTATGGTAATCCAACTTTTTGAACCAGCCTTTGCCTATTATTCTGTTTGGGTAGCTAACGTTTTTCTGCTTCCATGGTTATTTCTTATAAGATGATCACACCACAGTTTAGCAACTGCAAACTGAGCCTAGATGCTGGTCAATAGTCATATCCTCTTATGTTCTGTAAACAGCAGTAGACGGTAGTCATACTCAGAAGCTATAAGTTTGTAATCCTTACATCACTCTTAAAAAACTGCCATTCATTTGTACTGTACCATATTCTGAGGTGTACGGTATTCATGTGCTAGAAAACTGGAAAGAAAGGAATCCTTTTCTTGTTTCGTAACCTCATGATTTCCTTCTTGTAGCATTTCCTTTTGTCTAAGTAAACTGACTTTATTTGGGTGTTTTTGTCACTACAAAGTAGTACCAATGTAGAGATGTTTTAGGTTGTTTTACTTGGTACATTTTTTTAGGGTGTTTTGATTCTTGAAAGCACATGAAACAAATGGTCCTGACATTTTACGGTCTGACCTTACTGCATTTTCTTGCAGGTATGACAAGGAAGCCATGTACTTCGATGAAAGTGTCAGAACTGTTAAGCGTCAAAAGTTAGAATCAGATATTCTACATGTGAGTAACTCATTTTTATAATCTTATTTCACTTTTGACTTGAAGAAAGTAGTATAACCAGTTAGGATGATTTCTTATTAGGATGGCTGTATATATTAAATACTCCGTAGTAAAGTGCATCATAGGTCCCTAAACTATTTCGAGGATCTCACATAGGTCCTTGAACTTTGAAATCGTCCTAGGCCGTGGAAGTGCAGTTAGTGAATCATACAGGTCCAAAGCTCCCCCGATGCCATTTGATGTCCCAGCTGGCACGTTGACGGGTGACAATTCGGCCAGGGGGACATGTGCCTGCACATACCGCTGACCTATGGCCGCCAAGTTCCTGAAGCGCAGTGGGACTGTCCTCGCCCTGTGGCATGCTGCAGCAGGTCTCACTATTGACGACGTCCACCTTAGATAACATACTTATGGCTGACACTGAAGTCGGTTGCCTTGGTGCGGTGTAGCATGGCGGCTGCATGCCAGGTGTTTGGATCCACACTCTTCTTGGGAGTGTTGACCCAACCTCTCCACTTGTTCCATTTCCTTTGTTTTGTCCTTGTTGGCTCCCTTTTGGGTACTAGGCTTTCCCCGAGCCCCGCCGCATCCTTAGAGCCAACTTGCCCTATCACTTCAAAGAGCGACTCCCTGTGCCGGCTGAGCCCCGCCGCATCCAATGTCCACCATCCTCAGAGCCAACTTGCCCTATCGCTTCGGCACACTGTGCTGACCCACCGTACTAAATAAATTGTGATGAGGTTGCTGTGCTGTTGGTTTAGTCATGTTGAAGTGTATAAGTGGATTGTACCTAGCCCTTTCCATCAGTCCGGACTTTTGGTTGTGTTAGCTAATGCATGAAGCTTGACATGGTATCAGAGCCCATGGTATCAGAGTTCGAGGACTAGTTTTTCGCAATTTATTCTACAGTTGGTGTTGTCCCCCTGTTTGTCCACCTATAGTTCTATTTATGTGTTGAAGCGTGTAAGTGGATTGCACCTAGCCCTTTCCATCAGTTCGGACTTTTAGTTGCATTGGCTAGTGCATGAAGCTTGATAAGTCGTATTCTTCTCTGAGTCCGGTGTCCCAACCCCTGCCGTCGACGAGCCTCGCGTCCTCTGCCCAACTTACTCGACTCCATGGCACCATGCCGCTCATACCCGGTCTTTCTAGTAGCTGCGAAATCGAGCATTACAATCACGTCCATGAGCGGCATGGTGTCATGGAGTCGAGGAAGTTGCGAAGAGGACACAAGGTTCAGCGGCGTCAGATATCGAGTATCGTTAGTGGCATGTCGCCGGACTGGAAGAAGAATACAACTGAGCTGACAGCACAGCAACCTCAACTAAATTCCTTTTGTAAGAGGGTCGGCGCGGTGATACTATAGGAAAGGTTGGCTCGACAGATGGTGGCCATTGTCTAGATGGCGCTGGAGAAATCATACGGAGTCTTTCTTTGTGGAGAAGAATAAGCACAGGGCGCTAGGGTCTGTCTAGTACCCGTAAGATAATCGAGAAGTACAAGCCCAATGGGACAAAACAGCCGGAGGAGATTGTGAGGTGCCAGAGATAAAACATCTAGAGGCACCAGAGATAATGCTAAATGTGGATGAGTCAGAGATAGGGAAAAGGCCCGCTGCGCTAGAAGAGGAGGAGCTGGAGAAGTTCTAGGGTTGAGGAGAATGGTCGGTCTGTGAGATGAAGAGGGTGGCATGGCCGAGCACCGATAAAAGGTTGGACATCTCAGAGTACCACTCCGTGGGCAATACAGCACTGGGCGACGAGGCAAGGCAACGATGGATCTATATATTGACCACCTAGCTAGCAGGTCAATTGGCAAACATGTGGTGTGGCCATGGTGGGTGGCAACCAATGTCTGCATCCCATCCTTCGCGCCATCATCGGCATGGTCTACGACACCATTGCCTGCCATCGACTTACCTACCTCTGGCGTCACGGCCCATATGCTTTTTCTGTTTGCCAAGCTGACTTGCACCGAGCCTCAGCTTTCGACATCAGTTACAGGTACGCACACCTGGCATGGCTGAGGTGGACATCGTCAATGGCGAGACTCGCCACAGCATGCCACGGGACAATGTGGCTGCGGTATCTAGGACCCCAGCGGCGTGTGTGGGCACATGCATCCCCTGTCAGACGTGTCAACGTGCCAGCTATGGCCGACGTTTGGGGAGCTTTGGACCCGGATGATCACTAACTACATATCCAGGACCTGGGTGGCGGTTGACCTTGACAAGACCTCAAAATAGTTGACTTAATACACTTATTCTATATTTAGTGTAGGTGATGAAGTGAATATGTTCTTAAGCTCAATGCTTGGCCTATGACAGTTTCCCTCAGTTGTTGTCATTGTGTGTACATGTATTTCAGTATCAAGTATTGTCTTGCAAACATCTCAAACACTCGGTTTTATAATCTTTCTGGGGACCTATTAAGTTAGCTGCATATTTCTGGCTGCTATAATCTTAAATACTGTATCTTACGAGTTCTTAGAAAATGAAATGGGATGTTTTGATTGTATTTCGCGTTGGTCACTTGGTCTCATCTTTTGCAGCACGCGTATCCTGCTTTTGAAACAGTGATAAAACACCTGCATTGCACGGTCCTCGATAAATTCAAAAGTAATTTAGAACAATCATTGAGGAGTGGTGGGGGATTTGCTGCAACAGCTCGTTTCTGTGCCCAGTCTTCATTAGAGGAGTTTGAGGTTGGATGGAGAGGTAAAGAAAAACTTCCTGCCTCTTATCTTTGGGATGAAATTATTTGGCGATTATTTGACTGGTGTTTTCGTGTCATGTGTTTTATTCTTCAGTTAATGATGTCTTTTTTTACACGAGTAGTGATGTTCGAATTTGCGTGACATGTTATTAGCGTGACCCTGTAACCATATGCAGTATTGTGGAATTTGATTTCTGATATTTTAATGCTGATTTCATGATTTTTTGTTTCAAAATAATATGGATGTAAGGTTACTCTCAACAACCTATTGCACTTCGACTTCCATGAGCTTTTTTTTGGTTATCGTGTTATAAGCAGTAGGTTCACTGTTCACATGCTTGCTCCTGGGATTTTTATCATCCTCATTTAGGGGGGCATGTCTTTAACCCTTTATCATCATGTGTATGTTTTGAAATGATAATGGATTTTTATAAGAGCTTGTTCTCATGCTATTTACTATGTCTCATTCAGCTGATATTGAAAACACTAGGCTGCATCATCTCCTTTAATTGAGATATTGGTCTTTTGTTAATCTCTATTTTCTTTACTGGATATTCATATTTATATAAACTACTCCTTTGCCCAATTTCTTGTTTGTTTCCATGCAGATGCAGTAGTTGAACAAGTGGAGTGGGATGGTACAAATATTAGGAACAAACTGCAGCAGCATGTAGATGTTCATACAGCATCTGTTAGGAGTGCAAAATTGGATGAACTGAAAGCTACCTACGAGGTACTCTATTCACCAGACAGTGAAATCTTGAGATTCCAGCATGTTGCCCCTTTTTTTCTGAAATAATAGCAAGTTCCTGGAATCCTTTAGTTAGAAGTTCTTAACATCATGACAGTTTCTGAAATGTTCCATCTTTATGCTTTGCCCTTCGTCACTGAACATTGCAGAAGAAGCTCTCAGATGCACTTTCTGGGCCTGTACAATCAATCCTGGAAACTGGCGAACGAGACTCTTGGGCATCTATTAGGAGATTATATAGACGTGAGACTGAAAAAGCTATACTGAGGTTTTTGAGTTCCCTTTCTGAGTATGATCTAGACCAGACAACTTCTGATCAAATGGTCTTAGAATTAAGGGAACATGCAAGATCTACAGTAGAAAAGAAAGCTCGAGAGGAAGCTGGAAATATTCTTATGCGTATGAAAGAAAGGTAGAACTTGATTCCTTCAATCGCTTGAGGAGAAACTAGGAAAACATGGCCTTATGTGTCAGCATGGCACATATATCATTGACTTCTTTGCTACATGTTCTATTTATCTATAGGTTTTCCACTGTTTTGAGTCGTGATAAGGATTCGATGCCAAGGACATGGACAGCAAATGAAGATATACGTGCCATCACCCGAGAAGCACGCTTAGCGGTATTAATATTTCACATATCCAGCATTATTATATGGGTACCCTTATTATATTTTCATTCTTGTGTGAAGTCGTCATCTGTGATTTACGTGTACAAAAAACATAACCTGTTTACCATCTTCAAATTTCAGGCTCTAAGACTTATGTCAGTTATGGCAGCTGTACGGTTCGACGATAAACAAGATAAAATAGACCGCGCTCTGATGATTTCCCTTCTAGATGGAGGGCAACTTTCTGAAAAGAGGAGCATTGAGTTCACTTCCGATCCACTTGCTTCAAGCACGTGGCAAGAGGTGCTGCCTCTTATGCTTGGCTCTCTACTATGGTTCTGAAGGCACAAAAGTGCTACTCCGTATATTAATTGGATTTTCTTTTATTTCGTACAGGTGTCACCAAAGGACACACTAATCACACCAGTGCAGTGTAAATCCATCTGGAGGCAATTCAAAGCAGAGACAGAGTATCCTGTTGCACAAGCAATTTCGATGCAGGTATATTTTCCCGGGTCATTTCCTGCCCACGTGTATGTGTATTTGAGCTCTAATTGGTATCTATGTTACAATTTAGATCCTTGGATACTTGAATTGGTAGGGTAAAGTCAAATTCTTATTTTCGTTATCAGGAACCTCTGAATACTAATGCTTGTAGTCTCATTATTTGGAATTATGTTCATGGATAGTTTGTGGTGAAGTCATCCCACTTGTGCCAAGAGGTCCTGGGTTCAAACTAGCCTCTCTGCATTGCATTGCACTTTGCAGGGGTAAGAGTAGGTTCCTATAATCCCTCCCCAGACCCCACCTTGTGTGGGAGCTTCTATGCACTGGGTCTGTCCTTTATGTCCTTGGATAGTTGAATTGGTAGGATAAAGTCAAACTCTTATTTTTCGTTAAAGGAACCTCTGAATACTAATGCTTGTAGTCTCATTATGTGGAATTATGTTTACGTATATCTATGTTGGTATATCTGCGGTATGTGGTGTTCTGATCGAGTTTTTCCAATCCAACCTTTTTGCCAGGAAGCACACAGAAGTAGTAGTAACTGGTTACCACCTGCATGGACCATTCTGCTTCTTGCAATGCTTGGTTTCAACGAATTTATGTTTCTTCTGAGGTAATCATCTCACTGAAGTAATATTTCTATGGACGAATACCTGGATTTAATGTTTAACTTGTAATTCACCGTTCTGTTTCTAGTTAACATGATATCCTGAGATCTCAATATAGATGATTGTCAGTTGTCACCAGGGCCATTTTTTCGTGTTAGTGGGTTAACCAAATCTTTCTTTTGTTCATGATCAGGAACCCTGTATATATTCTGGGGCTCTTTCTCGCCTTTGTACTATCCTATGCTGCATGGTTGCAATACGACATAACTGCTTATTTCCGCCACGGCTCTGTAAGAACCTACTCACCTCTTTCACAGAATTCAGATCCCGTTATTCCTTTAATTGGCCCAAATCGAAGTTGTTTTTACCAAGCATTTCTCATCTCTTTTTCATTATATACAGCTAGAATCCTGTCATTGCTTCCAAGTGCATCTTTTTACCTCTGCCAAAGATGGCCACGCTTAATTCCAGTTGCCATGATGCCATTTGCAGGTGTCAGGACTTCTCACTATTTCGTCAAGTCTTCTCCCCACTGTCATGGAGATCGTGACGGCGATAGTCAACATGAGCCACAACAAGAAGCATTCTTCGCATCCGTCTCGCCAAGCCGGGCCACACCATGCTCAAAGCTTCAGGAACCAGACGCAGAAACACGCTCAAGTGCACTATCATACTTCTCCAGACTGGGCGTCCTCATCCTCCTCGGTTGACTCAAACAGTGACAGTGAATCTTGAAGCCGTTGTCACAGTGGTCTCATGGAAGCAGCTCTTCAATCTTCAGGGAGGCGGACCTGTTGCTACCACATGACCTGTTGTGTAGATGCAGTATGAACTGTAAAGTTGACAAATGGCCAATTACAATATGATAATAGCCAACGACGGTAGCTACTCGTGTGTTAGTGTGTAGTAGTCTAGTGTATCAACTGTAAAGTTGGCAAGTGTGCAAACTCGAAAATGATTGTTTCAAAAAGGAGGGAAGGAACTCTTAAGTATCGGATTTGCTAAGTAACAAGCGCGAGAAATTCTTATTTCTTAGTCACCCTAAAAATACGCATCAATTACACTTTTCTCGAAAAAAAGTGCAATTGTACTTTTCTGTTAGAAAAGTGCAACTCGTTGCAGTTGCACTTTTCTTCAAACTACGGTTGCTCTTCAAACTACGGTTGCACTTTTTTGAGTGACTGAGAAATAACGAGTGACTAAGAAATAACAATTTTTCAGACGATTGACACATAGGCAAACCCCTTAAGTATGTATATATCCGAGCAACTCAATTTCCATGTAACTCAGGCTGGCAAGTGTGATATCAATTTTCAAGCAGTGCATGCGTATTGGTGTTACTGTTCAGTGACCAAGGTCTGTTTATCTTCGGTAGGATAGTACTCTTCTCCGATCGATGAACCCGAAAATCTGTAGTTTGTATATCTGTTGTTTACTACTACTATAGTGCAGCAGCCACGAAGTCATTTGCTATCTGAAATAAGCCCTTAAACGAACTGCGGGTATTTATCTGAAATTACGTTAGTCCTCCCAAATTCTTGGTTTCATGAAATACAGAAAACAAAACCTAAGGAAGGTACAGCTTATTTAAAAAGATGCTCACTTTATTTATGACACTCATCAGCTTTACATAGGCCTTAGCACAAGCCAAGTTCGACTGCTTAATTAGCTCCCAGTTTCCAGGTCGATCCCCTCACATAGCGCGCTCTCCACAGCCGGAGAGCCAGTGCCAGCTACCGCAACTTATTCTTTTCCACACGTGCATACATTGCCGCTCGAACATGCACGAGCAGTAGAGGGCGAGGGGTTCCTGCAGGGGAGCTAGCTACGCCTACGGCCTGCATACGGACGTCCGCCGTGTTACACCACCTGAAGGATGGCCGCGGCCACCGTCTCCCAGGCGTGCTGGCGCTCGTCGCCCTCGCGGCCGCGGCCACCGGCGCCGCTGCCGCCGCCGCCGTGCTGGCGGGTCTCGCAGTCCCGGACGCACTGCTTCCTCTCGTACTCGTGGCTGTGGCGCTGGCGGCATTCCTGCTGGCAGCGGCCGCCCGTGGATCCGTGGCCCTCCTCGCGGCGGCTGCTACCGCCTCCATGCTGCTCCTGCTCCTGGCGGCGCTTGCAGTCCTGCATGCACTGCTGCTTCTCGTGTCCCTGGCGGTAGCGCTGGCACTGTTGGCTGCAGCGGGACTCGCACTCCCCACCGTGGCTCTCCTGCTGCTGGTGCTGTCCGTACCGCTCATGGCACTCCTTCTTGCACTGCGTCACCTGCCTGCCTTTCCGGTCGCACTCCGTCTTGCACCACCCGAGGTCCGTCCTGGGGTCACGGCCGGCCTCCACCTCCATGTCGTCGTCTTGCTGGTGCTGTCCGTAGCGCTCATAGCACTCCCTCTTGCACTGCATCACCTGCCTGCCCTTCTGGTCGCACTCCGTCTTGCACCTCCCGAGCTCCGATCTTGGATCACGCCCGGCATCGATCTCCATGTCGTCATCGTCTTGCTGGTGCTGTCCGTAGCGCTCATAGCACTCCCTCTTGCACTGCATCACCTGCCTGCCCTTCCGGTCGCACTCCTCCTTGCACCGCCCGAGGTCCGCCCTCGGGTCACGCCCGGCGTCCACCTCCATGTCGTCGTCTTGCTGGTGCTGGCCGTACCGCTCATGGCACTCCCTCTTGCACTGCATCACCTGCCTGCCCTTCCGGTCGCACTCCTGCTTGCACCGCCCGAGATCCGCTCTCGGATCACGCCCGGCGTCCATCTCCATGATACCATCTTCCTGCCGGCCGTACCGCTCATGGCACTGCTTCTTGCACTGTGCCACCTGCCTGCCCTTCCATTCGCACTCCTTCTTGCATTGCCCGAGGTCTGCCCTCGGGTCACGCCCTGCATCCACCTCCATGGCTCCATCTTGCTCCTGCTGGCCGTAGCGTTCATGGCAATGCTTCTTGCATTGCATCACCTGCTCGCCCTTCCGGTCGCACTCCTTCTTGCACCTCCCGAGCTCCTCCCTCGGGTCACGCCCGGCCTCCACCTCCATGGCGTCATCATCCTGCCGGCCGTACCGATCATGGCACTGCTTCTTGCACTGCGATACCTGCCCGCCAGCCTTCCACTCGCACTCCTTCTTGCACCTCCCGAGCTCCTCCCTCGGGTCCCTCCCGGTCTCCACCTCCGCGGCTGCCGCGGCCACCAGGAGGATCCCGGCGAGCAGGAGACACCACACCACGCCACCATTGCGCTTGGAACCCATGGCTAGCTTGCACCGTAAAGATCGATCGATGAGATGGCTATGGACGGGCGAGACGGTGCGGTATTTATGCGCGGGCCGGCGAGGGAGACGTGGCTAGGCGCGCGGCAACGTGGAAGCGGCGAGGCGCCATCGCGGCATGCAGCGAGCCCACGTCGCGCGCGCCCGGGGTTCGGTGTGACTTGGCGGGTAGCGTTGCGAGTTTCCAGCTGCGCAGGGCGCGAGTGCGTGCAAGGGGGCGTGTAGGTGGCGAATGGACTGTTGTGGTGCCGAGGTGAGTAGTAGTAGGTGGAGCTTGTCGTCTGCCCACCACCAGTTAGCGGTATCTGGATAGCCATGAAGAGTATTGCCTGCAAGATGGAGATAAACACCATGGATTGTTTTTCTTTAAGAACACGGCATCACTCGGCAGACTACAGACCAACCCCTTGCTTTCACCCTCCTCTCAAAGGCCCACGTTCTAGTTTGAAGCATGTTATCGTTTTTGAGAATTAATTTTGACACATGCATTTTTCATTTTATTAAGAAGAGGTGAAAAAAGTAAACAGGGCTTACTTGAGAACTGAGAAGATCATTACAACCTCGTAACAGATAACACAACAAAATACCTTTTCTTCATTGGAAGAAGGAGATGAAGTGTTTTCTTAAGCAACGGGCATAAAAAGCAGGAGGAGCAAATTTATCACAACTAAATTGAAAAGTGTTCAGAGTACAAAGAATGTTTTTTTAATAAATACATATTCATCCCCGGCTTCATTCAATGAAAAAGAAAGTACATTGTAGACATAGCTTACTTGGGGCCGAACTGGAACATGGCCCCTTTAAGTTTTTTGCAAAAACTTTTTCTGGTATGTATCTGAGGCCAACCCACAAGCTTGACTTCCTTTATGCTGCTTTCCAGACGATTGGGCTCTTCACATGACTCTTTCATTTGTTTATGTGTGTGTGACTGTATGTGTGTGTGAACATATGGAAACCATGGCTAGGTTCATAAACAAGGGACATCAGAGCATGCCATAATTATTTGTGAGTAACAAATAATGTTAGCTAAGTGGTCTCATTTAGGAAAAAAATTGTGTTCTATTTTAGTTTATCCCATCCATCAACTTTTTTGTAACTCCACCGCTGGTCACTATACAGAGTTCAGTACACATAAAGAAAACTACAGCCAGGATGTTCGAAATGAAGTGTATTTTTTCCTAGGAAATAACTACTTACTACACCAACATGGAAACAACAATTATAAAATCATACCAAAAAAAAAATTTACCACTCGGTCCAACTAACATCGGGACATGGATTGAATTGTAACATCCCAAAGAAATAGGACATGAAAAGGGTAGATCTAGCAATTGTGCATTTGCATTTCATACATCTGAAAAAGTGGGGAAATTTCAATCTTCTCTTTTCAGAAAACAAAGTGATTGAAATTCATATCTGTTGAAGTCAAACAGTGTAAGGATTCACCAACTTTTTATAAAAATCTATCAACAATTATTATCATGTATAATGTATTATAAAAATATATTTCATCATGTATCTAATAAGATTGTTGATGTTTTTTTCTAAGAGTTTGGTCAAAGTTGATATGATTTGACTTTTGCTAATATATATGCGCCTTCTCTTATGGAATGAGGTAATAATGAGGAGTTAGAACTAGGTCATCACAATATTCGATCTTAATTTCTACATGATCTTTGTATATTTTCAATTTTTGGAAACCAAATTTTAAACAAAAAAAGTGAGTCTTTGACTCTTGCACACAAAAAATACATGAACAATAGTTATAAAGTGAACCAAAGCAATACCACAGCATAAAAATTCAATTGGTGTCTGAAGTATTTAAACTTGAATTCAAATAATAAAATCTTTAACAAATACAATAAATTCTAAAATATATAATAAAACTTATAATAAAATATCACAATGTGCAGAATAATACTCTTATTCACAAGAGTATTTTCACAAGATTTATTACAAAAATAAAAGGAATATAAAACTACTAGAAGATAAAAACTCTAATACAAACTACAAGGAACCTATCTATGTACCTATTCTATCTTCTATCTTCTCCTCTTCTTCTTGAAACCTGCAAACTAACAAGAGCAAATATTTTGGTTCAGTTTAGAATGTTGGCTCCACCAAATGGTGAAGCCATTCACCTTAGAATCCAAATGAAAAGACCCTAGGAATCAAAATAAAATCTTGAGGGTTAAAATACACATTTAAGCAACACATGGACCACTTTTGGTCTAATGCTTGCTCAAGTGAGGCAACAAGCAATAAGTGATAAGTCACATGATCATAATCATGAGATAATAATAGGCAACAGAGAGGCAATCAACATATAGCATATTAAAGGCACAAGTTTTTAGGTCCAAACTTTGATCAGAGAAACAATAGGCAACTACCATAGAAAAATTAAATTGGATTAATGTTTAAAATCATGGAAATGATCTTAGAAAGTGACCACTAGACAGTGAGAGAGAGAGAGAGATCTGAGCAACCAGAAGAAACTCTGGAGGAGAAGGGCAGTAGGAGAAGATCATCCATAAGCAAGAGTTCACGAGCAAAAACAAGACCAAGCTAGTCGTAAAAGGTTGCTAGCTGAACTCCGAGAGAGTAACTAGCGCAACGGCAACAGAAAGATCAGTATGATATACTCAAAGGAATTTAATAGATAGATCCAAAGGAGCATGTATATAAATGTATCCTATTGCTGGGAAAGAAGCCCTACAACACTCAAACATACTAGCAGAGAACATGGGCACACTAAAGCCCTAAATGATTTACCTAACCAAATAAGTAATTCATCAAAAGGACCTAAACCATTTATCAGTAAAACCACTTTATCTATCAAAACTCAATTTATCTTTAGTAACATTTCTAAGACAGAAGCACAACAAATGATCCAGTTCATCAGCATGATGAACTCTAACTACACTAAACAAACTAAAACATCTAGATTAACACCTAATCATCCTCAACTTACACATTAACAGTAGCAGCAGAACCCTAGGACAAGGGGGAATTATAGCAAAGAGCTTAAGAGAGAGAAGAGAGGGATTGGAGGTCATGTACCTAGTATGTTATTTGTGGTGGGAGCCCAGCTCAACCATGAAACAACCAACGGCGACACATCCCCCAGGGGCCATCTTGACTTGCATCAGCCACACCAGTGGCATAGAAGCACTAGAGGCACTGTACCAACACCAGGGATTCGCCGAAGCAACACTAGAGAGCGGCGGCACAACCATGGCCAAAACTGAAATATCCCAGGATTAGAGGTTATAAAATAGAGGCAACAGATGTGTGCATTGCATTTCATGCATAGAAAATCCGGGTAATTTTCGCGCATTTAAATAAAACATGTCAAAGTGATTGGAGTTTCACTTAAAGTTGATGGAATTGAAGTAGCTCATCAACTAGAGCGCGATAAACTTCAATATGACATTTGCCAAAACCTTGTCTTGGGTAGTGATAGTCACAACAACTAAAAGAGATAAGTGAGGTAAAACTAAAATGTTTGACACACCATTTTAGGACCAAATATATATTCACACTAAGATCATCATGGTATTCTTTAAACCCTACTTCTTTCATGCTAAAGAAGTCAACACAAGTCTTATTCTTGAATCATGACCTATTCTAAATTCTTATGTCCTAATCTAGTGAGTCCAAATATGAGAAGTGGAGAAGTTAACTCAATGCCAGTTTGATTATAAGATTTGCCTTAACTCTAGGTGAGATAGCTTAAGAACAATAGAGCTATTCCTATAAAGGCCAACTAGGAGACTTTAGACATTCCTCCAAGTCTAATTAGGACAAGTCACTTGATATAAGGGGAGATGACATCATAAACCCTAATTTGGTCTATACTAGGACCATACTTAGGAAGTGACCAATACTTAGACTTATGAAGTTATGAAGTGGAGTAGATCCTATATGAACCACACAACGAGGAGATTATATCCTTAATCTCAGAAGGTAGGTACAACCAAGAATAAATCCTTGATAGAGGAAGTTGATGAAGGAAATAGTATGATCATGTGAAGTACATGATTGTGCTTGCTGTTAAAGATAGTTAGGTTATCTATGGAACCCTAATCTGATAAGCAGATATCATCCTAAGACTAAGGGTGGAGTAGGAGCCCAACTTAAGCATGTCCCAACTAAGAAACACACCCTATTATGGAATTTAAATGGAAACCTTGATCTGTGTACAAGATTCCATTTTAGCAAAGTCACTAGATATTAATAGTATAAATCACAAGCCTAAACTCTAGATTCCTATTGAAGTTAGAGCATAGTTTCCACTATCCAAATCTTTGGTGCAATCCATATATCCTAATGTAAAGGTTATCATTCCACTCAACTCCATGTCTTACACCCCTATATTTTGAAACCTATTTGAGTATTCCTAGTCCACTTATGTATCATACTATGATCATAAGCAAAAGCCCTAAAACCATGTACTGTCACCAAACCCAAGAGTGGTGTTAATATCTCTAAGTGCAAATTCCATTTATCACATTAGTGATTAACTTGTCTATATGGAACTAAGATTTGATATCAAGTAGATCCTTTATGTGTGAGACATGTGATATTATTAGGTAACTCAAAATATTAATAGTATTACTTACATTTCATTTGAAATTAGATAAGACCTAGGAAAATGATTTTAATCCTAAAAGGAAAGTATGAAATCATCCCCACATAGAATCCTACTCAAACCTTAATTACACTTACAATGCTTTAGGTGATAATACTTATAAAATATATCTTATTACAGTGTATGATGTTACTAAGCACCTAACTTTAATTTTAGGTGTAACCTGAAATCAAATCCCTGCACAAAAGATTTTAAAATCAAATTAGAATTTCAAAACTGGAAAAAAGAAAAAAAAGAAAAATGAAATGAATGAAAAAAATAAGGGAGAACTTACCTAGGAGAAGCCCAGCTGACGCAGCCCAGCCACATGGCCCAGCGAATCGGTCCAACCCACTAAGTTGGCCCGAATACCGTTTCGGATTAAATCAGAGAGGTCGTCGTCTTCCTCTGTCCGGCAAGCAGCTCGGTGGAGCTCGCTCTGTCGCCAGATGCGCCGACCGCCGACGGCCGTGCCAAGATTCGAGCCGCCGCCCCTGCTGCCTATAAAAGGTGTCCACCGCGGCAACCCTAGGAACCCTGCTTCCTTTCTCTTTCTGGCTCCTCTCTGAAGCCCGAAACCCTAGCTCTGCCTCCATGAGACCTCGCCGTTTCCGGCCACACCAAGCTCCGATAGGAAGCCCTGAAGCTCCGCCTAGCCTCCCTCTACTTCCTCGTCAAAGGAATTGATCCGGAGTGCTCTGAATCATCGGCATCGACCTCATTTTCTCTACCAGGCCGCCGATGCCGTCGACCATGGTGTCACCGTCCGACCTTCTGCAACCTTGCCGACCATCTCTGCAGCATCTGGGTGAGCTAGTGAACCATCTGAGCATTTTAAATATCTTGGTTTCATCATGGTTCGGTCTCGCACCATGCGCCGTGTTCCGTCGCCCCGTAAGCTCGCCGCCGGCCGTTTCCGATGACCATTTAGGGGCGGCGACACTACCAGTAGCTTCACGTTGCTCTTCTAGTTCGAATTCACACAACTGCATGTCCTAATTTGCAATGAAACATCGGATTTCAAATTCATCTGTGGGTTCTTGAGGAGATGACATCATGGTTTGCCACGTCACCCCATTTGACCGGGTCAAATGCCTTGGTGGCAGTTGACCTGGACTTCGACCCCACCAGTCAGTCTACGTGGCTAGTTTCTAATTCAGTACAGAAAGTGTTTCCTATTTTACTGGAATTCCAGAAAATAATCAATACTTAGAAAATTCATATCTAATTCAAATAAAATCAGAAAAATGCAAATAATATACCAAAATGACCACAAAAATATAACCTATCTGTTTAACCTGTAATCTTGAATTTTTATTTGAAATAAATCTGAATCAAATTTTAAAACATGCGTAAGTAGAATTTCAAATATGAATTTGAACCAAAATTTAAGAATCAAATAATTCTCCCAATTATCAAATACATTTTTAAATACTTAAATAATGTTTTTGCAAATAACTTTTTATTGTTCTAAAATGTTAATTCCAAACTTTACTATTAGTGTTTAATAACCTTAACACTATTTTCTTAAATGATTTGAAGTGCTAAAATTATGGAAAATCTTAAATAACTACTTAGTTGTGTTTTAGAATTATTTCTTAACCTTCCAATATTATGCAAGAGATGTTTCATTCAAACTATAATTTAAATTTCTAAGTCAATTTTTAACCACTTATAATGTGACTTAAAACCTAGGAACATAAATAACCAGGTTTTCTTAATTAGTTCTGAATAAGAATTGAAACTTAAAAGGAAATTCTAATACTAAAACTCATTAAGGTTTATGTTCTTCAAAAGCTATTCTTTTGAAGTACATATAACTTAAGTTCTACCATTACTTTTTAGTACTAAAACTAATAACCACCTTAGTGTGCTAATATAGCTATACTTCCTAATACAACCATGATTCATTAAATTTGATGATCTATTTCCATATGGTATACCTTAGTTAACTAACTACTTGCAACACCTTTGTTGCAACTTTAAAACTATTATCTTTCTGACATCACTTAATCACCATTCCTTTAAGTAATAAAAATATGTCCATTAAGGCTTGTGTTCTTCGAAAGTAATTCTTTTTATGAACATACCATATAAGCATCACACCCATTCTTACCTAGACACAAGTAATGAACTTGCATGTTAAGAGTATTAACAACCCTGGAATCAGCCATGAATTGATTACCTGAGCACTACTAGCTCATGACTAACTATTTGAGTGTCTATATTAGTTTAGATTGTTATCAATTATAGAAACAACTATTTTTGGTAACAACAGTTTAAACTACCTTGAATGTCCATGCTTTACTAACACCCTTTTAACATTGAATGAAACTTAGCTTGTTTCCTTGGTATGCTCATTTATTAACCACTCTTTGGTTATGATAGAATCATGCTAACCACTAGAACACTAAACCTTAGGTGTAGTGCTTCTAATCAATAATAAACATGTTCTTCAAATGTTATTCTTTCAAAAGACATTGAATGTAAGTAACCAACTATTCCATTAAGCTTGAACATATATAACTCTATTTGTGTCTTAAGATTGTTGTCAACCGTAAGACTAATTGTGTATTCCTATCTAATAAGAATTACTTCAGCTTTGCTTGTCCATAACCAGCTACTTGACTGCTAATAACAAGATACCACTTAAAAGTGTTATTTTCAAGTCTTCACCTATTGCTATACCTATCCTCTGCAATAACTCTTGTTTTAAGCTTTATTCTAATACTTTGAAAGTTTGTGAGTCAATCAAAAATCCTTAACAACCTTGTTGTGGAGTGAATCTAAAAGTGCAACTCATATAAAGAAATCATCACAACCTTATGTACTAAACCATCGGGGTTAGGTTACGCTTAGAGAGGTGCATAGCATGTAATTTGCATATCATGCTGCAGTTCTTTTAACATCATCTTTACCAGATGATGGTGCTATTTCAATATTGGAATTTCCTACGTATTGAAGACCTTGACTTGCATAATCTTGCAGTCAAAAAGCAAGTTTATCTTGCTCATATCTCTTGATTGCACTGGTTTTAAAACTTCTTACAAAGTTTGGACTTCAAACTCTAACATTTCAAAAAGGGCTAGAAAACCTATTTTCATGAGTAATATGATTAGTGGTTATCGACCTATGGTGATAACCTAGGAGGGCTGGCAGGTGGAACCACGGTAAGATTGTGGTGGAGGAGGTTCCACTTGCACGGGAAAGTTAACCTAGGATTAATCACCAATGCCACAGTTATTCCAGCGCCGTAAAAACCGTGTCGTCCAAGAGACTTGGAATGGGACGGGAAAGTCAGTTGTATCTTCTCTCGTTCGCATGTCAACGGGCAGCCAGTTGTCGGTCGTGGTAGATCTTGCAAGACTACTTGCATATGGGTGGGACACCTAAGTTCTCACGGCACTGGTGTCTATGATGGTCTGCAAGGGACGCCTAGGTACTTCATCGTTGGGGGTGAATATCAAGGGCACAACCTGCTTGCGTGAATTGGGTGGGCATGCATTGTGCGGAGAAGGCAGTGAATTTCTTGGATCAATGACTGGGCCCCACACCAAGGAAGTGTGGACGAGCATGTAACTCGGTTGTGCAACAAGGCTTTAATCTCTTTTGGAAGGACACACCTCTGCAGAGTGTAAAAGGATGTGACATGTTGCCCCTTGTTCCGGGAAGGAGCTGCGAACACGGCAGGAAAGGTGCTCAAGGCACTAATACCCTGTGTTGGCTGTTGGGCATAGTTTTCATAAGTAAAAGCTATCTTTCAAGAAACTTTGATAAAACCTTGCATTGGCCTACGACTCTTTTGGGTCCATGGCTTTAGTTAGTGCATATCACACAACTTCTTTCTAAAGAAACTTGCCGGGTAACGCTCGTTACTCACCCCAATCTCTTAAACCCTTGCTAGACTATGAAGAATTAGATTGAAGGCAACCCAAGGAGACAACCTCAAGACATTGAAGATGAAGCATTCTTCCAACGTCATGATTATCAGCGGAGTCTACAATTGTATGAAGCTTGGAGGAAACTAGAATAGGGTTAGAAAGGAACCAGTTTCCTAATCCTAGATCCTAAGTAGTTAGAGAAACTCTATATTTGAGTAGTAAGCCAAATGCATTAGTTGTAGTTTAGTTTAGTTTACCTTGTATTCTTTCTCGTTTGTAGTCGCCAGAACTAAACCTCTACCTGTTGAGGAGGTTCTGAAAATCTTCTATTTGCTGAAAATTGTAATCCTATAGACATACCATGGACCTGCGATGTTTCTGTTGTACCACTCTGATGGATGTAATACTAGTGAGACAGTGTTTCATTAGTGTTATGTCAACGACTTGCATACTACACATGCAGTGGTATGCTGGGTCTCCACAAAAACCCTAGGTTAGAGGTGAATCTAATTGGATAGTAATTGTGAGTGGAGTAAGGGGATTCGATTGTGTGCAAGCATGGCGGCGGAGACGGTCGGAGCTAGCCGTGATTGTTGGGCAACGCCAGCGACGACTCGGTTATAAAAATACCTATCCCCTTAAATTTAACCAACTTATAAAAAATTACCACACTCACATGCTTTGTCAGAAAAATAAAGTAAAAAATATTTTCGAGTAGGAAAAATTGTGTGGAATGCAAATATTTTTTTGGAATTATTAAAAATATTTTAATGTGAATAAAAATACAAGGTATTAAATTACCAACAGACAATCATTTAATTATTCCAAATAACTTTGAAAATATAATAAATATTCATAAATATTATCAAAATAATATTTCAAATAATATTCTTAAATATTTGAAGATTATTCAAAGTGAAATTCATATGAATGATAAAAAAGTATTGTTTAAGACATCATAAATACACATAAAGCTTACAAGGGCAATTTGGTATATGAACCCTAAAAGAAGAATAAACCTAAATTAAGGGAGGTTAATGACACACCAATAAGTGAATTCGGCATAAAATTGGTTCTTTAAACATTGTCCTTATCGAACAATGATGCTATTTCAGGACTCGAGGTCCATGGTCAAGTAGAAACTTCTAACTGCACTATTTCGCAACTACGAGACAAGTTCAGTCTTGCATGCATTTGGAATAGTTTCTAACACTACTTTTCAAAAGTATTAATTGATCACTTGCATTCAAAAGCAAATTATTTTATGAATGAACTACAATGAAGCGGTGGGCTGTGGAACTATGGTTGGAATACAAGTTGGAAAAAACTATGGTGGAGGTTCCATTATACCTGGAAAATGTATACAGAATTAACAACAAATATATCCAATTCTTCTAAATTTTCTATAGATAGCACTGGCCATAGATCTTGTGATAGGGCGAGCGAGTCAAAATTACCTTCTTACTAGGTCAGCATGTGATCCAGAGAGGACACCAGCGGGTGGGAGCCTATACCGTCCACATCATGTGCTGCAGGGTGATGACTTGATTGTCTTTGAAGGGACTGAAGCTCGTGACAAAAGATGATTGTGGGATTGTGGAGGAGGACTCGACATGACTCAGATATACTTGGTGCATGCTGGCCTCATAACATGGAAATGTGAATAAGAGCAACAAGGTCAAGGCCGTTTGCAGGAAAAGTAGCGCACCTTTACATAGTGCATAAATGTGTCTTGTCACTCCTTGTTTGGGAAACTGAAATATGATCGCAGCGGGAAAGGCACTCCATGAAGACCTCACAACCCATGAAGATTGGCGGACATAGTTGTGCTAAATGAAATTTACCTATTCAAGAACCATTTTCGATAACTTGCATAAGCCTAGGATATCTTATCCACATATGTAGATAGTGAATCAAACACCAGATGGCTAGAACTTGCAGAGTACGCTCATACTCAACTATACCTTCTTAACCCTTGCTTAGATTATGAGAAGACCAAGAGGAAGCTTCTGAGGAACCTGAAGGTGAAGCAATCAATTATGAAGAACCAGATATTTCTGGAGACACAAAAGGAGAGGACTAACATAGTCTACAGAGCTGAGGATGAAGACTTAGCAATGGAATCCTAGAAAATCTAGAATAAGTTAGACAAGCCGAGCATCATAGAACTTCACTAAATAAGTTGTTCAGCTCCAATGGTGCTAAGTTTAGTAGAACCATAGATCTTAAAATATGTTAAATTGAATTTGAATTCAATCACAAATCCTCATTGGACCAACGTGGATCTCGAAGCTTTTGTACACTTTGCGGTTGTAATAAAAATTGAAATATTGGACCCGCGATGTTTCTATTGTATCACTCTAAGGGATGTAGTATTTATGCAATAAGGTTTTATAGTGTTATGTCAATAATTTGTGCACTACAACATGCAGCGGTGTGTTGGATCATCGCATGAATCACTTTCATTAGGGTGTAGCAGAGCATCACCTGTATTGAAGACTTGGCAGCATACATATTCTTGAGCAGTTGTTTAGCTATGGACCAAATGATGGGCTATAATAAGTTCACAAAATATTTGGAGGATTTTCCACTAAAACATTCTGCTTATATATGTCAAGGAGAGACTTGAGATACATGTCTCAAGTTACAACTCTCGAGAGGTGCACTACTTTTCTCACAAGCGTCCTTGGCCTTATTGCCCGTGTCACACTTTCTATGTGTGAGGCATGTTACCAAGTTTTTCCAAGTCATGCCGAGCACTAAGTAACTCCATATTCTACCCTTTGCATTGACCCGATCGTCGACCATGACTCAAATGTCATCCTTGCTGAGACACTAAAGTCGTCACCTTGCAGCACAAGATGAGGACGTTAATTAGGGGCTCCCACCCGCTGTAGTTCCTAGTGGGAACACAGCCTGACCTAGTCGTCTAAAGATATACGGAACTAAGAAGAAAATTCTGAATTCCTCGTCCTATTCTAAGATCTGTGTTCAGTGTGGTTTGTACGGCGTTTGGAATCTCTGACTACTTTATTTATTAAGTCCTAGGGTAACTTTCCCGATACAATAAAATCTCAACCAACATGATTTTAAGTACGCATCACAATCATGATTTCATTGCCCACCATAAGTGATTCATTTTATTCTTAAAATGGTAATTTGTTTTGTGTAGGTATTTCCTTTGGAAAAGGTTTCATACAAAATAGTATTTTGTGCAAGAATAAACTTGACTAACGACTGGAAGATAATGCACTTCGAAGGTTCTACTTAACCCTTGACCTCGGGTTCTGGAATTAACAATCAATGTTCGATAAAAGAAGTTCTTCAAAAGTTCAAATCATGTTTTAATGCAACTATATGATATCAAATGATTTGACTTGTGATTTCATTCATTCCTTTTTGGTTTGTTTATTTTTCAATCACTTCATTCAAAAATAGTGTTCCAATAGTACTATCAAATTTCATTGATTCTTTTTTCCTATACACTTTCTTTGTCATGCAATGAAAATATGAATTCACTTTGAAATTTGAATTTCAAATCCTAGTGTTGACCTAAGTCAAAACTCAACACCAATCCATCATATCTTATGAAAACAAAGTTCTAAATTTTTCACACTTTTCAAATGCATGCAATGCAACTTTTCAAAATTACAATCTAGTCCTTAAATATTGCTACTTTTTGGGTCATTACATAAGCGCCGGGTGGTTCAGGGAATTCCAAGTTATTGTCCCTCTACTATGAAAATAGTGGTGCTATCGCATATAGGCCAACTATTCCAGAGCAACACCAGAAAAAAACACATACTTAGACGATATAACTCCTGACAAGAAATAATTGAGGGCGGCGATGTTAAGATTTGCAAAGCGCACAAGAATATAATGTTGTTGATATGCTAACAAAAGACTCTCTAACATCCGAAGCATGATCCACTCACAAGGGCCATGGGCATGCTATGCGTAAGTTATTCATTGTAGTGTAAGTTCTCTATGAATTAATTAGTGACACACCGGATACGTATATGAATTTTGAAGTTTATTATATTAATACACAACAGATTTTTATCATATATGAAGTTACCACTAACATTTTTTATTGATTCACGGGATTTCCACAAAGTCCCATTATTTTTGTGTCTAACTCTGGAAAATAAGAAACTTTTTTTTTGTATTTTAGACTTTCGGGAACCTTATGGAAGTCAATTAATTCCGGGATTTTTGCCAAGCCATTTTTTATGAAAAGGAAAAAATTCAAGATGAAATCAAAGACATGGAGGAACCTTGGGCGCCCGGAGCCCATCATGGCGCAACCCACCATGCTAGCGGCGCCATGGGGTGGTTCTTACCCCTTGGCATCCAATCGACCCAAATCCAATGGCTACACCTCCGTTTTGACCTAAGACAAACAATATGTACCTTTGAGAGGCGATGCTATGAGGCGATACACGAAAATAGTGACAAAAGGTAACCGCTAGAGGAGATTGGAGGGAGGACGTTGCTAGAGTCACCTCCTATTGGCTTGTCCCCTCCGCTGTCGCCACATTATCGACACCAACTTCTCTATTATCTCCCCATTGTAACCCTTGGAAAATGTGATGAGTGGTACAATCCACATAATGTATTATGGCTCTCTTTAAACAAGGAATATTCCTGTTATATTGATATAGGAGGAGCAAACATAGAGAGGCCTAAGCCAATCTAATAAAGAGCAAAATAGAAAGTGTGATGAGTGGTACAATCCACATAATGTATTATGGCTCTATTTAAACAAGGAATATTCCTGTTATATTGATATAGGAGGAGCAAACATAGAGAGGCCTAAGCCAATCTAATAAAGAGCAAAACAGAAAGAATGATCAACTAGTAATTTCTTCGAGGTTTATTTGCTCCTGCCAGGTTCTGGGTCTTGCTCTTATCTTTGATTATTTGCATTAGGGCCAATGACACAAATATGGAAGATTTCTTGTTGAAGTACGTTGCATTCCTTTCCTTCCAATTTTCCAGGTGATCAAATTGATAGCGGTTCTTAGACCTATAGGGATGGTTGTTGGAGTCCTTGAGATGGCAAGATAGTACTGGAGCACCGCGTGGCGATCTGAGCCCGAGTCCTGCATAAGTGAGGAGTAAGAAAGCTAGGACGCTCCCGACTACCAAAACCTCCTAGAGAAATGGCACTCAAAGCAGATGTGTTGGGCTATCTCAGGATGGCATTAATTTACACAATTGGTAGACCGGATGGTGGGGCAATCTACGTTTGGCGAGGCGGTCTGAAGTCCATAGCCTGTTTTGGACTGCAAGCCATGCGAAGAAATAAAATTTTGGTGGTTCCTAGTCATCTAGACAGGAAGTAGCCCCAAGGAATTGAGCCTTGTAGGCTGAACTAGTAGTGTAGGTGCCGGTTGACATGAGGGTTCAATTAATCTCATGTCTTATGTGTAGGGGTGAGGGCTACGTCCCAAAGCAAACCAGAAAGGTTGAGGACCTAGGAGATGTGCTCGACGATGAAATTATCCACCCGAATGTTGGCGGTACATCTATTGTCAGCCAACGCGTCATGGACACACCTATTCTTTCTCTTGGACACCTCAAAACTACTCGAGCAATTGAATTTGGGATTTGGTCGTGAAGCCATGACGGGAACCATAAAGAAGCCGTCTTTCCATCACCAATGGTTACTTTGCAAGTGGGATGGTCTTGCCACTTATCCCACCCCGCTAGCGAAGTCTACTTATCCTGTTTTGGTCATCCCATATTGTTTCACCTGGATTAGTGGATACGCCCGCTTATCCTGTGCTTAACCCATCCTTGTCAGGGGCCCACCTGACAGCGGCAACGTCGACACGGACATGGGCGTCACAACGACTCAAGAGCGGCCCAAGCGAATCATCCAGCCCAACAGGCGCCACGTCGGCCCGGACTGGGTCCAGTGAGGCTTCAACGACAACATGGTACAAAAGGAGAAGGAGACCGCTGAGAAGATTATCCTCGGGATCACGGAAGAACTGGCGGCGGCAGGAGTTTGTCTCCTTGTAATAGGCTAGAGATTTCTATTTCTAGTTCATCCCGAAACAGATTGTAGCCACTATATCGACACTCGTTGGAGAATAGATCGGTATCCTAACATCTGGTATCAGAGCCAGGCATCGCCATGCCCGCCTGGGGGGCTTCCCAGGGGGATGGGATGTCAGGAGCCTGCAGGACCGGTGGAGGCTGCTTGAGTTTAGTCCCACCTCGCCAACGGAAGGAGGCCACACCCAACATATAAGGGAGAGATTCCTTCCTCCTTTCAGTCCGGGCTTTTGGGATAGAGTGGGCTTTCTTATTATTGTTGGGCTGTGTGCGCATAAACGTCCAGAACGTAGGCTGAGTGCTGGGCTGGGCCAAGTGGACGCTAACATCTGGTATCAGATTCGCCAGTTCGAGTCCACAAATCCCCACACCTTCCTTCTTACGATTCGATCTGGAAACCAGGAAGAAATCCAACGACCGCCGCCGTCTCTTGGAGGAGATGGATCCCGCTCTGCGTGAGTACCTGGATCGTATGGAACTCAACGCCAACGCCCGCGCCGACTCCATCGTCGCCACCCAGCAGACGCTCTCGCAGCAGATCACGCAGCAGTCGGCTCAGTTGCGTGATCTGGTGGATTGGCGTCCCGATCTGGAGTCCCGCCTGGCGCATCTCCAAGGGGCCGTCGCCGATCTCCAGCGGGCTCAACTTCCGGCCCCTGCGAGCGCTGGTGGCACATCCGCGCCACCGATCGCCACCCCACCTCCGGCTATCACCGCGGAGGCATCTCATCGGCAATCCGGCCTCGGCGCAGCGCTACACCCCGGGGATTCGAAGGCGGTGAACCCCGGTTCACCCCTGGAATTCCCGGTCACGGGTATGAACGCGCTGCAAACTCCTCTCTGTACTGCATCCATGGATCCCAATTTAGTCACTAATCAACTCATGACGGCCATGGGCAACACTGCACCTGCCATGCATTTTCCTCAATTTACGGGAGAAAATCCAAATCTCTGGAAAACCCTGGCAGAGCAATATTTTCACATGTTTGCTACGCATGAGTCTTACTGGGTTCCTATGTCCACTTTGCACTTCAAGGGAGCCGCTGGCATTTGGTTGCAAGCAGTTCATAAGAGATTAGCTGGCTTAGATTGGCTATCCTTCACATCGCTGCTTTGTACTCGTTTCGGCAGAGATCGACACCAACTGTTAATTCGCCAGTTTTACTCCATCAAACAGCTCACATCTGTCGCTGATTACATTGAGCGTTTCGATGTTCTTATGAACCATTTATTATCCTACTCTGAAGATACTCACCCTTTTTACTTCTTAACACGCTTTATCGAGGGACTCCGTTCGGATATTCGAGCTGTCGTCATGATTCAGAGACCTTCTGATTTGGATACAGCATGCTCCCTTGCATTGCTCCAAGAGGAAGTTTCAGAGGGTGAATCACTGTCGCCGCCCAGGTATTCGGATCAGCGCTATTTCCGTTTACCGTCCAAGGGCAATTCTCTACCGTTGCAAGCAACCAGGCCACCTTCTCGTGCTGATGACCAACGCAGCAGTGATGCTTCCCGCACTCCAATTGACGAACGCATCACTGCCCTGCGTGCTTATCGACGGGCGAAAGGCCTTTGCTACAAATGTGGTGAGCGCTGGAGTAAAGAGCACACTTGCCCAGCTACTGTGCAGTTACACATTGTGGAAGAGTTACTAGCTATGTTTTCACCTGAGGAATTGACTGGGTCTGACAGCAATGACAGCCCTCCTACTGAAGCTGAAACGGTGTGTTCCATCTCGGTTCATGCTCTTACCGGATCCTCTGCCAATGTACCTGGAGTCATTCAGCTGCAAGCATTTATTGAAGATAAAGAGATTCTCATCCTTGTCGATTCAGGCAGTTCGACATCTTTTATCAACACACAGTTAGCATCACACCTCCAAGGTGCCTGTCCTCTGCCACAACCGTGCAAAGTGAATGTTGCAGATGGCACTCAACACAACTGTTCTTCTTATATTCCTCAA
The DNA here is from genome assembly GCA_007115705.1 of Dactylis glomerata. NCBI lineage: Eukaryota > Viridiplantae > Streptophyta > Magnoliopsida > Poales > Poaceae > Dactylis > Dactylis glomerata. Next base: position 4,584,852 of record QXEO01000222.1, read on the forward strand.
TGTCCTTGGTCTGTGGGCAAACACCAGTTTTATACTGATTTGAAGATTCTACCTCTGGGTTCGTTTGATGCCATCTTAGGCATGGACTGGCTGGAAGAGCATAACCCTGATATCGACTGGGTGAAAAAGACACTCCATATTCACCAACTCCAAGGTACAATCCAGCTTCAGGGTCACAAGCAGGATGTACTCCAGTGTTCAGCCATCTCAGTCAGTGAGCTCTCCAACATCTGTCGTCAAGGTTCTGCAGCTCATTTGATCCATTTATACTCTCTGGATGGTCAAGTGCATATGGAAGAAATTGTACCAGACGAAATTCAGAACATTCTGACAAATTTTCCTGATGTGTTTGCTACACCAACAGCACTACCGCCACAGCGTGCATGTGATCACAATATACCACTTATTCCAGGCGCCCAACCAGTTAACATGCGTCCCTATCGACACAAGCCCGAGCTCAAGACAGAAATAGAACGCCAAGTGACTGAACTTTTGGAATCTGGCATTATTCAACACAGCACCAGTCAGTTCTCTTCTCCAGCAATTCTAGTAAAGAAGAAGGACGGGACTTGGCGTCTCTGTGTCTATTACCGTGCACTCAACTCGATGACTGTGGTAAGCAAGTACCCAGTCCCCATCATTGACGAGCTTCTGGACGAGCTTGTGGGCGCTAAATGGTTCTCCAAAATGGATCTCCAAGCTGGGTACCACCAAATTCGACTCAAGGAAGGAGAAGAGTACAAAACGGCGTTCCAAACCCATTCAGGCCACTGGGAATATAAAGTGATGCCTTTTGGTCTGGCAGGTGCCCCAGCTACATTTCTAGGTGCCATGAATGCCACTCTGAAGCCTCTTCTCCGCAAGTGCGTGGTCGTTTTCTTCGACGACATTCTGGTTTACAGCAAATCTCTGGAAGAGCATACACAGCACTTGCAAGCAGTCCTTGAACTCCTTCGGCGTGACAGTTGGCAAGTGAAATTGAACAAGTGTTCTTTTGGACAGACACAGATTTCATACCTTGGACATGTCATCAATTCTCAGAGCGTCGCTTCTGATCCACAGAAAATCAGCAAAGTAGCCTCTTGGCCAACACCCCAGAACAGTAAAGACGTTCGCAGTTTCTTGGGTTTAGCAGGCTACTACCGTAAGTTCGTCCAACACTTTGGTATCATTGCACGTCCTCTTTTCAATCTGCTCAAGAAGAATATGCCTTTCGTGTGGACTAGTGAGACTGACACAGCGTTCCAACTTCTGAAAAACAAGCTCGTGGAAGCACCGGTTCTGAAACTACCAGACTTCTCCAAACCTTTCGTGATTGACACTGATGCATGCGACACTGGTGTTGGGGCAGTCCTTCAACAAGATGGCCATCCAATTGCTTATATGAGTAAACCTCTGGCACCCAAGAACCGTGGCCTTTCTACGTACGAGAAGGAATGCCTAGCTGTCCTCATGGCAATCGAGCAGTGGCGGCCGTATCTCCAGCATAAGGAGTTCATCATTCGCACTGATCAGAAGAGCCTCGTGCACCTGGAAGATCAGCGGTTAACAACTACCTGGCAGCACAAGGCATTCACCAAACTTCTGGGTCTTCAGTACAAGCTATGTTATCGAAGGGTCTTGAAAATAGAGCAGCGGACGCTCTCTCGCGCCGCCAGCATGATCCACACGAAACAATCGCAGCCATAACAGAATGTCAGCCAGCTTGGCTCGCGGATGTGCGCGCCAGCTACCAGGGCAACCCACAAGCAATGAATTTGCTGGCCAAGCTACACATCAGCCCTGACAGCAAACAACGTTTCAACCTGGTCGACGGCATTATCTACTTCCGCAATCGCATCTGGCTCGGTGGCTCCCCGGAGATGCAACACAAGATTCTCCTCGCTTTCCACTCTAGCGCAATCGGTGGCCACTCTGGTTTCCCCGTCACTTACAACAGAATCCGCCGTTTGTTTGCCTGGCCGAAAATGAAAACCCACATTAGGGAGTTCGTGCGTACCTGTCTGACCTGCCAACAAGCAAAACCAGAGCGCGTCAAATACCCAGGTCTCCTGCAGCCTCTTCCCACTCCAGATGGCGCCTGGCAGATGGTGACCATGGATTTCATTGAAGGTTTGCCTACATCGGGGAATGCTAACTCCATCATGGTTGTGGTGGATAAATTCACTCGGTACGCACATTTCATTCCACTCCGTCATCCATTCACAGCAGCCAAGGTAGCCACTGCATATGTCGATCACGTCTGGAAATTGCATGGTCTACCGGCGGTGATGATCTCCGACCGTGACCCAATTTTTACAAGTAAGTTCTGGACAGAGTTATTTGGCAAGGTGGGCACTGAATTGCGTTTGAGTTCTGCGTATCATCCGGAGACTGACGGTCAATCTGAACGTGTCAATCAGTGTCTGGAGAGCTACCTTCGATGTCTTGCGCATGCATGTCTTCAGCGCTGGAGTCAGTTCCTTTCTATGGCAGAATTCTGGTACAACACTAGCCCACACTCTGCACTCAAGACCTCACCCTTTGTTGCTTTGTATGGCCACGAGCCACGCTATTGGGGCATCGATGCCAACTGTGCTTGCCCAGTCCCAGTTGTCCAGGAGTGGCTCGAGGAGCGCAAATTGATGCAAGAGTTGATCAAGCACAATCTGAATCATGCTAAGCAGCAGATGAAAGCTCAGGCTGACAAGAACCGCACTGCTCGCGAGTTTGCTGTAGGCGACTCTGTCTTCATCAAGCTGCAACCATACGTCCAGTCATCCGTTGCTCGTCGAGCCCACCACAAGTTAGCATTCAAGTACTTTGGACCCTACACGGTTATCACACGCATCAATCCTACAGCTTATGAGGTGCAGCTGCCGCCGGAATCAAGGATTCACCCGGTGTTTCATGTCTCCCAACTCCGCAAAGCTCTCCTTCCAGGTACCACTGCAACCTCGTCTTTGCCTACCATCACTGACACCATTGCCATCCCTGTCAAGCTGCTCGGACATCGCTGGCGCCGCGCTCCCACTGGTCGCCGCGAGCAAGTCCAGGTGCAATGGTCTACATCATCCACCAAGGACATCACCTGGGAAGACCGACTCGACCTCCAGCAGCGTTTCCCGGCCGCTCCGGCTTGGGGACAAGCCGAAACGCAAGAAGGAGGGGATGTCAGGGGCCCACCTGACAGCGGCAACGTCGACACGGACATGGGCGTCACAACGACTCAAGAGCGGCCCAAGCGAATCATCCAGCCCAACAGGCGCCACGTCGGCCCGGACTGGGTCCAGTGAGGCTTCAACGACAGCATGGTACAAAAGGAGAAGGAGACCGCTGAGAAGATTATCCTCGGGATCACGGAAGAACTGGCGGCGGCAGGAGTTTGTCTCCTTGTAATAGGCTAGAGATTTCTATTTCCAATTCATCCCGAAACAGATTGTAGCCACTATATCGACACTCGTTGGAGAATAGATCGGTATCCTAACAATCCTGGTAGTTATTTGCAGACCAGCCGGTGGATATAGGTAAAACGCAGCGTGCTTGGTGGTACGAGGGAGCCTAGGACCTGATGGATCGTGAAGTAGCGCGCAGCCGGCCGGACGAAATACAATAATTCTTGAGAAAACAATTGTGAAGAAATAATATCTAAGTAGTTACCGACCTAGATGGAGAGAAGTGGAGTAGCACAAAGATTAATCGGAAGGGGCACTTGCCTGGTCCCATGGGACCCGCATGGGCCAGGTCCTAAACTCACCAATATCCCGATTATCATGTTTATCCCAGCGAGCGAGAAAAGATAGGAGGCGGTCAACCCGAGTCCACACCACTTGCATTTTTAATGGTTACCCTTGTAGCTGCATTGAAGAGCTATCTATGAGCGTCATCATTTGGGGTCTCAAGCCCACCCAAGATTTTCTGGGAGCCACCCATTCAAGCCATAGCCAGCATAGCCGAAGCGCTCTAGAAACTTATCGAGGTCAAAGACTCTGAAACCTCCCATTCCTTTGGGGTGACAGACATTTGCCCAGTTAACCTTGCACTTCTCTCCACTTATTGAAGTCTTGCACGCCCAAAGCATCCCATGCCGAATCTTGTCAAAGACTTTATCCACTTTATTTGATCAAATTTACATAGTGGATAAGATCCTAATTTATACCATAACAAAACAAAATGTCGTTTTACTTAAAACTTTTCCATAATATCTCATTCCATGGCAATGTGACATGTGTAACCTTGTTCACGTTGACACCAACAACCTGGTGAACTGGATTCGTGCACAGCAGTAGCACCAGCGACCATCACTTGTCTCATGCACCCGCAAAACAATCCCATGAAACAGCATGCATGCATTTCGCGTGCATTTCTCTCTAGAAGTTCATTTTACTGGTACACATTTGTTCATCCTCGCACAAAATTAAACTAGACTGGAAGTAATCTTCAGTGAGTAGTAGTAGCTACTCCCTCTATCCTGGTGTATAAGTTATATGTGTATCTCTAGGTCGTCATTTTGATAAATGTAATCTAAATTTTATAACATAAAAATTATACCATTAGAAAGTAGAACGTTTAAAGTTTCCAGTGATATATATTTTGTAATATATGATTTATATTATATTGATCAAAATAACAAATTTAGAGACACGCGCATGACCTATACACCGGGACGGTTGGAGTATTACTGATACCAATTTTTTTTTACTGATACCAATTAAACACCCCCTTTAAGGTCAACAGTAACGTGTCCCGTGTCCAGAACTCCTGATAAAATTTAACTTCTCGTACTTGAAAAATGAGGCACCACGCCATCTACAATAAAATTTCATTCGTGTGAGTAAACTTATGCTGCTCTCCTCCCTTTTGTAGGAGTCGTCGTGTTCTAGTTCTTGGTGTTGAATTAGTAGTACTATGAAAATTCGGCAGTAGTTATGATCGGAACAGGGTTAGAAATGCTTTGATAGCGGCAATTCACACCATCTTCGTGTCGCGCGTAAGATCCGAAAGTTAAACAAACTCATAGATAGATGGTTGCACCTCATCTATCCATATAAATAGATGAACCAGTGAGCATCTCTAAACCCACCCAAAGCCTCACAAGCCAACTCATTAATCCTACGTGCAACGTGCTTAGTTAACCTCTCCGATCGGAGCCACCAACAGCAATGGCGTCGTCCAGCAAGGCCTGCACCGCCGCGCTCCTCCTCCTGCTGGCCCTCGTCACCGCCACGGCGGCCGACGCGGCGAAGAACATCGCATCGTCGGAGCTCGTCCCCAAGAAGATTTGGCCGGCGAGGCAGGACGCGTCGGCGACGTGCGTGGGGTCGCTTTTGGCACTGAGCCCGTGCCTGGCCTTCTTCGAGGACGCCGGTATGTCGGAGGCGCCGCAGGGGTGCTGCGAAGGTCTGGGCGGCATCATCCAGGACCAGGCGGCGTGCCTATGCCACATCGTCAACCACACCCTCGAGCGCGCCATCGGCGTCGACATCCCCGACGACCGCGCGTTCTCCCTCATCGGCGACCTCTGCGGCCTGTCTCCGCCACAGGACGTGATGGACATCTGCGCCAGCGGCGGTGGGGTGCCGCCGCTGTACGTGTGCCCGGCGCCATCCGCCTGATCCATCCAGGTATGGGAACCATGAATATTTCTTTTACACGTACATCCCGGCTTCCAGCCAATTCACTGTTTTTGTTGTTGTTGTGCAGCTTGCGCGTAAGTAACATAATCGTCGAGACTCGAGAAACAGGGATCGAAGATTATAAATCTACCAGCTACAATAGTACCTCTTTGAAGTCGATCGACGAAGCCTGCATATACATGAATGCAACTTATATGAATACTCCATTTTAGTTGGAGCTTCGAATCAAGAACGCAAGGATGTAATACTAGCTATCACATTCTAGGCATAGTGCCGCACACTGGTTACATTATATTACGCCATTACGCCTATATGTACTATTGCCACGGATTATGATACATACTAATAAGAAAAAAAGTTCCATCTTAAAGTGCTCACAGCGTTTCTATTGCACCTTTGTCTTTGCGACTAGAGTTGTTTAGTTTTCACGCTCAAGTACTAAAACCGTACCTATATTTTTTTCGAAATGGGGCTTTCAGCCTATGCATTGAGCGATACACATAGTTCGTATCTGTTATTAAAACAATAAAGGCTCCAAAAGCCATACAAAAATCACAAACAACTCCACTAAGCACAACGATGACACTCCATCGCTAGCTCCCTGACAAGATGAGGAGCCACCCCAACTGCCATGTATAACTTAAGAGTTCAGATCCGCACAGCGTAGCTGCACCATCGTGCTCGTTCTAGATGTCGCCGCCTCCGCTATCTTTCGCAACCCCATCTTTAGGGTGTAGATCGATGAGAAGACTTTTCCTAGCCTAGCCACCGACACCACCGCGATGTCATGCAGCACCCCATCCTGCGTGCGATCACCTAGGCACATCACGTCCGCTGCCAATACTCCGCTGCCAATACTCCGCGGCATCGTGCCGCCGAGTACCACCGGCTAACGCTGCCAAACATTCATGACTCAGCGTAGTACCACTTGAATGAGTAGAAATAGTTATGTTCATTGTGCTGCCACTTCAGTTTGTCCACACTCTTCTATCTTCTCTCCTCCGAGCTAACGTGGAAGGTGCAAAACAAAGAAAGAAACTGGTGGAGCTTAATAACGGAAAAAAAACATGAGAGGGGTGAAAGCCAGGTGTTATCTGAGAGCATCAATTTGGCTCCCGAGCTCACTCCAACTCATTATTTTATACATTCAGAAAATAAAAAGTTTAAGTTTTATAAATTTTAAAGAATACTTGCAAATAGGCGATGATGTATACTTTAAGTATGCCAAAGTCTCACTCCAAAATATTATATTATACTCTATATAAAATAACGAATTATAAATCTGGACGTGTGAATAGTGCACCTTCGAACCTCGTTAGATGTATCCTTTTTATGTAGCCCGGAATACAAAGTATTTCAGATTAAGATGTTATACACTTAAAGTATACATTATTACCTATATGTATATATTTTTTCATAATTTTTGAAGCTTCAAAACATTATTTTGAATTTTTAAAATAAAAAGTTCCACTGAGATTGGGCTTGCTACCGGTTGATGGCGCCAGAAAAGAGGCTGCTGGCGTATGGTTGACGTGGGAGCAGACGGTCCTTGTGCGTGGTGAATAACCAGCCCGTTGGGAACCCCAAGAGGAAGATATGATGAGTATAGCAGCTAGTTTTCCCTCAGTTAAGAAACCAAGGTTTAATGTCGATCAGGAGAGGAGAGATAATGACGACTGAAGGTGATGCGGAACATGCACACACACAAACAAATACTTTGTTCCCAACTTGCGATGAGGTTGTCAATCTCACCGGTTTGCTTGAAACAAAGGGTATAAGCGTATCGAGTGGAAAACAATATAGTATGCGAGTAAAGTAAACAATACGAGTAAAGTAAACAGTGCGAGTAAAGTAAACAGGTGATAGCAATATGATGTAAATAGGATCGGGGTCCACAGTTCACTAGTGGTGTCTCTCCATAGATAAAATAACACATGCTGGGTAAACAAATTACAGTTGGGCAATTGATAGAATAAAGATAACGTGATATGTCAAAAAAGATCACTATGAGATTTACTCTGGGCATTACAACAAAATACATAGACCGCCATCCAACTGCATCTATGACTAATAATCCACTCCCGGGGATATCAATCCGAACACCCCAGTAGTATTAAGTTGCGAACAACAGATAATTGCATTAAGCAAAGTGTGTAATGTAAACAAAGCATATGCCCTTGAGCATATGAATGTTGTTTTCTCCCTAGTAGCAACAGCACATCTACCACCTTAGAGGTTTCTGTCACTCCCCCAGGTGAAATAGAGGCATGAACCCACTATCGAGCATAAATACCCCCTCTTGAAGTCACTAGCAACTACTCGGCCAAGATAGCTACTAACAACGAAGAGCATGCAAGATCATAAACAACATAGAGATAACAAAAGATATAATTCAGTACAGCAACTTAATCATAAACACCAATATTCATCGGATCCCAACAAACCAAACATGTAGAATTACATAACGGTGATCTCAATCATGTAGGGCAGCTCATGAGATCTAAACATGAAGCACATGGTGGAGAGGACAACCATCTAGCTACTGCTATGGACCCATAGTTCAAGGTAGACTACTCACTCATCGCTCCGGAGGCAAGCATGGCGATGAAGAAGACCTCCGGTGGCGATTCCCCTCTCCGGCAGGGTGCCGGGAAGAGCTTCTGGACCCTCCCGATCTTCGGGTCGACGGCGGCGAAGGATCGCGATGTGTTCTAGAAAACTGATCGGGTACTTAAGTTTTTTCCGTCGGGGGGTCTTTATAGGCGAAGGGGCGATGTCAGAGGGGGAGCCAGGCTCCCTCACACGGGGCCCGCGCGGCCAGGGGCCTGGCTGCGCCGTCCCTGCGTGTGGGACCCTGGTGGCCCCCCTCCTACTCTCCTTCGGATCTCTGGAAGCTTCCGGGTAAAATAAGACTTCAGGATGTGGTTTCGTCCAATTCCGAGAATATTTCCTGTGTATCACTCTGAAACACAAAAACAGCAGAAAACAGGGAACTGGCACTGTGGCAACTCGTTAATAGGTTAGTTCCGGAAAATGCATAAAAGTGCCACTAAGTGTAACGAAACAATAGGCAAATGGTGTAAAAACAAGCATGGAGCATCAAAAATTATAGATACGTTTGAGACGTATCAAGCATCCCCAAGCTTAACTCCTGCTCGTCCTCGAGTAGGTAAGTGATAACAAAAGAATAATTTTTGAGGTGACATGCACCTACACAATCTTGATCATATATGTAAGCATTGGTGAGCTGGGATCATAAGAACTTAAAACATGGGCACGAAGATATAATCATGACAATAGAAACTTAGCAACCATGTTGTAAACATGCAAATGAACACAAACAAAAGATCATGAAAATGAAACAATGAAAGTCAAACGTGTGTTCAAATCATAAGGAAAAACATACAAATGGTTTTTAGCTTGTCCTTCAAAGAGAGCAAAACATAAATGCATAGGACACCTTCAAGTTTAAGAGGGCGACTAGATACAAATAATTTAAGAACAAGTGAAACCAACAATATGAATCAATCAATGAACTTTGGTACAATGCATATCACACTAAGAATGACAACTATGCTCTCTTAATGGTGCGTAAAGAAAGAAGGTGGTGACATGACATAAAAGTAAAAGAAATGCCCTTCGCAGAGGGAAGCAGTGATTGCAAGTTTTATAACCTTCAAAAATTATGGTACTTACCGGCTTTGAGCTCTCATTGCCCCCATCATAAGCATCTTGAATGGTTAAAGTTAATGCGAGAACAATTATGATGCATATGCTTGACAAATCATAAGTTGAAAACCTCGTGCCCCGTGAATACGAGTACCCAAATCTCATGCTACTTTACTTAGAGTCCCAAGCAAGGCTCTTGTCATTGTAAGTATATGCATATCATTGAGAACCGCCAATGGGGTACCTCCGTGCCCGATGACATGGAACAAGCCCACACCAAAATGACAGGACAAGCAGACAATGAACACCTCGATATCTCTTTTATTTGCCTTTTGTTTAGCTTTTTATTGTGAGATGCGTCGTCGAATGTTCACCATGGGTATGCTGCAAATTTCCACCATGAATTATGCATGGCTTAGATTGGCGGCCCGGCGTTTCCCTAACACATATACAAACTCCATGATCCCCACAAGATTCCCAATTCATTTCACACTGCGGGCATCCATAAACAAAAGATCACGATATCAACTCAAATAAGAAGTGCAATGTTGAAAGCTTGCCCCATGACAGCATGGCTGGGCTAGAATCCAACTTACAACTTGCACGCATAACAACTCAACATAAGAGACCACAATGTCAAATTTTTAAGAACAGGAAAAAGTAAAGTGTGCCTTCCGGTTCGTGAGAGCTTTACTAACCGAATTTCGCATAACACTGATAAGAGTTTAATTTGAAGAGAAAATAAAAGCAAGTCAAATTTACTTGGAATAGCAAATTGCTAGTAGGTATGTATGGTGGACACTTTGAAAAACTTTGGCTTTTAGGAGTTGGATGCACGAGTAGAGCTCATACTCAGTACAAGGCGAGGGCTAGCAAAAGACTGGGAGCGACCAACTAAGAGAGCAATAATGGCCATAATCATGCAAAGCGACAAAGCGACATTAAAAGAAGCATAAGATGGCATCAAAAGTCAAAAACTAAATGATCATGAAGGCTATTGGCGACTTTGTAAGAGTCTAACATGTGTGAGCATGCGCCAAGTCAACCCAAATAAAGCATCAAGGAGAAAACCAAAATAATGCTTCCATACAATAAAAACAACGCATGATTTTTTCAAAGGCTCATTAAGCAATCTCAGTTATTTGAGACAAGTCATGCTACAGCAAAACCACTAAGCATACTATAAAAAAGACATCAAGCATGACATGAAAAAGCCTAAGCCGCAGTCTACACAAGCTCCTTCTTGTACCACTATTTTGCACAAAGCTTTTTCTCTTTTCCAACACCATTTAAATTTTTTATAAACACCTCTTTTGATGAAAACCAATAAAGATCAGAGGCAAAAATACACCTTGATGAAAAGATATGACAAGGTCTGAACGCAAATCACGGCGAAAACGAAAACCAAAAGCAGTAGCAGAAAAAGAAGAACACACGATAAACGATAAGAGTGAAAAACTGAGTGTTCTTGGCAAATGAAAATGAGTACATCTCCTCCAAAAGAAATTTGTTGGGGTACAACCATTTATTGCAGCAAACAAACAAACTAAGCCAACTAAGAAAACTAAAACAACTGACGCTCCAAGAAAAACACATAGTGCATGAAGCAATAAAAATATAGTGTTTTGAAAGGTGACCTGATTTTTGCCGATGAAGAAGGGGTGCCTCGGGGGCATCCCCAAGCTTTGACGCTTGTACTTCTTGGATATTTCTTGGGGTGATGCATGGGCATCCCCAAGCTTGAGCTTTTGTCCATTCTTCAACTCATCTCATCATTCTCCAATCCCTACACTTGAAAACTTCCTTCATACAAAACTAAACACAATTCTATTAGCAACATTTGTGCAAGCATAACATATAATCAATCCTCTATTTGCTTCAGGTTTCAACTCAAAACCACCACATATATAGCAAATACTACTGTAGCAACCTCCCCAAAAGTTCTGTGATCAAAAGAACTCAAAAGAAAGCGATAAAGTGGCAAACACAAATATTGGCAGAAATCTGTCAAAACTGAACAGCTGACAAAGGTCGAATTTTTGAGGGATTTTCTGTTGCTCAAATAAAAAAGTGTTCAACTAACAAAAGTTTGGATATAACTTGGGGCATATGCACAAGAAATTTCAGGTCCAAAAGATATACAGAGAATTTTTACGAATTTTTACGGTGCAGCACCGAAAACAGTTTCAGGACAGCAACATCCCCAAATCTTTACCTCACTCAAATTAGAGGCTTCTCTTGGCACAAAAACGAAATAAACAAGATAAGGAGCAGTCATTACAGTAGTAATGACTTCCAAGACTCAAATAAAAGAAAAAGTACTGAAAAGAAAACATTGGGTTATCTCCCAAGAGTGCTTTTCTTTAACGCCTTTGAGCTAGGCGCAGAAAATTGCGAATCAAGTACCTTCAAAAGAAGCATTAAGATCAACTGCAGAGGTCTTATCAATAAGGCATTGTATTTCATCCACATAAGTTTTAGAAGACCCTTTGTGATCATGCTTTGGTACACTTTTTTCATCAAAAAGATTTTCAGGACAGATCCAGGCAAAATTATTTTCGAAAGCTTCACACAATCCCAAAAGCTTGCAAGGTATAGGTATTTCGGTTCCCTCATCATTAGTATCAATAACCTTTATAGGTGAACCAAGTTTATTAAAACGTTTAAGAACTTTCCTAGCTTCAATAACGACATCCTTAAATTCTAGGCGCAAAGTTTCTAAGATAAAAGCTTTCTTTTCGGGATCCTCAATTTCATGAAGCTTAAGGAACATATATTGCATAAAAGGATTAAGACTAGCAAACCTAGTTTCCAACATGTCAATTAAATAAATAGAAGCAACTTCAATACTAGGAGCAAGCTCAACCCAAGACTTTTCCTCAACTTCCTCATGCATACTAATGTGATTAAAGAACTCCTCAATGTTACTTTTGCCAATAATCGAACCACTACCTACTGAGAGGTCCTCCAAAACATACTTAGGGATCAACATGATAAACTAAAAGTAAAGAAATAACAACTACCAAGGATTCTAATTTTTTTTTTGGGTTTTTGATATAAAGCAATGCAGGTAAAATAAATAAAGTAAAGCAAAACAATAACAAAGTAAAGAATGTGTGTGCAAAAAACTCCCCTCGCAGAAGTCTTCTCTTCCTCCCCGGCAACGGCGCCAGAAAATGAGCTGCTACCGGTTGATGGCGCCAGAAAAGAGGCTGCTGGCGTATGGTTGACGTGGGAGCAGACGGTCCTTGTGCGTGGTGAATAACCAGCCCGTTGGGAACCCCAAGAGGAAGGTATGATGAGTATAACAGCTAGTTTTCCCTCAGTTAAGAAACCAAGGTTTAATGTCGATCAGGAGAGGAGAGACAATGACGACTGAAGGTGATGCGGAACCTGCACACAAACAAACAAATACTTTGTTCCCAACTTGCGATGAGGTTGTCAATCTCACCGGTTTGCTTGAAACAAAGGGTATGAGCGTATCGAGTGGAAAACAATATAGTATGCGAGTAAAGTAAACAGTACGAGTAAAGTAAACAATGCGAGTAAAGTAAACAGGTGATAGCAATATGATGTAAATAGGACCGGGGTCCATAGTTCACTAGTGGTGTCTCTCCATAGATAAAATAACACATGCTGGGTAAACAAATTGCAGTTGGGCAATTGATAGAATAAAGATAACGTGATATGTCAAAAAAGATCACTATGAGATTTACTCTGGGCATTACAACAAAATACATAGACCGCCATCCAACTGCATCTATGACTAATAATCCACTCCCGGGGATATCAATCCGAACACCCCAGTAGTATTAAGTTGCGAACAACAGATAATTGCATTAAGCAAAGTGTGTAATGTAAACAAAGCATATGCCCTTGAGCATATGAATGTTATTTTCTCCCTAGTAGCAACAGCACATCTACCACCTTAGAGGTTTCTGTCACTCCCCTAGGTGAAATAGAGGCATGAACCCACTATCGAGCATAAATACCCCCTCTTGGAGTCACTAGCAACTACTCAGCCAAGATAGCTACTAACAACGGAGAGCATGCAAGATCATAAACAACATAGAGATAACAAAAGATATAATTCAGTACAGTAACTTAATCATAAACACCAATATTCATCGGATCCCAACAAACCAAACATGTAGAATTACATAACGGTGATCTCAATCATGTAGGGCAGCTCATGAGATCTAAACATGAAGCACATGGTGGAGAGGACAACCATCTAGCTACTACTATGGACCCATAGTCCAAGGTAGACTACTCACTCATCGCTCCGGAGGCAAGCATGGCGATGAAGAAGACCTCCGGTGGCGATTCCCCTCTCCGGCAGGGTGCCGGGAAGAGCTTCTAGACCCTCCCGATCTTTGGGTCGATGGCGGCGGCGGATCGCGATGTGTTCTGGGAAACTGATCGGGTACTTAGGTTTTTTCCATCGGGGGGTCTTTATAGGCGAAGGGGCGATGTCAGAGGGGGAGCCAGGCTCCCTCACGCGGGGCCCGCGCGGCCAGGGGCCTGGCCGCGCCGCCCCTACGTGTGGGGCCCTGGTGGCCCCCCTCCTACTCTCCTTCGGATCTCTGGAAGCTTCCGGGTAAAATAAGACTTCAGGATGTGGTTTCGTCCAATTCCGAGAATATTTCCTGCGTATCACTCTGAAACACAAAAACAGCAGAAAACAGGGAACTGGCACTGTGGCAACTCGTTAATAGGTTAGTTCCAGAAAATGCATAAAAGTGCCACTAAGTGTAACGAAACAATAGACAAATGGTGTAAAAACAAGCATGGAGCATCAAAAATTATAGATACGTTTGAGACGTATCAGGGCTCCAAATGCATTTTTCGCTTCACCCACTTATTTGTGCAGTTCTTTTTCACTTGTTTCCTTGTTTGTTAGGTACTAGGATATTTGTATGGATGTATCCTAAAACTGATGCATAAATGTTGCGACTCCCAGTTATAATCAAGATAACGAAAAATAACTAGAAACATAAGTTATGTGAGCACCCCTGATAAGGTCTAATTAGTAGAAGTGTAAATAGTTAAGCACATGAGTGTTTTGCGATACTATTCCCCATGTTTAAATTCTTTCTTTTTATTAGATATTCTCCAATGCATCGTTTCTTAGCGCGCCATGCTAGGTAATGGTTTCTTATAAGAAACACCTCCAATGCATTGTTTGTTAGGAGTTGTATTGCATCAAGTGTACATTTAATAATTTTAGCTCATACATACATATGATTGGGCTAAGGAAATATCCAGCGGCCCGACACAAATTGGACTCAAATCTTGTCCACTTTGTACCATTCGTGTCGGGGGCAGCCCCAGCGGACCGACGCATTTGGGCAGCTGGCCGCATCTTCTCCCTCTAGTATATTTTCTATCAATGATCATAACCAATGGTGTTGCAACGAAATGAATTTAAACAGCGTACATCCAAATAAACAACATAGTTTATAACCATTGTAATCTAGAAAATTAACAACATAGCTTAAATTAACAACATCGTTCAATACAAAATAAAATCAAACAAGATGAGATAACTACTCGGTTTTTTCTGCCAATCCTGCCAGTGCCAAAGATGATCGTAAGTGGTGCGATCATGAAAATCTTGGTGTACATGGAGGTACTCCTCAAATGTAGCTGCTCCTGGATGCATGAGGCTCAACCAAGTCAACTTGAAATTATCATCTTTGGTTATGAAGTCCTTCATCATGCTCATCCTTAATGATCATGTTGTGCATGACCACACAAGCATGCATGACCTCCACATGGTTTATGTGCTCCATGTTCTATAGCAGGTGCCGAATAATAGCCCACCAAGATTGGAACACACCAAATGCCCACTATACATCCTTCATGCATGCCTCTTGTTGTTTTTCAAATCTTCTATTTTTTTCTCCTCCGGAGGTTCATGAATTGTCTTCACAAATGTGGACCACTCCGGATAGATGTCAACGGCAAGATAGTAGCACTTGTTGTATGATGTCCATTGATCTCATAGTGAACCACTGGAGCATTGACCTCCACAAGCCTAGAGAATACCCGGGAATGCTGCATCGTGTTGATGTCATTATGGGAACCGGCCATATGGAAAAAAAAAGAGTGCCAAAGCTATTTCTATATATCTTGTGATGCCACAGTCAAGAATGATAGTGCACCCTGTCGGTGGTTTGTACCGACATATGCTAGATGGGGTAGCTTAGATGAGAGAAAGGCGATGAAGCCATCGGATTCTCAGAGCTAGATTGCAAACATAAGGGTTTACCCAGGTTTGACCCCTCAGTATGAGATAAAGACTGTACCTACTCCTGCTTATATGTACATATCTCACAGTCATTATAGGGGGGGGGGTCGCCGGAGGCGAAGGTGTGTGTGCCTAGGAGATTATGGTGGCTATTGTGGTGATTGCTCGGAGCTTAGAGTTTTGGGTTCTCTACGAGTGCTTATATATGCGTTCCTGCTAGAGTTACAAGGAGAAGTCCCACTGGAATACGATGAACTAAGTCTCTCCCAGTTGGACACGCCAAGTCTCCTCCCGACGTCTTGGCAAGTGGGCCAATCAATTGGGCCATGACGAGTGGGCCAGGCGATTGGGCCCTTGCAGCAACCCATGTGGGAAAAGTAGGTGAGAGAAAGTGTGGGATAGGTGGAGAAAAGAGGATCTAAAAGTATAATTGGTGCCCCCCTTTGGCTTTTCACAGCGATTTCAGATTTCTGGCCGTCGGATCGCTGCCCTGCGGAGGATCTCAGCCGTCCATTCATGGTAAGATTTTTTTACAGCGTGCTACAGCGATTCCTGGTTTACCATCCCTTTCTACCCGGCTATCGCTGACTATGGGGTCGCATATTTGGGGGCCGTGATTCAGAGGCTAGGGACGATTTCTCCCTCGGAGCGGGCATCCACGGAGCGGGGCGAGTGGAGCAGGCGTGGTGGGTGGCTTCCCATTCGTCCAGCACGCCTCGTCCTCCCCAATCTCCTCCCGTGTCTCTATCCCCCAATCCTCTCTCTGTCTCTCCTCCCCAATCATCTCCTCCCAAACCCTAGCCGCCACCAGCGCAACACCAGGTCGCCCACGGTGAACTCCATGGTGGGGAACGGCGGCTACAAGCGGGCGGCGACGGGCGGGCGGCGACGGGATTGCGACCGGCAGCGACGGCCGTCCACGGCACCAACGGGCGGGCGGCCATGGCGGCGACGGGCGGGCGTACAGGGCGACGCCATGGCCAGGAGGAGCCATATGCGGCTGCTGCTCTCTGCCATCCTCCTCCTGCCTCTTCTCCTCCCATTTTTCTTATCCATGGCATGCTCGTTCCCTCCCTCCCTTCCTCTCTCAATGACTTGGTGGGGAAAAGGTGGAGGTCGTCAAGAAATGGGGTGGCTGCTCGGGATTCCCTTATCTCCATGGCGTTGGTGTTGAAAATCTCCAAACCCTAGGTAATTTCTTTGTGTTCCAGCCATGAATCTCCTTCTCCCTATGTAATTCATGTCTTTTTTTCCACTCCAGTTTATTTCTTCAGATCCTGAGATTACTATGTCTGCTATTTAAGGAGAAGAGAGTGGAGCGGACATAGATGTGAAGGAACCAGAAGTTATTGCTGCTATTTGTGGTAGATAGGTTGCTCTCACAAGCGATTGCTGCTATGTTTTTTGTGGCAGATAGGTTGCTCTCGTGCCGCTGCAGCGCGTCGTGCATCAGCGGGTGGAGTGGCTGGTGGAGCTCCGCCCATCCCGCACGTCCCTAATGCAACCGAGTATGCGGCTAGCACCGCAACAGCCTCCTTTTGGTTCTCTCTCTCCATCAAATTAGGTACAAGAAAAATCCCTTCTTTGTTTGTGCTGCTCTGTTTCTTCTGTGCAGGCAAGGTGCTTGATGAAAATACTTGCTAATATTGTTGTATGTACTATTTAGATATCTAAAGCAGAAGCTTTGTGGCTAGATTCTTTGCTGGAGATGAGGTGGCTCTCTCAGCTTGATGAGTCCTTTAGGGGATTGTTTGTGAGTTCTTGATTGCTCTGATTTTACCCCATAAAGTGGGCATATCATAGAGGAGGAGGTGCAGGCAGTGTCGTTGGCTGACCTGGTGCTTCATGGATTGTTTTTGTTTTTAGCACTATTCTGAAGTTGGTCATGGCTTATTTTGTTCAGGTTAGCCTTTTGCGTCTTCATATGACCTGGTGAAATTACAATAATATTACTCATGCTTATGTTTTATGGTTATTGGAACAATGCAGTTCACTAATTTAATTTCCATCTACTACCATTTCAGTTGATTCTTTATGCCTCAGTAGTCATCGATGGGAAAATAGATCCATGCACCCAGCTGATGTAATTATTCAGGTCTGTACATCTATACGTAAATTCTAGCCATGATCTGCCTCAGTGCTAAATTTTGCTTTTTCCCGCAGTTCCTCTCAAAATAAATATAGCATGGTCCTATGGGAATAATGATTACTGTAATACTATTATTCCTCCAAGCATTGCCCTCCTGTTGTGCATATGGCCGCTTCTCTTCATCGCACATTTCCATGTCTCCCCTTCCATTTATGGCCGTTCCGAAGGTAATACTATTATTCAGGTCTGTACATCTATGCGTAAACACAATGTAAGGCTATGTGCCCAGCAACTATATTGCAAATTCTTTACAAACTTGCAGAATCTAAATTATGCCTACAATATTGAGGTCGTTATCAAGCTACTAGGTAAATATAATTTAGAGAAAAATAGCTAAACAGATTGTGCGGAGTATGCATATGTTCACTGTGACAAGTACAGTTTAGTCATGCATGTCACTCATCCTCACAGGAAGTTGGCAAGTTCTGGAGTTTCAATGGTGTCCAACTTTAAATTACTGGCTAAAGAAAAGCTTAGTGATACTCAAGAAATGAACTGTTTCAGAATTGTTTAATTATGGATGTCAACTTAATAGGATATTTGAGGAAGGAAATGATATATTATGAAGAGCACTTACTTTGTTCATCACTCGCCAAGCATTTGTTCTGATAGTGAATTATAATGCAGGATTCAAACGGTACAAAAGGGCATGTTGTGTATTCTTTTTGCTTATGCAAATTGTGGCATCTACTGTTATTTGCATAGTTCTATTTTTTTACACTCTTACTGCATCCATTCGTGTGCTGCAGCTAGATGTGGAGAGGACAGGAGAAAACCTAGAGACATAGGTTACCTGTTAAATTAATTCTCCTCATATGGTTTGCTCCTTTGGTCTGTATTTCAGGTTGAATGAGTATGCCGCCAAGGTATTTGTTTTTTAGATTTTCATGGTTTGAGTGGAAATGACCACCCTGTACTGAACATCCAATCAGTTTTCTGCTGAATCGAAATTCGTATTGAAATTCATGTACTCCCTTCGACCCATAATACTCTTCTCTAATACAGATGTATCTAGACATATTTTAGTGTCTAGATACATTCATATTAGCGAAGAGTAATATGGATCGGAGGGAGTAGTATTTTTAGTGGTACGATTTCTCAAGTTCTCCACGCTGGCGATGAATTTCAGTGGTGAGGGTCCCCTTCGTCGGATGGCTGATTGAGGATCTCTTTGCTGGCAGCTACAATTCCATTTCATGACCGCTAAGCGCAGGTATGTCTGTCTTTTTATATTCAGTTTGAATGCTTACATATTTGTATGCATAAAGAGCCGTGGGTTGGTCCCCATAAGGCAGCGTGCCATGCATTTTATCTTGATCTTCTACTTCTTGCATATCATATCATTGATCTAAACCTCTAGACGCTAGAGTATCATAAATCAAGTGCCTTGTAATATATCCTTATTTTCTTGATAATTTATGCCCCCTACTAATTCTGATGACTGCAAGGAATGTTCATATGCAAGCCGGACTAACCTTGTAGCTGCCAGCGACCAGGGCGGTTTGATGTTATGGTCAACCCCTGCTCGATATGGTCTCCCATTTTATTTGAGCCTAATTGTGTTGATATATACTGAATTTATTTGAACTTGCCTGGGAACAACTTCCTAGCAAACTGAAAACATGTTGAAAGGTAGTAAAAAAATGTCCGATGCCATGTCAATTAGTACAATTGAACATGTCAATTGCGATGCCAGGTGCTCACTCTTTGACGAATAATCTCATCTGATATACTAATTGTCCGATGTTCAGCAGGTGGGCTAGCTAATGTGTAGTGTTTATTATTTTAATGGCTGGTGCTCCATTGCACAATAATGCCACTTTTCACCTACATTGAGTCGCTTCTGATTATTGTTTTGGTACTAAATATTGCTAGATCTTAGTCAAGTTATATATTCTGCATTCATATAGCTTCTTGCACACAGTAGCCATCTTGTCGTCCTTATCATTGCCGTATTTTAGAGCATATGGCCTGTCGATACCAGTCTGGGCACCTCATTCCCATTGTGCGCCATTTACCACTCTAAAACTGCTGTAGTTTTCATTGATGCCATTTACCACTCTATTCAGTAAGAAAACACACTGACAATTTGATTACACTTGTGATACCCAGCCCAGTGTCATATATACTCACAGAGTCCATTGGAATTTTTTACTCATAGGAGTCCATTAGTATTAGCTCTTTGAAAACAAAGGATAACAGCATAAACGATAAGAATATAAATATAGAGTAGCCTCTATTGGCAGGGTCATTGCCCCCCTTCACTGTCTTCTGATGTTGTTTATGTGGTTATGACCAAGTTCACTTCTCTAATAAATGACCGATGAGTAGCAATTTTTAGCTTTTGTAAAAGCTTAGAGGCTGATGCTTAAGCCTTGGTCATACCCTTCTGTCTTAGTTTCCTGAAATAGTAAGCCCACCTTTAAACAACTCTTAAAAGAGCAGACTATGTATGTTAGGTATCAATTTTTTTATACTGTATAACTACATATATTGTTATGTTGTTACATTCATGAGAAGATCCTTGCGGTTCAATGATTCGTGCTCCCATCGCTAGGAGCAGCACAACCCGTCACTGCCGCCGCCGCCGCGCGTCTTGCCGTCCCCAGGAGGAGCGGCTGGTGGAGCTCGCGCTCACCGGTGCAGCTCCTCTCCCTCCTCAAGGCTGAGGTACCCAAAGTCGATCACTTTTATATTTTTGTAATAACCATTACTTTGCAGACAAGATGATCAAGAAGTGCTGCCTCCAATGACATTATCTGCTTTTCAAATGGCATCTCCTAAAAATGCATATCATAATTTGGTCACGTTGGGTGCAGTAAGAGTAATTTTCAAGCCATTAATCTTTTTTCCTCGCAATGGTACTCTTGTATAACTGGTCACATAAAAAGGTTGTATACATTCATTATGGAAAAAATAACTCATGGGGAATTCTCTGTTCATCTGTAAAGACATGAGATCAGGCTCCTTCCCTGTCTTGGACAGAAAATTGGAGAAGAAGAATATGCTCATGTGGAGCGGCATGTTTCTTGGTATGTAGGTGAGTGCAACCATATATATCAATATTTTCACTTAAGAATTATGTATGCTAGGTCTGGGCATTATATAAGGTAATGAATGTTGTCAGTTTAGAATGGTTCTGCTTTCTATCCTTCTAGACTAAATTTATTAGTTTTGCCATTTCAAATTGAGATTACCATTACCAGTTGAAATCATGGTTGGATTAGAATATTTTACATTAAAAATTAGCATACCAAGTAGTCTCCAACCTATCGTTGTTTGACTAATATCCATGTTTGTCATTAGGCCATAAGCTAAATGTATGTGTTGTTTTACATTGATTTTCCTTCATTATGACTTACTCAACTCTCCATTCTATCCTTGGTAGGTCAATGAGCATCTTAATGTCTTTCAAATGCAGTTATGATATAATTAGCTTCAGTAGGTTTTTGGAATTTCAATATCATAAGGTATAAGGTGAGGCATTTGCTTATTTGGTTCACATATTATAGTCTTAACTCTCAAGCACGCTATACGGTCTTGCTTTTAAAATTCGGTATCTTAACGTTCTAATGTATTTAGGATGGTATATTCTTTTGCTTTGGGATCTTCATTGGTATATGATCCAAGGAGTTTTTGCTTTCCATTTTATACATGTAGCAACAGTTGTTGCTGACTGGATGTTATGACATCACTATAGTCTACATACCTCCCAGCGTTTTTTAAAGAAGCATGCATGTAGGCTTCGTTTCTCGGTAAAAAAAGGATTCTGTTTTACTCATGTGCTTGTGTTAAAAAAAATACTTCTGTCAGTTTCAGTGTGGATGCAATGTAGGATCAGTTTCTGAGCGAAAGAAGGAGAGATGTATGCAAAGCCAAGGAGAGCAATATAGGTACCTTTTGATTGCATCCTGACAATAATTATTGCATTTTTAGATCTTTTAACCCTTTCTATTGGTTCTAAAAGGATCTGTTAACATTGTGCATGTTCTATGCTAAACTGAATTAACTCTATTTCTTTCGAAGGAAGAATTATTCTGTCAATTATTCACTCATTCCTATATATTTTCTATCTGAAAGATTGTATGTGAGATTGCAACTAATTTGATGAATACTTGTGTTCTAACATGTTTTTTCAGCAGTGGAAGTGATATTGGCTATTTGACGGAGCTAGCTAAGAAAGTATATTATTTGCCTGCTTGGTATTGGTTCATTTCATTGATAAGAACAATTTTTTATAAACTTGCCATATGCACTGCTTGATATCTCATACTTTTGATCCTGATCAATTACTAAAATATAATAAAAGTTGTTGTTTCTGTTAATAATTAATTGCTACTTGCTTGCTTTGTGATCTTCTTTTTTCTTGCCATTGAGAACTAATGCCGCTTTTAATGGGAAGGTTTTAGGTAAACACATTATACTTATTATCTTTAGAAATTAAGATCCTTTTGTTGCTTGTGTAACTGGGCACCGAAATTTTTATGATATTTTTACTTTAGGTTGATGTCCCTGACCAAAAAACCATTAGTACAAAACTTGGGGCTATTTCTTATATATGTTTACGTGTGTAAATGCTCCATCGGTTCTTCTTTGTTCTGCATACAATTTGTCTTAACATTGGTAAAATAACTATTCAGGTGTGTTGGTCTGTACAAGTGTACATATATGGTGAGCAGTTAGTTCAGGTCAAATTTCTTGAAATTTTAGTCCAGGCCATTGCCTTTAAATAGATTAGTGTGACGACCTCAAATTTGATAACAAATTCGAAGTGCCCGTTATGTAATCCATCACAATCCCAGAATCATTGTTGTGATTTACATAACGTAGTGGATATCACAGTCATAGCTACTAATAGCAAATAAAGGGAATTACATAGGTGGTCGCACAGACCAAACCTTACATTATATCATCATGCAGCGGAATAACACTTTGGGTCCATATTGTCAAGCTTCAACCGCACAGGCAAAGCAGACAGTAGGAAACGAGCCTAATTCGCAAAGTCGTCAATGATTCCTTTCTCCTTGATTTTTCTCCTTCAAGTCTGGCCAAGTTAATAGCCAGGGACAGAGCCGTGAGTACATTGCATGCACTCGCAAACCATCTCATAAATAAATGAATAGAGAATGCATAGTTCATATAGTGGTCTAAGCTCTAGGTTCATTTGCATAAAGCAGAATTTCCTTTCAAAGATCTTTTATCTAAAATGGTAAGAAAACGTTTAGCTCTTTATAAATCTCTAGATGGAGTCCCCCAAATGTCAATTCTTTTGTTCACCAAGTCACCTTCATGGTCATCAAAATTCATTGTCAAGTCACCTTTCTCAAATCATTTTCAAAGTAAAACTTGATAACGGCCAAGCAGCTCCAAACCAACCGTCCATGACCGCGGACGCGGCTATTCGAATAGTTTTACACTCTGCAGAGGTTGTACACTTTACCCACACCATCCGACTACTCATCGTGTGGGCAACTTCCCCGCATAACAACATATGCCACGACAAGCAGTCGACCATTAATGTTTCACCTGCCCGCCTTAGCATAAACACTACCGCCTAGAGATGTACCCCTCAACACCGGAGTCCAAGAAGCTGTCCAGAGTGTGCAAAGTTCCCAGCCGCTTGACCCACCGGAATGCCACTAACCGAGGTAGGGTCCTACACCCGGCAGTCCATTTTCAATGAGGGCTCTTCGGCTTGTACCCCAACCACCTAAAAAGGAGGACAAGGCGAACCTAGGCCGTAGCCATAGGGTGCCCTGGAAGAGGAGTCCCTGGTCGGACTTCCATTTACATTTTATAGGGTCTACACTAAGGAGACACAAGTACTCCACTAAGCCCTGTCCCATACCAGGATAATGTGGTCGCACTGTATGATTGGTCCAGTGGTACTTCACTCATTTATCATTTTTGTCAAACCTTCATGTCACCTTCACCATGTCACCATTTTGTAAATAGTTTTCAAAGTCACCCTTGGGAAGGTTGCCCATCTCCAAGGTTTGTATTTAAAAAAAATCATCCTTGGGCAAGGTTGCCCCTTTCCAAGGTTTTCATTTCAAAATCTTCATGATCTCCATTGGGGTTCCCACCTAGTCATTTTCCATGAATGCCTTCAGCTCAAGCATGATCCTCATGAGGGCACAAGGATCTAGGTAGGTATATTGGATAGACTTAGCTTGATGCGCTACTTAGCATCCACTAAGGAAAGGGTTTCTCAAAGGTAGGCTAGGTTTGATGCTCTTGATGTCATCCACAAAAAGGGTTGGATGCACTTGTCAAGAAAGACATCACTACTTATTTGCATCTTGGTAACAATCATTGTAGCATGCATTTTTATTTAAAAGCAAGTAAACATGCATTATAAAACTGGGTAATGGTATGATCAAAAGATGGCTTGCCTGGCTTGGCAATGTCATAGGCTTCTTCATCTTCATCTCGGGTTGGGTAGTCTCCATCACCATTGCTTGGTTGACTTCGGGATCCATTCTCCTTACTCTCGTTGTCGTCTAATCGTTGGAAAGCAAATAAGCATACAATCACCACACAATTCACAAACAACATCTATTTACTCAAATACACATACTTGGGTAAGGGAAGTGATCTAGGAAGTCTATGGAGAGTGGTTTCGATGATAATTGAGTTCCGATGGATGAGATGATTGAGTTGTTGTACCTAAGTAGGGTTTATTTATTTTGGATTATAAAAATATCTCCTGCAAGTTCTTATTGACCAAAGTTCATATACTACTAGTATATATTCAAGATTATGGTTCAACTAAAGAGGCTTCATAGGATTTGGAGTATGTTTCTTTTATTGAAGCCATTTCTAGTTTGCAAAGATTTAGTGATCAAGTTTGAATCTTACAAGTAGAGTTTATGGATCCTAGTTGAATGGGATCAAAGATCAATATTTAGAAATGTGGTTGATTCGAATTGGTTTCATATCATTTCCATATTTTGAGATAGGTGTGCAAGTTTGAGTTTCTAATTACTACTATGTAGTATTAATTCTCCAAATACCTTCTACCAGATCACATGGACTAAGATCAACCTACAGATAGATAATTGGAAAGGTGGTATAACAATATATAAGAGCTCCATCAAAATTCCAATTATAGGTTTGAGTTTAATAAAATCCTATATGGCAAATGCCTATTTAACCATATGGGTAAATAGCATTTGATTTAAAAGGTTCAAAAATGAGATCTAATGGTATAGACAGATGGGTATCACTAATTGTGAATTTTCAAAGTTGGATTTATATTTTTAGGAATTTTATTCGAATTGATATGAATTTTCTAAGGTGAAAAAGCTCCTGTTTTGTTATTTTTACTGCAACCAATCTGTAAATCTAATTGTGTTGAAACCACTTTTATTGGATAGCTTATGTTCTAAGGTTTCCAGAACATTTTTATTTGCTAGATTTGGATCGGTAGATCTCCGGGAAAACTAAATATACTAAAGCATCTGAAAACAATTTCGGAAATTCGCAAAATCGGAATAACCCTTTTTTTATATCCGGGCCGAACACACAGACCACGCTGGGCCGGCCCGTTCGGCTGCAAGTGGCGGGTGACAGGGAAAAAAAAGAGGACCGGTCCGGCCTGCCAAGGGGCCCTACCGGTCAGAACTTAAACCGAACAGGTATCGGGCTTCTTCTTCCTCGTGCTACAGGAACGTAAACGAGAGCGAGCTACTGGGAGCAGGGCTGCGCACGGGGATCTCACCTGCGGCGATGGGGAGCGGCGGCGAGGTTGTCTAGGCGGCGGAGGAGCTTCTCCTCTTCCACCTTGTCCAGCCGGAAGCTCGAGGGAGCTGCTGGAACACTGGGAACGGCTGCACGCTCCGGAGCTCGGCCTACTCCGGCGAGCTCAAACCGGCGAGCAACTAGCGAGGAGATTATGTCTAGGAGGTTCCTGGGGATGGTGGGGTTCTTTTCAGGGAAGAATGACGGCCTTTTATAGTCGGGAGAGGGAGCACGGGGCGAGTGGATCTGGGGAGAGAGCGCGGCCGGTGTCGGCTAACGGAGGGACGCGGCGGTCGGTGCTTTCGGCGGAGGGCTGCAGTGTGCTGTGGGGTGCTGCTGGCGCGCTTGCAGGCTGCGGGGTGGTCTGGTTCAGAGGGAGCAAGTGAGGGGTCCGGGCGGTGGTTCTCCTCTGTTCTTCCTTGTCTCACGGCCGTGGTCGGGGCAGGGGATGCTGGGGCTCGACCAAGAGATGTCCTCAAGCATGGCTACAGGGCCTGGGACGAACGGAAACAGTGTTGGTCACAGTAGAATCGATTTTCTAGATTTTTGCCCACCACGTGTTCGATGAAATGCCCGCAAGAAATCAAATTTCAAATTTTTGAAAACGGCCACCGTGGGTCTTCATCATATTGGACAAGGGTTCCAGGGATATTTTTGTTTCGAAGAAATAACAAGTTTTGCAAAAATTTATATTTCAAACTTGGGTATTGTCACTGTTTCAGATTCAAAGTTTGGCTGATGTTTGAGTTAGGTTCTGATTTGAATTTTGGTTTGAAACTTCTTGGTCAAGTTAGTATGCAGCCTGGTCAAGCTCAACTAACTGACCACACCCTTACTTGAGTTACAGATTTCTTAATATAAGTGTCCAAAGTAGGGTAGTGGTTAACTTTTTCTAGATCATCTTTTCTTCTCTTTTTCTTTATTTCTCTTGCTTCTGGTTCCTTTGATCTTTGTGGTTCTTCTCTAATGCTTCTATTGGTTAAGTTTGAATTAACTAAACATTGCACCATAAATTAAAACCCACATGAAATCATAAAAGACCTATATTAAAACTCTATGCATACATGAAATATGAAGTGCAGAAGGTTTAAATCTTGGTCCAAAGGTGTTAGTTTTCTTGTAGATGTCATGGAGTTGGGAAATGACCTCTTATTTGAATTCAAACTTTGGTAGAATATTAAATAGAGTTCCAAGTTGATTTTTGTTTCACACTTTATAGTATTTGATTCTTTTCTATTTGTTTGTGATTGCTTGACTTAATTTTGGTTTGGCAAATGACCCAAATGGGTTTAGCACGCAACCATGCACAAACTTTAATAGTTAGAAAACTCTTTCTATTTCACAAAAACATTTTACATGTATAATTATTTGTTTTAAAAACCCTTCCCATTCTCTTTTTATTTGAAGCATGGGAGCAAATGCTCAAATTCAGAAGTTTCGAAAAGGCAAGAAATTAATCTTATATGCACAATAAAAGTTTTTGTTGGCTCCAAAATTTGGGATTTTAATAAATCCATTTATTTCTATTTCCCAAAAATTTGGGTTGTTACACTCTTCCCCCCTTAAAAAGAATCTCGTCCCGAGATTCACAAGTTAAGATTGAGATAGATTGGGAGATGAGATTAACAGATAAGAGATGTAGGGTATATTGATTCCTATAAAGATTGGGTACACCCAAAATGTGATAAGGCCATACGGGCCAAAAACACATCTTCACCAATCACCCAGCAATGTCAACACACAATCACACTTTCAAAAACAAAAATCTTCTCGGTTTAAACCATAGGATTTCATTAATAAGGGTCTTGCAGATTACACTTCTCGCTCTTGATTCTCAAAGAAATAAACAAGCTGACTAGTCCCAACTAAGGTGACTAAGGCTTCTTCTCGGCTTGGATCCTCCCACTTGATTCAACTTGTTCTTACTAACTTTATGGCTACGAGCAACTTCGGGGTATTCCATGGCTGATTCATGATGTTTGATCTTTTTCTTCTCTTCGGGTCTTAAGGTTGCCAAAGTTACTTCCCGGTGGTTTGTAAGGCTGCTTCCTTCCCCTGCGGGGGTCGAGGCTATAGAGTCCTTTGACACTATCTTCAATAATGATGCGGTTGTGAACTCTGCCCAGGTTGATGTCGATAGGGTTGCCTCCTGAAGATGAAAGATCATTTGCAGGATCTTCCGAGCAACTGGGTTTGACACTCTCTTTAGTTATGACCTGATCTTGAGCGACCGGAGGTTCTGGTGCAGCGTTCAACTTTGTTGGGCAGTCGTTGGAGTAGTGCCCCTGGGTTCCGCACTCATAGCAGGTGATGTTGGTCTTGTCACTAGCATTGGGAAAAGTATTCTTTGGTAGAGCTCTTCCAGATCGTAGGGTAAGGTCATAGCATAGGCTAGAGGGTGCCGGAGGCCTACTTTCTTGACGTCTTATCCTCCTTTCTCTCTTCTTTTTGTTACGAGCTTTCTGTTGTTTTCTAGGACTGTCATGCTCCTTGCTAGTCTTGACAACTTGAGCTGCTAGCTGAAAATGCTTTTGCTTGATCTTGGATATAGCTGTCACCAGGTGATTCATGGAGCAGTTTGCTGGAACATGAGTACTACTCTCACATAAGAAGCATGTGATGTTTCTTGAGGGGCATTCTCCAGTTGGATGCTTGATGTCGCAATTGGGACAGTTGCTCGTACATTGGCTAGATTGATGACCTTCTTCTCCACAACGGCTACAAGCCTTCATACGGAGGTGATCTAGGTTGGGAATACTTTTATTGGGACAGGGACGTTTTGCGTGGAGTGCTTCTCCACAATCATAACATAAGGGTTGAGTGCACAAATCTCCTTGCTTCTTCTTTGGAATTAGGTTCAAGTGGGACCTCTTTTGGTATTCTCGAGCAATTCTATTGAGGTGAAACTCAAACTCCGAGTTGGCCTGACCTCCTTTCGTACATAACTGAAATGGTGGATTGGAGAGCATGGGGTGCATCAGAGGGGTCAAGTCCTGCAGTAGATGAGAGGGAACGTCTTTCAAAAGGTTTCTTATGCGGGGTGGGTATGGTTTAGAGTTTAGTTTGGGCCAAATAATTCTAGAACATTTTTGAGAAAACAAGTTGTTGGGGTGGTTGCTACCTTTTGCCGAATGGCATATGAGCAACATATCTCAAAATAAATCAATCATTCCAACAATCAAGGTACTAAGCACACTTAGTAATCGTGAGGTAAGGGCAGCTCAATGAAATCAACTGAGCATTTCCTATAAATCCTGTGGGTCAAAAGGTTTGCTGGGTCTTCATCATTTTTGATCACTCTTTATTTGCTCTTGTAGTCTTTGTCTCACAGGGTTGACTCTTGTTGGAAGATTTCTGGATCAGGTGAAGAGTCTCTCTTTCGATGGTAGCGGTTGTAGTTGACATCCTAGGTTGAAGTCTTGAAAAATATTGAGTCCCTCATCTTTTCATCCAAAAGTCCTTCGGTCTTAGGTCGGTATATCATCCATAGTATATATTTGAAGTAGATGAGGAATAGAGTAAATCAAATCTTTGAAAAGACTTTGTAATCAAAGAGGTAAATAAATTCTTTGTCAAAATCTCTTGAGAGTATAAGTTGAGAGTGTAAGATATTTGAAGTGAATAAGATGAGAGTATAAGTTGGCTTTGGATACCAAAGCAAATAAATTTCTTTTGTAGAAATAAGGTTTTGTCAACATATCACTTTCTTAGCTAACGACCATGCTAACTAAGGTCTCCTAAGGTCATGATAGTCCTGATACCAAACTTGTGATATCAGAGATATCATTTTCTAACGACCATACTAACTAGGGTTTCCTAGAGTCAGCCTAGGCTCTGATACCAACTTGTGACGACCTCAAATTTGATAACAAATTCGAAGTGCCCGTTATGTAATCCATCACAATCCCAGAATCATTGTTGTGATTTACATAACGTAGTGGATATCACAGTCATAGCTACTAATAGCAAATAAAGGGAATTACATAGGTGGTCGCACAGACCAAACCTTACATTATATCATCATGCAGCGGAATAACACTTTGGGTCCATATTGTCAAGCTTCAACCGCACAGGCAAAGCAGACAGTAGGAAACGAGCCTAATTCGCAAAGTCGTCAATGATTCCTTCCTCCTTGATTTTTCTCCTTCAAGTCTGGCCAAGTTAATAGCCAGGGACAGAGCCGTGAGTACATTGCATGCACTCGCAAACCATCTCATAAATAAATGAATAGAGAATGCATAGTTCATATAGTGGTCTAAGCTCTAGGTTCATTTGCATAAAGCAGAATTTCCTTTCAAAGATCTTTTATCTAAAATGGTAAGAAAACGTTTAGCTCTTTATAAATCTCTAGATGGAGTCCCCCAAATGTCAATTCTTTTGTTCACCAAGTCACCTTCATGGTCATCAAAATTCATTGTCAAGTCACCTTTCTCAAATCATTTTCAAAGTAAAACTTGATAACGGCCAAGCAGCTCCAAACCAACCGTCCATGACCGCGGACGCGGCTATTCGAATAGTTTTACACTCTGCAGAGGTTGTACACTTTACCCACACCATCCGACTACTCATCGTGTGGGCAACTTCCCCGCATAACAACATATGCCACGACAAGCAGTCGACCATTAATGTTTCACCTGCCCGCCTTAGCATAAACACTACCGCCTAGAGATGTACCCCTCAACACCGGAGTCCAAGAAGCTGTCCAGAGTGTGCAAAGTTCCCAGCCGCTTGACCCACCGGAATGCCACTAACCGAGGTAGGGTCCTACACCCGGCAGTCCATTTTCAATGAGGGCTCTTCGGCTTGTACCCCAACCACCTAAAAAGGAGGACAAGGCGAACCTAGGCCGTAGCCATAGGGTGCCCTGGAAGAGGAGTCCCTGGTCGGACTTCCATTTACATTTTATAGGGTCTACACTAAGGAGACACAAGTACTCCACTAAGCCCTGTCCCATACCAGGATAATGTGGTCGCACTGTATGATTGGTCCAGTGGTACTTCACTCATTTATCATTTTTGTCAAACCTTCATGTCACCTTCACCATGTCACCATTTTGTAAATAGTTTTCAAAGTCACCCTTGGGAAGGTTGCCCATCTCCAAGGTTTGTATTTAAAAAAAATCATCCTTGGGCAAGGTTGCCCCTTTCCAAGGTTTTCATTTCAAAATCTTCATGATCTCCATTGGGGTTCCCACCTAGTCATTTTCCATGAATGCCTTCAGCTCAAGCATGATCCTCATGAGGGCACAAGGATCTAGGTAGGTATATTGGATAGACTTAGCTTGATGCGCTACTTAGCATCCACTAAGGAAAGGGTTTCTCAAAGGTAGGCTAGGTTTGATGCTCTTGATGTCATCCACAAAAAGGGTTGGATGCACTTGTCAAGAAAGACATCACTACTTATTTGCATCTTGGTAACAATCATTGTAGCATGCATTTTTATTTAAAAGCAAGTAAACATGCATTATAAAACTGGGTAATGGTATGATCAAAAGATGGCTTGCCTGGCTTGGCAATGTCATAGGCTTCTTCATCTTCATCTCGGGTTGGGTAGTCTCCATCACCATTGCTTGGTTGACTTCGGGATCCATTCTCCTTACTCTCGTTGTCGTCTAATCGTTGGAAAGCAAATAAGCATACAATCACCACACAATTCACAAACAACATCTATTTACTCAAATACACATACTTGGGTAAGGGAAGTGATCTAGGAAGTCTATGGAGAGTGGTTTCGATGATAATTGAGTTCCGATGGATGAGATGATTGAGTTGTTGTACCTAAGTAGGGTTTATTTATTTTGGATTATAAAAATATCTCCTGCAAGTTCTTATTGACCAAAGTTCATATACTACTAGTATATATTCAAGATTATGGTTCAACTAAAGAGGCTTCATAGGATTTGGAGTATGTTTCTTTTATTGAAGCCATTTCTAGTTTGCAAAGATTTAGTGATCAAGTTTGAATCTTACAAGTAGAGTTTATGGATCCTAGTTGAATGGGATCAAAGATCAATATTTAGAAATGTGGTTGATTCGAATTGGTTTCATATCATTTCCATATTTTGAGATAGGTGTGCAAGTTTGAGTTTCTAATTACTACTATGTAGTATTAATTCTCCAAATACCTTCTACCAGATCACATGGACTAAGATCAACCTACAGATAGATAATTGGAAAGGTGGTATAACAATATATAAGAGCTCCATCAAAATTCCAATTATAGGTTTGAGTTTAATAAAATCCTATATGGCAAATGCCTATTTAACCATATGGGTAAATAGCATTTGATTTAAAAGGTTCAAAAATGAGATCTAATGGTATAGACAGATGGGTATCACTAATTGTGAATTTTCAAAGTTGGATTTATATTTTTAGGAATTTTATTCGAATTGATATGAATTTTCTAAGGTGAAAAAGCTCCTGTTTTGTTATTTTTACTGCAACCAATCTGTAAATCTAATTGTGTTGAAACCACTTTTATTGGATAGCTTATGTTCTAAGGTTTCCAGAACATTTTTATTTGCTAGATTTGGATCGGTAGATCTCCGGGAAAACTAAATATACTAAAGCATCTGAAAACAATTTCGGAAATTCGCAAAATCGGAATAACCCTTTTTTTTATATCCGGGCCGAACACACAGACCACGCTGGGCCGGCCCGTTCGGCTGCAAGTGGCGGGTGACAGGGAAAAAAAAGAGGACCGGTCCGGCCTGCCAAGGGGCCCCACCGGTCAGAACTTAAACCGAACAGGTATCAGGCTTCTTCTTCCTCGTGCTACAGGAACGTAAACGAGAGCGAGCTACTGGGAGCAGGGCTGCGCACGGGGATCTCACCTGCGGCGATGGGGAGCGGCGGCGAGGTTGTCTAGGCGGCGGAGGAGCTTCTCCTCTTCCACCTTGTCCAGCCGGAAGCTCGAGGGAGCTGCTGGAACACTGGGAACGGCTGCACGCTCCGGAGCTCGGCCTACTCCGGCGAGCTCAAACCGGCGAGCAACTAGCGAGGAGATTATGTCTAGGAGGTTCCTGGGGATGGTGGGGTTCTTTTCAGGGAAGAATGACGGCCTTTTATAGTCGGGAGAGGGAGCACGGGGCGAGTGGATCTGGGGAGAGAGCGCGGCCGGTGTCGGCTAACGGAGGGACGCGGCGGTCGGTGCTTTCGGCGGAGGGCTGCAGTGTGCTGTGGGGTGCTGCTGGCGCGCTTGCAGGCTGCGGGGTGGTCTGGTTCAGAGGGAGCAAGTGAGGGGTCCGGGCGGTGGTTCTCCTCTGTTCTTCCTTGTCTCACGGCCGTGGTCGGGGCAGGGGATGCTGGGGCTCGACCAAGAGATGTCCTCAAGCATGGCTACAGGGCCTGGGACGAACGGAAACAGTGTTGGTCACAGTAGAATCGATTTTCTAGATTTTTGCCCACCACGTGTTCGATGAAATGCCCGCAAGAAATCAAATTTCAAATTTTTGAAAACGGCCACCGTGGGTCTTCATCATATTGGACAAGGGTTCCAGGGATATTTTTGTTTCGAAGAAATAACAAGTTTTGCAAAAATTTATATTTCAAACTTGGGTATTGTCACTGTTTCAGATTCAAAGTTTGGCTGATGTTTGAGTTAGGTTCTGATTTGAATTTTGGTTTGAAACTTCTTGGTCAAGTTAGTATGCAGCCTGGTCAAGCTCAACTAACTGACCACACCCTTACTTGAGTTACAGATTTCTTAATATAAGTGTCCAAAGTAGGGTAGTGGTTAACTTTTTCTAGATCATCTTTTCTTCTCTTTTTCTTTATTTCTCTTGCTTCTGGTTCCTTTGATCTTTGTGGTTCTTCTCTAATGCTTCTATTGGTTAAGTTTGAATTAACTAAACATTGCACCATAAATTAAAACCCACATGAAATCATAAAAGACCTATATTAAAACTCTATGCATACATGAAATATGAAGTGCAGAAGGTTTAAATCTTGGTCCAAAGGTGTTAGTTTTCTTGTAGATGTCATGGAGTTGGGAAATGACCTCTTATTTGAATTCAAACTTTGGTAGAATATTAAATAGAGTTCTAAGTTGATTTTTGTTTCACACTTTATAGTATTTGATTCTTTTCTATTTGTTTGTGATTGCTTGACTTAATTTTGGTTTGGCAAATGACCCAAATGGGTTTAGCACGCAACCATGCACAAACTTTAATAGTTAGAAAACTCTTTCTATTTCACAAAAACATTTTACATGTATAATTATTTGTTTTAAAAACCCTTCCCATTCTCTTTTTATTTGAAGCATGGGAGCAAATGCTCAAATTCAGAAGTTTCGAAAAGGCAAGAAATTAATCTTATATGCACAATAAAAGTTTTTGTTGGCTCCAAAATTTGGGATTTTAATAAATCCATTTATTTCTATTTCCCAAAAATTTGGGTTGTTACAATTAGCCGATCCCAGTTCAGGCCATTGCTTTTAAAAAGTTATTAGCTGAGCCCTTTCCACTTCCCATAATATATGCTTCTCTGTTTATGGTTGTACAATAATACTTGTACAATTAGGCATTCTTGATGTTATCCTAACTTTTTTAGGATTGCACTGTGTCCTATTCTTGATTGTCAAACAGAAGATTATATAATTAAGTAAAGAATATGTCCATAGTATCAATAAGCATTGTTACAAATATGCTGACTGCTGTTTTGATAGTAAGTCGGATGCTTTTCTAAAACATAGGCGTTTATATTGTTGTTAGCACATGCAGTGTTCAGCTATTGAAGTTTCGTTTTGGCTTGCCTTCTGTTAATGTGGTGCCTGTTACATACAAGTAAAAATCTATATTTGGTCACTGCGGATTTTTTAATCTAGCTATATTCATGTGACTTTTCAGAAAACCAGACAAAGGCCATCACTGATATCCCATGAGAGATAATTACAGGTTAGGAACTGTCACCCACTCTTGCATGATATATGTCTTCATCACTGATATCCCATGAGAGATAATCAGGACACTCAATGCTTGCAAAGTGCATTTATGTGTGACAATGGAATCCCAAGCTTAGGTATTTAGCGAGCTAGGACATGATGGTGTGAAGGGAAAATAAATCTGACATTGCATAGTGCATATAATTTCTAATGACATGAAATAA
Source organism: Dactylis glomerata (assembly GCA_007115705.1). NCBI lineage: Eukaryota > Viridiplantae > Streptophyta > Magnoliopsida > Poales > Poaceae > Dactylis > Dactylis glomerata. The sequence goes on from QXEO01000222.1 coordinate 4,619,385, forward strand.
TAAAATCTGGTGACGAGCATTTTATCATATTGAACATGAGTTAGCGTTCTGCTCTTTACTGTTTCTCTGATTTTCCTCACATTTGACTGTTGGTTAATTCATCTTTTCATTTGTGGCGGTGTCGGCTTTGGGTGGTAAAGGACCATGTCGTGTCCTCGAATGACCATGTTGCGAGAATGCTCATAGGCAGATTATGTAGATGTTGTTTTTACTGTTCCTTCCCTTGCTTCTGAACTTTGTAATGGAAAAAATATTCAGCAAGGTGATCGATCAATTCCCCTTAATTGTCCTTTTTATATTGTTTTCCCTCCCTTGCTTATCAACTTTGTAATGGACCAATATTCAGCAAGGTTATAGATCAATTCCCCTTAATTGTCCTTTTATATTCTGAATTTAGATCTGGTGTTATTTTAGTTCTTAAGAAGTTTGAATTCGTTTAGATAAACAAAACCGCAATGTTCACCTTAATTTCATGGGCCAGGTCATTGATAAATTCAGCTGTTAGGCTCCTAAATATAAACCTCCTTACTATCGACACATCTTTTTGAATTTGTTCATATCGCTATTAAATTATGATCTCATTTGAAATCTCCTACAAATTTGAGCCTTCATGCTACAGCTATGTAAATATCCATCGCTTTCATTTGGTAAAAACAAACGTACGTATTACTATTTTTCACGCACTTATAGTCGCTAAATTAATTCAAATTCAACGGGATCGTGTGCCAAGGCGCACCCCTAAATCTAGTGATATATGAGGACTAGAGGGGCTGCATGCATGCCTGCCTGCCTTTCATCCGGCGCTTTGTTTGTGTCCGGCATCTCCGACCCGTCCCCTGTGTATAGAGTCTCCATCATGTGTATAGAGTCTCTATCAGGAACGCCGAATATAAACTAGCGACGCTTTTTAGCTTGAAGGACGCGACTGGAGAGCGTTTTTTATCCGCCGTCCTCCAAACGTTGTTTAGGGGACACGACAACTTTTGGGGGAATAGGTCATATTCTTCTACCCTTTCCAATGGCTATTCACAACTATTACCTTAACACTAAAGAAGAGTTCGACCTAATGCTTTATTTCTGTCTTAGTGAACTCGATTCGACATTAAAAGTATATTAATTCTTTTCCAATAAACAAAGACTTTTTTTTTGTAAATACTACGTATCTGAAGATGCTATCGGGAGATATAAGTGGGCCTGATTGGCCGACTAGCATTGACTCCACCTTTTCCATCCATCACCACAATGAACTGCTTAGTTTAGGCATAATGACACACAATCCGTAAATAAAATTAATAATAAAAATTCTAATGTGATAGATATATTTTCTTGAACCGTTTTAGAATAAGATGGTTATATGCTTTTGTGACCTGGAAGCACCGTAGCAGTATAAGGGCCTGTTTGTTTGGACTGTCTGTGGCTGGCTGTACAGGGAAAGCTGCTGTGCAGGGAAAGCTGCTGTGTAGGGAAAGCTGCTGTTCTGAGTTTTACTGTTTGGCGAGTTGGCTGGCTGTCTAGTAGTATGCTAAAGAATTGTCTAAAATACCCTTGAAGTTTCGAGACCGTACATAATTACTTATTTAAGTGTATAACCATATTTATTACTATAGACTACAATAAATACAAAATATTAAACAAACCAAATAATATACTCAAGTAAATATTAGTCAAAAATGTAGTTTCATAAATATTGTACCAAATTACAGAGAAAGTAATCCTTGTCTAGTGTCCACACATGCACAAAAGCACAGCTAGTTCCAAACAAGTAATAAAGGGCACACATACGGTGATACGCACACAACCCTATGCAAATGTTACAACGTATACAGGGTGAATCGGTGATACAGCAGCTGCTAGCATCCACACGCGAGTAAGGGCCAGCTGGGAAGGGATCGGTTGGCGACGAATCGGGCGGGGTGGCGGCACAGTCGGGCTGAGAACATTTGTTTTTCTGATTCGCTCCACTATGTCCAGGAGAGAGAGAGCTAAAGAGGACACAGAGATAACGTTTCGGTCCACCGGTGGCAATCCTCAGTAAATAATTAAAAGAAGAAGGGCAAGCCAAAATAATGGTTCAGCCGTTAAGGGGGAAGCTGCGGGAAGCACCTCATTAGGTGCTTCGCCCGGCCTGTCTATGGGCTGCTTTGGCTTTGGCAAAAGCCAGCTTGAAAGCCCACCTGTTTGTTTCGGTTTCACAGCTTATTTTGGTGGAAAGCTGTAAAAAGCCCAAACAAACACCCCCTAAACTATCGGAGCACTGGATCAGCGACCACTCAACAAAGCGAACCTGGCCGTCCAGGATCTCATCGGACGGCTCATAAACCGCTCAAGTAGACTGCTAGTGCGCTACCTGCAAAATTCAATGGAGGCGCGAGCGCGGCCCCTCGAGAGCATCTCCCGCCACCATAAGCAGCTCCACGCGCACCTCCTCCGCCGCGGCCACCCCTTCCCGCCGGCGGACTGCCCCGAGCCCGACCGTGCCTACCTCTCCGTTCTGCGCGCCGCTTTCGCCGCTCCAGTCCTCGCGCTCACCGCCAGCGTCTGCCTCCGCCGCGCTGGCCTGCCAGCGCCGGGACGCCGCGCGTTCCCTGCGCTGCTCCGCGCCGTCGCCCGAACGCGCTGCGCCGAATCTGTTGGGAGCGCGCATGGCCTCGCAGTACGGGTTGGGGTCGAGGATGATGGGTTCGTCGGGACCGCGCTGGTGGGAGCATATGCTGCGTGCCGGCGGGTGGGGGACGCCCGCAGGGTGTTCGATGGAATGTGGGATCGGGATCTTGTTGCCTGGGGCGTCATGCTTGACAGGTACTGCGCATGCTCCTGTGTTGGTGACGATTGTTTGCTGCAATCTGGGTACTCGGGTAATAGTTTGTGTAGCATTGTATCTCATGCCATTTATTCTGTTTGCAAAAGGTTTTATGGACAAAATGGCACAAAGTCGAGATTTCACGCCAAGAACTTAAGTCAATAAATGTTTCTTTTTCGAGAAAGGTCCTATTACTTGTTCTAAGGTTGGAACCATAGTTCAGCACTGCGAGTGACATCTCAAGATCTTTTCGACTGAAAAGATTTTCATATGAGGAATCTGTTGGATAAAATTTTAGCCATATGGACTGAAAAGATAGTTACCAAAGTCGTCTTGAGTTTATTTTCTAAATTTATGCCAACCTAACTTTATATGTTTCAGAGGAATGCAATTAGGTGACCTCTCAAAGGGTATAATTTACTTTGCTGATTGTTTATATGATATATTTGAAAATATGGAAAATGACGGAGCCCAATATTTATGTTTTTCCAACATATATGTGTGCAGAGACTTTCGGTGCTTGCGGCAACAATGTCATTTCAAGTAGCTCTGTAAAATAATATTCCTTTCGTTTGTTGATTTGCATTTTCACTGTAACTATGATATACCTGTCTAATATGAATCGACAGTTATTTTCAGAATCAAGATTACAAAGAAGCATTTCTTCTACTCAATAAGATGAAGAGTTCAAGAGTTGTGCCTGACCAAGTCATCCTTGCTACTGTTGTATCAACTTGTCGTCATACACGACACTTAAGATCCGGAAAAATCATTCACGCATATATACTGGTCTCAGGTATTTGTATTGATGCCCGCCTCAGTAGTGCTCTCATAAACATGTATGCTACTTGTGCGGACATGGAGATGGCCGAGAAGCTATACAATGGGATGCAAAGGAAGGACTTGGTATCATCAACTGCCATGGTGTGTGGATATGCCAAGAATGGAAAAATTGAGGTTGCCCGCTCCATATTCAATGGTATGCCGGACAAAGATGTGGTTTCTTGGAGTGCTATGATATCAGCATATGCTGAAAGTAACCAACCTACTGAAGCTTTGTATTTGTTTAAAGATATGCAAGAGTGTGGTGTCAGTCCTGATGAAATTACCATATTGAGCGTCATATCTGCATGTGCTAATATCAGGTCCCTTGACAAAGCCAGATGGATCCATTATTTTGTTGGGAATCATCGCTTTTGTAAGATATTATCCATTTCCAATGCTCTTATTGATATGTTCTCAAAATGTGGGAGTTTAGAACTTGCCTTCAACATGTTCAATGCAATGCCTCAAAGAAATGTTATCACCTGGACAAGTATGATTGCTGCATTTGCTATGCATGGTGATGGCAGATCCGCCTTAAACCTCTTTGGGCAGATGAAAAGTGAAGGGATTGAACCCAATGGCGTGACATTTCTATGTTTGTTGTATGCTTGTGGCCATGCTGGTTTAGTTGATGAAGGCCGTTCCTTGTTCGAATGTATGGTTAGGGAATACAGGATCGAACCCAGGCATGAGCATTATGGCTGTATGGTGGATCTTTTGGGAAAGTCTAAACTACTGCAAGAAGCGGTTGACCTCATAGAGGCAATGCACATAAGACCTAATGTGGCTATTTGGGGATCTCTGTTAACAACCTGCTGGATGCATGGTGATCTTAAGCTCGGGGCATTCGCTGCAAAGAAAATTTTGGAGTTGGATCTGAATCATGATGGAGCATACGTGCTTTTATCGAAGATACACGCAAAATCTGGTAACTGGAACAATGCTCGAGAGGCAAGGGGAGTAATGGAAGTCCATGGGGTTTCGAAAGAAACAGGCTGCAGTTGGTTAGAGCTGAATGGTGCTGTCCACAATTTTGGAGCTGGGGATGAGAAACATCAAGAAAATCGTAGGATCCATGTATAGCTTGGTGGTATTAGTTTCAAATTGAAAATTCATGGCTGTGCTACTCGGCTGCTCAGGGAGAAGCTCCTCCTTTATGTTGGCCTGATCAATTCCTGAAAGAGGATCTTCATTTTGCATCTATACATACAGACCTGAGGTAATTGTGAGGAACACCATTGCATTCTTATCTCTGTCATAATTGTAGTTGCGCATTGATTTTTATCATGATTCATCACAGGAATCATCTTACCGGGGATCAGTGGACAACAAATATCATACTTATGGCTGCACCACTTGTAGAATTTCGATATTTCATCAAGCTGAGCAGCAAGGTGGCAGCCTAATTTTCATTTATCAAAAAAGGAGGGCTTTGAGAGAAGATTACGCAGGGCTTTGAGAGATGTTAATATGGAGCATGCCATCCTATTTTCCTCATATTATGTATTGAGATGATATAATGGTGTTGTTTTTAGTAAATAATATTTCTTTGTCAGACCAAAGATAGTTCAGTATGCACTAAAGCCTGAACTTTAAGCTGTGTCGTTGGCACTGGGTCACCTCACTTCTGAAAATCATAGTCTGTGGACGACTGAATGTGTATATGGGCTGAGCAAAACAGGGTGATACGTTCAGACTCCAGGTGAAAAAGTATATACAGTTGTGCACATCTGTCTATATATACGAAAAAAACATGCAATTGAGAATTTGAGATCTGATGTAGCTGTTTGCGAAGGCCTGTTGGATGTCTGCTGATCTTGAGCTCGATGCATTTGTTGCAAAGAAAACTTTGAGTTGGATTCTAATCATGATGGAGCAGAAGTGCTTGATCATACACCCAAAACCTGGTAACTGTAATGATGCTCAGGAGGTGAGGGAATCCATGGGGTTTCGATAGAAACAGGTTGTAGTTTGATGGAGCTGAATGGCCCCGTTCACAAGTTTGCAGGTGGAGGTGAGAAATGTGCGGAAATTGATCGGATTCTTGTATAGCTTGATCTGGTAGCTGCAGATAGATGATTCATGGCTGTGCTCTGAATTTTAACGGTGTAAGTTTATGAGAGAGATGCTACTTTGCTGAAGTAGATTATGGTCATATGGTATAGATATACTATGTTTAGCCCATTAGGTAGGTGCCTTTCTACCCGAGGTATCAGGACTTGGCGAGTAAGCTGAAGACAATATAAAGTGTGCTTGGGGATGCATATCCTATGTTTTTTTTCCTATTTTGGCAATTTAAGCATGACGGAGGGAGTAGTAGAGTAACCTGAGAGTAACGATGCATACAAGTAAAGACATGATTCCTAGAAAAGTTGTATCTTGATTAGATGTGTTCTAAGGAAATCTTAGAAATACATGGTCGATTTCTGTTCCGATGTACTCCCTATGTCCCATGAAATAAGATGTTATATTGACTGTAATAGCAAAATTGTCATTTGCAACAGAGAGCGAGTAGAAATTTACTCAGAATATACACAAAAACCAAAAACAAATTGAGGTCTAGAATTTTGCAAGTAAAAAAATTGTGATTCGCCATTGTGAACAGCATACTACTTCACAGGACTAATTTCAATTTCATGAGATCGTAGCGCATCATGGGCTGGCTCCAAGTCCCAACTTCATCAGGCCATGGCCGCGACCATGCCAGCAGCTACGGCGAAGAACATGACGGCCATCCCCACTGAAGAATCACGACCAGCAAGGGAGATTGGTGGTGGCGGTGCGGGGGAGTCGCGGCGCGCAGGAGACGACCGTGGTGGTTCTACTGCATTATCAAATCCAAGAACCCTGATCAGACATCAATTGCATGCAAGCGCGTTCATCGATCTCGGTGTTACAACACGTGCGGTTACCTGAAGCTGGCTGCGCTGACGATGACGGCGACGAAGCCTCGGGAGACTCTGGCTCGTAGGGAGGAAGCAGCAGCCCATCCACTGCAAGATCCGTTGATCGATCAGAAAAAACAACAGATCACGCCCATGCGTAGTAGAGTTCGATCGATGGAGACTACTTACTGCCGCAGAGTTCGATCGGCGGCCGGTCCTGGTTGCAGCTGGTGGGGATCTCGAGGGCGTGGGTGACGTTGACGTCGTAGCCGGTGGACCGGCCGTAGACGCCGTTGGCGATGTAGCAGAGGCAGAACGGGTCGGCCTTGACGGCGGCGCGGTACGCGGCGCAGCACGCGGGCGAGGCCGCCGGCGCGCCCTCGAACATGAACCCGTGGCACGACAGAAGGCCGCCCAGCGTGTCCCGGCAGTACTCCTCGGCTGCCGACGCCGAGGGGACGACGAGCGCCGCCGCGGCGAGGACGAGGAGGAGAGCAAGCTTGGGAGACGCCATATGTGATTGATCAGCAAGTTGATGTTTCGTAGATCTACGCGTAGGCATGGGAGTGCACCCGATTTTTATAGGAACTAGCTATAGGTGTAGGCAGGATGGACAGATCAACCGACTTAGTGCAATTATTTGAACGGAGAAATTGCGTCGTGCAAGGGACCAACGGACAAGTCAGATTACCATAAGCCTCATGCTTAAAAGATGCTTCTACGGGTAAAATTTGTTTTGATTGTCTAGTATGGACAGCGTATATGGAGTACCCAACGCGGATTAATTTCTACCTACGGGGATAATTGTGCATAGGGTGGTCATCATTGGATATTACTAGAAGCATGTGAACTCAATCTCCTATATGCACTTCTACAGCCGTTAGCCCTGCTAAGAGCATGACTAATAGTGAATGTAAACATGCGACCTGTATATCGCGAGTACTGTACTCGCGATATACAGGTTCATGGGCTGTGGCGGAGATCGGCACCCGCAAATGCAATCCGTAAAACATAAAATTCGAAATTTCCCGGGAAGATTGGTTCGCGCGAGAACGGATCGTAGCATACTAGATTTGTACAGCAATTACAACTAAAAAACGAAAAATAATTAGTGGCAAGCTCGCCGGAGGACGCTGCGTCCTCACAGATGGCCAAAATGCGAGCTCGTAGTCGTCATCGACGAGGATCTAGTCCGAGTCGATGACGATCACGTCGGCCTCCGTGTCGCCCTCGCCAATGGCCACCTCGTCGTCTCCCTCCGCCCAGGTGCACTCCTCCAGCTCCTCCTGCTGCTTGAAGAGCTCGACGGCAGCGACGGCAGCGGCGGTCTACTCCTTCTCCCGCCGCTTCTTAGCCACGGCCGTCGTCGTGGACTCCGCTAAGGCCGCCGCGAGCTGGGCCTCCTCCTCCAGGTCGCCGCGGCGCTGGCCGACGATGGGATGGGTCACCGAGGCCAAGGAGGAGGCCTCCCCGACGTCCCATGTCGCCGGTCGAGGAGGGAGGCGGAGCACCGGCTCGCGAGCTCGCGCCGGTGCCGTGCGCGCGCCGACGGCATAGGGGCCGAGCGACGATGGGGGGGGGGTCCTCTCCCAGTTGGTCCACCGCCTGCTCGCCCGCTTCTTGGCCGCGACGGAACGGATGCGGCGCCGCTCCTCCTCGTCGTCGGCGCCGGGTGCTCGCCGGCCACCCCTGCCTCCTCCTCCTCCTCCTCCCCCACCAGCACGGCCACCGCTGAGGCCCGAGGCGCCGCTCCTACACGCCATCGATCTGTCGCCAGAAGGTGGTTGAATTGCTCGCCGAAGCTAAGCAAGGGTTTGCGGCAGTGGCTAGGGTTCACGGTGGAGGGAGTACGGGTTCGACTCATCTCCGCCGCTCGAGCCGGTACTTGTACCGTTCAGAACGGGCCGAGTACGGGTGCCCGTGAATTTTTTTTATGGGCCAGGCCTTTAACGGGCTCCGCTAGCTCGCACGCGCGGCCCGTGACCCGTGAAACGGCCGAGATTTTACGGGTGCCGAAGCTATAAAGGCTCTGTTAGACATGCTCTAACACTGTTAATTACCAGCCGGGCAGTGAAAACCTCATGCATAAATCCATGTTGTATACTCCCTTCGATCCATATTACTCTTCGTAAATATGAATGTATCTATCATTAAAATATGTCTAGATATATCTATACTAGCGAAGAGTATTATGGATTGGAGGGAGCAATGGGAAACGCTTTAATTCTCCGGGGGATCGCTTGCGGCCTATCCCCTGCATGTGTGGCCATCGGATACTCGGATGTGCCTCGATCAGGTCACTCCCACGAGTCCACCACTCCTGTAGAAAAATATCTGCCCAGGCATCTGCTCACGTTTGTCTAAATCGTGAGTTCCCGACCGCTTTTCTCTCTTCGATGGTTGCCAAATACCGATCCTGCGCCTACCCCGCCGCCGTACGCCATGGGGACTCCCACGCCGAATTCTGCTGCCGACGACCCCGCGTCCCTAGTCGGCTCCCGCCGCCGCACCCGCGCCCCTACTAGTCGGCCGCCGCCGCCGCCCTGGCTGCCACCGTTGCCAAGTGCCCTTCACCAAGCTCCTCCATCCCATCCTCTACCTCACCGGCAGCCGCTCCTATATTTCCTCCTGTCACCCACGACACCAACTCCGTTTGAGCTCCATCATGGTTCTTCTCCGTCTAGCCGACTCCTCCTCCTCCGCATTATGATGTGAGGAAGACCTCCTGGCGAGGCTACATCCACGGCAACTTTCATTTTTGTAACATCCCAACTTTTGTAATCAAGATTAATTACTGTTAAGTGAGGCAAAAATGAGGGCCAACAAAACCTTTTTCCAACCAACCAAGTAAAATAAGGTTTCATGCATGTTTGCCTTGATTGTTGTGTAAATCATGTTTGTAAGGTTGTTGCTTGATGAACAAGATTTTGAACCAACACAATTCTTGTGCTCTAGTGATCATTCATTTCAAAATACTGCTAACTGTTTGACAAACCCAGTATCTTGGCAAACCCTATTTATTTCAAAATGTTTTGACTTTCTCGAAAGACAAAGAGTCAAGATGTATTTCGATACAAAGGTTTTTCCAAACTATTTTATTTATAAAATGGGGATCTATAGCTAGGTATGACCCCACTATTTTTTTGGCAAACTACTATTTTACAAACGTTTGATAAGTGGATTTCAAACGCCTTTGAGAGAACTTAATAGAGGGGATGTTTATTGTCCCCATTAGACTAAAAATAATTACAAAAGATTTACTTCCTGATTTAAACCTTTTCTCAACCATCTCCAAGGCATGATCCCCGTTGAGCACTTGTACACACCTTTGCTCTCATGATGAGTTATTGTTGCATGTGTTTGACTGTGTTTGACTATGCTTGACTTTGCTTGACTTCCTCTTGTGTGTACGAATGGCTTGCTTGGAGGATTCCTTCAGTCCTTATCATTACTTAGAAAATCTTCTTAAAAGCTTGATAGCACCTAAGTGTAGACAAGATGTATCAAATAGGCAAGTTGTAGTGCAAAATCTTTTAAATTCCAATTTTTGCTCTATCTTCACTCTTGTTAACACATTCAATTTTCAGACACTTGTATTAAGCTCATATCTTATAACCTTGACAATGCAACTACCTAGAATTCATCATTGTCATCTGATCTTCCATTGACTCCATTGCCGCCTGGTCATTTGAGATCATCTGCTAATGTTTCTAACCATGTTTCTGACCCTAATCAAAGCAGTGACCATTTGACATTTTATCATATACCTTCTTGCCCACACCTTTTATTTTCGAAATAAATTTAGTGGGAACCCTGCCATGGCCTATTTCTCTTCTTCTTGAGATGCTCCTAACTACCATTTATCTTGAATTCCATTACCATAAACTTTCTTATATAATCCTCAAAGCATAAGCTCATCTTTCCTCTTCTCACTATTATTCAAAATCTTTGTCTTAAATTGTTTCGGTAAATGCTTGGCTTATGTTTTCTTGTGTGACTTCTTAATCTACTACAAGTCAAGTGGCCTCCTATTCTTTCATACACCACTCAAGTTAAGTTGCTATTGCATCCATACTCAAATGGGGATTTCCTTCGTTTGTCCAAACCTCCCCTAAACTATCTCCCTTCTCCCTTTCATCTACAAGACTACTCCCTTGTTTTATCAAAGGTTTTTCCAAAATTAAATGGGAAATGTGATTAGTATATTATATCATATCTTTTCCCACCCAAAAATCATTTCTAGAAAACTATTTTTTTTCATTTTTTTCTATTTCCTATTTATCAAAATGCATGATAGTGGCATATGTGCCATTTCTTGCACTTTCTGATATCAAATCATTTTGAGAAAATCTACTGTGCATAGTAATGCAAGTAGAACATTTTGAACTCAACTCATCACCTGGTTACTTGCAAAAATTTCAAAGGCTAGTTCAAATGAGTTTCCCTCAAATTTGGGCATACCCACTAAAGGTTCCAAACCATCTCTTTTAAAATTTGAATTTGGATGCTATCTTCTCAACATCATCACCACCACCTCTTATTCTTTAGCACCTAAGCTTGCTTGGAAATGTTCGCAAGCAAAACTCATACCAGATTTGGAGCATCACATATTAATACCCATTTCAACCTCTATATCTATAAATCTCATGTGATCTTTACCAAAACGCCGCCCTAACCTCTCCAGCATCTTCTCTCTCAACCGTTCGACCCCTCTCCTCTAAGCTACAGTACCTTTTTGTCCTATTCTTTTGGAGGAAGAGCTATGTGGTCGATTCAAATCTTGAGCAAGATTTCTTGCTACAGCCTCTCTCTCCATCTCCAGTCAATGCCTGGGCGAGTGAGGCAACCCATGCCACTAGCCTACCTCACCTATGAAGCCCTAGAGACTAGCCCTGCGTGGCTCTCTCTCTCTCTCTCTATGCTCCCTAGGACGCCATTGGCATGTCTCATTTTTAAAACTAGCTTCTCTGCCCGAACCACCGCGCCACCAACCTCCCGTGTTTTTCCCAAGTCGAACACCAGTACTCTCTTGACCTAGTCCTCTTTCTACCGTCTAAAACAGCCCGTTCTCTAAAGGCCGACACTGCGTCGAACAGGTGGCGTGCGAACACTGGAACTCTCCTCCCGAGCGAGCCTCCAGTCGAGACCGCCTTCCTTGCCTTCTATAACACGCCTCTATTCCTTGGCATCTCTCTGCTATCTCGTGCACCGCCTCTCTCACCCAATATCTGGCTACCGCCCCTCTTCTTTTAGCCCACGCTGAGCTCGGTCCACCGTGAGCCTCACCAAGTGAGATAAAGCACTCTAGAGTGCCTCGAGCTCCTGCACCACGCCATTCTACTCCCCAGACCTCCCTAGACCGCTGTATATCGGAGGCTTTCCCTCTCACTCTCTCCACAACGAGTGGAGCTCGCGCTCACCCTTGGTCCCGACGAGAACGCGTGATGGCTGCCATCGATGCGGACCTCTCCCTGCTCCCTCTCAGCTCTCTATGTTACTTCCCCCGTTTCCTTGCTCTCTGGCCGCCTAATCTCTGCCTCTTCCTTTCTCGGGAAACCTGCATGGAGGTCACCATCGTCGACCTCGTCCGTGACTCCCTGTCCTAGCTCCGCGCTCTGCCTCGACCTCACCGACGACCGGAGCCCGCCTGCGCGTCAGAGACGACCGTGAAGGGACGTCGCTCAAACCGCGTCGTGCCCCCGTGTCTCCTATGCCATCCCCGAGCCCCCGGTGAGCTCCCCGTCCCCGTTTCGGCGTCCAGCAGCGAGCGCCGCCCTATTCAGGTGAACCGTCGACCATCCATGGTAGTTGACTGATAAGAATCTCACTGGGCCGCTGGATCCCGATCGGGCGGTTGCATGCGGCCCGACACTTTTTTTTCTCTCCCGCGCACTGGAATGCACTACTGGGCCGGCCCCTGGCTTCTCGGCCCAGATGTTTTTAGATTCGGCCTGTTAGTGTGTTTTTTTCTAGAAACTCTGTTAACTTTAGTTTAGATCTGTAAACTTCTAAATTGTGTAGAATATTCTCTGAGTGTGCAAATTGAGTGATTAGATGTTTCATGGAATCCTTGATTTAATATTTATCCAGTGGCACTGGTCCCAGGCCAAGTAGGTCTATGTGTATTTATTGTTATTTAAACTTGTAAATCTGTCCACTTTTCAATCAAATATCCAAAACCTGAGATTTGTAAACTAGAATGGTGTGAATCAAATTTTCATAGATGCTATGTTTAGATAGCTTGCATGAAACCCTGGGTGTGGTAGTTTAGTAGGTGTGTATCTGCAGTAGAAATTAAAATGGACAATAGGTTAAATAGCATTGTTTAAATTCTCATTTGCATTAGAATTAATATTTTTGCATGAATGCAATTTCTATGTGTCATGCATTGTTTAAGATTTCCAAAACATCCTCTGGTGCATTTTTATGAAGTACAGAGAATATCTGGGAATTATTTTGGTATTCTAGTAATTATTGTTACTATAAAATTTATAGGAAAATCACCACATAGTATTTTGGAGTGAATCCAACATTGTTGGATTCAGAAACTTGTTATCTATCTACTGGTATGCTGAGTGTGTGATTTGATCAAGTTAGGCACATGCATGCTTGTTTGGAGTGAAATAGGGTTTCCTTGCTATAGCAAAGTACCCTAGTTTTAATAGGTTTATCCATGTTTTTAAAATCTTATAAAAAAATTGTTCAGAATCTAAACTTGTTTGTTTCTGATATGCTTTGGTTGTTTGGTGTGATTGTGATGATGCATATGCCTTGTGTATGATTGTTTGCTTACTGCTTGTTATTTCTTACCGGCGATAGAATCGAACGACGTCGAGTGCACCGAGGAGGGTGAAGTGTTTGAGTACCAGGAGGAAGAGGACCAAGGACAAGCCAACCAAGGCAAGCCATCTATACTTGATGCATATCTGATCCTATTCACTTACTTTGCATATTTCATAAAGGTTTATCAAACTGCATGTTTTTATATTGCTATAGTCCTTGTAGCAATTATTTGTTGGCTCAAGCTCCACAAGCCAAATTGTTATCATCCTTAGAGATGACCCCTTTGAACACCTATTCAATACCCTTGCAGTAGTGGCTTGTTGATTAGCAGCAAAGCCTTTGGGAAACTTCTAGTGGAGCCAAAAACTCTAGGTTGGGAACACTCAGAAAGAATTTTCGAAAATGTTTTAGAAAACCTTGGAGTAGCATCTACTCCACTGAGATGTTGATGAAAATGGTTTTATGCTACTTATGATGGGAGTGAAGGAAAAAGGAGTTGGTGTTTTTATCAAATGATATTGGTGATCACTAGATATCCACTGGAACAATTAACCCGTGCAACCACATTACCCCGGTATGGGACGGGCTTAAGTCCAAAGTTTGTCTGCTTTAGTGCGGGGAGCCTCATACTATATAAGGGTTTGTAGGACCCCGGAATCCGGGTTGCCGCCTGACAAGGGGTTAACTCGACAAATGTCCTAGATGAAGGACTTAGGATCGGGGAGACAGGGCGTCGGATGAACTCGAAGGTAAAGTTAGTCGAAATAAGTGTGTGTCGAAAGTAAACTTGGGTGTTCAACCTGGCTTGCTTTCAATCTGCCCTACACCGTCCCCTCCTGGCCCCTATATATAGGTGGCCAGGTCTCGAGGATCGGGTAGGGTCCGATACAGATTACAATATCGATATACGGTAAGAACTCGTATTCGACTATCATTACAATTGGGCCTAGCTATACGGGCCTTAGGGGTACTCAACTAACGGGCTCTATTAACTATACCCTTGTTAGTAGCCCCTGAGATTCTACCAGAATTGCAGATTCGGGTTGAATCTCTAATCTTTATATCCTCGACTTGATCAATTCTTCGACTTCTTCTTATCTTCAAATCTTCGACTTGGTCTTTTGACTTATATTCATGATAATTTGCTCGCAAGGGGTCTTGATGAACAAGCCTGACAACTCTGACGGATCAAGAGGTCAGTTAACTGCCGGAACAGATACTTGTCACCTACTTCAAATTCAATCCCCTTGGACTTGAATTTGGTATACCGGTCAAACCCACTCTTTTGCCGCATTTAGGACTTACAAAGAATGAATCCAAGTGGTTCTCAGGGTACCCAGTGCGTCCACCAGGATTTTCTTCGCGTCATAGACACAGATACATACCAGCAGAGCGCATCCATGTGCGTATACCAGGCCACACAGGACAGATCCCGGGGTCTTACCTTCGTGATAAATCACGGCATTCGAGTTGCATTGCGATAACGTAACTCGAGAATCTTATATCGCAGTCAAATTTTGACTAAAAATATTCGGGTTTTAACAACCATAAAACTCGCTCTCGATGGGAGTAATCTTTCTGTATTTTGTCGACTATATAGTCGAAATTTGTATGATATTCTTCTTCGATATTGATTATCTCATCCTCTATCGGGTGCGCGCTCAGCGCTCCAGATGGGAGTAGCCCCCGAGGCTATGTTTGGATACTTGTAGTCAAGCATAGGCTCAAAGTTCAGTTCTTCTTCCTCCTGCTCTCATCTATTATTTGCAAGCCCCCGAGTCCAAGTCGAGGTTTTTATATCGTGCCACCGCAATCTCCTCGCCTTGTTTTTTTTCTCTTTGATATTATCGTCTGCCATATGCAGATTTTAACTCCTGTATGTAAAATATGTTTACGGGCCTTGCTTATCACGGGGGCCCGATAATACGTGCTTATAAATAAAGCACCCTTTGGTCAAGGGTAAAAACCCTAATCAGATTTCTCCTCCGCCACATCATCTTCTCCCCCCATCTAGGGTTTTTCCTTTTTCCTTCATCTACATGGCTGATGCAGATGGCTCCCGTCTCAATCTTGGTTCTCCGGTGGCGCCCCGAGGCCGAGGTCACCCTCGTGGGAGCAAAAACAAGAACAACACCACTCCGGTCATAGCAGGATCATCATCGGTCACTCCGGCTAAGCGTCGCCCCGGCCGCCCACCTGGTAGCAAGAATAAGCCCAAGGTGACTGGTGCTGCTCCAGGTCCAATTGCTCCTCCTCCTGCTACTTCCGCTGCTCCTGCTGCGCCTCCCCAAATCTTTTCTTTTCTCTGCATTGCCATGGCGCAGTGCCGCGAGATTCAGCGCCTGCCACTGAAGTTCACCAAGTTCATGGATGGGCGCGAACTGCGAGAGGCGGTTCTCCGCGAGCAGTCTGGCAGTGGTGTCCCATACGAGGTGGAGGTGTGGTATGATGGCGACGGCGAGCAGTACTTCAAGGGTGGCTGGTCGCAGTTTGCAGAAGACCACGACATCCACCCAGGCTTCTTCATGGCCTTCGACTTCCACATCGGCACGTCGAAGTTCGACGTGAAGATTTTCGACGGCACCCTCTGCCAGAAGAAATATGAAGCCGAAGTCCATTTCCATTAAGATTTTCCTTCTTATGTAATGTCGTTTTGATAATGTCCTTGCTGCCATGTCCTTTGTAATGAATATTCGTACTCTATGTCGATGTTTTTACTAGTACCAGGAAAACAAGTTATTGTTTTGAGGTATGCTTTCCATCTATCGGGTTCTTTGTGAACCAAGAATATCGGGTTCCTTTGTGAACCAAGCTATTTGAATATTTATCGGGTTGTCTGGACAACCTTTCAGTGAAAAAGTCTTCCAAGTCGCGATAAAATTTCCTTTCATACGATCCGAGGGTTGAAGCCCCCGAGGCGAAAAAGTAATAATTGTACAATTTTGTCGAGTTCAACCCAAAGAACCTGACATGTGGCCTCATGTTCTAGGTTCAGAAGGTTAACTCGAATTTATTAATAATACTGTATGCATTCTACGCGTAAAAGCGCCGTAGCTGCTCTGCGTTCCATGGATTGCTCGCATCCTTCCCTGTCTTCTTGTCTTGTAGTCGATATGCTCCTCCAGGTATTACTTCGGTGACGATGTAAGGTCCCACCCAAGGGGACTCTAATTTGCCGTGGCTGTCTTGCCTGAGTCGCAAAACTAGGTCTCCCACCACGAAGGATCGTGGACGAACTCGACTACTATGGTAGTTTCGTAGACTCTGTTGATACTACGTAGCCCTTTCTAATGCTTTATCTCTTGCTTCATCTAATGCATCGACATCATCTTGCAATGCTTCTGTTGATGTTGTCTCGTTGACGAGGGTTAACTCGACAAATGTCCTAGATGAAGGACTTAGGATCGGGGAGATAGGGCGTCGGATGAACTCGAAGGTAAAGTTAGTCGAAATAGGTATGTGTCGAAAGTAAACTTGGGTGTTCAACCTGGCTTGCTTTCAATCTGGCCTACACCGTCCCCTCCTGGCCCCTATATATAGGTGGCCAGGTCTCGAGGATCGGGTAGGGTCCAATACAGATTACAATATCGATATACGGTAAAGACCCGTATTTGACTATCATTACAATTGGGCCTAGCTATACGGGCCTCAGGGGTACTCAACTAACAGGTTCTATTATCTATACCCTTGTCAGTAGCCCCTGAGATTCTACCAGAATTGTAGATTCGGGTTGAATCTCTAATCTTCAAATCTTCGACTTGATCAATTCTTCGACTTCTTCTTATCTTCAAATCTTCGACTTGGTCTTTCGACTTATGTTTATGATAATTTGTTCGCAAGGGGTCTTGATGAACAAGCCTGACAACTCTGACGGATCAAGAGGTCAGTTAACTGCCGGAACAGATACTTGTCACCTACTTCAAATTCAATCCCCTTGGACTTGAATTTGGTATACCGGTCAAACCCATTCTTTTGCCGCATTTAGGACTTACAAAGAATGAATCCCAGTGGTTCTCAGGGTACCCAGTGCGTCCACCAGGATTTTCTTCGCGTCGTAGACATGGATACATACCAGCAGAGCGCATCCATGTGCGTATACCGGGCCACACAGGACGGATCCCGGGGTCTTACCTACGTGACAAGTCACGGCATTCGAGTTGCGTTGCGATAACGCAACTCGAGAATCTCATGTCGCAGTCAAATTTCGACTGAAAATATTCGGGTTTCTTCAACCATAAAACTCACTCCCGATGGGAGTAATACTCCTGCACTTCTCCAATTATAATGTTTTGCCAAGAAATATCGTCGGGTGCACGCTCAGCGCTCCCGATGGGAGTAGCCCCCGAGGCTATAGTCGAAAAAAGAGTTTTTCGAGTATAGGCTCAAGAGATAATGTAGCTCTTCATACTTCAACTCGAAACATTTCAACTTCGAGATTCTTCAATTCGAGATACTTTCTTCTTCGAGGTTCTTCAACTCGAGATACTTTAACTTCGAAAATAACAGCCCCCAAGGCTATAATCAAAAAATTCTTCACATATGATCCTTTTTATCAATTCTGCATTTGTCGGCGCTTTCCTGTTTCCTTTTATGACGTCAATGAAGACGTAGCTCTTCACCAGTGCGGACCGTTTTATGGGTAATACTGTAACTTTCACAATTTTTTGACCGTTTAGTGGGCTGCACGATTTTTGACCGTTGGTGGGCTGCCGTTTCCGATCTTTGCGCCATGTATCAGCCCACGATCCTTCTCCCAGAAGATATATAAATGGCATAGTGGGGAATCGTACTGTTTACCAGCTCGTTCCCTCCGCCGCCACCATTGCTGATCTCCTCTGTCTCTTCCTCTCTTGCGGAGCCCCCAAGCGTACTTCGTGCTGGATGCGCGTGAAACATCTGGCCACCAAGAACGCCATGGCCAAGACTTCTGCCACCAACTGGGTTCGCTCCACCATCACCAAGAAAGAGGTAGAGAAAGCCACAGCGGACGGCCTCATCGCCGCCGAAGATTCCATCAAGTTTCCCAGTACTGAACGGATCCCGAAGCCCCCGAGCGGTTATCGGGTAATGTTCCTTGCTTTTCTTCTCCGCGGTTTGTCCCTTCCTGCCCACGAGTTTCTTCGTGGGCTGCTATTTGTCTACGGTGTGCAGCTCCATCAGCTCACACCAAATTCTCTTCTTCACATTGCTTGCTTCGTGACTCTCTGCGAGTCATTTTTGGGCATTGAGCCCCACTTCCTTCTCTGGAGATCAATCTTTCGACTCCGCCCCAATGTTTCTCTGGCAAGGAAATCCGAACTGGGCGGAGCCGTCGTTTCTGTGCGGCCTGAAGCACAATATTTTGAGTTTTCCATGGCCGCCTCTGTCCAAGGGTGGAGGACAAAGTGGTTCTATATCAAGGACCGCAAATCCTCTCCTGAAGATAACTACGGCCTACCTCCTTTCGATATTTTCCAAGAGGTGAAGAAATTGGCATCGTGGGATACACTTCCCTCCGATGCAGAAACAGCAGAAATTCTTCCTCTTATTTCCCGTATTAAGGCTTTAAAAGGAGGTCAAGGGGGTGCTCTGTCGGGTATGCAACTCATGGCGTTTTTTATTCAACGTCGAGTTCAACCCCTACAACACCGCCTTACCAAACTTTGGAATTACTCTGGCCTGGAGGATCCTACTCGCATATCTGAAGATCTGATATCGAAGGAGGATGTCGACAAGCGAGTCCGGAATCTCACCAAGCTCACCAAGGAACATGCAGTTGCCGATTTGACTGCTGACTTCTTCGACTCCGTGCATCCTCTTCCTGAGGTATGTATCCCCGCGTCCACTGATTGTCAAACTTTGCTTGGTTTCAACTTGCATTATTTTGTTTTTGCCTTTGCATTTTTCTGACATTTCTATATACAGGGTCACCAATTCCTTGTTTCTCGTCCCCCTCTTCCAGAGGCAGGGCCCCTACCAGCTGATCTTGCCTCTCCTGCATCTGAAGCCCCCGAGGCTGACGAAAGTCAGGATGGAGATGATGTCGATGAATCGGAAGAAGAAACTAGCTCGTCGACATCGCCTCCTCCCTCACTTGCCGAAGACATTGGTGTCGACAAGAAGAGGAAGCGTGTCGATGAAATTGCTTCATCGAGTTCTGCAGCGGCTGGTAAAGCCCCCGTGCTTGCAGAGGATATGGAGTATTTCGATATGCTAGCATCATGAGTATTGTACTTGATTTCTTCAATTGCATTGTTCTTGCCTTGTTTCTATAACTTATAATTTTCATGTAGTGATGACGAAGAGCCACCAACATATGCGACAGCTGCTCCTCCTCCTTCTCCTACGGCCATTGATGAGCCTGTCGAACCAGATGTTGCACCAAGGGCTACCAGGTCCGGTGTGAAGAAAGTTCCTCAGGCCCGATACCCTAAACGCTCAAAGAAGGCCAAAGAAGCCGAAGTTTCTCTGGAAGCCCATGCATCTATAGTTTCTTCTGATGATGTGAGCAATTCTTCTTTACTTGCTTTCCATTCGTACATTTCTTACTCTTACACACTCCTTTTCTCAGGCTTTAGTGAAGAGATTTATCGCCCTGGGCACGGAGTGCGCGGGGTACCTAAAGGTTGCGAAAGCTTCCGAAGGTATAATTTTTGATGCCTGGCCATAACTTTTTCTTTTGCCCTTTTCTCTTTTGCTACTTATCTGACTCCCTGTCGACTTCTTCTGTAGCTGCTTTAGCAACCGCCCATGCTCGAATCTCTTCACTGGAGGCGGAACTCAAAGCTTCGCAGAAAGCTTATGACGTTGCGACCGCTGCTAAGGCAGTTGCTGAGAAATCACAGAAATATGCGCTTGCCAAGGCAAAGAAAGCTAAAAGGGCTTTAGCTGATGTCAACAAGGAGCACGCTCAGCGGGAACAGGCCGTGGCAGAGCATCTTCACACCATGTCCACTGCTGCTGAAAGTAAGTCTTTCGCCTTGTCTTCTGTTTTCGTCTTCTATTGTACTGGTATATTTGTTGACACTTGTCTTTCCTCTTCTTTTCTACTTGAGCAGAATTTACTGGGGTATCTCCGTCGGCTTTGCAAACAGACGATGATCCTCTGATGAATGTGGTTAACTTACTCGAGGAAAACTGGATATCTATCCAGGAGACCTTTGAATTGGTTGGCCACATTTTATCGCGTCTATTTGTCGGGTTGTGGACGAAGAGAAAGGTGGTAATCCCAAAGGACAACCTGACTGATCTTGCTAAGTCCTTCGATACCACTGAAGACCCCACTCTCTAGTTGAAAGGGCTGTCCATTAAGCGCGGCGCCGAGGGTGCCATTGCACTTTCTCTTGCGCATGGTACAGACTTCGACTGGGAGAGGGTTAGCTCCCCCCATGGCTATAATCATGACGAGATGAAGGTGTTCTTCGAGAAGGCGGAGAAGTTGGCACCTGCATTGTTGACGACGATTTCTCCTTCGGCAGCCTCTGCTGTGCCTGCTGCACCTCCTCCTGCGGCGAAAGATCCAGTGCCACCATCGACTTCCAGCGAGGAACTGGCCGCGCCCCCTTCTTCCACGGAGCACAATGCTGAGGTGGCGTAGACTCAGCTTCCTTGTAGTTTTTTAGTTTTTCTCCTGAAGCAAGAAACTCTAGTTGCGTGCAACCCGAGAACTTTGGTCATAGGGTCTTGCACTTTTGTAAATATGTTTCCAGCGTATGAAGTATTTATGCTGTTTCTCTGAAGTGTTCTTCTCCTTTTGTTTCCTTTTTTGACTTGCAGTCGATACGCGTCAATGATCCTTTGACTCACGTTCCTGCTCCTTCCACTGACCGTGGATTCGATCCTCAAATTTCGTCGACTCCCAGTCGATGCAACCAATGCGCAGAGTATTCTTCCAGGATATCTGACCTTGAGGCTCGCCTAACTTTGGCCAAATGCCAAGCACACATGGCTATTAAAAAGGCTAGCCAAACAAGTATCTATATGAAGAAAATCTCTTCCCTTGAGGAAAAGGTCTCCAGTTTGATGGCTAAGGTTATTCACAGTGAAGAATGCGAATCTTTCATTCTTGGCATTGTCGAGTCTGCCTGCGAGATGTTGCGTTGTGAGTCTTTCTTTCGACTTCTCCGTTTCCTGTTTGTGCACTGCTGTTTTTTGTTACATCTTTTACCATCGTAGGTACTTGTTTGGATTTTGCTGCTGAGGAACGTCGAGTTGCTGAGCGAAATGCGGCTCTGGAGAAAATGTCGACTGGCTGTGAGACTTTGTGGTCTGATCCTCGACGCCGGAGCGCTATTGTATTGCTTCAAGACCATGCCCAGCATATTGGCGAGTCAGTTGATGGTTGCCGGCGAGCTCTCACAACTATGCACTCCGTTATGCTTCCTCGTAATCCTTTGCCTCCAACTTTCCCACTTCTTCTTGATACTTTCAGATCCAGCCACCGTATTCATAGGTTGATAGAGCTGAACTTAGTGGCTGGTGCCAATTTTGCTCTCGGGTGGATACGCAAGTGGCACCCCAGGCTGAATTATAGCATGATGTCGCTGAGTTTGGCTCCAGGTGGAGCTAGCCTTCGGGTACATATGGAGAACACGCTGCAACCTGCCCGAAGACTCGTAGCTAGGCTTCTAGAGGCGGATGCTGCGTTTTTTTGTGAGCACCATTATTTAGACCCCTTAGGCGTGGATGATTCTAACAACCCGATGTTGTAACCTTTGTTTGTAACGCGAGAGTATCTTGTTTCGCGACTTCATGGCGAAAATATATTCTCAGAGCGTTTTATTATGTAAGTCGTGCGTTTGCCGCATTTTTCCCTTTGAAAAGACTCGTAAACTCGAATATGAGGAACGATTTATCTTTATTTATACTTGTAATGTAAGATACATGGGGTGACCCAAGAGATCTGGCCTATGACCTGTGTTCTGGATCTAGAGGGCATTGCCCCTGGTATAACTCGTGGCTTTTGTAGCCTTTGTGTCCTGCTCTTTTTCTATGTTTATGACGTCGCAGTTTTCCCTTCTTCTCCTGCGCCTTTATCTCCTCCTGGTGTTTCTACTCGTGGTTTCTTTGGCTCGGGCTCCGCGACTTGTCCTTCGAGTAGCTTGATGCCTTCTGCAGTTGTGTTCTTCACCTTTTCTGCATAGTTGGCTATCATGCCAAAATTTTGCGCCATCTTGTGGAACTCCTTGTCGCAGAGATCTGAAACTTCAAAACTTCCTTTTACTGTAATTATTCCTCTTGGTCCTGGCATCTTAAGCACCAGATATGTATAGTGGGGTACTGCCATGAATCGCGAAAACGCGGGTCGCCCGAGGATCGCGTGATATTGAGATGGCCAGTCCATGACTTCGAAATCTAGCTTTTCTCTTCTATAGTTTTGTCGGTTGCCGAAGCAAACATTGAGTGCTATTTGACCCAGTGGGTAATTGGCACTTCCTGGTACGATTCCATGGAAGGAACAATCTGTTGGCTTCAGAAACTCTAGTGATATATGCATTGCTCGGAGTGTTTTCGCGTATATCAAGTTAATTCCACTCCCTGCATCCATGAATATTCTGTCAACATCATATGCGCCGATTTGAGCTTTGAGTACCAGAGGCGCGTTTCCCGGCCGAGGTACTGTTATAGGGTGATCTTCTCTGTTGAACTCTATTGGTTGCTCTGACCAGTGCAGATACTCCGTTGTAGCTGGAGGTGATATGACTGCTAAATTGACTTGTCGAGTTATGCTTTTTTCTTCTTTGTTCGACTTGGGTACGGGTTGTATCATTGATATGATGTGTCCTTTTGATGGTACATACCCTTCGTCGTCGTCCTGTCCTTGGTTTTGCTGGTCTTGCCCTTGAGGCGCTCCACTATTTCCTTGCTGCTTTGCCGGAGGGTTGTTACTTCCCTCGAATCCTTGTCGCTTTGCTTCTATTTGCTTATTTACTGCCGCCTCTTGAAGTTTTAAGAATGTTGTGCAATCTTTTATTGCATGCCTCGATACTCGCTTCCCATCAACGAACGCTGAGTGTATATGACAAGGTCCATTGAGCATGTCTTCTGGCGAAGGGTTGTACTCTCTGGATTCTCTTATGGGGAATTTTTTATAGTCCTCTTTTCCGTAACTTCGATATCCTGAACTTCTTCGATCGCTTCCTTGATAGCTGTTGTCTCTGTATCCTGCGGCGACTTGGCTATGAGGGCCATAGTTGTCGAAATTTCTGGACCGTCTTCTTTGACTTCCATATCTGTTTCTTCGATCGTCTTCTGGAGATCGCGTCCTTTTGTTGTTGCACGCATCTTCTCCATCTACGAATCTGTTTGCTGTGTCCATGAGGTCTGACACTGTTTTCGGCTTGATTCTACCCATCTCCTCGACTAGGTCTCTCCGTCTTAACCCAATGATGAACGCATCTATTGCTCTTTCGTCTGAAACTTCGACTGCTGAATTTTTGATAAGGCTCCATCTTTGGATGTATGCCCGTAGTGTTTTGTCGCGTTGTTGCACACATGCTTTAACTTCTTCTATTGATGCTGGTCGTTTGTATGTCGACCTAAAGTTGCTTGTAAATTGCTTTGTGAGGTCTTCCCAGCTTCCAATAGATTCTTTCTCTAGTTTGCTCAACCATGACCTTGCTGCGCCGGTGAGGTGTAGTTGCAAACTTTGCATTGCTGTTTCTTTAATTCCTCCTAGTATTTGAACTGCTTGTAAGTAGTCTGCGAGCCATGATTGTGGTTCCTGTGATCCATCATATTTTTGCTGATCATGAGGTAACTTGAATCCCTTGGGAACTGGAGTGGTGCGAACCCTGCGGGTAAAGCATGATGCCCCCATCTCCTTTTCGTCGTCTTCATAGTCGCGTTTTTCATTTGGGGATCGTGATCTTCGAGTTCCACCGTGCTGCTTTGGTGATGGCGATCGAGATCGGTGCTTGCTGCTTCTGCGTCGAGGACTATTGTGACGGCGAGGTGACCTTGGTTTGTGTACTTCTTTGTAATGATATGCTTCCTCTCCTTTTGCTGATAACTTGTGTCCCACCATGTTGAGTCCGTTCAGTGCTGCTCTGTGCATATGTTCTCTAGGATCTCCTGGACTTGGTCGAGTTGTAAGTAGATATGCTTGTGCTGCCACTAGTGCTGCTTCAGGAGTTTTTGGTAGGATGTTTCCCTGCTTGTCGACCGATAGGAAGGACGAGTCGAGGTTTTTAGAAATACTTTGTCTGTCAGAGTACTCGAGGTTATCGTACCTTGAACCGTGTCGACGATTTTTCCTTGCGTTGCTGTATGATGCGTCGCTTCGTGCTTTTCGAGCAGCTTCGCTAGCTGCGATGGCTAAATCTTTTCTTCTTTGTATCTCCGTTTTCTCCTTTGCTAATTGCTTGGCCTGCTGTCTTAGGGCGTAATGATACCCCAAGAGCAAGTTTTTACTGGAACTTGATGGTATTGGCGTGCCGTGTTCTACGGCTTCTCTTATTATCCTCCATTCGTCGACTGATAGTCGAATTTTTTCCCTGGTTGTGAGGGATTCTGGTGTTTGCCCTTCTGCTAGGTGATTTGCTCCTCTGTCGATATTTGCTGGGTTTAGCACTGGATTATCGTTTTCGTCGAATTCTTCTGAGTTATCTCCTATGATGGCGAACACCTGGCATTGTTTGCCGATGTTTCCTTTGAAGCTTGAGAAGATCGAGTTACTATCCTCAGAAAGCTCTAATCCTGTCTTCCATGTATCTGTTGACTTGTTCGCAATATCGTCGAAGCAGATCATGAGATCTTCGAGTTGGACTCCTACATCAAGATTTTCCTTTTCTTCGTTGTCCTCTTTGGTCGTTCCTTTTTGCACTTCCTCTGGGCTGACCGACGAGTTTACCTCGCTGGAAGAGCCTTCGGAATATTCCATCACTGATGTTGTTTTGGGCTCACTTGCCGACGGATCTTGTTTCGTCGGATCTGAAAGGCGAGATGAACCCGACGGTCCGATGAGGATGTTTAAGCTTCCGATTGTTAGCTCCATCTCTTGATTTTCGTCGACTTCTGTACTGCTGTTGGCTAAAAGCGAAAAAGCCGTCGAATTCATGATTCCAACGCCCAAGTCCCCACGGTCGGCGCCAATTGACGAGGGTTAACTCGACAAATGTCCTAGATGAAGGACTTAGGATCGGGGAGATAGGGCATCGGATGAACTCGAAGGTAAAGTTAGTCGAAATAGGTATGTGTCGAAAGTAAACTTGGGTGTTCAACCTGGCTTGCTTTCAATCTGGCCTACACCGTCCCCTCCTGGCCCCTATATATAGGTGGCCAGGTCTCGAGGATCGGGTAGGGTCCAATACAGATTACAATATCGATATACGGTAAAGACCCGTATTCGACTATCATTACAATTGGGCCTAGCTATACGGGCCTCAGGGGTACTCAACTAACGGGCTCTATTAGCTATACCCTTGTCACTCGTCATATGCTGTCACTCTTGGAGCCTCGTGTGTAACTTCGACTGGAAGCACGGCTTCTGCGCCATGGACCAGGAAAAAAGGAGTTTCTTGAGTTGCTGCATTAGGCGTAGTTCTTAGACTCCAAAGAACGGAGGGTAACTCTTCTACCCAAGCGCTCTTGGCTTTCTCGAGAGGTGCTAGGAGCCTCTTTTTTATCCCACTACATATCAGGCCATTGGCTTTTTCGACTTGCCCGTTCGTCTTTGGGTGCGCAACAGATGCGAATTTTAGCTTGATCCCTAATCCTTCGCAGTTACTCTTGAATTCCTTTGAAGTGAAATTTGTCCCATTTTCTATGATGATGCTATATGGTACACCAAAACGAAAAACTATTGACTTGATGAAGTTGATTGCTGCTGTAGAATCTTGAGTTGTCACCGGGGCCGCTTCCACCCATTTGGTAAATTTATCAACTGCGACTAGCATGTAGACATGCCCTCCTGGCCATGATTTGTGCAATTTTCCCACCATATCGAGGCCCCATTGTGCAAAAGGCCAAGATAATGGTATTGTTTGGAGCTCTGCTGCTGGTGCATGCGGTCTGGATGCAAACCTTTGACACGCTTCACACTTTCAAACTATATCTTTTGCATCCTCGATGGCTGTTAGCCAATAGAAACCTGCTCGAAAAGCTTTTGCTGCTATTGCTCTGCTGCTAGCATGATGGCTGCACACTCCCCCGTGTATGTCTTGTAGTATAGTTTGTCCTTCCTGAGGTGTGACGCAACGCTGCAAAACACCGGTAATACTTTTCTTGTATAGCTTCCCCTGCAACACGACAAACGCCTTCGATCTTCGAGTTATCCTCTTGGCCTCCACTGCATCTTCTGGTAATTTTTTATTTAGCATGTATGCAAGATATGGCTGCATCCACATTTCTTCTATCATCATGACCTCCTCTGGTTCTGATGTGGCCTCCGAGCCTGCTGTAGTAGTCGAACGTTTTCCACTTTTTATTGATCTCTCCACTATATATTTCCTCCCAAAATACTCCGGATGGCACGGGTAAGCACTGTGACCCGATGTTTGCTAAATTGTCAGCTTCTTTATTGATGTTCCTGCTTATGTGGGAAACTTCGCATCCATCGAACGTTCCTTCTAGATAATGGTACAGATTTTTGTAGGCCATCATGTTGTCATTGATTGTGTCGCATCTGTTCATGACTTGCTGGACAACAAGGTTGGAATCTCCAAATATTTTTAGGCGAGTTGCTCCGCATGCTTTAGCCATCTTCATCCCGTGCAACAAAGCCTCGTACTCTGCTTCATTGTTAGAAGCCTGTGAAAAGCTCATCCTTAAGACGTACTTCAATTTGTCGCCATGAGGTGATATCAACACTACTCCTGCGCCTGCGCCTTGGACTCTTTTAGAACCGTCGAAGTACATTGTCCAAACACTGGATAAATCTGGTGGTCCTGTACTTTGCAACTCCAGCCACTCTGCAGTAAAATCTGGCAAAACTTGCGACTTGATCACCTTCCTTTTTTCGTACGTGATGTCCATGGGAGATAACTCGATTACCCACAAAGAGACACGTCCTGTTGCTGAAGGATTATTCAATATGTTTGATAATGGCGCCTCGTTGACCACTATAATTGGGTGCACCGCAAAGTACTATCGTAGTTTTCGTGCGGTTGTGAAGACACTGTATGCCAACTTCTGATAGTGCGGGTACCTTTGTTTTGTTGGAGACAACACTTCGCTGATGAAATATACTGGCCTCTGGACGCCATGAGTTTTTCCTTCTTCACTTCTTTCGACTACTAATACTGTACTCACCACCTGATGGGTTGCGGCGATGTATAATAGCAGTGGTTCTTTTTCTTTTGGTGCGACCAGCACTGGTGGTGTGGAAAGCACTTTTTTCAACTGTGCAAATGCTGCGTCTGCTTCTTCTGTCCACTCGAATTTATCATCTGACTTCTTCATGAGTGCATAAAAAGGAAGCGCCTTCTCCCCTAGTCGAGCGACGAAGCGACTTAGTGCCGCGACGCGTCCTGCAAGTTTCTGTACGTCGTGTAGTTTCGTGGGTTTCCCCATTGTTAAGATTGCTTAAATCTTCTCTGGGTTTGCCTCTATTCCTCCTGCTGATACCAAGAACCCCAAAAGTTGTCCTGCTGATACGCCGAAGGAACACTTTGTCGGGTTAAGCTTGAGCTTGTATCTGCTCAGGTTGTCGAAGGTTTCTGCCAAGTCGCTGATTAAAGATTTCTCTTCTCTTGTCGTGATGACTACATCATCAATGTATACTTGAATATTGCATCCTATTTGGCTTCCGAGGAAATTTTGCATCATCCGTTGATAGGTTGCTCCTGCATTTTTTAGGCCGAATGGCATTACTTGGTAGCAAAACACTCCGTATGGTGTGATGAATGTCGTTTTTTCTTCATCCTCTTTCTTCAACTTGATCTGATTGCAACCAGAATATGAGTCCAAAAACGAAAGCCTCGCGCATCCCGCTGTTGAATCGATTATCTGATCGATGCGGGGTAGAGGGAAGGGATCTTTTGGACAATGCTTATTGAGAGATGTGTAGTCGACACATACTCTTTGTACGTCTGTGTTCTTCTTTGGTACTATGACTGGGTTCGACACCCAACTTGAAGTTTTGATTTCTCTGATAAATCCGGCATTTTCTAGCCTGTGCAACTCTGATGCTATCGCCTTCCTTTTAGGTTCATCGAATCGTCGCAATGGCTGCTTGACTGGCTTTGCCTTGGGATCTACGTTTAATGCGTGCTCGACGAGTTCCCTGGGAACCCCTGGCATGTCTGATGGACACCAGGCGAAGATTTCCCAGAGCTCACGGAGGAACTCGATGAGCGCGCTTTCCTATGCGGGATCCAAGTTCACCGCAATTGATGTCGTCTTGTTTGCGTCTGTAGGATGGACTTGAATTTTCTTCGAGTCCTGAGACGTGTCGAAAGCCTGATCTGGCAGGGATCGACCAATGTCGGGTAGTACATTGTGATCCGTTTCTCCTTTTAACCTCTCGTACTCTGCTGTCATGCCGAAGGTTTGCGCCATCCTGTTGAACTCCCTGTCGCATGTATTAGCTACTTCAAAGCTCCCTTGTACTGTAATCGTTCCATTGGGCCCTGGAATTTTTAACGTAAGATACACGTAGTGTGGTACTGCCATGAATTTTGCAAATGCTGGGCGCCCCAGGATTGCATGATATTGCGACGGCCAGTCCATTACTTCAAATTCCAGTTTCTCTTTTCGGTAGTTTCCGCTATTGCCGAAGCAGACATCGAGTTCTATTCTTCCCAAAGGATGGTTTGCAGCTCCTGGTACTATCCCATGGAAAGAGCAATCTGTTGGCTTCAGACTCGTTAGCGAGATGCACATTGCATTTAGGGTTCTGGCATATATTAAGTTTATGCCACTCTCTGTATCCATGAACACTCTTCCGATGTCGTATCCTCCTATTTGTGCCTTTAAAACCATAGGCGAGTGACCTGGCCTGGGAACTTTCCTCGGGTGGTCTGCTCTGCTGAACTTGACTGGTTGCTCTGACCATCGTAGGTACTCTGTGGTGGCTGGTGGTGATAATATTGCTAGGTTGACTTGCCTGGATATGCTCTTTCGTTCTTTCTTCGACTTGGGCACCGGTTGAATCATAGTTGATATATACACTTTTGACTATAGGTGCCTTGCTAGCCTTTGCATTTGATATCCTTGACTTCTGTGTCTCTCTCCTTGCTTCCCTTCTTGTTTTAAGCCCATGGCGCTTTGCAACCTTAAGAATGTTCTGCAGTCCTTCATCTGGTGATTTGAGACCCTCTTCCCATCGAGATACGCGTAGTGGATTCGACAGGGTCCGTATAGCATATCCTCGGCCGAAGGACCAGAGTATCTTGACTTTTCTACTCCTTTTGCCTGAAACCTCCTGCTTTCATATCCTTCCTCTTCTTCTAGTACGTAACCCGCGGCTACCTGTTTTTGCCTTCCTTGGTTATCCCTGCTGCGATGTCGTCTCCTCTGTCTACTTAGCCTGTCGACTTCTGGTGAACGTCCTCTTTTGTTGTTATACGCGTCCTCTCTATCAGCGAATTTGTTGTCTTGTTCCATTAGCTCGGTTACTGTCGTAGGTCTTGTTATTCCTATTTCTTCCACGAGATCTGAGCGACGAAGTCCGTCCGAAAAGGCGTCTATTGCCATTTCGTCGGGGACATCTTCTGCTAAGTTTTTGATTGTACTCCAGCGTTGTATATAAGAACGTAGCATTTCGCCTTTCCGTTGCATACATGCTTTTACTTCCTCCAGTGACGCTGGGCGCTTGTAGGTGGAACGGAAATTTCTTGTGAATTGACTTTCGAGTTCCCCCAACTTCCGATGGATTCGTTGGGTAGGGTATTCAACCAGGACCGTGCTGCGCCAGTGAGGTGCAGCTGCAAACTTTGCATTGCAGTCGCCTTTGTTCCCCCCAGTATCTGCACCGCCTGCAGATAATCCGACAACCATAGGGTAGGTTCTTGTGACCCATCATACTTAGGTTTGTCGTGTGGTAATTTGAATCCTTTAGGTACCCGCATTTTGCGAACCCTGCGGGTAAAGCATAACGCACCCATATCTTTATCGTCGTCTTCATAATTCTCTTCCCTCCAAGCATGACGCGATTTATTTACTCGAGTTTGTGCTATTATACTTCTTGCGTCCTCCTTCCTTTTTTGTCGCCTCTCCTCTTCTGATGACTCACTATACTCGTTATCTGTAAAGTTATATCTGGACTTCTCCTTTTGCTTTTCCTTGTAGATTGTCGACTTTGTGTCGAGACCTTTTTCCCTAATCTTGCTCTCCACTATTCCGAGGCTTCGTATAGCGGCTCGATGCATACCTTCTCGTGGATCCCCGGGCTCTGTCCTGGTGGTTAGTAAATATGCTTGTGCTGCTACTAACGCTGCTTCTGGCGTTTCTTGTATGAAGTCATCTTCCTCCTCTTCTAGCTGTGGGGTAGGGCTTCTTGAGTACCTTTCTTCTCTACCGCGTGCTGTCGCCCCCCTGTTGTGTTTTGGGTCTCCGCGTCTTTCTCTGCTGTATTCTGAGTCTTCACTATAGTCTTCTCAGTATTCCTCTCTTGACATGCTGTTATTGTTTTGAAAGATCATGTCTTTTTCCTCCCTTAGTTTCTTCCTGTGCTGGTATAATGCATACTGATACCCCATTAGAACTTCTCTTCTCGAACCTTCGGGTACTTCTGTACCATGACTGATAGCTGACTTGATCATCCTCCATTCACCAGCCGAGACATGGACTTTCTCCTTTTCCTTTTTGTTGTGATTTTTTACTTTGTCGACTTGCCTATCGACATTCTCATTTCCTTCGCCATTGTTTTCTTCTTGCACTTCAGTGATAATGACGCATAATTGATGTACCTTGGAGACGCCGCTGCTTCCCACGGCGAAGTCCTTTGCGTTGTTGTGCGTCTGACACGCTCTTTCTTCTGAGTTGAGATTTTCCTGAATTTTGTCGCCTTCTGCGATTGGTGTTTTGTCGAGACTGACCGGTGAGTTTACCTCGTTGGAAGAGCCTTCTGATGACTCTAATGTTTCCTCTGTTTCAGGCTTGCTTGCCGACGGATCTGGTTTCGTCGAATCCGAGAGGCGGGATGAACCCGATGGCCCAACGATAATGCTCAGACTTCCAATGGTTAACTCCATCTCTTGACTTCCGTCGAGTTCTGAACTGTTGTTGTCTAAAAGCGAAAAAGCCGTCGAATTCATGATTCCAACGCCCAAAGTCCCCATGGTCGGCGCCAATTGACGAGGGGTTAACTCGACAAATGTCCTAGATGAAGGACTTAGGATCGGGGAGACAGGGCGTCGGATGAACTCGAAGGTAAAGTTAGTCGAAATAAGTGTGTGTCGAAAGTAAACTTGGGTGTTCAACCTGGCTTGCTTTCAATCTGCCCTACACCGTCCCCTCCTGGCCCCTATATATAGGTGGCCAGGTCTCGAGGATCGGGTAGGGTCCGATACAGATTACAATATCGATATACGGTAAGAACTCGTATTCGACTATCATTACAATTGGGCCTAGCTATACGGGCCTTAGGGGTACTCAACTAACGGGCTCTATTAACTATACCCTTGTCACCGCCAGTTTGTGGGCAATAGTGAATCAGGATCTTTCAGGATTTATCCGGTTGGAAGACACTTGGGTTGCTCCTGCCGTGGCACTAGAACTACGCTCGATGGAGGTAGACGGCCAGGGTTTGCTGGGGAGGTATACTCCACAGGGTAGGCACCCATACTAAGGTAGATGGATGGAAGGCTTTGTTCGATTATCCGAACCCCGCATACTTGTGTATGACGGTCCATGGTGGTATCCCGGCAGATTTATCGAATCTTGTGGGTAAAGTGTACAACCTATGTAGAGTGAAATCCTATTCGAATAGCCGAGTCCTCGGTCATGGACGGTTGGAATGGTCGCTATCTAGCCCAATGTCGGTTTTGTTTTCATAAATGTTTTAAAGAAAAGGAGAATATGCCGGACGGAGTACTCGGAGGGTACTGCCGTGGCACGGTTTTAGTTCGGAGTACTTGCAGGGTACTGCCGATGGAATGGAGATGGTCATGTGTGATTGACCTGATTATGAAGGAAGGTGGTCATGTTTGATTGACCACCGACTCTCTCTTGAAGAATAAATGGGTTCCCCCTTTCCTAGAGATTTTGCTAAAAAGGTTTTCTAAATGTTTTCTTCAATAAGGATATAGAGATGTCGTATGACATGCTATATCGACAGGATAAAATATGATAGTATAGGGCAAACTAGATTAGAGCCTTTCACCTTGCTACAGTCAAACTGCATGTCAACACTTTCTCTTAGATAGTTTGCGAGTACATATCCAAAATGTACTCACGGTTTGTCCCTGGCTATTAACTTGGTCAGATTATGGTGAAGATTATGAGGACGATGGTGAGGAGTTTGACGACGCCGGTGCAAACTAGGATCCGTCTCCCGGTCAGTCGCCTGTAGGGTAGAGGCACGACACGGGCTACCAACGCTACCATTGTATCCGCTGCAATGTTAGTTGAACTTGTCCTGCATGGCATTTGAATTCGGCCAAGTGGCCATGTAAGACTATTTGAACTCGTTATGTAATGGATGATGTACCCTGTAATGCCAACTCTATTATGTGGATTCACGATGGTCTTCCTAGAATCGTGAATTGTATGCATAACGGGTATCCCAGGTGGTAAGCCGGGGTCCCCACAATTTTCCCCTTATATGTTGCTACTCCCACCATTTTTAAATATAAGATGTTTTAGCCTAACATTGGCACACGTGTATCTAGATAATTTTTAGTATATTGGTTCACTCCTTTTGCTTTTAACCTACACACTAAAAAATATCTACATATATGCATATCAATGATAGGCTACAACATTTTATATTTTGGAACGGAGGGAGTACATACGAACAATGGTGATGCTAATGTAGGTTAGCAACAGCGCACTATAGGCCAACGATGGTACTACATTGGTCGATGGCGTTGGTACCATTTGTGGTGGAGGTGCTACAAATGGCAGACGGCGTATCTATAAACGGCGGTCACGACTGCTACAAAACATTGCTCGATGTTGCTACCAATAGGAATGTTTTTTTGTTTTTTCTGATACAAGCGAGAATTTGCTACATATTGATATTTTTGCTGCTACAACAATTATGCGGGGGTGCTACATTAGCATAAATATTTTGCTACCATGTCTTCGGCAAGATTCTCTGGCGAAATTAGTTTTGCTACATCTGTACAATTTTTCCCCGGCGAGTCTCTGGTGATGTTTCCAAAGAGACAATTTTTTGCTACCATAGTATATATTTTTTGCTACCATGTCTCCAGCGAGGTCTTCGACGAGTTTTATGAGTTTCGTAGGCGAACCTTTTTTGCTACAATCGTGATTGGTTTTGCTCCAAAAAAAATATTTTTGCTATATTGGTACATTATGGAAGCAAAAGTGGAATTCTGGTGGAAATAGATTTTGCTCTAAACAAAACATTTTTTGCTCCATTGATACTTTATGGAAGAAGAAGCTGAATTTGGAAGGCTAATTTAGACACGTGTCGCGCTCTAGAGGCGGGGGATCCGGGGGAAATATCCCCCCGGGGACGCCCATCACTCCCCAAATATAATTCGCGACGTTACTTTTTCATTCACTCTTTTTTCATAGTCATAAAACTTCTCTCTTACAATATCACTTTGCCCTCTAAACTTCTATGAGAAAATTTTGTTGTGTGGCCTAAACATGCATGTCTTTTTTTCCTTCAAGGAGAGGACGCATATTGCAGAAACACAAAAAAAATGATGACCCATGAAGTAACAAAGAAAAAATCACTAAGGATGATTGAAGTTTTTAGTAGTATTCTATTGCGTATTTGGCTATTTGTGTCCGCCTTAATTTGCGAAATGAGTTATCTTAGATTTATTTTGTGAAAAGTTATCTTAGTTTTCACTAAGATAATAATTCCATTGAATAATACATGAAGACGCGCGCTAGACATCGGTCGGCCCAATCGGCGGACTAGAAATCGATCGTAGGGGCGTTGTGCGATCGTAATCTGGCGGTCAAAAACAAGTTGTGACATAATTTTGCATTTTAACACTCAAATTTCATTAAATCAACCTGCAGTCCTGGCTTTCTTCAGCTAAAGTAAAGGGATATATCCCATTGCCCCTGACCATCATAATATTAATATTAAAATGACACGGTGTGATTTACAACTATTACAACACAAATGTTGCAACATCTAACAAAAGTAAATGCTACAAAAAATGGTTAAACAACATTATTTTTTGCTACAGATTAATTTACAACAAAAACCTATACCAATTCCAAAAAAAATTGCAAAATATTATCACAACAAACCATGTGTTTTTAGCAAATGGAAAAAATGGTCAACAATATTTTGTTTACTACATATTGATTGAAACAAAAACCAACAACTACTTCAGTAAAAAATACAAAAGTTTACAACATCAAAATAAATTATTGATTGACAACAAAAATCACCAACTATAAAAATTTGTAATATGTTGAAATAGATTATGCAACATTGAAAATATGGGGAAAACATAAACTTGTCGCAAAAAAGTTCTAGAAAACCTTACAACATATCTCGTAATTTCTCAATAAAATTTATGTGACTTTGTTATAAATTAGCTAATAGAAACTTGGTCTTGAAACAAATACTTGTTGAGCTAGGGGACTCGCGCGTACAGACGTTGGGCCAAAAGGAGCGGAAGCATGAGGTAGGGCTAAACGAATTGTGAGAGGGAGGACCGATCGCTCCCCGCCTGATCGGGATCATTTCCCATACACGAAGGACAAATTTGCTGATGCACTACACATTAATACACACCACACCGTATAAAAAAAAGCATCGTATCGCTCCCTCTCCTGAACACATCCGCCACCGCCTCCACTTTCGCCTCCACCATAGATCGGTTCCCCCTCCTCCAGCCGGCCTCGCCATCGTTATGAGGAATAGAGAACCCGATCTATGGGTGGATTTTTTTTATAAATGCAGTGCTTTCGATATATTAAATTAGGTTTTTGGTTGTCTTCCCGTGGCCTCCGCGTCAATGAAGATAGCATCATCTACAATAAGAGATCTCGGTGCCTTTGTTCGACAACGAGTTCCCTTTCCCGACGCCAATGGTGGTGATGAAAGATTAAGTTTTTTTAGGTATGAACCTCTGGATTTTGCTTCGCCTGATCAATGGTGACTTTTTCTCATGGTCGCCGCGAGGAGTATCGTCCTTGCAATATTTGTCCTGGATGCTACGTCTTTGATAATGGTGATTCATATTCTCAGCTCATCAGCAACATCGACAATGCTGTCCAGTTACTTTTGTCGATGGTGATTGACTACTTTAATGGTCACACGTATACACATAGCCTTGACATTTGTGGTTTAAATTAAAATTATGGAAAAAAATTTGTTGGTATTTTCAGAGCTATGGTTTGATTGTCCTAAACTGTCTTCAGAAAAATAAAGATATTGTCATGGGAGAAGAAAGAGTTTAAAGATATCAAAGATTTACTCCTTTTTAAAACTATTTTATAATTGTTTGAGTCCTCTACTATGTACTCCCTCTAATCGGAAATAATTGTCCGATACTTAGTACAAACTTTGTATTAAACTAGTATAAAATTGCTGACAGTTTGCTGACAGTTATTTCCGATTGTAGGGAGCACTATTTGCTTATGTGACAGTGATTGTTAAAAAAACGAGCTTAAAAAAAGAGAGGAAACCGTAGTGTTGTGGCCGAGGTTTCGAACACGCCCAATCGACGCGCGCGCAGAAATGCGCCCGGGAGCCGCGGCCATGGCGGCCGACCCGCAGGTCCTTGCGGCTGCGGTGGAGGCCGCGATCGCATCGCGCTCCCCGCGCCTCGGCCGCGCCGCACACGCGCGCGCCCTCAGGCTGCTTTCGCCGGACCTTCCGCCCTTCATCTGCGCGCACCTTGTCAACCTCTACTCCAAGCTCGATCTCCCCGCCGCTGCCGCCTCCGCGCTCGCCTCCGACCCCAGCCCCACGGTGGTTTCCTTCACCGCCTTCATCTCCGGCGCCGCGCAGCACGCGCGCCCGATCCCCGCACTTTCCGCCTTCGCCGCCATGCTCCGCCTCGGCCTCCGCCCCAACGACTTCACCTTCCCCTCCGCCTTCAAGGCCGCTGCCTTCGCGACTCCTCGCTCCGACGTCGGTCCACAGATACACGCCCTCGCACTTCGGTTTGGCTACCTTCCCGTCGACCCATTTGTCTCATGTGCCGCGCTGGACATGTACTTCAAGACCGGCCGCCTCGGGCTGGCTCGCCGCCTGTTCGAGGAAATGCCTAACAGAAACGTGGTGGCGTGGAATGCGGTGATGACCAACGCTGTGCTCGATGGACGGCCCTTCGAGACGGTCCAAGCTTACTTTGGGCTCAGGGAGGCTGGTGGGATGCCGAATGTCGTCTCGGTCTGTGCCTTCTTCAACGCATGTGCCGGGGCGATGCTCCTGTTGCTGGGGGACCAATTCCATGGCTTTGTGGTGAAGTGCGGGTTTGACAAGGATGTCTCAGTGTCGAATGCGATGGTTGATTTCTATGGGAAGTGCCGATGTGCCAAGAAGGCAAGGATGGTGTTTGATGCGATGAGAGTCAGGAATAGTGTGTCTTGGTGTTCCATGGTTGTTGCGTATGCACAGAACGGGGCAGAGGAGGATGCTTTTGCAGTGTACCTGGCTGCCAGGAGTGCTGGGGAAGAGCCAACTGACTTCATGGTCTCCAGTGTGCTTACTACCTGCGCTGGCCTGCTAGGCCTTGACCTTGGGCGTGCTCTGCATGCAGTTGCTGTACGCTCTTGCATAGATGCAAACATTTTTGTTGCAAGTGCACTGGTTGACATGTACGGGAAGTGCGGGGGTGTTGAAGATGCAGAACTTGTTTTCTTGGATATGCCACAGCGGAATCTTGTCACATGGAATGCGATGATTGGAGGGTATGCTCACATCGGTGATGCTACGAATGCAGTTGCGGTGTTCAATGATATGACAACGAGTGGAGAAACAGCACCTAATTACATCACACTTGTAAATGTGATCACAGCCTGCAGTAGAGGAGGTTTGACAAAGGAAGGCTATGAGTTCTTTGAGACAATGAGGGAGAGGTTTGGGATAGAGCCACGGACTGAGCACTATGCTTGTGTGGTTGACTTGCTTGGGCGTGCAGGAATGGAAGAGCGAGCTTATGAGATTATACAGAGGATGCCAATGAGGCCTTCCATTTCGCTCTGGGGAGCACTACTTGGGGCATGCAAGATGCATGGGAAGACAGAGTTGGGAAGGATTGCTGCTGAGAAGTTGTTTGAACTTGACCCCCAGGACTCTGGAAATCACGTGCTGCTATCAAACATGCTCGCATCAGCTGGCAGGTAAAAAATAACTACCCTACTCATACTAACTTTTCCTTGGTTCTCTTGGTGATATGGATGCTGTGACAAATACTGACAAATGTCATACGTAAAGGAATTAATCTCAAACTAACAATCCCACATATCGAAGTGGTAACTTGTCAGTAAGATATAAATCACACTTATTCTTCATGCCATTAACTCTGGAGCATACTCCTCGGTTCCATAATTCTTGATGTGACTGTAGCTCAAATTAAAACAGGGGTAAAACCCCCGGCCCCATTCATTGATGAAACCAAGTTCTTCACAAGGGTGCAGACCACATATCTGGTCAGATCAATATGAGATTCAGGTAGTTTTGTCTTCTTGACATACTCTGTCTATCTATATATACGAGGTCATTTAATCTTGTCTTAAGTCAAACATGTTTAAGTTTGACCAAGTTTATAGAAAAATATATCATCTTCTACAGTACCCAATGAAATGAAAATATATGATGGAGGGACAGGATAAAAACTCAGGCCTCAAGGGACAAACTGACGATCCTAATCCTGTGGTACTCCATCTAGGATCTTCAGGCATGCATAAGTGCTGAGTCTATGTCAATCTTCTGTAACTTGTTGCCCGTCTTCCTCTCAGACAGCATAAGACATCTTTCCAACAGGCAACAGGGCGCAGTTGAGAACTTGTACATAGAGTTATGTACCGTGTCAACATGCCTATCTTCTGGACTTAATCCTCGCCTTCCCTGGCCATGTCTCCCCTTGAGAGCTCAAGTCATACTCAGATTCCACAAACTCTGTAAAGTTTCCGACCAGCAAACATTCAGCATTGATTGGATTTATTAGTTTCCTGCCAACAAGAAATACCTTTGAAGATATTTTCCTCAGTAATAGAGACCATTTTGGCAATGGAAGTCCAAAGAAGCTTAGTAACCATACAAACAAAGAATAAATGTTGTTTCACTGCAGAAAGCCTTTATTAACAGGCCTACGACTTAGATTATCCCTACTTACATGTTGTTGGCAAGGAGTAAAATAATAATATGTAAACCTGGGAGGTATGTTCAGCTGCCTAACATCAGGAGAATGAGCAGGAATAGGATCACTGTAATCAACCATTCTATCAAATGATTATGCATTAGAAGTCTTAGAGGAGTGGTACCACTGAAATTTTTATCTTCGGCATCAGATAAGGTTACAGTCTCACAGTTTGAACCAACTATCGTTTAACACATCTCCTAAAGTGAGTTGAAATTCATTGCCCTCACATACATCTGCAACTTTCACATGTTAACCAAAGCACTATGTTGCAGAAATAAGAAAACAATATTTCAATATCCTTTTAGACATCTGATGAGTTATATACCAGATCTATATTATTCCACTCTTTGGAACGGAACTTGGCCTTAGAATCGATGTACTAGCATACAATTCATTCTATTGATATAATGTCTCTTTTGAACTTGTCCAGGTGGGCAGAAGCAACTTATGTAAGAAAGGAGATGAAAGATGTCGGAATCAAGAAAGACCCAGGATGTAGCTGGATCACTTGGAAAAATGATGTGCATGTTTTCCATGCCAAGGACACCAAACATGAGAGGAATAATGAGATCCGGGCATTACTAGCCAAGCTCAAAAAGCAAATGCAAGCTTCTGGGTACATGCCAGACACACAGTATTCACTTTATGATCTTGAGGAAGAAGAGAAAGAATCAGAGGTGTTTCAACATAGTGAGAAGCTTGCTCTGGCCTTTGGACTCATTCACATACCGCCTGGCATACCTATAAGGATCACAAAGAACTTGAGAATATGTGTGGATTGTCACCGAGCTTTCAAATTCATATCTGGTATTGTTTGTAGGGAGATAATTGTAAGAGACAATAATAGGTTTCATCGCTTCAAACAATATGAGTGTTCATGCAATGATTATTGGTGAAAGTTCTGTCCATATGATACACATATTCTTTTGCCATCCCTAGAATCAGTTCTGCAAAGATAAAAGAAAAAGGTATGTAACATTAGTTCCTGTAGAGTTACATCACATTATAAATTATCCTCCAGAAGGATTATATTTCAGCTTACTCTGCATTATTGTATTACTCAAAGCCTTTCGTTTGAACTTTCAAATAAGTAGAAGTGTAGAACTCATGTGTGCACTAGGTCATAGTGTTACTACAAATATCTGACATTACTGCAGTAGAAAGCTATCAAACTACCAAATCACATTCTTGTATTACTGTTGTAGCTGCAGCAGTGAAAGAACTATTTGGACAAAGAGTGAAATGCATCCACAGTCGTCTTCAAAACTGTCCTCAAAATCAGAAGTGTGCCAACTTA
The DNA here is from genome assembly GCA_007115705.1 of Dactylis glomerata. Classification (NCBI taxonomy): domain Eukaryota; kingdom Viridiplantae; phylum Streptophyta; class Magnoliopsida; order Poales; family Poaceae; genus Dactylis; species Dactylis glomerata. The sequence continues at coordinate 4,659,369 of QXEO01000222.1, forward strand.
TACTTGCTAAAACAGGTCCACCTACGGTCCTATACCAGCTTCCTCCTATTTCCTATTTTGGTGATGTGGCACCGTATCTGATAGCCAGAGCCCACCAGAATCAGACATGAGGGCGTATGTAGTCATTCTAATTTGTTACTTCAGATAAAACTCCCTTGACTCTCTCAAAAAGTACTGCTGTTGCAACTCAAATTTCTTGAACCATCATCATCACCTACCTCAAGAAGTTCTCCAGCGAGACCATTACTCTCCCACCCACCCTGTCCCTACATCGAACGGATGCCGCTGCGACCGGCTTTGGCAAAGAGCCCGTGTCCTATGATGATGGCGTGGCGAGCGGCTTTGACATGCTGCACCTGATGAGGTCATCATCATGTGCTGAAACACGAGGTGGGGGTGGCTAAGGAGATCTCAGAGCTGCTCGATGCGGTGATAAATAACCCCGCCGACTCGCACTACGTTCTGCTGGGGTTGTCAAACACTGCCAAAAATGGAGTCCACAAGGACGGCACTGCGATTGTGAGGACGATGGCACAGGAAGGAGGGTCGGGGAAACGTGCAATCTGTTCATTTAATTGACTCTCAAGCTCAATTTCTGATCAGACAATGACCATATTTCCGCAATTTTATCGAGTTCATCTATAATCGATGACAAACGTTGTTTTTTCTTTTTTATACATGCCACTGGTGCGTAACGCCACCCTCTGAGGTCGCAAAGCACGAATTCTATCATTCCACCTTTGGATGTGAGTTCAACCAGCCACCGTTCTACTCCAAACTTTTTTAAATATGTCCACAAAGCCCTCACGATGCAGCCATCCCTGTTCAAACATGAACGGATGGCGCCGACCATTAAGACTTGCATCCCCAGAGTCAAGTAGGACTGGCACATGATCCGAGAGTGCCTCAGTGCATTCTAGAGTGCGTACTGTGGCCAGAAGATATTTGGATTTTACTGAACAAACATGAATATGTTCACCCACCACTGACTGATGCTAAAGTTGACACATTACTACCGGAGCTGCCGCAAGACATTTTGATCACACCTTTGCCAACTTTGAGATCCCTGATCTCGTAGGCGCTGGCTCTCCCCTTCCTGGCGCTTCGCCTACACCAGCCTGTACGATTCCGGGAAGTGCAATCAATAACAGACGCCGTGTCTGCTCGACATTTCTGAATCTGCTGGTGGCAGCGTTGCATGCCACTACAGCGTCAGAAGAGGGCTTACAAGTTAACTGTACCAGTGAACCTATCTGCAGTAGGTCTCTGATTGAGTCCTTACAAGGTTTGCTAGTTACTGTTGACAAGAGATCCGACCATGGGTTAACAGATTGATCTCCCATCAGTGATTCCACAAGTGCTTTTTTTACAGGAGACGTTATAACCCGCGATCAATATTTGCTCTTGGCTAGTTGTGGCTGTGGGACAAGCTCCACCATAAGGCTATCGTGTTTCCTGATCAATCTTTGCTCTTGGCTAGTTGTGGCATGGCAGCAGATGTAGCATACAAAATACAGAACTGCTATTATTTCTCACCTTCTGCTTCGAATTGCATATTTACTCATGTAGTGCATTTATTCTATTTCCTATGTTTCAATTCACATCAACACAGGAAAGCTTGAACAGGATAAAAACAAAGGGCTGTCTGGTTTCACCTTTTTTTCCCTTCAGTGTCACTCATCAGGTAGGCATACATTTCATCATCCAAACTCCTGCTAGAATGCACTCTTGCTCCTGTTGGTAATCCACCTAGTCATCCGTTCAAGGTTCCTCTTAATTTCACATACTTTAATGGGATTTAGATTCCCAGTTTCGTCTATGTGAAAGGAAATTATTTATATTTGTGTAGTGTAGGTTGATAAAGCATTTAGGCACTTTCCTGAAACTCTTACACAAATTTTAGATTTCTTATAGGAAATTGTGCGATTATCAAGCTCTTATATTTTAGTTGCGTTTCTAACATGTTTAGCCTAATATAGTTAATACGTTAGCATGTGTGCACACATGAAAAATAACATTGTAGGTGTTATATTAGTTTTATTAATACTGCAGAGAATGAATTTAGTTCATAAATTACAACAAATTGACAAGAGTGCATGTTAGGTGTAGTCACTTCAGCCCCTCTGGCCGAGTGATATTATGCCCTAACAACGGATTAATGTATCCAAATTGCGCCCTCATAGTGTAGTTCCAAAAATGCAATTAGTATCGTTTTTGTGTGATGTCATGTCAAATTAGCAATTATCGGCAGTAGATTTATTAGAATTTTCATACACTTATTGGATTCTGCAGTCAGCTAAGTTTTGTGATATTTGCTTGTCAAAGAGATTTTTATAGCTGCTTCATACTATGAGCGTGCACTACATCTCAATCAGGGTAGAAGATTTATTCGAAATTGTCAAACACTAGTGGATCTTCCATATAATTCAAGGAAATAGATGTTCTATGAGGGTTTCAATAGACTTATAACCTGTGTCGTCGCCGTGTTGTTATTTTTCAGATCAGAAGATGATGGTTTATGGTCGCCCCCAACATGTCCTGTCGATGGTAAGTAGACGAGTTGATTCTGAACTGGGATCGACAATGCCTAGTTAATTGCGGAGTGTGTTTTTCTGCAACAGAACATGCCACATCAAATCTGTCCGACTATTTATCTTTCCCCAAACCTGACAACGGCTTGCGCAATCCACACTATGCCCTAGCCCCCTGTGACGCACCGCCGCCCGATGACGTCACGGAAGCTTTTCCTCCTCCCTCTCCTTCTCGCGTTCGCCGTCGCGGCGGCGCTGCTGTACGCTGGCGGACTCGATGCTTCGCGGGAACGCGCACGGGATCTCCACCCCGCAGCCATGTCTGCCGCAGTCCGCGACGGCCAGACAGCCCTCGCGCTCCGCTTCGCCAAGCTGCTCGCGCCGGCAAGCGGCAACTCCTCCTCCAACAAGGGCAACGTCGCCTTCTCTCCCGTGTCCATCCACGCGGCCCTCTCCCTCTTGGCCGCGGGGGCGCGCGGTGCCACGCTCGACCAGCTGCTCGCCTTCCTCGGGGCGCCCTCGGCGGCGGGCCTCGCCGACTTCGGGCGCCACATCGTCCATCGCGTCTTGGGCGATCGGGCGGATTCCGGCGGGCCGCGCGTCCTCTTCAGCGGCGGTATCTGGGTCGACGCCTCGCGCGGCGGACTCAGCAAGGCCTTCCGGGACGTCGCGGATCAGTGCTACAAGACCGTGGCCCTCGTCGTGAGCTTCGCCGACAAGGTTTGTCAGTCAGTAGATCCGTTTCTTTGCTCATGTTGCGTCCATAATTTCGCATCGACTTTTTTTTTATCTCTGATGATGACAAATCGATGGTGATTTGTGAAGCCGGGGGAAGTAGTGGAGGGGATCAACAGCTGGGTGAGGACGGCCACGAACAACCTCATCGACTCCATCATCACCGCCAACGACATCAGCGCCGACACCGACCTCGTGCTCGCCAACGCCGTCTACTTTAAGGCCAAGTGGCTCCATCCGTTCCTAGCTTACCGCACGGGGCCGGGCACGTTCCACCGCCTCGACGGCAGCCGTGTCGACGCACAGTTCATGTCCCAGACCATCTACGGCGTGCACTACGCCTCGTCCGTGGACGGGTTCAAGGTCATCAAGCTCCCCTATGAGCATGGCTCTGGTGCGGACGGCGCGCAGTACTCCATGTACATCTTCCTCCCGGACCAGCACCAGGGGATCGCCAACATGGTGGACGCCATCACCGCAGGGCCAGAGTACCTGTACAATGTCCTACCCAAGACGGCCAATGAGACCGTCGCGGTTAGGCTGCCCAAATTCGAGATAAGCTTGGACTGGGACCTCGGCAGCGCCCTCTCTCAGCTGGGGCTCTCGCTGCAGTCAGCCGACCTGGGGGGCATTTTCAACGATGGGCGACCGACATCCCTGAGCAAGGCTCTGCACAAGGCAGTCGTCAAGGTGGACGAAGATGGGACGGAGGCGGCCGCGGCCACAGTTGTGATACTGGCTGGGAGTACGAGGGAGCTACCGGTCGAGTTCGTCGCTGACCATCCGTTCACTTTCTTTATCATGGAGGAGCGGTCAGGGGTGATCGTGTTCGCCGGCCATGTCCTTGATCCTACTAACCCATCGGCATCGACAGTATAGGAATTTCAGGCTATTTCCTTGTAATCTACTATCTCCTTGGGCTAGCTACTACTTAATTTGCGATTCTAAAAAAACTAGTACTTAATTTGCGATAATCTTCTAGTGATGAACACTACTACCCGTGACATCATGGTTGCATATATCCCTTTAGGAACACTGTACTACATTTCAGCTTCATGTATTATATTAACCAACCATGTGGCAATTCAGTTTTTTTAATGAAAAGATCAGGGTAAAAAATAACATGTACAGAAAATTAGTTTAAGCATCAGCATACCAACACAGCAGGGATTCATTTGTAGGCAGCCTTACAACCAACAAGCATAATCGAGGGTTTTGCTGTCATTGAGATTAACTGTATGCCTCCTTTTCGCTCGATATTGGAATTGGATTAGTCAATGATTCGTAACTGCCTTTTGAGTTCAACCAATATATATTAGAACCCTTTACTTGCCGGAGCACTTGGATCAGTCAATTATGTTATGGTCGGAGTCCTCCTCACCGTGATTTGGTCGACTTACAATAAGTCATAGGTATTATTGTGGTTAGGTCAATTGGAGAGCCACTTACTAAACTAACATTAAGAACTTTATATATATATATATTTTTTAAAATTCCACCGATCTATTAATACTCATCATAAGAGTACAAAGAGTCCTAAAAGTAATAAAAATTACAAATAGGTCAATGGACCACCTAGCGATGACTACAAACACTAGCGCGAGCCCAAAGGCACACCGCTGTCCTCGCATCTCCATCATCGGAGTTGGGCAAAGTTTATCGTAGTAGATAGATAGGAAGTCGTCGTGCTAAGGCCCCAAAAGACCAACGTACCAGAGCAGCAGCCATCACCAATGATGACAACCGTAGATCGGAAGAGACTGGTCTGAAACTACACCAACGAGTACCAAAACCTAACAGATTTAAGAACTTTTCATATTGACAGAGTATTCAGAGGTACTGACTTTATACTAAAATTGGGACTTGGTTATCCTTTATCCATTGGTTAGGTCCAAACGGTTCATCCTCTTTGTACCAACGGTTAACCTGACATTACGCCTCCGGAGTGCCATCCACACGCTTCTGCCGTGTCGCCCAGGCGCTACACTGCGGGCAGTCAGTGGCGCGCGGCGGTGAGCACGCGCAAGGGCGCGGCACTTTTCCGGGCTAGTTCGGGCAGGTGCACGCTCCGGCATTAGCAAAAGCACGCCCATGCGCTACGTGCTGGCCCTGGCTAAAAATAATGGAGAGGAAGGCTTATTTAATTTCCAATTTTCCTTGTAATTATGTGCATCGATCGGTGGCTAGCAGCACTGGCTAGAACGCACTTTGGTCATTTCTGTTAAAAATAATAACCCATGCGGTTATTAGGGTTAATCCCCGCTCCTTTAGTCACATCAACCGCACGACGGTTCCGATGTTTACCGCCATATCAAACCCGTCGCATCCCTCGGAGGCAACTGTTCCCTTTGTATATAAGTCTGAATCATTGATGAATAAATGACACACTTGAATCATTTGTCTATCTTCTCGCTGTCTCTCGATTACCTTTAACACGTTATCATCACGCTCTACATCTGAGCGATTTCGAGACTAAAACTGAAAAAAGGGAAGAACAGGGACACATTCTGTTGCTGTTTTCTTAACGCAAGACCAAGAAACATTGGAAGAGGACAACATCTCCTTCATGCATTCTTTCTTCGGTCAAGAGATTGAGATTCAAGAAATACAGAAAAGGTACCAAATTTCTTGCCTGAACGCGGCTACTGCCGGTGTTCTTCACCCACTTGGACGAAGCCCTCAGCAGCCAAGCGCCGTCGTCGTCCCAGCGCTCGCCGCGGCTACCATGCCCGCGGTGTCGCATCCTTGCGGGCCACTGCAACTCCGGCGCGATTTCCGGCGATTGGGCCGGAGGCATGGCCGATTAAGGCGGCGGTGGCCAGCGGCACCCTCTGCGGTGGCTAGCGCCCACACTTGCGTCGGTTGTGGCGCCACGCCCGCGGCGTTGCCCTGCACGCATCCTTGCGTTTCGCCGGCGCAGTGCCGCGTCTCCCATCCTCGACAATCGTGACCCCGCCTTCTTCACGGCGTGCGGGTACGCGACGCCGCCTCCTGGCCTTCGGCCCCCCCGCCACGCAGCTCTCCGTCGGAGGCTGCAGCCTCCGCATCGGCTCAAGGAGCCCGGCGGTGCTTGGGCTCGCCAATAGCGTCGTGCTCTGTACCCTCCTCCTCGGTGGCTCCTCCAACGAGGACGACCTTGGTAGGAGCGGTTCCGGTCGATGGTGAAGGGCGCCGATGCGGCGGCAATGGCGCATGGTGGTGAAGGCGCTGCGTTGACCGCCATGGACGAGATTGGGAATTGGGGATAGACGATGCTGTGAAATATCGGATCGCTCCCTTGCCTTATCCTCTCGTACACTACAGGCTAGTACTCTGTGGGCTGCTCAACGTGGCCCATGGCCATGTAGTTGAGCCATCCGGTTCATGCTAAATTACAATACATTTATATTTATTTAGCATATCAGCTTTTTAACAGCAGTTCTAGTAGTAGATTAAATTCTGCTTTAGACCCTGTTAAATTCAGTGCTTTTATCTAGTACTGTATTTCTGTTGAGTACATCGTATTCCAGAACATATGTCTGATGTAATATATTTCTATGTTTTTCGACATGTTGAGATAATTACATCCCTTATTTGCAATTGAGATTATTAATATCTTGCAAATAAAATTAATTCATCATCTTAATTGAGCCTTCGGCTTAATACGAGCACGAGTTGATATGCAAAATTCTAAGTGACTACTTCAAGTTGATGTTTGGGATCAAAGGTAGCGCATGGATCTACTGCATGCATTGCAGATTATCTCCGCTACCATGATTACTTATTAAGTGATTTCCCATACATTTTACTTAAATCATGACATAAGGTACTAGAAACATGAGTATCTACCGATTTTATCAGATTATACTCTCCAGTGCTGAGAGATGGACCCCGAAATTCCTTTTGGGGAGTATCTACAATGTGTCATGTTTAACAACTTGAAGCCCACACTAGTGATTTTCAAACTCACATCTTGAATATCATTAATTTTGCATTGTTCATTACAACATGACCATGACGGTTTTTGATTTACCATATGTAAATTAATAATCTCTGGTTTACCCATGTAGGTAACCGATGGCTGGAAAATAGTTCGATCCACTCGAGCTCGATGGCCGCAACTACCCTACTTTGGCCATGGACATCAAGATCGCTCTAGCATCCCGTGGATTAGTGCGTGCAATTCAGAATCCGGAGGATCCCCTCCTGGCTGGAGTCACGCCACTAAGAGATAAGCAGAAATATTCTGCCTTATATATCATAAGGCACCATATTCATTAAGATCTTAAGTCCAAGTATTTGGAGGAGGAATCCTCATTTACTTTGTTTCAGGCCCTCAAAACGAGGTATGAACAGCAGAAGGCAGTTGTCTTGCCCGAAGCACTATATGATTGGACCCATCTTCGACTCCTGGACTTTAGGTCCATTGGAGAGTACAATCATGAGGTTCATAAGATAAGTTCTAAATTGCGTTTTTGCGGGAAGGAACCTACTGATGCGGAAAAGATAAAAAAGTCTTTGTCTACTATGCTCCCATCTGAAAGGCTCCTCCAGCAGCAATACCGTGCTCGCGATTACCAAGTCTATTCCGACCTCATTCATATCCTACTTCAGGCTGAAAAGCATGATGAGCTACTCGCTAAGAATGGCTCTCAGCGCCCGGTTCGTTCCCAACCTCTCCCTGAAGTTCATATGAGTGTTGTGAATGGACATAATTTTGATGGTGCTTCCAAAGGCAACTCATCGAAATTCGATGGTAAGCGAAAGCGCAAGCGAAACAAGAAGCCTAGAAACTCAGACTATGGGAATAGCACCATAAAGCCCAAGTTTGATAAAACTAAGCTTTGTGATAGGTGTGGGTGCTACACGCATCCTACTGACAAGTGCAAGACCCCGAAGCATCTGGCCATTCTCTACCAGCAATCCCAAGGACGCAAAGGACCTCAAGGGAAAAGGTTTGAAGCCAACTTCAACCTTCATCCGGATGGCACTGATGGAGCTGGTTGCTCGCAAGACGTTCCTTCGGGACCTAGCAGCACTACGACCCTCCAGACGTCAGAGGACCCTTTGGACACGGAGAACATGATGGTTGAGTACGCCTCAACGGACATGTTTGGAGACTTCGACTAGCTAGTCCCACTATCTCCTTAGTGATCGCTTTATGTATCTATGTCCATGTGTGAAGTTGTATTAGAACATAAGTATTGTTGTCATGTATATTGTATCAGCACTTTGATATAATAAGATTGTATGCGTTCTATATATCTGAGAAAGATTTTTTAATCCTAGAAATCCTTTAACTCGATATATAGATTTCTATGGGAAGCAATCCGATGGATGAGGAACAAGTATTTGAAAAAGTACACTCTCTGTCGTTTGGATTGTACTACACGTGCATCCAACCCGTAGAACATGTTGCTTATGAAGCAATTCTATTGGTCACAACTTGCTCGAGTTCAAATTCCCTCACTAGACTATGTGTGCACCTCGTGCGCCACTACTGGGAAGCCAATTTTGAGGCCTTCGCACCTCAACATACGAGATGAACCACTTCATTTCCTTGAACTCATTCAAGGAGATATTTGTGTTCATCCAACCATTCTGTGGACCATATTAGGTATTTTCATGGTATTCATTGACACATCTACACGATGGTCACACATGTGCCTTATGTCCACACGAAACCATGCATTTACCACGATAATGAGGGAAGTAATAAAGTTACAGACCCATTATCTTTAAAGTCAAATTTTATTAATTCGCATGGACAAGGTTGCAGAATTCTCCTCATGTGGCTTCATTGACTCGCATGGCCCTGGGGATTGAAGTTCGGCACTCTGTCACATACGTCCATACTCAAAATGGTTTGGTCGGATCAAGAGGATCAAACTTATTGCAAGACCTTTGTTAATGAATTGCGATTACCAACTTCACGTTGGAGTCATGCAGCATTACACACTGCTCACTGACTAACTGCATATCGCAACCTCCTTCTCTGCAATTGATATGCGGAAATCCTCCGAGCATTTCCCATCTGCGTAAGTTCGGAAGCGTTTCACGCATACCGATCTCACCACCGCAGCATACATCATTGGGCCCACAGACTGAGAATCTATGTGGGGTACAGATCTCCGTCGATCAACACGTACCTTGAACCCCTAAATGGGGATACATTCATAGCCCAGTATGCTGATTGCTTATATTAAAGGATGGATTATTTCCAGGCATTGGGGGGAGATTTCATGTATCACATGGAATGCCAGGAAATCAATAGGGACTCCACGTCCCACCTTATATCCACGTATTCAAGAATTTAGACTACGTCCTGAATTCAGATATTTGCAACACATTGCAAATAACCTGCCAGATTCATTTACTGATATCAAAGGTGTTACAAAATCCTTTAGTGCGGCTAGAAATGCGCCTGAAAGAGTGGAGGTACCAATAAAAACCACTCAACTCCCCTACCTCAAAAGAGGGGGAGTAGTACGGCCTCTAACCAGGATCTAGCTTCCTACAAGCAACAAAGGAAATCAAGGAGATATCCTCTAAATCAGTAAATGCAAGTCAACCTTGTGTTGATAAACACCTTATGGGTAGTATACACCCAGTGGAAGGGAAACCTCCACAACCCCAGCTTCAGCTTGCACACACTGGCTGGGACATCGGAACACCTCGAATCACGCGTATTGGGAAATAACGAAGAGTCATCATGGGTGCATGAGATTTCCTCCAACAATATCGATTCTGAAGAATCATATAACCAAAGGCTACAATTGTCAACAAATATTTCTCTTGTATGATTGCATACATTCTTCAAGGTATTCAGATCCAAAGACCATGGCCATGGCAGAGTGTAAACCACTCGCTCAGACTGAAACAAACAAAGGATGCAATCCAAGCAGAATTAGCCTCGCTCCTCAAATTGAATTCTCTATACGGGAATCAATACGTTTTCTTCTAGAGAACAACAAGGTGGTGAGAAAGCAAGGCTTGTAGCATAAGGTCGGGTTTCCGCAGAGATCCGAGACCTACTCTCTAGACAGGATTGGAATCCTCAAAATTTTCCGATAATTATATCATTGGCAGTGCAAAATTATCTATCTATGCAGTTGATAGATGTAGTGACTACATTTCATGTGGATCACTAGATTTGGACATGTATGGTTCCCGATGGAATCTCTATCCGAATCGAAATGTAAAATGCAACATGTATTGTGTAAAAATTAATGAGTTATTACATGGCTTATTGTTGTCGGTATATTTTGGTACAACCGACGTAGTGAGTTCCTTATCCACAAGGATTACTCCTACAATGATGATTACCCATGCGTGTTTGTCATATACATGGATTACCCCTGCAATGACAAAGCACATGATCATCTATTAGACGGAATTTGAGATGAAGGATTTGGTTAAACCCAAACATTGCTTGATACTACAAGTTAGGCTACTTCACTCAAGTATTATGGTACACCAAGCTGCCTATATTATAAATATTGGAGAAAGCTAAAATGGACAAGTCATATCCATCTCCCATGCCGGTTGTTCAATCTCGTAGAGAAAGATTCACTCAAACCGTGGGATGATGTAGAAGGGATGTTGGGACTTGAAGTTCCATATCTCAATGCTATTGGACCCACCAACAAACTGGTTGGAAATTAAGAATATCTTTCGATATCTCCAAGGCACCTCACATTACTTGACCTATTCTGGTAATTTCAGAGAAATCTGAACTGAATACACTGATGTTGGCTACTTGAATGATCCTCACAATATGTACCACATGGTAGAAGTGTCACTCCATTCATGTCTTCGAAACAGACTTCAGTGACCCTACCAATCATTCTGAAATACGAAGCCACGTTACACATGTAGCTTTACAGAATGATAAATCACATACATAAGTCATGTGGTATTGATTCTCTTGAATCATCGACCATTATCTATACAGATAATGTTGCTTGTGTTGCATGGATGCAAATAGGATACATTAGAGCAATATCATTAAGCATATTGCCTCTAAATTATTTTATCTCCATGAGCTCCATAAGAGCCAGAGAATAAACATCTTGCAAGTCAAATCATGCGAGAACCTCGCTGACCTATTCATGAAGTCTCTACCAACTTTCATATTCCAGAAATATTTTATGGAATTGGTATTCGACGGCTTCAGGAATTGCAAGAATCAGGGGGAGTATCTCCCTGACTACTCCTGTTCAAAGCATCATATTACACTCTTTTTCCCTTTATGAGTTTACTATCCAGGTTCTCATCAAGGTTTTTAATGAGGTAATATCAACACAAGATCATATGTCATACTTTCTGTTTTCCCCACCAGGGTTTCTTTTAGGAAAGTATACACGACATATAAATTGTCCTCTAAACTCTATGGGTTTTTCCCCTTTTATAAGGTTTTTCTCATATTGAGTTAACATAGAGGCAATAATCATTATATGTTGTATCATTTTCTCCTTATTTTTTCCACTGGGTTTAAAGGATTTATTCAACCATTATATGTTGCATCATTTTCTCCTTATTTTCCCATCGGGTTTAAAGGAGTTTTAGCAACATATCAAACCCCGCTCCTCATATTTTTCCCACAGGGTTTTTCGAGGAGACTTAACCAAGATAATGGACTTTCATACATTCAAGCGGTGATTAGGGGGAGTGTTAAAAATAATAACCCATGCGGTTATTAGGGTTAATCCCTGCTCCTTTAGTCACAGCAACCGCACGACGGTTCCGATGTTTACCGCCATATCAAACCGTCGCATCCCTCGGAGGCAACTGTTCCCTTTGTATATAAGTTTGAATCATTGATGAATAAAGGACACACTTGAATCATTTGTCTATCTTCTCGCTGTCTCTCGATTACCTCTAACAATTTCTTCCACGGAATTTGAACTCTGTACCGAGAATTGCCTTGTACCGAGAATTCAGTCTCTTTTTTTTCGAGGGTACGCCAAAGGCGTACAAATTTTTTATACAAGATAGAATCATAAATACAAGAGTTCAAGAATTCTCTGCATACAAAGAATCTCGAATACCACAACCCCACACTCTAGCCGCTAAACCCTACTCTCGCGGCACTACTCTCCTATTGCCTCGCCCGGCCGCCATCCACAACTCAAACTCCTCCTTGATACGCTCCGCCAGCTGCGCCGGGTTCCACTATCCTCTAATGTTTCCAAACACGCATGCATTCCGTTGCTTCCACAAGCTCCAAGCGACAAAGATCACGAGCGCGTCATATTGTCTCCAAGCCACCAAGTCTAAAGCACGTCCTCATGTTGAGGCTCCACGATTTGCAGACCCGCACGGTGAAGGCATCTCCTCCACACTTCCCGTGAATACACACATTGTGCTAGTATATGATCGACTGTATCTTCATCCTGCAAGCATGTAAAACAGGCAGAGGGTTGATCTTGTAACCCATGCCTCAAGCGGCGATCCGAGGTCCAGATCCTATACTTTAGCGCCAGCCATCCAAATTGCTTACACTTCAGCGGTGCCTTTGATCTCCAAATTGGCTTGGCAGCCGCCCATCGCTCCCCTCCCTTGCAAAGGAAGTTGTAAGTTCCCTTTGCAGTATATTTCCCGGAAGCTGCACAAGACCACACAAAACGATCCTCCTCGTTATCCCCAATCCTTGTTGCTCTGATGGCTATCCAAAGATCGATCCATTGCCTGTACCTGACTACTGAGAGTTCACCCTGAACATCTAGCATCCAACTGTCCTCTTGAAGCGCGTCGGCCACCAATCTTCTATTTCTGCATCTAGTGCTCACTGCCGCAACCACCTTTGGTGCGATTTCCACTACCCTCCTACCGTCCACCCATCGATCCATCCAAAACAAAATAGTCCTGCCGTTACCCACCACTTCCCTTGCCAGTCGGAAGAAAAGATCTTGCGCTTCCGCATCCCTTATCATGGGCAAGTTGGTCCATGGCTTGGTCGCGTCTGTTCTACGTAGCCATTCCCACCTGACTCTTAGGGCGAGGCCTTGCAATCTCAAATTTTCGACTCCCAGCCCACCATAGCACTTCGGCTGGCAGATCATCTCCCAAGAGACCAGACACTGTCCCCCATTAACCTCGCGCTCTGCCGCCCAAAAGAATGCGCGTTGCCACTTCTCAAGCTCCTCCAACAGCCATACCGGGGCCTCTGCAACTAGCAGATGGTGTATGGGCTTTGCCGCAATTACAGACTTGATCGGGTTCAAACGGCCAGCCCGCGCAATCATACCTCTTTGCCAAGCCGGGAGGAAGTTGATTGCCTAATCTAACATCGGCTGCCATTGATCCTTGGTGAGCGGCCTCAGAGCCAACTGCAACCCTAAGTATTTGATGGGAAAGACCTCCAGATTACAGCGCAGGATCTCTCTGACCCTTTCCACATCTTCCTTCTCCCCCCTGATTAGAGTGGCTGTGGACTTCCTATAATTGACTTGCAACCCTGATGCTTCACCAAATATGTCCAAAATTCCTCTCATGGTGTGCAGCTCTGTCACACTCGGGCGGACAAACAACACCACGTCATCGGCATAAACCGAAATCAAGTGTTGTAGTAATAGTTGACAGACTATTGTTTAAATATGGGAATCAATTTCTGAAGTGCCCTATGATCAGTAGTCACGCCCTTGTACTTTGAATGTTTCACCAGGTTGTGAGCATGCTGACGCCAGCTCTGAACATGAAAATGTTGTTATACGATTCAACTTGGAAAATTTAATCATAATTATCTTCGAACCTGTGTTGGTTAATAGTATTATCTTTAGCAAAATAGAATAGCCAAAGACAACTTTTTTGTTAAAAGCGGTTTGACCCTAAATAACCAACGGTTAACCATTTAAACACCAATAACCTAATGGTTAACCTAGATTATTCCTTTAGATAAAATGGTTGACAAGGGTATAGTTAATAGATCCCGTTAGTTGAGTACCCCTGAGGCCCGTTAAGCTAGGCCCAATTGTAATGATAGTCGAATACGAGTTCTTACCGTATGTCGATATTGTAATCTGTATCGGATCCTACCCGATCCTCGAGACCTGGCCATCTATATATAGGGGCCGGGAGGGGACGGTGTAGGGCAGATTGAAAGCAAGCCAGGTTGAATACCCAAGTTTACTTTCGATATACACTTATTTCGACTAACCTTTACCTTCGAGTTCATCCGACACCCTATTCCCCCGATCCTAAGTCCTTCATCTAGGATATTTGTTGAGTTAACCCTCGTCAATTGGCGCCGACCATGGGGACCTGGGCGTTGGAATCATGAATTCGACGGCTTTTTCGCTATTAGCCAACAGCAGTTCAGAACTCGACGGAAGTCAAGAGATGAAGTTAACAATTGGAAGTTTGAGCATCCTCATCGGGCCATCGGGTTCATCTCGCCTTTCGGATTCGACGAAACAAGATCCGTCGGTAAGTGAGCCCGAAACAGTAGCAATGATGGAATATTCTGACGGCTCTTCTAGCGAGGTAAACTCACCGGTCAGCTTAGAAGAAGTGCAAAAAGGAAAGATCGCAGAAGACAAAGAAGCAACGGAAAATTTCGATGCAGGGGTCCAACTCGACGATCTCATGATCTGCCTCGACGATATCTCGGACAAATCAACAGACACATGGAAGACAGGGCTAGAGATTTCTGAAGACGGTGACTCGATCTTCTCAAGCTTCAATGGTAACATCGGAAAACAATTCCAGATGCTCGCCATTGTGGGAGATAACTCAGAAGAATTCGACGAAAACAACAATCCAATGCTAAACCCAGCAAATATCGACAGAGGAGCAAATCACCTAGCAGAAGGGCAAACAGCAGAATCCCTCACAACCAGGCAAAAAATTCGACTATCAGTCGACGAATGGAGGATAATAAGAGAAGCCGTAGAACACGGCACGCCGATACCATCAAATTCTAGCAAAGACATGTTGTTGGGGTATCATTATGCCCTAAGGCAGCAGGCAAAGCAATTAGCACAGGAGAAAATAGAGATACAGAGAAGAAAAGACTCAGCCATTACAGCTAGCAACGCCGCTCATAAAGCGCAAAGTGACGCATCATATAGTAACGCAAGGAAAAATCGTCGACATGGTTCAAGGTACAATAACCTCGAGTACTCCAATAGGCAAAGCATTTCCAAAAACCTTGACTCGTCCTTTTTATCGGTCGACGAACAAGGAAACATCATACCAAAAACTCCTGAAGCAGCATTAGTGGCAGCTCAAGCTTATCTGCTCACAACTCGACCAAATCCGGGAGATCCTAGAGAACATATGCACAGAGCAGCATTGAACGGACTAAACATGGTGGGCCACAAGCTATCAGCGAAAGGAGAGGAAGCACACCACCATAAGGAAACGCACAGGCCAAGATCACCTCGCCGTCACAATAGTCCTCAACGCAGCAATCAACGATCTCGGTCGCCATCACCAAAACAACACGGAGGAACCCAAAGATCGCGATCCCCAAATGAAAAACGCGACTATGAAGACGACGAAAAAAAATGGGGGCGTCGTGCTTTACCCGCAGGGTTCGCACCACTCCAGTTCCTAAGGGATTCAAGTTACCTCATGATCAGCAAAAGTATGACGGATCACAGGAACCACAATCATGGCTCTCAGATTATTTATAAGTAGTACAAATATTGGGAGGAACCAAAGAAACAGCAATGCAAAGTCTTCAACTACACCTCACCGGCGCAGCAAGGTCATGGTTGAGCAAACTAGAGAAGGAAACTATTGGAAGCTGGGAAGACCTCACAAAGCAATTTACAAGCAACTTCAGGTCGACATACAAGCGGCCATCATCAATAGAAGAAGTCAAAGCATGTGTGCAACAACGCGACGAAACACTGCGGGCATACATCAAAAGATGGAGTCTTATCAAAAATTCAGCAGTCGAAGTTTCAGACGAAAGAGCAATAGATGCGTTCATCATTGGATTAAGGCGAAGAGACCTAGTCGAAGAGATGGGCAGAATCAAGCCAAAAACAGTGTCAGACCTCATGGACGTAGCAAACAGATTTGCAGATGGAGAGGACGCATGCAACAACAAGCGGACGCGATCCCCAGAGGACGATAGAAGAAATAGATATGGAAGTCAAAGGAGACGGTCCCGAAATTATGAGAACTATGGCTCCCATAGCCAAGTCGCCGCAGGATACAAAGACAACAACTATCAAGGAAGTGATCGCAGAAGCTTGGGATATCGAAGCTACGGTAAAGAGGACTACAAAAAGTTTCCCACGAGAGAACCTATAGAGTACAACTCGTCGCCAGAAGACATGCTCAACGGACCCTGTCATATACACTCAGCGTTTGTCGATGGGAAGCGAGTATCAAGACACACAATGAAAGATTACACAACATTCTTAAAACTACAAGAGGCAGCACTAAACAAGCAAACCGAAGCAAGGCGACAAGGATTTGAAGGAAACAACAATCCTCCGACAAAACAGCAAGGGAGCTCCTCAAGGACAAGACCAGCAAAACCAGGGGCACGACGACGACGAAGGGTACGTTCCATCAAAAGGACATATCACAGCAATGATACAACATGTGCCCAAGTCGAACAAAGAAGAAAAGAGTATCACTCGACAAGTCAACTTAGCTGTCATCTCACCTCCAGCCGCAACGGAGTATCTGGATTGGTCAGAACAACCAATCGAGTTTGATGACCCACAAGTATAGGGGGTGTATCGTAGTACTTTTGATAAATAAGAGTGTCGAACCCAACGAGGAGCAGAAGGTGTTGATGAGCGGTTTTGATCAAGGAATCACTGTAAATACTAGCAAACAGGTTTTCAGGGGTATTTGGTAATACGAGTAAATAAAGTGCGAGTAAATAAAAGACAGTAGTAACAATTGCAGCAAGTGGCCCAATCCTTTCTTCAGCAAAGGACAAGCCGGTTGTGTACTTATAATAACCAAACGTTCTCGAGGACACACGGGAGTTTCTGTCAAGAGCTTTCGCTTCATAAAGCCAATAGCCTTTATTGGTTTGATAGGTGTTATGGGGGTGAACCTGTGCTAGCGCACTACCCTTACTAGGATAAATACACACTTGTGATTATACCCCTTGCAAGCATCCGCAAATACAAGAAAGTAATTAAGATAAATCTAACCACAGCCTTAAACTCTAAGATCCTACGCTCCCTGGTGCAATGGTTTTCCAACGGAGGTTTAGGTTTCTGTGACTCCAGCAACCCCACAATCGGTAGCCAAATACACA
This sequence comes from Dactylis glomerata, assembly GCA_007115705.1. NCBI lineage: Eukaryota > Viridiplantae > Streptophyta > Magnoliopsida > Poales > Poaceae > Dactylis > Dactylis glomerata. The sequence goes on from QXEO01000222.1 coordinate 4,676,850, forward strand.
ATGCATCTCACTAGGCCCATAAATGGTGAAGTATCATGTAGTCGACGTTCACATGACACCACTAGTGAAATAGCACCACAACAATATCAAACCATTAAATATTTCTCAACAATAATTCACTACTAATATCTTGACATCTCCCATGTCCTCAAGAACTAAATGAACTACTCACAAGACATCATATGGATCATGATCAGAGGTGAAATAATGGTAAATAACAATCTGAACATAAACCTTAATTCAACGGTTCCACTCAATAGCATCAACTACAAGAGTAATCAACACCGAGAAAGTTTCCCCTATGAATATAACAAGATCCAACTCAAGATGTTACAACGGGATGGCGTGGTGATGGTGGAGATGAAGGTGCTGGTGATGGAGATGATGATGATGATCCCGGTGAAGTCCGGTGCGAAGGTGATGACGATGGCGACGATCTCCCCTCTCCGGGAAGGAATTTCCCCGGCAGATTTCTGCCTGCCGGAGAGCTTTTCTCTCTCTGGTGTTTTTCGCCCCGCAGAGGCGGCGGTGTCTAACTCTGAGCCCCCCTGACTTAGATTTTCGGGGACGATAAAGTACGCGGAGGGGCGAGACCAGAAGTGGGCCAGGGCGCCCTCACATAGGGCTGGCGCGGCCAGGGGTCAGGCCGCGCCACCCTGGCGTGTGGGCCCACCCTGGCCCCTCTCGACTGCTCCTTCTGGATTCCTGAGTCTTCTGGGAAAATAGAATTTCCTGGTATTTTTCTAGAATTTTCCTGATCTTCAAAATATGGTCCCTTGATGGTCCTTTTTCCAGCAGAATCCTGACTCCGGCAGCAACTCCTCCAAAGATCATCAAACATGTGAAAACAAAGGAAATAACATAAGTATCAACTTTAAATATGAAATATATCAATGAATAACAGTAAATTATGATACAAAATAGTGATGCAAAATGGACGTATCAACCCCCCAAGCTTAGACCTCGCTTGTCCCCAAGCGAAAACTAAACTCGGTAAACATGACCACAGGTTTATGGAGTGAAGTGTCGATAATCAAAATACGGACAAGAAGCATCACATTCACCAAGGCGCAAATTATAATAGACAGCAACTTCCCTTTATAAGATATAGACTTGCGATGAGTAAAAGGGAATCACATGTAAAGATGCACAAGGTAAATTATAATTGGCAATGGCAAACCTTAGTTCTTGGTCAAAGAACGATGAACAAGCTATTCTTTCTTTTAAACGGAGCCTTTTAAAACAGAGCTAACATAGCAAAAGCTATATGCTCAACAAGGTAAACTTTTGCATTCATAGAAAGCTTTCAAATATATATTCCTTCAGACAAAAGCATTATACAAAACAAGGAAGATATTAAACATGATTAAACGGATCAACATATGGATGAGTGAAACATAACAACTCAAATGCTTGCTTTAGATAGAGGAAAATAGGTTGACCCAACATAAAAGTAAAAGATAGGCCCTTCGCAGAGGGAAGCAGGGATTAAACATGTGCTAGAGCTTTTCATTTGCAAAACAGAGGTAAAAAGTTATTTTGAGAGGTGGTTGCTTTTGTCAACGACTAGCAACGGAGTTCTTGATATCTTCCATACTAAACAAGTGAGAGCAGTTCCGAGATGTTTGGTAATTGGCACTTTGGTGCTCTTTTATAGCTTTGCACTCCTCCCCACCTTTTTCCTTTCTCAAACCTTGGCTAACCGATTCCATCGGGTGCCAACCAACTTTCACATTCCATGGAGGAGTGCTCTTTTCTTTTTCTTTTCTTTTTGAGATTATAATGGTCTGACCAGCTCCCTTGCAAAATTAATGACGAGCAGATGAAGCTGCCTAGTCGAGGGGTACTCAATTTAGTATGGAAGATAACAAACCCATCCACTACGTCCTCATGAGCTAAAAACAGTGGCACAAAATGAGAAGTGTTTGAAGGTTTTTGAAAGGTAGCACATGAAAATTTACTTGGAATGGCTTGAAATACCATGCATAGGAATTTATAGTGGACTCTTTGGAAGTGACTTGGCTTTTGGGAATTGGATGCACGAGAAGTATTTCCTCTCAGTACAGGTTTTTGGCTAGCAAGGTGATGGTAGCAAGCATAAGAGTTGCATGTAACAAACAAACATACATATAATAAGAACAATCATGCAAACTCCCTTGAAGGTACAATGATTTTGACTTCAGGAATAACAATGCTTATAAGCCAAACATAAGGAAAACTGAAGTGATGTAACTACAAGCACTTCTTTATTCTTTTCTACTCAAACCTCAAGGTAAAGTTGCTACTGACCAAGCTAGGTTTGCCAAAACCAACTAAATTTACTCATGCTCCCAAAGTGATACCAATACCAATCAACAAGACTAGTCATATAAGAGAGATTGCATACTAGCATAAAGTGCGCGGAAAGTAAACGATAAAACTTCTCATTAATATTTTATTACCGCAACTCACACCAAGGGATACATAGATAACCAACTAAGGAGGATACTTCCAAGCTGCAACCTATTCTATAAGATAACTTCTCTATTCATGATATGACACTACTTGAAAAGTAAATAAGCAAAAAGGTAATGATGTGATACCGCGGCACTCCCCCAAGCTTGAAACAAGCCAAAGGGATGCCTATACCGATGACGAATCACTCCTTTGGTGGTGGTGGATACTCTTTGATAAGCTTCTCAATCAAATCTTTCAGATCATCAATCTTGTACTCGAGGTTACGAATCATCTCAGAATTGTGCTCAACACGGTTCATGAACCTATCAGCAAGAGAATCCCAGCTCTTGGAATTATTTCCCCATCCTTCTTCACTCTTGGCGCTTTCTATCCCTGCATTGTTAGAACGATCTATATCCCAGCAAGAGGGTAATCATGATTTGGGCACCTTTTGAAACTGACGTTCATGAATTAGAGTATGGAAAGGATTTTGGCTTGGTGGAGATGTCCGTGGAGCTAAGGTGTGACGTGGCACACCCCCTCCGGTCTTTATGCGAGCACTCTTCTTGAACTTGTCATGATCTGTCACCACCCCTATGCTGGCAACCATGGTGTTTGGCCTTGCACTTTGATCTTCCTCCTCGTCTTCACTTTCAACCTCTTCTTTCAGCCAGAAGTCCTTGGTGTCATTTTCCGGAGGTGTCTTCTCCTTGTCATCGCTTGAAGAGGCCATGGCTCCCCCAAGCTTAAGATCAACTCCTGGCAGAAATAGCTCGAAACAAAACACGACAAGAAAGCGATATACAGACCTCGGGGACTCGAGGGGGTTAAATAGGCGAAAATTATACATCGAAATGAAATCACAGGAGGAAACCGGGACTGAAAAGAGCTCCGGGGTGCTCTCACACCTAGGTGGCGCGGCCAGGGGTGGGCCCGCGCCACCTGTGTGTGAGAGACACACGGACTCTTTTTCCTGCCCTTTTTCGTCTCGTAATTTTTAATATTTAGTAAAAACAGCAAAAATATTAAAGGAAGAACTTTTCGCGAAACTTCTCTGACTAGAACTGTTACCTATTCAAAAACGAACTCTGCAGGTACCTGCAATTTGTCTTGGATGAATTCTTCCGGAGAAATTGTTTCAATAACATCAACATCTTCATTATAAGAATCTCCAGAAATATAATGTTTGAGTCTTTGCCCATTCACGACTTGTGTAGAGTCATCTTTCAATGAAGCGATCTTAATAGCACATGAGCGGTATACTTCCACAATAACATATGGTCCTTCCCATTTAGAGAGTAATTTTCCTGCAAAAAATCTGAGACGAGACCTATACAAAAGAACTTTCTCACCAACATGAAACTCTCTCTTAAGAATTCTCTTATCATGCCATTGCTTGACTTTCTCTTTAAAAAGTCTGACATTCTCATACGCTTCGTTTCTCCACTCATCTAGAGAACTCAAATCTAATAACCTTTTCTTACCAGCTAGTTTAAAATCTCTATTAAGCTCTCTCACTGCCCAAAAAGCTTTGTGTTCTAATTCTAAGGGCAAGTGACATGCTTTTCCGTAAACCATCTTATAAGGAGACATACCCATGGGGTTCTTATAAGCAGTTCTATAAGCACATAAAGCATCATTTAACTTACTAGCCCAGTTTTTTCTAGATCTATTGACAGTCTTCTGCAAGATAGACTTGATCTCCCTATTTGAAAGATCTACCTGCCCACTAGTTTGGGGATGATAAGCAGAAGCAATTCTATGATTGACATCATATTTAGCAAGAGTTTTTCTAAAACCACCGTGAATAAAATGAGAACCTCCATCAGTCATAAGATATCTAGGGACACCAAACCTAGGAAAAATAACATCCTTAAGCATTTTTAACGAGGTCTCACCATCGGCACTCTTTGTAGGTATGGTTTCTACCCATTTAGTAACATAATCTACAGCAACAAGTATATGGGTATAGCCTTTTGAAGGAGGAAAAGGACCCATAAAGTCAAATCCCCAACAATCAAACGGTTCAATAACAAGAGTGTAACTCATAGGCATTTCATTGCGTCTAGAAATATTACCAACTCTTTGACATTCATCACAAGATAAAACATACCTTCTGGCATCCTTAAAGAGGGTTGGCCAATAAAAACCTAATTGTAGAACCTTCTGCGCGGTTCTATCTCCAGCATGATGCCCTCCATAGGCGCTGCTATGGCATTTTCTTAATATCTCTTGTTGCTCATATTCCGGTACACATCTTCTCATAATACCATCAACTCCTTCTTTATATAAATGTGGGTCATCCCAAAAGTAATGCCTCAAATCATAAAAGAATTTTCTTCTTTGCTGAGCTGTAAAGGTCGGAGGCAAATACTTGGAAACAATAAAGTTAGCATAATCAGCATACCAAGGAAGGTCTCGTGAAGTTACATTAATTGCAGCCAACTGTTCATTTGGAAAACTATCATTAACAGGAATAGGATCAAAAGAAATGTTTTCCAATCTAGACAAGTTGTCAGCCACAGGATTTTCAGCACCTTTCCTATCTACGATATGCAAATCAAACTCTTGTAAAAGCAACACCCATCTAATAAGCCTAGGCTTAGCATCCTTCTTAGTCATAAGATATCTAATAGCTGCGTGATCAGTATGAATAGTAACTTTAGAATCAACAATGTAAGATCTAAACTTATCACATGCAAAAACAACAGCAAGAAACTCTTTCTCAGTAGTAGCATAATTCTTTTGAGCAGCATCAAGAGTCTTACTAGCATAATGAATAACATTCAACTTATTATCAACGTGCTATCCAAGAACAGCACCAACAGCAAAATCACTAGCATCACACATAATTTTAAAAGGTAAATTCCAATCAGGTGGTTGAACAATAGGAGCAGTAGTTAAAGCCTTATTAAGAGTTTCAAAAGCTTCCTTACAATCATCATCAAAGACAAATGGTACATCTTTTTGAAGAAGATTAGTAAGAGGCTTCGAAATCTTAGAGAAATCTTTAATAAACCTCCTATAGAAACCAGCGTGACCAAGAACACTACGAATACCTTTAACATCTATGGGACAGGGCATTTTCTCAATTGCCTCCACTTTCGCTCTGTCAACTTCAATACCTCTTTCAGAAATTTTATGTCCAAGGACAATTCCTTCATTTACCATAAAGTGGCATTTCTCCCAATTAAGAACAAGGTTAGTTTCTTCACAATTATCAAAAGAAGTTCCATAGACGGAGAAATCGTCCATGAAGACCTCCACAATTTCTTCACAAAAGCCATGAAAAATAGCAGACATGCATCTTTGAAAAGTAGCAGGAGCATTGCATAAACCAAACGGCATACGTCTATAAGCATAAGTTCCATAAGGACAAGTAAAAGTGGTTTTCTCTTGATCATCCTTCTTAACAGCAATTTGAGAAAAACCAGAATAACCATCAAGGAAACAAAAATGAGTCTTCTTAGACAACCTTTCTAACATCTGATCTATAAACGGTAAAGGGTAATGATCTTTCTTAGTAACTTTGTTTACCTTCCTATAATCAATGCATATTCTATAACCAATTACTACCCTTTGAGGAATAAGCTCATTATTCTCATTAGGCACAACAGTCATACCTCCTTTCTTAGGAACACAATGAACAGGACTAACCCATCTACTATCAGCAATAGGATAAATAATACCAGCATCAAGGAGTTTTAATACCTCATTTCTTACCACATCCTTCATCTTGGGAATTAGGCGGTGTTGATGCTCCATGACTGGCTTTGCGTCTTTCTCCATATTAATGGCATGCTAACATAAAGTGGGAGAAATCCCTTTTAAATCATCAAGAGTATATCCCATAGCTCCTCGGTGTTTCCTTAATATCTCCAATAATCTTTCTTCTTCCTTTCCTAAAAGTTTAGAGCTAATAATAACAGGATATATTTTCTTATCATCTATGTAAGCATATTTAAGATCATCAGGCAAAGGTTTTAATTCAAACACAGGATCTTCCTTAGGTGGCAAAGTGGTAGCAAGATCCTCCATAGGTAGATTATGCTTGATTAATGGTGGTTGATGAAGAAGAATATCGTCAATCTCTTCTCTTTCCTTGCTGAAAACATCACTTTCGTGCTCTTCCATGAATTGCTGCAAGGCATTATTAGGAGCAAGAGCAATAGAAGCAAGCTGTTCAACTCGAAAATTTTCATTAGGCGTATCATTTTCATAAGAAGTCTTTGCAAACTTGGAAAAATTAAACTCATAAGACTCTCCATTGAACTTAGTAAAAAAATTCTCCTTCTTACAATCTATCACGGCGCCACAGGTGTTCAAAAATGGTCTACCAAAAATAATAGGACAAGTTTTACTAGCCTCCTTACCAAGTACTAAAAAGTCAGTAGGGTATTTAGTCTTACCACAAAGAACTTCCACATCTCGAACAATACCAAGAGGCCAAACAGTCTCTCTGTTAGCAAGCTGAACAACCACATCAATATCTTCAAGTTCACAAGCGCCAATCTCGTGCATAATTTCTTTGTAAAGCTCTAAGGGAATAGCACTTGCACTAGCACCAATATCACATAAACCATAATAGCAATGATCTCCAATCCTAACAGAAATAACAGGAACACTTGTTTTCCTATGCTTTTTAGGATGTGAGAGAATGTTAGAAGCATCTTCACAAAAAAGAATATATTCATCCCCTACATCTTTAGTAACAAGATCCTTCAATATAGCTACAGGAGACTTAATAGTAATTTGCTCATCAAGTTCTGCAGCTTTCTTAGTACTTTTATTAGACACACTTACCAAAGTAGAATACTTTTTTACCTTAGCAGGGAAAGGTGTCTTCTCAAAATAAGGCTCAGGCACAATGCTATCAACAGTACAAACTTCAGTAGCTGCGGCAGGTATATTACTAATAGAGTCTTTATAAGGCGCATGATATTTGTTCCAATCTTTCTTTGGAACATCAATATAAGAGGCAAAGGCCTTAAGACAATTAGCAAGTATTTGAGAATCAAGACCATAAGCAGCGCTAACACTATGAAAGTCATCGGTCCCCATAAAAGATTTAATGCATTCATAATCATAGTTTATACCTGACTTCCTACCTTTGTCGTTTTCCCATCCTTCAGCATTTTCTTGTATACGGTCAAGAAGTTTCCACTTAGCATCTTCTTTCATATGAGTAAATGATCCAAAGCAAGAGGCATCCAAATAATCCTTATCAGGAAGAGTAAGCCGCGCATAAAAATTATCAATAACAATATTATTGGGGAGCTCATGAATGGGGCATTTGAGCATTAGTAACTTCAATCTCCCCCATGCTTGGGCAATACTCTCTCCATCATGAGGCCAAAAATTATATATCCGGTTACGATCTTTATGAATTTCACTTGGAGGATAAAACTTGGAATAAAAGAGAGGTACAATATCCTCCCATGCCATAGATGGACCATCTTGGAGCAGTCGATACCACTCTTCAGCTTTGCCTTTCAATGATAATGAGAATAGTTTCTTCTTAACCTGGCTTGGTGAAATACCTGCACATGTGAACAACTCGCATAATTCATGTATAAATAATAAGTGATCACCCGGATGGACAGTTCCATCACCTGAATAGCAGTTATCCATAACACGCCCAACAATTTTCATAGGTATTTTAAAAGGATCAATTTCAGCAGGCGGTGGTGGTGGTTCATCCACATGTGTAGCAGTAGTAGATGTGTTTCCAAATAGGAAACCAAATGTAGAGTTCTCCATAACAGAATAAAATAAAAATAAAAGACAAAATAAAAATGATACTCACAGCGACGGTTACCTTTACCAATTCCACTCTTCAATAGCGCTACTCTCCCCGGCAACGGCGCCGGAAAATAGTCTTGATGACCCACAAGTATAGGGGGTGTATCGTAGTACTTTCGATAAATAAGAGTGTCAAACCCAACGAGGAGCAGAAGGAGTTGATGAGCGGTTTTGATCAAGGAATCACTGTAAATACTAGCAAACAGGTTTTCAGGGGTATTTGGTAATACGAGTAAATAAAGTGCGAGTAAATAAAAGACAGTAGTAACAATTGCAGCAAGTGGCCCAATCCTTTCTTCAGCAAAGGACAAGCCGGTTGTGTACTTATAATAACCAAACGTTCTCGAGGACACACGGGAGTTTCTGTCAAGAGCTTTCGCTTCATAAAGCCAATAACCTTTATTGGTTTGATAGGTGTTATGGGGGTGAACCTGTGCTAGCGCACTAGCCTTACTAGGATAAATACACACTTGTGATTATACCCCTTGCAAGCATCCGCAAATACAAGAAAGTAATTAAGATAAATCTAACCACAGCCTTAAACTCTAAGATCCTACGCTCCCCGGTGCAATGGTTTTCCAACGGAGGTTTATGTTTCTGTCACTCCAGCAACCCCACAATCAGTAGCCAAATACACAATGCATCTCACTAGGCCCATAAATGGTGAAGTATCATGTAGTCGACGTTCACATGTCACCACTAGTGAAATAGCACCACAACAATACCAAACCATTAAATATTTCTCAACAATAATTCACTACTAACATCTTGACTTCTCCCATGTCCTCAAGAACTAAACGAACTACTCACAAGACATCATATGGATCATGATCAGAGGTGAAATAATGGTAAATAACAATCTGAACATAAACCTTAATTCAACGGTTCCACTCAATAGCATCAACTACAAGAGTAATCAACACCGAGAAAGTTTCCCCTATAAATATAACAAGATCCAACTCAAGATGTTACAGCGGGATGGTGTGGTGATGGTGGAGATGAAGGTGCTGGTGATGGAGATGATGATGATGATGATGATGATGATCCCGATGAAGTCTGGTGCGAAGGTGATGACGATGGTGACGATCTCCCCTCTCCGGGAAGGAATTTCCCCGGCAGATTTCCGCCTGCCGGAGAGCTTTTCTCTCTCTGGTGTTTTCCGCCCCGCAGAGGCGGCGGTGTCTAACTCTGAGCCCCCCTGACTTAGGTTTTCGGGGACGATGAAGTACGTGGAGGGGCGAGACCAGAAGTGGGCCAGGGCGCCCTCACACAGGGCTGGCGCGGACAGGGGTCAGGCCGCGCCACCCTGGCGTGTGGGCCCACCCTGGCCCCTCTCGACTGCTCCTTCTGGATTCCTGAGTCTTCTGGGAAAATAGAATTTCCTGGTATTTTTCTAGAATTTTCCTGATCTTCAAAATATGGTCCCTTGATGGTCCTTTTTCTAGCAGAATCCTGACTCCGGCAGCAACTCCTCCAAAGATCATCAAACATGTGAAAACAAAGGAAATAACATAAGTATCAACTTTAAATATGAAATATATCAATGAATAATAGTAAATTATGATACAAAATAGTGATGCAAAATGGGCGTATCAGAGTTCAACAGAGAAGACCACCCTATAACAGTACCTCGGCCAGGAAACACGCCTTTGGTACTTAAAGCTCAAATCGGCGTGTATGATGTCGACAGAATATTTATGGACGCAGGAAGTGGAATTAACCTGATATACGCAAAAACACTCAGGGCAATGCATATATCGTTAGAGTTCCTGAAACCAACAGATTGTTCCTTCCACGGGATCGTGCCAGGAAGTGCTAATTACCCACTGGGTCGAATAGCACTCAATGTTTGCTTTGGCAACCGACAAAACTACAGAAGAGAAAAGCTGGACTTCGAAGTTATGGATTGGCCATCCCAATATCACGCGATCCACGGACGACCCGTGTTTTCGCGATTCATGGCAGTGCCTCACTATACATATCTGGTACTCAAAATACCAGGACCAAGAGGAATAATTACAGTAAAAGGAAGTTTTGAAGTCTCAGATCTCTGCGACAGGGAGTTCCACAAGATGGCACAAAACTTTGGCATGATAGCCAACTATGCAGAGAAGGCGAAAAACATGACTACAGAAGGCGTCAAACTACTCGAAGGACGTGTTGCGGAGCCCGAGATGAAGAAACCACGAGTAAGAGCAGCAGGAGAAGACAAAGATACAGGAGAAGAAGAGAAAGCCATGACGACATAAGCATCAAAGAACAATAAAGTAGGGTAGAAGAATAAGGCTGTAAAAGCCACGAGTTATACCAGGGGCAATGCCCTCTAGATCCAGAACACAGGTCATAGGCCGGATCTCTTGGGTCACCCCATGTATCTTACATGACAAGTATAATAAAGACAAAACGTTCCTCATGTTTGAGCTTACGAGTCTTTCACAGAGAAAATGCGGCAAATGCACGAATCATATGAAAACGCTCTGAGAATAAATTTCGGACATACAGTCGCAAAATAAGAAACTCTCGCGTTCCACATAAATATTACAACATCGGGTTGTCAGAATCGTCTACACCTAAAGGGTCTAAGTAGTGATACTCGCGGAAAAACGCGGCATCTTCTTGCAACTGCCTGGCTATAATTCGTCGGGCAGGCTGCAAGGTACTCTCCAAATGCACTCGAAGGCTAGCCCCACCCGGAGGATAGCTCAGCGACATAGAACTATAATTGAGTCTTGGCTGCCACTTGCGTATCCATCCAAGAGCAAAATTAGCACCTGCCACTAAGTTCAGTTCTATCAATCTATGAATTCGCTGGCTGAATCTAAAAGTGTCGAGAAGAAGTGGGAAAGTCGCATGCAGAGGATTGCAAGGAAGCATAACGGAGTGCATAGTCGTGAGAGCTTTCCTGCAACCATCAACCGACTCGCCAATGTGTTGAGCGCGATCTTGAAGCAGTATAATGGCTTTCCGACACCGAGGATCAGACCACAAAGATTCAACACCTGCGGACATTTTTTCCAGAGCTGCATTTCGTTCGGTAACCCGACGATCCTCAGCAGCGAAATCCAAGCAAGTGCCTATGACGAGAAGAGATATCATACAAACAGCAGTGAAGCAAAAAAGAAAAAGATAAGTCGAAAGGAAACTTACATCGCAACATCTCGCAGGCTGACTCGATGATGCCAAGAATAAAAGATTCGCATTCTTCATTATGGACAATCTTCGCCGTCAAACTGGAAACCTTTTCATCAAGAGAAGATATTTGCTTCAGATAGCCACAAGCTTTACTAGCTTTGCTCACAGCAATCTGTGCTTGACGTTTAGCCAAAGTCAGGTGAGACTCAAGATCAGAAATCCTTGAAGAGTACTCTGCACACTGATTACATCGGCTAGGAGGCGACGAAATCATCGAACCAAACGTGCGGGCAGCAGGAGGAGCAGGTCCGCCAGTTAAAGGATCATTGGTATGCATCAACTGGAAGTCAAAAGAAAAGAAAGGAGAAACATTTCAGAGAGGTAGCACAAGACTTCATAAGAGAGAAACATATTTACATAAGTGCAAAACCCTTTGACTAAAAGTTCTCGGGTTGCACGCGACTAAAAGTTTTTACATCCAAAAGGAGAAATTGAAAGCTACAAAGGAGCCGAAGTCTATGCCACCTCAGCATTTTGCTCTGTGGCAGAAGAGGGCATGACAAATCCGTTGCCAGAAGTCGACGGAGGTGCAGGCTCTTCCGTCATTGGGGCCAGCGCAGTAGATGCCGCGGAGGCTGCAGAAGGAGAAATAATCGCCGCCAGTGCAGTGTAGGAACCCCCGGGTTCTAAGCTATACAGAGATGTTATGTGTATTAGTCACGCTAGCAACGAGTGATACTGGGGTTACCAGTCCCAGGCCGGAACACCATCGGCAGGCAGGCCGGAATTAAACATCGGCTCTACACATCTCGAAGCGCCGTGAAACTAATCATAACCAAGACTGCATAACTGAGAGCTCAAGAATCTTAAACCCCTCTCGTGCACTTTATATACATACACGCATCATGCACGAGGTGGGTAACCACAATTGGTACACAACAGTGACTCTACGACTCAAAGGTAATATTGCAAAGCTCTTACTAGAGCAAAGAACCAAGGTATTACAAACAGAGGTCACTGACCCAACATTTCATCAGACAACGGAAGGAGGTTATGCTATTAGACATAGCAAGGATAACATGGCCTAAGAGGCCAGAAGCATAACAACGACAACCCATTCCGCAGCCCCAAGCTGCTGTCTGGGAACCCCAAGCTACTAGTCGGTGTCGATCTTTGTACGAAACTCATCTTCATTGTGGAACTTACTCTGCTGTAAAAAATATCAACAAAGGGGGGGGGTGTGTACATAAGGTACTCAGCAAGACTTACGTATCCTATTAGCTAAACTTGGTTAAGAAAAGATTTTTGTGGGGTTATTTGCGAAACGCAATCTTTATTTTCATAAAACAAGTAAGAGTCGAAGCTCGACTACTCAGAATGTTTAAAAGGAGTAAGAGAGCGATATCTTTGATCATTGGAACATCCACCAAATCAATATTAGCTGAACCTATCCACTAGGATTACATCCTCGAAACCCCAGAGGAAAGCAATCCTATTCACACTTTGCTTTTCAAGTTTTACGATGAGGTTAAAGTTCTCTATGATCAAGCATCTGTCTCCAAGTCGTCCATAACCATGGACATGGCTTTTCGAAAAGATTTAACCCTGCAGGGGTGTACAACTTTACCCACATGTGACGACCGTCCCCTGGACCCTCCGGAAGGATCTTAGCGGAGTGATGGTCGCCTACAACCTTTATCTCACGTCGACCTATTCTATGAGCCACGCCAAAAGGTTTTAGTCCGCCATCGCAAGACGGCCGTTCTCCGACGCGGAACCGTTTGTTGCACGGCGAGGTTGGTTTACCAGAGGAATCCGCCTCAAGCAACCTCGGCTGCATTCCTGTATGATGCACCTCTTCTCTTTTCCATCTCTTTCCAAAACATTTTCAATGCATATGCCAAATGGAAAGCCCGAACTAGGTAGCTCATGGATAGATCTAAGCAAGTTAGTGAGTCGACGGGAGTCCCATACCTCCACGTGTGGTCGTACGCTCAGTCTTCGATCAAGAGACAAGAACTCGGGTCCTAGGGCGACAAGAATGAGTCAAACAACCACATCCCAATCTGGCGGCTCATCCAAGCCTTTTAGCATGTTTAAACACACAATTCTCATCATACCACATCATCCTGTCATACTAGATTCATTTGCAGCTATGATTCATTAACCATATGTACCAGAGTAAACAACTAAGCATGGCTAAGCATTTCAGATATAAAGCTCTAGCGACGCACATAAGCAAAATCTAGTCATGCTAGGAGCAGTGGATCAGGGTATTTAGGCGACAAGAATGGAACATGCATTATATAGGATAACTCTACCTATCAATAAAAGACAGTTGAACCGTGTGGTACAAAATAGTAAGTTTTGAAATACTTTAAAACCATAGGTTCAGAGGGGGGCTGCTTGCCTTGTGGTTGATAACCAAAACATAATAGATATCCAAGGTTCTTCTTCTTGACTTGCTCATTGATGGACAAGTATTGATCGTCGGTGTTGTTGATCTTGACATCGGGCTCGTTGCTCACATCAACTCCGGATCCTACCGGGAGAAGTAGAAACACACCAGAAAAAGAAATAGCATTCAAGCATGGCATCGATGTGCAAACAAATATGATGATATGACATGATTAATGGTACTGAATTTAAAACCTAAGACAATGTTAAGCAATTTGAATGAGGTTGGAATGCATAGGAGATAGCAATTCCATAAACCTCATAACTACAAGAAGGGTTCGTTTTGTTCCTCTAATATAAGCAGGGTTTTAGGTTATTCAATCATGCATGATTCTGATATCACAATGTATATCTCATTTTACTGAACATTTTGATATATTATACACAATTTTCTAAATAACAAATAATTATTTGTGAATTTTACAAGTTACATACAAAATCTGGAATTTCAGGAAAACTCTGGAAACATTTTTTTACATCGGGCAACCTAGCCAGAGCCACTAACTTGTGGGCCAGAGGCACCACGTCAGCCTCCAGGCTGACCAGGTCAAACCGGTCCTAGGACTGGCCTGGCCATGTCTTCCCGACGGCCGGCCGGCGGCGCTCCACAGGGACGGTGGACCAGAGGGAGAGGGAGAGGGGAAGGTGGTCCAGGAGGACTGAAAGCTCACCCTGGTCGCTGTGGAGGGCTCCAACAAGGCGGAGGTAGTCAGAGGCGATGACACGGTCGTGGCGAAGCTTCGCCGGCTGCGGTGAAGATGACGTCGATGCCGTTGATTCAAGGCTTCCCCGGATGTTTCCTTCGGCTGTGAGGATGCAAGCGACAGTGCGGAGTCGATGGCCCCATCGGTAGGTCTTGGGAAGGCCGGAATCGGCGGCGGCCAGCGGCGACCATGGCGGCGGTTACACGTGCGCGCAGAGGAGAAGAGTAGAGGGAGAGTGAGCTCGCGGGGAAGGGAAAAGGAAGAGGGAGAGAGTAGGACGGAAGGCGGGGTGGCCTTATCCCCGTGGAAGGGCAACGACGACGGCGGACATCTCCTCGCAGGCATCGATGGCGGCCAGCTCGCCACCGAGCAGCTTGCCGAACAGAGGAGGAAGACGGGGAGGCTTGATGGGCTGGGCCCTGTTGGGCTGCGGCAGAGAAGAGAGAGGGAAAGACTTGGGCCAGATTCGGTCCAGGAGAGAAAAGAAAAGGAACCTTTTATTTTTATAAACCTCTTTGTAGCTTTGAATTCAAACACCATTGTTATATTCTGGAACTTATTTGACAAACAATATATCTGAAAACAATATTCAGTATCCATGGAACCTCTAAATACCAGTAGAAGCTCCATAGAGTTTTGTTGCAAACCTTTTAAAACATTTTGAAATAATTTGAACACATACCCAAAATAGGGAAGGAGACAAGCATTTTTAGGGTTTCCACTTAATTTTAAATGCGAAAATTTCTTAGTGAGTTTTAGATGATGCTAATGATGCAAAATGTAACTATTTACAAACATGGGCTGTTACAGTTCTACCCACCTTACAAGAATCTCGACCCCGAGATTCCTAGGTAAGAAAAGAGGGAAGGGGTTAAAACTATCTTCAATGATCTTCACAAACCCACGTTAATCTTCTTTCTTGAAAAGGTTGATTTGTTGCATCACGATGAGTTGAATTCATCTTTTAGGATCTTCATTCCAACTGTACTGATGAAAAGAGGGGATAACTCTAGAAAGATAGATGTTCCCAAATATTGAGTATCTCAAAGCCAACTCATGGAAAGAATGTTTCATAAACATATTTTGTGCTGACAACATGAAACACCTGAAGGTATCAGAATGAATGGAAAAGTTTCAAATTTTGGTACGCAAAGCTGTGAGTACCACATGAATTGTACTCGCAAACCATGAAAAGGGAAGCATTGGATGCGCAATATAGTTGTAGGAAGGGAAGGCTCAAATCTTGTTTGCTTTCTTTGAAAACATGGTTTCTCGTGTCGATATAGCATGTATAGAACCTTGTTCTACGACATCTCTATATCCTTATTAAAAACTTTTATAAACATTTTTAGTAAAACTTTAGGAAGGGGTAACCCAAAGGAAAGGGTGAAACAATGGCCAACAAAGTGTGAAAGATTAACCATGGAGTGGAATCGCTTTTGATATCATGAAGGGGCACACGGTTGAATTGGGCGGATTGTAAAACACTCATGATTAAAGTCTTGGGCCATCATGTGACTGACGAATTCACACAATGTATTAATTGATTAGAACTTCAAGTAAAACACAGGGGAGGGAGCGGTAGCCAACAAAGTGTCAGAGATCATCCACATGGTGGATTTGCTCTTGAAGGAGTTGTTGCCACTAGATAAAGATTCTTGAAGATTGACCAGGATATATTTAGAAATTTTGATTCCAATGTTATAGATACCAATATCAAGCTTTAGAATAGGCATCAATCAGTCATCAAGTAAAGGTCGGACTTTGAGATTAGAAAGAGAGACCATAAGGGGCAACTTCTTGAATAAGTAGCATAGCATCCTCATGGAGAGTGGTTGTTCTTGAGACATCAAGGTATGGTGGCAATAGGCCTTCCTGCTAATTGTGTCAACCACAACATCAACCTTGCCGAATTTCAAAGAGACCTATGTCAAAACCTTGAGGGACACTAACCATCATTGCTGCTTGAGATTTAGCTCTAGTTAGATGAAATCCTACTTCAGACTTAGTATGTCCAAATAGAAAGTTTCAGCGGATGTCAGAGAGGTAATGTTGTTGGATTCTCAAGATATGGACTACAGTGTAAGGCTCCAAAAAGATAAGTAAGATTGTGATTTCAAAAGAGAATTGCAACATCATGAGCTTATTGCAATGAAACTCAACCGAGTCCTTGTTGGGAGAATGTGAAAGAAGATAGTGAAGTTCTTGCACCTTTTCTATTTCTTGAATAAATCAGTCAGTGGCTTGTTGTGCATATAGAGAATTTTCAAGAAGATGGAGGCAACAACCTGTCATCTCAAGAATAATCCGCACATGCATGACCAATTCGAGATGATTCCCAAGGGAACAATGTAAATTCTTCTTGAATTCACGGCGACATCTTTCAACAACTGCACGTGAATTAGGGAGAGAAAATCACTTCCAACATCCAGAACACATACTTCGTGATGGCACAAAGATGGTTCTAACAAGTTTCCAACAGTAATTCCTAATGTCCAATATGAATATCTTCAAACATGGAGAAAATAAGGATGTCATTGATGGGCTCAACAACAAGCTTATTTCGATGTTCCAAGAAGATGGACTCATATGTTGTAGGAACAAGGCAAAAGTATTGGTCAGACCAAAGGACATGAAAGTGTACTCAAGTGAAACACCACGATTAGAAACACCATCAAGATAGTCCTTGGGGCTGAGTTTGATTTTATGATAGCCCAAACTCGAATCAAAGACTGCGAAGATAACATGTCCAAAGAGGGGATATTATCTTGCTTTAACACAACAAAACTAGATATCCCTTTAAGAACGAAAAAAGTCGAATAGAGCTTTTGTCTTTCAACTCTCCAAGTTGTTGTTTAAGCTCACCCAACTAGTCCAGAATATCCAGCAAAGATTCTTGGAGAAAGGAGCGATTCAAAGAACCACTTACTCATGAACTTGACAACACGGTCATGTGGAACATGGCGATACTTCTGGTAAGACATCCAGAATATCACGAACCACCGATATGTCACTTAGTTCAGGAGGGAATTTTTCTCTTCAAGGCAAGACGATGCGGTATTAAGAGTTTTGGCATGAACCTAACTCTTTGACCAAATAGGTATGCCTGAATAAACCAAAATGGCAACACAGTCAAACTTCGCTTCATGATCGGTTAACCAATCATGCTAAGAGTGATGCAAAGGACCTAAAATTCCAAAGCAATACGAGTTACCATGGATCTCGGATGGCCACAACAATATGCATAACCAACATTCCAAGCATGACCAGCTCGGAGAAAGGGTGATCAAAGATGTGTAAGAGCATCACTTCATCAAGGAAGTCATGAGGCTTGGCACAACCTCTTGGTATAAAAGAGTGTGATACTCTAAGGTGGAACAGAGCAGAAGCTGCATAGAGCTTATATTCTGCGGATTACAACACTTTGACCTGATCCTAGAAATGGACGAGGTTCTGGAGTTTGTTTCTCCTGACATTTTGGGGTGGAATGGCTTGATAAGACCACAAGAGTAATATGCACTAGAGGACACCAATGCAATTTACACCTTGGCTACCAACTGGCAGACGATGGATCAGAAAGTAGCTTAAGAGAAGGAACACACTTAGAAGGAATCCTTAGATTTGGATGCACAAGTTAACATCTTGTGTAAACTAATGCTGAAAGGGAGGGTGTGGCAGAGTCACGGACATAGAGGCGAGACTCACTAAGAGACTCTTGTCGTGATCCATTTGGTTTCATGAGAGAACAACTGCCATAGCTTTGTTGCCGCAATTCAATTACGACTACAACCACAAGCTTGAAAGGCAAACCATTGTGAGTTAATGATAAATCATTAACACAAGGGTTCAACGGAATGGATCTTGGGTTAAAGGCCAGCTTCATGTACTGGAATCCAGCACAATCCGGGACCTTCGGTTCAAGTCCATGGGTAAAAGATAGAGAAGGGAATAACTACTAGCTGAGCAACTCAAAGGATGCCACATGGTAGTAATCACGAGGGAGCTTCTAGAACAAGGTTTGGATTCTGAAGTACCAAACAAATAAGGAGTCATACAAGGTGAAAGTAATCCTTGAAGCATAGAGAAGAATTTTGTGGAACCCACAAAGTAGAGATTGATGGAAAGGAATCTTCTAGTTGAATCTTCTTGTATTAGCTGGTAGTATGAAGAATACTATGTAGGTCAACTGGTTTAGAAACGACATGCCCACGAGGAACCTAAATTTTGAATGACCAGAAGATATAGAAAAACCTTTTTCCAAAACAACAGGAAAGGATAAGAAAGCTCAGAACTCAGATCGATAGAGATAAGGAATAAAAAGAAACCTTACCTACATTTTACAACCCATTTTTAGCTTTTAAATAGTTTTCACAAGCACTAGACTCAACAACGACCAATAGCAAGGGTTTCCTACAGACAGTCCTGCTCTGATACCAACACTTGTAGGAACCCCCGGGTTCTAAGCTATACAGAGATGTTATGTGTATTAGTCACACTAGCAACAAGTGATACTAGGGTTACCAGTCCCAGGCCGAAACACCATCGGCAGGCAGGCCGGAATTAAACATCGGCTCTACACATCTCGAAGCGCCGTGAAACTAATCATAACCAAGACTGCATAACTGAGAGCTCAAGAATCTTAAACCCCTCTCATGCACTTTATATACATACACGCATCATGCACGAGGTGGGTAACCATAGTTGGTACACAACAGTGACTCTACGACTCAAAGGTAATATTGCAAAGCTCTTACCAGAGCAAAGAACCAAGGTATTACAAACAGAGGTCACTGACCCAACATTTCATCAGACAACGGAAGGAGGTTATGCTATTAGACATAGCAAGGATAACATGGCCTAAGAGGCCAGAAGCATAACAACGACAACCCATTCCGCAGCCCCAAGCTGCTGTCTGGGAACCCCAAGCTACTAGTCGGTGTCGATCTTCGTACGAAACTCATCTTCATTGTGGAACTTACTCTGCTACAAAAAATATCAACAAAGGGGGGGTGAGTACATAAGGTACTCAGCAAGACTTACGTATCCTATTAGCTAAACTTGGTTAAGAAAGGCTTTCTGTGGGGTTATTTGCGAAAAGCAATCTTTATTTTCATAAAACAAGTAAGAGTCGAAGCTCGACTACTCAGAATGTTTAAAAGGAGTAAGCGAGCGATATCTTTGATCATTGGGACATCCACCAAATAAATATCAGCTGAACCTATCCACTAGAATTACATCCTCGAAACCCCAGAGGAAAGCAATCCTATTCACACTTTGCTTTTCAAGTTTTACGATGAGGTTAAAGTTCTCTATGATCAAGCATCTGTCTCCAAGTCGTCCATAACCATGGACACGGATTTTCAAAAAGATTTAACCCTGCAGGGGTGTACAACTTTACCCACACATGACGACTGACGAGGGTTAACTCGACAAATGTCCTAAATGAAGGACTTAGAATCGGGGAGATAGGGCGTCGGATGAACTCGAAGGTAAAGTTAGTCGAAATAGGTGTATATCGAAGGTAAACTTGGGTGTTCAACCTGGCTTGCTTTCAATCTGCCCTACACCGTCCCCTCCTGACCCCTATATATAGGTGGCCAGGTCTTGAGGATCGGGTAGGGTTTGATACAGATTACAAATATCGACATACGGTAATAACTCGTATTCGACTATCATTACAATTGGGCCTAACACAACGGGCCTCAGGGGTACTCAACTAACGGACTCAACTAACACAACGACCGTCCCCTGGACCCTCCGGAAGGATCTTAGCGGAGTGATGGTCGCCTACAACCTTTACCTCACATCGACCTATTCCATGAGCCACGCTAAAAGGTTTTAGTCCGCCATCGCAAGACGGCCGTTCTCCGACGCGGAACCGTTTGTTGCACGGCGAGGTTGGTTTACCAGAGGAATTCGCCTCAAGCAACCTCGGCTGCATTCCTGTATGATGCACCTCTTCTCTTTTCCATCTCTTTCCAAAACATTTTCAATGCATATGCCAAATGGAAATCCTGAACTAGGTAGCTCATGGATAGATCTAAGCAAGTTAGTGAGTCGACGGGAGTCCCATACCTCCACATTTGGTCGTACGCTCAGTCTTGGATGAAGAGACAAGAACTCGAGTCCTAGGGCGACAAGAATGAGTCAAACAACCACATCCCAATGTGGCGGCTCATCCAAGCCTTTTAGCATGTTTAAACACACAATTCTCTTCATACCACGTCATCCTGTCATACTAGATTCATTTGCAGCTCTAATTCATTAACCATATGTACCAGAGTAAACAACTAATCATGGCTAAGCATTTCAGATATAAAGCTCTAGCGACGCACATAAGCAAAATCTAGTCATGCTAGGAGTAGTGGATCAGGGTATTTAGGCGACAAGAATGGAACATGCATTATATAGGATAACTCTACCTATCGATAAAAGACAGTTGAACCGTGTGGTACAAAATAGTAAGTTTTGAAATACTTTAAAACCATAGGTTCAGAGGGGGGGCTGCTTGCCTTGTGGTTGATAACCAAAACATAATAGATATCCAGGGTTCTTCTTCTTGACTTGCTCATTGATGGACAAGTATTGATCGTCGGTGTTGTTGATCTTGACATCGGGCTCGTTGCTCACATCAACTCCGGATCCTACCGGGAGAAGTAGAAACACACCAGAAAAAGAACTAGCATTCAAGCATGGCATCGATGCGCAAACAAATATGATGATATGACATGATTAATGGTACTGAATTTAAACCCTAAGACAATGTTAAGCAATTTGAATGAGGTTGGAATGCATAGGAGATAGCAATTCCATAAACCTCATAACTACAAGAAGGGTTCATTTTGTTCCTCTAATATAAGCAGGGTTTTAGGTTATTCAATCATGCATGATTCTGATATCATAATGTATATCTCATCTTACTGAAAATTTTGATATATTATACACAATTTTCTGAATAACAGATAATTATTTGTGAATTTTACAAGTTACATACAAAATCTGGAATTTCAGGAAAACTCTGGAAACGTTTTTTTTACATCGGGCAACCTAGCTAGAGCCACTGACTTGTGGGCCAGAGGTACCACGTCAGCCTCCAGGCTAACCAGGTCAAACCGGTCCTGGGACTGGCCTGGCCATGTCTTCCCGACGGCCGGCCGGCGGCGCTCCACAGGGACGGTGGACCAGAGGGAGAGGAAGAGGGGAAGGTGGTCCAGGAGGACTGAAAGCTCACCCTGGTCACTGTGGAGGGCTCCAACGAGGCGGAGGTAGTCAGAGGCGACGACACGGTCGCGGCGAAGCTTCGCCGGCTGCGGTGAAGATGACGTCGATGCCGTTGATTCAATGCTTCCCCGGATGTTTCCTTCGGCTGTGAGGATGCAAGCGACAGTGCGGAGTCGATGGCCCCATCGGTAGATCTTGGGAAGGCCGGAATCGGCGGCGGCCAGCGGCGACCGTGGCGGCGGTTACGCGTGCGTGTAGAGGAGAAGAGTAGAGGGAGAGTGAGCTTGCGGGGAAGGGAAAAGGAAGAGGGAGAGAGCAGGACAGAAGGCGGGGCGGCCTTATCCCCGCGGAAGGGCAACGACAGCGGCGGACATCTCCTCGCAGGCATCGACGGCGGCCAGCTCGCCACCGAGCAGCTTGCCGAACGGAGGAAGACGACGGGGAGGCTTGATGGGCTGGGCCCTGTTGGGCTGCGGCAGAGAAGAGAGAGGGAAAGACTTGGGCCAGATTCGGTCCAGGAGAGAAAAGAAAAGGAACCTTTTATTTTTATAAACCTCTTTGTAGCTTTGAATTCAAACACCATTGTTATATTTTGGAACTTATTTGACAAACAATATATCTGAAAACAATATTCAGTATCCATGGAACCTCTAAATACCAGTAGAAGCTCCATAGAGTTTTGTTGCAAACCTTTTAAAACATTTTGAAATAATTTGAACACATACCCAAAACAGGGAAGGAGACAAGCATTTTTAGGGTTTCCACTTAATTTTAAATGCGAAAATTTCTTAGTGAGTTTTAGATGATGCTAATGATGCAAAATGCAACTATTTACAAACATGGGCTCTTACATGCAGGCGCCAACTTCTTTGCCTTCTCGAAGAATACCTTCATCTCATCGCGGGTGCGGCCATGGGGAGAGCTCACCTTCTCCCAGTCAAACTCCGCGCCGTGCGCAAAAGAAAGTGCAATAGCACCCTCAGCGCCATGCTTCAGAGAGAGCCACTTCAGCTGGAGAGTCGGGTCCTCAATTGTATCAAAGGACTTGGCAAGATTCTCCAAGTTATCCTTCAGGACTTCTGACTTCTTCTTTGGCCACAACCCGACGAACAACCGCGACAGAACGCGGCTAACCAACTCAAAAGTCTCCTAGATGGATATCCAGTTTGCCTCGAGTAGGTTAACCGCGGTCAGCAGAGGATCATCGCCCGGTTGTAAAGGCGATGAAGATACCCCGGTAAATCCTGCACAGCAAAGGAGGACAAAGGGAAAAAGGAAAGAAACGTATCAGCAAGTATAACAAGGCAATAGGAGTCGAAATGAGAGACAAGGCGAAGCATTTACCTTCAGCAGCAGCAGACATTGTGCAAAGACGCTCTATCACGGCTTCTTCTCGCTGAGCTTGCTCCTTGTTGGCATCGGCCAAAGCTTTTTCAGCTTTCTTCGCCTTACCAAGCGCTGATTTTTGCGACTTCTCAGCGCTTGCTTTGGCAGCGGCCGCAATATCATATGCCTTCTACGAGGCACTAAGCTCAGCCTCTAATGACGCAATTCGGGCATTGGCTGTTGCTAGAGCAGCTACAGTAGAAGGAGAAAGGAAGTCAGATAAACAACAAAAGATAAGCGTGGAGGAAAAATCATGACTGGATATAGAACATACCTTCGGAAGCTTTCGCAACCTTTAGGTACTCAGCGCATTCGGTGCCCAAGGCGACGAATCTCTTCAATAATGCCTGAGAGAAAGAGCGTGTAAGAGCACAAGTGTATGCAAGGGAAACAAGTCAGGAAAAATTGCTCACATCATGGGGGGAAGCCGAGGATTCATGGGCTTCCAGAGAGACATCGGGTTCTTTGGCCTTCTTCAAGCGCTTGAGGTTTCGGGGCGCAGGAACCTTCTTGACAGAGGCCCTTGTAACCCTAGGCGCAATTTCTTGGGCAGGGGGCTCATCATCAACTGCAGGGGGAATTGAAGGAGTAGCTGTAGCAACTTTTGGCGGCTCTTCGTCATCTCTACACAAAGAAAATAAGTTATGTGTAACACGATAGAAACAAGGCAAGAGCGGTGCAATTGAAGAACTCGAATAAAAACACTTACGATGCAGGAGGTCGAAGTACTCCATATCTCCTGCAGGAACAGAGGCCTTATCAGCCGCTGCAGAACTCGAAGAAGCAAATTCTTCGACTCGTTTCCTCTTCTTGTCGACACCAGCATCTTCAGCAAGCACGGGGGGAGATGATGTCGACGAGCTAGTTTCCTCTTCTGATTCTTCGGCATCATCTCCATCCTGATTCTCGTCAGCCTCGGGGGCTTCAGATACAGATGAGGCCAGATCAGCCGGAAGGGGCCCTGCCTCTGGAAGAGGAGGGTGCGAAACAAGGAATTGGTGACCCTGCATATAAATAAAGTCAGCAGAGTACAAAGGCAAAAAATAACGTAAGTCAAAGCAAACAAAATTTGACAACAAGTGAACACAAAGATACATACCTCGGGCAGAGGGTGCACGGAGTCGAAGTAGTCAGTGGTCAAGTCAGCAACCGCATGATCCTTGGTGAGCTTGGTGAGGCTCCTAACTCGCTTGTCGACATCTTTTTTCTCTATCAAATCTTCAGAGACGCGAGTAGGATCTTCCAAAGCCAGAGTAATTCCAGAGCTTGGTGAGGCGGTGCTGCAGGGGTTGAACTCGACGTTGCATAAAGAACGCCATGAGTTGGATACCCGACAAAGCTCCTCCTTGGCCTCCTTTCAAAGCCTGAATGCGAGATAGAAGAGGAAGAACTTGTGCTATCTCCGCATCTGAGGGAAGCGCATCCCACGACGCCAATTTCTTCACTTCCTTGGAGGCTTTGAAAGGGGCTAAACCAAATTGGTCTTCACGGGAGGCTTTGCGATCTTTGATATAGAACCATTTGGTTCTCCACCCCTGGACAGATGCGGCAAAGGAAAATTCGAGGTACTGCACCTCAGGACGAACAGAGACAACGGCTCCGCCCAATTCAGGCTTTCTAGCCAGAGCAACATTGGGGCGAAGCCAAAAGATTGACCTCCAGAGAAGAAAGTGGGGCTCAATGCCCAAGAATGACTCGCAGAGAGTCACGAAACAAGCAATGTGCAGAAGGGAATTCGGTGTGAGCTGGTGGAGCTGCACACCGTAGACAAAGAGGAGCCCACGGAGAAACTCGTGGGCAGGAAGAGAAAGGCCGCGGAGGAGGAAAGCAAGGAACATTACCCGATAACCGCTCGGGGGCTCCGGGATCCGCTCAGTGCTTGGAAATTTGATGGAATCCTGGGTGGAGATGAGGCCGTCCGCCCTGGCTTTCTCCACCTCCTTCTTCGTGATGGCGGAGCGCACCCAGCTGGTGGCAGAAGAGGTCTTGGCCATGGTGTTCTTGGTGGCTAGGTGTTTCACGCGCATCTAATACGCGGAGCGCTTGGGGGCTATGCACGAGAGGCGGAGGAAGAGGAGATCAGCAATGGAGTCGGCGGAGGGAACGAGCTGGTAAACAGTAAAATCCCCCACTACACCCCTTATATACCTTCTGGGAGAAGGATCGTGGGCTGAGACGTGGCGCAAGGAGCGAAAACGGCAGCCCACTAACGGTCAAAAATGGAGAAAATTACAGTGCTGCCCATAAAACGGTTCACACTCATACAAAGTGACGTATTCATTGACGTAATAAAGAAGATGATATAAGAAAGAAGAAGGATGGCGCCGTCAAGTGCAAATTTATAGACAAGATTATATGTGAAGGATTTTCGATTATAGCCTTGGGGGCTACTACTTTCAAAGATATTGAATGCAACTCTTTACTGGAGTGGTGGACGCGTATTCGACGACAAGATGTTATTAAAGTATCTCGAGTTGAAGTATGATGGACTACATTATATTTTGAGCCTATACTCGAAAAAGTCTTTTTCGACTATAGCCTCGGGGGCTACTCCCATCGGGAGCGCTGAGCGCGCACCCGACGATATTTCTTGGCAACCATTTGAGTATGTGAAGAGGAGGAGTGTTACTCCCATCGGGAGCGAGTTTTTTGGTTGTTTAAACCCGAATATTTTCAGTCAAAATTTGACTGCGACATGAGATTCTCGAGTTATGTTATCGCAACGCAACTCGAATGTCGTGACTTATCACGAAGGTAAGACCCCGGGATCCGTCATGTGTGGCCTGGTATACGCACATGGATGCGCTCTGCTGGTATGTATCCGTGTCTACGATGCGAAGAAAATCCTGGTGGACGCACTGGGTACCCTGAGAATCACTGGGATTCATTCTTTGTAAGTCCTAAATGCAGCAAAAGAATGGGTTTGACCGGTATCCCGAATTCAAGTCCAAGGGGGTTGAATTTGAAGTAGGTGACAAGTATCTGTTCCGGCAGTTAACTAACCTCTTGATCCGTCAGAGTTATCAGGCTTGTTCATCAAAACCCCTTGCAAAAAAATATCATGAAAGTAAGTCGAAAGACCAAGTCGAAGATTTGAAGATATGAAGAAGTCGAAGAATTGATCAAGTCGAAGATTTAAAGATTAGAGATTCAACCTGAATCTGCAATTCTAGTAGAATCTCAGGGGCTACTGACAAGGGTATAGTTAATAGATCCCGTTAGTTGAGTACCCCTGAGGCCCGTTAAGCTAGGCCCAATTGTAATGATAGTCGAATACGAGTTCTTACCGTATGTCGATATTGTAATCTGTATCGGACCCTACCCGATCCTCGAGACCTGGCCATCTATATATAGGGGCCAGGAGGGGACGGTGTAGGGCAGATTGAAAGCAAGCCAGGTTGAATACCCAAGTTTACTTTCGATATACACTTATTTCGACTAACCTTTACCTTCGAGTTCATCCGACGCCCTATTCTCCCGATCCTAAGTTCTTCATCTAGGACATTTGTCGAGTTAACCCTCGTCAATGGTTATTTAGGTTCCAATCCAGAAGATAAATGTTTAACCAATTCCCATCC
Organism: Dactylis glomerata; assembly: GCA_007115705.1. NCBI lineage: Eukaryota > Viridiplantae > Streptophyta > Magnoliopsida > Poales > Poaceae > Dactylis > Dactylis glomerata. Next base: position 4,703,566 of record QXEO01000222.1, read on the forward strand.
ATACCTTATACTCCAATTCACTGTGAATTCGGTTCACACACATGTACCCGTCACTTGCATGTAACTATTCGGAGTTACACACTTTATTGTCCCCCATATGCCTACCTCTCTACAGGCCGCCATGATAGACGATCCGTCAACGCCTTCGTCAAGCATTTTCACTAAGAGAAATGCATCATGGAGGAGAACGTTAGATCCCCACTAAACGCTTCGTGATTCATGTTGAATCGCCTCGGTATATTTTGTATGTTTCATATCAATACAGTATATCTTCGATACTATTTCATTCCGGATAGGAATATTCATGATGGAGTAGTGACTCTTCATGAAATTTTACATGATTTGAAGGTAAATAAAAAACTAGGTATTGTGATTAAATTGAATTTTGAAAAGGCCTATGATAAGATTCATTGGAAGTTTCTGTTTGAGGTACTGCAGAGGAAGGGCTTTAGTGAGGCCTGGATATACAACAAGTTGTGCACTCTGGGAGAGTTTGTATTAACATTAATGGGAAAAATACTACTCCCTCCGATCGGAAATAAGTGTCGGCAATTTTGTACTAGCTTAGTACAAAGTTTGTACTATGTCCCTGACAGTTATTTCCGATCGGAGGGAGTAGTTATTTTAGAACTTATAAAGGGTTAAGGCAGGGGGATCCCCTGCTGCCTCTCTTGTTTAATTTTGTGAGGATGCTTTGTCAGAGATGATGAACTTGGCTAGGAGAGATGGGCACATTAAGGTCTTAGCTTACCATTTGATTGAAGGAGGGATTTCTCATCTGCAATATGCAGATGACACAGTGCTTTTGTTGAATTATGATGAGGAAAGCTTTGCGACAGTGAAGTTTGTCTTATATTGTTTTGAGGCAATGTCAGGTTTGAAGATTAAGTACCAAAAAAGTGAGGTGTTTCGTGTAGGTGTAGATTCAGATAAGATAAGAAGGGCGGCGAATATTTTCAATTGCAATGTGGGGAAATTCCCCATGACTTATTTGGGCCTGCCTATAAGTATGGACAATATTTTAGCAAAGGATTTAGCCTTTGTTCCCCTAAAAGTAGATAAGAAACTGGGTAGTGGTTTCAATGCTCTGGCTTCTTTAGTGGGAGAGCAGTGTTGATTAACTCTTGCTTGGATAGTATTGCTAACTATGCAATGGGGTTTTACCTTCTTGATGAAGGTAACCATCATAAGATGGATATGTATAGGGCAAGGTTTTTTTTGGGAAGGTGTTGGTGAGAAGAGAAAGTATCATATGGTGAGATGGGAAGTGCTTTGTAAACCTAAAGAGTTTGGTGGCATGGGCTTCTCGGATACTAGGGTTAGGAATATTTATCTGTTGAGCAGATGGATATTTAGATTGGAAAGTGATTCTCAAGATTTGAGTTGCCAAATTATGCAGAAAAAATACTTGGGGGATAATGGTTTTTTCATGTCTGAGAGTAGAGGTTCTCAGTTCTGGAAAAGCTTGCACAAAATTAAACATTGGTTTAAGATGGCGACCTCTGATGTAATTGGAGATGGAAGGAAAGTTTTACTGTGGCATGATGTGTGGATTGGGGACTGCCCTCTGAAAATCCTGTTCCCAACACTTTTTGAGTGTTGTGAACAGCCAGAGATAAAGGTTAGGGACGCTCTACACTCTGGAGGGCTGAATCTTTCTTTTTGTAGGTCGTTTGGCCCTAGGGAGGTGGAACAATGGGGGAATTTGGGCCAGGTCTTAGAACATATTGGTCTAAGAGCTGAGAGAGACAAAGTGTGTTGGGAACTGGAGAGAAATAAGAAATTCTCAACCCGTTCGTTATATAGATTTATCCTGGACCAGGTGTTAAATACTTGAGGGCAATGGAGATCTGGAAGTGTAAGATCTCCATAATGTAGAAAAATTTCCTGGGGTTGTGTTTTAGGGGAAGGATTCAGTCAGCTCGGGAGCTGGCTGAGAGAGGATGGTCAGGTTCACCTTTGTGTGCAACTTGTGCTATGGTTGAAGATACCAATCACATTCTGTTTAACTGTCCAGATATATCTGGTGCATTATTAGTGATATTTTTGAGAAATCTTAAATCCCTAGGTCTTGTGAGGAGTTTGTTGATATCTTCCTCTCTTGTGGAGGGGCAAAACCAAACAAATTGATGATGTTTTGGTTTGCTGTTGTTTCTTGGGTTCTTTGGATCACAAGAAATGAGCGTGTTTTTCAACATAAAGTGTTGGATAATCCAGTTCATCGCCTTTATAGAGCTCTCTCGTTGATGCTGCAATGGAGAGTTTTGGCGAAGACAAAAGCTCAACAAAGCATGGATGCCGTGATTAAGAAGTTTGATGAGAAGTTGAAGTTGCTGGCTGCTGCTCCTGGAGGGAGAGTTGGTATAGGTTAAGTTTCTGTGCCGTAGTTTAGGAGCTCGGTGTTAGAGTTGGTGGAGAGCTGTGTTCTCTCGGGTATCTCTTGTGCTTGTTCTGGACTTCTGTGCGCTCTTTTCTTCTTTTCTTGTGTCCGACCGAAGCGTTGGGTTTATCTTGTAATAATTTGGATTTGAGACTTGTGTGTGCTTTCAATATAAGCAGGGCCTGGAGGCCTTCCCTCTAAAAATATCTTCGATACTAAAATGAAAAAATGACAAAATCTTGAAATTTAAGAAACATTACACATAGATTTCACACACGATTCATATCATTTTAGTTATATTTCAATAAATTTTTGGAAAATCTTAGGTTTAAAAAAATTATACATAAATTTACCATGATTTCATTATATTATCAGAAATATGCCACATTAATATGAAACAAGCCAAATATAGCGATATAAGCTAGCACAAATCTCAAACCGCTCCACGGTGACCGGCGTCACAGATTTGCAAGATATTTAGATCTCTTCGGTGAAATTTCAATCAAATTATGGTGAATCTTAGTTTTTGAATAAAATATGCATAATCTTACTATGATTTCATTTTAGTACAAGAAATATACCACATTAATATGAGAATGTGCCAAATATAGCGAGAAAATTTGCACGAAACTCAAACCGATGGACAGTGGATCTAGTGCCGATAGCACCTGCGCCGTGAGAAAAAACCACGTTCGATTTATCGAAATATGAAGGGAATTCCACTATTTTTGCAAAACAATACTCTCTCCACCATAATTTATGTTGCATATAATTTTTGGTTAAAAGTCAAACTTTGTTAAGTTTGACCAAATATATAGCAACATCTACAATAACACAATACTATCAGAATTGTCATAAAATACATACTTTCATATTATATACACTTGGTATTGTCGATGGTGATGTTTTTTGCTATGTACTTGGTTAAATTTTATAAGATTTAACTTTGGCTAAAAATTACATTCAGCGTATATTGAGAGTAGTAGCAGAGGTAATCACCGAAAAATCGCTTTGGCACCATGGAGCCCTTTTTTTAATTTTTTTTAAAATTATATTTTTAAAATTGAAAAAAATTCTAAAAAAATACGTGGATGTAGCCAACTATGTATACTATGATTGTGCAAATTCTTATTGTGAAATACCTTGTATTGTAGGCTCAGCAAAAAAAAAATTAGACAAATTTTGGAACATATTCCCAGATCTGAAAATATGTTGGTCGGACTGTGACGTTGTGGTGCTATGTTTGGTTCTTTCGGTGTGATCCTGGAACTGGTGGTGGGTGTAGTTTAGGTGGTAGGTTTTTTGTCCTGTAGTATGATCTTCGAGGCCGAGATCATACAGCAGGTTTTCCTACCGGTGTGCGTTGAATGATTTTCCTTCTGTTTCCCCTTTCTTTCCGTGCTTTTGTTGTTTTTCTCTCAGACTGGTTGTATTTCCGTTGAGGAATTAATGGAAAGGGGGGTTCCCAGTTGGAAAAAGATCTGAAAATGTGTTACTAGATCTAAAATTTTGTCAGTTTTACTGAGAAAAGAATATAAGGTATTTCGTAAAACAAATTCACACACAGGTAGAACAAATGGTAGGCTACACTCTAGTATTTTTCTGAATTTTTCCAAAGTTCAAATTTTGATTTTTTTTGAATTTTACAAAAACGAGCTGCAGGGAGCTCGTGCTCCAAAGCGACGCTCGGCCTATGTATTTTCACACCAAACAATGCCACGTTGAATTTCTCGCACTTTACAATAGGAGTACGAGGACAGTCGAGCATTGGCTGTGTGCACTTTACTCCACCCCCTTCCCACATCCTCCTCTTCCTTCCCTGATCACACGCCGCCGCCGATGCCGTCACCTCCGTTGAAAAATCCGTCGTCCAATCTCGTGTGCCTCCCCATCCTTTTCGCGCTCGCCGTCGCCGCGACGCTGTTGTACGCCGCCGGGCTCCATGCGGCACTGGCACGCGTCACAGATCTCCGCCCGGCACCGCACCCAGCCATGGCCGCCGCAATCCGCGACGGGCAGACAACCGTCGCGCTCCGCCTCGCCAAGCACCTCGCGCCGGCAAACGGCAACGCCACAAACGTCGCCTTCTCTCCGGTGTCCATCCACGCGGCTCTGGCGCTCCTGGCCGCGGGGGCGCGCGGTGCGACGCTCGACCAGCTGCTCGCCTTCCTCGGGGCGCCGACAGCGGCGGGCCTCGCCGACTTCGGGCGCCGCATCGTCCATCGCGTCCTGGCCGATCGAACGGATTCCGGTGGGCCGCGCGTCATCTTCAGCGGCGGTATCTGGGTCGACGCCTCGCGCGGCGGGCTCAAGGCGGCGTTCCGGGACGTCGCGGTCGAGTCCTACAAGTCCGAGGCCCGCAGCGTGAGCTTCGCCACCGAGGTCTGCTTGTAGATCTGTTTGTTTGTTTGTTCAGGTTCCAGAATTCCATACCAACTCTGAATCTCTGACAATTCGATCGTGATTTCTGAAGCGCGAAAAGGTAGCCAAGGCGATCAACAGCTGGGTGAGGACGGCCACGAACAACCTCATCGACTCCATCATCTCCGCCGGCGACATCACCGCCAACACCGCCCTCGTCCTCGCCAACGCCGTCTACTTCAAGGCCAAGTGGCTCCATCCGTTCAAAGGTACAGTGCCCGGCACGTTCCACCGGCTCGACGGCAGCCGTGTCGACGCACATTTCATGTCCCAGACCATGTATGGCGTGCACTACGCCTCGTCCGTGGACGGGTTCAAGGTCCTCAAGCTCCCCTACAAGCATGGCCGAGACGACGCAGCTGGCGTGGCTTCGCCTGGCGCGGACGACACGCAGTACTCCATGTACCTCTTCCTCCCGGACGAGCGCCAGGGGATCGCCAACATGGTGGACGCGATCACCACGGGGCCAGACTACATGTACAGTGTCCTAACCAAGACGGCGGCTGAGACCGTCAGGGTTACGCTGCCTAAATTCGAGATAAGCTTCTACCGGGACTTCAGACGCGACCTCCGTCAGCTAGGTCTCTCGCTGCCGTTCTCGCCGGAGTCAGCCGACCTGGGGGGTATTTTCGAGAACCACGGAGTCGCCGGAGTCAGCAAGGCTCTGCACAAGGCAGTCGTCAAGGTGGACGAAGATGGGACGGAGGCGGCCGCGGTCACAGTTCTGATATTCGATGGGAGTACGAGGGAGCTACCGGTCGAGTTCGTCGCTGACCATCCGTTCAGTTTCTTCATCATGGAGGAGCGGTCAGGGGTGATCGTGTTCGCCGGCCATGTCCTTGATCCCACTAACCCATCAGCATCGACAGTATAGAAACTTCAGTCTATATCCTTGTAATCTACTATCTCCTTGTGCTAGCTACTACTTAATTTGCGATAATCTTCAGTGATGAACACTACTACCCGCGACATCATGGCTGCATATATCCCTTTAGGAACACTAGTACTGTAGTTACATTTCAGCGTCATGTATTATACTCCCTCCATTTCAAAATATAAGATGTTTTAGTTTTATGAAGCAAGTGTATTTAGACATCTTTTAGTGTGTAGGTTCACTTGAATATACACACTAAAGCATGTCTAGATACATTTACTCCATAAACTTAAAACATCTTATATTTTAAAATGGAGGGAGTATTAACCAACCATGGGGCAATTCAGTTTTTTGAATGAAAAGATCAGGGTAAAATATAACAAGTGAAGAAAATCAATTTAAGCATCAGCACAGCAGGGGTTCACTTTATAGGCAGTACAACAGCCTTACAATCAACGATCATAATTGAGGTTTTTGAACGGATTGTTTTTCAAGTTAGGCTTGACACAAAAGGTAAATTCTCTAGATATGCAACTAGGGTGAATTTACCTATATGACAACTAGCAAGATAAGCAAGATACAATATATAAAGGCAATAAAGGATCGAGGTAACCGAGAGTGAAGCACACGGAGACACAGATGTAATTCCCGTAGTTACTTCTTTTTTAGGGGAAGTACGTCTACATTAGAGAGGTGTGGTTGCCACAAAGGCCTAATCAACACCACAAAGGCTCACCCTATTCTCCGGTGCAAGCTTTCGCCACAAAGACCTAGCTCACTTTCCACTAAGGGATTCCTCAAGGCGGAACCGGTCTTTACAATCTTGGGGCATACATCCACAACTGAATTGGAGGCTCCTAAGGACAACACAATGCTGTCAAACAACAAGTATCAAGATATCAAACACACAAATCAAGGTCTAGAGATTCAAGGAAACCCAAGACACAATGGCCCTCAAGTAAATGAGAGGGGAAAGTAAATCGCTTCGGTGAGAATGTGGATCAAGGCCTCCTACTTCGATTCTCCAAAGATCAAGAGCTTTGGTGGGTTGAGGAGGGAGATCTTGTGAATTTTGTGGCTCCAATAATGGTGTTCTTGAGCTCGGGGATGAGCAGCTTGAGGAAGAAGAAGGGGAGGGGTATTTATAGCCCCTCCCGAAATGTAGCCGTTGCTGCCTCGAGGGGCCGGATTATCCTGCCCGGAATGAAATATCCGGGCCAATAATCTGGCCCGACTTCTGGTTGACGCCGACTTCGGTCCTTAGCCGTTTTTCCTCGAAATCTTGAGGGGGGCGGATAGGGGTGAAAACGGAGCGGATACGGACGGATAGTAGTGAAACCATATTCCTTACCATATTTTTTCCAGATTCAGAACCGGAGCGGATAGTATGCGGATACGAATACGGAATCGGAGTCTATCGGTAATGAATACGGACCGAATATGGAGCGAATATGGTTCGGTTGCGGATAAATAATTTGTCGGATCTCTCATTGATAATAAAGTAAAATTAGCTTGTAAATTTTCTACATAAGTAAATATATATTCATATAAAACTACCTTGTGCCTTCCATGATGGCATTAGAGTACCGGTAGATAAAATGTGTAACTCTCTTTTATCTTCTCTCCCCAGTCACATATTCAATAGCTCATTACTGGATATTTTGTCGGATATTGTCCGGATATAACCGTGAAATATGGTATATCTTTGGATACGGTCGGATACCAGTAAAACCATATCCTTTTCCGTATCCATTAATCACTAACCGTATCCGGCAACTATCCGATCGAATCCGTTTTTGGCTTCCGTAAGCCTTCGGTCGGTCAGAAATAATCCGTTCCGTTTTCACCCCTAGGGGCGGATTATCCGGCCATGGATGAATAATCCGGCCCAATAATCCAGCCCCATATCTGGTTGACGCCGGCTCAAGTCTTTAGGCGTTTTCGCTGAAATATTGAGGAGGGGCGGATTATACGGCCATGGATGAATAATCTGGCCCAATAATCTGGCCCCATATCTGGTTGACGCCGGCTCAAGTTCTTAGCTGTTTTCTTCGAACTGAAAAATCTGCAACATTTCAACACACACTTAAATTCCTAATGTTGTTATTTAACACATAAAATATAAGGGATACAAAGTATGCTCTTTCAATCTCCCTATTTTTGGTGTTAGATGACAACACTAGGATTTGCAAGAGAAATAATATGTTTCAAACAACGAGTTTTTTGAGCAAGGAGCAAAGCTACCCCTACAAGTGTGCATCCTTGAGAAATGGAAGTGAAAAGCACAAAGACCACTTTTAAGTTCGAAGAAAAAACCACAAATAGGAGCCATAGAAATATATGTTCTACAAAAAGGGTCGAGGCTAGAGTTTGTAAGGATCATACCACTCGATAGTAGACTCAATCAATATGGAATTCCGAAGATGAGAATGTCATGAAACCAAATTCCATAGCCATCCCACATACATACCGTGATCTCACAAAAGAACAAAGTAGCACAAATAGTTCTACAAGCATAATATTACACAAGGCACACATAGAACATAGAACATAGTAGCATACAAACCATAGAAGCAAACAAACCACAAATATTGTTCCAAACTTAAAGAAAATAGATAAGACGGAACACAAGCACTAAAGGAATGATAAACGCTCAAGCTTGCGTTCCACCCATGCAAATCCCGATAGATACCTAAATAGAACTACTTCTCCCCCTTTGGCATCAAGACATCAAAAAGGGAGAAGAGCGATGCTACACGCCCCGAAGGAATCAATCCTCCTAGTCATCAAAGTCGTCGGAGCCGTCAGCGTCGTCATCATCATCAGCATCCACATCGTCTTCAACCTCCTCAATCTCAGCATCAGCATCTCCTGCAGGGGCATCTGGAGGAGCAAAGAGATGTTGCTCCAAATCACACCAGTTATAGCGATCATTGTTCCAAGCTGCATAAGAAGTAGCTGCGGTAGGAGTGGGCTTGCGCAGTTTTGGAAGCTAGTAGGAAAGGAATAGAGGAGTTAAGTGTGCTAAGGGTGGAGTAGTGTGAGGATGGGTGCCCGACCAAAAAGTGAGGACCACAAGTATGTAATTTGACATGAGAATAGAGGTGATTAGAGATTAGAGATTAAAGTGGAGAGTGAAAACTATTAAACAATTCAAATATTTGAAAATATGGAAATTAAAAAATCCAAATTTTTTTGGGACTTTTTCAATAATTCTACCAGAAATTCTACTGGACCCCTTTAGTCCCGCTTGGAGCCATCAACCGGGACTAAAGGGTCTTTCAGCCTTCTGCACACGACCTGAGCCATATGGGGACCTTTTGTCCCGGTTTGTGAGCAATCGGGACTAAAGAGGGGGACTTTAGTCCCGCATTGCTAGTCCTGGTTGTCCAACCGGGACTAAAGCCCCTTACACACCAGGACTAAAGCCCTTTTTTCCACTAGTGAATCTAATCTATTGCATCGTGGATACTTACCGGAGTCATGGATTACCAAGACATTTAGATCACTTTAGTGAAATTTCAATCATATTCTAGCAAAAATTTAGGTTTCAAAGAAACATAATTTTACTTTGATTTCATTTTAGTATCAAAATAATAAGACAGTAATATGAAACAAGTAAAATATAAAGGGGGAAGCTAGCACGAATCTACTTACCAGCGTCACAGATTATGGTGATTCTTAGGTTTCAAATAATATATGGTGATTCCTAGGTTTCAATTCAGTCAAATTTCAATCAAATTATGGTGGTTCCTAGGTTTCAAATAAAATATGCATAATTTGACTGTCATTCCCTTTTAGTATCAGAAGTATACCACATTAATATGAAACAAGTCAAATATAGCGAGGAAGCTAGCATGAATCCCAATCTAATGCACGGTAGATACTTACCGGCGTAAGGGAATCCCAAGAAATTAGATCAACTTCAGTTAAATTTCAGTCAAATTATGGTGAATCTTTGGTTTCAAAAACGTTATGCATAATTTTACTACAGTTCTATTTTGTATCAGGAATTATAGCAGATTAATATGAAACACCCAAATATAGCGGAGATGTTTGCACAAATCTCAAACCTCTGAACACTGAATGTGGTGTTCGTAAGTACCTGTATCATGAGAAAAGCCGCGTCGATTCATCAGGGTCACGTTTGGTGGCCTGGGCCAATTTTGGGGCTCCTTAGAGCATGTCTAACGGAGCCCGTATAGCTTCGGCATCCTTATAATCGCGGCGGATTTACGGACTATGGGCCGCGTGTGCGAGCTATCGGAGCCCGTAAACGGCCTGGCCCGTATAAAATTTTCACGGGCACCCGCACTCGGCCCGGCGAGAACGGTACAAGTACCGGCTCGACTGGTGGAGACGGGTCAAACCCGTATTCCCTCCGCCGCCACCCTCTGCGTAGCTCCGGCGAGAAATTAGCGAGCGAGCCTGGGAGAGATCGATGGCGACGAGGAGCGGCGGCTCGGGCGTCGGCAGCGGCTCAGGCGTCGGCGGCGGCCGCGCTGGTGGGGGAGGAGGGGGAAGCGGGGGTGGCCGCCGCGCACCCGGCGGCGACGGCGAGGAGGAGCGGCGCCGCATTCGCTCCATCGCGGCGAAGAAGCGCGCCAGCCGGCGGTGGACGAACTGGGGGAGGAACCCACCGTCCTCGCTGGCCCCCTATGCCGTCAGCGCGCGCACGACACCGGCGCGCACGCGCGAGCCAGCGGTCCGCCTTTCCCCTCCACTGGTGATCTGGGACATCGGGGAGGCCTCCTCGTTGGCATCGACGCCGCGGCCCATCGTCGGCCGGCGCCGCGGCGACCTCGAGGAAGAGGAGGAGCTCGCGCGGGCCCTCGCGGAGTCCGCGGCGACGGCCGCGGCTAAGAAGCGGCGGGAGGAGGAGGAGGCCGCCGCTGCCGTCGCCGCGGTCGAGCTGTTCAAGCAGCAGGAGGAGATCGAGGCGCGCGCCTGGGCGCAGGGCGACGGCGAGGTGGCCACCGGCGAGGCTGACACGGAGGCCGAGGTGATCCTCGTCGACTCCGACTAGATCGTCGTCGTCGGCGAGGACGACGGCGACGATAAGAGCTCGCCATTTTGGCCTGGCGACGAGGACGCGGCGTCCTCCAGCGAGTTCCGCCTCTAGCTATATCTAATTTGTTGTAATTTTTAGCTAATTTTGTTGTATAAATTCAAGTTTGCAACTAGCTGTTCTCGCGCAAATGAAATTTCCTGGCAAATTCAAGTTTACGGTTTGCACTTGCGGGTTCTGATCGCCGCGAGTGCCAACGAACCTGCAAATCGCGAGTACAGAAGCCTATACTTGCGATATACAGGTCGCATAAGTACAGACTCTGTTAGTCATGCTCTTAAGGCCATGCCCCGGCCAGAACAGCTTCTACGTTATGCATGTCGTTTGGCATCCTGTGAATGAATTTTTTGCATTGGGTGGGAAACTTTGGCCCTATGTTTGGTAGGATGCATACGAGGTATTTTGGCCCACCTGATGCAAAACACTCATATTTAGTTACACATAGTAAACTGCTATGGTAACCTTTTACATTATAGTGGTGAGGTTACCCAACAAGAACATGTACTAGTGATAACCCACAAGTGTAGGGTATCAACGGTAGTACCTTACAATATGGAAAGGATATCGAATCCACAAAGAGCTAAAGGATTTGGTTCACGAGTTTGGTAAAATAACAATAAGAGCTGCGAAGCGTTTTTTATATAAGGTGCAAGAAAACAAACAAGTAAGTAAAAGAAAAGAAATAGATAACAAATAACAGCTCTTTTCAAAGAAAGCCCAGTCCTCTATGCACAAGAAGATTAGCTTGAGTATGCACGTATATGAAACAAATGTTCCTAAGGGAAACCCGAATTAACTTATCAAACAGATTTCTACAAGAATATGGTGAATAAAGTATCAAGTTCTAGTCTTATTAGACAGAGCCAAAAATAGGTGCAACACCAGTATGTGCAAATACATCCGTAATGATTGATGCCAATGGCACTAAGTGCGCAAGCACGGGAATTATTAAGAATAAAAGAAGTTCAACCACTGCCTTAGACTCTAAGGTCTCTGATTAACTTAACATGCATATTTCTACAAGAGTATGCTGAATAAAGTATCAAGTTCCAGTCTTATTAGACAGAGCCAAAAAAGGTGCAGCCACTAGTATGCGCAAATACACCCCCAATGATTGATTCAAAGGCCACTAAAGTGCGCTAGCAACATAATTATTAAGACTAAAAGTCCAACTACTAAATTAAGTTCTAAGATCCCCAATCAAGAACCCCCTTATTGCAAGTTTATGGATTAAAATCATGTGTCTGTAACCCATGATTCATCCTCATATCCTCCATTCCAATTTTAGGAGCCTTTCCAAGATCTGAAAGTGGGCTGGACACTGCCGAAGGATGGCTCTCTTCTCCACCCCCACCTCCCCACCGTAGCCTAGACGCCGGCGATCTCCTTCTCTGGTGTTGATCCTACACCTCCTTTTCCTGCGCTTGTGTTCATGGAGGAAGCTTGGAAAGTTACCTACACCGGAGCCAATGTGGTGGGTAAGTTTCTTGAAGGTTTGTTGAAGGTTTGTGTCAAGAAGAACTGGGTGACTCTCCTCAATTCCGATGGTTCACCCCTTGAGGGAAGAAGTCTTGATGCTAAGGAGAAGGTTCACCAAGGAATTGTTCTTAATTTTACTTCGCACATGGTATGTGTCAACTGCCCTGCTGAATCTACTTTGGCTAGATCTCCTTCCTGCAATTCCATGCCTTTGAGATGGAAAGTGTCGTGTTTGCCATTGGGTGCATTTTCTAGAGTTTCTCCTAAGCCTGGTTTTTTGTTGCTTTGGCCGCAAGCTAAACGCTTGATTTTGTTGGATCTTGATGAGGTGATTATTGATGCTCGGTATCTTTTGGAAAATGAGGAAGTTCAATCTGGTTCAAAAATTGAAATGACTTCCCATATTATCTCTGTGGGTGTCTGTTTGTTGGAAGGAGATGTGACGCCTCCTTTTGCTCAAGCTGCTTCTGCTCAACATCATAATCTTGCACCATCTCTGGACTTTGCAAAGGGTCTTCAATTTGAAAAGAATATCAGATCTAAGTTTGGTCACTCCATAAATTTTACTGAGGGTTTCAGAAGAAGGGAATTTGTCTTAGTAATCTCTTTTGGTCGATCAAAATTCAAGTTGGATGTGCACACTGTCAGTATTGTGCTTCAAGCTTGTTTTGGAGGGGTTGCTTCGTTATTTCATGTCAAATTGTTAAGAGATAGAACTTTCAGATTTGCAGTGGCTTCAAGATCAGTTGGATTCCAAATCTACAATATTGGAAAGTTCTCAGACAAGGATTTTGAATTCTTCGTCAATCTATGGGGTGAAGGTGGTCCTGATTGGAAATTCGAGGAGTCAAAATATTACATTGAACAAGATTTGGAATGGACCAAGGTTAAAATCAAAAATCCTCGAAATCTTCCATGTTCAAAAGATTATCTTTCCCTGATTCAAATCCTGGTCAAAATGGTAACTCTCCTTCTCTGGCGCAATCCAATTTTATTGCTAATAAATTGGCTGTTTCAAATACAACTAATGCTCCTATTGTCTCTGGCAAATTTATTCCTAGCAATAATGTGCCTTCATTTGGCCGGGAGAAAATCATGGGTAGAGTTATGGCTAATCAAATTTGGGTCCCTAAACCACCTGATAGGCAATATGGCGCCAAAGTTAAGGCAAAATTGCTGGGACTTTTACCTTTTATGAAATTTGCTTCTTTCCCTAAAGTGGAATGGCCTGATGAAAGTTTCCATAATTGGTTTAAAGCCCATGGGCCTCCTATCCAAATCAAGCAAGCAGCGAGTTTTAAGGAATTAGGACATTTCTATTTGTGACCAAATATTATTCCTGTCTCCTCGTCTTCATGGCATACTGTTCATTCTGAGTGTATCGCCTCAATCTCTTCTCCCTCCTGGCCGGCGGTGGAAGCTCTGCAAATGGCAAACATTCTGATTGATCCCCGGTAGTTCGTTCCTAGAGGCTTTCAGATTAGGCATGTTCCAGGCCGAAATGCAGTGAAGAAGGTGGTGGTGGCTAGGAGACCGAAGGCGCATGAGGAGTTTGCCATTTTCACCATCACGCCATTCCCTCCAGGTCAGGTCCCTTTTGAGAATGTCTCCAAAATTTTGCAAGAGTTCCTAGTTCATATGTAAGTGGGATTCAGAGACATCCAAGCTTGTCCTCTCAGAGCTGCCTATGTCAGGTTTTCTCATGTCAGAGATAGAGATCGTCTCATCAGAGAGAGTATGATTCCTTTTGGTGATGTGCACCTGTCTTTCTGCAAGCACAATGAAGGTGTGAATTGGAGGCGTGCAACATTCAACAGGGAGTGATGGCTTCTCCTAGTTGGTCCACCTTTGGACTATCATTTTACTGAGGATCTGAATGCTACTTTTTCTGACATTGGGAAATTGCTTCTTTGGGAGAAAGATGAAGGCAACTTGGGAAGGATTATTGCTAAGGTGAGAGTTACTGATCTGGAGGATATTCCCAAAAGTGTCAGATTCACTGATGGGGATAGACCTGATTCTAAATCTTGGACTTTTTCTGTTGAAATTCTGCAAGAAGACATGCTTGGTGCTAGCCCACCTATTGAGGACCCACTGCCAGATGTTGGTGTGGACCCTCATCCTCTACCTGAGCAAATGATTCAACCTGCTTTTGATCCTCTAGGAGCTTTGCAACAGAATATTCCAGAGGAAGAAGAGGAGGATGGCTGGGGGCATTGGGCTATGGGAGCTGAGCAGGGCAATGCCCAGCCAATGTAGCTTGATCCAAATGTTGGCTTAAATAACATTCTTCAGACAATGGAAGTAGAGGAAGTTCAAGATAAGCATGGTGATCAGCCTATTCAAGATGAAGACAATGGTCTGACAATCAGTCTTTCTAGCTATGAAGGTACAAATTTAGTTAACCGAGCAAATCAAATGGTTATTTTTGGTGAAGAGGTTCAGCAGCCCATGGGCCAGATTGCAGAGCAGTAGGCTTTGGGTTTTCAACAGATTGGTCAGGGTCTCTTAAACTTAATTGAAGCTTACCAGGATGTGGATGAAGAGGAGGTCATTGAAGCAGACAATGTCAATGACGTGGAAGACTTTATGTTGGAAGATGTCAACTTACTGCACCCTAATGAAGCACATCTTCAGATTGGTATGGTACAAACTCATTTCTTCCCAGTTAATGATCAGTCTTCTGTATGCCAGTATTTTTCAAAGGAAGGAATGGAGATCTGGGATAAATATTTTGCACCTCACATTGCTTCAAATTCTGGCAACAACAAGCAAGGGTTTCAGATCCCAGTAAGTTGGTTCAATTTTATAACTCTAATGTTAATGACTCCTGAAAGATTTGATTAGACTATTCACTTTCTGAATTCTTCTCTTTGGGAGATTATTAAGGAGTAAATTCAAAAGGAGAAATCAACAACTTTTGTCACCCTGATAAGTGCATTGTCCAGCAGGCCCCTTCTTGCAAGCTGCTGGAAGAAGGGGAATTTGTAGAAGATGATTTTGGATTGGATGATGACAAGTCAAGGCCTCCTGCAGCTCCAAAAAGAAAGAGAAGAACAAAACTGCCTCTGGTTGATTCAGAGGTAAGGAGAAGTCCAAGAATTGTGGAATTAAATGAGGGTTTCAAGAATCACTCAAATTGCAAGGACAAAAATTGTTTGACTTCTAATGCTGCTCCCCCTACTTTGCATAATAAATTAGTTAAAAATCTGGCTGTATCTTTTTGCAAGGTGGGGGAAGAGGAAATTGAGAAGAGGTTGCTCAGAAAGGGAAAGCTGCCTGACAAAGACAAGGTCATTGGCAAGGCCACTAGGAAAGGAGTCAAGAGCTCAAGTTCAAGTTCTGTTGTTGTGTGTGCACAGCAGATGAAGAAGAAAACATTTAAATAGTTTCCTAATGATTAGCCTACCAAGTGTTTTGGTGAAGCATCCTTCTGTGGATGACTTGCATTATATTTGTAATAATGGACCTATGTTGGGTTTTCATCCTGCTACTACTGCCTGGATGGTTGCTAGACTTTGCTATGTAATATCTGAATTATGCCTGGCTGCTTATGGATGGTCTTGGAAGGAAACACTCCTTGTTTCTTTCACTGTTTCTCTGAAAAAATTAGTTTCCTATGGATAGTAACAGATTATGGAAAATTTTGAACTAGAATCTTAGAGGCATTAATTCAGAGAAAAAATGGCTTGCTCTTGCCAGAAAAATTTCTGAATCAAACTGTGATATTGTCTGCCTGCAAGAAACAAAAAGAGAGTTGTTTGACATTCAGTATCTGAGAAACTTCTGCCCAAAGAAATTTAATAAATTTGAATACTTGCCCTCAGTAGGTGCTTCTAGTGGTTTAATCATAATTTGGAATGGGTCTTTATTTAGTGGAGAAGTGGCCTTTCAGAATGAGTTTTCTCTGTCTATCAAGTTTACTAGTGCCTTGTCTCATGAATCCTGGATTCTCACAAATATTTATGGACCTTGTACTGCTGAGAGAAAATCTAGTTTTTTGGATTGGTTTTCCAATATTGATATGCCAGATGATATGGACTGGTTAGTGCTTGGAGATTTTAATTTCATCAGAAAACCCTCTGATAGAAATAAGCCAGGAGGGGATGTCAATGATATGCTCTTGTTTAATGAAGCAATCAGTAATCTTGGTGTGGTTGAATTACCTCTAAAAGGCAGAAAATTTACTTGGAGTAATATGCAGCAAGATCCTCTGCTTGAGAGACTGGACAGGTTTTTCACATCCAGTTCTTGGACTTTATCTTTCCCATCTACTTTTGTTTACCCTCTTGTGAAACCAACTTCAGACCATGTGCCTTGTGTACTTGCCATTGGCACAAAGATTCCTAGGGCAAAAGTATTCAGATTTGAGAATTACTAGCTTGAGCACTCTGATTTTAAGACAATTGTGCAGAGCATCTGGAACATTCCTGTTGGCTTTACTGATAGTGCAAAGAAAATCAATGCAAAACTCAAAAATCTGAGAAGAGGTCTAAAATTTTGGGCAAAAAACCTGCCATGTCTAAAAAAGGAAATTCAGAGAATAAATGAAGTCATTGATTTCTTAGACCTTGCTGAAGAGATGAGATCTCTCACTATTGAAGAATGGAATCTCAAAGACATCCTTAAATCACATATAATTGTCCTACTGCAGAATCAAAAAACATACTGGAAGTAGAGGGGGAAGATAAAATGGGTCAAATTGGGAAATGAAAATACAAGATTCTTTCATACAAAAGAACAATTAATTACAGACACAATTATATTTCTTTGCTGAGGAACAAAGACCATGTTGAAATAAGTGACCATGGGGGGAAAGCTGGTATCCTATGGGAAGCTTTCACGGACAGAATGGGTAAATCTGATAATCCTGAAATGCACTTTAACTTACATGATTTCTTGTAATATCCTAGGATTAGAGGTTATAAAATAGAGACAACAGATGTGTGCATTGCATTTCATGCATAGAAAATCCGGGTAATTTTCGCGCATTTAAATAAAACATACCAAAGTGATTGGAGTTTCACTTAAGTTGATGGAATTGAAGTAGCTCATCAATTAGAGTGCGATAGACTCTAATATGACCTTTGTTAAAATCTTTGTCTTGGGTAGTGATAATCATAACAACTAAAAGAGAGTTAAGTGAGGTAAAAACTAAAATGCTTGACACACCATTTTAGAACCAAATATCTAATGACACCAAGATCATCATGGTATTTTTTTAAAAACCCTACTTCTTCATGCTAAAGAAGTCAAAACAAGTCTTATTCTTAAATCATGATCTATTCTATATTCTTATGTCCTAATCTAGTGAGTCCAAATAAGAGAAGTGGAGAGGTTAACTCAATGCCAGTTTGATTGTAAGATTTGCCTTAACTCTAGGTGAGATAACTTATGAACATTGGAGCCATTCCTACAAAGGCCAACTAGGAGACTTTAGACATTACTCAAATTCTAATTAGGACAAGTCATTTGATATAAGGGAGATCACACCGTAAACCCTAATTTGGTCTATACTAGGACCATACTTAGAAAGTGACCAATACTTAAACTTATGAAGTTATGAAGTGGAGTAGATCCTATTTGAACCACACAATGGGGAGATTATATCTTTAATCTCAGAAGGTTGGTACAACCTATAATAAACCCTTAGTAGAGGGAGTTGATGAAGGAAATAAAATGGATTTGTTATGGGAGTTGATGAAGGAGATAGTATGATCATGTCAAGTACATGATTATGCTTGCTGATGAAGATAATTAGGTTAGTTATGAAACCTAGTCTGATAAGCAGATATCATCCTAAAACCAAGTGTGGGTAGGAATCCAACTTAAACCCATCTCACTCAGGAGATACCCATCTTGTTATAGTTACCTGAGAAATCTTGATCTGTGCACAAGTTTCCATTAAGCAAAGTAGGTAGAACTAGGTGGTTGAAACCACAAGTTTAAACCCTAGAATCCTATTTAGGTTAGAGCATGTGTCACCTTGATTCTATTCTAGGAGCAAGTATTTTAATCTTAATGGGAGTAATACCATTCTAGCAATCTGATACGTCTCCAACGTATCTATAATTTTTGATGCTCCATGCTTGTTTTTACACCATTTGCCTATTGTTTCGTTACACTTAGTGGCACTTTTATGCATTTTCCGGAACTAACCTATTAACGAGTTGCCACAGTGCCAGTTCCCTGTTTTCTGCTGTTTTTGTGTTTCAGAAGTGATACACAGGAAATATTCTCGGAATTGAACGAAACAAGTTCCTGAAGTCTTATTTTACCCGGAAGCTTCCAGAGATCCGAAGGAGAGTAGGAGGGGGGCCACCAGGGCCCCACACGCGTGGCTCGCGCGGTCAGGGGCCTGGCCACGCCGCCATAGCGTGAGGGCACTTGGCCCCACCTCTGACATCGCTCCTTCGCCTATAAAGACCCCCCGACGGAAAAAACATAAGTATCCGATCAATTTTCCAGAACACATCGCGATCCGCCGCCGCCGTCGACCCGAAGATCGGGAGGGTCTAAGAGCTCTTCCCGGCACCCTGCCGGAGAGGGGAATCGCCACCGGAGGTCTTCTTCATTGCCATGCTTGCCTCCGGAGCGATGAGTGAGTAGTCTACCTTGGACTATGGGTCCATAGCAGTAGCTAGATGGTTGTCTTCTCCACCATGTGCTTCATGTTTAGATCTTATGAGCTGCCCTACATGATTGAGATCACCGTTATGTAATTCTACATGTTTGGTTTGTTGGGATCCGATGAATATTGGTGTTTATGATTAAGTTGCTGTACTGAATATTATCTTTTGTTATCTCTATGTTGTTTATAATCTTGCATGCTCTCCATTGTTAGTAGCTATCTTGGCCGAGTAGTTGCTAGTGACTCCAAGAGGGGGTATTTATGCTCGATAGTGGGTTCATGCCTCTATTTAACCTGGGGGAGTGACAGAAACCTCTAAGGTTGTAGATGTGCTGTTGCTACTAGGGAGAAAACAACATTCATATGCTCAAGGGCATATGCTTTGTTTACATTACACACTTTGCTTAATGCAATTATCTGTTGTTCGCAACTTAATACTTGTGGAGTTCTCGGATTGATTCACCACAAGTGGATTATTAGTTA
Organism: Dactylis glomerata; assembly: GCA_007115705.1. NCBI lineage: Eukaryota > Viridiplantae > Streptophyta > Magnoliopsida > Poales > Poaceae > Dactylis > Dactylis glomerata. The sequence continues at coordinate 4,722,902 of QXEO01000222.1, forward strand.
TAGATGCAGTTGGATGGCGGTCTATGTATTTTGTTGTAATGCCCAGAGTAAATCTCATAGTGATCTTCTTGACATATCACGTTTATCTTTATTCTATCAATTGCCCAACTGTAATTTGTTTACCCAGCATGTGTTATTTATCTTATGGAGAGACACCACTAGTGAACTGTGGACCCAGGTCCTATTTCCATCATATTGCTATCACCTGTTTACTTTACTCGCACTGTTTACTTTACTCGCATACTCTATTGTTTTCCACTCGATACGCTCATAACCTTTGTTTCAAGCAAACCGGTGAGATTGACAACCTCATCGCAAGTTGGGAACGAAGTACTTGGTTGTGTTGTGTGCAGGTTCCACGTTGCTTCTGGCCGAAGACGAGTCAACAAGAATCATTAAACGGCGCCCTTGTTGGAGTGTTACTAAGCCAGTCTGCATCACCTTCAGTCGTTTGTCTCTCCTCTCCAAGAACGATTAAACCTTGGTTTCTTAACTGAGGGAAAACTAGCTGCTATACTCATCATACCTTCCTCTTAGGGTTCCCAACGGGATAGTTATTCACCACGCACAAGGAATCAACTGGGGGCCATCAAACGCCATCAGCTAATTTTCTGGCGCCGTTGCCGGGGAGGAAGTAGAAGACTTCTGTGAGGGGAGTTTTTCGCACGCACATCCTTTACTTTGTTTTATTGTTTTGCTTTACTTTATTTATTTTACCTGCATTGCTTTATATCAAAAACCCAAAAAAAATTAGAATCCTTGGTAGTTGTTTTTACTTGTTTACTTTCGTTTTGCTGAAATGGCTAATCCTGAAAACACCAAGTTGTGTGACTTTACTAGCACGAACAATAGTGATTTTATCTGCACTCCTATTAAACCACCTGCTCCTGCTGCAAACTTTTATGAGATTAAGCCTGCTTTGTTGAACCTTGTTATGAAAGAGCAATTTTCTGGTGCTAGTACTGAAGATGCTGCAGCTCATCTCAACAATTTTGTTGAGCTATGTGAGATGCAGAAATATAAGGATGTTGATAGTGATATTATTAAGCTCAAGTTGTTTCCTTTTTCTTTGAGAGGAAAAGCTAAAGATTGGTTGCTGTCTTTGACTAAGAATAGTATTGATTCATGGGCTAAGTGTAAGGATGCTTTTATTGGTAGATACTATCCTCCTGCTAAGATTATATCTTTGCGTAGCAATATTATGAAGTTTACTCAGTTTGATAATGAACATGTTGCTCAAGCTTGGGAAAGAATGAAATCTATGATAAAGAATTGCCCCACTCATGGATTGACTACTTGGATGATTATCCAAACTTTTTATGCAAGACTAAATTTTTCTTCAAGGAACCTACTTGATTCAGCTGCTGGAGGCACTTTTATGTCCCTTACCATGGGCGCCGCAACAAAGCTACTTGACAACATGATGGTAAATTATTCTGAATGGCACACCGAGAGAGCTCCACAAGGTAAGAAGGTAAATTCTGTTGAGGAAACCTCCACCTTGAATGATAAGATTGATACCATTATGGCTATGCTTGCTAATGATAAGACTCATGTTGATCCTAATAATGTTCCTTTAGCCTCTCTGGTTGCTCAAGAAGAGCATGTTGATGTGAATTTCATTAGATATAACAATTTAAACAACAATGCTTATAGGAACAATTTTGCTAGTAACAATTATAGGCCATATCCTTCTACCAATGGTAATGGTTATGGTAACTCTTATGGTAATTCCTACAAAAACACTAGGGCCGCGCCCTCCGAGCTTGGGGTAATGCTCAAGGACTTCATCGGTAAGCAAACTGCTTTTAACAAGTCTGTTGAGGAAAAGTTAGGCAAAATTGATATTCTTGCTACTAAAGTTGATAGCCTTGCTCATGATGTTGAACTTCTAAAATTAAAAGTGTTGCCTAATGATGTGAAAGAGTACAATGTTTTTGCTACCGCTAATGCTATTCAAGTTGGAATTGATGAAAATATTAGATTGTTAGCGGAATTGCATGCCAGGTGGGAAAGAGAAGATGAGATGGCTAGAGAAATGAAGGTATGTACTATTACTAACTCTAATGCTGTTGCTCCTAATGCTAGCAATCCTCTTACTTTGATTGGTGTAGAGAAAACTCCCACTCCTTGTGTTAAAAAGCCTAAAACTGCCAAAACTTTTTCTCAAAAGAGTGCTAAAATTTTTCGCAGTGTGGGAGATGATAGCTCTTACTTTAATGATTTTGATGTTGATGGCTGCAATATATCTGAAGTTATTTTGTTCTTGCAAAATCTTGCTTTTACTCCCAATGCTAGTTCTTTAAATATTGCTTTTACTAAGCATATTACCAATGCTCTCATAAAAATTAGGGATAAAAAGTTGAAGCAAAAAGCCTCTGTTCCCAAGAAGTTAGAGATGGTTGGGAACCCATCATTGATATGCATGTTTGTAAAAACTATGTTTTTATTAGAATTAGAAAATGCATTGAAACTAGCTAAATAAAATAAATTAATTTGATGCTAAGGAGGTATAAGATGAACTAGAAATTTTGATAACTAGTAATGCCACTTTTAGAATATTATGCATGCAGAAAATATTGTAGCCACATGCAATAGAATAACCTAGTCTAAACAGATAGTTTTACTTGGTTACGGTGGGGAAAAGAAAGTATGGAACCTAGTCTAGATGGTACTAGCTGACTCATTGCATGCATGATCTAGGTGTCAAACTTCCAGCATAGAGAAATCTACGCGTCCGTCTGTCAAATTACAGGTGGATAAATAGTGTAGAAAAAAAATGAGTATTAGTTATCGACAATGCGGTGGACTTCTCTAGAGTTAGCTTAAGCGGTGACTTACTGAGATTTCGCTCTCAGCTATAAAAGGGCAAGAAGCTCGGACTTGTCGCCCCTAAATCACAGTAGGAGTAGCCAGTTCCACACTAATCTTCTCCTCAACGGGAGCAATCTCAGACTGCGGCTGCGCCTAGTGGAGTCAGTCCGCTGCGGCGCGGACACAGTCGCAGGCAAGCATGCGTCCCCTCTCCTTCACAGTCTAGCTGGTCTATGAATCTAATCTGTTGATTCAACACTGTCGCCATACTGCTTGGTTGCTTGCTGTAGCCGTAGCTGTGTAGTACAGATGCAGGTGTTGTTTATTCTTGCATGCCTGGTACTACTAGCTAGATGGACATGCACGAACTCTACCTCCAGATCACTTTATTGACTTCCTAGCTCATGCTTGTTCACCTGCCACATTATCTAATATCTTATTCATTGCTACTAGCTTCTATTCTTGCTAATGCCCTGAACGATGGTAGGAGTATTAAGTAGCACATGCATGTTTTCATTTGCTACTGATCCATATAGACAGCTTCTTGCTTACTTAAGTTCTATGCTTGATTTCTGATGATATGACCATTGCCTGTCACATTTGGTTGACCTTGTACCCATGGTTGGTTCTGTCGAGATCGATGCTCCAAACTTAGTTAGTGGTAATCAGTATTTCCATTTCCTTCTGTAAAACCTTGTTGATGAAATTCTGGTATCACGACGGCAAAAACATTGTACCGGTCACAGTTCAGGTATGAGACTATCTGGGTTCTCCGCTGGGGACGGCCTCTGTTCGGGAACGTGTCGGTGATGGATCCGTAGGAGCGATCGACATCAGTAGATCAGAGTGTCCGGGTCTTAGCGGGTAAAAGAACACTGCTCTGCTAGCACCTGTGTGGAGCTAGTCGAGACTGTCGACGTCGGAGTACCCCTCTGCAGAGTGTAAAAGCGTGAATATTCATCCATGTGACTCCCGGGTTGGGAAAGCTTGCTGTCGTGTGTGATGCCAGTTATTTTTCCTTATTTGAACTCTATTTTACAGCTATATCATCTTTGCCACTTTGCTGATCTCCTTACGTTGAACTAATGTCATCTGTCTTTTTTGTGCATGCATGCTTGCTGAGTATGCCATCATACTCATCCTTGTTATTTCTAATCTGTTGCAGAAACCAGTGATGTTGGACAGGATGGTGATGCATAGGAGTAGTACCTGCGGGATGGGACATGAATAAAATGAACTTGCATGTAACTTTGTAGCTGAATCTATGTACTGGCAAAGTGAATGAATAAAATGTCCATGTGTTTAGCCTTTCAAATATCTTTCTCTTAGCCTTACATGTTTAAGTTTGCAAGATTGTAAACATGTGGCGGTTGTCGTAACTAGGCCCGACTTTGGGGCGTGACAACTTTAGTGGTATCAGAGCTGAGGTTAAATGAAGATAAAATTTTGAAAATAATGTGGGTTCAACTAATGGGTTAGAATAGGAGCGTAGGTTAGAAACGGGTGTTATCCTTGTTTACGTGACTTATAGCTCTAATTGTTTATATGCATAATTGTTGTTGTTAACCCTTGTGAAAACAGGGATGGATGAGCCTGCAATCTTCCATCTCAACTTTGTCAAGATCTTTGAGGAGGTGGCCGAGCACTTCCATTTAGAACCACCAGTGGTCTCTGACTCCGAGCGTAGAGATGGTGTAGGGTACCGGGGTAAGGTGTATGCACAGTTCAAGCCAGGTGATGAGAACTCCTTCAGAACTATTTATGGGTACGGTGAAGATGCTCATGATGCTCGCAATAATGCTGCACGAGAGGCTCTGAAGTGTCTCCGTTTCACTGTGGATTTTACTCTGGTTGACCTGCACATGTACGAGTACTGGGAAGTGTTTTTAGCCTTAACACAGAGGGAGCAGCAGCAGCGCATAGAGATTTCGCAGATCCATCAGTACTATGAAGCTCGCCGACAGCAAGAGCTGGAACATCTGGAGCAGGAACATGAGGGGTGTGTTTATGAGATTAAACATGACCTCAATCTGGAAATAGAAGACAGAGATCGCTGGATCGAACAGGAGGCGCAAAAGAGCAAGAAGCTTAAGAGGGAGCGTGATATGTTTGAAGAGATAAAAAATAAGCAGGAGAGCCAAATCCTGGAGCTGACAAAGGAGAACAGGAATCTTCGTCAGAAGCTGGCAGAGAAGCAAACTGAGGAGGCGGCGAACAGTAACACTGGCACCTAAAATAATATGACCAAGACTAGTTTCTAGCCTTTAAATAAAGTCAATATAGACTGTGGTTGCTCTGTGATGGATGTAATATGCTAGGAACTAGTATTCAGTAGTAGACTAGCTAGTACTTGCTCTTGTAGAGTTGCTTGTAGTAATGAGGCGATTTAAACAAAAATAACCTAAACTTGAAACGATTTCAAAAAATAAACCATCGGCGAAACTATTTTAAGCGCATAACCCCTTTTTGCTTCGCCATTAACGGTGGCGAAGCAGCTGACGGTGTGTCGCCACAGACAGTGGCGCGGCAGTGATGTGCGTCGCCACCCACGGTGGCGAGGCAGGCGTTCTTGCGTCGCCACTCTCAGTGGCGAAGCAGAATAGGGTTAGGAAAACCCCCCACATGCCCGACCGGCCCCCTCTCTCCCTCACTTCTCCCTCCCCACCTCTCTCTCCCCATCCATGGCGGCGGCGGCTGGGACACTTCTCGCTCCTCCCCTTCTCTAAATCTCCAAGAACAAGATCTTCTCCCTCTTCCCCTTGCTCAAGATCTTCACCAAGGTACTCTCCCTCCAATCCCCTTGCTCTTCTCCCTCTTCCCCTTCTCTAATCCCCTTCTTTGAATCCTACTTAGTGATGCATGGATTGATATGGTTGTATGGTAGTGATTTGTGTGTTTGATTCATAGTTAGTGATATTGTGTGTTTGATTCATGGATATTATGGTAGTGATATTGTGTGTGTTTGATTCATAGTTAGTGATATTGTGTGTTTGATTCATAGTTAGTGATATGGTTGTATGGATGCATGGTAGTGATGCATGAATCTTCTAAATGGATGTTTTAGATGGATGAATTTGTAAATCCTAGTTAGTGATTTGTGTGTTTGATTCATATGGATGGATTTGTGTGGTGGACTTGTATGGTAGATTCAAATGGATGGATATGTGTGTTTGATTCATATGGATGGATTTGTGTAGTGGATATGTGTGATTGATTTATGTTTGTTGTTATTGAACTAGCAAATTAAGATTACTTGTGATGTCCAAATTGTGTGCTTCATCATATGTATAAAAATAGTAGAATTTTTATTTGCATATTATATGGATTTGTTGTAGATGAAATGTTTGATTATGTGCATATATGCTCACATATATGTTAATAGATGAATTTTATAGTTGAAGTTAATTTTAGATGAATTGTATAGTTGTAGATGAAATATTGGAGATATATTTTTATAGAAGAATTGTATGAATTATGTGCATATATGCTCACATTATAGTCGGATTGTTTAGGATAGAGGATTTAAGTAATGAAAGCATTCTTGAGGGTGAAGTTGATGTTCGTCACCGTGCCTATATGATGTCCGAGAAGAAGAAGGTAATTAAAAAACCAAGTACCCAAATGTAATATTGGTAAGCGTGAATTGGAATGTGACACCATGCATGTATGTTTGTCACCGTGCAGATTCTTGGACCATTGCGACTGAGGTACAACCAGATGACGTCAACGGCGATGAACTACGATGAGCGGTACACCCCCTACATCCGCAATCTAGGGCTTCTACCGTTCATCCATATGGTCACCCGGACGACACTCAACGTCAATCCTGCCGCGACCACCGCGCTTGTGGACCGGTGGAGGCCGGAGACCCACACCTTTCACCTCAGGACCGGCGAGATGACGGTCACGCTAGAGGACATGGCCATGATACTTGCGCTCCCCATCGAGGGGGCTCCTCTTTGTATCGATACATCCTCTGATGATTGGCGTGGGAAGATGTTAGATCTCATTGGGAAGTGCCCCGGGGATACTCTCAACATGCAAGGAGTAAAATTGAGGGTCCCCGCGGGGGCAACTTTCAAATGGATCTCAGATAACTTCGGTACGTGCCCTGAGGATGCCGATGAGGATCTCGTCAAGATCTACGCCCGCGTGTACGTGTGGTATGTTATCACACGGTCTCTGTTCAATGACACTAGTGGGAAGACCGCACACTGGCATTGGCTGAAGGCGCTCACCGTCATGGATAACAAGTGGAGCTGGGGCACTGCTGCATTGGCTTGGTTGTATCGTCAGGTAATGAGTTGTTTTGTCCACTCCGTACATTTGCTCTCCATTTTGGCTACATTCTTGTTATTGATGTTTGCTTTCATACCTTTTGCAGCTTGACGATGCTTGTTGTAGGACAGAGCCACAAGCTTGTATTGCTGGTTCCCTCCTCCTTCTTTCGGTGTGGAGTTGGGAACGCTTCCCTGTTGGACGGCCGAAAATTGGTCCTCGTAAAGACTGGGACGATGGTAACGACCGCCACCGGTATCCCACGTTTGCTTACTATTGGGACCAGCATTCTGAGTTCACTTCTGACCAAGAACAAGCATATCGACAATACACAAACGAGTTTGAAAACCTAACCCCTGAGCAGGTAAAAAACTCTATTCCCTCACTCTCTCGTCTCGGGTATTTAGGATCTTCATTATTGGGCATGTTGTAGGTGATATGGCAGCCATATGGCAAAGGATATTCTTACGGGGCGCCTTCTTACGGTGACGCTGCCTGGGAGCTTAACCCTGCTTGCATGGCTGAAAGAGTTCTGTTTCATATGTGTTGCCCGTTGATATGCATGTGGGCTGTTGAGCATCACTTGACGCAGCGGGTTATGCGGCAGTTTGATCTATATCAATAGTACCCGCCGATGTATGAGGACACGGATCGTATGCTTCACCGGTATGAATCCTTTTTCCGCCGTTGCGCCATTGTGTAATGTAATTCTTGTTTGTTGACAGTGTGCTATCTTATTATGCAGCTATGACAGGATAAAACATCGGAAGACAGATTGGCCCAATATTCACAAGATGCATATCAAGACGTTTCAACAACGTGTGACGGAGACTAAGCGGGCAAAATGAATAAATGTAGCGGACCATTCTGATGAGGGTTTCAACAACTATCTCCGTTGGTTTCAACCTCGGACTCGTTTGCAGCTTCTTCCGGATGCCTACACGGATGACATTTTGGAAGAACCTTTGCCGTTCGACCAGCTTGGCAATCTTGCTTACAATAAGCTTGTCAGAGAGGGGCGCCAAGTCCCTTTTGCTTCATCGATTAACTTTGTGGTAAGCTTTTTCTTCTTTTTGGAATCTCACTACTATCTCTACTTGTTACTTGTGTCTTTACATATTCATATACATGCTAGCGCTCGGAGATCCAGAAGCAAGCTGCTGAATTTGAGGTGGCTTTGGAAATTCCGGAGAACAAAGATGGCTATTCAAGATTGCGAGAATTTGTGAAGGTATGAATTTGCCGGAGAACATATTCTATGCACTACTTGTGAAGCTCCTTTTTATCCTATTTCACTTTCATTGTTTTATACTTTTGACAATTATTTTCTTATTATAGCGTCAGGGCCAGAAGTTACGGAGATTAGGAAACCTTCTTGGTTGCCGTGATCCCGAGATTGCATCAACGCCGTCGCCGTCCCAGTCTCATGCCATATCGGACTCCGCGGACGAGGAATCCACGCCGGAATAAGAGGATGAAGAGGAACAAGAGGATCCCCTACCTTCGAAGAGAAAGAACAAAGGTGTACATAGGGACAAGTACACACCACATGATTTCAAGGAGAAGACAAAGAAGAAGGTGGTCACGGAAGAAGTCTCCGATTCCGATGATGATAATTTCGTGTTGGAGGCACGGAAGAAGATTGCTCCGCGTAGGGGAGAAGGGAAGCGTGGAAGAAACTAGATGTTTAGGTTTGATCCTATCTAGCTATATGAACTTGTGCTTGTTATGATGGACACTATGTTTGGCTATGTAATATTTGAACTATGAGCATGATGTTTGGATATGATCATGTGCTCGAATTTGATATATGATCTTGTGTTCTGATGTTTTCATATATGATATTGTGTTCTGATGTTTTGATATATGATCTTGTGTTTTGATGTTTTGATATATGATATTGTGAGCTTGATGCTTGGATATATGACTTTGTCCAATATGATATAGTTTTGATATTTTGATATATGATTTTGTCCAAAATGATATATGATATTGTGAGCTTGATGCTTGATATATTGATAGGATATGAGCTTGATGCTTGTATATTGATTTTCAGCTTGATTTTGAGCTTTTTTCAACCTCCAGGCCAGCGTCGCCACAGGGAGTGGCGAAGCAGAGGTGCGTCGCCACAGGCAGTGGCGAAGCAGTGGTGCGTCGCCAGGGGGAGTGGCGAAGCACAGGAGGCAGCTGCGCCGGCCGCAGCGCAGCAGACGTGGCTGCGTCGCCACTGGATGTGGCGAAGCACGCCTGTGTCGCCACCACGAGTGGCGAAGCACGCCTGGAGCTCGAAAAAAATGCTCAAAACTTTGAAAAAATCCTCAAAACAGCAACTTGTGTCAAAATTTATCACCAACACATAGTTCATAAGCATCACCATAGTTCAAAATAACAAGGTTCACAAATATTACGAAATGGAAGCAAATAGTTCTAAATGACAAAGTTCACAAATAACAAGGTTCAAAATAACAAGGTTCACAAAATGCCCAAATACACGAATGCTCTACTCGCTCAAACATGGTCCCTTTGCCTTCGCCTTCGCCATGGCCTTCCTCTTCTTCTCTTCTTCTTCCTTCTCCTCCCTAATGGCACGCGCCTCGGCAGCCACCCTCTCAAATAGTTCCTTCTTCTTCCTCTTCTTCTCTTATTCTTCCTTCTCCTTCCTTGCTAGGTGCGCCGCCCAAACAGCCTGGCGCTGCTTCAACTCACGCGCTTCTCGTTCTCTCTTCTCTTTAAGTGCTTTGGCGCGCTGCTTGTCCTGTCACATCATATGTTCCCACCGCATTTGCTGCCACCTATTCCGCTCCGCTTCCTCTTTTTCAGCTTCCTCTTTCAGCTTCCTCTTTCTTTCTTCCACTTTCTTGGCCGCATCTTGTTCCTTCACTCTCCTCAAAGCCTCATTTTGAACATCTTCGTCCTCCTTGTGACCTTGAGTTGAGCTATGTCCCGTCCCACTCATCTTTCTCTCCCTCTCCATCTCTACTTCCATGTTGCTTATCTTATCGTAGGCTCTCTTCATTATCTCGTCGTACTCACGAATGCTCTTTATTACCCCCTCCGCAAGCTCCTTCTGACGTTGCTCTTCTCTTTCTCTCCTCATTCTTTCCTCACAAATCCTCAATTGTTGATCTTCTTCCATCCTTATTTGTGTTGCCTCTTTCTTCTTCCTCTCGGCCGCATCCATCTCCATCACCTTCCTCCATGACTCATTGAAGGTCTGATCCCCCTCCTTGTTGGCTTGACTCCCCGCCATATCTACAATAAGAGTGGAGATAAATGTTAGTAAACGCAATATGTAAAATGTTATCTCAAATTTAGAAATTGTAGAGCACAAAATAAAAGTACATACGGAAATGGTCCTTGTAGATATCCTATCATACTAGTTCGATTTACACCACGGACTCCTCTAAGACCTAGTTGTCTTCCTCTTTGTTGCCTAGGATTACGATAGCTTGGACCACCTCCGTGGCTTCGACCAACTCGGTGACTAGGACCACTTTGTTGGCTTGCAACACTATGTTGGCTTAGGCTAGGACCATCTTGGTGGCTTGGACCACTTTGTTGGGTACTCCTATGTTGGCTTGGGCTAGGACCATCTCGGTGGCTTGGACCACTTTGTTGGGAACTCCTTTGTTGGCTTGGAACATCTTGGTGGCTTGAACCACCTTGTTGACTACTCATGGGTTGGCTTGCGTTCGAGTCATTTCTCTTTGTTCTTTTCCTTTGGGTACATGTCCTAGCATTGTGTCCATGAACATTACACTTTCCACAACGAGCTCTATCACATGGCTCTTGAAATTGGTCATTTCCTGATTCTCTCGCACCACCATGACCCCATCCATCCATGTCACCCCTAAAACGCTTTGTCTGACGTCTTCCACGTTTAACAACCTTCCATGACGGATGGGGCCAGAGTTGGATTCCATGATACTCGGGCCACTGTGATTGGTCTAGGTACGGATTAAATCTAGGAGCCCATGTTTTCTTGGTCGTCGTGATGGAGAACTCTGACTCTCTCACGGTGAGAGGGTGATTGTAGTCTAAATGACGCACCCTAGCCGCCGTTAGCAAATGCGAGCAAGCGAGATGGACCAAAGATGGCCTCGCACATGTGCACTCGCAAGTCCTTAGCGAGACCTTGAAAGCTCGGCCTCCGTGTTGGACACCGTCGGCCGTGGTTCCTCCGGGCTCGTTCACTTGATAAATGAGCTCTTCGTTATCATAAACGGTGGCAATTTCAGAATCCGCCTTACGAGACTGAAATGTCCTCCACTCGTCAACTTTGGGTGGGTACTCGTATTTGTGGTTTTGCGTATTGTCTCCCGCAATCTGCCTTTCCGTTTCATCTGAGTACTTCAAAAAATACTCATTCAACTTGTCGAATGTGTATCGCACAATTGCCGTCACGGGCAATGCACGGACACCCTTGAGCACCTTGTTGAAGCACTCTGCCATATTGCTTGTCATTTGACCGTACCTCCGACCATTTTCATCGTAGGCTCTTGCCCACTTTGTTCTATCTTGGATGTGCCTAGTGAGAAATGCTTGACCCTTAGCATCGAGCTTTCTGTTTGAGGTCAATTTGATGTACAAGTTTGCGAAATGCCGGTCAGTGTAAGCGAGACAACAATCTTGAAGATCATCAGTCAACTCCTTGCTACCACATGCCCTATAGAAGTTTGAACAGAAATGCCTCATGCACCATCTATGGTGCAAAGGAGCATGCCCTGGAATTTCAATATTTACAGCTGCGAGAATTCCTTGATGTCGATCTGAGATGACACAAATTTCCCTTTGTGGCGGTAATACCTTGGTCCTCAAAAGGTGAAAAAACCACTGCCAGTTATTGTTGTTCTCCGCCTCAACGAAAGCAAATGCCAAAGGAACCAAACGGTTGTTGGCATCATTTGCTATTGCAACCAAGAGAGTCCCCCTATATTGCCCGGTCAGAAATGTGCCATCAACGGAGATTACCGGTCTACAATGCTCGAAAGCTTTCACGCATTGCTGGAAAGCCCAAAATGCACGGCCAAATACTCGGACAGTTCTTCCATTGTAAATCCTTGTTTCCTGTCCATAAGGCTCTACCACATGAACCATGCCCGGGTTTGCATCGGCCATTGCTAACAACAACCGAGGAATTCGGTTGTATGCTTCTTCCCAATCACCATACAACATCCTGAATGCAGCTTGCTTTGCTTTCCATGCCTTGCCGTATTTCACATCATAGTGAAAGAGAGCTTTCACAAGCTCCATGACTGTTTTGATGCTCATTGTTGGAAGTGACGAGATTTGGTTGGAAAGTCTATATGCGATGAACTCGGAGGTGAGTTGTCGGTGATCGTGCTTTACTGCTTTGCCATCCACCCTCTTTCCGCGACACATGTGAGTTGGCACACAACTTGTTATGCGCCACTCGGGTCCTCCCTTCCATGGTCTTGCACGCACAATCCAAGGACATCGATCCTCCTCGCACTTAACAGTGTAACGCTTCTTCATGTCTGAGTGAAGCACCGTATAGGGACGATGATACTTAACCGAGAAGTCCTTGATCCATTGTTTAAATTCCAGCAAGGTTTTGAACATCAAGCCTTTTGATATACCATTACTCTCGTGATTGCCATCCCGGTAAGAAGTAGGCCTTGGTCCAAGCACTATACCCTCGCCGCCGTCAACCGTGGCTTCATCCGCGAGACTAAGATCACAGAACAATGGTATCCGATGATCTCGCCCCAATACCTCCTCGTGGACTTCGGCCTCATTAGCCGTGAACCCTTCCTCATCAACTTCTTCTTCGGGACCATCGTCATCCGAGTCCGATGCATAGCATCGCGAGTACGGGATGTCATGGTCCATGTTTTCTTGCGTATAGTACATATCCAAATCTCCAACATTGTGGACATGAAGCTCAATATCATTGTCATCATCCCCGCAATCATCATCCTCCTCTTCCAATGATAGTGCCTCCTTTGAAATTGGACTTCCATCCGTCATTTCTTCTTGGTGGTTCGGTGGAGAATTCCTAGTATCAACCCGGGAGGCTCTCCGGTTCAAGTCCACATGCAAAGTACCACCAACCTTTTTGGTGGCAAATAACTCAAGAGCCTTGTCGAGAGATTCGGCCACCACCTCCTTGTATGCACCCCAACGTTGCTCGGAGTTGATATGCATTATCTTCCAACGGAAGTGCATGCCAAATCCGGCGTTGTGCCTACCTTCCAACTCAACAACATCACTAGAGTCCATCCAATTCAACTCTATCCTAACTTGTTCCAAGACCTCGGCGTACGTAGGAGTACGCTCGAACACCAAGTCAAGCTCATCCGGGTCGGGCTCTATATTGCCTTTCAAATATGTTTCCTTGTCAACATGATGAACATGAACAATTCTTGCCATACCTATTTTTGTATAACAACAATAAGGTAAAAAAATTAATAAGTACATATGCCAATATTTACTAACACATCATACTTCATAACAAGAAAACCCTAACCCTAACATAACAAGAAAATCCTAACCCTAACCCTAACATAACAACAAACCCTAACCTCACAAACCCTTACCCTAACCTACCAATCAACACTAAAATACTTCATACACATCATACAAGCCAACATTGACCAAATTAACAAGAATCAACATTGCAATTTGGGTGAATCAATTTTTCTAGGGTTTCCAAGATTTGGGAATTCAAAACCAAATATGCAAATTCCAATGGGTCAAATGAATGGCAAATGAGGGAGAGCACCTTAGGAGACTTGGGGAAGGAGAAATCCACGGAGAAAAGCTTCGATTTGAGTGGTTTTGGGTGGGAAGATTGAGAGGGGGAGAGAGAGCAGCCGCCTTTGCTGGAGATGAGGGAGGAAGTGAGGGAGGAGGCCAGCTCGGGGCTGGGCGGGAAACCCTAAACCTAAAGTGCTTCGCCACTGAGGGTGGCGACGCAGGCCCTTGTGCTTTGCCACTGCCCCTGGCGACGCAAGCCTTCGTGCCTCGCCACCCGGGGTGGCGACGCACTATCTGCTTCGCCACTCCCCCTGGCGACGCACGCCTTCGTGCCTCGCCACCCCTCCTGGCGACGCAAAAAAGGGTTATTTTTTTGAAATAGTTTCGGCGAAGGTTTATTATTTGAAATCATTTCAAGTTTGGGTTAAATTTGTCTAAATCGCCTAGTAATGATGGAGGTGCTTGTCGATGGCAGAAACACATCTAGTAGCTAGGATGTGTAATTTTGGACTTATTACTGCCATTCCCCTATATAATGAAGCTATCTTAAGTATGAATTAATGCCTGATCTGATGTATGAGTTTTTTTTAATCATATAGATGAGTCACAATGGAGATTTTTCAGCAACACATGCCGAGGGTAGTAGGGAATCGCTGGCAGCTGCAGCAGCAGATCAACAACTATCTCCTAATGATTTGCTTCTGAATATTTTACATCAACAACAACAAACCCAGAGGAGGCAAGCTGAAATACTAGAGCACTTGGTGCAGCAATCAGCTAAAGGAAAGGAAAAATCTGATGGAGATCAACATGGTAGCATTCGCAAATTTCTGCGGCTAAATCCCCCGGCCTTTCAGGGCAGTGCTAACCCACTCGAGGCAGAGGACTGGCTGACAGAAATAGAGAAGATCTTTGATGCCATGCACTGTCCAGAGGAGGAGAAGGTCTCATTGGCTACGTTTATGCTGCAAGGTGGCGCTTTTGATTGGTGGGGGGTGCACAAGAATAAATATACTGAAGAAGTTGTGATTACCTGGAAGTTGTTCAAAGAAGAGTTCTACAAAAAGTACTTTCCTGAAAGTGTTCAACGGAAAATGGAGTTAGCCTTTCTGCAACTGAAACAGGAAAGGAAGTCTGTTACAGAATATGAAATCGAATTTTCTAGGCTTGCTCGTTATGCCCCTATTTATGCTAAGGATGATGAAGCCAAAGCTCGACGATTTTCTCAAGGACTTCGGCAACCAATTAAGGGGCGAGTGGAGGTGTTTGAGCTTAAATCCTTTCGGGATGTTGCTAACAAGGCATTGACTGTGGAGCAAGCTTATGTCGAATAACAAGAGGAAGAGGAGCAACAACGCAAGAAGATCAAGGTTGATCATAGAAGTCAGGGGAACATGCAGAAGAAGACACATCAGAACTGGCGCCCAAATGTGCGTCCAGTACCGCAGCCAAGAGGTAATAGTTGTGTCATTTGTCAGGGAAATCACACTGCGTTTCAGTGTGAGCAGCGACATGGAAAATGCTTTGGGTGTGGTAAGGCCGGACACATGATCAGTGAATGTCGTAGCTCCCAGAAGCAGAATGCTATCAAATCAGCAGCTCCTAAGCCATTACCCGCACCCGCGGCTCAACTGTACTTACCAGCTCCGCCTCCCAACTCTTTTTTTTTTGAAACGGGAGCAAAAGTTATGCTCCAATCTATTAATTAAGAAGAAGAGAATTGCCAAGTTAATTTATGGAAAACCGGGCGAAAACCAATACAAACAAATCACAAAGACTCCCAAATCAAGAAACCCCACGCTCTCATGCAAACAACCTAACACTCTCTCCAATGCACAACAACTGCAACTCCCACATGTGAACAATTCAAAGAAGCTCTCGATAAGAACACACCCGCTACTTGCAATGAGAAGCACCACAGCCACATAATGGTCCAAACCGAAAGGACGAGCCAAGAAATCGAAGATCATCCATCAAGCAGCGGCGGACATCATTCCAATGACGCCACTCTTCTTATGTTTGCCCTTCAGTGACTTCTCCTTTCGAGGGCAATCATTCACTTTTTTGCCATTGCCCTTGACTGCCGTTCCCGTTAGGAGGTAAGCAATCGCCCTCCCACATCCAGGAATAGCAGCCTCCAATTTGCTAAGCACATCACAAAGCTCTTTTGCGAAAAGAGCATCGGGACTGAGTGTCGGTAAGGGTGCAACTGGCGCGGAAACCACATCAGAGCGCTCAGGCGAGCTCAAGGTCATCGGCGAGTCCACCTTCACATGCTCCATGGCCAGAGGCAAAGCAGGGCTCTCACAAAGCTCCTGAAGCTCGGGCATGATCTCCAACACTGGTGGCACATCCGTGGCGAGGGCTTCACCCTCAGTAGCCCCCACTGAGTGCCCAGGCAAGTCCAACTCTAGGTGCACCTCTGACAAGGGAGTTGTTGACTCTCCACACAACTTCTTGAGCTCGGGCATGATCAACATCACTGGAGCCATGACCTCACTCTCAGATTCAACAGGCACATCGGGGTGCGACAGCGTGCCAGACATGGCACGAGGGGAGAAACTGCCAAAAGGGCCTTCTTCCCTAACTTCAGTGACATTGAGCTCGGTCGGAGAAGAGGCTTCAGCTGCAACAGGGGGCGTGTCAAGAGCAGCCCCCGCAATCACTAGGAAACTCTCAATCCTCGCAAGGCAATCGTGAAGCTCCGAGCGAAGCAACATGGCCTGCTCTGCCAAAGTAACCTGCGTTACTATCATGGCTGGGGCAGATGATGCAGTAGGACACTCCGTCTGCGAACACACAGGGGATCGCAGCAAGGGACGAGGATGAACAACAGGTGTCTTTGAAGGACGGCGGACTTGGACGGGAGGAGGGCGAGGAGCAGTTTTCCCAATGCAACACTTTGCTTTGTGGCCGAATTCTCGACAGTTGTTGCACCTGAGCGGCTCACAGCAGCTCGAAGCCCAGTGCCCGGCTTCATGGCAACGATGGCATCTTCCGTTAAGCCAAGCCGGAGGAGGAGGTCGGGTCTTCCTAGCAGTAGAGGTGAAGGCCATCCGGCGCATACTGCCCCGACGCTGGACGAGCACCCAAGCTGCATCTGCGTTTCCCACGCTGTCTGTCGCGTTGAAAACAACAGGGACTTCCTCTGAGCACAACACATGCACCGGCTGATCCGGGGAGACCATCTTGGGGACGAGCTCGTCGGCGACACCTGAGCGTGGATGCGGCGTGGGGTCTTCGACAGGCGCCAGCGCAGGCCGTGGTGAAGCTACAGAGATTGACTCGAGGGGATCCAGCAGCTTGCCGGAGGAGGCGTCGGCTAGTGGAGCAGGGGCGGCGGGCGTCGCAGGAGGAACGGTAGTCTTCACGGCCGCGGGAGAGCGCTTCACCATCAAGCTCCCACGATTCGCTGGATCAGCCCTGCGGGAGGCAAGAGCCGCAGCAGCTAGAGCGGCTGCAGAGAGCGGCGAGGCTAGGGAGGCCCCCGCGGCGGAGGGGGGCGCTGGAGTCGACGCAGGCGGTGGCAGCTGTGGGGGCGACTCCTCTTCGTCTTCCTTGTCGTCGACGGCAGCCGCGGCAATGGAGGAAGACGGCGTGCCGCCTGCAGACAACACGGCAGACAAGGTTCCGGCCGGCTGCAGCGACAGCCCTTCGAGCGGCGGCGGGGCAGACGACGACGGGGCCGCAGAGGACATGAGGGATGGCGCGCGAGAGCCCATCTCCCAGGCCCAACTTACCTGCCAGAGGGGAGAAGGCAGCAGCGTGGATGCCGGATCCGGTCGCTGCAGGCGCGGGGGCGGCCGGAGCTAGGAGATCCGGCCGGCGGCGGCCACGCACGCGGCTAGGGCGCGGACGCGAGAACCTCACACAGTTACGGTCATCGCCCGTGATCCTCCCAACTCTAGTGGACCTGCTCAGCGTATGAACAATGGGTCTGGAACTGGAAGGAAGCAAATGGCCGCACGTGCTAAGGTGAATCATTTGACTCAACAGGAGGCAGATGGAGACAACAACGTGGTGACAGGTATAGTCCAAGTCTGCTCACAAAATGCATTCACTTTATTTGATACTGGTGCTACGCATTCGTTTGTGTCCTCACACTTTGTTGATACCTATGGTTTAAAAAGTGTTCCTTTAAAAAGAAGGCTTTGTGTAGAATCTCCTATGGCAGAAGTAACAGTTAGAAGTGTATGCACTGATTGTCCTATTGTGATAAAAGGGTACAACTCTCTGGCAGACTTAATAGTTCTAGACATGCATGATTTTGATATTATACTAGGCATGAATTGGTTAGCAGAAAATCAGGCGTTTATTGATTGTCAAAAGAAACGAGTGATACTCCAAGTACTAGGTCAACGTAAAATAGTGTATCAAGCAAAACAGAGAAACTCAGAGCGTGTTTTTGTCATAAATTTAGAGGTAAAAGGAAGGAGTATAGAGGAAATACCAGTAGTTAAAAATTATCCAGATGTTTTTCCGGATGAATTACCTGGGCTTCCGCCGGACCGAGAAATTGAATTTAGTATAGATTTAATTCCGGGTATGGGTCCTATCTCCAAAGCTCCATATAGAATGTCACCAGCAGAATTAAAAGAGCTAAAAAGGCAGATTAAGGAGTTAGAAGAAAAACACTTTATCCAGCATAGCATGTCACCATGGGGCGCACCAGTGCTATTTGTACAGAAGAAAGATCACACGTTACGGCTGTGCAAGGACTACCGGGAGCTGAATAAGGTAACTATCAAAAATAAATACCCGCTACCTAGGATTGATGATTTATTTGATCAGCTACAAGGCTCGCGAGTATTCTCAAAGATAGATTTGCAGTCTGGATATCATCAGTTAAAAATTAAAAAGGGAGACATTCCTAAGACAGCTTTTCGTACAAGTTATGGACATTATGAATATGTTGTTATGCCATTCGGACTAACCAATGCTCCAGCAGCTTTCATGGATTTAATGAATCGTGTATTCAAACCATTCCTGGATCAATTTGTAGTTGTTTTTATCGATGATATTCTAATCTATTCAAAGACAGAAGAAGAGCATGCAGAGCACCTAGAAATAGTTCTTCAAACATTAAGGAAGCACAAATTATATGCAAAATTAAAGAAATGTGACTTTTGGTTGAAAGAGGTGGCATTTCTAGGGCATGTTATCTCAGGTGAAGGTATATCAGCTGATCCAACAAAGATACAAGCTGTGGTAGACTGGAAGAGACCAACTACTGTCACAGAAATAAGAAGTTTTCTGGGCCTCGCCGGATACTATCGGAGATTTATTGAAGGTTTTGCACAATTAGCAGCACCTTTGACTCAGCTCACACGCAAGGGAATGAAATTTGTTTGGAGTGAGGAGTGCGAAGAAAATTTCCAAGAGCTGAAGCATCGCTTGGTAACCGCCCCGGTGTTAGCAGTACCGATTGCAGGAATTGGATACACTATATTTTGTGATGCTTCAAATATTGGGTTAGGTTGTGTACTCATGCAGAACAATAAGGTGATCGCTTATGCATCTCGACAATTGAAGCTGCATGAGAAAAATTATCCGACACACGATTTAGAGTTGGGTGCTGTGGTTTTCGCCTTAAAAATATGGAGACATTATTTGTATGGAGAACATTGTGAAATCTTCACAGATCATAAAAGCTTAAAATATATATTTACTCAGAAGGAATTAAATATGCGACAGCGAAGGTGGCTTGAATTGCTCAAAGATTATGACATCAACATAAATTATCATCCAGGCAAAGCCAACTCTGTTGCTGATGCACTAAGTAGAAAGGGTGATGGCAGAGTAGCAGCTCTGATAACTACACAAAGAGATATACTGAGAGACCTGGAGAAGTTGGGTATAGAACTGCAGGTACGTGATTCATCTAGTACCCTAATGGCACTACAAGTCAAACCTGATTTGCAAGATAGGATACGTGAACGGCAAATGGATGACCCTTTTCTTCTGAAGCTTCGAAATGGAATCGAACAAGGCAATCCATCAGAGTTTCAGGTACGATTGGATGGGTCTTTATGGTTGAGGGACCGCATGTGTGTGCCTGACCATTCAGACTTAAAGTTGGAAATCATGCAAGAAGCTCACTCCACACCGTATACTGTGCATCCTGGTAGTACCAAAATGTACCGTGATATTAAAGGAAATTTTTGGTGGCCCAATATGAAAAGAGAGATAGCAAGGTTTGTACTGGAATGTTCAATATGTCAGCAAGTGAAAGTAGATCATCAGAAGCCAGCGGGTCTTTTGCAACCATTAGAGATTCCCAGCTGGAAATGGGAAGGAGTTAGTATGGACTTTGTTACTGGGTTACCTCGCACATCTGCAGGTTATGATGCTATTTGGGTTATAGTGGACAGACTTACTAAAGTGGCACAGTTCATACCTATAAAGAAGACATTTTCTCTTGAGAGGTTAGCTAAACTATATATTAAGGAGATAGTTGCTAACTATGGTATCCCAAATTCTATTGTATCTGATCGAGATCCCAGGTTTGTTTCGAGATTTTGGAAGAGTTTGCATGGTGTGCTAGGAACCAAATTAAATTTCAGTACCGCATATCATCCTCAGTTTGACGGCCAATCAGAACGAGTTATACAGATCCTAGAAGATATGTTGCGAGCAAGTGTGCTGGATTTCAATGAAAAATGGGACGAAGCACTTCCTTTGGTTAAATTTGCTTATAACAATAGTTATCAGTCAAGCATCAAAATGGCCCCTTATGAGGCTCTATATGGTAGAAGGTGCCGTTCTCCTATTTGTTGGGAAGAAATTGGCGAGAGGAAATACCTTGGTCCAGAACTAGTTCAGCAAGCGGAAGAAAAACTGCGCATTATTCGGGAACATCTCAAGGCTGCACAAAATCGACAAAAGCATCAAGCTGACCTCAAACGAAGGGCAGTAGAGCTGAGACCAGGTGACTTTGTTTACTTGAAAGTTTCTCCTAAGAAAGGAACCAGACGTTTTGGACTACGAGGAAAATTAAGCCCAAGGTATGTCGGACCATTTCAGATCATCCAGAAAGTTGGAGCAGTAGCCTATCGTTTGGATTTACCTCCAAACTTATCAGGAGTACACAACGTGTTTCATGTATCAACATTAAAGAAGTGTGAGCAGCCTCTCGAGACCGGAAAATTACCCCTTGTGGAACTCCGCCCTGATCTATCATATGAGGAGTATCCAATAAAGATCTTGGATTATAAAGATAGAGTTATGAGAAAGAGAACTATCCGATTTTTGAAAGTTCAGTGGAGCAATCAGACAGAAGAAGAGGCGACGTGGGAAAAGGAGGACGACTTACGTGAAAATTTTCCATATCTTCTGAATACGGGTAACCAAATTTCGAGGACGAAATTTCTATAAGTAGGGGAGGATGTAAAAACTATGTTTTTATTAGAATTAGAAAATGCATTGAAACTAGCTAAATAAAATAAATAAATTTGATGCTAAGGAGGTATAAGATGAACTAGAAATTTTGATAACTAGTAATGCCACTTTTAGAATATTATGCATGCAGAAAATATTGTAGCCACATGCAATAGAATAACCTAGTCTAAATAGATAGTTTTACTTGGTTACGGTGGGGAAAAGAAAGTATGGAACCTAGTCTAGATGGTACTAGCTGACTCATTGCATGCATGATCTAGGTGTCAAACTTCCAGCATAGAGAAATCTACGCGTCCGTCTGTCAAATTACAGGTGGATAAATAGTGTAGAAAAAAAATGAGTATTAGTTATCGACAATGCGGTGGACTTCTCTAGAGTTAGCTTAAGCGGTGACTTACTGAGATTTCGCTCTCAGCTATAAAAGGGCAAGAAGCTCGGACTTGTCGCCCCTAAATCACAGTAGGAGTAGCCAGTTCCACACTAATCTTCTTCTCAAAGGGAGCAATCTCAGACTGCGGTTGCGCCTAGTGGAGTCAGTCCGCTGCGGCGCGGACACAGTCGCAGGCAAGCATGCGTCCCCTCTCCTTCACAGTCTAGCTGGTCTATGAATCTAATCTGTTGATTCAACACTGTCGCCATACTGCTTGGTTGCTTGCTGTAGCCGTAGCTGTGTAGTACAGATGCAGGTGTTGTTTATTCTTGCATGCCTGGTACTACTAGCTAGATGGACATGCACGAACTCTACCTCCAGATCACTTTATTGACTTCCTAGCTCATGCTTGTTCACCTGCCACATTATCTAATATCTTATTCATTGCTACTAGCTTCTATTCTTGCTAATGCCCTGAACGATGGTAGGAGTATTAAGTAGCACATGCATGTTTTCATTTGCTACTGATCCATATAGACAGCTTCTTGCTTACTTAAGTTCTATGCTTGATTTCTGATGATATGACCATTGCCTGTCACATTTGGTTGACCTTGTACCCATGGTTGGTTCTGTCGAGATCGATGCTCCAAACTTAGTTAGTGGTAATCAGTATTTCCATTTCCTTCTGTAAAACCTTGTTGATGAAATTCTGGTATCACGACGGCAAAAACATTGTACCGGTCACAGTTCAGGTATGGGACTGTCTGGGTTCTCTGCTGGGGACGGCCTCTGTTCGGGAACGTGTCGGTGATGGATCCGTAGGAGCGATCGACATCAGTAGGTCAGAGTGTCCGGGTCTTAGCGGGTAAAAGAACACTGCTCGGCTAGCACCTGTGTGGAGCTAGTCGAGACTGTCGACGTCGGAGTACCCCTCTGCAGAGTGTAAAAGCGTGAATATTCACCCCTGTGACTCCCGGGTTGGGAAAGCTTGCTGTCATGTGTGATGCTAGTTATTTTTCCTTATTTGAACTCTATTTTACAGCTATATCATCTTTGCCACTTTGCTGATCTCCTTACGTTGAACTAATGTCATCTGTCCTTTTTGTGCATGCATGCTTGCTGAGTATGCCATCATACTCATCCTTGTTATTTCTAATCTGTTGCAGAAACCAGTGATGTTGGACAGGATGGCGATGCATAGGTACAGTGATGTTGGACAGGATGGCAATGCATAGGAGTAGTACCTGCGGGATGGGACATGAATAAAATGAACTTGCATGTAACTTTGTAGCTGAATCTATGTACTGGCAAAGTGAATGAATAAAATGTCCCTGTGTTTAGCCTTTCAAATATCTTTCTCTTAGCCTTACATGTTTAAGTTTGCAAGATTGTAAACATGTGGCGGTTGTCGTAACTAGGCCCGACTTTGGGGCATGACAATGTTAATGGTTATGATTGCCATGCTTTATGTGATCTAGGTGCTAGTATTTCTATCATGCCTAGAAAGATTTATGACATGCTTGATTTACCACCGCTTGAAAAATGTTACTTTGATGTTCCTATCGCTGATGTTGCTAAGAAGAAACCTTTGGGAAGGATTAATGATGTTCTTATTGTGGTTAACAATAACCTTGTTCCCGTTGATTTTCTTGTTATGGACGTTGAATGCCATGCTTCATGTCCTATTAT
The DNA here is from genome assembly GCA_007115705.1 of Dactylis glomerata. Taxonomy (NCBI): domain Eukaryota; kingdom Viridiplantae; phylum Streptophyta; class Magnoliopsida; order Poales; family Poaceae; genus Dactylis; species Dactylis glomerata. Next base: position 4,746,171 of record QXEO01000222.1, read on the forward strand.
TTTGGGAAGACCCTTTTTTCGAACTGTAGGTGCTATTATTGATATGAGGGAAGGCACTATCAAATATCAATTCCCACTAAAGAAATGTATGGAACACTTCCCTAGGAAAATAAAGAAGTTACTTTTTGACTCTATTCTTAGAGCAAATTATGAGCTTGATGCTTCATCACTTGATATTACTTGATTCGCAATTTTCTGCGCCTAGCTCAAAGGCGTTAAAAAAAGCACTCTTGGGAGATAACTCAATGTTTTATTTTCAGTACTTTTTCTTTTATTTGAGTCTTGGAAGTCATTACTACTGTAATGACTGCTCCTTATCTTGTTTATTTCGTTTTTGTGCCAAGAGAAGCCTCTAATTTGAGTGAGGTAAAGATTTGGGGATGTTGCTGTCCTAAAACTGTTTTCGGTGCTGCACCGTAAAAATTCGTATAAATTCTCTGTATATCTTTTGGACCTGAGATTTCTTGTACATATGCCCCAGGTTATATCCAAACTTTTGTTAGTTGAACACTTTTTGATTTGAGCAACAGAAAATCCCTCAAAAATTCGACCTTTGTCAGCTGTTCAGTTTTGACAGATTTCTGCCAATATTTGTGTTTGCCACTTTATCGCTTTCTTTTGAGTTCTTTTGATCACGGAACTTTTGGGGAGGTTGCTACAGTAGTATTTGCTATATATGTGGTAGTTTTGAGTTGAAACCTGAAGCAAAAAGAGGTTGATTATATGTTATGCTTGCACTAATGTTGCTAATAGAATTGTGTTTAGTTTTGTATGAAGAAAGTTTTCAAGTGTAGGGATTGGAGAATGATGATGAAAGTACAAGGATGTCGCCTAGAGGGGGGGTGAATAGGCGATTTAAAACTTTTACGAGTGGCTTGACAAATGCGGAATAAAACTAATGTTTAATTTGCCAAGCATACAAAACCTAAACAAACTAGGTTCACCTATGTGCACCAACAACTTATGCTAGACAAGATAAGCAACTATGAGATAGCAAGATATATATAACTTCAAACACGAAGGCTATCACAAAGTAAATTGCATAAGTAAAGAAGCTTGGGTATAGAAATAACCGAGGGACGCGGAGACAATGATGTATCCCGAAGTTCACACCCTTGCGAGTGCTAATCTCCGTTGGAGCGGTGTGGAGGCACAAGGCTCCCCAAACGCCACGGAGGCTCACCGTAATCTCCTCGAGCCCTCCCACCAAGATGGAAGACCTGACCACTATGGGACACTTGAGGGTGGTCACCGAACCCGTACAAGCTTGGGGCAATCTCCACAACTCAATTGGAGGCTCCCAAGAATCGCCACTGAGGCACCACAAAGCTTGGGAAGATCTCCACAACTTAATTGGAGGTCCCCAAGTAATTTCCACGGAGGCACCACAAAGCTTGGGAAGATCTCCACAACTCAATTGGAGGTCCCCAAGTAATCCACTAAGCCACTAAGCCGTCCAGGGTTCCAATAACCCAAGAGTAAAAAGCTTAACGAACTTTTCACCACCGAATCTCCGAGGAGAACTCAAACCGATGCAACCAATGCAATGGCAAGAACACAAGTGCTCAAATCCTTCTCACTTAAATCCTGCCAAAGCAACTAATGCTATGGAGGGATATGAGAGGAAGAACAAAGGAAGAAATCCACAAAGAACTCCAAGATCTAGATCCAATGGGTTCCCCTCACAAAGAGGAGGAAGTGATTGGTGGAAATATAGATCTAGATCTCCTCTCTCTTTTCCCTCAAAGATATGCAAGAATCATGGGAGAAATTGAGAGATGGGCAAGCTTTCCAAGGTCAACAATGGAGGGAGAGAGAGGGGAAAATCGAGCTAACCCAAGCTTGAAGAAGGGGAAGGGCATTTATACCCCTCCCGGGATTGTAGCCGTTGCAGTACTGCAGGGACCGGATATTCCGGTCCAAGTTTGGACCGGATATTCTGCCCCCCTCGAAAAACTGCTAAGGACTTCGCGCGCGTCGTTCAGATTTGGGGCCGGATATTTCGGTCGGATATTTCCAAAACTGGGCCAGATATTCCGGCCACCCCTAAAAACGGCTAAGGACCAGAAAAAGGCGGGCGCGCATCACTCAGATTTGAGGCCGGATATTTCGGCCGGATATTTCCAAAACTGGGCCGGATAATCCGCCCAAGAAAAGCGAGCAACACGAAAACAGCGATAACTTTTGCATCCGGACTCCGTTTTCGATGATCTTGGGCTCGTTGGAATCACCACGATGAGCTCTACACCATCATCCATAGAAACATCATAGTCCAACAAAGGAGGATGAAACCAAATGATAAAAGGTTTGACTTAGCTATAAAGATGAACCGGTAAAACCTCCAAACACTAAAAATGCAATTAGAGTTCCATACGAAATCCGTTTTTGATGAGCTAGAGCTTGTCATGGAAATAACCACAAGCTCTAGAACCTCACATGGATAAAAGCCAAATAAGAACCAAGAAAGATAATGCCAAGTATGCAAAGGTTTGAGCTCTCTCCGAACAATACGAATAAGTTACTCACTCGAGAGCCCCTCTTGATAGTACGGCTATCGATCCTAAAACCCGGTCTCCCAAACACTATGAGACCGGTAAGAAAGAAACCCTATCAAGATCATACCTTTGCCTTGCACCTTCCACTTGAGCTAGATAGTGACGATCTTTATCTTCTCAAGTTGGACTACCTTTCTTGATTGCGCTTGCTCGGTGAAGTCTTGCGGATTGCTCCCCCATACTTCACTATGGGAGAGACACTAGTAGAAATATCTTCACATGTCCATTAACACCAAATGGACACCGAGCTTCAAGCAAATGATATCTTCTATATGCCTATCTTGAACTTGCGCTTCGACTTGATCAACATTGGACTTCATCTTCTTCCTTCATAATGATGATGTCTTCTATAGGCTCAACTCCCTTGATCATCACATAAACTTCTTTATTTGCATCTTCTTACAACCTTGAAACCAACATATGGCTCAAGCGTTGTCTACGGGCAAGTCATACAAATATAACTCGATGCAAACATTAGTCCATAGGGATTGTCATTAATTACCAAAACCACACATGGGGGCAAATGCTCTTTCAATCTCCCCCATTTTGGTAATTGATGACAATCTCTTTGAGAGGGTTTATATAATGAATTTAAAGGACTAAGATGGTTACACTAACATCAAATACTACAAAAGTATGTGATGTTAGTAGAACCATCATATATAGAGCAAACTCCCCCACAATCTATGCACGTGTGAATGAACTTGAATTTCATTGCATATATTGCCAACCAATGTTGTTGGTGGAGTTTCCACTATATATACTCAACCATGCAAAGCATGCAAGGCAAATGCTTAAGAACAAAACAAAAGCGTGAAACCCAATTCCTTTCAAACCCTCGAAACTTCTCCCCCATTGGCATCCATTGCCAAAATGGGTGGAAAGACTTAGAAGGCCAATATAGTGAGAGTTCCTCCTCAAGGTGTGCATGACACAAAAAAAGTGAAAACATATGCACAAATTCAAGGACAAGAATTTGGAGGAAATCAAACTATATTGAGGATCAAAGATTGCAAACAAAATAGGATGACATGATGGTTAAACTTCCAACAAATGAAGATAGCAATCAAAAGATCCAAATAGCGAATCAAATAAAGATATTATGAGAAGACCAAAACAATGCTCTAAATAATATGAAGAAGCTCCCCAAGGTTTGTGCACAACATATTCTATCTGAATTAAAGTATAAGGTGCACAAACATGGAATCATCACTCCCTCGATATTATTCAAAACATAATGATACCAAGTGACATCAAATACTATGATAACCACAAAATGGTGCTTTAAAATGAAATGAGGAAGCTCCCCAAGGTACATGCACAAGATAGAATGTTTGCATTTGAATACAATTTGCACAACATGGAATCCTCACTCCCTCAATACCATTTAAAAGGAACCATTAGCAAGAGACCATAGAAAAGAAATCAAGCTTAACACTTGCATCAAGAAAATGGTTGAGCAACAAATAAGGAACCAACATATTAAACGGCTCAACCAAAGGAATGTGTGATAGGAATGACAAAGCATATTATAAGACTAGTACAAAGATGTACATAGAGCATCCACATAGTCCTCAATAAATGATATTGCTTAGCATTCCATCCCTACACACAAGGTTTAAAAAGATATCAAATAAGGAGATATCATCTCTCATGTGTATAAGTTTCTAAGTAGACAACATCACAAAGATAATTATCACAAAGAAACATGTACACATAAAATAGATACAAAGAATAGAACATGATATCCAAACAAGTTTATGCAATATACCAATGAGATTTTTACTTTTAAAGTATGGCCAAAGGTTCAATTTATCTTATTCATATTGAAGAACTTCAACCACAAACATGTCAAAGACATCATAAATATCAACAAGGAAAAGAAGATAGTTGGGATGTTTTGAGAAAAGCAACAAGTATCACGAATAAGTATACCAAAAGAAAGAACTAAATTTGCACTTTCATCAATATTGCACATGTGAGGAACTTGAGGAATTGATATGCAATAAAATTGCTAGATAGACATATTTGGGAAGGGTGAATCATGAGCATGATTTTATATATTCCCCAAAATATGCACTCATCTCAAATTACTCATATTTTCAATAGAGAGGTTTCATTAAGATCTTTGCAAATAAAGATTTTCATGCCATGAAATGACCCACACAAGGTTAGATGCTAGAAAAGTATGCATGAATAAGATACTTGTTACCGAGATACCATTGCAAGGATGTAGTAGATAGGAGTTCTTCAATAATCCTAGCTTGCCACAAATTATCAACTAGTCACCGCTTCATGCTTATTATTGAGACAAGCACCAATATATCTCCCATGTACCTAAAACAAATTCAAGTACAATATGGTCCCCAAACTCATTGGGTCTGAAGTAGTTAGAGACACTACAATATATAGGACAAGCTCCACATAAATATGTGCATATAGATATGAACTTGAATTTCATGCACTTCTTAGCCGATTTAGGATTTATTGGAGTTTACCCTATATATTGGATCAAAGAAAGCAAAGCATGCCATAGAGTATACATTTAGTAAATATGCATGCACAAGACATTCAAGAGCCAAAAGAGATACAATTTGGAAAAAACACCAAGAAGACCAAGAAGTCACACAAAGGTGTGAAGAACTAAAGGTTGTCCAAATTATATCAAAGAATCAACTCAACACAAGATTGACTCCAAAGTCCACCAAATGAACAAAGCAAACGCCAATGAGCATAAAGGATCACTAAAACACACATGCCCAATGACTTATCTCATTTTAAGAATATAAAGAAAATTCAAGAAAAGAGATAACCTTTCTCCCAAAGAGAGCAAGGTTCCAACAAACAAACCAAACTCTCCACTCTTTTATGATGGCACACTAAGTACCAAAAAACAAAAAGATTTGTCTTCCAACAATAACCAATACCAATTGAAATAAGCCGCAAGAGTATGTTATAGAAAATATAGGAGAGCTCCCCCAAGATTAGTGCATTATTTATGATTTTGCATTTAAATACAAAATGCACACAAATGGGATCATCATCTCAACCTACATTAAGAATAACACAAAACAAGTTCAACAAAATCAAATGGAATCACAAGAGTTAAGAAAGACAATGGGAATTTAAAACAAATACATTCCTTGGCAAGTGATAAGGTAATTAAAAGCAATAGCCAATAAAAAGATGATCAATATATATATACCACATGATAGAGTACCAATTGTCCAAGGACAAGAGGTATTTGGAGTTATTAATTTCCCGGTGGTATTTTACACATAAATCCAAGATCATCTTCACAACAAGAAGCATATGAAAAGGATAATAATTAAACACCATGCTAAAGAAGATATTCTTGATAGACTCAAATAGTTAAACAATCACGCAAAGCAATGATTAGGATAACTTGAAGCAAATGGTTTTCCAACTTTGATATAGAATTCCACATTTTAGGAAAACCCTACCAAGAATGTATCTCACAAACAAGATCCAAAACAAGAGCAATAAAACAATTTGGCAAATTGAAACTTGTTTGAGCAAATATGTCACATAGAAGAAAGATAATTTGCAATATCAACACTATGTGACACAACCTCAAATATACACATTTTATTGGTTTGTAGTATGCACAAAGCATATTTCTCCCCCATAATGTGATCAAGCATTTATTTTCACAAGAGGCAAATAAAATCCAACATGAGATGATTAATGGACATTATAGAATTTGAATTTCTCATGAGCATGACATACCACATAGAGACTAGATAATTTAAAATATAAATACTAAGTGGTATTCCTCATGTGCACACATATTTAGGATTGTGAAGTGCCAAAGCATATCACTCCCCCAAAATGGATAGTCCATTAGTCTCTCAAAAAAAAGGCCAAATAATATAAACGAAGATGCAATAAGGCTCAAACACAAACACACATACATGGTATGCAAACCCATAAGTACATACTTGATTAATCAAAATAAAACAAGTAGGTAGCACAACATATACCAACACATGTAATGGAACACAACCAACACATGCAAAAGGGGCGAGTAACTTTCAATGTAGATAAGTTGAGTACATGTTACCGCAAAGAGGAACATTGGATATATGATATAAACAAGATAATCCAATTGACTTGACTTGAGACAATATATTGATGAAGATCCCTTAATTCTTCATGATATAGCCAAGTCTCCAATGCCCTCCAACAAACAACTATTGATCAAGTTTTGGTGTGATGGTCCCCAACTAAGTTGGGTCCTAAGAGGTTAGTCACAATAGGCTTGGCCACCCAAATGGTTATTTTCTTGACACCACATGGAGTACCAACAAATTTGGCAAACACATTGCCAACCTTATCCTTGCAAATGGAATAAGCATCATCAATTATGATAGGGTTGGATGAGTTACCCATAGTGCATGAAGAAGAAAGGTGACCCTTCTCACGGCATATGTAGCAAGTTCTTTTCTTCACCTTCTTCTCACTTGATTTCTCCGCAATGGGAGCATTAGCTTGATTCTTCTTGGGAAGTGGCATTTCTTCAACTTGAGGTTGAGCGTGCCCTTGAACTTGAGGCCGCTTCCCTTGTTGCTTCTCAACTAATGCCTTCTTCTTCAAAGGGCAAGATCTAACATGGTGCCCTTCAATTTTGCACTTGAAGCAAACAATCTTGGCCGGATCTTTGACTTGTCCTTGGCCCTTCTTCTTCTTGTTAACCGTGGACTTCTTGTTGTTGTTGGAGATAAACCCAAGTCCACTCTTGTCATTGGGGGATTTTTGCACACTCAACATATTGTCGAGTTTGGATTTCCCTTCATGACTCTTTACCAAGTCTTTCTTCAAAGAAGAGACTTGGGCCTTGAGCTCTTCAATTTCCTCTACATGGTTAGTAACAACACAAGTACTAGAGGAAGTAGAAGCTTCATTGTTAGAGCAACAAGGAAAGGAAAGTAATTCATTACAAGATGTAGCAATGTTATGAGTGGATGAATTACTAGGACTAGCACAAGGCAATATGGCATTTTGAGAAGTAGTGCAAATGTCCACATGAGGCTCACTAGATGTTACCTTTGACATAATAGCCTCATGAGCTAATTTTAGCCTATCATGGGAAGCTAGAAGATCCTCATGGGAGCTAGAGAGCTTTCCATGATTTTCTTCCAATTTCCCATATTTGCTAGTTAGCAAATCAAGTTGAGCCCTTAGCTCAACATTCTCCTTCAAGATGGATGCTTCACAAGAAGTAGAGTTAGTAGCACAAGCATCATCACTAATGGAAAGCGGAGAAGACAATTTAGTAAGCTCATTTGAATTTGAAGCTTTAAGTTGCCCATGCGACTCGGTGAGAATGATGGGCTCACACGAAATGACCCTAGAGTCATTTTTAAGAAGCACAACATTCCCAAGGATTTTAGCATAAGTAACTACAAGCTCTTCATATTTAGTTTCAAAATCATTTGCCACCACAAGAGTTCTATCATAGGATTTCTTTATTTTAGATAATTCTAAAGTAAAGGTCTCCTCAAGAGATTCCTTGGTGGTTTGTTCTTCTTCTAGAGCTTCTTTTAGATCTGCAATCTCATCCGCGTAATCACGGGCATGACCTTGCATTTTAAAAATGGTATTCTCATGCTCCTCAATAATTTTATTGCTCTCGGTGGCAATAGCCAAAATCATATAGAAGTAAGAGCAAGCAATTTTATTCTTATGAATAGCATGAAAAAACATTTCACTCTTCTCAAATAAAGAAGCAAGATCATCATATTCTTCTTCATTATCCTCATTCTCATCATCACTAGATATATTGGGTTACAAAGAAGGAGTTACCTTTGAAGCCCTAGCCATAAGGCAAATGTGGGAAGCAATTGATGATGATGAATAAATACTTGAAGCACCAAGCGAGATCATGTCTTGGCCAATAGAATTTCCGGTTTCCTCTACATTGTTAGACACACAACAACTAGAGGAACTAGAGGCATTTATATCATGGCAACAAGACGAAGTAAGCATATCATTATGAGATGTGTTCAAGGAGCATACACATGATATGCAAGGACTATCAACACAAGCATGTAAAGCATTTATGGTGCTAGAAGTGTTTAAGTCCAAAGATCATGGCAATGAGATAGAGATGAATGATCATCACAAGTAAGCTTACTATCAACCTTGCAATTTCCATCACCATTCACCATAGAGTTACCTTGTGTCTTGCTACACTTTGGTGAAGTGGAAGAGAGTTCATCACGACCGGAAGTGGAGGGAATACAATCATCCTCAATCTTGTTGGACATGTCATATTTGTCTTGAATCTTTGTCCAAAACTCATGAGCGCTACGGAAAGGCATGATTGCAAGAATAACTGCATTGCTCACAAAATCAACAAGCACATTAGTAGCTTGAGAATTAAGATAAGAGTTTCTCTTCTCCTCTAAAGATAGACTTTGGGAATCCTTAGGAGGAGAGAAACCCATATCTAGAATTCTCTCTATATTTGGGTCCATATCACAAAAATGATTAAGCATGCAAATTTTCCATATATCATAATTAGTGCCATCAAATATAAAGGTGTCATTGTGCACTAATCCCCTAGCCGACATCTTTGCTCTCAAGGCGGTGAAGCCCTAAAATGAGAGACCTTGCTCTGATACCAAATGAAAGTACAAGGATGTCGCCTAGAGGGGGGGTGAATAGGCGATTTAAAACTTTTACGAGTGGCTTGACAAATGCGGAATAAAACTAATGTTTAATTTGCCAAGCATACAAAACCTAAACAAACTAGGTTCACCTATGTGCACCAACAACTTATGCTAGACAAGATAAGCAACTATGAGATAGCAAGATATATATAACTTCAAGCACGAAGGCTATCACAAAGTAAATTGCATAAGTAAAGGAGCTCGGGTATAGAAATAACCGAGGGATGCGGAGACAATGATGTATCCCAAAGTTCACACCCTTGCGAGTGCTAATCTCCATTGGAGCGGTGTGGAGGCACAAGGCTCCCCAAATGCCACGGAGGCTCACCATAATCTCCTCGAGCCCTCCCACCAAGATGGAAGACCCGACCACTATGGGACGCTTGAGGGCGGTCACCGAACCCATACAAGCTTGGGGCAATCTCCACAACTCAATTGGAGGCTCCCAAGAATCGCCACTGAGGCACCACAAAGCTTGGGAAGATCTCCACAACTTAATTGGAGGTCCCCAAGTAATTGCCACGGAGGCACCACAAAGCTTGGGAAGATCTCCACAACTCAATTGGAGGTCCCCAAGTAATCCACTAAGCCACTAAGCCGTCTAGGGTTCCAATAACCCAAGAGTAAAAAGCTCAACGAACTTTTCACCACCGAATCTCCGAGGAGAACTCAAACCGATGCAACTGATGCAATGGCAAGAACACAAGTGCTCAAATCCTTCTCACTCAAATCCTGCCAAAGCAACTAATGCTATGGAGAGATATGAGAGGAAGAACAAAGGAAGAAATCCACAAAGAACTCCAAGATCTAGATCCAATGGGTTCCCCTCACAAAGAGGAGGAAGTGATTGGTGGAAATATAGATCTAGATCTCCTCTCTCTTTTCCCTCAAAGATATGCAAGAATCATGGGAGGAATTGAGAGATGGGCAAGCTTTCCAAGGTCAACAATGGAGGGAGAGAGAGGGAAAAAACGAGCTAACCCAAGCTTGAAGAAGGGGAGGGGTATTTATACCCCTCCCGAGATTGTAGCCGTTGCAGTACTGCAGGGACCGGATATTCCGGTCCAAGTTTGGACCGGATATTCCGTCCCCCTCGAAAAACTGCTAAGGACTTCGCGCGCGTCGTTCAGATTTGGGGCCGGATATTTCGGTCGGATATTTCCAAAACTGGGCTGGATATTCCGGCCACCCCTAAAAACGGCTAAGGACCAGAAAAAGGCGGGCGCACGTCACTCAGATTTGAGGCCGGATATTTTGGCCGGATATTTTCAAAACTGGGCCGGATAATCCGCCCAAGAAAAGCGAGCAACACGAAAATAGCGATAACTTTTGCATCCGGACTCCGTTTTCGATGATCTTGGGCTCGTTGGAATCACCACGATGAGCTCTACACCATCATCCATAGAAACATCATAGTACAACAAAGGAGGATGAAACCAAATGATAAAAGGTTTGACTTAGCTATAAAGATGAACCGGTAAAACCTCCAAACACTAAAAACGCAATTAGAGTTCCATACGAAATCCGTTTTTGATGAGCTAGAGCTTGTCATGGAAATAACCACAAGCTCTAGAACCTCACATGGATAAAAGCCAAATAAGAACCAAGAAAGATAATGCCAATTATGCAAAGGTTTGAGCTCTCTCCGAACAATACGAATAAGTTACTCACTCGAGAGCCCCTCTTGATAGTACGGCTATCGATCCTAAAACCCGGTCTCCCAAACACTATGAGACCGGTAAGAAAGAAACCCTATCAAGATCATACCTTTGCCTTGCGCCTTCCACTTGAGCTAGATAGTGACGATCTTGATCTTCTCAAGTTGGACTACCTTTCTTGATTGCGCTTGCTCGGTGAAGTCTTGCGGATTGCTCCCCCATACTTCACTATGGGAGAGACACTAGTAGAAATATCTTCACATGTCCATTAACACCAAATGTACACCGAGCTTCAAGCAAATGATATCTTCTATATGCCTATCTTGAACTTGCGCTTCGACTTGATCAACATTGGACTTCATCTTCTTCCTTCATAATGGTGATGTCTTCTATAGGCTCAACTCCCTTGATCATCACATAAACTTCTTTATTTGCATCGTCTTACAACCTTGAAACCAACATATGGCTCAAGCGTTGTCTACGGTCAAGTCCTACAAATATAACTCGATGCAAACATTAGTCCATAGGGATGGTCATTAATTACCAAAACCACACATGGGGGCAAATGCTCTTTCAGATGAGATGAGTTGAAGAATGGAAAAAAGCTCAAGCTTGGGGATGCCCATGCATCACCCCAAGAAATATCCAAGAAGTACAAGCGTCAAAGCTTGGGGATGCCCCCGAGGCACCCCTTCTTCATCGGCAAAAATCAGGTCACCTTTCAAAACACTATATTTTAATTGCTTCATGCACTATGTGTTTTTCTTGGAGCGTCAGTTGTTTTAGTTTTCTTAGTTAGTTTAGTTTGTTTGTTTGCTGCAATAAATGGTTGGACCCCAACAAATTTCCTTTGGAGGAGATGTACTCGTTTTCATTTGCCAAGAACACTCCGTTTTTCATTCTTACAATTTCACCGGGTGTTCTTCTTTTTCTGCTACTGCTTTTGGTTTTCGTTTTCGCCTTGATTTGTGTTCAGACCTTGTCATATCTTTTCATCAAGGTGTATTTTTGCCTCTGATATTTATTGGTTTTCATCAAAAGAGGTGTTTATAAAAGTTTCAAATGGTGTTGGAAAAGAGAAAAAGCTTTATGCAAAAAAGTGGTACAAGAAGGAGCTTGTGTAGACTGCGGCTTAGGCTTTTTCATGTCATGCTTGATCTCTTTTTGATAGTATGCTTAGTGGTTTTGCTGTAGCATGACTTGTCTCAAATAACTGAGATTGCTTAATGAGCATTTGAAAAAATCATGCGTTGTTTTTATTGTATGGAAGCATTATTTTGGTTTTCTCCTTGATGCTTTATTTGGGTTGACTTGGCGCATGCTCACACATGTTAGACTCTTACAAAGTCGCCAATAGACTCTATGATCATTTAGTTTTTGACTTTTGATGCCATCTTATGCTTCTTTTAATGTCGCTTTGTCGCTTTGCATGATTATGGCCATTATTGCTCTCTTAGTTGGTCGCTCCCAGTCTTTTGCTAGCCCTCGCCTTGTACTGAGTATGAGCTCTACTCGTGCATCCAACTCCTAAAAGCCAAAGTTTTCCAAAGTGTCCACCATACATACCTACTAGCAATTTGCTATTCCAAGTAAATTTGACTTGCTTTTATTTTCTCTTCAAATTAAACTCTTGCCAGTGTTATGCGAAATTCGGTCAGTAAAGCTCTCACGAACCGGAAAGCACACTTTACTTTTTCATGTTCTTAAAATTTTGACATTGTGGTCTCTTATGTTGAGTTGTTATGCTTGCAAGTTGTAAGTTGGATTCTACCCCAGCCATGCTGTCATGGGGCAAGCTTTCAACATTGCACTTCTTATTTGAGTTGATATCGTGATCTTTTGTCTATGGATGCCCGCGGTGTGAAATGAATTGGGAATCTTGTGGGGATCATGGAGTTTGTATTTGTGTTAGGGAAACGCCGGGCCGCCAATCTAAGCCATGCATAATTCATGGTGGAAATTTGCAGCATACCCATGGTGAACATTCGACGACGCATCTCACAATAAAAAGCTAAACAAAAGGCAAATAAAAGAGATGTCGAGGTGTTCATTGTCTGCTTGTCCTGTCATTTTGGCGTGGGCTTGTTCCATGTCATCGGGCACGGAGGTACCCCATTGGCGGTTCTCAATGATATGCATATACTTACAATGACAAGAGCCTTGCTTGGGACTCTAAGTAAAGTAGCATGAGGTTTGGGTACTCATATTCACGGGGCACGAGGTTTTCAACTTATGATTTGTCAAGCATATGCATCATAATTGTTCTCGCATTAACTTTAACCATTCAAGATGCTTATGATGGGGGCAATGAGAGCTCAAAGCCAGTAAGTACCATAATTTTTGAAGGTTATAAAACTTGCAATCACTGCTTCCCTCTGCGAAGGGCCTTTCTTCTACTTTTATGTTGAGTCACCACCTTCTTTCTTTATGCACCATTAAGAGAGCATAGTTGTCATTCTTAGTGTAATATGCATTGTCCCAAAGTTCATTGATTGATTCATATTGTTGGTTTCATTTGTTCTTAAATTATTTGTATCTAGTCGCCCTCTTAAACTTGAAGGTGTCCTATGCATTTATGTTTTGCTCTCTTTGAAGGACAAGCTGAAAACCATTTGTATGTTTTTCCTTATGATTTGAACACACGTTTGACTTCCATTGTTTCATTATCATGATCTTTTGTTTGTGCTCATTTGCATGTTTACAACATGGTTGCTAAGTTCTTATTGTCATGATTATATCTTCATGCCCATGTTTTAAGTTCTTATGATCCCAGCTCACCAATGCTTACATATATGATTAAGATTGTGTAGGTGCATGTCACCTCAAAAATTATTCTTTTGTTATCACTTACCTACTCGAGGACGAGCAGGAGTTAGACTTGGGGATGCTTGATACGTCTCCAACGTATCTATAATTTTTTATGCTCCATGCTTGTTTTTACACCATTTGCCTATTGTTTCGTTACACTTAGTGGCACTTTTATGCATTTTCCGAAACTAACCTATTAACGAGTTGCCACAGTGCCAGTTCCCTGTTTTCTGCAGTTTTTGTGTTTCAGAAGTGATACACAGGAAATATTCTCGGAATTGGACGAAACAAGTTCCTGAAGTCTTATTTTACCTGGAAGCTTCCAGAGATCCGGAGGAGAGTAGGAGGGGGGCCACCAGGGCCCCAAACGCGTGGCTCGCGCGGCCAGGGGCCTGGCCACGCCGCCATAGCGTGAGGGCCCCTGGCCCCACCTCTGACATCGCCCCTTCGCCTATAAAGACCCCCCGACGAAAAAAACCTAAGTATCCGATCAATTTTCCAGAACACATCGCGATCCGCCGCCGCCGTCGACCCGAAGATCGGGAGGGTCCAGAAGCTCTTCCCGGCAACCTGCCGGAGAGGGGAATCGCCACCGGAGGTCTTCTTCATCGCCATGCTTGCCTCCGGAGCGATGAGTGAGTAGTCTACCTTGGACTATGGGTCCATAGCAGTAGCTAGATGGTTGTGTTCTCCACCATGTTCTTCATGTTTAGATCTCATGAGCTGCCCTACATGATTGAGATCACCGTTATGTAATTCTACATGTTTGGTTTGTTGGGATCCGATGAATATTGGTGTTTATGATTAAGTTGCCGTACTGAATATTATCTTTTGTTATCTCTATGTTGTTTATGATCTTGCATGCTCTCCGTTGTTAGTAGCTATCTTGGCCGAGTAGTTGCTAGTGACTCCAAGAGGGGTATTTATGCTCGATAGTGGGTTCATGCCTCTATTTAACCTGGGGGAGTGACAGAAACCTCTAAGGTTGTAGATGTGCTGTTGCTACTAGGGAGAAAACAACATTCATATGCTCAAGGGCATATGCTTTGTTTACATTACACACTTTGCTTAATGCAATTATCTGTTGTTCGCAACTTAATACTTGTGGAGTTCTCGGATTGATTCACCACAAGTGGATTATTAGTCATAGATGCAGTTGGATGGCGGTCTATGTATTTTGTTGTAATGCCCAGAGTAAATCTCATAGTGATCTTCTTGACATATCACGTTTATCTTTATTCTATCAATTGCCCAACTGTAATTTGTTTACCCAGCATGTGTTATTTATCTTATGGAGAGACACCACTAGTGAACTGTGGACCCAAGTCCTATTTCCATCATATTGCTATCACCTGTTTACTTTACTCGCACTGTTTACTTTACTCGCATACTCTATTGTTTTCCACTCGATACGCTCATAACCTTTGTTTCAAGCAAACCGGTGAGATTGACAACCTCATCGCAAGTTGGGAACGAAGTACTTGGTTGTGTTGTGTGCAGGTTCCACGTTGCTTCTGGCCGAAGACGAGTCAACAAGAATCATTAAACGGCGCCCTTGTTGGAGTGTTACTAAGCCAGTCCGCATCACCTTCAGTCGTTTGTCTCTCCTCTCCAAGAACGATTAAACCTTGGTTTCTTAACTGAGGGAAAACTAGCTGCTATACTCATCATACCTTCCTCTTGGGGTTCCCAACGGGCTGGTTATTCACCACGCAAAAGGAATCAACTAGGGGCCATCAAACGCCATCACAATCCTATTCTTTTTATCCATTCATTTGAAACCTTGTTCGATGATTCAAACATCCAACTTATGCATCACTATGTGATCATAAGATATATTTATTCCCATGTCCTAACCTTAAAATTTAGAAATATGTTCTAACCACACTTCTTATAGGTTAAACAACCAAGTCTCTTACCTAGTGATAAAATTCACAAAGGTGTACCTTGATCATGGTCTCAAGACACTAAAGTCTTTCTTAAGAGACATCATGATCTATCCCCAAATAATAATGACAAATAATTTAGCACCCATTAAAGCCTTGACATGGACCATGGGGCAATTTCATGCTATTAAGAAAGTTGGAGAAACATGAAATCATGTTCATATGCTTAGACAGGAAATCCAATGGTAGGAGTAACCATCAATAGTAAATCTATTTTCATCTAAATACAAATTATAGCTGCTTTATAGTCACCTAGCAAATTACTTAAGTCCTAGTAAAATATTTCAAAAACAAAGAACAAGACATTTACAATTACTTCTATTCAAAGTCCTATTCAAACCCTAACATAACATAAATTCTTATATGTGCAAATGCAATGTAAATTCCATAGTTATAACATATTGAATCAGTAATGGGTTATATGTACTTTAGAAGAATTCTTAGATTTAAAATCTTGGAAAGCTTATGGAAACCTAAAATGGAGGTGTATTTGAATCATCCCTAATAAGATTCTTAATCAAGTTCTAATGATTGATGAAACAGTTTACATACAAATGCACCTACAAGATTTATTTAGTAACTTCTCTTGGACCAGTAATATCATCTTAATATCCAAGATGTAGCTCTGAATTAGAAATTCTGCAAATAAATTGAAATTCAAATTAGAAAGACAAAACAGAAAATAAAGCAAAAAGAAAACTAAAGAAGAAAAAAATAGGAAAGGACTTACCTGGCCGTAGCCCATCAAGCCGGCCCAACACCTCAACTCCTCAGTCTAGCCCGGCATACCGTTTCGGGAGGATAGGTCGTTGTCTTCCTCGAGCTGACAAGCAGCTCGGTGGAGTACTGGGGATCGATCAATCCACCGCCAGTGATTCAACGCTCTCGATGGAGGCCGCCGAGTGCCCGAGGCCTATAAAAGGCTCCACACCGCCGCCAAACCCTAAAATCCCCTCAGTTTCCCATTTTTCTCTCTGTTCTCTCTCTATCACCGGTAACCGTCGCTGGAGTTCATTTGGGCAACATCACAAAGAGCACCCCGAGTCCCTGGAGTGGTCGAGGAGGTGTGTCGCGCTGCCAATTCCAATACAGAGGAGGGAATCGGGGAGGGAAGGCTCCAGTCACCGGCAAACCACCGTTGCCCTTCGCAGATGCTCACCAGAATCGGTGAAATCGAGCTCGTCTCCGTCCATAATCGTCGCCGTGGACCATCCCGAAAGATCCTAGGTGAGCTAGCGCTTCTCCTGGGCATCTTATTGCATCTTAGCGTGGTCTGTAGCTGGAGTTAGTCTGTTGGCCGAAGTGCTCCGCCGCAGTCATGGTCGCCGGCATCACTCTGATGACCTTCTTATGGAGGCGCCGCCACCAGAGGGTTCCCTGAGTTCTCCCGGATCTTTTCAGCCTGCTCACTCGTCTGGGGAAGCTCCCGAGCGTCACCTCCATCGTCGGCTGCTCACCGGCGGTGAGGTCGAGCTCCGGTCAACACTGGTTGACTCGGTCTATGCCGAGGTGGCAGTTGACCTAGCCAGGGACCCACTAGTCAGTGAGTTAGGTTAGATACCCTTCCGGTATGAAAAGTTATCCCCTGTTAGTTAAAATTCCAGAAAAAGTTGAAAACTTAAGAAATTCATATCTTATTCATTTTAATTCAGAAAAATGCAAATGATATATCAAAATGTTCAGAAAAACATAACCTATCTAGTTAGATTATAATCTTACATACTTGTTTGAAATAAATTTGAAACATTGTTTAAGTAGTATTTGAATTTTTAATTCAAACCCAATAATAATAATTCAAACCAAATTTTCAAATACCAAATAAAACTTTGACAACTTCAACAAAGTTAATTTCAATTAATATTCTATTATTTCAAAAATGTAAATCATATACTTTACTATTAGGATTTCAAACCCTAAAATGATTTTTCCCAAATAAATTTAAAATAATAAAATTTGGGAGAAATCATAAACTTGAATAAGAAGTATTTCCTAACTCTAATATTTCTATTTCAACAATTGTTTTATGGTGAGAAAATCTAAAACCCATTTAAAAACCTTTAATCACTTAAAATTTGGATTCCACCCTGAAAATCTAAGAACAGAAATAATAGGCTTTCTAAATTATTTTTGGATACTAATAGAACCCTACAATGAGCTTCCAATGCAATAACACATTAAGTGATATGTTCTTCAAAAGTAATTTTTGAAGTACACATAACTTAAGTTCTACCATTACTTTTTAGCACTCAAACTAATAAATACCTTAGTGAGCTAGTCTAGCCATACTCTCTAATTCAACCATGAGTGGTTAGTGTGTTATTCTATTTCAACATGGTATATCTTAGTCAATTAACTATTTGCAACACCTTTGTTGCAACTTAAAAACTGTTACCTTCCTGACATCACTTAATCACCATTCCTTTAAGTAATAAAAATATGTCCATTAAGGCTTGTGTTCTTCAAAAGTAATTCTTTTTAAGAACATACCAAGTAAGCATCACCTCCATTCCTATGTCCTAGAAGAAGCAATGAATTATGCATGTTAAGATTATTAACAACCCTAGAATCAACCATGAATGGATTATTTTAGCACTACTGGCTCATGACAAACTACTTGAGTGCATATGTTAGTTTAGATTGTTATCAATTATAGAAACAACTATTTATGGTGACAACAATCTAAACTACCATGAATGTCCATGCTTTACCACAACCCTTTGAACATTGAATGACACCTAACTTGTTTCCTTGGTATGCTCATCTATTAACTACTCTTTGGTTATAATACAATTATGCTAACCCTAGAACAGGTGTAGTGCTTCTAATCACTAAGAAATATGTTCTTCAAATGTTATTCTTTCAAAAGACATTGAATGTAAGTAACCAACTACTCCATTAAGCATAAACATATATAACTCTATTTGTGTCTTAAGATTGTTGTCAACCCTAAGACTAATTGTGTATTCCTATCTAATCAGAATTACTTCAGCTTTGCTTGTCCATAACCAGCTACTTGATTTATAATAACAAGATACCACCTAAAAGTGTTACTTTCAAGTCTTCACCTATTGCTATATCTATCCTCTGCAATAACTCTTGTTTCAAGCTTTATTCTAATACTTTGAAAGTTTGTCAGTCAATCACAAATCCTTAACAACCTTGTTGTGGAGTGAATCTAAAAGTGCAACTCAGTATAAAGAAGTCATCACAACTTTTTATACTAAACCATTGGGGGTTAAGATATGCTTAGAGCGATGCATAACATATAATTTGCATATCATGCTGCAGTACTTTTAACATCATCTTTACCAGATGATAGTGCTACTTCAATATTTGGATTTCCTATGTATTGAAGACCTTGACTTGCATAATCTTGCAGTAAAAAAGGCAAGTTTATCTTGCTCATATCTCTTAGTTGCACTGATTTTGAAACTACTTGCAAAGTGTTAACTTCAAACTCTAACATTTCAAAAAGGATGGAAAACCTATTTTCATAAGTAATATGACTAGTGGTTATCGACCAGTGGTGATAACCTAGGAAGGCTGGCAGGTGGAACCATGGTAAGATTGTGGTGGTGGAGGTTCCACTTGTACGGGAAAGTAAACCTAGGATTAACTACCAATGCCACAGTTATTCCGGCGCCGTAAAAACCATGTCGTCCAAGAGACTTGGAATGGGATGGGAAAGTCAGCTGTATCTTCTCTCGTTCGCATGTCAACGGGCAGCCAGTTGCCGGTCGTGGAAGATCTTGCGGGACTACTTGCACATGGGTGGGACACCTCAGTTCTCACGGCACTTGTGTCTATGATGGTCCGCAAGGGACGCCTAGGTACTTCATCGTTGGGGGTGAATATCAGGGGCACAACCTGCTTGCGTGAATTGGGTGGGCATGCGTTGTGCGGAGAAGGCAGTGATTGGCTTGGATCAATGACTGGGCCCCACACCAAGGAAGTGTGGACGGGAAAGATTCGCCCGGTTGTGCAGCAAGGCTTTGATCTCTTTTGGAAGGACACACCTCTGCAGAGTGTAAAAGGATGTGACATGTTACCCCTTGTTCTGGGAAGGAGCTGCGAACGCGGTAGGAAAGGTGCTCTCAAGGCACTACTACCTATGTTGGCTGTTGGGCATAGTTTTCTAAAAGTAAAAGCAATCTTTCAAGAAACTTTGATAAAACCTTGCATTGGCCTACGACTCTTTTGGGTCCATGGCTTTTGTTAGTGCATATCACACAACTTCTTTCTAAAGAAACTTGCTGGGTAACGCTCGTTACTCACCCCAATCTCTTAAACCCTTGCTAGACTATGAAGAATTAGATGGAAGGCAACTCAAGGAGGTAACCTCAAGACATTGAAGATGAAGATGAAGCATTCTACCAACATCATGATTATCAGTGAAGCCTACAATTGTATGAAGCTTGGAGAAAAACTAGAATAGGGTTAGAAAGGAACCAGTTTCCTAATCCTAGAACCTAAGTAGTTAGAGAAACTCTATAGTTGAGTAGTAAGCCAACTGCATTAGTTGTAGTTTAGTTTAGTCTTCCTTATTTCTTTCTCGTTTGTAGTCGCTAGGACTAAACCTCTACCTGCTGAGGAGGTTTTGAAGATCTTCTGTATGCTGAAAATTGTAATCCTATAGACATACCGTGGACCTGCGATGTTTCTGTTGTACCACTCTGATGGATGTAATACTAGTGAGACGGTGTCTCATTAGTGTTATGTCAAGGACTTGCATACTACACATGCAGTGGTATGCTGGGTCACCACAGCTGGTATCAGAGCAAACGCTTTGACCCTAGGATTAAAACCCTTTAATAGGAGACCTGTAGGTTTGGCAGTGACCATAGGAAGCCATCTTATCTAAACCAATTCTTCTTTATGACTTGGGATGGATATTCAACAAAAGAATAATCTTAACACACTCGAGTCAAATTTTTTACCTGTTATTCTTAAGTGAAGTTGGATATCTTATTCCATACCATGTAGATATGACATCATTAGAGCCTTACATAAAGGATGGAAGTGGATTATATTTGGTATACAATACGTGATAGTCCAAAGAGAGGATACAACCAGAAGGGGAACTATCCTATTGGAAGAAGTATACTAAGGTCGTTTTGTTAAAACTTAAGTCATCCGAAACTGTAGTAGGGTGATGTTAAGTGGTGAAGTGAGTCTGTATGAGGTAGTAGGACCTCAGGTATAGTCTTGTATGTGGTTACTCAAGGATGCTATATACAATTAAGATGCACTGAGAGTATAAACATTTTAATCATGTTGGATTCACCTGAGAATCTTTACATGATGGAGTAGAACTTTTAGTGAACCAGCAATTTCAAGCTGAGGAGGAAGTTACACAATAGAGAAACTCTATAAAAGATATGGAGTTATGGGAACCATATCTGGTGAAGAAGTACAATGCTCAGGAATACATGAAGTTTTGAGTGATCAAGTGAGATTCGACTTCAATAGGATGGAAGGTAAGCTAGAAGTGGCAATCTTAAAGGAATATGAATCCTTTAGAATGGTTTCCAAACCCCTTTGCTCAAATTTATTTGATTGCAACTGGGCAATTGAGGTAAGTTTTGAGACAAAGAGTAGTAGTCCACCACTACGTGCAATATAGCACAATATAAACCTATAATATTTGGTGCTATAAGGTACACATCTAAGCCTGAATTCTAGAGATGTTTTACTCACGGGCTTATGATGATGTATGTTGCTAGCACAATTTTGGATTTTCTTGGATTTTATTGTGTGAATAGAGCTATACATGAAGTTGGACTTTGATGTGCAAGTGCATGTTGCATTATCAAGTCCTTACTTGATGTTATAGTTCTACAGGGTTAAGGGATTCGTGTGAGGAAGAGACGAGTCTCTAAGGCAATCAAGCCCAAAGATGAAGGATCACCAGATAAAGGAAGCCAACAGGAGGAAGCTTCAGTGATACTTCGA
Organism: Dactylis glomerata; assembly: GCA_007115705.1. NCBI lineage: Eukaryota > Viridiplantae > Streptophyta > Magnoliopsida > Poales > Poaceae > Dactylis > Dactylis glomerata. Next base: position 4,767,785 of record QXEO01000222.1, read on the forward strand.
AGGAAGATTAGAAGGATCCACAGCTAGATTAGTAAAACTACAGAAAAGTTGGAATTTAGTAACACTCTAGTTCTTAAAACACTAGAGGTAACCCTAGATTATTGAGTAGAACCACTAATTAGGTAACCGCAATTGAGTTTAAGGTATTTAAGCTCGTTGTTATGCAGCCTTGGTTATGCTTAGTACATCACGGGTTGATTGAGGTGTTGTAATACAGATGATCCATTCCGGTATTGCATGCTGCTTTATTCAGCCTGGGAGTGGTAACCCCAGTAAGCCTCATTGATAGCGTGACTAAGACACATAACATCTCTGTATAACTTTGATCCCTAGTCCCGAAATCTTGAATTGTAGATTGGTGGTTAAGACTTCAGCAATACTTTTCCTTATCTTAGAGATGTAGTCTTTGTCTATGGACTAAGAATTGTGAGGATTCATGTCAACAATGATCCGTTGAGACCATTGGTTCATTTATAGCCCTGTTACTTCATATTTCGTTCAACTTATACAATTGCCTGACGTGGATGTCCTCCGGTACAAGAGAAACTCTGCCGAATTTCTCCCGTGGCTTTGTATCTAACCTACCGATTGAATAAGGATAGATAGCGATGGAAAAACCCAATTCTCATCAACTATTTGAACTTTTGGGTAAAAACATACATCCAAAAGTGGAATAGAACACCCCACCTAAAGGCTTTATCGAAGAATTCGTACCGGATATCCATAATTGTGTGGGTAAACCGCAGACTTCTTTGAGAAACCATTAGAAAGACGTAGTAGAAAGACCGACCAAGATTTATAGTTTAACCATGGACTTCTAACAGTTAGAAGATAGTATGTTCAAAGACCATTACAAAAGTCTAAGGGGAGAGTCCAGGGAACTTAAAAGTGTTGAAAGTTGGATGAAGTATTTTAGAAGTAGATGCTTTCAAAGATTTGTCGTAACCTTATGGAGTTCGGCATAGGAGTGAGATGATTTTGACCATAATCACACCAAGTATGAACCACAGCTGGTATCATGAACCGCAGCTGGAGAAGATTGATAATAGAGTTAACCATAATCTTGAACCTAGAAGACCAAATAAGATCTATAGAGATGGATCAGAAAACTTGAATGGACAGATTACATGTGTTTAATCTGTTCTTAGGTGGTAAAACCAAGAGCCAATTAGGAAGATTCGTTGGAACAATTAGTAGGACCCTATAAGCCATAGAAAATGCTGCAAACAAGGATAATCCAAGAGAATGACCATGGAGAGACCAAGATGAATGGAATTCAAGAGAAGATTCGAGGAACACTCTAGACAAAGGATACCATCTATATCCCAATTAGTTGGTGAAGGAACTTCAAAACATATGATACCAACAAAAAGTTCGTCCAACAACATACGAGAGCGAAAACTTCGGGACGAAGTTTAGTTTAAGGAGGGGAGACTATAATATCCCAGGATTAGAGGTTATAAAATAGAGACAACGGATGTGTGCATTGCATTTCATGCATAGAAAATCCGGGTAATTTTCACGCATTTAAATAAAACATACCAAAATGATTGGAGTTTCACTTAATTTGATGGAATTGAAGTAGCTCATCAATTAGAGTGCGATAGACTCTAATATGACCTTTGTTAAAATCTTTGTCTTGGGTAGTGATAGTCATAACAACTAAAAGAGAGTTAAGTGAGGTAAAAACTAAAATGCTTGACACACCATTTTAGAACCAAATATCTAATGACACCAAGATCATCATGGTATTTTTTTAAAAACCCTACTTCTTCATGCTAAAGAAGTCAAAACAAGTCTTATTCTTAAATCATGATATATTCTATATTCTTATGTCCTAATCTAGTGAGTCCAAATAAGAGAAGTGGAGAGGTTAACTCAATGCTAGTTTGATTGTAAGATTTGCCTTAACTCTAGGTGAGATAACTTATGAACACTCGAGCCATTCCTATAAAGGCCAACTAGGAGACTTTAGACATTACTCAAATTCTAATTAGGACAAGTCATTTGATATAAGGGAGATCACACCATAAACCCTAATTTGGTCTATACTAGGACCATACTTAGAAAGTGACCAATACTTAGACTTATGAAGTTATGAAGTGGAGTAGATCCTATTTGAACCACACAATGGGGAGATTATATCTTTAATCTCAGAAGGTTGGTACAACCTATAATAAACCCTTAGTAGAGGGAGTTGATGAAGGAAATAAAATGGATTTATTATGGGAGTTGATGAAGGAGATAGTATAATCATGTCAAGTACATGATTATGCTTGCTGATGAAGATAATTAGGTTAGTTATGAAACCTAGTCTGATAAGCAGATATCATCCTAAAACCAAGTGTGGGTAGGAGTCCAACTTAAACCCATCTCACTCAGGAGATACCCATCTTGTTATAGTTACCTGAGAAATCTTGATCTGTGCACAAGTTTCCATTAAGCAAAGTAGGTAGAACTAGGTGGTTGAAACCACAAGTTTAAACCCTAGAATCCTATTTAGGTTAGAGCATGTGTCACCTTGATTCTATTCTAGGAGCAAGTATTTTAATCTTAATGGGAGTAATACCATTCTAGCAATCCTATTATTTTTATCCATTCATTTGAAACCTTGTTCGATGATTCAAACATCCAACTTATGCATCACTATGTGATCATGAGATATATTTATTCCCATGTCCTAACCTTAAAATTTAGAAATATGTTCTAACCACACTTCTTATAGGTTAAACAACCAAGTCTCTTACCTAGTGATAAAATTCACAAAGGTGTACCTTGATCATGGTCTCAAGACAGTAAAGTCTTTCTTAAGAGACATCATGATCTATCCCCAAATAATAATGACAAATAATTTAGAACCCATTAAATCCTTGACATGGCCCATGGGGCAATTTCATGCTATTAAGAAAGTTGGAGAAACATGAAATCATGTTCATATGCTTAGACATGAAATCCAATGGTAGGAGTAACCATCAATAGTAAATCTATTTTCATCTAAATACAAATTATAGCTGCTTTATAGTCACCTAGCAAATTACTTAAGTCCTAGTAAAATATTTCAAAAACAAAGAACAAGACATTTACAATTACTTCTATTCAAAGTCCTATTCAAACCCTAACATAACATAAATTCTTATATGTGCAAATGCAATGTAAATTCCATAGTTATAACATATTGAATCAGTAATGGGTTATATGTACTTTAGAAGAATTCTTAGATTTAAAATCTTGGAAAGCTTATGGAAACCTAAAATGGAGGTGTATTTGAATCATCCCTAATAAGATTCTTAATCAAGTTCTAATGATTGATGAAACAGTTTACATACAAATGCACCTACAAGATTTATTTAGTAACTTCTCTTGGACCAGTAATATCATCTTAATATCCAAGATGTAGCTCTGAATTAGAAATTCTGCAAATAAATTGAAATTCAAATTAGAAAGACAAAATAGAAAATAAAGCAAAAAGAAAAGAAACTAAAGAAGAAGAAAAATAGGAAAGGACTTACCTGGCCGTAGCCCATCAAGCCGGCCCAACACCTCAACTCCTCAGTACAGCCCGGCATACCGTTTCGGGAAGATAGGTCATCGTCTTCCTCGAGCTGACAAGCAGCTCGGTGGAGTACTGGGGATCGATCAATCCATCGCCGGCGATTCAACGCTCCCGATGGAGGCCGCCGACTGCCCGAGGCCTATAAAAGGCTCCACGCCGCCGCCAAACCCTAAAATCCCCTCAGTTCCCCATTTTTCTCTTTGTTCTCTCTCTATCATCGGTAACCGTCGCTGGAGTTCATTTGTGCAATGTCACAAAGAGCACCCCGGAGTCCCTGGAGTGGTCGAGGAGGTGTGCCGCGCTGCCAATTCCAACACAGAGGAGGGAATCGGGGAGGGAAGGCTCCAGTCGCCGGCAAACTGCCGTTCCCCTTCGCAGATGCTCGCCGGAATCGGTGAAATCGAGCTCGTCTCCGTTGATAATCGTCGCCGTGGACCATCCCAAAAGATCCTAGGTGAGCTAGCGCTTCTCCTGGGCATCTTATTGCATTTTAGCGTGGTCTGTAGCTCAAGTTAGTCCATTGGCCAGAGTGCTCCGCCGTGGTCATGGTCGCCGACGTCACTCCGGTGACCTTCTTGTGGAGGCGCCACCACCAGAGGGTAACTTGAGTTCTCCCGGATCTTTTCAGCCTGCGCACTCATCCGGGAATGCTCCCGAGCGTCGTCGCCATCGTCGGCTGCTCACCGGCGGTGAGGTCGAGCTCTGGTCAACACTGGTTGACTCGGTCTATGCCGAGGTGGCAGTTGACCTAGCCAGGGACCCACTAGTCAGTGAGTTAGGTTAGATACCCTTCTGGTATGAAAAGTTATCCCCTGTTAGTTAAAATTCCAGAAAAAGTTGAAAACTTTAGAAATTCATATCTTATTCATTTTAATTCAGATAAATGCAAATGATATATCAAAATGTTCAGAAAAACATAACATATCTAGTTAGATTATAATCTTACATACTTGTTTGAAATAATTTTGAAATAAATTTGAAACATTGTTTAAGTAGTATTTGAATTTTTAATTCAAACCCAATAATAATAATTCAAACCAAATTTTCAAATACCAAATAAAACTTTGACAACTTCAACAAAGTTAATTTCAATTAATATTCTATTATTTCAAAAATGTAAATCATATACTTTACTATTAGGATTTCAAACCCTAAAATGATTTTTTCCCAAATAAATTTAAAATAATAAAATTTGGGAGAAATCATAAAGTTGAATAAGAAGTATTTCCTAACTCTAATATTTCTATTTCAACAATTGTTTTATGGTGAGAAAATCTAAAACCCATTTAAAAACCTTTAATCACTTAAAATTTGGATTCCACCCTGAAAATCTAAGAACAGAAATAATAGGCTTTCTAAATTATTTTTGGATACTAATAGAACCCTACAATGAGCTTCCAATGCAATAACACATTAAGTGATATGTTCTTCAAAAGTAATTTTTGAAGTACACATAACTTAAGTTCTACCATTACTTTTTAGCACTCAAACTAATAAATACCTTAGTGAGCTAGTCTAGCCATACTCTCTAATTCAACCATGAGTGGTTAGTGTGTTATTCTATTTCAACATGGTATATCTTAGTCAATTAACTATTTGCAACACCTTTGTTGCAACTTAAAAACGGTTACCTTCCTGACATCACTTAATCACCATTCCTTTAAGTAATAAAAATATGTCCATTAAGGCTTGTGTTCTTCAAAAGTAATTCTTTTTAAGAACATACCAAGTAAGCATCACCTCCATTCCTATGTCCTAGAAGAAGCAATGAATTATGCATGTTAAGATTATTAACAACCCTAGAATCAACCATGAATGGATTATTTTAGCACTACTGGCTCATGACTAACTACTTGAGTGCATATGTTAGTTTAGATTGTTATCAATTATAGAAACAACTATTTATGGTGACAACAATCTAAACTACCTTGAATGTCCATGCTTTACCACAACCCTTTGAACATTGAATGACACCTAACTTGTTTCCTTGGTATGCTCATCTATTAACTACTCTTTGGTTATAATACAATTATGCTAACCCTAGAACACTAAACCTAAGGTGTAGTGCTTCTAATCACTAAGAAATATGTTCTTCAAATGTTATTCTTTCAAAAGACATTGAATGTAAGTAACCAACTACTCCATTAAGCTTAAACATATATAATTCTATTTGTGTCTTAAGATTGTTGTCAACCCTAAGACTAATTGTGTATTCCTATCTAATCAGAATTACTTTAGCTTTGCTTGTCCATAACCAGCTACTTGATTTCTAATAACAAGATACCACCTAAAAGTGTTACTTTCAAGTCTTCACCTATTGCTATATCTATCCTCTGCAATAACTCTTGTTTCAAGCTTTATTCTAATACTTTGAAAGTTTGTCAGTCAATCACAAATCCTTAACAACCTTGTTGTGGAGTGAATCTAAAAGTGCAACTCAGTATAAAGAAGTCATCACAACTTTTTATACTAAACCATTGGGGGTTAAGATACGCTTAGAGCGATGCATAGCATATAATTTGCATATCATGCTGCAGTTCTTTTAACATCATCTTTACCAGATGATAGTGCTACTTCAATATTTGGATTTCCTATGTATCGAAGACCTTGACTTGCATAATCTTGCAGTCAAAAAGGCAAGTTTATCTTGCTCATATCTCTTAGTTGCACTGATTTTGAAACTACTTGCAAAGTGTTAACTTCAAACTCTAACATTTTAAAAAGGATGGAAAACCTATTTTCATAAGTAATATGACTAGTGGTTATCGACCAGTGGTGATAACCTAGGAAGGCTGACAGGTGGAACCACGGTAAGATTGTGGTGGTGGAGGTTCCACTTGTACGGGAAAGTAAACCTAGGATTAACTACCAATGCCACAGTTATTCCGGCGCCGTAAAAACCATGTCGTCCAAGAGACTTGGAATGGGATGGGAAAGTCAGCTATATCTTCTCTCGTTCGCATGTCAATGGGCAGCCAGTTGCCGATCGTGGAAGATCTTGCGGGACTACTTGCACATGGGTGGGACACCTCAGTTCTCACGGCACTTGTGTCTATGATGGTCCGCAAGGGACGCCTAGGTACTTCATCATTGGGGGTGAATATCAGGGGCACAACCTGCTTGTGTGAATTGGGTGGGCATGCGTTGTGCGGAGAAGGCAGTGATTGGCTTGGATCAATGACTGGGCCCCACACCAAGGAAGTGTGGACGGGAAAGATTCGCCCGGTTGTGCAGCAAGGCTTTGATCTCTTTTGGAAGGACACACCTCTGCAGAGTGTAAAAGGATGTGACATGTTACCCCTTGTTCCGGGAAGGAGCTGCGAACGCGGCAGGAAAGGTGCTGTCAAGGCACTACTACCTGTGTTGGCTGTTGGGCATAGTTTTCTAAAAATAAAAGCAATCTTTCAAGAAACTTTGATAAAACCTTGCATTGGCCTACGACTCTTTTGGGTCCATGGCTTTAGTTAGTGCATATCACATAACTTCTTTCTAAAGAAACTTGCTGGGTAACGCTCGTTACTCACCCCAATCTCTTAAACCCTTGCTAGACTATGAAGAATTAGATGGAAGGCAACTCAAGGAGGTAACCTCAAGACATTGAAGATGAAGATGAAGCATTCTACCAACGTCATGATTATCAGCGGAGCCTACAATTATATGAAGCTTGGAGAAAAACTAGAATTGGGTTAGAAAGGAACCAGTTTCCTAATCCTAGAACCTAAGTAGTTAGAGAAACTCTATAGTTGAGTAGTAAGCCAACTGCATTAGTTGTAGTTTAGTTTAGTATTCCTTGTTTCTTTCTCGTTTGTAGTCGCCAGGACTAAACCTCTACCTGCTGAGGAGGTTCTGAAGATCTTCTGTATGCTGAAAATTGTAATCCTATAGACATACCGTGGACCTGCGATGTTTTTGTTGTACCACTCTGATGGATATAATACTAGTGAGATGGTGTTTCATTAGTGTTATGTCAATGACTTGCATACTACACATGCAGTGGTATGCTGGGTCACCACATTTCTTTGGAGAGGGAATGTCTTCTAATTTGAGGGATCCCCTGGAAGCCCCTTTTTCTAAGGAAGAAATTGAGGATGTTGTGAAGGGTCTGCCGAATGAGAAATCTCCTGGTCCAGATGGTTTTAATAATGAATTTATTAAAAATTGCTAGAATATTATAGGTGAAGATATTGTTCTTTTGATCCAGGACTTTTACGATGAAAAGGTATCCCTTGAGAGTATAAATTCCTCCTTTATCACACTCATCCCAAAGGTTGACTCACCAATGTCTCCAAGTGATTTTAGACCTATCTCTTTACTGAATAGTGTGCTCAAAATAATCACAAAGATCTTGGCCAATAGACTACAAAAGATAATCCTAAAATTGGTTCATAAAAACCAGTATGGATTCCTAAAGAAGAGGTCTATTCATGATTGCCTTGGATGGGCATTTGAATATTTGTTTCAATGCCATAAATCCAAAGAGGAAATTATTGTTCTAAAATTGGATTTTGAGAAGGCCTTTGATAAAATTGAGCACTCAACCATCATTGAAATTCTCAAAGCAAGAGGTTTTGGACCAAAGTGGATTAAATGGATCAAAATGATCTTACAATCAGGTACTTCTGCTGTGCTTTTGAATGGAGTTCCAGGGAAGAAATTTTACTGTAGAAGGGGGGTAGGCAAGGTGACCCACTATCACCTCTGTTGTTTGTGCTAGCTGCTGATCTGCTCCAATCAATCTTGAACAAAGCCATGATGCAAGGTCTCCCGGAGCCTCCCCTTCATTGCCCTCTTTGCCCTGATTTCCCTATTATTCAGTATGTAGATGACACTCTAATTGTAATGAAGGCAAATGCAGCTCAATTGTTCTGTCTGAGGTCTTTGTTGCATACTTTTGCTGAATCAACTGGCCTGAAAGTCAATTACAGTAAATCAAACATGTTTCCAATTAACTTGGAGGATGAAAGACTTTCCCACTTTTCAAATACTCTCAACTATCAGAAAGGTAGTTTCCCTTTTACCTATCTGGGGCTTCCTCTGGGGATTACCAAACCAAATCTTGAATATTTTCTCCCAATGGTAGTGAGAGTGGAAAAAAGGCTTTGTGGTATTGCTGATTTCTTAGACTATGGTGGAAAATTGTTAATGGTAAAGTCAGTGCTTTCTTCATTGCCAATATCATACATGAGCTGCTTAGATATTCCAGTGACTATAAATGAGCAAATAGTCAAGTATATGAGGCACTGATTATGGAGAAAAAAGAACTCTGATGTCCAAGCAAAAGGATCTGCCCTTGTGGCATGGAAGAAAATTTACAGACCAAAGAATCAAGGTGGTCTAGGGGTTTTAGACCTTGGTATTCAAAACAAAGCCCTTCTGCTCAAGAATCTTCACAAATTCTATAACAAGTTTGATATTCCCTGGGTGAAGCTGATTTGGAATTCATATTATTCAGATGGCAATGTTCTTGGTAATCAGCTTGTGGGGTCTTTTTTGGTGGAAATCTCACCTTAAACTGGTAGATCTTTTCAAAGCAATGGCAAGGTGCAATGCTGGTGATGGGAAATCAGCGTATTTTTGGACTGACCTTTGGCAATCGTCTTGCCTTCAACAAAAATTCCCTCATCTACTCTCATTCTCAAAATGCAACAATGGAACTATCAGTGAGATTGTCAACTATGAATTCTTGGAAGATTTATTTCATTTGCCTCTTTCTCAGCAAGCTTTTCTGGAGCTAGATCAGTTTGAAGAAATTTGCAACCAGACTGTGATAAAGATAAATGAGGGAGAAATTGACAGTTGGTCATATATTTGGGGAAGTTCTGAATTCTCAGTCAAAAAGGCCTATGCTGTAATGAGTGGACATCAACATGCCCCACCACAGTTTTCCTGGATTTGGAAATCCTCCTGTCAGGCAAAACACAAGTTTTTCTTCTAGCTATTGCTTCATGATAGGCTAAACACAAGGAACCTGCTGGGCAGAAAAAAAATTCATCTGCCTACTTATTCATGTGCAACCCTGCCTTGTGTGGAAGAAGAGACTTTGATTCACTTATTCTGGACATGTCCTTTTGCTGAACACTGTTGGGATTATATTTGTCCAACTCGTGACAGAAACCTTTCAGTCATGGAGAGCATTGAAGATATCAAGTTGAAAATTGGTCTGCCTTTTGGTATGGATATCATTATTATTGCTACTTGGAGTCTCTGGATTGTAAGGAATAACAAGATCTTCAACAACACAAGACCTTCATTTTCAAGTTGGAAGGCCATTTACTTGCAAGAACTTAGATTAATAAGCTTCAGAATGAAGAGGAAGCATGTTAAATCTTTTAGAGAATGGTTGTAGAACCAGGTGTAATTTTCATTTTCATTTGGACTTTTTCTTTTTTACTTTTCTTTATTGTCTTGCTTGTACAAATACTCTTGATATAATTTAAAAATCACAGTGGGCCACCCCACTATTTTAAACCTTCAAAAAAATTCCAATTTTAGAAATTTAGATCCGATCTACTTCCTCCATTCCAATTTAAGTAACTCAACTTTTTTATAGATTTGCAGGTATATCTAGCACTAAAACACGTCTCAATACCTTTAAATCTAGATAAAGTTAAGTAATTAATTTGATACGTAGAGAGTAGAAGCCATTGTAAATTTAGAATTGTGTAATGTTGAATGCATAAAACCAAGCAATTATTATGGTGGAATTTTTGTTCATTAAATATATCATGTGCAATAGGATACCTTAATTGTGGGGATTTGCAATGCTAACAGCTTAAGACCGGCATGTGGCTTTGGTAATGTCAATATCTTATTCTCTTCACTCCATTGTAGAGTTACATGTTAATTGTATTTTTACAAATGGTATTGGCATTGGCATTAACATTACATATTTCTAGGAAATGAAACTAGCGTGCATGAATGCTTGTAAAGTATCGGTGGATACATGGATAGCAGCAGCAATGACTGCTACTTGGACTACATCGGTTGTTTCCTCCAGTACAATGGAGGATGCTTGGGAAATTGAACTGATGCATGGAAAGCATGGCTGGATGCTTTGAATGCATAATAAGATAAACATAATACAGCTTTGGATGCTTGTAATGCGCTTAAGCTTGAACTATCATCCTCGTTGGTAGATGCTAAAATTTTGGAGGTTGCACTTAAAGCGTCGAACGCTATTGTAAAAGCGTCGACCTTGACTATGAAAGCGGTGTATGACTCTCTGGCTCATCATTCCTTTGGGGAGTACGGTCCACATGCTCAAAACACGTCGACCCATTGGTAAGTTATGCCTTCCCCAAGTCCAAATAGGCAAGAATTGTAGGATTGGGGTTTTAGGCCAAACCTGGTGTGATGTTGCATTATGTTGTCTTCAAGGTTTAGATAATATACCTATTTTTTACGTAATTTAGATGACACATTCTTCTGTTAAGATAATTTTGCTGATGCATTTTGCTGCTTAGGCAAAATAGGATGATGTATTTTGCGGGTTGATGGCAGCAACTCTATTCTGTATATGCCACTCGTTTAGACTCCAAGCGCAGAGTAATGCAGCAAGAGAAGTTTTCCCCACAAGGGTGAGTCAGGGTTATTATCTAACTCTCGAGGAAGCTTGAAGTTTGTTCCTTATCTTCGCTCTTCAAGCAACTTGCAATAGCAAACAAATAGTTCTGCGTCCCCAACTAACTGTGGTGGTTGTTAGTCACCAACAGCTTGCAAGATTAATAAAAACCAAAGGAAACAGTGAGAACAAGATTTTGGTGAGAAAGGACTAAAAGTAAAATAGAGCAAAAGTAACTAGAGAATTTCTTATGATTAAAATCTGGACTATGGATCATGTTTTCACTTGATCTCCCTCTCTCATAAACATAGTGGTAATAAAACACAAACATAAATTAAAAGCATACAACTACACCAGATATCACTTGATAAGCATAAATATGGGCATCACGTCCAAACATAGAGTTGGTGTTTAGTCAACTCACTAATACTCCTTTGATAAGAGAGTCCACCTCAAGTCAAGTTTAGGACTTAACAGAGTATTGCATGCAACATCACGTTAAATACATATGCATCCTTGCAAGCAAGGGGTCCTTTGTGTCACCAAACTTTTATGCATGATTAATCATTCTCCCTAGTGAGACAACCATAGAAAGGTGAAAACCTTAGCAGCCCAGTGATAATCCCCAAGTGCAGGGAATTACTGTAGCTGACACGGGTATAGTCAATAGATCCCGTTAGTTGAATACCCCTGAGGCTCGTTAAGTTAGGCCCAACTGTAATGATAGTCGAATATGAGTTGTTACCGTATGTCGATATTGTAATCTGTATCGGATCCTACCCGATCCTCGAGACCTGGCCATCTATATATAGGGGCCAGGAGGGGGCGGTGTAGGGCAGATTGAAAGCAAGCCAGGTTGAACACCCAAGTTTACTTTCGATATACACTTATCTCGACTAACCTTTACCTTCGAGTTCATCCGACGCCCTATTCCCCCGATCCTAAGTCCTTCATCTTGGACATTTGCCGAGTTAACCCTCGTTAATTGGCGCCGACCGTGGGGAACCTGGGCGTTGGAGTCATGAATTCAATGGCTTTTTCTCTTTTAGCCAACAGCAGTTCAGAACTCGACGGAAGTCAGGAGATGGAGTTAACAGTTGGAAGTTTGAGCATCTTCGTCGGACCATCGGGTTCGTCCCACCTCTCAGATTCGACGAAACCAGATCCGTCGGCAAGCAAGCCCGAAATAGAGGTAATACTGGAATCATCAGAAGGCTCTTCCAGCGAGGTAAACTCGCCGGTCAGCCTGGAAAAAGCACCAATCGCAGAAGGCGACAAAATTCGGGAAAATTTCGACTCAGAAGAAAGGGGTGCATCAGTGCAAGGGACTTCGCCGTTAGAAGCAGTGGCGTCTCCAAAGTGCATCAGCTATGCGTCATTATCACCGAGGCAGAAGAAGAGAACAACAACAAAGGAAGTAAAAAGGTCGACAGGCAAGTCGACAAAATAAAAGAACACAACAAAAAGGATAAGGAGAAAGTCCACGTTTCGGCTGGCGAATGGAGAATGATCAAGTCAGCTATTAATCATGGTACAGAAGTACCCGAAGGATCGAGAAGAGAAGTTCTAATGGGATATCAGTACGCATTATACCAACATAGGAAGAAACTAAGGGAGGAAAGAAACACGGTTCTTCGAAACAATAACAGTGCATCAAGGGAGGAATACTGGGATGACTATAGTGAGGATTCCGAGTACAGTAGAGAAAGGCACGGAGACCTAAAACACAATAGGGGGGAAAGAGCACGCAGCAAAGTAGATAGGTACTCGAGAAGCCCTACCCCACAGCTAGAAGAGGAGAAAGATGACTTCATGCAAGAAACACCAGAAGCAGCATTGATAGCAGCACAGGCGTATTTACTAACTACAAGGCCAAAACTCGGGGATCCGCGAGAAAATATGCACCGAGCCGCGATACGAAACCTCGGAATAGTAGAGAGCAAGATCAGGGAAAAAGGTTCAGACACAAAGTTGACAAGCTACAAGGAAAAGCAAAAGGAAAAGCTCAGATACAACTTCGCGGATAGCGAGTATAGTGAGTCATCAGAAGAGGAAAGGCGACAAAAGAGGAAGGAGGACGCAAGAAATATAATAGCACAGGCTCGAGTAAATAAATCACGCCACGCCTAGAGGGAAGAAAATTATGAAGACGACGATAAAGAGATGTGCGCATTATGCTTTAACCGCAGGGTTCGCAGAACTCGGGTACCCAAAGGATTCAAATTACCACATGATCAACATAAATATGACGGGTCGCAAGAACCTACCCTGTGGTTATCAGACTATTTGCAGGCAGTGCAGATATTAGGGGGAACAAAAGCGATTGCAATGCAAAGTTTGCAGCTACACCTCACCGGCGCAGCACGGTCATGGTTAAATACCCTACCCAACGAATCCATTGGAAGTTGGGGAGAACTCGAAAGCCAGTTCACAAGAAATTTTGGTTCAACATACAAGCGCCCAGCATCACTGGAGGAAGTTAAGGCGTGTGTGCAAAGGAAAGGCGAAACTCTGCGTTCTTATATACAACGATGGAGTATAATCAAAAACTCATCAGAGGACATCTCCGATGAACGAGCAATAGATGCTTTTTCGGCTGGACTTCGTCGCTCAGATCTCATGGAAGAAATAGGAAGAACAAGACCTACAACAGTAGCCGAGCTAATGGAAGATGCCAACAAATTTGCTGATGGAGAAGACGCATATAATAACAAAAGGGGACATTCACCAGAAGTCGACAGAATAAGCAAACAGAGGAGACGACACCGCAGCAGGGATAACCAAGGAAGGCGAAATCAGGTAGCCGCGGGCTACGCAGCAGAAGAAGAGGAAGGATATGTAAGCAGGAGGTTTCAGGCAAAAGGAGTAGAAACAACGAGATACTCCGGCCCTTCAGCCGAGGATATGTTATACGGACCTTGTCGAATCCACTACGCATATCTTGATGGGAAAAGAGTCTCAAATCACCAGATGAAGGATTGTAGAACGTTCCTAAGGCTACAAAGCGCCATGGGTTCAAACCAAGGAGGATGGCAAGGAGAGAAGCACACAACTCAAGGATATCAAATGCAAAGGATAGCAAGGCACCTAGAGTCAAAAGTTTACATATCAGCTATGATTCAACCGGTACCTAAGTCGAAGAAAGAGCGAAAGAGCATATCCAGGCAAGTAAACCTAGCAATATCGTCACCACCAGCTACTACAGAGTACCTCCGGTGGTCAGATCAACCAGTTAAGTTCAGTAGAGCAGACCACCCAAGGGAAGTTCCCAGGCCAGGCCACTCGCCTATGGTTCTAAAGGCACAAATAGGAGGGTACGACATCGGAAGAGTATTTATGGACGCAGGGAGTGGCATCAACCTGATATATGCTAGAACATTGAGGGCAATGTGTATCTCGCTGACGAGTTTAAAGCCAACAGACTGCTCCTTCCATGGAATAGTACCAGGAGCCGCAAATTACCCTTTGGGAAGAATAGAACTCGACGTTTGCTTTGGCAGTAGCAGCAACTACCGCAGAGAGAAGCTGGAATTTGAAGTTATAGACTGGCCGTCACAATACCATGCAATCCTGGGGCGCCCAGTATTTGTGAAATTCATGGCAGTGCCTCATTACGCATATCTTACGCTAAAAATCCTAGGACCCAAAGGAACAATTACAGTGCAAGGGAGCTTCGAAGTAGCAAACACATGTGACAGAGAATTCAATAGGATGGTGCAAACCTTTGGCATGACAGCAGAATATGAGAGGCTAAAAGGAGAAACAGATCATAATGTGCTACCCGACGTTGGGCGATCCCTGCCAGATCAGGCTTTCAACACAACTCAGGACTCGAAGAAGATCCAGATACATCCTACAGATCCAAACAAGACGACATCAATTGTGGTGAACTTGGACCCCGCATAGGAAAGCGCGCTCGTCGAGTTCCTTCGTGAGCGCTGGGAAATCTTCGCCTAGTGTCCATCAGACATGCCAGGGGTTCCCAGGGAACTCGTCGAGCACGCCTTAAATGTAGATCCCAAGGCAAAGCCAGTCAAGCAACCATTACGACGATTTGATGAACCTAAAAGGAAGGCGATGGCATCAGAGTTGCACTGGCTAGAAAATGCCGGATTTATCAGAGAAATCAAAACTTTGAGTTGGGTATCGAACCCAGTTATCGTACACAAGAAGAACACAGACGTACAAAGAGTATGTGTCGACTACACATCTCTCAATAAGCATTGTCCAAAGGATCCCTTCCCTCTACCCCGCATCGATCAGATAATTGATTCAACAGCGGGATGCGCGAGGCTTTCCTTTCTGGACGCGTATTCTGGTTACAATCAGATCAAATTGAAAAAGGAAGACGACGAAAAGATGGCCTTTATCACACCGTACGGAGTGTTTTGCTATCAAGTAATGCCGTTTGGCCTAAAAAATGCAGGAGCAACTTATCAACGGATGATGCAAAACCGCCTCAGAAGCCAAATAGGACGCAACATCCAAGTCTACATTGATGATGTGGTCATTACTACAAGAGAGGAGCAATCTTTAATTAGCGACTTGGCAGAAACCTTCGACAACCTGAGCAGGTATAAGCTTAAGCTTAACCCGACAAAATGTTCCTTTGGCGTATCAGCAGGACAACTGATGGGGTTCCTGGTATTAGCACGAGGAATAGAGGCAAACCCAGAGAAGATTCAAGCAATTTTAACAATGGGAAAACCCATGAAACTGCACGACGTCCAGAAACTTGCAGGACGCATCGCGGCGTTAAGTCATTTTGTTGCCCGATTGGGAGAAAAGGCGCTTCCTTTCTATGCACTTATGAAAAAATCAGATGATAAATTTGAATGGACAGAAGAAGCAGACGCGGCTTTTGCACAGCTGAAAAAAGTGCTTTCCACGCCGCTAGTGCTGGTCGCACCAAAAGAGAGAGAACCACTACTACTCTACATCGCCGCAACCCATCAGGTGGTGAGTACAGTATTGGTAGTCGAAAGAAGTGAAGAAGGAAAAGCCCACGGTGTCCAAAGGCCGGTATATTTCATCAGTGAAGTGCTATCCCCGACAAAATAGAGGTACCCGCATTATCAAAAACTCACATATAGTGTATTTACAACAGCACGAAAATTGCGATAGTACTTTGCGGTGCACCCAATTATAGTGGTCAATGAAGTGCCACTATCAAACATATTGAACAATCCTTCAGCAACAGGACGTGTCTCTTTGTGGGGAATTGAATTATCTCCCATGGACATCACGTATGAAAAAAGGAAGGCAATCAAGTCACAAATCTTGCCAGATTTCACAGCAGAATGGCTGGAGCTGCAGAGCACGGGACCGCCAGATCTATCGAGTGTCTGGACAATGTACTTCGATGGCTCCAAAAGAGTACAAGGCACAGGCGCGGGAGTAGTCTTAATATCGCCGCATGGCGACAAACTAAAGTACGTCTTAAGGATGAGTTTTCCGCAGGCTTCTAACAATGAAGCAAAATACGAGGCTCTGTTACATGGAATGAAGATGGCCAAAGCATGTGGAGCAACTTGACTAAAAATATTTGGGGATTCAAACCTTATTGTCCAGCAAGTTATGAATAGATGCGACACAATCAATGACAACATGATGGCCTACAATAACTTATATCATCATCTCGAAGGAACATTTGATGGATGCGAAGTCTCGCACATCAGTAGAAATAGCAATGAAGAAGCCGACACCTTAGAAAATATCGGGTCCCAGTGTTTACCCGTGCCATCTGGAGTATTCTGGGAGGAAATAGTGGAAAGGTCGATAAAAAGTGTCAAAAGTTTGACTACTGCAGCAGGCTCGGGGGCTACGTCGAAACCAGAAGAGGTCATGATGATAGAAGAAACTTGGATGCAGCCATATCTTGCATACATGATAAATAAACAATTACCAAAAGATGCGGTGGAAGCCAAGAGGATAACTCGACGATCGAAAGCGTTTGTCGTGTTGCAGGGGAAATTATACAAGAAAAGTATTACCGGCGTTTTGCAGCGTTGTGTAACGCCTCAGGAAGGACAAGTAATACTAAAAGATATACATGGAGGAGTGTGCGGCCATCATGCAAGCAGTAGGGCAATAGCTGCAAAAGCATTCCGTGCAGGATTCTATTGGTTAACAGCCATCGAAGACGCAAAAGATATAGTTCAGAAGTGTGAAGCATGTCAAAGATTTGCATCTCGACCACATGCACCAGCAGCAGAGCTATAGCCAATACCATTGTCCTGGCCCTTTGCACAATGGGGCCTCGATATGGTAGGGAAATTGCACAAGTCTTGGCCAGGAGGGCATGTTTACATGTTAGTGGCAGTTGATAAATTTACCAAGTGGGTGGAAGCAGCCCTGGTAACAACTCAAGATTCAACAGCAGCGATTAACTTCATCAAGTCAATAGTGTTTCATTTTGGCGTACCATATAGCATCATCACGGACAATGGGACAAACTTTACTTCCAAGGAATTCAAGAGTTACTGCGAAGGACTAGGAATCAAACTCAAATTCGCATCTGTGGCGCACCCAAAGACAAATGGGCAAGTCAAAAAAGCAAATGGCCTGATATGTAGTGGGATAAAAAAGAGGCTCTTAGCACCTCTCGATAAAGCCAAGAGTGCTTGGGTAGATGAATTGCCCTCCGTTCTTTGGAGTCTAAGAACCACGCCCAACGCAGCAACTCAAGAAACTCCTTTCTTCCTGGTCCATGGCGCAGAAGCCGTGCTTCCAATCGAAGTTACGCACGAGGCTCCAAGGGTGACGACATATGACGAAACAACATCAACAGAAGCATTGCAAGACGATGCCGATGCACTAGATGAAGCAAGAGATAAGGCATTAGAAAGGGCCACGCAGTATCAACAGAGTCTAAAAAACTACCACAGTAGTCAAGTTCGTCCACGATCCTTTGTGGTGGAAGATCTAGTTTTGCGACTCAGGCAAGACAGCCACGGGAAATTAGAGTCCCCTTGGGTGGGACCTTACATCGTTACAGAAGTCATACCAGGAGGAGCTTATCGACTACAAGACAAGAAGACAAGAAGAGATGAGGGCAACCCGTGGAATGCGGAGCAGCTACGACGTTTTTATGCGTAGAATAAACCCAGTGGTATCATTAAATTCGAGTTAACCTTCTGAACCCAGAACATGAGGCCATAGGTCGGGTTCCTTGGGTTGAACTCAACAAAATTGTACAAGTATTTCTACTTCTCCGCTCGGGGGCTTCAACCCTCGGGTCGTACGAAAGGTTGTGCAGACAACCCGATATTCTTCAAGTAATTTGGCTCATAAAAGAACCCGATATTCTTCATGCTAATTGGTTCGCAAAGAACCCGATATATAGAAAGCATACCTCAGAACAATGATTTGTTTTCATGGTACTAATAAAAACATCAAAACAAAGTATGAATATTTATTACATATGGCACGGCAGCAAGGATATTATCAAAATAAATTACATATAAAGCATATCCTAATGAAAGTGGACTTCAGCTTCATACTTCTTCTGGCATTGAGTGCCGTCGTAGATCTTCACGTCAAACTTTGACGTACCGATATGGAAGTCGAAGGCCATGAAGAAGCCTTGGTGGATGTCGTGGTCTTCTGCAAACTGCGACCAGCCACCCTTAAAGTACTGCTCGCTGTTGCCATCATACCAAACCTCCACTTCATATGGAGTCCTACTGCCAGATTGCTCGCGAAGAACCGCTTCTCGCAGTTCACGCCCATCCATGAACTTTATGAAATTCAGCGGCAGACGCTGAATCTCGCGGCACTGCGCCATGGCAA
The DNA here is from genome assembly GCA_007115705.1 of Dactylis glomerata. Taxonomy (NCBI): domain Eukaryota; kingdom Viridiplantae; phylum Streptophyta; class Magnoliopsida; order Poales; family Poaceae; genus Dactylis; species Dactylis glomerata. Next base: position 4,786,690 of record QXEO01000222.1, read on the forward strand.
TGCAGAAGAAAGAGAAGATCCTGGGAAGAGCAGCAGGAGTAGCAGGAGCAGCAGGAGGAGGAGCGCTCGAACCTGGGGCAGCGCCAGTCACCTTGGGCTTGTTTTTGCTACCAGGTGGGCGGCCGGGACGACGCTTAACCGGAGCGGCTGATGACGATCCTGCGTTGGTCGGAGTTGTGTTGCTCTTGTTCTTGCTTCCTCGAGGGCGACCCCGACCTCGCGGCGCCACCGGAGAACCAAGGTTCAGACGAGAACCATCTGCGTCAGCCATGTGGACAAGGGAAAAGGCTAGAAAACCCTAGATGAGAGAGAGAAGATGATGCGGCGGAGGAGGAATCTGATTAGGGTTTTTACCCTTGCCAGAAGGTGCTTTATTTATAAGCATGTATTATCGGGCCCCGTGATAAGCAAAGCCCATCAACGTATTCTACAAAAGAGTTAAATTCTGCACGTAGCAGACGATAAACACCAAAGGAGAACAAATAAGAAGTGGAGAGTGTGGTTGCACGATATAAAAGACCTCGCCTTGGGCTCGGGGGCTTGTAAACAGGAAATATTACAAGGAAGAAGACGAAGTGAATTTTGAGCCTATGCTTGTCTACAAGTATTCAAACATAGCCTCGGGGGCTACTCCCATCGGGAGCGCTGAGCGCGCACCCGATAGAGGATGAGATAATCAATATCGAGGATGAAGAAAGTATATCATACAAATTTCGACTATATAGTCGACAAAATGCAAAGAGATTACTCCCATCAGGGGCGAGTTTTATGGTTGTTGAAACCCGAATATTTTCAGTCAAAATTTGACTGCGACATAAGATTCTCGAGTTATGTTATCGCAATGCAACTCGAATGCCGTGACCCGTGACGAAGGTAAGACCCCGGGATCCATCCTATGTGGCCTGGTATACGCACATGGATGCGCTCTGCTGGTATGTATCCGTGTCTATGATGCGAAGAAAATCCTGGTGGACGCACTGGGTACCCTGAGAATCACTGGGATTCATTCTTTGTAAGTCCTAAATGCGGCAAAAGAATGGGTTTGACCGGTATCCTGAATTCAAATCCAAGGGGATTGAATTTCAAGTAGGTGACAAGTATCTGTTCCGACAGTTAACTGGCCTCTTGATCCGTCAGAGTTGTCAGGCTTGTTCATCAAAACCCCTTGCGAGAAAATATCATGAAAGTAAGTCGAAAGACTAAGTCAAAGATTTGAAGATATGAAGAAATTAAAGAATTGATCAAGTCGAAGATTTAAAGATTAGAAATTCAACCGAATCTGCAATTCTGGTAGAATCTCATGGGCTACTGACAAGGGTATAGTTAATAGATCCCGTTAGTTGAATACCCCTGAGGCCCGTTAAGTTAGGCCCAACTGTAATGATAGTCGAATACGAGTTCTTACCGTATGTCGATATTGTAATCTGTATCGGACCCTACCCGATCCTCGAGACCTGGCCATCTATATATAGGGGCCAGGAGGGGGCGGTGTAGGGCAGATTGAAAGCAAGCCAGGTTGAACACCCAAGTTTACTTTCGATATACACTTATCTCGACTAACCTTTACCTTCGAGTTCATCCGACGCCCTATTCCGCCGATCCTAAGTCCTTCATCTTGGACATTTGCCGAGTTAACCCTCGTCGGTAGCACAATTTGATAAGTATTTGAGTGTCGAACCGACAAGGAGCTGAAGGTAACTATCTTCTCTCTAAAGCCCTATAATCCACTTATATGGCCGTTTATGCAATTCAATGAACTTCAAAGTAAAAAGATACTTTACTTGTAACTAGAAAATGGTAAAGTAAAACTACCTAGTGATGAAAATAAGTACGGAGTGTAAAGCTATCTAATGCAAGTAAAGTAAGAGCAAGTAAAGAAGAAAAGTGAAGAAAGGATATCACTTGGGAGAATTTTTTTGGCAAATTTCTATTTCATTTGTTTTGGTTCGCACAATTAGTGAAGCACATTTTATAGCTAGATGTATAAGTACTAAACACAATAAAGCATAAAGAACACGATGATTAAAACACCAAGGCAATAGAATCTAGAGCAACAATAGGATTAATTGGGGACATGTGTCTAAGAGGTGACACTCCTAACCATCACATCTAACTTGTATATAAAGTCTATTGTTTCTTCTAGGTGGAGCCATAAATAGTTGTCGTCAATTAATTAAACTACTACACACCCTAGTGATTGGTCCCTAGGCCAAGTGAATGTGCTAACAAGAGATTCATTAAGACAAATACGTCCAACAACTGCTTTAAGTTCTAAGGTCCCCAATATATTCCCCGTTGATTAACCATGAATTAATAAAACATGCATATAAGACTTGGAACCCGGTTTATGTTCAACTCCGTCTGTCCCTCCTCCTAACAACATGCAATGGTGACAACCTTATGCATCCGCCAACATATATGTGCACTCATATATCAGTACGTAAGACCATCACAAAAGATAACAAACTTGTATGCAACCAATCAACAAAGTATTTCAGGATTGCCAAAAACAATCACTACTCAAACTTAGACATAGTTACAATAGATCATGGGAAAAACAATAGATTGCACTAGGGAAGATGAAGAGGTGTTGTATATGATGATGGAGATGTGCCTTCCCAAGGGGGTAAGGTGGCGGCTACCTTAGACAACGGTGGCCCGTGGAGAGCGGTGGCCCCTTGACCTTCTTCTTCCTTGGATCAAATTGCTAGTGTAGAGGAGCCCTTCCCCTTGGAGATGGTAGCCAAGGGGAAGGCAAATTCGCAGCTATGGGTGGTGACTCCAAAACATAGGGTTTCCAGTCAATATATAGTGTTGGAGGCTTCACAAGGGCCATCGGATCTAAACCCTTGGATCCATGGGCTATTGGGAACCTCTAGAACCTTCATTCATGGTGACTCTTTCAAATACTCATAAGTATCCAAATTCGTGTCTAGGCCAAATTGATCTCATATTGTAAGAGTTTGAGTCAATCACATCACCAACTTTTGGAATCCTGAAACTGCATGTATACCCTTTAAAAAAATAATTTACTCACCAAATAATACCAAATCGGTCGCACTTTACTCGACCCCCTCCCGTCCACCCCCTAGATCATGCTCTTCCTTCCCCTGATCACATGCCACCGCCGATGGCATCCCCTCCTCTAACAAATCCAGTGTGATTTTGCATTATGTTATCTTCAAGGTTTAGATGATATACCTATTTTTTACGTAATTTTGATGACTCATTCTTCTATTAAGGTAATTTTGCTGATGAATTCTGCAGCTTAGTCAAAATAGGGTGTTGTATTGTGTTGGTTGATGGCAGCAACTCTATTCTTTACATGCCACTCGTTGAGACTCTAAGCGCAGAGTGATGCAGCAAGAGAAGTTTTCCCCACAAGGGTGAGTCAAGGTTATTATATAACTCTCGGGGAAGCTTGAGGTTTGTTCCTTATCTTCGGTCTTCAAGCAACCTACAATAGTAAACAAATAGTTCTGCGTCCCCAACTATCTATGGTGGTTGTTAGTCACCAACAGCTCGCAAGATTAATAAAACCAAAGGAAATAGTGAGAACATGATTTTGGTGAAAGGACTGAAAGTAAAATAGAGCAAAAATAACTAGATAATTTCTTATGATTAAAAACTGGACTAGAGATCATGTTTTCACTTGATCTCCCTCTCTCATAAACATAGTGGTAATAAAGCACAAACGATAAATTAAAAGCATGCAACTACACAAGATGTCACTTGACAAGCATAAACATGGGCATCACATCCAAACATAGAGTTGGTTTTTAGTCAACTCACTAATACTCCTTTGACAAGGGAGTCCAACTCAAGTCAAGTTTAAGACTTAACAGAGTATAGCATAAAGCATTAAAACATGATGTTGAAACCATATGCATCCTTGCAAGCAAGGGGTCCTTTCTGTCACTGGACTTTTATGCATGATTCACCATTCTCTCTAGTGAGACAACCATAGAAAGGTGATAACCTTAGCAGCCCAGTGATAATCCCCAAGTGTAGGGAATTACTGTAGCACAATTCCATAAGTATTTGAGTGTCCAATCCACGAGGAGCTGAAGGTAGCTATCTACTCTCTAAAGACCTGTAATCCACTTATATGGCTATTTATGCAATTCAATGAACTTCAAAGTAAAAAGATACTTTGCTTGTAACTAGAAAACGGTAAAGTAAAACTACCTAGTGCTAAAACTAAATACAGGTTGTAAAACTATCTGGTGCAAGTAAAGTAAGAGCAAGTAAAGTAGAAAAGTGAAGAGAGGATATCACTTGGGGGCAAGTGTTTTGCCAAATTGCTATTTCTTTTGTTTTGGTTCGCACAATTAGTGAAGCATATTTTTATAGCTAGATGTATAAGTACTAAACACAATAAAGCATAAAGAACGCGGTGATTAAAACACCAAGGCACTAGTATCTAGAGCAACAATTGGATTAATTAGGGACATGTGTCTAGCATGTGACACTCCTAACCATCACATCTAACTTGTATATAAAGTCTATTGTTTCTTCTAGGTGGAGCCATAAATAGGTGTAGTTAACTAATTAAACTACTACACACCCTAGTGATTGGTCCCTAGGCCAAGTAAATGTGCTAACAAGAGCTTTATTAAGACACATACGTCCAACAACTACTTTAAGTTCTAAGGTCCCCAATATATTCGTCATTGATTAACCATGAATTAATAAAACATGTATATAGGACTTGGAACACGGTTTCTATTCAACTCCGTATGTTCCTCCTCCTAACAACATGCAACGGTGACAATTTTATGCATCCCCCAACATATATGTGCACTCATATATCCATACATAAGTCCATCACAAAAGATAACAAACTTGTATGCAACCAATCAACAAAGTATTTCACAAGTGCCAAGAACAATCACTACTCAAACTTAGACATAGTTACAAAAGATCATGAAAAAACAATAGATTACACTAGGGATGATGAAGAGGTGTTATAGATTATGATGGAGATGTGTCTTGATACGTCTCAAACGTATCTATAATTTTTTATGATCCATGCTTGTTTATACACCATTTGCTTTGAGTTTTGTTACACTTCGTGGTGTTTTTACGCATTTTTCGGAACTAACCTATTAACAAGATGCCACAGTACCAGTTCCCTGTTTTCTGCTATTTTTGTGTTTCAGAAAAGTTACACAGGAAATATTCTCGGAATTGGACGAAACAAAAGCCAAACCTCCTATTTTTACCGAAGCTTCGCGAAGACCGGAGATGAGACGGATTGGGGCCAGGAGCTAGGCTCACCACAGGGGGCGCGGCCCAGCCCCTAGCCGCGCCACCCCATGGTGAGGCCAGCTGGCCCCACCTCTGACGATGCCCTTGATACGTCTCCAACGTATCTATAATTTTTGATGCTCCATGCTTGTTTTTACACCATTTGCCTAATGTTTCGTTACACTTCATGGCACTTTTATGCATTTTCCGGAACTAACCTATTAACAAGTCGCCACAGTGCCAGTTCCCTGTTTTCTGCTGTTTTTGTGTTTCAGAAAAGCTACATAGGAAATATTCTTGGAATTGGACGAAACAAAAGCCAAACATCCAGAAATCCACCGGAGCTTCTAGAGAACCGAAAAGGAGATGGAGTGGGGCCATGAGGGCCCACACACCAGGGCAGCGCGGCCTAGCCCTTGGCCGCGCCCCCTATGTGTGAGGTCGCCTCGGTCCACTTCTGACGATGCCCCTTCGCCTATAAAGACCCCCCGATGGGAAAAACCTAAGGCCCAATCAATTTTCCAGAAACACATCGCGATCCACCGCCGTCGTCGACCCAAGATCGGGAGGGTCCAGAAGCTCTTCCCGGCACCCTGCCGGAGAGGGAAATCGCCACCGGAGGTCTTCTTCATCGCCATGCTTGCCTCCGAAGCGATGAGTGAGTAGTCTACCTTGGACTATGGGTCCATAGCAGTAGCTAGATGGTTGTCTCCTCCACCATGTGCTTCATGTTTAGATCTCATGAGCTGCCCTACATGATTGAGATCACCGTTATGTAATTCTACATGTTTGGTTTGTTGGGATCCGATGAATATTGGTGTTATGATTGAGTTGCTATACTGAAATATATCTTATGTTATATCTATGTTGTTTATGATCTTGCATGCTCTCCATTGTTAGTAGCTATCTTGGCCGAGTAGTTGCTAGTGACTCCAAGAGGGGGTATTTATGCTCGATAGTTGGGTTCATGCCTCTATTTAATCTAGGAGAGTGACAGAAACCTCTAAGGTTGTAGATGTGCTGTTGCCACTAGGGAGAAAACAACATTTATTTGCTCGAGGGCATATGCTTTGTTTACATTACACACTTTGCTTAATGCAATTATCTATTGTTCGCAACTTAATACTCATGGGGTGTTCGAATGATATCCCCGTGAGTGGATTATTAGTCATAGATGCAGTTGGATGGCGGTCTATGTATTTTGTTATAATGCCCAGAGTAAATCGCATAGTGATCTTCTTGACATATCACGTTATCTTTATTCTATCAATTGCCCAACTGTAATTTGTTTACCCAGCATGTGTTATTTATCTTATGGAGAGACACCACTAGTGAACTGTGGATCCCGGTCCTATTTCCATCATATTGCTATCACCTATTTACTTTACTCGCACTGTTACTTTTCTCGCATACTTCTACTGTTTTCCACTCGATACGCTCATACCCTTTGTTTCAAGCAAACCGGTGAGATTGACAACCTCATCGCAAGTTGGGAACAAAGTACTTGGTTGTGTTGTGTGCAGGTTCCACGTTGCTGCTCGCAAAGCAAAGCTTGGATGAGGCGCCATATAAATTGTCCGGAGCTGTCGCGAAGCTTGCAAGCATCACTTTCAGTCGTATTGGCTTTTTCTTCTTCGAACGATAAACCTTGGTTTCTAACTGAGGGAAAAACTTGCTACTGTGCTCATCACACCTTCCGCTTGGGGTTCCCAACTGCCTGGCCATAATCATCATCAACTACACGCCAGCCATCAAGTCCTTTTCTGGCGCCGTTGCCGGGGAAGAAAAAGAAGACCTCTGCAAGGGGAGTTTTTTTGCACACACATCCTTTACTTTGTTTTAAGTTTTGCTTTACTTTATTTTTTTTACTTGCATTGTTTTATATCAAAAACACACAAAAATTAGTTTACTTTATAGTTGCTTTTATCTACTTGCTTTTAGTTCATCATGCTATTCCCTAAGTATGTTTTGGAGGACCTCTCAATAGGTAGTGGTTCAATTATTGGGAAAGATAACATTGAGGAGTTGTTTAATAATATTAGTATGCATAAAGAAGTTGAGGAAAAGTCTTTGGTTGAGCTTGCTCCTAGTATTGAAGTTGCTTCTGCTTATTTAATTCACATGTTGGAAGCTAGGTTTGTTAGCCTTAATCCTTTTATGCAATACATGTTCCTTAAGCTTCATGAAATTGAGGATCCCGAAAAGAAAGCTTTTATCTTGGAAACTTTGCGCATAGAATTTAGAGATGTTGCAATTGAGGCTAGGAAAGTTTTTAAGTAGTTTAATAAGCATGGCTCACCTATTGAAATTGTTGATACACCCAATGAAGATTCTAGAATGCCAATACCTTGTAAACTTGTAGGAATTCATGATGCCTTGGAAACTAATTTTAGTTGGATTTGTCCTGAAAATCTTTTTGATGAAAATAGTGTACCAAGGCGTGACTACAAGGGGTACTCAAAACCTCATTTGGATAGTATTCATTTCTTTCTTCCTATGGATCTTAATGCTCCTTCTGATGTTACTTGATTCGCAATTTTCTGCGCCTAGCTCAAATGCGTTACAGAAAAGCACTCTTGGGAGATAACCCAATGTTTTCTTTTCAGTAATTTTTCTTTTATTTGAGTCTTGGAAGTCATTACTACTGTAATCACCTCTCCTTATCATTTTTATTTCATTGTTGTGCCAAGAGAAGACTCTAATTTGAGTGAGGTAAAGATTTGGGGATGTTGCTATCCTGAAACTGTTTTCGGCGCTGCACCGTAAAAATTCGTGAAAATTCTCTGTATATATTTTGGACCTGATATTTCTTATGCATATGCCCCAGGTTATATCCAAACTTTCATTAGTTGAACACTTTTTGATTTGAGCAACAGAAAACCCCTTTAAAAATCGGCCTTTATCAGCTATTCTGTTTTGACAGATTTCTGCCACTATTCATTTTTGCCGCTCTATCGCTTTCTTCTTGAGTTCTTTTGATTACGGAACTTTTGGGGAAGTTGCTACAGTGGTATATGCTTTATATGTGGTGGTTTTGGGTTGAAACCTGAAGCAAAAGAGGTTGAATATATGATATGCTTACACTAATGTTGCTAATAGATTTGTGTTTAGTTTTGTATGAAGGAAGTTTTCAAGTGTAGGGATTGGAGAATGATGAGATGAGTTGAAGAATGGACAAAAGATCAAGCTTGGGGATGCCCATGCATCACCCCAAGAAATATCCAAGAAGTACAAGCGTCAAAGCTTGGGGATGCCCCCGAGGCAACCCTTCTTCATCGGCAAAAATCAGGTCACCTTTCAAGACACTATATTTTTATTGCTTCATGCACTATGTGTTTTTCTTGGAGCGTCAGTTGTTTTAGTTTTCATTATTAGTTTAGTTTTGTTTGCTGCAATAAATGGTTGGACCCCAATAAATTTCTTTTGGAGAAGTTGCCTTGCTTTTCATTTGCCAAGAACGCTCTAAGTTTTCACTCTTATCAAAAACCGAGTGTTCTTCTTTTTCTGCTAGTTGTTTTGGTTTTCATTTACGCCTTGATTTGCGTTCAGATCTTCTTATATTTATTTATCAAGGTGTATTTTTCCCTCTGGACCATGTTGGTTTTCCTCAAAAGAGTTGGATTAAAAAAGTTTGAATGGTGTTGGAAAAGAGAAAAAGCTTTATGCAAAAAGTGGTACAAGAAGGAGCTTGTGTAGACTGCGGCTTAGGCTTTTTCATGTCATGCTTGATGTATTTTTGATGGTATGCTTAGTGGTTTTGCTGTAGCATGACTTGTCTCAAATAACTGAGATTGCTTAATGAGCCTTTGAAAAAATCATGCGTTGTTTTAATTATTTGGATGCATTATTTTGGTTTTCTCCTTGATGCTTTATTTGGGTTGACTTGGCGCATGCTCACACATGTTAGACTCTTACAAAGTCGCCAATAGCCTCTATGATCATTTAGTTTTTGACTTTTGATGCCATCTTATGCTTCTTTTAATGTTGCGTTGTCGCCTTGCATGATTATGGCCATTATTGCTCTCTTAGTTGGTCGCTCCCAGTCTTTTGCTAGCCCTCGCCTTGTACTGAGTATGAGCTCTACTCGTGCATCCAACTCCTAAAAACCAAGTTTTCCAAAGTGTCTACCATACATACCTATTAGCAATTTGCTATTCCAAGTAAATTTGACTTGCTTTTATTATCTTTTCAAATTAAACTCTTACCAGTGTTATGCGAAAATTGGTCAGTAAAGCTCTCACGAACCGGAAGGCACACTTTACTTTTTCTTGTTCTTAAAATTTAACATTGTGGTCTCTTATGTTGAGTTGTTATGCTTGCAAGTTGTAAGTTGGATACTAGCCCAACCATGCTGTCATGGGGCAAGCTTTCAACATTGCACTTCTTATTTGAGTTGATATCGTGATCTTTTGTTTATGGATGCCCGCGGTGTGAAATGAATTGGGAATCTTGCGGGGATCATGTAGTTTGTATATGTGTTAGGAAAATGCCTGGGTCGCCAATCTAAGCCATGCATAATTCATGGTGGAAATTTGCAGCATACCCATAGTGGATATTCGACGACGCATCTCAAAATAAAAAGCTAAACAAATGGTAAATAAAAGACATGTCGAGGTGTTCATTGTCTACTTGTCCTGTCATTTTGATGTGGGCTTGTTCCATGTCATCGGGCACGGAGGTACCCCGTTGGCGGTTCTCAATGATACATATATACTTACAATGACAAGAGCCTTGCTTGGGACTCTAAGTAAAGTAGCATGAGGTTTGGGTAATCGTATTCACGGGGCACGAGGTTTTCGACTTATGATTTGTCAAGCATATGCATTATAATTGTTCTCGCATTAACTTTAACCATTCAAGATGCTTATGATGGGGGCAATGAGAGCTCAAAGCCGGTAAGTACCATAATTTTTGAAGGTTATATAACTTACAATCACTGCTTCCCTCTGCGAAGGGCCTTTCTTTTACTTTTATGTTGAGTCACCACCTTCTATCTTTATGCACCATTAAGAGAGCATAGTTGTAATTCTTAGTATAATGTGCATTGTCCCAAAGTTTTCATTGATTGATTCATATTGTTGGTTTCACTTGTTCTTAAATTATTTGTATCTAGTCGCCCTCTTAAACTTGAAGGTGTCCTATGCATTTATGTTTTGCTCTCCATGAAGGACAAGCTAAAAACTATTTGTATGTTTTTCCTTATGATTTGAACACACGTTTGACTTTTATTGTTTCATTTTCATGATCTTTTGTTTGTGTTCATTTTCATATTTATAACATGGTTGCTAAGTTTTACTGTCAAGATTATATCTTTCATGCCCATGTTTAAGTTCTTATGATCCCAGCTCACAACGCTTACATATATGATCAAGATTGTGTAGGTGCATGTCACCTCAAAAATTATTTCTTTTGTTATCACTTACCTACTCGAGGACGAGCAGGAGTTAAGCTTGGGGATGCTTGATACGTCTTCAACGTATCTATAATTTTTGATGCTCCATGCTTGTTTTTACACCATTTGCCTAATGTTTTGTTACACTTCGTGACACTTTTATACATTTTCTGGAACTAACCTATTAACAAGTCGCCACAGTGCCAGTTCCCTGTTTTCTGCTGTTTTTGTGTTTTAGAAAAGCTACATAGGAAATATTCTCGGAATTGGATGAAACAAAAGCCAAACATCCAGAAATCCACTGGAGCTTCCAGAGAACTGAAGAGGAGACGGAGTGGGGCCACGAGGGCCCCACACACCAGGGCAGCGCGGCCCAGCCCCTGGCCACGCCCCCTATGTGTGAGGTCGCCTCGGTCCACTTCTGACGATGCCCCTTCGCCTATAAAGACCCCCCGACGGGAAAAACCTAAGGCCCGATCAATTTTCTAGAAACACATTGCGATCCGCCGCCATCGTCGACCCGAGATCGGGAGGGTCCAGAAGCTCTTCCCGGCACCCTGCCGGAGAGGGGAATCACCACCGGAGGTCTTCTTCATCACCATGCTTGCCTCCGGAGCGATGAGTGAGTAGTCTACCTTGGACTATGGGTCCATAGCAGTAGCTAGATGGTTTTCTCCTCCACCATGTGCTTCATGTTTAGATCTCATGAGCTGCCCTACATGATTGAGATCACCGTTATGTAATTCTACATGTTTGGTTTGTTGGGATCCGATGAATATTGGTGTTATGATTGAGTTGCTATACTGAAATATAATAGTGATCTTCTTGACATATCACATTATCTTTATTCTGTCAATTGCCCAACTGTAATTTGTTTACCCAGCATGTGTTATTTATCTTATGGAGAGACACCACTAGTGAACTATGGATCCTGGTCCTATTTCCATCATATTGCTATCACCTGTTTACTTTGCTCGCACTGTTACTTTTCTCGCATACTTCTACTATTTTCCACTCGATACGCTCATACCCTTTGTTTCAAGCAAACCGATGAGATTGACAACCTCATCGAAAGTTGGGAACAAAGTACTTGGTTGTGTTGTGTGCAGGTTCCACGTTGCTGCTCGCAAAGCAAAGCTTGGACGAGGCACCATATAAATTGTCTGAAGCTATCGCGAAGCTTGCAAGCATCACTTTCAGTCGTATTGGCTTTTTCTTCTTCGAACGATAAACCTTGATTTCTAACTGAGGGAAAAACTTGCTGCTGTGCTCATCACACCTTCCGCTTGGGGTTCCCAACTGCCTGGCCATAATCATCATCAACTACACGCCAGCCATCAGCCCTTTTGCCTATAAAGTCCCGTGGACGGGAAAAACCTAAGGGACAGATCGCTTTTCCTCGAAACATATTGCAAGCTGCCACCGTCGTCGAAACGAGATCGAGAGGATCCAGGAGCTCTTCCCGGCTCCCTGTCGGAGAGGGGAATCCCTGCCGGAGGCCTTCTCCACTACCATGGTCGCCTCCGGAATGATGTGTGAGTAGTCTACCTTGGACTACGGGTCCATAGCAGTAGCTAGATGGTTGTCTTCTCCACGATGTGCTTCATGTTTAGATCTTGTGAGCTGCCCTACATGATCAAGATCATCTTTATGTAATCATACATGTTGTGTTTGTTGGGATCCGATGAGTATTGGTACTATGTTAAGTTGATGTGCTGAATCATATATCTTATGTTATCTCTATGTTGTTTATGATCTTGCATGCTTTCCGTTGCTAGTAGCTATCTTGGCCGAGTAGATGCTAGTGACTCCAAGAGGGAGTATTTATGCTCGATAGTTGGGTTCATGCCTCTATTTAATCTGGGGGAGTGACAGAAACTTCTAAGGTTGTAGATGTGTTGTTGCCACTAGGGGGAAAACAACATTCTTGTGTTCAAGGACATTTGCTTTGTTTACTTTACGCACTTTGCTTAATGCACTTATCCATTGTTCACAACTTAATACTCAAGGGGTACTCTGACGACTCCCCGCGAGTGGATTATTAGTCATAGATGCAGTTGGATTACGGTCTACGTATTTTGTCGTAATGCTCAGAGTGAATCTCATAGTGATCCTCATGACATATGTACGTTATCTTTACTCTATCAATTGCCCAACTGTAATTTGTTTACCCAGCATGTTATTATTTATCTTATGGAGAGACGCCACTAGTGAACTGTGGACCCTAGTCCAATTTCCTTTACATTGCTTTACCGTTTTACTATTACACGCTCTGTTTACTTTCTTGCATACTATTATCCTTTTACCACTCAATATGCTCAATCCTTTGTTTACAGCAAACCGGTGAGATTGACAACCTCATCGTAAGTTGGGAGCAAATTTCTTGGTTGTGTTGTGTGCAGGTTTCACATTGCTGCTGGTAAAAAGCTACACGCCGACAAGCAGTTTATCTAGCGCCCTTGTCCGGAATGTCTCCAAGCTAGCAAGCATCACCTTCTGAAGTTTGGCTTTCTCCTAGTGGTTCGATCAACCTTGGTTTCACAACTGAGGGAAGACTTGCTACTGTGTTCATCATACCTTCCTCTTGGGGTTCCCAATAGGCTGTACTTACACGCCATCAAGCAGTTTTCTGGCGCCGTTTCCGGGGAGGAAGAAGACTTTTGCAAGGGGAGTCTCTCACGCACAATCCTTTACTTTGTTTTTAGTTTTGCTTTACTTTATTTTTGCTTGCATCGTTTTATCAAAAATACAAAAAAATTAGCATGCTTTATAGTTGTTACTTTATTACTCTTAGTTCATTATGTTGTTCCCTAAGTATGTTTTGGAGGACCTCTCAGTAGGTAGTGTTTCTATTATTGGGAAAGGTAACATTGAGGAGTTCTTTAATCATATTACTATGCATAAAGATGTTGAGGATAGATCTTTGGCTGAGCTTGCTCCTAGTTATGATGTTGTTGCTGCTTATTTAGTTCACATGTTGGAGGCTAGGTTTGTTAACCTTAATCCTTTTATGCAACAAATGTTTCTTAAGCTTCATGATATCGAAGACTCCGAAAAGAATTTTTTTATTTTGGAGACTTTGCGTAGAGAATTTAGAGATGTTGCTATTGAAGCTAGGAAAGTTTTTGTGCATTTTAATATGCTTGGCTCGCCTGTTAATGTTGCTGGTACAACCAAAGAAGATATCAAAGTATCAATTCCTTCCAAACTTGTAGGATTGCATAAAGCTTTGGAAAAGAATTTTGATTGGATTTGTCCTAAAAATCTTTTTGATGAAAGTAGTGAACCAAAGAGTGTTCACAAAGGATCTTCGAAAACTTATTTGGATACAATTCAATGCATTGTTGAAAAGACTTCGGCAATTGATCTTAATACCTCACTTGATATTACTTGATTTCCACTTTCTGCGCCTAGCTCAAAGGCATTAAAGAAAAGCACTCTTGGGAGATAACCCAATGTTTTCTTTTCAGTACTTTTTATTTTATTTGAGTCTTGGAATTTATTAATACTATAATAACTACTCCTTATCCTTTTTATTTTGTTGTTGTGCCAAGAAGAACCTCTAATTTGAGGGGGGTAAGATTTGGGGAAGTTGCTGTCCTCAAACAGATTTCGGTGCTGCACCATAAAAATTCATGACAATTCTCGAGATATCTTTTTGACCTGCGATTTCTTGTGCATATGCCCCAGGTTATATCCAAACTTCCATTAGTTTTGCACTTTTCGATTTGAGTAACAGAAGGTCCTCAAAAAAATCAACCTTTGACAGTTGTTCTGTTTTGACAGATTTCTGTCACTATTTGTGTTTGCCTCTCGATTGCTTACTTTTTTAGTTTTTTTGATCTCGGAACTTTTGGTAAAGTTGCTACAGTAGTATATGCTTTATATGTGATGTTTTTGAGTTGAAACCTGAACAAAAAAGGGTTGATCTACTATTATGTTTATGCTAACGTTGCTAATAGAATTGTGTGAAGTTTTGTATGAAGGAAGTTTTCAAGTGTAGAGATTGGAGAATGATGAGATGAGATGAAGAATGGACAAAATCTCAAGCTTGGGGATGCCCATGTCACCCCAAGAAATATCCAATAGGTACAAGCGTCAAAGCTTGGGGATGCCCCCGAGGCACCCCTTCTTCATCGGCAAAAATCATGTCACCTTTTAACACACTATATTTTTATTGCTTCATGCACTATGTATTTTTCTTGGAGCGTCTTTACTTTTGATTTCAGTTTTATTTTGTTTTGTTTGCTGCAATAAATGGTTGGACCCCAACAAATTTCTTTTGGAGGAGATTTACTTGTTTTTCATTGCCAAGAACACTCTAGTTTTCACTCTTATCGTTCAACGAGTGTTCTCTTTTTCTAGAACTACGTTTGGCTTTCATTTTTCGCCTTGATTTTGTTCAGATCTTGTTTTATATTTGCATCAATGTGTATTTAGACCACTGGTCTATGTTGTTTTTCATCAAAAGAGTTGTCTCAAAAAGGTTTAAATGGTGTTGGAAAAGAGAAAAAGTTTCATACAAAAAAATGGTACAAAAAGGAGCTTGTTTAGACTACGGCTTAGACTTTTTCATGCCATGCTTGATGTCGTTTTGATAGTATGCTTAGTGATTTTTTCTATAGCATGACTTGTCTCAAATGACTGAGATTGCTTAATGATCCTTTGAAAAAATCATGCGTTGTTTTTATTTTATGGAAGCATTAATTTGGTTTTCTCCTTGATGCTTATTTGGGTTGACTTGGCGCATGCTTACAACATGTTTGACTCTTACAAAGTCGCCACAAGCCTTTATGATCATTTGGTTTTTGACTTGTGATGCCATTTTATGCTTCTTTTAATGATGTTTTGCCGCTATGCATGATTATGGCCGTTATTGCTCTCTTAGTTGGTCGCTCCCAGTCTATTGCTAGGCCTCATTTTGTACTGAGTATGAGCTCTACTCGTGCATCCAACTCCCAAAAACCAAGTTATTCCAATGTGTCCACCATACATACCTATTAGCAATTTTCTATTCCAAGTACATTTGACTTGCTTTTATCTATCCTTTGAATTAAACTCTTTTGGTGTTATGCGAAAATTAGTCAGTAAAGCTCTCACGAACCTGATGGCACACTTTACTTTTCTCGCTTTTAAAATTTTGACATTGTGGCTCTTTTATGTTGACGTTATGCTTGCAAGTTGTAAGTTGGAAATTAGCCAAACCATGTCGTCATGGGGTAATCTTTTAACATTGCACTTCTCTTATTTGAGTTGATATCATGATCTTTTGTTTATGGATACTTGCAATGTGAAATAAGTTGGGAATCTTGCGGGATCATGGAGTTTGTATATGTGTTAGAGAAATGCCTGGGCCGCTAATCTAAGCCATGCATCATTTATGGTGGAAATTTACAGCATACCCATAGTGGACATTCGACGACGCATCTCAAAATAAAAAGCTATACCAATGGTAAATAAAAGAGATGCCGAGGTGTTCATTGTCTGTTTGTCCTGTCATTTTGATGTGGGCTTGTTCCATGTCATCAGGCAAGGAGGTACCCCATTGGTGGTTCTTGATGATACGTGCATACTTACAATGACAAGAGCTTGCTTGGGACCCTAAGTCGAGTAGCATGAGGTTTGGGTATTTGTACTTCACGGGACATGAGATTTTCAACTTATGATTTGTCAAGCATATGCTCATAAACGTTCTCACATTTACTTTAACCATTCAAGATTCCTATGATGGGGGCAATGAGAGCTCAAAGCTAGTAAGTACCATAATTTTTGAAGGTTTATAAAACTTGCAATCACTACTTCCCTCTGCGAAGGGCCTTTCTTTTACTTTTATGTTGAGTCTCCACCTTCTACCTTTATGCACAGTCTAAGAGAGCATAATTGCCATTCTGAGTTTAATGTGCATTGTCCCAAAGTTTATCATTGATTGATTCATGATTATTGTTTCACTTGTTCTTAAATTATTTGTATCTAGTCGCCCTTTTAAACTTAAAGGTGTCCTATGCATTTATGTTTTGCTTTTCCATGAAGGACAAGCTGAAAACCATTTGCTATGTTTTTCCATACAATTTGAACACGCGTTTGACTTTCATTGTTTCATTATTCATGATCTTTCGTTTGTGTTTCTTTTCATGTTATAACATGGTTGCTAAGTTTCTTCTATCAAGATTATGTCTTTCATGCCCATGTTTTAAGTTCTTTGATCCCAACACTCAATGCTTACTTTGATGATCAAGATTGTGATGGTGCATGTCACCTCAAAAATTATTATTTTGTTATCACTTACCTACTAGAGGACGAGCAGGAGTTAAGCTTGGGGATGCTTGATACGTCTCAAACGTATCTATGATTTTTTATGCTCCATGCTTGTTTATAAACCATTTGCTTTGAATTTTGTTACACTTCGTGGCGTTTTTATGCATTTTCCAGAACTAACCTATTAATAAGATGCCATAGTGCCAGTTTCCTGTTTTCTGTTGTTTTTGTGTTTCAAAAAAGTTACACACGAAATATTCTCGGAATTGGACGAAACAAAAGATAAACCTCCTATTTTTACCGAAGCTTCGCGAAGACCAAAGATGAGACACAGGGTGCCAGGAGGCAGGCTCACCACAGGGGGGCGCGGCCTGATGACCCACAAGTATAGGGGGTGTATCGTAGTACTTTTGATAAATAAGAGTGTCGAACCCAACGAGGAGCAGAAGGTGTTGACTAGTGGTTTTGATCAAGGTTTCACTGTAAATACTAGCAAACGGGTTTTCAGGGGTATTTGGTAATGCAGATAAATAAAGTGCGAGTAAATAAAAGACAGTAATAATAATTGCAGCAAGTGGCCCAATCCTTTCTTCAGCAAAGGACAAGCCGGTTGTGTAATTTATGATAACCAAACATTTTCGACGACACACGGGAGTTTCTGTCAAGAGCTTTCACTTCATACCGCTAAATAATCTTTATTGGTTTGATAAGTGTTCTAGGGGTGAACCTGTGCTAGCGCACTACCCTTACTAGGATGAATACACACTTGTGATTATACCCCCTGCAAGCATCCGCAAATACAAAAAAGTAATTAAGATAAATCTAACCATAGCCTTAAACTCTAAGATCCTACGCTCCCTGGTGCAATGGTTTCCCAACGGAGGTTTAGGTTTCTGTCACTCCAGCAACCCCACAATTGGTAGCCAAATACACAATGCATCTCACTAGGCCCATAAATGGTGAAGTATCATGTAGTCGACGTTCACATGACACCACTAGTGAAATAGCACCACAACAATATCAAACCATTAAATATTACTCAACAATAATTCACTACTAACATCTTGACTTCTCCCATGTCCTCAAGAACTAAACGAACTACTCACAAGACATCATATGGATCATGATCAGAGGTGAAATAATGGTAAATAACAATCTGAACATAAATCTTAATTCAACAGTTCCACTCAATAGCATCAACTACAAGAGTAATCAACACCGGGAAAGTTTCCCCTAAGAATATAACAAGATCCAACTCAAGATGTTACAGCGGGATGGCATAGTGATGGTGGAGATGAAGGTGCTGGTGATGGAGATGATGATGATGATGATCCCGATGAAGTCTGGTGCGATGGTGATGATGATGGCGACGATCTCCCCTCTTCAGGAAGAAATTTCCCCGGCAGATTTCTGCCTGCCGGAGAGCTTTTCTCTCTCTGGTGTTTTCTGCCCCGCAGAGGCGGTGGTGTGTATCTCTCAGCCCCCCCCCTTGACTTAGATTTTTGGGGATGATGAAGTACGTGAAGGGGCGAGACCTGGAGTAGGCCAGGGCGCCCTCACACAGGGCCGGCGCGGCCAGGGGCCAGGCCGCGCCCCCTACATGTGAGGCTGCCCTCTGGCTCCTCTCGACTCCTCCTTCTGGATTCCGGAGTCTTTTGGTAAAATATAATTTTCTGGTATTTTTATGGAATTTTCCTGATCTTCCGAAATATGGTGTCTTGATGGTCCTTTTCCAGCAGAATCCTGACTCTGGCAGCAAATCCTCCAATGATCATCAAACATGTAAAAATAGAGGAAATAACATAAGTATCATCTCTAAATATGAAATATATCAATGAATAACAGTAAATTATGATACAAAATAGTGATGCAAAATGGACGTATCAACCCCCCTAAGCTTAGACCTCGCTTGTCTCCAAGCGAAAACTAAACTCGGTAAACATGACCACAGGTTTATGGAGTGAAGTGTCGATAATCAAAATATGGACAAGAAGCATCACATTCACCAAGGCACAAATTATAATAGACAGCAACTTCCCTTTATAAGATATAAACTTGTAATAAGTAAAAGGGAATCACAAATAAGGATGCACAAGGTAAACTATAATTGGTGATGGCAAACCTTAGTTCTTGGTCAAAGAATGATGAACAAACTATTCTTTCTTTTGAATGGAGCCTTTTAAAACAGAGCTAATATAGCAAAGACCATATGCTCAACAAAAAAACTTTTTGCATTCATAGAAAGCTTTCAAAGATATATTCCTTTAGACAAAAGCATTGTACAAAACAAAGAAGATAGTAAACATGATTAAACGGATCAACATATGAATGAGTGAAATATAACAACTCAAATGCTTGCTTGAGATAGAGGGGAATAGGACGACTCAACATAAAAGTAAAAGATAGACCCTTCGTAGAGGGAAGCAGGGATTAAACATGTGCTAGAGCTTTTCATTTGCAAAACAGAGGTAAAAAGTTATTTTGAGAGGTGGTTGCTTTTGTCAACGACTAGCAACGGAGTTCTTGATATCTTCCATACTAAACAAGTGAGAGTGGTTCCGAGATGTTTGATTAATTGGCACATTGGTGGTCTTTTATAGCTTTGCACTCCTCCCCACCTTTTCCTTTCTCAAACCATGGCTAACCGATTCCATCGGGTGCCGACCAACTTTCACATACCATGGAGGAGTGCTCTTTTTCTTTTCTTTTCTTTTTGAGATTATAATGGTCTGACCAGCTCTCTTGCAAAATTAGTGACGAGCAGATGAAGCTGCCTAATCGAGGGGTACTTAATTTAGTATGGAAGATAACAAACCCATCCACTACGTCCTCATGAGCTAAAAACAGTGGCACAAAATGAGAAGTATTTGAAGGTTTTTGAAAGGTAGCACATGAAAATTTACTTGGAATGGCTTAAAATACCATGCATAGGAGTTTATAGTGGACTCTTTGGAAGTGACTTGGTTTTTAGGAGTTGGATGCACAAGAAGTATTTCCTCTCAGTACAAGTCTTTGGCTAGCAAGGCTGGGTAACAAGCATAAGAGTTGCATGAAACAAACAAACATACATATAATAAGAACAATCATGCAAACTCCCTTGAAGGTACAACGATTTTAACTTTCAGAATAATATTGCTTATAAGCCAACATGAAGGGTAAACTGAAGTGATGTAACTACAAACACTTCTTTATTCTTTTCTACTCAAACCTCAAGGTAATGTTACTACTGACCAAGCTAGGTTTGCCAAAACCAACTAAATTTACTCATGCTCCCAAAGTGATACCAATACTAATCAACAAGACTAGTCGTATAAGAGAGATTGCAAACTAAAATAAAGTGTGCAGAAAGTAAACGATAGAACTTCTCATTAATATTTCATTACCGCAACTCACACCAAGGGATACATAGATAACCAACTAAGGAGGATACTTCCAAACTGCAAACTATTCTATAAGATAACTTCTCTATTTATGATATGACTCTACGTGAAAAGTAAATGAGCAAAAGGTAATGATGTGATACCGCGGCACTCCCCCAAGCTTGGAACTAGCCAAGGGAATGCCTATACCGATGACGAATTACTCCTTTGGTAGTAGTGGAAGCAGCCTTGGATTAATGAAATATTCCAGCATCCTGCGAAGCCTGATATTCTCTTCTTGAAGCATCTCTACCTCCCTCTTCAGAACTCGATATTGAGCGCAAAACTCGTCAGTGACCAGCATACCCTCTTTTATCACAGGCATGGAGTTTAGATCTAGAACGTGTAGTGTTGGTCCGTACATATCATGAGAAAAGATACGTCTAGCTTTCGTTGGCCCTTCAAAAGCAGGGTTTCTTGGCCTCGATCTTCCTACGTCCTGCTCCTTCTTCCACTTGGGGTCTTGGTGATCATCTTTCCAGGGCCTTTTGCCCTTGTCGTCGCTCGAGGAAGCCATAGTGCTCCCAAAACTAAAATCAACACCTGACAGAAACAGCTCGAAACAAAAACACGATGAGAAAACGATATACAGACCTCGGGTACTCTGGGGGGGTTATATAGGCAAAAATTATACATCGAAGGGGAATCACAGGAGGAAACCAGGACATAAATGAGTTCCGAGGTGTTCTCACACCAGGGCGGCGCGGCCAGGGGTGGACCCGCGCCCCCTGTGTGTGAGGAGCACACAGACTCCTTTTCCTGCCCGTTTTCATCTCGTGATTTTTCATATTTAGTAAAAACAACAAAAATAATAAAGGAAGAGTTTTTCGCGAACCTTCTCTGACTAGAACTGTTACCTATTCAAAAACGAACTCTGCAGGTACCTGTAGTTTTTCTTGGATGAATTCTTTTGGAGAAACTGTTTCAATTACATCAACATCTTTATTATAAGAATCTCCAGTAATATAATGTTTGAGTCTTTGCCCATTCACCACTTGTGTAGTGTCATCTTTCAATGAAGCAATCTTAATAGCACCAGAGCGGTATACTTCCACAATAACATATGGTCCTTCCCATTTTGAAAGTAATTTCCCTGCAAAAAATCTGAGACGAGACCTATACAATAGAACTTTCTCACCAACATGAAACTCTCTCTTAAGAATTCTCTTATCATGCCATTGCTTGACTTTCTCTTTGAAAAGTCTAGCATTCTCATACGCTTCGTTTCTCCACTCATCTAGAGAACTCAAATCTAACAACCTTTTCTTACCGGCTAGTTTAAAATCTCTATTAAGCTCTTTCACTGCCCAAAAAGCTTTGTGTTCTAATTCTAAAGGCAAGTGACACGCTTTTCCATAAACCATCTTATAAGGAGACATTCCCATGGGGTTCTTATAAGCAGTTCTATAAGCCCATAAAGCATCGTTTAACTTACTAGCCCAGTTTTTCTAGATCTATTGACAGTCTTCTGCAAGATAGACTTGATTTCTCTATTTGAAAGCTCCACCTGCCCACTAGTTTGGGGATGATAAGCAGAAGCAATTCTATGATTAACATCATATTTAGCAAGAGTCTTTCTAAAACTGCCATGAATAAAATGAGAACCTCCATCAGTCATAAGATATCTAGGCACACCAAACCGAGGAAAAATAACATCTTTAAGCATTTTTAACGAGGTCTTACCATCGACACTCTTTGTAGGTATGGCTTCTACCCATTTAGTAACATAATCAACAGCAACAAGTATGTGGGTATAGCCTTTTGAAGGAGGAAAATGACCCATAAAGTCAAATCCCCAACAATCAAATGGTTCAATAACAAGAGTGTAATTCATAGGCATTTCATTGCGTCTAGAAATATTACCAACTCTTTGACATTCATCACAAGATAAAACATACCTTCTAGCATCTTTAAAGAGGGTTGGCCAATAAAAACTTGATTGTAGAACCTTCTGTGCGGTTCTATCTCCAGCATGATGCCCTCCATAAGCACTGCCATGGCATTTTCTTAATATCTCTTGTTGCTCATATTCCGGCACACATCTTCGCATAATACCATCGACTCCTTCTTTATATAAGTGTGGGTCATCCCAAAAGTAATGCCTCAAATCATAGAAGAATTTTCTTCTTTGCTGAGCTGTAAAAGTTGGAGGCAAATACTTGGAAACAATATTTTCAGCAACTAACTGTTCATTTGGAAAACTATCATTAACAGGAATAGGATCAAAAGAAATATTTTCCAATCTAGACAAGTTGTCAGCCACAGGATTTTCAGCACCTTTCCTATCTACGATATGCAAATCAAATTCTTGTAAAAGTAACACCCATCTAATAAGCCTAGGCTTAGCATCCTTCTTAGTCATAAGATATCTAATAGCAATGTGATCAGTACGAATAGTAACTTTAGAATCAACAATGTACGATCTAAACTTATCACATGCAAAAACAACAGCAAGAAACTCTTTCTCACTAGTAGCATAATTCTTTTGAGAAGCATCAAGAGTCTTACTAGCATAATGAATAACATTCAACTTATTATCTATGCGCTGTCCAAGAACAGCACCAACAGCAAAATCACTAGCATCACATATAATTTCAAAAGGTAAATTCCAATCAGGTGGTTGAACAATAGGAGCAGTAGTTAAAGCCTTCTTAAGAGTTTCAAAAGCTTCCTTACAATCATCATCAAAGACAAATGGTACATATTTTTGAAGAAGATTAGTAAGAGGCTTTGAAATCTTAGAGAAATCTTTAATAAACCTCCTATAGAAACCAGCATGACCAAGAATACTATGAATACCTTTAACATCTCTGGGACAGGGCATTTTCTCAATTGCCTCCACTTTTGCTCTGTCAACTTCAATACCTCTTTCAGAAATTTTATGTCCAAGGACAATTCCTTCATTCACCATAAAGTGGCATTTCTCCCAATTAAGAACAAGGTTAGTTTCTTCGCACCTCTGCAAAACTTTATCAAGGTTGTGCAAACAGTTATCAAAAGAAGTTCCATAGACAGAAAAATCGTCCATGAAGACCTCCATAATTTCCTCACAAAAACCATGAAAAATAGCAGACATGCATCTTTGAAAAGTAGCAGGAGCATTGCATAAACCAAACGGCATACATCTATAAGCATAAGTTCCATAACGACAAGTAAAAGTGGTTTTCTCTTGATCTTCCTTTCTAACAGCAATTTGAGAAAAACCAGAATAACCATCAAGGAAACAAAAATGAGTCTTCTTAGATAACCTCTCTAACATCTAATCTATAAACGGTAAAGGATAATGATCTTTCTTAGTAACTTTGTTTACCTTCCTATAATCAATGCACATCCTATAACCAACTACTACCCTTTGAGGAATAAGCTTGTTATTCTCATTAGGCACAACAGTCATACCTCCTTTCTTAGGAACACAATGAACAGGACTAACCCATTGACTATCAACAATAGGATAAATAATACCAGCATCAAGGAGCTTTAATACCTCATTTCTTACCACATCCTTCATCTTTGGGATTAAGCAGCGTTGATGCTCCACAACTGGCTTCGCGTCTTTCTCCATATTAATGGCATGTTGACATAAAGTGGGGAAAATTCCTTTTAAATCATCAAGAGTATATCCCATAGCTTCTTGGTGTTTCCTCAATATCTCCAATAATCTTTCTTCTTCCTTTCCTGGAAGTTTAGAACTAATAATAACAGGATATATTTTCTTTTCATCAATATAAGCATATTTAAGATTATCAGGCAAAGGCTTTAATTCAAAAAACAGGATCTTCCTTAGGCGGCAAAGTGGTACCAAGATCATCCACAGGTAAATTGTGCTTGATTAATGGTTGTTGACGAAGGAAAATATCGTCAATCTCTTCTCTTTCCTTACTGAAAACATCACTTTCGTGATCTTCCATGAATTGCTGCAAAGCATTATTAGGAGCAAGAGCAATAGAAGCAAGCTGCTCAACACGAAAATTTTCATTAGGCGTTTCATTTACATAAGAAGTCTTAGCAAACTTAGAAAAATTAAACTCATAAGACTCTCCATTAAACTTAGTGAATTTTTTTCCTTCTTACAGTCTATCACAGCGCCACAAGTATTCAAAAAGGGTCTACCAAAAATAATAGGACAAGTTTTACAAGCCTCTTTACCAAGTACTAGAAAATCAGTGGGGTATTTAGTCTTACCGCAAAGAACTTCCACATCTCGAACAATACCAAGAGGCCAAACAGTCTCTCTGTTAGCAAGCTGAACAACCACATCAATATCTTCAAGTTCACAAGCCCCAATCTCGTGCATAATTTCTTTGTAAAGTTCTAAAGGAATAGCACTTGCACTAGCACCAATATCACATAAACCATAATAGCAATGATCTCCAATCCTGACAGAAATAACAGGAACACTTGTTTTCCTATGCTTTTTAGGATGTGAGAGAATGTTAGAAGCATCTTCACAAAAGAGAATATATTCCTCCCCTACATCTTTAGTAACAAGATCCTTCAATATAGCTATAGGAGACTTGATAGTAATTTGCTCATCAGGTTCTGCAGCTTTCTTAGTACTTTTATTAGACACACTTACCAAAGTTGAATACTTCTTTACCTTAGCAGGGAAAGGTGTCTTCTCAAAATAAGGTTCAGGCACAATGCTATCAACAGTACAAACTTTAGTAGTTGCAGCAGGAATATGACTAATGGAATCTTTATAAGGTGCATGATATTTGTTCCAATCTTTCTTTGGAACATCAAGATAAGAGGCAAAGGCCTTAAGACAATTAGCAAGTATTGGAGAATCAAGTCCATAAGCAATGCTAACACTATGAAAGTCATCGGTTCCCATAAAAGCTTTAATGCATTCATAATTATAGTTTATACCTGACTACCTACCTTTGTCGTTTTCCCATCCTTCAGCATTCTCTTGTATACGGTCAAGAAGTTTCCACTTAGCATCTTCTTTCATATGAGTAAATGATCCAAAACAAGAAGCATCCAAATAATCCTTATCAGGAAGAGTAAGTCGCGCATAAAGATTATCAATAACAATATTATTGGGGAGCTCATGAATGGGGCATTTGAGCATTAGTAACTTCAATCTCCCCCACGCTTGGGCAATACTCTCTCCATCATGAGGCCAAAAATTATATATCCGATTACGATCTTTATGAATTTCACTTGGAGGATAAAACTTGGAATAAAAGAGAGGTACAATGTCCTCCCATGCAATAGATGGACCATCTTGGAGCAGTCGATATCACTCCTCAGCTCTGCCCTTCAATGATAAAGAGAATAGCTTCTTCTTGACCTGGCTTGGTGAAATACCTGCACACCTGAACAACTCGCATAATTCATGTATAAATAGTAAATGATCACCCGGATGGACAGTTCCATCTCCTGAATAGCAGTTATCCATAACAAGCCCAACAATTTTCATAGGTATTTTAAAAGGATCAACTTCAGCAGGTGGTGGTTCATCCACATGTGCAGCAGTAGTAGAAGTGTTCCCAAATAGGAAACCAAATGGAGAGTTCTCCATAGCAAAATAAAATAAAAATAAAAGACAAAAATAAAAACAATACTCACAGCGACGGTTACCTTTACCAAATCCACTCTTCAATAGCACTACACTCCCCGGCAACGGCGCCAGAAAATAGTCTTGATGACCCACAAGTATAGGGGGTGTATCGTAGTACTTTCGATAAATAAGAGTGTCGAACCCAACGAGGAGCTGAAGGTGTTGACTAGTGGTTTTGATCAAGGTTTCACTATAAATACTAGCAAACGGGTTTTCAGGGGTATTTGGTAATGCAGATAAATAAAGTGTAAGTAAATAAAAGACAGTAATAATAATTGCAGCAAGTGGCCCAATCCTTTCTTCAGCAAAGGACAAGCCGGTTGTGTAACTTATGATAACCAAACGTTCTCAAGGACACACGGGAGTTTCTGTCAAGAGCTTTCACTCCATACCGCTAAATAATCTTTATTGGTTTGATAAGTGTTCTGGGGGTGAACCTGTGCTAGCGCACTACCCTTACTAGGATGAATACACACTTGTGATTATACCCCCTGCAAGCATCCGCAAATACAAGAAAGTAATTAAGATAAATCTAACCACATCCTTAAACTCTAAGATTCTACGCTCCCTGGTGCAATGGTTTCCCAACGGAGGTTTAGGTTTCTGTCACTCCAGCAACCCCACAATTGGTAGCCAAATACACAATGCATCTCACTAGGCCCATAAATGGCAAAGTATCATGTAGTCGACGTTCACATGACACCACTAGTGAAATAGCACCACAACAACATCAAACCATTAAATATTACTCAACAATAATTCACTACTAACATCTTGACTTCTCCCATGTCCTCAAGAACTAAACGAACTACTCACAAGACATCATATGGATCATGATCAGAGGTGAAATAATGGTAAATAACAATCTGAACATAAACCTTAATTCAACGGTTCCACTCAATAGCATCAACTACAAGAGTAATCAACACCGGGAAAGTTTCCCCTAAGAATATAACAAGATCCAACTCAAGATGTTACAGCGGGATGGCGTGGTGATGGTGGAGATGAAGGTGATGGAGATGATGATGATCCCGATGAAGTCCGGTGCGATGGTGATGACGATGGCGACGATCTCCCCTCTTCAGGAAGGAATTTCCCCGGCAGATTTCTGCCTGCCGGAGAGCTTTTCTCTCTCTGGTGTTTTCCGCCCCGCAGAGGTGGCGGTGTGTATCTCTCAGCGCCCCCTTGACTTAGGTTTTCGGGGATGATGAAGTACGTGAAGGGGCGAGACCTTGAGTGGGCCAGGGCACCCTCACACAGGGCCGGTGTGGCCAAGGGCCAGGCTGTGCCCCCTACGTGTGAGGCTGCCCTCTGGCTCCTCTCGACTCCTTCTGGATTCCGGAGACTTTTGGTAAAATATAATTTTTTGGTATTTTTATGGAATTTTTCTGATCTTCCAAAATATGGTGTCTTGACGGTCCTTTTCCAGCAGAATCCTGACTCGGCAGCAAATCCTCCAATGATCATCAAACATGTAAAAATAGAGGAAATAACATAAGTATCATCTCTAAATATGAAATATATCAATGAATAACAGTAAATTATGATACAAAATAGTGATACAAAATGGACTTATCACGGCCCAGCCCCTGGCCGCGCCACCCCATGGTGAGGCCAGCTAGCCCCACCTCTGATGATGCCCTTTCGCCTATAAAGTCCCCTCAACGGGAAAAACCTAAGGGATGGATCGCTTTTCCTCAAAACATACTGTAAGCCGCCGCCGTCATTGAAACGAGATCGGGAGGATCCAGGAGCTCTTCCCGGCACCCTGCCAGAGTGGGGAATCCTTGCCGGAGGCCTTCTCAACCACCATGGTCGCCTCCGGAGTGATGTGTGAGTAGTCTACCTTGGACTACGGGTCCATAGCAGTAGCTAGATGGTTGTCTTCTCCACCATGTGCTTCATGTTTAGATCTTATGAGCTGCCCTACATGATCAAGATCATCTTTATGTAATCATACATGTTGTGTTTGTTGGGATCCGATGAGTATTGGTACTATGTTAAGTTGATGTGCTGAATCATATATCTTATGTTATCTCTATGTTGTTTATGATATTGCATGCTTTCCATTGCTAGTAGCTATCTTGGCCGAGTAGATGCTAGTGACTCCAAGAGGGAGTATTTATGCTCGATAGTTGGGTTCATGCCTCTATTTAATTTGGGGAAGTGACAGAAACCGATAAGGTTGTAGATGTGATGTTGCCACTAGGGGGAAAACAACATTCTTGTGTCCAAGGACATTTGCTATTTTTACCTTACGCACTTTGCTTAATGCAGTTATCCGTTGTTCACAACTTAAAACTCAAAGGGTACTCGGATGACTCCCCATGAGTGGATTATTAGTCATAGATGTAGTTGGATTACGGTCTATGTATTTTGTCGTAATGCCCAGAGTGAATCTCATAGTGATCGTCATGACATGTGTATGTTATCTTTACTCTATCAATTTCCCAACTGTAATTTGTTTACCTAGCATGTTATTATTTATCTTACGGAGAGACGCCACTAGTGAACTGTGGACCCCGGTCCAATTTTCTTTACATTGCTTTACCTTTTACTATTACTCGCTCTATTTACTTTCTTGCATACTATTATCCTTTTACCACTCGATACGCTCAATCCTTTGTTTACAGCAAACCGGTGAGATTGACAACCTCATCGTAAGTTGGGAGCAAAGTTCTTGGTTGTGTTGTGTGAAGGTTTCACGTTGCTGCTGGTGAAAAGCTATGCTCCGACAAGCAGTTTATCTGGCGCCCTTGTCCGAAGTGTCGCCAAGCTAGCAAGCATCACCTTCTGAAGTTTGGCTTTCACCTACTGGTTCAATCAACCTTGGTTTCACAACTGAGGGAAGACTTGCTATTGTGCGCATCATACCTTCCTCTTGGGGTTCCCAACGGGCTATACTTACACGCCATCATGTCTCCCCAAGGGGGAAGGCAGCGGCATCCCTACGGCTACCCTAGAGGGCGGCGGCCCATGGAGAGCAGTGTCCCCTTGACCTTCTTCTTCCTTAGATCAACTTGGTAGTGTAGAGGATCCCTCCCCCTTGGAGATGGCAGCCAAGGGGAGGAAAATTAGCAGCTATGGGTGATGACTCCAAAAAATAGGGTTTCCGGTCAATATATAGTGTTGGAGGCTTCACAAGGGCCATCGGATCTAAACCCTTGGATCCAAGGGCTATTGGGTACCTCTAGAACCTTCATTCATGGTGACTCTTTCAAAGACTCATAAGTCTCCAAATTCGTGGCTAGGCCGAATTGATCTCATATGGCAAGAGTTTGAGTTAATCACGTCACCAACTTTTGGAATCCCGAAACTGCATCTATACCCTTTGAAAAAATATTTACTCACCAAATAATACCAAATCTGTCGCACTTTACTCGACCCCCCTCCCGTCCACCCTCCCACATCCTCCCCTTCCTTCCCCTGATCACACGTTGCCGCTGATGTCGTCCCCTGCTCTGAAAAATCCGGTGTGATGTTGCATTATGTTGTATTCAAGGTTTAGATGATATACCCGTTTTTTACATAATTTTGATGACACATTCTCTATTAAGGTAATTTGCTGATGCAATCTGCTTCTTAGTCAAAATAGGATGATGTATTGTGCTAGTTGATGGTAGATACTCTATTCTTTACATGCCACTCGTTGAGACTCTAAGCGCAGAGTGATGCAGCAAGAGAAGTTTTCCCCCACAAGGTTGAGTCAGGGTTATTATCTAAATCTCAGGGAAGCCTGGGGTTTGTTCCTATCTTTGCTCTTCAAGCAAACTGCAATAGCAAACAAATATTTCTGCATCCCCAACTAACTGTGGTGGTTGTTAGTCACCAACAGCTCACAAGATTAATAAAACCAAAGGAAACCGTGAGAACAAGATTTTTGTGAAAGGACTGAAAGTAAAATAGAGAAAAAAGTAACTAGAGAGTTTCTTATGATTAAAAACTGGACTAGGGATCATGTTTCAACTTGATCCCCCTCTGTCATAAACATAGTGGTAATAAAGCACATACGATAAATTAAAAGCATGCAACAACACAAGATGTCACTTGATAAGCATAAACATGGCATCATCCAAACATAGAGTTGGTGTTTAGTAAACTCACTAATACTCCTTTGACAAGGGAGTCCACCTCAAGTCAAGTTTAAGACTTAACAGAGTATTGCATAAAGCATTGCAACATGATGTTGAAAACATATGCATCCTTGCAAGCAAGGGGTCCTTTCTATCACTGAACTTTTATGCATGATTAACCATTCCCCTAGTGAGACAACCATAGAAAGGTGAAAACCTTAGCAACCCAGTGATAATCCCCAAGTGCAAGGAATTACTGTTGCACAATTTGATAAGTATTTGAGCGTCGAACCCACGAGGAGCTGAAGGTAACTATCTACACTCTAAAGCCCTATAATCCACTTATATCGCCGTTTATGCAATTCAATGAACTTCAAAGTAAAAAGATACTTTGATTGTAACTAGAAAATGGTAAAGTAAAACTACCTAGTGCTGAAAATACATACAGATTGTAAAGCTATCTAATGCAAGTAAAGTAGAAAAGTGAAGAGAGGATATCACTTGGGGGCAAGTGTTTTGGCAAATTGCTATTTCATTTGTTTTGGTTCACACAATTAGTGAAGCATATTTTTATAGCTAGATGTATAAGTACTAAACACAATAAAGCATAAAGAATGCGGTGATTAAAACACCAAGGCACTAGAATCTAGAGCAACAATAGGATTAATTAGGGACATGTGTCTAGCAGGTGACACTCCTAACCATCACATCTAACTTGTATATAAAGTCTATTGTTTCTTCTAGGTGGAGCCATAAATAGGTGTAGTCAAGTAAGTAAACTTCTACACACCCTAGTGATTGGTCCCTAGGCCAAGTGAATGTGCTAACAAGAGATTCATTAAGGCAAATACGTCCAATAACTGCTTTAAGTTCTAAGGTCCCCAATATATTCCCTGGTTATTAACCATGAATTAATAAAACATGTATATAAGACTTGGAACACGGTTTCTGTTCGACTCTGTATGTTCCTCCTCCTAACAACATACAACGGTGACAACCTTATGCATCCCCCAACATATATGTGCACTCATATATCCGTACATAAGACCATCACAAAGGATAACAAACTTGTATGCAACCAATCAACAAAGTATTTCACGATTGCCAAGAATAATCACTAGTCAAACTTAGATATAGTTACAATAGATCATGGTAAGAAATTATAGATTACACTAGGGATGATGAAGAGGTGTTGTAGATGATGATGGAGATGTGTCTCCCCAAGGGGGAAAGGCGGCGGCAGCCCGGCGGCTACCCTAGAGGGCGGCGGCCCATGGAGAGCAGTGGCCCCTTGACCTTCTTCTTCCTTGGATCAACTTGGTATTGTAGAGGAGCCCTCCCCCTTAGAGATGGCAGCCAAGGGGAAGCAAATTAGCAGCTATGGGTGGTGACTCCAAAAAATAGGGTTTCCGGTCAATATATAGTGTTGGAGGCTTCACAAGGGCCATCAGATTTAAACCCTTGGATCCATGGGCTATTGGGAACCTCTGGAACCTTCATTCATGGTGACTCTTTCAAAGACTCATAAGTCTCCAAATTTGTGTCAAGGCCGAATTGATCTCATATGGCAAGAGTTTGAGTCAATCACGTCACCAACTTTTGGAATCCTGAAACTACATCTATACCCTTTAAAAAATATTTTACTCACCAAACAATACCAAATCTGTCGCACTTTACTCGACCCCCCTCCTATCCAGGCCCCCTAGATCCTGCTCTTCCTTCCCCTAATCACATGTGGCCGCCGATGTCGTCCCCTCCTCTGACAAATCCGGTGTGATTTTGCATTATGTTGTCTTCAAGGTTTAGATTATATACCGATTTTACATAATTTTGATGACTCATTTTTCTACTAAGGTAATTTTGCTGATGCATTCTGCTACTTAGTCAAAATAGGATGATGTATTGTGCTGGTTGATGGCTGCAACTCTATTCTTTACATGCCACTCGTTGAGACTCCAAGCGCAGAGTGATGCAGCAAGAGAAGTTTTCCCCACAAGGGTGAGTTAGGGTTATTATCTAACTCTCAGGGAAGCTTGAGGTTTGTTCTTATCTTTGCTCTTCAAGCAACCTACAATAGCAAACAAATAGTTATGCGTCCCCAACTAACTATGGTGGTTGTTAGTCACCAAAGGAAACAGTGAGAACAAGATTTTGGTGAAGGACTGAAAGTAAAATAGAGCAAAAGTAACTAAATAATTTCTTATGATTAAAAACTGTACTAGAGATCATGTTTTCACTTGATCTCCCTCTCTCATAAACATAGCGGTAATAAAGCACAAACGATAAATTAAAAGCATGCAACTACACAAGATGTCACTTGATAAGCATAAACATGGGCATCACGTCCAAACATAGAGTTGGTGTTTAGTCAACTCACTAATACTCCATTGACAAGGGAGTCCACCTCAAGTCTAGTTTAAGAATTAACAGAGTATTGCATAAAGCATTGCAACATGATGTTGAAACCATATGCATCCTTGCAAGCAAGGGGTCCTTTCTGTCAGTGAACTTTATGTATGATTAACCATTCTCCCTAGTGAGACAACCATAGAAAGGTGAAAACCTTAGCAACCCAGTGATAATCCCCAAGTGCAGGGAATTACTGTAGCACAATTTGATAAGTATTTGAGGGTTGAACCTACGAGGAGCTAAAGGTAACTATCTACTCTCTAAAGCCCTATAATCCACTTATATGGTCATTTATGCAATTCAATGAACTTCGAAGTAAAAAGATACTTTACTTGTAACTAGAAAATGGTAAAGTAAAACTACCTAGTGATGAAAATAAGTACGGATTGTAAAGCTAACTAATGTAAGTAAAGTAAGAGCAAGTAAAACAGAAAAGTGAAGAAAGGATATCACTTGGGAGAAATTGTTTTGACAAATTGTTATTTCATTTGTTTTGGTTCACACTATTAGTGAAGCACATTTTATAGCTAGATGTATAAGTATTAAACACAATAAAGCATAAAGAACGCGATGATTAAAACACCAAGGCACTAGAATCTAGAGCAACAATAGGATTAATTGGGGATATGTGTCTAAGAGGTGACACTGCTAACCATCACATCTAACTTGTATGAAAAGTCTATTGTTTCTTCTAGGTGGAGTCATAAATAGGTGTTGTCAAGTAATTAAACTACTACACGCCCTTGTGATTGGTCCCTAGGCCAGGTGAATGTGCTAACAAGAGATTTATTAAGACAAATACGTTCAACAACTGCGTTAAGTTCTAAGGTTTTCAATATATTCCCCGTTGATTAACCATGAATTAATAAAACACGTATATAAGACTTGGAACACGGTTTCTATTCAACTCCGTCTGTCCCTCATGGCTGTGACGCAGACGACACATACTACTTCCTCCCTAATCGACACAACCCTAAACCCTAAACATGGTGGACGCGATCACCACGGGGCCAGACTACATGTACAATGTCCTAACCAAGACGGCGCCTGAGACCGTCAAGGTTACGCTGCCCAAATTCGAGATAAGCTTCCGCCGGGAACTCGTCCTCGACCTTCCTAAGCTGGGGCTCTCGCTGCCGTTCTCGCCGGAGTCGGCCGACCTGCAGGGCATTTTCGAGAAGGAACAGCAGACATTCCTGAGCAGGCTTCTGCACAAAGCAGTCGTCAAGGTTGACGAAGATGGGACGGAGGCGGCCGCGGTCACTATGGGGATGATGCAGGTTACTTCCATGTCCTTGATCCAACCAAGAGATCAGCATCATGATTCTAGAAACTTCCATGTCGAAAAGAGATTCTCGAAACTTCAGCCATTGGCTAGATTCTACTATCTCCTCGTGCTATTTGCGACAACCTTGGAAAGAACACTACCACAGCGCGACGAGGTAGCAACATGGCTTATCGCGTGGCAGGGCTTACGCGAACTGTCGCTCTGCAAGACATACTTCTGCACGCTCACGTATATCACCACTACTACACTTCAGTGTCACTATTAATCTTGTACGTATAGTTTATTTAGATGGAAACCCTCGCATTCTATTATCAAACATCGTGCATGACTGACTGAATCATCGGCTAAAACACTAATTATATACATGGAGAGGGAAGTTGTCACTGTCAGACACCAAACTGGCTAGCACAAGTGTTCCAACTTCCCTCATTGACCAGATTAGGGACTGTTTCCGATCAAATACTTGCTTCCCTATCTTAAGTTGGAACTAAGTCGGGGTTCATCATGGTTTCTTTTATTTTTCTGCTCCCACCAGAACAAAAGGAGGCGTACTGTTCGCAACTGTTGCTCGTCCAGCAACCTGAAAGTTTCAGCAATTTCTACGAATGGGACCTGCATGTGCATTCTTTAAGTTCAAGTACTTTCCAACTGTACTTATCTGATCATCTTTTTCACTTATTAGCCAAATAGATCCTCTTTTAGTTGGTCACTACTAGCAAAAGTATTCTTAGGCAATAGATCAATCAGCTTAATGTTTTCAACACGGCTGGAAGCATAAAGAACATAAGATGTTGCAGCTAATTGCTACAACTGCATATATGCATAAAATAGAACACTGATTTGATCAGCCAATTTGACCACTCAGTTCTCCTCAAATTGAATCAAGGTGAGCACTCGGTGAAGAGTGATGAAATTCCAAGAACAAGAGAGATCCACATCTTGTTGATACAATGTGATCACTTTTTATAGACACATACTACTTGCTACGATCAGGAATTTACCATACGTACTATAAACCATGAATTTATTAATGTAGCATTCCTTTTACCTTTCTACTGAACGCAGGAAAGAGCGCGACCTGATGAACTGCCGCAATTGAGGAGGGCTGAGGGCGGCAACGTGTGTCCCCGGCCGTACGGAGGAAAAGTACCATCTGCCTGTGTTTCCCCGGCTGCACGGAGGAAAAGTACCATCTGCCTGTGTTTCCCCGGTTGCACGGAGGAAAAGCACATGTGGAATGAAGCGAATGTATGATACAAATCAGGAGATACTTCAACAGAAATTCGACACTAGAGAATCCTACCAGTTTCGTGCTTACATGTATGTATTAAATCGTTTCTAAAGGAAAAAATGAATGTGCAATTTAGTACTGATTTTATTTGCCATTCATGAAGAAATACATCAACTGGTTGCAATACAGATTTGCCGAGTCAGAAGGCAGGCAATGTTCTATTTAAAGATAGATAAATTATTTCAAATTAAGATAATGGTTTCTTCTTGATTGACAGCAAACAGTACCAGTAAAAGTACGCGCACAAAGTTGGAATCTACAATACAAAAATGCGAAGAGAAGTAACGGAATTGAAACTTCTCAGGCTACTAACAGACCAACTGAAGTTCTGATCAGTTACTTCTATTCTATCAGCTATGAGCTATGCAATCAGCGTGCCTCTTTTTTTACAAAGATTGCATTCTTTTATAGCAGTACATAGTCACGGAATATTACAATCTATGAAGTTATAGGTTACCTAGTCTGTTACGGCAATCAACCATTGTTGTTTTTGCCAGGATCATCTAGCTCAAAATTGAGCAACCCAAAGGGGAGGAATAGCAAGATTACCTTGATCTTGATGTCCTGTCATATCCTCTTCTTTTCCCTTTTGCTCCTAGAGCGGGTGTAATCATAGAAACTTCAGGCATAGGTTTTACCTTCTATTCAACAATTTTCTTGTGCTAGCTGTTCAATTTGCAATAATCTTCGAGTGGACACTACTACAGTGCGACATGTGGCCCAACTCTGGCGCAACATGGTCACACTTTAAGACAAGCTTTTGCACGCTTGCGCATCACATATATCAATTAAGGAACACAACTACATTTGTGTCAATGGACAAAAAGTTGGATTTTTTAAGCAAGTGCAAGAATATATGAAGGGGCAAAAAATTCAAACAAAAACCAATTTTAAGCAAGTGCAAGAATATAATCAGCATACCAACACAACAGGGGGGCACTTTGTAGGCACATCACAGACATAAAATCAACAAACATAATCAAGGGTTTTGCTGTCACAGAGATGAGTGACTGCAAGATAATTAAGCCAGCTAACCACCACTGCGGTAGAAACAATGCAACCTAAACAGTACAAAGAACCAAGACATCAAGTTGGGACAAGGCCAACATAATCCTCACAGCTCTCTATCCTAATTAACAGAGCAATCATTGCTAAAATGATAATGATCAAGCTCAAAAGTAAACTGAATATTGTCTTATACTTCCTGGTCTTTCCTCTGCTTTTTGTCACGCAAACATCTTGGTCTACGTGTTCAACCTCAGTGGATTCTTTGAAGGATATGTTCTCAACTTCAGCACTGGAGAAATCTGGTTTATCTTCGTTGTATACAATCTCAGTACCAGCATTAGCACTAGGCCTATCAGCAATTTCAGTCTCACTGTTCCCCTCTTCAGTCTTGCTCTCAGCATGCTCAGATTGTATATCGTCAGATGATTCGACTAGTTCATTATGTTCCACATCAGATGGTGATGATGACGACGATGATGAGCAATTCAGCTTGGCAATGGATTGTTCCTCATGGCGAGCAGAATCAAAGTCATATGAACTCTGAAGAGATCGCAGAAGCTTTCTCGGTGTTGTGTATACCTTCACATCATCAATGCTGATTGGCCTCTCAGAAGCCTAGGACAACAAATTAATGGCAAAGTCAGTTAACAGGTCAACTAATTTGTACAATACACCGAAACATTTAAGAATCAAAACAAAAGCAGTGTAGACATGTAGTTATACCTGTGGACTGGGGGTATTATCTCTTGATATAATGTTGGGGCTAGCTGACACAAATCCTGTGAATGTATCAGTGTACTCAAAATTGGTCTCGGTTACTTCACTGTCACAAACTTCCCCCAAGTCATCTTCAAGACACTTGCTGCTTGAACAGAACTTAATGAACAAGCCATCCTTCAGAGAAACATCCACGCCATCATTGCTCCATAACCTCCTGTTTGCGCGACGACTCTGATCAAAGTTGCAAGACGACTGCCCGACTGAGATGGGTGATTCGGTGATCGTGCTTCCATACATGATGGATGAATCCACAGCATGTGATTCCGGGGACTGGAACTGGACTGGAGAGGCAGACATGGTGGAGCTTCCAGGGCTGCCCTTGGCACTCCATAGACTCCTGCATGGGCTCTTCTCTCTTCTCCTTCGGAAGTTGGAGCCAACCATGGGGCTCGAGCTAACCTCATGCCTTGACCCCTTCTGTGCAGCAATGTTCTTGGCAGTCTGTGATGTCTCAAACGCAGCACCTCGGACGAACGGCATGTGGTCGTTCTGGCATTGCTCCATGACAGCAACCACCTTGCTAAGCTCTGAGGATATGCTCCTAGGGTCAACAAACTTCATGAAGAAATTAATCATCTGGATCGCCGAGAGCCGCTTCTGGGAGCTGCTCTCAGCGGTGTCGCCGTCAAGAATCTGCAAGGCAGACCGCACAAGGGACCTCGCATATGCCTCTGCAATCAGACCATTGTGCTTGACAAGCGCCATTGCCAGGCCCATGTGAGAATTGGAGCGCGTCGACATATCGTGCATCGCCCCAGCAACCTTCAAGCAGACCTCATTAACTGTCTCTCCGGATGCAAACCTCCAATTGTTGGACTCAACAAGCGCCTTAAGGCAGAGGGCAGCACCTGACGCCGCACCATCCTGATTGCCCATGAGCGCACTGCAGAGGGGCTTGCAGAGGGAAGAAATGATGCCTGCCTTCTCCTCCTCAGGCGCTGAGGGATCGATGCCATACCGGGCAATTGCCGGCACCACCTTTGAGCACGCCTGGTGCAGCGGGAAGGACCCGCCGCTCGACGACAGCGTGCACATGATGGTGGACATTATGTTGCCGATCTGCGGCACAATATTCCGGCCGTGAACCCTGGCGAGTACCTCGTACAACGAGATGGTGAACTCGCCGGAGGGCAGGCCGGGGGCCTTGTTGTTGTCCGAGACCTCGGCGAGGAAGTGGGGGATGGATTTGGAGTCCAGCTGCTTGGCGTAAGACTTGAGCGTCTTCATGGCGTTCCGGCGGCTGTCCACGTCCTTGTCGAGGTTCTCCAGCTCCTGCCGGAGCAGCGGGCTCAGGCTCCGGCCCATTGTTGGATCTCAGAACAAGAAAAGACAGCTTCTTCTTCTTCTTCTCTGTGCCAATGCCCTGCTCCCATGAAACAAATCGAAGATTCAGACTAAAAAAAAGGTGGCATCTTTCAGAAATCTTGCAAAAAATTAAACAGCAATAATGGCTATTTAGTCCTAGTATCCATCAAATTAAGCAGGCGGCATCCAATTTTAGTACTCCATAAAGTAGTAAATATATGCCATAAAGACCAAATCATAAAATCGATCTCAGAGTTTTTTTCAAGATATCCCCATTTTCACATCGCCGCCCATGAACAAATCAAGAAGCCGAAATTACAACGAACTAACATGACCTCTAGTAGGCAACGCCTCTCTGTTCTACTCGAAACCATTTCAAGATGCAGTAAAAGACAAACGAATCGATGCAGAACAAGGCCGCCAAAGATTAGATGCTCCAGCGTTGAAGTATTTAACCAACCTGGATTCAAGAACTGGAAACGCCTCCCAGCAATCAGGGCGCAACTCTCTCTCTCTCTCTCTCTCTCTCTCTCTCTCTCTCTCTCTCTCTCTCTTCGAAGATTTGAATTTGGAGCCTACTATCTCGGAGGACTGGCAAACGTTATCAGTGCAGCTCACCAGATTCGGAGGCTAAAATGGGAAGGCTTTTACGATTGGAATTCCATGGGCGGGCTTAGCCTCATACTTTTCTCACTCGCGTCCATCCAGCCCCAGTAATAGAGAACAAAGAGAACACAATCCGGACCCACATGTCGGTGTAAAGTGTGAAAACGAACATTGGTCTATGAGGTACGGTATTTCGAACGGGTGAAGCGCAGCTCCGGAGGAGCGTGCGGCGGAAGGTGCGGAAGTTTGAAAATTGGAGATGAGAAATTACCGACATATCCCTGGAGGGTTCAACTCTGTGCCCAATGGGCCTATCTGGGCTGAGCTCGAGCGTCAGAATGTGCAGCAGTCCAAAGATCAAATCAAGCTCCTCGATCAAGATGCAAGGGGTCCGGTCGGCCCGTTGATCCGCTGGACCGGACCTGGTTTCTGGTACCATTAGGATAAAGGTCCGACCCGCAAAATATCAGGTCCAACAGAAACCTCTCACTCGTTTCAAGGGAGCTCCTTTGCCCTGCTTATAGGGGCGGCCCTCTGCCCCACGCAGCACAGGGCACTCTCGCAGCGGTTGAATAAGTGGGCCGTCCCATTAACTGTTGGTTTAGCTTCAAAATTGATCATTTTTAAAAATTTGAACAATTTTTCAAATTTGAACATATTTTGAAATTTAAACAATTTTTAAATATGAACAATTTTTCACATTTTGAACTTTTTTCACTTTTTTCACATTTTGGACATTTTGAATTTTTTTATTTCTAAAACAATTCTTAGATTTTAGAAATCATAAAAAGTATGATATAAAGAAATATATAAAATAAATGGAAAACAAACGAAAAAAGTCAGGAAACACCCGTACCCCACTAGTGGGCTCGGCCCACCCGGCTCGCGCGCTTAGAAGCCCTGTGCAGCGCGGGCACGGGGCGCCGCTATAAGCGGCATATAGGTTTTCCACTCGTTCAACCCTAAGGTAGGCCCGCACCTCTACCTTTTTCTCTCGCCACAAGAAAGACAGGAGTCAAGCCCCTAGCCGTCGACACAGGAAAATTCTTCGGCGTTGAGCAGGCCGCACCCTGTCGGCTCCTCCACGATCCTTCTTCACGAGTCCTCGACACCGCCGGTGCCTATGGGGAACATCACGTTCTGTTTTTTCCTTTTCCTTCTATGCTTTTTCTTTTCCCTTTTTTGGCATTTTTCAAACATTGA
This sequence comes from Dactylis glomerata, assembly GCA_007115705.1. Taxonomy (NCBI): domain Eukaryota; kingdom Viridiplantae; phylum Streptophyta; class Magnoliopsida; order Poales; family Poaceae; genus Dactylis; species Dactylis glomerata. The sequence goes on from QXEO01000222.1 coordinate 4,826,535, forward strand.
ATTTTTAAAACTTGATATTTCCTAATCTAAACACTTTTATAGTCTTAACTTTTTCAAAATTTGAATTTTTAAAATTCAAGTATTTCTTTTCAAAATCTAAACATTTATTAAATCTAAATAAATTTTAATATCAACAAAATTCAAAATCTGAAGAAGAAACACTGAACAAAATTAAAGATCTGAACAAAATTTAAAATGTGAAAAAATTTCATAATCTATACATTTTTTTAAAATCTAAACTTAATCTAAAATTGTAAAATGCTATCAAAGAAAAACGAAAAAGAACACTAAGAAATGAAAAAAAAATGAAACACCAACAGAGAAAAAATGCGAACTGAGCTGACCATGCCGGCCCATACCGTGTGCATGGGGTGTGCGGCGCGCGATAATAACCCACCTGGTAGGAGCATCGGAATCGCCCAAGAAAATGCATAGATTTTGTCAAGCTTGCCTAGCGGGCTGGGGATTGTATTACGGTAAAGTTATTGTTGAATAAGGCCTTCATGTTCCTAAAAATAAATTCATGTTCCTAAAAAATAGACTAGCAAGATGGGTGCTCATGTTCTTCGCGTAAACGTATACAACTAGTTGCTTTTTCCGAAAGATTTCCTTATTTAAAATAATAGAAGTTTGAGTTCTGTTTTTAGTTAAATATTTTAAGTTTGACAAAAAAATAAAAATGAAAATATTTACATCATTCAATCTACATGGTAAAAAAAATTGGTGTTCTAGATGTTTATGTATTTTTCTATAAATTTAATTAAAATAAAATTAGTTTGACTTTGAATAAAACTAGAACTTTCATTATTTTAAAACAGAGGGAATAGCTCATAAATTATCCATGTTTGCTGCGTTGTTTTTAATTTTCTATTTTTATTGTAAACCTTAAACATTCACATTTGTAAGTTAATTTATACTAAAAAGGTGTACTGTTAAAATAAAAACCACATGTCAAAAAATAGATGTTCATACGGGTATAATAAGTAAATGAATGTTCATGAGTCAAAGTGTTATTTCTGTAGAGGTATGTATGATAAGAAATGTTCATGTAAGCATGAAAAATGTTCTTTTGAGTATCATAAATGTTCATGTGTACCTATAAATAATCATGTCTATCGAAATGTTCATGATGCAGATAACTTATGTCTATAGATGATAAAATGTTCATATAGAAAAGTAAAAAAAAATAGAATGTTTATAATAACATATAAAGTGTGGCAAAAAGAAGAAGAATGAATATAAGTTGGCAAAAGGAGGAAGAATGAGGAGTTTGCAAGAAAGAATTAGAAATGTTCATATTATACAAATATATATTTTAGAAAGTATAATGTATGACATGCGCCGGCACACTATGCTGAACTTAAATGGGCTAGCCCATCTGTGTGCTGGGGGTTACGCAAAAAACTATACAAATTTCGAGGAGCAATAAATCGGAATTTCTTAAGAGGCTTGCCACATGTTAAATGGATTGAGGGCTGTTTGGTTTCAAGCACAATTTGCTAATCCAAAGTTTGTTTGGCATATATTTGATTCTTGCCACACTTGTAGGTTTCTACACTTTTTTATTTGTATGTTCCACTTATTATAGATTTGATTATTTTGCCAACTTTTGCTAAAGTTTGGCATCCAATATTTTAGACGCTTTATCAAACTCTGGCTTGGCAAATTATGGCTAGAAATCAAACACGCCACTTAATACCAAAGTGATGAGGAAACGACCCCTCGGGTCCTCATCATTGGCATATATACCTGCTGCAGCCCAAGAACAAGATGGCCACTCGAAGCCCAAGAAACCCAATTTTATTTAGGGGTTTGCATACACCTGTAATTGACTTGGACCGGATCCCGAGATCTCACCCCCCCCCCCATATAAGGGCGAAGAGGGGCGGCCAAGGAGGCAAGCTATCTCTGATCTCATACAGATCCCATCTCCCCCACGTGCATAGGCTAGCACACGCCTCTTCTTCGACCACGGCCAGATTTCATCTGCGCCACCATTGTAACAGCTCCAACTATGCCAGCAATACAAGATTAGACAAGCAGGATGTAGGTCTTTACCCTCCGGTGGGCTGAACCTGGGTAAACTCTCGTGTGCATCCTATTTCTGTCTGAAGCCGTCGAATCCGCCAGCGCCCACGCTCTTGATGCGGGCAGATAACCACCCAGTTGGGAACCCCAAGAGGAAGGTATGACGAGCACAGTAGCAAGTCTTCCCTCAGTAAGAAACTGAGGTTTATCGAACCAGTAGGAAAAAGCCAAACTTCAAAAGGTGATGCCTGCTAGCTTCACGACAGCTCCGGACAATTTATAAGGCGCCTCCTCTAGGGCTTTGCTTTGCACCAGCAGCAACGTGGAACCTGCACACAACACAATCAAGAACTTTGCTCCCAACTTACGACGAGGTTGTCAATCTCACCGGTTTGCTGTAAACAAAGGATTGAGTGTATCGAGTGGAAAGCAATAGTAATATGTGAGAAAGTAAACAGTGCGAGTAAAAGTAAACAGTAATAGCAATATAAAGGAAATTAGACCGGGGTCCGCAGTTCACTAGTGGTGTCTCTTCATAAGATAAATAACGACATGCTAGGTAAACAAATTATAGTTGGGCAATTGATAGAATAAAGATAATGTTCATATGTCACGAGAATCACTATAAGATTTACTCTGGGCATTACAACAAAATACATAGACCGCCATCTAACTGCATTTATGACTAATAATCCACTCGCGGAGAATCATCCGAGGAGCCCTTGAGTATTAAGTTGCGAACAACAGATAACTGCATTAAGCAAAGTGTGTAATGTAAACAAAATGAATGTTCTTGGACACAAGATTGTTGTTTTCTCCCTAGTGGCAACAGCACATCTACAACCTTGGAGGTTTCTATCACTCCCCCAGATTAAATAGAGGCATGAACCCAACTATCGAGCATAAATACCCCCTCTTGGAGTCACTAGTATCTACTTGGCCAAGATAGCTACTAACAACGGAGAGCATGCAAGATCATAAACAACATAGAGATAACATAAGATAAAATTCAGAACATCAACTTAACATAACACCAATATTCATTGGATCCCAACAAACACAACATGTAGAATTACATAAAGATGATCTCGATCATGTAGGGCAGCTCACGAGATCTAAACATGAAGCACATGGTGGAGAAGACAACCATCTAGCTACTGCTATGGACCAATAGTCCAAGGTAGACTACTCACTCATCGTGCCGGAGGCAAGCATGGCGATGAAGAAGACCTCCGGTGGTGATTCCCCTCTCCGGCAGGGTGCCGGGAAGAGCTCCTGGATCCTCTCGATCTCGATTCGACGACGGTGGCGGCTTGCAGTATGTTTCTGGGAAAAGTGATCCGTCCCTTAGGTTTTTCCCGATGAGGGGTCTTTATAGGCGAAGGGGCGTCGTCAGGAGGTGGACCAGGTGGGCTCACCATGGGTGGGCGCGGCTAGGGGCTGGGCCGCGCCCCCCTGTGGTGTGGCCAGCCTCTGGACCCCCTCCATGTCCTCTTTGGTCTTTGTGAAGCTTTGGTAAAAATATGAGGTTTGGCTTTTGTTTCGTCCAATTCCGAGAATATTTCCTGTGTAACTTTTCTGAAACACAAAAACAGCAGAAAACAGGGAACTGGCACTGTGGCATCTTGTTAATAGGTTAGTTCCGGAAAATGCATAAAAACGCCACAAAGTGTAACAAAACACTAAGCAAATGGTATAAGAACAAGCATGGAGCATCAAAAATTATAGATACGTTTGAGACGTATCAAGCATCCCCAAGCTTAAATCCTACTCGTCCTCGAGTAGGTAAGTGATAACAAAGAATAATTTTTGAGGTGACATGCACCATCACAATCTTGATCATCTAAGTAAGCATTGAGTGCTGGGATCAAAGAACTTAAAACATGGGCATGAAAGACATAATCTTGATAGAAGAAACTTGGCAACCATGTTATAACATGAAAAAGAACACAAACGAAAGATCATGAACAATGAAACAATGAAAGTCAAACGTGTGCTCAAATCATATGGAAAAACATAGCAAATGGTTTTCAGCTTGTCCTTTATGGAATAGCAAAACATAAATGCATAGGACACCTTCAAGTTTAAGAGGGTGACTAGATACAAATAATTTAAGAACAAGTGAAACCATAATCATGAGTCAATCAATGATAAACTTTGGGACTATGCACATTAAACTCAGAATGACAACTATGCTCTCTTAGACGGCGCATAAAGATAGAAGGTGGAGATGCAACATAAAAGTAAAAGAAAGGCCCTTCGCAGAGGGAAGCAGTGATTGCAAGTTTTATAAACCTTCAAAAATTATGGTACTTACTAGCTTTGAGCTCTCAATGCCCCTATCATAGGCATCTTGAATGGTTAAAGTTAATGCGAGTACAATTATGAAGCATATGCTTGATAAATCATAAGTTGAAAACCTTGTGTCCCATGAAGTACGAATACCCAAACCTCATGCTACTCGACTTAGGGTCCCAAGCAAGCTCTTGTCATTGTAAGTATATGCGTATCATCGAGAATCGCCAACGGGGTACCTCTGTGCCCGATGACATGGAACAAGCCCACATCAAAATGATAGGACAAACAGACAATGAACACCTCGGCATCTCTTTTATTTACCGTTGGTATAGCTTTTTATTTTGAGATGCGTCATTGAATGTCCACTATGGGCATGCTGTAAATTTCCACCATGAATTATGCATGGCTTAGATTAGCGGCCCAGGCGTTTCTCTAACACATATAAAAACTCCATGATCCCGCAAGATTCCCAACTTGTTTCACCTCGTGAGTATCCACAAACAAAAGATCACGATATCAACTCAAATAAGGCATTTCTCTATCGTGATCTTTTGTTTATGGATACTCGCGATGTGAAATAAGTTGGGAATCTTGCGGGATCATGGAGTTTGTATACGTGTTAGAGAAATGCCTGGGCCGCCAATCTAAGCCATGCATAATTCATGGTGGAAATTTACAGCATGCCCATAGTGGACATTTGACGACGTATCTCAAAATAAAAAGCTATACCAATGGTAAATAAAAGAGATGCCGAGGTGTTCATTGTCTGTTTGTCCTATCATTTTGATATGGGCTTGTTCCATGTCATCGGGCACGGAGGTACCCCATTGGCGGTTCTCGATGATACGTGTATACTTACAATAACAAGAGCTTGCTTGGGACTCTAAGTCGAGTAGCATGAGGTTTGTGTATTCGTACTTCACGGGACACGAGGTTTTCAACTTATAATTTGTCAAGCATATGCTCATAAACGGTCTTGCCTTTACTTTAACCATTCAAGATGCCTATGATGGGGCAATGAGAGCTCCAAGCTAGTAAGTACCATAACTTTTGAAGGTTTATAAAACTTGTAATCACCGATTCCCTCTGCGAAGGGCCTTTCTTTTACTTTTATGTTGAGTCACCACCTTCTACCTTTATGCACCGTCTAAGAGAGCATAGTTGCCATTCTGAGTATAATGTGCATTGTCCCAAAGTTACCATTGATTGATTCATGACTTTGGTTTCACTTGTTCTCAAATTATTTGTATCTAGTCGCCCTTTTAAACTTGAAGGTGTCCTATGCATTTATGTTTTGCTATTCCATGAAGGACAAGTTGAAAACCATTTGCTATGTTTTTTCATATGATTTGAACACATGTTTGACTTTCATTGTTTCATTATTCATGATCTTTTGTTTGTGTTTCTTTTCATGTTATAACATGGTTGCTAAGTTTCTTCTATCAAGATTATGTCTTTCATGCCCATGTTTTAAGTTCTTTGATCCCAACACTCAATGCTTACTTTGATGATCAAGATTGTGATGGTGCATGTCACCTCAAAAATTATTCTTTTGTTATCACTTACCTACTCGAGGACGAGCAGGAGTTAAGCTTGGGGATGCTTGATACGTCTCAAACATATCTATAATTGTTTATGCTTCATGCTTGTTTATACACCATTTTCTTTGTGTTTTGTTACACTTCGTGGCGTTTTTATGCATTTTCCGGAACTAACCTATTAACAAGATGCCATAGTGACAGTTCCCTGTTTTCTGCTATTTTTGTGTTTCAGAAAAGTTATACTAGAAATATTATCGGAATTGGACGAAACAAAAGCCGAACCTCCTATTTTTACCGAAGCTTCGCGAAGACCGAAGATGAGACGGAGGGGGGCCAGAGGCTGGCCACACCACAGGGGGGCGCGGCCCAGCCCCTGGCCACGCCCACCCATGGTGAGCCCACCTGGTCCACCTCCTGACGATGCCCCTTCGCCTATAAAGACCCCTCGTTGGAAAAAACCTAAGGGACGGATCGCTTTTTCCAGAAATATACAGCAAGCTGCCGCCGTCATTGAATCGAGATCGGGAGGATCCAGGAGCTCTTCCCGGCACCTTGCTGGAGAGGGGAATCCCTGCCGGAGGCCTTCTACACCACCATGGTCGCCTTCGGAGTGATGTGTGAGTAGTCTACCTTGGACTATGGGTCCATAGCAGTAGCTAGATGGTTGTCTTCTCCACCGTGTGCTTCATGTTTAGATCTTGTGAGCTGTCCTACATGATCAAGATCATCTTTATGTAATCATACATGTTGTGTTTGTTGGGATCTGATGAGTATTGGTACTATGTCAAGTTGATGTGCTGAATTATATCTTATGTTATCTCTATGTTGTTTATGATCTTGCATGCTTTCCGTTGCTAGTAGCTATCTTGGCCGAGTAGATGCTAGTAACTCCAAGAGGGAGTATTTATGCTCGATAGTTGGGTTCATGCATCTATCTAATCTGGGGGAGTAACAGTTGCCTCTAAGGTTGTAGATGTGTTGTTGCCACTAGGGAGAAAACAACATTCTTGTGTCTATGGACATTTGCTTTGTTTAAATTACGCACTTTGCTTAATGCGATTATCTGTTATTCGCAACTTAATACTCAAGGGGTGTTCGGATGATATCCCTGCGAGTGGATTTTTAGTCATAGATGCATTTGGATTATGGTCTATGTATTTTGTCGTAATGCCCAGAGTAAGTCTCATAGTGATCCTCGTGATGTATGTACGTTATCTTTACTCTATCAATTGCCCAACTGTAATTTGTTTACCTAGCATGCTTTATTTATCTTATGGAGAGACACCACTAGTGAACTATCGACCCCGGTCCAATTTCCTTTACATTGTTACACCATTTTACTTTACTCGCACTGTTTACTTTACTTGCAAACTATTATCCTTTTTCCACTCGATACGCTTATACCTTCGTTTACAGCAAACTGGTGAGATTGACAACCTCATCTTAAGTTGGGAGCAAAATATTTGTTTGTGTTGTGTGCAGGTTTCACATTGCTGCTAGGTGAAGACACACCAACAAGTTGTCTGGCGCCATTGTCCGGAGTGTCACTAAGCTAGCAAGCATCACCTTCTTAAGTTTGGCTTTCTCCTACTGGATTGATAACCTTGGTTTCATAACAGAGGGAAGACTTGCTGCTGTGCTCATCATAGCTTCTCTTGGGGTTCCCAACTGGTCGGTTATTTACATCATCAACACCGCACCATCAAGAACTCAAAAAGAAAGCGATCGAGAGGCAAACACAAATAGTGGCAGAAATCTGTCAAAACAGAACAGCTGACAAAGATCAATTTTTTTGATGTTTTCTTTTGCTCAAATCATAAAATGTAAAACTAATGAAAGTTTGGATATAACCTGGGGCATAAGCATAATAAATCGTAGGTCAAAAAGATATTCTGAGAATTTTCACGAATTTTTATGGTGCAGCACCGAAATCTGTTTCAGGACAGCAACTTCCCCAAATCTTACCTCACTTAAATTAGAGGTTCGTCTTGGCACAAAAATGAAATAAAAAAGGATAAGGAGCAGTTATTACAGTAGTAATAACTTCCAAGACTCAAATAAAAGAAAAAGAACTAGAAAAGAAAACATTGGGTTATCTCCCAAGAGTGCTTTTCTTTAACGCCTTTGAGCTAGGCGCAGAAAGTGCAAATTAAGTAATATCAAGCGATGAAGCATAGAGCTCATAATTTTCTCTAAGAATAGAGTCAAAAAGTAATTTCTTCCTCTTCTTAGGGAAGTGTTCCATACCTTTCTTGAGTAGGAATTGATATTTGATGGTGCCTTCCTTCATATCAATGATGGCACCTACAGTTCGAAGAAAGGGTCTTCCCAAAATAATAGGACATGAAGTATTGCATTCAACATCCATAACAAGAAAATCAACGGGAACAAGGTTATTGTTAACCATAATAAGAACATCATTAATCCTTCCCAAAGGTTTCTTCTTAGCAACATCAGTAGGAGGAATATCAAAATAACACTTTTCAAGTGGTGGTAAATCAAGCATGTCATAAATTTTTCTAGGCATAATAGAAATACTAGCACCTAGATCACATAAAGCACGACAATCAAAAACATTAACATGCATATCAATGATGGGTTCCCAACCATCTTCTAACTTCTTAGGAATAGAAGCTCTTTGCTTCAACTTTTCACCCCTAATTTTCATGAGAGCATTTGTAATATGATTTGTAAAAACAATATTCAAAGAACTAGCATTATGACTCAAAGCAAGATTTTGTAAGAACAAAATAACTTCAGATATATTGCAGCCATCAACATCAAAATAATTAAAAGAAATAGAGCTATCATCTCCCACACTCTGAAAAATTTCAGCATTCTTTTGAGAAAAAGTTTTTGCAGTTTTGGGCTTTTTAGTACAAGGAGTGGGAGTTTTCTCTACACCAATCAAAGTAAGAGGATTGCTAGCATTTGGAACAACATCATTAGAGGTGGTAATAGTACATACCTTCATCTTTCTAGCCATCTCATCTTCTCTTTCCCACCTGGCATGCAATTCTGCTAACATCCTAACATTTTCATCAATTTTAACTTGGATAGCATTAGTAGCAGCAAAAGTATTGCTTTCTTTCACATCATTAGGCAACACTTTTAGTTTCAGAAGTTCAACATCAAGAGCAAGGCTATCAACTTTAGAAGCAAGGATATCAATTTTGCCTAACTTTTCCTCAACAGACTTGTTAAAAGCAGTTTGCTTACCGATGAAGTCCTTGAGCATGACTTCAAGCTCAAAGGGCGCGGCCCTAGTGTTGTTGGAGGAATTACCATAAGAGTTACTATAACCATTACCATTGGTAGAAGGATATGGCCTATAATTGTTACTAACAAAATTGTTCCTATAAGCATTGTTGTTAAAATTATTATTTCTAATGAAGTTTACATCAACATGCTCTTCTTGAGCAACCAAAGAGGCCAAAGGAACATTATTAGGATCAACATGAGTTCTATCATTAGAAAGCATAAGCATAATAGTATCAATCTTATCACTCAAGGAAGAGGTTTCCTCAACAGAATTTACCTTCTTACCTTGTGGAGCTCTCTCAGTGTGCCATTCAGAATAATTTGCCATCATGTTGTCGAGAAGCTTTGTTGCGGCGCCCAAGGTAAGGGACATAAAAGTGCCTCCAGCAGCTGAATCCAATAGATTCCTTGAAGAAAAATTTAGTCCTGCATAAAAGGTTTGGACAATTATCCAAGTAGTCAGTCCATGACGAGGGTTAACTCGGCAAATGTCCAAGATGAAGGACTTAGGATCGGAGGAATAGGGCATCGGATGAACTCAAAGGTAAAGGTTAGTCGAGATAAGTGTATATCGAAAGTAAACTTGGGTGTTCAACCTGGCTTGCTTTCAATCTGCCCTACACCGTCCCCTCCTGGCCCCTATATATAGATGGCCAGGTCTCAAGGATCGGGTAGGGTCCGATACAAATTACAATATCGACATACGGTAAGAACTCGTATTCGACTATCATTACAGTTGGGCCTAGCTATACGGGCCTTAGGGATACTCAACTAACGGGCTCTATTAATTATACCCTTGTCAGTAGCCCCTGAGATTCTACCAGAATTGCAGATTCGGGTTGAATCTCTAATCTTCAAATCTTCGACTTGATCAATTTTTCGACTTCTTCTTATCTTCAAATCTTCGACTTTGGTCTTTCGACTTATTTTCATGATAATTTTTTGCAAGGTGTTTTGATGAACAAGCCTAACAACTCTGATGGATCAAGAGGTTAGTTAACTGCCGGAACAGATACTTGTCACCTACTTCAAATTCAATCCCCTTGGACTTGAATTCGGGATACCGGTCAAACCCACTCTTTTGCCGCATTTAGGACTTACAAAGAATAAATCCCAGTGATTCTCAGGGTACCCAGTGCATCCACCAAGATTTTCTTCGCGTCGTAGACACGGATACATACCAGCAGAGCACATCCATGTGCGTATACCAGGCCACACAGGACGGATCCCGGGGTCTTACCTTTGTGACAGGTCACGGCATTCGAGTTGCGTTGCGATAACTCGAGAATTTTATGTCGCAGTCAAATTTTGACTAAAAATATTCGGGTTTCAACAACCATAAAACTCGCTCCCGATGGGAGTAACACTTCTGCACAATGCTTTTACAAAGAAATATCATCGGGTGCGCGCTCAGCGCTCCCGATGGGAGTAGCCCCCGAGGCTATAGTCGAAAAAAGACTTTTTCGAGTATAGGCTCAAAATATAGTGTGGTCCATCATACTTCAACTCGAGATACTTTCAATATCTTTGATAATAGTAGCCCCCAAGGCTATAATCGAAAATCCTTCACATATAATCTTGTCTATAAATTTTGTACTTGTCGGCGCCATCCTTCTTCTTTCTTATATCATTTTCTTTATGACATCAATGAACACGTCACTCTGTATGAGTGCAAACCGTTTTATGGGCAGCACTGTAATTTTCGTGATTTTTTACCGTTAGTGGGCTGCCGTTTCTGCGCTTTGCGCCACGTCTCAGCCCACGATCCTTCTCCCAGAAGGTATATAAGGGGCGTAGTGGGGGATTTTACTATTTACCAGCTCGTTCCCTCCGCCGCCTCCATTGCCGATCTCTTCTCCTCTCTCCGTTCGTGTATAGCCCCCAAGCGCGGTGCGATAGATGCGCGTGAAGCACCTAGCCACCAAGAACACCATGGCCAAGTACTCCTCTGCCACCAACTTTGTTCGCTCTGCCATCACGCCGAAGGAGGTGGAGAAGGCCAGGGCGGATGGCCTCATCTCCGCCTAGGATTCCATCAAGTTTCCCAGTACTGAGTGGATCCCGCAACCCCCAAGCGGCTATCGGGTAATGTTTCTTGCTTTCCTCCTCCGCGGTCTTTCTCTTCCTGCCCACGAGTTTCTCCGTGGGCTCCTCTTTGTCTACGGTGTGCAGCTCCACCAGCTCACACCAAACTCCCTTCTTCATATTGCTTGTTTCGTGACTCTCTGCGAGTCATTTTTGGGCATTGAGCCCCACTTTCTTCTCTGGAGGTCAATCTTTCGGCTTCGTCCCAATGTTTCCCTGGCTAGAAAGCCTGAATTGGGCAGAGCCGTTGTCTCTGTGCGCCCTGAAGCGCAGTACCTCGAGTTTTCCTTTGCCGCATCTGTCCAGGGGTGGAGAACCAAATGGTTCTATATCAAAGACCGCAAAGCCTCCCCTGAAGACCAATATGGGTTAGCCCCTTTCGAAGCCTCCAAGGAAGTGAAGAAATTGGCGTCGTGGGATGCGCTTCCCTCAGATGCGGAGATAGCACAAGTTCTTCCTCTTCTGTCTCACATTCAAGCTTTGAAAGGAGGCCAAGGAGGAGCTTTGTCGGGTATCCAACTCATGGCGTTCTTCGTACAACGTCGAGTTCAACCCCAAGCTCACCAAGGATCATGCGGTTGCTGACTTGACCGCTGACTACTTCGACTCCATGCACCCTTTGCCCGAGGTATGCATCTTTGTGTTCGCTTGTTGTCGAATTTTGTTTGCTTCGACTTACGTTATTCTTTGCCTTTGTACTCTGCTGACTTATTTTATATGCAGGGTCACCAATTCCTTGCTTCGCACCCTCCTCTTCCAGAGGCAGGGCCCCTTCCGGCTGATCTGGCCTCATCTGTATCTGAAGCCCCCGAGGCTGACGATAATCAGGACGGAGATGATGCCGAAGAATTGGAAGAGAAAACGAGCTCATCGACATCGTCTCCCCCCGTGCTTGCTGAAGATGCTGGTGTCGACAAGAAAAGGAAGCGAGTCGAAGAATTTGCTTCTTCGAGTTCTGCAGCGGCTGATAAGGCCTCTGTTCCTGCAGGAGATGAGGAGTACTTCGACCTCCTGGCATCGTAAGTATTTTTTATTTGAGTTCTTCAATTGCACCTCTTTTGCCTTGTTTCTGTCGTGTTACACATAACTTTTTTTCTTCGTGTAGAGATGACGAAGAGCCGCCAAAAGCTGCTACAGCTATTCCTTCAATTCCTACTGCAGTTGATGATGAGCCTCCTGCCCAAGTAATTACGCCTAGGGTTATCAGGGCCTCTGTAAAGAAGGTTCCTGCGCCCCGAAACCTCAAGCGCTTGAAGAAGGCCAAAGAACCCGATGCCTCTCTGGAAGCCCATGAATCCTCGGCTTCTCCCCATGATGTAAGCAATTTTTCCTGTTTTATTTCCTTTGCATACACTTGTGCTTCTTACACGCTCTTTCTCTCAGGCATTATTGGAGAGATTCGTCGCCTTGGGCACCGAATGTGCTGAGTACCTAAAGGTTGCGAAAGCTTCCGAAGGTATGTTCTATATCTAGTCATGGTTTTTCTTCCACGCTTATCTTTTGCTGTTTAACTGACTTCCTTTCTTCTTCTACTGTAGCTGCTCTAGCAACAGCCAATGCCCGAATTGCATCATTGGAGGCTGAGCTTAGTGCCTCGCAGAAGGCATATGATGTTGCGGCCGCTGCCAAAGCAAGCGCTGAGAAGTCACAGAAATCAGCGCTTGGTAAGGCAAAAAAGGCTGAAAAATCTTTGGCTGATGCTAACAGGGAGCACGCTCAGCGAGAGCAGGCCGTAATGGAGCGCCTTCACACAATGTCTACCTCTGCTGAAAGTAAGTGTTTCGTTTTGCCTTCTATTTCGACTTCTTGTTATATTATTGGTCTTCGCTAATTCTTTCCTTTACTTTTTCCTTTGTCACGCAGGATTTACCAAGGTGTCTTCTTCATCTTTGCCATCGGGCGATGATCCTTTGCTGACCGCGGTTAACCTACTCGAGGCAAACTGGATATCTATCTAGGAGACTTTTGAGTTGGTTAGCCGCGTTCTGTCGCGGTTGTTCGTCGGGTTGTGGCCAAAGAAGAAGGCAGAAGTCCCGAAGGATAACTTGGAGAATCTTTCCAAGTCCTTTGATACAATTGAGGACCTGACCCTTCAGCTGAAGGGGCTCTCTCTGAAGCGTGGCGCTGAGGGTGATATTGCACTTTCTTTTGCTCATGGCGCAGACTTCGACTGGGAGAAGGTGAGCTCTCCCCATGGCCGCACCCGCGATGAGATGAAGGTTTTCTTCGAGAAGGCGAAGAAGTTGGCGCCTGCACTAGCGGCAATTATTTCTCCTTCTGCAGCCTCCGCGGCATCTACTATACCGGCTCCAACGATGGAAGAGCCTGCACCTCCATCAACTTCTGGCGATGGATTTGCCATGCCCTCTTCTGCCACGGAGCAAAATGCTGAGGTGGCATAGACTTCGGCTTCTCTGTAGCTTTCAATTTCTTCTTTTGAATGTAACAACCTTTAGTCGCGTACAACCCGAGAACTTTAGCCAAAGGGTTTTGCACTTATGTAAATATATTTCCTTCACATGAAATCTTGTGCTGCCTCTCTGAAATGTTTCTTCTTTATTTTCTTTTGACTTCCAGTCGATGCATACCAATGATCCCTTGACTGGCGGGCCTGCTCCTTCCGCTGCCCGCACGTTTGACTCGATGATTTCATCGCCTCCTAGTCGATGCAGTCAACGCGCAGAGTACTCTTTAAGGATTTTTGATCTCGAAGCTCGCTTGACTTTAGCCAAACGCCAAGCACAGATGGCTGTGAGCAAAGCTAGTAAAGCTTGTGGTTATCTGAAGAAAAGATCTTCTCTTGATGAAAAGGTTTCCAATTTGACGGCGAAGATTGTCAATAATGAAGAATGCGAATCTTTTATTCTTGGCATTGTCGAGTCTGCCTGCGAGATGTTGCGATGTAAGGCTTTCTTCAGCTTCTCTTTTCCCTGTTTCTTCACTGCTATTTTTGTGACGTCCTTTGCCGTTACAGGCACTTGTCTAGATTTCGCTGCTGAAGATCGTCGGGTTACCGAGCGAAATGCAGCTTTGGAGAGAATGTCAGAAGGCTGTGAGACTTTATGGTCTGATCCTCGGTGTCGGAGTGCCATTGTACTGCTTCAGGACCGTGCCCAACATATTGGCGAGTCAGTCGATGGTTGCCGACGAGCTCTGACAACTATGCATTCTGTCATGCTTCCTCGCAATCCTCTGCCTCCAACTTTCCCACTTCTTCTTGATATTTTAGGTCCAGCCACCGTATTCATAGATTGATAGAGCTGAATTTGGTGGCGGGTGCCAATTTTGCTCTTGGGTGGATGCGCAAGTGGTACCCAAGGCTTAATTACAGCACTATGTCCCTGAGTTTGGCTCCTGGTGGAGCTAGTCTTCGAGTTCATATGGAAAATACTTTACAGCCTGCTCGGAGGCTTGTAGCTAGGCTGCTTGAAGCAGACGCTGGGTTTTTCTGCGAGTATCACTATTTAGATCCTTTAGGCGTAGATGATTCCGATAACCCGCTGCTGTGACCCTTATGTATATACTTGAACGCGAGAGTTCCTGATTTCGCGACTTTATGTCTGAAATTTGTTCTCAAAGCGTTATTGTATGATTCGTTCATTTGCCGCATTTTCTCTTTGAAAGACTCGTAAACTCGAACATGAGGAACATTTCGTCTTTATTATACTTGTAATGTAAGATACATGGGGTGACCCAAGAGATCCGGCCCGTGACCTGTGTTCTGGATCTAGAGGGCATTGCCCCTGGTATAACTCGTGGCTTTTATAGCCTTATTCTTCTACTCTACTCTGTTGCTCTTGATGTTTTATGTCGTCATGTCCTTCTCCTCTTCTCCTGCTTTTTTGTCTTCTCCTGATGCTTCTACTCGTGGTTTCTTCATCTCTGGCTCCACAACGCGTCCTTCGAGTAGCTTGACGCCCTCTGTACTCGTACTTTTCGCTTTCTCTGCATGGTTGGCTATCATGCCAAAGTTTTGCGCCATCTTGTGGAACTCCCTATCGCATAGATCTGAGACTTCAAAACTTCCTTTTACTGTGATTACTCCCTTTGGTCCTGTCATTTTGAGTACCAGATATGTGTAGTGAGGTACTGCCATGAATCGCGAAAACGCGGGTCGCCCGAGGATCGCGTGATACTGGGATGGCCAGTTCATGACTTCGAAGTCTAACTTTTCTCTTCTGTAGTTTTGTCGGTTGCCGAAGCAAACGTTGAGTGCTATTCGACATAATGGATAGTTAGCGCTTCCTGGTACTATCCCATGGAAGGAACAGTCTGTTGGCTTCAAGAACTCTAGTGATATATGCATTGCTCTGAGTGTTTTTGCATATATCAGATTGATTCCACTTCCTGCGTCCATAAATATTCTATCGACATCGTACGTGCCAATTTGAGCTTTAAGTACCAAAGGCGCGTTTCCTGGCCGAGGTACTGTTATAGGGTGGTCTTCTCTGTTGAACTCGATTGGTTGTTCTGACCAATGCAGATACTCCATTGCGGCTGGCGGTGAGATGACTGCTAAGTTGAATTGTCGAGTGATACTCTTTTCTTCTTTGTTCGACTTGGGCACAGGTTGTATCATTGCTGTGATGTGTCCTTTGGATGGAACGTACCCTTCATCGTCGTCGTGCCCCTGATTCTGCTGGTCTTGTCCTTGAGGAGCTCCGTTGTTTCCTTGTTGTTTTGTCGGAGGATTGTTGCTTCCTTCAAATCCTTGTCGCCTTGCTTCAGTTTGCTTGTTTAGTGCTGCCTCTTGTAGTTTTAAGAATGTTGTGCAATCTTTCATTGTGTGCCTTGATACTCGCTTCCCATCGACGAACGCTGAGTGTATATGACAAGGTCCATTGAGCATATCTTCTGGCGAAGGGTTGTATTCTCTGGATTCTCTTGCGGGGAATTTTTTATAGTCCTCTTTTTCGTAGCTTCGATATCCTGAACTTCTTTGATCGCTTCCTTGGTAGCTGTTGTCTTTGTATCCTGCGGCGACTTGGCTATGGGAGCCATAGTTGTCATAATTTCTGGACCATCTTCTTTGACTTCCATATCTATTTCTTCTATCGTCCTCTGGGGATCGCGCCCGCTTGTTGTTGCATGCGTCTTCTCCATCTGCAAATCTGTTTGCTATGTCCATGAGGTCTGACACTGTTTTCGGCTTGATTCTGCCCATCTCTTCGACTAGGTCTCTTCGCCTTAATCCAATGATGAACACATCTATTGCTCTTTCATCTGAAACTTCGACTGCGGAATTTTTGATAAGACTCCATCTTTGGATGTATGCCCGCAGTGTTTCGTCGCGTTGTTGCACACACGCTTTGACTTCTTCTATTGATGCTGGCCGCTTGTATGTCGACCTGAAGTTGCTTGTAAATTGCTTTGTGAGGTCTTCCCAGCTTCCAATAGTTTCCTTGTCAAGTTTGCTCAACCATGACCTTGCTGCGCTAGTGAGGTGTAGTTGCAGACTTTGCATTGCTATTTCTTTGGTTCCTCCCAATATTTGTACTGCTTGTAGATAATCTGAGAGCCATGATTGTGGTTCCTGTGATCCGTCGTACTTTTGCTGATCATGAGGTAACTTGAATCCCTTGGGAACTGGAGTGGTGCGCACCCTGCGGGTAAAGCATGATGCCCCCATTTCTTTTTCGTCTTCTTCATAGTCGCGTTTTTCATTTGGGGATCGTGATCTTCGGGTTCCTCCGTGTTGTTTTGGTGATGGCGATTGAGATCGTTGATTGCTGCTTCTACGCCAAGGACTACTATGACGGCGAGGCGATCTTGGCTTGTGCGTTTCCTTATGGTGGTGTGCTTCTTCTCCTTTTGCTGATAGCTTGTGACCCACCATGTTTAGTCCGTTCAATGCTACTCTGTGCATATATTCTCTAGGATCTCCCGGGCTTGGTCGGGTTGTGAGCAGATAAGCTTGAGCTGCCACTAATGCTGCTTCAGGAGTTTTTGGTATGATGTTTCCTTGTTCGTCGACTGATAAAAAGGATGAGTCGAGGTTTTTGGAAATGCTTTGCCTGTCGGAGTACTCGAGGTTATCGTACCTTGAACCATGTCGGCGATTTTTCCTTGCATTGCTATATGATGCGTCGCTTTGCGCTTTACGAGCGGCGTTGCTGGCTACAATGGCTGAGTCTTTTCTTCTCTGTATCTCTATTTTCTCCTTTGCTAATTGCTTTGCCTGCTGCCTTAGGGCATAATGATACCCCAGAAGCATGTCTTTGCTGGAATTTGATGGTATCGGCGTGCCGTGTTCTATGGCTTCTCTTATTATCCTCCATTCGTCGGCTGATAGTCGAATTTTTCCCCTGGTTGTGAGGGATTCTGCTGTTTGCCCTTCTGCTAGGTGATTTGCTCCTCTGTCGATATTTGCTGGGTTTAGCACTGGATTGTTGTTTTTGTCGAATTCTTCTGAGTTATCTCCTACAATGACGAGCACCTGGCACTGTTTGCCGATGTTACCCTTGAAGCTTGAGAAGATTGAGTTACTATCCTCAGAAAGCTCCAATCCTGTCTTCCATGTATCTGTTGACTTGTCTGAAATATCGTCGAGGCGGATCATAAGATCTTCAAGTTGGACCCCTGTGTCGAAATTTTCCATTACTTCGTTGTCCTCTATGATTTTTCCTTTTTGCACTTCTTCCAAGCTGACCGGCGAGTTTACCTCGCTGGAAGAGCCTTCAGAATATTCCATCATTGCTACTGTTTCGGGCTCACTTGCCGACGGATCTTGTTTCGTCGGATCTGAAAGGCGAGATGAACCCGATGGCCCGATGAGGATGCTTAAACTTCCGATTGTCAACTGCATCTCTTGATTTTCGTCGACTTCTGTACTGCTGTTGGCTAAAAGCGAAAAAGCCGTCGAATTCATGATTCCAACGCCCAAGCTCCCCACGGTCGGCGCCAATTGACGAGGGTTAACTCGGCAAATGTCCAAGATGAAGGACTTAGGATCGGGGGAATAGGGCGTCGGATGAACTCAAAGGTAAAGGTTAATCGAGATAAGTGTATATCGAAAGTAAACTTGGGTGTTCAACCTGGCTTGCTTTCAATCTGCCCTACACCGTCCCCTCCTGGCCCCTATATATAGATGGCCAAGTCTCGAGGATCGGGTAGGATCCGATACAAATTACAATATCGACATACGGTAAGAACTCGTATTCGACTATCATTACAGTTGGGCCTAGCTATATGGGCCTTAGGGGTACTCAACTAATGGGCTCTATTAATTATACCCTTGTCAGTCCATGAGTGGGACAATTCTTTATCATAGATTTCATTCTTTCCCAAGACTAAGCAACATGTTCATTATCAAACTATCTAAACTTCATAATATTACTACGCAAAGCTATAATCTTAGCAGGAGGATAGTATTTTCCAATAAAAGCATCCTTACACTTAGCCCATGAATCAATACTATTTTTAGGCAAAGATAGCATCCAATCCTTAGCTTTTCCTCTTAAAGAAAAAGGAAACAACTTAAGCTTAATAATATCACCTATTTTTGCATCTCACATAGCTCAACAAAATTGTTGAGATGAGCTGCAGCATCATCAGTACTAGAACCAGAAAATTGCTCTTTCATAACAAGGTTCAATAAAGCAGGTTTAATCTCATAAAAATTTGCAGCAAGAGCAGGTGGCGCAATAGGAGTGCAGATAAAATCACTATTATTAGTGCTAGTAAAATCACACAACTTGGTGTTCTCATGAGTACCCATTCTAGCAAAGCCAAAAGCAGACAAGTAAAAATAACAACTATAAGGAAACTAATTTTTTTGTATTTTTGATAAAAAGATGCAAGCAAAAATAAAGTAAAGCAAAATAATAAACCAAGTAAAGGATGTGCCTGCGAGACTCCCCTTGCAGAAATCTTCTTTTTTCCCGGCAACGGCGCCAGAAAAAATGCTTGATGCGGGCAGATAACCACCCAGTTGGGAACCCCAAGAGGAAGGTATGATGAGCACAGTAGCAAGTCTTCCCTCAGTAAGAAACCAAGGTTTATCGAACTAGTAGGAAAAAGCCAAACATCAGAAGGTGATGCCTGCTAGCTTCGCGACAGCTCCGGACAATTTATAAGGCGCCTCGTCTAGGGCTTTGCTTTGCACCAGCAGTGATGGCGCGGTGATGATGGTGCCAGAAAACTTGTTGGCGTGTAGTTGATGAAGTAAATGACCAGCCAGTTGGAAACCCCATGAGAAGGTTTGATGAATATAGCAGCAAGTTTTCCCTCAGTTAGGAAACCAAGGTTATCAATCCAGTAGGAAAAAGCCAATACGACTGAAGGTGATGCCCGCTAGCTTCGTGATAGCTCCGGACAATTTATAGGGCGCCTCGTCCAAGCTTTGCTTTGCGAGCGGCAATGTGGAACCTGCACACAACATAGCCAAATACTTTGTTCCCAACTTACGGTGAGGTTGTCAATCTCACCGATTTGCTTGAAACAAAGGGTATGAGCGTATCGAGTGGAAAGTGATAGAAATATGCGAGTAAAGTAAACAGTGTGAGTAAAGTAAACAGGTGATAGCAATATAATAAAGGAAATAGGACCGGGGTCCACAGTTCACTAGTGGTGTCTCTCCATAAGATAAAATAACACATGCTGGGTAAACAAATTACAGTTGGGCAATTGATAGAATAAAGACAACGTGCATGTCGAGAGGATCACTATGAGATTTACTCTGGGCATTACAACAAGATACATAGACCGTCATCCAACTGCATCTATGACTAATAATCCACTTGTGGCAAATCAATCCGGGAACTCCACAAGTATTAAGTTGCGAAAAATAGATAACTGCATTAAGCAAAGTGTGTAATATAAACAAAGCATATGCCCTTGAGCATATGAATGTTGTTTTCTCCCTACTAGCAACAACACATCTACAACCTTAGAGGTTTCTGTCACTCCCCCAGATTAAATAGAGGCATGAACCCACTATCGAGCATAAATACCCCCTATTGGAGTCACTAGCAACTACTCGGCCAAGATAGCTACTAACAACGGAGAGCATGCAAGATCATAAACAACATAGAGATAACATAAGATAATATTCAGCACATCAACTCAATCATAACACCAATATTCATCGGATCCCAACAAACACAGCATGTAGAATTACATAAAGGTAGTCTCGATCATGTAAAGCAGCTCATGAGACCTAAACATGAAGCACATGGTGGAGAAGACAACCATCTAGCTACTGCTATGGACCCATAGTCCAAGGTAGACTACTCACTCATCGCGCCGGAGGCAAGCATGGCAATGAAGAAGACCTCCGGTGGCGATTCCCCTCTCTGCCAGGGTGCCGGGAAGAGCTTCTGGACCCTCCCGATCTCGGGTCGATGGCGGTGGCAGATCGCGATGTATTCTGGAAAAGTGATCGGGTCTTTAGGTTTTTCCCGTTGGGGGGCCTTTATAGGTGAAGAGCGGCGTCAGAAGTAGACCTAGTGGGGCTCACCATAGGGGGGCGCGGGCCAGCCCTAGGTCGCGCCCCCTAGTGGTGAGGCCCACCAGTGGCTCCTCTCCATCTCCTCTTCGGTTCTCTGGAAGCTTCGGTAAATTTCTAGATGTCTGGCTTTTGTTTCGTCCAATTTCGAGAATTTTTCCTATGTAACTTTTCTGAAACACAAAAACAGTAGAAAACAGGGAACTGGCACTGTGGCATCTCGTTAATAGGTTAGTCCCGGAAAATGCATAAAAATGCCACGAAGTGTAACAAAACACTAAGCAAATGGTGTAAAAACAAGCATGGAGCATCAAAAATTATGGATACGTTGGAGACGTATCAGCATCCCCAAGCTTAACTCCTGCTCGTCCTCAAGTAGGTAAGTGATAACAAAAGAATAATTTTTGAGGTGACATGCACCTACACAATCTTGACCATATATGTAAGCGTTGTGCGCTGGGATCAAAAGAACTTAAAACATGGGCATGAAAGATATAATCTTGATAGAAGCAACTTAGCAACCATGTTATAACATGAAAATGAACACAAATGAAAGATCATGAAAATGAAACAATGAAAGTCAAACGTGTGTTCAAATCATATGGAAAAACATACAAATGGTTTTCAGCTTGTCCTTCATGGAGAGCAAAACATAAATGCATAGGACACCTTCAAGTTTAAGAGGGCGACTAGGTACAAGTAATTTAAGAACAAGTGAAACCAACATCATGAATCAATCAATGAAAACTTTGGGACAGCACATTATACTCAGAATGACAACTATGCTCTCTTAGACGGTGCATAAAGATAGAAGGTGGAGACTCAACATAAAAGTAAAAGAAAGGCCCTTCGCGGAGGGAAGCAGTGATTGCAAGTTTTATAAACCTTCAAATATTATGGTACTTACCGGCTTTGAGCTCTCATTGCCCCCATCATAGGCATCTTGAATGGTTAAAGTTAATGCGAATACACTTATGCTGCATATGCTTGACAAATCATAAGTTGAAAACCTCGTGTCCCGTGAAATACGAATACCCAAACTTCATGCTACTCGACTTAGAGTCCCAAGCAAGCTCTTGTCATTGTAAATATATGCATATCATCGAGAACGGCCAATGGGGTACCTCCGTGTCCGATGACATGGAACAAGCCCACATCAAAATGACAGGACAAACATACAATGAACACCTCGACATCTCTTTTATTTACCATTGGTATAGCTTTTTATTGTGAGATGCGTCGTCGAATGTTCACTATAGGCATGCTATAAATTTCCACCATGAATTATGCATGGCTTAGATTAGCGGCCCAGGCATTTCCCTAACACATATAAAAACTCCATGATCCCGCAAGATTCCCAACTTATTTCACATCGCGAGTATCCATAAACAAAAGATCACGATATCAACTCAAATGAAAAATAGTGCAATGTTGAAAGCTTGTCCCATGATGGCATGGCTGGGCTAATTTCCAACTTACAACTTGCAAGCATAACAACTCAACATAAGAGAGCCACAATGTCAAAATTTTAAAACAAGAAAAGTAAAGTGTGCCATCAGGTTCGTGAGAGCTTTACTGACCAATTTTCGCATAACACCAAAAAGTGTTTAATTTGAAGGATAGATAAAAGCAAGTCAAATGTACTTTCGAATAGCAAATTGCTAATAGGTATGTATGGTAGACACAATGGCAAACTTGGTTTTTTAGGAGTTGGATGCACGAGTAGAGCTCATACTCAGTACAAAATGAAGGCTAGCAAAAGACTGGGAGCGACCAACTAAGAGAGCAATAATGGACATAATCATGCAAAGCGACAAAGCGACATTAAAAGAAGTATAAGATGGCATCAAAAGTCAAAAACTAAATGATCATAGAGGAAATGGTGACTTTGTATGAGTCTAACATGTGTGATCATGCGCCAAGTCAACCCAAATAAAGCATCAAAGGAGAAAACCAAAATAATGCTTCCAAATAATTAAAACAACGCATGATTTTTTCAAAGGCTCATTAAGCAATCTCAGTCATTTGAGACAAGTCATGCTACAGCAAAACCACTAAGCATACTATCAAAAAGACATCAAGCACGACATGCAAAAGCCTAGGCCGCAGTCTACACAAGCTCCTTCTTGTACCACTTTTTTGCATAAAGCTTTTTCTCTTTTCCAACACCATTCAAACTTTTTATAAACAACCCTTTTGATGAAAACCAACATGGACCAGAGGTCAAAATACACCTTGATGAAAAGATATAACAAGATCTGAACACAAATCAAGGCAAAAAATGAAAACTAAACGCAGTTCTAGAAAAAGAGAACACTCATTGAAATGATAAGAGTGAAAAACGGAGTGTTCTTGGCAAATGAAAAGCAAGGCAACTTCTCCAAAAGAAATTTGTTGGGGTCCAACCATTTATTGCAGCAAACAAAACTAAACAAAACTGAAAACTAAAAAACAACTGACGCTCCAAGAAAAACGCATAATGCATGAAGCAATAAAAATATAGTGTGTTGAAAGGTGACCTGATTTTTGCCGATGAAGAAGGGGTGCCTCGGGGGCATCCCCAAGCTTTGACGCTTGTACTTCTTGGATATTTCTTGGGGTGACATGGGCATCCCCAAGCTTGAGCTTTTGTCCATTTTTCAACTCATCTCATCATTCTCCAATCCCTACACTTGAAAACTTTCTTCATACAAAACTAAACACAAATCTATTAGCAACATTAGTGTAAGCATAACATTGAATCAACCCTTTTTGCTTCAGGTTTCAACTCAAAAACACCACATATAAAGCATATACTACTGTAGCAACTTCCCCAAAAGTTCCGTGATCAAAAGAACTCAAAAAGAAAGCGATAAAGTGGCAAACACAAATATTGGCAGAAATATGTCAAAATAGAACAGCTGACAAAGGTCGAATTTTTAGAGGGTTTTCTGTTGCTCAAATCAAAAAGTGTTAAACTAATGAAAGTTTGAATATAACCTGGGGCATATGCACAAGAAATTGCAGGTTTAAAAGATATACGGAGAATTTTCATGAATTTTTACGGTGCAGCACCGAAAACTGTTTCAGGACAGCAACATCCCCAAATCTTACCTCACTCAAATTAGAGGTTTCTCTTGGCACAAAAAACGAAATAAAAAGGATAAGGAGCGGTTATTACAGTATTAATAACTTCCAAGACTCAAATAAAAGAAAAAGAACTGAAAGTAAAAACATTGGGTTATCTCCCAATAGTGCTTTTCTTTAACGCCTTTGAGCTAGGCGCAGAAAATGCGAATCAAGTAATATCAAGTGATAAAGCATCGAGCTCATTATTTGCTCTAAGAAAAGCATGAAAAAACAGAGCACGGGTGAGCCAGGGCAAGAGGAACAAAACAAAGTCAGAGGCTTGCTTGTTAAGGCTTAATGATTCACAGGGGAGGTCAGTGGCGAGATGGCTTGGACAAGGGTACTCGTTTTTAAAACGGAGCACGCCAGCGGCCATCCAGGGAATAGGAGAGAAGGACAGACATGGGGGTCTCCATGGAGACTGAACGGTGGGGTAGGGGAGTAGTGTGGGTTCTGGTACTCGTAGGGCTATGGGTTAGAGAGGGCGAGAGGGATGTGGCAAGATTGCCCAAGATCTTTGCCAAGATCATGTCCCTGGCCTCTCTCCTCTTTGTCCAAGTACAAACAACAAAAACAGGTACTGTAGCTGCTGCCTGATCGACCAGGATATGACATGCTGATGGTAGTCATTTAGGTGGTTTGATGATGGTTAAAGAAGGTTTAAAGAATTAGACCTAGGGTTAGAGATTAATGTCTACAAGGATCATGATAGCATGAGATTTTTTTTTATTTGCCAACGTGATGAAGATAAATGGTATAACAGAGAGGTGGGGTCGATGTAGAGATGATCCATCTAAAGAAGGATTTTGCCTTTGTTT
Organism: Dactylis glomerata; assembly: GCA_007115705.1. Taxonomy (NCBI): domain Eukaryota; kingdom Viridiplantae; phylum Streptophyta; class Magnoliopsida; order Poales; family Poaceae; genus Dactylis; species Dactylis glomerata. The sequence continues at coordinate 4,851,119 of QXEO01000222.1, forward strand.
TCTTCAACTACATTATGTGAGTTGGCCCAAAATTGAATGAGATTCATAGGGAGAATTCTTTGAATACAAATGGTAAAACCTAGAAATGGTTTTTGTAGAAGTGGAACGAGAATAAAAGGGGTTTATGACCTTAGAAAGAGATAAAAAAGATTATAGAGATGAATGATCTTGGATTGATAAAAAAATAGTGTCGAGGTGAGGTTGGTTCAAGTCTAGGGGAAATGGTAGAGGTTTAAACTAAACCAAAATTTGGTTAGGGATGAATAACAAATAGTCGATGTTTTGATTAGGTCCAGAAAGATGATTATAACAATTAGCACATGGCCTCGAATGGCCAAGTGTTAATGGAGAGAATGGGAGATCAGATGATAAAGATGAAATATAGGAAGGTTCATTGTCCTGGATGTAGGATATGAGCTTAAGACAAGTCTCTGAAGATTGACACTGATGATAGAAGTGAAGATAGGGTCAAACATGGAGTTTGGATGATTTTGCATTGAAAAGTTGATCATAGCCAATTGAGGTTTTGTAAAATATAAAATCCACAAATAACTTTATAAATCTTGGGTGGTATTCCCATAATTTTCAGAGATAATAAAAATACTAAAGAGGTATCCTTCCCATTTCTGTTATTTTTGAAAATAGGAAAAGTTGTTGTGAAAACACTTTTATAAAAGATATTTGTGAAATGAAATGAGTGCACACATAGAGTGAATCTAATTTCTAATTTTTAATAAACTTGTGTTTTTGAAAACTAATACTCTTTTGATAAGAAATAGAGTTTTAGGGTTTACAGAGAGGAGAACACCAAAATAGGTTTTATTTGCAAAATAGGCTGGAAATAAATTATAAGATTATCCCCACTGGCATTCTTTATTTTGAGGTGTTTTAGACAGGTTAGGCCACATTCCTACTTGTAGATCATATGTACACACAAGCAACTCAATTTAAAGTCAATCATGGTCACACCAGATCAACCCATGACACATAGTCAATCATTTGCAGGTAATCTATCATCACCAAAAGCAATGGTTGAACAAGTGTTAAATAGTGATCAAGCCATGGGAAGTTGAAAAGAGTTTCAAAGAAAGGAGTAAGGCTTTGGTAGATAGTTTTAGAAACAAATGGAGAGATAATCATCTCATTTATCAAGTTTTCTCAAAGGTGTTTTTGAAAGACCACTTATCAAAGGTTTATAAAATAGTAGTTTTATAAAATAGTGGGATCACAAAACTATATCCCTGTGGATTTATAAATACTCTGGTTTGGGTAAACCTTTTGTTTTAAAAATAGATCTTGGCTCCTGTTTTGGAAAATTAAAAATATTTTGAAATAAAGGAGGTGCCAAGATATTCTATTTTGAGAAAAAGCTAGTAACCCAAGGGATGGCATGATCACTAGATCACAAAAATTGAGCTGGTCCACAAACTCACCCATTAAACAACACTCCTGCAAACAAGATTTTCACAACAATCTAGGCAAACACATAGGAAACTCTATTTTATTTATCTAGTTGCAAAAAAGTTTTTGTTGGCCCTCATTTTTGCATTACCAAACTCAGCTTAAACAGGGTTACAAAAAGTGGGGTGTTACAGCTCTTCCCCCCTTAAACAGAATCTCATCCCGAGATTCCTAAGCATAGAAGTAAGAGGTGCTGAGACTAAGTTAGAGTTAGTCTTCAAAAGGTTGCCCTTCCAACTTCTCGTGGACATTGCGGGTTGTGTAGAAGACTTGCTTTTACCGTAGATGTAGATTGTCTTCTCATACTGCAGTTGAGGGCTGAAGAGTTGGTGTTGCCGAAAATACCTTGACAAAAATAATGTCGAGACGACTTTGAGGTTAATGGGGTATCTAGTAAGCCCAAAAATATTTTACAAAAGTTAGAGGGTTTCTCAGTTGCAATCGGTGTCATGAAGAGTCAAGGCTTCTCGGGTAGCTCTTGTTGGCTTGGGGTCATTGCTTCCTTCGTGTAGCTTGATGGAATCTTCAGATCTTGGAGTCGTGACTTGAAGCTTGATATTGGCGTAGACCTTTAATCTTGAGCTTGCAGATGGTAGACAGGAGAATTTATGCTTCAGTCTTGGTAGGCACGTCAAATTTGTCGTCGTAGTTCCCTATGCTTCCTAACTACCAAGGCGTAGGTTAGTCCTAATGGAAACCATTCTTCTAGGTCGTCTTGTGCTTGAGTTGAATTCACTTCAGGTGGTGGCGCACCACCAATGGTGTGTCTTCCAATAGTCAACGATTTATCCCTTCTTGTCTTCGGGTTGGTGGGGACTTATTGAAGATCTTCTTGCGTCTCCATCTTCTTGTAACCATGAGAATCTTGAGGTATATTGGGATGCCTTGAGTCGACTTCATCTTTCGAGAAATCTTCATGTGGATTTCTACTCGTGTCCTAAGTCAGCTTTGGTTTCAAACCCACCAAAATTTGAACGAGCGAGCGAGTTAGTTAGAAAAAGTCTTCACTTCTTCTCATTGCTACCTCCATTGATATCTCCTAAATGCAGAGTTGACATAGATGGCTTGATTTTGGAGAGTTTTCAACCTTCTATTTGCTCAGTGGAGATCAAGCACGCGAGTCTTCGGGCTTCAAGTGGCGATAACGGTTTGATCTTCGAAAGTTAGGCTTGGCTTTGATACTTCTATGCCCAATGTTAGTTGGCATGTTAGAAGATTAGCAAGTGTTGGGGTGTTAAGAGAGTATCAGCAATGTTAGCGAAACTCTAGGTTTAAGGTTAGGCGATCCGGGTTAGTCAAGTCTTTGTCTCCTAGAAGTCCTTTGTAGTCCAGGCGGGTCTGTCTTCTGCTTTCCGGATGTTGTAGAGAGGTCTTGGTGAAGCTTGAAGCACGTAGAAAAAATTGTCGCGTCGGATCTTAGGGAGGTGTTGCGAGAAGAGTTATGATCCACTCAAGGTTGGGGTTAGTGTTGTACTAATAAATTATCTATGCTACTCAAGCTGACATAATAGGTGACGGAGAATGACACTTTTAAAGAGATTTCCTATTCAGGGTTTTACACGCTAAAGGGGTTTGTAAGGCTGAGAGGCCAGGTCAATCATGAGCACAAGGTACAACACACATTCAAGAAACACACAAGACAACCGCAAACACTATCAAGAACACACAAGGCAAACAACAAACACTTGTAGAAATCACACAAGGTACTTCAAGTACCAACGATGCCTAGCAACGCGCGATATTTGGGTTTAGTCCTATTCATCCTAGGGTCACAGTTGGCCATAGTTGTTGATGTCTTCATTCTCCTTGACTCTCGCTTAAGCATAAACTTGATGGCAGTTGATGGTGAAGTTGCAGTGTTGTTGAGTCGTTGATGTTGACTTGGCAAGTGCATTTTTGTAAGTCTTATCATCACATGGTTGTGAGGTCTTCAGAAGGGTCATTGAAGTCCTCCATATGTGGCAATGTCTCGTGACAGGCCTAAAAATTTCTAGTCAAGAAATTGAGTACTTAGTCCTTGGCGACTACAAAAGTGAGAGTCCAGGGAGGAATAAGCTCAACTTCTCGACAGAGCCGTTGGTGTCAACCAAGGGAAAAATACTTGTCTACAATCTTCTGTATTGGTAGTTGGGGAGGTTTGAAGACGTCCTTGCTCTACCTGGTGTTGCTAAGCTTCGGGTCCAATTGGGTTACAAGGTCCAATAATTAATTTTGAAGGAGATGTGATAAAATAGCAAGCTGTGAAACTCTTGGCAATCAGAGAAGATGAGATTAGAAGTTTTGAAGAGATAAGAAGAGTATAAGCCATTCCATCGGCTTATCTTAGGAAAATAAATTTTGTAATTAGTTTTTACCTGAAATACTACCTTCCTAACTAACGCCCATGCTAACTAAGGTCTCCTACAGTCAGGATGGCTCTGATACCAACTCTGTGGGGACCCCGGATTACCCATCCGGAATACCCGATATGCATACAATTCACGATCCCATGATCAGTATGTCGTGAATCCACATATCCGAGTTGATAACAGAATTACATCATCCATTGTTGTACCGAATAAATATACTTACAATTGGTCACATGACCAAGTCTGATATTGCCACGCAGGGCAAGTCTACAACTATGCAGCGGATACCAAGCAGCGTTGATGACCCATGTCATGCCTACTACCCTACAGGCAACTGACTGGGAGACGTTCCTAGTTTGCACCGGCATCATCGAACTCCTCACCATCGTCCTCATAGCCTTCTTCATAATCTGACCAAGTTAATAGCCAGGGACAAAGCCGTGAGTACATTTGAATTGTACTCGCAAACCATCTAAAGAGAAGGAGTTTGATATGCAGTATGGCTATAGCAAGGATAGGCTCTAGTCTGGTTTATTTTCTTCAAAAAAAACATGGTTTTCTCGTGTCGATATAGTGTGTCCAGAACCATGTTCTACGACACCTCTAGATCCTTATTAAAATCATTTATAAAACAAGTTTAGTAAAATCTCTAGGAAGGGGGAAACCCTTTTCATTTCAAGACCCAGGTCAATCAAACATGACCATCTCCATTCATAAAACCAGGTCAATCACACATGACCATCTCCATTTCCTCGGAAGTACCCTACAAGTACTCCAAACCATACCCGTGCCACGATAGTACCCTCCGAGTACTCCGTCCGGCACCTGTCGGTGTTCTGGATACCGGCATATCCTGGCCCACCTGCTCCTGGGCCTCTTCAACGGCCCAGCTTCGGCCCAGGGGGCAATGACGACCGAAGCTATTGGAGAAGACCCTCGTGAGGAGGCGCCTCATGAGGAGAACGACGACTAAAACCGCTAAGGACCAGATGACCTCCTCACGAGCTTCCGCTGGTGAGGGGAGGCACCACGTCCATGTCAGCTCAGCATGTTTGCGTGCAGAATAAGAAGATGAAGGGCAGAAGACCACGTACCGCCCATGCTACCCTCGACAGGGAGGAGACCAACTTTCACCGTGCCTGCATAAAGCAGAACAGTGGTTGTTGGCCACCCCCCTAAAAATAGCGTGGACGGTGCAGGGCGCCAGAGGAGGACGTCAGCTTCCTCCACCTACTCCGGTGGACCGGCGCCACTACTCTACAAAGACTATGTCCATGGAAGAATCAAGTCTATAGCTGTCCTCCCTCCTTGGCCGTGTGTGGCAACCCCTTCCCCGAGAAGATAAGGGGAAGGAGGACCTTGGCGCTATAAAAGGAGGGGAGGCCACCCCTTAGAGGGGATCAAATCTTCATCTCCGGGCTCCTAGCTAGGCTAAGTTGGTTCTTCTACCTCCGGCCAGCTAGAGCTCTGTAACCAAGACCTTGTACTCCTCGCGAGGTGTCGCGTCGTAATACAAGAAGGCAGGAAGTAGGGGTTTTACCTCACCACGAGGGCCCTGAACCTGGGTAAAGCTCGACGTCCCTCTCTGTAGTGTGTTGTGCGTTCAACGACTCGAGGCTTATGTCACCATGTTTCATTGCAATCCAAGATCTCCCACGTTCAGCCCCTTGCGTTCGAATCTTTGGGTCCGTCGCGTGGTACCCCGTGTTCTTGCGACACGAAATCCATCGACATTTGGCGCGCCAGGTAGGGGGTTGTGGTGTGATTTCTTCTAGATCTGCTTCGACATGGGTGACGAACGTCATCACCATCTTCGCCTTCGTGTTGTCTACACGTGCCATCACCGGGCACACCTTCAAGTCCTTGATGGTCTGGAGGCCATTGGAGAAGGTGAGCCGGAGGTCGGCGACCTCGGCTTCGGGGGCTTCGCGGCGCTCGCCGAGCCCCTTTGTCGCGCGACGTGGCCGCCTCATTTCAGGCCAGATATTGGTGCGCGTTACGATGGGACCTCCGATCCTGTGGAGTTCCTGCAACAGTACGCGGCCAGTATTCGGGCGGCGGGAGGCGATGGGCATGTCATGGCCAACTGGTTCATGATGGCTACGAAGGGAGAGCCTCGCCGGTGGCTCTGCAGGCTACCCCCAAGGTCCATCTCGTGCTGGAGGGACCTCTGCGAGCACTTCCTCGATAGATACGCATCCCTGGGACCCAAGCCAGAGGGCGCATAGGCTTACGCCTCCTTCGATGGCCCCGTCCCCAGGTGCATGAAGACTGGGCTGGAGGGCTCAAGGGTCGCCACCCCCTCGCCCTCGGCTGAAGAAAGGGGATCTTCAGCTCCGCAAGGAACTAAAGTGTAATGGCAAACCTCGTTTGTTAGCAACCTTTTCTAGTCTGCATAAACTATCTGGAGTTTTCGAGTCTTGGCTTCATCCAAGCCGGCGAATTTGGTTGAATCGCGGCCTAACGCGAACATGAGTTTTCGCTTGTCTGCCTTTCGAGAAAGAGCCGGAGCACGGTGTCTGCGCTGGGGCCTTTGCCCAGAAAACAGCAGGCCCGCAAAACCCAGAACAGATCGAGCTCTGGCTAGGGAAGGGACCCACTACAGTCATCTCATACGATCCATGGTGCTCTCTCCTCTCGAGCGACACTCGAATGAAGGCGCGTGAGCACGCGAGGGTCGCACAACTCGCGCAAAATCTTTTAAGTCTTCTGCTGTTCTTATCTGTGGCCTTGCGTCTCTTCTCCCGGAATCGCCTTTGTTGTGTTTGGACGCCAGGGGGGCTGCAGGGAGATAGTCCTGTATGCCATCACAGTCACCTCTGGAGCGCCAGCGCCCGCTAGCCTTGCACCACGAGCTGCATACTAAGCGTCAGGCTGCTGTCCCGCTCGGAGGCTGGCCCCCAAACGGCGTAGAGCACATCTCAGACAAAGGCGGAGCAAGGAAATATGCGCAAGGGTGCAAATAAGGATAATTTAGCGAACAAACGCCTTAAGTGCGATTACAACTAAAAAGGGCCCAACAGGGCAATGTCTGACGGCTGCCAAGTGTGCAGTTAGTACATTTCTTCAGGAGGAGGTCTGGGAAGAGCTTACTGGGCGGCCTCCACGTCGTCCTTGTCATTGCCGGCGCCTTGGCTGGAGCCTGAGGACGCGTCTCCGCTGGACTCCGTCGCTCCGCCATCGTCCTCCTCGGCTTCTTTGCTGCCGGACTCCCCGGAGCTCAAGGTGTCGCCGCTAGAGGAGCACCCTTGGCCTGCAGCTGTGGATGGTCCGGGGCGGGCGTAGATGGCCTGCAGCCGTTGCAGGGCGATGTCCAGTCGCGCCGCCCTAGCCTGCGCTGCGCGGTCAGGTGTGCCGGGCGGTGGAGGCTCCCTCCTCTGCAGGACTTCCTCTAGGTCAAGCTCGGGGCAGAGGCGCTGGAGGTTGGAGAAGATCTGCGTCCCCGCGAGCCCCAGGAGCTCCCGGCACTCGGCATCGATGAGCTCGAAGACCTTCACAGATGCGTCATCCAGTTCTTCAGCCAGCTGGCTGAAGAAGAGCATAATCGACCCATCGTCCTCGGGGACGGTGGGAAGGTTCAGCCCGTGGATGCCCAGGCGATGCGCCACCGCCATGATGCGGGCCGAAAACCCACGGAACATCTGCACGCGCTGCCTGCGCAGCATGCGTGCTTCAGCTTCGGAGTCTCTGGCCTCCTGGAGCTCTCGGGAGATCTCCACGATCTGCTAGACCATCGCCGAGCTCTCCTCCTCCAGCCGCCTCACGTCTCCTTGGAGCGTGCAGATCATGGCGTCGGCTTCGGTCAGGGCGCGCTCGGCGCCTCGGCGCACCTCGTGCGCCTCCTTCAGCTCAGCCTCTAGGTCGCGGACCTTCCGCTCCAGGGTGTCGCGTGTTTGCTTGTACCTGGCCTGGGCGGTGTCGGTCTTGGAGCGGAAGTCGGCGCGGCACGTCTCGATGTACTCGGCGCGCCTCCACTCGAATTCCTGCTCCATGGTGACCCGCCGCTGGATCAGCATTCGATCCATGCGCTCCTGGAGAGAGTCCTCGCGCTACTGTAGCCCCTCGTGGTACCGGGACAGCTCAGCGGTGGACTGGCTGACCATCTCCTCCCTGCTCTTGAGGGCCTCCCACTCCCTGGTGAGCCGGTCCTCGAGGGCTTGGAGCTGCTCCTCTCGGAGGCGAAGCTCTCGCTCGCGTTCGCGGGCTTCGACTTCTTGAATGGCGAGCCCAACCTCCTGCAGGCTCAGGCTCTCCGCGCGGGAATCGACGCTCTCCTCGCGGGCGTGGAGAAGGGCTTCTCAGTCCTCGACCTCGTCCATCCTCTGCTGGGCGTTGGCGAGGAGGCCGTCGGCGTTGGTCCTGGCCTGGTCCAGGAGGTGCTGAGCCGCCCGCTTAGCTTCCTCTCCGGCCAAGGCCGGGTTGGGAGGCCCAACGGTGGAGGGGATCCTCTGGCGCGCTTCGGAGATAATCTCCATGGCCTCGTGGTGCGCCGCCCTAGCTAGGATCCCCCTCACCGACTCCCTGGCATTCGCCAGAGCTTCTTCAGCCTCCTCGGCCGCGCTGGCGCGGATCTCCTCCGCCTCCTTCCTCGCCTGCTCACGGCGCTCAGTGGCGCGCTGGTCCAGGAGACGGCATCGCTCCGTGGCTTCGTGCAGGAGGACCCAGCCTTCGTCGATGCGCGCCTCGCTGGTGGCGCGCGCCTTGGCGACCTCGTCTTGGAGGGCGCCGGTCATGGCCGCGAGCACCCCCGCCCATGGGTCGTCGGCGTGGGGCTCTGCGGCGATCCTCGCGGGCCTCCCCAGTATCTCTGGCAGGGGAGGCGACGGGGCTCTTGAGGGCCCTGGCTCAGTGGAGGCCGCCCCCTTCTCGCCGCTTGGCTCAGGGGCTGCCCTCGTGCCGGATGGCGCGGCCGTCGCGGCCGAAGGCGCCTCCGGGGTGGTGGTGGTGCTAGCTGTTGTGGTGGCAGCAGGCGCTGCCCCCGTGGTCTCTGGTGTGCCCCCTGCGCTAGGGGGCTCTGTCGTGCTGGGAGCTGTGGCAGCTCCCGGAGCGGACGGTGCGTCTGTGGACGCGCGGTCCTCTTCTTCTCCGACGGTGCGCGGCGGCGTCGTCGGTGTGGCAGTGGATGCCGGGCCAGGGCCCGGCGTGGTCTGGCCGGTCTTCCTCTTCTTCCTCCTCTTCTTCTCTTCCTTCTTCTCCTCGGCGTCCCTGATGAGGGGAGGGGAGAAAGAGGTTAGGGGAAAGGTAAGTCAAGGAGTAAGGATTTTTGTGCAGGAACACTCATGAGGTGTCGCGCTCCACCCATCCTCTCTTGCCCGGAAGGGCAGAGGGTGGCGGTGGGGGCGCATGGGATTCTCCGGCCGGCTTCTTGCCCCGGGAGGTGTCGGCCTCAGATCGCCGGCTGGCGCGTTCGTCATTGAACTTGGAGCGGCGCTCCGCCTCAAGGCAGGCTTGGCGCCCCTCCTCCTCCAGGTCTCGCGAGGAGGACACGTCGGCGTCTCCCCCGGTGGGCTCGTCCGGCAGGGCGGAGTCATCGTCAGAGGAGTCTGAGAGAACCACAGTGCCCTCGGGGCGCCTCCGGCATGCTAACCGCTCGCCGGATCCCGCATCGTCATCATCAAGATCTCCAGAGGCCATGGGCCCTGCTCCCCTTGCAACCGAGTCTTGCTCTGAGCTGGCCGCCGGTGCGCTCGGGAGGGGGCCGGGCACGACACCGTCGGCAAGGAACGGGCCCCAAGCATTGAACTTCAAGATCCCCGCCGTGACCCGGCTGGTCTCCCGAGCGCCCAGATTGTAGATCGGCAGGGCAGTGTGCGGGATGGCGGGGATGGCGGCTGAAGAGAAGAAGGCTCTTATTACCTCCTCCCGAGCGTCGGCATTGAGCTCGCTGACGTGAAGCCTGAGGTCGTCTCTGGCCCTGTGCCTCCAGATTTCCCAGCGATGGTCCTGAAGGGGGGCGATGCATCGGGTGATGAACTCCACCCCGACCATGGTCCCCGTGATGCCGGCCTTCCGGAGATCTCGGATTCGTGGGCGGAGCGCCTTCAGGGCTTCCTCGGGAAGGGCCTCGCTGACCCAAGTGGTGAGCTTGACAGGGGGCACCCCAGTGACGAGGAAGAGCTCCGATTCCTCGAGGATGTCGACGAAGAACCAGCAGATCCGAAAGTCTTCAACTTTCTTCATCCACTTCAAGTCGATGAAGTCGTCCTCCGTCCCGGCGGTGGCGATGAAGGAGACGCAGCTAGAACTCTGGTTCAGCCCAGAGGACCGGAGGGAGAAGAGGTGGCAAAAGTACGCCACCGACGGCTTGATGCCGATCCATGCCTCGCAGGCATAGGCGAAGACCGCCAACAAGGTGACGGACTTGGGGTGCAGGTGGATGGCCTGGATCCCGTAAGTCTGTAGGATCGCCAGGAAGAAGGGGGAGAACGGCGGCACCAGGCCGGCGAAGACAGAGAAGAGGAAGAAAGGTTGCGCTGTCGCGGGCAGAGTGTCCCGCGGCGCACGGCCGTGCCAGATGCGGGTGGCGCCCCACTCGTTATTCTTGCTCCCGACCATCTCTTGGACGGTCTGGAGCTCGCGGCTGCTCTTGATGCGGGAGTCGAGCAGGGGCACCGCCGGCTACGGCGCAGCTTCAGAAGACCTCGCTGCTCCGGTAGCCCTGCGCGGTGCCATGGCTCAAGGCGGGGGCGAGTTGCAGCGGGAGGATTGAAGGCTAAGAGGATTTGGGTGTGCAAGATCTTCGGAAGGGAGGTGGCGGCGGCGATGTGCTGTGGAAGAGGGGGAGGAGCCTTCTCTGCCAAGCTTTTAAGGGGGCGGCCAGGGCGCGGTTTCCAAAATGTCGCCCTTGATGCGATGGTTCGAAAAACGCCTGTTACCCCACCCACTACGCACGATCTCCACGCCACTTCGCTTCGCCGACTGCAAGGGTGCCACGTGCCCACAACCTCTGCATCTTCACATGGTCCTCTGACCGCACGGTTGACGCGTGCCGTTGGAGGGCCCAATAGCTTCTGAGGGCCCCTGGCCCTTTGCCCCCTCAGGAGGGTGCGTTCACGGGCCGGGCTCCCGAGGGCTAGTGTCGGTGTTCTGGATACCGGGTATCCTGGTCCACCTGCTCCTGGGCCTCTTCAACGGCCCAGCTTCGGCCCAGGGGGCAATGACGACCGAAGCTGTTGGAGAAGACTCTCGTGAGGAGGCGCCTCACGAGGAGAACAACGACTAAAACCGCTAAGGACCAGAAGACCTCCTCACGAGCTTCCGCTGGTGAGGAGAGGGACCACGTCCATGTCAGCTCAGCACGTTTGCGTGCAGAACAAGAAGATGAAGGGCAGAAGACCGCGTACCGCCCACGCTACCCCCGACAGGGAGGAGACCAACTTTCGCCGTGCCTGCATAAAGCAGAACAGTGGTTGTTGGCCACCCCCCTAAAAATAGCGTGGACGGTGTAGGGCGCCAGAGGAGGACGTCAGCTTCCTCCACCCACTCCGGTGGACCGACGCCACTACTCTACGAAGACTACGTCCACGGAAGAATAAAGTCTACAGCTATCCTCCCTCCTTGGCCATGTGTGGCAACCCCTTCCCCGAGAATATAAGGGGAAGGAGGACCTTGGCGCTATAAAAGGAGGGGAGGCCACCCCTTAGAGGGGATCGAATCTTCATCTTCGGGCTCCTAGCTAGGCTAAGTTGGTTCTTCTACCTCCGGCCAGCTAGAGCTCTGTAACCAAGACCTTGTACTCCTCGCGAGGTGTCGCGTCGTAATACAAGAAGGCATGAAGTAGGGGTTTTACCTCACCATGAGGGCCCTGAACCTGGGTAAAGCTCGGCGTCCCTCTCTGCAGTGTGTTGTGTGTTCGACGACTCGAGGCTTCCGTCACCGTGTTTCGTTGCGATCCAAGATCTCCCACGTTCAGCCCCCTGCGTTCGAATCTTTGGGTCCGTCGCGTGGTACCCCGTATTCTTGCGACACAAAATCCATCGACAGCACCTTTCTCCATTTTCCCGAAATCCACTTTTAAAACCAAAATTGTATTGGGCAATGTAGTGATCTTTCCAACCGTCCATGACCGAGGACTCGGCTATTCGAATAGGTTTACACTCTGCAGAGGTTGTACACTTTACCCACAATCATCCGGATACTCATCATGTGGGCATCTTCCCGCATAACATCATATGCCACGACAAGCACCCGATCAAAGCCTTTTGCTTATCTACCTTAGTATGGGAATCTACCCTATGGAGTATGTACCTCCCCGGCATACCCTGGCAGTCTACCTCCACGTTCGAGCGCAACTCCAGTGCCACATCAGAAGACCTATAGTGTCTTCCGGCGGCTCGGGATATGCCGTTGTAATGTGTTGACCCTCAATAGGCGTCAACCCGGATTCTGGGGTACCGCGTACCCTTATATAGTTATGAGACTCCCGTACTAAAATAAACAAACTACGAGCTAAGCCCCGTCCCATACCAGGATAATCGTGGTTGCACGGGTTAATTGTTCTGAACGCTACAAAGAAACACCAATATTTTTCTTATGGAACCAAACTTGTCTCCATCTCCGGGATGTTCATCCCCACCTTATTTTCAAAATCTCATTTTGGAATCCATCAATGGAACAGCTTCCTATTCCAAGGTTTTCGAAGTCATTTTCAAAACATCCCAATTGAGTGTCCCCAACCTAGAGTTTTGCTCCACTACAAAGTTTTCCAAAGGCTATGATGCTAACCATCACACCACTAATTCTGGGGAATAAGTAGGTGTCAGGATGGGGGTCATCCATGAGGATGATATCATTTGACTTGTGGAGCCCAGTCACCAACAATTGCTATTTAGAGGCAATAGCAACAGAAAACAATGCATTTTTTTAAAAACAGTAATAAATCATGCAATAAGTAAAATTGGGATCAGGTATGAAACAAGTTTAGATGGTTTGCCTTGGTCAGCTTGTCCCTGGTCTTCTCCTTGATATCTAAATACTTTCCCTTCCTCGGTACTCTCAGTGTCGTTCGAACCTAGCACCGATAAATAATAGCGATATAAGTATGCAAGCACAAACAAGACATACACATCACCACAGCAAACAAATCACACCAAGCAAGTATTAGAAACAAACAAACAACATGCTGAACATTTTCAGGCATTTTCAATAACAATAACTATTTCTATGCATAAAGCAAAGATTTACTTATTAACTAAACCTTAATGGAGCTCCAATAACAAGTAGGCAATTAAATTGGTTAAAAACATGCTACCAGCATACCAATAGAAAGGTATCATTTTTATGAATCCAACAAAATTGGATTCTCTCCAAAAGGAGCTAAAGACAATTTCCTACAAATTAAATAGTACTAACAATGGCTATAGAAGCAAAATAATTCAAAGAAATGTTCTGGGACGTAGAAAATTCCACCAAGACACTTTCTGGAAAGCTACTGTAATGCTTGAAACATAGGTGTTTGAATCAACTTAGAATACTATTTCTACTAGGTACAATAAATCAATTATTACAAAATACCCAATTCACCTATCTAATTACTACAGGGACTATAGACCTCCTAAAATAGCAAAACTAGTTTCTAAAGCCAGATACTTCTTCAGAGCATCACCGGAAATTGGAAACACACATTTTCACTTCACATAATTTCAGATTTGGCTTTTTGAGTAAAAAGGGCTAGATCTACACCATTAAATCACAGATATTCCACAGGGCTATAAAAATCATGCATGCAGTACCACTAGTTAGATAACATCTTAAGGAACCTATAGAATTTTGAATCAACAATTTTGGATGCTCTGAGAATATTTGGTGAATTTAAACCTACAGAGATCTGGCAGGATATTAATTTACCAGAGAGAGAGAGAGAAAATTATAGAAAGGGCCGAAACAGCTAGATCTGGCCTGAGTAGTGCCAGGCCGGCCAGTTTGGACTGCACCAGAACATTGACTAAAAAAAAGGATGCTTTAAAATTCATGCTACAGATTATCTGGATACCTACGATGCCTAGCTAGTCGTGACCCGATGGAGACGATGACGACGGAGGGGAGGCAGGTGCTCACCGGGGGTTGGCCGTGGGCGACGGAGGTGACACGGGAGACGGTTCTGGGGCCTGGGAAAGCTCATCTTGGTGACTTGAACAAGCTGGAGTGGCCGTAGACGCTGACTTAGACAGAGCCGAGCTCCGCGTCGGCATGGACATGCACCGACGGCGGTGTCCATCTGGCGGTTCCTGGGCACAAAGAGGGAGGCGTCAGATCATAGAGGGAGAGGGTTATAGGTGAGGGAGATATAGAGTTAGGGAGGAGAGGAAGGGCAGCCTCGACGAGCTGCAGACCGACGGCCTCCGCTTGGTTTCTTCCTAGGCTGGAGAGGAAAAGGAAGCAGAGCTTCGCTCTGGTGTCCATGAGGTAGAGGGGAGAGTGTTTTAGGAGTAGGTGGGTAGTTTGCTGAGGAAGGCTCGGGGTGGAATTTTATCTAAGAGTCGGCCGGGTTGAGCTGCCAGGACATGGCAAACATTGTCTAGCCGCGGAGCGTGGCGAGTGCGTCCAGAAGGATGGGGACAAGGGGAATAGCTAGGGCTGCGCCAGTGGGTCTGCAAGGCCAAGGCTAGGTCTGCGGCAAGAGGACAGGGCAGGGGGTGGTCGGTCGGCTCATAGGAAGGGAACCGACTCCACGCCCGCCAGGTGCTCGACGTTGGGTCGGCTCACAGAGCACGGGCGAGCTAGGGCAAGAGGAACAAAACAAAGTCAGAGGCTTGCTTGTTAAGGCTTAATGATTCACAGGGGAGGTCAGTGGCGAGATTGCTTGGACAAGGGTACTCGTTTTTAAAACGGAGCACGCCAGCGGCCATCCAGGGCATAGGAGAGAAGGACAGACATGGGGGTCTCCATGGAGGCTGAACGGTGGGGTAGGGGAGTAGTGTGGGTTCTGGTACTCGTAGGGCTACGGGTTAGAGAGGGCGAGAGGGATGTGGCAAGATTGCCCAAGATCTTTGCCAAGATCGTGTCCCTGGCCTCTCTCCTCTTTGTCCAAGTACAAACAACAAAAACGGGTACTGTAGCTGCTGCCTGATCGACCAGGATATGACATGCTGATGGTAGTCATTTAGGTGGTTTGATGATGGTTAAAGAAGGTTTAAAGAATTAGACCTAGGGTTAGAGATTAATGTCTACAAGGATCATGATAGCATGAGATTATTATTTTATTTTTTTATTATTTGCCAACGTGATGAAGATAAATGGTATAACAGAGAGGTGGGGTTGATGTAGAGATGATCCATCTAAAGAAGGATTTTGCCTTTGTTTTCTTCAACTACATTATGTGAGTTGGCCCAAAATTGAATGAGATTCATAAGGAGAATTCTTTGAATACAAATGGTAAAACCTAGAAATGGTTTTTGTAGAAGAGGAACGAGAATAAAAGGGGTTTATGACCTTAGAAAGAGAGAAAAAAGATTATAGAGATGAATGATCTTGGATTGATAAAAAAATAGTGTCGAGGTGAGGTTGGTTCAAGTCTAGGGGAAATGGTAGAGGTTTAAACTAAACCAAAATTTGGTTAGGGATGAATAACAAATAGTCAATGTTTTGATTAGGTCTAGAAAGATGATTATAACAATTAGCAGATGGCCTTGAATGGCCAAGTGTTAATGGAGAGAATGGGAGATCAGATGATAAAGATGAAATATAGGAAGGTGCATTGTCCTGGATGTAGGATATGAGCTTAAGATAAGTCTCTGAAGATTGACACTGATGATAGAAGTGAAGATAGGGTCAAACATGGAGTTTGGATGATTTTGCATTGAAAATTTGATCATAGCCAATTGGGGTTTTGTAAAAGATAAAATCCACAAATAACTTTATAAATCTTGGGTGGTATTCCCATAATTTTCAGAGACAATAAAAATACTAAAGAGGTATCCTTCCCATTTCTGTTATTTTTGAAAATAGGAAAAGTTGTTGTGAAAACACTTTTATAAAAGATATTTGTGAAATGAAATGAGTGCACACATAGAGTGAATCTCATTTCTAATTTTTAATAAACTTGTGTTTTTGAAAACTAATACTCTTTTGATAAGAAATAGAGTTTTAGGGTTTACAGAGAGGAGAACACCTAAATAGGTTTTATTTGCAAAATAGGCTGGAAATAAATTATAAGATTATCCCCACTGGCATTCTTTATTTTGAGGTGTTTTAGACAGGTTAGGCCACATGCCTACTTGTAGATCATATGTACACACAAGCAACTCAATTTAAAGTCAATCATGGTCACACCAGGTCAACCCATCACACATAGTCAATCATTTGCAGGTAATCTATCATCACCAAAAGCAATGGTTGAACAAGTGTTAAATAGTGATCAAGCCATGGGAAGTTGAAAAGAGTTTCAAAGAAAGGAGTAAGGCTTTGGTAGATAGTTTTAGAAACAAATGGAGAGATAATCATCTCCTTTATCAAGTTTTCTCAAAGGTGTTTTTGAAAGACCACTTATCAAAGGTCTATAAAATAGTAGTTTTATAAAATAGTGGGATCACAAAACTATATCCCTGTGGTTTTATAAATACTCAGGTTTGGGTAAACTTTTTGTTTTAAAAATAGATCTTGGCTCCTGTTTTGGAAAATTAAAAATATTTTGAAATAAAGGAGGTGCCAAGATATTCTATTTTGAGAAAAAGCTAGTAACCCAAGGGATGGCATGATCACTAGATCACAAAAATTGAGCTGGTCCACTGATCCCTTTGATGGCGCCTAGAAAATTAGCTGATGCGTCCAAGTTGACGTGGGAGCAGACTGTCCTTGTGCGTGGTGAATAACCAGCCCGTTGGGAATCCCAAGAGGAAGGTATGATGAGTATAGCAGCTAGTTTTCCCTCGGTTAAGAAACCAAGGTTTAATATCGATCAGGAGAGGAGAGACAAACGACTGAAGGTGATGCGGAACCTGCACACACACAACCAAGTACTTTGTTCCCAACTTGCGATGAGGTTGTCAATCTCACCGGTTTGCTTGAAACAAAGGTTATGAGCGTATCGAGTGGAAAACAATATAGTATGCGAGTAAAGTAAACAGTACGAGTAAAGTAAACAGGTGATAGCAATATGATGGAAATAGGACCGGGGTCCACAGTTCACTAGTGGTGTCTCTCCATAAGATAAATAACACATGCTGGGTAAACAAATTACAGTTGGGCAATTGATAGAATAAAGATAAACGTGATATGTCAAGAAGATCACTATGAGATTTACTCTGGGCATTACAACAAAATACATAGACCGCCATCCAACTGCATCTATGACTAATAATCCACTTGTGGTGAATCAATCCGAAAACCCCAGTAGTATTAAGTTGCGAACAACAGATAATTGCATTAAGCAAAGTGTGTAATGTAAACAAAGCATATGCCCTTGAGCATATGAATGTTGTTTTCTCCCTAGTAGCAACAGCACATCTACCACCTTAGAGGTTTCTGTCACTCCCCCAGGTGAAATAGAGGCATGAACCCACTATCGAGCATAAATACCCCCTCTTGGAGTCACTAGCAACTACTCGGCCAAGATAGCTACTAACAACGGAGAGCATGCAAGATCATAAACAACATAGAGATAACAAAAGATAATATTCAGTACATCAACTTAATCATAAACACCAATATTCATCGGATCCCAACAAACCAAACATGTAGAATTACATAACGGTGATCTCAATCATGTAGGGCAGCTCATGAGATCTAAACATGAAGCACATGGTGGAGAAGACAACCATCTAGCTACTACTATGGACCCATAGTCCAAGGTAGACTACTCACTCATCACTCCGGAGGCAAGCATGGCGATGAAGAAGACCTCCGGTGGCGATTCCCCTCTCCGGCAGGGTGCCGAGAAGAGCTTCTGGACCCTCCCGATCTTCGAGTCGACGGTGGCGGCGGATCGCGATGTGTTCTGGAAATCTGATCGGGTACTTAGGTTTTTTCCATCGGGGGGTCTTTATAGGCGAAGGGGCGTCGTTAGAGGAGGAGCCAGGCACCCTCACGCGAGGCCCGCACGGCCAGGGGCCTGTCCGCGCTGCCCCTGCGTGTGGGGCCCTGGTGGCCCCCCCTCCTACTCTCCTTCGGATCTCTGGAAGCTTCCGGGTAAAATAAGACTTCAGGAACTTGTTTTGTCCAATTCCGAGAATATTTCCTGTGTATCACTTCTGAAACACAAAAACAGCAGAAAACAGGAAACTGGCACTGTGGCAACTTGTTAATAGGTTAGTTCCGGAAAATGCATAAAAGTGCCACTAAGTGTAACGAAACAATAGGCAAATGGTGTAAAAACAAGCATGGAGCATCAAAAATTATAGATACGTTGGAGACGTATCAAGCACCCCCAAGCTTAACTCCTGCTCGTCCTCGAGTAGGTAAGTGATAATAAAGAATAATTTTTGAGGTGACATGCACCTACACAATCTTGATCATATATGTAAGCATTTGTGAGCTGGGATCATAAGAACTTAAAACATGGGCATGAAGATATAATCATGACAATAAGAACTTAGCAACCATGTTGTAAACATGCAAATGAACAAAAACAAAAGATCAAGATAATGAAACAATGAAAGTCAAACGTGTGTTCAAATCATAAGGAAAAACATACAAATGGTTTTCAGCTTGTCCTTCAAAGAGAGCAAAACATAAATGCATAGGACACCTTTAAGTTTAAGAGGGCGACTAGATACAAATAATTTAAGAACAAGTGAAACCAACAATATGAATCAATCAATGAACTTTGGGACAATGCATATTACACTAAGAATGACAACTATGCTCTCTTAATGGTGCATAAAGAAAGAAGGTGGTGACTCAACATAAAAGTAGAAGAAAGGCCCTTCGCAGAGGGAAGCAGTGATTGCAAGTTTTATAACTTTCGAAAATTATGGCACTTACCGGCTTTGAGCTCTCATTGCCCCCATCATAAGCATCTTGAATGGTTAAAGTTAATGCGAGAACAATTATGATGCATATGCTTGACAAATCATAAGTTGAAGACCTCGTGCCCCGTGAATACGAGTACCCAAACCTCATGCTACTTTACTTAGAGTCCCAAGCAAGGCTCTTGTCATTGTAAGTATATGCATATCATTGAGAACCGCCAATGGGGTACCTCCATGCCCGATGACATGGAACAAGCCCACACCAAAATGACAGGACAAGCAGACAATGAACACCTCGACATCTCTTTTATTTGCCTTTTGTTTAGATTTTTATTGTGAGAAGCGTCATCGAATGTTCACCATGTGTATGCTGCAAATTTCCACCATAAATTATGCATGGCTTAGATTGGCGGCCCAGCGTTTCCCTAACACATATACAAACTCCATGATCCCTACAAGATTCCCAATTTATTTCACACCGCGGGCATCCATAAACAAAAGATCACGATATCAACTCAAATAAGAAGTGCAATGTTGAAAGCTTGCCCCATGACAGCATGGATGGGCTAGAATCCAACTTACAACTTGCAAGCATAACAACTCAACATAAGAGACCACGATGTCAAATTTTTAAGAACTGGAAAAAGTAAAGTGTGCCTTCCGGTTCGTGAGAGCTTTACTAACCGAATTTCGCATAACACTGGTAAGAGTTTAATTTGAAGAGAAAATAAAAGCAAGTCAAATTTACTTGGAATAGCAAATTGCTAGTAGGTATGTATGGTGGACACTTTGGAAAACTTTGGCTGTTAGGAGTTGGATGCACGAGTAGAGCTCATACTCAGTACAAGGCGAGGGCTAGCAAAAGACTGGGAGCGACCAACTAAGAGAGCAATAATGGCCATAATCATGCAAAGCGACAAAGCGACATTAAAAGAAGCATAAGATGGCATCAAAAGTCAAAAACTAAATGATCATGAAGGCTATTGGCGACTTTGTAAGAGTCTAACATGTATGAGCATGCGCCAAGTCAACCCAAATAAAGCATCAAGGAGAAAACCAAAATAATGCTTCCATACAATAAAAACAACGCATGATTTTTTCAAAGGCTCATTAAGCAATCTCAGTTATTTGAGACAAGTCATGCTACAGCAAAACCACTAAGCATACTATCAAAAATACATCAAGCATGACATGAAAAAGCCTAAGCCGCAGTCTACACAAGCTCCTTCTTGTACCACTATTTTGCACAAAGCTTTTTCTCTTTTCCAACACCATTTGAAATTTTTATAAACACCTCTTTTGATGAAAACCAATAAATATCAGAGGCAAAAATACACCTTGATGAAAAGATATGACAAGGTCTGAACGCAAATCAAGGCGAAAACGAAAACCAAAAGCAGTAGCAGAAAAAAGAAGAACACTCGATTTTTAATAAGAGTGAAAACTAGAGCGTTCTTTGCAAATGAAAACGAGTACATCTCCTCCAAAAGAAAATTTGTTGGGGTCCAACCATTTATTGCAGCAAACAAACAAACTAAACTAACTAAGAAAACTAAAACAACTGACGCTCCAAGAAAAACACATAGTGCATGAAGCAATAAAAATATAGTGTTTTGAAAGGTGACCTGATTTTTGCCGATGAAGAAGGGGTGCCTCGGGGGCATCCCCAAGCTTTGACGCTTGTACTTCTTGGATATTTCTTGGGGTGATGCATGGGCATCCCCAAGCTTGAGCTTTTGTCCATTCTTCAACTCATCTCATTATTCTCCAATCCCTACACTTGAAAACTTCCTTCATACAAAAACTAAACACAATTCTATTAGCAACATTAGTGC
The DNA here is from genome assembly GCA_007115705.1 of Dactylis glomerata. NCBI lineage: Eukaryota > Viridiplantae > Streptophyta > Magnoliopsida > Poales > Poaceae > Dactylis > Dactylis glomerata. The sequence continues at coordinate 4,871,669 of QXEO01000222.1, forward strand.
AAGCATAACATATAATCAACCTCTTTTTGCTTCAGGTTTCAACTCAAAACCACCACATATATAGCATATACAACTGTAGCAACTTCTCTAAAAGTTTCGTGATCAAAAGAACTCAAAAGAAAGCGATAAAGTGGCAAACACAAATATTGGCAGAAATCTGTCAAAACTGAACAGCTGACAAAAGTCGAATTTTTGAGGGATTTTCTGTTACTCAAATCAAAAAGTGTTCAACTAACAAAAGTTTGGATATAACCTGGGGCATATGCACAAATCGCAGGTCCAAAAGATAAACTGAGAATTTTCATGAATTTTTACGGTGCAGCACCGAAAACAGTTTCAGGACAGCAACATCCCCAAATCTTTACCTCACTCAAATTAGAGGCTTCTCTTGGCACAAAAACAAAATAAACAAGATAAGGAGCGGTCATTACAGTAGTAATGACTTCCAAGACTCAAATAAAAGAAAAAGTACTGAAAAGAAAACATTGGGTTATCTCCCAAGAGTGCTTTTCTTTAACGCCTTTGAGCTAGGCGCAGAAAATTGCGAATCAAGTAACTTCATGCGATGAAGCATCAAGCTCATGATTTGCTCTATGAATAGAGTCAAAAAGTAATTTCTTTCTTTTCCTAGGGAAGTGTTCCATACCTTTCTTTAGTGGGAATTGATATTTGATGGTGCCTTCCCTCATATCAATGATGGCACCTACAGTTCGAAGAAAAAGGTCTTCCCAAAACAATAGGACATGAAGCATGGCATTCAACGTCCATAACAAGAAAATCAACGGGAACAAGGTTATTGTTAACCACAATAAGAACATCATTAATTCTTCCCATAGGTTTCTTCTTAGCAACATCAGCAATAGGAACATCAAAATAACATTTTTCAAGCGGTGGTAAATCAAGCATGTCATAAATCTTTCTAGGCATGATAGAAATACTAGCACCTAGATCACATAAAGCATGGCAATCATAACCATTAACATGCATATCAATGATGGGTTCCCAACCATCTACTAACTTCTTGGGAACAGAGGCTTTTTGCTTCAACTTTTCATCCCTAATCTTTATGAGAGCATTGGTAATATGCTTAGTAAAAGCAATATTTAAAGAACTAGCATTGGGAGTCAAAGCAATCTTTTGCAAGAACAAAATTACTTTAGATATATTGCAGCCATCAACATCAAAATCATTAAAAGAAATAGAGCTATCATCTCCCACACTCCGAAAAATTTCAGCACTCTTTTGAGAAAAAGTTTTGGCAGTTTTAGGCTTTTTAACACAAGGAGTGGGAGTTTTCTCTACACCAATCAAAGTAAGAGGATTGCTAGTATTAGGAGCAACATCATTAGAGGTAGTAATGGTACATACCTTCATCTCTCTAGCCATCTCATCTTCTCTTTCCCACCTGGCATGCAATTCCGCTAACAATCTAATATTTTCATCAATTCCAAACTGAATAGCATTAGCGGTAGCAAAAACATTGTTCTCTTTCACATCATTAGGCAACACTTTTAATTTTAGAAGTTCAACATCATGAGCAAGACTATCAACTTTAGAAGCAAGAATATCAATTTTGCCTAGCTTTTCCTCAACAGACTTGTTAAAAGCAGTTTGCTTACCGATGAAGTCCTTGAGCATTACCTCAAGCTCGGAGGGCGCGGCCCTAGTGTTGTTGTAGGAATTACCATAAGAGTTACTATAACCATTACCATTGGTAGAAGGATACGGCCTATAATTGTTACTAGCAAAATTGTTCCTATAAGCATTGTTGTTAAAATTATTGTTTCTAATGAAATTCACATCAACATGCTCTTCGTGAGCAACCAGAGAGGCCAAAGGAACATTATTAGGATCAACATGAGTCCTATCATTAGCAAGCATAGCCATAATGATATCAATCTTATCATTCAAGGAAGAGGTTTCCTCAACAGAATTTACCTTCTTACCTTGAGGAGCTCTCTCGGTGTGCCATTCAGAATAATTTACCATCATGTTGTCGAGTAGCTTTGTTGCGGCGCCTAAGGTAAGGGACATAAAAGTGCCTCCAGCAGCTGAATCAAGTAGGTTCCTCAAAGAAAAATTCAGTCCTGCATAAAAAGTTTGGATAATCATCCAAGTAGTCAGTCCATGAGTGGGGCAATTCTTTATCATAGATTTCATTCTTTCCCAAGCTTGAGCAACATGTTCATTATCAAACTGAGTAAACTTCATAATATTGCTACGCAAAGATATAATCTTAGCAGGAGGATAGTATCTACCAATAAAAGCATCCTTACACTTAGCCCATGAGTCAATACTATTCTTAGTCAAAGACAGCAACCAATCTTTAGCTTTTCCTCTCAAAGAAAAAGGAAACAACTTGAGCTTAATAGTATCACTATCAACATCCTTATATTTCTGCATCTCACATAGCTCAACAAAATTGTTGAGATGAGCTGCAGCATCTTCAGTACTAGCACCAGAAAATTGCTCTTTCATAACAAGGTTCAACAAAGCAGGCTTAATCTCATAAAAAATTGCAGCAGGAACAGGTGGCTTAATAGGAGTGCAGATAAAATCACTATTGTTTGTGCTAGTAAAGTCACACAACTTGGTGTTTTCAGGATTGGCCATTTCAGCAAAACGAAAGTAAACAAGTAAAAACAAATACCAAGGATTCTTATTTTTTTGGGTTTTTGATAAAAAGCAATGCAGGTAAAATAAATAAAGTAAAGCAAAACAATAAAACAAAGTAAAGGATGTGTGTGCGAAAAACTCCCCTCGCAGAAGTCTTCTCTTCCTCCCCGGCAACGGCGCCAGAAAATTAGCTCATCCCTTTGATGGCGCCCAGAAAATTAGCTGATGCGTCCAAGTTGACGTGGGAGCAGACTGTCCTTGTGTGTGGTGAATAACCAGCCCGTTAGGAACCCCAAGAGGAAGGTATGATGAGTATAGCAGCTAGTTTTCCCTCAGTTAAGAAACCAAGGTTTAATATCGATCAGGAGAGGAGAGACAAACGACTGAAGGTGATGCAGAACCTGCACACACACAACCAAGTACTTTGTTCCCAACTTGCGATGAGGTTGTCAATCTCACCGGTTTGCTTGAAACAAAGGTTATGAGCGTATCGAGTGGAAAACAATATAGTATGCGAGTAAAGTAAACAGTACGAGTAAAGTAAACAGGTGATAGCAATATGATGGAAATAGGACCGGGGTCCACAGTTCACTAGTGGTGTCTCTCCATAAGATAAATAACACATGCTGGGTAAACAAATTACAGTTGGGCAATTGATAGAATAAAGATAAACATGATATGTCAAGAAGATCACTATGAGATTTACTCTGGGCATTACAACAAAATACATAGACCGCCATCCAAATGCATCTATGACTAATAATCCACTTGTGGTGAATCAATCCGAACACCCCAGTAGTATTAAGTTGCGAACAACAGATAATTGCATTAAGCAAAGTGTGTAATGTAAACAAAGCATATGCCCTTGAGCATATGAATGTTGTTTTCTCCCTAGTAGCAACAGCACATCTACCACCTTAGAGGTTTCTGTCACTCCCCCAGGTGAAATAGAGGCATGAACCCACTATCGAGCATAAATACCCCCTCTTGGAGTCACGAGCAACTACTCGGCCAAGATAGCTACTAACAACGGAGAGCATGCAAGATCATAAACAACATAGAGATAACAAAAGATAATATTCAGTACAGCAACTTAATCATAAACACCAATATTCATCGAATCCCAACAAACCAAACATGTAGAATTACATAACGGTGATCTCAATCATGTAGGGCAGCTAATGAGATCTAAACATGAAGCACATGGTGGAGAAGACAACCATCTAGCTACTGCTATGGACCCATAGTCCAAGGTAGACTACTCACTCATCGCTCCGGAGGCAAGCATGGCGATGAAGAAGACCACCGGTGGCGATTCCCCTCTCCGGCAGGGTGCCGGGAAGAGCTTCTGGACCCTCCCGATCTTTGGGTCGACGGCGGCGGTGGATCACGATGTGTTCTGAAAAAGTGATCGGGTGCTTAGGTTTTTTCCGTCGGGGGGTCTTTATAGGCGAAGAGGCGATGTCAGAGGAGGGGCCAGGTGGCCTCACGCTAGGGTGGCGCGGCCCAGGCCCTGGCCATGCTAGCCCTGCGTGTGGGGCCCTAGTGGCCCCCCTCCTACTCTCCTTCGGATCTCTGGAAGCTTCCGGGTAAAATAAGACTTCAGGAACTTGTTTCGTCCAATTCCGAGAATATTTCCTGTGTATCACTTCTGAAACACAAAAACAGCAGAAAACAGGGAACTGGCACTGTGGCAATTTGTTAATAGGTTAGTTCCGGAAAATGCATAAAAGTGCCACGAAGTGTAACAAAACAGTAGGCAAATGGTGTAAAAATAAGCATGGAGCATCAAAAATTATAGATACGTTGGAGACATATCAAGCATCCCCAAGCTTAACTCCTGCTCATCCTCGAGTAGGTAAGTGATAACAAAAGAATAATTTTTGAGGTGACATGCACCTACACAATCTTGATCATATATGTAAGCATTTGTGAGCTGGGATCAAAAGAACTTAAAACATGGGCATGAAAGATATAATCTTGACTATAAGAACTTAGCAACCATGTTGTAAACATGCAAATGAACACAAACAAAATATCATGAAAATGAAACAATGAAAGTCAAACATGTGTTCAAATCATAAGGAATAACATACAAATGGTTTTCAGCTTGTCCTTCAAAGAGAGCAAAACATAAATGCATAGGACACCTTCAAGTTTAAGAGGGCGACTAGATACAAATAATTTAAGAACAAGTGAAATCAATCAATATGAATCAATCAATAAAAACTTTGGGACCATCTAGCTACTGCTATGGACCCATAGTCCAAGGTAGACTACTCACTCATCGCTCTGGAGGCAAGCATGGCAATGAAGAAGACCTCCGGTGGCGATTCCCCTATCCGGCAGGGTGCCGGGAAGAGCTTCTGGACCCTCCCGATCTTCGGGTCGACGGCGGCGGCGGATCGCGATGTGTTCTGGAAAATTGATCGGGTACTTAGGTTTTTTCCGTCGGGGGGTCTTTATAGGCGAAGGGGCGATGTCAGAGGAGGGACCAGGCGGCCTCACGCCAGGCTCGCGCGGCCAGGCCCCTGGCCGCGCTGCCCTGGTGTGTGGGCCCCTGGTGGCCCACCTCCTTCTCTCCTTCGGATCACTGGAAGCTTCCGGGTAAAATAAGACTTCAGGAACTTGTTTCGTCCAATTCCGAGAATATTTCCTGTGTATCACATCTGAAACACAAAAACAGCAGAAAACAGGAAACTGGCACTGTGGCAACTTGTTAATAGGTTAGTTCCGGAAAATGCATAAAAGTGCCACTAAGTGTAATGAAACAATAGGCAAATGGTGTAAAAACAAGCATGGAGCATCAAAAATTATAGATACGTTGGAGACGTATCATCCACAAACTCACCCATTAAACAACACTCCTGCAAACAAGATTTTCACAACAATCTAGGCAAACACACAGGAAACTCTATTTTATTTATCTAGTTGCAAAAAAGTTTTTATTGGCCCTCATTTTTGCATTACCAAACTCAGCTTAAACAGGGTTACAAAAAGTGGGGTGTTACAAAATCAGCAGGAATAAGGTTTTTATTAACCATAATAAGAACATCATTAATCCTTCCCAAAGGTTTTTTCTTAGCAACATCAGTAATAGGAACATCATAATAGCACTTTTCAAGTGGTGGTAAATCAAGCATATCATAAATCTTTCTAGGCATAATAGAAATACTAGCACCTAGATCACATAAAGCATGGCAATCAAAACCATTAACATGCATATCAATGATGGGTTCCCAACCATCTTCTAACTTCTTGGGAATAGAAGCTTTTTGCTTCAACTTTTCATCCCTAATTTTCATGAGAGCATTGGTAATATGCTTAGTAAAAGCAACATTTAAAGAACTAGCATTAGGAGTCAAAGCAAGCTTTTGCAAGAACAAAATAACTTCAGATATATTGCAGCCATCAATATCAAAATCATTAAAGGAAATAGAGCTATCATTATCTTTGCCTTTATAGGCACTTGCTTGGACTTCGCTGCTGAAGATCGTCGGGTTACCAAGCGAAGTGCAGCTCTGGAAAAGATGTCCACAGGTGTTGAAAGTTTATGGTCTGATCCTCGACGCCGAAGCGCTATTGTATTGCTTCAGGACCGTGCCCAGCATATTGGCGAGGCAGTGGATGGCTGTAGGAGAGCTCTCGTGACTATGCACTCAGTTATGCTTCCTCGCAATCCTTTACCTGCGACTTTCCCCCTTCTCCTTGATACTTTTAGATCCAGCCAGCGGATTCATCGGTTGATAGAACTGAACTTAGTGGCTGGTGCCAATTTTGCTCTTGGATGGATACGTAAATAGAAACCAAGACTCAATTACAGTTCTATGTCGCTGAGTTACCCTCCAGGTGGAGCTAGCCTTCGAGTGCACTTGGAGAGTACCTTGCAGCCTGCCCGACGGATTATTGCCAGGCTGTTGCAAGAAGATGCCGCATTTTTCTGCGAGTTTCACTACTTAGATCCTTTAGGCGTAGATGATTCTGACAACCCGATGTTGTAAGGTGTATGTGGAACACGAGAGTTTATTTGTTTCGCGACTATATGTCTGAAACTTATTCTCAGGGCGTTTATTGTATGATTCGTGCTTTTGTCGCACTTTTTCTTTGAAAGACTCGTAAACTCGAATATGAGGAACGTTTCATCTTTATTATGCTTGTACTGTAAGATACATGGGGTGACCCAAAAGATCCGGCCTGTGACCTGTGTTCTGGATCTAGAGGGCATTGCCCCTGGTATAACTCGTGGCTTTTACAGCCTTATTCTCCTACTCTATTGTGCTTTGATGCTTATGCTGTCATAGCTTTTTCCTCTTCTCCTGTATTTTTGTCCTCTTCTGATGCTCCTACTCGTGGTTTCTTCATCTCTGGCTCCGCGGCGTGTCCTTCGAGTGGTTTGACGCCTTCTGTAGTCGTGCTTTTCGTCTTTTCTGCGTAATTGGCTATCATGCCGAAGTTTTGCGCCATCTTGTGGAACTCCCTGTCGCAGAGATCTGAAACTTCGAAGCTTCCTTTTACTGTAATTATTCCTCTTGGTCCTGGCATTTTAAGTACCAAATATGTATAGTGAGGAACTGCCATGAATCGCGAAAACGCGGGTCGTCCGAGGATCGCGTGATATTGAGATGGCCAGTCCATAACTTCAAAATCTAATTTTTCTCTTCTGTAGTTTTGTCGGTTGCCGAAGCAAACGTTGAGTGCTATTCGACCCAGTGGGTAATTGGCACTTCCTGGCACAATTCCATGGAAGGAACAATCTGTTGGCTTCAGGAACTCTAGTGATATATGCATTGCTCGGAGTGTTTTTGCATATATCAGGTTAATTCCACTCCCTGCGTCCATGAATATTCTGTCGACATCATACGCGCCGATTTGAGCTTTGAGTACCAAAGGCGCGTTTCTCGGCCGAGGTACTGTTATAGGGTGGTCTTCTCTGTTGAACTCTATCGGTTGTTCTGACCAGTGCAAATACTCCGTTGTGGCTGGAGGTGAGATTACTGCTAGGTTGACTTGTCGAGTTATACTCTTCTCTTCTTTGTTTGACCTGGGTACAGGCTGTATCATTGCTGTGATGTGTCCTTTTGATGGAACATACCCTTCGTCATCGTCGTGTCCCTGATTTTGCTGGTCTTGTCCTTGAGGAGCTCCATTGTTTCCTTGCTGCTTTGCCGGAGGGTTGCTGCTTCCTTCGAATCCTTGTCGCCTTGCTTCAATTTGCTTGTTTAGTGCCGCCTCTTGTAGTTTTAAGAATGTTGTGCAATCTTTCATTGCATGCCTTGATACTCGCTTCCCTTCGACGAACGCTGAGTGTATATGACAAGGTCCGTTGAGCATGTCTTCTGGCGAGGGGTTGTATTCTCTGGATTCTCTTATGGGGAATTTTTTATAGTCTTCTTTTCCGTAGCTTCGATACCCTGAACTCCTTCGATCACTTCCTTGGTAGCTGTTGTCTTTGTACCCTGCTGCGACTTGGCTATGAGGGCCATAGTTGTCATAATTTCTGGACCATCTCCTTTGGCTTCCATATCTATTTCTTCTATCGTCTTCTGGGGATCTCGTCCGTTTGTTGTTGCATGCGTCTTCTCCGTCTGCAAATTTGTTCGCTACATCCATGAGGTCTGATACTGTTTTCGGCTTGATTCTGCCCATCTCTTCGACTAGGTCCCTTCGCCTTAGTCCAATAATGAACGCATCTATTGCTCTTTCGTCTGAAACTTCAACTGCCAAATTTTTGATCAGGCTCCATCTTTGGATGTATGCCCGTAGTGTTTCGTCGCGTTGTTGCACGCACGCTTTGACTTCTTCTATTGATGCTGGCCGCTTGTATGTTGACCTAAAGTTGCCTGTGAATTGCTTTGTGAGGTCTTCCCAGCTTCCAATAGTTTCTTTCTCTAGTTTGCTCAACCATGACCTTGCTGCGCCGGTGAGGTGTAGTTGCAAACTTTGCATTGTTGTTTCCTTGGTTCCTCCTAATATTTGAACTGCTTGTAAGTAATCTGCGAGCCATGATTGTGGTTCCTGTGATCCGTCGTATTTTTGCTGATCGTGAGATAGCTTGAATCCCTTGGGGACTGGAGTGGTGCGAACCCTGCGGGTAAAGCATGATGCCCCCCATCTCTTTTTCGTCGTCTTCATAGTCGCGTTTTTTATTTGGGGATCGCGGCCTTCGAGTTCCACCATGCTGTTTTGGTGATGGTGATCGAGATCGGTGCTTGCTGCTTCTGCGTCGAGGACTATTGTGACGGCGAGGTGACCTTGCTTTGTGCACTTCCTTGTGGTGATATGCTTCTTCTCCTTTTGCTGATAGCTTGTGGCCCACCATGTTGAGTCCGTTCAATGCTGCTCTATGCATATGTTCTCTAGGATCTCCTGGACTTGGTCGAGTTGTAAGTAGATATGCTTGTGCTGCCACTAGTGCTGCTTCAGGAGTTTTTGGTAGGATGTTTCCCTGCTCGTCGACCGATAGGAAGGACGAGTTGAGGTTTTTAGAAATACTTTGCCTGTCGGAGTACTCGAGGTTATCGTACCTTGAACCGTGTCGACGATTTTTCCTTGCGTTGCTGTATGATGCGTCGCTTCGTGCTTTTCGAGCAGCTTCGCTAGCTGCAATGGCTGAATCTTTTCTTCTTTGTATCTCTATTTTCTCCTTTGCTAATTGCTTGGCCTGCTGCCTTAGGGCGTAGTGATACCTCAAAAGCATGTTTTTGCTAGAATTTGATGGTATTGGCGTGCCGTGTTCCACGGCTTCTCTTATTATCCTCCATTCGTCGACTGATAGTCGAATTTTTTCCCTGGTTGCGAGGGATTCTGGTGTTTGCCCTTCTGCTAGGTGATTTGCCCCTCTGTCGATATTTGTTGGGTTTATTACTGGATTGTCGTTTTCGTCGAATTCTTCTGAGTTATCTCCTATAATGGCGAGCACCTGGCATTGTTTGCCGATATTACCCTTGAAGCTTGAGAAGACCGAGTTACTATCCTCGGAAAGCTCTAATCCTGTCTTCCATGTATCTGTTGACTTGTCCGTAATATCGTCGAGGCAGATCGTGAGATCTTCGAGTTGGACTCCTACGTCAAAATTTTCCTTTTCTTCGTTGTCCTCTGCGATCTTTCTTTTTTGCACTTCCTCTGGGCTGACCAGCGAGTTTACCTCGCTGGAAGAGCCTTCAGAATATTCCATCATTGCTGTTGTTTTGGGCTCACTTGCCGACGGATCTTGTTTCGTCGGATCTGAAAGGCGAGATGAACCCGACGGTCCGATGAGGATGTTTAAGCTTCCGATTGTCAACTCCATCTCTTGATTTTCGTCGATTTCTGTACTGCTGTTGGCTAAAAGCGAAAAAGCCGTCGAATTCTTGATTCCAACGCCCAAGTTCCCCACGGTCGGCGCCAATTGATGAGGGTTAACTCGACAAATGTCCTAGATGAAGGACTTAGGATCGGGGAGATAGGGCGTCGGATGAACTCGAAGGTAAAGTTAATCGAAATAGGTGTGTGTCGAAAGTAAACTTGGGTGTTCAACCTGGCTTGCTTTCAATCTGGCCTACACCGTCCCCTCCTGGCCCCTATATATAGGTGGCCAGGTCTCGAGGATCGGGTAGGGTCTGATACAGATTACAATATCGACATACGGTAGGAACTCATATTCGACTTATCATTACAATTGGGCCTAGCTATACGGGCCTCAGGGGTACTCAACTAACGGGCTCTATTAACTATACCGTTGTCACCTACACTCCAAAAAATTTAGCACTCTTTTGAGAAAAAGTTTTTGATGTTTTAGGCTTTTTAACACTAGGAGTAGGAGTTTTCTCTACACCAATCAAAGTAAGAGGATTGCTAGCATTTGGAATAACATCATTAGAGGTAGTAATGGTACATACCTTCATCTTTCTAGCCATCTTATCTTCTCTTTCCCACCTGGCATGCAATTTTGCTAGCATCCTAACATTTTCATCAATTCTAACTTGGATAGCATTAGCAGTAGCAAAAACATTGTTCTCTTTCACCTCATTAGGAAACACTTTTAATTTCGGAAGTTCAACATCATCAGCAAGGCTATCAACTTTAGAAGCAAGAATATTAATTTTGCCTAACTTTTCCTCAACAGACTTGTTAAAAGCATTTTGCTTACCGATGAAGTCCTTGAGCATTATCTCAAGCTCGGAGGGCGCGGCCCTAGTGTTGTTGGAGGAATTACCATAAGAGTTACCATAACCATTACCATTGGTAGAAGGATACGGCCTATAATTGTTACTAGCAAAATTGTTCCTATAAGCATTGTTGTTGAAATTATTATTTCTAATGAAGTTTACATCAACACGCTCTTCTTGAGCAACCAAAGAGGCCAAAGGAACATTATTAGGATCTACATGAGTCCTATCATTAGAAAGCATAAGCATAATAGCATCAATCTTATCACTCAAGGAAGAGGTTTCCTCAACAGAATTTACCTTCTTACCTTGTGGAGCTCTCTCGGTATGCCATTCAGAGTAATTTACCATCATATTGTCGAGAAGCTTGGTTGCGGCGCCCAAGGTAAGGGACATAAAAGTGCCTCCAGTGGCTGAATCAAGTAGGTTCCTTGAAGAAAAATTCAGTCCTGCATAAAAAGTCTGAACAATCATCCAAGTAATCAGTCCATGAGTGAGACAATTCTTTATCATAGATTGCATTCTTTCCCAAGCTTGAGCAACATGTTCATTATCAAACTGACTAAACTTCATAATATTGCTACGCAAAGCTATAATCTTAGCAGGAGGATAGTATCTACCAATAAAAGCATCCTTACACTTAGCCCATGAATCAATACTATTTTTAGGCAAAGAAAGCAACCAATCCTTAGCTTTTCCTCTCAAAGAAAAAGGAAACAACTTAAGCTTAATAATATCACCATCCACATTCTCATACTTCTGCATCTCACATAGCTCAACAAAATTGTTGAGATGAGCTGCAGAATCATCAGTACTAGCACCAGAAAATTGCTCTTTCATAACAAGGTTCAACAAAGCAGGCTTAATCTCATAAAAATTTGTAGCAGGAGCAGGTGGCGCTGACAAGGGTATAGATAATAGAGCCCGTTAGTTGAGTACCCCAAAGGCCCGTATAGCTAGGCCCAATTGTAATAATAGTCGAATACGAATCTTTACCGTATATTGATATTGTAATCTGTATCGGACCCTACCCGATCCTCGAGACCTGGCCATCTATATATAGGGGCCAGGAGGGGACGGTGTAGGCCAGATTGAAAGCAAGCCAGGTTGAACACCCAAGTTTACTTTCGACACACACCTATTTCGACTAAACTTTACCTTCGAGTTCATCCGACGCCCTATCTCCCCAATCCTAAGTCCTTCATCTAGGACATTTGTCGAGTTAACCCCTCGTCAATTGGCGCCGACCGTGGGGATCTTGGGCGTTGGAATCATGAATTCGACGACTTTTTCGCTTTTAGCCAACAACAGTACAGAAATCGACTAAAATCAAGAGATGGAGTTGACAATCAGAAGCTTAAACATCCTCATCGGACCGTCGGGTTCATCTTGCCTCTCAGATCCGACGAAACAAGATCTGTCGGCAAGTGAGCTCAAGACAACAGCAGTAATGGAATATTCCGAAGGCTCTTCCAGCGAGGTAAACTCGCCGGTCAACCCAGAGGAAGTGCAAAAAGGAAAGATCGCAGAAGACAACGGAGAAAAGGGAAATTTTGACGTGGAAGTCCAACTCAAAGATCTCACGATCTGCCTCGACGAAATCGCAGACAAGTCAATAGATACATGGAAGACAGGATTAGAGCTTTCTGAGGATAGTAACTCGATCTTCTCAAGCTTCAAGGGTAACACCGGCAAACAGTGCCAGGTGTTCGCCATTATAGGAGATAACTCAGAAGAGTTCGACGAAAACGACAATCCAGTATTAAACCCAGCAAATATCGACAGAGGAGCAAATCACCTAGCAGAAGGGCAAACACCAGAGTCCCTCGGAACCAGGGAAAAAATTTGACTATCAGTCGACGAATGGAGGATAATAAGAGAAGCCGTAGAACACGGCACGCTAATACCACCAAATTCCAGCAAAAACATGCTTTTGGGGTATCACTACGCCCTGAGGCAGCAGGCCAAGCAATTAGCAAAGGAGAAAATAGAGACACAAAAAAGAAAAGATTCAGCCATTGCAGCTAGCGAAGCTACTCGAAAAGCACGAAGCGACGCATCATACAGCAACGCAAGGAAAAATCGTCGACATGGTTCAAGGTACGATAACCTCGAGTACTCTGACAGGCAAAGTATTTCTAAAAACCTCGACTCGTCCTTCCTATCGATCGACGAGCAGGGAAACATCCTACCAAAAACTCCTGAAGCAGCACTAGTGGCAGCACAAGCATATCTACTTACAACCCGACCAAGCCCAGGAGATCCTAGAGAACATATGCATAGAGCAGCACTAAACGGACTCAACATGGTGGGCCACAAGCTATCAGCAAAAGGAGAGGAAGCATATCATCACAAGGAAGCGCACAAAGCAAGGTCACCTCGCCGTCACAATAGTCCTCGGTGCAGAAGCAGCAAGCACCGATCTCGATCGCCATCACCAAAGCAGCACGGTGGAACTCGAAGATCACGATCCCCAAATGAAAAACGTGACTACGAAGATGACGAAAAAGAGATGGGGGCATCATGCTTTACCCGCAGGGTTCGCACCACTCCAGTTCCCAAGGGATTCAAGCTACCTCATGATCAGCAAAAATACGATGGATCACAGGAACCACAATCATGGCTCGCAGATTACTTACAAGTAGGTCAAATATTAGGAGGAACTAAAGAAATAGCAATGCAAAGTTTGCAACTACACCTCACCGGCGCAGCAAGGTCATGGTTGAGCAAACTAGAGAAAGAAACTATTGGAAGCTGGGAAGACCTCACAAAGCAATTTACAAGCAACTTCAGGTCAACATACAAACGACCAGCATCAATAGAAGAAGTCAAAGCATGTGTACAACAACGCGACGAAACACTCCGGGCATACATCCAAAGATGGAGCCTTATCAAAAATTCAGCAGTCGAAGTTTCAGACGAAAGAGCAATAGATGCGTTCATCATTGGATTAAGACGAGGAGACCTAGTCGAGGAGATGGGTAGAATCAAGCCGAAAACAGTGTCAGACCTCATGGACACAGCAAACAGATTCGCAGATGGAGAAGATGCGTGCAACAACAAAAGGACGCGATCTCCAAAAGACGATAGAAGAAATAGATATGGAAGTCAAAGAAGACGGTCTAGAAATTTCGACAACTATGGCCCTCATAGCCAAGTCGCCGCAGGATACAAAGACAACAGCTATCAAGGAAGTGATCGAAGAAGTTCAGGATATCGAAGTTACGGAAAAGAGGACTATAAAAAATTCCCCGTAAGAGAATCCAGAGAATACAACCCCTCGCCAGAAGACATGCTCAATGGACCTTGTCATATACACTCAACGTTCGTCGATGGGAAGCGAGTATCAAGGCATGCAATGAAAGATTGCACAACATTCTTAAAACTTCAAGAGGCGGCAGTAAACAAGCAAATCGAAGCAAGGCGACAAGGATTCAAAGGAAGCAATAACCCTCCGGCAAAGCAGCAAGGAAACAATGGAGCTCCTCAAGGACAAGACCAGCAAAATCAGGGACACGACGACGATGAAGGGTATGTTCCATCAAAAGGCACATCACAGCAATGATACAACCTGTACCCAAGTCGAACAAAGACAAGTCAACCTAGCAGTCATATCACCTCCAGCTACAACGGAGTATCTGCACTAGTCAGAACAACCAATAGAGTTCAACAGAGAAGATCACCCTATAACAGTACCTCGGCCAGGAAACGCGCCTTTGGTACTCAAAGCTCAAATCGGCGCGTATGATGTCGACAGAATATTCATGGATGCAGGGAGTGGAATTAACCTGATATACGCAAAAACACTCCGAGCAATGCATATATCACAAGAGTTCCTGAAGCCAACAGATTGTTCCTTGCATGGAATCGTGATAGGAAGTGCTAATTACCCATTGGGTCGAATAGCACTCAACGTTTGCTTCGGCAACTGACAAAATTATAGAAGAGAAAAGCTAGATTTTGAAGTCATGGACTGGTCATCTCAATATCACGCGATCCTCGGGCGACCCACGTTTTCGCGATTCATGGCAGTGCCTCACTATACATACTTGGTACTTAAAATGCTAGGACCAAGAGGAATAATTACAGTGAAAGGAAGTTTTGAAGTTTTAGACCTCTGCGACAGGGAGTTCCACAAGATGGCGCAAAATTTTGGCGTCATAGCCAACCATGCAGAAAAGGCAAAAAGCGCGACTACAGAGGGCGTCAAGCTACTCGAAGGACGCGCCGCGGAGCCCGAAACGAAGAAACCACGAGTAGGAGCATCAGGAGAAGACACAGAAGCACAGGAAAAAGGGAAAGCCATGACGGCATAAGCATCATAAAACAATAGAGTAAAGTAGAACAATAAGGCTGTAAAAGCCACGAGTTATACCAGGGGCAATGCCCTCTATATCCAGAACACAGGTCACAGGCCGGATCTTTTGGGTCACCCCATGTATCTTACAGTACAAGCATAATAAAGACAAAACGTTCCTCATATTCGAGTTTACAAGTCTTTCAAAGAAAAAGTGCGACAAAAGCACGAATCATACAATAAACGCCCTGAGAATAAGTTTCAGACATATAGTCGCGAAACAAATAAACTCTCGCGTTCCACATACACCTTACAACATCGGGTTGTCAGAATCATCTACGCCTAAAGGATCTAAGTAGTGAAACTTGCGGAAAAATGCGGCATCTTCTTGCAACAGCCTGGCTATAATCCGTCGGGCAGGCTGCAAGGTACTCTCCAAGTGCACTCGAAGGCTAGCTCCACCTGGAGGGTAACTCAGCGACATAGAACTGTAATTGAGTCTTGGTTTCCATTTACGTATCCACCCAAGAGCAAAATTAGCACCAGCCACTAAGTTCAGTTCTATCAACCGATGAATTCGCTGGCTGGATCTAAAAGTATCAAGGAGAAGTGGGAAAGTTGCAGGTAAAGGATTGCGAGGAAGCATAACTGAGTGCATAGTCACGAGAGACCTTCTGCAGCCATCCACCGCCTCGCCAACGTGCTGGGCTCGATCTTGAAGCAATACAACAGCACTCCGGCGTCGAGGGTCAGACCACAAATTTTCAACACCTGCGGACATTTTCTCCAGGGCCGCATTTCGCTCGGTAACCCGACGATCTTCAGCAGCAAAATATAAACAAGTGCCTATGAGAGCAAGAGGATATCATAAAAGCAGTAGTGGAACAAAAAAAAACAAGATAAGTCGAAAGGAAACTTACATCGCAACATCTCGCAGGCGGATTCGATGATGCCAAGAAGAAAAGAGTTGCATTCCTCGTGATGCAAAATTTTTGCCGTCAAGCTGGACACCTTATCATCAAGAATAGTCACCTGCTTCGTCAAGTCAGAAGTTTTACTAGCTTTATCAAGCGCCATCTGAGCTTGGCGTTTGGCTAAAGTCAGGCGAGCCTCAAGATCGGAAACCCTGGAAGAGTACTCTGCGCATCGACTACATCGACTAGGAGTCGACGAAATGTGCGAATCGAACACACGGGCAGAAGAAGGAGCGGGGCCGTGAGTCAAAGGATCATTGACGCGCATCAACTACAAGCCAAAAGGGGAAAGAAAGGAGAAACATTTCAGAAAGACAGCATAACACTTCATACGCGAGAAATATATTTACATAAGTGCAACACCCTATGACTAAGGTTCTCGGGTTGCACCCAACTAAAGTTTTTGCATCCAAGAGGAGAAAAGTAAAAGCTACAAAGAAAGCCGAGTCTACGCCACCTCAGCATTGTGTTCCATGGCAGAAGAGGGCACGGCAACTTCCTCGCCGGAAGTCGACGGTGGCACTGGACCTTCCGTTGCTGGAGATGGTGCGATAGGCACCGCAGAAGCTGCCGAAGGGGAAATAGTTGTCAACAGCGCAGGTGCCAACTTCTTCGCCTTCTCGAAGAAAGCCTTCATCTCATCACGGGTGTGTCCATGAGGGGAGCTAACCCTCCCCCAGTCGAATTTTGTACCATGCGCAAGAGAAAGTGCAATAGCACCCTCGGCGCCACGCTTAATTGAAAGTCCTTTCAGCTGAAGAGTGGGCTCTTCAGTTGTATCGAAGGACTTGGCAAGATCACTCAAGTTGTCCTTCAGAACTGCTGCCCTTCTCTTCGGCCACAACCCAACAAAGAGTCGTGAAAGAACGCGGCTAACTAACTCGAAAGTTTCCTGGATAGATATCCAGTTTTCCTCGAGTAAGTTAACCGCAGTCATCAGAGAGTCACCGTCCGGTTGCAGGGCCGATGGAGATACCCCAGTAAAACCTGCACGACACAAAGAAGGAAGAAAAGAAAAGAAGGAGGAAGATGTCAGCACATGCAATAGTGCAACAGCAGTCGAAAATAAGAGACAAGGTGAAAAACGTACTCTCAGCAGCAGTGGACATTGTGTGGAGCCGCTCCGCCACGGCTTGCTCTCGTTGAGCATGCTCTTTGTTGGCATCAGCTAAAGTTTTTTCAGCTTTCTTCGCCTTACCAAGCGCAGATTTCTGCGACTTCTCAGCATTTTCTTTTGCAGTGGCCGCAGCATCGTAAGCTTTCTGAGAAGCACGGAGCTCCGCTTCAAGCGACGCAATCCGGGCATTGGCTGTTGCTAGAGCAGCTACAAGGGAAGAAGAAAGGAAGTCAGAAAAATAGCACAAGATACGGAAGGAGGAAAAACCATGAATGGATGTCGAACATACCTTCGGAAGCTTTCGCAACCTTTAGGTACTCAGCGCATTCAGTACCCAAGGCGACGAATCTCTTCAATAAAGCCTAAAAAAGAAAAAGAAAAAGAGTGGGAAAGACGTGCGAGTATATGCAAGGGAGATAAGTCAAGAGAAATTACTCACATCATGGGGGGAAGCCGAGGATTCATGGGCTTCTAGAGAAACTTCGGGTTCTTTGGCCTTCTTTGAGCGTTTGGGATATCGGGCTTGAGGAACTTTCTTCACAGAAGACCAGGTAGCCCTCGGCGCAACATCTGGCTCAGGAGGCTCATCAGTGGCCGCAGGAGGAGTTGGGGGAGTGTAACAACTCAGAAATTGTAATCCACTTCTTATTAATTTAAATACCACATTTTGGACCCAGATAAAACTTTTTCATCTATTATTTCATGCATACATGCATTTTCTATTATATGTCTTTTATGATTTCATGTGTGTTATTTTTGGTTGAGCATTGGTTAGTTAATTCTAAGTAAACCAACAGAAACCATTGAGAAGAATTATAGGAATCAAAGAAACCAGAAATAAAAATAAGAAGGAAAGAGAGAAGATTAAGATGATCTAGAAATTGTTATTGACTACCCTACTTTGAGCCCTTGGATTAAGAAATCTACAACTCACCTCAGTGTTTGGCCAGTGAGTTGAGCTTAACCAAGTCACATACAAACTCAACCAAGCTGTTGCTACCCAAAACTCAAACCAGAACTTGACTCAAACATCAATCAAACTTTGAATCTGAATAAGTGACCAAACCTCAAATTTCAAATAAGTTTTCTGCAAAACATGTTCTTTCTTCAAAACAAAAATACCACTGGATACCTTGGCTCATATGTTGATCACCCAAATTGAAAATTTTCAAAAATTCGAATTTCAAATTCTTGCGAACATTTCGTCGAACACCTGGCAGTGGAAAATCGGGAGAGATCAAGAATACTGTGAAGATCACTGTTCGACTTCGCCCAAACCCTGTCGCCATGCTCCTGGGAGACTCCGCGACCGACCCCAATGCCCCCTGCCCCGACCCGAGCCGTGAGGAAGGGAGGCAACGACGAGGACAGAGCCGGACCCCCCTCTCTTCTCCTTCTTCTTCTCTGGACGTTCCCGACCGCCCTGCCCTCGCCAGCGCAGACCCACAGCACCCCGCGGCCAAGCCAGAACCCTCCCAGCACACCCCCGAGACTGCCGTGCCCGGAGCGACCTTCGAGCGTTGCCAGGGCCCCCGCTCCGGCGAGCTACTGGACGCCCTCTTCCCCGACGCTCTGGCCTATAAAAGGCCCCGCCGATCAAACGGAGAGACTCGCCTCACTCCCAGCTACCTCCCAGACACCCTCGCTCCCTCCCTCTCGCTCTAGTTCATCGACGCCTGCAACGCCGGCGAGGTACTGGACATGGAGAGCGCCGCCTCGTTCGACCACCCCGGAGCAAGCCGCCGCTGGGAATCGGAGGAGGAGTATCGCCGCAGCCGATCACGCACGTCGCCGTCGAGTCCTGCTTCCTCTACGCGCATCGCCGTCGCCGTCGTCTTCTTCACTGGACGCAGGTGAGCTCCGCCCTTCTCCGTCGAGACGATGGCTGTGAGCCGTTGGATTTAGATCGAGCGGTAGCGTACCGGTTCAGGAAAGATAAGTGACCTGACGGGTGGGACCCCCCCTGTCAGGTTCTGTTTTATTTGTTTCCCGCCGGGCGAAACCTTTTATGGGCCGACCCGTTCGGGTTTAGTTTGAATTGGGCCCAGCTAGTTAGATTCGGTCCGTTTCGATTTTTATTAATTCCCGCTCGTTTTCGAATTAATTCAAATATAATTCAGATATGATTTTCAAACTTTAATTCCCAGAGTTTTACAAATCCAATTTTAGCAAATAAATATGCGTTGGAAAGCTTATGAAATACTCTACACAATAGAATTGGTTAGAATTCAAAATAAGTTAGGAATTTAATTAGATGTGAATAGTGTGGCCCTAGCTTTGTTAATCATAGAATATTTCTAGAAATTTATTTAAGCCTCCAAAAATCATGAAAATTAAATTATGAACTCACCAATGACCTCTCCTACTGTTAGTCAACCCCAATCAACTCCAAACCCTACTAGTGTTATCAATTAGACCCTAACCCAACTCTAGATAGTAACATAAAATGATAGATTCCTATTGCACACTTAGAATTAATTTGCCCCCTTACCAATTCACTTAGTTGATCCCTCCCACTTGAACTAGCCTTAGTACCCCTAAACCAATACCAATGCTTAGAAAGTGAACAACATATGAGCCTTAATAGAAACCCTAGCTTGCACACTTGATGAAAACTGAGAAGCAAAACTTACAATCAAACACCATGAAATGCAACATGAATGCTCTTGTTAGCAAACAAAGATGTGTGCTTGGTGTGCTGTTAGCATGGTGTAGTGATTTGGTGCTTTGTGTTTATTCGTTGTTAGACGCTAGTGTTGCCGAGGAGGATATCGGAGGGGATTATTACCAAGAAGAGGAAGAAGAATACCCCGGACACTTGGCCAACCAAGGCAAGCCATCTTTTGATTCATACTCCCAATGCCTAGTTTTAATATTGCATTCTACTTATTTTAAGTAAATTGCATGATTGAATTGCTAGAGTAGAATGATAGAAGTGTAGTGATGTCTCGTTTAGCAAGAGCATCAAGTTGAGTTTATCCAACCATAGTTTAGTAGTATCATCGCTCAATGTAGTTGCTTAGTCGCTAATAATATTGAGGTCATTTATAAGGGGAACTCTATTTGAAAAGTGGTGACTTGAACTTGAAACTTGAATTGGAGGTTGCTCCTATATAATGGCTTTATGAAAGAAATCAATCTTGACTAAGAACTATGAAATGTATTTCTCAATGACAACGGGTGAGGTACTATGGGAGCCAATTATACCGTACAACCACATTACCCCTTTATGGGAAGGGGCTTAGTCCGTAGCTTGTTTATCTTAGTATGGGAGGCCTTGTATCAAATCTTTATGGAAGGACACCGTGCGCGGCTACTTCTGAACCAGGTGGATTCCACTAACCCGGCACTCCGGGATGGCTAGAACTAGAGGCACCGGAGCGGGGATTCCGTACCCTAGGCTCTAGGGAAGGATCCTATACTAGGGTGAGCAAGTGAAAGAGTTTGTTTGATTATCTGAACCCCGCATACTTGTGTATGACGATCCGTGGATTTCTCCCGGCAGATGTATCGAATCTTGTGGGTAAAGTGTACCCCTCTGCAGAGGTTTTCAAACTATTCGAATAGCCGCGTCCGCGGTCATGGATGGTTGGCAAGCTGTACTTGACTTTTGTCAAGAATAAAAAGAACCATGGTGAACTTGGTGAATGACTTGACTTGACCTTGATGTTGACACAATGGAAGTTCTTCCTTAGATTGAACCTAGAGAACTAAATCTCTTCTCCACCAATGAACATTCTTGGGAAATAAAACTAGCTTTTGCAAATAACTTAGTGCGTAGTACCACTATACCAACCTTGCATACCTACTTTATCATTTCATTTATAAGATGGTTTGCGAGTGCATCCAATGTACTCACGGCTGTGTCCCTGGCTATCAACTTGGCCAGACTATGGGGAAGAATACCAGGAGGAAGGGTATGAAGAAGAGTTCCAGAACTAAGCTCGTCTCCATGAGTCACCATTGCCTGTAGGGTGAGGGCATGGACCCGAAGACGTTATCTCCGCTGCTATATTGTGTTGTAATATGACTTGGTCTATATGACCATTGTATTTGAACCATCGTATTGTAATGTCTATGGAACTGTGGTATCAACTACGTTATGTAAATCACAACATTGATTCTGGGATTGTGATGGATTACATAACGGGCACTTCGAATTTGTATCAAATTTGAGGTCGTAACAAGTTGGTATCAGAGCCTAGGCTGACCATAGGAGACCTTAGTTAGAATGGGCGTTAAATGAAAACTTGATAAAAGCAAAGATATAAGTAATGGTTGCAAAATTGCTTAGTCTTTCCTCTCTATTTGCAAAGTTTTATACATACTTCAGTTTTTGCCTACTTGAGTTGATCACTAACTTAAGCTAATCTAAAATTTTGTAGATGGCCCCGGTATTCGTTGAGCACTACCAGTTGGGCCATGGTGGCAGCCTTTGTTTCGAGCGCGACCTCACCACCCTGACCTTGTTTCTGGATCGTTTGTATCCGGAGTTCAAGGGAGCCGTGCTCAATGAGCACCCAGATGGAGAGCTACGGTGGCTTATCCGAGCCAGTTGCCGTGGCAAGAAGGGGAATTTGGGTTCTCCAAGGATCAAGTTCGAGCTTGTGGAGAACACTTGGGCCGATGGTTTGGTCCGAGCGATGCAGGAGATGCACGCCCGCTTGTGCGGACTGCATGTTGAGGAGGTTCAGGGAAAGCACTTTAGGAACTTTGCTCGGCGTGATGCGGATGGACGTCCCGCAAACATGCCCAGGCAGAATGAGCCGAGTACCTACATCGATCACATGAACTTCTTGTTGTACTCCACTCAGCAGGAGGCCGATCGTGCCCGTACCAAGGCCAACCTTGAGCACTTTGCACTGGTGGAGGCAAGGAGCACTATCAGGATACTTGCGAAGGAGCGCAAGAGCCTTCGTTGCCAGCACGATGAGAAGGAACATGACCTGGAGGAGTTGAAGGCCAATGTGGCATGAGCTGACTGAGTACATTGAGAGTCTTGAGGATCACCTTGGTGAGGAGGAAGGCATTGATCTCCGCAAGGAGGATAATGCCCTCAGTAGTGATGAGGATGACTTCATGGAGAACCTTGATCATCCGGAAGATGGTGGGCATAATGGATTCATTGTGAGTGATGAGGAGGAAGACCCCGAGGAGCCCGCTGTTTAGATCAGAGATCCACGTGTTATCTAGTTATGAGTTCACTTGATTTCACTTTGTGTAGGTGTGAGTTGTATCCCCCTCTCTAGTAGACGAGTCGCAATGGTTTGATGTAAACCATTTGTAATGTGTGAACTTGTATGTATGATATGTTTGATGAGTGTTGAATGAAATATGAATTTGGCCCTTAAGGCCTTAGTAAAACACAAATTGCATCATCCATGTTACCTTTAAATCTTAGCAAAAATTAGCTTTTCCCTCTTGTCTTACACACCTTATCTTCAGATGCCGCGAGCACCCCCACCCCCGAACCCGGAAATGGCCGAACTACTAAGGTTGATCATGGAAGACCGGGAAGCAGCACGAGCTGAGCGCCAAGCTAACTTGGCCACTCTTCAGCAAATAACCCAGATGGCAATGAACCACAACAATGGCAATGGCAATGGCAATGGCAATGGTGAAGGAGAAAACAATGCCAATGGAGATCACCGATCCAAGTTAAGGAGTTTCCAGAATACCAACCCTCCTATATTCACTAAGTCTGAAGAGCCCTTAGATGCCGATGACTGGCTTCGTACCATGGAGAACAATTTGGCAGTCGCCGAAGTTGGTGAAAATGAGAAGGTTTTGTACACCACCCACTATCTTGCTGGAGCAGCAAGAGCTTGGTGGGATAGCACCCGTGCAATGCAAGCCCCAGGGTATGTGATGCCTTGGGAGGAGTTCAAGAGCAAGTTTAGCAAGGCCCATGTTCCCTTGGGATTGGTTAAAAGGATGAGAGATGAGTTCAGAAATCTAAAGCAAGGTTCCCTATCTGTGGTGGATTACCGTGACAAGTTCCTTACCTTGTCTAGGTATGCCCCCGACGACACTAACACCACTGAAAAGAAGCAAGAAAGGTTTCTGGATGGACTTCATGATGAGATGCAATGTGTCTTGGTCAGCATTCACTTTGCCAACCTGGAGTCGTTGGTTGACTCTGCCATTCAGATGGAAGGCAAACTCAAGCAAGCTACCGAGAACCGCAAGCACCGGATGATGTATCAAGGCAACTCGAGCAACTCGCAGAAGCCAAGGGGAAATGCACCTATGGGTTTCGCCCCTAGACCTATGAGGCCACCTGCACCTGCTCCACGTCCCAACTATCCCCACCGTCCGCCCGGCAACAGCTTCAACCGTGCACCTACAAGACCTAGTGGCAACAACTTCAACACCAATACTCCAAGGCCAAATGGCGCCCCTGTGTTACCCAAGCCTGGTGACAAGTCTGGAGTTACCTGTTATGAGTGCGGACTCAAAGGGCACTACTCCAATGAGTGCCCCAAGAAGCTGAATGATGCATCCAAGACCACTGTTCCTGCTCAGCAACAGCGCCGTGTGGGAAATGGCAAGAACTATCCACCAAGGAACCAGCCTCACTCTCGAGGCCGTCTGAATCACATGAATGTTGAAGAAGCTCAGGAAGCAACCGACGTTGTGCTTGGTATGTTCCCTGTTAACTCAGTTCTTGCAAGAGTTCTGTTTGATTCTAGAGCTTCACACTCATTTGTTACCCAATTATTCGTTGATAAAAGTGGACTTCAACCCACACCCTTGAAAGATGTCATGTCTGTGCAAATTCCCGGGTCCGTAACCAAAGCCAGTTGTACCTGCTTGGCAGTGCCCATAGAAATTCATGGAATAGCTTTCTTAGCCAATTTGATAGTGTTGGGAACCAAAGGTTTGGAAGTAGTTCTTGGTATGAATTGGATGTCTTTCCATCAAGGAGTAATAGATTGTGCCAAGAAGACCATCACCATGAAGAGTAGCACTGGAATCATAGTCAAGCATGTATCCGTAAAACCACCCCAAACCACCCGATGTCACAAGAGTATCTCAGGGCCAACTCTAGAGCAAGTTCCCATCGTCTGTGAATACCCGGATGTTTTTCCCGATGAGCTACCCGGAATGCCACCGGATCGGGATATTGAGTTTATCATTGAGCTTATCCCCGGAACTGGATCTATAGCCCAACGACCCTATCGTATGAACCCAGCTGAACTAGTTGAGTTGAAGAAGCAATTGGATGACCTTTTGAGTAAAGGATTGATTCAGCCAAGTTCTTCTGCTTGGAGATCACCCGTTCTGTTTGTGGATAAAAGTGACGGTTCTAGCCGACTGTGCACTGATTACCGCAAGCTAAACGATGTGACCATCAAGAACAAGTATCCTCTCCCAAAGATTGAAGATTTGTTTGACCAATTGACTGGAGCTAGAGTCTTCTCGAAGATAGATCTTAGAACGGGATACCACCAACTAAAGATCCGTGCAACGGATATCCCCAAAACAGCCTTCACGACCCGATACGGATTGTATGAGTACACTGTAATGTCCTTTGGATTAACCAATGCCCCCGCTTATTTCATGAACCTCATGAATAAGGTTTTTATGGAGTTCTTGGATAAGTTTGTTGTTGTCTTCATTGATGACATTCTTATCTACTCCAAGTCCGAAGAAGAGCATGCAACCCATTTGAGATTAATCTTAGAAACCTTAAGAGAGCATCAGCTGTATGCCAAGTTCAGTAAATGTGAGTTCTGGTTGAAGGAAGTTGGATTCTTAGGCCATGTATTATCAGCGGGTGGAATATCCGTGGACCCCAAGAAGATCAAATCAGTCATGGAATGGGAAGCTCCAACCACTCAAACGGAAGTTCGAGGTTTTCTCGGATTAGCCGGATATTACCGCAAATTTGTTGAAGGGTTTTCAAGCATTGCCCGGCCAATGACCCAACTGTTGAAGAAAGACAAGAAGTTTGAATGGACCCCTAAGTGTGAAGAGAGTTTTCAAGAGCTCAAGAAGCGACTGGTGACCGCCCCCGTCCTAACCATGCCCGATATCACCAAAAACTTTGATGTCTATTGCGACGCTTCCAAACTTGGACTTGGTTGTGTATTGATGCAAGAAGGCAAGGTCATAGCTTACCTCTCTCGGCAGCTTCGACCTCATGAAGAAAATTATCCGACCCATGATCTGGAGTTAGCAGCCGTAGTTCTAGCTCTGAAGACCTGGAGGCACTATTTGATGGGCAACCGTTGTGAGATCTACACTGATCACAAGAGTTTGAAATATATCTTCACCCAGAAGGAGTTGAACATGAGGCAGAGAAGATGGATAGAGTTGATCAAGGATTATGATCTGGAAATTCACTATCACCCCGGTAAGGCCAATGTAGTGGCCGATGCATTGAGTAGGAAGCCATGCTCCTTAAATATGATGATCAAAGAGGCGCAACCGATGTTGCACCAAGAGTTTGAAAGATTTGGATTGGAACTAGTCAGTCAGGGATTCTTAGCTAGCCTCGAGTTTCAACCCACCTTGATGAGCCAAATCAAAGGAGCCCAGAAGGGAAATAAGAGTATCGATGGAATTAAGCGCCGAATTAGTTCCGACAAGGTGCCAGGATTTGAGGAAGATGATCAAGGAGTTCTTTGGTATAAAGGACGTATTTGTGTGCCTGCTGATTCAGAATTAAAGGAAGTGATTATGAAGGAAGCCCATGAGACCCCTTACTCCATCCACCCCGGTGGAACCAAGATGTATCAAGATTTAAAGGAACAATTTTGGTGGCATGGAATGAAGAGGGAGATTGCATCGTTCATTTCCAAGTGTGATATTTGTCAAAGAGTCAAGGCTGAACATCAACATCCTGCAGGATTGCTGCAACCCTTGCAAGTTCCGGAATGGAAGTGGGAATCTATGGGAATGGATTTCATCACTGGATTTCCAAAGTCTAGCCGTGGAAATGACTCTATCTGGGTCATTGTGGATAGACTGACCAAGGTAGCCCACTTTATCCCTGTCAAGACCACTTATAACTCGGGACAGCTAGCAGATCTGTATCTATCCAGAATTGTTAGTTTACATGGAGTCCCTAAAACCATAGTTTCCAATCGAGGAACCCAATTCACCTCAAGATTTTGGAGAAGCTTACATCAAGCTTTGGGAACCAAATTAGCCTTTAGCACCGCTTACCACCCTCAGACTGATGGACAGACTGAAAGAGTGAATCAAATACTTAAAGATATGTTGAGAGCCTGTGTTCTAGCCTATGGAGCTAAGTGGGAAGATTGTCTGCCTTTCGCAGAGTTTTCCTACAACAACAGTTATCAAGCCAGTTTGCAAATGGCCCCATTTGAGGCTTTGTATGGAAGAAAGTGTCGTACCCCTTTGAATTGGTCAGAAACCGGAGACAGTCAGATATTTGGACCAGATATTCTGCAAGAAGCCGAGGAGAAAGTTCGCATGATTCGTGACTATCTCAAGGCAGCCCAGTCTAGACAAAAGAGTTATGCGGATAAGAGACGTAGAGAACTGACCTTCCAAATTGGAGATTTTGTGTATCTCAGAGTATCACCCCTCAAGGGAATGCAGAGATTCCAAGTGAAAGGAATGCTTGCACCAAGATATATTGGACCCTTCAAGATACTAGACCGCCGAGGAGAAGTGTCTTATCAGTTGGAAATGCCCCCTGAATTGTCTGAAGTACACGATGTCTTCCACGTGTCCTTACTTCGGAAATGTCTTGAAGTGCCGGAGAAGCCAGAAATTTTCAAGAATATTGATCACCGTTCTGTGGACATCAACACGGATTTGACCTATCGTGAAGTACCTATCCGTATTCTCGAGGAAGCATATCAAACCACTCAAACCCGAAGCATCAAGTTTCTGAAAGTTCAGTGGAGTAACCACACCGAAGATGAAGCTACTTGGGAACGAGAAGATTACCTTCAGAAAGAGTTTCCCAATCTTTTCAGTTCTTAACTAGTGAATCTCGGGGATGAGATTCTTTTTAAGGGGGGAAGATTGTAACAACTCAGAAATTGTAATCCACTTCTTATTAATTTAAATACCACATTTTGGACCCAGATAAAACTTTTTCATCTATTATTTCATGCATACATGCATTTTCTATTATATGTCTTTTATGATTTCATGTGTGTTATTTTTGGTTGAGCATTGGTTAGTTAATTCTAAGTAAACCAACAGAAACCATTGAGAAGAATTATAGGAATCAAAGAAACCAGAAATAAAAATAAGAAGGAAAGAGAGAAGATTAAGATGATCTAGAAATTGTTATTGACTACCCTACTTCGAGCCCTTGGATTAAGAAATCTAGAACCCACCTTCATGTTTGGCCAGTTAGTTGAGCTTAACCAAGTTACAGACTAACTCAACCAACAAGAATCTACTCAAAATTCAAATCAGAACATCACCCAAATTTCTATCAAACTTTGAATCTGAATCAGAGACCAAACCAAAAATTTGAAATAAAATTTCTGCAAAACTTCTTCTTTCTTTGTAAAAAAAATATGACAGGACACCTTGGCCAATATGTTGATCACTCAAACTGGAAAATTTCAAAAATTCAAATTTCAAACTCTTGCGGGCACTTCGTCGAACACTGGCACAAGAAATCAAACCAAATCTGAGTTCACTGTGAGGTTCACTGTGCTTGCTCGCCCAAGTGCTGTAGCCATGCTCCTGGGAGACGCCGCTGTCGAGCCCAGCGCCCCCAGCCCCGACCCAAGCTAGGAGAAGCGGAGGGAAGAAGAGGATTGCGCCCAGGGCCCCCTCCCAGTCATCTTCTTCTCTGCGCGATGCCGACCGCCCTGCCCTCGCCAGAGCAGACCCACAGCACCCCGCGGCCAAGCCAGAACCCTCCCAGCACGCCCCCGAGACCGCCGTGCCCGGAGCGACCTTCGAGCGTTGCCAGGGCCCCCGCTCCAGCGAGCTACTGGACGCCCTCTTCCCCAACGCTCCGGCCTATAAAAGGCCCCGCCGATCAAACGGAGAGACTCGCCTCACTCCCAGCTACCTCCCAGACACCCTCGCTCCCTCCCTCTCGCTCTAGTTTGTCGACGCCTGCAATGCCGGCGAGGTACTGGACGTGGAGAGCGCCGCCTCGTTCGACCACCCCGGAGCAAGCCGACGCTGGGAATCGGAGAAGGAGTATCGCCGCAGCCGATCCCGCACGTCGCCGTCGAGTCCTGCTTCCTCTACGCGCGTCGCCGTCACCGTCGTCTTCTTCACTGGACACAGGTGAGCTCCGCCCTTCTCCGTCGAGACGATGGCTGTGAGCCGTTGGATTTAGATCGAGCGGTAGCGTACCGGTTCGGGAAAGATAAGTGACCTGACGGGTGGGACCCCCCCTGTTAGGTTCTGTTTTATTCGTTTCCCGCCGGGCGAAACGTTTTATGGGCCGGCCCGTTTGGGTTTAGTTTGAATTGGGCCCAGCTAGTTAGATTCGGTCCGTTTCGATTTTTATTAATTCCCGCTCGTTTTCGAATTAATTCAAATATAATTCAGATATGATTTTCAAACTTTAATTCCCAGAGTTTTACAAATCCAATTTTAGCAAATAAATATGCGTTGGAAAGCTTATGAAATACTCTACACAATAGAACTGGTTAGAATTCAAAATAAGTTAGGAATTTAATTAGATGTGAATAGTGTGGCCCTAGCTTTGTTAATCATAGAATATTTCTAGAAATTTATTTAAGCCTCCAAAAATCATGAAAATTAAATTATGAACTCACCAATGACCTCTCCTACTGTTAGTCAACCCCAATCAACTCCAAACCCTACTAGTGTTATCAATTAGACCCTAACCCAACTCTAGATAGTAACATAAAATGATAGATTCCTATTGCACACTTAGAATTAATTTGCCCCCTTACCAATTCACTTAGTTGATCCCTCCCACTTGAACTAGCCTTAGTACCCCTAAACCAATACCAATGCTTAGAAAGTGAACAACATATGAGCCTTAATAGAAACCCTAGCTTGCACACTTGATGAAAACTGAGAAGCAAAACTTACAATCAAACACCATGAAATGCAACATGAATGCTCTTGTTAACAAACAAAGATGTGTGCTTGGTGTGCTGTTAGCATGGTGTAGTGATTTGGTGCTTTGTGTTTATTCGTTGTTAGACGCTAGTGTTGCCGAGGAGGATATCAGAGGGGATTATTACCAAGAAGAGGAAGAAGAATACCCCGGACACTTGGCCAACCAAGGCAAGCCATCTTTTGATTCATACTCCCAATGCCTAGTTTTAATATTGCATTCTACTTGTTTTAAGTAAATTGCATGATTGAATTGCTAGAGTAGAATGATAGAAGTGTAGTGATGTCTCGTTTAGCAAGAGCATCAAGTTGAGTTTATCCAACCATAGTTTAGTAGTATCATCGCTCAATGTAGTTGCTTAGTCGCTAATAATATTGAGGTCATATATAAGGGGAACTCTATTTGAAAAGTGGTGACTTGAACTTGAAACTTGAATTGGAGATTGCTCCCATATAATGGCTTTATGAAAGAAATCAATCTTGACTAAGAACTATGAAATGTATTTCTCAATGACAACGGGTGAGGTACTATGGGAGCCAATTATACCGTACAACCACATTACCCCTATATGGGAAGGGGCTTAGTCCGTAGCTTGTTTATCTTAGTATGGGAGGCCTTGTATCAAATCTTTATGGAAGGACACCGTGCGCGGCTACTTCTGAACCAGGTGGATTCCACTAACCCGGCACTCCGGGATGGCCAGAACTAGAGGCACCGGAGCGGGGATTCCGTACCCCGGGCTCTAGGGAAGGATCCTATACTAGGGTGAGCAAGTGAAAGAGTTTGTTTGATTATCTGAACCCCGTATACTTGTGTATGACGATCCGTGGATTTCTCCCGGCAGATTATCAAATCTTGTGGGTAAAGTGTACCCCTCTGCAGAGGTTTTCAAACTATTCGAATAGCCGCGTCCGCGGTCATGGACGGTTGGCAAGCTGTACTTGACTTTTGTCAAGAATAAAAAGAACCATGGTGAACTTGGTGAATGACTTGACTTGACCTTGATGTTGACACAATGGAAGTTCTTCCTTAGATTGAACCTAGAGAACTAAATCTCTTCTCCACCAATGAACATTCTTGGGAAATAAAACTAGCTTTTGCAAATAACTTAGTGCGTAGTCCACTATACCAAACTTGCATACCTACTTTATCATTTTATTTATAAGATGGTTTGCGAGTGCATCCAATGTACTCACGGCTGTGTCCCTGGCTATCAACTTGGCCAGACTATGGGGAAGAATACCAGGAGGAAGGGTATGAAGAAGAGTACCAGAACTAAGCTCGTCTCCATGAGTCGCCATTGCCTGTAGGGTGAGGGCATGGACCCGAAGACGTTATCTCCGCTGCTATATTGTGTTGTAATATGACTTGGTCTATATGACCATTGTATTTGAACCATCGTATTGTAATGTCTATGGAACTGTGGTATCAACTACGTTATGTAAATCACAACATTGATTCTGGGATTGTGATGGATTACATAATGGGCACTTCGAATTTGTATCAAATTTGAGGTCGTCACAGGGAGCAGCTGTCGCATATGTTGGTGGCTCTTCATCATCACTGCATGAAAGAATACAAATTAGGGAAACAAGGCAAGAACAATGCAATTGAAGAACTCGAATAAAATACTTACGATGCTAGCATGTCGAAGTACTCCATATCTTCTGCAAGAATGGGGGCTTTACCAGCCGCTGCAGAACTTGATGAAGCGATTTCGTCGACACGCTTCCTTTTCTTGTCGACATCAACATCTTTAGCAAGTGTAGGAGGAGGCGATGTCGACGAGCTAGTTTCCTCTTCTGATTCTTCGACATCATCTCCGTCCTGACTTTCGTCAGCCACGGGGGCTTCAGATGCAGGAGAGGCTAGATCAGCCGGTAGGGGCCCTGCCTCTGGAAGAGGAGGACGAGAAACAAGGAATTGGTGACCCTGCATATAAATAAGTCAGAAGAGTGCAAAGGCACAGAATAACACAAGTCGAACCAAGCAAAATTCGACAACAAGTGAACGCGAAGATGCATACCTCGGGCAGAGGGTGCACGGAGTCGAAAAAATCAGCGGTTAAATCCGCAACTGCGTGATCTTTGGTGAGCTTGGTGAGATTCCTGACTCGCTTGTCGACATCTTCTTTCGATATCAAATCTTCAGATACGCGGGTAGGATCTTCCAAGCCGGAGTAATTCCAAAGTCTGGTAAGGCAGTGTTGTAGGGGTTGAACTCGACGTTGAATAAAAAACGCCATGAGTTGCATACCCGACAGAGCACCTCCTTGACCTCCTTTTAAAGCCTTGATACGGGAAAGAAGAGGAAGAATTTCTTCAACTTCTGCATCGGAGGGGAGCGTATCCCATGATGCCAATTTCTTTACCTCCTGGGAAGCGTCAAAGGGAGGAAGACCGTATTCATCTTCAGGAGAGGATTTGCGGTCCTTGATATAGAACCACTTTGTTCTCCACCCTTGGACAGATGCGGCCATGGAAAATTCAAGGTATTGCGCCTCAGGGCGCACAGAAACGACGGCTCCACCCAGTTCGGGTTTCCTAGCCAAAGCAATGTTGGGGTGGAGCCGAAAGATTGATCTCCACAGAAGAAAGTGGGGCTCAATGCCCAAGAAGGACTCGCAAAGAGTGACGAAATAGGCGATGTGCAGAAGGGAATTCGGTGTGAGCTGATGGAGCTGCACACCGTAGACAAATAGAAGCCCACGGAGAAACTCGTGGGCAGGAAGAGAGAAACCGCGGAGGAGGAAAGCAAGAAACATTACCCGATAACCGCTCGGGGGCTTCGGGATCCGCTCAGTGCTAGGAAATTTGATGGAATCCTCGGCGGCGATGAGGTCGTCCGCCCTGGCCTTTTCCACCTCCTTCTTGGTGATGGCGGAGTGCACCCAGTTGGTGGCAGAAGTCTTGGCCATGGTATTCTTGGTGGCCAGGTGTTTCACGCGCATCCAGTACGAAGTGCGCTCGGGGGCTATGCACGAGAGGAGGAGACAGAGGGGATCAGCAATGGAGGCGGCGGAGAGAAAGAGCTGGTAAACAGTAAGACTCCCCACGATCCCCTTTATATATTTTCTGGGAGAAGGAACGTGGGCTAAGACGTGGCGCAAATATAGGAAACGGTAAGCCCACTAACGGTCAAAAAATGAAGAATTTACAGTATTGCCCATGCAACGGTTCGCAATGGTACAGAATGACGTATCCATTGATATCATAAAGAAGATAATATAAGAAAGAAGATAAGATGGCGCCGACAAATGCAAAATAGGTGCACAAGACTGTATACGAAGGAGTTTCAAATATAGCCATTGGGGCTACTATTTTCAAGAATGGTAAATACAAAACTTCTCTCTGAAGTGCTGGATTAGTATTCGACGATAAGATGTCATTAAGGTATCTCGGAATTGAAGTATCTCAAAGATGACGTATCTGGAAGTTAAAGTATCTCGAGTTGAAGTATGATGGATCACATTAAATTTTTGAGCCTATACTCGAAAAAAACCTTTTTCGACTATAGCCTCGGGGGCTACTCCCATCGGGAGTGCTGAGCGCGCACCCGACGATATTTCTTGGCAAAGCATTATAATTGGAAAAGTGCAGGAGTGTTACTCCCATCGGGAGCGAGTTTTATGGTTGAAGAAACCCGAATATTTTCAGTCAAAATTTGACTGCGACATGAGATTCTCGAGTTGCATTATCGCAACACAACTCGAATGCCGTGACTTGTCACGAAGGTAAGACCCCAGGATCCGTCCTGTGTGGCCTGGTATACGCACATGGATGCGCTCTGCTGGTATGTATCCATGTCTACGACGCGAAGAAAATCCTGGTGGACGCACTGGGTACCCTGAGAACCACTGGGATTCATTCTTTGTAAGACCTAAATGCGGCAGAAGAATGGGTTTGACCGGTATCCCGAATTCAAGTCCAAGGGGATTGAATTTGAAGTAGGTGACAAGTATCTGTTCCGGCAGTTAACTGACCTCTTGATCCGTCAGAGTTGTCAGGCTTGTTCATCAAGACCCCTTGCGAACAAATTATTATAAATATAAGTCGAAATACCAAGTCGACGATTTGAAGATAAGAAGAAGTCGAAGAATTGATCAAGTCGAAGATTTGAAGATTAGAGATTCAACCCGAATCTACAATTCTGGTAGAATCTCAGGGGCTACTGACAAGGGTATAGATAATAGAGCCCGTTAGTTGAGTACCCCAAAGGCCCATATAGCTAGGCCCAATTGTAATAATAGTCGAATACGAATCTTTACCGTATATCGATATTGTAATCTGTATCGGACCCTACCCGATCCTCGAGACCTTGCCATCTATATATAGGGGCCAGGAGGGGACGGTGTAGGCCAGATTGAAAGCAAGCCAGGTTGAACACCCAAGTTTACTTTCGACACACACCTATTTCGACTAAACTTTACCTTCGAGTTCATCTGACGCCCTATCTCCCCGATCCTAAGTCCTTCATCTAGGACATTTGTCGAGTTAACCCCTCGTCAGGCGCCATAGGAGTGCAGATAAAATCACTATTATTCGTGCTAGTAAAGTCACACAACTTGGTGTTTTCAGGAGTAGCCATTCTAGCAAAACTTAAAAGCAGACAAGTAAAAACAACTATAAAGGATTCTAATTTTTGTGTGTTTTTGATAAAACGATGCAAGTAAAAATAAAGTAAAGCAAAACTTAAAACAAAGTAAAGGATGTGCGTGTGAAACTCCCCTTACAGAAGTCTTCTTTTTCCCCGGCAACGGCGCCAGAAAACTTGTTGATGGTGCGGTGATGATGGTGCCAGAAAACTTGTTGGCGTGTAGTTGATGAAGTAAATGACCGGCCAGTTGGAAACCCCAAGAGAAGGTTTGATGAATATAGCAGCAAGTTTTCCCTCAGTTATGAAACCAAGGTTATCAATCCAGTAGGAAAAAGGCAATATGACTGAAGGTGATGCCCGCTAGCTTCGCGACAGCTCCAGACAATTTATAGAGCGCCTCGTCCAAGCTTTGATTTGCGAGTGGCAATGTGGAACCTGCACACAACACAACCAAATACTTTGTTCCCAACTTACGATGAGGTTGTCAATCTCACCAGTTTGCTTGAAACAAAGGGTATGAGCGTATCGAGTGGAAAGTGATAGTAATATGCGAGTAAAGTAAACAATGCGAGTAAAGTAAACATGTGATAGTAATATAAAGGAAATAGGACCAGGGTCCATAGTTCACTAGTGGTGTCTCTCCATAAGATAAAATAACACATGCTGGGTAAACAAATTACAGTTGGGCAATTGATAGAATAAAGACAACGTGCATGTCGAGAGGATCACTATGAGATTTACTCTGGGCATTACAACAAGATACATAGACCGTCATCCAACTGCATCTATGACTAATAATCCACTTGTGGCAAATCAATCTGAGAACTCCACAAGTATTAAGTTGCGAACAATAGATAACTGTATTAAGCAAAGTGTGTAATGTAAACAAAGCATATGCCCTTGAGCATATGAATGTTGTTTTCTCCCTAGTAGCAACAGCACATCTACAACCTTAGAGGTTTCTGTCACTCCCCCAGATTAAATAGAGGCATGAACCCACTATCGAGCATAAATACCCCCTCTTGGAGTCACTAGCAACTACTCGGCCAAGATAGCTACTAACAACGGAGAGCATGCAAGATCATAAACAACATAGAGATAACATAAGATAATATTCAGCACATCAACTCAATCATAACACCAATATTCATCGAATCCCAACAAACCCAATATGTAGAATTACATAAAGGTAGTCTCGATCATGTAAAGCAGCTCACGAGACCTAAACATGAAGCACATGGTGGAGAAGACAACCATCTAGCTACTGCTATGGACCCATAGTCCAAGGTAGACTACTCACTCATCGCGCCGGAGGCAAGCATGGTGATGAAGAAGACCTCCGGTGGCGATTCCCCTCTCCGGCAGGGTGCCGGGAAGAGCTTCTGGACCCTCCCGATCTCGAGTCGACGGCGGCGGCGGATCATGATGTATTCTGGAAAAGTGATCGGGTCTTTAGGTTTTTCCCATCAGGGGGTCTTTATAGGTGAAGGGGCAGCGTCAGAAGTGGACCTGGTGGGGCCCACCATAGGGGGCGCGGGCCAGCCCTAGGCCGCGCCCCCTGGTGGTGAGGCCCACCAGTGGCTCCTCTCGGTCTCCTCTTCGGTTCTCTGGAAGCTTCGGTAAATTTCTTGACGTCTAGCTTTTGTTTCGTCCAATTCCAAGAATTTTTCCTGTGTAACTTTTCTGAAACACAAAAATAGCAGAAAACAGGGAACTGGCTCTGTGGCATCTCGCTAATAGGTTAGTTCCAGAAAATGCATAAAAATGCCACGAAGTGTAACAAAACACTAAGCAAATGGTGTAAAAATAAGCATGGAGCAACAAAAATTATGGATACGTTGGAGATGTATCAAGCAGCAATGTGGAACCTGAACACAACACAACCAAGAACTTTGCTCCCAACTTACGATGAGGTTGTCAATCTCACTAGTTTACTATAAACTAAGGATTAAGCGTATCGAGTGGAAAGCAATAGTAATATGCAAGAAAGTAAACAGTGCGAGTAAAAGTAAACAG
The DNA here is from genome assembly GCA_007115705.1 of Dactylis glomerata. Taxonomy (NCBI): domain Eukaryota; kingdom Viridiplantae; phylum Streptophyta; class Magnoliopsida; order Poales; family Poaceae; genus Dactylis; species Dactylis glomerata. The sequence continues at coordinate 4,907,481 of QXEO01000222.1, forward strand.
TAATAGCAATATAAAGGAAATTGGACCAGGGTCCGCAGTTCACTAGTGGTGTCTCTCCATAAGATAAATAACGACATGCTGGGTAAACAAATTACAGTTGGGCAATTGATAGAATAAAGATAACATGCATATGTCACGAGGATCACTGTGATATTTACTCTGAGCATTACAACAAAATACATAGACCGCCATCCAACTGCATCTATGACTAATAATCCACTCGCGGGGAATCATCCGAGGACCCCTTGAGTATTAAGTTGCGAACAACAGATAACTGCATTAAGCAAAGTGTGTAATGTAAACAAAACGAATGTTCTTGGACACAAGATTGTTGTTTTCTCCCTAGTGGCAACAGCACATCTACAGCCTTAGAGGTTTCTGTCACTCCCCCAGATTAAATAGAGGCATGAACCCAACTATCGAGCATAAATACCCCCTCTTGGAGTCACTAGTATCTACTTGGCCAAGATAGCTACTAACAACGGAGAGCATGCAAGATCATAAATAACATAGAGATAACATAAGATAAAATTTAGAACATCAACTTAACATAACACCAATATTCATCAGATCCCAACAAACACAACATGTAGAATTACATAAAGATGATCTCGATCATGTAGGGCAGCTCACGAGATCTAAACATGAAGCACATGGTGGAGAAGACAACCATCTAGCTACTGCTATGGACGCATAGTCCAAGGTAGACTACTCACTCATTGCGCCGGAGGCAAGCATGGCGATGAAGAACACCTCCGGTGGCGATTCCCCTATCTGGCAGGGTGCCGGGAAGAGCTTCTGGACCCTCCCGATCTCGGGTCGACGACGATGGAGGATCACGATGTGTTTCTGGAAAATTGATCGGGCCCTTAGGTTTTTCCCATTGAGGAGACTTTATAGGCGAATGGGGCGTCGTCAGGAGTGGACCAGGGCGCCCTCACCACCAGGGGGCGCGGGCCCGAGGCTGGCCGCGCTGCCCTATGGTGTGGCTGGCCCATGGCCCCCCTCCGTCTCCTCTTCGGTCTTCGCGAAGCTTCTGTAAAAATAGGAGGTTCGACTTTTATTTCGTCCAATTCCGAGAATATTTCCTGTGTAACTTTTCTGAAACAAAAAAATAGCAGAAAACAGGGAACTGGCACTATGGCATCTTGTTAATAGGTTAGTTCCAGAAAATGCATAAAAATGCCACAAAGTGTAACAAAACACTAAGCAAATGGTATAAGAACAAGCATGGAGCATCAAAAATTATAGATACGTTTGAGACGTATCAGCTCTCTCCATGATGCGAAAGCCCTTAAACATGGGCATTGGCGCGGTAAAACCTCGTCAGAAAGCAATCCACTTTTTCGATGATGAAACACATCTCTCATTGGTATGATTTTTGGACCAAATGAATATCATAAGGGAGGTTCAAAGTAGAACGAATAATGGATCTCAGATTGTAAGAATGAAGACGAATTTGACAAAAGGCAACACCTTTTTCTTACTTTATCCATATACCTATACCAAAGTACCACATTGTATTATTTTTAGCTCTTTTAAGATACACCACTTCATCTCTAAAGAAACGGCATGGATGCGACCTCATACATTGGCTGCCAATATTCATGGGACATTACATGGAATATCATTAATGGGTATCTAACTACTTACCGTCAATCTAATGAGCATCAAGACCACAACACATAGTGAAAAATTAAAGATGTCATTAGTTTTGGAGAACATAAACTAAGAATGAAAATGAGAAAAAGGAAATCATGTTTTTATATCCGATAAAAAGAGAATGCAAGCAAAAGCACCAAGACACATAAGCGACCTCTATTGATCATAACTATGATTTTTTTTCTCAACATTATCTTGTTGGGTGATTTTGAACAAGAAATTTTGTGATTTTTCACTATTTAATTGCCTTTGATTTTTCTCCATCGACTCATTTGACATATTATTTCTAAGTTAAGAAGACATGCACATACTCTTTATGGACTACACCGTGCAATGAAATCTTCAAGCCAAAAATTTGGGCATTAATAGGAACTAAACTGGTATCAAGTGTGCATGCGGCCTTCCTTTCTATGTTTTTTTTAAGGGAAAGGTCCCAAAGGACCCCGGAGTTTCATTCAGGCGGTGGGCGAAGATACAAGGAGGTCCCAAAAAGAAATAGAAATTATAATCAGACCCTTGACTTTTACAGAGCACACCCTCACAAAGATTGCGGAAACACAATCGAGACCTTGCTTGCCGCTGGCGAAGGACACCTCCAGAGCAGCACCACCTCTGAACCAAGCGGGGACAAAACCACTTGCTTGGACGAGGGACATAAGTGCTGCTAAGTCGATGCAGAAGATCCTCCCGAGGAGGAAGAAGAAGCCCGTACAACTGCCGCAGTTGCCAAGCTCGGTGCGGCCACCCATCTGGCCCTGGATAGCGGCGGCATCATGAGGCCGACGCTTGGAGAACGCCGAAGGGAGCTGATACTCCAGGAGCTCCCGGAGACCCATGCAGGGCCTCCTAGGCCAACCACGCAACGCGGCAAACCTCGAGCAGGTCCCGTCCTCTCCCGCACCACCTCGATGGGATAGAAGAACACGACGGGCTTGAGGAGCAGCGTCACACAGAGAGCCACGCTTGAAGATAGGGAAGCAGGTAGCTCGCCCGCACATCCTCCACCTTCTCTCCTAACCACCACGGCCGGCCGGAGAAGGGACAGAGGACGAGGATGAAGCCAGCCTCCGCCTGGTGTCACGCCCACGCACCAGGGTGGAAGTACTTCCGCCACCACCAGATCTGACCACCATCGTCTCCATCATCCCCTTCCCCTCTCCACCATGGACGGCCAGAGGGAGACGACAGAGAACAAAGGCGTAAAAAGTTGGGGAGCAGCAAGCAGTCCAAGGTTTATTCATAGACGAGGTGGTCGACGGTGTAGACCCTTGCTCCGACCACCGGAGCCAAGAAAGAGCACGGTCAAACCCTAAGATCCGGATCGGGACGCCGCGATCTGGAGACCCCCGCCCGAGCAGGCAGCCCACTACCAACAAACAAAGGAAAAGGAGGGACCTAACTACTCTGGTGGCTCCCCTCATCCATCTCCGGCCGGCTATTCCGGCGGAGAGGACTCAGGCGAGCCCCGGTCTCTAGAGGCGGGCGCTCAGTTACCGTAGAGGAGGGGGAGCGAGGAGTTTTCCTTTCTATGTGTGGGCTAAGAAAATAACACTAATAGTGAAGTGATTTGTGACACTGCCGCCACAGTATAATAGTGAAGAAGATGAGCTTACATCAGTAGTTTTGCCAATAAAAGACGAGACTTTGGTATAGCACTTTTGCTTAAATACAATAAATAAATATTGGGATCATTAGCTCATATCCTAAAAGAAAGATCGTATTGTTAAGACATAAGATGCTTAGGTTTAAGCTTAGCCTTTTTTTCTAACTGAAGGACGCACTTGAAGCCCCCGCAAATGTGGAAATGGATCAATATTAGGAACATAGAATAACCGATTAGATAAATATAGCATGTCATCTAGGCGCTAATCCTATGATTAGTTAAAGCATAAGTTATCGCTTTCATGTAACTTTGCAGGTCTATATATGAAAGCAAGGATTCCATTTCACTTCTATCGGGAGAGGACAATTGTTCAAATCGAAAACGCGTCACGGTTCTCGATTTTTTCCTTGGTCCAAGTAGGAAGAAAGGAACCAGCTTTGCCATCGCTTCAGCCATGACGTGACGATGCAAAGGTATTTATGCTATCACCAAATCGGCAAAAACTCAGAGTAGTGGTTGGCTCCACACAGACCCGACGACTGGCCCATGATCAAGAGGAGACTGAAATCGTACGTGAAAGACACGCTGATGTGAGCTGCAAGGTGTCGCACGTACGTATGGAGAAGTGTGCAGCTCAGCTGGGTCCAATACTTCCCACGTTAGAAATTACCCTGTATTTCAGGTTTAATTAAAGTTAACTTTATAAACTTTGACTAAATATACATTAAATAAATTGAGAACACAACATAAATGAAATACCATTAGAGTCATCATAAAATATATCTTCATATTATATATATTTTGTATTATAGATGTTGATATATTTAATATTATATTTAGTCGAACTTTTAAAATTTTACTTTAACCAAACCTGGGTAATTATTGACAGAGAGAGTACTAGATTGAGATGCAAGTTGAATTCCATAAGTCTCTTTATTTTATGTTTTCTTGGTTCAAATTTTGCAAAAGTTTTAAGTTATTAAATATAAAATAAACTATAAGTGAGATTTTGGTGAAATCCTACTTAACACCTTATTTATCCAATAGAATGGCATACGTAGTTTGGAACCCCGGAATTTCATAGTGGTTTGTGGGCTCATGCACATATAACGTTCTTGTTGACACACCGAGTACAACCGTAGACGCTTACACACATAAGCTTTTTCTGAAAATAATATTTTGGCCTATCACACACTTCATATTCTTATATTCGTGCCGGTAAATCGACGAAACTATGTCCTTTGCAGCTTTTTGTGCAATGTCATATGTCATAAAAGCATGGGATTGGATTTGATATCCTTCCTTATTTTAGGATTTCTATTTATAGTTTTCTTAATTTTATGCTCCCTCTGTCAATAATTACCCTATATTCTGGGTTTAGTCAGAGTTAAACTTTGTAAACTTTGACTAACCATGTAAAAAAACCAATTTCTAAAATATTAAAAATATATTATTAGAACCATTGTAAACTATAATTTCATATTATATGTATTCTTTGTTAAATATGTAGATATTTTTCTCTCTGTGCTTAGTCAAATTTTATAAAGTTTGACTTTAACTAAACCTATAATACAGGGTAATTTTAAACGGAGGGGGTATATTGTACTTTTCTCAAAATTATGTCGCTTGACAGGAAATGTGAACTTGCTATGTTGTGACAAGACTAGAATAGTAGTTTCAACTTAATATAGGGATGGTTGTCATGAGACCATTTTTGATTCTTGGGAATGGTTTTCGTCTGACTTTTCTTAAATTTACCCTTTCTTCTTAATCAGTCACATAGGCAAACTTTACCTCGTTTTACAGAAAACGGAAAATCCACCTTGGTGAGTCGCACAAGACACCAAACATATGGTTTTATCAGTGTTATGTTTCTACTATCCCCTCATGACCCATCCCATGGTTGGTTCCCTAATACTAATGGTGAAAGGTTGAAAAGACTTCGAGAAACCAAGTATGAGTACAATTAACAGCTCTTTGCACACCGAAATTGAAAGAGAGGGGGCAAATTGAGCAACATTCCCTAATACGGAGGTATTTGCACGACCACCAAATCAGCAAAATGTGCAGAGTAGCTGCACAGCCCAACGACTGGACCAAGTGCGTCAACAATGGAGGAAATGCAGTGAAGACTGAACTATGAAGAGAGCTACGAACAGACACGAAACATTGTGCAGCCTCTGCTCCGTACCGTGGGAATTTCGCAGAACTTTCGAGCTCACAACACGCACACACGAGCGGACGCGCAGCGTAGATCCCACGTACGCTTATTCAGAAAAACAGAAATTTCCTCGAAGCTGGGATTGCTCTATAATTTGTCTCCAAATGCACTCTGAAGAGGCGGATGCTACCTCCGAAGTCCAAAGTGAGTTTTTGTGAGAGGAGATGGGCAGGCAGTTGCGAGTCACGCGAACTAAATCTGGGCCAACCGATGGTGGTGCGGGATGATGATGTGGTCTGCCCCTTTGTTGCTCTCTGCAGTAATGGGCTTCATTCATGGCGGTAAGCTACCATTGTTCAGAACCTTCATGGATACTTCCTCAAGTAAATAAGAAGACATGTTTATATTCATCTAGAAAACTTATGACTGTTCAGGGGCCAGCTTATTACTGCATTTTCAGTTCAGGAAGGTTAAGGAGTGCGGTGTTTTGCAGCCTGTTTTCTTTATAAAAAAATCGGAATCTCGTTATTGAAATTCCAAAAAAAAAACATGTATGTACTCAACAATGTATTTTACCAGTGTGCAAAAATGAATATGCAATACCTTAAATTCTACAGTATTTTTTTATTTGACATCTTGAATTTCTCAGATTTGTCATTTCTTCTGGAACCAACATACAAGGTATTTCATATTAAAAATTTACACGCTTGTAGCGTACGTAGTTGACTACACTCATGATTTTGTTCATTTTTCAAACACTAAAATAGAGTTTGTTAATTTTAAAATTTCAAGCTCACAGTCGCCCAAGTTAATAAGTGATTCTTTGCACTTGTCGATGCATTCCTAGACCAGAAGACTAATGTATTTTCTACGGAGTTCTTTGATCAACTGTTAGAACAACTTTAGCAAATCACTTAAAACGTTATGGCTTGTAAAATAACCATTATTTTGCAGTTTTCTGCCAACAAACACATGTGTTGATTCTGTAAAATGGCCCAATCTGGATTTTTTTACACGTACCAAAAATGGGCTGCGAAAATATGTATATAGCCAAAACTATCGCGCGGATTCCAGTATATTACTTGGAGTGAGGGAATTTTAAGCCCCAATCGTTGATTCTGTAAAATGGCCCAATCTGGATTTTTTTTTTATTACTTGAAGTGAGGGAATTTTAAGCCCCAATCCTTCCTGCCCCCGCACCACCGATCTCCCTACCCCCGCTCCATCCAGCCTCACCGTGCTGACCCATCACCGCCATGGAGCTACCCAAGCACCCCACCTATCCGATCCCAGCTTGTTTGGCCCCAATCACAGCCTCCGTCGCACCTGCGCCTCCCATCATTGTTGTCCCTGTCGTCATCCCAATCCTTCCGATGTCGAACTGAAACACAAGCGGCAGAGCAGCCACACCATCTAGGGAGTCGTTCCCATTGTGGATGCGTCATTCAAGCTCCCTTTACCATCGGTGCATGGGAACTTCACAACCACGCATCTGTTGTCTAGGGGGGTCAAAGGTGGTGGCTACCGACCCAAGGCGATGAGTCGAGGACCAACACCTCCCGCACTACCTCAACGACCATAAAAAATGCCATCATCCACAATGTGTTCGAGGAAATGCTTGAGAGGTACAATTCCACCCCCTCTCCGAATGTTTATCGGCTTGGATGATATTGCTTAGTTTTTTTTAGTTTTTTGGTTGTCTAGTTTTAATTTTTAGTTGTTCCTACATCACATGTGAACATGTTGGAGGAGAATGATGTCAATATTCATAGTGCACCACTTGAGGATATGATGTTGCCATGGAAGATTAAGGCGATGAGGTTGGTGAGGATGAAGTGTAAGATATTGAGAGGAGGTATTCAATCTTATCAATTGAATGCAAGAGCAAAGAGAAGCGTTAATTACATGGAAGTTGAGGGCAATGCTTTGCTGAAGGTATGGGATGCGGTGTCACTCGCTGTGGTGGCCCGACAATGATCAAACATGAAAGAAAAATTGACAACAAATCAAGGACAATTTGTATCGGTTCATGCGGACACCATCGACTCGCTCATTGAGATCACTCTAAGGCCTATATGATGAGACCAAGAAATGTTGTATTCATTGGAGGAGCTATTTAGAGTGACGAATGTGCCTCCAAGTGGTTGCACTATTTTTTTAGAATATAACTTGTTTTAGGGTAGTGGTTTCACTATTGATTACTATGTGTGTTTGTTGTCTATGAAAATGTGTCTCTTTTTTGTTGTTGTTTACTATGAATATGCTCACACTTGCCTTCTTCCGGTCTTTTGAATTTAGGATCGCATTGCACACATGAAAGGTACGAGTAAATGCAGTCATCTAAAAGCAAATAAGCATGTGTGGTCCAATGTTTGGTTGAAATTGCTTGAACATATACTAGTAGAAAAAAAGATTATTAGTGAAGTTAGAAAAATAAGGTTGTTGGCATTCATGTGGCACGCCATCAATTTTGCGCCACTGATAACTGGTGGTATTCCACGGGAACGCCACCAATATAATTTGCACTGGTGACGTTCAGAAGGAAACGCCACTACTATATATTACATATGTGGCGTTTAAGTGGATTTCACACCCCACCAGTAAATTTCAAAAAAATAGTTGTATATTATTGAATTTTATAACAATTGGATATTCATATACAGTAACAGGAAAAATTAGGTAGCATTGCTTTGTACGATAAGTAGCATGAACATATAGCATATATAGTACAATAAGTAGCATAATAGTTGCATAAGACGATAAGTAGCATGATCACTCACATAATAAAACATCTAAACTCTACTCGAACTCCGCTAAAAAATTCCATGTTAGACATGTCCCCTATACTCGTACCATAAAAGTTTTACGGTATGAGTTTAGTAGATATGTTTCGGCGGTCCCCACGAGATACCATAAAACTGATTTCCTATATTCGTATCTGCTAGAGATGCTTTTAGTAACCTCATATTGTTACTTTATATCGAGTTCTAGGCGAGATATACAGTTTTTATGCACAACTCCACCACCACAAAGTCGTCTAGTATCTACTCCATCCATTTCAAAATATAAGACATTTTAGCTTTGTGAAGTAAATATATCTAGATATCTTTTAGTGTGTAGGTTCACTCAAATATACACACTAAAAGATGTTTAAATACATTTGCTTTACAAATCTAAAATATCTTATATTTTGAAACAGAGGGAGTATCATGCACTGAAACTTTTTGCATTTTAATTAAGATGCTAATTCCGTTTGGCGACATATGCGTGCAATGTTGTTTAGTAGAAGGCTGGACATAGATCATCCTCTAAGGCATGATACCCTTCAATGGGGTAACAGGTAACTGACATGTGACCCATGCCTAGCGACCCCACACATCAGTGACTCTAAGTCTGGGTCAAAAGATCTCTGGCCCTAATATTCTAGGGCTTTGAACCAACATCTATAATCCAATTTGTTCAATCATGTAGGCTCCCTACAAACCTTGTACTAGTGGTGGGGTAGTCCAAAAGCGCAGGCCGCATCGCATCGGAGAAGTCAATAAATATGTGTGATGTGAGGTCAGTTAAACTGTGTAACCAAATATTAGGATCGGTGTTATGCGATCACATGTGCACATAGGTTGATGCACCCCAAAAGGTACCCATGACCTGTTTTTAGAGTATCTTCAACAGATGATGCAAATTATAGGACAACAAAGTTTAAGTTATAGGGCATCAAATTTAGGGTTCTCATATCATATGATGTAAAATAGGGTTTCAGCTAATTTTCTGATGATCCAAAACAGGGCATGGACCAACACATTCATATATAGAAACTTTGACACATTCAAACATAAAAACTTTGACACGTTCAAACAAAGACCATCCTACATAGTTCGATAATCTTATTTGAACTTATCCTACTCCTAATCGGAAACCTCGACACAACGAGGACATCCCAATCAACATGATCATGAGATCCATAGTCCCCATGCTCAAGCTTCACCATCAAGGGGTCGGCCACGTCTTCCTTTTTCTTCTCCTCGACTTTCTTCGAGTCGTGTGGGGTGAGGCGGCAGCAAATCGACGTGTGTGGTGGTTGATGGGCGGCGGCTGAGGAAATGCGGGTCCGAATCATAAGCAATTGTTGGGAGGAAACAGCACGTCGGGGCTAGGGCGGTTGGATCTAGTGCTAATTCCGCGCGGCGGGAACGGGAATCGGCAGCAGACGAGGCGATCACGGCTGTGGTACGAAGTGGGGAGAACTTTTACTGCGACAGTTGAGCAGCACGTGCGGCCGAATTATGTTTTGGGGCTGCCGTTTGGTGCCCCAAATTTGCAGCACAGAGTCCATTTTTTAGAGCTGTCCAAAAACATACATCTTATTTTAGGGATATGTCATTTGCTGGAACTGGGTCTCTTTTTTTTTGCCTCTCGTGCCCTAAAATCAGTTTTTAGACACGACTTTTGTTTCGTAGTACTCCCTCCGGTCCATATTACTATTCGTCAATACAGATGTATCTATCACTAAAATGTGTCTAGATACATTTGTATTAGCGAAGAGTACTATGAGTCGGAGGGAGTATCATTTATTGGAGATGCTCTTAATGCCGTTTCTTTCCGTAGTACTTATGTTGGCAGGTTTACACGATTATCACATGCTCACAAAAAAAATGTCATTTTGAGTTCTAAATGTGGCATTTTTATGATGGCGTACACATTATATTTTGTTGTGAAACTCTGCATTAAGCCATGTGTAATGTACACACGCAATCTTTAACCAAGATCTGCAAGACTTCATTGCAAAGAAATCCCAAATGGTAAAAGCAACCAAAAAAACTCAGTCCATGCGCCTGTTTCTCTCACTTCCATCACACAGCAAAGGCCAGAAGGGGCTATAAAGAGAGGCCAGGGAGAGAAGAGTCCAATCGTTGTTTCGGGAAAGAGGAGAGAGAGAGAGAGTTGAAGGGAGGAGGAGAGCAAGGAGTCCAAGGTAATGCACCAGCAGAAACGCACGCCCCTCTTTTCATCTCCTTCCCCTCCAAGCCTCTGCCTCTCTCCCCAATAAAATCTCCTCCAACTTCCCCTCCCACCACTGGGAGATCCTTCACGGCCGATCGTCTCGCCCTAATTCTTGGATTTCTCCGTCGCAGTCCCCCCTTCTCCAGGTTGCTCCTTCTGGTAGTAGTACTACTACTTCCGTTCTTTTTTACTGCTAGTGATTTTCTCCGCCTGTGGTGGGGAGTCGCGGATCGGGTTAGATCGGCTTTACTGGCTGTTTTGATCCACCTCTTAGGCCGGTTCTTCCCGAGGTTGGATTGTTCGAGGCGGGTTCCCGCCGTTTCGTGTTCTCCGTGGGGATTGCGCCCTGTTTCCGTGGTGATCGGGGGTTTTTCTGGGGGTTTTGCCATCTCAATCCAACATAGGTTCCGGGGCGATGGACCGATTCCCCTGCATTTTGTTACGACTCTTGTGATCTCTGAGTAATCCGCTCGTGGATTTGGACCATCTGCTGAAGAAATAATGGATTACCCTACTTTGTTCTGATTTTTCGTGTCCATCTACATTGCCTGACGGCGTCTTTCTGGGGCTGTAGGGATCAAATTATAGTTTTATTCCTTCTGTTCGACTGCCATAATCCTATCGGTATTAACAAATTGTCTTGCGTTCGTCTAAATATTTTTGTTGAAGACCTGCTATCTTGTGCATAGTCCTCTGTTTATGTTCACAGCCCTCTGTTCTGTTCACATGTGGCTTTTGCCTCTGCTTTTATGTACCTTCCACAGTGATTTCATCACCTACGTTTGTAACATGAAACTCCTGGTGTTGCAGGACCATTGCATCTACCTGCATTGTCTGGTTTGTGTCGAAACACAGACGTGCTCGGTGTTTCTGCAGGCCATCCTCTTCCTGACATGGGGGATTCGCAGAGTAATCAGGATGGTTCCAAGTTTGGAGCTTTTGTTGACAGGATTCCTGGTGCTGCATTGGGTAATGCTAATGACATAGGGCTCCGCTACATGGGTGGTGGTTCTTCAGAGGCAGGGAGAGCTTCTCTGAAGACGAGAAGGCCGTCACCGTCTTCTTCACAGTTCATGATGTATGATGCTGCGATGACAGGAAGCAATCAGAGTGCTGCCGGGTTTTCTCATTCTGACGGTTTACCCGACGAGCAATCGTTGGCATCAGCTTTTGGGGACATGAGCTTCAAGAATCACACTCCCACAAGTCCCAGAGATTTTGTGCCGGAAAATGGGTACCATCCATCTGGCCCTGCGAAGTATCTCACGCCTCCGGGTGTTGCGTTGAGCCCGCCGCTTGTCCCTGCAAGTGTTCAAGATGGTTTCAGGCCTCTAGAGTTCACTGCTGAACATGTCAATGAACACCAAGAACAAGCTCATAGATTTTCACCCCGCTTCAGTAATTTTCCAAAGGACTACGGTATGCACAACCTTGATGGGTTTTCCGGTGCTCCTTACCAGCAATCAGCTCTGTCTGCTTCACCCGTCGAGCAGCAGTTTTATATGGATGGGCAGTCTCAGATGCATGCATCTCATGGTCAGCAGTTTTTTGGTTCAAACATCATGTGGCAGCAGTATGGTATGGAAGCACCAAGATACCCGATGATGACACCACATTATGTTTACCCACACATGCAACAGGTTGCTGGATCAGATGTTCGTCGAAATAGGAGACATCGACAGGCTACAGCTCGCGCGCCTACAAATGGCACATCACATACTGAAGCCCCTAATGCTCGTCGACTGGGAATGGGAATTGAGGATCCTTACTCTAATTCTACTGCTTTTCAGAAGACAAGTCACCAGCTGCATAGCACATATTTGAACAGTTTCCCTAGCACATGGTATGCAGACAGTCCATGTGGCAGTAGCGACTTCCACCAGCAAGTTCACAAGTTTTCCCATCCATATGAACTCAACTCTTTATCTAATGCCGTCTCATACCATCAGATTTCAGATAATCTCAGCACTGTAAGTTATCCAGAAAATGTCCTGATGAGATCTGATGGGGTAAATTCACCAAGAAGTGACAACTTTGCTCCTTCAATAAATGGTTACAGTGTTAGGGATCGAAGAATTAGTAATGCACATAACCATCTTGATATCCAGAGTAATGATTCCTCACATCTTGACATGCTGAATTCCCAGTTTCTGTCCTTGGTCATGAAACCACGTGAGCTGAATTATAATTCAGTTGATGAAGTTGCTGGAAGAATCTATATGTTGGCTAAGGATCAGAATGGCTGCCGCTTTCTGCAAAAAGTATTTGCTCAAGGCAGTGAAGAGGATATTGCAAAAGTATTTAATGAAATCATTGATCATATTGGTGAACTCATGGTGGATCCATTTGGCAACTATTTAGTGCAGAAGCTGCTTGAGGGGTGCAGCGATGATCAACGGACCCGCATATTATGTGAAGTTACCAAAATGCCTGGGAAGCTTATTGCAATTTCTTGCAACATGCATGGGTATGAGCAATGATCTGAACATCTGTTTTCTTTTCATTAGTCATTGCTTCTGTTTCTTACCATTTAGGAAAAAATATTCAGGACTCGTGCAGTGCAGAAGATCATTGAAACTACAAATGATCCCTATCAAGTTTCGAAGGTTGTTTCTGCACTGCGTCCTGGAGCAATCCATTTGATGCTAGATCCTAATGGCAGTCACGTCGCAAACCGATGCCTGCAGAAACTGTTACCAGAGGCCAAAGCGGTAAGTATCTGCTGGTCAGCCAATTCAATTATGGCCTTTTTTGTATCTTTACACATTATATACATTTGTGTTGGTTGATTTAGTTATTAAACAATAAACAATGAGTATAGAATATTGCTTGCAAGAACAGTGATCAGTAAAAGGAATCGGCACAAATTCCTTTTCTAATGCATGAGTTCTTATCATCCATTTTGTACTCTGACTTTTGTGGATACTTAATAATTGCTGCAGTTCCTTCTTGATGCTGCTACATTGCACTATCTTGAACTAGCAACACATCAACAAGGCTGTTGTATCATCCAAAAATGCATTGAACATTCAAATGATGAGCAGAAGCACAACTTGTTGAACAATATTACTTCCAGTGCTCTTGCTCTTTCGGACAATCAGTTTGGGTATGACAGTCTTTTTTGCCTTCTCCTTTTCAATAGCTACTCTTAACTAGAAGTCTGCATAAATATCCTTAACCATGCCTTTTGGAAATCTATGTGCTAATTTTTTGTAGGAACTATGTTATTCAGTCCATTCTCAACCACGACATTGGATGGGCAACATCTAAAATAGTGGATGAGTTGGAGGGTCACTTTGGGTATTTATCGATGCAGAAGTGTGGTAGCCATGTGGTCGAAAACATTCTGCGGCGAGCACCGCAGCACAAGCGTGACCAAATCATTGATGAACTTATGAATGATCCGAAGTTGCTGCATATCATGGTGGATCAGTTTGGCAATTTTGTTATTCAAACGGCTCTTGAACATTGTGAGGTAAACAGAGTGTTGTATCCCCAGCCATAAGAACTCCTGTGTAAATTCTTACTGGAGGATGTTAATTGTGCAGGGTACTGCGCGACATACGGCCTTCGTTGAAGCTATTAGGCCACATGCTGCTGCAATGCAAAGCCACATTTATGGTAAAAGGGTGTTATCAAAAACATACCTCAAGAACAAGCAACACCGAGTTGGAGTTTTGTAGCCTACACAGTTCAGACCACTTGTACCAGGAACTACTCTGAATGTATAATGATGTGATAAGATAAAACAAATCAGCTCTAGAATATAGTATATTTAGGCATGTAGAATTAGTAATCGTTAGTTGTACTGTCAGGTCGGTCTGCCATGTAGCTCGTTGTATCTGCCAAAATGTGGTTTATAACATTTTGTATCAACTGGTTATCTGTTGAGTTGTATCATCTTCAGAGCTTCTCCTATCCTTGATGTTTCCACTAAATGATGAGTAACTCTGCAATCAATTTGGTATGAGCATGAACAACATTATCTGTTTTTCGCGACCTAGATATATCTCCTGTTTCTACTGATAGATGTACTTATAGGAACGACCATAACATGCTGATCTATTTCAGTACTGCATGTGAAACGCACACCTTTCAAATATAACACATGTATTTTAAGTTATAGTTCTTTACTGAGTTTATTTTTATGTAGTTTTCGTTTCACTAAAATAGGAATCATGGACTAAAGCTATAACCATATGCGTGCAATGTACAATTCACAGACACTACATTAGTTAAAATTGACAAAGCACAATACTAATACACTTGTATTAACTCTTAAAATATTACAATTCAATCGCAATTCGAAGCAACACTTCGAAAACAACTACTAAGCAACATTACCCACTTTTTATTCTCTGATATGTATCTAGCTCTTTGCGCGCGATATCCACGGCTGGGATATTGTTTGTAACTTCATACTTAGTGAACTTCGAAATTGTGTATAGAAATGGCATCTGGAGACACATACCAACTACATATGCATTATACATTCATAAAACGTTCATTTGCGAAGTGTGAATAGAGAACCATAGTGAAAAAATTAAAAACCAAACAGAACACTGCAAACATATGTAATAGTAACAGTGAGAAGCTTCATATACCTGTATGAGTTGGTCAAAATGACATCCTAAAACCAATTAAAAAATCTTAATTTTACATTAAAGATTAAAAGCAAAAGGATATTTACAATCTCAATATTATCTTAACCCAGCTTAATACGGTTCTCAGAAAAATAACCAACCTGATACATCAACCATGATAAGCAACCTGTCAGACACACGACACCACTCTGCACTTGAATTCCTCTCTCACAAACACAGTCATCAGCCACGCCTCCGCCCTCTACACTGCATTGATTAACATCCACAAGGTGACTAGCTAATTCAAGCTAGGCAATGTATATCTCTGAAATTGACCCAAGAATAAAAGAAACAAGCTAATTCAACTTTGGAGAAGGGATAAACGATTAATGCATGACTTGTAAAAAGATACAAATGATCTGTTCAACAGAGAATTCGACTTCCCACACATACGCGGTTTACTGCACTCAGCTAACTTAATAAGGTTTACAAGAACACTAGTTTCCTGCTGAGCAGAGAGCATGTAGAACATGATGTCAAACAAACATCAAACTAAAACTACATCCTAGTATCTGCCCCGTCCTCTGAATCCACCACGGCCTCCACCCCTGGGAGGTCCACCACGGCCCCTTGGGGCACCTCTTCCACGGAATCCACCACGGCCACCACGAGCACTGCCTCTTCCACCACGGCCACCACCTCGAGAAAATCCTGGAGTCGAGCCCCTTCAAAAAATAAGAAAATGAGAGCATGATTACAGAACTAATTAAGTGCTACAAGCTATAACCAGATAAATGGTGAACATTTTGGTTGCTTTCTCATATGCATTTATCACATGCACTTCTTCTGGTAACATTGAAGATTCAGTGTAAGGTTAACAACTCCAGTAGTTCGTAACTGCAGTAGATTTTGCAACACATACCTAACATCACATACTAAGATATGTGTAGCATTCTTAGCTTATTAAGGCTACACATTTTTGTTTCTTCATAACATCCAAGTGAGGACTGGTGAACCCTAAATAGCTTTGTCAAGAAGTTTAACAGGGTTTAAACTGCAGTGGTTTAATGTTTGAAGAAAAAATTAGACAGGTGAACGTTATCACTTCACTAACTGAATATGGCGATTGATGATATCATCTGGAATCGTTCCATAATCAAGACCGACAAGCAAATATTACAAGAGAAATGAACAAGGCAACAGTTAGCTCAAGATCATACTTTGGCTGTGGCAGGAAGCGCGAGAGAGGCAGCAGCTTCATGGGGTCGATGAAGAACTTGTCACCTTCGTTGTATGATGTTGCAATGACTCCCTCAAACATCTTGACCGAGAAAAACTAGAGACAATACAGGTATATAAGAATGTGCAGCATGAGCAGGTCACAAATTCAGAACAAAAAAACTGTGAGCTAAAGATCAAATACTGGAGGTACCAACAATCACATTTTAAAGTTGCACCCCATTATCAAAGAAGTTGCTTAAATGAGATTGGCATGCAGCCGCAACATCTTTAACTCTAATATGATGACTTATTTGACCAAGATAGCTCAATTAAAAATCATGAGTTCGCCCGCTGCAATCTAAACTGTAAGCTGCTAGCGCCAACGAAGCAATAAGGGCCCTATACACAGAAACCACACAGATGAACCACATGGCCTTGCTCTTAACTCTGTGGCCTTACCGCCGTCAGCTTCGTCACCGACTCGTTAATGGGGACGAAGATAAGGAGACGGAAGCGCTCACCGATTCGTTAATGGGTCCGAAGATTTCGTCGACCTTGCCGATCTGGGTCTTGTTCTGAAGGTAGATGGGCGCGTTGAAGTAGGGCACCTTCTCGTTGGTCAGCTTCGTCACCGCGTCGCCCTCGCACGCGTGCACGAACGTCGACACCTCTGCACAAAAACAAAAAAACCAGCGAAACACCGTATCAGACTCACCGGCATCTCACAAAGAAGGTAGTACAAAGGGCTTCTGGTACTTGACGAGGACTGGGAGAAACCACGCACCGACGACCTCGGCCGGAGGGCCCTCGTCGCGGAACCCGCCACCTCCGCCGAACCGGCCCCCGCCGCCGCGTCCGCCGAACCGGCCCCCGCCGCCACCGAAGCGGCCACCGCGGTCCCCGCTGCGTCCGCGGAAACCTCCGCCGCCTCTCGGTGGCCTCATGGCGTTCGGGTGAGAGGAGTGGCGGCGGGAGTAGGAGGGAGGGAGGGAGGAAGGGTTTCGGCGCGGGAGGCGGCGACAAGTATGGGGAGGAGGGGTTTATTAGGGTTTTAGGGGACGAGGCTCTGCTGGGTTATGGTGAGGATGTCTGGGAGGCTGGCGGATGGGCCCCGGCGTGGTCTCCTTCCGTTGGCCGTTGGATCGCTGCTTCCCATGGGAAGGGCCGTGTGGACGGTGTTGATCGATGCACGGGGGCTGACTGTTGGCTGGTTGAGATAAAATAAAATACGCCAAAATGTATTGTGAATGCATGCCATCAAAAGGACAAAGTTTGAATCAGAATTGCATTTGTTTGAATTTAGAGTGTTCTATGGGGCAAACTCCGGCCATGGCCCGTCCAGGATTTAAGCATTCCTTTGTTTCTCTTGCTGGTCGGCCTTTCAAGGCCACCAGTTCTGGAAAAAATCTTGCTATGCTAAACTTGGCTTCACCACTTGTTCTATGGCTGAACAAGAGCCCTCTGATAAGCGTGGTTTCCTTTTATTATTCACACTTATCTTCTCGTGTATTTTTCTATGACCGATGTTACTTCTCGCTTTTCCACATTTCTTCTCACGACATGGCTCTTATCTTTCTTCCTCTTTTGTTGAAGACATACTATCAACCACAACCATGTTGGGGGCACTGAATCCCCTGAGTGGTTCATCTCTTTAAGAATCATGAGGTTGCATAATTACTTATTGGCCAATCACATGTATACGAGAAGGAGCCCTAGCGTCACTGGATTGCAAATTTTGAATTGTAAACTACTTTTAAGTTGTACTTATAGAGCTTTTACGATACAATTATGCCAGAGATGCTCCAATGTTGTGTTTGGATGCATAGATTGTGCTAGAAATTGGACAATCTGGAATTCATGCCTCAATTCCACCGTTTGGGTGCACGTTGAATTAGAAGCATGTAAACAGAGCCCCGCTCCTGCAAAGGGGTATCTAATGATGGGTCAATTCAGAGGGTTGGGCCTCCATATTCCCTTGAAATTGGCCTCTTCCCACATACCACTTCATTCTCGCTGGAGGCTTTGACGCTCGGTCCTACGCCTTGCTCGGCAGAAGTGGTGAGGTGAGCGTCCCATTCGCCCTTCCTCCTCTCACTATCCACTACTCGTCCTCCTCCTTTAATTACCATCATCTCCCCTACTCGGACCTGCTCCACCATTACCCTGCCCCAAACCCGTGGGATGGGAACGACGGCTCGAGGTGAAGCAGCGACGATTGGGGTAGCGGCTGTGGTTTCTGGGGTGGACCTTCCTGGCACGGTGGGTGGTCTTTGTCGGTCATTGCAAGTGAGTTTCTCCTGATTTTTCTCTCTTCTAATTGCATGTCCGTTTGGATAACTAGAGCAATTGAGGTCAATTGATGCATAAACATGAAATTTAAACTCAGTTTGATGTTTGCCTAAGGTGAATGTGATTTTCATACTCCTAGTTGATGTACATGCATGTTGGTACTTCAAAATAATTTTGTTAAGAGACATAATTATTCTAATTATTTTAATATTAGAATGTCCCAAAAATAATATATAAACATGAACGCGGATTTGCTACCACTGGTGGTAGCTATGATCATGCATGCATAATCCTTGTATTGTATGATCATGCCTTTTGTACCGGGTGTGATGTATGGAGCATGTATTAGGCTAATTCTAATGGATGAAGAAGCTCCATCTGTTGCAATGCTATGGTTCTTCTACTAGGCTACTTTGACAGGCAACCTGCAGCGGCTAGAGCCTGTGGTGGTGCGCTGAATGACCTTGTATACCAGCCGACCGAATTGACCTGCTAGACATGCCACACACTCTCACCATGTTGCTAAGCTGGTGGCAACACAATTCGATGATTTTTTGGCGGGATCTATTCATTTGGCAGACTTCCACGCAACTTCCTTTCCCGCGCACTTTTCACATTGATGTGGCTACATATAGAGAGGCCATCTTGCTTGTGTATGATTCATTAGAGCGCATTCCTCTACCTCCGCACTCCCACCACCCCCACTGTTCTTGGCGAAAACAATCTCCTTCTTGGCGAGCTGTCGGGATGGGTAGTGATGACCCCCCCCCCCCGATGGGTACCATGGGCTGTTTATGGTTTTGCACCAAACAGAATAAATTAAAAAGAAAAATAAACATATTGCCTATGGCAAACTATGCGCCATGAATTGACTTAATTTATTATCGTCAAAGACTCAAACGGTCTATTACAATTTACAAACTAGCTTGATATGAGAGCTAAACGATACATTTTTTCAATAATGACTAAACGATACATGCAAGATACAAATTCTCTCCGGTCGTTTGACACGGCAAACTTGGTACTCCCTCCGATCTATAATACTCTTCGTTAATGTAGATGTATCTAGACACATTTTAGTGATAGATACATCCGTATTAGCGAAGAGTAATATGGGTCGGAGGGAGTATGAGAATCAGAGGTCTCGTTGAAGATCCCTAACTAGGAGTAGCAGATGTTTCCCTACGGTATGGGGGTGGCAGCTCCATCTCCTTCCTGCACATCAGCTCCATCGCCTTCCTGTCCGACGTTCACCTCTTCCTCCTCGTTGTCTCCATGTATCTCCGGTTGATGAGGGACGCACACAATCATGTGGCCCCTCCTCCAGTCCATGGTATGGCATGCTCGCGAGCAGTAGTTCACTGCCGTGCAAACTGTGCAATGTCAGAACTCGTGCTACCAAGTCTCTCTTCTTCCACAAAGCTTGTTTGAGCATGCGCCGCGACTCCTTTGCCACGACGTCACCCTGCGCCTTGACTGTGCCTCCCTGATACGTCCATTTTGCATCACTATTTTATATCATAATTTACTATTATTCATTGATATATTTCATATTTAGAGATGATACTTATGTTGTTTCCTCTGTTTTCGCATGTTTGATGATTATTGGAGAACTTGCTGCCGGAGTCAGGATTCTACTGGAAAAAGGACCGTCAAGACACCATATTTCTGAAGATCAGCAATTCCAGGAAAAAACCCAGAAATTTATATTTCATCGGAAGACGAAAGTAGCCATAAGGAGAGGGCGAGGTGAGCGGCCAGGGGCCCACACCACCAGGTGGCGTGGGCCAGCCCTAGGTCGCACCACCCAGTGGTGTGGCCACCTTGGCCCACCTCTGCAAGCACCCCCTCGCTTATATCATTGTCCCCGAAAACCTAAGACCGAAGGGGGGGTCAGAGATAGACTCCGTCGCCTCTGCAGGGCGGAAAACACAGAGAGAGAGAAAGCTCTCCGGCAGGCAGAAATCTGCCGGAGAAATTCCTTCCCGGAGAGGGGAGATCGTCGCCATCGTCATCGCCATCGAGCTGGGCTTCATAGGGATCATCATCTTCATCACTATCATCACCAGCACCTTCATCATTTTCATCACCACGCCATCCCACTGTAACATCTTGGGTTGAATCTTGTCTAATTCTTAGGGGAAACTTTCCTGGTGTTGATTACTTTTGTAGTTGATGCTATTGAGTGGAACCGTTGAATTAAGGTTTATGTTCAGATTGTTATTTACCATTATTTCACCTCTGGTCATAATCCATATGATGTCTTGTGAGTAGTTCGTTTAGTTCTTGAGGACATGGGAGAAGTCGAGATGTTAGTAGTGGAACTATATTGAGTAATATTTAATGGTTTGATATTTATATGTTGTGGTGCTATTTTACTAGTGGTATCATGTGAACGTCGACTACATGATACTTCACCTTTATGGGCCTAGTGGAATGCATTGTGTATTTGGCTACTAATTGTGGGATTGTCGGAGCGACATAAACCTAAACCCCCGTTAGGAAACCATTGCACCAGGGAGTGTAGGATCTCAGAGTTTAAGGTTGTGGTTAGATTTATCTTAATTACTTTCTTATAGTTGCGGATGCTTGCAAGGAGTATAATCATAAGTGTGTATTAGTCCAAGTTGGGGTAGTGCACTAGCATAGGTTCACCCCCATAACACTTATCAAACCAATGAAGATTACTTAGATGCATGAAGCAAAAGCACTTGATAGAAACTCCTGTGTGTCCTGAGGAACGTTTGGTAATCATAAGTTATACAACCAGCTTGTCCTTTGCTCTAGAAAGGATTGGGCCACTTAAAGCAACTATTATTATTGTCTTTTATTTACTCGTACTGATAAGGATCACGGCGGTGATCCTATGAGTTGTGTCCCGATCTTTCACAGCGAGTCAACCCGGATAAATAATCTTCCAATAACGCGATGAACGTCACCTGAAGAAGAGGAACGAATCCAGCAAGCAACGCGATGAAGATCACCACGCCTCAAACCTGAGCCTGATAATTCTTGATGAACACAAGAACCCTCGCAGCAATATATTTGACAAACACGGCAGCGCCGTTTCCCCGGAGGGATGATACACGGTGGAACACCACGCGATAGTTTAATCTAAAATTCTGAACTCCCCTAAACCCTAGACTGCTGGCCTCCTTATATAGACGGCCAGAAAACTATTGGGCTTGGACAGGCCCAAACCCAAAACACAAATAAACCTAAGTGGCCCATAACATGACCTGACACACGAAATAACATAAGCAGGTATATAAATTGCTGACACAACCTTAGACTAAATTATCTCATATCATAGGTCGTCCTGGCGTGCCAATCTGCAATGAGCTTCCCTCATCTTGGTGGAGTCCTGAAATTGGCCTTCACCTCCTCCTTCGTGCCCATATCATCCTCCCCCCCTTCAAAAAGCGTTGTCCCCAACGCGTGAGGGTCTGCTCGAAAAGGTGGCGGAATATCAACAATAGCACCACGCATATTCGCCGTCTTCAAGTCTTGCTTGCCTTCCTCACCACATCCTCCCTCTTGGCCTGCCCGACTTGATACAGCCCTGGGTGGCTGCACCTCTTTTCTTTGCCAAATGAACTTGTACTTAGGTGCCACCACCTTTTTCTTCTCAACTCTTGATGGAGCTTTGTGCTGCTGAACATGAACCTTCTGTGCACGACCCTGCAAAGTAGTAATGCCTGGGCCACACAACTGACGAACACGTCCATCCTTGCCTTTGTGCACACGTACTGCTGCTCCAACAAAATGTTTTCGAGGTGTTCTCACAAAACTGTGGCTGACTACCCGCGGCACCATATGCACCGGAACAAGATCAGCACCACCGTCATCGGTCTGAACACCCATGTCAACACGAACTGGAAGTGGAACACATGCTGACATATCCTTCCCTTCATCAATAAGAGGCTTGACTTCAACCGGCTTGTCACTAACAAGAACAACTGGCTTGTCATCTACAGGCTTGGCTAAAACAATATCATGAACGACGCTTTTCGCATCATGCTCCTCATGCTGCACCTTAGCTAGCCCTGGTTGTGGCTTAGCTTTATGCAACTTCTCCTTGCGAACCACCAGCTCAACATCAGACTTTATTTGATCATCCTGTAGAGGTTTCAAAGTCCGCTGTTTACCATCATGCACAAAAGAATATGTATTTGCTCTTCCAGCATGAGTAACATTGCGATCATACTGCCATGGACATCCAAGTAATATCCCACACACCTCCAATGGCAACACATCGCACTCCACCTCATCAACATAATCACCAACTGTGAATGGCACACGTACTTTATGAGTAACCTTTAGCACACCGCAGCTATTCAACCACTCAACATGCTTAGGTTCAGAAAAACGCCATGTGGACAACCCCAGTGATGCCACCACAGCCCTACTGATGCCATTACAGTAACTACCGCTGTCAATAATCAGTTTGCATGCCTTCTCCTTGATGGTGCACTGTGTTTGAAAAAGGCTGCATCGCTGATTCCTCCTTATCGCCTCATCACCATTGGACAATTTGTGAAGTTGTATACTCATACCTCTCAATGGTGTGTCATCTCCATCAACTTTGGCTTGTACCATTGGAACAACCGTCTTGTCTGATTCCACGGTCTTGTCCAAAAATCGAGTACGCAGAAATTGCTTAAAAACCTCCCAACGAGATGTTTCAAGTGTGATGCCCTTTGCGCACCGTTCTTCACGCCACCAACCAACCACCTGCGTATCCACACGCCGATGGGCAAGTACAAATTCAGTAAAACTGCCAAACTTGCTATCACGGGCGCGACATTGTGCAAAGCCACGCTCCATGTGAGATTCCCAAGACTCATACTCTGTGAACTTTACAGCACTGTTCAAACTCCACGTGATTTTAGTTGCATCATACCGAAAACCAGCCAAGATCTCTAAATAGTCACTGTAGATATCCTCCGCTTTGTCAGTCAAACGGACAGGCCTTGATGAACCCATACCTGAATATTTCTGGTATGCACTTGTCCGTCACGCAGAAAAAATTGCGAAGAAATTTGTTCCAAACTGAACGGAGTAGTCTCATTGCTGTATGCAGACTGTCGAGAAAACCAATATAAAATTTTGCACTGATCTGAAATATCTTGTGCTGCTCCTAGTAATCTGTCACAAAAATCTGCAAAAATCCTGTACAAACTGAAGCAAAACAGTCTTAACTAGACAAACAGACGCGGCCGCGCGAAGCGCCAAGGGGCAGACGCTCTCCGCGCCTGGGCGCTATCGAGCTGGCGAAGGACCGAGGCGACGCGCCTCGATCGAGCAGGCGAAGGAGCCTACGGAACAATGGGCCGGCCCGCTGGGTCCCGCTGCAGAAAACGCGAACAACGCGGGGCGATCCCAGGCTGGGGCGGCCGGGGTCGAGGCGAGCGATCCCTGGGCGGGCGAGCCGGGCGCCAGGGACCAGACGCCCTCTTCCCTTGTGCGAGCGGCCGCCGCCTCCTCTTTTTTTTTCTTTTTGATTTTCCCCTAGCGATCGGATCTGGTACGTACTGCGTTGACTTTCGGAAATTCGACGGGATCTGAGAGCACTCCTGGACGGAAACGAGCTGATCACTGAGCAAATCGAGTGATAACTCGAATTTGACAAGAACACTCCTCCAATGCACAGGATCTCAACTTGGCTGCCTTGGAGCGATCAGTACGGCAAGCTATTGGAGTGGCCGATCCCGAGCTTGACGGCAACGTCACGAAGAACCAGCAGCACGATCCAATCGCCCACTCTCCTCAAACCAATCTGAAAACTGCCTCGAAAGAACACTTCGCAGTTCAAACAATCAACAGAAAATACTCGCGGTGAACAACCCAGTAATCTGATACCACATGATAAGGATCACGGCGGTGATCCTATGAGTTGTGTCCCAATCTTTCACAGCGAGTCAACCCGGATAAATAATCTTCCAATAACGTGATGAACGTCACCTGAAGAAGAGGAACGAATCCAGCAAGCAACGCGATGAAGATCACCACGCCTCAAACCTGAGCCTGATAATTCTTGATGAACACAAGAACCCTCGCAGCAATATATTTGACAAACACGGCAGCGCCGTTTCCCCAGAGGGATGATACACGGTGGAACACCACGCGATAGTTTAATCTAAAATTCTGAACTCCCCTAAACCCTAGACTGCTGGCCTCCTTATATAGACGGCCAGAAAACTGTTGGGCTTGGACAGGCCCAAATCCAAAACACAAATAAACCTAAGTGGCCCATAACATGACCTGACACACGAAATAACATAAGCAGGTATATAAATTGCTGACACAACCTTAGACTAAATTATCTCATATCGTAGGTCGTCCTGGCGTGCCAATCTGCAATGAGCTTCCCTCATCTTGGTGGAGTCCTGAAATTGGCCTTCACCTCCTCCTTCGTGCCCATATCACGTACTTTATTTACTTGCACTACCAAATACCCCTGAAAACCTGTTTGCTAGTATTTACAGTGAATCCTTGATCAAAACTGCTTGTCAACACCTTCTGCTCCTCGTTAGGTTCGACACTCTTATTTATCGAAAGTACTATGATACACCCCCTATACTTGTGGGTCATCAAGACTATTTTCTGGCGCCGTTGCCGGGGAGTGAAGCGCTATTGAAGAGTGGAATTGGTAAAGGTAACTTTTGCTGTGAGTATTGTTTTTATTTCTGTCATTTATTTTATTTTGCTATGGAGAAGTCTCCATTTGGTTCCCTATTTGGGAATACTACTGCCACTGTTACGGTAGTGGATGAACCACCGCCTGCTCAATTAGATCCTTTTAAAATACCTATGAAAATTGTTGAACGTGTTATGAACAACTGCTATTCAAGTGATGGAACTATCCATCCGGGTGATCATTTGCTCTTTATACATGAATTATGCAAGTTGTTCAAGTGTGCAGGTATTTCATCAAGCCAGGTTAAGAGAAAGCTATTCTCTTTATCACTAAAGGACAGAGCTGCGGAATGGTATATTTTGCTGAAAGATGGTCGATGTATTGGCTGGGAGGAAATTGTATATCTCTTTTATTCTAAATTCTATCCTCCAAGTGAGATTCATAAAGATCGGAACCAAATATATAATTTTTGGCCTCATGATGGATAGAGTATTGCCCAAGCATGGGGGAGATTGAAGTCACTTATGATCAAATGTCCCATTCATGAGCTCCCCAGTAATATTGTTATTAATAACTTCTATGCAAGGCTTTCTCTTCACGATAAGGATTTATTGGATGCTTCTTGCTCTGGATCATTTACACGTATGAAAGAAGAAGCTAAATGGGATCTTCTTGACCGTATTCAAGAAAATACTGAAGGATGGGAGAACGACAAAGGTAGAAAGTCAGGTATAAATTATGATTATGAATGCATTAAATCTTTTATGGGAACTGATGACTTTTATAATGTTAGTGATGTTTATGGTCTTGATTCTGATAGGGCAAAGGTGTCCGATCTTTCGATGAGATCTTGATATGTCGATTTGGTAGGTGGAGTTCATGCTTGACGATTCGACTACACGTGCGAAGCTCGTGCGCCAATGCAATCGCTAGGACAATCTCCGAGAGTTACTGATCTTGCGGATGCACGATCAGCCTGACCAGGGAGGGTCTTAATTCCTACCTGAAATCGAGAACAAGTAAGAACTAATACTGCAATCAAGATATTGCGGATGAAAGATGTATGCTTTATTCAAAAGGTGGGATTCCAAATAGGCGGTCTTCTTCTGGGCGATTGGCCTCAAAAGTCAAGCTCGTAGTTATAGCAATGGCTAACTTTAGTCTAATCAAAATCCGAGTTCTAATGACGGCTACGGGGGGTATTTGAGGAGGAAAAGGTAGGGGTGCGACCAGCCATGGGTATGGTGGTCGAACGGAACCCTAACAGGCCTTTTCTCCTCAAATTCGGACTCCTAAAAGTGGCTGTCTTATTTGCTGCAAAAATTATATGGGCCTGGCCCAAAAATAAAAGTGACACAGCACCATATCTATCTAAGGACGAATTTATGAAGTAGTTCTTTGTATATTTCGTCCAAGTCTTCATCCTTCATTACGGTGGCTTCAAAGTTCTGAAATCTCCACTCGTGGCATCTTCTTCAATCCTCAAATGCTTGCTGCCATCTCCATGCATAATCATACTCCAATGCTTGTCCCTCTCATCCATGCTAGGTCCATCATTCCTAAGAGTAACAAACATATCTGATTTAGGCAGCATCATATTCTCATGTATGTGAGAAAGAGTTCCAAGAAACGAAAGTACCTGATAGTTAAGTTGCTTGGCACGAGCTCGAGTGATGGGTCCTTGTATGTGTTTCGCTGTAGGTGCAGCGGTTGTATCAATAGATGGGATGTCCTCATCATGCTCCCCTTCTTGAATTGAAGTCGTCCTCGATGCAAACTCATCTTCTTCACCGAAGTAAGGCTTTAAATCTGCAATGTTAAATGTAGGACTTACCGTACCAAAATCTGCAGGAAGCTCAAGTTTATATGCATTATCATTGATTTTCTCTATCACCTTAAAAGGACCATCAGCACGTGGCATTAACTTAGACTTGCGCAAATCAGGAAAACGATCTTTGCGCAAATGCAACCAAACAAGATCACCAACCTCAAACACAACATGCTTTCGTCCTCTATCCCCAGCAACTTTATACTTAACATTCATGCGTTCTATGTTGTCTTTAGTAGTTGCATGCAATTTTAAAATCAAATCAGCACGTTGTGTAGCATCAAAATTATTTTGCACTGAAGATGGTAAAGGCAACAAATCAATAGGTGCACGTGGAACAAAACCATAGACAATCTGAAAAGGGCTCATCTTTGTGGTAGAATGCAGTGAACGATTATAAGCAAATTCAATATGAGGCAAACACTCTTCCCACAATTTTAAGTTCTTCTTTAAAACAGCCCACAACATGGTAGATAAAGTTCTATTAACTACTTCAGTTTGTCCATCGGTTTGGGGATGACACGTAGTACTAAACAGCAATTTCATCCCCAACTTAGCCCATAAACATCTCCAAAAGTGGCTAAGAAATTTAGTATCACGGTCAGAAACAATAGTATTTGGCACACCATGCAAACGAATGATATCACGAAAAAACAAATCAGCAATGTGCGCAGCATCATCGGTCTTGTGACAAGGAATAAAGTGTGCCATCTTAGAAAACCGATCCACAACAACAAAAATACTATCCCTCCCCTTCTGTGTACGAGGTAATCCCAAAACAAAGTCCATCGAAATATCCTCCCAAGGAATACTAGAAACAGGAAGAGGCATATATAAACCATGTGGATTAAGGCGAGACTTAGCTTTTTGACAAGTAGTGCAGCGTGCCATGAATCTCTCAACATCTCGCCGCATGCGTGGCCAAAAGAAGTGTGCAGCAAGAACATCCTCCGTCTTCTTGACACCAAAGTGTCTCATTAATCCTCCCCCATGCGCCTCCTGTAACAACAAAAGACGAACGGAACCATCTGGGATGCATAGTTTGTTAGCACGGAACACAAATCCATCAGTAAGGATGAATTTGTTCCATGTTCTACCATCTCTACAATTTTGCAACACATCTTTAAATTCAGCATCATGCAAGTATTGTTCCTTTATAGTTTCCAACCCAAAAATTTTGAAGTCAAGCTGAGATAGCATAGTATAGCGGCGCGACAAAGCATCAGCAATAACATTATCTTTACCCTTTTTGTGTTTGATAACATAAGGAAAAGACTCAATAAATTCAACCCACTTTGCATATCGACGATTCAGTTTTGCTTGACTACGAATATGCTTCAAAGATTCATGATCAGAATGTATAACAAATTCTTTAGGCCATAGATAATGTTGCCAAGTTTCTAATGTCTGAACCAGCGCATATAATTCTTTATCATAAGTAGAATAGTTCAGACTAGGCCCACTCAATTTTTCACTAAAATATGCTACAGGTTTGCCCTCTTGTAATAACACACCTCCCAAACCAATTCCACTAGCATCACATTCAAGTTCAAACGTCTTATTAAAATTAGGAAGTTGGAGTAATGGAGCATGTGTTAACTTATCTTTCAGTATCATGAAGGCCTCTTGTTGTGCATCGCCCCAAACAAAGGGCACATCCTTCTTTGTGAGCTCATTCAATGGCGCAGCAATAGAACCAAAATCTTTGACAAAGCGCCTATAAAACCTAGCGAGACCAAGAAAACTCCTCACTTGTGTGACCGTCTTGGGCTGCGGCCAATTCTCAATAGCTTCAATCTTGGCTGGATCAACTTCAATTCCCTGTTCTGTAACAACATAACCAAGAAAAGCAACTCTGTTTGTGCACTTCTCTAGATTACCATACAGACGTGCATCACGTAAAGCATTGAAAACAGCACGTAAATAATCCAAATGGTCCTCTAAAGATTTGCTATATATGAGAATGTTATCAAAATATACCACCACAAAACGACCAATAAAATCACGTAAAACTTTGTTCATCAGTCTCATAAAGGTACTAGGTGCATTAGTTAAACCAAACGGCATTACTAACCACTCATATAAACCAAACTTAGTTTTAAAAGCCGTTTTCCATTCATCTCCTAATTGCATACAAATTTGGTGGTAACCACTATGCAAATCAACTTTAGAGAACATAATAGAACCACTCAACTCATCCAGCATGTCATCCAAACGAGGTATAGGGTGACGATATCAAATGGTAATATTATTAATAGCTCGACAATCAGTACACATGCGCGAAGAACCATCTTTCTTAGGTACTAAAATAATAGGAACAACGCATGGACTAAGAGACTCACGAATATAACCTTTGTCCAATAAACTATGGATTTGTCGTTGGATCTCTTTTGTTTCTTTAGGATTGGTGCGATATGGCGCACGGTTGGGCAGCGAGGCTCCTGGAATCAAATCAATTTGGTGTTCTATCCCACGAATAGGTGGAAGTCCAGGTGGAACATCTTGTGGAAAAACGTCCATGTATTCCTGCAAAAGGTTAGCAACCGCAGGTGGCAAAGAAGGAGGCATATCCTCAAATGAAAACAGAACTTCTTTGCAAACAATGGCATAACAAGGAGTAATATTGATATCAATTTCAGCAAGATCAGATTTGCTAGCAAGTAAACAAGGATTCTTCAAACGAATTTCAGTAGCATGGTTAGAATCAGATTTAGAAGAATGCTTAGGGGGTACAAAATCTGCAGCAATAATCTGATTCTCACTCTTATATTTGTCATCATTTTTTAATCTACTAGCTCTAGCAAGATCATCTTTCAAAATTTGTTCCGGATTCATGGATTTAAGTCTAATTTTCTTGCTAGCATGTGTAAGAGAATACTGATTAGTTTTACCATTATGTACAGATTCTCTATCAAATTGCCATGGTCTACCAAGTAATAAAGAACAAGCTTGCATAGGTACAACATCACAATCAACAAAATCTGAATAGGTACCAATAGTAAAATGCACACGTGCAGTTCTTGTTACCTTGAGCTTACGGGAGCTCTCAAACCATTGAATGTAATATGGATGAGGTCGTTGTCGTGTGGGTAGAGCAAGCTTCTCCACCATGTCAATACTAGCCAGATTGTTACAACTCCCTCCATCAATGATGATCCGGATAGCTCTCTCCTTAACAACGCCTCTTGTTTGAAACAAATTGTGGCGTTGATCATGCTCAGCTTTGCTCAATTGCACACTCAAGACACGTTGTGCAACTAAACTCTTGTATTGATCAGCAGTTTCAGCTCCCATTACCTCCATCTCCTTGTCAGAATCAGAATTGGCATCATCACGTGCAGCAATAAGTGCCAATGTATCATCATCAAAATCACTCGCAGAGTCATATTCGCCATCTTCAAGCACCACCATCACACGTTTGGTTCTGCATTCTTTTTCGATGTGACCAAACCCGAAACATTTGCGACATTGAATATC
Organism: Dactylis glomerata; assembly: GCA_007115705.1. Lineage (NCBI taxonomy): Eukaryota > Viridiplantae > Streptophyta > Magnoliopsida > Poales > Poaceae > Dactylis > Dactylis glomerata. Next base: position 4,937,949 of record QXEO01000222.1, read on the forward strand.
GCGAGTCTTCCCCGTGGAGGCCATGGAAGAAGAACTCCGTGTCGGACCAGCAGATGGTGATGGAGCAGGAGCAGGTGGCGTTCTTGACGTCGACATGGTATACCTGGAGGTGGAAGGACCTGGTGCATCCCCACGAGAAGGTGGAGCTGATTGGCGCGTAGACCATGAAGAAGTACGACCTGCAGAATTATTAGCTCTTCTCCATGATGGTTGACGATCCTGCACTTCAAGTTCAGCTTTGCAAGCAAGGTGAAATAAACGAGTAATAGTGTTGTACTCCTTATAGTCTAAAATATGCTGAATCTCCTTATTTAAACCACCAAAGAAACGTGCAAGCATAGCTTCATTATCCTCTACAATACGACAACGAATCATGCCTGTTTGTAACTCTTGATAATACTCTTGTACAAAATTTTTGCCTTGTTCTAAACGAGTTAATTTTTTAAGCAAGTCCCGTTGATAATGTGGAGGTACAAAACGAGTACGCATGGCATGTTTTAGACCAAGCCAAGTAGCGGGAATATTAGCATGATTGACTCGACAATGTTCAGACCACCAAATAGAAGCAAAATATGTAAATTCACATGTAGCAGCACTAACACGCAAATGCTCAGGGTAGCGTAAACATGCAAAACGTTGCTCTACTTCTAACTCCCAAGTGAGATATGCATCAGGATTATATCTACCCTCAAATGGCGGAATATTTAATTTTAGCTTGGCCACATGTTCATCATCACGTACCGGACGCGGAGGTGGACGAGCGTTGCGGTTGTATTGCCGCGGACGGCCAGGTGCAGGTTGTTGGACCTCATCCTCGTCGAGCTCGTTTTCATCTTCGAACTCGTTTGCCCCCTCGTCAGCATCATATCCGTCCTGGGTGGCCGCCTCCGTAGCGGCCGCAGCTGCTGCCGCGGCTGCAACGGTACCCGCAGATGGCGGTATGAGAGGAACGCGGCGAGCACATGGTACAGGGATGCCCGGCTGTGGCAGTGGTGGTAAACGGGCCAGGACTTCCTGGAACCGGGCGTCGAGCTTGGTGTTTGATACGTCCAAAACGTATCTACTTTCCCGAACACTTTTGCTATTGTTTCTCCTCTAATTTGTGTGTTTTGAATACAACTAACACGGACTGACGCTGTTTTCAGCAGAATTGCTCTGGTGTCTCATTTTTGTGCAGAAATTCAACTTTCAGTAAAAATTCGGGAAAAATCATGAAAAATCCTATTTCACCAGAAGACCCACGGAGCCAGAAGACAGGAGTCGGAAGGGGCTCGAGGGGCCGTCACACGGTGGTGGCGCGGCCCAGCCCTGGCCGCGCCACCCCTGTGTGAGGGGGCCCCAGGTCCCCTCTCGACCTCCCCTCTCACGTACATATACCCCCTGACGACATAATATCAGGGAGACGGCGTTTTTCCCAGATAGACTTCCGCTGCGCCGCCGCCATCAGAAACCACGATTCGGAACCAGAAACTCCGTTCTGGCACCCTGCCGGGACGGGGATTCGGAGGAGATCTTCATCACCATCACCATCGACGCTCCTCCATCGACCATCCATGACTCCCCCATCCATGTGTGAGTAATTCCCCCGCTGTAGGTGAGGGGATGGTAGGGATTGGATGAGATTGTTCATGTAATTTGATATGAGATTGATAGGGCATAGTGCCTAGTATCTTTATTTAGTGCCTATGACATTGTTGCAACTTGTTGTGCTTAATGCTTGTCACTTTGGGCCCGAGTGCCATGATTTCAGATCTGAACATGTTATTATTTATATGATGATACTTGTTGTTTATGGTCTTACCTACAAGTTGTATACACATATTGTTGTCCGGAACCCGAGGCCCCAAAGTGACAGAAATTGGGATAACCGGAGGGGATGGCTATGATGTGAGGATCACATGTGTTCACCGAGTGCTAATACTTTGCTCCGGTACTCTATTAAAAAGAGTACCTTAATTACCAGTAGTTTCCCTTGAGGCCCTGCTGCAACAGGCTGGTAGGACAAAAGATGTCGTGCAAGTTTCTCCTTGTGAGCACGTACGACTATATACGGAACACATGCCTATGATTGTTTGTACTAGGATGCTTTATCATTATTTATCTGCAATGCCCATATCTCATTGATTTCATGAATTATCTTATCCATGCAACGCCCGTAATCCATCCCTATGCCTACAGTATTTGTTCTTACTGTTTACAACCGTTACTTTCACTGCTGCTATTTTACTACTAATGTTACTGTTTCCTTGCTGTCACTGCTATAAAATTGTTGCTACTGATAAACCGCTGCGAGTAAGACTGTTTCCAGGTGCAGCTGAATTGACAACTCATCTGTTAAGGCTTACATATATTCTTTGGCTCCCCTTGTGTCGAATCAATAAATTTGGGTAATACTTCCCTCGAAGACTGTTGCGATCCCCTATACTTGTGGGTCATCAAGACTATTTTCTGGCGCCGTTGCCGGGGAATCATAGCTTTATTTGTAAGTTCACTTGGTATTCATATTGTTCGCTGCAATCCTTTCATCATGGGTAAACCTCGTGATGGAAAAGTTCCTATATTGCCATCCACTACAAGAAGAGGTACGACTCTCAACACCTCTATTGCTCTTGATTTGCCATATGTTATGAGTAAGTTGCTTACACCACCACACCCACATGTTACTGCTACTACTTCTGCTGAGATTGAAAGTGCCACTGATAATTTAGATGACGCTTCTACTGTGCTTGATGAGAGAGGTTTACTAGGTTCCTTTTTAGATGCTACTATTGCTAGAGCTAAGTTGGGAAACACCACTGTTACACCAGTTAGTTCACCTGAGTCTAGGGAATGTTCTAGTGATGATTATGATGATGATGCTTACATTGAGCTTAATGATGATTTTATTGTAGAAGCACGTGCTGCTCGTAATGCAGGTAATGTTAAAGAACTTCTTGCTAGACGTTCTGTTAGATATAATTTGTCTCCTAATCCTAAGTTTGCTGCTTCTCCTATCAATATTAGAGACAAGGATTATGATTTCTCTTTGGATTTATCTTACATATCTATTGTTGAAAAAACTCCTTTTTGTGGTACTAAAGATGAGAGTGCTATGGAGCATATGAATGAGCTTTCTACTTTGAGTAATTTTTTTTCTGATGATATTAAGCTCCGCACTTACTTTGTTGCTAAGATTTTTCCTTTCTCGTTGAAAGATGCTGCTAAAACTTGGTTTAATAGCTTGTCTCCTGGATCTCTTACTAGTCCTATTGCTTTGGTTAATGCTTTCTTTCAGAAATATTTTCCCGCTAGTGCTCAACATGCTGCTGCGCAGAAAATCTTTGATTTTGAACAGGGAAAAGGAGAGATATTACCTGAATCTTGGACAAGGTTTTGTTCTTTAATTAGAGCTTTGCCTAAAGAACCATTGCCTAAAAATGAACTCCTTGATATATTTTATAATGGACTAACGGATGAATCTAAGTCATATTTGGATAGTTGTGCTGGTTGTGTTTTCAGGGAAAGAACTCCGGCTGAAGCTGAAGAGTTAATGGCTAAAATAAGCCGGAATCATGATGATTGGACTTTAGTTGAGCCAATACCAGCACCAACTCCTGCGCCATCTACAGAGCCCACGCCGAAGAAGAGAGGGATGATTGAATTAAATGATGAAGTTATGAAGGAAGCTAAGAAATCTCTTAAGGAGAAAGGTATTAAGGCCGAAGATGTGAAGAATTTACCTCCTATTGAAGAATTATGTAAGCCAGTTCCTCGCTCATCTACTATTGAGGTACACTCTCTCCAACGCTTCGATGAAAGAGATATTCCTTACACTAAACCTCCTGACCAATGCTTAGATGAGTTTGATAATTTTATCATTAAGCAAGAAAATTTTAATAGAATGGTGCATAATCATCTGTTGGAGAATTCTAGAGTTATTAACAAGTTGCAGGATATTGTGGAGAGAACCGCCAATGATGTGAAGATACTTGCTAAACATTTTCAAATGGTTCAAACACAAATTGATCAGCTTACTAAAGTGCAGCAAGACCTGCTAGTTAATGCTGCAAGAGAGAAGCAAGCATGTGAAATACGCACAAGAAGTGGTGCTGCTACTCAAGACCCATTATATCCTGAAGGACATCCTAAGAGGGTCGAGCAAGATTCTCAACGCACTTCAAGTGATGATATTCCTCCCAAGAAGAAGAAGAAGCATAAAACAACTGCAGAATCCTCTGATACAGGTAAAGATCCTAACAGTGTTTCTATTTCTGATGCTGAAACTGAACCAGGAAATGCTTCCGATAAAGAAGAAGATAAAGAAGAAGTTGAAGAAGAACCGGAAAAGAGTGATAAAAATGCAAAGTACACCAAAGAATACTTCATTGCCAACAAGCATGGTAAGGAGAGGGAACCTTGGGTACAGAAGCCAATGCATTTTCCTAGTAAGAAACACAAGTCCAAGGAAGAAGAACACTACAACAGGTTTTGTGAATGGATGAGACCTTTATTTTTGCAAATTCCTTTAACTGATGCTATTAGAATGCCTCCTTATGCAAAGTACATGAAAGATATTGTCACTAACAAAAGGAAAATTCCTAGTGAGGAAATTTCCACACTGCTTGCTAATTATTCTTTTGATGGTAAAGTTCCAGAGAAGCTTGGAGATCCAGGTATACCAACTATTCCTTGCTCCATTAAAAATAACTATGTTAGAACTGTTTTATGTGATTTGGGAGCTGGAGTTAGTGTAATACCTTTTTCTCTTTATAAGAGACTTGATTTAGAAAAATTGGTTTCAACTGATATATCCTTGCAGATGGCTGATAAGTCTACTACTATTCCTATTGGTATATGTGAGAATGTTCCTGTTCAAGTTGCTAACAGCTGTTTAATATTAACTGATTTTGTTGTGTTGGAAATGCCTGAAGATGACAATATGTCTATTATTCTTGGGAGACCTTTTCTAAACACTGCAGGTGCTGTTATTAATTGCAATCAAGGAAAGGTCACTTTTAATGTTAATGACAAAGAATATACAGTTTATTTTCCCAAGAAGATTGATAGGAGGAATGCTCTAAATTCAATCAAGCATGTTGAGACCATCAAAGTTGGCCAAATTATTTGTTCAGCGCAAAAGCCCAAGGAAGAATATCAAATTGTTATGGTTGGGGATATACCTATCAAAGTTGAGGTAACATAAGCATTAAGTGAAGTGCAAAGTTTAGCCTCATATAAAGTTAGTTTGGTAACAAGACTTGATCAACCTTGTTAGCAAAGTGAATTTATATGAACGAAACTTCATTTTCACCGCATCCACTCCATCTCGCTTGTATTTACTTTCATCAAATTTTATTCCTTCAGTTTAGTTGCATGATTAAGAGTATCTCAGAGCTGCTGCATGCTTAGTTTTGATTTGCTTGAAATCTTTTCATCCTCGTTTTTCTGAGTTTTATCAATATGCCAATTTCTGAAAAATCCTCAAAAATAAAGTTTCTCGAAAAATTCCAGAAAATTCTTTATAATTTTTTATGACAAAAATGGGGCAGAGAGACACCTGGGAGGCACCAGGTGGGGCAGCCACGCCACCCCACACACAGGTGGCGCGGCCCAGCCCTGGCCCGCCACCCAGGTGTGAGGGGGCCCCACCAGGCCACTCACTCATCTCTTCTTCCCCTGTTCTTTCTCTCTCCCGAAAAACACCGCCCCATTTGCTCAAGCTCGAGTTCTTGCTGTCCTTCACCTGGATTTTTCGATCTCCTTGTTCAGCCCAACATTTCTGCTGAAACTTGGATCATTTGCTCTCCGGTATGTGACTCCTCCACTTGTCCAAGTAGATTTTCTTTTGGTAAAGTATTTATTGAGTATTTTAGCATTGTAGGAGACAGTATAAATGAGTATGCATGTTTGTTCTATTGTTTAGAAATGTTATCTTGATGCATGATAGCTCTCTAGTAATTCACTATAGTAGTTTCCTACATTTGCTTGTCATTAAAACACTTTTTATGAGTTTGTTGAAAATTTTCAGAGAAGGGAGATGGCTAACTTCACATATGGAGAAGTGTTTGAAAGTGATGCACCCAGGTCATCAAGGCCCTCAAGATCCACTGCTCAATATAGGATATCTTATAATGAGGATCTCATGTCACCAAACCCTGAAGGGGACGATGGAGATGCACATCCATCCTCCTTCCCTTGTTTTAACTTCTTGAGTGATGCAGGGATTCTTGATGATTTCTTGCTTCTTATTAACAGGGTTGGATTGACAGATTACGTGGCAGATGAAAGAGACCAATATGCTTTGCTTACAAAGATTTTCGTTGAAAGTTTTAAATTTATTAACTCTCATTACAACCCTCCTGTTGCATTTAAGATTTATGATAAGTCTATCACCATGTCTTTGGGGAGGTTTTGTTCTATTTTAGGTATTCCCATGTTTGGAACGGCCAAGAAGATACAAAATCACCCCGCTGATTTGTTGGAGCTTTACCGAGGAGTGACCAATGATGACGACCGCAACGCACAGCGTGGCAAGATAAAAAATATTCAGCTCCCAGCTATTAGATATTTTACTTACTATCTTGCAACTAGTGTACTCGGTAGAGAAAACACTAGCAATATCTCCAACTATCATTTGGCTTTTCTAGCTACCGCTCTTGATGTTGGTAGGAAGTATAACCTCGGTGCTGTTATTGCTCGTCGCCTAGCCGCTAGGGGGCCTATTTATGGAGGTATTATTGCCGCGCGTATTGTTGCTGAGCTAGGACTTTCTATTGCTCCTAATGATGTATTGTTGGCTCCACAGAGGCTTAATCTTGCTGCTATGAAACTCCATCACTTTGTTACTGCTAACTCTTGTGCAGGGAAATTAGTTTACAGGATGTTATTCATTGATGGAGAGGAAAGGGAAATTCCCTTGCCTCAGCCTAACTTGTTCAGCGTCCACTTGAAGCCATGGTCACGCACGAAGGTGGAGTTGGACGATCAGCTTAGGCTGCTTGGTTTCAATATCCAACACGGCGTGGTGGTCCAGGAGGAAGAGGAGGAGCCGCCCTATCACTTCACCACATACCACTCCGGGGAGTCCTCAAACTCATATCAGGACGATGGTGCTTCTTCGTCACACTATGGAGGCGCCACCTCATGGCCGAGTTGGCCGAGTTGGGATTGATCTCCACTTAGGCCAAAAGCCTAAGCTTGGGGGGGAGGTACGCCGACGGTTCACTCATCTACATATCATATTCTGTCGGACCTTTGTTTATTCATGTTTTGCTTTCTTTACTGTTCTCGTTCTTGTTTTCATTGCTTCCAAAACACAAAAAGACCAAAAATATTTCCGTTGTTTCTCTCCATTTGGTTCTTTAGTTTTCTACCTTTGGTTTGCTTTATTTGCTATTTTCGGTTTGCTACTTGAAAAACCCAAAAATATTTTGCTTTGTTGCTATTTCCTTCCGCTTTTGCTTCAAAAATTGAAAACCCCAAAAATATTTGTTGTTCTTCTTCGGTTTTGTAAAGTTTGTTGCAAAGTTCAGTTCCCCGTTACTCTATTAGAGCTTGGTATTCATTTTACACTATTCAAGCCACACAAGTGAAGAGCAATAATGACGACATATGACAATCCGAGATGTGGTAAGAGGCTGGTATGAACTCTATTTGTTTTCATTTTTGTACATATACTCATCCATGTGGACATGCTTAGTCGGTTCATGTAAGGTATATGTCATCTAATGGATGCTTTATAGTTCTTGCTCTCATATGATTAGTTTCAATCTACTATTAGCCTGTAGCATGTCATGTAGATGCTTGCATGCATTGTTTTATTCATAGTATGGTATGATATTGTGGTATCCACCTCTGAAAGCTTCATTTGAATCGACTTGGCACATGCTCAAGCATGCATATGACTGAACAAAAAGTCAATTAAGCCTCGATGATCTAAATTGCCTCAGAGTTCTTGTATCATTTTTATGCCTATATTAATTTTGTTTTGTCGCAAGCATGATTATGACAGTTTTGCTCTCTCGATCGTCGCTTCCCAGTCTTTTGCTAGCCTTCACTTGTACCGAGTATGAGCTCTACTCGTGCATCCAATTACCAAAAACCAAGTCTTCCAAAGAGTCCACTATAAATTCCTATGCATGGTATTTGTAAGCCATTCCAAGTAAATTTTCATGTGCTACCTTTCAAAACTTTCAACTACTTCTCATTTTGTGCCACTGTTTTTAGCTCATGGGGATGTAGTGGTTGGAATTACTATCTTCCATATTAAATTAAGTACCCCTCGACTAGGCAGCTTCATCTGCTCGTCATTAATTTTGCAAGGGAGCTGGTCAGACCATTATAATCTTAATTCTAAAAGAAAGAAAAAAGGCACTCCTCCAAAGGAATGTGAAAGTTGGTGGGCACCCGATGGAATCGGTTAGCCATGGTTTGAGAAAGGAAAAAGGTGGGGAGGAGTGCCAAAGCTTTATAAAAGAGCACCAATGTGCCAAATTTCAAAGAACTCGGAACCGCTCTCACTTGTTTATTATGGAAGATAGTAAGTCCCCATTGCTAGTCGTTGACATAGAACAACCACCTCTCAAAATAAACTTTTATCTCTGTTTTACAAATGAAAAGCTCTAGCACATGTTAAATCACTGCTTCCCTCTGCGAAGGGCCATTCATTTACTTTTATGTTGAGTCATCACCTTCTAACTTTTAAGCACTTCTTGAGAGCATAGCTGTTATTCTTAGTGTAATGTGCTTGTCCCAGAACATGGTTAATTGTGGTATAACTTTGATGCTTGTATCTTTGATATTTCTACTTCTAGTCTTCCCTTGGACTTCAGAGGTGCCTCAGCATTTATGTTTTGCTCTACAAATAAAGGCAAGTGGGATACCATTCTTTCATATCATTTATGCATATTACAATCTTGCAGCTTCTCATGCACATGTTACTTGTTATTAGTGCATTGGCACTCTTTCATAGCTTGTTTGACTATGAGGTGACATTAGTTGCATATTTCTTATTATGAATTGCCTGGGTACTTGATTACATAGTTAGTATATATACATCATATGAGCAAATGTGTTCGTGAAAGTTTCCTTTATCGCTCTCAGTTGTTAACTGAATTGCTTGAGGACAAGCAAATAGCTAAGCTTGGGGGAGTTGATACGTCCAAAACGTATCTACTTTCCCGAACACTTTTGCTATTGTTTCTACTCTAATTTGTGTGTTTTGAATACAACTAACACGGACTGACGCTGTTTTCAGCAGAATTGCTCTGGTGTCTCGTTTTTGTGCAGAAATTCAACTTCCAGTAAAAATTCGGGTAAAATCATGAAAAATCCTATTTCACCAGAAGACCCACGGAGCCAGAAGACAGGAGTCGGAAGGGGCTCGAGGGGCCGTCACACGGTGGTGGCGCGGCCCAGCCCTGGCCACGCCACCCCTGTGTGAGGGGGCCCCAGGTCCCCTCTCGACCTCCCCTCTCGCGTACATATACCCCCTGACGACATAATATCGGGGAGACGGCATTTTTCCCAGATAGACTTCCGCTGCGCCGCCGCCATCAGAAACCGTGATTCGGAACCAGAAACTCCGTTCTGGCACCCTGCCGGGACGGGGATTCGGAGGAGATCTTCGTCACCATCACCATCGACGCTCCTCCATCGACCATCCATGACTCCCCCATCCATGTGTGAGTAATTCCCCCGCTGTAGGTGAGGGGATGGTAGGGATTGGATGAGATTGTTCATGTAATTTGATATGAGATTGATAGGGCATAGTGCCTAGTATCTTTATTTAGTGCCTATGACATTGTTGCAACTTGTTGTGCTTAATGCTTGTCACTTTGGGCCCGAGTGCCATGATTTCAGATCTGAACATGTTATTATTTCTATGATGATACTTGTTGTTTATGGTCTTACCTACAAGTTGTATACACATATTGTTGTCCGGAACCCGAGGCCCCAAAGTGACAGAAATTGGGATAACCGGAGGGGATGGCTATGATGTGAGGATCACATGTGTTCACCGAGTGCTAATGCTTTGCTCCGGTACTCTATTAAAAGGAGTACCTTAATTACCAGTAGTTTCCCTTGAGGCCCTGCTGCAACAGGCTGGTAGGACAAAAGATGTCGTGCAAGTTTCTCCTTGTGAGCACGTACGACTATATACGGAACACATGCCTATGATTGTTTGTACTAGGATGCTTTATCATTATTTATCTGCAATGCCCATATCTCATTGATTTCATGAATTATCTTATCCATGCAACGCCCGTAATCCATCCCTATGCCTACAGTATTTGTTCTTACTGTTTATAACCGTTACTTTCACTGCTGCTATTTTACTACTACTGTTACTGTTTCCTTGCTGTCACTGCTATAAAACTGTTGCTACTGATAAACCGCTGCGAGTAAGACTGTTTCCAGGTGCAGCTGAATTGACAACTTATCTGTTAAGGCTTACATATATTCTTTGGCTCCCCTTGTGTCGAATCAATAAATTTGGGTAATACTTCCCTCGAAGACTGTTGCGATCCCCTATACTTGTGGGTCATCAGTGTTGAAGGATGCCTCAAGACCAGCCATCTTGTCCATCGCATCAAAAAGCTTGAAATCAACATCATCCAAACATGTGTCCACATCTTGTGCACGCCCCACCAACAGCCGAGTGAAGTGGGCATGCAAGTCTGCATTAGTCATCTTCTCCGGATCAACATCATCCTTCGTGGTTCCTGTCATGGTTAGCGGAGAAGCAAGCACAAATATATATACCTACGCACTACGGAATATGGTGGAATCACGCGTAATCCGTCAAGCGGTATACAAAGCTCTTACAAGTTCTTACCAAACAGGAGGAAGGTGATATGCAACCAGCAAAAAGTAGCGACTCCCAAGATTGCACAAAGCGATTACCAGGTGTCGATGCAAAGCACGTGCAGAAATATGTGGAGCTGTAGGAAGGCTTATATGGTAGCAAAAACACAGCAAATATCAAAACAGCAATGCAATGTTGAAAGAATGCTCAACGACGGTACTGTGCTGGTCCTAGGTTATACCGTGCTAGAGACGCGAGCCGAGAACACTAAGAAAGTCACGGCGTGGCACAACAAGCAGAAAGAAACAGCTCCAAAGCAAGATATAAGTGAAGATCTGCAGGAATTTTCGGGTCCGAAACTTCAGAGGGCAAAAACTCGGCCTTCCCGGCCTTTTTTGGGCGTTCTGAGTGTCGCACAACGACTAGTGGTAAGATAGATCTTTTCGTGCTGAGCATTTTGAGTGGTCGCACGTCGCAAACGGAGTTCGTATGCAAAAGTTATGGCCAGTTGAAGTTTGCTGTCGAAAACCGTCAAAAACTGACAAAACTGTCCAATTCGGACTGAAATCGGACTGGACTAGTAGGAACGGGTCAACCCGACTTGGATGCGGATTTGACTTTTTTTTTTGCTCTTCTTCTTCCTCTTGACTGGCGACCGAAACCTAACTCACGGACTCTGAAAAAGGCACGGATGAAATTGGGAGGAACGAACAAAAACTTATGTGAAGGCGGTGGCGGAAGTATATGGCGTGGTGGCGGAAGGATATGGTGGAGCAGTGGTGCAAGCGTGCGGCGGCGGCGGGACTATGGTGATTCGAACTCGAAACTCTAAAGGAACAGACACTAAGACCAGCAACTTGACATGCGGATGCACACAAATTCAACGATGCAAACTGAAAAGACAATGCAAAGGCTCGGATGGTTTATGGGACGAGATGATCTAAACCCTAACTTTATTTTTGGCTTTTTTCGTGGTTTATAGGTATGAACACAGATGCAATCTAAACTACGAAAACAGTAAATCTCACCGAGCAACCTGAAATCTGATACCACTTGATAGGGCAAAGGTGTCCGATCTTTCGATGAGATCTTGATATGTCGATTTGGTGGGTGGAGTTCGTGCTTGACAATCCGACTACACGTGCGAAGCTCGTGCGCCAATGCAATCGCTAGGACAATCTCCGAGAGTTACTGATCTTGCGGATGCACGATCAGCCTAACCAGCGAGGGTCTTAATTCCTACCTGAAATCGAGAACAAGTAAGAACTAATACTGCAATCAAGATATTGCGGATGAAAGATGTATGCTTTATTCAAAATGTGGGATTCCGAATAGGCGGTCTTCTTCTGGGCGATTGGCCTCAAAAGTCGAGCTCGTAGTTGCAGCAATGGCTAACTTTAGTCTAATCAAAATCCGAGTTCTAATGACGGCTACGGGGGGTATTTGAGGAGGAAAAGGTAGGGGTGCGACCAGCCATGGGTATGGTGGTCGAACGGAACCCTAACAGGCCTTTTCTCCTCAAATTCGGACTCCTAAAAGTGGCTGTCTTATTTGCTGCGAAAATTACATGGGCCTGGCCCAAAAATAAAAGTGACGCAGCACCATATCTATCTAAGGATGAATTTATGAAGTAGTTCTTTGTATATTTCGTCCAAGTCTTCATCCTTTATTACGGTGGCTTCAAAGTTCTGAAATCTCCACTCGTGGCATCTTCTTCCATCCTCAAACGCTTGCTGCCATCTCCATGCATAATCATGCTCCAATGCTTGTCCCTCTCATCCATGCTAGGTCCATCATTCCTAAGAGTAACAAACATATCTGATTTAGGCAGCATCATATTCTCATGTATGTGAGAAAGAGTTCCAAGAAACGAAAGTACCTGATAGTTAAGTTGCTTGGCACGAGCTCGAGTGATGGGTCCTTGTATGTGTTCCGCTGTAGGTGCAGCGGTTGTATCAATAGATGGGATGTCCTCATCAGATTCTCAAATACTTGCCAACTGTTTTAAGGCCTTTGCCTCTTATCTTGATGTTCCAAAGAAGGATTGGAACAAGTATCATGCGCCTTATAAAGATACTACTAGTTGTGTTCCTGCTAGAATTACTGAAGTTTGTACTGCTGATCGCATGTTGCCTGAGCCTTATTTTGAGAAAATGCCTTTCCCAGCTATGGTAAAGGAGCATTCTATGTTAACTAGTGTGCTTAATAAAAGTGCAAAGAAAGCTTTAGAACCTGATGAGCAAATAACTGTTAAGCCTCCTGTAGCTATAGTGAAGGACCTTGTTACTAAAAATGTAGAAGATGGACATATTATTTTTTGTGAAGATGCTTCTAACATTGTTTCACATCCTAGTAGATCCAGGAAAACAAGTGTTCTTGTGCTTTCTGTCAGGATTGGTGATCACTGATATTATGCTTTATGCGACAATGGTGCAAGTTCAAGTGCTATTCCTTATGAGATTTTACAGAGAAATCATGCATGAAATTGGTTCTTGTGAACTGGAAGATATTGATGTGGTCATTCAGCTTGCTAACAGAGAAACTATCTCTCCAATTGGTATTGTTAGAGATGTGGAAATTCTATGCGGTAAGACTAAATATCCTGCTGATTTTCTAGTACTTGGTTCTGCTGCTAGTAAAACTTGTCCTATTATTTTTGGTAGACCCTTCTTAAATACTTGTGGCACCGTTATAGATTGTAAGAAGGAGAAAATTTTGACTAAGTTAAACAGAGAATCTTATGATTTTAATTTTTCTAAGTTTACTAAAGCTCCGTATGAAACTGAATTGCCTAATGAAGATTTTAGAGTTGAACATCTTGCCTCTATTGCTCTTGCTCATAACGATGCTTTGCAGCAATATATGGAGGACCACGAAAGTGAGATCTTCAGGGAAGAAAGAAATGAGATTGATGAGATTCTTCTTCGTCAGCTAGAGATGCTTAAACACAATTTACCCCTGGAGGATTTGGGTACCACTTTACCACCAAAGGAAGATCCTATTTTTGATTTAAAACCTTTACCTGATGATCTTAAATATGCTTACATTGATGATAAGAAAATATATCCTGTTATTATTAGTGCTAAACTTTCAGGGAAGGAAGAAGAAAGGTTATTGGAAATACTGAGGAAACACCGAGGAGCTATGGGATATACTCTTGATGATTTAAAAGGGATTTCTCCTACTATATGTCAGCATGCTATTAATATGGAGCCTGATGCAAAGCTAGTTGTTGAACATCAACGCCGTTTAATTCCTAAGATGAAGGAAGTGGTAAGAAATAAGGTATTGAAACTCCTTGATGTTGATATTATTTATCTTATTGCTGATAGCATATGGGTTAGTCCTGTTCATTGTGTTCCTAAGAAAGGAGGAATTATTGTTGTGCCTAATGAGAATAACAAGCTTATTCCTCAAAGAGTAGTAGTTGGTTATAGGATGTGCATCGATTTTAGAAAGTTCAACAAAGTTACTAAGAAAGATCATTATCCTTTATCGTTTATAAATTAAATGTTAGAGAGGTTATCTAAGAAAACTCATTTTTGTTTTCTTGATGGTTATTTTGGTTTCTCTCAGATTGCTGTTAAAAAGCAAGATCAAGAGAAAACCACTTTTACTTATCCTTATTGAACTTATGCTTATAGACGTATGCCTTTTGGTTTGTGCAATGCTCCTACTACTTTTTAAAGATGCATGTCTGTTATTTTTCATGGATTTTGTGAAGAAATTGTGGAGGTATTCATGGACGATTTCTCCATCTATGGAACTTCTTTTGATAATTGTTTGCACAATCTTGATAAAGTTTTACAAAGATGTGAAGAAACTGATCTTGTTCTTAATTAGGAGAAATGCCACTTGATGGTGAATGAAGGAATTGTTTTTAGACATAAAATTTCTGAAAGAGGTATTGAAGTTGACAGAGGAAAAGTCGAAGAAATTGAGAAAATGCCCTGTCCTAGGGATGTTAAAGGTATTCGTAGTATTCTTGGTCATGCTGGTTTTTATAGGAGGTTTATTAAAGATTTCTCTAAGATTTCAAAGCCTCTTACTAATCTTCTTCAAAAAGATGTACCATTTGTTTTTTATGATGATTGTAAGGAAGCTTTCAAAACTCTTAAGAAGGCTTTAACTACTGCTCCTATTGTCCAACCACCTAATTAGAATTTACCCTTTGAAATTATGTGTAATGCTAGTGATTTTGCTGTGGGTGCTGTTCTTGGACATTGCATAGATAAGAAGTTGAATGTTATTCATTATGCTAGTAAGACTCTTGATGCTGCTCAAAAGAATTATGCCACTACTGAGAATGAGTTTCTTGCTGTTGTTTTTGCATGTGATAAGTTTAGACCTTATATTGTTGATTCGAAAGTTACTATTCATACCGATCACGCTGCTATTAGGTATCTTATGGCAAATAAGGATGCTAAGCCTAGGCTTATTAGATGGGTGTTGCTTTTACAAGAGTTTGATTTGCATATTGTAGATAGAAAAGGTGCTAAAAATCCTGTTGCTGATAATTTGTCTAGATTGGAAAACATTTCTGTTGATCCTATTCTTGTTAATGATAGTTTTCCAAATGAACAGTTGGCTGCAATAAAGGTAACCTCGTGAGAGAGTCCTTGGTATGCTAATTATGCTAACTTTATTGTTTCCAAGTATTTGCCTCCAACCTTTACAGCTCAGCAGTGACCGAGTACGGAGGCGCCGCCGGTTGTGGCGCCTTGTACACGATCTTGAGATCATCAAGTGAACGACTACGTCGACTACGTCAAACGACTACGTCGACTACGTGCGTCTTCGTCAAGTCTTCACCGGCAACGCTTGTGCGGGAACGTAAAATCCCGCTTCCGGTCATCGAGGGTTAGTTAATCGTTGCTTCCATCTCGTAGATAATCTTGGCTAGTTTTGTGTTACCGCATAGGAATTTTTTTGTTTTCTATGCTACGAACCCATTAGTGGTATCAGAGCCATCTCTATGCGTAGTTGGTATGCACGATTAGAACACATGGAGATATGGGCGTTGATGATCATGTTATTGCTATTTTTTGTGTTTTGGATCATAGTGGCATAGTGGGATTGAAGCTGCCCGAGACTAACATTACGTGACCGTGTTCACAAGACTTGTCCCACACTTGACATACTTCGGCATATGTGGCTTTGCGGGTGCATGTTTCTCTCACTATAGTTATGATCTATTTTACAAAGAGTTGTAAATAATATTTTATCACCGTTGTGGTTACATGTTTGTAGGAAAGAACGGTTCTTCCTAGAAAGCCCCAAACCATGTAAAATATGCAAGACAAATTAGAAGCGCCTAGCTTGTTTTTGTAGGGCATGTGATGCGATATGGTTAAATTGTTTATGTTACAAATTGTATGCAATGATCCTTTTGTAAGTTATAAACAACCGGTAGGAGCCATATGGTTGTCTTTTCATTTTATGGCCTACGTACCGAATATATATATCCAAGTGATATATTGTAATGGAGAAAGACAATCAAGGTAGAGGCGCCATGGACCTTGGTGCTATACCGGTGAAATGATGGAGATCATGCCATGACGCACAAGATGGAGATCGAATGCGTGAAGGACCATATCATATCACATTATATATGCATGTGATGTTTATCCTTTTATGCATCTTATTTTTCTTAGATTTGATCGCACGGTAGCATTATAAAATGATCCCTCTCACATAAATATCAAGATAAAAATGTGTTCTTCCATAGCATGCACCGTCAAGAAAGTTCGTCATTTTGAGACACCACGTGATGATCGGGTGTGACAGACTCTACATTCACATACGACGGGTGTAAGACAGTTTTACACACGCGAATGTTATGGTTCTACTTGGCGAGCCTAGCATGTACAGACATGGCCACGGAACACGAACCGAAAGGTTAAGCATGAGTCATATGGTTGATATGATAAACATGGTGATGTTCGCCTTTGAAACTATGTCGTTTCACGTGATGATCGGTTGCGGTATAGTGAATTTGGTTCGTGTAATCACTTAAGAAAGCTTAGAGGGATGTTGTTTTTAAGTGGGAGTTCACTTAGTAATTTTGAATTAAAGAACTCAATTTATCATGAACTAAATCAAAGCGAATTTGCATAGTTTGTTGTAGTCATTGGCATCCGTTTACTACCTTGCGATTAGCTATAATTGAGATAATAGAACTATTGAATTCTGGATGCTAACTTTACGAACTGGTATCGTATTGTTTGAATGTCAATCTAAAGTTTAAAGTCCTATTGCAAACTTTTAGCAAACCTTGTTTACTCGATAAAATTTAATAAGTAGTATTAAATCAAGAGTAACAATTCTAGTGTTAGTATCTAAGTATCACACTTGCCTCCATGATCCTTGATATTCAAAAGTTGTTATTAATATGAAGGTTATCTAGGAGTTGAAAGAATTGTTTCATAAACTATCATGTGTGGAAGATATTGTGATATCTGAAACAATGTTTGGTTGCAAAGTAATAGAGTACAATTTAGTAAGACACATGTTCTCATATTGTATGAGAATTTGTGAAGATTGGAGACGCTAGGCGTCTAGATCTCCTAAAAAGGTTTTGGGAACTAACATTATACTCACAATTCGTCCTCATGAGCTATAGTAGCTTGATCATGAAGGTTGTCATGATAGGATGAATAGAAGATGTAGGTAAAATGTTTACTACACTAAAAGATTACTAAAGAATGGAATTTGGAAGAACGCCAAATATTTGATAATGGTGATCTACTTCAAAGTGTGAGTCCAAGGGTATTAGTGTTTGACTAATCACGCTTTGAACTATGTGCCATGTGTATGGCACCACTATTGATGTTGATAGATACTTATTAAAAGGAAAGAATTGCTAA
The DNA here is from genome assembly GCA_007115705.1 of Dactylis glomerata. Taxonomy (NCBI): domain Eukaryota; kingdom Viridiplantae; phylum Streptophyta; class Magnoliopsida; order Poales; family Poaceae; genus Dactylis; species Dactylis glomerata. The sequence continues at coordinate 4,955,601 of QXEO01000222.1, forward strand.
AAGAGAATCTGAATATTATTTTGGTAGAAAAGAAAAGACTGGAAATGTCCAGCTCAGGTATATAGAAGATATACATGTTATGGTTGTATTCGTTGCTTGTTAAAACAATGTGGTTCTTGGGTATTTGATACTAAATTGGTTGGTATGAACTGTCATACAGAACAACGCAATACAAGAACTACAATGGCCTAATTAACTAGCAAATAAATATGGGATGATTCTCATCGAAAACAAATAAAGTGTTACTGTGTTTAGTTGGAATTAAACCTAGCCTTCAAGATTTGTTTTAATAATTGTTATTTTGTTATGGTATTATAAGAACAATGGTTGTTCAAATTATTACCGCATTCATAAAAGATGAATGAACGCTTATCTTGTTGGAGAAATCACATCCATAACACTGATACTAAAAATGTCTCAAGACAAATGATTAGAAGATCACTTATGAGTGACACCACCGTTTAAATCACGTTGGAAAGAAAACATGAAGGAACTCCATATTGATGGAATTTTGGAGTCTTTTGATTTTGAATCAATTGACGCTTGTGAAAATTTCCTAGAGATGATTAAAACTCCGTTCGTAGGCCAAAGAAGAACAGATGACTAACTTATTGGATGTTGTACATGTTGATGTATATTGTCCATTATGTGTAGCCGAGTGTGGTGGATCTTTGAACTTCATTTACTTTAACCAAGGATTTGAGTAGATATATGTGTATATTTACTTGATAAGGAAGAAGTATGAAATATTTGAAAAATGTTCAAAGTATTTCTGGATGAAGTGAAAATTATTGTAACAAGAGAATAAAGAATTTATGATTGGATCATAAAGGAAGACATTTCAGTTACAAGTTTAGCAAACACCTAAAAGTTGAGGAATTGTTCCATAGACTTGTATTCCCGAAACACCATAGGAGTATGGAATGTTTGAGAGATGAAATCAAATTTTGTTTGGCATCGTTGGATCAAAGGTGTCGTCTATAAAACTGTCATTATATTTTAAGGATAAAGCTTTAGAGACTGCCACTTTTACACAGAAAAGAGCGCCATCACGATCCGTTGAAATGACACCATATGAGTTATGGCATGGGATAAAACCCAAGTTGTTTTTTCTAAAATTTTGGTATGCTAAGCATATGTACAATATTTACAACCAAAGTCAGATAAATACGTCTTTGTAGGTTATCCCAAAGAAACTGTTGGGTATTCTACCAGAACACTGAAGACAAAAGTGTTTGTCGCTGAAAATGTCAAGTTTTTTGAGAAGGAATTTTTCGTGAAAAATTAAGTGGGAGGACAATAGAACTTTGATTGGGTTATTGAACCTAAGCTATATGTGCTGAGTAGCGCAGCGCCGGGAAGTGTCCCGGAGACGGCCACAATGCGCATGGCTATCGTACCTCAAAGGTTGTGGTCACATAGATCTAAGTTCCTATTGAACCGCGTGAGTCGGGTAATAATCAAATTTGAGAACAAATCATTATTGTTTGACAATGATGAACCGACTACATACAAAGAAGCGATGATGGGCCCTGACTCCGTCAAATGGCTAGAAGCCATAAAATCCATGATAGTTCCATACACGAGAAACCAAGTTTCTGAACTTGGAAGACCCTCAAAAGACATGAAGCCTAATGAACGTATTTGGATCTATAAACAGACATGGATGTTTTTGTATCTACAAAATAGTCGACATATCATCAAAAAAGTTTACAATTACATTCAATGAGTTGACTATGAAAAGATTTGATCTTTCATAGCGATATTTTGTCTGGACAGATTACTGTAGCAACTACTACATATGCCAAGTTTGGTATATGTTAGTTGAACAAACAAGACAACATTCTTCTAAGGATTTTGTAAATTCAAAGGATGCTAAAAAGGCATGCAAACTTCAATGGTTGAAGTAAGCATCGCGGAGTTGGAATATTCACCGTGATGAAATAATTAAAAGGTTTAGTTTCATCAGATACGATGAATATACTTGCATTTGCAAGAAATTAAGTGGGAGCGTTGAGACATATTTTTAGTACATTATGTAGAAGACATATTGTTAATTGGAAATAATGTATCTTTTATTGGCATGGGTTAAGAATTTCATTAAAAATTAGATTTTCAATGAAAGACTTAGGCAAAACCAAAATATTAGGTCTCGATGTCTATGTAGATAGATCGAGGTACCAATATGGTTGTGCCAAAGTACATAGATAAAATATTGAATGAAGTTCAATATGGAAACGACGAGAAAAGTTCTTGCCGCATGGAAGAGGTTGAAACAAGATTCAAGTGTTTTTGACACTTGATGAGTGAAGCCATGTGAATGCTTTGATCAATCATGTATACCGTGATATGTACATATCCAGATATGTCCTATGCTCTAAATGTTATGAGTATATATCCGAGTGATAAATGTCATAAGATGATCACTGGACAATAGTAAGGATATCCTTATGTGCTTTGGAATGACTAAGGATATATATTATATATGACAAAGTAACACATAGTTCATTGTAAAGTGTTACATTGATACTAAGTTTGTCACAAGATACAAATTAAATTTATCTCAATTTTAGCTATATGTTTAGGTGGCACAATGTAATGGAAGGAAGTTCCATGATGGATTTGGATTAGTTCCAAAGTTAAGACATTGTGATGGATTCTACAACAAAGGTTGAGTATATGGCTGCTTTAGAAGTAGCAAAGGAGGGCATTTGTGTCAAGAAGTTTGTTATCAAACTAGGTGTAGTTCCAAGCGGGCTATTACTATGAAGATCTATTGTGCGACAATAGTGACAACATAATTTTAGCTAAAAGGAACTAAGGTCTCACCTAAGGACCAAATTTATACCCAACTATCTCATTTGAGAATGAGTAATGCGTAGAGACGCAAAGCCATGCAAATACACACATAACTGAAAGTGTCAGATCTGAAGATCAGATTAACCACATGTAACACGTATGGATAACACGTGAATGCCATAAGTGTTATATACGCAAGTATCAACTAGATTATTGACTCTAGTGCAAGTGGGAGACTGAAGGGAATATGCCGAGAGGCAATAATAAAGTGGTTATTATCATATTCCATGTTTATGATAAATGTTTATTTCTCATGCTAGAATTGTATTAATCGGAAACATTAATACTTGTGTGATTAATAAACCAAAAGGTTCCTAGTAAAGCCTCTCTTTTATACTAGCTCATTGATTAACTAATGATCAAGGTTTCCAGATCATGAACATTGGATGTTATTAATAACGGGGTCATATCATTAGAAGAATGATGTGATAAACACTCACACCCATAGTAAGAATAGCAATACGATCAAGTCATCAAGTTTCATTGCTATATCAAACTCATACGAAGTAGTTCTAATCCTTAGACCATGAGATCATGTTAATCACTGATACCGGAAGGGTACTTTGATGATATCAAATGTCACACCGCAACAGGGTGATTATAAAGGTTGATTTGGGTACTCTGAAAGTATTAGTTGAGGCTCATGGATCAAGAGTGGGATTTGTCTATCCGGATGATAGAAAGATATTCTCTGGGCCCTCTCGGTGATATTGCATTGACATCGCTTGCAAGCATGTGACTAGGTCACGGGAATGCCTTATCATGGAACGAGTAAAGAGACTTGTCGGGAACGAGATCGAACTAGGTATGGTTGATACCAAATGATCGGATCTCGAACAAGTAATAATATCGTGATACAAAAGGAATTAACTATGTTCGTTATTGGTTCACACGATCACTAGTTCATCGTTGAGTAAATGCGTCATGGATTTCCAGATCTCGCTGATGATTATTGATCAGAGAGGAGTCTCAATCATGTCCACGTTATTCACGAACCGTAGGGTGACACACTTAAGGTTTGTTGTCGTTTTTGAGTGGATATGATACTCCGATTAAATTATAGGACAATATGAGGGTTATTTCAGAAAAGCACCGAAACTGTTTTGGCATATTGAAATAACTCAAGGGGGTATTTGTTAATGTTTGTTAATTTATTGAATTAACAAATATTAAAGAAATAAAAATGTTTTATTAAATCAATTAGTGTGAATTTTAATTAGCATGAATGTCATGCAAAATTAAATGGGGGGTTACCTCATGTTGATGAGGGGGTTACCACCATGAAGAGGGGGTTACCACCATGAAGAGGAGGAGAGAAATTCCTCCTTGGGCTGGCGCACACCCCTAGGGGCTGCCCTCTCCTCTCCTATAAAAGAACCCCTCTTCTCCCTCTACACACACTCTTGATCACCTCCCTTTCCTCCCATAGTTGTTGCTCCACCATCGACATTGCTTAGCGAAGCTCTGCCGAATTTTTAGTTCGAATTCATACACTTGTTTGAAGTGTTGTAGGAGTGTCCGGCGGATCCCTTCTTCTGCTGCCCCGCTGGACCGAGGGCGTGGAGGAGACGATGACAAGCCGTACGTGTGACCGAGTACGAAGGCGCCGCCGATTGTGGCGCCTTGTACACGATCTTGAGATCGTCAAGTGAATGACTACGTCGACTACGTGCGTCTTTGTCAAGTCTTCACCGGCAACATTTGTGCGGGAATGTAAAATCCCGCTTCCAGTCATCGAGGGTTAGTTAATCATTGCTTCCATCTCGTAGATGATCTTGGCTAGTTTTGTGTTACTGCGTAGGATTTTTTTTGTTTTCTATGCTACGAACCCATCATCTCGGGTGGAGGGGCGAAAGGGAGAAGAGGGAGGAGGTCCGGGGCTATTTATAAAGGGCCATATGTTGGAGGGGAGGCTACGATCGACGGCTGGGCGGAGTCCCATGCGGGAGAAGAGCTCTGCCCAAGCTAGGTGATGACATGCGGGGCCCGAGCGTCAGAGAGAGAGATGGGACGACTAGCATAATAGTTCGGGAAGGCTGGGTCTTGGGCCGTGGGCTCGATCCAGGGCTGGGCCGAAAGGCTCCCCGCGGCCCTCTTTTATATATTTTTGTTTCTTTTCCTTTTCTTTTTCTAATTTCTGGTTTATTTCATATCTTTTGCAAATTAGATCCAATTCAATTCAAACCAATTTCTAAATTCTCCTAATATTCCAAGCAATGTGTTAAACCAGTAAGAAAACTAGTTTTCATAATAAAACAAGAATTTTAATAAAACCTTATGGATTTAGAAAAGGACTTTGTTTGCATAATGCAAAATAGAAGTAGGAGTTGGAAATTAATCCTTTTAATTTAGGAGAATATTATTTTATAAAATAATAATTGTGAATCACTCTCAATCATAGTTTTGAAAATGCAACCTTTGGTATATGTAACACATTAGTGATTCATTCCTTTGCAAGCAGGCTTGCATAGGTTTGAATAAAAGAAGAAAATAATATTTTGATACTTGGTCTTTCTCAGAGAAGTTCTTCAAGAATAATAGAAAGTTTGAAAGAGTTTTATAATAAAGCTTTTTAATAAGGGATTTCTATTTTTGTGCCCTCGGGTCCTTAGTTGTGCTCACTTTTCCCCAGCCGCTTAGTTTTTCCTCAGTTTTGTCCAAGCCCTTATCTGAAACCCTCACAAGGAGCTCGGACGGGAGGAATCCCGTTTAGTTGACCGTTGGTTGGTGCTGGCAAGTGGGGCCGCTGTTGGTGCCCCGCAGTGGACACGTCTCCACTTATCCAGATCATCATGGGACCCACAACTTGTCCATGTTAGCGCGCCGGACCCACAGCTTACCCAGGTGACCGTTGCAAAATGGGAGCCCAAGCCAGCCCCACGCCCGTGCCCGTGCCATTGCTTCTCCTTTCTTTCCCCGCGCCCCATTGTTCTTCTTCTCCGCCAGCGGCAGCCCTTCTCCGGCAGGCAGGTGATGTCTAGTTTCTCTTCGACCTCCCGTTCTTCATGGCCACAGTATGGACCCGTGCCTTTGACAAGATGCCCTGACTGCCCACGCCAGGAGCCTCTGAAGCGGTCGATCTGTAAGACGGACGACAACGGCAACCGTGGACGTGAGTTCCTTGCATGCGAGAGCTTGCCATATAGAGAGGGGGATAAGGTTAGATCTCGCTCCAATTGCTCTATTTTCTCTTGATTTTCTTGTTATTCCCTCGAATTTGGGATTTAGGGTTCACGTTATTGTTTTCAGATCCTGAAGAAATACAGGTATTTCGAGTGGATCAATGTGTACATTCAGAGGCTTAAATTGCAGGAATCAATTGGCGCTATTGGGGAGCGCAATTTGGGGGGGGGGTGACTTGCTGTAGAGAATGCGGCGGAGAGAGGAGCCGTTTCGATTATGCCTAATGCTCCCAATGCAGAACTGGTGGAAGTGAAGGGAGAACTAAAGAAAATGAACAAGCAGTTAAGGCAGCCAATCGAGTTGAAGAAGCAAGCTAATCTGATGGCTGGTTGTTTTTTTTGTTGTATAATTGCGATCGAATTCTTATCATTGCTCATCAGGCGCTAGAAGTTGTTACAAGAGATCCCTTGTTACAAATCCATTATTCAGTTACATGTACTTGTAGTTGTTTTCAAAGTTAGTGTGTGCATTCACCGAAATTACCAAAAAAATTAAGTATGTCTCATGTTTCTACCAAAATAATACCACTTTTGGGACGTTTCAAATAACCAAAACTATATCCCAAACTATATTCCCTAAAAGAAAATGAATGCTAAAGAAAGTTGATAATTGTTAGAGAGGTGATAAATAATCCATTCACCGAAATCCCCCAAATATGCCAAATATGTATGTCTCATGTTTCTACCAAAATTATACCACTTTTGGGCCATTTCAAATTACCAAAACTATATTCCCTAAAAGAAAAGGAATGCTAAAGAAAGTTGATAATTGTTAGAGGGGTGATAAATAATCCATTCACCGAAATCCCCCAAATATGCCAAATATGTATGTCTCATATTTCTACCAAAATTATACCACTTTTGGGCCGTTTCAAATTACCAAAACTATATTACCTAAAAAAAAAGAATGCTAAAGATAGTTGATAATTGTTAGAGGGGTGATAAATAATCCATTCACCGAAATCCCCCATATATGCCAAATATGTATGTCTCATGTTTCTACCAAAATTATACCACTTTTGGGCCGTTTCAAATTACCAAAACTATATTCCCTAAAAGAAAAGGAATGCTAAAGATAGTTAATAATTGTTAGAGGGGTGATAAATAATCCATTCACCAAAATCCCTCAAATATGCCAAATATGTATGTCTCATGTTTCTACCAAAATTATACCACTTTTGGGCCGTTTCAAATTACCAAAACTATATTCCCTAAAAGAAAAGGAATGCTAAAGATAGTTGATAATTGTTAGAGGGGTGATAAATAATCCATTCACCGAATTCCGCAAATATGTATGTCTCTTGTTTACACTAAAATTATATCACTTTTTAGTTTAACATTTTTAAATCGTGGAAAATAATGCATAAATAGAGGGAATATAGTTACGTGACAAACTCGTTATTGCACATAAATAGAGGGGTGGCACTGTCCACCGACAGAGAGAGAGGGGTGGCCACGAAGAGAGAGAGAGAGGGGTGGCCACGAAGAGACGGAGAGGGGTATACTGCCCGTTAGATCAGTGGATCAACGGTTGGTGGAGTCGATCCGTGTGACAACGGCGCAACCAATCAGGATAAGTTCGGGCTTATGTGAGCATTTGTGATAGTACTTGAGGGCAAAACTGAGTAGTACTAAGAAACCAAGGGCACGTAAATAGTAAATAGACTAAGGATTCAAACAAAAGAATTACAAAATGAAAAATGCGTGTTTTGTACAATATAATTCATATTGGGCTATATCAAATTATTTGCAATTCAAATATATATGAGTGTGACAATTATGGCCTCATTTAGACAAACTATGTTTTGGGGAAGATGTTTTGCAAAGGGGTTTGAGTGGAAAACCATGCATCTTCATAGCTACTAGTGATTCTGAGAAGTGGCAATTTGTGGTAAAACTTGATTTATCTATGTTTGTTATCCTAGGTGGCAGGTTGCGTAGGAAGACTCCATGAGTAGGTGCCACTATGTTTTTATTTTTTTTGGATTTTTTTGCGCATGAAATGACTCAATTAGCTATGTTAATCTCATTTGTTGACTCTCTGTTGACCAGCTACTTATGGGTAGAACTGAGTATATTGCACTTGCCAGTCTAAGTACTCGAGGGGAAAACTGAGTACAGATAAAATTTCTGTATAAGGCCTGAGGTTAGAACTGAGTACACCAAACGTCGCAGGATTAGCCTCGTGTCGCGGTGCACGCTGCAGCCGTGCATAGGACGCGTGTTGCGGTACATGCCACCTTCGTCTTTATAGAGCCCCTCTTTCTCTCCCTTGACGCTCGCCCACTCTCTCATTCTCACTACAACCGCCTCTCCTGTCCCATCATCTTCTCCACTTCCCGTAGAAAAAACCCCAAAGAAAAAACCCCGGCGATGGAGAAGAATGAGATGCCCATTGTCGGTGCTTCCGACGTAGCCACTGGCGCATCAGCCGCCGGCGCATCGGCCGCCGCCCCCGTCCAGGCCCCCGTCGCTGCTTCGAACGTAGCCTCCGGCGCATCAGCCGCCGGCGCATCGGCCGCTGGCGCATCGGCCGCTGCCCCCGTCCAGGCCCCCGTCGCTGCTTCCGGCGTAGCCGCCGGCACATCACCCGCCGGCGCATCGGCCGCCGCCCCCGTCCAGGCCCTCATCGATTGGGACCAGTACGAAGACCCGTACGAACCAGTGCCATACGTCGCGTCGGAGAACCCCTACGACACCAGCATCATCGACGACGAGTCAGAGGTAACCCTTTGTTCCCTTGTTCTTATCCCATTTCAATCCTTTTGTGTTAGATCTAGCGTTATTAGGGTTTGTTTGTTCCTAGTTCAATCCTTTTGTGTTAGATCTTGCGTTATTAGGGTTCGTCTGTTCCTAGTTCAATCCTTTTGTGTTAGATCTTGCGTTATTAGGGTTCGTTTGTTCCTAGTTCAATCCTTTTTGTGTTAGATCTTGCGTTATTAGGGTTCATTTATTCCTAGTTCTAGATCTTGCATTATTAGTGTTTGTGATTTGCTTTTGTTTAAGATTCGGTTAACTTATGTGAGTAATCAATCCCATCCGGTTAATTTGTGCCGATGATGATGAATATTTGGGCACAAATTGATTTAGGGTTTGGTCATTGAATAATTGGTGTGTACAAATTTGTTGTGCATGATCTTTGGTTCAGTGACTCAAATCCTGGATATAAGTGTGTCCAATGTAACCGAGGCTACCTCTTTTTTTCGTGCCCATATTATCATGCATAATCTTTTGTTCACTCTCTGTTCCATCATCGCTGCAATTGACTCCGTGTTTTTCGATCTTTGGTGCTACATGACAGGTGCAGAGCAGCGACGTCGACAGCGACGATGAGTCCTTCCACACCAAGACTCGTCACGTCCTTAGGAGGCTGCAGTCCGGCCATTACGATGGCCACTTTGCTCGAGGCGTTTTACAGGTGCCCCTTCTGCAACAGGAGGCTCCGCGCCACCGACTTCAACTGCTTGGTGAACCATGCTGAATCCATTGGCAGAGCCATTGGTGGCACTAGAGTTGGAACGACCGTGAACGTGCATGCATTCATGGCCAAACACAAAGCACTTGGGATTCACCTGCGCAGCCTCCAAGCTTAATCCCATGTAAAATGTAGCTTATGTTATCGGTAGTACTGTTGGATCTGTCGTGAATATATATATGCTATGTTAGCTGCTGTATGCAGCTTATCCTATATTTTCTCGATTTATTATGCTGCTGTGAATTTATCCTATACTAGCTTCTAGATTTGCTACTAGATTTGTTACCATATTGGGCAAAAAACGAGGGCCAAAAGGCAACAATCATTGAAGAAAGACAGAAATAGAAGCTTCTCTAGATTTGATACTAATTTGGTGAAAAGAGAGAGAACCGTTACAGAGAGAGAGGGGAAAAAGGCGCTCTGAAAAATGCCAATTTGGGCCGAGAGAGACAGAACTGAGCTCTCATGTACAACCAAACGCGGTCTCGTCCTATCCCACGCGGTCCCTTTCTACCAGCCCCACGCGACGCGGTCTCGTCCTGTCCCACGCGGTCCTTTTCTACCAGTCCCACGCGACACAACCCTACACGACGCGGCCCCACACGTCAGCATGGAATGGTCAACTAAACGGGAATCCTCCCGTCCGAGCTCCTTCTGAGGGTTTCAGACAAGGGCTTGGGGAAAACTGAGGAAAAACTAAGCAGCTAGGGAAAACTGAGTACAACTAAGGACCTGAGGGCACGAAAATAGAAATCCCTTTAAATAACCTCAAAAGGTTTAAATCCCTGTGAAAATTTCAATCAACACAACAAAACAGAAACAAAAAATTTCCCCCAAAATTTGATAAAATCTTGGGATGTTACAGTGGTGACCGATAGGAAGCTTGTTGTGGTGTGGTCGGTGGTTGTGTTGAGCAGGTGATGCGAGTTGGAGTGAAAAGCAAACGACGTTTCCTTCCGTCTGTTAAATTTTGTGATCCCGTAGGAGATTCCATGCTCCCTATAGTTGATCAAACGGTGGGATATAGGTGCATAGCTACCCCCGGTGGTAGCATGCTATTTTGTATAAAAACATTCTGAATATATAAACTACTTTTCATACATGCACAAAAGTTTATATTGTCCACACTCAACAAAATATCTAATTCTAAGGTTTGTATATCTAAACATGAATTGGAACCAGGCGTCACCCTTTGATTCTAACATCAAATGTCATGCACACCCAAACAACTCAAATTGGAGGCCATTTTCTTTCCATCTAGGTATCGAAAATCCTCTAAGAACTCTAAGTTCCCTAGGATTGAAAGCCTTAGGATAAGTAGCATGTCACAATCATGGGTCCCACTTGCTAGGAAATTAGAATTTTACTTGTGGTGTTGATTCTTGTTAGGCCTTGTTGCTACTTTTTTCTTTTAAAAAATTCGGTGATCTTTTAATAATCATTAACAATAGTACAACTGTACAAGCATCCTAGAAAGTAAGAAAAAAATGCAAATAGGTATCTTAACCGCCTAGCAACGACTACAAACACTAGCATGAGGCGAAGACGCGCCGCGATTCTCGGCCCTCCGTTTGCCAGAGCCAGACAAAACTTATCATAGTAGAGCTTGTTGTAGTAGACTGACGTGAAGTCATCATCCTAAGGCCCCAAAGGACCAATGCACCAACCATCAACAATAGTGGTAACCATAGATTGGAAGAGTTTGAGCTTAAACCAAACCAACAAACACAAAAACCGACTCGGTCCTAGGAGATCGGAAGAACGCACATCTCCACACGCCCTCGGTCGCTAGACAGGTCACCGAAAGGAGGATAGGGTAGAGAGAACTTTACTAACTTTAAGAGGTAGTCACCACCTCACCACTTTGAAGAAGACATTGAAAAACAACCTAAACATAAAACGCGAAACCACCCTCCAGCGAGGGACCGTGGTCCGCCTCCAAGGCCCAAGGCCACCGGAGACGGAGCGTACCGGCGATTTTGCCGGCAAGGGGACAAAACCCTAGAAGCATTTTCTCAATCGCGTATATCCTTGAAGCTCATGTACAAGTTCGGCTCGCCATCGTTTTGATCGTGGATTAGATCTTTTTCTCTTCTTCAACCAGCGTTGGACATACAATATGTTGCACCCACATGGAAAAACATGACAAACATGCATTGCAGGTAAGCTCATTATGCCGATGACAAGACCAAATGCATGCCACCGAAACAATAAACATATCACAAACAATCAGTGATAGAAGCTGAGAACGGCGCAGCAGAGCGCACCAGGACCATCTAGTTCATTGCAATTCAAATTTTGAAAGCCTTAATTATGTGCATCCAAACACAGCACAAGAGAGAATGGAAGAACCATGACTATGTTAGCATCTCCTTGTTTGAGAACAACCTAAATGCCACATTATATATTAGACTAAAAAACGTACGTTGGGGGTTCTGAGAGCATCTCCAGCCATGGTCCCGGCGAGGCCCCCGACGACCGTTTTTTTATCCGGACGGCGAAAAACGGCCCAGTCGCGCCCCCGGTTCCTCGTTTTCCCCCGGATTTGGGCCTTCATCCATCGGGCGAGCCCAGGCCATCCTCGGTCCCCTGGGGCACGGTCGGGGACTCCGGACGAGAGAAAAGCGGGAACAGGCCCGCTCTATCGGCGAGAGAATACGCAAACCCTATAATCTGGTCGCAAACCCCCCTCTCCCTCCCCTCGTTGCTCTGTCGCCGCCGGCACCACCCCTCACCAATCCGCCGGCCGGTTGCCTGAACTTCGCCGTCCTTCCTCCCACCAGCCCCCACCAGCCTATATTCCGCCGTCCGGCGTGCCGTCTGGCTATATTCCGCCGTCGGGCAACTCCGCCCGGCAGGTGTTCGTCCATTTGCCTGGCCGGAAATGGACTCGGACGATGAGAAGGAGCAGATGTTCGCCGAGATGTTTGAAGAAGAGATGGCAGCCGCCGCCCAAGACGAGGAGCATATGTTGATCCTAGCTTGCCTGTCGGGCTTGTACGCGGAGGCGGCCATTGGTCGCCGTGGTGGGTCAGCACCAGGTCGCCGGAAGTGCAAGCCGAGGCATCAAATGGAGGGCTACTGCATACTCTACGCCGACTACTTCGCCGACAATTCATTGCATGGTGAGGCTGTTTTTAGGCGTCGTTTCAGGATGAGCCGGAAGCTTTTCCTAAAAATTGTCTATGCCCTTTGAGACTACGACTCCTATTTTAGATGCAAGTTAGATTGCACCGATATGGCAGGGTTTTCCGCCCTCCAAAAATGCACGGTGGCTATGCGGATGCTGGCATATGGAGCTCCTGGTGATACTACCGATGACTATCTTCGGATGGCGGAGTCCACCGCCTTTGATTGTTTCTACCGGTTCTGCAGGGCGGTGATAGCAGTGTTTGGGGACACCTACTTGAGATCACCCACTGTCCAAGACACTGCTCGGATCCTCGCTTTCAATGAAGCTCGAGGATTTCCGGGTATGCTTGGAAGCATTGACTGCATGCATTAGAAATGGAAGAACTGTCCGTTTTCCTGGCAGGAAATGTACAAGGGTCACAAAAAAGGTTGCACTGTGATACTTGAGGCAGTGGCTACCCATGATCTCTGGATTTGGCACTCCTTCTTTGGTATGCCGGGATCCAACAACGACATCAATGTCTTGCAGTGCTCGTCGATCTTCTCCAAGCTTGTTGAGGGTCATGCTTTCCCGGTTGACTTTGTGATCAATGGTCGACACTACAACAAGGGATACTATCTTGCAGACGGTATCTATCCAAAGTGGGCAATATTTGTGAAGACTATCTTGAGTCCCATCCTCGCGAAGGAGATGGAGTTTATGAAGGCACAAGAAGGTTATCGAAAGGACGTCGACCGTGCATTTGGTGTCCTCCAGTAGAGATTTGCTGTAGTCCGGTTCCCCGCTATGAGTTGGTCCAAAGATCAGATATGAGAGGTGATGAACTGTTGTGTGTGCTTACACAACATGATTGTTGAGGATGAGCGAAAGTATCTGGTTCCTTTGAGCGAACAAGCTATACCATATGAGAGAGAGGGTCCTCTTGCGCAGCCTAATCACCAGGTGCCGGCATCGTGGGCTGCGTTTATCGCTATGCGTCAGGAGATTCGAGACTTCACTATGCATCAACTACTGCAGGATGATCTGGTGGAGCACATATGGAGGTTTCGAGGCAACACCAACTAGTTTCCATTTGATTTGTTTGAAAATTTGTCAAATTATTTGCATGTTTTGTTAAACTGTATGAAATTCGCCGAACTGTAACGTTTATTTGAGCCAAATGATGGCAAATTGTATGACATTCGCCGAACTAAAATGTCTATTTATAAAAATAAGTCAAAAACGCCCATTTCCAGGCGTCTTCCTGGGATGCCGGCTGAAAGTTCGGCGCTCCCTACACCTAATTTTCATCCAATCCGGTGCGATTTATCGCCGAATTTAGCCGTGGGAGGCGCCAACGGCGGGAGATGCTCTGTTTTTCAGCATTAGGAGTTGAAGGTTTGATCCGACTGCTATGTGAGTTCAAATGTTTATTTCAGAATTTGCTCTTACCGAGCTGGTGTGCTCGAACTCGTATATGTTACGAGTTCGTCCGGCAAGTCACGTCTCGATGACAGCGGCCCCCACCCGTACAAGTCACCGCAGTATACAACACCAACAGAAAAAAAAAAGGTTTACATCTCGCCACAAGCCTCGGCCTCCTCTTTCCTCTCCGATCCCCGCTCGCAACCCGCCCTTCTCCAGCAAATCCAATCCGTACCCTAGCCAGAAGAAATCTTCCGCCATGAAAGCCGCCGCCAAGCCCAAGCCGCCTCCTCCGCCGGCGGCGTCGGCGACGACGCAGCCGTCCACCAAGGCGGCGTCGTCCTCCTCCTCCTCAGCCGCCGATCCCAACACCAAGCGCACCCTCCCCACCGCCGCCGACGCCGCGCACTCCACCCCCTCGCACCCCAACCTTAACACCAACGGGCCGCCCAACCCCTCCCCCCTCCTCCCGTCCCCGCACGCTGCGCACCTCCCGCCAGGGCCGCCTCAGCCTCTTCCCCTTCCCCCATCGCGCCCGCTGCTCACCGTCGCGGCGGTGGATGCCGCCATGGCTGCCATCCCGCCCCCGCCGCAGTACGGCCTCGAGTGCCTCGATCGCCGCACCGTCGCGCTGTCCGACGGCACCGTCCGCACCTACTTCGCGCTGCCCCTCGAGCCCCCTCCGCAGCTCCGTCAGCCGCTGCCGCCGCCGATATTCCCTGTACCCCACTTAGGAGGCGCACCCGGCCCGGGACCTGGCCCGGGACCTGGCCCTGGCCTTAACAGGTGGATTCCGCCACTGATGCACGCTGCAGCTCCGCCTGGGCCGCCCCCCAAGCGGAAGTGGGAGGGTCAGAGCAATGGTGCCGGCCCCGGTGAGTCCTCGGGCCGTCAACAGCAACAACAGCATAAACCTGTTGCAAAGCAGGTCAAGGTGGAGACGCCAGAACTCGACCCGAAAACACTCAAGAGCTCCTTTCTTAAGATGGCGAGGATGATAAACGAAAACACCGAGCTCAAGAAGAGTTACCGGGCCAATGGGAAGAATTACAAGTGCGCCGTCTGTAATAGGTATGTTGTGGAGATGCTTAAATGCTACTACATCATTGCCCGTCTATCTTTTTTAACTGACATAGCCAACAGAAGTAAACCTCCCAGCTTGGTATGGGTAGATAGCAGTTTAGCATAAGAGCAAATTCCTGGAAGCGATTGCAATGTATACAGCTTGTTTTAGTAGCATGTTGCTATTACTAGGATATCTATAGCTGCCAATGCAATTTAGCTGACGGAACAAAGCTAATGACTTGGAACTGCTACTGGCAATTTAGCATACCTAGGTGCTATAGGCGTCACCCTCCTGCTTAGCCTGTTAGGCACCACTCCATCTAGCTAACATCTTTTTGGAAAAAGACCTATCCTCAGTTTTATTCTCAATGGTTGTGTTTGTAAGGTGCAGTTTTCTATATACGGTTACCAAAATGTATTGCCCTTTTTTGGTTCTTTATTCAAGTTGGGCTCATTTGCCCATGTTGTTAGCCTTTTCACCTTCTTATGCCTAAAGTTTCATGTCGAGTTGCAGTAGCAAGCAAAACTATTTGACTAAACAGGTAGAATCTCCCTTTCAGGATTTAAGTATTCTTTCTGTTTTTTTGTTCTTAAACTTCTTAACGTATGTCACTGCTCTTGAAATTTTAGCAACTTTTTTGCCCATTTGGAAGCGATCAGTTATGTACTTGTATGCATGTTTTATAACACAGTTTTACGAATGATTTCAAGATAATTTTATTTTATTTACTTCGAAGATAGCTTTATGCATAATTTGGTTACAGGGACTCTGTAGATTTGCATGCACTCCTCAATCATTCGTATAATACGAAGAATCCAGAGTCTCGTGCTGATCATCTTGGGTTACACAAAGCTCTGTGTGTTCTTATGGGTTGGAACTACTCCGTAGATCCTGTACACAAAAAGGCTTACCAAACATTGTCCAATGCTGATGCTGAAGCCAACCGAGGAGATCTTATTTTATGGCCACCAACAATGATAGTTCAGAACACATACAAGTCAAGGAACGATGGGCAGAAGTATGGCATGAGTAATGAAGAGATCGAGGGCAAGCTTAGAGGTACCTATCAAATGTTTGCTCTGTCACTGTGACTTTGGTAATTCAAATTCATTAATTTTTGAATGAGCAGAGATTGTGATGTTTTGCATCTTCGTATTTCTTTAAATGAGTGCTGCAAATCAATTGTCTGGACCAGAGTCAAAGCTCCACAAACCATTTTTCTTAAATGCGTCATGGCCCTGCTAGAAAAATGAAGGCCTTTTAGGGGATACCTATGAAAATTCGAAAATCCTAGTGGTACCTTTTCTAAAGGACTAATCACACTTACCTCTTGGAAGGATTAATCCCATAAATATGGTCCCCAGAAATGATATTTCGTAGTTTTCTTCCTTCTTAGTTTTACCATACCTTGAGGAAAGAGCAGGCTTGCTAACATTGTGGTTCAGCTGAAAAATGTTCTAAGCCTTTTGGTCTGTCTGATTTATTCCAGCTCCGTTGTTCTTGCACCTTTTGTTAGCTGTTATGTCGTTTCTAATTTGGCCATGACAGTATGTTATCTGCTTGGTTAGAATTTTTTATTTGCATTCCAACAGTGTAGTCATTTGCCTGTCTTACATTGGCCAATGCTGTGTGCTTTCAAAAAGTTTGGATAGTTAACATTTCATGATCTTTTACCTTATATTTGGATAGGTTGGGATTAGGCATTTAGGCCTGCCTAAGTTGAAGTAAAATTTATAATCTTGGCCTGTCCAAAGAAGCCCTAGTGTGGTTTTCCCCTTAGTTTTATCTCGAATGTGCTGATATTGAGGTTGTTCTAATATATAGGGTTTACATATATACAAGAAACTGTGTTAATATAGAGGGTTTTGCAAGTGTTGCTTGCTGTTAATATTGAGGGTTTTGCAAGTGTTGCTTGCTTTTATACTGCAACTGTTGCAACATGCACATACAATCTTGTATAATTTTGGAAAAAGTCAAAAAGTCTACTAATATGAGATATACTTAACCCCCGATACCAGGATTAGTGCTTTCCAAACAAAAGTTCTGTTATCGTGGTGTCACACGTAGGCACATGTCATAAGTGCAACACCATCTCTGGCCACAACTCTTTCTCTTCCATTCGGTTGGTTTAATAGGTATTTTCCCAGCGAGACAAAGAGGTAAGTGCTAGGGTTACAAAGGTTGCCAGGGATGCTGGAGAGTGGGACTTGGACGTAGTTGTTCAGCAAGGCAGCTGAGCAAGCCGGTCATGGCCTTGGCCTCAAATGGCAGATGGAATAACATGCCTGCTCGGCGAGACCACCTGGAAGAACCCCTGCTGCACGGCTGCCCTGTGATCACCACCACATGACCGCCCTCTCCTCTGTGGCCCCGCCCCCCCTTGTCTGGTACCAGACGTCGATCGTCGGGGGCTCGCTTTTTGACACAGGTAGCCCTTTTGTGCACCCTGTCTTTGTTCTGTCCCTCCTCTCCAGTGCATGTCATGGTGGACCAGTCATGGAGCAGCCCTTAGTACTAGCGTATAGCCGCCCACTTGTGTACCAGCAGAGGATCCGCGTGCTCAGGGCGAAGGCGTCATGCCTAGCTTGTTAACTAGCCTCAGAGCGACATGTTCAGATTTCCTATGGGGGAGCTGTAAATAGTTTAGTGTGCACAAGCGAAAGAGTGCGTCCGGTAGGTGGTAAAAAAACCACCACATTATCAATAATTGTTGTTTAAGTGTCGTTTAGTCGTGCAAACCCAGCCACGTCAGCACTAGTCCTGGTTTGAGGGGTTATGTGTACCTTCGTTTCTTCATGAGGTGTGATGTGGGCACACAAATTTTTAGCGGGTTAAGTGATTGCAATTAGATTACTGGAGTAAATTTTACTTTTCCCTATAATTCTCAGTTTATTCAGCTTTCTTTTGACTGTATGTTAAGGCTGCAAGCATTGTATGTCTTAGCAATATAATCATCTCTAGTTAACACTTAGGCCCCGCTTGGAATCTCGTTTTTAGCCAAAACCGGACGTAATTTCCGGCTCCGTGAGATTTCCGGCGCGGGCGTCGAAAACGTACTTGGTTCGCTGTTTATATTTACCTAATCCGCCGGTTTATGCCCGTAAATCCCGGGAAACAACACGGACCACCGGAGGTCCTTTTTTCTTTCCGCCCGTATTCCTGGGGACCAGTTAAATCCGGCTGTAAATGAAAAACTGCGGTAAATCTGTACCGTGCTCCCAAGCGGGGCGTTATTGGCATTGGTTCAGTTTTCTCTGAGGTATTAATTTAATTTTAAAATTTCCTTCATTAGCGAAAAATGTATTGGCAGTGGAATATTAATTCCAGGAATTAATCCGTCATTGGAAAATATTGCTGGAAATGATAGATGGGTTCCTTTGGAAAGATCTGCCTGTTTTTTTCTCTCCTACTAACGCCATCTTAGCAGTGGTACTGATTGATACATGCACATAAACTCATTAAAGATTATGGTTGAGTTTAGGCAGAGTTGACATGCGGGTATTAAAGTTAGTTTAAGCTCAGCTCACTTCGTTCTCTTGGTATCTGTGTGGATTCGCTGCACCAGCCTGTCTCGGTGCTCAAAGAACATTGTTACGGCAGAAGCTGAAGCTAGGTCTATTCAAGTATGGCTGATGGCTGTTCACATATGAAGTCATAAATTAAGTTTCACTTTATGTGTATTGTGCTTATGCAATTATACTATTTCTTCCAATCTGGCATGAAAATATGAATACAGTGCGATGCAAAAAACTGAGGGTTGCCTTAAGTGGTCCGCAGTTTTTGTCAGCCCTGGCTGCGTAGGTCGTTGCTTCTGAGATAACATAAAAGTCGAGACTTATTTTATTTTATCTTGATGGGAAACAGTTTTCCCTTGCTTTTCATTTACATTGGAGCAGATCCATTGAACACTTAGGAGTTATGTCTTGTTTCATCGAGATAGGGATGAGGCGGGGAACAAGTTTAACATCGATGCTAGGTTTCCGCAGTTATATATATATTTTCTGCTACAAGTTATTTAGGCCCCAGCTTTTTTCCATACACATGCACGCCCTTTTGTGTGGACATCAATGTTTGGAGAAAAGCTCCAAAGTGACGTGAAAGCCTCCTTCTGTTTCCACATCTAACATTTGATTAGGGGTTGCCTTACACTGTTACAAATCTAACACCTCATTTTCTATCAAATACTTGGCTCTTGGACCCTTGGTGCATAGTTTTTTTGAGAGTATGCCAAAGGCGTACCATAATATTATAGAAGGCAGAGGTTTGAGTACAAGAACGCTTCCCCTCGCTGCGAGCAACGAGCGCAGCACAACTCCACACCGGCTAGTCCAAAGACAGCCTCTACAGACGAAACAACACACAACAAGAAAACGCCTATCCAAAACTAAGGAAACAAAGCCGCGTCTCGACCGAAGCTAGACACATCCGAAGAACAACCTCTCCAAAAGAACCTCCCTTGTCGACGCACCACCTGAAGAGATAGATGGCGGAACTTGGTCAGTCTCGAAAAGACATCGTCTTGGTGCATAGTTACTGAAGCGAACTAGCAAATGGTTTCCCTGCAGTTGCTTACTTATTTTGATTGTGATTTTCTTACGCATGTTAGTGGTTTATAATTGTTGCAAAATGTATGTCACTTGTATTTTTTGCTACTTTAGGAGTTTACATATGTACATATATCCCTCTGGCCTGCATATCTATAAGTACTGTTTTGGGCTGTAAGCACGTGATATAAGTACTGATCTATATTCATCGACATCTGTTCTCCAGAAATGGGCTTTGGTGGTGTCACTGTGAAGCCGCTTGTTGGCAAGGATGGAGCCATGCTGGTGAGATTCGCAAGCAGCCAGGCTGGTCTCAAAGAAGCTGTGCGGCTTGCTGAGCTCTTCCAGTCAGAAGGCCATGGACGCCTGCAATGGGACCTCCAGACCCGGGGCATCCCCCCCTCTTATGTTGGGGGAAATAACCCCATGTTTGTGAATGTGGATGAGAAGGGGCAACGGACATGGGTCCTCTATGGCTATTTGGCCACGGTGAGTGACCTGGACGCCCTTGACACGGAGACGAAGCAAAATGTTGTAATAAAGAGCAGAAAAGAGCTCGATTTGTCTGATTAGGACCAACCCTGTTAAGAGGTGTGTATGTTAAGTTACATTATATAAATCTGAGTAGTTTGTGGACAGCGAGAGCCACATTTTGGAGGCTATCTGACTAGGATGCAGTGCGGAATTATTTGAACTGTTTCATTGACTCATCCGTTTTCATGTGAAATTCCAAGGTTGGCTTTGATTGCGTAACTGTTGATCTTGGCATGAATACTCCTCACGCAGAAGCTGCTGAAGTGATCACTGTTAGTCTACTCTGTGTTTGGTGCCCGCCCGACATTGCTAACGTTGGCAGTGGTTGCTAGATGATTAGCCTTTTATTACCATGTAAATATCATATTATTTGTGTTTACCTTTTCTGTGATTGCAATGAAGCGTGTGCACACACAAGAAAAATTCGCCCGCATCCCCCTTCCTGCATTGTTTGAGAAAACAGCGAGAGAATGAATTGAAAGGAACCGCATGCCTTCCCGCATTTTCTGAGAAAACAGCGAATGAATGAGTTGAGGGAACCGCATGCCATCTTCGTTGCCAATCCGATCATCCTCCACGCTGCCTCCTCATAACCTGCGTTTGCATCGCTTTCACTATCCTCCGCCGCGCGTATCCGCAATTTATTCCTCATGTGCGTTTCTGCCCTCGATTCCGGTCGCTCTCCACAACTATTCCTCGATCAAGAGAGACGTGGCCGCGCAGGAGGTGCTCGAGCGGATATGCTGTACGTGATCCATGTCAAGAGGGTTCATTGTGCGGCCCTGCGAAGGTGGACATGCAGCAAGATTGGCTTCTTCAAGTGAATCCTCTTCTGCATCTCACTCAAAGGAACCTTGACTTCGTGCTCTCCGTGCCCATGGCTCTCATCTGAGTGTCCACTGTCCTCTGCAGCCTGCCCTTATACCACCACCAGGTGCCCATAAGAATCCCATTACTAGAGTTATTCAGGAATAGA
Organism: Dactylis glomerata; assembly: GCA_007115705.1. Taxonomy (NCBI): domain Eukaryota; kingdom Viridiplantae; phylum Streptophyta; class Magnoliopsida; order Poales; family Poaceae; genus Dactylis; species Dactylis glomerata. The sequence goes on from QXEO01000222.1 coordinate 4,976,774, forward strand.
AGTGTGTGATATGGTCTTGCTAATTTGAAATCTTGAAGTTACCATGAGAAAAAGGAAGTTACCATGTTACTCCATGACTGTGCACAAATTGGTTTTAAATTGAAAGGCTGCTGCATCTCAATATAAGGGTTAGTTGTAAGATAATCTTCAATCTACGTGGTGTTGTTTAACTGAAAAAAGAGAGGCATACTTATTCGCATACTCACGTCAACAAAAATTTCAAGTACATTGTATTCACATGTGCAACCAGAGATTTGGGTCAAATCTTGTGCTGAATAGTAATCTAACAGCCGGAGATGCGAAATCCTAGATCTACTGACGTAAAAGATGTTGATACCAGAGAAAGTACAAAACTAAACACAATCAGCTCGAACGATTGATGGAGTCGATCATGCGAGGAATGGGTAGTCAGTGTAGCCGATAACTGGGTCAGAGGTGTAGAAGGTGGCCCGATGGTACACGTTGAGCGGCGCGGCAAGCTCGAACCTCTTTGGGAGGTCCGGATTCGCTAGGAACAGCCTCCCGAACGCAACCAGGTCGGCGTACCCCTCGCCGATCACCTTGTTCCCCTCCTCCCGGTCGTATCCACCGGCGGCAATGAAGGTCCCCTCGAATCCCTCCCGGTACGGCCGAAGTCGCTTCGGTACCACTCGCCGGCCGTCCGTGCGCGCCATCCTCGGCTCCACCATGTGGAGGTATGCTATGCCATGGTCGTTGAGCTTGGTGGACATATGGAGCGCGAGGGCGTGCGGGTCTGAGTCGTGGCAGTCCATGTAGTCGGCGAAGGGGGAGAGGCGGACGCCGACACGGTGGCCGCCGATCTCTTCGGCGACGGCCGCCACGACCTCGAGCGCGAAGCGGCACCGGTTCTCGAGGGTGCCGCCGTAGTCGTCGTCGCGGTCGTTGGCGCTGTCCTTGAGGAATTGCTCGACGAGGTACCCGTGCGCGCCGTGGATCTCCACGCCGTCAAACCCTGCAGGAGCACACACGCCATGGACATGGACATGGACGGACAGAGCAATTAAAGCACATCATGGAACAGTTGAGCAGAGTACTCTACAGAGTGAAGGGTCAACGGCGAGCAGAGGAGCTCGTCCGTGCCTGCTTCGACGTACCGGCATCGATGGCGTTCCGGGCGGCTCTTCGGAAGTCGTCTACGATCCCTGGTATCTCATCCACATCCAGCCTCCGCGGCGCCGCGAACTCCTCCTCGGCGCCGTCGTTCATCCGCGGGGTGGCGATCCGCCTGCCTGTGCTGGACACCGGCGGCGGCGCCGCGGGCGTGCCGTCCGGCCGCAGCGCGCCCACGACGCGCCCGACGTGCCAGAGCTGGCAGAAGAAGACGGCGCCTTTCTGGTGGACGGCTTCCACGATGGGCTTCCAGGCCTCCACCTGCTCCGCCGTCCAGACCCCCGGGGTGGGCCGGTGGCCCTGCGCCGTGGCGGACACCCCCGTGGCCTCCGTGATCAGCAGCCCGCCGGCGGTGGCGCGCTGCGCGTAGTACACGGCGGCGTGCGGCTGCGGGAGGTTCCCCGGGGAGCGCTGCCGAGTCAGCGGCGCCAGCACGATCCGGTGGGACAGATCGAGGTGGGGTCCCAGCTTGTACGGCTTCAGCAGAGGAATCGTCCCTGCCTCTCCTCCTTCTTGGGCCATACTGTATGTCGGTCGAGCTGGTTTAACTAGCAGCGAGTCTGTGAGTGATCAAAGATGATCGATGTTGGTGATAGAGATGATGATCGAGGGAAGACACACCCAGCTATTAGTATATATATAGTGCACTGATGCATTGTATCGATGGTTGAAGTTTCTTTTGTTTGGAGAATCGAATGAGAGTGGAAAGAAGCTCTGCACTGCTTGGCTTTGTCCCCCTGGCTGGTTGAATCGACAGGGCAGGGACAAGGACGTAATGCTTGCGAGCATCCGCATCAGTAGCCAGTGACGCAAGCCGTGATGTTATTGCCTCCGCCAAAGCAGCAGCCGCATATCCTAGCCGCCTCACATAGATATACAAACTTTAGGAGGAGTAGGAGAATTATTAAATTATTAAGATGGCTTTTGAGGCGCATGAAATGCATTTAACAGAGTTTCAGTACAGTAGGGGCCACGTAGACTTTATTTGATCGAGTTCCACATTTTACCACCTGAGCTTGATGAAGACCTTGACCCGTATGCACGACTTGGCCAGCAACTTCGCCTGCACGCAGCCGACGTCTAGCCGGTGCAAACCGCTCGTGCACCCGCTATGACGCTCGAGCTGATTAAGGATTTTGTTCACTAAACCCTCTGTCATTCGGGCAAATTGAAAACCCAATCATGTACTCATTTCGGACCCATATTACTCTTTATTAGTATAAATGTATCTAGTTCTAAAATGTGTCTAGATACATCTATACTAGCGAAGAGTAATACGCGTTGAAGGGAGTAATTTTTTGTTGTTAGTGATTTTAGTGATGCAGGGAATATTTTTGAAACCAAAAATTGGCACCAACTGACATGAGACAACATCAAAGGGAACTGCCCTTGCACGCGGACGCCGCCGTCGTCGGGGAAATCCAGTCCATCCTCGGGTGCCGTGTGGAAGGGTTTCCACAAACCTACCTCGGCCTTCTGCTGTCTGCCGAGCAGCTTTGGCTCGCCGCGTTCGCGCCCCTCATTGCCAAGGTGGACAAGTACCTCTCCGGGTGGCGCGCGTTGCTCCTCTCCTTCAGTGGCCGGCTTATGCTCCTCAACGTCGTTCTGGATGCGTTGCCGGCCTTCACCATGGCGGCGCTTGATCTCCCGCCAGGTGTGCTGGCCGCCCTTGACCGCGCTCGTCGCGCCTTCCTCTGGGCCGCTGCGGACAAGGTTTCTGGCGCTCAGTGCCTTCTGGCCTGGGACGAGGTTTGTCGCTCGTGCGAGGAGGGGGCCTCGGCATCCGTGATATGTTGCAAACGTATCTATAATTTTTGACGCTCCATGCTTGTTTTACACCAATTGCTTTATATTTTGTTTACACTTTGTGGCGTTTTTATGCATTTTTCGGAACTAACCTATTAACAAGATGCCACAGTGCCACTTCCTGTTTTCTGCTATTTTTGTATTTCACAAAGTTTATACAGGAAATATTCTTGGAATTGGAAAAACGAAAGCCGAAGTTCCTATTTACCTGACACGAACACGGAGTCCAAAGGAGAGACGGAGAAGGGCCAGGAGGCGGCCACACCATAGGGTGGCGCGGCCCTACCCCTTGCCGCGCTAGGCCCTAGTGTGGTCCCCTCGACCGCCCTCTGACATCGCCCTTCCGCCTATAAATTCACTTCATCGGGAAAACCCTAAGGGCCCAAACATCTATCCACGAAAAGTACTGTAAGCCATTGTCGTCGTTGACCCGAGTTTGGGAGGGTCCAGAAGCTCTTCTCGGCACCCAACCAGAGAGGGGAATCATCACCGGAGGCCTTCTTCATCGCCATGCCTGCCTTCGGAGTGATGCGTGAGTAGTTCACCCCTGGACCATGGGTCCATAGCAGTAGCTAAATGGTTGTCTTCTCCTCCATGCGCATCATGGCTAGATCTTGTGAGCTGCCTATCATGATCAAGATCATCTTTATGTAATTCTACATGTTGTGTTTGTTGGGATCCAATAAATATTGAGTACTATGTCAAGTTGATTGTTGATTTGTCATGTCTATGTTATTTGTGATCTTGCATGCTCTCTGTTGTTAGTAGATACTTTGTCCAAGTAGATGCTAGTGACTCCAAGAGGGAGTATTTACGCTCGATAGTGGGTTCATGCCTCTAGTAATCTGGGAGAGTGACAATAACTTCTAAGGTTGTAGATGTGCTATTGCTACTTGGGAGAAAACAATAATCTTTTGTTCAAGGATAATTGTATTGTTTACATTACACACTTTGCTTAAGGCGATAATCTGTTGCTTGCAACTTAATACCCAAGGGTTGTTTGGATGATATCCTGTGGGTGGATTATTAGTCATAGATGCAGTTGGATTACGGTCTATGTATTATGTTGTAATGCCCAAATAAATCTCATAGTGATCTTCATGACATGTACATGCATTGTTATGTATTCTTTATTTTGTCAATTGCCCAACTGTAATTTCTTTACCCAGCATGTTATATCTTTATGGAGAGACACCTCTAGTAAACTGTGGACCCCGGTCTATTCTTTTACATTTATATTACCATCAACTGCAAACACTGTTTACTTTTTGCAAACATTATTTTACTTCACCGCAAACAAACATCTCTTTCCACACTATACGTCTAATCCTTTGTTTTCAGCAAACCAGTGAGATTGACAATCTCACTATAAGTTGGCGCAAAGTAGTTTGGTTGTGTTGTGTGCAGGTTCCACGTTGCTGCTGGTGCCAAGGCTCCCTCGTCAATCACGCACCAGACTGTTTTCTGGCGCCTTGCCAAAGTCAGCTAGCAACAACCTTCAGAAGTGATTTCTTTCTCCTACTGGTCGATTAAACTTTGGTTTCATACTGAAGGAAAAATTACTGCTATGCTTATCATACCTTCCTCTTGGGGTTTCCCAACTGATCCTTTGAGACATCAAGACTGTTTTCTGGCGCCGTTGTCAGGAAGAAAGAGGATTTCTGCAAGGGGAGTCTCTCACTTCCAATCTCTTTACTTTGTTATTGTTTTGCTTAGTTTCTTTGCTTTATTTTGTTTACATCTCTTTATCAAAAATACAAAAAAATTTAGTTCCTATTTCAAGTTGCTTTTATGTCTAGTCTAGTTCCTATTACTATGTCACCTGAGGAAATGATCTTTACTTTCAAACAAGGGAGTGAAGAGAGTTTTAAAGAAGCTTGGTCTAGAATTTATGATTCTCATGGTAAAACTGAACCTAAAATGATTCTAGGCCTGCTTCTTAGTAGCTTTTACTTTTGTCTTGTTCTTTGTTATAGATATGCTTTGGATGCTGTGGCAGGAGGAGATTTCCTTCATTGCGATGGGGATCAAGTTTTTAATGTCATAAAAAGTTGATTGCAATATATAGCTCACCTAGTAAATTTGATTCATCCCTTGTGAGCATTTATGCTGGATTAAACACTCTTGAGACAAATACAACCTGTTTAAAAGAATGTTATAATATGCTTCGTGAGCATCATGATTATGTTCCAATAAATTCTGAACCCTCGGGATGGTTCCCTACAGTGAAAGTTACTATAAATGGTGAATTTTTCATGCTCGTTGTGATATTATGTCTGAATTTTGCCTTATGCCTAAGGATATTTATGAATCTTTGAATCTTTGGGGACTTTTTGAGGGTGGAGAAGGAATATCTCTTACCAATAATTCCATTATATTGCCCATTGGAGTAGCTGAAGGAGTGTTTACAAAAATCCTAGGAAGAATGGTATCTACTGATTATCTCATTATTTAATGTGTAGGAAATGGACAAATTACACTTGGAAGATCTCTGCTAGAACTCCTGGGAGCAATAATAGATGTGGGAAAAGGCACCTTGAAGTTCACTTCCCCACCATGCAATCGTCATGATTTTCCTAAAGGTAAGAGTAAAAGTAAGAGAGGTAGACGTCAGGCATCTGGTCTTCATGCTTCTTCACTTGAAAATACTTGATTCTTACTTTCTGCGCCCAGCTCAAAGGCGTTAAAGAAAAGCACTTTTGGGAGATAACCCATGTTTTCTTTTAGTATTTTTTCTTTTTTTGAGTCTTGGAAGTTGTTACTACTGTAATGACCTCTCATTATCATTTTTATTTCATTTTTGTGCCAAGAATAGCCTCTAATAGGAAGAAGGTAAGATTTGGGGAAGTTGCTGTCCCGAAATAGATTTCTGCGCTTCGCTGTAAAAATTCGTGAAAAATCCCGGTATGTAGTATTGATCTGCGATTTTTTGTGCACATGCCCCAGGTTATTATCTAACTTTCGTTAGTTTTGCACTTTTTGATTTGAGCAACAGAATATTTTTGAAAAAATCAATCTTTACCTGGTGTTCTATTTTGATAGATTTCTGCCACTATTTACATTTGCCTCTTGATCTCTTTCTTTTTGAGTTCTTTTGATCATAGAACTTTTGAGAGAAGTTGCTACAGTAGCTAATGTTTTAATAGATGTTGTACTTGAGTTAAAACTGAACCAAAAGTGGATCTACTATCTTGCATAAACTAATGTTGCTAATGAGAATTGTGTGAAGTTTTGTATGAAGGAAGTTTTCAAGTGTAGAGAAAGGAGAATGATGAGATGAGATGAAGGATGGACAAAAGGTCAAGCTTGGGGATGCCCATGTGACCCCAAGAAATATCCAAGAAGTACAAGCGTCAAAGCTTGGGGATGCCCAAGGCACCCCCTTCTTCATCAACAAAAATATCAGGTCATCTTTCAGGATACTATATTTTTATTGCTTCATATGCTATGTGTTGTTCTTGGAGCGTCTTTATTTTTGCTTTTAGTTTTATTTTGTTTTGTTTGCTGTAATAAATGGTTGGACCCCAACATATTTCTTTTGGAGAAGACACACTCCGTTTTCATTGCCTAGAACACTCTAGTTTTCATTCTTATCGTCTGCGAGTCTTCTCTTTTGCTAGTACCGTGTTTAGCTTTTGCTTTTCGCCCTTATTTTTGTTCAAAACTTGTTAGTTCTTTGTAGTTAGGTGTGTTTAGACCTCTGGTCTTTGTTGATTTTTATCTTTGAGAGTTGTTTCAAATAGGTTGATTGTTGTTTGAAAAGAGTAAAATGTGGAGCAAGACCACCTCGAATGGAATCATTATTGCCTTCACAATCCTCTCCTTCCTCAAAGATGAGACCTGCATGGTGAAGGAGATGCACAAGACCACCTCGAATGGAATCATTGTTGCCACCGCTCAGAGAGATGTTGGCACGAAACATGTGGAGCAATATCTCATAGAGCGGTAGGAGGTTGGCGCTGTCTACTAGTTTGACCTTGGGAATGTAGAGAGGCTCAATATTCTTGTTGCACTCGGAGGTGTCAAGATGCATCCAGTGGAAATATAGATCAAGGCCTCCTCCTTCGATTCCCCGAAGATCAACGACTTTGGGTGGGTGAGGGAGGAGATCTTGTAAGATTGGTGGCTTTAACAATGGTGTTCTTCTTGGTCAGCTTGAGCAGCCCTTGAGGAAGAAGGAGGGGGAATAAATACCCCTCCCCAAAATCTGACCGTTGGCTGAATCTGCACCACGGGCTAAAGCCTAACTTAACTCCGGCTAAAGCCAGACTGGCCGGTTAAAGCTGGATTGTGGACCGGCTAAAGTCGATCTGGCTCGAGAGGCCGGCTATTTTAGAGGAAATAGCCAGACAAAAAGCTGGTCTGAGATAGAGGGGAATCCACACTTGGATTGCCCCATTTCCAGGGACACTGGCTAAAGCCAGCCTGACCCTAACTTTTTTAGCACATTCTCCTCGATGCCTTGATAAAATCCACCAAGATATTTTCCCTTTGATCAATTATAATGAGTATAGTGCAATATACAGGGAATCCCAATATTTGTGCATGTATATATAAAATCGTACAAATATCAAAACACAAGATTAATAGATAATGTATTGTTAACAAACACCAAAATTATTTAGGCAGGAAATGCTCTTCAGTTGTGATGTACATGTGCAACGCTCGGAGGCACCGCCCGTTGTGGCGCTTGGATTGGAACATATCACGAGAAGGAGACGCTAGTACAACTACGCCGACCACGTTCATCTGAACGTTTCTGCTGTGCGACCTACAAGGGTATGTTGATCTGATCTCTCTCATATATTGTTTTGCATCTCATAGATCAGATCTTGGTTCTCTCTTGATTGTCTTCGTACAAATTTTTTTGTTTTCTATGCCGTGAAACACTTCAGTGCTAGACTTCCTCAGGCTGTGCGCGAGGGCGTCGACATTTGGATCTCCATCTTCCTTCCTAACTAAGTGCTCTCTTGTCTCTGTAGATTTTGAACCTGCCCCATTTTACGTTGGGCCTACCCCCCTCCCCACTGTAAAAAATTCTCTTGGGTCCTTGATGCATGCAAAATTCATGCATGAACATTATAGTTTATTGATGCATATTCTAACATATTAAGATGTTACAATCATGTTTTGCATTGATTTATGGGGGTTTTCCATCGACCCCCCTTATTTTGGTTATAACTCTGTAGAACAGGAAAACCCAGTTTTGCCTATTTTGATGTTTCAGGGACCTTCCAGAACTCAAATTGACCTCGGATTTTTTGGGCATTAATAATTTATCATGAGAAGCATCTGGAGGCCATGAGGCCCAAACGGGCATAGGTGGCTGTAGCGACCTCACTGGTAGGGTGTCGATCCCTGTGCTTTTCAGTGCTAGTCCCTGGATCAAACGCTAGCACACAGTTTTAAGATGTAATATCAAGAAACAAAGGTCATTTTATTACATCGTATGATCCATAAATTACATAATAGAAACTTTACAAGTTGCTTAGCATAAGGCTAGCTCAATATCAGAGTTTATAATAGAAACAAAAATATCATGGAGTCCTTCGTCTTCATGTGCCACAAGCGAGCATGTTGAGGATAAACTCGTAACCCTGTCGTACCTTACTTGTAGTCAAAATCGGCAACATAAAAAGTTGCAGCCACAAAGGGTCAATACACTTGAATTGTATTGGCAAGATGTCACTTTTGGTGGACTGCTTGATGTGTGGTGAATGACCAGCCCGTTGGGAACCCCAAGAGGAAGGTGTGATGAGTATAACAGAAGATTTTCCCTCAGTTAAGAAACCAAGGTTTATCGTTCAGGAGAAGAGCAGACAATATGACTGTAGGTGATTCTTGCTAGTTTGCGACAGCTTCGGATAATTTATATATGGCGCCTCGTCCAAGCTTTGCTTGCTAGCTGCAACGCGGAACCTGCACACAACACAACCAAATACTTTGTTCCCAACTTGCGATGAGGTTGTCAATCTCACCGGTTTGCTTGAAACAAAGGTTATGAGCGTATCGAGTGGAAAACAATAGAAGTATGCAAGTAAAGTAAGCAGTGCGAGTAAAGTAAATAGGTGATAGCAATATGATGGAAATAGGACCGGGGTCCACAGTTCACTAGTGGTGTCTCTCCATAAGATAAATAACACATGTTGGGTAAACAAATTATAGTTGGGCAATTGATAGAATAAAGATAAACATGATATGTCAAGAAGATCACTATGCGATTCACTCTGGGCATTACAACAAAATACATAGACCGCCATCCAACTGCATCTATGACTAATAATCCACTTGTGGCGAATCAATCCGAGAACTCCACAAGTATTAAGTTGCGAACAACAGATAATTGCATTAAACAAAGTGTGTAATGTAAACAAAGCATATGCCCTTGAGCATATGAATGTTGTTTTCTCCCTAGTAGCAACAGCACATCTACAACCTTAGAGGTTTCTGTCACTCCCCCAGATTAAATAGAGGCATGAACCCACTATCGAGCATAAATACCCCCTCTTGGAGTCACTAGCAACTACTCGGCCAAGATAGCTACTAATAACGGAGAGCATGCAAGATCATAAACAACATAGAGATAACATAAGATATATTTCAGTACAACAACTCAATCATAACACCAATATTCATCGGATCCCAACAAACCAAACATGTAGAATTACATAACGGTGATCTCAATCATGTAGGGCAGCTCATGAGATCTAAACATGAAGCACATGGTGGAGAAGACAACCATCTAGCTACTGCTATGGACCCATAGTCCAAGGTAGACTACTCACTCATCACTCCGGAGGCAAGCATGGCGATGAAGAAGACCTCCGGTGGCGATTCCCCTCTCCGATAGGGTGCCGGGAAGAGTTTCTGGACCCTCCCGATCTTTGGGTCGACGGCGGCGGTGGATCGTGATGTGTTCTGGAAAAATGATCGGGTACTTAGGTTTTTTCCGTCGGGGGGTCTTTATAGGCGAAGGGGCATCTTCAGAAGTGGCCCGAGGGGCTCTCACACATAGGGGGCACGGCCAGGCCCCTGGCCACGCCGCCCTGGTGTGTGGGGCCCTCGTGGCCCCCCTCCAACTCCTCTTCGGATCTCTGGAAGCTTCCGGGGAAAATAAGACTTCAGGAACTTGTTTCATCCAATTCTGAGAATATTTCCTGTGTATCACTTCTGAAACACAAAAAACAGCAGAAAATAGGGAACTGGCACTGTGGCGACTTGTTAATAGGTTAGTTCCGGAAAATGCATAAAAGTGCCACGAAGTGTAACGAAACAGTAGGCAAATGGTATAAAAACAAGCATGGAGCATCAAAAATTATAGATACGTTGGAGACGTATCAAGCATCCCCAAGCTTAACTCCTGCTCGTCCTCGAGTAGGTAAGTGATAACAAAAGAATAATTTTTGAGGTGACATGGACCTACACAATCTTGATCATATATGTAAGCATTTGTGAGCTGGGATCATAAGAACTTAAAACATGGGCATGAAGATATAATCTTGATAATCAAAACTTAGCAACCATGTTGTAAACATGAAAATGAACACAAACAAAAGATCATGAAAATGAAATAATGAAAGTCAAACTTGTGTTCAAATCATAAGGAAAAACATACAAATGGTTTTCAGCTTGTCCTTCAAAGAGAGCAAAATATAAATGCATAGGACACCTTCAAGTTTAAGAGGGCGACTAGATACAAATAATTTAAGAACAAGTGAAACCAACAATATGAATCAATCAATGAAAACTTTGGGACAATGCACATTATACTAAGAATGACAACTTTGCTCTCTTATGGTGCATAAAGACAGAAGGTAGTGACTCAACAAAAAGGTAAAAGAAAGACCCTTCACAGAGGGAAGCAGTGATTGCAAGTTTTATAACCTTCAAAAATTATGTTACTTACCGGCTTTGAGCTCTCATTGCCCCCATCATAAGCATCTTGAATGGTTAGAGTTAATACGAGAACAATTATGATGCATATGCTTGACAAATCATAAGTCAAAAACCTCGTGTCCCGTGAATACGAGTACCCAAACCTCATGCTACTCAACTTAGAGTCCCAAGCAAGGCTCTTGTCATTGTAAGTATATATGTATCATTGAGAACTGCCAACGAGGTACCTCCGTGCCCGATGACATGGAACAAGCCCACATCAAAATGACAGGACAAGCAGACAATGAACACCTCGACATCTCTTTTATTTGCCATTTGTTTAGCTTTTTATTGTGAGATGTGTCATCGAATGTCCACCATGGGTATGCTGCAAATTTCCACCATGAATTATGCATGGCTTAGATTGGCGGCCCAGGCGTTTCCCTAACACATATACAAACTCCATGATCCCCACAAGATTCCCAATTCATTTCACACCGCGGGCATCCATAAACAAAAGATCACGATATCAACTCAAATAAGAAGTGCAATGTCGAAAGCTTGCCCCATGACAGCATGGATGGGCTAGTATCCAACTTACAACTTGGAAGCATAACAACTCAACATAAAAGACCACAATGTCAAATTTTTAAGAATAGGAAAAAGTAAAGTGTGCCTTCCAGTTCGTGAGAGCTTTACTAACCATTTTTCACATAACACTGGTAAGAGTTTAATTTGAAGAGAAGATAAAAGCAAGTCAAATTTACTTGGAATAGCAAATTGCTAGTAGGTATGTATGGTGGACACTTTGGAAAACTTTAGCTTTTAGGAGTTGGATGCACGAGTAGAGCTCATACTCAGTACAAGGCGAGGGCTAGCAAAAGACTGGGAGCGACCAACTAAGAGAGCAATAATGGCCATAATCATGCAAAGCGACAAAGCGACACTAAAAGAAGCATAAGATGGCATCAAAAGTCAAAAACTAAATGATCATAGAGGCTATTGGCGACTTTGTATGAGTCTAACATGTGTGAGCATGCGCCAAGTCAACCTAAATAAAGCATCAAGGAGAAAACCAAAATAATGCTTCCATACAATAAAAACAACGCATGATTTTTTCAAAGGCTCATTAAGCAATCTCAGTTATTTGAGACAAGTCATGCTACAGCAAAACCACTAAGCATACTATCAAAAAGACATCAAGCATGACATGAAAAAGCCTAAGCCGCAGTCTACACAAGCTCCTTCTTGTACCACTATTTTGCATAAAGCTTTTTCTCTTTTCCAACACCATTTGAAATTTTTTAAGACACCTCTTTTGATGAAAACCAATGAAGATCAGAGGCAAAAATACACCTTGATGAAAAGATATGACAAGGTCTGAACGCAAATCAAGGCCAAAATGAAAACCAAAAGCAGTAGCAGAAAAGAAAGAACACTCGGTGAAATTGTAAGAATGAAAAACTGAGTGTTCCTGGCAAATGAAAACGAGTACATCTTCTCCAAAAGTAATTTGTTGGGGTCCAACCATTTATTGCAGGAAACAAAAATAAACTAACTAAGAAAACTAAAACAACTGACGCTCCAAGAAAAACACATAGTGCATGAAGCAATAAAAATATAGTGTCTTGAAAGGTGACCTGATTTTTGCCGATGAAGAAGGGGTGCCTCGGGGGCATCCCCAAGCTTTGACGCTTATAATTCTTGGATATTTCTTGGGGTGATGCATGGGCATCCCCAAGCTTGAGCTTTTGTCCATTCTTCAACTCATCTCATAATTCTTCAATCCCTACACTTGAAAACTTTCTTCATACAAAACTAAACACAAATCTATTAGCAATATTAGTGTAAGCATATCATATAATAAACCTCTTTTTGCTTCAGGTTTCAACCCAAAACCACCACATATATATAATATACTACTTTAGTAACTTCCCAAAAAAGTTCCGTGATCAAAAGAACTCAAAAGAAAGCGATAAAATGGCAAACACAAATATTGGCAGAAATCTGTCAAAACAGAACAACTGACAAAGGTCGAATTTTTGAGGGGTTTTCTATTGATCAAATGAAAAAGTTTTCAAATAACGAAAGTTTGGATATAACCTGGGGCATATGCGCAAGAAATCACAGGTCCAAAAGATATACAGAGAATTTATACGAATTTTTACGGTGCATCGCCGAAAACAGTTTCAGGACAGCAACATCCCCAAATCTTTACCTCACTCGAATTAGAGGCTTCTCTTGGCACAACAATAAAATAAAAAGGATAAGGAGCGGTCATTACAGTAGTAATGACTTCCAAGACTCAAATAAAAGAAAAAGTACTGGAAATAAAACATTGGGTTATCTCCCAAGAGTGCTTTTCTTTAATGCCTTTGAGCTAGGCGCAGAAAATTGCGAATCAAGTAACATCAGAAGGGGCATTAAGATCAACTGCAGAAGTTTTATCAATAATGCATTGTATTTCATCCACATAAGTTTTAGAAGCCCCTTTGTGATCATGCTTTGGTACACTCAAATCACTAAAAAGATTTTTGGGACAAATCCAGTCAAAATTATTTTCGAAAGCTTCACACAATCCCAAGAGCTTGCTAGGTATAGGTATTTCGGCTCCTTCATCGTTTGTACTAATAACCTTTATAGGTGAACCGAGTTTATTAAAATGTTTAAGAACTTTTCTAGCCTCAATAACAATATCTTTAAATTCTAGGCGCAAAGCTTCCAAAATAAAAGCTTTCTTTTCAGGATCTTCAATTTCATGAAGCTTAAGGAACATGTATTGCATAAAAGGCTTAAGACTAGCAAACCTAGTTTCCAACATGTGAATTAAATAAGCAGAAGCAACTTCAATACTATGAGCTAGCTCAACCAAAGATTTTTCCTCAACTTCCTTATGCATACTAATGTGATTAAAGAACTCCTCAATGTTACTTTTTCCAATAATAGAACCACTACCTACTGAGAGGTCCTCCAGAACATACTTAGGGAACAACATGATGAACTAAAAGTAAAGAAATAACAACTACCAAGGATTCTAATTTTTTTGGGTTTTTGATATAAAACAATGCAAGTAAAATAAAGTAAAGCAAAACAACAACAAAGTAAAGGATGTGTGTGCGAAAAACTTCCCTTGCAGAGGTCTTCCACTCTTCCCCGGCAACGGCACCAGAAAAGCTGTTGCTTGATACGTGGTGAATGAGCAGCCCGTTGGGAACCCCAAGAGGAAGGTGTGATGAGTATAGCAGCAGATTTTCCCTCAGTTAAGAAACCAAGGTTTATCGTTCAGGAGAAGAGCAGACAATACGACTGTAGGTGATGCTTGCTAGTTTGCGACAGCTTCAGACAATTTATATATGGCGCCTCGTCCAAGCTTTGCTTGCTAGCTGCAACGTGGAACCTGCACACAACACAACCAAATACTTTGTTCCCAACTTGCGATGAGGTTGTCATTCTCACCGGTTTGCTTAAAACAAAGGTTATGAGCGTATCGAGTGGAAAACAATAGAAGTATACGAGTAAAGTAAGCAGTGCGAGTAAAGTAAATAGGTGATAGCAATATGATGGAAATAGGACCAAGGTCCACAGTTCACTAGTGGTGTCTCTCCATAAGATAAATAACACATGCTGGGTAAACAAATTACAGTTGGGCAATTGATAGAACAAAGATAAACATGATATGTCAAGAAGATCACTATGCGATTCACTCTGGGCATTACAACAAAATACATAGACCGCCATCCAACTGCATCTATGACTAATAATCCACTTGTGGCGAATCAATCTGAGAACTCCACAAGTATTAAGTTGCGAACAACAGATAATTGCATTAAGCAAAGTGTGTAATGTAAACAAAGCATATGCCCTTGAGCATATGAATGTTGTTTTCTCCCTAGTGGCAACAGCATATCTACAATCTTAGAGGTTTCTGTCACTCCCCCAAATTAAATAGAGGCATGAACCCACTATCGAGCATAAATACCCCCTCTTGGAGTCACTAGCAACTACTCGGCCAAGATAGCTACTAATAACGGAGAGCATGCAAGATCATAAACAACATAGAGATAACATAAGGTATATTTCAGTACAACAACTCAATCATAACACCAATATTCATCGGATCCCAACAAACCAAACATTTAGAATTACATAACGATGATCTTAATCATGTAGGGCAGCTCATGAGATCTAAACATGAAGCACATGGTGGAGAAGACAACCATCTAGCTACTGCTATGGACCCATAGTCCAAGGTAGACTACTCACTCATCGCTCCGGAGGCAAGCATGGCAATGTAGAAGACCTCTGGTGGTGATTCCCCTCTTCGGCAGGGTGCCGGGAAGAGCTTCTGGACCCTCCCGAGCTTCGAGTTGACGGCGGCGGTGGATCACGATGTGTTCTGGAAAATTGATCGGGTACTTAGGTTTTTTCCGTCGGGGGGTCTTTATAGGCGAAGGGGCATCGTCAGAAGTGGCCCGAGGGGTCTCACACATAGGGGGCGCGGCCAGGCCCCTGGCCGCGCCGCCCTGGTGTGTGGGGCCCTCGTGGCCCCCTCCAACTTCTCTTCGAATCTCTAGAAGCTTCCGGGAAAAATAAGACTTCAGGAACTTGTTTTGTCCAATTCCGAGAATATTTTCTGTGTATCACTTCTGAAACACAAAAATAGCAGAAAACAGGGAACTGGCACTATGGCGACTTGTTAATAGGTTATTTCTGGAAAATGCATAAAAGTGCCACGAAGTGTAACGAAATAGTAGGCAAATGGTGTAAAAACAAGCATGGAGCATCAAAAATTATAGATACATTGTAGACGTATCAGGGACACAGGTGGAGCCTAACACTTAAATGTATATTTGGCTAAGTGGAGCTTGAGGCTTATTTTGCAGAAAAGCAATTGTTTTATCCTACTTTTCAAAAATGATTTTATTTCTTTTAAAGCACTATTGGACACACTGGAATCCACCAGGTGCTCCTAATTATGAACAAACTAGAATCCACTAGGTGCACATAAATATGATCACACAATAAACCCTTGTTAATCCCTCAAGTTTTAATTTAAGAAGTTGGGATGAGGAGATTCTTGAACAGCTTCAAAATCATGTCGCTCAAAATTGTCCGTAACTGGGGACACGGCTAAGTACTTAGTTTTAACACTCCACAGAGGTAGTGCACTTTTCCCACAAGACTCAGTCAGCCCCTTTTGCCATGATGCTCATTTTGCTCAAATGGCCGAGTGAAGACTAAGACGGGACCTTTTAGAAGCAATCCCTCAGACCAACCTGGACGCGCTCTATCCTAACAACAACTACCACCCTCTGTCCGGCTGGCTGAGTTCTCGCAACTTAATTGGTCAAGACAGAGCCCATATGACTTGTGGTTGCACTGGAAGCTTCACAACTTGAACGTCTCCAATCTCTTTGTTCCTGGGTGGCCGTCCACAAGTGTGATACACACGACCGCCATAGACATGACTCCGGTGTAACCACTCAACATAAACCAAACAACCACTTCCACCCTGGTGATTCATTAACTTAGTTGTTTTTTAGTTTTTACCAAAACATGGTTTATCATACTTAGTAAAATATATGGAATCCCACCCACGAATTTTATAGCATAACTAAGCAATCTACACTTACGATGTTTCTTCTAATTGGATAATTGGGGATATCCTAAATAGGACATAGCAAGCACAATAATCTACACATGCATATTATTAAAAGAAGGAAACACTATATGCATTAAAACATTGGGAATTTTATGAACAAGAGTGACACTTTCCTTAGTAATTTTTGAAGATCGTACTTCTCTTAATAAACACGCATATCTCTTCGTAAAACTATAAGATAGAAGAATAACACAACATAAACACATAATCAAACAAGTCAAAATCAAGCGAGACAACAAGGTTGTTTATGTGTTTTGGCTTGACAGAACAACGATGGCATGAAGTTTACTTGATATGGATAGAAGAATGGCTAAGTCAAGGATGTTAAAAGTTGGATGGGGGTTTTCTAAATTGTTAGGTGGTGTCAAATACTTAGCAAAATAGCTCAAGGCAATTCTTAGTCTTGGGTTGAGAAGTTAGATGGATAAATTCCAAGTCATGGGGTTTATTACTTTCATCTTCTTCACTTGGACTCTCTTCTCTTGAACTCCTTGTTTTGCCTTCAACTCCTTGTCTTCTCTTCAACTTCTTCTCCATGGTATTGAGATGGGAAATGTGAACGGAGGTAAGAGTCAAAATACTAATTTTTTTTTGCAAACATGGTGTTGATAGCTTTACACTTAGGTATGGATAGAGAGGAGGTCATGGGCAGATTTGGGTCGTCATTAAAACTTAGGATTTTTCACACCATCTATGTAGAGTGTGAAACTCAAATATCACAGGGTGCACAATAGGTAAATAGGATTTGATATTTTCTAGGTGCTCAATTAACACATCTACAACTTGCAAATAGGATGAACTAGTGGAGTTGACTTTTGGAGAAGTGTGAAAAGTGTGGAAAATTTTCTAGTGATTTTTCAGTATCAAGGGAAGCAATTTTTGCAAAAGGAAATATGCCTAAGGTATTTATAAAATCAAATCTAGAGTGAAAATATTCAAATCCTCATTTGAATTTGAATACTTGTGAAAATGGGTTCAAAAAGTGTTAGGCATTGGTTCTTATGTACAGAGGACATCCACACTTTTCATTAGCAAAAAGATTCATCTAAAAAGGATCTACGGACACCAGGATATGGCCATAAGAAAGTTTGATATCAAATTTTTATTTAACCAGATTCGAGAGTCTACAAGTTATATGTTCTGATGCCACTGGGTAGATAACTAAATTATGAATCCAACGCTAAAAGAATCAATCGATTTGCAATTATGGATTATGAGATGTGAATTTTCAAAGTTCATAGAATTTTCTGCCCAAAATTATGGAAAACAGAAATTAGATAAACATGCTAGACATGTGGCAGATTGCTATTGGAGAATACCCCTTCGTTTGAGTGATCTAAAATCAACCTTTAGATGCAGATCTAATGGACCAAAAGTGCTCACCGGAATAACTCGTCGGAGAGGTCACCGGAAATGCGTCCACGGTGGCGGTCGCTCGGTTGTCCAATGTTGTGGAGGTCTCTGATGAATATGAAGTAGTGGACGGCAATGGACACCATTTAGATCCTCGATAAAGCTCCCAGCAGTGGCGGTGAGCGGATGGAGCGGCAGCGATGTCGGGTGGTTCGTCCAACGACGACGATAAGATGCACGATGATGTCCTAGAGGTAGGAGAGGATTAGGAGAGTCTACTGTGAAAAGGAATAGAAATAAAGATGAAGGAGACGTCGTACCAGTGTGATGAACTCGCCAAGTCAAGATTAGGACGTCGATGGTGCGGGCAGTAGAGCGATCCTATGAAGAAAACTGAGAACCAAAGTGAGGGAGGATAACTAGGAACACGCGGTGGACATGTCTTTTGGTACTGGTATGTTCCGAGGAGGGAGATCGAGAGACGTATGCCACCGATTGGTATTCGGTGCGCCGTTTGGGTTCGTGCTGAAGTCGAATGGAAACGATGGCTATAATTGATGGGGGAGGAGGGGAGAAGTGGGCAGCCATGGAGACGTTACAGATTTTCAGGAGCGCCTATTCTCCGCTTTCAGCGGAGAAAATCTTCGGGTCTGCCCACATAGCGTCCGGGCTAGGCCGGCCCAGATAAGGGCACTTTTTCATTTTTTCTATTTTCTATTATTTTGTTTTGAAAGAGATTCAAAAATAGAATTAGAATAAATTTAAAAGTTGAACAAATTTTAAGTTGGAATAAATTTAGAATTTAACAAATTTTGAACTAGAACAAAAATAAATTTGAACAAAATTTTAAAGAACAAATTACAAATTTCAATGAATTTTGCTAATGCAACAAATTTTAAAATTTGGAAAAAATTCGAAATTGGAAGAAATTCCAAAAATGGACTAAATTTCAAATTTCGAAATTGGAACAAATTTTGAAAATTGGAACAAATTTTGAAAATTGGAACAAATTTCAAAATTTTAAAAAAACTCGAAATTGGAACAAAATTTGAAATTAATTGGAACAAATTATGAAAATGGAACAAATTTTAAAAATGGTGCAAATTTCAAAATAGGAACAAATTTAAAAAATGAAACAAATTACGAATTGGAACAAATTTAAAAAATAGAACAAATTACGAATTGGAATGAATTTCAAATTTGAAAATTTTCAAATTTAAACAAATTGCAAAAATCTGAACATATTAAATTTGAACATTCCAAAAATTATAAGAGGAAAGAAGAAATAAAACAGAAAAGAAATAAGGAAAACAAAATAAGAAAGCAAAAAAGAAAAGGAAACAAAAATAAAATAAAAAATAAAAGAGGTTACTGGGCCTCGGCCCATACAGCGGGTAAGACCAATTTCTCTGTGCGTCGCCCCAGATCGGGGCCGCAATAAGCAGCGAATAGGATTCTTCCAGATTTTTTCCTGTACGTGCACGGGGAGGAAGACGATGACCAGTTTGGTCGGGCTAGATGGGCCACGGCTAGGCTGGTGCTACCCAAGTTAGTTGGCTCATTTTTTTCATTTTTACTTTTTATTCTTTTTTGTTGTATTTTGTAACTTTATTCAAATCAGCACCAAATTGAGTCAACCAATTTTAACAATTTCAAAAATTCAAAATAACATTTTAGGAAAATAATAATCCTATTTCCTGTCCAAAACAAAATGTTTTTTACACTTTTTTTTGCCTATACGGCTATTTAAGTAAAGTTTTCTATAAATAGGAATTTGAGTTGTTGAGATAACTTTTTGTTTGATGAAATCAAAATATATAAATTCATTGTAAAAAAATAGAGCATATAAATACCATTTTCTTTTAAAACAATATCCTCTTTGAAAAACATCATACGCAAGAGTTTTGGATAAATTTAAAATACTTCAAAAATTATTTTCTCAAATGATTTTATAAAAGGTAAAATCCAAATTTGGAATAGTTTACTATCAAGATCTTAGAATTTTTGGAAAATAGTTTATTGAAGCTCAAAAGTTTCAATTCTT
The DNA here is from genome assembly GCA_007115705.1 of Dactylis glomerata. Classification (NCBI taxonomy): domain Eukaryota; kingdom Viridiplantae; phylum Streptophyta; class Magnoliopsida; order Poales; family Poaceae; genus Dactylis; species Dactylis glomerata. Next base: position 4,996,645 of record QXEO01000222.1, read on the forward strand.
TGTGAATTTTCAAACAAGAACAATTCAATTAAAGACAATTGTTTATTTAATTTTCACATTCCAAGTTTTGGGATGTGATAGACTACCAACCTTAAAAGGAATCTCGTCCTCGAGATTCGGAGAGGCTAGAATGAAATGTGGGTTTTAGATTTTAGTTAGCTTGAGGATTTTTATTCATTTTTTCTATCCCTAAAGCACCATAAATAAAGTCTTCTATGTATCCAAATCTTCAAGATAGGTCACACGAGCTCATATTGCCATTCTCACGGATGCACATTATCATTTGGAATTATCTTCTCTTTATTTCCTCATGTGTACTCCTTGTGATGCTTACTTCAAAATCATATTTGGCATGTATTCGTAATCCGATGGTCTGGGTGCTACCACCCTTAAAAGAAAATTTTGTGGGTAATCTTGAAATTGGTTCATACGAAGTAGCTCCAGGGTATGACTTGGCATTGAGTCATCTTTTGAACCATATGTGGCTTTTAACTTCATTTCCAATAGGTGGGCAGTGCTTCACATATGTTGACCTACTAAACTCTTCAAGAAGGCTTGTGTGGATCTTTCTGTCTTGGCAGGGTTTTCAAATCTGGATGATGGATCTTGAAAGATTTTTGACATTAAAGGGTCACTCACTGGGTCAATCAGAAGACCAAGTTGAGAGAGTTTCATGTCTTTCATTACATTCTCTACCTTGACGTCCTGAGCAAACTTCCATCTTTGGGTCAAAACTCATGTGTACACCATTGTTGGATATAACTGAACTCTTAGGGTCATCTTCCATGGCAAGTCATCATCAGTGGAAAGCAAGGGGTCCATCCTCTCCGCATTCTTACATTTGGAAACACTTGCCTATTACTAAAGGTTGAACACACTACCATCCTATGGTTTAGGCTTATGATCATCGTCTCTCTTGTAGGTATGTCTCTCCAGATTCGCAAACCAACATTGGGAGAGTGAGCAATGAGAGTAGTAAGAATGGTGATCAATCCATCCTGCACCCAAATTATTACTCCGTACATGGTTTATTGAATCTCACATTCTAAACACTTGGTCATCCTCACAAAACCTTTCATGGGATTGAACTATAATGTTCATGCCCATTTAACCCCTTTTTTGAAAACTTCTATTGATCCTTAGCTAGAGGTTTTCGAGGAATCCTTACACGACATTAACTAAGTTGTAAGTACTTCAGTGATTCTTCTCCTTATTGTTGTGTTGATCATTCTTCTTGGATCTTATATCATCATGGGTCTTCTTGATAGACTGACATCTTCTATCCTTGGCTATTGGTTTGTGTATCTCATATTCTGCAGTTCTTCATCTTGATAAGAAACATCATAGCTGGAGTTGATAATGTTGTTGTCTTCGTGGGTGCTTGTTGAGAAAAGACTTGCTTGGGTTGGGTGTAGCTGAGAATAGATAGAAAGTGTCTAAAGAAGAATCCTACCCATATAGAACATAACAAGACAATTCAAACAAGATCTAACAAGCATTTGTCACATCAAACAACATGGTTCAACCACAAACAAACTAGTATGGTCATACAACAATTTGATATGATCATAGAGTATTATGCCGTCATTCTTACATATAAGGATCTTAAATGGAGGTCCAAACTAAAGCTTCTTGGTTTTCTTCAGTTAGTAGTCTCTCTTTTCATCTTTGGAATCCTTCTGGATGTACACTTGACTCTTTCTCCAAGTTCTTTGATAGCTTCCATGTAGTGCATCTTGCGAAGTTGAGGAATAATATACGAAGCATCAATCTCTTCTTGATAGTCTTCATGGCCGATAAGATCTCTAAAGAATGAGAAAGCATTTTTAAACGTGAAGTAGATGAGAATAGAAGAAGTTAAAATTGCAAACACCCAATTAGTAAAACTAAGTTAGATAGATTTTCTATCCTAGGGTCTTCCTTAAGCTCTCTCTCACCTTTTATTCTTCATCTGAACTTCTCTTATTGCTCTTGTAGTACCTTGTCTTTATTTCTTGAATTGGGCAAGTAGCTTGTCATTTTCTAAGTAGTTTTCTAAGTCCTAGAACTAATGATGCACAAGCTTCCTTCTAAAACTTCCTCAATTGCTTCCTTTGGTGATAGCTCAATCTATCTTGCTGACGATGTCGAGAAGACAAGTTCCGAAGCAGGTGGATCTTGAAGTCCTTAGAGATGTCGAAGCTGAAGCTCTTCATGTTTGAGTTGAAATGAAGTGAAGTACAGACAAAAATGACTAAGCAAAAAGTTTACGAGATCACAAGTGTGTAAATAACTTATAGACAAAACAACTTCTATTTTTTTCTAAGGGTCTTTGTCCAAGTCCTAGGGTCACGAACCTAAGGGCAACCTAGCTTTGATACCATCTATAGCGACCTCACTCGGTAGGGTGTCGATCCCTGTGCTTTTCAGTGCTAGTCCCTGGATCAAACGCTAGCACACAGTTTTAAGATGTAATATCAAGAAACAAAGGGCATTTTATTACATCATATGATCCATAAATAACATAATAGAAACTTTACAAGTTGCTTCGCATAAGTCTAGCTCAATATCAGAGTTTACAACATAAACAAAAATATCATGGAATCCTTCGTCTTCATGTGCCATAGGCGAGCATGTTGAGGATAGACTCGTAACCATGTCGTACCTTAATTGTTGTCAAAATCTGTAACATAAAAAGTTGCAGCCACAAAGGGTCAATACACTTGAATTGTATTGGAAAGATGTCACTTTTGGTGGACACAAGTGGAGCCTAACACCTAAATGTATATTTGGCTAAGTGGAGCTTGAGGCTTATTTTGCAGAAAAGCAATTGTTTTATCCTACTTTTCAAAAATGATTTTATTTCTTTTAAAGCACTATTGGACACACTGGAATCCACCAGGTGCTCCTAATTATGAACACACTAGAATCCACTAGGTGCACATAAATATGATCACACAATAAACCCTTGTTAATCCCTCAAGTTTTAATTTAAGAAGTTGGGATGAGGAGATTCTTGAACAGCTTCAAAATTGTCAGTAACCGGGGAGACGACTAAGTACTTAGTTTTAACACTCTGCAGAGGTGGTGCACTTTTCCCACAAGACTGAGTCAGCCCCTTTTGCCATGATGCTCATTTTGCTCAAATGGCCAAGTGAAGACTAAGACGAGACCTTTCGGAAGCAATCCCTCAGACCAAACCGGATGCGCTCCATCCTAACAACAACTTCCACCCTCTGTCTGACTGGCTGAGTTCTCGCAACTTAGTTGGTTGATACATCCATTTTGCATCACTATTTTATATCATAATTTACTGTTATTCATTGATATATTTCATATTTAGAGATGATACTTATGTTGTTTCCTCTGTTTTCGCATGTTTGATGATTATTGGAGAACTTGCTGCCGGAGTCAGGATTCTGCTAGAAAAAGGACCGTCAAGACACCATATTTTTGAAGATCAGCAATTCCATGAAAATACCCAAAAATTCATATTTCACCAGATGACGAAAATAGCCAGAAGGAGAGAGCGAGGGGAGCAGCCATGGGCCCACACCACCAGTTTGCGTCGGCCAGCCCCTGGCTGCGCCACCTAGTGGTGTGGCCACCCTGGCCCACTTCTGCCAGTGCCCCCTCGTGTATATCATCGTCCCCAAAAACCTAACATGAAAGGGGGATCAGAGATAGACTCCGCCACCTCTACGGGGTGGAAAACACCGAGAGAGAAAAAGCTCTCCGGCAGGCAGAAATCTGCCGAGAAATTCCTTCCCAGAGAGGGGAGATCGTCGCCATCGTCATCACCATCGAGCTAGGCTTCGTCGGGATCATCATCTTCATCACCATCATCACCAGCACCTTCGTATTCACCATCACCACGCCATCCCGCTGTAACATCTTAGGTTGAATCTTGTCCAATTCTTAGGGGAAACTTTCCCGGTGTTGATTACTCTTGTAGTTGATGCTATTGAGTGGAACCGTTGAATTAAGGTTTATGTTCAGATTGTTATTTAGCATTATTTCACCTCTAGTCATGATCCATATGATGTCTTGTGAGTAGTTCATTTAGTTCTTGAGGACATGGGAGAAGTCGACATGTTAGTAGTGAAACTATGTTGAGTAATATTTAATGGTTTGATATTTATATGTTGTGGTGCTATTTCACTAGTGGTGACATGTGAATGTCGACTACATGATAATTCACCTTTATGGGACTAGTGGAATGCATTGTGTATTTGGCTACTAATTGTGGGGTTGCCAAAGCGACAGAAACCTAAACCCCCGTTAGGAAACCATTGCACCAGGGAGTGTAGGATCTCAGAGTTTAAGGCTGTGGTTAGATTTATCTTAATTAGTTTCTTGTAGTTGCGGATACTTGCAAGGGGTATAATCACAAGTGTGTATTAGTCCAAGTAGGGGTAGTGCACTTGCATAGTGTCACCCCCATAACACTTCTCAAACCAATGAAGATTACTTAGCTGCATGAAGCGAAAGCACTCGACAAAAACTCCCGTGTGTCCTCATGAACGTTTGGTAATAATAAATTACACAACCGGCTTGTCCTTTGCTCTAGAAAGGATTGGGCCACTTGTAGGAATTATTATTATTGTTTTTTTACTCATACTTTATTTATTTGCATTACCAAATACCCCTGAAAACCCGTTTGCTAGTATTTACAGTGAATCCTTCATCAAAACTGCTTGTCAACACCTTCTGCTCCTCGTTGGGTTCGACACTCTTATTTATCTAAAGTAAAATGATACACCCCCTATACTTGTGGGTCATCAAGACTATTTTCTGGCGTCGTTGCTGGGGGGTGAAGCGCTATTGAAGAGTGGAATTGGTAAAGGTAAGATTTGCTATGAGTATTGTTTTTATTTCTGTCTTTTATTGTATTTTGCTATGGAGAAGTCTCCATTTGGTTCCCTATTTGGGAATACTACTGCTACTATTACGGTAGTGGATGAACCACCGCCTACTCAATTAGATCCTTTTAAAATACCTATGAAATTGTTGAACGTGTTATGAATAACTGCTATTCAGGAGATGGAACTATCCATCCGGGTGATCATTTACTCTTTATACATGAATTATGTGAGTTGTTCAAGTGTGCAGGTATTTCATAAAGCTAGGTAAAGAGAAAGCTATTCTGTTTATCACTGAAGGGCAGAGCTACAGAATGGTATAGGCTGCTAAAGGATGGTCGATCTATTGACTGGGAGGAAATTGTACCCCTCTTTTATTCCAAATTCTATCCTCCAAGTGAGATTCATAAAGATTGGAATCAAATATATAATTTTTGGCCTCATTATGGAGAGAGTATTGCCCAAGCGTGGGGGAGATTGAAGTCACTAATGCTCAAATGTCCCATTAATGAGCTCCCCAGTAATATTGTTATTAACAACTTCTATGCAAGGCTTACTCTTCACGACAAGGATTTATTGGATGCTTCTTGCTCTGGATCATTTACACGCATGAAAGAAGAAGCTAAATGGGATCTTTTTGACCATATTCAAGAAAATACTGAAGGATGGGAGAACGACAAAGGTAGAAAGTCAGGTATAAATTATGATTATGAATGCATTAAAGCTTTTATGGAAACCAATGACTTCCATAATGTTAATACTGTTTATGGTCTTGATTCTCAAATACTTGCTAAAAGTTTTAAGGCCTTTGCCTCTTATCTTGATGTTCCAAAGAAGGATTGGAACAAGTACCATGCACCTTATAAAGATACTACTAGGTGTGTTCCTACTAGAATTACTGAAGTTTGTACTGTTGATCACATTTTGCCTGAACATTATTTTGAGAAAACGCCTTTCCCTGCTAAGGTAAAGGAGCATTCTATGTTAACTAGTGTGCTTAATAAAAGTGCAAAGAAAGCTTTAGAACCTGATGAGCAAATAATTGTTAAGTCTCCTGTAGCTATAGTGAAGGACCTGAAGGAAATATGCCCTAGAGGCAATAATAATATTGTTATTATCATATTTCTTGTTCATGATAATGTTTATATTCCATGCTAGAATTGTATTAAGCGGAAACTTTAATACTTGTGTGGTTTATGAACAACACCGTGTCCCTAGTACGCCTCTATGGACTAGCTCATTGATTAAAATGATGGTTAAGGTTTCCTAACCATAGACATGAGTTGTCAATTAATAATGAGATCATATCATTAGGAGAATGATGTGATGGACAGACCCAAATAAAGCAGAGCAATTAGATCGTGTCATCGTGTTCATCTTTGCGAAGCTTTTCCTATGTCATGTATTGTATTCCTTAGACCATGAGATAATACAACTCCCTAGTATCGGAAGAAAGCTTTGAAGTCATCAAACGTCATCCTATGTGAGGGTGATAATAAAGGTGTCTCTCAGGTGATCGGAAAGTACTTGTTGGGTTGTATGTATCGAGATGGAATTTGTCCCTCCCAAGTCGGAGAGATATACTTCGGGCCCACTCGGTAATCGATATCAACACCGCTTGCAAGCATGTGGTTAATGAGTTAATCACAAAGTGATATCGGATTACGGAACGAGTAAAGTACTTGCTATGAACGAAATTGAATTAGGTATGGTGATACCGACGATCAAATCTCGGGCAAGTAAAATATCGTGTGACGAAGGGAATACATATACGGGATTAATTGAATCCTGGCATCGTGGTTCATCCGATATGATCATCGATGAATATGTGGGAGTCAATATGGGTTTCCAGATCCCGCTATTGATTATTGATAGAAGATCATGTCTGCATATTCTCGAACCCGTAGGGTCACACACTTAACGTGCATCGATGCTAGGATAGAATGGATAATTGGTTTATGAGTTTTAGTTCGGAGTCTCGGATGAGATCCAGGACGTCACGAGAGGTTCCGGAATGGTCCGGAGAATAAGATTCATATAAAGGAAAGCAGTTTTTGGATTCCGGAAAGGTTTCGGAGTTTATCGGTATTGTACCGGAAGGTTCTAGAAGGTTCCGGAGTGGGACCAACGTGGGCCCACTTGACGGAGGCCTGCGTGGGCCTAAGGGGAAGTGCCCTGGCCGCCTTGGGCTAGGCGCACAAGGCCCCTAAGGCCCAGCCGGCCAGCCCAAGGGGAAACCCTAAGGGAGTCTTCAAAGAAGGAAGGGGGGGAAACTTGCCCCCCACTCTTCCTACTCCAAGTCGGCGTCCTAGGGTTTGGGGAGAGGCCAAGCTGGCCGGCCACCCCTCTATATATAGGGGGGCAAGGGCGCAGCCCTCTCCACCCCCTAACCCAAACCCTAGCCGCCAACTGCTGCCCTCCCTCTCTCTCTCTCGCAACTGCGCGTAGGCGAAGCCCTGCTGCAGAAACTCTCCACCATAAGCACCACGCCGTCGTGCTGCTGATCCAATCTATCTCTCCACCATACTTGCTGGACCAAGGAAGGAGGAGACGTCGCTGCACCGCACGTGTGCAACTCTCGGAGGCGCCGCCACTTGCGGCGTAGGATCGGATCGGATCGCGAGGAGGAGACGGCGAGTACGACTACGTCAACCACGTTCTATTGAACGTTTCCGCTGTGCGAATCTTCAAGGGTATGAAGATCTCATCTACCTCTCTCGTTGATTACATCTCCTAGATTAGATCTTGGCTTTCTTGTTCGCATCCGTAGGAAATTTTTTGATTTACTATGCTGCGAAACCCTTCAGTGGTATCAGAGCTAGATCTATGCGTAGATGTGTTTCACGAGTAGAACGCAACATGCTTGTTGCGGGCGTTGATGTTTTCTGTTGCAAACCTCTTGTTGTGTATTTCTTATGGCGCGGTATAGTGAGATCGAAGCGGTCCAGGCCAACTTTACGCGACCGCGTTCGCGAGACCGGCTCCGCACTTGACGTGTGGCTTGTTCCACACATGCGGCTGGTGGATGCCAGTTTCTCTCACTATAGTAGTCATGGGACTTACATCGGATGTTAGCAACCATAATATCACCGTTGTGGCTTTCCGTAGGTAAGAATCGTTCTTAGCCTGTTACTCCCATAAGCCACGTAAAACTTGCAACAACAAAGTAGAGGCGTCTAACTTGTTTTTGCAGGGAGTGTTTTGTGATATGGTATGGCCCAAGACATGATGTGTATGAATTGAGATGTATGCGATGATCATGTTTTGTAATCTTTCACGACTTGCATGTCGATGAGTTCACAACCGGCAGGAGCCATATGGTTGTCTTTATAATTGTGTATGACCTGCGTGTCAACTTCTTATACGCCATGTAATAGCTTTACTTTATCGCTAAGTAGTTAGCAATAGTTGTAGTTGCTATTCGTGGTGGAGGCAATCATGGTGGAGTGATGGAGATCATGCCGGCGCGCACAAGATGGAGATCATGGCGCGGAGATTGGCTATACCATGTCACATAAAATTATATGCATGTGATGTTTATCCTTTTATGTATCTTATTATGCTTAGATCGCGACGGTAGCATTTTAAGATGATTCCTCACTTAAAGATCAAGATAAAATTGTGTTCTCCCCATGTATGCACCGTTGCGAAAGTTCGTCGTTTTGAAGCATCTCGTGATGATCGGGTGCTATAAACTCTACGTTCACATACAACGGGTGCAAGCCAGTTTTGCACATGTGGAAATACTTGGGTTTGACTTGACGAGTCTAGCATGTACAGACATGGCCTCGGAACACATGGACCGAAAGGTCAAGCATGAGTCATATGGATGATATGATCAACATGTTGATGTTCACCATTAAAGCTACATCATTCACGTGATGATCGGTCTCGGTGTAGTGAATTTGGATCATGCTTCACTAAACAACTTTGAGGAATGTTGAATTTAGTGGGAGTTCATTAATAATTTGATTAACTTGAACTAATTATCTTGAACTAAATCTTAGTGTATTTGCATAAGTCGTTGTAGTCTTTGGCAACCGTTTTCCACCGACACTTAGTTTTAATTGAGTTAAAAGAACTATAGAATTCTGGATAGTCACTTTTCGGTCTAGTGCCGTTTAATGTCAAGACTAAAGATTAAGTCCTATTGCAAACTTTAGCAAACCTTGCTTGCTCCATACGATTTAATAAATTGTATTAATCTAAGAGCAACGATTCAAGTTTAGTATCTAAAGATCATATGTTTGCCTTCATGATAAATTGATCTTCAAAATTGTTTGAGAATCAAAGTAATCATCGAGCTGAAAGAATTGTTTCAGAAACAAATAAGAAGTGAAAGATATTTGATATCTAAGACTTTGATTGTTTGCAAAATGATGAAGTATAATTTAGTAAAAGAACATATGCTCATATTGTATGACTATATGTGAAGATTGAAGATGCTAGGCGTCCCGATCACCCAAAAGTTTGGGAACTAATATTATACTTGCATTCATCCTTATAAGCTATAGTAGTTTCATCATGAAAGATGTCATGATAGGACGAATGAAAAGGTATCGGCTAAATTGTTTTTGCTATACCAAAAGAATACTAAAGAATGGAATCTGGAAGAATACCAATCATATGATGATGGCGATCCACTTCAAAGTGCAAAATCCAAGGCTATTAGTATTTGACTAAAAAATCCTTTGGACTATGTGTCAAATGATTGACGCCACTATTGATGTCGATAGATTCTTCTAAAAAGGAGAGGAAATGCTAAATAGGATCTGCAAAATTATTTGGTAGAAAAAGGAAAAAGACTGGAATTGTCCAGCTCAGGTATATAAATGATATACATGTTATAGATGAATTCTTTTGCTCGTTAACAATGTAATTCTTGGGTATTCGATACTGATTTGTTGGTATGAAATGTCATACAAAGCAACACAATACAAGAAGTACAATGGCCTAAGTAACTAGTAAAAGAATATGGTAATGATGCATGTCGAGATACAAATAAAAGTGTTATTGTGCTTCTCGTCGACATCAAACCTAGCCTTCAAGATATTTCATGAACTTAATAATTGTTATCTTGTTCTGGTATTATGAGAACAATTGTTGTTCATGTCATTATCGTCTTCCATAATCGATGGATAAATTATTATTATCTTGTTGGTGAAATAAACATTTATAACACTGATGCTAAAGGTCGCAAGACAAAATGAATTTCACTTATATTTGACACCGCTGTTTAAGTCATATTGGAAACAAAACATGAAAGAAATTCTATATTGATAGAATTTTGAGTCAATTGATTTTGAATTGATTGACGCTTGTGAGACTTTTCCTAAAGATGATTAAACTTCGTTCATGGGCCATGGACAGATCAAGCGACTAACTAAATGGAGATCATACATGTTGATGTATATAGTCCATGGTGTGAAGTCGATCATGGTGTATTTTCTATTTCATCAATGACTCGAATAGATGTATGGTATATCTACTTGATGAGATAGAAGTATGAAACAATTGAAATTGTTCAATTTATGAAGTGGAAATTATTGTAACAAGAAAATTCAAGTTTTTATGATTGGATCATAAAGAAGAATATTTGAGTTACAAGTTTAGCAAACATCTAAGAGTTAGAGGAATTGTTCCACAAACTTGCATCGTGATAAACACCATAGGAGTATGGAGTTTTTCGATGGATGTAATCCAACCTTGTTTGACATGGTTAGATCAATGATGAAATAAACTACCAATATAATTTGTGGATTATGCTTTAGAGACTACCGCTTTGATCTCACTAGAGTGCCATCATAATCTGCCGAAATGACACCATACAAGTTATAGTTGTCTTTTCTTGAATTTTGGTATGCAAGGCATATGTGTAAAATGTTTACAACCAAAATTGGATTAGTAAGTCTTTGTAGGTTATCCCAAAGAATTTTGATGGGTGTTTCTTCTGCCATAAACCCAATTAAAGGTGATTGTCACTGAAAGAAGTGAACTTCTTATGAAGGAGTTTTTCGCGAAAGGTTTAAGTAGGAGGAAGATAGAACTTGATGAGGTTATTGAATCTGAGCAAGATGATCAGAGTAGCGCAGCACCAGAATTTGTTCTGGAAGCGGCAACTGCATTCATAGCTCACGCGTCTACAATATGTTGTAGTCATGGCATCAAAGTTGCTATTTAACCAAGTTGGTCGTAATCAAATAGCAAGATTTGAGGACGAGATATTATTAGATAATAGTAACCAACAATATACAAAGAAGCGGTGATGGGCCCTGACTTCGTCATATGAATTATTCTAGCAACAGTTACATATAGAGATATGTTAGTTGAATAAACGAAACAACATTCCTCTACCGGAATGCACACCAAGGACGTGTACCTGACACGACCCAATGGGTTTTGTTGATTCAAAGGTTGCTAGATATGTATGTAAACTTCTATGGTAGAAGTAAGCATAGCGAAGTTGGAATCTTCAATGATGAAAATGTTAAAGTGTTAATTTCATCAAGATATTTGAAGATGCTTGTATTACAAGAAAGTAAGTGGGAGCGCTAAGACATATTTCTAATGCTTTATGTAGATGACATATCGTTCATTGGAAATTATGTGTTTTTCTTGATATTGTTAAGTTTTCATTATAATTGGATTTTTGATGAAAGACTTAGGCAAAACCAGAATATTGAGCATCAATGTCTATACAGATAGATTGAGGCACTAATAAAGTTTTGCCAGAGTACATAGATGAAATATTGAATTTGTTCAATATGGAAACAATAAGAACGGTTCTTGTTGCATGGAAGAGGTTGGAGCAAAAATCAATTGTTTAGACACTTGATGAGTGAAACCACAAGAATGATTTTATCAATCTTGTATACCATGATATGTAGATCCAGATGTGTCCAATGCTCTAAAGGTTATAGCATTCATATGATGATCGCTGGACAATAGTAAAGATATTCTTATGCACTTTCGAAGAAGTAAGAATATGTTCTGTATGCAGAAGTGACAAATGGTTCATTGCAATGAGTTACATTGGCTTTGTCACACATACAAGTAAAATTTTATCTCAATTTTTAAGCTATTTGTTTTGAGTTAGAAGGTGGCATAATAAGATGGAAGAAAGTTCCATGATGACTTGGATGAGTTCCAATGTTAATATTGTGGCGGACACTGCAACGAGGGCTAAGTATATAATCGCTTTAGAAGCGGCATAAAAGATGCAAAGTAGATAGTGATAATCCAACTTATTTGTGGCACTGTCGTCCAGATCATATTGGCGTAAAACGCATGAAGAAACTCCATTCTGATGGACTTTTGGAGTCTCTTGATTTTGAATCATTTGACACGTGCGAGCCGTGTCTCATGGGCAAGATGATCAAAACCCCGTTCTCCAGAATAATGGAGCGAGCAACGGACTTATTGGAAATCATACATACCAATGTGTGCGGACCAATGAGTATTTCGACGCACGGTGGATATCGCTATTTTTAAAAGTGTGCTAGTACTATGTAGTTCTATTGTATGACAATAGTGACAACATAGTCTCGGCCAAGAAACAAAGGTCTCACCAGAAGACCAAGTTTATACGATGCTATCTCATACAAGATGAGTAATGTGTGCTGACGCAAAAGAATATGTAAATACAAACGGACCTGAAAGTGTCAGACCCGTAGATAAGGTTTACCACGTGCAACGCGTATGAGTAACACCGGAATGCCATAGGTGTTGAATGCGCAAGTATTGACTAGATTATTGACTCTAGTGCAAGTGGGAGACTGAAGGAAATATGCCCTAGAGGCAATAATAATATTGTTATTATCATATTTCTTGTTCATGATAATGTTTATATTCCATGCTAGAATTGTATTAAGCGGAAACTTTAATACTTGTGTGGTTTATGAACAACACCGTGTCCCTAGTACGCCTCTATGGACTATCTCATTGATTAAAATGATGGTTAAGGTTTCCTAACCATAGACATGAGTTGTCAATTAATAATGAGATCATATCATTAGGAGAATGATGTGATGGACAGACCCAAATAAAGCAGAGCAATTAGATCGTGTCATCGTGTTCATCTTTGCGAAGCTTTTCCTATGTCATGTATTGTATTCCTTAGACCATGAGATAATACAACTCCCTAGTATCGGAAGAAAGCTTTGAAGTCATCAAACGTCATCCTATGTGAGGGTGATAATAAAGGTGTCTCTCAGGTGATCGGAAAGTACTTGTTGGGTTGTATGTATCGAGATGGAATTTGTCCCTCCCAAGTCGGAGAGATATACTTCGGGCCCACTCGGTAATCGATATCAACACCGCTTGCAAGCATGTGGTTAATGAGTTAATCACAAAGTGATATCGGATTACGGAACGAGTAAAGTACTTGCTGTGAACGAAATTGAACTAGGTATGATGATACCGACGATCAAATCTCGGGCAAGTAAAATATCGTGTGACGAAGGGAATACATATACGGGATTAATTGAATCCTGGCATCGTGGTTCATCCGATATGATCATCGATGAATATGTGGGAGTCAATATGGGTTTCCAGATCCCGCTATTGATTATTGATAGAAGATCATGTCTGCATATTCTCGAACCCGTAGGGTCACACACTTAACGTGCATCGATGCTAGGATAGAATGGATAATTGGTTTATGAGTTTTAGTTCGGAGTCTCGGATGAGATCCAGGACGTCACGAGAGGTTCCGGAATGGTCCGGAGAATAAGATTCATATAAAGGAAAGCAGTTTTTGGATTCCGGAAAGGTTTCGGAGTTTATCGGTATTGTACCAGAAGGTTCTAGAAGGTTCCGGAGTGGGACCAACGTGGGCCCACTTGACGGAGGCCTGCGTGGGCCTAAGGGGAAGTGCCCTGGCCGCCTTGGGCCAGGCGCACAAGGCCCCTAAGGCCCAGCCGGCCAGCCCAAGGGGAAACCCTAAGGGAGTCTTCAAAGAAGGAAGGGGGGGAAACTTGCCCCCCACTCTTCCTACTCCAAGTCGGCGTCCTAGGGTTTGGGGAGAGGCCAAGCTGGCCGGCCACCCCTCTATATATAGGGGGGCAAGGGCGCAGCCCTCTCCACCCCCTAACCCAAACCCTAGCCGCCAACTGCTGCCCTCCCTCTCTCTCTCTCGCAACTGCGCGTAGGCGAAGCCCTGCTGCAGAAACTCTCCACCATAAGCACCACGCCGTCGTGCTGCTGATCCAATCTATCTCTCCACCATACTTGCTGGACCAAGGAAGGAGGAGACGTCGCTGCACCGCACGTGTGCAACTCTCGGAGGCGCCGCCACTTGCGGCGTAGGATCGGATCGGATCGCGAGGAGGAGACAGCGAGTACGACTACGTCAACCACGTTCTATTGAACGTTTCCGCTGTGCGAATCTTCAAGGGTATGAAGATCTCATCTACCTCTCTCGTTGATTACATCTCCTAGATTAGATCTTGGCTTTCTTGTTCGCATCCGTAGGAAATTTTTTGATTTACTATGCTGCGAAACCCTTCAGGACCTTGTTACTAAAAATGTAGAAGATGGACATATTATCTTTTGTGAAGATGCTTCTAACATTGTTTCACATCCTAGTAGATCTAGGAAAACAAGTGTTCCTGTGCTTTCTGTCAGGATTGGTGATCATTGCTATTATGGTTTATGCGACATTGGTGCAAGTTCAAGTGCTATTCCTTATGAGCTTTACAGAGAAATCATGCATGAAATTGGTTCTTGTGAACTGGAAGATATCGATGTGGTTATTCAGCTCGCTAACAGAGAGACTATCTCTCCAATTGGTATTGTTAGAGATGTGGAAGTTTTGTGCGGTAAGACTAAATATCCTGCTGATTTTCCAGTACTTGGTTCAGCTGCTAGTAAAATTTGTCCTATTATTTTTGGTAGACCCTTTTTGAATACTTGTGGTGCTGTTATAGATTGTAAGAAGGAGAAATTTTTGACTAAGTTTGATGGAGAATATTATGAGTTTAATTTTTCTAAGTTTACCAAAGCTCCTTATGAAACTGAATTGCCTAATGAAGATTTTAGAGTTGAACAGCTTGCCTCTATTGCTCTTGCTCCTAACGATGCTTTGCAGCAATATATGGAGGACCACAAAAGTGAGATCTTCACAGAAGAAAGAAATGAGATTGATGAGATTCTTCTTCATCAGCCAGAGTTGCTTAAACACAATTTACCCGTGGAGGATTTGGGTACCACTTTGCCACCTAAGGAAGACCCTATTTTTAATTTAAAGCCTTTACCTGATGATCTTAAATATGCTTATATCGATGATAAGAAAATATATCCTGTTATTATTAGTTCTAAACTTCCAGGGAAGAAAGAAGAAAGGTTATTGGAAATATTGTGGAAACACCGAGGAGCTATGGGATATACTCTTGATGATTTAAAAGGGATTTCTCCCACTATATGTCAGCATGCTATTAATATGGAGCCAGATGCAAAGCCAGTTGTTGAACATCAACGCTGTTTAATTCCTAAGATGAAGGAAGTGGTAAGAAATGAGGTATTGAAATTCCTTGATGCTGGTATTATTTATACTATTGCTGATAGTAGATGGGTTAGTCCTATGCATTGTGTTCCTAAGAAGGGAGGAATTACTGTTGTGCCTAATGAGAATAACAAGCTTATTCCTCATAGGGTAGTAGTTGGTTATAGGATGTGCATCGATTTTAGGAAGGTCAACAAAGTTACTAAGAAAGATCATTATCCTTTACCATTTATAGATCAGATGTTAGAGAGGTTATCTAAGAAAACTCAATTTTGTTTTCTTGATGGTTATTCTTGTTTCTCTCAGATTGCTGTTAAAAAACAAGATCAAGAGAAAACCACCTTTACTTGTCCTTATGGAACTTATGCTTATAGACATATGTCTTTTGGTTTGTGTAATGCTCCTGCTAATTTTCAAAGATGCATGTCTGCTATTTTTCATGGATTTTGTGAAGAAATTGTAGAGGTATTCATGGATGATTTCTCCATCTATTTAACTTCTTTTGATAATTGTTTGCACAATCTTGATAAAGTTTTGCAGAGAAGTGAAGAAACTAATCTTGTTCTTAATTGGGAGAAATGCCACTTTATGGTGAATGAAGGAATTGTTCTTGGACATAAAATCTCTGAAAGAGGTATTGAAGTTGATAGAGCAAAGGTTGAAGCGATTGAGAAAATGCCCTGTCCCAGGGATGTTAAAGGTATTTGTAGTATTCTTGGTCATACTAGTTTTTATAGGAGGTTTATTAAAGATTTCTCTAAGATTTCAAAGCCTCTTACTAATCTTCTTCAAAAAATGTACCATTTGTTTTTGATGATGATTGTAAGGAAGCTTTCAAAACTCTTAAGAAGGCTTTAACTACTGCTCCTATTGTCCAACCACCTGATTGGAATTTACCCTTGTGTGATGCTAGTGATTTTGCTGTAGGTGCTGTTCTTGGACAGAGCGTAGATAAGAAGTTGAATGTTATTCATTATGCTAGTAAGACTCTTGAAAGCGCAAAGCAAAAAGCATAGGAAGGCAAAACAAGTATAATTTCAAGAATTGCAACATAAAGAGGGGAAACTCAATATTGTTGAGATCCATCAAACCATGTTTCCCTCTCTCATAATAACTTTCAGTAGCATCATGAACAGAACTAACAATATAACTATCACATAAAGCATCCCTATCATGAGCCACACGCATAAAAGAATTAATACTCCCCACATGAACAATCGTAGTAGGAGCAGATTCAACAGAATAATTATTCTCATCACCATAATCATCAAAAATAGGAGGCATATTGTAATCATAACTAATTTTCTCCTCAAAAGTAGGTGAACTAAAAATATTATACCCATCATCATAACCATCATAAACTAGAGGTTATCATCACAAGCTAGAGAATAGCTATTTCGCAAAGCATATTCATTAAACATATCATCATAAGAAGGAACATGAATAGTACTAATGGTACAACAATTATTAACCTTAGAATTTGTACCAAAAAGATTTTGAATATCAAAAGTAGAGTGCTTTTCCCAATCATGATCACTAACATAGGTAACAGGCATGGGAACATTATCCCAATCAGAATTATCATAATCTATAGTAGGATCATAATGCTTAAGGGAAGATACCATGTCCTCTCGCCTTTTAGTCCTCTTCTTCTTCTTCTTCATACTCTTCTTACTCTCTCCTTTAGGAGGGAGAGACTTGAAGGGCATCTTCTCCACATATCCTTTAGGAGGGAAAGGCATCTTCTCCACATAATCTGGTTTACTGATAGAAACAACAAAATAAACTTTGGAGGATTCCTCCTCTGTATTAATAAGATAGAAACATCTATTAGTCCTGTCATATCTTGGCAAAACATCATGTTTTATAAGATTTTGTATGTAAGTATTTGCGAGGCAATCTTTAACACAATAGAGACGACAACCATGAAGGGTGCTATTAATATCAACATCTCTCATATCAACCAAAGAAATCTTTCTAGATATCTCTTCAAACTCCAAAAACAAGGTAAGCTCATCATGCTGATTGAGAGTAATCTTGTCATCACAATGCAAATTTACGGTAATCATTCGATTAAAAGAGTCACGATATTGGCTTGGGCAATGAAAATTAAAGTGACCCGTGTCATCGCAAAGTTCACAAAGAAAAGGATAAAGCTCACAAACCTTTTCACCAAGCCCATCTAGAGCCCTGAGCCACATATTGGTTTCTTCATTCCCGCGGGTGATGCAATAATCTTCCTTGTTGTGACTCTGTTCACAAGGTCTATATACTCCACAAAAATTAACATGCTTATAGGAAGTAGTACTTTCGCAAATTTGAGCATGTTTATTGCAATCATCAAAAACAATATCACTTTCTATGCAAGTGTCCTTAAAAGGTTCATGATACACGTCCCCATTTCCTTTAGGAATATTAATATGAGAAGCAAAGGCTTTAAAACAATCAATCATAATTTGAGGATCAAGACCATACTTACCACTAAGCTCTTGAAAATCAGCAGTTTCAGTGAAAGACTTAATGCAATCAAACTTGTAATTCATACCTGATCCTTTACCTTTGTCGCTATCCCAACCTTCAATATTGTTTTGAATTGTTTCAAGCAGATCTCACTTGGTGTCAACATCCTTGCTTGTGAAAGAACCATCAAAGCATGCATCAAGATAGTCCTTGTAATATCCTGAAAGCCTTGCATAAAAATTATTAATAACAATATTACGGGGAAGCTCATGAATAGGACATTTGAGCATTAGTGACTTCAATCTTTCCCACGCTTGGGCAATGCTTTCTCCCTCATGCGGATGAAAATTATAAATATAATTCCTATCTTTATAAACCTCACTAGAAGGATAGAATTTAGAATAAAAGAGAGGTACAATTTCCTCCCAGTCAATAGATCGACCATCCTTTAGTGTTTTATACCATTCCTCAGCTCTACCTTTCAGTAATAAAGAGAATAGCTTCTTCTTAACTCGGTTCATCGAAATACCTGCACACTTGAACAACTTGCATAATTCATGTATAAAAAGCAAATGATCACCAGGATGGATAGTTCCATCTCCTAAATAGTAGTTATCCATGGCACGTTCAACAATCTTCATAGGTATTTTAAAAGGATGAGGAGCACAAGCATCATTAGAAACATCACATATGGGAGACAAAATATCATCAGAGCAAATTTCTCCACTAAAGCTGGGGAACTAAAAATATCATGCTTAACAAAACTAGCTTCCCCAAGCTTAGACTTTTCTATAGCATTAGCAATAATGGTATTCAAAGCATTCATACTAATAACATTGCTATGCGAAATAAGCTCCAAAGGTTTTTCAATTTTCTCTTCAAATCTAAACTCAGGAAAAAGACTAAAGAACTCTTTACTTTCCATTAAGCCTTACTAGTGAAAATAAAAACAAGAAACAAAAAGATATAATTGCAGAATCTAAAGGAAATAACTCCGAGCACTCACACATGAGGATACGAGTACCTTTTACCTTACCTCCCCGGCAACGGCGCCAGAAAAGAGCTTGATGTTGACACACACTTCTGTTCTTGTAGACAGTGTTGGGCCTCAAAGTGCAGAGGTTTGTAGAGCAGCAACAAGTTTCCCTTAAGTGGATCACCCAAGGTTTATCGAACTCAGGGAGGAAGAGGTCAAAGTTATCCCTCTCAAGCAACCCTGCAATTACGATACAGAAAGTCTCTTGTGTCCCCAACACACCCAATACACCTGTCAGATGTATAGGTGCACTAGTTCGGCGAAGAGATAGTGAAATACAAGTAATAGTGATGATTATAAGTAGTAAATGTAATCTAAAATAAATATCGCTGCGAGCAAACATGTAACAAAGCTGAAAGGAAATGGTGTGCAATGCTTGGAAATAAGGCCTAGGGATCATACTTTCACTAGTGGACACACTCTCAACAAATATAACATAATTGAACCAATAGATACTATCATCAATATGCAACTCAAAACAATTCTCCAATGGAAAACGAACACTAATCATGCGTAGGGCTATGAAGCACTCCTCAAAGTCCGTATGTACCCAAACTAGATTGTCCCGCACTATCACCGTGAACGCACTAGATGGTTCCAACAAACACCAACAATTCATAGAGACATTAACCAAAAAGATACACATGATACGCACAATAGTCACCTTCACACCATGATACAAGGTATCTCCGGAGATTACAAATAATAAGCACGGGAGTAGCATAATATCTGAATAATAACATCTACCAATTCAACTAGATACAAAGCTCACAATCATATAAAGATCACATCATGGGAGAGAGAGGTGAACCACATAGCTACCGGTAGAGCCCTCAGCCCCGGGGGAGAACTACTCCATCCTCATCATAGGAGACAGCAAGGTTGATGGAGATGGCGGTGAGGTCGATGGAGATGGCGAAGACGGCGATGGAGACTGATGGAGATGGCTCCGGGGGCACTTCCCTGTCCCGGTAGGGTGCCAGAACAGAGACTTTTATCCCCCGAAATTTGTCTTCGATGGCGGCGGCGCTGCGGAACTATTCTGCAAATTTCACCGATTCCTTTAGGGTTTTCCATCGGGAGGCTTTTTATAGGCGAAGGGGCATCATCAGGAGGCAACCAGGGTGGTCACACAATAGGTGGGCGCGGCCAGGGGCTGGGCCATGCCCCGCTGTTGTGTGGGTAGCCCCTGGCCCCCCTAGGGCTCTCGTTCGGTCTTCGGTCCTCTTCCGGGAAAAATAGGAGTTCTGGAACTTGTTTCGTCAATTCCGAGAATATTTCTTGTGTAGCATTTGAAACACAAAAACAGCAGAAAACAGGGAGCTGGCACTGTGGCATCTTGTTAGTAGGTTAGTTCCGGAAATCGCATAAAAATGCCACGAAGTGTAATGAAACACAAGGCAAATGGTGTAAAAACAAGCATGGAGCATCAAAAATTATAGATACGTTTGAGACATATCAGTTACACACTTCACGGCCGCCACACCCTCCCTCCCTCGCCTTGCCGCTCCTAGGGGCCGATGCCGGTTTTTAGATAAAAAGGGCAAGCCCCGGTTCCATTGAAGAAACCAAACAGCAGTCTTACAACCTGGCACTCCGGCCCAAAAACAACGCACGGTAGCCATC
Organism: Dactylis glomerata; assembly: GCA_007115705.1. NCBI lineage: Eukaryota > Viridiplantae > Streptophyta > Magnoliopsida > Poales > Poaceae > Dactylis > Dactylis glomerata. The sequence goes on from QXEO01000222.1 coordinate 5,017,109, forward strand.
CTGCAACTCAACTCCAACAGGAGAAAGTGCCCACATACTCCCCAAAACCAGCCACTTAGCTACTACAGATAGTTTTTTAGACAGCAAACATTACAAACAACCAACATCACTTTAGACTACCCGTAGGAAGTCACCATCATCATCCACCTGCATGTTGTTTGCAATCAGGTTCTTCACCAGTGATTCAGTCATCGTTGCCCAGTCACCACCACTCTGGCTGTATTCCCATGAGCCAAGCCATGTTGCATCAGTCTTGGACACGACTAGCTGCTGCACCACACCTCCTTCTTCTCTCATCCAGGTCCCAGCCAAATCAACCGAGGTGCTTGTCGAGCCAGGAGTTTGATGTCTACGCACCCGTCTATTCTTTTAGACAGTGTTGGGCTTCCAAGTGCAGAGGTTTGTAGAGTAGCAACAAGTTTCCCTTAAGTGGATCACCCAAAGTTTATCGAACTCAGGGAGGAGGAGGTCAAAGCTATCCCTCTCAAACAACCCTGCAATTACGATACAGAAAGTCTCTTGTGTCCCCAACACACCCAATACACTTGTCAGATGTATATGTGCACTAGTTCGGCGAAGAGATAGTGAAATACAAGTAGTAGTGATGATTATGAGTAGTAAACGTAATCTGAAATAAATATCGCTGCAAGCAAACATGTAACAAAACTGAATGTAAATGGTGTGCAATGCTTGGAAACAAGGCCTAGGGATCATACTTTCACTAGTGGACACACTCCCAACAAATATAACATAATTGAACCAATAGATACTATCATCAATATGCAACTCAAAACAATTCTCCAATGGAAAACGAACACTAATCATGCGTAGGGCTACGAAGCACTCCTCAAAGTCTGTATGTACCCAAACTAGATTGTCCCACACTATCACCATGAACGCACTAGATAGTTCCAACAAACACCAACAATTCATAGAGACATTAACCAAAAAGATACACATGATGCACACACTAGTCACCTTTACACCATGATACAAGGTATCTCCGGAGAGTATAATAATAAAGCATAGGAGTAGCATAATATCTGAATAATAACATCTACCAATTCAACTAGATACAAAGCTCATGATCTCATAAAGATCACATCATGGGAGAGAAAGGTGAACCACATAGCTACCGGTAGAGCCCTCAGCCCCGGGGGAGAACTACTCCCTCCTCATCATAGGAGACAGCAAGGTTGATGGAGATGGCGGTGAGGTCGATGGAGATGGTGGAGACGGTGATGGAGACCGATGGAGATGGCTCCGGGGGCACTTCCCTGTCCCGACAGGGTGCCGAAACAGAGACTTCTGTCCCCCAAAATTTGTCTTCGACGACGGCGAAGCTGCGGAAATGTTCTGGGAAAAAACACCCCATCTCCTAGGGTTTTCCATCCCGAGGCTTTATATAGGCGAAGGGGCGTCGTCAGGGGGCTGTCAGGGTGCCCTCACAATGGGTGGGCGCGGCCAGGGGCTGGGCCACACCCCCCTATTCTGTGGGCGGCCTCTGGCCCCCCTCCGGCTCTCTTTCGGTCTTCGGTACTCTTCCGGGAAAAATAAGACTTCTGGAACTTATTTTGTCCAATTCCGAGAATATTTCTTGTGTAGCTTTTCTGAAACACAAAAACAGCAGAAAACAGGAAACTGGCACTATGGCATCTTGTCAATAGGTTAGTTCCAGAAATCGCATAAAAACGCCACGAAGTGTAACGAAATACAAGGCAAATGGTGTAAAAACAAGCATGGAGCATCAAAAAATTATAGATACATTTGAGACGTATCAACATCCCCAAGCTTAACTCCTGCTCGTCCTCGAGTAGGTAAGTGATAACAAAAGAAATAATTTTTGAGGTGACATGCACCATCACAATCTTGATCATATAGGTAAAGCATTGAGTGCTGAGATCAAAGAACTTAAAACATGCGCATAAAAGATATAATCTTGACAATAAGAAACTTAGCAATCATGTTATAACATGAAAAAGAACACAAACAAAAGATCATGAATAATGAAACAATGAAAGTCAAACGTGTGTTCAAATCATATGGAAAAACATAGTAAATGGTTTTCAGCTTGTCCTTCATGGAGAGCAAAACATCAATGCACAGGACACCTTCAAGTTTAAGAGGGCGACTAGATACAAATAATTTAAGAACAAGTGAAACCATAGTCATGAATAAATCAATGAAAACTTTGGGACAATGCACATTATACTCAGAATGATAACTATGCTCTCTTAGATGGTGCATAAATATAGAAGGTGGAGACTCAACATAAAAGTAAACGAAAGGCCCTTCGCAGAGGAAAGAAGTGATTTAACATGTGCTAGAGCTTTTCATTTGTAAAACAGAGAGATAAAAATTGGTTTTGAGAGGTGGTTGTCTTTGTCAACGACTGGCAATGGGGTTCTTACTATCTTCCATACAAAAATAAAGCAAGTTTTTGAGAGAGAGATTGGCACTTTTGTGCTCTCTTATAAAGCTTGGCACTCCTCCCCACCTTTTTTCCTTTCTCAAACCATGGCTAACCGATTCCATCGGGTGCCCACCAACATTCACATACCATGGAGGAGTGCCTTTTTTTCCTTTTTTTCTTTTTTTCTTTTTGGAATAAGAAAATATGGAAGATAGCAAATCCGACCACTGCGTCCCCATGAGCTGAAAACAGTGTCACAAAATGAGAAGTATTTTGAAGGTTTTTTGAAAGGTAGCACATGAAAATTTACTTGGAATGGCTTACAAATACCATGCATAGGAATTTATAGTGGACACAATGGCAAACTTGGTTTCTAGGAGTTGGATGTACGAGTAGAGCTCATACTCAGTACAAAATGAGGGCTAGCAAAAGACTGGGAGCGACCAACTAAGAGAGCAATAACGCCCATAATCATGCATAGCGACAAAACATCATTGAAAGAAGCATAAAGTGGTATCACAAGTCAAAAACCAAATGATCATAGAGGCCATAGGCGACTTATTTTGTAGTCAATATGGTGTAAGCATGTGCCAAGTCAACCCAAATAAAGCATCAAAGGAGAAAACCAAATAAATGCTTCCATATAATATAAACAATGCATGATTTTTTCAAAGGCTCATTAAGCAATCTCTGTCATTTGAGACAAGTCTTGCTATAGCAAAAATCACTAAGCATACTATCAAAAAGACATCAAGCACGACATGCAAAAGCCTAGGCCGCAGTCTACACAAGCTACTTTTTGTACCACTTTTTTAAATGAAACTTTTTCTCTTTTCCAACACCATTCAAACCTTTTTGAGGAAACTCTTTTGAGGAAAACCAACATATACCAGAGGTCCAAATACACCTTGATGCAAAGATAAAACAAGATCTGAACAAAAATCAAGGCGAAAAATGCAAGCTAAACGCAGTAGCAGAAAAAGAGAACACTTGTTGAAACGATAAGAGTGAAAAACGGAGTGTTCTTGGCAAATGAAAACCGGATCATGTCTCTCTCCAAACACATGATGTGATCCAAACATTTATTGCAGCAAAAAAAGCAAAAGAAAACTTAAAACAAAAGCAACTGATGCTCCAAGAAAAACACATAGTGCATGAAGCAATAAAAATATAGTGTCTTGAAAGGTGACCTGATTTTTGCCGATGAAGAAATGGGTGCCTCGGGGCATCCCCAAGCTTTGACGCTTGTACTTCTTGGGTATTTCTTGGGGTGGGATGGGCATCCCCAAGCTTGATATTTTGTCCATTCTTCATCTCATCTCATCATTCTCCAATCCCTACACTTGAAAACTTCCTTCATACAAAACTAAACACAATTCTATTAGCAACATTAGTGTAAGCATAATAATGAATCAACCCTTTTTGCTTCAGGTTTCAACACAACACCACCACATATAAAGTATGTACTACTGTAGCAACTTCCCCAAAAGTTATGTGATCAAAAGAACTGAAAAAGAAAGCGATAAAGCAGCTAAAACGAATAGTGGCAGAAATCTATCAAAACTGAACAGCTGATAAATGCCAATTTTTAAAGGGGTTTTCTATTGCTCAAATCAAAAATTGTACAACTAATGAAAGTTTGGATATAACCTGGGGCATATGCACAAGAAATCGCAAGTCCAAAAGATATACAGAGAATTTTCACGAATTTTTATAGTGCTGCACCAAAAACTGTTTTAGGACAGCAACATCCCCAAATCTTACCTCACTCAAATTAGAGGCTTCTCTTGGCACAACAACGAAATAAAAAGGATAAGGAGCGGTTATTACAGTAGTAATAACTTCCAAGACTCAAATAAAAGAAAAAGTACTGAAAATACACAATGGGTTATCTCCCAAGAGTGCTTTTCTTTAACGCCTTTGAGCTAGGCGCAGTAATTTGCAAAGATGCTCATGTAGGCGCCATAAAAGAGCTTAAGGCAAAGGCGCAATATAGGAACTTAAAGCAAGAGAGAGCATCAAAAAGCAAATATGAAACACATTTAAATCTAAACCACTTCCTATGAAAAATAGTGTTGTAAAGAGACAAGTCATGAAAGCGCAAAGCAAAAAGCATAGGAAGGCAAAACAAGTACAACTTCAAGAATTGCAACATAAAGAGGGGAAACTCAATATTGTTGAGATCCATCAAACCATGTTTTCCTCTCTCATAATAACTTTCAGTAGCATCATGAATAGAACTAATAATATAACTATCACATAAAGCATCCCTATCATGAGCCACATGCATAAAAGAATTAATACTCCCTACATGAACAATCATAGTAGGAGCAGATTCAATAGAATAATTATTCTCATCACTATAATCATCAAAAACAGGAGGCATATTGTAATCATAACTAATTTTCTCCTCAAAAGTAGGTGAACTGAAAATATTATACCCATCATCATAACCATCATAAACTAGAGGTTTTGTATCATCACAAGCTAGAGAACAGCTATTTCGCAAAGCATATTCATCAAACATATCATCATAAGAAGGAACATGGATAGTACTAATGGTACAACAATTATTTATGTTAGAATTTGTACCAAAAATATTTTCAATATCAAAAGTAGAGTGCTTTTCCCAATCATGATCACTAACATAGGTAACAGGCATGAGAACATCATCCCAATCAGAATTATCTTAATCTATAGCAGGATCATAATGCTTAGGGGAAGATACCGTGTCCTCTCAGGTCTTAATCCTCTTCTTCTTCTTCTTCATACTCTTCTTACTCTCTCCTTTAGGAGGGAGAGACTTGAAGGGCATCTTCTCCATATATCCTTTAGGAGGGAAAGGCATCTTCTCCACATAATCTGGTTTGCTGACAGAAACAACAGAAGAAACTTTGGAGGATTCTTCCTCTCTATTAATAAGATCAAAACATCTATTAGTCCTGTCATAGCTTGGCAAATCATCATGTTTTATAAGATCTTGTAAGTAAGTATTTGCGAGGCAATCTTTAGCACAATAGAGACGACAACCACGAAGGATGCTATTAATATCAACATCTCTCATATCAACCAAAGAAATCTTTCTAGATATCTCTTCACAATTCAAAAACAAAGTAAGCACATCATACTGATTGAGAGTAATCTTATCATCACAATACAAATCTGTGGTACTCGTTCGATTAATTGGGCATTGAAAATTAAAGTGACCCTTTTTATCGCAAAGTTCATAAAGAAAAGGATAAAGCTCACAAACCCTTTCACCAAGCTCATCTAGATCCCTGAGCCACGTATTGGTTTCTTCATTCCCATGGGTGATGCAATAATCTTCCTTGTTGTGACTCTGTTCACAAGGTCTATGTATTCCACAAAAATTAACATGCTTATAAGAAATCGGACTTTTAGAAGTTTGAGCATGTTTATTGCAATCATCAATAACAATATCACTTTCTATGCAAGTGTCCTTAAAAGGTTCATGATACACGTCCCCATTTCCTTTAGGAACATTCATATGGGAAGCAAAGGCTTTAAAGCAATCAACCATAATTTGAGGATCAAGACCATATTTAGCACTAAGCTCTTGAAAATTAGCAGTTTCAGCGAAAGACGTAATGCAATCAAACTCGTAATTCATACCTGATCCTTTACCTTTGTCGCTATCCCAACCTTCAATATTGTTTTGAATTGTTTCAAGCAGATCCCACTTGGTGTCAACATCCTTGCTTGTGAAAGACCCATCAAAGCATGCATCTAGATAGCCCTTGTAATATCCTGAAAGCCTTGCATAAAAATTATTAATAACAATATTACGGGAAAGATCATGAATAGGACATTTGTGCATTAGTAACTTTAATCTTCCCCACGCTTGGGCAATGCTTTCTCCCTCATGCGGATGAAAATTATAAATGTAATTCCAATCTTTATAAACCTGACTAGAAGGATAGAATTTAGAATAAAAGAGAGGTACAATTTCCTCCCAATCAATAGATCGACCATCCTTCAGTGTTTATACCATTCCTCAGCTCTGCCTTTCAGTGATAAAGAGAATAGCTTCTTCTTAACTTGGTTCATCGAAATACCTGCACACTTGAACAACTCGCATAATTCATATATAAAAAGCAAATGATCACCAGGATGGACAGTTCTATCTACCAAATAGCAGTTATCCATAGCACGTTCGACAATCTTCATAGGTATTTTAAAAGGATGAGGAGCACAAGCATCATTAGAAACATCACATATGGGAGATAAAATATCATCAGAGCAAACTTTCTCCACTGAAGCTGGGGAACTAAAAATATCATGCTTAACAAACCCAGCTTCCTCAAGCTTAGACTTTTCTATAGCATTAGCAATAACGGGATTCAAAGCATTCGTACTAATAACATTGCTATGCGAAATAAGCTCCAAAGGTTTTTCAATTTTCTCTTCAAATATAAACTCAGGAAAAATACTAAAGAACTCTTTACTTTCCATTAAGCCTAACTAGTGAAAATAAAAACAAAAAACAAAAAGATATAATTGCAGAATCTAAAGGAAATAACTCCGAGCACTCACACATGAGGATGCGAGTACCTTTTACCTTACCTCCCCGGCAACGGCGCCAGAAAAGAGCTTGATGTCTATGCACGTGTCTGTTCTTGTAGACAGTGTTGGGCCTCCAAGTGCAAAGGTTTGTACAGCAGCAGGAAGTTTCCCTTAAGTGGATCACCCAAGGTTTATCAAACTTAGGGAGGAGGAGGTCAAAGCTATCCCTCTCAAAAAACCCTGCAATTACGATACAGAAAGTCTCTTGTGTCCCCAACACACCCAATACACTTGTCAGATGTATAGGTGCACTAGTTTGGCGAAGAGATAGTGAAATACAAGTAGTAGTGATGATTATGAGTAGTAAACGTAATCTAAAATAAATATCGCTGCAAGCAAACATGTAACAAAACTGAATGTAAATGGTGTGCAATGCTTGGAAACAAGGCCTAGGGATCATACTTTCACTAGTGGACACACTCCCAACAAATATAACATAATTGAACCAATAGATACTATCATCAATATGCAACTCAAAACAATTCTCCAATGGAAAACGAATACTAATCATGCGTAGGGCTACGAAGCACTCCTCAAAGTCCGTATGTACCCAAACTAGATTGTCCCACACTATCACTATGAACGCACTAGATGGTTCCAACAAACACCAACAATTCATAGAGATATTAACCAAAAAGATACACATGATGCACACACTAGTCACCTTTACACCATGATACAATGTATCTCTGAAGAGTATAATAATAAAGCATAGGAGTAGCATAATATCTGAATAATAACATCTACCAATTCAACTACATACAAAGATCACGATCACATAAAGATCACATCATGAGAGAGAGAGGTGAACCACATAGCTACCGGTAGAGCCCTCAGCCCCGGGGGAGAACTACTCCCTCCTCATCATAGGAGACAGCAAGGTTGATGGAGATGGCGGTGAGGTCGATGGAGACAGCGGAGACGGCGATGGAGACCGATGGAGATGGCTCCGGGGGCACTTCCCCATCCCGGCAGGGTGCCAGAATAGAGACTTCTGTCCCCCAAAATTTGTCTTTGACGGCGGCGGAGCTACGGAACTGTTCTGGGAAAAAATGCCCCTTCCCCTAGGGTTTTCCGTCCTGAGGCTTTATATAGGCGAAGGGGCGTCGTCAGGGGGCTGCCAGGGCGCCCTCACAATGGCTGGGCGCGGCCAGGGGCTGGGCCGCGCCCCCCTGTTGTGTGGGCGGCCTCTGGCCCCCCTCCGGCTCTCTTTCGGTCTTCGGTACTCTTTCGGGAAAAATAAGACTTCTGGAACTTGTTTCGTCCAATTCTGAGAATATTTCCTGTGTAGCTTTTCTGAAACATAAAAACAGCAAAAAACAGGGAACTGGCACTGTGGCATCTTGTCAATAGGTTAGTTCCGGAAATCGCTTAAAAATGCCACGAAGTGTAATGAAACACAAGGCAAATGGTGTAAAAACAAGCATGGAGCATAGAAAATTATAGATACGTTTGAGACGTATCAGAGTTCCAGAGCTTCTATAGCTCTTTCGAGCTCTCTTCTTTTTCCTTCCGGGCACATAATCTTCCATCGAGCAAGAGTGTATCCCACCTTCAGGAAGACAACCTACATAGATGACCACCTCGATCTATTAAAGCATAGATCATTCCTAATTTTCCACAGGCTCCATAACACAGCAGCGTGTATAATATTAGGAACTTGCTGAGTCTTTTCACAGATCCACAGGCTAGCAATTGACAACAAATTAACCTACAGTTTTACTCTAGTAATTTTTGAAATTTGTTTCCAAACTTCTTTTGCAACAACACACTCAAAAAACAGATGCATGATATTTTCAGAATCAGAGCAGAAGACACAACTATGATCAGGTACATGTTGTCTTTTTAGCCAAATTATCCCTTGTAAGGAGCTTATTATTTGTAAGCAGCCAAAGAAACACATGTACCCTTGGTTGTACCTTCACTCTCCAGACAGCAAGGATATGTACTGGCATTACCCCTCTAAAGTTGACTATAGCATACATGGAACTCACAGAATATACACCTTTGGACTCAAATTTACAAATAACCGAATCCTCATCATCATTTAGACAAAGAGTTTTAGCAATACTTTTTAATTCATACCACCTTTGCATCAATATATGATTCATAGTTCTTCTGAAAGTACACTTCAAATTTCTACCATCTCACAACTCATAGATGGATTTATTATGTTCATTAATCAAAACATATAGATCCCAGAAGAGTATGGCCAGACTACAATGTCCAAACCAATGATCTTCCCAGAATTTATTTTTCCTACCATTCCCCACTTTCCACTGATACCCTATCTGTGCTGCCCTAGATGCCCACATTAATCCTTTTCAAAAAGGAGAAGCACCTTGGGAAGGACAATCAAACACATTAACATAGCCAGTTCTATATTTATGATCAATAATTTGCTTCCACATTTTATGGTTATCTAGATGATATCTTTTGATCCATGAAGCTAATAAACATAAATTCATATCAGCTAAATTAGGTATGCCCAAGCCCCCAAATTCAATTTTTTGAGAAACTAGGCCCCAATTGGCAAGATGATACTTTCGATGCCCATCATAATCATCCCACAAAACATGTGCCATTTGAGAGTTAATTAATGAAATAGCCCATTTTGGGAATTTGATCACACTCAGCAAATAATTTGGGATGCTAGCCAAATAGGCTTTCACCAAAATGATTCTAGCTTTATAAGACAACAGCTTCCCCCTCTAACCTCCACCTTTTTTAATTACTTTATCTACCACAGGCTGCAGGTCCTCTTTTCTAAGTTTCTTATAATGAAGAGGAACTCCCAGATAATTCATAGGAAGTGTACCAAGTTTGCAACTTAAAGTCTGTGAGAAAAGCTGGGCCTCCTCAGGGTCAATATTTATAGGAATCAAATCACATTTATTGAAATTAATTCTCATCCCAGATAGCTGTTCAAAACAGGACAAAATCCATTTCAAATTCCTAACTCACTCAATCTTGCTTTCTAAGAAAAGCAAAGTGTCATCAGCATACTGCATACTGATTATACCAGATGGGCAAAAGGATCTAAACATCCCGGATACCAGATTGTTATTTGCAGCTTTAATAAGCATGCGAGTAAAAACATCAGCCACAAAATTAAACAAGATAGGGGAAATAGGATCCCCCTGTCTTACACCCCTGCTAGCTTCAAAATAGTTACTATTGGTATCATTAATCCTTACCCCCACCGACCCTTTGTGTAATAAGGAATGAATAATACCCATAAATTTAGGACTAAAACCTCTTTGTCTTAACATTTTAATTAGGAAAGACCTATCAACTCTATCATAGGCTTTTTCATAGTCTAATTTAAAGATGCAACCAGACTCTTTTTTCTGGACTGCATCATGAATGATTTCATGAGCTGAAACCACAGACTCCAATATAAAACTTCCCTTAATAAAGGCCATTTGATTAGGGGCAATAAGATCCTCACTAATAGGGCCTAATCTATTAGTGACATATTTAGAAAAAATCTTAAAACTACAATTAGTCAGAGCAATAGGCCTAAACTTTTGAATAGTTTTTGCATCTTGTTCTTTTAGAATAAGAGTTAACAGAGAAAAATTCAGTCTAAACAAGTCTAACTCCCCATTGTTCCAGTCTTTAAACATATTGAGCAAGTCAACTTTGATTAAATCCCAGAACTTTTGATAAAAGAGAAAAGAGAACCCATCAGGGCCAGGTGCACCTTCAGCATACAAGCCAAAGACTGCAGCCTTAACCTCTTCCTCTGAAAACTCTCTATCCAACTCACTATTGTGAGCCTTGAACACTAACTCATTAGGGTTCCAAAAATCACTCGACAGACTAATGTCCATCATTGTTTCAGCACCAAATAACTGCTTGTAATAATTAACAACAATGTCAATCATACCTTCAGTATCATTAACCACACCATCTGGTCCTTCCAGAGAAACTATTTGTTTCTTCCTCCACCTTTTGTTAGCCATAGCATGGAAATAAGAAGTGTTTTGATCACCTTCCAATATTTCCTTCTCCCTAGATCTCTGCCTAGTCTTTACCTCCTCATTTCTCCAGATTCTTTGTAGTTCACTTGCAATTTTTTTCATTTGTTCTTTAGCTCCAGGAGAAAGAATCTGAGTTTCAGACATAATATCTAGCACATCATATTCAGCAATCAATTGTTTTTCAGTTTATTTTGCTCAGACTCTCTATTGATAGCCCAACCTTTGATAATTTTCCTTAGATTTCTTATTTTGTACTGCCACACATCAATAGCTCTTGTATAATTACAAGGTTTATTCCATGTGCTAGCTACCAACTGATGAAAATCATCAATATTCAGCCACCACTTCTCAAACCTAAATTGTTTCACCTTAGGAGCAATAAATGCTCCTGAATCAAACACTAATCGTGTATGATCACTACCTACTCTTGGCAGAGCTCTAACCGACACTGCTGGGAACAACTGTTCCCAACAAGTAGTTACAAAAACTTTGTCAATAGCAGCCATGATTAAATTTTCTTGGTTATTGGCCCAAGTGTATAGTCTACCAGCATTCTTGATCTCAATCAGATCATATCTATTGGACCAGTCATTGAAAAGATTGGCCCAATGTTGATTTATGTTACCTGAACTTTTCTCACTACTATCCCTAATAAGATTGAAGTCACCTCCAATCAAAGTAGGTCCATCCTAACATGCCAACACATTATGTAATTCATTGATGAACTCTAGCTTGAACTCATCATAAGATGACCCATAGACAGAGACAAATCTCCACACACCACCATTTTTCTATCTCTAATAATAACTGATACACAATATTTAAAAATCTCCCAAGAAATGACCTCAAAACTATCCTCTTTGACCCCCACTAGTATACCACCAGCAGTGCCAATTGCTAGAAGCCAATTCCAAGTGTACACATTATAGCAGCCAATAGACTGAATCTGAGTCCCAGAAAACTAAGCTTTCTTAGTTTCAGAAAAACTAATCAAATCAGGGTATGTATCTCTAATGAGTTCATGCACCCTAGGTAGCTTATCAGGTCTGTTAAGACCTCTTGTGTTCCATATAAGGCCTACTACATTAGATCTAAAAACGAATTTCCTCTTACTACTACCCCTTTTAGAAAAGACTTCCACCCATGGGGAGGTCTCCTCAACATAATCAACTTGATGAGTGTCAGATGAATCACAATCAGGTTAATCCTGGCCATCATCAATATCTAGCAAATCCTGACTAATGTCAAGATTAGCCGGCCAAAACATATCCAGATTTTCATCCCTAAAATCAATCAACCTATCTGTTTCTAGATGCCTAATAGCATCAATATTCTTATCAACCATAATTTTATCTGTCCCCAACAAGATACCAGCATCATTTGCTTTATTCATCAGACATAAATTGTCTAATATAGCAAAAGAGTTTTTATAGCCATGAGGCATACCTTTTGGAATCTCCAAATTCTTGTTCTTCTTTAAGTCCTTAGCCTTCTCAATGATAGACTTTCCATCATGCATAATTCTGCTACTCATCCTTGTAGCCAAAACAGGGCCCCACTTGCCATTATCAGTTGCTTTTGTTTTTCCATTCTCCTCAATGATCTGTTCCACATAAGTCATATCCAAAGCCTCTTCTTCTTCCTCATCATCTGCTTCACTATCAAACAGAGATAGCAATTGCACACCTATATTTTCTTTAGGTGCTCTATGCCTATCACCTCTACCCAACTTATACTACATCACAGGTGACAAGGGTATAGTTAATAGAGCCCATTAGTTAAAGTACCCCTAAGGCCCATCTATCTAGGCCCAATTGTAATGATAGTCGAATACGAGTTCTTACTGTATGTCAATATTGTAATCTGTATCGTACCCTACCCGATCCTCGAGACCTGGCCACCTATATATAGGGGCCAGGAGGGGACGGTGGAGGGCAGATTGAAAGCAAGCCAGGTTGAACACCCAAGTTTACTTTTGATATGCACCTATTTCGACTAACTTCACCTTCGAGTTCATCCGACGCCCTATCTCCCCGATCCTAAGTCCTTCATCTAGGACATTTGTCGAGTTACCCCTCGTCAATTAGCGCCGACCGTGGGGACTCTGGGCGTTGGAATCATGAATTCGATGGCTTTTTCGCTTTTAGCCAACAGTAGATTAGAACTCGATGAAAATCAAGAGATGGAGTTGACAATTTGAAGTTTGAGCATCCTCATCGGGCCATCGGGTTCATCCCGCCTCTCGGATTCAACGAAACCAGATCCGTCGGCAGGCAAGCCTGAAACAGAGGAAACACTGGAGTCATCAGAAGGCTCTTCCAGTGAGGTAAACTCGCCGGTCAGCTTAGGAAAAGCATCAATCGCAGAAGGCGGCAAAATTCAGGAAAATTTTGACTCAGAGGAAAAAGCATATCAAACGCACAGCAACACAGAGGACCTCACCATAGGAAGCAGTGGCGTCTCCAAAGTGCATCAGTTATGCGTCATTATCACCGAAGTAGAGGAGGAAAGTAACAGCGAAAGAAGTAAAAACGTCGACAAGCAAGTCGACAAAGTAAAAGAACACAACAAAAAGGAAAAAGAGAAAGTCCACGTCTCGGCTGGCGAATGGAGAATGATCAAATCAGCTATCAATAATGGTATAGAAGTACCCGAAGGATCGAGGAGAGAAGTTCTAATGGGATATCAATATGCATTATACCAGCACAGGAAAAAACTAAGGGAGGAAAGAGACATGGTGTTTTAAAACAACAATAGTATATCAAGGGAGGAATACTGGGAAGACTATAGTGAAGATTCAGAATATAGTAGAGAAAGGCGCGGAGACCCAAAACACAACAGGGGGGCGACAACATGTGGCAGAGAAGAAAGGTACTCGAGGAGCCCCACCCCGCAGCTAGAAGAGGAGGAAGATGACCCGACACAAAAAATGCCAGAGGCAGCATTAGCAGCAGCACAAGCGTATTTACTAGCTACAAGACCAGAACATGGAGACCCGCGAGAAGATATTCACCGAGCCGTGATACGTAGCCTCGGAATAGTAGAAGGTAAGATCAGGGAGCAAGGCCCAGAGACAAAGTCGACAAGCTACAAGGGAAATGGAAAGGAGAAGTTCAGATACAATCGCGCAGACAATAGCGAGTCATCAGAAGAGGAAAAGCGACAGAAAAGGAAGGAGGATGCAAGAAGTATAATAGCACAAGCTCGAGTAAATAAATCGCGACATGCTTGGAGGGAAGAAAATTACGAAGACAACGATAAAGATATGGGTGCGTTATGCTTTACCCGCAGGGTTCGCAAAACGCGGGTACCCAAAGGATTCAAACTACCACACGACCAGAATAAGTACGACGGGTCGCAAGAACCTACCTTATGGCTATCAGATTATCTACAAGCAGTGCAGATATTAGGGGGAACAAAGGCGACTGCAATGCAAAGTTTGCAGCTACACCTCACTGGCGCCGCACGGTCCTGGTTGAACACCCTACCCGATGAATCCATTGGAAGCTGGGGGGAACTCGAAAGTCAATTCACAAGAAATTTTCGTTCCACCTACAAGCGCCCAGCATCACTAGAAGAAGTTAAAGCATGTGTATAGAGGAAAGGCGAAACGCTACATTCTTATATACAACGCTGGAGTATAATCAAAAACTCAGCAGAGGACGTCTCCGACGAACGAGCAATAGACGCCTTTTCGGAAGGACTTCGTCGCTCAGATCTTGTGGAAGAAATAGGAAGAACAAGACCTACGACAGTAGCGGAGCTAATGGAACAAGCTAACAAATTTGCTGATGGAGAGGACGCGTATAACAACAAAAGAGGACGATTGCCAGAAGATGACAGAATAAGTCGACAGAGGAGACGACACCACAGCAGGGAGAATCAAGGAAGGCGAAGTCAGATAGCCGCGGGTTACATACTAGAAGAAGAGGAAGGGTATGAAAGTAGGAAGTTCCAGGCAAAAGGAGTAGAAAAATCAAGATACTCTGGCCCTTCAGCCGAGGATATGCTATACGGACCTTGTCGAATCCACTCTGCGTATCTCGATGGAAAAAGGGTCTCAAATCACCAGATGAAGGATTGCAGAACATTCTTAAGGTTGCAAAGTGCCATGGGTTCAAGCCAAGAAGGGAGGCAAGGAGAAAGACATAGAAGTCAAGGATATCAAATGCAAAGGCTAGCAAAGCACTTAGAGTCGAAAGTATACATATCAGCCATGATTCAACCAGTGCCCAAGTCAAAGAAAGAGCGAAAGAGCATATCCAGGCAAGTAAACCTAGCAATATCATCACCACCAGCTACCACAGAGTACCTGCGATGGTCAGAGCAACCAGTCAAGTTCACTAGAGCAGACCACCCAAGGAAAGTTCCCAGGCCGGGCCACTCGCCTATGATTCTAAAAGCGCAAATAGGAGGGTACGACATCGAAAGAGTGTTCATGGATGCAGGGAGCGGCATAAACTTAATATATGCTAGAACACTAAAAGCAATGTGCATCTCGCTGACGAGTCTGAAGCCAACAGATTGCTCTTTCCAGGGAATAGTACCAGGAGCAGCAAACTACCCTCTGGGAAGAATAGAACTCGATGTCTTCTTCGGCAGCAGCGAAAATTATAGAAGAGAGAAATTGGAGTTTGAAGTTATGGATTGGCCGTCACAATATCATGCAATCCTGGGGCGCCCAGTATTTGCAAAATTCATGGCAGTACCACACTACACATATCTTACGTTAAAAATTCCAGGGCCCAAAGGAACAATTACAGTACAAGGGAGCTTTGAAGTAGCCAACACATGCGACAGAGAATTCAACAGGATGGCGCAAACCTTCGGCATGACAGCAGAATATGAGAGGTTAAAAGGAGAAATGGATCATAATGTACTACCCGACGTTGGACGATCCCTGCCAGATAAGGCCTTCGACACAACGCAGGACTCAAAGAAGATCTAGGTTCACCCTACTGATCCAAACAAGACAACATCAATTGCGGTGAACTTGGATCCCGCATAGGAAGGCGCGCTCATCGAGTTCCTCCGTGAGCGCTGGGAAATCTTCGCCTGGTGTCCATCGGACATGCCAGGGGTTCCCAGGGAACTCGTCGAGCATGCACTAAATGTAGATCCCAAGGCAAAACCAGTCAAGCAACCATTGAGGCAATTTGATGAACCTAAAAGGAAGGCAATAGCGTCAGAATTACACAGGCTCGAAAATGCCGAATTTATTAGAGAAATCAAAACTTCGAGTTGGGTATCTAACCCAGTCATAGTACCCAAGAAGAATACAGACGTACAAAGAGTATGTGTCGATTACACATCTCTCAACAAGCATTGTCCAAAGGATCCCTTCCCTCTACCCCGCATCGATCAGATAATCGATTCCACAGCGGGATGCGCAAGGCTTTCATTTTTGGACGCATATTCCAGTTATAATCAGATCAAATTGAAGAAAGAGGACGAAGAAAAAATGGCCTTCATCACACCATACGGAGTATTTTGCTACCAGGTAATGCCGTTCGGCCTAAAAAATGCAGGAGCAACTTATCAGCGGATGATGCAAAACTGCCTCGAAAGCCAAATAGGACGCAATATCCAAGTCCACATTGATGATGTAGTCATCACAACAAGAGAAGAGAAATCTTTAATCAGCGACTTGGCAGAAACCTTCGACAACTTGAACAAGTACAAGCTTAAGCTGAACCCGACAAAGTGTTCCTTCGGAGTATCAGCAGGGCAACTTTTGGGGTTCTTGGTATCAGCACGAGGAATAGAGGCAAATCCACAGAAGATTCAAGCAATTCTAACAATGGGGAAACCCACGAAACTCCATGACGTACAGAAATTGGCAGGATGCGTCGCGACACTAAGTTGTTTCATTGCTCGACTAGGGGAGAAGGCGCTTCCTTTTTATGCACTTATGAAGAAGTCAGACGACAAATTTGAGTGGACAGAAGAAGCAGACGCAGCGTTTGCGCAATTGAAAAAAGTGCTTTCCACGCCACCAGTGCTGGTCGCACCTAAAGAAAAAGAGCCACTGCTGTTGTACATCGCCGCAACCCATCAGGTGGTGAGTACAGTTCTAGTAGTCGAAAGAAGCGAAGAAGGAAAAGCCCATGGCGTCCAGAGGCCGGTATATTTCATCAGTGAAGTGTTATCTCCAACCAAACAGAGGTACCCACATTATCGGAAGTTGGCATACAGTGTCTTCACAACTGCACGAAAACTACGATAGTATTTTACTGTGCACCCAATTATAGTGGTTAATGAAGCGCCACTATCGAACATATTGAACAACCCTTTAGTGACGGGATGTGTCTCTTTGTGGGGAATCGAGTTATCTCCCATGGACATCACGTACGAAAAAAGGAAGGCGATCAAGTCGCAAATCTTGCTAGACTTTACAGCAGAGTGGCTCAAGCTGCAAAGCATGGGACCACCAGATTTATCGAGTACTTGGACAATGTACTTCGATGGTTCTAAGCGAGTCCAAGGCGCAGGCGCAGGAGTAGTATTGATATCGCCTCATGGCGACAAATTAAAATACGTCTTAAGGATGAGCTTTCCGCAGGCTTCTAACAATGAAGCGGAGTACGAGGCTTTGTTGCATGGAATGAAGATGGCTAAAGCTTGTGGAGCAACTCGCCTAAAAATATTTGGAGATTCCAACCTTGTTGTTCAGCAAGTTATGAACAGGTGTGACACAATCAATGACAACATGATGGCCTACAAGAATTTATACCATTAGCTAGAAGGACGTTCGATGGATGCGAAGTCTCGCACATAAGCAGGAATAGCAATGAAGAAGCCGACACTTTAGCAAATATTGGATCACAATGCTTACCTGTGCCGTCCGAAGTATTTTGGGAAGAAATAGTGGAAAGATCAATAAAAAGTGCCAAAAGTTCGACTACCACAGCAGGCTCGGGGGCTACGACAGAACCAGCGGAGGTCATGATGATAGAAGAAACATGGATGCAGCCATATCTTGCGTACATGATAAATAAAAAACTACCAGAAGATGCAGTGGAGGCCAAGAGGATAACTCGAAGATCGAAAGCGTTTATCGTGTTGGAAGGGAAATTATACAAGAGAAGTATTACTGGCGTTTTACAGCGTTGTGTAACGCCCCAGGAAGGGCAAGCAATATTGAAAGACATACATGGCGGAGTATGTGGCCATCATGCTAGTAGCAGAGCAATAGCGGCAAAAGCTTTCCGAGCGGGATTCTACTGGCTAACAGCCATCGAGGACGCAAAAGATATAGTTCAAAAGTGTGAAGCATGTCAAAGGTTTGCATCCAGACCGCATGCACCAGCAGCGGAGCTACAAACAATACCATTATCCTGGCCCTTCGCACAATGGGGCCTTGACATGGTGGGAAAGTTGCACAAATCTTGGCCAGGAGGGCATGTCTACATGCTAGTGGCAGTCGATAAATTCACCAAATAGGTGGAAGCGGCCCCAGTAACAACTCAAGATTCTACAGCAGCAATTAGCTTCATCAAGTCAATAGTTTTTAATTTTGGTGTACCACACAGCATCATCACAGACAACGGGACAAATTTTACTTCAAAAGAATTCAAAAGTTACTGCGAAGGATTGGGGATCAAGCTCAAATTCGCATCTGTGGCGCACCCAAAGACGAACGGGCAAGTCGAAAAAGCCAATGGCCTGATATGTAGTGGAATAAAAAAGAGGCTTTTAGCACCTCTCGAGAAAGCCAAGAGCGCTTGGGTAGAAGAATTGCCCTCCGTTCTTTGGAGCCTAAGAACTATGCCCAATGCAGCAACTCAAGAAACTCCTTTCTTCTTGGTCCATGTCGTAGAAGCCGTGCTTCCAGTCGAAGTTACACACGAGGCTCCAAGAGTGACAGCGTATGACGAGGCGACGTCGACAGAAGCATTGCAAGACGACGTCGATGCGCTAGATGAAGCAAGAGACAAATTATTAGAAAGGGCTACGCAATATCAACAAAGCTTACGAAACTACCATAGTAGTCGAGTTCGTCCACGATCCTTCGTGGTGGGAGACCTTGTTTTGCGACTCAGGCAAGACAGCCATGGCAAATTGGAGTCCCCTTGGGTGGGACCTTACATCGTCACCGAAGTAATACCAGGAGGAGCATATCGACTACAAGACAAGAAGACTGGGAAGGACGAGAGCAACTCGTGGAATGCAGAACAGCTATGACATTTTTACGCGTAGACTAAATATAGAGGTATCAATATATTCGAGTTAGCCTTCTGAACCCAGAACATGAGGCCACAGGTCGGGTTCTTTGGGTTGAACTCGACAAAATTGTACGATTCTTTTGTTACTTCTCTGCTCGGGGGCTTCAACCCCTGGGTCGTACGAAAAGAATTATTATGGCAAGTTGGAGGTTTTTCTTCATTGTAAGGTTGTTTAGACAACCCGATGAATACTGAGAGAACTTGGTTCATAAAAAGAACCCGATATTATTCCTACCTTTTTTGGTTCGCAAAGAACCCAATATATGGAAAGCATATCTCAGAACATGACTTGTTCTCATGGTACTAGCAAAAGACATCGACGCAAAGTACGAATATGTATTACAAATATAATTGCAGGAAAGACATTATCAAATGAAATTACATGGATAGCAGATCCTAATGGAACTAGACTTCAGCTTCATATTTCTTCTGGCACTGGGTGCCATCGTAGATCTTTACGTCAAACTTTGACATCCCGATGTGGAAGTCGAAGGCCATGAAGAAGCCTTGATGGATGTCGTGGTCTTCTGCAAATTGCGACCAGCCGCCCCTCAAGTACTGCTCGCCGTTGCCATCATACCACACCTCCACCTCGTACGGGATACCACTGCCAGACTGCTCGCGGAGAACAACCTCTCGCAGTTCGCGCCCATCCATAAACCTGGTGAAATTCAGCGACAGGTGCTAAATCTCGCGGCATTGCACCATGGCAATGCAGAAAAAGGAGAAGACTTGAGGAGGAGCAGCTGGAGCGGCAGGAGCAGCAGGAGGAGGAGCAGCAGGACCTGGAGCGGCGCCAGTCACCTTGGGCTTGTTCTTGCTACTAGGAGGGCGGCCGGGACGACGCTTAGCTGGAGCGTCCGATGAAGTTCTGGCGGCGGCCAGAGTGATGTTGCTCCTGTTCTTGCTGCCACGAGGGCGACCCCGACCTCGTGGTGCCACCGAGGAGCCAAGGTTCAGACGAGAACCTTCGGCATCTGCCATGAGAACAAGGGAAAAAACTTCGGAAAACCCTAGATGGAGAGAGAAGATGATGCGGTGGAGGAAGAATGTGATTAGGGTTTTTAACTATACCATATGGTGCTTTATTTATAAGCATGTATTATTGGGCCCCCGTGCTACAGCACGGCCCATAAACATATTCTACAGCAGGAGTTAAATTCTGCACACAGCAGACGATAATATCAAAGAAGAAAAACAAGAAGAGGAGACTATGGTCGCACGATATGAAAACCTCGACTTGGACTCGGGGGCTCGCCAAATAGTAAGATGTCCACAGAAGAAAGAAGAGCTGAACTTTGAGCCTATGCTTGACTACAAGTCGCCAAACATAGCCTCGGGGGCTACTCCCATCGGGAGCGCTGAGCGCGCACCCGATAGATAATCAATATTGGAGATGCGGAAGAATAAGCATACAAACTTCGACTACGTAGTTGACAAAATGAAGAGAGATTACTCCCATCGGGAGCGAAGAAGATCAATTTAAAATTCGAAATTCTTTGGTTTTATCAGTCAAAAATTTGACTGCGACATAAGATTCTCGAGTTGCGTTATCGCAATGAAACTCGAATGCCGTGACTTGTCACGAAGGTAAGACCCCAGGATCCATCCTGTGTGGCCTGGTATACGCACATGGATGCGCTCTGCTGGTATGTATCCGTGTCTACGACGCGAAGAAAATCCTGGTGGACGCACTGGGTACCCTGAGAACCACTGGGATTCATTTTTTGTAAGTCCTAAATGAGGCAAAAAAGTGGGTTTGACCGGTATCCCGAATTCAAGTCCAAGGGGATTGAATTTGAAGTAGGTGACAAGTATCTGTTCTGGCAGTTAACTGACCTCTTGATCCGTCAGAGTTGTCAGGCTTGTTCATCAAAACCCCTTGCGAGCAGATTATCATAAAGCATAAGTCGAAAGACCAAGTCGAAGATTTGAAGATATGAAGAAGATGAAGAATTGATTAAGTCGAAGATTTGAAAGATTAGAGATTCAACCTGAATCTACAATTCTGGTAGAATCTCAGGGGCTACTGACAAGGGTATAGTTAATAGAGCCCGTTAGTTAAAGTACCCCTAAGGCCCGTCTATCTAGGCCCAATTGTAATGATAGTCGAATACGAGTTCTTACCATATGTCGATATTGTAATCTGTATCGTACCCTACCCGATCCTCGAGACCTGGCCACCTATATATAGGGGCCAGGAGGGGACGGTGGAGGGCAGATTGAAAGCAAGCCAGGTTGAACACCCAAGTTTACTTTCGATACGCACCTATTTCGACTAACTTCACCTTCGAGTTCATCCAACGCCCTATCTCCCCGATCCTAAGTCCTTCATCTAGGACATTTGTCGAGTTAACCCCTCGTCAACAGGTGTCCCCATTATCTTGCTCTTCACTCTGTTTTCCTCACTCATCTGGTTTGTGCATACTGTAGAGAAATCACCCTGTCCACTGACTTTCCTCTGCCCAGACCCTCCAGGAGTAGGAGCTACCCTGGGTGTCTTCTCATTTTGCTCAGTTTCCATAGGTTTTTTTCCCACCATCATTAGGCAAGTCATCATCTCTGCCATATCATCTTCCAGATTATCATTCTCATGGTTGTTGTTTGGATCATCACCATCCTCATTACCTCCCTCACCAACTGGATCCTGGATCATAGCTAGTGTCAGCATGAAGTCTCCCCCCAAACTCCATAAGCCTATTACCAGGAATCTTGGTTGCATCTCTCACAACAACTTTAATCCTAAGCACCTTGTAGAAACTTCTAAATATCTCATGCCAGTCCACATCTATTGGTATTCCCAAAGCAGTAGCTACCCTCATCATCACCCTCCAGGATAGATATTTAGGACGGATTCCCTCCACTCTGACCCATACTTCTTCCATCTCAGAGTAGGTATGGATATCACCATTCCAGTCCATGAAAGATACAGACAAACTGATACATCTCAAACGTATCTATAATTTTTGATGCTCCATGCTTGTTTTTACACCATTTGCCTTGTGTTTCGTTATACTTCATGGCATTTTTATGCGATTTCCAGAACTAACCTATTGACAAGATGCCACAGTGCCAGTTCCCTATTTTCTGCTATTTTTGTGTGTCAGAAAAGCTACATAGGAAATATTCTCAGAATTAGACGAAACAAGTTCCAGAAGTCTTATTTTTCCCAGAAGAGTACCGAAGACCGAAAGAGAGCCGGAGGGGGGGGGGGGTCAGAGGCCGCCCACACAACAGCGGGGCGCGGCCCAGCCCCTGGCCATGCCCACCCATTGTGAGGGCACCCTGGCAGCCCCCTGACGATGCCCCTTTGCCTATATAAAGCCTCGGGACGGCAAACCCTAGGGGGATCGGCAATTTTCCAGAAAGAGTTCTGCAGCTCTGCCGCCGACGCCAACAAATTTTGGGGGACAGAAGTCTCTATTCCGGCACTCTGTCGGGATGGGGAAGTGCCCCCAGAGCCATCTCCATCGGTCTCCATCGTCGTCTCCGTCGTCTCCATCGACCTCACCGCCATCTCCATCAACCTTGTTGTCTCCTATGATGAGGAGTAGTTCTCCCCCGGGGCTGAGGGCTCTACCGGTAGCTATGTGGTTCACCTCTCTCTCCCATGATGTGATCTTTATGTGATCATGAGCTTTGTATCTAGTTGAATTGGTAGATATTATTATTCAGATATTATGCTACTCCTATGCTTTATTATTATACTCTCCGGAGATACCTCGTATCATGGAGTAAAGGTGACTAGTGTGTGCATCATGTGTATCTTTTTGGTTAATGTTTCTATGAATTGTTGGTGTTTGTTGGAACCATCTAGTGCATTCATGGTGATAGTGTGGGACAATCTAGTTTGCGTACATACGGACTTTGAGGAGTGCTTTGTAGCCCTATGCATGATTAGTGTTCATTTTCCATTGGAGAATTGTTTTGAGTTGCATATTGATGATAGTATCTATTGGTTCAATTATATTATATTTGTTGGGAGTGTGTCCATGATGTCTACACACGCTTCTGTTCTTGTAGACAGTGTTGGGCCTCCAAGTGCAGAGGTTTGTAGAGCAGCAGCAAGTTTCCCTTAAGTGGATCACCCAAGGTTTATCGAACTCAGGGAGGAAGAGGTCAAAGCTATCCCTCTCAAACAACCCTGCATGATATAGAAAGTCTCCTGTGTCCCCAACACACCCAATACACTTGTCAAATGTATAGGTGCACTAGTTCGGCGAAGAGATAGTGAAATACAAGTGGTATAGATGATTATAGGTAGTAAATGCAATCTGGAATAAAAATGGCAGCAAGCAAACATGTAACAAAACAGCAAGTAAACGGTGTGCAAAGCTTGGAAACAAGGCCTAGGGATCATACTTTCACTAGTGGACACACTCCAACAATATAACATGATTGAACAAATAAACAACTTCTCTCCACTATGGTACTCTGAATTACTCTCCTATTGAATAACACTAATCATTGTGTAGTGGCTACAGAAGCACCCCTTAAAGTTCATCAAGTACTTGACAAACACCACTCATAGAGATATCCAAATCAAAGCATAACTCAAGATAGATATTATTGCAACTTAGACCAAGTACTAACACGGTGCACACACTGTCAACATTACACCATGAAAGGAGGAATAGATCACTTCAATACTATCATAGTAATAATTACTCTCATAATCCGCAAGAGATCACAATCATAGCCTAAACCAAGTACCACCATGATGCATGCACTATCACCGTTACACCATGGCAGGAGGAATAGATTACTTTAATAACACCACTAGAGTACACATAATATCTGAATAATAACATCTACTTGTTCAACATGATACAAAGCTCATGATCACATAAAGATCACATCATGGGAGAGAGAGGTGAACCACATAGCTACCGGTAGAGCCCTCAGCCCCGGGGATGAACTACTCCCTCCTCATCATAGGAGACAGCAAGGTTGATGGAGATGGCGGTGAGGTCAATGGAGACGACGGAGACGGCGATGGAGACCGATGGAAATGGCTCCGAGGGCACTTCCCCATCCCGGCAGGGTGCCGGAACAGAGACTTCTGTCCCCCGAAATTCATCGACGGCGGCGGCGGAGCGGCGTAACTGTTTCTGGAAAATTGCCGACTCCCTTAGGGTTTTCCATCCTGAGGCTTTATATAGGCGAAGGGGCATCGTCAGAGGGGAAGCCAGGTGCCCTCACACGGGGCTCACGCGGCCAGGGGCCTGGCCGCGCCACCCCTGCGTGTGGGGCCCTGGTGGCCCCACTCCTTCTCTCCTTCAGATCTCTGGAAGCTTTCGGGTAAAATAAGACTTCAGCATTTTGTTTCGTCCAATTCCGAGAATATTTCCTATGTATCACTTCTGAAACACAAAAATAGCAGAAAACAGGGAACTGGCAGTGTGGCACTTGTTAATAGGTTAGTTCTGGAAAATGCATAAAAGTGCCATGAAGTGTAATGAAACATCGGGTAAATGGTGTAAAAACAAGCATGGTGCATCAAAAATTATAGATACGTTGGAGACGTATCAGTCCACTAGTGAAAGTATGATCCCTAGGCCTTGTTTCCAAGCTTTCCACACTATTTACATTCAGTTTTGTTACATATTTCCTTGCAGCGATATTTATTTCAGATTATGTTTACTACTCATAATCATTACTACTACTTGTATTTCACTATCTCTTCACCGAACTAGTGCACCGATACATCTGACAAGTGTATTGGGTATGTTGGGGACACAAGAGACTTTTTGTATCGTAATTGCAGGGTTGTTTGAGAGGGATCGCTTTGACCTCTTCCTCCCTGAGTTCGATAAACCTTGGGTAATCCACTTAATGGAAACTTGCTGCTGTTCTACAAACCTCTGCACTTGGAGGCCCAACACCGTGCGTAGACATCAAGCTCTTTTTTGGCGCCGTTGCCGGGGAGGTAAGGTAAAAGGTACTCACATCCTCCTGTGTGAGTGCTCTGAGTTATTTCCTTTAGATTCTGCAATTATATCTTTTTGTTTCTTGTTTTTATTTTCACTAGTTAGGCTTAATGGAAAACAAAGAGTTCTTTAGTCTTTTTCCTGAGTTTAGATATGAATGTTTGAAGAGAAAATTGAAAAACCTTTGGAGCTTAATTTGTATGCTAATAGTGTTGTTACTATGAATGCTTTGAACACATTTATTGCTAATGCTATAGAAAAGTCTAAGCTTGGGGAAGTTGGTTTTGTTAAGCATGTTATTTTTAGTTCCCCAGCTTTAGTGGAGAAAGTTTGCTCCGATGTTATTTTATCTCCCTTATGTGATGTTCTTATGCCTGTTACCTATGTTAGTGATCATGATTGGGAAAAGCACTCTACTTTTGATATTGAAAATCTTTTTGGTACCAATTCTAAGGTTAATAATTTTTGTACCATCAGTACTATCCATGCTCCTTCTTATGATGATATGTTTGATGAGCATGCTTTGCGAAATAGTTGTTCTCTAGCTTGTGATGATACTAAACCTCTGGTTTATGATGGTTATGATGATTGGTATAATATTTTCAGTTCACCTACTTTTGAGGAGAAAATTAGTTATGATTACAATATGCCTCCTATTTTTGATGATTATGGTGATGAGAATAATTATTCTATTGAATCTGCTCCTACTATGATTGTTCATGTTGGGAGTATTAATTCTTTTATGTATGTGGCTCATGATAGGGATGCTTTATGTGATAGTTATATTATTAGTTCTATTCATGATGCTACTGAAAGTTATTATGAGAGAGGGAAACATGGTTTGATGGATCTCAACAATATTGAGTTTCCCCTCTTTATGTTGCAATTCTTGAAGCTATACTTGTTTTGCCTTCCTATGCTTTTTGCTTTGCACTTTCTAGACTTGTCTCTTTACAAGACTATTTTTCATAGGAAGTGGTTTAGATTTAAATGAGTTCCATGTTTGCTTTTTGATGCTCCCTTTTGCTTTAAGTTTTTATATAGCGCCTTTGCTTTAAGCTCTTATA
This sequence comes from Dactylis glomerata, assembly GCA_007115705.1. Classification (NCBI taxonomy): domain Eukaryota; kingdom Viridiplantae; phylum Streptophyta; class Magnoliopsida; order Poales; family Poaceae; genus Dactylis; species Dactylis glomerata. The sequence goes on from QXEO01000222.1 coordinate 5,043,314, forward strand.
TGGCGCCCACATGAGCATCTTTGCAAATTACTGCGCCTAGCTCAAAGGCATTAAAGAAAAGCACTCTTGGGAAATAACCCAATGTTTTATTTCCAGTACTTTTTATTTTATTTGAGTCTTGGAAGTTATTACTACTGTAATAATCGCTCCTTATCCTTTTTATTTCGTTGTTGTGCCAAGAGAAGCCTCTAATTTGAGTGAGGTAAGATTTGAGGATGTTGCTGTCCTGAAATAGTTTTCGGCGCTGCACCATAAAAATTCGTGAAAATTCTCTGTATATCTTTTGGACCTGAGATTTCTTGTGCATATGCCCTGGGTTATGTCCAAAGTTTCATTAGTTGAACATGTTTTGATTTGAGTAATAGAAAACCCCTTAAAAAATCGGCCTTTATTAGCTATTCTATTTTGACAGATTTCTGCCACTATTCATTTTAGCCACTTTCTCGCTTTTTTTTAGTTCTTTTGATAACGGAACTTTTGAGGAAGTTGCTACAGTAGTATATACCTTATATGTGGTGGTTTTGAGTTGAAAACTGTAGCAAAAAAGGGTTGATTCATTACTATGCTTACACTAATGTTGCTAATAGAATTGTGTTTAGTTTTGTATGAAGGAAGTTTTCAAGTGTAAGGATTGGAGAATGATGAGATGAGATGAGATGAAGAATGGACAAAAGCTCAAGCTTGGGGATGTCACCCCAAGAAACATCCAACAGGTACAAGCGTCAAAGCTTGGGGATGCCCCCGAGGCACCCCTTCTTCATCGGCAAAAATCAGGTCACCTTTCAAGACACTATATTTTTATTGCTTCATGCATTGTGCATTTTCCTTGGAGCGTCAGTTGTTTTTTGCTTTCAGTTTTCCTTTTGATTTGTTTCCTGCAATAAATGGTTAGATCACATCATGTTTCTTTTGGAGGAGATGAACTCGCTTTTCATTTGCCAAGAACACTCCGTTTTTCACTCTTATCGTTTCAACGAGTGTTCTCTTTTTCTGCTACTGCGTTTAGCTTGTCTTTTCCACCTTGATTTTTGTTCAGATCTTGTTTTATCTTTGCATCAAGGTGTATTTGGACCTCTGGTATATGTTGGTTTTCCTCAATAGAGTTTCCTCAAAAAGGTTTGAATGATGTTGGAAAAGAGAAAAAGTTTCATGCAAAAAAGTGGTACAAAAAGGAGCTTGTTTAGACTGCGGCTTAGACTTTTGCATGTCATGTTTGATGTCATTTTGATAGTATGCTTAGTGATTTTTGCTGTAGCATGACTTGTCTCAAATGACTGAGATTGCTTAATGAGCCTTTGAAAAAATCATGCGTTGTTTTTATTATATGGAAGCATTTATTTGGTTTTCTCCTTTGATGCTTTATTTGGGTTGACTTGGCACATGCTTACACCATGTTGACTACAAAATAAGTCACCTATAGCCTCTGTGATCATTTGGTTTTTGACTTATGATACCACTTTATGCTTCTTTCAATGATGTTTTGTGGCTATGCATGATTATGGTCGTTATTGCTCTCTTAGTTGGTCGCTCCCAGTCTTTTGCTAGCCCTCATTTTGTACTGAGTATGAGCTCTACTCGTGCATCCAACTCCCAAAAACCAAGTTTGCCATTGTGTCCACTATAAATTCCTATGCATGGTATTTGCAAGCCATTCCAAGTAAATTTTCATGTGCTACCTTTCAAAAAACCTCCAAAATACTTCTCATTTTGTGAAACTATTTTCAGCTCATGGGGACATAGTGGTCGGATTTGCTGTCTTCCATATTGTCTTATTCCAAAAAAAAGAGAAAAAAGAAATAAAGAAAAAAGGCACTCCTCCATGGTATGTGAATGTTGGTGGGCACCCGATGGAATTGGTTAGACATGGTTTGAGAAAGGAAAAAAGGTGGGGAGGAGTGCCAAGCTTTATAAAAGAGCACAAAAGTGCCAATCTCTCTCTCAAAAACTTGCTTCATTTTTGTATGGAGGATAGTAAGAACCCCATTGCCAGTCGTTGACAAAGACAACCACCTCTCAAAACCAATTTTTATCTCTCTGTTTTACAAATGAAAAGCTCTAGCACATGTTTAATCACTGCTTCCCTCTGCGAAGGGCCTTTCTTTTACTTTTATGTTGAGTCTCCACCTTCTACCTTTATGCACCGTCTAAGAGAGCATAGTTGTCATTCTGAGTATAATGTGCATTGTCCCAAAGTTTATCATTGATTAATTCATGACTATGGTTTCACTTGTTCCTAAATTATTTGTATCTAGTCGCCCTCTTAAACTTGAAGGTGTCCTATGCATTTATGTTTTGCTATTCCATGAGGGACAAGCTGAATACCATTTACTATGTTTTTCCGTATGATTTGAACACATGTTTGACTTTCATTGTTTCATTATTCATGATCTTTTGTTTGTGTTTCTTTTCATGTTATAACATGGTTGCTAAGTTCTATTATCAAGATTATGTCTTTCATGCCCATGTTTTAAGTTCTTTGATCTCAGCACTCAATGCTTTACCTTTATGATCAAGATTGTGATGGTGCATGTCACCTCAAAAATTATTTCTTTTGTTATCACTTACCTACTCGAGGACGAGCAGGAGTTAAGCTTGGGGATACTGATACGTCTCAAACGTATCTATAATTTTTGATGCTCCATGCTTGATTTTACACCATTTGCCTTGTGTTTCGTTACACTTCGTGGCATTTTTATGCGATTTCCGAAACTAACCTGTTGACAAGATGCCACAGTGCCAGTTCCCTGTTTTCTGTTGTTTTTGTGTTTTCAAAAAGCTACACAGGAAATATTCTCGGAATTGGACGAAACAAGTTCCAGAAGTCTTATTTTTCCCAGAAGAGTACCGAAGACCAAAAGAGAGCCGGAGGGGGGCCAGAGGCCACCCACACAATAGGGGGGCGCGACCCGGCCCCTGGCCGCACCCACCCATTGTGAGGGCGCCCTGGCAGCCCCCTGATGATGCCCCTTCACCTATATAAAGCCTCGGGACAGAAAACCCTAGGGGGATCGGCAATTTTCCAGAAAGAGTTCCGCAGCTCTACCGCCGATGCCGACGAATTTCAGGGGACAGAAGTCTCTGTTCCAGCACTCTACCGGGATGGGGACATGCCCCCAGAGCCATCTCCATCGGTCTCCATCGCCGTCTCTGCCATCTCCATCAACCTCACTGCCATCTCCATCAACCTTGCTGTCTCCTATGATGAGGAGGGAATAGTTCTCCCCCGGGGCTGAGAGCTCTACCAGTAGCTGTGTGGTTCACCTCTCTCTCCCATGATGTGATCTTTATGTGATCGTGAGCTTTGTATCTAGTTGAATTGGTAGATGTTATTATTCCTACTCCTATGCTTTATTATTATACTCTCCGGAGATACCTCGTATCATGGTGTAAAGGTGATTAGTGTGTGCATCATGTGTATCTTTTTGGTTAATGTCTCTATGAATTGTTGGTGTTTGTTGGAACCATCTAGTGCATTCATGGTGATAGTGTGGGATAATCTAGTTTGGGTACATACAGACTTTGAAGAGTGCTTCGTAGCCCTACGCATGATTAGTGTTCGTTTTCCATTGGAGAATTGTTTTGAGTTGCATATTGATGATAGTATCTATTGGTTCAATTATGTTATATTTATTGGGAGTGTGTCCAATAGTGAAAGTATGATCCCTAGGCCTTGTTTCCAAACTTTGCACACCGTTTACATTCAGTTTTATTACATGTTTGCTTGCAGCGATATTTATTTCAGATTACGTTTACTACTCATAATCATCACTACTACTTGTATTTCACTATCTCTTCGCCGAACTAGTGCACCTATACATCTGACAAGTGTATTGGGTGTGTTGGGGACACAAGAGACTTTTTGTATCGTAATTGCAGGGTTGTTTGAGAGGGATAGCTTTGACCTCTTCCAACCTGAGTTCGATAAACCTTGGGTAATCCACTTAAGGGAAACTTGCTGCTGTTCTACAAACCTCTGCACTTGGAGGCCCAACACTGTCTACAAGAACATACGCGTGCGTAGACATCACACACCTTTTTTCTTGAGGTTGATAGAAGGAAAACTCACTAGATCCTTAATTTTCTTGCCAGGAGGGAACCGGACTAGGAACCTCTTCTCATCCAGCCTTCTCATCTGCCATGGCCAATTGGTCTTCCATATGTCACTAAAATTCTGCTTTAACTCCTCCATAGTTATTTCCCATCCACAATTGCAATACCCACATTATCCATGTTCAGCCAAGCCACAGCTGCTGGTTTGTCTACTTCTACATGAAAGAAACCCAACCCTGAGGAAGCACTCCCATAGAACTGTGCCATTGGTATAGGCCTGTACCATTCTAGATAAATCTGGAATTGGATTCCCATAGTCCATGGACTTTGGACTTGATTCTTGTTGGATCTAGTTGGATTGGATTTGAATGGACATGGACATCAATAGGGCCTGACATCCAATAGTGCTGGACGTACTTTGGACCCTGTAGTGTTGAACGTGGACTTGGAGATGGATTGGATCTCTCTAGAGTGGACACTAATTGGATTATTCTATTTTGGATTTGGACTCAGATCCAGTTCTAGGTCTGATTCTAGACATTTATCCATGTGGTGCATTTGACTGCCACATATAAACACTTTTTTGGCCTTGGACACATCCCCACATAGTGACATGGCTCACCACAGTTGTAGCATATAACATCTTTGAACTTCTGATCGAAAGTCAGTCCATTACCAGCAAAGAAAGGCTTCTTCACCTATTGTTGCTCCTTCGCCTTGTCCTGAACCACAGGTGTAGACCCACTGTGGCTATCATCCTGTGTTTGCACCTTTGCAGTTGACTGAATGCCTCCTGGCTTGCTTCCACCCTGTACATCAGCAAACATAGGGAATTGCTGTGCAGGGAAATTTTGAAACTGCATCTGATTTCCCTGCATCATCTGTGGCAGAAACTGCATTGGAAAGGGGGGTTGCCATCTAAACTGCTGGAAGTTAGGGTTTCCCCACATCTGTGGAAAACCACAGAACTCTCCTTGCCCCCCTGGCCAGCATGCTGCTGAAGATTCTGACTCTGATTCTAGCTAGATTCACCACCAGCTTGGGAAGAGATAGATACCTGTGGAAGCTGAGGTTTCTGTGGAGGTTTAGCACCCCCATCTGCTTGGCCACCTCTCCCACCAGGCTTCTTGTATCCACCCCGACCTCCAGGCGCCATCTGCAGAATCTGGCGACAAATCTCCTTACCACCTTCCCTCCAACTCCACCAGTCTCTCGAGAACCTGAAGGATTTGGGGAATGGCAATCTCTCACCCTCTCTGATGGGGAAACAATCGGCGGCATGAAATCGTCGGGCGATGAACAAGTCTCGGCAGATCTAGACCAGGACCCGAGGGTTACGGAGAGATTGGACACCTGCCCCCTCTAGAGTCTTCGAGGTCTTATCTACTACCATAGACCCGCTTACTTTTCGTGAAGGCGTACTTCCAAACCCCACCACCAACGGTTGCTTCTTCTCCACCAAAATGCTAACTGAATTTTTCCAACACTGCAACTCTGAACTCCTCGACAGTCCCAGCTCTGCAATGAGTTCATCAGCAAAATCCACTGGTCCCAATCCAAACAGAGTCTCATCCTCGCCTTCCGAACTACTGTCACTCTCCCCCATCACCAACTGACGAAGATCTGGTGTGCAGGCAACCCGATGATGCCTCAGAACAGTGGGTGGAGTATGGAAAGCCAGCGGAAGCACATGTTCTCCGATCTGCACTTCCCTCACCACCGACTGCAGCCTGGGAGATGCAAACCTGCAACTCCTGGAATCGGCGTTACCGGCAAGCCAATCATCGGAACCGGGTGTGATCTCGCCGTCAGCAACAAGCTCGACAATCTCTCTAGAGACACATACCTGATGAACACCACCGACGAATCCCCATCCCGCTTGAACTCTAGAACCTCTGACCATGGCAGTTGCTGTCTACTTGCCAGCGCTCTCGCCCTGAACTCTGCCAACTTCTTCACTTCAATCTCCATAAGGTACAGTAATCTGAAATCCCTGTCCCCCACAATCACCAGTTGCATCCCCCTTCTCCTGCATTCCGCCCCCATCCTGAGTAGATCTTCTCCGCATCGGGGCAGCTCCATCTCACGCGCAGACTTGACCTCCGTGCCCGCCAAATCCATCAACGCTGCGGCCCCTGTTCCAGTTCTCTTCCTCCCAGAGTGGGAGGGACGAGGAACCAGTGCTTCATTTTCCGCCTCCAGCGCAAATGGTCGGTAGGGGCTCCGAATCGCGTCCAACAATGGCAAGGTGGCTTCCCTATTGCGGTGTGCTCTAGGGTTGGAGTGTGGAGTGGATGGGGAGGGGATTATCCGGTGAGAGAATAGGTTCTGCCCCTGGGACCCACTCTCGGTCGCTCGAATAGTGCTACTAAATGGTGGAGATGGGTGAGCGGTCGGTGGAACAGTGGCAGCGAACTCGCCGGAGACAGGGGCGAGGGCGCCCGCGTCTCCAGATCGCTCTCCGTTGGTTTCTTTAGCAAAAATTGGCTCCCAGGAGGAAATGAGCTTGGGTGGCTTGGACGCCAGGGTGTGGACACCTTCATCGTCGCCGCTTCTCGGTGGGACTCCCGTCTCCATTGTGTTAAGCTTCATGCACTAGCCAACGCAACCAAAAGTCCACGTGTGATGGGAGAAGAGAAAGTCAACACGTGGACACAGACAAGAGAGGAGAAAATCAACACGTGGACACAAACGGGAGAAGAGAAGGTCGAAACGTAGACACAAAGGGGGACAACAACAATTTTACAATAAATTGCGAAAACCAGGACTCGAACTCGAGACCCTGGGCTCTGATACCATGTTAAGCTTCATGCACTAGCCAACGCAACCAAAAGTCCAAACTGATGGAAAGGGCTAGTACAATCCACTTTATACACTTCAACACATTGCTCCTCCCGACACCGAATCTTGCCCGCCGCTTGGATGGGGGCCTCTGATGGAGGTGCTAGTAGTGGTCGCCTAAACAGGGACCTTGGACATCTTAGCGATGATCCTGGGTTCTCTCGGCGGTGGTTGTGCCACTGCAATTGCAGGGGAAGCGCGATGAGCAGTCTTGGTGCCAACAATGTGTGGTGAGGCAACGAGACTTTCTGATCTCTGATTTGCAGTGACGACTTTCTGATCTCTAATTTGCAGCGACGATGAAAAATCTTCCCACTTCCTAGCTAGAGGCACAATCTATACTGACGAGGGTTAACTCGACAAATGTCCTGGATGAAGGACTTAGGATCGGGGAGATAGGGCGTCGGATGAACTCGAAGGTAAAGTTAGTCGAAATAGGTATGTGTCGAAAGTAAACTTGGGTGTTTCAACCTGGCTTGCTTTCAATCTATCCTACACCGTCCCCTCCTGGCCCCTATATATAGGTGGCCAGGTCTCGAGGATCGGGTAGGGTACGATACAGATTACAATATTGACATACGGTAAGAACTCGTATTCGACTATCATTACAATTGGGCCTAGCTTAACGGGCCCCAGGGGTACTCAACTAATGGGCTCTATTAACTATACCCTTGTCAGTAGCCCCTGAGATTCTACCAAAATTATAGATTCAGGTTGAATCTCTAATCTTCAAATCTTCGACTTTGATCAATTCTTCGACTTCTTCATATCTTCAAATCTTCGACTTTGGTCTTTCGACTTATTTTCATGATATTCTTTTGCAAGGGGTTTTGATGAACAAGCCTGACAACTCTGACGGATCAAGAGGTCAGTTAACTACCGGAACAGATACTTGTCACCTACTTCAAATTCAATCCCCTTGGACTTGAATTCGGGATACCGGTCAAACCCACCCTTTTGCCGCATTTAGGACTTACAAAGAATGAATCCCAGTGATTCTTAGGGTACCCAGTGCGTCCACCAGGATTTTCTTCGCGTCATAGACACGGATACATACCAGCAGAGCGCATCCATGTGCATATACCAGGCCACACAGGACGGATCCCGGGGTCTTACCTTCGCGAAAACTCACGGCATTCGAGTTTCGTTGCGATAATGTAACTCGAGAATCTTATATTTCGCAGCCAAGTCTCTGACTGATAAAACCAAAGAATTTTGGATTTTAAATTGATCTTCTTCGCTCCCGATGGGAGTAATCTCTCTTCAGTTTTATCGACTATGTAGTCGAAGTTTATATGCTTATCCTTCTGCATCTCCAGTATTGATTATCTTATCCTCTATCGGGTGCGCGCTCAGCGCTCCCGATGGGAGTAGCCCCCGAGGCTATGTTTGGCTACTTTTAGTCAAGCATAGGCTCAAAGTTTAGCTCCACTTTCTTCTGTGAACGTCTTACTATTGGCGAGCCCCCGAGTCCAAGTCGAGGTTTTCATATCGTGCGACCATAGTCTCCTTTTCTTGTTTTTCTTCTTTGATATTATCGTCTGCTGTGCGCAGAATTTAACTCCTACTATAAAATACGTTTACGGGCTTTGCTGTAGCACGGGGGCCCAATAATACATGCTTATAAATAAAGCACCTACTGGTAAAGGTAAAAAACCCTAATCATATTCCTCCTCCGCCGCATCATCTTCTCTCTCCATCTAGGGTTTTCCGAGGTTTTTCCCTTGTTCTCATGGCTGATGCTGAAGGTTCTCATCTGAATCTTGGCTCCCCGGTGGCGCCACGAGGTCGGGGTCGCCCTCGTGGAAGTAAGAACAGGAGCAACATCACTTCAACCGCCGCATGAACTTCATCGGACGCTCCGGCTAAGCGTCGTCCCGGCCGTCCACCTGGTAGCAAGAACAAGCCTAAGGTGACTGGTGTTGCTCCAGGTCCAATCACTCCTCCTCCTGCTGCTCCTGCTACCCCTCCCCGAATCTTCTCCTTCTTCTGCATTGCCATGGCGCAGTGCCGTGAGATTCAGCGCCTGCCGCTGAATTTTACCAAGTTCAGGGATGGCCGCGAACTGCGAGAGGCGGTTCTCCGTGAACAGTCTGGTAGTGGCATCCCATACGAGGTGGAGGTGTGGTATGATGGCGACGGTGAGCAGTATTTGAGGGGCGGCTGGTCAGAGTTTGCAGAAGACCACGACATCCACCAAGGCTTCTTCATGGTCTTTGACTTCCATATCGGCACGTCGAAGTTCGACGTGACGATCTATGATGGCACCCAGTGCCAGAAGAAATATGAAGCTGAAGTCCATTTCCATTAGTATTTGCTTTTTATGTAATTTCTTTGATAATGTCCTTGATACCATGTTATCTGTAATGAATATTCGTACTTTGTGTCTATGCTTTCGCTAGTACCAGAAAAACAAATCATTGTTCTGAGGTATTCTTTTCATCTATCGGGTTCTTTGCGAACCAATTTATACGAAAAATATCGGGTTCCTTTGTGAACTAAGTTATGCGAATATTTATCGGGTTGTCTGCACAACCTTTCAGTAACAAAATTCTTCCAAGTCGCGATAAGAAATTCCTTTCGTACGACCCGATGGTTAAAGCCCCCGAGGTGGAAAAGTAAAAATAGTTGTACAATTTTGTCGAGTTCAACCCAAAGAACCCGGCCTCATGTTCTGGGTTCAGAAGGTTGACTCGAATTTACTGATACCTCTATATTTTATTCTACGCGTAAAAATGTCGTAGCTGCTCTGCATTCCATGGGTTGCTCTCGTCCTTCCCAGTCTTCTTGTCTTGTAGTCGATATGCTCCTCTTGGTATTACTTCGGTTACGATGTAAGGTCCCACCCAAGGGGACTCCAATTTGCCGTGGCTGTCTTGCCTTAATCGCAAAACTAGGTCTCCCACCACGAAGGATCATGGACGAACTCGACTACTATGGTAGTTTTGTAGGCTTTGTTGATACTGCGTAGCTCTTTCTAATGCTTTATCTCTTGCTTCATCTAGTGCATCGACATCGTTTTGCAATTCTTCTATTGACGATGTCTTGTCATATGCTGTCACTCTTGGAGCCTCGTGCGTAACTTCGACTGGAAGCACGGCTTCTGCGCCATGGACCAGGAAGAAAGGAGTTTCTTGAGTTGCTGCATTAGGTGTAGTTCTTAAGCTCCAGAGAACGGATGGTAATTCTTCTACCCAAGCGCTTTTGGCTTTCTCGAGAGGTGCTAAGAGCCTCTTTTTTATCCCACTACATATCAGACCATTAGCTTTTTCGACTTGCCCGTTTGTCTTCGGGTGCGCCACATATGCGAATTTGAGCTTGATCCCTAATCCTTCGTAGTAACTCTTGAATTCCTTTGAAGTGAAATTTGTCCCGTTGTCTGTGATGATGCTGTATGGTACACCAAAACGGAAAACTAGTGACTTGATGAAGCTGATTGCTGCTGTAGAATCTTGAGTTGTTACCGGGGCCACTTCCACCCATTTGGTAAATTTATCGACTGCCACTAGCATGTAGACATGCCCTCCTGGCCAGGATTTGTGCAACTTTCCCACCATGTCGAGGCTCCATTGTGCGAAGTGCCAAGATAATGGTATTGTTTGTAACTCAGCTGCTGGTGCATGCGGTTTAGACGCAAACCTTTGACATGCTTCACACTTTCGAACTATATCTTTTGCGTCCTCGATGGCTGTTAGCCTATAGAATCCTGCTCGGAAAGCTTTTGTCGCTATTGCTCTGCTACTAGCATGATGACCACATACTCCGCCGTGTATGTCTTTTAATATTGTTTGTCCTTCCTGGGGCGTTACACAACGCTGCAAAACGCCAGTAATACTTTTCTTGTATAATTTCCTTTGCAACACGACAAACGCTTTTGATGTTCGGGTTATCCTCTTGGCCTCTACTGCATCTTCTGGTAATTTCTTATTTATCATGTATGCAAGATATGGCTGCATCCATGTTTCTTCTATCATCATGACTTCCTCTGGCTCTGATGTAGCCCCCGAGCCTGCTGTAGTAGTCGAGCTTTTTCCACTTTTTATTGATCTTTCCACTATTTCCTCCCAAAATACTCCGGACGGCACAGGTAAACACTATGACCCGATATTTGCTAAATTGTCGGCTTCTTCATTGCTGTTTCTGCTTATGTGCGAGACTTCGCATCCATGGAACGTTCCTTCTAGATAATGGTACAAATTTTTGTATGCCATCATGTTGTCATTGATTGTGTCACATCTGTTCATAACTTGCTAGACAACAAGGTTGGAATCTCCAAATATTTTTAGGCGAGTTGCTCCACATGCTTTAGCCATCTTCATGCCGTGCAACAAAGCCTCGTACTCTGCTTCATTGTTAGAAGCCTGTGGAAAGCTCATCCTTAGTACGTACTTCAATTTGTCGCCATGAGGTGATATCAAAACTACTCCTGCGCCTGCGCCTTGGACTCTTTTAGAACCATCGAAAAACATTGTCCAAACCCTGGATAAGTCTGGTGGTCCTGTGCTTTGCAGCTCCAGCCACTCTGCCGTAAAATCTGGCAAAACTTGCGACTTGATCGCCTTCCTTTTCTCGTACGTGATGTCCATGGGAGACTACTCGATTCCCCACAAAGAGACACGTCCTATTGCTGAAGGATTATTCAATATGTTCGATAATGGCGCCTCATTGACCACTATAATTGGGTGCACCGCGAAGTACTGTCATAGTTTTCGTGCGGTTGTGAAGACACTGTATGCCAATTTCTGATAGTGCGGGTACCTCTGTTTTGTTGGAGATAACACTTCACTGATGAAATATACCGGCCTCTGGACGCCATGGGCCTTTCCTTCTTCGCTTCTTTCGACTACTAATACTGTACTCACCACCTGATGGGTTGCGGCGATGTACAATAGCAATGGTTCTTTTTCCTTTGGTGCGACCAGCACTGGTGGCGTGGAAAGCACTTTTTTCAATTGTGCGAACGCTGCGTCTGCTTCTTCTGTCCACTCAAATTTATCGTCTGACTTCTTCATAAGTGCATAAAAAGGAAGCGCCTTCTCCCCTAGTCGAGCAACGAAACGACTTAGTGCCGCGACACGTCCTGTAAGTTTCTGTACGTCGTGTAGTTTTGTGGGTTTCCCCATTGTTAAGATTGCTTGGATCTTCTCTGGGTTTGCCTCTATTCCTCGTGCTGATACCAAGAACCCCAAAAGTTGTCCTGCTGATACACCGAAGGAACACTTTGTCGGGTTAAGCTTAAGCTTGTACCTGCTCAGGTTGTCGAAGGTTTCTGCCAAGTCGCTGATTAAAGATTTCTCTTCTCTTGTCGTGATGACTACATCATCAATGTAGACTTGGATATTGCATCCTATTTGGCTTCCGAGGCAATTTTGCATCATCCGCTGATAAGTTGCTCCTACATTTTTTAGGCCGAAAGGCATTACTTGGTAGCAAAACACTCCGTATGGTGTGATGAAGGCCATTTTTTCTTCGTCCTCTTTCTTCAATTTGATCTGATTGTAACCAGAATATGCGTCCAAAAATGAAAGCCTCGCGCACCCCGCTGTGGAATCAATTATTTGATCGATGCGGGGTAGAGGGAAGGGATCCTTTGGACAATGCTTATTGAGAGATGTGTAGTCAACACATACTCTTTGCACATCTGTATTCTTCTTGGGTACTATAACTGGGTTCGATACCCAACTCAAAGTTTTGATTTCTCTGATAAATCCGGCATTTTCTAGCCTGTGCAATTCTGACGCTATCGCCTTCCTTTTAGGTTCATCAAATCGCCTCAATGGTTGCTTGACTGGCTTTGCCTTGGGATCTACATTTAGTGCGTGCTCGACGAGTTCCCTGGGAACCCCTGGCATGTCCGATGGACACCAGGCGAAGATTTCCCAGCGCTCACGGAGGAACTCGATGAGCGCGCCTTCCTATGCAGGATCCAAGTTCACCGCAATTGATGTCGTTTTGTTTGGATATGTAGGATGTACCTGAATTTTCTTCGAGTCCTGCGTTGTGTCGAAAGCCTGATCTGGCAGGGATCATCCAACGTCGGGTAGCACATTATGATCCGTTTCTCCTTTTAACCTCTCATATTCTGCTGTCATGCCGAAGGTTTGCGCCATCCTGTTGAATTCTCTGTCGCATGTGTTGGCTACTTCAAAGCTCCCTTGTACTGTAATTGTTCCTTTGGGCCCTAGAATTTTCAATGTCAGATACACGTAGTGTGGCACTGCCATGAATTTTGCAAATGCTGGACGCCCCAGGATTGCATGATATTGCGACAGCCAGTCCATAACTTCGAACTCCAGCTTCTCTCTTCTATAATTTTCACTACTGCCAAAACAGACATCGAGTTCTATCCTTCCCAAAGGGTAGTTTGCGGCTCCTGGTACTATTCCGTGGAAAGAGCAATCTGTTGGCTTCAAACTCGTCAGTGAGATGCACATTGCCTTTAGGGTTCTAGCATATATTAAGTTTATGCCACTTCCTGCATCCATGAACACTCTTCCGATGTCGTACCCTCCTATTTGCGCCTTTAAGACCATAGGCGCGTGGCCTGGCCTGGGAATTTTCCTCGAGTGGTCTGCTCTACTGAACTTGACTGGTTGTTCCGACCACCGTAGGTACTCTGTGGTAGCTGGTGGTGATGATATTGCTAGGTTTACTTGCCTGGATATGCTCTTTCGCTCTTTCTTTGACTTGGGCACCGGTTGAATCATGGCTGATATGTACACTTTTGACTCTAGGTGTCTTGCTGGCCTTTGCATTTGATATCCTTGACTTCTGTGCCTTTCTCCTTGCCTCCCTTCTTGGCTTGCGCCCATGGTGCTTTGCAACCTTAGGAATGTTCTGCAATCCTTCATCTGGTGATTTGAGACCCTTTTCCCGTCGAGATACGCGTAGTGGATTCGACAAGGTCCGCATAGCATATCCTCGGCCGAAGGACCAGAGTACCTTGATTTTTCTACTCCTTTTGCCTGAAACCTCCTACTTTCATACCCTTCCTCCTCTTCTAGTACGTAACCCGTGGCTACCTGATTTCGCCTTCCATGGTTATCCCTGCTGCGGTGTCATCTCCTCTGTCTACTTATTTTGTTGACTTCTGGCGAACGTCCTCTTTTGCTGTTATACGCGTCCTATCCATCAGCGAATTTGTTGGCTTGTTCCATTAGCTCAGCTACTGTCGTAGGTCTTGTTCTTCCTATTTCTTCCACAAGATCTGAGCGACGAAGTCCTTCTGAAAAGGCGTCTATTGCTCATTCGTCGAAGACTTCCTCTGCTGAGTTTTTGATTATACTCCAGCGTTGTATATAAGAACGTAGCATTTCGCCTTTCCTTTGCATACATGCTTTAACTTCCTCCAGTGATGCTGGGCGCTTGTAGGTGGAACAAAAATTTCTTATGAATTGACTTTTGAGTTCCCCCCAACTTCCAATGGATTCGTCGGGTAGGGTATTCAACCAGGACCGTGCGGCGCCGGTGAGGTGCAGCTGCAAACTTTGTATTGCAGTCGCCTTTGTTCCGCCTAATATCTGCACTGCCTGCAGATAATCTGATAGCCATAAGGTAGGTTCTTGCGACCCGTCATACTTATTCTGGTCGTGTGGTAATTTGAATCCTTTGGGTACCCGCATTTTGCGAACCCTGCGGGTAAAGCATAATGCATCCATATCTTTATCGTCGTCCTCGTAATTCTCTTCCCTCCAAGCATGTCGCGATTTATTTACTCGAGCTTGTGCTATTATACTTCTTGCATCCTCCTTCCTTTTCTGTCGCTTTTTCTCTTTTGATGACTCGCTATACTCGTTAAATGTGAAATTGTATCTGAACTTTTCCTTTTGATTTCCCTTGTAGCTTGTTGACTTCATCTCTGGATCTTGTTCCCTGATCTTTCCTTCTACTATTCTGAGGCTTCGTATCGCTGCTCGGTGCATATCTTCTCGTGGGTCCCCAGGTTCTGATCTTGTAGCTAGTAAATACGCTTGTGCTGCTACTAATGCTGCTTCTGGCGTTTTTTGCATGAAGTCATCTTCCTCCTCTTTTAGATGTGTGGTAGGGCTCCTTGAGTACCCTTCTTCTCTGCCGCGTGCTGTCGCCCCTCTATTGTGTTTTGGGTCTCCACGCCTTTCTCTGCAGTATTCTGAATCTTCACTGTAGTCTTCCCAGTATTCCTCCCTTGATATACTGTTGTTGTCTTGAAAAATCATGTTTCTTTCCTCCCTTAGTTTCTTCCTGTGTTGATACAATGCATACTGATATCCCATTAAAACTTCTCTTCTCGATCCTTCGGGTATTTCTGTACCATTATTAATAGCTGACTTGATCATTCTCCATTCACCAGCCGAGACATGGACTTTCTTCTTTTCCTTTTTGTTGTGATCTTGTATTTTGTCGACTTCCCTGTCGGCCTTTTTACTTCCCTCGCTGTTGTTTCCTTCTTCTGCTTCAGTGATAATGACGCATAACTGATGTACTTTGGAGACGCCGCTGCTTCCCACGGCGAAGTCCTTTGCACTGTTGTGCGTCTGACACGCTTTTTCCCCCGAGTCGAAATTTTCCCGCATTTTGTCGCCTTCTGCGATTGATGCTTTTCCTAAGCTGACCGGCAAGTTTACCTCACTGGAAGAGCCTTCTGATGATTCGAATGCTTCCTCTGCTTCGGGCTTGTTTGCCGACGGATTTGGTTTCGTTGAATCCGAGAGGCGAGACGAACCTGATGGCCCGACGATGATGCTCAAACTTCCAATGGTTAACTCCATCTCTTGAGTTCCGTCGAGTTCTGAACTGCTGTTGGCTAGAAGCAAAAAAGCCATCGAATTCATGGTTCCAATGCCCAGAGTCCCCACGGTCGGCGCCAATTGACAAGGGATAACTCGACAAATGTCCTGGATGAAGGACTTAGGATTGGGGAGATAGGGCGTCGGATGAACTCGAAGGTAAAGTTAGTCGAAATAGGTATGTGTCAAAAGTAAACTTGGGTGTTTCAACCTGGCTTGCTTTCAATCTGTCCTACACCGTCCCCTCCTGGCCCCTATATATAGGTGGCCAGGTCTCGAGGATCGGGTAGGGTACGATACAGATTACAATATCGACATACGGTAAGAACTCGTATTCGATTATCATTACAATTGGGCCTAGCTTAACGGGCCCCAGGGGTACTCAACTAACGGGCTCTATTAACTATACCCTTGTCATATACAAAGCACAAGGTCGGCGGGCTTCGGCCTCGGATGGTGGTTCTGACAATGCAATCTAGTGATTGGCCGTCCCCCCATTCGGTGCTGGGTTCGAGTGCTTGATATAGCCCACAAAGATGTCTACAACGACTGATCTGGCGACTCAACTCTACTCGATGTGTGTGTTTGGATCTTGTCCAATGTTCCACATACGATTGTCCTATGGACTAGGTGGTCGGACCCTTGGCATTTCAGGATCTGTTTTGATGTCAAGCGTCTAGGGACGCTAGCTGCTCAGCGACATCTTGCGCGCGCATGGTTCCAGTTGTGTGGCTAAGTCCCGTCTGAAAGATCATTTCGAGCCCCATGTGTGGTTTTGGTAATTAATGACAATCCCTATGGACTAATGGTTGTATTGAGTCATATGTGTAGGACTTGTCCATAGACAATGCTTGAACCATTTGTTGGAGTCAAGGTTGTAAGAAGAAGATTATGTGTTGACCAAGGTGTTATTCAAGGAGTGATCCAAAGATTGGTCTTAAGGGATTTGAGCTTATGTGAAGTGTGTCTTGAAGAATAAGATTGAGTGAGCTCTCATGTGTATCCTCAAGACACCATCATTATGGAGAAAGAAGAATTGATTCGAGGATTGATCAAGTCAAAGCGCAAGTTCAAGATGAGCAACTAGACGAGAACATATGCTTGAAGCTTGCCATCTATATTGTGATCATGGATATGTGAAGATATGCTTAAAGAGAGTCTCTTCCATAGTGGAGTATGGGGGAGTAATCCGCAAGACTTCATCAAGCAAGCTCAATCAAGAAAGGTGGTCCAACTTGAGAAGATCAAGATCATCATTATCCACCTCAAGTGGAATGCTCAAGGCAAAGGTATGATAGTGTTAGGGTTTCTTTCTTACCGGTCTCGTGGTGTTAGTTGTGAGACCGGGTTATAGGATCGGTAGCCGTTCTATCAAGAGGGGCTCTCGAGTGAGTAACTTAATTATATCGTTTGGAGAGAGCTCAAACCTTTGCATACTTGGCATCATCTTTCTTGGTTCGTATTTGGGTTTTATCCATGTGAGGTTCTAGAACTTGTGGTTATTTCCATGACAAGCTCTAGCTCATCAAAAACGGATTTCGCATGAAGCTCTTATTGCGTTTTTGATGTTTGGAGGTTTTACCGGTTTGCCTTCAAAGTGAGGTCAAACCTTTCATCATTTGGTTTCATACTCCCTTGTTGGACTATGATGTTTCTATGTATGAAGTTGTAGAGCTCGTTGTGGTGATTCCAATGAGCCCAAGATCATCGAAAACGGAGTCCGGATGCTCAAGTTATTGCCGTTTTCATTTTGGTGTTTCTGCCAGTTTCAGGAGGGGCGGCTTTAGCCGGCCCAGGGCCGGAAATAGCCGGACCGGGGCGCTCGATTGCCTCTCTGTTTCAGTCCGGATTTTTGTTCGGCTTTAGCCGGTCTGGCCGGCTTTAGCCGGTGTTAAGTCCGGCTTTAGCCAGTCTAAATGGCTGTAACGGTCATATTTCATGGGGGGGGGCCTATAAAAAGCCCCCTTCTTCCTCCTTGGGCTGGTTGGTTGCTTTCTCTCTCTCTCCTCCATTGTTTTGACCTTCAAGAGCTTGCAATTCCTCTCTATCCCTCCCATATTTCTTGAATCTTGTTGAGGGATTTGAAAGAGAAGATCTAGATCTACAACTCCACCAATCAATCTCTCCTCTAAGTGAGGGGAACATCTTGGGATCTAGATCTTGGAGTTCTTTGTGGATTTCCTTTGTTCTTCCTCTCATATCTCTCCATAGCATTAGTTGCTTTGGTAGGATTTGAGTGAGAAGGATTTGAGCACTTTGTGTGCTCTTGCCATTGCATAGGTTGCATCGGTTTGAGTTCTCCTCGGAGATTCGAGTAAGTGAAAGTTTGTGAGCTTATTACTCTTGGGTTCTTGGAACCCTAGACGGCTTTGTGGCTTTGTGGTGCCTTTGTGGCTATTCTTGGGAGCCTCCAATTAAGTTGTGGATGCGTGCCCCAAGCTTTTTATAAAGGCCCGGTTCCGCCTTGAGGAACCCCTTAGTGGAAGAGTGAGCTAGGCCTTTGTGGCGCAAGCTCACACCGGAGAACAGGGTGAGGCCTTTGTGGCGTTGGTTAGGCCTTTGTGGCGATACCACACCCCTCCAACGAGACATACTCCCTTTCAAGGGAGGAACTCGGGAATACATCATCGTCTTCGCGTGCCTCGGTTATTCCTATACCCGAGCTCTTTACTTATGCACTTTACATTGTGATAGCCTTCGTGCTTGAAGTCATATATCTTGCTATCACCTTGTTACTTGTATTGCTTAGCATAAGTTGTTGGTGCACATAGGTGAACCTAGTTTATTTAGGTCTTGTGTGCTTGACAAAATAAACGCTAGTTTAATTCCGCTTTTGTTCAAGCCATTCGTAAAATTTGATATCGCCTATTCACCCCCCCTCTAGGCGACATCTGTATCCTTTCAATTGGTATCAGAGCCCGGTCTCTCATTTTAGGCTTCACCGCCTTGAGAGCAAAGATGTCGGCTAGGGGATTAGTGCACAATAACACTTTTATATTTGATGGCATAAATTATGATACTTGGAAAATTCACATGCTTAATTATTTTTGGGTCATGGACCCATTTATGGAGCGAATTGTAGATGTGGGTTTTTCTCCTCCAAAGGATACTCAAAATCTATCTTTGGAGGATGAGAAAAACTTGTATCTCAATGCTCAAGCTACTCATGTGATTGTTAATGCTTTGAGCGATGTAGTTACCTTCTCCATCACGCCTTTTCGGAGCTCTCATGAGATATGGACAAAGCTTCAAGAAAAATATGGTGTGTCCAAGATTATTGAGGATGATTGTATTCCTTCCACTTCCGGCCACAATGAACTTTCATCCACTTCACCAAAGTGTGTCAAGACACAAGGTAATGATATGGTGAGTGGTGATGAAACTTGCAATGGTGATAGTATACTTACTTTTGATGATCCTTCATCTCTATCTCATTGCAATGCTTCATCTTTGGACTTAAACACTTGTAGCCCCATAAATGTTTTACATGCTTGTGTTGATAGTCCTTGCATATCATGTGTAAATTTCTCGAATAAATCTCATGATGATATGCTTGCTTTGTCTTGTTGCCATGATACAAATGCTTCTATTTCCTCTAGTATTTGTGATGCTAACCATATAGAGGAAACCGAAGAGTCTTTGGGCCAAGACAAGGTCTTGAATGGAGCTTCAAGTATTTCTTCATCTTCTTCTTCTCACGGTTCCCACATATGCCTTATGGCTAGGTCTTCAAATCATAATGATGTTGAGGACAATGGTGAGGATGAGGAAAATGAAGAAGACTATATTGAGTATTTAAACAAGAAGGGTAAGGTGGTCTTTGATGCTTTGCATAACCATAAAAATGTTTTGCCCAACTTCTTTGAAATCATGAGTTGTGCTATTGAGAGCACGAAACTCATTGAGATGAAGGAAGAACAAATTGATAAAATGTTTTCTCTTGAGCGTGAGTATGCCAATGATATCCATAATTTAAAATATGCTCTAGAGGAAGAGCAAGAGCTTCGGGTTTCTCTTGAGGAGAAGCTTGAATCCATTGAGGAGTCATGTAATGAAATTATTTCTAAACTCACTAAAGAACATGACCTTGCTCTTGCCAAGTTGTCTTCTCCTATTCATAATGATAATGATGCATGTGCTACTAACCCTACTTCTTGTGAAGCATCTATTTTGAAGGAGAATGTTGAGCTAAGGGCTCAACTTGAATTGCTAACTAGCAAGTATGGGAAATTGGAAGAAATTCATGAAAAGCTATCTAGCTCTAATGAGGATCTTCTAATGTCCCATGCTCGCCTAAAGTTAGCTCATGAGGCTATATCTACAAAGGTAACATCTTGTGAGCCTCATGTGGGCACTAGCACTATTTCCCAAAATGCTATATTGCCATGTGCTAGTACTAGTAATTCATCCACTCATACTATTTCTACATCTAGTGATGAATTACCCTCCTTGCCTTGTTGCTCTAACAATGAAGCCTCTACTTTCACTAGTACTTGCGTTGTCACTAACCATGTAGAGGAAATCAAAGAGCTCAAGGCCCAAGTTACTTCTTTGAAGAAAGACTTGGAAAATTGTCATGAAGGGAAGTCCACACTCAACAAGATCTTGAGTGTGCAAAAATTCCCCAATGACAAGAGTGGACTTGGATTCAAATCCAATAACAAGAACAAGTCCAAGATAAACAAGAAGAAGAAGGGCCAAGAACAAGTCAAGAATTTTGCCAAGATTATTTGCTTCAAGTGCAAAATTGAAGGGCGCCATGTTAGATCTTGTCCTTTGAAGAAAAAGGCACTTAGTGAGAAGCAACAAGGGAAGCGGCCTCAAGTTCAAGCCCATGCTCAACCTCAAGTTGAAGAAATGTCACTTCCCAAGAAAAATCAAGCTAATGCTCCCCTTGTGGAGAAATCAAGTGAGAAGAAGGTGAAGAAAAGAACTTGCTACATATGCCATGAGAAGGGTCACCTATCTTCTTCATGCACTAGTGGTAACTCATCCAACCCTATCATAATTGAGGATGTATATTCACTTTGCAAGGATAAGGTTGGTAATGTGTTTGCCAAATTTATTGGTACTCAAAGTGGTGTCAAGAAAAGAACCATTTGGGTTGCCAAACCTATTGTTACTAACTTCTTAGGACCCAACTTGGTTGGGGACCAACAAGCCATTACTTAAACAATAGGTGTTGATGGAGGGCATTGGAGACTTGGCTATATCATGAAGAATTAAGGGATCTTCATCAATTATTTTTTCTCAAGTCAAGTCAATTGGATTCTCTTATTTCTATCATATATCCAATGTTCCTCCTTGCGGTAACATGCACTCAACTCATCTATATTGAAAGTTACTCGCCCCTTTGCATGTGTTGGGTTTTGTACCTTGCATGTGTTTGTATATGTTGTGCTTCATACTTGCTTTATTTTAAGTAATCAAGTATGTACATGTTGGGTTGCACACCATGTACGGTTGTTCTTGTTGAGCCTTTTGCATATTGTTTTTATCTTACTTGGCTCTTGTGAGAGATTATTGGACCATCCCATTTTGGGGGAGTGATATGCTTTGCACTTCACAATCCTAAAAATGTGTGTACATGGGGAATACCACTTAGTGTTGATATTTAAAGATTATCTAGTTTCTATGTGGTATGTCATTCTCATGAGAAATTCAAATTCTATAATGTCCATTAATCATCTTGTTGGATTTTATTTGCCTCTTGTGAAAATAAATGCTTTATCATATTATGGGGGAGTAATATGCTTTGTGCATACTACAAACCAATATAATGTGTATATTTGAGGTTGTGTCACATAGTGTTGATACTGTAAATTATCTTGCTTCTATGTGGCATGTTTTCTCAAACAAGTTCCAATTTGCCAAATTGTTTTATTGCTCATGTTTTGGATCTTGTTTGTGAGATACATTCTTGATAGGGTTTTCCTAAAATGTGGAATGCTATATCAAAGTTGGAAAACTATTAGCTTCAAGTTATCTTAATCATTGTTTTGCATGATTGTTTAACTATTTGAGTCTATCAAGAATATCTTCTTTAGCATGGTGTTTAATTCTTATCCTTCTCCGTATGCTTCTTTGTTGTGAAGATGATCTTAGATTTATATGTAAACTACCACCGGGAAATAAATCCAAATACCTCTTGTTCTTGGACAATTGGTACTATATCATGTGGCACATGTATATTGATCATCTTTACATTGGCTATTGCTTTTAATTGCCTTATCTCTAGCCAAAAATGTATTTGTTTTAGCTCCCATTATCTTCCATGACTTTTGTTATTCCATTTGATTTCGTTGAACTTGTTTTGTGTTATTTATATGTAGGTAGATGTGATGATCCCACTTGTGTGCATTTTGTATTCAAATGCAAAATCATAAATAATGCACTAATCTTGGGGGAGCTCTCCTATATTTGTTATAACACACTCTTTGTGCTTATTTCAATTGGTATTGGTTTTTTGTTGGAAGATAAATCTTTTCTTTTTGGTACTTAGTGTGGCATCATAAAAAGTGTGGAGAGTTTGGTTTGTTGATGGAACCTTGCTCTCTTTGGGAGTTGCTTATCTCATTCCTTGTAATTTGTTTTTCACTCTTAAAATGAGATATGTCTTTGAGCATGTGTGTTTTAGTTATCCTTTATGCTCATTGGCTTTTGCTTAGTTCACTAGTTGAACTTTGGAGTCAATCTTGTGTTGATTTGATTCTTTGATATAATTTGGACAACCGTTTGTAGCTTCACAATTTTGTGTGCTCGCTTGTCCTTCTTGGTGTTTTGTCCAAATTGTATCTCCTTTAGCTCTTGAAAGTCTTGTGCATGCATATTTACTAAATGTATATTGTATGGCATGCTTTTGCTTTCTTTGATCAAATATATAGGAGAAGCTCCATCAAATCCAAAATCGGCTAAGATGTGCATGAAATTCAATCTCATATATATATATGCACATATTTATGTGAAGTTTGTCCTATATGTTGTAGTTTCTAACTACTTTGGACCCAATGAGTTTGGGGACCATCTTGTACTTGAACTTTGTTTTAGGTACATGGAGATATATTGGTGCTTGTCTCAATAATAAGGATGAAGTGGTGACTAAATGATAATTTGAGGCAAGCTAGGATTATTGAAGAACTCCTATCTACTACATCCTACCTTTTATATCTCGGTAACAAGTATCTTCTTCATGCATACTTCTCTAGTATCCAACCTTGTGTAGGTTGTTTTATGGCATTGAAAATCTTTATTTGCAAATATTGTGCTTTTTGCAAGGATTCTAATAAAACCTCTTTATTGCAAATGGGAGCAAGTTGAGATGAGGATATATTATTGGGAACATATAAAAATCATGCTCATGATTCTCCTATCCCATATATGTCAACTTAGCAATCTTTTTGCATATCAATTCCTCAATAAGCTCACATGTGCAATATTGATGAAATTGCAAATTTATTTCTTCCGTTTGGTATCCTTCATTTTGATACTTGTTGTTTTTATCAAAGCATCCCAACTATCTTCTTTCCCTTGTTGATATTTGCGATGTCTTTGACATGTTTGTGGTTGAAGTTCTTCAATATACAATAAGATAAATTGAGCCTTTGGCCATGCTTTAAAAGCAAAAATCTCATTGGTATATTGCATGACTTCATTTTGGATATCATGTTCTATTCTTAGTATCTATTTTGTGTGTACATGTTTCTTTGTGATAATTATCTTTGTGATATTGTCTACTTAGAAACTTATACACATGAGAGATGATATCTCATTATTTGATATCTTATTTGAACCTTATGTGTTGGGATGGAATGCTAAGCAATATCATTCATTGAAGACTATGTGGATGCTCTATGCTTATCCTTGTGTTAGTCTTATAATATTCTTTGTCATTCCTATCACACATTCCTTTGGTTGAGCCTTTTAATATATTGTCCCTTGCTTGTTACTCAACCATTTGTTTGATGCAAGTGTAAGCTTAATTTCTTCTCTATGATCTCTTGCAAATGGTTGCGTTTTAAATGTTATTGAGGGAGTGAGGATTCCATGTTGTGCAAATTGTATTTGAATACAAACATTCCAATTTTTGCACGTACCTTGGGGAGCTTCCTCATTTCATTTAAAGTATCATTTTGCGGTTAGCATAGTACTTAATTTCACTTGGTATCATTTTGTTTTGAATAATATTGAGGGAGTGATGATTTCATGTGTGTGCACCTTATACTTCAACTCAAATATAATATTTTGTGCACACACCTTGGGGAGCTTCCTCATATTATTTAGAGCATCTTTTCGATCTTATCATAATATCCTTATTCAATTTGCTCTTTGGATTGTTTGATTGCTCTCTTCATTTGTTGAAGTTTATCCATCGTGTTATCTTATTTTTTTTATTTTTTTTGCAATCTTTGATCCTCAATATAGTTTGGTTTTCTTCATATATTTGTCTTTGTATATGTGCATGTGTCTTCACTTATTTTTTTGGATATGCACACCGTTTTGGAGGAACTCACACTATATTGGCCTTCTAAGTTTTTCGCCCATTTTGGCAATGGATGTCAATGGGGGAGAAGTTTCGAGGGTTTAAAGGGAATTGGCTTTTATGCTTTGGTTTGTTCTTAAGCATTTGCCTTGCATGCTTTGTATGATTGAGTATATAGTGGAAACTCCACCAACAACCTTGGTTGGCAATATATGCAATGAAATCAAGATCATTCACACGTGCATAGATTGTGGGGGAGTTTGCTCTATATATGGTGGTTTTACTAGCATCACATACTTTTGTAGTATTTGATGTTAGTACAACCATTTTGGTTCTTTGAATTCATTATATAAACCCTCTCAAAGAGATTGTCATCAATTACCAAAATGGGGGAGATTGAAAGATCATTTCGAGCCCCATGTGTGGTTTTGGTAATTAATGACAATCCCTATGGACTAATGGTTGTATTGAGTCATATGTGTAGGACTTGTCCATAGACAATGCTTGAACCATTTGTTGGAGTCAAGGTTGTAAGAAGAAGATTATGTGTTGACCAAGGTGTTATTCAAGGAGTGATCCAAAGATTGGTCTTAAAGGATTTGAGCTTATGTGAAGTGTGTCTTGAAGAATAAGATTGAGTGAGCTCTCATGTGTATCCTCAAGACACCATCATTATGGAGAAAGAAGAATTGATTCGAGGATTGATCAAGTCAAAGCGCAAGTTCAAGATGAGCAACTAGAAGAGAACATATGCTTGAAGCTTGCCATCTATATTGTGATCATGGATATGTGAAGATATGCTTAAAGAGAGTCTCTTCCATAGTGGAGTATGGGGGAGTAATCCGCAAGACTTCATCAAGCAAGCTCAATCAAGAAAGGTGGTCCAACTTGAGAAGATCAAGATCATCATTATCCACCTCAAGTGGAATGCTCAAGGCAAAGGTATGATAGTGTTAGGGTTTCTTTCTTACCGGTCTCATGGTGTTAGTTGTGAGACCGGGTTATAGGATCAGTAGCCGTTCTATCAAGAGGGGCTCTCGAGTGAGTAACTTAATTATATCGTTTGGAGAGAGCTCAAACCTTTGCATACTTGGCATCATCTTTCTTGGTTCGTATTTGGGTTTTATCCATGTGAGGTTCTAGAACTTGTGGTTATTTCCATGACAAGCTCTAGCTCATCAAAAACGGATTTCGCATGAAGCTCTTATTGCGTTTTTGATGTTTGGAGGTTTTACTGGTTTGCCTTCAAAGTGAGGTCAAACCTTTCATCATTTGGTTTCATACTCCCTTGTTGGACTATGATGTTTCTATGTATGAAGTTGTAGAGCTCGTTGTGGTGATTCCAATGAGCCCAAGATCATTGAAAACGGAGTCCGGATGCTCAAGTTATTGCCGTTTTCGTTTTGGTGTTTCTGCCAGTTTCAGGAGGGGCGGCTTTAGCCGGCCCAGGGCCAGAAATAGCCGGACCGGGGCGCTCGATTGCCTCTCTGTTTCAGTCCGGATTTTTGTTCGGCTTTAGCCGGTCTGGCCGGCTTTAGCCGGTGTTAAGTCCGGCTTTAGCCGGTCTAAATGGCTGTAACGGTCATATTTCATGGGGGGGGCCTATAAAAAGCCCCCTTCTTCCTCCTTGGGCTGGTTGGTTGCTTTCTCTCTCTCTCCTCCATTGTTTTGACCTTCAAGAGCTTGCAATTCCTCTCTATCCCTCCCATATTTCTTGAATCTTGTTGAGGGATTTGAAAGAGAAGATCGAGATCTACAACTCCACCAATCAATCTCTCCTCTAAGTGAGGGGAACATCTTGGGATCTAGATCTTGGAGTTCTTTGTGGATTTCCTTTGTTCTTCCTCTCATATCTCTCCATAGCATTAGTTGCTTTGGTAGGATTTGAGTGAGAAGGATTTGAGCACTTTGTGTGCTCTTGCCATTGCATAGGTTGCATCGGTTTGAGTTCTCCTCGGAGATTCGAGTAAGTGAAAGTTTGTGAGCTTATTACTCTTGGGTTCTTGGAACCCTAGACGGCTTTGTGGCTTTGTGGTGCCTTTGTGGCTATTCTTGGGAGCCTCCAATTAAGTTATGGATGCGTGCCCCAAGCTTTTTATAAAGGCCCGGTTCCGCCTTGAGGAACCCCTTAGTGGAAGAGTGAGCTAGGCCTTTGTGGTGCAAGCTCACACCGGAGAACAGGGTGAGGCCTTTGTGGCGTTGGTTAGGCCTTTGTGGCGATACCACACCCCTCCAACGAGACGTACTCCCTTTCAAGGGAGGAACTCGGGAATACATCATCGTCTTCGCGTGCCTCGGTTATTCCTATACCCGAGCTCTTTACTTATGCACTTTACATTGTGATAGCCTTCGTGCTTGAAGTCATATATCTTGCTATCACCTTGTTACTTGTATTGCTTAACATAAGTTGTTGGTGCACATAGGTGAACCTAGTTTATTTAGGTCTTGTGTGCTTGACAAAATAAACGCTAGTTTAATTCCGCTTTTGTTCAAGCCATTCGTAAAATTTGATATCGCCTATTCACCCCCCCCCTCTAGGCGACATCTGTATCCTTTCACCGTCAGGCCATGCGTGCACAACTGTGCAATGGTGGATCAACATGTGGTGGCAACGCATGGCGACTTCGGTGTGTTGGCGCTCTTTGAGTGGCAGGTCTCAAATTTCAGGGGTGAAAGCCATAGGTTCAACATTTTATTGGTTGAGTCTCACAATGTGGTGTTCATGCGACATTCACCTGTTGCATTGTATGGAGTTCGCTCAAACTTTTCTTTGGATGAAAGCTTGTGATATGACCTCCTTGGTTGGATCCAACGATGTTGATGTCTTTTCTTGAAGGTGTTGGAACACCTCCCCTGTTACCCTTAAGTTTCTATTATTATTTATTAGGGATTGATACAATAGCTTGCACTTATTTTGTGATCATTTTTTTTAACCTTTTTCTGTAATAATTTGGTTGTGTGTATCATTGATAGTATCTTGAATAGTTATTATTTATATCATGTTGGGTGTAGTTTTGATGTTAATACATCGAAAACTCCAAATGGAGCTCGGGCTCTAGGGAGCCCGATTTTTTCTTTTTAAAAGTTTCAAAAATTTGAATTTCAACATTTCAAAAGATTCTGACAAAATCACACCTAGACGTACACAATGTTGTACTCTATCACTGTGTAAATTTTTAGAACGAAATACATTGTATTTTGGGCTCAGTAAAAATAACAAATCGCACAAAAAGAGAAAGTTACGTTTTATGTGCACTGTTCATAACTGTTCATCAAGGATAAAATCTCAATTTGTTATTTTTGCTGAGCCAAAACTACAACATATTTTGTTTTGAAAAATTACGCACTGATAGAATACAACATTCCCTATATCATAGTATTTTTTGGAATTTTTTGAAGTGTTTAAATTCGAATTTTCAGAGCTTCAAATTTGGAGCCAAACGTCCGTTCTCGTTAATACATTCCCTTTATTCGAGAAAAAGGCCACAACATCAAAGATGCATCGATGCTGGGAGTTAGGGAAAAGAGAACAAAGATTAGCCCCACCGTCTACCACAGCTTATCATTTTTTGGATCTTAATGTAGGTTCTTGGCAGCTAGGTGCGATGTTTATTTTCGTGCATGTCTAATTTGCGGGTATTGGGATGCTGATCCGGAGATGAGCTTTAACAGGGGCAAGCATGCAATCCAAAAACGAAGTTTTGCAGATATATAGTGCCACTAATTTCTCAAAGAAGCTTGAGTAATAGCAGAACAGCTAATAAGATCGAAGACCACTACCCACCAAGCAAAATGTATGGACTAATGCATGGAGTTTCTTCAGTTTCGACGCTGATCACTTGCTGGTAGGATCTAGGACGTGGCCCGCGAACACGATCACCCCTGACTGTTCCTCCATGATCATGAACGTGAACGGATGGTCGGCGACGAACTCCACCATGTCCGGCGGGGGACCGCCACCACGCAAGGACGTCATGACTGCGGCAGCCTCAGTCCCTTCCTCGTTCACCCTGATGACCGCCTTGTGTGCAACCTTGGTTAAGAAGGTCGGACGCCCGTTGTCATTCTTGTACATGCCTCGCAGGTCACCCACCTCCGCGGAGAACGGCAGCGTGAGCCCCAGCCGACGGAGGTCTTTCCCGAGGTTCCAGTCGAAGGAGATTTCCAACTTGGGTAGCTTAAGGCTGACGAGCTTGGTTTCCGTAGGCAGGACGCTGTAGAGGTACCCAGGTGCCGAGGTGATCAAGTCCACCATGGTGGATATGCCGTCGGGCTTGTCCGGGAGGAAGACGAACATGGAGAACTGCGTGGCATTGCCGCTCTTGACGGAGGTAGCCCTTGGACCACGGTGGATCTTGTAGGGAGTTCCTTCTATAGGCTGATATTCCCCTTCCGGGCCATAGGGGAGCTTGAGGACCTTGAACCCGTCCATGCACGAGATGTACATCCTCTTGAGCTTGAACATGAAGCTTGGCTCGACGTGGCTGCCGTCTAGCCGGTAAAATTTGCCCGGTGACGTGTGGCAAAAGTTGAACGGATCGAGCCAGCTGCCCTTGAAGTACACAGCGTTGGCGAGCACGAGGTCGGTGTCGGGCGTGATGTCGCTGCGTGAGATCATGGAGTCGATGAGGTTGTTCGTGGCCTTTTTGACCCAGCTGTTGACCATCTCCACCGCTTCCTCCGGCTTAACATGCCATCATGCATCAAAAGAATTAGACAAAGTTGAAACCGAGCTGAGGCATACCTAGTAGCTGCAACTACTCATTTTACAAATTAATTTGTCAAGTTACAATTGAATCAAAATGCACAAGGAAAATCATGACTGTAGTAACTTCAAATACATTTGAACAATTGGCACACAAATAAGAATAGGAGCGGTAGCAAATGTCTGTGAATATTAAACTCACTCAATTCTGTTCTTTTTAATTATAATCTCTCAAACAGTACAATATACATTAATAAGAAACTTTATAGACCAACATACAATGTGAAAATTTACTCAATTTAGTGCGAGAAAATTATCTATACTAGAAGAACAGTGTGTGTTTTGGAAGTTGTATTTTTTCTTGACCATTGTCAACATTCTACCCCAGCATAGCAGATCAACTCTCCAGTAATTACGATACTTTCGTCAATATAATTGAATTGTCAACTTTATACGTACTAAGACTATGAGATAATTTTGATTACCAAAACAAGACTGAGTAAAATTTCTCAACAGTTTCATGAATATATCCAGATCTAAATCATGCTTCCAAAATAATATTGGGTAGTTGCATCGAACACTGAATCCTACACTTCTAGTGGAAGGGTAAGATTTCCAGAACAGAAGAATTTTTTTAGGTTGATTAGATAAGACAAAACAAATAACCCGTATATGAGTTGGACTTTAACAGAGGAACTAATCTACTAACCTCCTCAATGAAGTTCACAGTGCGTGCCTCGGACTTGTAGGACTTGGCAGCTATATCATGGAACGCCTTCTTGAGACCGCCGCGAGATTCGTCGATCCAGACGCCGCCGCCGAAGAGCACGCGCGGCCCGCCGGAGTCCGCACAATCGGCTAGGACGTGGTCGGAGATGCGGCGACCGAAGGCAGCGAGGCCGTCCGCCGTCGGGGCGCCGAGAAAGCTGAGCAGCTGGGCCTGCGTGGCGCCGCCCGCGCCCGCGGCCACCAGCGCCAGACCAGCGTGGACGGAGACGGGCGAGAACGCTACGTTCTTGCCGGCGGCGTCCGCGGGGGCGAGGTGCTTGGTGAGGCGGAGAGCGAGGGCCGTCTGCCCGTCGCGGGCTGCGTCGGCGGCGGCCATGAGAGGTGGAGGTGGTAGGGGTTCGTGCAAGGAAGCCCTTATTTGTAACCCACGATCGATTTTCTCTTTATTTGCGAGATATGATACTCAAAACAGATCGACAAAATCGCATCCGATTTTTGCACTAGCCAGGCTCTAGCTTCCCTTATTTTCGCCTTAGCTTGTTTAATTGTTCCTCTTTGTGTGTGTACACATTTTTTTGAGGGTTATTCCCATTGTGTTTTGGAAGTTGTATTTGTATTTGTGTTTGAATTTTAATTTTAATTTTCCTTGACCATTTGTGTTTAGCATGTTGTATTCCGTGTATTTTCCTCAAAAGGGAAGAAAGAAAATCACAAACTTCCTATCAACCGCAGAACATAAACGACTTGTTTATTCTTTGAAACAAAACCAAAGTATAAAATGGTAGGAGAAATAAAACATATAGTTGTGGCTGGGTTGCACAAGGCCTCGGTGCAGTCATATGCTTCCTGCACCATTGCACACCAAGCCAACCTTTATAAAATGGGACCGCGTTGGCTAAAACCGATACTGCTTAATTACCACTGTGATGCAACAAGGTTATTCAGCACTGACTTGCTACATGAACCTCTGTCTCATTAGTGAGAAAAACAATATGCATATTGCTATGGTAATAAGCCCCACTGCTTGTTGACTGTCATAAGAAGACACTACAAATATCACCACAACATCTATATTGTTTCCTCATGCGACTAGTGTGCTCCACTCCAGGGAAATCTTAATGCTTGAATGGCATGTGGTTATACGGTGCTCCCATCTCGAAGATGGACAACCGTTTTGAATGCTTGGGTTATGTTGAGTGTAAACATCTGTTATCATCTTAACTTTAGGGTGTGTTTGGTTCGGCTGTGGATTCTAAAAAATCTGTTGTGAACTGTGAAAAAGCTGCTGTGACTTGAAAACTGTGGATTTTCTGAAAGTTGTTTGGTTGGAATAACTGTGACTCTATGGATTTTATAAAAATTACTTGTAATGCCACTAAGGCCTAAGAGACGGTTTATATGCTAATTTAATATAAAATACCTATATGTAGACTTTTTTCTATGTAAATGATCATTCTGGGAAGGAATTTACCAAGAAAAATAAGGTTGCACAATGTATAGAAACAATTCAACATATCCTGGCAGGCTGCATCACAAGCGATCAAAACCACTTTTGCTGGAGAGAATCGATCAGCTAGTACCTGTTGCTC
Organism: Dactylis glomerata; assembly: GCA_007115705.1. Classification (NCBI taxonomy): domain Eukaryota; kingdom Viridiplantae; phylum Streptophyta; class Magnoliopsida; order Poales; family Poaceae; genus Dactylis; species Dactylis glomerata. The sequence goes on from QXEO01000222.1 coordinate 5,074,472, forward strand.
GGCGCAAGTTCTTTCGTGTATCTCTACAGGGCCTTATTTTCTGAATCGTAATCATCACCATCGTGGTCCTTTTGTACAGTAGATGAAGACACAGTCGGGGAAAGATTCCAGTTCCTGAACAGAGGACGGATGCCGGAGCTCAGCGAGGCCAGCGGGGCGGAGGATGGCAGGACTGCGACGGCCGCCGGATAGAGCACGTGCGTCGCGATTCTGACGGTGTCGAAGTCGTGCATGGCGGCGCGGCCGCCGGGATGATGTGCGTGAGACACCGGAGCTGTTGAAGATGACCGGAATTCCTGCGGGGCAGTCGAAGAGAGGAGATTTGGTTCCGTGCGAGCCTTATTATGTCCAGGCCAGCTTCCAGGTCGGAGGAATTGAACGTCGGTGATCTGCTTCGCCGGTTGCACGAGCGGCAGCATAGCAGATGACCGGAGCTGGACAGGTTAACCAGTTGGTGGGAAAGATAGGCAAGCAGGGTGAGCAGTATGGTTCTAAGAAGAAGACTGGAAGGGCGTTGATGAGGGTATGACCCATTGATCCTCGATATTTGCCTACCCAGTTCCTGCTAAGGAAGAAGCCCGCTCAAATCATGCAAGAAACCCGCAAGGCTCAGCACGCCAACTTGGAGTAGAAGTCAAGAAACCCCTTATAAACCCTAACTGGCTGTATATATAAAGCCACCAAGAGACACCCCTAGAGAGCATATATAACAGATCTCCGACAAATTAGACAAACAACCCTTCGCCTATGGCGGTTCCCTGTAAACACAACTATGCCATATCCTAGATTGCTAGCAGGATGTAGCGATCCTCCACCGAGGGGATGTGAACCTGGGTAAAATTCGTGTGCCCCTCGTCGTTTATCGACCGCCGTCGAGTTCGCCGGATCCCACGTACGCTCCATAGATCGAAAGCTCTCAAGCATGGGCATTGCCGGGGTAGAACCTCGTCAATTGGCGTCGACCGTAGGGACGACGGAATCTGGATCAACGAGCTCGCCGGCTCCTTCATCATCATCACCGCCAGCAGATCGCATCTGGAGAAATCAGCTCATCATCTTTCAATGTCCGTCAAGACCGTCGGCGACTTCGGTGGTCATCGTCAACACCAGCGACATCGAGGCATGCAAGCACCTGCGATACGTCTCCTAGTCGCTCCACTACCAGATATACAAGATCCAATCTACAACGAGTTCACAATTTCAATGGCGTCCCGAGCGCCGCCTTTGAAAAACCGTCCGCTGCAAAAGGATTCGTCATCTCGCATGTCGCATCCGACAAGTCGCCGAGATCGCCAGCATCACACAGCCGTTCCCATCCACGTCAAGTCTCCTAATCAGGAATAACTTGGTTTTTGGGAGTTGGATGCACGAGTAGAGCTCATACTCAGTACAAAATGAGGGCTAGCAAAAGACTGGGAGCGACCAACTAAGAGAGCAATAACGGCCATAATCATGCAAAGCGACAAAACATCATTAAGAGAAGCATAAAGTGGCATCACAAGTCAAAAACCAAATGATCCTAGAGACTATAGGAGACTTATTTTGTAGTCAACATGTGTAAGCATGCGCCAAGTCAACCCAATTAAAGCATCAAAGGAGAAAACCAAATTAATGCTTCCAAATAATAAAAACAACGCATAATTTTTTTCAAAGGCTCATTAAGCAATCTCAGTCATTTGAGACAAGTCATGCTACAGCAAAAGTCACTAATCATACTATCAAAACAACATCAAGCACGACATGCAAAAGTCTAAGCCGCAGTCTAAACAAGCTCTTTTTTGTACCACTTTTTGCATAAAACTTTTTCTCTTTTCCAACACCATTCGAACCTTTTTAAAACAACTCTTTTGATGAATACCAACATGTACCAGAGGTCAAAATAGACCTTGATGGAAAGATATAACAAGATCTGAATAAAAATTAAGGCGAAAAATGAAAGCTAAACGCAGTAGCAGAAAAAGAGAACACTCGTTGAACGATAAGAGTGAAAAACGAAGTGTTCTTGGCAAATGAAAACGAGTACATCTCCTCCAAAAGAAATTTGTTGGGGTCCAACCATTTATTGCAGAAAACAAAACTAAATAAAACTAAAAACTAAAGACGCTCCAAGAAAAACGCATAGTGCATGAAGCAATAAAAATATAGTGTCTTGAAAGGTGACCTGATTTTTGCCGATGAAGAAGGGGTGCCTCGGGGGCATCCCCAAGCTTTGATGCTTGTACCTCTTGGATATTTCTTGGGGTGCGTGGGTATCCCCAAGCTTGATCTTTTGTCCATTCTTTAGCTCATCTCATCATTCTCCAATCCCTACACTAGAAAATTCCTTCATACAAAACTCAACACAATTCTATTAGCAACATTAGTGTAAGCATAATAATGAACCAACCCCTTTTTGGTTCAGATTTCAACTCAAAACCACCACATATAAAGCATATACTACTGTAGTAACTTCCCCAAAAGTCCTATGATCAAAATAACTAAAAAAGAAAGCGATCGAGAGGCAAACATAAATAGTGGCAGAAATCTGTCAAAACAGAACAGCTGACAAAGGTCGATTTTTTTGAGGGTTTTCTGTTGCTCAAATCAAAAAGTGTAAAACTAATGAAAGTTTGGATATAACCTGGATCATATGCACAAGAAATTTCAGGTCAAAAATATATTCTAAGAATTTTCACGAATTTTTAAGGTGCAGCACCAAAATCTGTTTCAGGACAGCAACTTCCCCAAATCTTACCTCAGTCAAATTAGAGGTTTCTCTTGGCACAAAAACGAAATAAAAAGGATAAGGAGTGGTTATTACAGTAGTAATAACTTCCAAGACTCAAATAAAAGAAAAAAGTACTGAAAATAAAACAATGGGTTATCTCCCAAGAGTGCTTTTTCTTTAACGCCTTTGAGCTAGGCGCAGAAAGTGGAAATCAAGTATAATCAAGCGATGAAGCATCAAGTTCATAATTTGCTCTAAGAATAAAGTCAAAAGTAATTTATTTCTCTTCCTAGGGAAGTGTTCCATACCTTTCTTGAGTGGAAAATGAAATTTGATGGTGCCTTCCTTCATATCAATGATGGCACCTACAATTCGAAGAAAGGGTCTTCCCAAAATAATAGGACATGAAGCATTGCATTCAACATCCATGACAAGAAAATCAATGGGAACAAGGTTATTGTTAACCATAATAAGAACATCATTAATCCTTCCCAAAGGTTTCTTCTTAGCAACATCAGTAATAGGAACATCATAATAACACTTTTCAAGCGGTGGTAAATCAAGCATATCATAAATTTTTCTAGGCATAATAGAAATACTAGCACCTAGATCACATAAAGCATAGCAATCAAAACCATTAACATGCATATCAATGATGGGTTCCCAACCATCTTCTAACTTCTTGGGAATAGAGGCCTTTTGCTTCAACTTTTCATCCCTAATTTTCATGAGAGCATTGGTAATATGCTTAGTAAAAGCAACATTTATAGAACTAGCATTGGGACTGAAAGCAAGCTTTTGCAAGAAAAAAATAACTTCAGATATATTGCAGCCATCAACATCAAAATCATTAAAAGAAATAGAGCTATCATCTCCTACACTCTGAAAAATTTCAGCACTCTTTTGAGAAAAAGTTTTTGCAATTTTGGGCTTTTTAGTACAAGGAGTGGGATTTTTCTCAATGCCAATCAAAGTAAGAGGATTGCTAGCACTTGCAACAAAATCATTAGAGGTAGTAATGGTACATACCTTCATCTTTCTAGCCATCTCATCTTCTCTTTCCCACTTGGCATGCAATTCTGCTAACATCCTAACATTTTCATCAATTTTAACTTGGATAGCATTAGCAGTGGCAAAAGTATTGTTCTCCTTCACATCATTAGGCAACACTTTTAATTTCAGAAGTTCAACATCATGAGCAAGGCTATCAACTTTAGAAGCAAGAATATCAATTTTGCCTAACTTTTCCTCAACAGACTTGTTAAAAGCAGTTTGCTTACCGATGAAGTCCTTGAGCATTACCTCAAGATTGGAGGGCGCGCCCCTAGTGTTGTTGGAGGAATTACCATAAGAGTTACCATAACCATTACCATTGGTAGAAGGATACGGCCTATAATTGTTACTAGCAAAATTGTTCCTATAAGCATTGTTGTTAAAATTATTATTTCTAATTAAGTTTACATCGACATGCTCTTCTTGAGCAACCAAAGAGGCTAAAGGAATATTATTAGGATCAACATGAGTTCTATCATTAGAAAGCATAAGCATAATAGCATCAATCTTATCACTCAAGGAGGAGGTTTTCTCAACAAAATTTACCTTCTTACCTTGTGGAGCTCTCTCGGTGTGCCATTCAGAATAATTTACCATAATATTGTCAAGAAGCTTTGTTGCGGCGCCCAAGGTAAGGGACATAAAAGTGCCTCCAGCAGCTAAATCCAATAGGTTCCTTGAAGAAAAATTCAGTCCTGCATAAAAAGTTTGGACAATCATCCAAGTAGTCAGTCCATGAGTGGGACAATTCTTTATCATAGATTTCATTCTTTCCCAAGACTGAGCAACATGTTCATTATCAAACTAGCTAAACTTCATAATATCACTATGCAAAGCTATAATCTTAGTAGGAGGATAGTATTTTCTGATAAAAGCATCCTTACACTTAGCCCATGAATCAATACTATTTTTAGGCAAAGATAGCAACCAATCCTTAGCTTTTCCTCTTAAAGAAAAAGGAAGCAACTTAAGCTTAATAATATCACCTTCTACATCCTTATATTTCTGCATCTCACATAGCTCAACAAAATTGTTGAGATGAGCTGCAGCATCATCAGTACTAGCACCAGAAAATTGCTCTTTCATAACAAGGTTCAATAAAGCAGGCTTAATCTCATAAAAATTTGCAGCAGGAGCAGGTGGCGCAATAGGAGTGCAGATAAAATCACTATTATTAGTGCTAGTAAAATCACACAACTTGGTGTTCTCATGAGTACCCATTCTACCAAAGCTAAAAGCAGACAAGTAAAAATAACAACTATAAGGAAACTAATTTTTTTTGTGTTTTCGATAAAATGATGCAAGCACAAATAAAGTAAAGCAAAACAAATAACAAAGTAAAGATTGTGCATGCGAAACTCCCCTTGCAGAAATCTTCTTTTTCCCCGGCAACGGCGCCAGAAAAAGTGCTTGATGCGGGCAGGATAACCACCCAGTTGGGAACCCCAAGAGGAAGGTATGATGAGCACAGTAGCAAGTCTTCCCTCAGTAAGAAACCGAGGTTTATCGAACCAGTAGGAAAAAGCTAAACTTCAGAAGGTGATGTCTGCTAGCTTCGCGACAGCTCCAGACAATTTATAGGGCGCCTCGTCCAGTGCTTTGCTTTGCACCAGCAGCAACATGAAACCTGCACACAACACAAACATGTACTTTGCTCCCAACTTACAATGAGGTTGTCAATCTCACCGGTTTGCTGTAAACAAAGGAATGAGCGTATCGAGTGGAATGCAATAGTAGTATGTGAGAAAGTAAATAGTGCGAGTAAAAGTAAACAGTAATAGCAATGTAAAGGAAATTGGACCGAGGTCCATAGTTCACTAGTGGTGTCTCTCCATAAGATAAATAACGGCAAGCTGGGTAAACAAATTACAGTTGGGCAATTGATAGAATAAAGATAACGTGCATATGTCAAGAGGATCACTATGAGATTTACTCTAGGCATTAGAACAAGATACATAGACCACCATCCAACTGCATCTATGACAAATAATCCACTCGCGGGGATATTGTTCGAACACCCCTCGAGTATTAAGTTGCGAACAACAGATAACTGCATTAAGCAAAGTGTGTAATGTAAATAAAGCGAATGTCCTTGAACACAAAAATGTTGTTTTCCCCCTAGTGGCAATAGCACATCTACAACCTTAGAGGTTTCTGTCACCCCCCCCCCCAGATTAAATAGAGGCATGAACCCAACTATCGAGCATAAATACCCCCTCTTGGAGTCACTAATATCTACTTGGCCAAGATAGCTACTAACAACGGAGAGCATGCAAGATCATAAACAACATAGAGATAACATAAGATAAAATTCAGAACATCAACTTAATCATAACACCAATATTCATCGGATCCCAACAAACACAACATGTAGAATTACATAAAGATGATCTTGATCATGTAGGGCAGCTCACAAGATCTAAACATGAAGCACATGGTGGAGAAGACAACCATCTAGCTACTGCTATGGACCCATAGTCCAAGGTAGACTACTCACTCATCGCGCCGAAGGCAAGCATGGCGATGAAGAAGACTGCTAGCGGTGATGTTGATGTGTAGCAGACAGTCCTTGTGCGTGGTGAATGACCAGCCCGTTGGGAACCCCAAGAGGAAGGTGTGATGAGTATAGCAGCTAGTTTTCCCTCAGTTAAGAAACCAAGGTTTAATATCGATCAGGAGAGGAGAGACAAACGACTAAAAGTGATGCTTAGTTGCAACGTGGAACCTGCACACACACAAACAAGTACTTTGCTCCCAACTTGCGATGAGGTTGTCAATCTCACCGGTTTGCTTGAAACAAAGGTTATGAGTGTATCGAGTGGAAAACAGTAAAGAATGCAATAAAGTAAACAGTGCGAGAAAGTAAACAGGTGATAGCAATATGATGGAAAAAGGACCGGGGTCCACAGTTCACTAGTGGTGTCTCTCCATAGATAAAATAACATGCTGGGTAAACAAATTACAGTTGGGCAATTGATAGAATAAAGATAAACGTGATATGTCAAGAAGATCACTATGAGATTTACTCTGGGCATTACAACAAAATACATAGACCGACATCCAACTGCATCTATGACTAATAATCCACCCTCGGGGATATCAATCCGAACACCCCAAAAGTATTAAGTTGTGAACAACAGATAATTGCATTAAGCAAAGTGTGTAATGTAAACAAAGCATATGCCCTTGAGCATATGATTGTTGTTTTCTCCCTAGTAGCAATAGCACATCTACCACCTTAGAGGTTTCTGTCACTCCCCCAGGTGAAATAGAGGCATGAACCCACTATCGAGCATAAATACCCCCTCTTGGAGTCACTAGCAACTACTCGGCCAAGATAGCTACTAACAACGGAGAGCATGCAAGATCATAAACAACATAGAGATAACAAAAGATAATATTCAGTACAGCAACTTAATCATAAACACCAATATTCATCGGATCCCAACAAACCAACATCAAAGAATTACATAACGGTGATCTCAATCATGTAGGGCAGCTCATGAGATTTAAACATGAAGCACATGGTGGAGAAGACAACCATCTAGCTACTGCTATGGACCCATAGTCCAAGGTAGACTACTCACTCATCGCTCTGGAGGCAAGCATGGCGATGAAGAAGACCTCCGGTGGTGATTCCCCTCTCCGGTAGGGTGCCGGGAAGAGCTTCTGGACCCTCCCGATCTTCGGGTCGATGGCGGCGGCGGATCGCGATGTGTTCTGGAAATATGATCGGGTCGATGGTGCATAAAGATAGAAGGTGGTGACTCAACATAAAAGTAGAAGAAAGGCCCTTCGCAGAGGGAAGCAGTGATTGCAAGTTTTATAACCTTCAAAAATTATGGTACTTACCGGCTTTGAGCTCTCATTGCCCCCATCATAAGCATCTTGAATGGTTAAAGTTAATGCGAGAACAATTATGATGCATATGCTTGACAAATCATAAGTTGAAGACCTCGTGCCCCGTGAATACGAGTACCCAAACCTCATGCTACTTTACTTAGAGTCCCAAGCAAGGCTCTTGTCATTGTAAATATATGTGTATCATTGAGAACCGCCAATGGGGTACCTCCGTGCCCAATGACATGGAACAAGCCCACACCAAAATGACAGGACAAGCAGACAATGAACACCTCGACATCTCTTTTATTTGCTATATTGTTTAGCTTTTTATTGTGAGATGCGTCGTCGAATGTTCACCATGGGTATGCTACAAATTTCCACCATGAATTATGCATGGCTTAGATTGGCGGCCCGGCGTTTCCCTAACACATATACAAACTCCATGATCCCCACAAGATTCCCAATTCATTTCATACCGTGGGCATCCATAAACAAAAGATCACGATATCAACTCAAATAAGAAGTGCAATGTTGAAAGCTTGCCCATGACAGCATGGCTGGGCTAGAATCCAACTTACAACTTGCAAGCATAACAACTCAACATAAGAGACCACAATGTCAAATTTTTAGAACAGGAAAAAGTAAAGTGTGCCTTCCGGTTCGTGAGAGCTTTACTGACCGAATTTCGCATAACACTGGTAAGAGTTTAATTTGAAGAGAAAATAAAAGCATGTCAGATTTACTTGGAATAGCAAATTGCTAGTAGGTATGTATGGTGGATACTTTGGAAAACTTTGGCTTTTAGGAGTTGGATGCTCGAGTAGAGCTCATACTCAGTACAAGGCGGGGGCTAGCAAAAGACTGGGAGCGACCAACTAAGAGAGCAATAATGGCCATAATCATGCAAAGCGACAAAGCGACATTAAAAGAAGCATAAGATGGCATCAAAAGTCAAAAACTAAATGATCATGAAGGCTATTGGCGACTTTGTAAGAGTCTAACATGTGTGAGCATGCGCCAAGTCAACCCAAATAAAGCATCAAGGAGAAAACCAAAATAATGCTTCCATACAATAAAAACAACGCATGATTTTTTCAAAGGCTCATTAAGCAATCTTAGTTATTTGAGACAAATCATGCTACAACAAAACTACTAAGCATACTATCAAAAAGACATCAAGCATGACATGAAAAAGCCTAACCCGCAGTCTACACAAGCTCCTTCTTGTACCACTATTTGCATAAAGCTTTTTCTCTTTTCCAACACCATTTGAAATTTTTATAAACACCTCTTTTGATGAAAACCAATAAAGATCAGAGGCAAAAATACACCTTGATGAAAAGATATGACAAGGTCTGAACGCAAATCAAGGCGAAAAAATTTGTTGGGGTACAACCATTTATTGTAGGAAACAAACAAACTAAACCAACTAAGAAAACTAAAACAACTGACGCTCCAAGAAAAACACATAGTGCATGAAGCAATAAAAATATAGTGTCTTGAAAGGTGACCTGATTTTTGCCGATGAAGAAGGGGTGCCTCGGGGGCATCCCCAAGCTTTGACGCTTGTACTTCTTGGATATTTATTGGGGTAATGCATGGGCATCCCCAAGCTTGAGCTTTTGTCCATTCTTCAACTCATCTCATCATTCTCCAATCCCTACACTTGAAAACTTCCTTCATACAAAACTAAACACAATTCTATTAGCAACATTAGTGTAGGCATAAAATATATTCAACCTCTTTTTGCTTCAGGTTTCAACCCAAAACTACCACATAAAAAGTATATACTACTGTAGCAACTTGCCAAAAGGTTCCATGATCAAAAAGAACTCAAAAGAAAGCGATAAAGTGGCAAACACAAATATTGGCAGAAATCTGTCAAAACTGAACAGCTGACAAAGGACAAATTTTTGAAAGGTTTTCTGTTGCTCAAATCAAAAAGTGTTCTACTAACAAAAGTTTGGATATAACCTGGGGCATATGCACAAGAAATCGCAGGTCCAAAAGATAAACAGAGTATTTATACGAATTTTTACGGTGCAGCACCGAAAACAGTTTCAGGACAGCAACATCCCCAAATCTTTACCTCGCTCAAATTAGAGGCTTCTCTTGGCACAAAAACGAAATAAAAAGGATAAGGAGCGGTCATTACAGTAGTAATGACTTCCAAGACTCAAAAGAAAAAGTACTGAAAAGAAAACATTGGGTTATCTCCCAAGAGTGCTTTTCTTTAACGCCTTTGAGCTAGGCGCAGAAAATTGCGAATCAAGTAATATCAATAGATGAAGTGCTAGTTACCTCAGTAGGCTCTTTGAAGGTTCCCAAAGATGATTCAACCTGCAAGTCACACTTAGTGGAACTAAGAGTCTTACCAATTTTAAGAACATGTTGGGATTTAAGTGCAGAAACCTTGGGAACATACATAAATTTTTGCTCTTTTCCAACAAAAACATTCTCTTTCTTAAATTTAAGAGAAGAGAAGATTAAGCTAAGAGTTTCCATAGACTCCTCTAGTTTACCAATCCTTAAGTTTTGATTGTCATGAGTAGTGCTAGCCTCTAAAATGGTAATTCTCTTACCAATGTTTTCTACTAATTCACTAACGCGGCTAGCATTTTCTAGGATACTTGGCAAACTTTTCTCTAAAGAGCTGAGCTTTCCTACCACCTCATCCAAGGTGGTCTCAGTTTTAGCAACATGAATAGGTGGTACTCCCACTAAACTTTCAATTATAGTGCATGCTTCTCCAGTGGGAGTACCCAGAAAATTACCTCCTGTAAGAGTATCAAGAACATACCTATTCCAGCTAGATATACCAACATAAAAATTTCTAAGGAGGATCGTGGTGGAGTGCTTTTTGGTACACCTATGATGAGCATTGTTAATATGGTACCAAGCATCTTTTAAACTTTCTCCCCCTTGTTGCTTGAAACTATGAACTTCTACTTCAGGATTACTCATTGTAACAAAACTAAAAGCAGATAAGTAAAAACAACTACCAAGAATTCTAATTTTTTTGGGTTTTTGATAAAAAACAATGCAGGTAAAGTAAATAAAGTAAAGCAAAACAATAACAAAGTAAAGAATGTGCGCGCGAAAACTCCCCTCGCAGAAGTCTTCTTTCCTCCCCGGCAACGGCGCCAGAAAATTAGCTGCTAGCGGTGATGTTGATGTGTAGCAGATAGTCCTTGTGCGTGGTGAATGACCAGCCCATTGGGAACCCCAAGAGGAAGGTGTGATGAGTATAGGAGCTAGTTTTCCCTCAGTTAAGAAACCAAGGTTTAATATCGATCAGGAGAGGAGAGACAAACGACTAAAGATGATGCTTAGTTGCAACATGGAACCTGCACACACACAAACAAGTACTTTGCTCCCAACTTGCGATGGGGTTGTCAATCTCACCGGTTTGCTTGAAACAAAGGTTATGAGTGTATCGAGTGGAAAACAGTAAAGAATGCAATAAAGTAAACAGTGCGAGAAAGTAAACAGGTGATAGCAATATGATGGAAAAAGGATCGGGGTCCACAGTTCACTAGTGGTGTCTCTCCATAGATAAAATAACATGCTGGGTAAACAAATTACAGTTGGGCAATTAATAGAATAAAGATAAACATGATATGTCAAGAAGATCACTATGAGATTTACTCTGGGCATTACAACAAAATACATAGACCGCCATCCAACTGCATCTATGACTAATAATCCACCCTCGGGGATATCAATCCGAACACCCCAAAAGTATTAAGTTGCGAACAACAGATAATTGCATTAAACAAAGTGTGTAATGTAAACAAAGCATATGCCCTTGAGCATATGAATATTGTTTTCTCCCTAGTAGCAACAGCACATCTACCACCTTAGAGGTTTCTGTCACTCCCCCAGGTGAAATAGAGGCATGAACCCACTATCGAGCATAAATACCCCCTCTTGGAGTCACTAGCAACTACTCGGCCAAGATAGCTACTAACAACGGAGAGCATGCAAGATCATAAACAACATAGAGATAACAAAAGATAATATTTAGTACAGCAACTTAATCATAAACACCAATATTCATCGGATCCAACAAACCAACATCAAAGAATTACATAACGGTGATCTCAATCATGTAGGGCAGCTCATGAGATCTAAACATGAAGCACATGGTAGAGAAGACAACCATCTAGCTACTGCTATGGACCCATAGTCCAAGGTAGACTACTCACTCATCGCTCCGGAGGCAAGCATGGCGATGAAGAAGACCTCTGGTGGCGATTCCCCTCTCCGGCAGGGTGCCGGGAAGAGCTTCTGGACCCTCCCGATCTTCGGGTTGATGGCGGCGGCGGATCGCGATGTGTTCTGGAAATCTGATCGGGTACTTTGGTTTTTTCGGTCGGGAGGTCTTTATAGGCGAAGGGGCGATGTCAGAGGTGGAGCCAGGCTCCCTCACACATGGGTGGCACGGCCAGGGGTCTGGCCGCGCCAGCCCTATGTATGGGGCCCTGGTGGCCCCTCTCCGTCTCTCATTCGGATCTCTGGAAGCTTCCGGGAAAAATAGGACTTCAGGAACTTGTTTCATCCAATTCCGAGAATATTTCCTGTGTATCACTTCTGAAACACAAAAATAGCAGAAAACAGGAAACTGGCACTGTGGCAACTTGTTAATAGGTTAGTTCCGGAAAATGTATAAAAGTGCCACGAAGTGTAACGAAACAATAGGCAAATGGTGTAAAAACAAGCATGAAGCATCAAAAATTATAGATACGTTGGAGACGTATCAAAGACCTCCGGTGGCGATTCCCCTCTTCAGTAGGGTGCCGGGAAGAGCTTCTGGACCCTCCTGATCTCAGGTCGATGACGGTGGCGGATCGCAATGTGTTTCTAGAAAATTGATCGGGTCTTTAAGTTTTTCCGTTGGGAGGAATATATAGGCGGAAGGGCGGTGTCAGAGGTGGGCCAGGGTGGCCTCGCCCCTAGGGGGCGTGAGCTAGGGGCTGGCCATGGGCTAGAGGCTGGCCACGCCACCCCATGGTGTGGCTGGCCTATGGCCCCGCTCCATCTCCTCTTCGATCTTCTGGAAGCTTTGTTAAATATTAGGATATTCGGCCTTTGTTTCGTCCAATTCTGAGAATATTTCCTATGTTACTTTTCTGAAACGCAAAAACTGCAGAAAATAGGGAACTGACACTGTGGCATCTCGTTAATAGGTTAGTTCCAGAAAATGCATAAAAATGCCACGAAGTTTAACAAAACATAAAGCAAATGGTGTAAAAACAAGCATGGAGCATTAAAAATTATAGATACGTTTGAGATGTTTCAGTAGAGCATTGTCCTTCTCCTTCGGCCAAAAGGTGTCTGTCAATGGGCCGGAAGAATCCGACACCCATTCTTCATATGGCTTGGGGAGGAATTTCGTCACCTATATCATGAACACCACTTTGTCCCACAAAGGAACCATTATCTTCATCGAACCTCACATTACAAGTATCTATAACATGCCCGGTGGACTTGCTATAGATCCTATAGGAATGTGACTCCGAGGAATAACCAACAAAGATACCATCTAAAGCTTTAGAATCAAATTTTGACAAACGAACACCTTTTTTGAGATAGAAGCACTTACAACCAAATACCCAGAAGTACATGATGTTAGGCTTTCGCCTGGTAAGTATCTCATAGGGAGTCTTGTTCAAGTTCTTGCGGAGATAAAGCTGATTGGTGGCATGGCATGCGGTATTAATAGCTTCGGTCCAAAAGTTGTATGGAGACTTGAACTCCGCCAACATGGTTCTTGCCGCATCCATAAGAGTCCGGTTCTTCCTCTCGGCAACTCCATTTTGTTGCGGGGTATATGCAGTGGAATATTGATGTTTGATACCCGCATCACAAAGAAACTCATTTAGGGAGTAGTTCTTGAACTTGGTGCCATTGTCACTTCTTATTATCAATATGGTGGTATTGAATTGATGCTCAACTTCGGTGGCAAAGTCTTTGACGGTTTGTTGGGTCTTACTCTTGAACTCAAAGAAATAAACCCAAGTATATCTTGAATAGTCATCGACAATTATCAAACAATACTTCTTGCCACCAAGACTAGCATAAGTGGGAGGTCCAAAGAGATCCATGTGAAGGAGCTCCAAGCACCTCTTGGAAGATATAATAGTCTTGCTTGGATGGCTTGTTTCATGCATTTTTCCTTCAATAAAAGCCCTACAAACACGATCTTTGGCAAAAGAAACATCCTTTAGTCCGAGTATGTGGCCACCGGTGTAGAGATTTTGCAAAGCTCTCATATTGACGTGGGCTAACCGGTGATGCCAAAGCCATCCCACGTCGGCCTTAGCAACTAGGCAGATCGGGGCCGTAGTGGGTTTCTCCGAGAAGTCCACCACATACAAACCGTTCTCGACATACCCAACAAAGGCAACCTTGAGATTCTTACTCCACATGATGACCACAAAGTCAACATCAAAATATGTGGCATAGCCCATAGTAGGAAGTTGACGAACAGAAAGTAAATTATAATCAATGGTTTTGACAAGCATGACATTCACTAGGGACACGTCCGGAGTGATCACCACCTTACCGAAACCAAGTACCTTAGAGGATGATTTATCACCGTACGAGACCATGACATTTGAAGTATTTGGCCTTAGTTCTTCCACAATATTTTTGCTTCCGGTCATATGGCTTGTAGCACCACTATCAATTATCCATTTTTCTCCTCCGGAAGCAATGTCCTACAAGAGGTCAATTCTTTGATTTAGGTCCCCATTTTTGGATGGGTCCTCTTTTGTTAGTCACAAGAATCTTAGGTACCCAAATAGCATATTCAATGTAACCATCATAGGGACCAACATATTTAGCATAGACATCACCATAATAATCTTTGAGAAGCACATAGTGAGGATTATATTTCCCTGTAAAATTATTATGCGTAGGGCTAGAGACTCCAGCCTTGGGGGCCGAAGACTCTGGGCTAGATGAACCAGCTAGAGACTCTGGACCCTTTGACCCAGAGACTCCGGTCTCCTCAACCTTCTTTTCCTTTCCCTTGAGCTCCTCCCACTCCTCCTCTGTGTAACAAATGTCAAATGGGACATGAGGAGTGGGGGCAGCAGCAGCAGGCTTCTTGTTCTTGTTCTTGTTCTTCTTCTTTGAGGGCTCGGCCACCAATCTGAGATCCCCCTTTTTAGAGCACTCGGCAACAAACCCGAGACCTTCCTTACCCTTGATCATTCATTGATTATTCAAAAGATCATTGAGATTCTTTTCTCCTTGAATGCAAGTGGCATGACCCTTAGCAACTTCGGCCTTCAATCTATTGTTCTCCTCAATGATATCACTATGATCACATATAGGGTTAGAAGAACAAGGAACTTCAATAACTTGCATTGGTGGGACTTTAGATTGTTCAATAGTTAGTTGAATTTGAAGTTGCTCACGGATCTTAGTGAGACTAGAGAATTTTTCTTCCAAAGCCTTGTAGGCTTCTTCAAGTGATGAGGGTTAACTCGACAAATGTCCTAGATGAAGAACTTAGGATCGGGGAGATAGGGCGTCGGATGAACTCAAAGGTAAAGTTAGTCGAAATAGGTGTATATCAAAAGTAAACCTGGGTGTTCAACCTGGCTTGCTTTCAATCTGTCCCACACCGTCCCCTCCTGGCCCCTATATATAGATGGCCAGGTCTCGAGGATCGGGTGGGATCCGATACAGATTACAATATCGACATACGGTAAGAACTTGTATCTCGACTATCATTACAATTGGGCCTAGCTTAATGGGCCTCAGGGTTACTCAACTAACGGGCTCTATTATCTATATCCTTGTCAGTAGCCCCTAAGATTCTATCAGAATTGTAGATTCGGGTTGAATCTCTAATCTTTAAATCTTTGACTTGATCAATTCTTTGACTTCTTCATATCTTCAGATCTTTGACTTGGTCTTTTGACTTGTTTCACTGATAATATCTCGCAAGGGGTTTTGATGAACAAGTCTGACAACTCCAATGGATCAAGAGGTCAGTTAACTGCCGGAACAAATACTTGCCACCTAGTTCAAATTCAATCCCCTTGGATTTGAATTCGGGATACCGGTCAAACCCATTCTTTTGCCGCATTTAGGCCTTACAAAGAATGAATCCCAGTGGTTCTCAGGGTAGCCAGTGCATCCACCAGGATTTTCTTCGCGTTGTAGACACGGATACATACCAGCAGAGCGCATCCATGTGCGTATACCAGGCTACACAGGACGGATCCCAGGGTCTTACCTTCATGATTAATCACGGCATTCGAGTGTCGTTGCAATAACGCAACTCGAGAATTGCATGTCGTAGTCTTATTCGACTAAAAATATTCGGGTTATACAACCATGACTTTTAATAAAAACTTGCTCCTGATGGGAGTAAAGGTGTTTCATCGAATCTTCCTTCCCCTTTTTGCTCCAGTAGTCATGAATAAATATCGTCGGGTGTGCGCGCAGCGCTCCCGATGGGAGTAGCCCCCGAGGCTATAGTCAAAGAATCTTTCGAGTATAGGCTCAAATATAGTGCTCCTCATCTGCATACTTCAACTCGAAATAATTTTAATGATAAATATCGTTGGGTGTGCGCTCAGCGCTCCCAATGGTAGTAGCCCCCGAGGCTATAGTCGAAGAATCTTTCGTGTATAGTCTCCTTCATTGATATTTGAATTGTCGGCACCAATCTTGTTTCCCTCTTTGATGTCATTCTTTATTTGGAACTCGCCATATTCAATATTCATCGAATATATGCCTCTGTCAATTTGACCGTTGTATTCTTCACCTTCCTCGTGACGTCACTGGCAAAATTTGGCTATACGTCACTTTGATTTGAGCGTGAACCATTTCATGGGTAGCGCGGTAATTTTGATGTTTTCCTACCCGTTAGTGGGCTGCCGCTTCTGCTCCGTTCACCATGTCTCAGCCCACGTTCCTTCGTTGAGAAGGTATATAAGGGGGGAGTGGGGTTTTTTACTGTTTACCAGCTCTTCTTCTTCTCCGCCGCCGCCATTGCCAATCTCTGCATCTGTCTCTTCTCGCGCACAGCCCCCAGGCATAGATTTAGATGCGCGTGAACTGCCTTGCGTCTAAGAACATCATGGCCAAGGGAAAATTGGCAAACCCCGCCACTAACTGGGTGCGATCTACTATCTAGCAGAGGGAGGTGGAGAAGGCGAGGACGGACGGCCTCATCTCCAGCAAGGACTCCATTAAGTTTCCGAGCACTGAGCGGATCCCGGAGCCCCCGAGCAGTTATCGGGTGATGTTCCTCTCCTTCCTCCTCCACGGTCTTTCTCTTCCTACACACAAATTTCTTCGTGGGCTTCTTTTTGTTTATGGTGTGTAGCTTCATCAGCTCACACCGAATTCCATTCTTCACATTGCCTGCTTCGTGACTCTTTGTGAGTCATTCTTCGGGATTGAGCCCCACTTTCTTCTCTGGCGTTCGATCTTTTGGCTTCGCCCTAGCGTTGCATTAGCCAACAAACCTGAACTGGGCAGTGCTGTTGTCTCTGTTCACGCTGAAGCTCAATATTTAGAGTTTTCCATGGCTGCATCAGTCCAAGGCTAGAGGACAAAATGGTTCTACATCAAGGACCGCAAGGCCTCCTCCGAAGATCAATATGGATTAGCCCCTTTTGACTCCTCCAAGGAACTGAAGAAACTGGCATCGTGGGATTCGCCTCCCACAGATGCTGAAATGGAGGTAGTCGCTCCACTGCTAGCTCACATCCAAACTCTGAAAGGAGGTAAAGGAGGTGCTTTGTCGGGTATTCAGCTTATGGCATTCTTTGTGCAACGTCGAGTTCAACCCCTGCAGCATCGCCTATCCAAACTTTGGAGCTATTCTGGCTTGGTGGACCCTGCTTGCCTCTCTGAATCTCTAATGGATAAACAAGATGTCGACAAGTGAGTCAGGAGCCTCACCAAGCTCACCAAGGATTATGCAGTCGCAGACCTGACTGCGAATTACTTCGACTCTATGCACCCCCTACCCGAGGTATGCAATTGTTTACTTTGTATACTTGTTGTCGAATTTCATCGATTTCCACCTGTGTTCTGCCTTATACTAGTTAATTTTCTGGCTTATCCATTTGTAGGATCACCAATTCCTCGTTTCACAACCTCCTCTTCTAGAGGCAGGGCCTCTTCCGGCTGATCTGGCCTCCATTGTATCTGAAGCCCCCGAGACTAAAGAAAACCAGGACGGAGATGAAGCCGAAGAATCTGAAGATGACATCAGCTCGACGACGTCGCCTCCTCCTGCGCTATCTGAAGACACTGGTGCAGACAAGAAAAGGAAGCGTGTCGATGATTTGACGTCCTCAAGTACTTCTGCGCAGAAAACTGCGGCTGCTGAA
The DNA here is from genome assembly GCA_007115705.1 of Dactylis glomerata. Lineage (NCBI taxonomy): Eukaryota > Viridiplantae > Streptophyta > Magnoliopsida > Poales > Poaceae > Dactylis > Dactylis glomerata. Next base: position 5,092,442 of record QXEO01000222.1, read on the forward strand.
GCCCCTTTTCTAGAAGAAGGTGTCAAATTCTTTGACCTTATGGCTTCATAAGTGTTTCCTCGAGTTTCATTGTCTTTTATTTCTTTCTTTCGGGTTGCATAAAACCTGTTTCCTATTTGCAGTGATGACGAGGAACCGCAACCGGATGCCACGGCTGCTCCTTCTCCATGCGCTGTAATTCTGGACAAGCCTTCTGCGCAAGAAACTAAGCTTTCTGCTGAAGCGCCGAGGGTCACCAGATCTTCCATCAAGAAGATTACTGTGTCCCGGAGCACAAAAAAGGCAAAGAAATCTAAAGAAGCCGACGTCGCTCTTGAAGCACATGAGCCCGCAAGCTCTTCCAATGATGTGAGTGATCATACTATAAAACTTTTTTCCCTTCGCCTTGCGTATACTTATATGCTCTTGCCTTTGTCAGGCGCTGATGAAGAAATTCGTCGCCTTGGGTACTGAGTGTACTCAGTATTTGAATATTGCGAAAGCTTCTGAAGGTTAACTATTTTTTTGTTCCTGCTTGCTATGTATGTTTTTCTCCTGCTTATTTGACTTACTTCTTCTTTATTTACTGGACTACAGATGCTCTAGCATCAGCAAATGCTCGCATTGCATCGCTAGAGGCTGAGCTTAGTGCTTCGCAGAAAGCGTTTGATTCTGTGACTGCTGCTAAAGCAAATGCTAAAAAACTGCACAAGACAGCGGTTGCTAAGACGAATTAAGCAGAGAAGGCTTTAGCTGATGCCAACAAGGAGCACTTCCAGTGAGAGCAAGCCGTAGCCGAACGGCTCAACATGATCTCTGCTGCTGCTGGAGGTACATACTTGCCTTGCTCTCTTTTCCTGCTGGTGTTGCTTTCTTGTATTCAATGATAATTTCCTTCCCTTCTTACTTATCTATCCCTATTTGCTACTCAGAGCGCACCAAGGTGTCTTTGTCGACTCCACAACCGGGCGATAATCCTCTTCTGGCCGCAGTTAACTTACGAGTTGGTAGACCGCATTCTTTCACGGATGTTTGTCGGGTTGTGGCCGAAGAAAAAGGCGGAGGTTCCGGTCAATGACCTGAAGCAACTTGCCAAGGCCTTCAATACTAATGACGATCCTCTCCTCCAACTGAAAGGTCTTTCTGTGAAGCAAGGTGTGGAAGGTGCCATCGCGCTTTCTTACGCGCATGGTGTAGATCTCGATTGGGAGAAGATTGGCTCTCCCCATGGCCGCACCTGCTCGGAATTGAAGCCTTTCTTCGAGAAGGCAAAGAAATTGATGCCTGCCATAGTGTCGATAATTTCTCCTTCAGCGGCCTCGGCGGCTTCCTTGGCGCCAACTTCCTCCACTCCAACCATGGCTGCTTCCACGCCTCCTGCAGCTGCTGATGCTGATGCTACTATTCCTTCTGCTACCACGGAGCAAAATGCTGAGGTGGCGTAGATTCAGCTTCCTTGTAGTTTTCAATTTCTACTTTTGATTGTAAAAATCTTTAGTCGTGTGCAACCCGAGAACATAAGCCAAAGGGTTTGCATGTATGTAAATATATTTATTTTCTATGATAGGCTGTGTTAGCTTCTGAAATGTTTCCTCTTTCTGTTCTTTTGACTTCTAGTCCGCTCGCATCGGTGATCCCTTGAGTCATGCTTGTGCTCCCTCTTCTGCTGGTGCGTTTGGCTTTGAAGGTTCATCGCCTCCATGCCGCTGCTCTCAATGCATGGAATATTCTTCAAGGATTTCAGATCTTGAGACTCGCTTGACTTTGGCCAAACGCCAAGCACAGATGGCAGTTGACAAAGCTACCAAAGCTTGTGGTTATATGAAGCGGATATCTGCTCTTGATGATAAAGTGTCTAGTCTGACAGTGAAGATTGTCCATCATGAAGAATGTGAATCTTTTATCCTTGGCATTGTCAAATCTGCTTGCGAGATGCTGAGATGTGAGATTCTTTGCGACTTCTATTTTTCCCCTTGTGTTCCATGACTGTCTTGTGATATCTTTTGTACTCTTAGGTACTTGCTTGGATTTTGCTGACGAGGCTCATCGGGTTGCTAAGCGAAATGCCGCTCTGGAGAAAGCGTCAGAGGGTTTTGACAGTTTGTGGTCTAATCAGCGATGCCGTGAGGCTATCATTCTGCTTCAGGACCGAGCCCAGCATATTGGAGAGTCAGTTGATGGTTGCCGAAGAGCCCTCATCACTATGCACTCTGTCATGCTTCCTCGCAATCCTCTGCCTAGAAGTTTTACACTGCTACTCGACACTTTTAGATCCAGCCAGCGTATTCATCGATTGATAGAACTGAATTTAGTGGCAGGTGCCAATTTCGCTCTTGGGTGGATGTGCAAGTGGCACCCAAGACTTAATTATAGTTCTATGTCGCTAAGCTATCCTTCTGGTGGAGCTAGTCTTTGAGTACATCTGGAGAACACTCTGCAGCCTGCTCGATGGATTATAGCTAGGCTTTTGTGGGAGGATGCCGCATTTTTCCGCGAGTATCACTATTTAGATCCTTTGGGTGTAGACAACTCTGACAGCCCGATGCTGTAACACTTTCTGTGTATTTTGAACGCGAGAGTTTTTTTATTTTGTGACTATGTGTCTGAAATTTCTTCTCAAAGCATTTTTATATGATTCGTGCATTTGCCGCATTAAAAGACTCGTAAGCTCAGATATGAGGAACGCTTTGTCTTTATTATACTTGTAATGTAAGATACATGGGGTAACCTGTAACATCCCACTTTTAGCAAACCCTAATTAGGAATTGTTTGTGCATCATGAGCATCATTTATTTTGCTATAAGAAAAATGCACAAATGAATTATATTTAAAAACCCTAATATGTGCAACTCTCCATATCTTAAATTGCTCTCAAAATGTTTAAAAAAGTTTGCAAACAAAACTTTATGGAGCTTTTACTAGTGTCTAGAGGTTCCATAAACATTTAAATATTTTTAGCAAGTTTGATTTCTCAAACAATTTCAAAATAGCAACTAAGTTTGCAAAAGGTTTTGAAAATACAAAATTAGAAAAAGTTCCATAAAAAAGGGTTTCTAAACCAAACTGGGCTGTTTCTGGCCCATCTTTCCTCCTCTTCCCTCCCAGCCAAAGCCCACCTTGGCCCAGCCCATCTCCCAGGAGTCATCTTCAACCTCCGTTACTGGAAGCACCTGCATGTCAGCGTCAACGCCGTCACCGGCGCCAAGATGCGCGCCACCGGCCTCAGACGCCTATAAGAAGCCCGCCGCCACCGCCAAGGAAACCCTAGCCGGCCACTTCCTCTTCTTTCTCTCTGGCTCTCTCTCTCTCTCTCTCTCTCTCTCTCTCTCTCTCCGTGAACTCCCTGCAGCAACCGAGCTTGGCCGCCATGGCCGATGCATAGCGCCACTGTCCTGTGCTCCCCTAGCCCTGCCGACGTGCTGAGAAGGTCCGTGACACCGCCCTCTTCCTCCTCGCCCGAAGAATCGAGCCGGGGTGCTCGAAGCCGCCACCGATTCGCTAGATTTCCTCGCAGATACTGAGTTCCTCCGCCGCCAAATTTGTCGCCGCCGGCCATCCTCCGGCCAAGGCGACCTCCCCGGTGGGTTCCCGGTGAGCTCCCGGTCTGGCCGCACCCTTTCCCCCTTCTCCTCCCGCGCCGTAGCGCCCGCCATGGCTGGCCGCCGGCGGTATCTGGGAGCCGGTCGGCCTGGGCCGTTGCCCAGCCGACCTGGTCAACCTGCCCAGCCAACGTGGCCACGGGCCCCATCGGTCAGTGACCATGGGTCAACAGTCCCTAGGTACAAAAAGTTCCTGCGCAATATTTCATTTGCAGAAAAATTGCTACAAGTGTTTGAAATTTGTAAAATGCATAGAATATTCTCTGTTTATCATAAAAATGCAAATGACCTATCAAAATGTTCAGATAAATGAGATCTATATTTTGGTATCAAAATCATGCATGCTTAATCAACTTTGAACCCTGCTTAATTAGAAGAACAAAATACCACATTCATAATGTGTGGGGTTTATGGAATTGCAAAGTATTATGCATTCTAGCCCCGCTTAAATTGAAGACCATGTAATAGGGTTAATTTCAATACTCTTAATATGTCATGTCATCATCCTTGTTTGCGCATCAATACCATGCCTTGATTGTTGTTATTCGTTTCCAGTGTTTGCTTCTTTGCGATAGAACACGAGTTCGAGATCGAGTGGACAATACCGAGGACCAATACTTGACCATCGATGTACAATTCAAGAAGAAGAATCCTAAAGATCTATTTCTATTTTTGGTTATCAACGAGCAAGGCAAGTGTCTGATCCTATGATTTCAAATTATTTCAATTCTTGCTCTGTCGCATACAGTTCAAATGTCTTTTATCGGTAGTTAGAGTTATCATATCTTATGCATGCTCTTGTCACCTAAATTCCCTGATCCACTGCTCCTAGCATAACTAGGTCTCGCTTGTGTGCATTGCTAGAGCCTTTATATCTGTTATGCTTAGCCATGCTTAGTTGGTAAACTCTGATCCATCCGGTTGATAAATCCGAGTTGTGATGAACCTAGTATGACAGGTTGACGTGGTATGATTAGTGAGTTGTGTGAATAAACATGCTAAAGGCTTGGATGAGCCAACACAGGGGATGTGGTTATTTGACTCATTCTTGCCGACCCTAGGACCCGAGTTCTCGCCTCTTGAACCAATACCGAGCGTACAACCACACGAGGACCTATAATGGCACCCTCTCGACTAACTAACTTGCCTAGTCTGTTCCATGAGTCACATAGTTTGGGCTTTCCATTTGGCATATGCACTGAAAAGGTTTTGAAAAGAGATGGTGGAGGAGGTGTATCATATAGGAACGTGGCCGGGGTTGAGAAAGGCACGGCCTTCATAATCTTGATCCCTGCACACAACCTTAGGGACCGACTTCGGGACTCGACCTGTTACGGTGGGCTGCTCTAAGGGGTGACTCATGGTCTAGGCAAAAGTAAGGTAAAGGTTGTGGTCGACCACCCTCTGCCGGCACACCAAGTGAAGTGTGTAACGTACGGCGCTAAGAGTCGGTCGGCACGTGTGGGTAAAGTTTTGCACCCTGCAGGGTTAAATCTTTTTGAAAAGCCGTGTCCACAGTTATGGATGACTTGGGAACGGATTCTGTGATCATAGAGAACTTTAACATAATCGTAAAACTTGGAGAACAACGTGTGCTTAGGATGCTTCCTCTAGGTTGAAAGAGGGGGTGATCCTAGTGGATAGGTTCAGCTGAAGATGATGGTTCGGTGGATTTGAAAGATCAAGATATTTGGTGGATTTGCAATATGATGCAATTGCTCGGTGGATCTAAATAGTAGTTGTTGCTCGGTGGATATAAGAATGATGGTTCGATGGATGTCTCAATGATGATCAAAGTTATCGCTCTCTTATCCCCTTTTAAATGTTCTAAATAGACGAGTTTCTCTTCTTCCTGGTTTATGCAAACAAAACTTGCTTTACACAAAGAAACTCCATAGAAGGCCTTTCTAACCAGGCATGTAGCTAATAGGTAGTTACTAGGTTAGTAAGTCTTGCTGAGTACCTTTTGTACTCAACCATGCCTCATTGATATTTTTGCAGCAGAGTGAGTTTCTCTTTGAAGGTTCTGGATGGACATTGACATCGATGAGTAGCTTGGGGTTCCTAGGCGGCAGCCTATAATTTATGGATTGGGACATCGCCGTTATGCTCCAGGCCTCTTAGGCCATTTGGTCTTGCTATGTCTAATAGCATAACTTCACTTTCGTTGATTGATGATTGACAGGTCAGTGACCTCTGCTTGTAATTTGGTTCTTGCTCTTTTAAGAGCTTGCTATATTACTTTTGAGTTGTAGAGTCACTGTTGTTTTATCGATTCCCTCACTGTAAGGCTCTCGAGCTCTCGGTTAGGCTTATGTTAGATGAAGGTCTAGATTTGTCTAGCCTTGATTGTAGTGCCCCACCTTTGGATCAAGGTGGAACATCTGTGTTAAGTGCTATTCCCTGGATCAATGATAGCACCACAGAACAAAATGAAATATTCATTGCATAGTATCAAGATTACAACGCGGATCCAGATACAAAGTATTCAAACCTTACAAATACACAGCGGGAAAACAAGGTGGCAAGGAGCCTCCATCTTCATCACGTGCCACAGGCAGCCATGTTGGAATGTAAGCTCGAGATCCTAATCCTGGTTCCTTACTCGAAATAAAACCTGCACGTTGAATATGCAGCCCCAAAAGGGGTCAGTACAATGATGTACTGGCAAATGACACATATTTGGTGGATGTTGTGAGGAGTCTATCTACATGAATATTTGGCTAACGGATCTCATAGGCTGATTTGCATAAAGCCAGTTTTATCCTATAAATCTTTCACATAACTTTCTTTCAAAGTTTTATATTTTCAAGGGTCGAAATAACCCCCAACTACCACATACTAGCTAGGTATGTAGCAGTGGGTGAAATTCAACAAAGTCAAAACCTCAGGAACCACCACCCCTCGGAGTGCATGGTCCTTAGTTCCTACCTAGAGGTTTCTAGACAAAATTTTATTCATTTAGAAAAGGTGATGAGATTCTTCCGTAAATTCCATGTCTAGAGACTCAATTGTCCACAACCGAGGACACGGCTAATCGATTAGTTTAAACACCTTGCAAGGGTTGTGCACTTTTACCTTATGATTCATTTTATGCCCATACATAAAATGAAACAAGACCTTTTAGAAGGAGAGCGCAACTAACTAGCAAGCTCCGTCCCCAACCTACAATTCAACCACCACCACTTCTTGCACACAAGTTGCACCCTCACATCTAATCAGTCAAGACAGAGCCCATAATGTCATAAGGCTGCACTAGAAGCACTCTAAGCATGGAAGACATAGTAACCTCTTTGTTCCTGGGTGGCAAACCACAAGTGAATGCCCAGGCAGCAACTACACAACGTGTAGCCCCAGGTCGCCACTCAACATCGCCTCCATCATCAAACCAATCCACCCAGGTGTTTCATTTTAGTTGAAGTTCTTAATTTGTTCACAAAACACTTTTATCTAGTGATCAAGGCATGGCATCAATAATTTCAAAGTATTTAGCATCCTAACAGGTGGGGTTTGAGGGGTAGCTACACACTACTAGGATCTAAGCATTTTATAAAACAGTTGAACATTTCACCTATCATGCATACTACTGAATCACACTAATGCAGTAGTAAAAAATAGGTAGGGGATATGTGTGTCACTTGCCTTTTGAAGAACACGATGTTTCTCTTCCCTCAACTAAGCACGTAGTCCTCCACACAAACTATAGTATAGAAGGAACATAACATAAACACTCCAAACAAGCACAACCAAACAATTTAAGCAATCAAAAGGTATTCGTTTAACCATTTAGTTTTATTGAGATGTTATGATGAGAAGGATATGGTAAAAGATCATGAATTGGGAGATATGAATTTGAGAGCTTAGTTTGGGAAGGATCAGTATGATTTGCGAGGAAATTGGTCTAGGCAACCTTAAGAATGCTTGAACTACTCAATTAGCACATTTGCAAGTTGAATAGTTTAACACTTGTGAACTAAACTAGGTAGGCATTGGATTTGGGTAGGTCAAGGGATTGGGAAAGATTGGTTCTACAAGATTACAATGTAGTGATATAAAATTCTTGGGTCTGGCATAAGCAAGGTAGAGTTGGGAGAGATTCATGTGGATGGATTCACCTAGATATAAGATAGTGCAACAATACACTACTGAATAAAGTATGACAACACTTATTCATAATAGTATAAGTAACACATAGGCTTGGGTAGGGGTTTGTGATATGTTGATTTACTCGATTAACTCATTTGTTAAATGAATGGTTCTACATGAAATCAGGATCAAAGGGACAGAGGATTGAGTATGGGTAGAAAATATTTGAGATTATGGTTTAAGGTTTCTATTGGGTATGTGGGGTATTGGATAGGTGCTAAAATGTGGATTAGATCAATACCACAAGGATAACAAGAATAGAATCTTTGATTTGTGATGTAACACACTTTACTCAAACAACACAGTTGTAATTTGAATATGTGTGGACTGGACATGATAGGTCTAAGTAGATAGGGTCTTGGTCAAGATATTGTTTGGACCACAATGTTGGCTAGGTATGATCATAGGATTTGTTAAAGTAGAAAGAAATAATGCTGAAAAGGTATTGGTTTAATCCTATAGTGGAAATTACTCAAATCCTCATGTTAGAATTTGAATAATTGCGAAATGGTTCAAACAATTATGGGTGTGATGCTGCTGGATTGGATACAGTAACACAAGGCTATTGCACTTGGAATCAACTTAAAATCACTTATAGATTTCAAATGAAGTCCAATTTACTGCTTTGCTCATATTTGAACTTAGCCATTGAGTGCACGACACAAGTTTGGAATTTCTTGTTCCTATGATGTTCTACAGATCAAGGGCTTTCCAAGGACTACAAATTTATAATTTTTGGACACTCGGTTCAAAAGATATGAATTAAACAAGCTAACAGAAGGTTTGATTCCAATTTGAAAATAGTTTCAAATTGAACCCATGAAATATGGGGTTTTATTGTACTACTGAATTCTACAGGTTTCAAGGATTCCAACGGTATATCACTTGTTATTTTTGGACCTACAGATCAAAAGATATGAATTTCGCAAGATTGGGATCGAATCTGGTTTGAATTTCTAAATTGAAATCATTTTAAAATCGGAGGGGGTCACGTGGTAGATTCTTACTGGTGCGTACCAGTTCGACTGGATCACGCTTGTGGATTGTCAGATCTAAAGTGATCTAGATGCGCAGGATTTCTCCGTACCTATTCGGTTTAGTGATTTGTTCTGGCGCATTAGATTGATATCCTACGGCCGTGATTGAAGCAGAGGGGTGCTTACCGGGGTGGTCTAGGTTTTCGTCATCGTCGGCGAGGTTGCGCACTGGAGGTTGATGGCGACGGCGTCTTTGAGGTTCTTGGCAACCACGGAGGAGTGGACGGTGTGCAGGGCGTCGAGGCAAAGACAATGGTGAGATGGCGGTGTCCGAAGCTTCCTGGAACAACGGGGAGGAGTGACCGGAGATTAGGGGCGGTTCGGCCATGATCTGGTACAATGGTTTTAGAGGGTTTTAGGTGGTGGCGATCTTACCAGGAGATGCAGGAGGTCGAGGACGTCAAGGTGGCGAAGTTTCTGAGCTCGAGGTCCTCTGGTTGATCTGGAATTCCTCGCCGAAGTTGAGGTCGCGGATAGCAAGATCTCGGCGAGGACGGGCTCGTTGTCCTAGAGCGCAAGCTAGAAGATCATCATGTCTGGGAGGGTCTGCGTGACTTATGCAGTTGAATAGAGCTAGATAGGGGTAGAGGAGAAACGGAAACTCACTGGAATTCAAAAGAGTCACCGGCAGCAACTGCGAGATCTCAAGCTCGATTCCGAGCAGCCTGGCGGCCGGGAGAGAGGGGAAAAGAGGGGGGAAGTAGAGCGTGTCTGGGGGTTTAAGTAGGAGGAAATGGGGGTAGCTTTCATTGCTCGTATCAATGGGAATTAAGAGAGAGGAGGGTTACTACATGGGCTCGTCATCGGCATGATTAGCGGCTGGAGGAGGAAGACGATGACATGGCCTGACAGTGGGACCCACATGTCAGCGAGGGTGGAGGGGATAGGCTGGGTACCGATTTGGTTTTCTTCCTGGGCTGCGGGTTGCTTCCTCTTACTGGGCCGAAGGGTTCCCTGGGTCCATTTCTATTTTTTATTTCTTCTTTTCTCTTTTTCCTTTTTCTGATTTCTGATTTAAATCAAATCCTTTGCAATCTTGATTGAAAACACTTCAAACAAAATCCTAAGTTATTCTGATATTCAGCATAGTGTGCTAAACCAGTAGCAAAATAGGTTTTCAAAATAAAAGAGAAATTTCAATAAAAGTTTATAAACAAGGCAAGGAGGTTTGTTTGCATAAATGCAAGTATGGAGATAGGGTTTGAAATAAATCCTTTGAAATAAGAAATAAATCTTTATAAAATAATGTTTGAAATTACCTTTCAAACTTAGGTTTTTTTAAACAATCTTTACTAAACAAAACATATTTGTGATTCACTCCTTTGTAAGCAAGCTTGCATAGGTTTGAATAAAGGATGGAAAATAGTATTTGGATACTTGATCTTTCTCAAGGAAGTTCTTCAAGAAAAATAATAGAAAGTTTAAAATAGTTTTTTAATAAAGCTTTCAATAGACTCAAAAGTTTTTAAATCCCTGTAAATTTCCAATCATCTCAAGCAAAACAAAAGCAAAAAAAATCCCCCAAAATTTGATAAAATCTTGGGATGTTATAGACTACCACCCTTAAAAGAAATCTTGTCCTCGAGATTGGAGAAAGGTTACAAGGTTTAATGGTCCTAATGGAACTAGGGTGCTACCACCCTTAAAAGAAAATTCCTCTTGGTGGTATCTTGATGCTTCCTTAGGCACTTGCATTTTGTTCCCAGCTTGCATTCACTGTTGTGCCCCCTTTTTTTTGAATCGCCCTTCTCAGAAGTTTCGACGTTCGCCGCTATGTTCAAAAGTGGGCACACCAAAAGTTCCATCCAATTCTGGTGATAGGCAGATATCATCCATCGCGTTGTCTCCAACAAGGTAGTCCACATCGTCTAAGAATGTGTATCTAGCCTTTTCTTGGTCGGTCCTCACCAAGGCCAAGACAGCATACAGGCCATCACCATACTCCTTGTTGCTTTTTGGCTGATTTTCATTACTAAATCTCAGAAGATGACCTAGTGCCAAGTACTGCATGCTTGCCCCACGGACATGATGAGACCACACATCCCAATGAGTTAGGATGGCATCTCTCTGCGGGCTTCTCATGCATTTCATAGGGGTAAACAAGGTAGACTCTGTAAGAGGTACTTGCACCTTTAAGGGACAGAAGGTCGCCTTATAACCAGCATTGTTGAACCCATTCAAGTTACCGGAGCAAGTTGTGCTACTTGCCACAGGTACCAGATGGTTCTTAAGAATTCCTTTAGCAACCATCTTCATAGTTGTTAAAAGGCGCTGAACAACTTGATCATATCTCAAAGATGAACTCCTTCTCAGGGAAAAGGGATCTAACGAAGCTCTCATGGGCAGGAAAATAGTTGCATGGATTTGAAGGGTTGCCTCATAACATCGCAGGTCGGGATGGGGTAGACTTCGGTGGCGTAGGGCTCTGGAATCAGGAGGCAATCTCATAGTTGGTGGTGGTGGTCTCTGTTGTGACTCTCTGGAGAGGAGTGAACCCTCTTTTATAGGCTTAGGGGGTAGTCAAATAGGCTGCGTGGGGGAGTCAAAACAAAGAGTCGGGGAGGTGATTCGAATAGGCAGCCGCCGAAACTGAATAGTCTTCGCCTTCAATCCCACTGAGCAAAATGTTTCTGATTCGCATAGCTTGTTCAAAAACCAAGGCATCCTCATTGTATTCCTATGTTTTGGCCACACTGGCTCACTATAAGGGGTGTAACATACTATCCTCCTAAGGTTATGGTTTAAAGACGTCGTCTCTCATGTAGGTATGACTCTCTAGGTGTGTAAAACCAACTTTATGAGAGCGAATAATAAGAGTAGTAGGAATGGTGATCAATCCATCCTGCACCCAAATCATTACTTCATACATGGTTTGCAAACCTCGTATTCTAACTCTTGGTCAACCTCACTAGTTTTTTAAACAAAAGTTTTGTCAAAATTGGGACCAAGTTCCCAAATCCTATTTTAAATTTTGAAAACAAAATCTATCATTCCTAACTAGGGTTTTGGGCAAACTCGGCCGTAAGGCGATAACTCTTGCATTGTATAACCTTCAGCTTGCTGAATTCGGGAGAAAATTACATCCATACAATGAGTTACTCATTGGGCTTACAAGTCCATCCTTCATTTATTTCAGGTAATAACCGAATATAAATGCTCCTAGGTTGATCATACTTTGTTGTGTCTTCACCTTGTATCTGCGGCATCCTTCAGTCGTCCCAATTTACTGAAGTCTTGGAGTCCCATTCTCTGAACATTTATCCAAGTAGTGTCCCTTTTGTTTGCACTTGTAATAGGTGATCAACCGGATGTCCCTCTTCACGCTATCTTGCATGTTTACTTCATTGTACCTTCCTGGACATTTGCTCACATAATGTCCTAGCTCCTTGCATTTGAAGCACATCACCTGGCTATTGTCCTTCTTCTTTTTAGGTCTTTCAAGGGCTAGAAGATCTCTTACTTCATTTTCTTCATATTCCACTACAGTTGTGGGAAAACTTTCTCGTTTCTTTGAACAATTTCTAGACAAGTGTCCTTCTTCTTCACATGAGTAGCAACACTTAGTGGTAAGGTTGTGTGTTGTCCCCATGACTTTATCTTCCATCTTTCTTTTGAGTCTTCCATCTCCAGGGGTCCTTCCTAGCAGCTGGCTCATTCTATCCTTGGCTTGTTGATTCATTCGTGCACCGTGGAATAAAACTTACATTCAGCCAGAATATGATTGGTTCCTTCACATAGGAAACAAGTAACTTGGGTCATGGGACACTCTCCAATTGAGTGACTCAGGACATAGTAGGGACACTCTTCATGACAGTCCTTAGGGGCATGCCCTATCTCTCCGCATCTCTTACAGGCTTGACATATCATCTCAGTATCAACTTTTGTTGGCTTCTCCCCATACTCATCTTGTGGCAGGCTGTCATTGGCACTAGCCACAATCTGGGACATCATTTGAACTATTCATGAATGATCATCCAGTGCTTTTTGCACTCTTAAAGGCAATTCCTTACTATCATGATTAGCCATATTCTGAGTCATCAACCACATAATTCCTGTGTGCGCTTCAACTAACTGTTGCATTGCCATCTCCAACTGAGGGTTGTTGCGGTTGTTCGGGTATTGAGGTTGCATCTATTTGGGTTTTAGGACCGGCTTAGATATTAGCATAGATAAGAGTTTGATGGAAGGGATCTAAAGGAGATTCCTACCCAAACATAGCAGGTCAAGAGAAAACATCTTACTACAAAATTTTAACAGACATTGCAACCAATATTTAAAAGCATGGATTATCACATCAAACATAGATCCTCAAGCACGAGCAGGTCAAACTACAAGTTTTAGGAAAGCGAGGTCTAGTAGGGTCATACCACTAGGTGGCACGACTAACTATTACAAGATCGTTGATTTATTACATAATGTGGTGGTCTCACTACTTGAACTGTGCAAGATATGCTCTAGTGTTCCCTGTCTTGCGTCACTTCACCACAGGACTAGGTGGCGCCGCATGAACCTTCTCCATAGAATCTTCCTCTACCGTGGGCTGGCAAGACTCTAGCTTCTTAGGTTCTGCTCCAACCTGCCCCGAGGTCGACTCCTTATTCTCCACAGTAGGAGTTGTTCCTTTCTTGGGAGGCCAAGGTTTATACTTCATCAGGTCCTGGTGAAGATAAATGCACTATTCTCGAAAGCCTACAATCTGGGCCTCCTGATCCTCGACCTTGCCTGTCAGCTTGTCATTGGCGGCCTCAAGTGATTTGTTCTTCTCCTTCAGCTTCTCTATCATGTTCTCTAGTTGCTCTATCTTCTCATCTTTTTGCAGGAGTTGATACTTGGCATCATCCGTGGCATCCATCTCACTGCGCAGCATATCTTCTAGGTTGAAAGCATAGGATCCCATATCCTCTAACTGCACCTCAGTCCATGGAAAATCCTCACGACGCCCTGGAGTTCTCAAGGCCCATCCCTCGTGGTTGCGTCTCCCGAACTGGTAGATGGAATTGTCCAACTCTGATATCTCTTGGACGTACATACCACATATGCGAGCTAGTGCCTCCTCCATGGCCATCATGACACCAGTCTCCCAACCTGGGTACATCCTCTAGTACACCACTGTCTCCGTGGGAGTACCAATGGTGCGACCCTCAATCCTGGTCTCAATCTCCCAGTGGACGATCTCGGGAACCACATAGGGTATCACTCTACCACGAAAAGTGGGAGGTGACAGGTTCAGCATCCGAGAAAGGCGAGAAAGCTGATCACTAAACAGCTCCTCATCATCGTCAAAGGGAACCTTCAGCTTGGTGAACGTCATCTAAAATTTTGAAAGAAGAACAGTGTAAGTAAATGAAAGTGATAAGTCTTCCGAGGAAAATAAAACAAACAGTACTTGTAAAGTAATAAAATTTTCAAAACACATCCTAAATGCAATGATACCCATTTGATATCATTTTTGGGTTTCCTAGTCTAGTCAAAACCTAGGGTCTCGATCCTACAGGCAACACTATGCTCTGATACCATTTTGTAGCGCCCCACCTTTGGATCAAGGTGGAACATCTGTGTTAAGTGCTATTCCCTGGATCAATGATAGCACCACAGAACAAAATGAAATATTTATTGCATAGTATCAAAATTACAACACAGATCCAGATACAAAGTATTCAAACCTTACAAATACACAGCGGGAAAACAAGGTGGCAAGGAGCCTCCATCTTCATCACGTGCCACAGGCAGCCATGTTGGAATGTAAGCTCGAGATCCTAATCCTGGTTCCTTACTCAAAATAAAACCTGCACATTGAATATGCAGCCCCAAAAGGGGTCAGTACAATGATGTACTGGCAAATGACACATATTTGGTGGATGTTGTGAGGAGTCTATCTACATGAATATTTGGCAAACGGATCTCATAGGCTGATTTGCACAAAGCCAGTTTTATCCTATAAATCTTTCACATAACTTTCTTTCAAAGTTTTATATTTTCAAGGGTCGAAATAACCCCAACTACCACATACTAGCTAGGTATGTAGCAGTGGGCGAAATTCAACAAAGTCAGAACCTCAGGAACCACCACCCCTCGGAGTGCATGGTCCTTAGTTCCTACCTAGAGGTTTCTAGACAAAATTTTATTCATTTAGAAAAGGTGATGAGATTCTTCCATACATTCCATGTCTAGAGACTCAATTGTCCATAACCGAGGACACGGCTAATCGATTAGTTTAAACACCTTGCAAGGGTTGTGCACTTTCACCTTACGATTCATTTTATGCCCATACATAAAATGAAACGAGACCTTTTAGAAGGAGAGGGCAACTAACTGGCAAGCTCCGTCCCCAACCTACAATTCAACTACCACCACTTCTTGCACACAAGTTGCACCCTCACATCTAATCAGTCAAGACAGAGCCCATAATGTCATAAGGCTGCACTGGAAGCACTCTAAGCATGGAAGACATAGTAACCTCTTTGTTCCTGGGTGGCAAACCACAAGTGAACGCCCAGGCAGCAACTACACAACGTGTAGCCCCAGGTCGCCACTCAACATCACCTCCATCATCAAACCAATCCACCCAGGTGTTTTATTTTAGTTGAAGTTCTTAATTTGTTCACAAAACACTTTTATCCAGTGATCAAGGCATGGCATCAATAATTTCAAAGTATTTAGCATCCTAACAGGTGGGGTTTGAGGGGTAGCTACACACTACTAGGATCTGAGCATTTTATAAAATAGTTGAACATTTCACCTATCATGCATACTACTGAATCACACTAATGCAGTAGTAAAAAAATAGGTAGGGGATATGTGTGTCACTTGCCTTTTGAAGAACACGATGTTTCTCTTCCCTCAACTAAGCACGTAGTCCTCTGCACAAACTATAGTATAGAAGGAACATAACATAAACACTCCAAACAAGCACAAACAAACAATTTAAGGAATCAAAAGGTATTCGTTTAACCATTTAGTTTTATTGAGATGTTATGACGAGAAGGATATGGTAAAAGATCATGAATTGGGAGATATGAATTTGAGAGCTTAGTTTGGGAAGGATCAGTATGATTTGAGAGGAAATTGGTCTAGGCAACCTTAAGAATGCTTGAACTACTCAATTAGCACATTTGCAAGTTGAATAGTTTAACACTTGTGAACTAAACTAGGCAGGCATTGGATTTGGGTAGGTCAAGGGATTGGGAAAGATTGGTTCTACAAGATTACAATGTAGTGATATAAAATTCTTGGGTTTGGCATAAGCAAGGTAGAGTTGGGAGAGATTCATGTGGATGGATTCACCTAGATATAAGATAGTGCAACAATACACTACTGAATAAAGTGTGACAACACTTATTCATAATAGTATAAGTAACACATAGGCTTGGGTAGGGGTTTGTGATATGTTGATTTACTTGATTAACTCATTTGTTAAATGAATGGTTCTATATGAAATCTAGATCAAAGGGACAGAGGATTGAGTATGGGTAGAAAATATTTGAGATTATGGTTTAAGGTTTCTATTGGGTACGTGGGGTATTGGATAGGTGCTAAAATGTGGATTAGATCAATACCACAAGGATAGCAAGAATAGAATCTATGATTTGTGATGTAACACACTTTACTCAAACAACACAGTTGTAATTTGAATATGTGTGGACTGGACATGATAGGTCTAAGTAGATAGGGTCTTGGTCAAGATATTGTTTGGACCACAATGTTGGCTAGGTATGATCATAGGATTTGTTAAAGTAGAAAGAAATAATGCTGAGAAGGTATTGGTTTAATCCTATAGTGGAAATTACTCAAATCCTCATGTTAGAATTTGAATAATTGCGAAATGGTTCAAACAATTATGGGTGTGATGCTGCTGGATTGGATACAGTAACACAAGGCTATTGCACTTGGAATCAACTTAAAATCACTTATAGATTTCAAATGAAGTCCAATTTACTGCTTTGCTCATATTTGAACTTAGCCATTGAGTGCATGACTCAAGTTTGGAATTTCTTGTTCCTATGATGTTCTACAGATCAAGGGCTTTCCAAGGACTACAAATTTATAATTTTTGGACACTCGGTTCAAAAGATATGAATTAAACAAGCTAACAGAAGGTTTGATTCCAATTTGAAAATAGTTTCAAATTGAACCCATGAAATATGGGGTTTTATTGTACTACTGAATTCTACGGGTTTCAAGGATTCCAACGGTATATCATTTGTTATTTTTGGACCTACAGATCAAAAGATATGAATTTTGCAAGATTGGGATCGAATCTGGTTTGAATTTCTAAATTGAAATCATTTAAAATCAGAGGGGGTCACGTGGCAGATTCTTACTGGCGCGTACCGGTTCGACTGGATCACGCTTGTGGATCGTCAGATCTAAAGTGATCTGGACGCGTAGGATTTCTCCGTACCTATTCGGTTTAGTGATTTGTTCTGGCGCATTAGATCGAGATCCTACGGCCGTGATTGAAGCAGAGGGGTGCTTACCGGGGTGGTCTAAGTTTTCGTCGTCGCCGGCGAGGTTGCGCACTGGAGGTTGACGGCGATGGCGTCTCTGAGGTTATTGGCAACCGCGGAGGAGTGGACGGTGTGCAGGGCGTCGAGGCGAAGACGATGGCGAGATGGCGGTGTCCGAAGCTTCCTGGAACGATGAGGAAGAGTGACCAGAGATTAGGGGTGGTTCGGCCATGATCTGGTATGATTGTTTTAGAGGGTTTTAGGTGGTGGCGATCTTACCAGGAGATGCAGGAGGTCAAGGACGTCAAGGTGGCGAAGTTTCCGAGCTCGAGGTCCTCTGGTTGATCTGGAATTCCTCGCCGGAGTTGAGGTCACAGACAGCAAGATCTCGGTGAGGACGGTCTCGTTGTCCTAGAGCGCAAGCTAGAAGATCATCATGTCTGGGAGGGTCTGTGTGACTTATGCAGTTGAATAGAGCTAGATAGGGGTAGAGGAGAAATGGAAACTCACCGGAATTCAAAAGAGTCACCGGCGGCAACTGCGAGATCTCAAGCTCGATTCTGAGTAGCCTGGCAGCCGGGAGAGAGGGGAAAAGAGGGGGGAGGAAGAGCGTGTCTTGGGGTTTAAGTAGGAGGAAATGGGGGTAGCTTTCATTGCCCGTATCAATGGGAATTAAGAGAGAGGTGGGGGGGTTACTGCACGGGCTCGTCATCGGCGTGATTAGCGGCTGGAGGAGGAAGATGATGACATGGCCTGACAGTGGGACCCACATGTTAGCGAGGGTGGAGGGGATAGGCTGGGTACCGATTCGGTTTTCTTCTTGGGCTGCGGGTTGCTTCCTCTTACTAGGCCGAAGGGTTCCCCGGGTCCATTTCTATTTTTATTTCTTCTTTTCTCTTTTTCCTTTTTTGATTTCTGATTTAAATCAAATCCTTTGCAATCTTGATTCAAAACACTTCAAACAAAATCCTAAGTTATTCTGATATTCAGCATAGTGTGCTAAACCAGTAGCAAAATAGGTTTTCAAAATAAAAGAGAAATTTCAATAAAAGTTTATAAACAAGGCAAGGAGGTTTGTTTGCATAAATGCAAGTATGGAGATAGGGTTTGAAATAAATCCTTTGAAATAAGAAATAAATCTTTATAAAATAATGTTTGAAATTACCTTTCAAACTTAGTTTTTTTTAAACAATCTTTACTAAACAAAACACATTTGTGATTCACTCCTTTGTAAGCAAGCTTGCATAGGTTTGAATAAAGGATGGAAAATAGTATTTGGATACTTGATCTTTCTCAAGGAAGTTCTTCAAGAAAAATAATAGAAAGTTTAAAATAGTTTTCTAATAAAGCTTTCAATAGACTCAAAAGTTTTAAAATCCCTGTAAATTTCCAATCATCTCAAGCAAAACAAAAGCAAAAAAAATCCCCCAAAATTTGATAAAATCTTGGGATGTTACATTGATCCCAGGGGTCGCCACAGAACCCAAGAGATCCGGCCTGTGACCTGTGTTCTGGATCTAGAGGGCATTGCCCCGGGGTAACTCGTGGCTTTTATAGCCTTATTTTTCTACTCTACTCTATTGTCCCTTGATAATTATGCCGTCGTGGCCTTCCCTTCTTTTTCTGTAACTTTGACTTCCCCTGATGCTTCTACTCGTGGTTTCTTCATCTCTGGCTCTGAAGTGCACCCTTCAGGCAGCTTGTCGCCTTTTGTACTCATGCTTATTGCTTTCTCTGTATAGTTGGCTATCATGCCAAAATTTTGCGCCATCTTGTGGAACTCTTTGTCGCATTGGTCAGAAACTTCAAAGCTTCCCTTTACTGTGATGATCCCCTTTGGTCCTAGCATCTTGAGTACTAGATACGTGTAGTGAGGTACTGCCATGAATCGCGAAAACACGGGTCTCCCGAGGATCATGTGATACTGAGATGGCCAGTCCATGACTTCGAAGTCTAGCTTTTCTCTTCTGTAGTTTTGTCTATTGCCGAAGCAAACATTGAGTGCTATCTGACCTAGCAGATAGTTAGCACTTCCTGGTACTATCCTGTGGAAGGAACAGTCTATTGGCTTTAGGAATTCTAGTGATATGTGCATTGCTCTGAGTGTCTTTGCATATATCAAGTTTATTCCACTTCCTGCATCCATGAATATTCTGTCGACATCATATGTCCTGATCTGAGCTTTGAGTACCAGAGGCGTGTTTCCTGGC
The DNA here is from genome assembly GCA_007115705.1 of Dactylis glomerata. Classification (NCBI taxonomy): domain Eukaryota; kingdom Viridiplantae; phylum Streptophyta; class Magnoliopsida; order Poales; family Poaceae; genus Dactylis; species Dactylis glomerata. The sequence continues at coordinate 5,111,860 of QXEO01000222.1, forward strand.
CGAGGTACTATTATGGGATGATCTTCTCTAGTGAACTCGATTGGTTGTTCTGACCAATGTAGGTATTTCGTTGTGGCTGGAGGTGATTGCTAGGTTAATTTGTCGAGTTATTCTTTTCTCTTCTTTGTTCGACTTAGGCACAGGTTGTTTCATTGTTGTGATGTGCCCTTTGGATGGAACATACCCTCCATCGTCGTCGTGTCCTTGGTTTGGTTGATCTTGTCCTTGAATAGCTCCGTTGTTTCCTTGTTGACTTGTGTTAGCGTTATTGCTATTTCCTTCGTATCCTTATCGCTTTGCTTCTATCTGTTTGCTCAATGCTGCTTCCTGTAGCTTCAGGAACGTTGTGCAATCTTTCATTGCGTGCCTGGATACTCGCTTTCCGTCAACGAACGCTGAGTGTATATGACAGGGCCCATTCAACATGCCTTCTGGTGACGGGTTGTACTCTCTAGATTCTCTGGCCTGGAACTTCTTATACTCCTCTTTCCCGTAGCTTTGATATCCTGAGCTTCGGCGATCACTCCCTTGGTAGCTGTTGTCCTTATAGCCTGCGGCTACTTGGCTGTGAGAGCTGTAGTTGTCGTATTTGCAGGATCTTCTTCTCTGTCCTCCATATTTGTTTCTTCTCTCATCTTCTGGTGATCATGTTCGCTTGTTATTGCACGCGTCTTCTCCATCTGCAAATCTGTTTCCTATGTCCATTAGATCTGATACTGTTTTCGGCTTGATTCTCCCCATCTCTTCGACTAGGTCTCCTCGCCTTAACCCTGCTATGAATGCGTCTATTGCTCTTTCATCTGACACTTCGACTGCTGAGTTTTTGATGAGACTCCATTTTTGGATATACGCTCTCAGCGTTTCCCTGCGTTGTTGCACGCAAGCTTTGACTTCCTCTATGGATGCTGGTCGCTTGTATGTTGACTTGAAGTTGCGTGTAAATTGTCTTGTGAGATCTTCCCAGCAGCCGATAGTTTCTTTTTCTAGATTGCTTAACCATGACCTTGTTGTGCCGGTGAGGTGAAGTTGCAAACTTTGCATTGCTGTTTCTTTGGTTCCTCCCAATATTTGTACTGCTTGTAGGTAGTCCGAGAGCCATGACTGTGGCTCTTGTGACCCATCGTATTTTTGTTGATCGTGAGGTAGTTTGAATCCTTTGGGTACTGGCGTGGTGCGAACTCTTTGAGTAAAGCACAGTGCTCCCATCTCTTTTTCTTCGTCTTCATAGTCATACTTTTTGTTTGGGGACCGAGATCTTTGGGTTCCTCCATGCTGTTTTGGTGATGGTGATCGGGATCGTCGACTACCACTCCTGTTGTGACGGCGAGGTGATCTTGCCTTGTGTGCCTCCTTGTTGTAGTACGCCTCTTCTTCTTTAGCCGATAACTTGTTGCCTACTATCTTTAGCCCATTGAGCGCTGCCATGTGGATATGTTCCCTTGGGTCTCCTGGACTCAGTCATGTTGTAAATAGATATGCTTGAGCTGCTACTAGTGCTGCTTCCGGAGTTTTCGGTATAATGTTTCCTTGCATGTCGACCGATAGGAAATACGAGTCGAGATTTCTTGAGATGCTTTGCTTTTCTGAGTACTCGAGGTTTTCGTACCTTGAACCATGTCGACGATTCCTCCTTGGGTTGGTGTGTGATGCGTCGCTTTGTTCTCTACGGGCAGCGTTGCTGGCTGCGATGGCTGATTCCTTTCTTTTTTGTATCTCTACTTTCTCCTTTGCTAGTTGCTTCACCTGTCGCCTTAGGGCATAATGATACCCTAAGAGCATATCTTTGCTGGAATTTGGTGGTATAGCTGTGCCGTGATCTACAGCTTCCCTTATTGCTCTCCATTCGTCGACTGATAGTCGAATTTTTTCTCTGCTTGTGAGGGATTCTGCTGTTTGCCCTTCTGCTAAATGATTTGCTCCTCTGTCGATGTTTGCTGGGTTTAATACTAGGTTGTTGTTTTCATCAAATTCTTCTGAATTTTCTCCTGTGATGGCGAGTACCTGGCATCGCTTGCCAATTTTGCTGCTAAAGCATGAGAAGATTGGATCGTCGTCTTCAGAAAGTTCTAACCCTGTATCCCATGTATCTGTTGACTTGTCTGAGGTGTTGTCGTGGCAGATCATAAGATCTTCGAGTTGGACCTCTAGATCGAAATTTTCTATTGTTTTGTCGCCTTCTGTGATTTTTCCCTCTTGCACTTCTCCTATGCTGACCGGCGAGTTTACCTCGCTGGAAGAGCCTTTAGAGTATTCCATCAGGACTTTTGTTTCGGGCTCACTTGCTGACGGATCTGGTTTCGCCGGATTTGAAAGACGAGTCAAACCTGAAGGCCCGATGAAGATGCTTAAACTTCTGATTGTTACTTCCATCTCTTGGTTTTTGTCGATTCCTGCACTGCTGTTGGCTAAAAGCAAAAAAAGCCGTCGAATTCATGATTCCAACGCCTAGAGTCCCCACGGTCGGCGCCAATTGACGAGGGTTAACTCGACAAATGTCCTAGATGAAGGACTTAGGATCGGGGAGATAGGGCATCGGATGAACTCGAAGGTAAAGTTAGTCGAAATAGGTGTATATCGAAAGTAAACTTGGGTGTTCAACCTGGCTTGCTTTCAATCTGTCCCACACCGTCCCCTCCTGGCCCCTATATATAGATGGACAGGTCTCGAGGATCGGGTGGGATCTGATACAGATTACAATATCGACATACGGTAAGAACTCGTATCTCGACTATCATTATAATTGGGCCTAGCTTAACGGGCCTCAGAGGTACTCAACTAATGGGCTCTATTATCTATACCCTTGTCATCAAACTTCTCAAACTTCTCACAAAAATCATTATGACCAACGTCAAATTCAACTTTCTCCTTTTTAAGCAACTTGACTATAGCAAGAGCATGGTCACGTTCTTTAGTGAGTTTTGACAAGTTTAAATTATGAGACTCTTCTAGTCCCAATAATTTCTCCTCTAAAGAGGCTCTCAAGTTTTGCTCTTCTTCGAGCTCAATGGATAGAGAGCCAATATCATCGGCGGCTAATGTTTCAAACTCCTCCTTCTCCTTGATGGTGTCACGGGCATCACCTAATTGACACATTAGTGTCTCAAAGTACACTTTGGTTTACCCCTTCATGTTAGTAATAAATTCATCACAAGAAACTAGTTCTTTCTTAATCTTGAGACTACTCACATCATCCATAGAAATAGACTTGGAATGAGATGATGAAGGAGTAGGTGATGTTGTTACCTTCGTGGACTTAGCCATGAGACACTTGTGGTTGATGACGATGGCGTTCTCATTTTGTGAGTTGAAGGGGGATGTAGGTGGAGTGGAGACAATAGAAATGGCGGCCATTTCTCCATTCTCTTCATCTTCGGAGTCATCATCATCATTGGTCCCGGAGTCATATTCCTCTTGTGCCACTAATAACCTTTCTCCTTTCTTCTTGTCGTCCTTGTTCCCATACTTCTTGGACGAGGAGAACTTGGAAGACCGGCGCTTGGGGATGAGCCGGCCTCCATGATCCTCCTTGTTCTCATAAGGAAGTTCGGCAATGAAGTGCTTGATTCCTCCACAATTGTAGCAATGCCTCACTTTAGAGTCACCACCCTTCCTTGGAGATGACTTGAACTTGGATCCCTTGAACTTGTGCTTGTTGGCATCCCAAAAAGCATTTGTGGTGAGAGCCAAGTGTTCATTAAGTGCATACTTGGCATCCTCCGGAGACCAATACTTTCCTTCACATACTTCTTCTTCTCCTTCTTCTTGCTTGTAAACCACCTTGGCCTTGAGAGCAAGATTGTGAACTCCTTGTCCGGCAAGAACACGAGCTCTAGTCTCTTCCGCATTCTTCTTCAAGATAGTCAAGGCGGTTGATGACCCACAAGTATAGGGGATCGCAACAGTCTTCAAGGGAAGTAGTACCCAAATTTATTGATTCGACACAAGGGGAGCCAAAGAATATATGTAAGCCTTAACAGATGAGTTGTCAATTCAGCTGCACCTGGAAACAGTCTTGCTCGTAGTGGTTTTTCAGTAGCAACAGTTTTATAGTGGTGACAGTAGTAAAACAGTAACATCAGTAGTAAAATAGCAGCGGTAATAGTAATAGTTGTAAACAGTAAGAACAAATACTGTAGGCATAGGGATGGATTACGGACGTTGCATGGATAAGATAATTCATGAAATCAATGAGACATGGGCATTGCGGATAAATAAAGATAAAGCATCCTAGTACAAACAATCATAGGCATGTGTTCCGTATATAGTCGTACGTGCTCACAAGGAGAAACTTGCACGACATCTTTTGTCCTACCAGCCTGTTGTAGCAGGGCCTCAAGGGAAACTACTGGTAATTAAGGTACTCCTTTTAATAAAGTACCGGAGCAAAGCATTAGCACTCGGTGAACACATGTGATCCTCACATCATAGCCATCCCCTCCGGTTATCCCAATTTCTATCACTTTGGGACCTCGGGTTCCGGACAACAATATGTGTATACAACTTGTAGGTAAGACCATAAACAACAAGTATCATCATAGAAATAATAACATGTTCAGATCTGAAATCATGGCACTCGGGCCCAAAGTGACAAGCATTAAGCACAACAAGTTGCAACAATGTCATAGGCACTAAATAAAGATACTAGCCACTATGCCCTATCAATCTCATATCAAATTACATGAACAATCTCATCCAATCCCTACCATCCCCTCAGCTACAGCGGGGGAATTACTCACACATGGATGGGGGAGTCATGGATGGTTGATGGAGGAGCGTCGGTGGTGATGGTGATGAAGATCTCCTCCGAATCCCCGTCCCGGCAGGGTGCCAGAACAGAGTTTCTGGTTCCGAATCACGGTTTCTGATGGCGGCGGCGCAGTGGAAGTCTATCTAGGAAAAACGCCGTCTCCCCGATATTATGTCGTCAGAGGGTATATGTAGGCGAGAGGGATGCTGGGGCCCCCTCACGCCAGGGTGGCGCGGCCAGGGCTGGGCCGCGCCACCTCTGTGTGAGGGCCCCTCGAGCCTCGTCTCCATCTCGTCTTCTGGCTCCATGGGTCTTCTGGTGAAATAGGATTTTTGATGTTTTTTCCCAAATTTTTACTGGAAGTTAGATTTCTGCACAAAAACGAGACACCAGAGCAATTCTGCTGAAAACAGCGTCAGTCTGTGTTAGTTGTATTCAAAACACACAAATTAGAGGAGAAACAATAGCAAAAGTGTTCGGGAAAGTCGATACGTTTTGGACGTATCAACTCCCCCCAAGCTTAGCTATTTGCTTGTCCTTAAGGAATTCAGTTAACAACTGAGAGCGATAAAAGAAACTTTCACGAACACATTTGCTCATATGATGTATATATACTAACCATGTGATCAAGTACCCATGCAATTCATAATAAGAAATATGCAACTAATGTCACCTCATATTCAAGCAAGCTATGAAAGAGTGCCAATGCACTAATAACAAGTAACATGCACATAAGAAGCCACAAGATTGTATTATGCATAAATGATATGAAAGAGTGGTATCCAGCTTGCCTTTATTTGTGGAGCAAAACATAAATGCTGAGGCACCTCTAAAGTCCAAGGGAAGACTAGAAGTAGAAATATCAAAGATACAAGCATCAAAGTTATACCACAATTAACCGTGTTCTGGGACAAGCACATTACACTAAGAATAACAACTATGCTCTCAAGAAGTGCTTAAAAGTTAGAAGGTGAAGACTCAACATAAAAGTAAACAAATGGCCCTTCACAGAGGGAAGCAGGGATTTAACATGTGCTAGAGCTTTTCATTTGTAAAACAGAGATAAAAATTTATTTTGAGAGGTGGTTGTTCTATGTCAATGACTAGTAATGGGGACTTGCTATCTTCCATAATAAATAAGTGAGAGCGGTTCCGAGTTCTTTGAAATTTGGCACATTGGTGCTCTTTTATAAAGCTTTGGCACTCCTCCCCACCTTTTTCCTTTCTCAAACCATGGCTAACCGATTCCATCGGGTGCCCACCAACTTTCACATTCTTTCGAGGAGTGCCTTTTTTTCTTTCTTTTTAGAATTAGATCATAATGGTCTGACCAGCTCCCTTGCAAAATTAATGATGAGCAGATGAAGCTGCCTAGTCGAGGGGTACTCAATTTAATATGGAAGATAGCAATTCCGACCACTACGTCCCCATGAGCTAAAAACAATGGCATAAAATGAGAAGTAGTTGAAAGTTTTGAAAGGTAGCACATGAAAATTTTACTTGGAATGGCTTACAAATACCATGCATAGGAATTTATAGTGGACTCTTTGGAAGACTTGGTTTTTGGTAATTGGATGCACGAGTAGAGCTCATACTCATTACAAGTGAAGGCTAGCAAAAGACTGGGAAGCGACAATCGAGAGAGCAATAATTGTCATAATCATGCTTGTGACAAAACAAAATTAATATAGGCATAAAAAATGGTACAAGAACTCCGAGGCAAAGTAAATCATTGAGGCTTAATTGACTTTTTGTTTAGTCATATGCATGCTTGAGCATGTGCCAAGTCGATTCAAATGAAGCTTTCAGAGGAGGATACCACAATAGCATACCATATCATGAATAAAACAATGCATGCAAGCGTCTACATGACATGCTACTAGCTAATAGTAAATTGAAACTAATCATATGAAAGCAAGAACTACAAAGCATCCATTAGATAACATATACCTTACATGAACCGACTAAGCATATCCACATAAATGAGTATATGTACAAAAATGAAAACAAATAGAGTTCATACCAGCCTCTTACCACACCTCAGATTCCCGTATGTCGTCATTATTGCTCTTCACTTGTGTGGCTTGAATAATATAAAGTGAATACCAAGCTCCAATGGAGTAACGGGAGACTGAACTCTGCAACAAACTTTACAAAACTGAAGAAGAACAACAAATATTTTTGGGGTTTCCGATTTTTGAAACAAAAGCAGAAGGAAATAGCAAACAAAGCAAAATATTTTTGGGTTTTTCAAGTAGCAAACCGAAAATAACAAGTAAAGCAAACCAAAGGTAGCAAACTAAAGAACCAAATAGAGAGAAACAACAGAAATATTTTTGTGCTTTTTGTGTTTTGGAAAACAGAAGTAAGAACTAGAACAATAAAGAAAGTGAAACATGGATATACAAAGGTCCGACAAAGTATGATATGTAGATGAGTGAATTGTCGGCATACCTCCCCCCAAGCTTAGGCTTTTGGCCTAAGTGGAGATCAATTCTGGCTCTGGTAGCTGCCCCAGGCTGGTGGATCATCATAGGTGTAGTCGTACCCCGGCTCTCGTGAAGATGAAGCTGATGGCGCATAATCATAATAATATGGCTGCTCATAAGGGAAGTTTGCAATGTCGGAAGGCTGTCTCGAATCCTCGGCGCCCTCCTCATCATGCACAGGCGGCGGGTGCTCCTCTATGTACTCATCAAGCTCATTTTCCGTAAGCGACCATCCATTCCTGCGATCAAGATTAAACAAAAGAGGTGCAGGCAAACGGACTGATCGATCAGTCTTTACTACCCTCCAGGTAGTCTTCTTGAAAAAGGTTAGCTCAAATGTTAAATTAATCAAACTAGCAGGAGGAGAAATAAACTTATGATGAATCATAGCATTGAGATCAAGTTTCTCCTCGGGGAATTGCAGATCTAGAATATGAGGCACTACACCATGAAAAGCTAACAGGCGTGAAGCTATAAGTCCTCCATAGATTCCCCCTTTCACACGGTTAATATCAAGATGGAAAGCTATTAAGGCACCCAAATTATAAGTCCTATCACGCCTCAAAGTAGCAGCAAGAAAAGCTAGATCATGGAGAGACAATTTACTTGCAGATTTCCTAGCAAGAACACATTTGGTAATAAAGAAGGCGAAATATTGAATGGATGGGAAATGAATATTTCGAGTTTTACCGCCCTCTCCAGTGAAGCTTCTTCCTTGGCAAATCTCCTCATATAATCCCAACAATGGCCTAGGCTGTCCTCTAATCTTCTCGAGTGATCCCCACTGTGGTACTTTAATAGCTGTACAGAAAACATCAAGAGGCAAGTCCACAGATTTGTTATAAATTTTATAATGAACCATGGGATTAGAAGTGGACCAAGTGAATCTGAAATCCTGCACCACAGACATTGTTAGTTTAACATATTGAGGAGGTTCCCCCTTAGCAAAATAATCCAATCCTGCATTAGAGAGTAAGGTTTGAAAATCCTACAGAATTCTAGCAGCATTCATGAACATCAAGCATGGATAGTGCGAGGGGAAGACCCTCTCTTCTCGATGAACTTTCATAACTTCATGCACTTCTAGTTCATGTTGAGAGAGTTGGTAAGCACTCTCCTCCATTTCTGAAATTTTTAACAACCCTCATAAAAAGTGATTTTAAGACAAGCAAGTGTAGGAAACTACTGTGGTGAGTTACTAGAGAGCTATCATGCATCAAAATAACAATTCTAAGCAATTAAACAAGCATGCATACTCATTTATACTATCATCTACAATGCTAAAATACTCAAGAAATACTTAACCAAAAGAAATTCTACTTGGACAAGTGGAGGAGTCTCATACCAAAGAGCAAATGATCCAAATTTCAGCAGAAATGTTGGGCTGAGCAAGGAGATCGAAAAATCCAGGTGAAGAACAGCAAGAACTCGGGTTTCAGCTAAGTGTGTCGTTATTTTCGAGAGATAGAAAGAGCTGGGGAGGAAGAGATGAGTGAGGGGCCAGGTGGGACCCTCTCACACCTGGGTGGTGCGGCCAGGGCTGGGCCCCGCAACCTGTGTGTGAGGTGGCGTGGCAGCCCCACCTGGTGCCTCCCAGGTGTCTCTCTGCCCCATTTTTGACATAAAATTTATAAAGAATTTTTTAGAATTTTTCGAGAAACTTTATTTTCGAGGATTTTTCAGAAATTGGCATATCGATAAAACTCAGGAAAACGAGGATAGAATGATTTCAAGCAAATCAAAACTAAGCAAGTAGCAGCTCTGAGATACTCTTAATCATGCAACTAAACTGAAAGAATAAAATTGATGAAAGTAAATACAAGTGAGGTGGAGTAGATGCGGTGAAAACGAAGTTTCATTCATATAAAATCACTTTGTTAACAAGGTTGATCAAGTCTTATTACCAAACTAACTTTGTATGAGGAGAAACTTTGCATCTCACTTAATACTTATGTTACCTCATCTTTGATAGGTATGGTCCCAACCATAACAATTTGACATTCTTCCTTGGGCTTTTGCTCTGAACAAATAATTTGACCAACTTTGATGGTCTCAACATGCTTGATTGAATTTAGAGCATTCCTCCTATCAATCTTCTTGGGAAAATAAACAGTATACTCTTTGTCATTGACATTGAAAGTGACTTTTCCTTGATTGCAATTAATAACAGCACCTGCGGTGTTTAGAAAAGGTCTTCCCAGAATAATAGACATATTATCATCTTCAGGCATTTCCAACACAACAAAGTCAGTTAAAATCAAACAGCTGTTAGCAACTTTAACAGGAACATTTTCACATATACCAATAGGAATAGTAGTAGACTTATCAGCCATCTGCAAAGATATATCAGTTGATACCATTTTTTCTAGATCAAGTCTCTTATAAAGAGAAAAAAGGCATGACACTAACTCCAGCTCCCAAATCACATAAAGCAGTTCTAACATAGTTATTTTTAATGGAGCAAGGAATAGTAGGTATACCTGGATCTCCAAGCTTCTCTGAAACTTTACCATCAAAAGAATAGTTAGCAAGTAAGGTGGAAATTTCCTCACTAGGAATTTTCCTTTTGTTAGTAACAATATCTTTCATATACTTTGCATAAGGAGGCATTCTAATAGCATCAGTCAAAGGAATTTGCAAAAATAAAGGTCTCATCCATTCACAAAACCTGTTGTAGTGTTCTTCTTCCTTGGACTTGTGTTTCTTACCAGGAAAAGGCATCGGTTTCTGAACCCAAGGTTCTCTCTCGTTACCATGCTTGTTGGCAATGAAGTCTTCTTTGGTGTACTTTGCACTCTTATCAATCTTTTCTGGTTCTTCTTCAACTTCTTCTTTATCTTCTTCTTTATCGGAAGTATCTCCTGGTTCAGTTTTAGCATCAGAAATAGAAACACTATTAGGATCTTTACCTGCTTCGGAGGATTCTGTAGTTGTTTTATGCTTCTTCTTCTTCTTCTTCTTGGAAGGAATATCATCACTTAGAGTACGCTGAGAATCTTGCTCGACCCTCTTAGGATGTCCTTCAGGATATAATGGATCTTGAGTAGCAGCGCCACTTCTTGTGCGTATTTCACATGCTTGCTTCTCTCTTGCAGCATTAACTAGCAAGTCTTTTTGCACCTTGGTAAGCTGATCAATTTGTGTTTGAACCATTTGAAAATGTTTAACAAGTATCTTCACATCATTAGCGGTTCTCTCCACAATATCCTGCAACTTGTTAATAGCTCTAGAATTTTCCAACAAATGATTATGCACCATTTTATTAAAATTTTCTTGCTTAGCAATAAAATTATCAAACTCATCTAAGCATTGATCAGGAGGTTTAGAATAAGGAATATCTCTTTCATCAAAGCGTTGGAGAGAGTGTACCTCAATAGTAGATGAGCGAGGAATTGGCTTACATAATTCTTCAATAGGAGGTAAATTTTTAACATCTTCGGCTTTAATACCTTTCTCCTTAAGAGATTTCTTGGCTTCTCTCATCACTTCATCATTTAACTCAATCATTCCTCTCTTCTATCCAAATATGACTTAGATTCATCCGTTAGTCCATTATAAAATATATCAAGGAGTTCATTTTTAGGCAATGGTTCTTTAGGCAAAGCTCTAATTAAAGAACAAAACCTTGTCCAAGATTTAGGCAACATCTCTCCTTTTCCCTATTCAAAATCAAAGATTTTCTGCATAGCAGCATGTTGAGCACTACCAGGAAAATATTTCTGAAAGAAAGCATTAACCAAAGCAATAGGACTAGTAAGGGATCCAGGAGACAAGCTATTAAACCAAGTTTTAGCAGCATCTTTCAATGAGAAAGGAAAAATCTTAGCAACAAAGTAAGTGCGGAGCTTAATATCATTAGAAAATAAATTACTCAAAGTAGAAAGCACATTCATGTGCCCCATAGCACTCTCATCTTTAGTACCACAAAAAGGAGTTTTCTCAACAATAGATATGTAAGATAAATACAAAGAGAAATCATAATCCTTGTCTCTAATATTTATGGGAGAAGCAGCAAACTTAGGATTAGGATACAAATTATATCTAACAGAACACCTTACAAGTAGTTCTTTAACCTTACCAGCATTATGAGTAGCACGTGCTTCAGCAATAAAATCATCATCAAGCTCAATATAAGCATCATCATCATAATCATCACTAGAACATTCCCTAGACTCAGGTGAACTAACAGGTGTAACAGTGGTGTTTACCAACTTAGCTCTAGCAATAGTAGCATCTAAAAAGGAACCTAGTGAACCACTCTCATCAAGCACAGTAGAAGCATCATCTAAATTATCAGTGGCATTTTCAATCTCAGGAGAAGTAGTAGCAGTAGCGTGTGGGTGTGGTGGTGTAAGTAACTTACTAATAACAGAAGGTGAATCAAGAGCAACGGAGGTGTTGAGAGTCGTACCTCTTCTTGTAGTGGATGGCAATATAGGAACTTTTCCATCACGAGGTTTACCCATGATGAAAGGATTGCAGCGAACAGTATGAATACCAAGTGAACTTACAAATAAAGCTATGTTCCCCGGCAACGGTGCCAGAAAATAGTCTTGATGACCCACAAGTATAGGGGATCGCAACAGTCTTCAAGGGAAGTATTACCCAAATTTATTTATTCGACACAAGGGGAGCCAAAGAATATATGTAAGCCTTAACAGATGAGTTGTCAATTCAGCTGCACCTGGAAACAGTCTTGCTTGCAGTGGTTTTTCAGTAGCAATAGTTTTATAGTGGTGACAGTAGTAAAACAGTAACTGCAGTAGTAAAATAGCAGCGGTAATAGTAATAGTTGTAAACAGTAGGAACAAATACTGTAGGCATAGGGATGGATTACGGGCGTTGCATGGATAAGATAATTCATGAAATCAATGAGACATGGGCATTGCAGATAAATAAAGATAAAGCATCCTAGTACAAACAATCATAGGCATGTGTTCTGTATATAGTCGTACGTGCTCACAAGGAGAAACTTGCACGACATCTTTTGTCCAACCAGCCTGTTGCAGCAGGGCCTCAAGGGAAACTACTGGTAATTAAGGTACTTTTAATAAAGTACCGGAGCAAAGCATTAACACTCGGTGAACACATGTGATCCTCACATCATAGCCATCCCCTCCGGTTATCCCAATTTCTGTCACTTTGGGGCCTCAGGTTCCGGACAATAATATGTGTATACAACTTGTAGGTAAGACCATAAACAACAAGTATCATCATAGAAATAATAACATGTTCAGATCTGAAATCATGGCACTCGGGCCCAAAGTGACAAGCATTAAGCACAACAAGTTGCAACAATGTCATAGGCACTAAATAAAGATACTAGGCACTATGCCCTATCAATCTCATATCAAATTACATGAACAATCTCATCCAATCCCTACCATCCCCTCACCTACAGTGGGGGAATTAATCACACATGGATAGGGGAGTCATGGATGGTTGATGGAGGAGCGTCGGTGGTGATGGTGATGAAGATCTCCTCCGAATCCCCATCCCGGCAGGGTGCCAGAACAGAGTTTCTGGTTCCGAATCATGGTTTCTGATGGCGGCGGTGCAGCGGAAGTCTATCTGGGAAAAACGCCATCTCCCCGATATTATGTCGGCAGAGGGTATATGTAGGCGAGAGGGAAGGCCGAGAGGGGTGCTGGGGCCCCCTGACGCCAGGGTGGCGCGGCCAGGGCTGGGCCGCGCCACCTCTGTGTGAGGGCCCCTCGAGCCTCGTCTCCGTCTCGTCTTCTGGCTCCGTGGGTCTTTTGGTGAAATAGGATTTTTTATGACTTTTCCCGAATTTTTACTGGAAGTTGGATTTCTGCACAAAAACGAGACACCAGAGCAATTCTGCTGAAAACAGCGTCAGTCCGTGTTAGTTGTATTCAAAACACACAAATTAGAGGAGAAACAATAGCAAAAGTGTTCAGGAAAGTAGATACGTTTTGGACGTATCAGCGGTGAACTTGCAAAGAACTTCATTTGAGGTCATACGCCCAAAGTTCGGTCTTGAACGGATGATCTCAGACCGGATGGGTTCCCTTGGGTTGATGGAGGTGATGAACATACGCTTGATGTAGTTATCACCATTGTCTTTGCACCCAAACCCGGTCAAGGCCGTTGCAAGAGCCAAGATCCTTTGGTACATCTCATCGAAAGTCTCATTGTCTCGCATAATGAAATCCCTCTCTTCACTCTTGAGCTCATCAAACTTGGAGGACCGAATGCTCTCATTTCCAATGAAGAGCATAGTGAGATAGTCCCACACTTCCTTGGCGGTGCTCAAATTGTTGATATGTGCCGCGTGTGTATCCGGCATGGCTTGTTGAAGGAGATGCTTGGCGGTGGGATTGAGTTGCTCATCAACTTCTTCCCTTCCGGTCAAGTTGAGAGGATCATGAGGTGCAAAGCCATTTTGTATGACCCTCCATAAATGAGTAGAGGAACTAGAAATATGAGATTTCATTAGTCCTTGCCATTTAATAAAATTGCGAGAATCAAGCTTAGGACAAGATCCCATGTTGTTAATGTGTGGCATAGGATAATGGACCAGCGGAGAGGAGTAAGTGTTTGGGGGTGGAATGGATGCACCCCTTGCTGGACCATCATTTTCCTTAGGTGGGGCACCTTTATTCTCGGCGGAGGTAGAGCCATTGTTAGGTGGCTTTACCTTTGCCAAGGAGAGATCCACACTAGGTGTGGTGTTTGGGTCGGTGAGCCCGGGAGATTTCTTCCCAAAATACTCCTCAAACATCGCCTTCATCTCCATTCTCATAGAGGTTTGAAATGTGTCCAAAGACGCCATATGCTCCTCACGTGAGATTGAAGGGGAAGAGATGGAGGGAGGAGTATCTCCGGGAGGAGTTTCTTTACCCTTATCCCCATCCATAGTATCGCCCATACTCTTAGGCGGTTAAGCCCGAATAAGAGACCACGCTCTGATACCAAATGAAAGGATCGTATGAGCGACTAGAGGGGGGTGAATAGGAGCTACCCAATTTTTACTTCTTTTTCAAGTTAAGGCTAGACAAGAAGGTAAATTCTCTAGATGCTACTAAGTGAATTTACCTAAAGTGACAAGCAAGCTAGCAATAACAATATAAGTAAAGGAACAAGTAAAGGATAGAAGTAACCGCAATGGAGACACGAAGACACAATGATGAGGACATCCCTACGGTTGATACAACCGTTGCACCTACATCCACACTTCCTCACATTCCACAATTCCAAGGACCTCTCACAAGAGCTCGTGCACGCCAACTAAATTATCAGGTACTTTCGTTTCTAGGAACTATTCCTAATATTCATGAGAATATGATGCTGCCTAAATCAGATGTGTTTATATTACTTAGGAATGATGGGCCTAGCACAGATGAGAGGGACAAGCATTGGAGCATGATCGTGCATGGAGAGGATGGCAGCAATCGTGTGAGGATTCAGGATGACGCTACAAGTGAGGATTTCAGAACTTTGAAGCCACCATAATGCTGCAAGGATGCTTGGACGAAATTCACAAGTTACTCAATCATAAAATTCGTCCAAGGCTTTATATGGTGCTGCGTCACCTTATTTTATGGGTTAAACCCATGTATTTTCGTCATAGGTATTTTAGGGATTTTCTGGAGGCTGTTTGAGTGGAAATTGGCCCATCTAGGGTTATTTTTGGATGGCCCATTAGGGCTATACGAAAATCCCTGCCCTTTCCCTCATATATACCTCCTCCTAGCCGTCATTAGAACTTGGATTTTGTTTAGTTAAAGACTTAGCCACGAGCTACTCTTCGCCATAGGCACAAGTGTCAAATCGACCTTTTGTACTACGCACAGACAGAATCCCACCTTTTCAATAAAGCCTTCATCTTTATTCGCAATATCTTGATTGCAACTATAATTCTTGCTTGTTCTTCGATTGCTTGCAGGGATTGATCCTCGTGATCAGGTTGATCTAGCTCCGGCGTGATCAATAGCCTCGGAAGTTGGTGTATCGATTGCTAAGGCGCAACGTCTCGCACGTTTGTAGTCGGATCGTCAACGTCGACCTCCACCATAATCGATAGTTATCGTCTCATCGAAAGATCGGGCACCTTTACCCTATCAAGTGGTATCAGATTTCAGGTTGATCGGTGAGATTTACTGTTTTCGTAGTCTAGATTGCATCTTTATACCTAGAATCCACGAAAAAGCCAAAAATATTAGGACTAGATCTTTTCCCAGAAACAGTTCGAGCCTTTGCATCTTTTCTTTTCAGTATTTGCATTGTTGAATTCTAGTCTGCATCGTCGTGTCCAGTGTTGGTTTTACGTCTAGTTCTTTAGAGTTTCGAGTTCGGGTCACAACCATCACCACCGCCGCCACCGATTTCGCTATCACCACCGCCACCACCGATTCCGCCATCACCACCGCCACCACCGATTCCGCTATCCCCACCGCCATACACCCTTTCGTTTTCCTACTCTTGTTTCCCATCTTTGCAGATCCGATCCGAGTTGTGACTTGATCAGAGTTCCAGAAAGTTTCGGCCAGAAGGAAAGAGGAGAGGAGAGCAAAAAAAAAAGTCAACTCCGCATCCAAGTCGGGTTGACCTGTTCCTACTAGTCCAGTCCGATTTCAGTCCGAATTGGACAGTTTCGTCAGTTTTTGACGGTTTTCGACAGCAAATTTCAACTGGCCATAACTTTTTCATACGAACTCCGTTTTCGATGTGCGACCACTCAAAATGCTCAGCATGAAAAGATCTAAACTCCCAAAAAAGGCCGGGAAGGCCGAGTTTTTGCCCTATGAAGTTTCGGACCCAAAAATTCCTGCAGATCTTCACTTATATCTTGCTTGGGAGCTGTTTCTTCCTGCTTGTTGTGCCACGCTGTGACTTCCTTAGTGTTCTTGGCTCGCATCTCTAGCTTGGGCTAGTCTAGGACCAGCACAGTACCGTCGTTGAGCTGTTATTCAACCTTGCATTGCTGTTTTGAAATTGTTGCTACAGATATTGCAGCCACCCAGAGCTCCACATATTCCTACACCGTGCGTTGACACCACCTGGCAATCGCTATATTCAATCTTCCTGAAGTTTGGTCACGACGGTTGCTGATCGCCACCTGCTGCACGGTAAGAACAGGTAAGAGTGTTGGTTTGCTTGACAGATTCGGCGTTTTCCACCCTGTTCCTGTTTTATCCATACCCTACAACTGTGCTTTTGAGTACTAATCATGCCATCAGACAACACCGCGCCACAGCCACTGGAGGGTGAAGCCTTGCAGGCTCACGTCACCAAACTTTTGTCTGATCATATGCAGGATGTGGACAAGCGTTTTAGTGACACGATGGAGCAACTCGAGGGACTCGAGACCGCCTTCACCGCCAAACTCGACGCTAAATTCCAGGAGGTGCTCGCACGCTTACCACCTCCACCGCCGGCTCGCGCGCCTCCGCCACAACCGACTCGCGTGGCACCTACACCGGCCGTTGGGGGACGTGCACAACGCGTTTTACATCACCCGGCACAAACTTCGGCTGCGGGTGCTGCTGCGGGAGCTACGGGTGTTACACAGGCCCGCGATGCACAACAGGATGATTACTACGGGGAAGATGAGTACGAGGGCGAGTACGCGGACGACTTCACAGTTGATCAGCCACCTGGTCGTCCTCGGCCCTACATTCGCCGTCCACCTCCTCGTCCGCTGGTACGTGATGATGACCATGTTGCTAAGCTGAAATTACATGTTCCTACATTTGATGGTCGCTATAACCCTGATGCATACCTCTCTTGGGAATTAGAATTAGAATAGCGTTTTGCATGCTTACATTATCCCGAGGATAGACGTGTTAGTGTTGCTACTTGTGAGTTCACTAGCTTTGCTTCCATATGGTGGTCTGAATATTGTCGTGCTAATCATGCTAATCCAATCACTACATGGGATGCTTTAAAATAGGCTATGCGTATTCGTTTTGTTCCACCATATTATCAGCGTTCCATGCTTACCAAATTAGCATGTCTAGATCAAGGCAAAAATTCAGTAGAGGATTACTATCAGGAGTTGCAAACTGGCATGCTACGTTGTGGTATAGAGGAGGATAATGAAGCATTAATGGCACGTTTTGTAGGCGGGTTAAATAAGGAAATTCAGACCATTCTTCGATATAAATCTTGTCACACTATTACCCGTTTGTTCCATCTTGCTTGCAATGCTGAATGTGAAGTGCAGGATCGACGCGAGGCGACGCGAACTAATTTTTCTCCAGGGCGTTCTTCTTGGAGATCACAGAATTCGGCGTCACGACCTGCTGCACCTACACCTCCAGCGACCACATCCACGCGATCTGCAGCATCTGCACCACCTCCGTTTGCTGCACGAAAAACTACTACGGGACCAGCCCCGAGCGCTGCGTCCTCCATGGCATCTACAGGCAAGTCCAGCCAAATTCAGTGCCGCAAATGTGGTGGACTTGGTCACTTTGCACGCGATTGTGCCTCCTCCCGCGTGATGATTGCTCTTGAGGATGGTGGATACGACTCTGCCAGTGATTATGATGAAGATATTTTGGCTCTTATTGCATCTGATGAACAATGTGCTGCTGCATCCACGGAGCAAGATTCTGAATATATGGCTGCAGAACATGCGGAGAAATACCCGAGTTTAGTTGCACAGCGAGTCTTGAGTGCACAAATTACCAAGGCTGAGCCTGACCAGCGCCATAATCTGTTCCATACCAAGGGCGTGGTTAAAGATCGATGTATTCGCATTATTATTGATGGTGGAAGCTGCAACAACTTGGCGAGCATGGAGATGGTTGATAAGCTTGCTCTTACGACACGACCCCATCCTCGTCCATATCACACTCAATGGTTTAATAACAGCGGCAAGGTTAAGGTAACACGTACAGTTCGTGTGCATTTTACTATTGCTGCATATGCTAATTATGTTGAGTGTGATGTTGTTCCTATGCAAGCATGTGCTCTTTTACTTGGTAGACCATGGCAATTTGATACAAATTCTATACACTATGGTAGCACAAATTAGTATTCTCTTGTTCATAATGATAAGAAAATTGTGTTACTTCCCATGTCTCCTGAAAGTATTTTAAAAGATGATCTTGCTAGAGCTAGTAGAGCACATAATGAAGGGAAAAAGCTGAGCGAAAATCAGATTGTTGCTAAGGAACTTATGCCTTCTACAAGTACTTCTAAATCTGCTCCCAAACATGCTAATGAAATTCGTTTGAAAAGTACTTGTTTGCTAGCTAGCAAATCTGATATTTCTGAAATTGATGTGAGTACTACTGCCTGTTATGCTATCATTTGCAAAGAAGTGTTGTTTTCAGCTGAGGCGATACCTTCTTCTTTGCCACCTGCTGTTGCTAACATTTTGCAGGAGTATGCGGACGTTTTTCCACAAGATGTACCTCCAGGACTGCCACCTATTCGTGGAATTGAGCACCAAATTGATTTGATTCCTGGAGCATCTTTGCCCAACCGTGCGCCATATCGTACCAATCCGGAGGAGACGAAAGAGATTCAGCGACAAATTCAAGAACTTCTTGACAAGGGTCATATTTGTGAGTCTCTTAGTCCTTGTGCTGTTTCTATTATTTTGGTACCAAAGAAAGATGGTTCTTCACGCATGTGTACTGATTGTAGAGCAATCAATAATATTACTATTCGCTATCGTCATCCTATTCCTCGTTTAGATGACATGCTTGATGAATTGAGTGGCTCTACCATGTTTTCTAAGGTTGATTTGCGTAGTGGTTACCACCAAATTCATATGAAGTTAGGAGATGAATGGAAAACTGCATTTAAAACTAATTTTGGCCTATATGATTGGTTAGTGATGCCTTTTGGTTTAACTAATGCGCCCAGCACTTTCATGAGATTAATGAATGAAGTTTTACGTGCTTTTATTGGACATTTTGTGGTGGTATATTTTGATGATATGTTGATATATAGCAAATCTGTAGAAGAACATTTGGAACATTTATGTTCTGTTTTTGATGCTTTACGTGCTGCACGTTTGTTTGGTAACATTGCAAAGTGCACCTTTTGCACGAATAGAGTTGCTTTTCTTGGCTATGTTGTTACAGCACAGGGTATTGAAGTTGATCCCGCCAAGATTGAAGCAATTTCGAGTTGGCCACAACCCAAAATAGTCACACAAGTCAGGAGCTTCCTTGGCCTTGCTGGATTTTATAGGCGCTTTGTGAAAGATTTTGGTTCCATTGCAGCGCCGCTGAACGAGCTTACTAAGAAAGATGTGCCCTTTGTTTGGGGCAATGCACAACAAGACGCCTTCATGTTACTCAAAGATAAGCTTACACATGCTCCTTTACTCCAACTTCCTGATTTTAATAAGACTTTTGAGTTGGAATGTGATGCTAGTGGAATTGGTTTAGGAGGAGTGTTGTTACAAGAGGGTAAACCCGTTGCATATTTTAGTGAGAAATTGAGTGGAGCTAGTTTGAACTATTCTACTTATGATAAGGAATTATATGCTCTTGTTCGAACATTAGAAACTTGGCAACATTATTTATGGCCTAAAGAATTTGTTATACATTCTGATCATGAATCTTTGAAGCATATTCGTAGTCAAGCTAAGTTGAATAAACGTCATGCAAAGTGGGTTGAATTCATTGAATCTTTTCCTTATGTTATTAAACACAAAAAGGGTAAAGATAATATTATTGCTGATGCTTTGTCACGTCGTTATGCCATGTTATCTCAACTTGACTTCAAAATCTTTGGATTGGAAACTATCAAAGAACAATATGTGAACGATGCAGATTTTAAAGATGTTTTGCAGCATTGTTTAGAGGGTAGAACTTGGAACAAATTCGTCCTCAATGATGGGTTTGTGTTCCGTGCTAACAAACTATGCATTCCAGAAGGTTCCGTTCATCTTTTGTTGTTGCAGGAGGCGCATGGAGGAGGATTAATGGGTCACTTTGGAGTAAAGAAGACAGAAGACGTACTTGCTACACACTTCTTTTGGCCACGCATGAGAAGGGATGTTGAGAGGTTTGTTGCTCGCTGCACAACATGTCAAAAAGCTAAGTCCCGCCTTAATCCACATGGTTTATATATGCCTCTTCCTGTTCCTAGTGTACCTTGGGAGGATATTTCTATGGACTTTGTGTTAGGATTACCTCAAACACAGAAGGGGAGGGATAGTATTTTTGTGGTTGTGGATAGATTTTCTAAGATGGCACACTTTATTCCTTGTCATAAGAGTGATGATGCTGCTCATGTTGCTGAATTATTCTTTCGCGATGTTGTTCGCTTGCATGGTGTGCCTAATACTATTGTTTCAGATCGTGATACTAAATTTCTTAGTCATTTTTGGAGATGTTTATGGGCTAGGTTGGGGACTAAATTGCTGTTTAGTACTACATGTCATCCCCAAACTGATGGACAAACTAAAGTAGTAAATAGAACTTTATCTACCATGTTAAGGGCTGTTTTAAAGAAGAACTTAAAAATGTGGGAAGATTGTTTACCTCATATTGAATTTGCTTACAATCGTTCCGTGCATTCTACAACTAAGTTATGTCCTTTTGAGATTGTGTATGGTTTTGTTCCTCGTGCACCTATTGATTTATTACCTATTCCATCTTCGGTGCAACATAATTTTGATGCTACACAACGTGCTGAACAGATTCTTACGTTGCATAGGATTACTAAGGAAAATATAGAACGTATGAATGCTAAATATAAAGTTGCTGGTGATAAAGGACGAAAGCATATTGTGTTTGATGTGGGAGATCTAGTTTGGTTGCATTTGCGCAAAGATCGTTTTCCTGATTTGCGCAAGTCTAAATTAATGCCACGTGCTGATGGTCCTTTTAAAGTGTTAGAGAAAATGAATGATAATGCATATAAACTTGAGCTTCCTGCAGAGATGGGCACGGTAAGTCCTTCATTTAACATTGCAGATTTGAAGCCATACTTTGGAGAAGAAGATGAGATTGCGTCGAGGACGACTTCAATTCAAGAAGGGGAGGATGATGAGGACATCCCTACGGTTGATACAACCGTTGCACCTACATCCACACTTCCTCACATTCCACAATTCCAAGGACCTCTCACAAGAGCTCGTGCACGCCAACTAAATTATCAGGTACTTTCGTTTCTAGGAACTATTCCTAATATTCATGAGAATATGATGCTGCCTAAATCAGATGTGTTTATATTACTTAGGAATGATGGGCCTTGCACGAATGAGAGGGACAAGCATTGGAGCATGATCGTGCATGGAGAGGATGGCAGCAATCGTGTGAGGATTCAGGATGACGCTACAAGTGAGGATTTCAGAACTTTGAAGCCACCATAATGCTGCAAGGATGCTTGGACGAAATTCACAAGTTACTCAATCATAAAATTCGTCCAAGGCTTTATATGGTGCTGCGTCACCTTATTTTATGGGTTAAACCCATGTATTTTCGTCATAGGTATTTTAGGGATTTTCTGGAGGCTGTTTGAGTGGAAATTGGCCCATCTAGGGTTATTTTTGGATGGCCCATTAGGGCTATACGAAAATCCCTGCCCTTTCCCTCATATATACCTCCTCCTAGCCGTCATTAGAACTTGGATTTTGTTTAGTTAAAGACTTAGCCACGAGCTATTCTTCGCCATAGGCACAAGTGTCAAATCGACCTTTTGTACTACGCACAGACAGAATCCCACCTCTTCAATAAAGCCTTCATCTTTATTCGCAATATCTTGATTGCAACTATAATTCTTGCTTGTTCTTTGATTGCTTGCAGGGATTGATCCTCGTGATCAGGTTGATCTAGCTCCGGCGTGATCAATAGCCTCGGAAGTTGGTGTATCGATTGCTAAGGCGCAACGTCTCGCACGTTTGTAGTCGGATCGTCAACGTCGACCTCCACCATAATCGATAGTTATCGTCTCATCAAAAGATCGGGCACCTTTACCCTATCACACAAGGATGTATTCCCATAGTTCCTTCCTTGTTACGGGAAGTACGTCTACGTTGGAGAGGTGTGGTACCACAAAGGCCATCAACACCACAAAGGCTCACCCTATTCTCCGATGAACAAGCCACAAAGGCGAGTTCACGCTCCACTAAGCGATGCCCTTGAAGGCGGCACGAGACCTTTACACAAAGTATTGGGGAGAGCTCCACAACTCAATTAGAGGCTCCCAATAGGCCCACCAAGATCTTACACACAAAAGTTGATCTTGGAGGATGGCTTCTTCCGGCTAGGGTTCCGATGAACACAAGAGTTACAAGCCCCTCAATAAAATGAGGGGGGAAATCAAATCGCCTTGGTGGAAGTTTAGATCTAGGTCTTCTCACTCAAATCCCAAAAGAGCTTTGAGTTCTAGTGGCTAGAATGGAAGATCTAGTGCTTTGAAGCTCAGCAATAATGGAGGAGAGAGAGTGGAAGCCGCAGCCTCTTCTAGAGGTAGAAGAACGCTTTATATAGTCCTCCACAAAATGTAGCCATTGCTGGCCGACTAGGGCCGAAGTCTCCGGCCAGGAGGGCCGGAGTCTCTGCCCTAAGTGACTCTAGCACCGGAGTCTCCGGCCCAATTTCAGGCTGGAGTCTGGGCCGTCCAACCCTTGGGACATACCAGAGCCGAGCCAGACAGACCGGAGTCTTCGGCCCCTAAGGACCGGAGTCTTCGGCCTCAACACGTCGACCCAGAGACTCCGGCCAGAGACACAAAGTCTCTGGACCAATTCCGGGTGGACGTCTAAATCGTCCAACTCGGTGGTATGCCAGGGCGAGAACCCTATGCCAGAGTCTCCGAGCAATAGGGCCGGAGTCTCTGCCCTAGAAGTTGCAACCGCAGCATTTCATGGAGACCCTCTCAACCATTACCACCTTCGCGAAGCACCCTACAAGACAACTGAGCCCCAAACCCACTACTAGGCTTCAGACTCTGATCTTTTGTTCCTTTTTGGGGTGCACATCCGTAAGATATTGAATCAACCTAGAAAGTCTGCAAAACTTTAATAGCACGGTTAATCCACCACATGTTGTTAACAAACACCAAAATACATTATTTAGGGAAATGCTCTTTCAGTTGTAACAAGAGTAAATTTTTCCCACGAGGGAACTCGGGGTTTAATATCGAACTCTTGAGGAACAATCGAGAAAGCTCTCTTTGTTCTCATCGAGCAACCTACGAAACAATCTCCTTGTCTTGCATCCACAACTCCACCGAGTGGTTGTCAAGCACAAGGTATGAATATAAGTAAAATAAAATGATGATACAAAAAATTAAATAACAATGCAATAAAATAAAAATATGATGCGTCTAAGGTAAACTAAGATAATATGCAACTAAAATAATACGGTAAAGGTGTTTTGGGGTTTTAGATGAGATTGCAAGAAAGTATTTTTTGTATTTTCGGATTTAATTAATGATGAATCTTAAAAGACATGTGCAAGCGTTGGAAAGGTGTTTCTTATGATTAAAATTGAACCGGGATTCATGGGTTCACTTGTCTACTCTCTCATAAAGTTGTGATGGCATTAAGCACAAGATAGATGACCAAAACATCGATATAATATTCATATGGGCATCACGTCCTAAATTAAAGATGATGCAACACATCTTACTTATACTCTACTAGAAAGGAATAAACTTCAAGCAATCTAATATTAAGAATTAACAGAGTATATTCTTAGATACTTTGACTTTGACATGATGTTGAATATCAAATATACTACCACTTGGACATATTACAATAGAACTATGTCTATGAATGTCGCTTGGAATTCTGAGTTGTCACTAAGAAATTATAGCACATGCATTCTTTTTATCCCTAGTGAGGTAACCGTGGATTGGTAAAAATCATAGTAGATCATGAACACTATTCACTATTTACTACTACTACCTAGTTACTCCATCTAATACACAACATTTCCCTCTTGCGCTCTCACATACAAGTTGGATCAGAACAAGTAATAAAGAATGGGGTAACAATATGCATCTACTCATACATCAAGAACATAATAACCTATCACATATCATAAATCATCCGATAAAATAAAGATTCACCTCATAGGAATCACATAATAGGTGATATAATCATGTTTGGCAGCACATATGGCATCTAAATATTGAAGCATAAGAGAGAAATAGATCAAACTACTGCCACAAACCCATAGTCTAGAGGTGGACTACTCACTCTTTACGGGGGTGTTGATGGTGATGATGTCGAAGAGGTTGGAGAAATGACCAGGGGCGACTATGACAGTGTTGCCCCCCTCCAATCTTCGCTGGAACAGCCTCTGTTTCTGTGTTTCATGTTTCTCCACGGCCTCCTTGAGGGAACGCCTCGGGGGGTCTTTATATAGTCATTTTTAGGTCAAGCTGAGCAGTATGAGATGAAGATGGACGACATCAGAGCCTCGACTGCCAAACGACACCTGGTGCTCGTTTGGGCATCGTGGCCCACCTCATTGACTTCTTGTGCTCCAGATGGTTATTGTAATAAAATATTAATGCCTGAGGTCAATTTGAGATGGGGAAGGTCCCTAAAATGTCAAAATACACAAAACAAGGTTTTCCTGTTCTGCATAGTGGGGGATCGATGGAAAATCCTGATAAATTAATGCAAAAGATGATTATAACAACTAATAACATCTTCATATGTTGGAATATGCATCAATAAACTACAAAGTTCATGCATGAATTTTGGATGCATCACTCAGGCATAGCATGCCCATGCAAGATTACTTCTCTGAGGTACCAACCTATCCGGCCAATCTCGTCCGTCGCCGATATCGAATGCGGCGTTCGCTCTTTGTGAAGATTGTAGAAACTTGCATGGAGAAAACATAGTATTTCAAGCGTTAGAGGAATGTCGCATGATTGCTTGGGTTTAGTGACTATCAAAAATTATCCATGGCAATGAGAGTGCTAGCTTACGACATTCTAGCCGACTATGTCGATGAGTATCTTCGCATCGGTGAAGATGCAACCATCGAGTCAGTGCGTAGGTTTTGCAAAGTGATGATTCGTGTCTTTGGGCCAACAAATCTGCGAGCTCCGAATGAGCAAGACACGATGAAGTTGTTGGGTGAGAATGCAGCAAGAGGTTGGCCGAGAATGCTTGGTAGTATAGATTGCATGCACTGGTGTTGAAAGAATTGCCCGAAGGCATGGCATGTGCAATATTGTGGCTAGAGCCATGATCCAACAATTGTTCTCGAGGCGGTTGCTTCGCAAGACCTATGGATTTGACATTTTTCTTGGGTTGCCGGGTTCTCTCAACGATATCAATGTGTTGCATAGGTCCCATCTATTTTCTCGGCTTGTTAGTGATGATTCTTCGGCTTGCAACTACACTGTCAATGGCCATGAGTACAACATGGGATATTACCTTGTGGATGGCATTTATCCGGAGTGGGCAACACTTGTGAAGACCATCCGAAACCCCAAGACCCGAGCCAAAGCTAAATTTGTAAAGGCATAAGAGGCAGCCCGGAAAGATATTGAGAGAGATTTTGGTATTGTGAAAGCAAGATTTGTAATAGTCCGAGGTCCTAGTCATTTTTGAGACAAAGCTACTCTCTATGATATCATGACCACTTGTATGATTCTTCACAATATGATTCAAAGACTTGAACTTGGAGTTCTTCTTTGATAATGTTGGCACCCGTGTGAAGTCGACAAGAAATCTAGATAAAATCCAAGTATTCCTTGAAACATACCGGAACATTGAGAACGCTGGCACCCACAAGCAGCTCAAGGCAGATCTCATTCGGTACCATTGGCAGCGGCATGGTGGTCAATAGTGTCACACTTTTATTACTCCCTCCAATCCATATTACTCTTCGCTAATACAGATGTATCTAGATACATTTTAGTGATATATACATCCGTATTTTCAAAGAGTAATATGGGTCGGAGGAAGTATTTCATTTCATATTCATTCATGTGTGATTTGAACATTTATATTCCTTAGATTTGAACTATTCTTGTAATTTATAATATTTTTGTATGATGTAATATTTGAAACTATCAATTACTAGTTTATATTCATGTTATTTTAGCAATGTTTATTCATATTGATGCATCGATATGTAGCAAAATCTTGTATTTGCAATTTACTGTTTGTGGACCGAAACACGCGACGCGGAAAAGACCCTGCAAAGGATCGGCCTGAACTCGGATTTGCAGGTTTATGGATGAGGGGTCCGCAAAACAAACCCTGCAATGGACCGGCTCTAACTCGGATTATAATGTTGAGTTGTAGGTCATGCTTCAAGGGCTCCCGTAGGCCGGCTTATAAAAACACCAGGTCCTAATGTTTACACGAAAAGTACCAGCCGGATTGATAATGGAATCCTAGACTAATATGTAGACTATTATCTTCTCCTTTCCTCTAAGCGTCCGCCTTCCGTATGGCGTAAGGATGCCGCCTTCCATAACCTTTGCTGGATTGCCACCTAGTGGGCGATTTGCCCCTATCGCATAAAATGTTATGCATCATATATGGCTCTTAGATGTTTCCTACTACTCCCTACATCTAAGATTACTTGTCTGAACTTTGTCAAGATACAATATGTATCTAAACATATTTTTAATATATAAAAATGTCACATAATTAGTAATTTTGTAGCATAAACTTCTCCTTGTTTATACAGGCCACAAAATTATCCTTTTCTCATGAAACTTGGTGAGTAAACATCAAATGTGAAGATGTATATCAAGAAAAAAATTCAATTTTTTAGACTTTTTGAAAAATGATTTCTAGTGAGTGGGTGTATCTATACCCATGAGCCAAAGTGGATTTTCCGGAGTTTAAATCCGTAACGTTGTGTGGTCGCATTTTCTACTCAACCAGGTTTGTTTTATGAAAATTTTCCACTCAACGAGATGATTTACTCGGTTTGAGAGATTTTTGAGATACAAATCGTACGAAAATTGGCTACACGAGTTCTGGGCTGGATGCCCGTCGGATATTGGCTCACGGCCCGTGAGATATGATTGCCCAGCTCGTATATAGCTGCCCTTTCTCCCTTCCAGTCCCCTCTCCTCCTTCACCCCGCGCGCTTTGCCGGAAATCAACCCCCTCCCGCCCACCACTACCTCACCGGATTTCGAGAAAGCCACCGTCGAATACTCTCACCACCTCACCTCACCGGAATCCGCTCAGCCGCGCCGCCTCGCTGCACTCCGAAGCCCCCGCTACGCCCAAGCAGCCCCGTGGCCAAGAACCCTTCTTGGTCGACGGGAATGGGGAAAAAGAAGGTGGCCCCGAACCGGGGCAAGCATTCCGCTTCCAGGGACATGGCGCTCCCTTCCGCGTCCGACGCCGCCGAGAACACGGCGCCCTCCTCGCCTAAGAGCACGGCGTCCTCCCCGTACAAGAACCCAGCGCCTGCCCTGGCCGAGAACCCGGCGTCCTCCCCTACCAAGAACATGGCGCCCGCCCCTGCCAAGAACACAGCGCCTTCCTCTGTCAAGAACACAGCTCCCGCTTCCTCCAATGAAGATGAGGAGGCTCTGCCTCCTTTCAAGTACGACGCTGCCGAGAACACGGGGTGCGCCTCTGCCAAGAACAAGGCCCCCGTCCCGGCCAAGAACATGGCGTCCGCCTCTTCCAAGCACAAGGCCCCCGTCCTGGCCAAGAACACGGCGTCCCCCTCTTCCAAGAACAAGGCCCCCGTCCCGGCCAAGAACACGGCGTCCGCCTCTGCCAAGAACAAGACCCTCGCCCCGGCCAAGAACAAGCGGTCTGCCTTTTCCGAGAACGCAATGGCGGTTCCTGCCGCTTCCGATTCAGATGAGGTGGCTGCGCCGCCCCAGGACACAACATTGAGTAGATTTATCAACTTCCTGTGCGAGAAAGCGACCTCCAGGTGGTGGCAGGGACTTCTCGACGCCTTCCTGACTTGGATGCACGGCAGCGCCGGCAACGACACTTCAGACGCCTCCAGCGTCTCCCACATTGACGGCGTGGAGAGCCCAGAGCAGGAGGAAAATGTGGCGGAAGATGTGAGTAACCTCTGTTCAGCTAACATTGAAGTTGGCATTTGAATTTGGTCCCTCTTTGTATGTGAAGCATTCGCCTTCTCTGACCTGTCATAACTCATAAGGCATTTTACAGATCTGAATGCACTTACTGATTCTGTAAATACTCCATAGCCCTGGTATTTGTGTGCTTGCTAGTGCTACTTTCTATACCCTTAGTTTTTGTACCCTTTCTTGGGAAAATATCAATAAAGAGCAAGCTTGCTTATGGTGCCTCAAGTTGATCAATAATCGCATCCTTATGTTTGCCTTTGTGTTTCATTCGAGTATGTTACGGTGTCAAGATAAATTTGACTTCACATATTTTGCTTAATTTTGTCTGCCCATATCAGCATTGCATTAGTAACTGAGAACATGCAGAGAATGATCTGCCTAGCATTTTATCTGCAGGTTGAGGTTGTCGCAATTGCTTTAGTTGATTGATCTTTATGAAGTTGAAGCGCTAAACAATTGAAATCTCCTGTGTATTTGGGTTAGGTTTAGGATCCCTAAAAAACAATTCTTTTATTGTTATTGTGCCCAGGCGGAGGCACACACTGAAAGTTCTACCGATCAGGAGCAAAAGAATCAGATGTACCTGGAGGAGACAAAGAAGACTGAGCTGCAGGCTTTACCTCAACTTCCAGAGGTACATGTTTTTGAAGTTGTCAAGACTAAAAATTTGCTACTTTTGGTACCGTTACTGCCTGACATGAAAATGTAGTCACTATTGTTTGTTTATGTAGAACATTGGTCGTATTGTGACTTATGAATGAGTAAAAAAATGAGTGCAGGGTTATTGAGTCTTTTGAATTAATTTCTTACTCAATCAAAAAAAGCAATTAATTCTTGCTGATTTGTAGTATGTCGATGGTCTAGATTATTTTTTGCACTTTATTGTCAATTCACACTTTTTTGGAAATGCTTTATTTCCATCTTAACTTTGTTTGCAAATGTTCTGCGGAACAATGTCTGATATGTGTTAACGTTTAGTTAACTAATCTTTCTGAAGTGGAAGCACTAAAACGTTCAAATTTCCTGTGCAATTTTGGAATATGTTCAGGAGAGCCGATGCAACCATGCTTATATTTAGAGCCATTCCTATGCTGTGCGTTCTTAGAATAACTATAGTCGCTTTGATCTGTTTAGGATGTGGTGATAATATTAACTGAAATATTATTAGCTCTGGGAAATGGCTTAATTTAGCAACCCTAGGAGTATCTCTTCTGCTAGCCTGTTTATTAGTTGAAGTAAGATGTCAGAGGAATGTAGTCACTAACATGTCGATGTTCTAGAATATATTTGTATTTTGCTGTCAATTAGCAGTCTTTATATCTGGAAATGCTTTATTTCCAACTTAACTTTGTTTGCATATGTTCTGCAGCTGATCGCATTGCACTCTGGTGAGACAGAAGCAGACCGCATTCTGCCTGTAGGACCTTCAATCAGTCAAGTAAGTGAAACTGTTTGATTTGGTAGCTCTGGAAGTATCTCGAGGAGTAACTATTAAATGAAGTGGGCTGTTAGACAAAAAAATCATATACATATAAGTGAATTATACACTTGCAGATTGTTAAGGACAGTCAGACTTTTGATCGGTATTTGAGCAGCGCTATTCACGAGTACTATATTGAGCTTATGACAAGATGCCCACCGGGTATGGTGGTGTGCAGTATTTGCTACTTTGAGAGAGGCAATGAAACTCACAGGTCTCACTCAAATGTAAGTTCTATTCGCAAATGAAAAACCTTCTCGTATATTTTCGTTTGTGCTTTGTTGTTTGAGTTCAGGTGCATTTCGTTTACTTCCGGTTTTAATTCGCAGATGGTTCCACACTTCCGCAAATTGCGTCACAACATGGTTGGCCTAAAGTGTGCGAATTGCCTTGCTAGGTTTCCTACCGAGCGCGCCCTAGACCTGCATAGCAAGCACTGCAATGCCTAGTTCAAAGATTTGCCTAGCTCCTGGTATTTTCTGTTGGGATGATTCGCAGTGGTTGACTGGTTGTAGACTGAAACCAGAAGAACCTTGCAAGAGTTGCAAAGAATGTAACATGCACTTCAATGTGTAACCCTCCTGATGCAATAATGTGGATATTTGGTAGCATGGATTCCTTTGAAATCCCCTTTTTCGAGTCTGAGATTTTAGGAGGCGTCTTCAAGTATAGCCTTATTGGGATTGAAGAATTACAGTGTGTCCTGATACAAAGATATGAGATACAGCATGTTCTTGTAGTATGATGTGTGAGAGCAATATCAACCACAGATTATGAGACCAGTGCGCTCAGGTTGTTGAGAAAATGATTTTGTTGGTGGATGATAAGTTGGAATTACTGTAGAACTTACTGTTACTTTGTCCAATTTCGATTGTGCTGCCCGAAAATTATTCAAATGGGGATGGATATTTGGTAGCATGGATTCCTTTGAAATCCCCTTTTTTATATCTGAGATTATAGGAGGCGTCTTCAAGTATAGCCTTATTGGGATTGAAGAACTACAGTGTGTCCTGATACAAAGATATGAGATACAGCATGTTCTTGTAGTATGATGTGTGAGAGCAATGTCAACCTCAGATTATGAGACCAGTGCGCTCAGGTTGTTGAGAAAATGATTTTGTTGGTGGATGATAAGTTGGAATTACTGTAGAACCTACTGTTACTTTGTCCAATTTCGATTGTGCTGCTCGAAAATTATTCAAATGGGGAAGCAGGTGACAAGCTTCGTCGTGGTTATCGTGACATGGAAGCATGACGCGTGTAGCTTTACTTCTTTGTTATGAACTCTGCAGGCTCATGGTCTCAGTTTTACCGAAGGTTTGACTGCTTCTGGGGAAAGTGTTGAACATGGGTAATTCTGTTAAAGTTCAGCTTGGGAACCCAAACTCGGATGAAAGGCCTTCATACTTAGTTGAACATGTTCACCATATTGTAGTTTTGAGTTTTAACAGTAGGATTGAAGTCCTTACATTGCAGCAAAGCTAATGGAAGATTGTACCATGCACATACAGATGATAAGAAGGTACCTAAGGCTTTACTGCCTGTGACCAAACACAACTGGTTCTTGATGGAAAATTGAGGAGAAGAGTTTCTTGTAGATCAATAGGACATTACACCGAGAATCTCATTTCTCACTGAAGTTTAAGTGGTTTTCAAAACTTCAGAAAAAAATCCGTATAACCACAATTATATTTCATTGTGAAGGCAAGTCTAGAGATTCCCAGTTTCTATCATGGGTTGATGGATGTTAAAACTGTCTTTGCCAGGTTTACCACTAAAAAGGTTGGCAATAGAAAGATGAACTCTCCTTTGGGAAGATTCACAGTAGCTAAAACCGGAGTTGCGGTATGGGAGATTTTGTCTGAGGCAGGGAGTAAGAGCCTCTATTGGTAAAGGTATATTAAGCAACTTTATTTGGGGGACTGTGGAGAAGATTAGTATTACATGAAGATTTCAGACTGTCAGATTGTATTATAGCAACCTTGTGGATCCTCTAAAACCATGGGGATACCCCTAAGGGGAGAGGTGGGAGCGCTACCATCAGTGCGCACCCACGGCTCAGATTTGGTTGAGGAATCGCAAGAGTTGACGTCAAATCTACGCCAGGTTGGGTGATGAAGCCTTCAAAAGATGCTAAGACTTGGAATTGGACAAGCATAATTTCCACGCCTCCCACATCCCTGCCTCATGTGTTCTTATCGCAACTTTGCTGAATGTTAGTTTATCAATCAAATTTTTACACCTAACATGAACTTGTTTTGGCTTTGCAGGTTGTCTGTTTGATGCCTTCATGTTGCCGTGAATTGAAGCTTGTTCTTTAACTTCATATGAAAAGAAACAAGAAAATATTTTTTGGCAGCCATTTGAATTTGCTCCGTGGATTTCAATAGTCATGTTACTGGTAATGGTTAGCTCTTGATTCTCCGAGAAAGACAGCTACTACGAAGAAAATCTCAGTATACTATAATGATATTTGGGATTCTCTTACTGTAATCATATTTGGCCCTGGAGGTCTTGTTTGTTGTTAGAACTTGTGCATAAATTTGAGCAATATGCCTTGATTTTGGAGGCCGTACCTCTATTTTTTGGTCCTATCCAAATATGTTAGGGATTAGCAGCGCTCAGTGCGATCCGCTGACTTGCCCAAGCGCAATGACGATGATTTTCTATGAACAGAATGCAGACAAAGTGCAGATAATTTTGAAGAGATACAGGACCATCACCTGGGATTGATTTTATATGCTATCCCAAAACAGGAAAAATATCTATTGTCAAGAAAAACACCAAATCAAAAACATGATTCTAGCTAGTAACTTCTTCCAAGACGAGCATAATAATGGTCTATACTTTACTTGTTTCAAGAAATCGTGCCTCCTACTTTACTTGTTTCAAGAGCATACAAACGAGGAGCCAAAATCCTTTTTGCAATTATGTGCCTGCCAATTGCCTTTGAACCTACTATCAGACTGCAACAAGACAAATTTCTAGTCATTGATAATTTGATATCAGCACAAAAACACTGAGATGCTTAAAAGTTATAACAAGCTTACTGTTCCTTGTGTAGGCGCATGGAAACTTATAGAATAAGGTCAGGGGTTGTCACATCACTGGTATCCCTGCATTTTTGGCACAACCCTGCAATAGTAGTTCAGTATATATTAGCTGCCATGAAAAGTAACAGAAAGGAACATAGGAACTTTTTTTTTCGGGAAAACACAAAGACTTTGTGCTTCTTTTCGTTGCAAAGAAATGAGTTTTAGTTACATATTTACATGCCTCCGAAGGGGCAGTTTACAAGTTTGGGAGAGGCTAATCTAGTGCACATCCCAGGTGGTAGGCAAGATGACACGACCATCTGCCCTGGCTTTAGCCCACATTGCAGCCTCGGCATGGATGTTGTCATTGAGCCGGCGTGTCGAAGGTTGACCACCATCAAACACGCAACCGTTTCGGTGCTTCCAAATCATCCAGGCCGTGAGGTGCGTCGCCGTGGCTAGTCCTTTGCGCATTGCCTTGGGAGTGTGCTGTCTGACAGTGAGCCACCATTCACTGATCGAGTCGTCTTGGTCAGGCGGTCTGCAGGGCAGCCTCAACCAGGATAGTACATCGTACCAGATCTGCTTGGAGAAGGGACAGACCTCTGCCTCATTCATCGACCAAAAAAAGAAATACAAACGCCAGGAAGAACAGCCCATAAAAATCATATAGGCACATATAATATAAGTGCACGCATAAGCGGCTGACAAGCACAGTTCATTATAGGATTGTGAACTCAGATGCAGTTTCATAGGCTTGCAGCACAAATTGTAGAGGTGCAGCATAATCAGATCATCATTGAATTTATCTTCAGATACCACCATCGATCTATCCAGATGCTCTCGCAGATTGTATCTCCAGTGGACATGGTCCTGCTAAGCCCTGCTAAATGTGGCAAATTTTCAAAGCATCAACAAATCATTTCGTTAGCTAGCTATTTCAGCCTAGAATAGCTGAACTAATCAAAACTAACAGAATTTTTGTAGCCTGTCTCATGGATTCGTCAAGAGTATATTGGTACAGTGATTTATGTACTTTAAAATTTGTCCCCTTGCACTTTATCTGTGGGCAACATCTGATGAAGAGGAAAACAAAGATCAAGGTGCACTTCATATATTGGAAGACAAATGCCAAGAATTTTGCATATGAAAAGATAACACTAAAAATAGCAAAATGCGGTAGCTATACATCCCTCATATTATACTGAAGAGTTTACAACATAGCTTCTCAATTTCAACCACGGGCAGCCCTTGTATTTAACAGATTATAGTGCCCGTACAGATCAGGTAGGCACATATAATATAAATAAAATATAAGCGGCTCGCAGGCACGCTACAAGAATTCAAACATGAAACTGGTATTTTGTCACTGCATCAAGGAGCAAACGAAGGAAAGTTTTCGCAGTTTTCCCATTGCTCGGTTACAGTCTTGTAAGACTTGGTGTTATCCATATGGGAGTGGGCCAGTTGGACCAAAGCCGAGGGGGCACAAGTTCCTCACAACTGTTATTCACCAAGTCAAAGATTCCAATATCACGACGGTTATTCTTCCATCCAAAAAGATAGTCCTCGCAATCATCTGTAAAGTATGTATGGTTTGCCTTCAGATGCCGATACTCCTCAGCACTTAGACAAAGTGTTTGGTTGTGCCCAAGAAGCAACACATGATCGTCCAAGCTATGTATTCGCACAAGCTTTTCAGCCGTGGTGTCAACTTTATGTATCTTGATATTCCTGGTATTTGTCACTTCTGTTGCAGGGTCAGCATCTTCAACATACTCACCACTCTCTTGGGTTCTCCAGATTTGCAGTAGACCGCCGCTTGGAGCCTGGACAATATAAATATTTTCATATGAATAGTGTTTTGTCCTGTCGATAATTAACTCTGTTGTGATCACAGGGCCTCTGAGATTGAAGGCGTGAATTTTCCCTTGTGATGTCACTGCATATAACAGACCATCCTTGTAGACGCAGTCATGAAAATAAGAGTGTTGTGGCAGCCAGGTCCACTTGTCATCCCCTAACCTAGCAAATGAAAGCTGCCCGTATGGATTGTGGATAAGCACCACGATATGTCCACCTGCAGATGCATCACAAAATACAAATGCCTTTGTATGGAGGTAGTCTCGTAGCTCACCAAGAGCAAGGATTGAAGGTAGGTCAGTACAGAGCCCATCAGTGTGCGGCGAGTAATGGTACTTACATAAGGCACCTGCTTCATTAAAAATGGGAGTCACATGCTCGATGGTGATCACCGACGGGAGAGCGATCTGTTCACAGGTGATTGGATTGAGAAGATGCATCTCAGACCTCTCATCAGCAGTAACTAGCCAGCCATTTGAGGAGCCAATCAGATACCTACTGCGGATAGGTGGCTCCGGGAGAGTCAACTTGTATGACCTCTTCTCCGCGAGGCTGTAGAGGAATGCAACGCTCTCACCAGCAGATTCAGAGGTGTAGAGGAGGCATGGCGTCTGGGGCCGCTTGTACAGCCCAAGGCTGCATAGGCTGGTATATATGGAGCGCCAGGAGGAGCAGACGGTGCTGGCACGCTTAAGGTCAGGGATCTCGAGAAGGGCAAATATATCCATGAGGACTTCGTGCGGCAGCTCTGGCAATCCGTCCACTTCAAGCTCCATGCGTGGTGGATGAATCTGTTCTTGTGTGAGGGAATTCTTCAGTGAACTGGGAGGAAGACCTAGCAGCTTCGGCAAAACTCTGGAGAGCAGAGAGCAGAGATTCCATGGGTGTATGGGCAAACTCCATAAGCCAAATATCCTGGCAAAGCTGCAAGCCTCCATTGGAGGAGAGAAACTGGCTCCTTCTGAAGAGTGAAGACTAATTTCTTCAACACTGCTCGGAAAGTTGCAAACCTCTGATCCGCACCTAGCTGAAGTTTGCGACCTCTGATTTGATACTCCAGAGGTCAGAGGGCCTGGGCATACTTATGGGGAGGCGGAGCGCAACGAGGGGGCAGTACCAATTCGAGTAGGTTTTGCCAATCCGAGAACGAAAACGCCACTGCATCGCCCGAATTTTTCACTGAATCCTGTCTGTTCGGAGTTTGAATCGGACTGGTAGATGCCACAACTCCGAGTATTCGTTCCTCTCAGCTCTATAAGAGGATTCCGATTCTGAATGGGGGAAATTACCCGCGGTGGATTAATGACTGCTCCGGTGAACAACGGCGGCGAGCTGGGGCTTCGTGCAGCCGCCGCCGCCTTTTTTTTGTCGTCGTCGGCAGCGGCCGTGACTGGGAGGCAGGCGGATGTGTGGTGTGGAGCGCGGGTACGAGTAGGGGGTAGCAGTGGAGACTGATGGGCAGGTGGGGACTCGTCGGCGGCAGTGCCGTGTCGCTAGCCGACGGCGGCGGCGGCGGAACCTAAGCTAGTGTAGCAGGCAGGGCTGTTCGTTGGACGGGGTACACCCCAGTTTAGTTTTTTTCTTTTTTGAGATCTCGCCCCAGTTTGGTGTGCCACCCAGCCTGCAGAACTTGTCGTAAACAGAACATTACGGGGCTGTTTGGATTGGATCCCCACGCAGCCAAACCAAAATATTGGCGTTGACCAAGTTGTTGAATGCTGTTTGGATTGGAGCCCATAAATTGGTCTGCCCATGCTGCCTTCCGGTTACCAGTTGATTTTCACGCCAAAATATTGGCAGGGCGTGGACGAGGGAATCCTGCGCCAATATTTTGGCTCACCCAGCATTGACGGGGCGCATCTAGGCTCAAACCAAACATGCCCTACATGTCAGGAACAGTAGACAAGATTCAGTGAAATATACTTACAGGTTGTACATAAAATGTTGCGATTCCTCAAGACATCAACCCACATAGCAGATTAGAAGAGGCAATTCTGAAGATGTGATTATTTTTTTCGATATGGGAGGATTATCCAGCCTATGAATCGAAAAGATGTATACAGTCTTTTTATTAATTTATTCAATAAAAGACGAATAAATAACATACATAAAAAAACCAGAAGTGTCCATATAACACCTACAAACTCGATAATGGGTGAAGATCATGTCAACAGAGCCTTGTGCTCGGAAGATAACGAAATCTCTCCATCAGCTAAAGACCAGAAACATATTGCATACCTCGAGACGCCCTCTAGGCGAAACGAGAGCGCTCACACTTAGCGAGCACCTCATGTACACGCTACAGATATCGTCACTGTCATCAAACCTTCGAGCAATCTTCATGGTTAAGATCTGCATAAACTTTGTCGATCCTACCGATGACGCCACCATGGTGCCAGACGGCGCCTCCTCCCTGCGCGCGTACCTCAACCCGTGTCCTCCACCTGAGAGCCACCTCTAGCCAATGTCTGCTCCAAAAATGATGCCCCCCACCAGGGAGAGCGGCGTTGCGTGTCGCCATCGTCCAATTCGAGAGACCCAGATCTGGGGTTTCCTCCAGAGCAGCCGGGGCGAGTAGACCAAGGCTGCAGTACCGATGCCTTCAACAAGGTTACGACGCTTAGGCACCGCCATCGTCCACCATGACCGAATTCAGACGCGGTTTTCACCGGCAGCCACGTCTCGCCATCGAGGACTAGACGACAGACCGCGAGATCCATTGAACTAGCCACAATTCGGCCGACCGCCTCCGACGGAGGAGATGGACACCACCACCATGCCCGGAGGAGATGCCCCAAGCGTCCTCAACGCGAGAGTAGCCCAGGAGTGCACCACCGATGGAGCAACGACAAGAGCATGACGTGAAGAACCGAAGCCCACACAGGCCCATCGGACCCATATCTAGCCCGCACTCCACGCCGCCACTGCACTACTCTGCCGCCTGCGCTGGATTCCATATTTGCCGCCGCCACCTTGCGCCGCAGCCTCATGGAAGGCCTAGCCGGTCGCCGCCACCAGACCCGCCGATCAGCCGCCGAGGAAGGTCCGCCGCCACGCTGCCAAGCTTTGCCCGGTCAACGCATCAGGCGGCGGAGGGGAGGATCGTGCGGGGAAGAGGAGTTAGGGGCGAAGATGTAATTTTTTTAAGTTGCAGAAACATGTGTTCTGAATCTTATTGGTCAACTGACTACATGTGGACTGTGCAAGAACTCACGCCTACACATGAACTCACACGTACCAATATCCTTCTCCCAATAGCTTCGTTGCATCCAAGCACTTTCAAGTCCCGGCAATGCTACGTGGGCTAGCTAGTTAGGATTTAGGACCTAGTATCTTACTGGTCAACTGACTACATGTGGACTGTACAAGAACTCATGCCTACACATGAACTCACACGTATCAATATCCATCTCCCAACAGCTTTGTTGCATCCAAGCACTCCCAAGTCCTGGCAATGCTGCGTGGGCTAGCTAGTTAGGATTTAGAGCATCTCTAGCCGTCCCCCCGACTCGGTCCCCGGCAGCCTTTTTTACATCCGCCCAGCCGCGCTCCCGGTTCCTCGTTTTCGCCCAGATTTGGGCTTTCATCCATCCGGCGAGCCCAGAACATCTCCGGCTTTCTGAGGCGCGCTCGGGGACTCCGGACGAAACGAAAACGCGCGAAACGTCAAGCGGGCCCGTGGTGTCAGCGAGAGAAAGGGTAGTTCCCCGCCGTTAATTTTGTTTCCCTCTAAAATGCGCCGCATATACCCATTTTTCCCGCCAAAATCCCCCACAGTTGCAGCTCCTCCTCTTCTCTTCCACCACCATGCCGCCGAAGAGGATCGCCGACGATGGCGCACCGAAGGCGAGGAAGCCACGGGCCCCCAAAGAGAAGCCGCCGGGTATGACAAACTCGGCGTGGGCGGCGGACGTGGAGCGCCGGCAGACCAAAACTCGCGGCAGGGTAGAGAGGGAGAAGAAGCTCGCGGCGAAGAGGATGGCTGATACGTCTCAAACGTATCTATAATTTTTGATGCTCCATGCTTGTTTTTACACCATTTGCCTATTGTTTCGTTACACTTAGTGGCATTTTTATGCATTTTCTGGAACTAACCTATTAACGAAGTGCCATAGTGCCAGTTTCCTGTTTTCTGCTGTTTTTGTGTTTCAGAGTGATACACAGGAAATATTCTCGGAATTGGACGAAACAAGTTCCTGAAGTCTTATTTTACTCGGAAGCTTCCAGAGATCCAAAGGAGAGACGGAGAGGGGCCACCAGGGCCCCACACATAGGGCCGGCGCGGCCAGGCCCCTGGCCACGCCACCCATATGTGAGGGAGCCTGGCTCCTCCTCTGACGATGCCCCTTCGCCTATAAATACCTTCCGACGGAAAAAACCTAAGTACCCGATCAGTTTTCCAGAACACATCGCGATCCGCCGCCGCCGTCGACCCGAAGATCGGGAGGGTCCAGAAGCTCTTCCCGGCACCCTGCCGGAGAGGGGAATCGCCACCGGAGGTCTTCTACATCGCCATGCTTGCCTCCGGAGCGATGAGTGAGTAGTCTACCTTGGACTATGGGTCCATAGCAGTAGCTAGATGGTTGTCTCCTCCACCATGTGCTTCATGTTTAGATCTCATGAGCTGCCATACATGATTGAGATCACCGTTATGTAATTCTACATGTTTGGTTTGTTGGGATCCGATGAATATTGGTGTTTATGATTAAGTTGCTGTACTGAATATTATCTTTTGTTATCTCTATATTGTTTATGATCTTGCATGCTCTCCGTTGTTAGTAGCTATCTTGGCCGAGTAGTTGCTAGTGACTCCAAGAGGGGGTATTTATGCTCGATAGTGGGTTCATGCCTCTATTTCACCTGGGGGAGTGACAAAAACCTCTAAGGTGGTAGATGTGTTGTTGCTACTAGGGAGAAAACAACATTCATATGCTCAAGGGCATATGCTTTGTTTACATTACACACTTTGCTTAATACAATTATCTGTTGTTCGCAACTTAATACTTCTAGGGTATTCGGATTGATATCCCAGGGAGTGGATTATTAGTCATAGATGAAGTTGGATGGCGGTCTATGTATTTTGTTGTAATGCCCAGAGTAAATCTCATAGTGATCTTCTTGATATATCACGTTATCTCTATTCTATCAATTGCCCAACTGTAATTTGTTTACCCAGCATGTGTTATTTTATCTATGGAGAGACACCACTAGTGAACTGTGGACCCCGGTCCTATTTCCATCATATTGCTATCACCTGTTTACTTTACTCGTACTGTTTACTTTACTCGCATACTATATTGTTTTCCACTCTATACGCTTATAACCTTTGTTTCAAGCAAACCGGTGAGATTGACAACCTCATCGCAAGTTGGAAACAAAGTATTTGTTTGTGTGTGTGCAGGTTCCACAACACCTCCAGTCGTCATTGTCTCTCCTCTCCTGTTCGATAAACCTTGGTTTCTTAACTAAGGGAAAACATGCTGCTACACTCATCATACCTTTCTCTTGGGGTTCCCAACGGGCTGGTCATTCACCACGCACAAGGACTTACTGCACCACGTGAGCAGCCTATTTTCTGGCGCCATCAACCGGTAGCAGCTTCTTTTCTGGCGCCGTTGCCGGGGATTGAAGAAGAATAATCTCCCTCGTCAACTAGGCACCAGCTTCTTTTCTGGCGCTGTTGCCCGGGATCGAAGAAGAATAATCTCCCTCGTCAACTAGGCACCAGCTTCTTTTCTGGCGCCGTTGCCGGGGAGGAAGAGAAGACTTCTGCGAGGGGAGTTCTTCGCACACACATTCTTTACTTTGTTATTGTTTTGCTTTACTTTATTTATTTTACCTGCATTGCTTTATATCAAAAACCCAAAAAAATTAGAATCCTTGGTAGTTGTTATTTCTTTACTTTAGTTTATCATGTTGTTCCCTTAGTACGTTCTGGAGGACCTCTCAGTAGGGAGTGGTTCGATTATTGGCAAAAGTAACATTGAGGAGTTCTTTAATCACATTAGTATGCATGATGAAGTTGAGGAAAAGTCTTGGGTTGAGCTCGCTCCTAGTATTGAAGTTGCTTCTGTTATATTAATTGACATGTTGGAAACTAGGTTTGCTAGTCTTAATCCTTTTATGCAATATATGTTCCTTAAGCTTCATGAAATTGAGGATCCCAAAAAGAAAGCTTTTATCTTAGAAACTTTGCGCCTAGAATTTAAGGAGGTCGTTGTTGAAGCTAGGAAAGTTCTTAAACGTTTTAATAAACTCGGTTCACCTATAAAGGTTATTGATACTAATGATGAAGGGACCGAGATACCTATACCTTGCAAGCTTTTGGGATTGAGTGAAGCCTTCGAAAATAATTTTGCCTGGATTTGTCCTAAAAATCTTTTTAATGAGAATAGTGTACCAAAGCATGATCACAAAGGGTCTTCAAAAACTTATATGGATGAAATACAATGCCTTATTGACAAGACCTCTTTTGTTGATCTTAATGCTTCTTCTGATATTACTTGATTCGCAATTTTCTGCGCCTAGCTCAAAGGCGTTAAAGAAAAGCACTCTTGGGAGATAACCCATTGTTTTCTTTTCAGTACTTTTTCTTTTATTTGAGTCTTGGAAGTCATTACTACTGTAATGACCACTCCTTATCTTGTTTATTTCATTTTTGTGCCAAGAGAAGCCTCTAATTTGAGTGAGGTAAAGATTTGGGGATGTTGCTGTCCTGAAACTGTTTTCGATGCTGCACCGTAAAAATTCGTAAAAATTCTCTGTATATCTTTTGGACCTACGATTTCTTGTGCATATGCCCCAGGTTATATCCAAACTTTTCTTAGTTGAACACTTTTTGATTTGAGCAAGAGAAAATCCCTCAAAAATTCGACCTTTGTCAGCTGTTCAGTTTTGACAGATTTCTGCCAATATTTGTGTTTGCCACTTTATCGCTTTCTTTTGATCATGAAACTTTTGGGGGGGTTGATACAGTAGTATACGCTATATATGTGGTGGTTTTGAGTTGAAACCTGAAGCAAATAGAGGATTGATTATATGTTATGCTTGCACTAATGTTGCTAATAGATTTGTGTTTAGTTTTGTATGAAGGAAGTTTTCAAGTGTAGGGATTGGAGAATGATGAGATGAGTTGAAGAATGGACAAAATCTCAAGCTTGGGGATGCCCATGCATCACCCCAAGAAATATCCAAGAAGTACAAGCGTCAAAGCTTGGGGATG
The DNA here is from genome assembly GCA_007115705.1 of Dactylis glomerata. Classification (NCBI taxonomy): domain Eukaryota; kingdom Viridiplantae; phylum Streptophyta; class Magnoliopsida; order Poales; family Poaceae; genus Dactylis; species Dactylis glomerata. The sequence continues at coordinate 5,153,687 of QXEO01000222.1, forward strand.
CCCCCGAGGCACCCCTTCTTCATCGGCAAAAATCAGGTCACCTTTCAAGACACTATATTTTTATTGCTTCATGCACTATGTGTTTTTCTTGGAGCGTCAGTTGTTTTAGTTTTATTAGTTGGTTTAGTTTGTTTGTTTGCTGCAATAAATGGTTGGACCCCAACAAATTTTCTTTTGGAGAAGTGTTACTCGTTTTTATTTGCAAAGAATGCTCTAGTTTTCACTCTTATCGTTCATCGAGCGTTCTTCTTTTTCTACTACTGCTTTTGGTTTTGGTTTTCGTTTTCGCCTTGATTTGCATTCAGATCTTGTCATATCTTTTCATCAAGGTGTATTTTTGCCTCTGATCTTTATTGGTTTTCATCAAAAGAGGTGTTTATAAAATTTTTAAATGGTGTTGGAAAAGAGAAAAAGCTTTGTGCAAAATAGTGGTACAAGAAGGAGCTTGTGTAGACTACGGTTTAGATTTTTTCATGTCATGCTTGATGTCTTTTTGATAGTATGCTTAGTGGTTTTGCTGTAGCATGACTTGTCTCAAATAACTGAGATTGCTTAATGAGCCTTTGAAAAAATCATGCGTTGTTTTTATTGTATGGAAGCATTATTTTGGTTTTCTCCTTGATGCTTTATTTGGGTTGACTTGGTGTATGCTCACACATGTTAGACTCTTACAAAGTCACCAATAGCCTTCATGATCATTTAGTTTTTGACTTTTGATGCCATCTTATGCTTCTTTTAATGTCGCTTTGTCGCTTTGCATGATTATGGCCATTATTGCTCTCTTAGTTGGTCACTCCCAGTCTTTTGCTAGCCCTCGCCTTGTACTGAGTATGAGCTCTACTCGTGCATCCAACTCCGAAAAACCAAGTTTGCCATTGTGTCCACTATAAATTCCTATGCATGGTGTTTGTAAGCCATTCCAAAGTAAAATTTTCATGTGCTACCTTTCAAAAACCTTCAAAATACTTCTCGTTTTGTGACACTGTTTTCAGCTCATGGGGACGTAGTGGTCGGATTTGCTATCTTCCATATTGCTTATTCCAAAAAAAAAAGGCACTCCTCCAAAGAATGTGAATGTTGGTGGGCACCCGATGGAATCGGTTAGCCATGGTATGTGAAAGGAAAAAGGTGGGGAGGAGTGCCAAGTTTTATAAAAAGAGCACAAAAGTGCCAATCTCTCTCTCAAAAACTTGCTTCATTTTTGTATGGAAGATAGTAAGAACCCCATTGCCAGTCGTTGACAAAGACAACCACCTCTCAAAACCAATTTTTATCTCTCTATTTTACAAATGAAAAGCTCTAGCACATGAGCAATCACTGCTTCCCTCTGCGAAGGGCCTTTCTTTTACTTTTATGTTGAGTCACCACCTTCTTTCTTTATGCACCATTAAGAGAGCATAGTTGTCATTCTTAGTGTGATATGCATTGTCCCAACGTTCATTGATTGATTCATATTGTTGGTTTCACTTGTTCTTAAATTATTTGTATTTAGTCGCCCTCTTAAACTTGAAGGTGTCCTATGCATTTATGTTTTGCTCTCTTTGAAGGACATGCTGAAAACCTTTTGTATGTTTTTCCTTATGATTTGAACACACGTTTGACTTTCATTGTTTCATTATCATGATCTTTTTATTTGTGTTCATTTACATGTTTACAACACGGTTGCTAAGTTCTTATTGTCATGATTATATCTTCATGCCCATGTTTTAAGTTCTATTGATCCCAGCTCACCAATGCTTACATATATGATCAAGATTGTGTAGGTGCATGTCACCTCAAAAATTAATCTTTCGTTATCACTTACCTACTCGAGGACGAGCAGGAGTTAAGCTTGGGGATGCTTGATACGTCTCAAACGTATCTATAATTTTTGATGCTCCATGCTTGTTTTTACACCATTTGCCTATTGTTTCGTTACACTTAGTGGCATTTTTATGCATTTTCCGGAACTAACCTATTAACGAAGTGCCACAGTGTCAGTTCCCTGTTTTCTGCTGTTTTTGTGTTTCAGAGTGATACACAGGAAATATTCTCGGAATTGGACGAAACAAGTTCCTGAAGTCTTATTTTACCCGGAAGCTTCCAGAGATCCGAAGGAGAGACGGAGAGGGGCCACCAGGGCCCCACACATAGGGCCGGCGTGGACAGGCCCCTGGCCGTGCCACCCATGTGTGAGGGAGCCTGGCTCCTCCTCTGACGATGCCCCTTCGCCTATAAATACCCCCCGACGGAAAAAACCTAAGTACCCGATCAGTTTTCCAGAACACATCGCGATCCGCCGCCGCCGTCGACCCGAAGATCGGGAGGGTCCAGAAGCTCTTCCCGGCACCCTGCCGGAGAGGGGAATCGCCACCGGAGGTCTTCTTCATCGCCATGCTTGCCTCTGGAGCGATGAGTGAGTAGTCTACCTTGGACTATGGGTCCATAGCAGTAGCTAGATGGTTGTCTCCTCCACCATGTGCTTCATGTTTAGATCTCATGGGCTGCCATACATGATTGAGATCACCGTTATATAATTCTACATGTTTGGTTTGTTGGGATCCGATGAATATTGGTGTTTATGATTAAGTTGCTGTACTGAATATTATCTTTTGTTATCTCTATGTTGTTTATGATCTTGCATGCTCTCCGTTGTTAGTATCTATCTTGGCCGAGTAGTTGCTAGTGACTCCAAGAGGGGGTATTTATGCTCGATAGTGGGTTCATGCCTCTATTTCACCTGGGGGAGTGACAGAAACCTCTAAGGTGGTAGATGTGCTATTGCTACTAGGGAGAAAACAACATTCATATGCTCAAGGGCATATGCTTTGTTTACATTACACACTTTGCTTAATGCAATTATCTGTTGTTCGCAACTTAATACTTCTAGGGTGTTCGGATTGATATCCCAGGGAGTGGATTATTAGTCATAGATGCAGTTGGATAGCGGTCTATGTATTTTGTTGTAATGCCCAGAGTAAATCTCATAGTGATCTTCTTGACATATCACGTTATCTCTATTCTATCAATTGCCCAACTGTAATTTATTTACCCAGCATGTATTATTTTATCTATGGAGAGACACCACTAGTGAACTGTGGATAAACCTTGGTTTCTTAACTGAGGGAAAACTTGTTGCTACACTCATCATACCTTCCTCTTGGGGTTCCCAACGGGCTGGTCATTCACCACGCACAAGGACTTACTGCACCACGCCAGCAGCCTATTTTCTAGCGCCATCAACCGATAGCAGCTTCTTTTCTGGCGCCGTTGCCGGGGATCGAAGAAGAATAATCTCCCTCATTAACTAGGCACCAGTGGCGGCGGACGAGTAGGCGAGGCTGGTCTCCATGGCCATGGGACAGCCGCGCGTCGGCCAATTCCCCGCTGGTTCATGGCCAACCCAAGGTACGATCGACTCACCTTCCACCTACTCGCCGACGGCGCCTTTGCCCATGTTCCACGAGACCTACGTCCCCGCCATGTCGAGGTTCACCCCGTCGCCGCCGGAGTACGACGCTGCGATGCATGAGGGCATCTCGCCTGCCCTGCGCCGAGGGCTGCTCTCCTAGGGGATGCCACCGCCGAATGACAGTGTGATGCACGACATGATCACGTCGGGCTCCATGGCCATCGCGGAGATGCTCGCTGGAAGGAGATGCTCGCCAACCAGGGCACCCGGATCGCCTTGCTTCAGACAACCTCCGCGGTGAAGAAGAGGAACACCGACCTTGCGTTCCTGATCGGCGGCAAAGACGCTGCGATGGACGAGGAGACGAGGGCTTGGTACGATGCCCATCGCCAAGCCATCCTCCGCCCTCCGTCGACTGCGTCGTCCTTCCCTTCGATGACGTCCACTCCGGCGGCCGACGAAACTTCGCCGCCCGAGGCGCAGGAAGGCACCGCCGACGAGCCTGTTGTAGTCTAGTTTCTGTTTCGATCGCCGGATTGTGGCTGATTCGATCGCCGAACTTGTGGGGGCGATGCTTTTGTGTAGCGGGAAGACGCGATTTTGAAACTATATCTGCGAACGCCGGGGTGACGACTGGAAAAAAATATCTCATCCACACCCGTTTTACATCCAATCCGGGTGAAAATATCACCAGATTTCGGCCTGGGGGCCTCAAACGGCTGGAGATACTCTTAGGACCTAGTATAGGATGTAGTTCCTCTTTTGCTAACTTTAATTTTTATAATAGGGATGAACTAATATGTTAAAGAATATTTAATTTTCAAATTTGCAGTTTAGGACGCAATATATGTTCTGTGGGCACAAAATAATACCGCAAAAGTGGTCTATGGTACTATCTGCTAGAGATGTCCTAACACCATCTTTTTAGCGGACGATTTGCCCCTGTCGCATAAAGTGTTATGCATACATGGGTCTTAGATTAGTGGCAGATCTAGGATTTTACGCTAGGATGGAGCAGCTAAAAAAAATTTGGTTCTAAAAAAATAATCAAAAAGGAGGTTTCAGACCCACGACCTCTGTATCGAAGTGATGCATACTGCCTTCATCGGTTTTTCAGTTATGTTGAATAAATTTCCATATTTGTTGATCACAATATAAATAACGACATAATTATGCAATGCAAAAAAACTACTATGCAAAATTACTAATCTGTTCACCAGATCTCCAATTACATCGAATAAATTCAGTATTTACTGATCGCTAATAAAATGATGTTGCGATTATGCAATATAAAAAATCTATCATCAAATACTCAAATTTGAATTGTACTATGTACAAACTAAGAATGAATTTAGAATAAGATTGAAACATGCAAGTAGTTTACTATCCCTTTTGTGATCGTGAGCATACAAGAGGATCGTGGCATCGGGCATCGCTTTTTGCCTTTGATGGGTTGGACGTAAATAGCTAAATCTTTTTAAAGATTGATGAGACGACGATCAAAATCTGCAGTAGTATATAAATATTTTGTCTTGGTGTATAAATATATATGGTATGGGCCAAATTCTTAGATGTTTTCTACTACTCCCTACGTTCAAGATTACTTGTCTCGGCTTTGTCATATGTATCATTAAAAGTTGACACATTTAATGATGGTATAGGAAACAGTACTCCCTCAACGTATATTACCTTTCACAAATATGGATATATCTAGCACTAGAATGTGTCTAGATAAATCCGTATTTGTGAAAGGTAATATGAGTCGGAGGGAGTAAGAGTTTAAATGTCGGATATGGTGTTTTCGTTAGGAGCAAATGCTCCTATTATGAGAAATATATTTTAAACTCATTTTAAAATTTCAAAATATTCGGACAAAAAATCCTAGGTGTAGATCAGAAAATTCTAGATTCATCCAGCAAAGTTTCGTGGAGAAATGATATTTCTGGCGGCCTATGTAAAAAAACAAAAAAAATATCACATAATTAGCAATTTTGTAGCAGCGAAAATTCATTTTTTACAAAGGCCACAAAATTTTCCTTTTCTCACGAAACTTGGTGAGTAACATAAAATGTGAAGATGTACACCAAGAATTTGTTTCAAAAAATTTAACCTTTAAAAAATATTTTTTAGTCTATGGGTGCATCTACACCTATGAGCCAAAGTGGATTTTCGGATATTCGTAACGTTATGTGGTGGCATTTTCTACTCAACCAGGTTTGTTTTTCGAACTTTTTTCTACTCAACAAGATGATTTACTCAATTTGAGGAATTTTTGATGTACAAGTCGTACGAAAATTGGCTACACAAGGTCTGGGCTGGATGCCCATCGGAAATTGGCTCACGGGCCCGTGAGATATGATTGTCCAGCTCGTACGTATATAGCTTCCCCTTCTCCCTTCCAGTCCCCTCCTCTCCTTCACCCCGCGCGCTTTGTCTGAAATCAACCCCCGCCCACCACCACCTCGCCGGATTTCGAGAGAGCCTCCGTCGGATACTCTCACCACACCACCTCACCTCACCGGAATCCGGTCAGCCGCGCCGCCTCGCTGCACTCCGAAGCCCCCGCTACGCCCTAGCAGCCCCGTGGCCAAGAACCCTTCTTGGTCGACGGGAATGGGGAAAAAGAAGGTGGCTCCGAACCGGGGCAAGCATTCCGCTTCCAGGGACACGGCGCTCCCTTCCGCGTCCGCCGCCGCCGAGAACACGGCGCTCCCTTCCGCGTCCGCCGGCGCCGAGAACACGGCGCCCTCCTCGCCTAAGAACACGGCGTCCTCCCCGTACAAGAACCCAGCGCCTGCCCTGGCCGATAACCCGGCATCCTCCCCTACCAAGAACATGGCGCCCGCCCCTGCCAAGAACACAGCGCCTTCCTCTGTCAAGAACACAGCTCCCGCTTCCTCCAATGAAGATGGGGAGGCTCTGCCCCCTTTCAAGTACGACGCTGCCGAGAACACGGGGTGCGCCTCTGCCAAGAACAAGGCCCCCCGTCCCGGCCAAGAGCCCAAGAACATGGCGTCCGCCTCTTCCAAACACAAGGCCCCCGTCCTGGCCAAGAACACGGCGTCCGCCTCTTCCAAGAACAAGGCCCCCCGTCCCGGCCAAGAACACGGCGTCCGCCTCTGCCAAGAACAAGACCCTCGCCCCGGCTAAGAACAAGCGGTCTGCCTCTTCCGAGAACACAATGGCGGTTCCTGCCGCTTCCGATTCAGATAAGGTGGATGCGCCGCCCCAGGACACAACATTGAGTAGATTTGTCAACTTCCTGTGCGAGAAAGCGACCTCCAGGTGGTGGCAGGGACTTCTCGACGCCTTCCTGACTTGGATGCACGGCAGCGCCGGCAACGACACTTCAGATGCCTCCAGCATCTCCCACACTAACGGCGTGGAGATCCCAGAGCAGGAGGAAAATGTGGTGGAAGATGTAAGTAACCTCTGTTCAGCTAACATTGAAGTTGGCATTTGAATTTGGTCCCTCTTTGTATGTGAAGCATTCGCCTTGTCTGACCTGTCATAACTCATAAGGCATTTTACATATCTGAATGCACTTACTGATTCTGTAAATACTCCATAGCCCTGGTATTTGTGTGTTTGCTAGTGCTACTTTCTATACCCTTAGTTTTTGTACCATTTCTTGAGAAAATATCAATAAAGAGCAAGCTTGCTTATGGTGCCTCAAGTTGATCAATAATCGCATCCTTATGTTTGCCTTTGTGTTTCATTCGAGTATGTTACGGTGTCAAGATAAATTTGACCTTGCATATTTTGCTTAATTTTGTCTGCCCATATCAGCATTGCTTTAGTAACTGAGAACGTGCAGAGAATGATCTGCCTAGCATTTTATCTGCAGGTTGAGGTTGTCGCAATTGCTTTAGTTGATTGATATTTATGAAGTGGAAGCGCTAAACAATTGAAATCTCCTCTGTGTATTTGGATTAGGTTTAGGATCCCTAAAAAACAATTCTTTTATTGTTATTGTGCCCAGGCGGAGGCACTCACTGAAAGTTCTACCGATCAGGAGCAAGGGAATCAGATGTACCTGGAGGAGACAAAGAAGACTGAGCTGCAGGCTTTACCTCAACTTCTAGAGGTATATGGTTTTGAAGTTGTCAAGACTAAAAATTTGCTACACGCAATAGTTTCGGTTATACTGCCTAACATGAGAAATGTGGTCACTAATGTTTGTTTGTGTAGAACATTGGTCGATTGTGACTTATGAATGAGTGAAAAAATGAGTGCAATGTTATTGAGTCTTGAATTATTTTTTGCACTTCATTGTCAATTCACACTTTTTATATTCGGAAATGCTTTATTTCCATCTCAACTTTGTTTGCGAATTCTGGCGGAACAATGTCTAAGATGTGTTAATGTTTAGTTAGCTGATCTTTCTGAAGTGGAAGCACTAAAACGTTCAAATTTCCCCCATAATTTTGGAATATGTTCAGGAGAGCCGATGCCAGCACCATGCTTATATATATGGTAAGAAGGCACAACATAGGAATGGGCGTGATTGTGATGTGACCGAAGCAGACCAAAGTGTACCTGCTGGTCCTTCAACCAGTCAAGTAAGTGATTAAGAAAGTTTCCATCCAAGTATGAGTCTGATTCCTCTTGCACTTCAGACTTAGTACCTAAAAAGTATCAGTCTGTACTTCTATAGTCGCTTTGATCTGTTTGGGATATGGTGATAATATTAACTGAAATATTATTTGCTCTGCGAAAAGGCTTAGTTTAGCAGCCCTGTGAATATCTCTACTGTCATGCCTGTTTATTAGCTGAAATAAGATGTCAGAGAAATGTGGTCACTAACATGTCGATGTTCTAGAATAATTTTTTATTTTGTTGTCAATTGTCACTCTTTATATCAGGAAATGCTTCTAGAATAAGATGTCAGAGAAATGTGGTCACTAACTGTTGGATTTAGTAGCTCTAGGAGTAACTGTTAACTGAAGTAGGATGTTAGAGAAAAAAATCATTCATAACTTGAAAATTATACACTTGCAGGTTGATGATAGTAAATTTGGCCGGTATTTGAGAAGTTCTATTCACAAGCACTATGTTAAGCTTATGAGAAGTTGCCAACTGCGACTGGGTATGGTGTTGTGCGCCGTTTGCTACTTTGAGAATAATTACCACCATCCAAGGCCTCAGTCAAGTGTAAGTTTTACTAGCCAATGAAATGTTGTCTCGTATTTTACTTTATGGTGTTGCTGATTAGAATCCAAATATCGTCTGTTCATTTTTCAATCTGCAGATGATTAATCACTTTGGCAATAATCATGGCCCGTCGGATGGCGTGAGGTGCAAGAACTGCGCGGCCATATTTCGTTTTGATCACCATCTTGATCTGCATGGCGTGCACTGCAATGCCTAGTTCAGTGTGTTGCTTTATTGGAATTGAAGAACTACAGTGTGTAGATAAAAAGATATGAGATACAGTATGTTCTTGTAGGATGATGTGCGAGAGCAATTTCAACCACAGATTGTGAGCCCATTGTGCTCAGGTTGTTGAGAAAATGATTTTGTTGGAGGTTGATATACTTTGTCCAATTCGATTGTGCTGCTGGAAAATTATTCAAATGGGGAAGATGGTGACAAGTGTCGTCTTGGTCATCGTGACAAGCATGACGTGTGTAGCTTAACTTTGTTATGAGTTCTCCAGGCATATCATAGCCTCAATTTACTGTAGGTTTGACTGCTTGTGGGAAAAGTTTGAGCATGGGTAATTCTGGTAAAGTTCAGCTTGGGAACCCAAACTGGGATGAAAATCTTTCAAATTTAGCTGAACATGTTCACAATCTTGTAGTTCTGAGATTTGACAAAAGGACTTACATTGCAGCAAATCCAATGGATGATTGTACCATACAGATATAGAGGATCAGAGGTACCTAAGGCACTAAGGGATACAGTTGTTGCTGCAAGATATAATGTCTGTGAAAAAAGCACAACCGGTTTATGATTACAAGTTGAGTGTAAGAGGTTCTTTTGGATCAATAGGACTTTCCACAAGAATCTCATTTTCAGTGAAGATTAAGTGGTTTTCGACTACAGAATTCACAGTAGCTAAAGCCGGAGTTATGGTATGGGAGATTTTGTTGAGGCATGGAGTAAGAGTCTCTGTTGCCAAAGGTAAATGAGTATTTTCTGTGGGGAAGATTAGCAATAGCTAATGATCGTGGTAGCATGTTCCGAGGACAAAAATATACCAGATTATATTTCATTGTGAAGACAAGTCTGCAGATTCCCAGTTTCTAGCATTGGCTGATGGCCATTGAAATAGCCTGTGCCAAGTTTTGAACTAAAAATGTAGTCAATGGAATGGGAAGATTCACTGTAGCTAAAGATTTTTGAGGCACTGAGTAAGAGTCTCTGTTGCCAAAGGTAAATAAGTATTTTCTGTGGGAAAGATTAGCAGGCTAAACACTATATGGGCACAGAGAGATAGAGTTGTTATAATGTTGTGAACTTCTCTGGCTGTTACAAATCGCAAATGGCTTTATGATGACAAACTGAGGGCTAGAGGTTTGTTTTAAATCAAAAGGATATAAAAATGATACCAGAAAGTCTCATCTTTTGTTGAAGAGGAAGTGGTCTTGGAAACTACAGATCGTGAATGGATTACTGCGGTAGCATGTTTCAAGGAGAAAAATAATTTGGTGGATGTCTCAAATTCTATTTCATTGTGAAGACAAATCAAGATTTCTACTTTTGTAGCATGGATTGATGCATATTGAAACAGCTTGTGCAAGCTTTGTGCTAAAATGGTTGGTAATGGAGAAGCAAACTCTCTTTTGGTGGCTGATGTTATTTTGGGTTAGACTGATGTCTTTGAGATGAAACCCTCAAATGGTAGCATAGGAATCTGTTTGAAGCCCTCAAATTCCAGCAGGTTCATATGTGGTATGAGTATTCATTTGGGGATAAATTTCTCATGTGGTTAGTGCTGATTGAGTTCTAGCCGAGGATAAGTTTGTGGAAATGTGGTTGCATGGTGATAAAGGTATCCGTTATGCACCCTCCAGAATCAGACAACCACTTCTGTTATCTGGGCTGGTGTCAGTGGTTTATAGGGTCTCTGGAAGTGGAACACAAAAGATAAGTCTTTTTTCAGCATGTTCACCTACTTATCCTATAATCATCATTCTCTCTATTTGCAAAGCACGATTTTGCAGGAGGAGCTTCTGCTGAGAACTCGTGTGTGGTCAGCAACAGAAGTCTTGTCAACTCCCACCCAACCTCCTCGTTTACCTCCTAGTGTTCTTCCGGATGTCGCCTCGGTTCCTATATGCAACTTCATTGAATGCTAGCTTGTGTTGTTTTTAATATCTAACTTGAATTTGCAGGTTGTCTGCTTGATGCCTTCAGGTTTACCCCATGCAAGAGCAATTTCTTCTCTTTGAAATACATCTATTAGGAAGAAATAACCCCAAAGAAGGAGGGACAAGATAGCTCAATGATTGTGGTTTTTTCCATAGACTTATTCTGCTACTGTGAAGATATTCAGTATTCTAGTCATATATTATCTTTGTTAAGCCAATGTGAAATGTAATGCTCATAAGAAACTCGGATGCTGAAAATTGCTTCTATTTGCAGTTCAGAATTGCTTCTAGTCATGTATAAGATAGTCTGTTTGAACTGAACATTTGTTTTGAATGCAGTGGATGGAAATACTTTTTTTCGAAAAGAGTGGATGCAAATACTTGAGCTTCTGAGTGTACTTGTCACACACACAAAAAAGCTAAGCTCTAGTTGTTCATTTACATCAGGAAACAACATATCCTAGTGAAGTTTTTTTGTACACCAAATATCCTAGTGAAGTTTATCCCATTAAAAAGAATGGATAGCACCATCAGAGCATACAAAAGCCAGTTCTTTGTTGTAAGGATTGTTGTTACCTCCATCGGACTAGGCCAGTTGGACCAAACCTGAGTACCTGACTACCTGAACCAAGGCGGTTAGCCGCCTCTCTGGCATCCAACCTCTGCTATACATCCACACGACATCCGAGGGTGCGCAGACCGTCTACTATGTCACCCAAGTGATTGTCACATACCAATCTTTTTATTTTTGGAAATTCAAGTTTCTGTAAGTCAAAACTGAGGGTAAATATAAAACGTGGAGATGCCTTTTTGCAATGTATTTTCTCGACTCGCTTGACCAATGACCATTTAAAATTTGCATCCGTAAAAGAGGAATTTAAAACTGTTTATAGAAATATTTATCAAAAGGATAAATGATTTTTCCCAAAAGGTTTTATTTGCAAAACCCTAAATACATTGCCATTCATGGCACATGAATTTCCTACCAAAATAAAATTAATGAAAAAAAACATATTTCAAACCTATACTTTTCCCTCTTTTTTAAGAAAATTATTTTGGAAAATAAGTTTTTCCCTCTTTACTTAATAGCAATAAAGGGAAACCATTATTTCCCTGTTTTCTCCAGAAATGATATATCCTAAGGATTTTCATCCTCCAATTTATTGTGAAAATTTTTTAGTCAAAGAGGCCTCTATGAAATTACATTCACTCTCTGCTACACAGAGAAACATTAGCACCTTGTGGGTTGTGCTTGCAGGTTATAGATTTATGTCTATCCCTATATAATTTGTATATCGAATGATCAACTGTTACACATGACCAAATTAACTATAGTTAACTCGTATTCACTTATGTTCAGGCTATCTACAGCCAGGGTGGTTGGCGGCATTCTAACAGAATACAGGATGTTTAGCTATTCCATATACCCTGTCTTCCGCTGGCTTATCATTATCTCATCTCTAGAAGATGAGGAGTTTGTAACTCAAGACCTTAAGACCTTTCATTGTTGAAACTGATCACTCTTGTTGTAATAAAAAGGTTGTGTGCATCAATAGATGCAGAGGCCGGGAGAACCCCATTTCTATAAAAAAAATTCACTTATGTTCAAGTTGAAACTTTCTCAAGCGACAACAAACCTAGACATACAAGGTGGTACCAAAGAAATAAACAAGTGCTTGGATGTTAAAAACAAATAAGAAAAACCGTATAAGCAAAACATATATCAGCTAGGCATCCCTCAACTTCACAACATTGCCAAGACAAAAGAGAATTACATCATTATAAGATCGGCATTAACTCAGATTATTCATTCATTGTCATTTCTATCTTTCTGAGGCTGGGCGTAATCCACGTCAGAGCAGGCCAGTTGGACCAAAGATGAGGAAACACAATGGTGAAGGTTAAACATCATATTAACAGTATCAGAATAAAAGAGAATAAATCCGTCTCACAATGGTAGCCTCCACAGAACTGCAGATATGAAATGCTACAAAACAAATGAATGAACATGTGATAATTACAAAAAGAGAGTAAGAAACACAGAGAAATTGCAAAATAGTGGAAGAACTAGCCCATGTCTAGTCTCAGTTCCATATGGGTCAACCAACCTCTAGAGTTTTCGCATGCCGCTGTTAACTTGAATACTTGATCTGTACTGCTGGTTACAGCTCCAAATGTTGCTGCGACAGGTACAGCTCTGAGCACCGCACGAGCTGTGCTCGAATTAAAAAAACGCAGGAATAAGACAAACTTACCATTGCGGTGTTCTACATAGTCAAATCCTGCAGAATTGAGTTTCTACAGTATTTTGGAAGTAGGAAGAAATAAAGCCAATGAAGGAGGCACAAGATAGCTCAATGATTGTGGTTTTTCCAATAGACATATTCTGCTACTGTGAAGTTCAGGATTCCATTCATATATTATCTTTGTTAAGCCAATGTGAAATGTAATGCTCATAAGAAACTCGGGTGCTGAAAATTCCTTCTATATGCTGTTCAAAATTGCTTATAGTCATGTATAAGATAGTATGTTTGAACTTTGAACATATGTTTGGATGCAGCGGATGCAAATACTTTAAAAAAAAGAGTGGATGCAAATACTTGAGGCTCAGAGTGTACTTGTCACAACAACAAAAAAATAAGCTGTAGTTGTTTATTTACATCAGGAAACAACATATCCTAGTTAAGTTTTTCCCAATAGAAAGAATGGATAGCACCATCAGAGCATACAACCATCGGGCTAGGCCAGTTGGACCAAACCTGGCAACCTGAGCCAAGGTAGTCAGCCGCCACTCCGGCATCCAACCTTTTTTTTTTGAAAGATAATATATATTAAAAGCTAGCAAGCCGCTTCATTAAAAACCTTCCAGCCCCCTTAGGTACCCTGGTATGGAAAAGAGTGCGTCAGAAACTTGCAGCCCACAAATCACACCAAGTTACAATCAGCCCCAAGGCTGTGAACTAGAAAAGCGGGTGGCTCAGCATCCTAGGAAAACGACCCATCCTGTAGGCTTATATATTTTGCACAAGAATGAGTTGCCTGATTAGCCTCGCGACGAGCATGAACGAAGCTAAAATTTGTAAACAACAAACTCAGCTCACTAATCTCATCTAAGACCTGCTTGACTACTGAAAGATCATTAGCTCTATTTTGCCAAAGTCGGACCAAATCTTCAGAGTCAACTTCAAAAACAACATTAGTGAAACCCCTGCTTCTTGCATACACAACAGCATCTCTAAAAGCAAGGGACTCCACCATTAAAGGATCAGAGACACCTCGATAAGTCTTACCCGTAGCACCACGGAAGACCACCCCCTCACGTGCAACAGCACCAGTAGCTGCCAAATTGTCATTGACATTAACAGCACCATCGGAATTAATATTAACAACTCCATCAGGTGGTCTCTGCCATTTACATTCCGGCCTAGCAGATTTAGGAACACCCTTGTCCCTTGGTAACTCAAGAGTCTGCAAGGTTTCCTTCACCATCTCCATAGTTTTAGCAGGACTAAAACCACTCTCACCATGAGTCAGATTATTTCTCGATGACCAGATCGAGTACATGACTGAAGTTATAATAGCTTTCTCATGTTGGTTGAAAAAAGACTCGCACAGGATATCTTTTGCCCATGTCACTGGGTGTAGCTTCGGCAATTTGACTAAAAGAATTTCCTTTGCGGCTTCCCAAAACAATTTCGCATGACTGCATTCAATTAAAGCATGCATCACACTCTCAGATTCTGCTTTACACAGAGCACAGGTGCTGTTATCCATTATATGTCGCCGTGACAAAGTCCTATAGTCAGGAAGAATTCCTCGAAGAACTCGCCACCAAAAAACACGCACCTTAGGTACTACTGGCAGTTTTCATAATCGTCTCCATAAATCAGTATTTTTCAGACGAAGACACAGCATGTCCATTATTATTCCTAGCCTCCTCCGACTGACGCGCTTCCATCAAGGACTTGTAAGCCGACCGAACTGTATAAATTCAAGATTTTTTTTGGGTCCATGCCAGCCAGTCATCACCCCCTGTACTCCTCAACGGAATACTCAAAATGGAATCAACATCTGGAGCAAAGAAGATCTCACGGATCAAAGGCTCATTCCAATCATTACTTGCAGTTAAAAGCTCGTTTACCATGACAAGATCAGTTTCCTTCACACGACCCATTGGCCCATTGTCGCAGAGTTAGGGAGCCAACAATCTTTCCAAATCGAAATAGACTGACCAGAGCCCATTCGCTTTATAAGACCCAATTTCAAAGCCTTCCTTCCTGCCAGAATCGCACGCCAGGTTTTCGATGCTGTCCTCGGAGCATTGGCAGTCATCAACTCCTGGTTATGGAGATACCTGGTTCGAAGAACCCGGGAACACAAGGAGTCTGGCTTCATAATTATTCTCCAAGCCTGTTTTCCTAGCAAAGCTACATTAAAAGCCTGCATATCTCGGAAACCCATACCCCCTTGGTTTTTTGGAATAGCCAATTTATCCCAGGCTAACCAATGCATAGACCTTTAGTCTAAATTTCCACTCCACCAAAATTGTCCCATAACAGAAGTGAATTTTTTGCAAGTACTTTTGGAGAGTAAAAAACAACTCATACCATGGATCGGCTTGGCTTGGACCACTGATTTTATTAAAGCTTCTTTTCCGAGGTAAGATAGATTCTTTTCAGCCCACCCATTCACACTACTTCTTGCACTTTCAGTAATATACTCAAAGGCCTCGCTTGTTAACTTGCCAACAGCAGTAGGCAGACCCAGATACTTTTCACTGAAGGCTTCAATATGAATATTCAGATGTTGTTTCACCACTTCCCTGTGAGTATCCGAAGTACAAGGACTGAAGAAAATAGCACTCTTCTCCTTATTGACTTTTTGTCCAGACGCCAAATGATATATATCCAGAATTTCATTGAGCCTGGCAGCACTAGCCCCGTTTGCATTGATGAAAATAAGACTATCATCAGCAAATAACAGATGAGAGATCCATGGAGATCTTTTGCACACACGAACTCCCCTATCAATAAAGCCTGAATTATAGTGATGTATCAAAGCAGTCAATCCTTCAGCACAAGCAAGGAACAAATATGGTGACATAGGATCTCCCTGCCTGATTCCTCGAGAAGGAGTAAAAGGTTCGAGCAGACCACCATTCACCTTAACAGAGAAACGAACTGTAGAAACACACTTCATAATTATCTGCACTAGCCTAGGTGGAAAACCGAGTTTAGTCAGTATTGACTCCACAAAAGGCCATTCCACACGGTCATAAGCTTTCATCATATCTAATTTGACTGCACAATGACCCTTTTTTCCCTTCTTCTTTCTCTTCATAGCATGAACACACTCAAAAGCCACCAAAGCATTGTCACTAATTAATCATCCTGGCACAAAAGCACTTTGTTCCTGGCTGATAGTGTACTCCAGTACAGGCCTCATTCTGTTCGCCACCGTTTTAGTTGCGATTTTGTAAAGAACAGTGCACAAAGAAATGGGCCTATATTGCTTAATGGACTGGGGATTTCTCACCTTTGGAATGAGAGTTATAGCAGTATCATTAATCTCCTCTGGCATTTCCCCTCCATTCAGAAACCCTAGAACCGCACCACACAGCTCTGGGCCTACTAGATTCCAGTGGCGTTGGTAAAACCCTGCCGTGAAGCCATCAACACCTGGTGCCTTAGAGGGATGCATTTGGAAAAGAGCTCTCTTGACTTCCTCTTTAGTAAAATCGGCTTCAAGATTGACCTTATCCTCTTGCACCACTTTCTCATTAACTAGATCGATAAGTCCCTGCATATCAGGAGCTCCTTCTGAAGTATACAAGTTTTTATAGAAACCCTGTACCTCATCTTTAACCTCTTCCGCATCATCACACCATGTACCATCATCGCGTTGGAGAGAGGATATTGAGTTCATTCTCTTGCGCTGAGAAGCAAAAGCATGGAAATAAGCAGTATTACGATCACCTGATCTTAGCCAGTTAACCCGAGATCTTTGCTTAATCCAAATCTCTTCTTGGAACAGAACCTCATTAATTCTTTCCATAATTTTCTTCTCCTCGGACGAAGGACCTCTGCCCAAGGAAACTCTCCTCACCCTGTCAAGCTCCCTCCTCAAATTACTGAGCTTTTTCTTAAAATCCCCAAAGGTTGCTGTACCCCAAGATGATAAACCATTCTGCATACTTGAAAGAGTTTTCGCAAACCCCTCAAGACCAACGCCTTTTTCAGCCTTCTGCCATAGATCCACAACTACTTTGTCATAATCACCATGGGTTTGCCAAACATTCTCATATTTGAAAGCTCTCCTCCCCAAGGGACGATGACTGATATGTTTCTTTAACTCTGTATGAATCATATAGTGATCAGACTGAACAACACTAATATGTTTAACTTTAGCAACCTGAAATAGATTCAGAAGGCCATCATTACCGAAAGCTCGATCAATCCTTGCCTTAACATTAGCACTGCCCTCTTGTCTATTGTCCCAAGTATAAGGCAAACCAGAGAAACCAAGATCAATCAGACCACAATCTTCAGTCACTTCTCTGAAAGCCCTCATCTGCCACTCATCTCTATCATGCTCACTAAAATGTTCCGTGCTGTATAGCGTTTCATTGAAATCACCACTACACAACCACGGGAGATTTCGGAGCTGGTGTAACCTCCTCATCAGAGTCCAAGTTAGATGTCTATTCTCTCTGCGAGATTCACCATAAATTCCTGTGAAATGCCATGGAGGAACAGACCCATCCTTGCACTGAATTACTACATCAATATGATGTAAGTTATAGCTCTTAATATCAACTGTCACTGCTGATGACCAGAACAGTCCAACATCGCCACTAAGGCCATCACTATCCACTGCAAACACCCCAGAGAAACCAAAAGTGCTTTTTAACTTCTCAACTCTTTTCGCAGAAATTTTTGTCTCCATTACAAAGAGTAGAGTGGGATCCAATTGCTTCACAAAACCGCGAAGCTCTCGAACTGCAGGGTGGTTCCCCAGCCCCCTGCAGTTCACACTAACACAATTCATTGGTCCTGGCGGGGCTGTTTCTCAGCCTCCGCCAAAGAATCAGAATCAGATTGATGCTCTTCCTCTTCTCCAGTGCCCTTAGCTCTTTTTGCCGGGACAGAAACCCCAGCAATTTTACTTGGAGAATTGACTAATGCATTTCTTTTTGACCCCTCAGGATCCTCCTCGAACATGATTACATCATTTGGGCCTTTGATAACTGGAAAAGTAATGTCCAGCGATCTCCGGCATCAAACCTCTGCAGACCATCTACTATGTCACCCGAGTGATTGTCACATTCCAATTTTTTATTTTTGGGAATTCAAGTTTCTGTAAGTCAAAATTGAGGGTAAATATGAACATGGAGATGCCTTTTGCAACCTTATGGATTTTCTCGACTTGCTTGACCATTTAAATTTTGCATCTTATACCCTAATGGTATTCTTTTTTGGCTTGATTCAAAATTTGGATATCATGACTGTTCGATAAAAGAGGAATAAAACAAGATAACTGTTTATAGAAACATTTTTCAACAAGATAAATGAGTTTTCCCAAAAGGTCTATTTGCAAAACCCTAAAACATTTCCATTCATGCCACGTGAAGTTCCTACCAAAATAAAACTAATGAAAAAACATATTTTCAAACCTATAGAATATCTCTTTTCCCTCTATTTTTTGAAGAGAACTATTTCGATAATAAGTTTGCCTCTTTACTTTATACAAAAAAAGCGAAACCATTTGTTCCCTTTTTTCTCCCAAAATTAAATATCCTAAGGATTTTAATCCTCCAATTTATTGTGAAAATATTTTAATCAAAGAGGCCTCTGTGAAATTGCATTCATTATCTAGTAAATCTCATCCCCGAATACAAAGCAAATCCTACACCGTAAAACAATAGCACCTTCTACTTGCAGCTGATAGATACATGTCGGGCAAGCAACTATAGATATATACAATAAAATAAAATAATAAAATAATATATTTAAAAAGATATTAATACAACATGAGTTTTATTAGCCAACTTGATAATAAAGTCAATTTTTTTTTCAAACACTGCATATATTAAGGGAAGCTGAAGCTAGCCAGGCAATCTCACACCCACATTTCTCGACATACAGTTGGAATTATTATCAAGTTGGCAAGTGAAATTACATGTTATCTCCATATTCTAGTAACTTGCACATAAGAAATGAATATAGGATTACTTAGCAGTTCATCAAGTTCGCATTGCACATAGATACACAAAAGCTCTAGATAATACCAGTCCGAGCTTTGCAAATGTTCACTAAGCATAAGATATAGCTTCCAGCTGCAGCTAGAGAGACAAATAAAATAGATCATTGGTACAATTCTTTAAACATATTCAGCTAATGTATTCAAACAGAAACAGTCATGGTAGAGGTACATACAGATTTTTTTTTATACAAAAGAATGAGACAAAGCATTTATACCAAGAGAGCTAAATGGCAATGAACCAGTGGCACATAGGATGAATATAAGATAATTTGTCCAGCTTTAGAACAGGTTTGATCTCACTTGGATGCTTTGCAAGTTGGGGCTCCAAGTCTTTCTTGAGTGCCTCGTCACAGGAACCTATAAGCTGGACTTGCTTGAGTTCCAGAAATCTGTGACCCAATAGAGCAGTGAACTTTCAGCAGCTCAAGGTTCTCCTTCTCCATTCTATTATCTTTCCCAAAATTTTAGTGACAACCTGGAGCTGCAATCAATCTTGAGGATCTGGAGATTTAAGTCCATATAAAAACCTTCCTGCACCCCAACAATTGTAGCATGTTTATTCATGTGACCTGGAGCAGCAATCAATCTCCATCCTACTCAAAAAGGCATTTACAAAACATGCTTAAATATAAAGGTATAATACAACTAACAGTAAAGATTATGAAAATCAAGGAAAATGTATGAAAGGTGAAGAGAAAACAGAGTACGGTTAATCCATGGTGGTCCCTATAAGCATTCAGTGATATTATCAGGAATGCATGAGATATTTCTAGAAATAGTTGACGCCTTGACGGTGCAAGTTTTAGAAATATATCAATAATACACCAACATAAATTTACAATGAAACATTTGTTTTTGAATATTAGATAAAGCCAAATAGGCGGTTCTCATATATGAGCTGGTGTCGCGACATACCTTTTCCTATAAAATAGATATACGCATATTCATGTTAATGAAGAATGCCTTCTTATGCAAATATAAATCCATAACATTGGAAAAATAATTTTGGCCAAAATCTGTTGAAAATAATAATAATAATAAAGGAATTCCTAAAAAATGATATCAGTTAATAAAATACTAACGCAGTACAACCATGAAAGAGCATTGGTCAGTCCTTCAAAATTTAAGTTGGATATGAAAGCTTTACTGAAAATAACAGACGGAATTGATCTATAGATTCCCTCTTTATATATACTGGGTTGCCCGCATCTTTATATCTTCTAGATGATACTATAAACGCATTGCATCAGCTCACCTTTTTTTGACTTCTCCACTCCTAAATGAACACATATGCTAAAATATGGAATATTTCACACTTGAGTAAGATTTTAGAATCTAATCTAGGAAAATCAGCCATTATATTTATATAAGTGATATCATCCTATTTCTACAAATTGGAGAAGGAACGTATTAAGATATCAGTAATTAGCTAGCAACACTCTTATCACTGTTTTGTTTCCTTTTAACTCACAGTTATTTCAGTTCAGACTTTCATTTCTTTCAAGCCGCTGAAGCTTCCATATGACTGAAAGCTTCTGCAAGGAAATCTTGACCCCTAGTAACATAAGATAGCTAGCTTTAGCCTCTCACCTCTCCACGATATCAGCTTAACTAATGTAAAGAGTCTCATTCTTTCATTTTCATGGCTTGACCTTTCAGATAAAGATTACATGCATATCAAAGGGATACAACAACATCACCACACTGTCACTATGATAATTTTGTTCTAGAATAGAACATCGAGCTATATGTTTTGGTACTCGTCCTTTGTGTCGCTGTCTCGCTGGGACTCCCTGTCCTCCACTACCCACTGGGCCGCGTTGATGTAGTGCCCCTTCCTCTCTTTTAGAGGACTGCGCTACTTAGCAGTTTTACTTCTACTTTTTCTTTGAGAACATGGATTCGGAACTTTTTCTTTCACACGACAAAATTCATTTCAGAAAGCTCGAAGGTAAATCTAAATATATGTTTTGGACTTTTGGTTGGTCATAACTTAGGATGTACATTATAAGTGCTAAAAAAAGAAGCACTTTTACATGTAGCTAGACTGCTTGCTAGGAAGAAAAACAGGGATATTGCAGCGACATTCAGCCCAAGTGGAGCAACAAGTTCTTCTACTAACAAATGAATAATCCATAGCTACTCGATTCATGCCCAACAATCAGATCTAAGATGAATAAAGAACCACTTCCACTCAGCTGCATCACATGTTTTCAGTAATTAGCTATGAGCAAGAATCATATAGGATACTATATGATAAGGTTTACAATAGCTGAAGAAGGGCACCTTATATGAACAGCCATGAGAGAGGAAACTATAAACTTCCTAACCTTATAGAACGTCCCATGTTGTACCGCGCCCAAACATCAGCAGCAGATATCCATGTCATCCTCAACACCAAGCTACCAGCCTGCAATGCATCAAACTGCATCGATTGTCATGTGAAGTAACAGACTGCTAAATACAGAAAATACTGCACATTATCTACTATCTAGTATAATAATCACATTTAGCGAACAATTTCCTAAGCCGACAGGATTAAAATTAAAGCAAAAGTGGTCATCTCATGACCTCCCATAGCTACTGGTACCCAATTATCCTAAAGCTCAACCTTGTTATAACTAAATTTAAAGGCAACCCCCAATAAAAACACTCAAGATTATATCGATCTAGTCTTGGTCTCGGCAGGCATTAACGTGATGAGTAAACATGGTACATGAAGATTGAAGCAAAAAAAATTGTGAAGCGGAGGTGATTCCAGGCCTGAAAATTAAGATACTAAGAGGACCCGAACATCTAAGACATAATTTAACTTCTCCTGGGTGTATTATGGAGTATTTTGAAGTGGATAAGAATATGATAATCAAATACAAATACAGCAAGAATGATTCAGTTAACATCAATTGGTTGGCCACTTCCATCATCCATACAGAGTACACAAAAAAGTACTTGACATGGTACAGTATATAAGATCGATTGGCGATATATAACACAATAACCCTACCTATTTCTTTCAGACTGCTCGTGTCCGTATTTTGTTTAGATATGTATGCAGAAATAGGGTTTTCATGTATGTTAAATCAACCTATACTCCATGCCATCAGGACCGTGCATGTCAGCTAGCGTCGCGGTGTTGTCGGCCTTGATCCCATTCACCGAGCAGGGGAGGAGAAGACATCTGCTCAATTAGTGGAAGACCTGAAGCTCAGTCGAGCCCAAGAACAAGCAAAGACAGACTGAATAAATCAATGGAGCAGATCAAAAATTACCAAACCAAGGGGAAAATGAAATTCATGATGGGAAATGGATCACCTTGTGGTCCAGGGAGTGGCTGCGCTAACCAAGTCGGTGGAGATAGCTTCCTTTATCAGCTCTACCACCCATACCTTTATAATTATGGTCACCTCCTATACAAATCCAGAACCCAAACAAGCACGTCATCTTACAAATTAATTAATGCAGCAAATGAAAAAAGCAAGTATAAACAAAGATGATTTCTATATAAATTAATCATCAAAGTATCATGTAAACCTGTTACTCTTGGCACCATCCTTTCCACTCATAATATTTTATATTGGGAAGTGTGCTAATAGGCAAAGACAAGCTAACCTGGATGCTCTTTTTATCCCATATTTGTTTATTTGTAGATCAGTAGCAGCGCAAAGGAAAATTATAATCCAGGCAGCGGGAAGACAGATGAAAGCAAGTAAACTTAATCAATCCACTGGTAAGCATAAAAAGCACAATTTATGAAAGGAAGGAATCATTATAATTTTATAATATTATTAAAGATCTGTAATAAGGGAGATGAGGAAGATTGTGAATAAGCTAAAGAAAGTAATGTGAAAGTAGCTATCTTGCATTTGAAGGACACGATATCAATATGTGTGAGTGATCTGAATTACAATAAAAGGTCATGTTTATAAATAGTCGTTGAGGTCATAGGCCGCTGGCGGCGAGAGGGGCGACTGATGTTTAACATGGTAGTGAAACGGCAAGCGACTGAAGATATGAAAATCCTCAACTCAGTTCATGCTATTCACTGATCTAAAATAATGATCCCAACATAATATCACATATTTGTTCATTGACAATGTGCCGACAACTCAATTTTGTAGGACATTCTGATCAAAGCGGAGAATTATAGTAAATTAAGCATCAACCCCATTTTGGGTCACTTTCGTAGTGATCTATAGGTTGTGCATAGCAAAGGTGATTGCAAACAGTTTTACAACATTTAGGTGGTTCGCCTGATGCAACCATTTGTACTAAAATTTGCTAAAACATAGCATATATCATAGAAAGTCAGGGGGGATCATATTCATTAATAAGCTTAGCCACAAGTTCCTCACTTGATTTCCTGAGAAGAGGGAAAGAAGGGTACACCTATTTTGAGCTCCAACCTAGGACTGTCATCGTCCTTGTCCATGAGGAGGCGTGTGCCTATAGAAAGTCGCAAAAGAACATCATCAATTCAAGAAATCACAATGTGAAACCTTAAAGATTAGAAATCAGTTACATACTGAAGAGGAGAAAAATGGGCAGTGGGAGGGGGTGAACACAACAAATAATTACCAGTTTAGGAGAGCCACCTCGCTATACAATTCACAAGCTAATCTCAATCACAGTTAAAAAACTCCTTCAAAGGTCCTGAAAAGAATGCATCATCATGAACGTTAGTATCTCAAGTGGAAAACCAGCGAAGGTTACCCTGCAACAAATATTTGCAAATATCAAAGCGATATGTATTATTTTTTCCCCTTCCAGTATGTACATATCCTTGTCATGCAGCAAACACAATGCACTGCGAAAGATAGTAACAGGCAATCAAAAGGAAATGATTTTTAAGACAAAATAACCTACCACCTTTATTTCTTGTAGGTCTGTATCATAATCGCGATACCAATTCAAAAAGGACCTACATATGATTAAATGACTAAATTCACAGTTTTCTAATATCAAAATCATATGGCTACCCCATATGTCATAAATCAATATTACCCAAAGAAAAACAATAAGAACACAGTAATGTAGGAACAGAGCGATCACCATGGTAGCAGCTGTCAGGTTCCTGATACTTCCCTTGTGTTGCTTCTTCCCCTGATGCTGAATCACCACACCACCACCACCCATCTGCCATCCCATCGCATTGCCATCGAACCCAACATAAAAATTTCTATGAGTAGGCAAAAAAGAAGTTGTAATCAGCAGCAGTAAGGTTAACCATACCAGATCAAGCGTCTTGAAGACGATTGTTTTGTACCTAGCCTTGGTCTCCTCCACAAGCTCTACAATAGCAGAGCAGAAAATAAGTTCAGTTTTTTTTGCACAAGACATGAGAGGAGCACAAAGGTGCACACGAACATACCTTGTTGAAACCATCGACAATGCTGGTCTGCATGCCAAAGAGGAGAGAGACCCTATGGTTATCGTCATCGGGTCGGGCTCCTTCTCCCGTGACCTCCTGTAACCTTTACTTGGTGACATTATTGCCAAAGAAATGATCTCTGAAGTAAATTAAATATTGTGGAGAAGGAAAGCAAATCACAAGTAACAGTCTGATCTAAGTTAAAGAAGCCTCAAATAGAAATATTGATAAAAATATTATGAACCTCTATTCTGTTTATAGGTTATGTAAAAAAGATTTTCTTGCACTGTCTACTACAGGTTGATCAATATAATCGTAGGTTCAGTATGGTGCTTTGAGATCCATCAACCGATGTAGGAAGGAGGTTGAGGACATTGTTTAGGGAGGAAGGGG
The DNA here is from genome assembly GCA_007115705.1 of Dactylis glomerata. Taxonomy (NCBI): domain Eukaryota; kingdom Viridiplantae; phylum Streptophyta; class Magnoliopsida; order Poales; family Poaceae; genus Dactylis; species Dactylis glomerata. The sequence continues at coordinate 5,178,417 of QXEO01000222.1, forward strand.
CGGTGGGGAGGCTTAGCACATGATCTCACCAGCAATGGTTCTCAAATAGAGTAGAGGATGCAAATAACATCAAGCCATCTAGATTCTGAAACCTTATACTGTGTCTTGCAGTACCATGAAATAAAGGGAACCTTTGTTTCTATCTGCATACATTAGATAAAGGGAAGTCCAGAACACAAAGCAAGAATTCTTGTAAAACAATATGCAACGTATATGATATCCAACTCTGAATTATGCACCCATTTGTTCGATCCCACGAAATTATGAGGAGAGTTATGATCTTACAGTCTTACTTATCCAGAGGTGAGATATGTATAGACGGATAGACCTATACCTGAACTCACCAAAAACTACAGGTTTCCTTTATATGCTCCTCTGTTGTGGTGTTCTTTTGTAGTGCATCGCTTTCAAGGCCATGACCCGCCAGGTCCAGGTTTCAACAATGTCGGCGTCGATCGGGCTGGGTATGTAAGTAAAGAGAACACGTAAGTAGCGGTTGAACAGACCAATTCTTCTACAAATGTTCTGAATCTCCGAGGGATCAGATGTAGCTTTGAAGTACTGCAGCCAAATTTCTCAAGCAGAGTCAGAGACACACCTGTATAAAATCGGTTAATATCTCAATATTTCTCCATGAAACTAAAAGAAAATGATACAGGCTCAAATAAACAATAGATGTTTGTTAGCGACAAGTAGACTAATAAGAGGAACTTTTAAAGTTGTCATAAAATTTATTTTGATTTATTAGTCAAAATCGAGCAGGGCTACAGAAATTTGCAAAGGAATTAGTACAAAAAGTTGTCTGCACTAATGAAAACTACTTTAGATCTTTAACACAAGAGTTACATTCATTGGAATCACCAAACTATAAGCATATTCAAGTATTTAATAACAACTCAGAAATAGCTTTAGATCTTTTTCCTAAAGTAGCATTTTAGGTATTAATTACCAGAAAAAGATGTGCTTTGGATACACCTCATTTGAGAAGTGGCCGCTCGATCTACTCATGGATGGGCTATTGGTGGCAATATACAAGTGTGTATCTTCAGTTGTTAAGACGAGTTGCTCATTTAGTAGAGTGGGAGAGAGAATTAGAGAAATATAGGGAAGGGTTGGGGACGAATCCAAAGAAAGGAAGAAGCAGGAAGAGGAATCCATACCTTGGCTACCTGCTGCTGCAGCGGAAGCACGGCCGTAGCTGCGCTAGACCTTTTCCCATGGCCTCCAATCTGAACGCCATCAATGGAAAAGCAGAGGCTGAGGAGACGAAGGACGAGGTGGAGTAGACCAAGGTGACGTCCGCTTGTCAACCAGTGCGTGGATAGACCGCTGGAAAGGGGCAGGCGCTGCTAGAGGAATACGCGGCTGGACGCCGCGAGCCTGGCCGCCGCACTCTGTGTTGAGCTCTCCGTTGCTGGCCTCCACCGTGCGTCGCCGCCGTGACGGACAACTGGTCAAATCAGCAGCAGATTGAGCCGGCGGCGCCCTGTGCGGCGGATCTATCCTCGAGGTCGAGAACATCCACGGCGACGTGTTGTGGCGGCTAGGGTTTCAAGAAGAGGAGTGGGAGAGACGGCGTGGGATTTGGGGAGGGAGAAAGTGACTACTGCTCAACCTGGCCCCCTCTCCCTGTCTCTCCGTGCGACCATGGCCAAGGGGAGGACCCTCCTGCCCCGTACCCGGCGACGCATGGCGAGCCGCCACGGCCGTCCTCGCCACAGTCGTGAGGAAGAAAGTGAGATGCGAGAAGACGATTTTACCCCTGGTGGGCATGCGAAACCACCAGGGCAGCCACCGCGCGTTACTGTTTGGTTCTATGACCACAGATAGCCCACGTACACTCAGTCGCTGACCTTCGGGTTCCGCGAAAAGCAGGCCCACAAATCAGTGACTGGGCGGGTACGTCACGAAGGGCGATGGAGGGCTAAATGAACCAACGGTTCGGACCACGTGAGCAGTTCCAAAATCCGATCGGACGGCCAGGATTGCACGATCGGGAAAACGAACGGTCCGCGCGCGGCCACATCACCGAAACGGATGGCCAGGATTTTCACTGCATGGATGGACCAGGATTTACCCAAGAATGTTTCTTCTAGATCCCTATGTAAATTGTATATCTAATGATCAACTGTTCACATTTGTCCTCCAAATAACACGTATTCACTTTTATCAGTTGAAACTTTCTCAAGCGACAACAAATCTAGACAAACAAGGTGGTACCAAAAGAAATAAACGAGTGCTTTGATGTTAAAAAATATATATGAACAACCCTATAAGCAAACATATATCAGCTAGGCATCCCTCAACTTTTTCGCACAACACTGCCAAGAAAGAATTACATCATTATAACATCGGCATTAACTCAGATGTACTCATTCGATGTCATTTCTATCTTTCTGATGCTGGGTGTAATCCACATCGGAGTAGGCCAGTTGGACCAAAGATGAGGAGACACAAGTTCCACCTTGTTGTTTTTTGCCAAGTCAAAAACCCCAATATCACGGATATTATTCTTTATTCCATACAGATAGTCTTGGTCATCTGTGAAGTAGACATGGTTTGCCTTCAGATGCGGATGTTCTTTGGCGCTGAGACAAAGAGATTGGTTATGACCAAGAAACAACACGTGGTCATGCAAGCAATTAATTTCCAGGAGCTCTGTTGCAGCTGTGCCAACTTTATATATTTTAACTCCGCTAGTATTTGTGAGGACAGTTTCAGGGTTTTGATCAGAATCCTCAAACCATTCCCGTGATCTCCGGACTTGCAATAGATCACCCGATGGAGCTTGAACAATGTATATGTCATCCCATTCCATATCCAGGCCCATCCCTGTAATAACCTTCAATGCGACCACAGAGCCTCTGAGATTGAAGGCGTAGATTTCCCCATGTGATGTCACTGCATATAACAGACCATCCTTAGGCCTTGTTTGGTACTAGAGTTTTAGTGGGGATTAGTGGGGATAATCCCCTAGAGTATTGGGTGAAACCCCCACCTTCACCCAATCCCCATAAAACCCCATCCACAATCCACTATGTAGAGGTAGAGTATTGAGGATTGAGAAAAATACACTAAAATTTAGGGAAGAGTGGGGATTAGCGGGGATTATACTCGCCCAATACTCTAGTACCAAATGTACTTTTAGAAGTGAGTGGGGATTTGGGGTTTGGTGGGGATTATCCCCACCAATCCACACCAAAACTCTAGTACCAAACAAGCCCTTATAGATGCAGTCATGAAAATAAGAGTGTTGTGGTAGCCAGGTCCACTTGTCATCCCCTAACCTAGCAAATGAAAGCTGCCCGTACGGATTGTGGATGAGCACCACGATGTGTCCACCTGCAGATGCATCATAGAATACAAATGCCTTTGTATGGAGGTAGTCTCGTAGCTCACCAAGAGCAAGGATTGAAGGTGGGTCAGTACAGAGCCCATCAGTGTGCCGCGAGTAATGGTACTTACATAAGGCACCTGCTTCATTAAAAATGCGAGTCACATGCTCGATGGTGATCACCGACGGGAGAGCGATCTGTTCACAGGTGATTGGATTGAGAAGATGCATCTCAGACCTCTCATCAGCAGTAACGAGAAAGCCATTTGAGGAGCCAATCAGATACCTACTGCGGATAGGTGGCTCCGGGAGAGTCAACTTGTATGACCTCTTCTCGGCGAGGCTGTAGAGGAATGCAACGCTCTCACCAGCAGATTCAGAGGTGTAGAGGAGGCATGGCGTCTGGGGCCGCTTGTACAGCCCAAGGCTGCATAGGCTGGTATATATGGAGTGCCAGGAGGAGCAGACGGAGCTGGCACGCTTAAGGTCAGGAATCTCGAGAAGGGCAAATATATCCATGAGGACTTCGTGCGGCAGCTCTGGCAATCCGCCCACTTCAAGCTCCATGCGTGGTGGATGAATCTGTTCTTGTGTGAGGGAATTCTTCAGTGAACTGGGAGGAAGACCTAGCAGCTTCGGCAAAACTCTGGAGAGTAGAGAGCAGAGATTCCATGGGTGTATGGGCAAACTCCATAAGCCAAATATCCTGTCAAAGCTGCAAGCCTCCATTGGAGGAGAGAAACTGGCTCCTTCTGAAGAGTGAAGACTAATTTCTTCAACACTGCTTGGAAAGTTGCAAACCTCTGATCCGCACCTAGCGGAAGTTTACAACCTCTGATTTGATACTCCAGAGGTCAGAGGGCCTGGGCATACTTATGGGGAGGCGGAGCGCAAAGAGGGGACACCGGGATAGTACCAATTCGAGTAGGTTTTGCCAATCCGAGAACGAAAACGCCACCGCATCGCCCGAATTTTTCACTGAATCCTGTTTGTTCGGTGTTTGAATCGGACTGGTAGATGCCACAACTCCGAGTATTCGTTCCTCTCTGCTCTACAAAAGGATTCCGATTCTGAAATGGGGAAATTACCCGCGGTGGATCAATGACTGCTCCGGGGAACAACGGCGGCGAGCTGGGGCTTCGTGCAGCCGCCGCCGCCTTTTTTTTGTGGTCGTCGGCAGCGGCCCGTGACAGGGAGGCAGGCGGATGTGTGGTGTGGAGCGTGGGTAAGGGCATCTCCAGCGGGCCGACCTAAATGGACACCGCGGGTCCGTTTCTGTCCGACCAGACAAAGAGACCGAAAAAACAGCACCCAGCCCGCTGACCCAAACGTGTCCTTGGGGGAGGACACACCCATCCGTGGCCCAAATTTGGGGGCAGCGATGGGACACGCGCGGACACGCACGGACAGGGCACGCGTCCTCCCCTGGTGCACCTGTCATCGACCCGCGTCGATACGTCTTCTCCAACGCAACGCCCGCGTCAGTGCGTCAATGCGTCAGTGCGTCCCGTCGCCTCGAGTCAGAGCGCGTGCGCGTCGGGCGCCCCGCTGATACGTCTCAAACGTATCTATAATTTTTGATGCTCCATGCTTTGTTTTACACCATTTGCCTATTGTTTCGTTACACTTAGTGACATTTTTATACGCTTTCCGGAACTAACCTATTAACGAAGTGCCACAGTGCCAGTTTCCTGTTTTCTGCTGTTTTTGTGTTTCAGAAGTGATACACAGGAAATATTCTCGGAATTGGACGAAACAAGTTCCAGAAGTCATATTTCATCGGGGAGCTTCCAAACATCCGAAGGAGAGTAGGAGACGGAGGACCAGGGGCCCACACACAGGGGTGGCGCGGCCTACCCCTGGCCCGCGCCACCTATGTGTGAGGCCACCTGGGGCCTCCTCTGACATCGCCCCTTCGCCTATATATACCCCCTGACGAGAAAAACCTAAGGGCCCGATCAGTTTTCCAGAATACATCGCGATCCGCCGCCGCCGTCGACCCGAAGATCGGGAGGGTCCAGAAGCTCTTCCCGGCACCCTGCCGGAGAGGGGAATCGCCACCGGAGGTCTCCTTCATCGCCATGATTGCCTCCGGAGCGATGAGTGAGTAGTCTACCTTGGACTATGGGTCCATAGCAGTAGCTAGATGGTTGTCTTCTCCACCATGTGCTTCATGTTTAGATCTCATGAGCTGCCCTACATGATTGAGATCACCGTTATGTAATACTATGATGTTGGTTTGTTGGGATCCGATGAATATTGGTGTTTATGATTAAGTTGCTGTACTGAATTTTATCTTATGTTATCTCTATGATGTTTATGATCTTGCATGCTCTCCGTTGTTAGTAGCTATCTTGGCCGAGTAGTTGCTAGTGACTCCAAGAGGGGGTATTTATGCTCGATAGTGGGTTCATGCCTCTATTTCACCTGGGGGAGTGACAGAAACCTCTAAGGTGGTAGATGTGCTGTTGCTACTAGGGAGAAAACAACATTCATATGCTCGAGGGCATATGCTTTGTTTACATTACACACTTTGCTTAATGCAATTATCTGTTGTTCGCAACTTAATACTTCTAGGGTGTTCGGATGATATCCCCGGGGGTGGATTATTAGTCATAGATGCAGTTGGATGGCGGTCTATGTATTTTGTTGTAATGCCCAGAGTGAATCTCATAGTGATCTTCTTGACATATCACGTTAGCTTTATTCTATCAATTGCCCAACTGTAATTTGTTTACCCAGCATGTTATTTATCTATGGAGAGACACCACTAGTGAACTGTGGACCCCGGTCCTATTTTAATCATATTGCAATCACCTATTTACTATTCCCGTACTGTTTACTTTACTAGCATACTCTACTGTTTTCCACTCGATACACTCATAACCTTTGTTTCAAGCAAACCGGTGAGATTGACAACCTCATCGCAAGTTGGGAACAAAGTATTTGTTTGTATGTGTGCAGGTTCCGCGTTGCTGCTGGCTGAAGACGAGTCAACAAGTATCGTTAACGGCGCCCTTGTTGGAGTGTTACTAAGCCAGTGCACATCACCTTCAGTCGTCACCGTCTCCCTTCTCCTGAACGATAAACCTTGGTTTCTTAACTGAGGGAAAACTAGCCGCTACACTCATCATACCTTCCTCTTGGGGTTCCCAACGGGCTGGTCAAGCACCACGCACAAGGACTTACTGCTCTACGCCAGCAGCCTCTTTTCTGGCGCCATCACCAAGTAGCAGCTTCTTTTCTGGCGCCGTTGTCGGGGAAGGAAGAGAAGACTTCTGCGAGGGGAGTTCTTCGCACACACATTCTTTGCTTTGTTATTTGTTTGCTTTACTTTATTTTATTTTACCTGCATTGCTTTTATATCAAAAACCCAAAAAAATTAGAATCCTTAGTAGTTGTTTTTACTTATCCGCTTTTAGTTTTGTTACAATGAGTAATCCTGAAGTAGAAGTCCGTAGTTTCAAGCAGCAAGGGGGAGAGAGCTTAAAAGATGCTTGGTACCGTATTAACAATGCTCATCATAGGTGTACCAAAAAGCACTCCACCATGATCCTCCTTAGAAATTTTTATGTTGGTATATCTAGCTGGAATAGGTATGTTCTTGATACTCTTACAGGAGGTAATTTTCTGGGTACTCCCGCGGGAGAAGCATGCACTATAATTGAAAGTTTAGTGGGAGTACCACCTATTCATGTTACTAAGACTGAGACCACTTTGGAAGAGGTGGTAGAAAAGCTCAGCTCCTTAGAGAAAAGTTTGCCAAGTATCCTAGAAAATGCTAGCCGCGATAGTGAATTAATAGAAAGCATTGGTAAGAGAATTACCATTTTAGAGGCTAGCACTACTCATGACAATCAAAACTTGAGGATTGGTAAACTAGAAGAGTTTATGGAAACTCTTAGTTTAATCTTCTCTTCTCTTAAATTTAAGAAGGAGAAAGTGTTTGTTGGAAAAGAGCAAAAATTTATGTATGTTCCCAAGGTTTCTGCGCTTAAATCCCAACATGTTCTTAAGATTGGTAAGACTCTTAGTTCTACTAAGGGTGACTTGCAGGTTGAATCATCTTCGGGAACCTTCAAAGAACCTACTGAGGTAACTAGCACTTCATCACTTGATATTACTTGATTCGCATTTTTCTGCGCCTAGCTCAAAGGCGTTAAAGAAAAGCACTCTTGGGAGATAACCCAATGTTTTCTTACAATACTTTTTCTTTTATTTGAGTCTTGGAAGTCATTACTACTGTAATGACCGCTCCTTATCTTGTTTATTTCGTTTTTGTGCCAAGAGAAGCCTCTAATTTGAGTGAGGTAAAGATTTGGGGAAACTGCTGTCCTGAAACTGTTTTCAGTGCTGCACCGTAAAAATTCGTGAAAAATCACTGTATATCTTTTGGACCTGAAATTTCTTGTGCATATGCCCCAGGTTATATCCAAACTTTCGTTAGTTGAACACTTTTTGATTTGAGCAACGGAAAATCCCTCAAAAATTCGTCCTTTATCAGCTGTCCAGTTTTGACAGATTTCTGCCAATATTTGTTTTTGCCACTTTATCGCTTTCTTTTGAGTTCTTTTTTATCATGGAACTCTTGTGGAAGTTGCTACAGTAGTATATACTTTATATGTGGTGGTTTTGAGTTGAAACCTGAAGCTAAAAGAGGGTTGAATATACTTTATGCTTACACTAATGTTGCTAATAGAATTGTGTTTAGTTTTGTATGAAGGAAGTTTTCAAGTGTAGGGATTGGAGAATGATGAGATGAGTTGAAGAATGGACAAAAGCTCAAGCTTGGGGATGCCCAGCACCCCAAGAAATATCCAAGAAGTACAAGCGTCAAAGCTTGGGGATGCCCCCGAGGCACCCCTTCTTCATCGGCAAAAATCAGGTCACCTTTCAAAACACTATATTTTTATTGCTTCATGCACTATGTGTTTTTCTTGGAGCGTCAGTTGTTTTAGTTTTCTTAGTTTGTTTAGTTTGTTTGTTTGCTGCAATAAATGTTTGGACCCCAACAAATTTCCTTTGGAGGAGATGTACTCGTTTTCATTTGCAAAGAATGCTCTAGTTTTCACTCTTATTTAAAATCGAGCGTTCTACTTTTTCTGCTACTGCTTTTGGTTTTCGTTTTCGCCTTGATATGCGTTCAGATCTTGTCATATCTTTTCATCAAGGTGTATTTTTGCCTCTGAACTTTATTGGTTTTCATCAAAAGAGGTGTCTTTAAAATTTTCAAATGGTGTTGGAAAAGAGAAAAAGCTTTGTGCAAAATAGTGGTACAAGAAGGAGCTTGTGTAGACTGCGGCTTAGGCTTTTTCATGTCATGCTTGATGTCTTTTTGATAGTATGATTAGTGGTTTTGCTGTAGCATGACTTGTCTCAAATAACTGAGATTGCTTAATGAGCCTTTGAAAAAATCATGCGTTGTTTTTATTATATGAAAGCATTATTTTGGTTTTCTCCTTGATGCTTTATTTGGGTTGACTTGGCGCATGCTCACACATGTTAGACTCTTCCAAAGTCGCCATTAGCCTTCATGATCATTTAGTTTTTGACTTTTGATGCCATCGTATGCCTCTTTTAATGTCGCTTTGTCGCTTTGCATGATTATGGCCATTATTGCTCTCTTAGTCGGTCGCTCCCAGTCTTTTGCTAGCCCTCACCTTGTACTGAGTATGAGCTCTACTCGTGCATCCAACTCCTAAAAGCCAAAGTTTTTCAAAGTGTCCACCATACATACCTACTAGCAATTTGCTATTCCAAGTAAATTTGACTTGCTTTTGTATTCTTTTCAAATTAAACTCTTACCAGTGTTATGCGAAATTCGGTCAGTAAAGCTCTCACGAACCGGAAGGCACACTTTACTTTTTCCTGTTCTAAAAATTTGACATTGTGGTCTTTTATGCTGAGTTGTTATGCTTGCAAGTTGTAAGTTGGATTCTAGCTCAGCCATGCCGTCATGGGGCAAGCTTTCAACATTGCACTTCCTATTTGAGTTGATATTGTGATCTTTTGTTTATGGATGCCCGCTGTGTGAAATGAATTGGGAATCTTGTGAGGATCATGGAGTTTTTATATGTGTTAGGGAAACGCCGGGCCGCCAATCTAAGCCATGCATAATTCATGGTGGAAATTTGCAGCATACCCATGGTGAACATTCGACGATGCATCTCACAATAAAAAGCTAAACAATATAGCAAATAAAAGTGATGTCGAGGTGTTCATTGTCTGCTTGTCCTATCATTTTGGTGTGGGCTTGTTCCATGTCATCGGGCACGGAGGTACCCCATTGGCGGTTCTCAATGATATGCATATATTTACAATGACAAGAGCCTTGCTTGGGACTCTAAGTAAACTAGCATGGTTTGGGTACTCGTATTCATGGGACACGAGGTTTTCAACTTATGATTTGTCAAGCATATGCATCATAATTGTTCTCGCATTAACTTTAACCATTCAAGATGCTTATGATGGGGGCAATGAGAGCTCAAAGCCGGTAAGTACCATAATTTTTGAAGGTTATAAAACTTGCAATCACTGCTTCCCTCTGCGAAGGGCCTATCCTTTACTTTTATGTTGAGTCACCACCTTCTTTCTTTATGCACCATTAAGAGAGCATAGTTGTCATTCTTAGTGTGATATGCATTGTCCCAAGGTTCATTGATTGACTCATATTGTTGGTTTCACTTGTTCTTAAATTATTTGTATCTAGTCGCCCTCTTAAACTTTGAGGTGTCCTATGCATTTATGTTTTGCTCTCTTTGAAGGACAAGCTGAAAACCACTTGTATGTTTTTCCTTATGATTTGAACACACGTTTGACTTTCATTGTTTCATTATCATGATCTTTTGTTTGTGTTCATTTGCATGTTTACAACATGGTTGCTAAGTTCTTATTGTCATGATTATATCTTCATGCCCATGTTTTAAGTTCTATTGATCCCAGCTCACCAATGCTTACATATATGATCAAGATTGTGTAGGTGCATGTCACCTCAAAAATTATTCTTTTGTTATCACTTACCTACTCGAGGACGAGCAGGAGTTAAGCTTGGGGATGCTTGATACGTCTCAAACGTATCTATAATTTTTGATGCTCCATGCTTTGTTTTACACCATTTGCCTATTGTTTCGTTACACTTAGTGGCATTTTTATACGCTTTCCGGAACTAACCTATTAACGAAGTGCCACAGTGCCAGTTTCCTGTTTTCTGCTGTTTTTGTGTTTCAGAAGTGATACACACGAAATATTCTCGGAATTGGACGAAACAAGTTCCAGAAGTCATATTTCATCGGGGAGCTTCCAAACATCCGAAGGAGAGTAGGAGACGGAGGACCAGGGGCCCACACACAGGGGTGGCGCGGCCTACCCCTGGCCCGCGCCACCTATGTGTGAGGCCACCTGGGGCCTCCTCTGACATCGCCCCTTCGCCTATATATACCCCCTGACGAGAAAAACCTAAGGGCCCGATCAGTTTTCCAGAATACATCGCGATCCGCCGCCGCCGTCGACCCGAAGATCGGGAGGGTCCAGAAGCTCTTCCCGGCACCCTGCCGGAGAGGGGAATCGCCACCGGAGGTCTCCTTCATCGCCATGATTGCCTCCGGAGCGATGAGTGAGTAGTCTACCTTGGACTATGGGTCCATAGCAGTAGCTAGATGGTTGTCTTCTCCACCATGTGCTTCATGTTTAGATCTCATGAGCTGCCCTACATGATTGAGATCACCGTTATGTAATACTATGATGTTGGTTTGTTGGGATCCGATGAATATTGGTGTTTATGATTAAGTTGCTGTACTGAATTTTATCTTATGTTATCTCTATGATGTTTATGATCTTGCATGCTCTCCGTTGTTAGTAGCTATCTTGGCCGAGTAGTTGCTAGTGACTCCAAGAGGGGGTATTTATGCTCGATAGTGGGTTCATGCCTCTATTTCACCTGGGGGAGTGACAGAAACCTCTAAGGTGGTAGATGTGCTGTTGCTACTAGGGAGAAAACAACATTCATATGCTCGAGGGCATATGCTTTGTTTACATTACACACTTTGCTTAATGCAATTATCTGTTGTTCGCAACTTAATACTTCTAGGGTGTTCGGATGATATCCCCGGGGGTGGATTATTAGTCATAGATGCAGTTGGATGGCGGTCTATGTATTTTGTTGTAATGCCCAGAGTGAATCTCATAGTGATCTTCTTGACATATCACGTTAGCTTTATTCTATCAATTGCCCAACTGTAATTTGTTTACCCAGCATGTTATTTATCTATGGAGAGACACCACTAGTGAACTGTGGACCCCGGTCCTATTTTAATCATATTGCAATCACCTGTTTACTATTCCCGTACTGTTTACTTTACTAGCATACTCTACTATTTTCCACTCGATACACTCATAACCTTTGTTTCAAGCAAACCGGTGAGATTGACAACCTCATCGCAAGTTGGGAACAAAGTATTTGTTTGTGTGTGTGCAGGTTCCGCGTTGCTGCTGGCTGAAGATGAGTCAACAAGTATCGTTAACGGCGCCCTTGTTGGAGTGTTACTAAGCCAGTGCGCATCACCTTCAGTCGTCACCGTCTCCCTTCTCCTGAACGATAAACCTTGGTTTCTTAACTGAGGGAAAACTAGCCGCTACACTCATCATACCTTCCTCTTGGGGTTCCCAACGGGCTGGTCAAGCACCACGCACAAGGACTTACTGCTCTACGCCAGCAGCCTCTTTTCTGGCGCCATCACCAAGTAGCACCCGCCGTCAGCGGCCGCCTTCAATGCCTGCCGCGGCATCAGCGCCGGCGAGCCGTGCCGATTGGGCTGCCTCGCGCAGGCATTCATAGCGGCCGCTGGACGCCCGGCCACTGGCCCCTTTAAAAGGAGGCTACAACGGAGCCACAGCCACCACAGTCTCCATCTCCACAGCCACCGCAGCCGCCACAGCCACCACAGCCCAGCCACCACAGCAGCGCCATGGGGTTCTGGAAGAAGGGCAAGGGTAGGCACGACCACGAGGCCAGCGGGTCTGGACGCCGGTCTCCTCCGCGCCGCGCCAGGACGACCTCGCCGCAGCGCCAGCGTGATCGCCGGTACATTCCGGTGACTCACTGCCAGGCGCTGTACCAGTGCGGCCAGGGCGTGGACTGGCCGGACTGCAGCCTCCCCGGCGGGTGGCACCTCAACAGCAGGCGCGTGCCGGTCCCGCCGGTGCCGCGCTTCGGCCCGGACCGGGTCACCGAGATCCGCCGCCGCCGCCGCGCGCTGATGCCGGCGCGCCTCCGTGCCGATCCCGCCTTTGGCTACGATAGCCAATGGTGGGACAACTTCGGGCCGCGGGAGCGCGACCCGGTGCGGCGGGCGGCCTCCCCTAGGAAGGCCGCCCCCAACCCCTACGCCGGCGTGTACATGCCGGAGCCGGGGCCAGAGCCACCGCAGGCGGAGCCCTTCATCGAGGAGATGGAGGAGGACGCGGAGGAGGCGCCGCTGGAGGTCCACGTCAAGCAGGAGGTGAGCGGCGACGACATCCCTGGCGAGGAGCCCAGGGACGACACCGACGACTTCTGCGGGTGCGTCACCTACGGCATCCTCGACGCAATGGAGCGCGGCGAGGCGCCGCCCCCCGCCACCGATGACCAAGGAGGAGGAGCTCCGGGTCGCCGTCCTCGTCTCCGAGGAGGAGGAGAAGACGCGGTGGGCCGGCATCGACACTGCGCTGGACATTTCAGTGCACCAGCAGCACGGCTGGCCACCGTCGCCGCCACCGCCGCCTCCTCCTCCAGGCCCGCCGCCGCCCCCTGGTCCTCCTCCACCGCCTGCGGCCAACTGGCCGTGGGCGCAGTCGCCCTACATCATCCTCCCCGACGAGGACGATGAGTAGGCCGCGACGAGGACGACGACGCCGCCGCCCCCTGTGCCCCCAAAGCCCTTGCTAGGGCTTTGTATTTTTTTTATGTTTTTTTTAATTTTCTATATATTATCTAAGTAATGAAAAAAATCAAAAAAAACTTTGCGTCGGACCGCTAGGTGCACCCCACCATCCGGACAATGCCGGACTGGCTGTCCGCGGGCCGACCCATACGGACCAAATCGGACCGATTCGGTGTCCGAAATGGGTCGGCCCGCTGGAGATGCCCTAAGAGTAGGGGATATCAGTGGAGAGTGATGGGCAGGTGGGGACTCGTCGGCGGCAGTGCCGTGTACTGGCGGAGGAGCCCATAGGGCGGACTATGGCGAACGCCCGACCTAATCACGGCACGTACACCTACAGACCTACTAGTATGCAATACCTAGCTAGCTGAATCCTGCAGCTCTTTAGCTTGGATGTACTTTTTTTGGGTCAATTAGTATGATACGAAGTTATCTGGGCCTGGGATTCCCGAATTAGAGACTGGACGCGCTTAAAAGATACTAGGCCTGCCTGGCTGCCTACTATTTTTTTCGGCTTGAGCCAAAAAAAATTCTAATTTTTTTGCAGCTTAAACTAGACCAGTGACCAACATATGTGAGACCAAAAAACTCTAGATCGGGCAAATCAGGAAGAATATAGGATGCCGCAGCTGTGGCAACGGGCAAGGCGACTAGGGCACCGTGAGGCGGTTGCAGCAGGATGGTTCGCGGAGGAGCAGCACTCGGACCCGTTCATCGACCTACAACAGAGACTCAAATCGACTGCCAGAGTGCTAACTAGGTGGAGTCAGCGGCGAATCGGCAATGTGCAGGAGCAAATCATGCTTGCAAACGAGGTGATTTTGCAGTTGGACCGCATTGGGGATACCAGGGTTCTGAACGACGACGAATTCTGGCTTAGAAGCCAGCTAAAGAAGAGGGTGCTGGGTTTGGCTTCGCTGGAGAGGACGATTGCGCGGCAATGGTCACGGATCCATTGGTTGCAGGAGGGGGATGCCAACACTCACTTCTTCCACGTCCATGTCAAGGCACGGCGGCAGCGGAATCTCATCTTCAGCCTTCGCCGGGGCGACAGCATTGCATCAGCCCAAGAGGACATGCAGCAGTTGGCGACAGAGCATTACATGCAGCTGATGGGAGAGCCCGTGCACCGTGATTTCACGCTGAATCTTGATGCTCTTGTGCTGGGACGTCTGCAGCAGGACGAGGCTGTTGAGCTGGAGTTGACGTTCTCGGAGGAGGAAATCTGGGCCGCCGTGCACGCTCTGCCGCCGGACAAGGCCCCTGGGCCCGACGGTTTTTCTGCTAGGTTCTACCAATGATGTTGGCCGACAGTCAGAGATGCTGTCATGCGTGCCATCTCCTGTTTTGATTCTGCTGACAGTATAGGGTTCGCCAGACTCAACCGCGCGTACATCACGTTGTTGCCAAAGAAAGTTGGGGCGGTGGAGGTTGCTGATTTTAGGCCTGTCAGTCTAATCCATAGCATCTCAAAGATTGTCTCCAAGGCCTTGGCGTTGCGGCTAAACAATCCTCTGCCTGCTTTGATTGAGGAGAATCAGAGTGCCTTCGTCAAGGGACGATCAATCCAGGACAATTTCTTCATGGTGCAGAGATCTGTCCGGAATTTGCATCAGAAAAGAATCCCAGCGTTAATGTTGAAGCTTGACATGGCAAAAGCCTTTGACTCAGTGTCTTGGTCTTTCCTTCTGCAGATCCTGCATCACAGAGGCTTTGGTCCTCGTTGCATCGCAAAGATTGTGGCATCGGTCTCAACAGCAAATACTAGGGTTTTGGTGAATGGCGGCGAAGGAGACAGATTTTGGCATGCCAGAGGCCTCAGGCAGGGCGATCCTCTCTCCCCCACGCTGTTTATACTCATAATGGACTGTTTAGCTGCTGCTGTCAAGCTGGCCGAAGCTCATGGCCTATTCAGCGTGTTCGAGCGTAGCCGGATCAAACACAGGTTATCTCTTTTCGCGGATGATGTAGTGCTGTTCATAAAGCCAACGCAGGTCGAGGCCCAAGCTGCATTGCAGATTGTGAACACATTTGGGGAAGCGTCTGGACTGCATTGCAACCTGTCAGAAAGTTCAGTTTCACCGATAAGGTGCAGAGAGGAGGACGTGCAGATATCTACTGGAATTCTGAATTGCCCGGTAAAGCCCTTCCCTCTCAAGTACTTAGGGCTGCCTCTGTCCCCTGTCCGGCTAACCAAGGCTGATCTACAACCGCTTGTCGACAAGATCGCAGGGCATGTGCCTACCTGGAAGGCCTCGCTGCTCGAGAGGAGTGGAAGGCTAATTCTCATTGACTCAACCATTGCAGCCATGCCGATATATCACATGCTGTGTCTTGATCTGCCGCAGTGGTTCTTTGATTACGTGAACAGGCTGGAGTGTGGGTTCTTCTAGTGGCAGCAATGCAAGCTCGGCGTGGGCAATGCGCCGTGGCATGGGACGTGGTGTGCTCTCCCAAGCTGTTGGGTGGTCTTGGCTTGAAGAACCTAAAACTGCTTAACTGGGCTCTGCGCATGAGGTGGAAGTGGATGGAGTTAGCTGATGATGCAAAGCCCTGGAATGGTCTTGAATTCGATATCCCGGAAGTGGCAAACAATCTGTTCCAAGCAGCAACTCTGTGTGTTCTCAGAAATGGGCTCAAGCTGAAGTTTTGGACGGACAGATGGATGGGGAATTTCAGCATCGCCGATCTTGCGCCAAATCTATTTAAATTTGTCAAGCCAGCAAGGAGAGCTGATACAGTGGCAGTGGCCTTGGAGAACCATGCTTGGACGACGGCGATGGCTGGGATCCCTTCTGTACCGGCCATAGCGGAATTCGTGGATCTTTGGGGGCGGTTTCGCGAGGTGCAACTGACTGAGGGCACCAGGGACGAAGTGCAATGGCGGCTAACGGCCTCTGGTAAATATTCAGCGAGATCAGCTTACCAACTGTTTTTCATGGGCAGGGAAGAGGTGCCGGCCATGAGGGAGCTTTGGACCTCTGGTGCTCCTCTTAAGCACAAGCTCCACATGTGGCTAGCGCTGAAGGATAGGCTCTGGACTGCAGATCGATTGCAGGAGAGGGGTTTGTGGCACCCAGCGCCGTGCTCACTTTGCTGTCAAGAGCTTGAAACTATTGAGCATCTAACGGTGCAGTGCTCTTTCTCCCGCCAAGTGTGGTTTCAGTTGCTAGCACCCTACAATCTACAACACCTAGTGCCGAGTGCTAATTCAACGGTAGCTTTTTGGTGGCAAACTCTTGCGGCAGCTGTACCGAAGAGTGGCAGGAAGGAGCTCAACACCTTTGTAGTGCTGGTGGCTAGATCCCTTTGGCTAGAGAGAAACGCAAGTGTGTTTGATCGGGCTGCTGTCATGCCTACTGAGCTATGTCGGCGGATCAAGGAGGAGTTCAAGCTATGGGCTTCCGCCAGACTGTGGAGCAGCGGGTCTGATCGAGGCATCACGTAGCGTGTGCGTGCGTGAGTTAGCGGGTTGAACTGTGTCGTCTGTGACATAGTTTGGTGTTCTTGTAATTTGCAACATCTTCCTTTCTATCTTAATGATTGAAGACACGCGATGCTCGTGCGTGTTCTTGCGACTAGGGCACTAGGCGACCGCCTAGTGAGGCCATTTAGATCGACGAGCACGAGCTTGCCAGTACATTCCTGCCGTCCGACGAACAACGCACCCCACGTGAACTTGCTATCTTGGTGACAGAAACGATATGGCACTCCTTAAGCGCGGGTCGAATCTCAAACTCAAAAGCACTCAATATGACAGTACTAATAATTTTTCATTTGCAAGTTTCTAAATATGACAGTAGCATATTTGATAAATTGGAGGCAAATTTATATTTTTACTTCATTTGTGAGGTATATTTTATGTAAAACTTTAACTTGATGTCCTGATATATGATCGTAAGTTGTAATTTATGTCTTGTTGATTACATTTTTGTTGCCATACATGTTATTGTAATATTTCGTACTTTCCTTCAAATTTTGGTCGTTCAATTTCGCCGCACCTAAAATTTAGTTCGTTCTCCGCCACTGCCGTGTAGCTAGCCGACGGCGGCAGCGGCGGAACCTAAGCAGTGTAGCACGCAGGGCTGTTCGTTGGACGGGGTACACCCCAGTATAGTTTTTTTTATCTCGCCCCAGTTTGGCGTGCCACCCAGCCTGTAGACTTGTCGTAAACAGAACATTACAGGTGAGAAACAGTAGACAAGATTCAGTGAAATGTACTTGCAGGTACACAAAGTGTTGCGATTCCTCAAGGCATCAACCCACATAGCAGACTATTTTTTCGATATGGGAGGATTACCCTAGTCTCTGCATCGAAACGGTATATACATTTTTTTATTAATTTATTTAATAAAAGACGAATAAATGATATACATCAAAAAAACCGTAGTGTCCACACAACATCTACAAACTTGACAATGGGTGAGGATCATATCAACAGAGCCTTGTGCTCGGAAGATAATGAAATCTCTTCATCAGCTAGAGACTAGGAACATATCGCATACCTCAGGACACCCTCTAGGCTAAACGAGAGCGCTTATCTGGTTTAACAGACACTTAGCGAGTATCTTATATACACGCTACAGATATCGTCACTGCCATCGAACCTCTGAGCAATCTTCATGGTTAAGATCTGCATAAACTTTGTCGATCCTACCGATGACGCCACCATGGCGCCAGATGGCGCCTCCTCCCTGCGCGCGTACCTCAACTCGTGTCCTCCGTCGAGACACCGCGGTGCCATGCCGCCAAGACCCAACATTGTCAACATGGGAATAGGCACACCACTCCACCTGAGAGCCACCTCTAGCCAATGTCTGCTCCAAAAATGATGCCCCCCACCAGGGAGAGCGGCGCCGCGCGTCGCCATCATCCAATTCGAGAGACCCAGATCTGGGGTTTCCTCCAGAGCAGCCGAGGCGAGTAGACGAAGGCTGCAGTACCGATGCCTTAAACAAGGTTACGACGCGTAGGCACCGCCATCGTCCACCATGACCGAATTCAGACGCGGTTTTCACCGGCAGCCACATCTCGCCATCGAGGACTAGACGACAGACCGCGAGATACATTGAACTAGCCACAATCCGGCCGACCGCCTCCGACGGAGGAGATGGACACCGCCACCATGCCTGGAGGAGATGCCCCATGCATCCTCAACGTGAGAGTAGCCCAGGAGTGCACCACCGATGGAGTAACGACAAGAGCATGACGTGAAGAACCGAAGCCCACACAGGCCCATATCTAGCCTGTACTCCACGCCGCCACTGCACTACTCTGCCGCCTACACTGGATTCCATATTTGCCGCCGCCACCTCGCACCGCAGCCTCATGGAAGGCCTAGCTGGTCGCCGCCACCAGACCCGTCGATCAGCCACCGAGGAAGGTCCGCCGCCACGCTGCCAAGCTTTGCCCGGTCAACGCATCAGGCGGCGGAGGGGAGGATCGTGCGGGGAAGAGGAGTTAGGGGCGAAGATGTGATTTTTTTAAGTCGCAGAAACATGTGTTCTGAATCTTACTGGTGAACTGACTACATGTGGACTGTGCAAGAACTCACGCCTACACATGAACTCACATGTACCAATATCCATCTCCCAATAGCTTCATTGCATCCAAGCACTCCCAAGTCCCGGCAATGCTACGTGGGCTAGCTAGTTAGGATTTTGGACCTAGTATCTTACTGGTCAATTGACTACATGTGGACTGTACACGAACTCACGCCTACACATGAACTCACACGTATCAATATCCATCTCCCAACAGATTCGTTGCATCCAAGCACTCCCAAGTCCTGGCAATGCTGCGTGGGCTAGCTAGTTAGGATTTAGGGCATCTCCAGCCGTCCCCCTGACTCGGCCCCCGGCAGCCGTTTTTTACATCTGGACGGCGGTATTTGCTCCAGCCGCGCCCTCGGTTCCTCGTTTTCGCCCGGATTTGGGCTTTCATCTATCCGGTGAGCCCAGGACATCCCCGGCTTTCCGAGGCGCGCTTGGGGACTCCGGACGAAACAAAAACGTACAAAACATCGAGCAGACCCGCGGTGTCGGCGAGAGAAAGTGTAGTTCCCCGCAATTAATTTTGTTTCCCTCCAAAATGCGCCACATATACCCATTTTCCCCGCCAAAATCACCCACAGTTGTAGCTCCTCCTCTTCTCTTCCACCACCATGCCGCCGAAGAGGATCGCCGACGATGGCGCGCCGAAGGCGAGAAAGCCGCGGGCCCCCAAAGAGAGGCCACCGGGTATGACAAACTCGGCGTGGGCGGCGGACGTGGAGCACCGGCAGACCGAAACTCGTGGCAGGGCGGAGAGGGAGAAGAAGCTCGCGGCGAAGAGGGTGGCGGCGGACGAGCAGGCGAGGCTGGTCTCCATGGCCATGGGACAGTCGCACGTCGTCCAATTCCCCGCTGGTTCATGGCCAACCCAAGGTACGATCGGCTCACCTTCCACCTACTCGCCGGCACCGTCTTCATCCATGTTCCACGAGACCTACGTCCCCGCCATGTCGAGGTTCACCCCGTCGCCGCCGGAGTATGACAATGCGATGCACGAGGGCATATCGCCTGCCCTGTGCCGAGGGCCGCTCTCCTACGGGATGCCGCCGCCGAATGACGGTGTGATGCGCGACATGATCACGTCAGGCTCCATGGCCATCGCGGAGATGCTCGCTGGAAGGAGATGCTCGCCAACCAGGGCACTCGGATCGCCTTGCTTCAGACAACCTCTGCGACGAAGAAGAGGAACTCCGACCTTGCGTTCCTGATCGGCGGCAACGACGCTGCGATGGACGAGGAGACGAGGGCTTGGTACGATGCCCATCGCCAAGCCTGATACGTCTCAAACGTATCTATAATTTTTGATGCTCCATGCTTGTTTTTACACCATTTGCCTATTGTTACGTTACACTTAGTGGCACTTTTATGCATTTTCCGGAACTAACCTATTAACGAGTTGTCATAGTGCCAGTTCCCTGTTTTCTGCTATTTTTGTGTTTCAGAAGTGGTACACGGGAAATATTCTCGAAATTGGATGAAACAAGTTCCTAAAGTCTTATTTTACCCGGGAGCATCCAGACATCCGAAAGAGAGCCGGAGAGGGGCCAGGGCCTGCCCTCACACAGGGGTGGCGCGGCCCAGGCCCTGGCCCAACCACCCATGTGTGAGGAGCCCCTGGCTGCCCTCTCGCGACGCCCCTTTGCCTATATAAAGCCTCAGGACGGAAAACCCTAAGGGATTCAGCAATTTTCCAGAAAGAGTTCCGCAGCTCCGCCGCCACCGTCGACAAATTTCGGGGGATAGAAGTCTCTGTTCTAGCACCCTGCCGGGACGGGGAAGTGCCCCCGGAGCCATCTCCATCGGTCTCCATCGCCGTCTCTGCCGTCTCCATCAACCTCACCGCCATCTCCATCAACCTTGCTGTCTCCTATGACGAGGAGGGAGTATTTCATCCCCGGGGCTAAGGGCTCTATCGGTAGCTATGTGGTTCACCTCTCTCTCCCATGATGTGATCTTTATGTGATCGTGAGCTTTGTATCATGTTGAACAAGTAGATGTTATTATTTAGATATTATGCTACTCCTATGCTTAATTATTATAGTGTACTCTAGTGGTGATTATTAAAGTAATCTATTCCTCCTGCCATGGTGTAACGGTGACAGTGCGTGCATCGTGGTGGTACTTGGTTTAGGCTATGATCATGATCTCTTGTGGATTATGAGAGTAATTATTACTATGATAGTATTGAGTGATCTATTCCTCCTTTCATGGTGTAATGTTGACAGTGTGTGCACCGTGTTAATACTTGGTCTAAGTTGCAATGATTTCTATCTTGAGTTGTGATCTGATTTGGATATCTCTATGAGTGGTGTTTGTCAAGTACTTAATGAACTTTAAGGGGTGCTTCTGTAGCCACTACGCAATGATTAGTGTTATTCAATAGGAGAGTAATTCAGAGTACCACAGTGGAGAGAAGTTGTTTATTTGTTCAATTATGTTATATTGTTGGGAGTGTGTCCACTAGTGAAAGTATGATCCCTAGGCCTTGTTTCCAAGCATTGCACATCATTTACTTGCTATTTTATTACTTGTTTGCTCGCAGCGATATTTATTTCATATCATGTTTGCTACTTATAATCATCTATACCACTTGTATTTCACTATCTCTTCGCCGAACTAGTGCACCTATATATCTGACAAGTGTATTGGGTGTGTTGGGGACACAAGAGACTTTCTGTATCGTAATTGCAGGGTTGCTTGAGAGGGATAGCTTTGACCTCTAACCTCCCTGAGTTCGATAAACCTTGGGTGACCCACTTAAGGGAAACTTGCTGCTGTTCTACAAACCTCTGCACTTGGAGGCCCAACA
This sequence comes from Dactylis glomerata, assembly GCA_007115705.1. NCBI lineage: Eukaryota > Viridiplantae > Streptophyta > Magnoliopsida > Poales > Poaceae > Dactylis > Dactylis glomerata. The sequence continues at coordinate 5,200,029 of QXEO01000222.1, forward strand.
AGTGTCTACAAGAATAGAAGTGCGTAGACATCAAGCTCTTTTCTGGCGCCGTTGCCGGGGAGGTAAGGTAAAAGGTACTCGCATCCTCCTGTGTGAGTGCTCGGAGTTATTTCCTTTAGATTCTGCAATTATATCTTTTTGTTTCTTATTTTTATTTTCACTAGTTAGGCTTAATGGAAAACAAAGAGTTCTTTAGTCTTTTTCCTGATTTTAGATTTGAAGAGAAAATTGACAATCCTTTGGAGCTTATTTCGCATAGCAATGTTATTTGTACAAATGCTTTGAATACCGTTAATGCTAATGCTATAGAAAAGTCTAAGCTTGGGAAAGCTGGTTTTGTTAAGTATGATATTTTTAGTCCCCCAACTTTAGTGGAGAAGGTCTGTTCTGATAATATTTTATCTCCCATATGTGATGTTTCTAGTGATGCTTGTGCGCCTCATCCTTTTGAAATACCTATGAAAATTGTTGAACGTTTTAGGGATAACTGCTATTTAGGAGATGGAACTGTCCATCCTGGTGATCATTTGCTTTTTATACATGAATTATGTGAGTTATTCCAGTGTGCAGGTATTTCAATGAATGAAGTTAAGAAGAAGCTATTCTCTTTTTCGCTGAAAGGCAGAGCTGAGGAATGGTATAAAACATTGAAGGATGGCCGATCTATTGATTGGGAGGAAATTGAACCTCTCTTTTATTCTAAATTCTATCCTTCTAGTCAGGTTTATAAAGATAGGAATTATATTTATAATTTTCATCCGCATGAGGGAGAAAGCATTGCCCAAGCTTGGGGAAGATTGAAGTTACTAATGCATAAATGTCATATTCATGATCTTCCCCGTAATATTGTTATTAATAATTTTTATGCAAGGCTTTCAGGACATTACAAGGACTATCTAGATGCATGCTTTGATGGGTCTTTTACAAGCAAGGATGTCGACACCAAGTGGGATCTGCTTGAAACAATTCAAAGCAATATTGAAGATTGGGATAGCGATAAAGGTAAAGGATCAGGTATGAATTACGAGTTTGATTGCATTAAGTCTTTCGCTGAAACTGCTAATTTTCAAGAGCTTAGTGCTAAATATGGTCTTGATCCTCAAATTATGGTTGATTGCTTTAAAGCCTTTGCTTCCCATATGAATGTTCCTAAAGGAAATGGGGACGTGTATCATGAACCTTTTAAGGACACTTGCATACAAAGTGATATTGTTGTTGATGATTCCAATAAACATGCTCAAACTTCTAAAAGTCCTATTTCTTATAAGCATGTTAATTTTTGTGGAGTACATAGACCTTGTGAACAGGGTTACAATAAGGAAGATTATTGTGTCCACCATGCAAATGAAGAAACCCGAATATGGTACAAGGATATAGGTGAGATCGGTTGATGACCCACAAGTATAGGGGGTGTATCGTAGTACTTTCGATAAATAAGAGTGTCGAACCCAACGAGGAGCAGAAGGTGTTGATGAGCAGTTTTGATCAAGGAATCACTGTAAATACTAGCAAACAGGTTTTCAGGAGTATCTGGTAATACGAGTAAATAAAGTGCGAGTAAATAAAAGACAGTAGTAACAATTGCAGCAAGTGGCCCAATCCTTTATTCAGCAAAGGACAAGCCGGTTGTGTTCTTATAATAACCAAACGTTCTCGAGGACACACGGGAGGTTTCTGTCAAGAGCTTTCGCTTCATAGAGCCAATAGTATTTATTGGTTTGGTAAGTGTTATGGGGGTGAACCTGTGCTAGCGCACTACCCTTACTAGGATAAATACACACTTGTGATTATACCCCTTGCAAGCATCCGCAAATACAAGTAAGTAATTAAGATAAATCTAACCACAGCCTTAAACTCTAGGATCCTACACTCCCTGGTGCAATGGTTTACCAACGGAGGTTTAGGTTTCTGTCACTCCAGCAACCCCACAGTCGGTAGCCAAATACACAATGCATCTCACTAGGCCCATAAATGGTGAAGTATCATGTAGTCGATGTTCACATGACACCACTAGTGAAATAGCACCACAACAATATCAAACCATTAAATATTTCTCAACAATAATTCACTACTAACATCTTGACTTCTCCCATGTCCTCAAGAACTAAACGAACTACTCACAAGACATCATATGGATCATGATCAGAAGTGAAATAATGGTAAATAACAATCTGGACATAAACCTTAATTCAACGGTTCCACTCAATAGCATCAACTACAAGAGTAATCAACACCGGGAAAGTTTCCCCTATGAATATAACAAGATCCAACTCAAGATGTTACAGCGGGATGGCGAGGTGATGGTGGAGATGAAGGTGCTGGTGATGGAGATGATGATGATGATGATCCCAATGAAGTCCGGTGCGATGGTGACGACGATGGCGACGATCTCCCTTCTCCGGGAAGGAATTTCCCCGGCAGATTTCTCTCTGCCGGAGAGCTCTTTCTCTCTGGTGTTCTCCGCCCCGCAGAGGCGGCTGTGTCTAACTCTGAACCCCCCCCCCCTTGACTTAGGTTTTCGGGGAAGATGATGTACGCGAAAGGGCGATGGCAGAGGTGGGCCAGGGTGCCCTCACGTGGGCCCCACGCGGCCAGGGGGCTGGCCGCGCCGCCCACGTGTGAGGGCGCCTCCTGGCCCCTCTCGTCTCTTCCTTCTGGCTCCGTGAGTCTTCTGGGAAATTATAATTTCTGGGTATTTTTCTGGAATTTTCCTGATCTTCAAAATATGGTCTTCCGATGGTCCTTTTTCCAGCAGAATCCTGACTCCGGCAGCATCTCCTCCGATGATCATCAAACATGTGAAAACAAAGGAAATAACATAAGTATCATATCTAAATATGAAATATATCAATGAATAACAGTAAATTATGATACAAAATAGTGATGCAAATTGGACGTATCAACCCCCCCAAGCTTAGACCTCGCTTGTCCCCAAGCGAAAACTAAACTCGGTAAACATGACCACAGGTTTATGGAGTGCAGTGTCGATAATCAAAATACGGACAAGAAGCATCACATTCACTAAGGCACAAATTATAATAGACAGCAACTTCCCTTTATAAGATGTAAACTTGCAATAGGTAAAAGGGAATCACATATAAGAATGCACAAGGTAAATTATAATTGGCAATGGCAAACCTTAGTTCCTGGTCAATGAATGGAGAACAAGTTGTTCTCTCTTTTAAACGGAGCCTTTAAAAATGGAGCTGATATAGCAAAGACTATATGCTCAACAAAGTAAACTTTTGCATTCAACGAGAGCTTTCAAAGATGTATTCCTTCAGACAAAAGCATTATACAAAAACAAGGAAGATAATAAACATGATTAAACGGATCAACATATGGATGAGTGAAACATAACAACTCAAATGCTTGCTTGAGATAGAGGGAAATAGGTTGACTCAACATAAAAGTAAAAGATAGGCCCTTCGTAGAGGGAAGCAGGGATTAAACATGTGCTAGAGCTTTTCATTTGTGAAACAGAGGTAAAAGTTATTTTGAGAGGTGGTTGCTTTTGTCAACGACTAGCAACAGAGTTCTTGATATCTTCCATACTAAACAAGTGAGAGCGGTTCCGAGATGTTTAATTAGTTGGCACTTTAGTGCTCTTTTAAAACTTTGCACTCCTCCCCACCTTTTTTCCCTTTCTCAAACCATGGCTAACCGATTCCATCGGGTGCCGACCAACTTTCACATACCATTGGAGGAGTGCATTTTTCTTTCCTTTTAGAAATAAGATTATAATGGTCTGACCAGCTCCCTTTGCAAAATTAATGATGAGCAGATGAAGCTGCCTAGTCGAGGGGTACTTAATTTAGTATGGAAGATAACAAACCCATCCACTACGTCCTCATGAGCTAAAAACAGTGGCACAAAATGAGAAGTGTTTGAAAGTTTTTGAAAGGTAGCACATGAAAATTTACTTGGAATGGCTTAAAATACCATGCATAGGAATTTATAGTGGACTCTCTGGAAGTGACTTGGCTTTTGGTAATTGGATGCACGAGAAGTATTTCCTCTCAGTACAGGTTTTTGGCTAGCAAGGTTGGGTAGCAAGCATAAGAGTTGCATGAAACAAACAAACATACATATAATAAGAACAATCATGCAAACTCTCTTGAAAGTACAACGATTTTAACTTCAAGAATAACAAAGCTTATAAGCTAAACATAAGGAAAAACTGAAGTGATGTAACTACAAGCACTTCTTTATTCTTTTCTACTCAAACTTCAAGGTAAAGTTGCTACTGACCAAGCTAGGTTTGCCAAAACCAACTGAATCTACTCATGTTCCCAATGTGATACCAATACCAATCAACAAGACTAGTCACATAAGAGAGATTGCAGACTAGCATAAAGTGTGCAAAAAGTAAACGATAAAACTTCTCATTAATATTTCATTACCGCAACTCACACCAAGGGATACAAAGATAACTAACTAAGGAGGATACTTCCAACTGCAAACTATTCTATATGATAACTCCTCTATTCATGATAAGACTCTACTTGAAAAGTAAATGAACAGAAGGTAATGATGTGATACCGCGGCACTCCCCCAAGCTTGGAACAAGCCAGGGAGATGCCTATACCGATGGCGAATTACTCCTTGGGCGATGGTGGTGCAATCATGATTGGGGTGAGAAAATCCTCTAGCATCCTGCGAAGCCTATTGTTCTCCTCCCGAAGTATCTCCACCTCCATCCTAAGAGCTCGATATTTGTCGCAAAACTCATTGGTGACCCGAAGGGCTTCTACAGATGTAGGGTAGGAGCTGAGGTCAACAGCTGGCAGTATCGGTCCCTGCAGATTATGAGAAAAGGCACGTCCAGTGTTAATCGATCCTACAAGAGTAGGTTCTCTTGTTCCTGATCCAGCGGTAAACTGTCCCTCCTTCAACTTTGGGTTTCGGTGATCATCCTCCGGAGGTGTCTTCTCCTTATCACCGCTTGAAGAGGCCATGACTCCCCCAAGCTTAAGATCAACTCCTGACAGAAATAGCTCGAAACAAAACACGACGAGAAAACGATATACAGACCTCGGGGACTCCGGGGGGTTAAATAGGTGAAAATCATAAATCGAAACAAAGCCACAGGAGGAAACCGGGACGAAAAGGAGTTCCGAGGCGTTCTCACACGGTGGTGGCGCGGCCAGGGGTGGGCCCGCGCCACCCCTGTGTGAGACGCACACGGACTTCTTTTTCTCCTCGTTTTCATCTCGTGATTTTTCATATTTATTAAAAACAGCAAAAATATTAAAAGAAGAACTTTTCGCGAAACTTTTCTGACTAGAACTGTTGCCTATTCGAAAGCGAACTCTGCAGGTTCCTGCAGTTTGTCTTGGATGTAATCTTCCGGAGAAACTGTTTCTATAACATCAACATCTTCATTATAAGAATCTCCAGAAATATAATGTTTGAGTCTTTGCCCATTCACCACTTGTGTAGAATCATCTTTCAATGAAGCAATCTTAATAGCACCTGAGCGGTACACTTCCACAATAACAAATGGTCCTTCCCATTTAGAAAGTAATTTACCTGCAAAAAATCTGAGACGAGACCTATACAATAGTACTTTCTCACCAACATGAAATTCTCTCTTAAGAATTCTCTTATCATGCCATTGCTTGACTTTCTCCTTGAAAAGTCTGGCATTCTCATATGCTTCATTTCTCCACTCATCTAGAGAACTCAAATCTAACAACCTCTTCTCACCAGCTAGTTTAAAATCTCTATTAAGTTCTCTCACTGCCCAAAAAGCTTTGTGTTCTAATTCTAAAGGCAAGTGACACGCTTTTCCGTAAACCATCTTATAAGGAGACATACCCATGGGGTTCTTATAAGCAGTTCTATAAGCCCATAAAGCGTCATTTAACTTACTAGCCCAGTTTTTCCTAGATCTACTAACAGTCTTCTGCAAAATAGACTTGATCTCTCTATTTGAAAGCTCTACCTGCCCACTAGTTTGGGGATGATAAGCAGAAGCAATTCTATGATTGACATCATACTTAGCAAGAGTCTTTCTAAAACTACCGTGAATAAAATGAGAACCTCCGTCAGTCATGAGATATCTAGGCACTCCGAACCTAGGAAAAATAACATCCTTAAGCATTTTTAACGAAGTCTCACCATCGGCACTCTTTGTAGGTATGGCTTCTACCCATTTAGTAACATAATCAACAGCAACAAGTATATGGGTATAGCCTTTTGAAGGAGGAAAAGGACCCATAAAGTCAAATCCCCAACAATCAAACGGTTCAATAACTAGAGTGTAATTCATAGGCATTTCATTGCGTCTAGAAATATTTCCAACTCTTTGACATTCATCGCAAGATAAAACGTACCTTCTGGCATCCTTAAAGAGGGTTGGCCAATAAAAACCTGATTGTAGAACCTTCTGTGCGGTTCTATCTCCAGCATGATGCCCTCCATAAGCACTGCTATGGCATTTTCTTAATATCTCTTTTTGTTCATATTCTGGTACGCATCTTCTCATAATACCATCAACTCCTTCTTTATATAAATGTGGGTCATCCCAAAAATAATGCCTCAAATCATAGAAGAATTTTCTTCTTTGCTGAGCTGTAAAGGTCGGAGGCAAATACTTGGAAACAATAAAGTTAGCATAATCAGCATACCAGGGAAGGTCTCGTGAAGTTACATTAATTGCAGCCAACTGTTCATTAGGAAAACTATCATTAACAGGAATAGGATCAAAAGAAATATTTTCCAATCTAGACAAGTTGTCAGCCATAAGATTTTCAGCACCTTTCCTATCTACGATATGCAAATCAAACTCTTGTAAAAGCAACACCCATCTAATAAGCCTAGGCTTAGCATCCTTCTTAGTCATAAGATATCTAATAGCAGCGTGATCAGTATGAATAGTAACTTTAGAATCAACAATGTAAGATCTAAACTTATCACAAGCGAAAACAACAGCAAGAAACTCTTTCTCAGTAGTAGCATAATTCTTCTGAGCAGCATCAAGAGTCTTACTAGCATAATGAATAACATTCAACTTATTATCTACGCGCTGTCCAAGAACAGCACCAACAGCAAAATCACTAGCATCACACATAATTTCAAAAGGTAAATTCCAATCAGGTGGTTGAACAATAGGAGCAGTAGTTAAAGCCTTCTTAAGAGTTTCAAAAGCTTCTTTACAATCATCATCAAAGACAAATGGTACATCCTTTTGAAGAAGATTGGTAAGAGGCTTTGAAATCTTAGAGAAATCTTTAATAAACCTCCTATAGAAACCAGCATGACCAAGAATACTACGAATACCTTTAACATCTCTTGGACATGGCATTTTCTCAATTGCCTCCACTTTTGCTCTGTCAACTTCAATACCTCTTTCAGAGATTTTATGTCCAAGGACAATTCCTTCATTCACCATAAAGTGGCATTTCTCCCAATTAAGAACAAGGTTAGTTTCTTCGCACCTCTGCAAAACTTTATCAAGGTTGTGCAAACAATTATCAAAAGAAGTTCCATAGACGGAGAAATCGTCCATGAAGACCTCCACAATTTCTTCACAAAAACCATGAAAAATAGCAGACATACATCTTTGAAAAGTAGCAGGAGCATTGCATAAACCAAATGGCATACGTCTATAAGCATAAGTTCCATAAGGACAGGTAAAAGTGGTTTTCTCTTGATCATCCTTTTTAACAGCAATTTGAGAAAAACCAGAATAACCATCAAGGAAACAAAAATGAGTCTTCTTAGACAACCTTTCTAGCATTTGATCTATAAACGGTAAAGGGTAATGATCTTTCTTAGTAACTTTGTTTACCTTCCTATAATCAATGCACATTCTATAACCAACAACTACCCTTTGAGGAATAAGCTCGTTATTCTCATTAGGTACAACAGTCATACCTCCTTTCTTAGGAACACAATGAACAGGACTAACCCATCTACTATCAGCAATAGGATAAATAATACCAGCATCAAGGAGTTTTAATACCTCATTTCTTACCACATCCTTCATCTTGGGAATTAGGCGGCGTTGATGCTCCACGACTGGCTTTGCATCTTTCTCCATATTAATGGCATGCTGACATAAAGTAGGAGAAATTCCTTTTAAATCATCAAGAGTATATCCCATAGCTCCTCGGTGTTTCCTCAATATCTCCAATAATCTTTCTTCTTCCTTTCCTGAAAGTTTAGAACTAATAATAACAGGATATATTTTCTTATCATCAATATAAGCATATTTGAGGTCATCAGGCAAAGGTTTTAATTCAAACACAGGATCTTCTCTAGGCGGCAAAGTAGTGCCAAGATCCTCCACAGGTAGATTATGCTTGAGTAATGGTGGTTGACGAAGAAGAATATCGTCAATCTCTTCTCTTTCCTTGCTAAACACCTCACTTTCGTGATCTTCCATGAATTGCTGCAAGGCATTATTAGGGGCAAGAGCAATAGAAGCAAGCTGCTCAACTCGAAAATTTTCATTAGGCATGTCATTTTCATAAGAAGTCTTAGCAAACTTGGAAAAATTAAACTCATAAGACTATCCATTAAACTTAGTAAAAAATTTCTCTTTCTTACAATCTATTATGGCGCCACAAGTGTTCAAAAAGGGTCTACCAAAAATAATAGGACAAGTTTCACTAGCCTCCTTACCAAGTACTAGAAAATCAGTAGGGTACTTGGTCTTACCACATAGAACTTCCACATCTCGAACAATACCAAGAGGCCAAACCGTCTCTCGGTTAGCAAGCTGAACAACCACATCAATATCTTCAAGTTCACAAGCGCCAATCTCGTGCATGATTTCTTTATAAAGCTCCAAGGGAATAGCACTTGCACTAGCACCAATATCACATAAACCATAATAGCAATGATCTCCAATCCTGACAGAAATAACAGGAACACTTGCTTTCCTGTGCTTTTTAGGATGCGAGAGAATGTTAGAAGCATCTTCACAAAAAAGAATATATTCATCTCCTACATCTTTAGTAACAAGATCTTTCAATATAGCAACAGGAGACTTAATAGTAATTTGCTCATCAGGCTCTGCAGCTTTCTTAGTACTTTTATTAGACACACTTACCAAAGTAGAATACTTTTTTACCTTAGCAGGGAAAGGTGTCTTCTCAATATAAGGTTCAGGAATGATGCTATCAACCGTGCAAACTTCTGTAGCTGCAGCAGGTATATGACTAATAGAATCTTTGTAAGGCGCATGATATTTGTTCCAATCTTTCTTTGGAACATCAATATAAGAGGCAAAGGCCTTAAGACAATTAGCAAGTATTTGGGAATCGAGACCATAAGCAGAGCTAACATTATGAAAGTCTTCAGTTCCCATAAAAGATTTAATGCATTCATAATCATAGTTTATACCTGACTTCCTACCTTTGGCGTTTTCCCAACCTTCGGCATTCTCTTTTATACGGTCAAGAAGTTTCCACTTGGCATCTTCTTTCATATGAGTGAATGATCCAAAACAAGAAGCATCCAAATAATCCTTATCAGGAAGAGTAAGCCTTGCATAAAAATTATCAATAACAATATTATTGGGGAGCTCATGAATGGGGCATTTGAGCATCAGTAACTTCAATCTCCCCCACGCTTGGGCAATACTCTCTGCATCATGAGGCCAAAAATTGTATATCTTGTTACGGTCTTTATGAATTTTACTTGGAGGATAAAACTTGGAATAAAAGAGAGGCACAATATCCTCCCATGCCATAGATGGACCATCTTGGAGTAGTCGATACCACTCTTCAGCTCTGCCTTTCAATGATATAGAGAATAATTTCTTCTTGACTTGGCTTGGTGAAATACCTGCACATCTGAACAACTCGCATAATTCATGTATAAATAATAAGTGATCACCCGGATGGACAGTTCCATCTCCTGAATAGCAGTTATCCATAATACGCCCAACAATTTTCATAGGTATTTTAAAAGGATCAATTTCAGCAGGCGGTGGCGGTGGTGGTTCCTCCGCATGTGCAGCAGCAGCAGTAGTAGCATGAGTGTTTCCAAATAGGAAACCAAATGGAGAGTTCTCCATAGCAGAATAAAAATAAAAGACAAAATAAAACAATACTCACAGCGACGGTTACCTTTACCAATTCCACTCTTCAATAGCGCTACACTCCCCGGCAACGGCGCCAGAAAATAGTCTTGATGACCCACAAGTATAGGGGGTGTATCGTAGTACTTTCGATAAATAAGAGTGTCGAACCCAACGAGGAGCAGAAGGTGTTGATGAGCAGTTTTGATCAAGGAATCACTGTAAATACTAGCAAACAGGTTTTCAGGAGTATCTGGTAATACGAGTAAATAAAGTGCGAGTAAATAAAAGACAGTAGTAACAATTGCAGCAAGTGGCCCAATCCTTTATTCAGCAAAGGACAAGCCGGTTGTGTTCTTATAATAACCAAACGTTCTCGAGGACACACGGGAGGTTTCTGTCAAGAGCTTTCGCTTCATAGAGCCAATAGTATTTATTGGTTTGGTAAGTGTTATGGGGGTGAACCTGTGCTAGCGCACTACCCTTACTAGGATAAATACACACTTGTGATTATACCCCTTGCAAGCATCCGCAAATACAAGTAAGTAATTAAGATAAATCTAACCACAGCCTTAAACTCTAGGATCCTACACTCCCTGGTGCAATGGTTTACCAACGGAGGTTTAGGTTTCTGTCACTCCAGCAACCCCACAGTCGGTAGCCAAATACACAATGCATCTCACTAGGCCCATAAATGGTGAAGTATCATGTAGTCGACGTTCACATGACACCACTAGTGAAATAGCACCACAACAATATCAAACCATTAAATATTTCTCAACAATAATTCACTACTAACATCTTGACTTCTCCCATGTCCTCAAGAACTAAACGAACTACTCACAAGACATCATATGGATCATGATCAGAAGTGAAATAATGGTAAATAACAATCTGGACATAAACCTTAATTCAACGGTTCCACTCAATAGCATCAACTACAAGAGTAATCAACACCGGGAAAGTTTCCCCTATGAATATAACAAGATCCAACTCAAGATGTTACAGCGGGATGGCGAGGTGATGGTGGAGATGAAGGTGCTGGTGATGGAGATGATGATGATGATGATCCCAATGAAGTCCGGTGCGATGGTGACGACGATGGCGACGATCTCCCTTCTCCGGGAAGGAATTTCCCTGGCAGATTTCTCTCTGCCGGAGAGCTCTTTCTCTCTGGTGTTCTCCGCCCCGCAGAGGCGGCTGTGTCTAACTCTGAACCCCCCCTTGACTTAGGTTTTCGGGGAAGATGATGTACGCGAAAGGGCGATGGCAGAGGTGGGCCAGGGTGCCCTCACGTGGGCCCCGCGCGGCCAGGGGGCTGGCCGCGCCGCCCACGTGTGAGGGCGCCTCCTGGCCCCTCTCGTCTCTTCCTTCTGGCTCCGTGAGTCTTCTGGGAAATTATAATTTCTGGGTATTTTTCTGGAATTTTCCTGATCTTCAAAATATGGTCTTCCGATGGTCCTTTTTCCAGCAGAATCCTGACTCCGGCAGCATCTCCTCCGATGATCATCAAACATGTGAAAACAAAGGAAATAACATAAGTATCATATCTAAATATGAAATATATCAATGAATAACAGTAAATTATGATACAAAATAGTGATGCAAATTGGACGTATCATCGGTAAAAAGGTTTGTGAGCTTTATCCTTTTCTTTGTAAACATTGCGATGACATAGGTCATTTTAATTTCCAATGCTCAAGCCCTAATAGTTACTCTTCTAGTACCTTAAGTATGTATTGTGATGACAAGATTACTCCCAATCAGCATGATGAGCTCACTTTGTTCTTGGCATGTGAAGAGATATCTAGAAAGATTGCTTTGATAGATATGAATGATGTTGATATTAATAGCACTCTTCGTGGTTGTCGTCTCTATTGTGCTAAAGATTGCCTTGCAAATATCTACATTCAAAATCTTATAAAACTTGATATTTTGCCAAGCTATGACAGGACTGATAGATGTTTTTATCTTATTAATAGGGAGGAGGAATCCTCCAAAGTTTCTTCTGTTGTTTCTGTCAGCAAACTAGATTATGTGGAGAAGATGCCCTTCAAGTCTCTCCCTCCTAAAGGAGAGAGTAAGAAGAGTAAGAAGAAGAAGAAGAAGAGGAGTAAGAGGCGAGAGGACACGGTATCTTCCCCTAAGCATTATGATCCTGCTATAGATTATGATAATTCTGATTGGGATGATGTTCCTATGCCTATTACTTATGTTAGTGATCATGATTGGGAAAAGCACTCTACTTTTGATATTGAAAATCTTTTTGGTACCAATTCTAAGGTTAATAGTTGTTGTACCATTAGTGCTATCCATGTTCCTTCTTATGATGATATGTTTGATGAGTATGCTTTGCGACATAGTAGTTCTCTAGCTTGTGATGATGGGTATAATATTTTCAATTCACCTACTTTTGAGGAGAAAATTGGTTATGATTACAATATGCCTCCTATCTTTGATGATTATGGTGATGAGAATAATTATTCTGTTGAATCTGCTCCTACTACTATTGTTCATGTAGGGAGTATTAATTCTTTTATGCATGTGGCTCATGATAGGGATGCTTTATGTGATAGTTATATTGTTAGTTCTATTCATGATGCTACGGAAAGTTACTATGAGAGAGGGAAACATGGTTTGATGGATCTCAACAATATTGAGTTTCCCCTCTTTATGTTGCAATTTTTGAAGCTATACTTATTTTGCCTTCCTATGCTTTTTGCTTTGCGCTTTTATGACTTGTCTCTTTACAAGACTATTTTTCATAGGAAGTGGTTTAGATTTAAATGTGTTCCATACTTGCTTTTTGATGCTCTCTATTGCTTTAAGTTCCTATATAGCGCCTTTGCCTCAAGCTCTTATATGGCGCTCACATGAGCATCTTTGCAAATTACTGCGCCTAGCTCAAAGGCGTTAAAGAAAAGCACTCTTGGGAGATAACCCAATGTTTTATTTTCAGTACTTTTTCTTTTATTTGAGTCTTGGAAGTTATTACTACTGTAATAACCGCTCCTTATATTGTTTATTTCATTTTTGTGCCAAGAGAAGCCTCTAATTTGAGTGAGGTAAAGATTTGGGGATGTTGCTGTCCTGAAACTGTTTTCGGTGCTGCACCTTAAAAATTCGTGAAAATTCTCTGTATATCTTTTGGACCTGCGATTTCTTGTGCATATATCCCAGGTTATATCCAAACTTTCATTAGTTGAAAACTTTTTGATTTGAGCAACATAATACCCTCTAAAAATTCGACCTTTGTCAGCTGTTCAGTTTTGACAGATTTCTGCTAATATTTGTGTTTGCCACTTTATCGCTTTCTTTTGAGTTCTTTTGATCATGGAACTTTTGGGGAGGTTGCTACAGTAGTATATGCTATATATGAGGTGGTTTTGAGTTGAAACCTGAAGCAAATAGAGGATTGATTATATATTATGCTTACACTAATGTTGCTAATAGAATTGTGTTTAGTTTTGTATGAAGGAAGTTTTCAAGTATAGGGATTGGAGAATGATGAGATGAGTTGAAGAATGGACAAAAGCTCAAGCTTGGGGATGCCTATGCATCACCCCAAGAAATATCCAAGAAGTACAAGCATCAAAGCTTGGGGATGCCCCGAGGCACCCCTTCTTCATCGGCAAAAATCAGGTCACCTTTCAAGATACTATATTTTTATTGCTTCATGCACTATGTGTTTTTCTTGGAGCATCAGTTATTTTAGTTTTTAGTATTAGTTTAGTTTAGTTTGCTGCAATAAATGATTAGATCACATCATGTTTCTTTTGGAGGAGATGAACTCGGTTTTCATTTGCAAAGAACGCTCTAGTTTTCACTCTTATTAAAAATCGAGTGTTCTTCTTTTTCTGCTGCTGCTTTTGGTTTTCGTTTTCGCCTTGATTTGCATTCAGACCTTATCATATCTTTTCATCAAGGATTATTTTTGCCTCTGATCTTTATTGGTTTTCATCAAAAGAGGTGTCTTTAAAGATTTCAAATGGTGTTGGAAAAGAGAAAAAGCTTTGTGCAAAATAGTGGTACAAGAAGGAGCTTGTGTAGACTGCGGCTTAGGCTTTTTCATATCACGCTTGATGTCTTTTTGATAGTATGCTTAGTGGTTTTGCTGTAGCATGACTTGTCTCAAATGACTGAGATTGCTTAATGAGCCTTTGAAAAAATCATGCGTTGTTTTTATTATATGGAAGCATTTATTTGGTTTTCTCCTTTGATGCTTTATTTGGGTTGACTTGGCACATGCTTACACTATGTTGACTACAAAATAAGTCGCCTATAGCCTCTATGATCATTTAGTTTTTGACTTTTGATGCCATCTTATGCTTCTTTTAAGGTCGCTTTGTCACTTTGCATGATTATGGCCATTATTGCTCTCTTAGTTGGTCGCTCCCAGTCTTTTGATAGCCCTCGCCTTGTACTGAGTATGAGCTCTACTCGTGCATCCAACTCCCAAAAACCAAGTTTGCCATTGTGTCCACTATAAACTCCTATGCATGGTATTTGTAAGCCATTCCAAAGTAAATTTTCATGTGCTACCTTTCAAAAACTTTCAACTACTTCTTATTTTGTGCCACTGTTTTTAGCTCATGGGGACGTAGTGGTCAGATTTGCTATCTTCCATATTGCTTATTGCAAAAAAAAAGGGAAAAAAAGAAAAAAAAGGCACTCCTCCATGGAATGTGAATGTTGGTGGGCACCCGATGGAATCGGTTAGCCATGGTTTGAGAAAGGAAAAAAGGTGGGGAGGAGTGCCAAGCTTTATAAAAGAGCACAAAAGTGCCAATCTCTCTCTCAAAAACTTGCTTCATTTTTGTATGGAAGATAGTAAGAACCCCATTGCTAGTCGTTGACAAAAGCAACCACCTCTCAAAACCCAAGTTTTATATCTCTATTTTACAAATGAAAAGCTCTAGCACATGTTTAATCGCTGCTTCCCTCTGCGAAGGGCCTTTCTTTTACTTTTATGTTGAGTCACCACCTTCTATCTTTATGCACCATTAAGAGAGCATAGTTGTCATTCTAAGTATAATGTGCATTGTCCCAAAGTTCATTGATTAATTCATATTGTTGGTTTCACTTGTTCTTAAATTATTTGTATCTAGTCGCCCTCTTAAACTTGAAGGTGTCCTATGCATTTATGTTTTGCTCTCTTTGAAGGACAAGCTGAAAACCATTTGTATGTTTTTCCTTATGATTTGAACACACGTTTGACTTTCATTGTTTCATTTTCATGATCTTTTGTTTATGTTTATTTGCATGTTTACAACATGGTTGCTAAGTTTCTGATTGTCATGATTATATTTTCATGCCCATGTTTTAAGTTCTTATGATCCCAGCTCATAATGCTTACATATATGATCAAGATTGTGTAGGTGCATGTCACCTCAAAAATTATTTCTTTTGTTATCACTTACCTACTCGAGGACGAGCATGAGTTAAGCTTGGGGATGCTTGATACGTCTCAAACGTATCTATAATTTTTGATGCTCCATGCTTGTTTTTACACCATTTGCCTATTGTTACGTTACACTTAGTGGCACTTTTATGCATTTTCCGGAACTAACCTATTAACGAGTTGCCACAGTGCCAGTTCCCTGTTTTTTGCTGTTTTTGTGTTTCAGAAGTGATACACAGGAAATATTCTCAGAATTGGACGAAACAAGTTCCTGAAGTCTTATTTTACCCGGGAGCATCCAGATATCCGAAAGAGAGCCAGAGAGGGGCCAGGGCCTGCCCTCACATAGGGGTGGCACGGCCCAGGCCCTGGCCGCGCCACCCATGTGTGAGAAGGCCCTGGCTGCCCTCTCGCGACGCCCCTTCGCCTATATAAAGCCTCGGGACGGAAAACCCTAAGGGATTCGGCAATTTTCCAGAAAGAGTTCCGCAGCTCCGCCGCCACCGTCGACGAATTTCGGGGGACAGAAGTCTCTGTTCTAGCACCCTGCCGGGACGGGGAAGTGCCCCCGGAGCCATCTCCATCGGTCTCCATCGCCGTCTCCGCCGTCTCCATCAACCTCACCGCCATCTCCATCAACCTTGCTGTCTCCTATGATGAGGAGGGAGTAGTTCATCCCCGGGGCTAAGGGCTCTACCGGTAGCTATGTGGTTCACCTCTCTCTCTCTCCCATGATGTGATCTTTATGTGATCGTGAGCTTTGTATCATGTTGAACAAGCAGATGTTATTATTCAGATATTATGCTACTCCTATGCTTAATTATTATAGTGTACTCTAGTGGTGATTATTAAAGTAATCTATTCCTCCTGCCATGGTGTAACGGTGACAGTGCGTGCAACGTGGTGGTACTTGGTTTAGGCTATGATCGTGATCTCTTGTGGATTATGAGAGTAATTATTACTATGATAGTATTGAGTGATCTATTCCTCCTTTCATGGTGTAATGTTGACAGTGTGTGCACCGCGTTAGTACTTGGTCTAAGTTGCAATGATTTCTATCTTGAGTTGTGATCTGATTTGGATATCTCTATGAGTGGTGTTTGTCAAGTACTTGATGAACTTTAAGGGGTGCTTCTGTAGCCACTACGCAATGATTAGTGTTATTCAATAGGAGAGTAATTCAGAGTGCCACAGTGGAGAGAAGTTGTTTATTTGTTCAATCATGTTATATTGTTGGGAGTGTGTCCACTAGTGAAAGTATGATCCCTAGGCCTTGTTTCCAAGCATTGCACATTGTTTACTTACTATTTTATTACTTGTTTGCTCGCAGCGATATTTATTTTACATCACGTTTGCTACTTATAATCATCTATACCACTTGTATTTCACTATCTCTTCGCCGAACTAGTGCACCTATACATCTGACAAGTGTATTGGGTGTGTTGGGGACACAAGAGATTTTCTGTATCGTAATTGCATGGTTGCTTAAGAGGGATAGCTTTGACCTATAACCTCCCTGAGTTCGATAAACCTTGGGTGATCCACTTAAGGGAAACTTGCTGCTGTTCTATAAACCTCTGCACTTGGAGGCCCAACAAGTGTCTACAAGAATAGAAGTGCGTAGACATCAAAGCCATCCTCCGCCCTCCGTCGACTATGTCATCCTCCCCTTCGATGACATCCACTCCGGCGGCCGACGAAACTTTGCCGCCCAAGGCGCAGGAAGGCACCGCCGACGAGCCTGTTGTAGTCTAGTTTCTGTTTCGATCGTCGGATTGTGGCTGATCTGATCGTCGAACTTGTGGGGGCGATGCTTTTGTGTAGCCGGAAGACGCTATTTTGAAACTATATCCGCGAACGCCGGGGTGATGACTGGAAAAAATATCCCACCCACGCTAGTTTTACATCCAATCCGAGCGAAAATATCGCTGGATTTCGGCCCGGGGGCCTCAAACGGCTGGAGATGCTCTTAGGACCTAGTATAGGATGTAGTTCCTCTTTTGCTAACTTTAATTTTTATAATAGGGATGAACTAATATGTTATAGAATATTTAATTTTCAAATTTGCAGTTTAGGACGCAATATCTGTTCTGTGGGCACAAAATAATACCGCAAAAGTGGTCTATGGTACTACTCAAATATAAGATGTTTTAGCTTTGTGAAGTGAGTGTATCTAGATATCTTTTAGTGTATATATTCGCTTGAATCTATATACTAAAAGATGTCTAGATACACTCACTTCATAAAGCTAAAACATCTTATATTTTCGAACGGAGGGAGTATCTGCTCGAGATGTCCTAACACCAACTTTTTAGCGGACGATTTGCCCCTGTCGCATAAAGTGTTATGCATACATGGGTCTTAGATTAGTGGCAGATCTAGGATTTTATGCTAGGATGAGGCTGCTAAAAAAAATTTGGTTCTAAAAAAATAATCAAAAAGGAGGTTTCAGACCCACGACCTCTGTATCGAAGTGATGCATACTGCCTTCATCGGTTTTTCAGTTATGTTGAATAAATTTCCATATTTGTTGATCACAATATAAATAACGACATAATTATGCAATGCAAAAAAACTACTATGCAAAATTACTAATCTGTTAATCAGATCTCCAATTACATCGAATAAATTACTGATCGCTAATAAAATGATATTGTGATTATGCAATATAAAAAATCTATTATCAAATACTCAAATTTGAAGTGTACTATGTACAAACTAAGAATGAATTTAGAATAAGATTGAAACATGCAAGTAGTTTACTATCCCTTTTGTGATCGTGAGCATACAAGAGGATCGTGGCATCGGGCATCGCTTTTTGCCTTTGATGGGTTGGACGTAAATAGCTAAATCTTTTTAAAGATTGATGAGACGATGATCAAAATTTGCAGTAGTATATAAATATTTTGTCTTGGTGTATAAATATATATGATATGGGCCAAATTCTTAGATGTTTTCTACTACTCCCTACGTTCAAGATTACTTGTCTCGGCTTTGTCATATGTATCACTAAAAGTTGACACATTTAATGATGGTATAGGAAACAGTACTCCCTCGACCTATATTACCTTTCACAAATATGGATATATCTAGCACTAGAATGTGTCTAGATAAATCTGTATTTGTGAAAGGTAATATGAGTCAGAGGGAGTAAGAGTTTAAATGTCGGATATGGTGTTTTCGTTAGGAGCAAATGCTCCTATTATGAGAAATACATTTTAAACTCATTTTAAAATTTCAAAATATTTGGACAAAAAATCCTAGGTGTACATCAAAAAATTCTAGATTCATCCAGCAAAGTTTCGTGGAGAAATGATATTTCTGGCGGCCTATGTAAAAAGACAAAAAAAATATCACATAATTAGCAATTTTGTAGCAGCGAAAATTCATTTTTTACAAAGGCCACAAAATTTTCCTTTTCTCACGAAACTTGGTGAGTAACATAAAATGTGAAGATGTACACCAAGAATTTGTTTCAAAAAATTTAACCTTTAAAAAATATTTTTTAGTCTATGGGTGCATCTACACCTATGAGCCAAAGTGGATTTTCGGATATTCGTAACGTTATGTGGTCGCATTTTCTACTCAACCAGGTTTGTTTTTTGAACTTTTTTCTACTCAACAAGATGATTTACTCAATTTGAGGAATTTTTGAGGTACAAGTCGTACGAAAATTGGCTACACAAGGTCTGGGCTGGATGCCCATCGGAAATTGGCTCACGGGCCCGTGAGATATGATTGTCCAGCTCGTACGTATATAGCTTCCCCTTCTCCCTTCCAGTCCCCTCCTCTCCTTCACCCCGCGCGCTTTGTCTGAAATCAACCCCCGCCCACCACCACCTCGCCGGATTTCGAGAGAGCCTCCGTCGGATACTCTCACCACACCACCTCACCTCACCGGAATCCGGTCAGCCGCGCCGCCTCGCTGCACTCCGAAGCCCCCGCTACGCCCAAGCAGCCCCGTGGCCAAGAACCCTTCTTGGTCGACGGGAATGGGGAAAAAGAAGGTGGCTCCGAACCGGGGCAAGCATTCCGCTTCCAGGGACACGGCGCTCCCTTCCGCGTCCGCCGCCGCCGAGAACACGGCGCTCCCTTCCGCGTCCGCCGGCGCCGAGAACACGGCGCCCTCCTCGCCTAAGAACACGGCGTCCTCCCCGTACAAGAACCCAGCGCCTGCCCTGGCCGATAACCCGGCATCCTCCCCTACCAAGAACATGGCGCCCGCCCCTGCCAAGAACACAGCGCCTTCCTCTGTCAAGAACACAGCTCCCGCTTCCTCCAATGAAGATGGGGAGGCTCTGCCCCCTTTCAAGTACGACGCTGCCGAGAACACGGGGTGCGCCTCTGCCAAGAACAAGGCCCCCGTCCCGGCCAAGAACATGGCGTCCGCCTCTTCCAAGCACAAGGCCCCCGTCCTGGCCAAGAACACGGCGTCCGCCTCTTCCAAGAACAAGGCCCCCGTCCCGGCCAAGAACACGGCGTCCGCCTCTGCCAAGAACAAGACCCTCGCCCCGGCTAAGAACAAGCGGTCTGCCTCTTCCGAGAACACAATGGCGGTTCCTGCCGCTTCCGATTCAGATAAGGTGGATGCGCCGCCCCAGGACACAACATTGAGTAGATTTGTCAACTTCCTGTGCGAGAAAGCGACCTCCAGGTGGTGGCAGGGACTTCTCGACGCCTTCCTGACTTGGATGCACGCTAGCGCCGGCAACGACACTTCAGATGCCTCCAGCATCTCCCACACTAACGGCGTGGAGATCTCAGAGCAGGAGGAAAATGTGGTGGAAGATGTGAGTAACCTCTGTTCAGCTAACATTGAAGTTGGCATTTGAATTTGGTCCCTCTTTGTATGTGAAGCATTCGCCTTGTCTGACCTGTCATAACTCATAAGGCATTTTACATATCTGAATGCACTTACTGATTCTGTAAATACTCCATAGCCCTGGTATTTGTGTGTTTGCTAGTGCTACTTTCTATACCCTTAGTTTTTGTACCATTTCTTGAGAAAATATCAATAAAGAGCAAGCTTGCTTATGGTGCCTCAAGTTGATCAATAATCGCATCCTTATGTTTGCCTTTGTGTTTCATTCGAGTATGTTAATGTGTCAAGATAAATTTGACCTTGCATATTTTGCTTAATTTTGTCTGCCCATATCAGCATTGCTTTAGTAACTGAGAACGTGCAGAGAATGATCTGCCTAGCATTTTATCTGCAGGTTGAGGTTGTCGCAATTGCTTTAGTTGATTGATATTTATGAAGTGGAAGCGCTAAACAATTGAAATCTCCTCTGTGTATTTGGATTAGGTTTAGGATCCCTAAAAAACAATTCTTTTATTGTTATTGTGCCCAGGCGGAGGCACTCACTGAAAGTTCTACCGATCAGGAGCAAGGGAATCAGATGTACCTGGAGGAGACAAAGAAGACTGAGCTGCAGGCTTTACCTCAACTTCTAGAGGTATATGGTTTTGAAGTTGTCAAGACTAAAAATTTGCTACACGCAATAGTTTCGGTTATACTGCCTAACATGAGAAATGTGGTCACTAATGTTTGTTTATGTAGAACATTGGTCGATTGTGACTTATGAATGAGTGAAAAAATGAGTGCAATGTTATTGAGTCTTGAATTATTTTTTGCACTTCATTGTCAATTCACACTTTTATATTCGGAAATGCTTTATTTCCATCTTAACTTTGTTTGCGAATTCTGGCGGAACAATGTCTAAGATGTGTTAATGTTTAGTTAGCTGATCTTTCTGAAGTGGAAGCACTAAAACTATATATATTGTAAGAAGGCACAACATAGGAATGGGCGTGATCGTGATGTGACCGAAGCAGACCAAAGTGTACCTGCAGGTCCTTCAACCAGTCAAGTAAGTGATTAAGAAAGTTTCCATCCAAGTATGAGTCTGATTCCTCTTGCACTTCAGACTTAGTACCTAAAAAGTATCAGTCTGTACTTCTATAGTCGCTTCGATCTGTTTGGGATATGGTGATAATATTAACTGAAATATTATTTGCTCTGCGAAAAGGCTTAGTTTAGCAGCCCTGTGAATATCTCTACTGTCATGCCTGTTTATTAGCTGAAATAAGATGTCAGAGAAATGTGGTCACTAACATGTCGATGTTCTAGAATAATTTTTTATTTTGTTGTCAATTGTCATTCTTTATATCAGGAAATGCTTCTAGAATAAGATGTCAGAGAAATGTGGTCACTAACTGTTGGATTTAGTAGCTCTAGGAGTAACTGTTAACTGAAGTAGGATGTTAGAGAAAAAAATCATTCATAACTTGAAAATTATACACTTGCAGGTTGATGATAGTAAATTTGGCTGGTATTTGAGAAGTTCTATTCACAAGCACTATGTTAAGCTTATGAGAAGTTGCCAACTGCGACTGGGTATGGTGTTGTGCGCCGTTTGCTACTTTGAGAATAATTACCACCATCCAAGGCCTCAGTCAAGTGTAAGTTTTACTAGCCAATGAAATGTTGTCTCGTATTTTACTTTATGGTGTTGCTGATTAGAATCCAAATATCGTCTGTTCATTTTTCAATCTGCAGATGATTAATCACTTTGGCAATAATCATGGCTCGTCGGATGGCGTGAGGTGCAAGAACTGCGCGGCCATATTTCGTTTTGATCACCATCTTGATCTGCATGGCGTGCACTGCAATGCCTAGTTCAGTGTGTTGCTTTATTGGAATTGAAGAACTACAGTGTGTAGATAAAAAGATATGAGATACAGTATGTTCTTGTAGGATGATGTGCGAGAGCAATTTCAACCACAGATTGTGAGCCCATTGTGCTCAGGTTGTTGAGAAAATGATTTTGTTGGAGGTTGATATACTTTGTCCAATTCGATTGTGCTGCTGGAAAATTATTCAAATGGGGAAGATGGTGACAAGTGTCGTCTTGGTCATCGTGACAAGCATGACGTGTGTAGCTTGACTTTGTTATGAGTTCTCCAGGCATATCATAGCCTCAATTTACTGTAGGTTTGACTGCTTGTGGGAAAAGTTTTGAGCATGGGTAATTCTGGTAAAGTTCAGCTTGGGAACCCAAACTGGGATGAAAATCTTTCAAATTTAGCTGAACATGTTCACCATCTTGTAGTTCTGAGATTTGACAAAAGGACTTACATTGCAGCAAATCCAATGGATGATTGTACCATACAGATATAGAGGATCAGAGGTACCTAAGGCACTAAGGGATACAGTTGTTGTTGCAAGATATAATGTCTGTGAAAAAAGCACAACCGGTTTATGATTACAAGTTGAGTGTAGAGGTTCTTTTGGATCAATAGGACTTTCCACAAGAATCTCATTTTCAGTGAAGATTAAGTGGTTTTCGACTACAGAATTCACAGTAGCTAAAGCCGGAGTTATGGTATGGGAGATTTTGTTGAGGCATGGAGTAAGAGTCTCTGTTGCCAAAGGTAAATGAGTATTTTCTGTGGGGAAGATTAGCAATAGCTAATGATCGTGGTAGCATGTTCCGAGGACAAAAATATACCAGATTATATTTCATTGTGAAGGCAAGTCTGCAGATTCCCAGTTTCTAGCATTGGCTGATGGCCATTGAAATAGCCTGTGCCAAGTTTTGAACAAAAAATGTAGCCAATGGAATGGGAAGATTCACACTGTAGCTAAAGATTTTTGAGGCAGTGAGTAAGAGTCTCTGTTGCCAAAGGTAAATAAGTATTTTCTGTGGAAAAGATTAGCAGGCTAAACACTATATGGGCACAGAGAGATAGAGTTGTTATAATGTTGTGAACTTCTCTGGCTGTTACAAATCGCAAATGGCTTTATGATGACAAACTGAGGGCTAGAGGTTTGTTTTAAATCAAAAGGATATAAAAATGATACCAGAAAGTCTCATCTTTTGTTGAAGAGGAAGTGGTCTTGGAAACTACAGATCGTGAATGGATTACTGCGGTAGCATGTTTCAAGGAGAAAAATAATTTGGTGGATGTCTCAAATTCTATTTCATTGTGAAGACAAATCAAGATTTCTACTTTTGTAGCATGGATTGATGCATATTGAAACAGCTTGTGCAAGCTTCGTGCTAAAATGGTTGGTAATGGAGAAACAAACTCTCTTTTGGGAAGATTCGCAGAAGCTTTATATGGTGGCTGATGTTATTTTGGGTTAGACTGATGTCTTTGAGATGAAACCCTCAAATGGTAGCATAGGAATCTGTTTGAAGCCCTCAAATTCCAGCAGGTTCATATGTGGTATGAGTATTCATTTGGGGATAAATTTCTCATATGGTTAGTGCTGATTGAGTTCTAGCCGAGCCGAGGATAAGTTTGTGGAAATGTGGTTGCATGGTGATAAAGGTATCCGTTATGCACCCTCGAGAATCAGACAACCACTTCTGTTATCTGGGCTGGTGTCAGTGGTTTATAGGGTCTCTGGAAGTGGAACACAAAAGATAAGTCTTTTTTCAGCATGTTCACCTACTTATCCTACAATCATCATTCTCTCTATTTGCAAAGCACGATTTTGCAGGAGGAGCTTCTGCTGAGAACTCGTGTGTGGTCAGCAACAGAAGTCTTGTCAACTCCCACCCAACCTCCTCGTTTACCTCCTAGTGTTCTTCCGGATGTCGCCTTGGTTCCTATATGCAACTTCATTGAATGCTAGCTTGTGTTGTTTTTAATATCTAACTTGAATTTGCAGGTTGTCTGCTTGATACCTTCAGGTTTACCCCATGCAAGAGCAATTTCTTCTCTGAGAAATACATCTATTAGGAAGAAATAACCCCAAAGAAGGAGGGATAAGATAGCTCAATGATTGTGTTTTTTTCAATAGACTTATTCTGCTACTGTGAAGATATTCAGTATTCTAGTCATATATTATCTTTGTTAAGCCAATGTGAAATGTAATGCTCATAAGAAACTCGGGTGCTGAAAATTGCTTCTATTTGCAGTTCAGAATTGCTTCTAGTCATGTATAAGATAGTCTGTTTGAACTGAACATATGTTTTGAATGCAGTGGATGGAAATACTTTTTTTCGAAAAGAGTGGATGCAAATACTTGAGCTTCTGAGTGTACTTGTCACACACACAAAAAAGCTAAGCTCTAGTTGTTCATTTACATCAGGAAACAACATATCCTAGTGAAGTTTTTTTGTACACCAAATATCCTAGTGAAGTTTATCCCATTAAAAAGAATGGATAGCACCATCAGAGCATACAAAAGCCAGTTCTTTGTTGTAAGGATTGTTGTTACCTCCATCGGACTAGGCCAGTTTGACCAAACCTGAGTACCTGAGTACCTGAACCAAGGCGGTTAGCCGCCTCTCTGGCATCCAACCTCTGCTATACATCCACACGACATCCGAGGGTGCGCAGACCGTCTACTATGTCACCCAAGTGATTGTCACATACCAATCTTTTTATTTTTGGAAATTCAAGTTTCTGTATGTCAAAACTGAGGGTAAATATAAAACGTGGAGATGCCTTTTTGCAACCTTATGTATTTTCTCGACTCGCTTGACCAATGACCATTTAAAATTTACATCTGTAAAAGAGGAATTTAAAACTGTTTATAGAAATATTTCTCAAAAGTATAAATGATTTTTCCCAAAAGGTTTTATTTGCAAAACCTAAATACATTGCCATTCATGGCACATGAATTTCCTACCAAAATAAAATTAATGAAAAAAATCATATTTCAAACCTATACTTTTCCCTCTTTTTTAAGAAAATTATTTTGGAAAATAAGTTTTTCCCTCTTTACTTAATAGCAATAAAGGGAAACCATTATTTCCCTGTTTTCTCCAGAAATGATATATCCTAAGGATTTTCGTCCTCCAATTTATTGTGAAATTTTTTTAGTCAAAGAGGCCTCTATAAAATTACATTCACTCTCTGCTACACAGAGAAACATTAGCACCTTGTGGGTTGTGCTTGCAGGTTATAGATTTATGTCTATCCCTATATAATTTGTATATCGAATGATCAACTGTTACACATGACCAAATTAACTATAGTTAACTCGTATTCACTTATGTTCAAGTTGAAACTTTCTCAAGCGACAACAAACCTAGACATACAAGGTGGTACCAAAGAAATAAACAAGTGCTTGGATGTTAAAAACAAATAAGAAAAACCGTATAAGCAAAACATATATCAGCTAGGCATCCCTCAACTTCACAACATTGCCAAGACAAAAGAGAATTACATCATTATAAGATCGGCATTAACTCAGATTATTCATTCGTTGTCATTTCTATCTTTCTGAGGCTGGGCGTAATCCACGTCAGAGCAGGCCAGTTGGACCAAAGATGAGGAAACACAATGGTGAAGGTTAAACATCATATTAACAGTATCAGTGAAGGTTAAACATCATGAATAAAAGAGAATAAATCCGTCTCACAATGGTAGCCTCCACAGAACTGCAGATTTGTTACAAAACAAATGAATGAACATGTGATAATTACAAAAAGAGAGTAAGAAACACAGAGAAATTGCAAAATAGTGGAAGAACTAGCACGCCATGTCTAGTCTCAGTTCCATATGGGTCAACCAACCTCTAGAGTTTTCGCATGCCGCTGTTAACTTGAATACTTGATCTGTACTGCTGGTTACAGCTCCAAATGTTGCTGCGACAGGTACAGCTCTGAGCACCGCACGAGCTGTGCTCGAATTAAAAAAACGCAGGAATAAGACAAACTTACCATTGCGGTGTTCTACATAGTCAAATCCTGCAGAATTGAGTTTCTACAGTATTTTGGAAGTAGGAAGAAATAAAGCCAATGAAGGAGGCACAAGATAGCTCAATGATTGTGGTTTTTCCAATAGACATATTCTGCTACTGTGAAGTTCAGGATTCCATTCATATATTATCTTTGTTAAGCCAATGTGAAATGTAATGCTCATAAGAAACTCGGGTGCTGAAAATTCCTTCTATATGCTGTTCAAAATTGCTTATAGTCATGTATAAGATAGTATGTTTGAACTTTGAACATATGTTTGGATGCAGCGGATGCAAATACTTTAAAAAAAAGAGTGGATGCAAATACTTGAGGCTCAGAGTGTACTTGTCACAACAGCAAAAAAACTAAGCTCTAGTTGTTTATTTACATCAGGAAACAACATATCCTAGTTAAGTTTTTCCCAATAGAAAGAATGGATAGCACCATCAGAGCATACGACCATCGGGCTAGGCCAGTTGGACCAAACCTGGCAACCTGAGCCAAGGTAGTCAGCCGCCACTCCGGCATCCAACCTCTGCAGACCATCTACTATGTCACCCGAGTGATTGTCACCTTCCAATTTTTTATTTTTGGGAATTCAAGTTTCTGTAAGTCAAAATTGAGGGTAAATATGAACATGGAGATGCCTTTTGCAACCTTATGGATTTTCTCGACTTGCTTGACCATTTAAATTTTGCATCTTATACCCTAATGGTATTCTTTTTTGGCTTGATTCAAAATTTGGATATCATGACCGTTCGATAAAAGAGGAATTTAAAACTGTTTATAGAAACATTTTTCAACAAGATAAATGAGTTTTCCCAAAAGGTCTATTTGCAAAACCCTAAAAACATTTCCATTCATGCCACGTGAAGTTCCTACCAAAATAAAACTAATGAAAAATCAGATTTTCAAACCTATAGAATATCTCTTTTCCCTCTATTTTTTGAAGAAAACTATTTTGATAATAAGTTTCCCTCTTTACTTTATACAAATAAAGCGAAACCATTTGTTCCCTGTTTTCTCCCGAAATGAAATATCCTAGGGATTTTAATCCTCCAATTTATTGTGAAAATCTTTTAATCAAAGAGGCCTCTGTGAAATTGCATTCACTATCTAGTAAATCTCATCCCCGAATACAAAGTAAATCCTACACCGTAAAACAATAGCACCTTCTACTTGCAGCTTATAGATACATGTCTATCCCTATGTCTTACAAATAACACGTATTCACTTTTATCAGTTGAAACTTTCTCAAGCGACAACAAATCTAGACAAACAAGGTGGGTACCAAAAGAAATAAACGAGTGCTTGGATGTTAAAAAATACTCTCTCCGACCCATATTACTCTTCGCTAATGCGGATGTATCTAGACACATTTTAGAGCTAGATACATCTGTATTTGGGAAAAGTAATATGGGTCGGAGGGAGTATATGAACAACCCTATAAGCAAACATATATCAGCTAGGCATCCCTCAACTTTTTCGCACAACACTGCCAAGAAAGAATTACATCATTATAACATCGGCATTAACTCAGATGTACTCATTCGATGTCATTTCTATCTTTCTGATGCTGGGTGTAATCCACATCGGAGTAGGCCAGTTGGACCAAAGATGAGGAGACACAAGTTCCACCTTGTTGTTTTTTGCCAAGTCAAAAACCCCAATATCACGGATATTATTCTTTATTCCATACAGATAGTCTTGGTCATCTGTGAAGTAGACATGGTTTGCCTTCAGATGCTGATGTTCTTTGGCGCTGAGACAAAGAGATTGGTTATGACCAAGAAACAACACGTGGTCATGCAAGCAATTAATTTCCAGGAGCTCTGTTGCAGCTGTGCCAACTTTATATATTTTAACTCCGCTAGTATTTGTGAGGACAGTTTCAGGGTTTTGATCAGAATCCTCAAACCATTCCCGTGATCTCCGGACTTGCAATAGATCACCCGATGGAGCTTGAACAATGTATATGTCATTCCATTCCATATCCAGGTCCATCCCTGTAATAACCTTCAATGCGACCACAGGGCCTCTGAGATTGAAGGCGTAGATTTCCCCATGTGATGTCACTGCATATAACAGACCATCCTTATAGATGCAGTCATGAAAATAAGAGTGTTGTGGCAGCCAGGTCCACTTGTCATCCCCTAACCTAGCAAATGAAAGCTGCCCGTATGGATTGTGGATGAGCACCACGATGTGTCCACCTGCAGATGCATCATAAAATACAAATGCCTTTGTAAGGAGGTAGTTCCGTAGCTCGCCAAGAGCAAGGACTGAAGGTGGGTCAGTACAGAGCCCATCAGTGTGCCGTGAGTAATGGTACTTACATAAGGCACCTGTTTCATTAAAAATGGGAGTGACATGCTCGATGGTGATCACCGACGGGAGAGCGATCTGTTCACAGGTGATTGGATTGAGAAGATGCATCTCAGACCTCTCATCAGCAGTAACTAGCCAGCCATTTGAGGAGCCAATCAGATACCTACTGCGGATAGGTGGCTCTGGGAGAGTCAACTTGTATGACCTCTTCTCGGCGAGGCTGTAGAGGAATGCAACGCTCTCACCAGCAGATTCAGAGGTGTAGAGGAGGCATGGCGTCTGGGGCCGCTTGTACAGCCCAAGGCTGCATAGGCTGGTATATATGGAGCGCCAGGATGAGCAGACGCAGCTGGCACGCTTCAGGTCAGGGATCTCGAGAAGGGCAAATATATCCATGAGGACTTCGTGCGGCAGCTCTGGCAATCCGCCCACTTCAAGCTCCATGCGTGGTGGATGAATCTGTTCTTGTGTGAGGGAATTCTTCAGTAAACTGGGAGGAAGACCTAGCAGCTTCGGCAAAACTCTGAAGAGCAGAGAGCAGAGATTCCATGGGTGTATGGGCAAACTCCATAAGCCAGATATCCTGGCTAAGCTGCAAGCCTCCATTGGAGCGACACTGGCTCCTCTTCTGAAGTCTAATTTCTTCAACACTGCTTGGAAAGTTGCAAACCTCTGATCCGCACTAGCTGAAGTTTGCAACCTCTGATTTGATACTCCAGAGGTCAGAGGGCCTGGGCATACTTATGGGGAGGCGGAGCTCAACCGCAACGGGGGGCAGTACCAATCCGAGAACGAAAACGCCACTGCATCGCCCGAATTTTTCACAGAATCCTGTCTGTTCGAGTTTGAATCGGACTGGTAGATGCCACAACTCCGAGTATTCGTTCCTCTCTGCTCTACAAGAGGATTCCGATTCTGAAAGGGGGAAATTGGGAACAACGGCGGCGAGCTGGGGCTTCGTGCAGCCGTCGCCGCCTTTTTTTGTCGTCGTCGGCAGGGGCCGTGACAGGGAGGCAGGCGGATGTGTGGTGTGGAGCGTGGGTACGAGTAGGGGGTAGCAGTGGAGACTGATGGGCAAGTGGGGACTCGTCGGCGGCAGTGCCGTGTCGCTAGCTCGCTGCCCCGAGGAGGAGCGTGGCTAGGGTAGGGTTAGGGAGGCGACGAAAATAGGGTGGGCAGTGGTGGGGAGCGGCGAAGCCTCTCCGGCGGCGGCCGGCGGCGGAGAATAGGCCGGGGGTGGAGGGGAAGGGGAGGTCTTTCGGCAGTGGGCTGGAGGTGGAGGGGAAGGGGAGGTCGTTGACCAGTCCGGGGAAGAGATAACTGACAGGTGGGTCATTCGGCAAATTGCAAAACCATCCAAAAATTGGAATACCTCTACCATATGTCTCCCTGGACCGTTAATCTTTTGCCACGTGAGCCTGTGTTAAACACGTTTAACTATGTGATCAGTGTTTTTTGTAATATTTAGAGAGTGGACAGGTGGATTTTTGCAAAAAACTAAAAAGTGGTGGTTTTTGAAGCCCTAACCTCAAATATGGTGGGTTTTTGTAATTTTCTCGTTGTAAACAAAACGGTCAGGAACAGTAGGCAAGATTCAGTGAAATTTGCTTACATTACAGGTCGTACACGGTACACAAAATGTTGTGATTCCTCAAGGCATCAACCCACATAGCAGACTAGAAGAGGCAATTCTGAAGATGTGTAGATCTGGGCGTGATGAACAGTCCACATTTTCAAAGTTTAAAATTTTGTTAGATTTATCTTTCTTCTGTAGCCTAGAAAATACACCGAATTTTGAACTGAGATTTTGCAGAATTGTAGATCTCAAAGTTATCTACATCTAGAATTTTTGTTTTAATTGTTTTGAAACATTTAAATTGCTTTTTCGAATTTTTTTAAAAAACATCCACCATGGAGCTCGAGCTTCATTTGTGGTTTTCGCAATTCTGTTACACACTTCTCGCCATGCACACACACAAGTTCAGAAGTAAGCCGGTGTAATTTTTTAGGACGCAAAAACATGTGTTTTGAATCTTACTGGTCACTGACTACATGTAGACTGTGCAAGAACTCACCGCTACACATGAACTGGCACACAAGTATGGCACAAATATTACCAGGTGTATATAGTAAGCAAGGAAACAATACCAATATCCATCTCCCAACAGCTTCGTTGCATCCAGCAGATAAAAGTGCAACAGTGAATTACTTTCAGTTCAACAGGACTACCAATAGTACCAAATAAATTAGGAGGCCACCAAAGGAAATGGCCCTGCGATACGGATGCACCATACTTAGCCTGCATATGCAGTGCCCTAGATGTTCAGATGCAAAACACAAAACTATATAGAGTTCTACCGTGACATAAAATTCCCTCTAAATGTCTTCAGAAAGTTAAACAGAGTCAATTACGAGGGGCACCCTTCTGCAGAAAAGCGCCAGGAACAGAAGCTAGATCGAGCTCATAGAAGTCCCGAAGCTTGCCACATTTCTCCTTTGTCAGGCGGAATGATGGAATTCGATGAGAAAATCTCAGGTTCTCTTTCATCGGTATTTTCAATACTCCCTTAGTTATGTCAGGCTTGAACACACCAACGTAGCCCTCGACTTTAGTCAGAAAGGAAAATAGTGTGCTTCGTTTACTGCTCTTGACGATGACCCCAATAGCATATTCAACACAATGATTAGTGCTGGAAGGAACCCGATCATTTGACCAGTTCTTGTAGATGGCCCAAACTTCACCCATCTTCGGAAAAATATTAACCTGCCAGTTTGCATCAATTTGGGTATCTTCTACCAGATGAGAGAAGGTATGAGTTTCACCTGTCATGTGGGGCCGGGTTTATGGCCGCCGCAAGAAGGAAGCAGTGGCTTGACCCCCTGAGTCAGGAGTCCTCACGTAGGAGATGTATCAGGATACGTTTCTTTTCCTAAGTTTGTTAGTACTTGCCTTATCCTTCAGATTTGGTCAAGCTTTCCTTTCCACCAAACCCTCTATAAAGCAGGGGCCACGTTGTAACCAGGAGTATCAAATAAATAAACCCTAAAGGAGATTAGGCTCCCAAATAGCACGTGACAAATTGGTATCAGAGCAGTCCGATCCTAGGCTGCCTGTACCGATCGCTGCGATGGCAACTATCGCTGAGATCGAGAAACTCTTCGACAAGAAAATCATGGCGCTCAAGAACGAGATCATCGTCGAATTGAAGGCAGACAGCCTCGACAAATTGGCTGCCAATGTCGACGAGATGAAGGAGCAGACGGCGGCCAATACGCGCGCCATCAGGCTCCTGGAGCAGGGAGACACGGGCAAGGTCCATGCCATGGAAGGGGATAAGATCGACAAGACCCATCTGCCCAACTTGGGCAGCGGGGAGGCGGGGCACAAAGGCCCCCCAAAATTTTTCAAGCTGGAGTTTCCAACCTATGACGGGGAAGGAGACCCGCTACCTTGGCTGAATCGTGTTGAGCGTTTCTTCAAGGGGCAGCGGACAGAGGAGGAAGACAAGGTTTGGATGGCATCATACCATCTGACAGAGGATGCTGCGCTCTGGTACAGCCGCCTAGAGAAGATGCACGGCGAACCTCCATGGCCACGCTTCGTCAAGCATCTCAACCGCAGCTTTGGCCCGACTATCCGGACCAGTCAGCTCGCCGAAATTAAGCGCCTGAAACAAACGAGCACGGTAAAAGACTACAAGAAACAGTTTTTAACTTTTGTGTGTAGATGCGACAGTCTCACGGACGAGCAACAGGTTGAGCTGTTCATTGCCGGGCTTCGTAACCCTATCCGCACCGACGTGGACCTACAGTACCCGACCAGCCTCGAGGCAGCCATGAGCCTGGCGCTCGCATATGAGCGGCGCGGCTTGTCTGACGAGGACGACGACATGCCCGCCGCTCCTGCTAAGGGAACTGCCATCAGGGCATCCAAACCATCAGTACCGGTGGTCGCAGCACCTCTCGCCAAGACAGCGCCCACAGCTCCTGGTCCTGTTCCGGTGGTGGGACCGCCTATTCCAGGACAGAAACCATTCAAACGACTCACACCGGCGGAGATGGATGATCGCCGTGCCAAAGGTCTATGCTACAACTGCGATGAAAAGTTCCAGCGTGGGCATCGCTGCAAAAATTTATTTTCTCTCTATGTCGTAGGTGACGACTTGGACTCGGATGAAGCAGGTTGCTCCGAGCTTGAACCAGAGATCTCTCTACATGCTCTCACCGGGGTCAACACCGGCAGTTGCATGGTTGTGCCGATGTATGTTAGCGGTGTGTGTCTCACCGCACTACTCGACTCGGGCTCCACCCACAATTTCATATCCGACGAAGCTGCTGAGCGCTGTGGCGTCAACATGAACAGACGATCAGGCATACGCGTCGCTGTTGCTAATGGCGACAAGGTGGCGAGCTCCGGCACCTGCAAGGGCGTGGATATCTCCATCAACTCCGAGGACTTCAAAGTGGACTGCTACACTCTCCCTCTCGGTGGGTATGATGTGGTCCTTGGCGTCCAATGGCTAGGCACGTTGGGGCCTCTTCTTTGGGACTTCGCAAAACTGACCTTGTCCTTCTGGCGTAACGGACAACGGCTCACTTGGCACGGCCAGGCCAAGAGAAGCAGTGGTGCGCACGTGGCTGTGTGCACAGGACGCAACCTCCTTGATGAGCTCCTGCAGGAATATGATGAACTCTTTGCAGTACCCGAGGGCCTCCCACCCTCCCGCCCTTGCGACCACCGCATCCACTTGATGCCAGGCGCTGAACCGGTGGTCGTCCGGCCATACCGCTACCCAGCAATCCAAAAGGACGAGCTCGAGCGGCAGTGTGCCGCCATGCTGATGGCAGGCCTGATTCGCAAGAGCCACTCCGAGTTTAGCTCTCCGGTCCTGCTCGTCCGGAAAGACGATGGCACTTGGCGTTTCTGCATCGACTACCGCACTCTCAATGCTCTGACTGTCAAGGATAAATTTCTGATTCCGGTGGTTGACGAGTTACTTGATGAGTTGCGAGGATCTTGCTTTTTCACCAAGCTTGACCTCCGCTCTGGCTACCACCAGGTGCGCATGCACCCTGACAGCGTGAAGATGACGGCTTTCCGCACTCATGAGGGCTTGTTTGAATTCTTGGTTATGCCCTTCGGTTTGACCAACGCACCCGCAACCTTCCAGGCCCTAATGAATGAGATATTGCACCCCTTCCTCCGTCAGTTTGTCCTTGTGTTTTTTGACGATATTTTGATCTATAGCACCACCTGGTCAGACCACTTGCGCCATGTTCGTGCAGTATTTCGGCTTCTCCAGAACAACGGCCTTCGCCTCAAGCGCTCCAAGTGTCTCTTCGGCGAGGAACAGGTCGCGTACCTTGGTCATGTGATCAACACCAAGGGCGTTTCCATGGACCCTCACAAGGTACAGAGTGTGGTAGAGTGGCCAGCGCCACGTTCTGTCCGTGCACTCCGCGGCTTCCTTGGTCTTGCTGGCTACTACCGCAAGTTCATCCACAATTTTGGAAGCATTGCAGCGCCTCTCACTAGGCTCCTCAAGCGGGAAGGCTTTGGCTGGTCAGAGGAAGCACAACTTGCCTTCACCACCCTCAAGGACGCCCTAACAACGGCACCCGTGCTGCAGCTTCCTGACTTCACCAAGTTGTTCACCATCGAGTGTGATGCCTCTGGCTCTGGACTCGGTGCGGTCTTACATCAAGGCACAGGCGCTATCGCATTCTTTAGCCGGCCCATTGCACCTCGTCATGCCAAGCTTGTTGCATACGAACGCGAGCTCATTGGCTTGGTGCACGCGATCCGCCACTGGCGGCCATACCTATGGGGACGCCACTTCCGTGTTCGTACTGACCACTACAGTCTCAAGTACTTGCTAGACCAGCGGTTGTCCACTATCCCACAACATCACTGGGTCAGCAAACTGCTCGGGTACGACTTCGAGGTGGAATTCCGTCCAGGCCGTCTCAACATCGTGGCTGATGCGCTCTCTCGCCGTGACGAGGAGCAAGGTGCTTTGATGGTGATTTCAGCACCACAATTCAGCCTTTTCAACGACTTGCGTCGTGAGCAGTCCACGGACCCTGCCTTGGTTGCCCTACGCGAACAGTTATCGGCAGGCCAGCTCGGGGACCATTGGGGTAGCACCGATGACCTGCTGACCTATAAGGGTCGGGTGTATTTGCCAGCATCATCTCCCTCAACCCCAGCCGTTCTTGAAGCAGCCCATGGAGCAGGCCATGAAGGGATCCAGAAGACCCTTAACCGTGTGCGCCGCGATTTCCATATTTCCAATGCTCGACGGGTGGTGGAAGATTTTGTCCGCTCTTGTGTTACCTGCCAGCGCAATAAGTCAGAGCAACTCCAACCTGGTGGTCTCTTACAACCATTAGAGATTCCTTCACAGATTTGGGCTGACATTTCGATGCACTTCATTGAGGCCCTTCCTCGTGTGCATGGCAAGACTGTCATCTTGACTGTTGTGGACCGCTTCTCGAAGTATGCCCATTTTATTCCACTAGCACACCCATACACTGCTCAAACTGTGGCACGTGCTTTCTTTGACGACATTGTCCGCCTCCACGGGTTTCCGCAGTTACAAGTGCCTTTTGGACAGAGCTCTTCCGCTTGGCTGGTGTCCGACTATGCATGAGCACTGCTTTCCACCCGCAGTCAGACGGTCAATCGGAAGTGGTCAACAAGGTAATTACCATGTATCTCTGTTGCCTTACGGGTGATTGTCCAAAACAGTGGGTCAGGTGGCTTCCATGGGCAGAGTATTGCTACAACACTTCATTCCACACGGCGCTGCGCGATACTCCTTTCCGCATTGTCTACGGGCGAGACCCTCCTTCCTTGCGTAGTTATGAGGCTGGTGATGCCCGGATTCCAGCCGTAGAGCATCTGCTCACGGACCGTGATGCCTTCCTCCAGGATGTCCATGATCGTCTTCTCCAAGCACAGCAGCGCGACAAGCTCTATTACGACAATAAGCATCGTGAGGTGTCTTTTGAGATTGGCCAGTGGGTTTGGCTTCGTCTTCATCATCGGCCAGCGACATCTCTTACGGGTCCTACCCGCAGCAAGCTTGCTCCACGGTTCTATGGGCCCTACAAGGTTCTCCAGCGGATCGACTCAGTCGCCTATCGTCTTGAGCTGCCTCCTCGTTCGCGCCTTCACAATGTGTTCCACGTCAGCTTGCTCAAACCCTTCCATGGCGACCCTCCTGCAGCACCGCCAACTTTGCCAGACATTCACCATGGTCGTGTGATTCCTAAGCCTGAGCATGTTCATAAAGCTCGGTTGTGCCGTGGTGTTCGCCAA
Source organism: Dactylis glomerata (assembly GCA_007115705.1). Taxonomy (NCBI): domain Eukaryota; kingdom Viridiplantae; phylum Streptophyta; class Magnoliopsida; order Poales; family Poaceae; genus Dactylis; species Dactylis glomerata. Next base: position 5,235,815 of record QXEO01000222.1, read on the forward strand.
ATTCTGGTCCAGTGGGTTGGTCAAGATGCATCTCAAGCCTCTTGGGAAGATCTCGAAGACTTCAAGCAGCGCTACCCTGAATGGCAGCTCGCGGACGACCTGCTTGTCGAAGGGGGGAGTGATGTCATGTGGGGCCGGGTTTATGGCCGCCGCAAGAAGGAAGCAGTGGCTTGACCCCTGAGTCAGGAGTCCTCACGTAGGAGATGTATCAGGATACGTTTCTTTTCCTAAGTTTGTTAGTACTTGCCTTATCCTTCAGATTTGGTCAAGCTTTTCTTTCCACCAAACCCTCTATAAAGCAGGGGCCACGTTGTAACCAGGAGTATCAAATAAATAAACCCTAAAGGAGATTAGGCTCCCAAATAGCACGTGACATCACCATACTTCGTTTTCCAGCTTTGAATTTCAAATTTGCCACAGCTCACAGGTACATCCTGCCCCAACAACAGCTTCTCCTGCGCCTGTTGACAGCAGGACTCAAGCCAGGTCAAATGCACTTCAAACGGCTGTGTCTCAACTTTGCTCACCCAGCCATATAAGTTTGGGAATGTATCGGTGTCATTGTATAGAGCCCAAATTTGGCCATTTTCAAACTTCTCACATGAGCGGTCATGTTCGAAGTTGTGGAATTCAGATTCTTCATATGTATAATAAACATTTTCTGAAGACATGCAAGATTCAAGACTAACGGGAGGAAATGTTTCCAGGTCACTTGGAAGAGCTGCTGTATCTAGTTCCAGTAATCCTTCTGCAACACCTACCTGTTCATTTCCATTTGTTCTATAAAAGGGGATACTGTGAGAAAATCGGAGTAGCTCACTTGATGGTATCGAAAAAAATGGTTTGTCCTTAGCTTGTGTAAATAGGCTAACAAAGCCATCAATCCTCATTAGCAGTGAAACAGTGACATCAGCACTAGTTGAGCCATCGGAGAGGACTTCCACAATATCATATCCATAGGGTCGATGGTTATCTGCATCGGAGCTCCATTGCATGCTCCATCCTTTATAAAGAGCCCATACCTCACCCTTGTTAGGATTTATTTCATACGAGTTCCCATTTTTGCGTTTTGTCGATGAAACTCTGTGAGACAAGTACATGGATGGATCTTGTAATACTTCTGTTTCTCCTCCTAAGCAAAAATTTCCGCAAGATACTGGCAATTCCTTATTAGTCCAGTTGGCCTCTTGTTCATTCCTTGAGTTATGCTCCAGCCACGACAGCTGAATTCTAAGGTTAGAAGTATCGATATGCTTTACCAAAGCATAAATTCTTGGCATACCATCAAGGTTATCATAAAGCGCCCAAATTTGATCAACTGCTATCTTGTTCACATCTCTGAACTTGCCAAAATCAAAGAAGTCAGGATAATGGTAGGTAATCACATGGCTGCCAAGGTTCTGAGGAGAACTACCACTTGCTTCCTTGTAAGTTTTCTGATTGGCTCCATGTGTTGCAATTCCTCCATCTTGGCTATCCACTCTGCTGAAGGCATGGTTCTCAGCAGCAGCAGCATTATCATCAGTTATTTGCTCATAACCACTAGATAAGGAGTCATGCTTCATTTGCCTCTTATTATTACAGGATTCTGTGACGTAACTGCAGTCAGCGCCATTATCTTGCTTTCTCTTACCTAATCTCTGAAGACTGGAGGACCCTGCAACATTTGGCACTAGAGATACATCTTCACTTCTCAAGTTCTGTGCGGAAATGAAGTTTGGATCATGACAATCTGATGTCAAATTGTTAACTGATTCCTTGTCTGCAACAGGCGCGGAAGATTTAGGTCGCTTCATTGCTGAAAACTGAACTGCATCAATTCTTGTCTCTGAACAGTTACCTTCTTCATCGCCGCATACCATGCCATCCCGTTTTTTACGTGCACCAGCTCGAGCAACATTCGTCGTATGTTCGGAGTCAATGTTCCCCGCTGTAGAACACATGTTAGTATACTGGGCGTGCTGATTGGTGACGCCATGTTCTTGACCTGAAAACTTTCCTGGTGAAACTTGGGCATTATTCGCTGAATCAGATAGGAAACTCGAGGGCACACACTGCTCATGAAGCTTGAATGCAAAGAACAATTTACCACAATCATCACAGAGTACCAAAAAGTTCCGTTTGTAGTACACAAATCGCCTCTGACAATGCGGGCATATGGTCCAGAATACCAGTGCAAAAGCAGGTGATTGTTTGCATCCATCAGCATGACTTCTATTTGCATCAGTCTTACTTGATAGCTGTGTAGCCTTGTGTACCACATGTTTGGAAGCATACTGCCTTTTGATGTCATACAAAGCTCGCTTCGTACGATCACACAATATCTCATGAGCTTCTGAGACCAATTTCAGAGCAACTTCAGCACCAGAGAGTGTGTTTTTATCAGGCTGGAGCCAAAAGGCAAGTTTGTCATATTGCTTTCTTATGACTGTGTTGTCGGCTGTTGCCTCAACTTGGAGAATACTATACCAGTCTAAGTCTTCATTGATTTTTTCCACTGCTGCACAATGCACTTCACAGACAGTTAACAGCCTGTGTATGTTCTCAAGCTCTGGATAAAGTCTTTGAGCTTTAAGTGCAATCCTTCTGGCCCCAAGAAAGTCTTTATATTCGAGCTTTTTTGCAGCAATTTCTCTGGCCCTCAAAGCCTCTTCTCTGTTGCACTCCATCAGATTATCTCTACCAAACTGCCACAGCAGCTTTCACATATATTACTAGCAGCCTGACACTAATATGCTCCAACTAACATATTTCTGATAACGAACTAGTAAATGGCCCTTTGATCTCTTTACAACACCAATATGCAAAGAGAAATTGTAGTGAATCACGACCTGCAGATATAAAATAATAAGCAACTGTCAGTAACAAAATCTGTAAAAGTGACGAAACCTTTATTATGATCTGATAAATACATAGTTACGTAACTTTCACAGCAAGGATTATATAATATTGCAGATGAAGTAATATACCACCTACATATGCCAGTCAGCATGTCACATAAATGGAAAAAAACTGTAGATAATTTTGCACATGTAAACTTACTGCTAGTCGAAATTTAACAAGATACAATAGACAAAAGCAACAATGCATTCTCAGCAACTAAGTTGCCCACCCTTGAAACAACATGTGGATAGGAGTATACTGAAGCAGAGATAACCACAGGGTATTCAATATATAACTATCATCACCATTAATTGTATATCATAGAGCTCACAAATAGTTTAGCTCGAATCGAGGGAAAAAATGACCGTTGGCTCTCCCTCGTCCCCCTCCTGTGGCGTCGCAGTGGCGATTCCCTCGCCGGCATGGGCGCCGGCGTTTCCTCCTCGTCCCCTCTCCCCGCGTTCCCCCCTGCCCGAGCGCCGGGCAGCGGGCGGATCCCGTTTCTGGGCTTTGGCGGATGAGAGCTCCGACGAGGAAGAGGAGCGGGTGGAGGAGGCGAAGGTTTCCGACGAGGTTTCGGGCGGCGTTTCGGGTCCCTCTTCGGTTACCCTCGGTGACTTTCTTTCGCCGGCGTGGCAGAAGGTTTCCTTGCGCAGGTCCGGCGCCGGCGGTCGTCGGCGGAATCGATTCGCCCCGGGCAGGCGCAGATCGTCGTTCGGGCAAGTCAGTGCCGTCCCTCCCCCCAGATCTACGGTGGTTCCCCAGGGCGTCGCCGCGGCGCGGGTGTCGCAACCCTCCTCTTCGCCCTCAGATCTGCAAGGTGTTGTGCCGGTGAGGCCCAGTTGCGTGACGCGCCCTCCTTGTTCCTCCCCCCCGTAGTCGGCGGCGGCGGCGGCCGGGGAGTGCCCTAGCGTTGGGTCTCCTGCGGTGGTGCGGGTGGGGTCGGGCGGTCAGTGTCATGGTCCAGATGCTGCGGTTGGTGGGGCGGTGGACGCTTCGGCCAGTGGGCCTGGGCCGGTCTCGAGTGCAAGTGTTTCTACTGAAAAGCCCAAGAGCCCAACTTATTTCTCGCGTGTGCGTGGGGTCGTATATAAGTGGCTGTGGGTTCCGTCTGGAACCCTAGATCTCAGTTCCGCCACTCCAGCCTCCCTCCTCGACATCGCCCAGTGGCTGCGGCGCACGGCTTCATCTCGTTCCATCCCTCGAATCCTTCGCTCCTCCATGGATCGCGGTCGGGAGATCCCTCGCGCGAGTGGCAAGCGCTCTTTCGACGAGTACGACTCCGACGCGGGGCGGTGGCTCGAGTCTCAGCTAAGGGGAAGACTGGAGTACGCGGAAGAGCGCCGGCAGAGGAGCCGCGAGGCAGATCGGGACTACGGCCATCGCTGGTCGCCAGAGTGGCGCCGGGGCGAGGAGCACCGCCGCGAGGATGAGCGGCGCTTCGAGGCAGGTCCGTCCTTCGTCACCGAGCAGTTCTCCAAGAAGAAGGTGGGTGTGCGCAAATTCTCGGCCAGATCTAGGGCGGTCGCGGGGAACCCTACTCCCACCCCTCCGCCGCACGCGCCGTCGGCGCGCCCACCCCCCTCTGCAGGCCTTTCCTCCCAATCTGATCCTCCAGAACCACCTCAAGGTCAGAAGAAGGCCGGGATTAAGTGTTATAACTGCAGCAGAGATGGCCATTACCAGTCTGGTTGTCTATTTCCGGCTCACTGCAGTGTGTGTGATCTGGATGGACATACCACGGGTATGTGTCCTAAAGCGTCTAAGCAGCCTGTTCTTCAGTGGTATGGGTATGCAGTTGATGGGGTGGGTTTCCATTGCTTGGAAGTGGAGGAGATGGGGCTAGCAGCAGATCCGGCGGCCAGCGAGAACGAAGCTACAGTCATTGCTGCAGAGAATAGGCTGACCTGTGAACTGTTAACTCAAGATCTGAAAGCGTTGATTGAAGATAACTGGGACTGGAAGGTTCGCCGCATCAGTGACACAGACTTTTCAGTGGTTTGCCCGACAAAAGAGAGTCTTGCACTGTGCAAGAATCTGTGCAAGAATGCTGGCGGTATAGCTCTCCCTGTCAGCAAGGTTTTGGTTCTGTTCGCGGACCCTCTTCCTCACCTGCGGGCTTCTGCGGTTCTCTCCAAGGTGTGGGTCTCGCTCTCTGATGTGCCACCTTGTCTGAGGCGCGCTGATCTCCTGATGGAAGGAACTAAGATGCTGGGCAGGCCCAGAATGGTGGAAGAAGATTCCTTGGCAGCTTCTGAAGGGCCGGTGCGCATGCTGTTTCATTCCCCCACCCCGGACCGCTTGCCCCGATCAGTTATCCTCTTTGCCAATCTGCAAGGCTTTAGGATTGGGGTGTCGGTGGAAGTGGCCAAAGGTTTAGGTGCAAACCCCCCCAGCTCAGAGAACAACCAGAACAACCATAAGGATGGTGATGATGACCCCTCCAGAGAGCAAACACAGACCGAGGAGCAGAGCCAATCTGACTGTCACTGGAAGAGAAGGAGCTCGAAGGAGAAGGAGAAAGGAAAGGATACGGGGGCCTCTGGTGATCCTGTGTCCGGAGCTACCAAGGAACATGTCAGCACCCCGCCTCGTGCAGCGGCCGGCGCTACTACCGCAGGGGGACCGCAGCTTACATTGCACAGCGTGTTCAAGAAGAAATTGATGAAGAAACCTGGCTCCAAATCCTCGGTGGGTAGCAGTAGCGTGCCACCTCCATCTGCTAAGGATCAGTCTGCCACCAAACCGGCCTCTGCCCCAGCAAAAATCAAAGTGCAACCAATCCCTTTCAATCAGTACGGGTCCAACCTGAGCTCGAACCCCCTGCTCTCTTCAGAACCAATCCTCCAGCCGCAGGCGATCTCCATGACGATCATCCTCGATGACAATTCTGCCCCAGACTCTGATTCTCCTGTGAACCCGGATGTTTTTAAATGTTCCAAGCTCAGCGCGGCCGATCGGGTGAACATTGGGTGGGAAAGCCCTGAGAACTGGGAGTTTGACAACGAGACTCTGGCACAGAAGATCGCCAAGTTAAAGAAGAAGCAAGATGGTGAAGTCCACAACTCTCCAGCCTCTCCTCGCAACCTGGACCTGGCAAAGGAAGTGGCGGCCTCGACTACAGCGACCAAGGCCAAGCGTTCAGCGTCGGTCGTTTCCCCGATCGCTGGAACTCGCTCCAGTGCTAGGGGAAAGGGGACGGAAGCGGTGCCTATCCTTCAGCGGGCGGTCAACCGCGCGGCAGCAAAAGCAGGTACTCCTATTCTTCCCAGCTCCACTGCCTCTGATTATATTGCGCTTTCTGCGTTCCCCGATCTACATTTCATGGGCATTGCACAAGACTGTGGGTTAGTTTTGGGGAATTCCTCTATGTCCTCTGCTGCTGTTCTTTCTGTTATTCGCGCCAGAGAGGTCGCTCAAGCTAAGCTGACCGAGGCCAGTGACCGTGCTGCGGCCAAGGAAGCTGCTAGGGTGGCAGATACTTCCCAGAAGGTAGCGGAGGGAGAGTGTACCAGTGTGGGAACTCGACCTCCGATCCATGCTGCGAACGAGGTCCAAGTTGAAGAGACTGGGGATCCAGAGCTCATCACAGTTGCGTCGCTCTCCACGAAGCGTAAGCAGAAGAAGTCTGTGCCAAAGCTACCTACCAGAACCAACCTGCGCTCTACTCCGGCTCGACAAGCACGAGCCTTACTCAATGAAGCTCAATGAAAGTTGCTGGCTGGAATGTAAGGGGTTTCGGCTGGAGTGGTCGCAAAACCCAGCTCAAGGATTTTATCAGGAAAGAGGCCCTTGATATAATCTTCTTACAGGAGACTATGCGTCAAGACTTCACAGACCAGGAGCTCAGAGGTTTGGTAAATGGAGATCTGTTTCACTGGCATTGGCGCTCGGCGGCTGGGCGCTCCGGCGGTATGTTGATGGGGGTGAGAGATGAGGCTTTTGAAGTTGGTGCAATTGATCAGGGGGTTTTCTATCTCAGTGCGGCTGTGTACCATAGGGCCTCCAAGTTCAAGTTTGAAGCCATTGGCGTTTATGGCCCAACGGACCACTCGAATTCAGCTCAGTTCCTGGTGGAGCTAGAAAGCAAAGTGCAAAGGTCTCCAATACCAGTGGTGGTGTTTGGAGATTTTAACTTAATCAGGGGTGCATAGGATAAGAACAACAACAACATCAACTGGCCTAGGGTAAATGCCTTTAACAATGCCATTGCAAGGATGGCTCTAAGAGAGGTGGCGCGGGCAGGTGCTCGGTTCACTTGGTCTAACAGGCAAAGGAACCCTATCAGATGTGTTCTAGATAGGGTTTTGGTGTCCCCAGATTGGGAACTGCAATTTTCTTTGCTCTCCTTACGTGCTGCCACTTGCCTGGGCTCTGACCATACGCCCTTGGTGCTGGACTCGGGGAGCGAGGCTCCGAGGAGATCATCAAGGTTTTTCTTCGAGACCAATTGGTTCCAGACTCCAGGGTTTGCTGCGTTGGTGGTTCAACGGTGGCAAGATCATGCCGGGCAAATAAGAAGATGCCGTGGGCCAATTGATTGGTGGCAACAACAATCTAGTGAGATTAGACAGTTTCTTAAAGGGTGGGGTGCTAATCTTGGAAAGCACAACAGAGTTGCCAAGGCTAACTTGCTAGCCAAGATCCAAGAGCTGGACTCTGCGGCTGATGGCTTGGGCTTGGATGAAGATGGGTGGGCCTTGCGCTATCATCTGGAAGCTCAAATGATGGAGATGCTGAGCGCTGAAGAAGAATATTGGAGACAATGTGGGAGACAACAATGGATCTTGCAGGGAGATGCTAACACCAAATTCTTCCATGCTTTTGCTAATGGGAGGAAAAGAAAGTGTGCAATCCATTCCCTTTCTTCTGACCATGGCCTGGTCATGGAGAAAGAAGCTATACATGAGCTTATTTACTCCTTTTACCGCAACCTCTTGGGAGCAGAGGATCCAAAGCTTCTCAGCATCAGACCAGACCTGTGGCCTGCTCAGCAGATGGTCTCAACCCAGGAAAATGATGAGTTGATGAGATCCTTCACAGCAGAGGAGCTTGACTTTGTGTTACATGAAACTAAGACTGACACAGCTCCAGGCCCAGATGGACTTCCTGTGCTGTTCTATAAAAAGCTCTGGCCTGTTCTCAAATCTTGTGTGATGGATATCCTGAATGGTTTTGCTCTGGGGAGAGTGGACATCTCCAGACTGAACTTTGGGATTTTGTCACTTCTTCCTAAAGTTCCTGGGGCAGACAACATTAAGCAGTTTAGGCCAATTGCTCTGATCAATGTGATCTTCAAGCTGATCTCCAAGGCTTATGCTTGTAGACTTTCTCCAGTTGCTCACAGGGTTATCAGCCAGTCTCAAACAGCTTTTATCAAAGGCAGATTCATTCAGGATGGGCCTCTTGCCCTACATGAGATTATCCATGAGTTAAAAACTAGAAACCTTCCTGCAGTACTGCTCAAACTTGACTTTGAAAAAGCCTATGACAGAGTGAATTGGCAATTCCTTAGGGAGGTAATGTTGGTCAAAGGGTTTGAGCTAGCATTTGTTCACAGAATTATGCAGCTGGTTACTGGAGGTCAAACTGCTATTTCGATCAATGGAGAGGTTGGCCCTTATTTTAGGAACAAAAGGGGGGTCCGGCAGGGCGACCCAATTTCCCCTCTGTTGTTCAACTTTGTTGCTGATGCTCTGGCAGTAATTCTGGATAGGGCCAAGGATGCTGGCCATATCCAGGGCGTGGTGCAGCATCTGATCCCAGGGGGAGTGTCCCACATGTAGTACGCTGATGACACGATGGTCTTCGTCCAAAACACGCAAGAAAGCTTGGCTAATCTCAAGTTCTTGCTTCTATGCTTTGAATTCTTGTCTGGAATGAAAATCAACTTTCATAAAAGTGAAGTGATTGTGATGGGCGTGGAGGCTGCTGAGCAGGCTAGGGTAGCCAGTTTGCTGAACTGTAAACAAGGGAAGTTTCCCTTTACATACTTGGGTTTCACCATGAGTGATCACAAGCTTACTATGGCTGACTTAGAACCGCTGGTGGCTGCGGTTGGCAAACGTGCTGCCCCGTGGCAGGGACGGTTCATGTCCTCTGCGGCTCGACTGACGCTTATTGACGCATGCTTGTCCAATCTGCCTCTGCATACAATGGGGCTTTTCTTGTTGGCCGATGGAACCCATGCTGCTATGGACAGACACACAGGAACCGTTTTTTCTGGGAAGGTCAGAGTGCAGCAAAGAAATTTCATATGGTTAACTGGAAAACCATCTGCCAACCTAAAGGCCAGGGAGGCTTAGGGGTGATGAACACAAACTTTATGAACATTGCGTTGATGGCAAAGTGGATTTGGAGAATTTTCAGAGAAGAGAACTCAGGCTTGCTGTGGCTGAAGCTTCTAAGAGCAAAATACAGAACTGCTGAGCTTTTCTCCTCTTCTCCAAATAACTGCTCCCCCTTCTGGCACAGCATGCACAAAGTGAAAGATATCTTTAGAGAGGGAGTGAAGTTTGCTCCAGGTAAGAATTCTTCTATCAGCTTCTGGAGGGACTTGTGGATTGGGGATGCTCCCCTCTGTGTGTCAGGTTTCCAACGTTGTTTGCTAAGAGTTCCGACTCTGATCTCACCATGGCTCAAGCTTATTCAGAGGAAGGGTGGCGTATTTTCTTCAGAAGGGCACTGGATCAGGGTGATTCACTGGCCTGGGCAGAATTGTCTGAATTATTGGAAGACATCGAGTTGGACGATGTTCCTACCTCAATTGCCTGGAACCTCACTCCTTCAGGGCAGTATACAACAAAATCCTTGTATCTCTCGTTGTGCAAGGCCCCTGAGGTGCCTCTCACCAAGCTGATCTGGAATTGCCAGATGCCACTTAAGTTGAAAATCTTTACCTGGCAGCTACTCAAAGGGAGGCTACCATCTAGTGACCACATTCACGCCTGGGGAGGGACTTCTGATGGAAACTGTGCCCTTTGTGGGATGCCGGAGGATGTTGACCACATCTTCTTCCAGTGCTATTTAGCTCAATTCCTGTGGAGTGGGGTTCGGGAGATGTTCAGTGTGAACTGGAATCCCAGATCAAGGCTGGAGTGGATTAATATCTTACATTCCCTTCCTGATAAACCCAGAAGGCTGTTCTGGACCTTCTTTGCTGCCCAGTGCTGGTCTTTGTGGACCACTAGAAATAAATTCACGATTGAGGGGAAATTCCCTCGCCAACCTGCTGACTGTATCTTCAAAATTATCTTGTCTTTGCAGCTGTGGCGACAGATCCAAAAGCCTAAGGACCGGGTGCTGTTGGACGAGATGGTGGCGCTGTCAAGATCGTTCTTCGCCAACTCCTACTCCCTGCCATCTGCGTCTTCCAGTAACCATCCAGCAACAACAACAACTACTACTACTTAACGTTTTATCGTTCTAGTTTTCATCAGTTCCAGCCTGCGTGCTGTTGTTGGGTTGTAAGCCTTAAACTTCCTTGTGATCGGGCCAGTGTGGCTTGATTGCTGTCGTGGCTGGTAGGCGTTAAAACTCTGTGTCGTTGGTGTAATACTCTGCTCTGTGTGGGGCTTTATTAATTTAAAGTCGGGCGCAAGAGTGCCTTTTATTTAAATTGTATATCATAGGGATTTTCCTCAAGTTCCTTAATGACTTTAAACTACCTTTGCTAATGCCCTCAACCAGTGACCAACATGTATGCACCGTATTCAGCTAACCAAGTACCAGACCTCCCTGAAGGCATTGTTGATGAACACAACTATAGAATAGGCCCACAAAAACTACAAAATAGATCAAGCATGGTTGTACATAGACCTTAAATCCAATACATAAGCATAATTAACAATGAGAAGATAATTGCATAACAAATTCAGTGGGAGCAAGTGAGCGAAAAAAGAAAAACCAAATCACTTGAAGAAGACAAAGCAAATTTCTTAGCAGCTACTTTTAGACACTCTTCGACAGATTAAGTTGTATGAAATCTGGGGTATCCCCACCTGGTGATATAATCAGTCTTGTCGTCATCACTCTCCACTTACATACAAAGCAAATTATATGCTAAGTCCACTGTTACTTAACCTTGTGGACAGGAACAAGATGCGGACCAAGATAATTTCATGTGTTGTTTGGTGTTGCCTTTCCCAGCAGATGAACAGTAGTGATGTTTAAATAAGATAAAATCAGTTGTCACGACACACACAAACATTAATGGGGTTTATCTCTTCTGCTTACTCCAAACTGACACTTGGATTATAAAAATTCTGTACATGGCTCAGTACACATACCTTGAAGATTTTCTATCTACTGTGGTTAACATAACATAAATAAATAAAACCGAATTAAATTATAACCTTTGGATTCTACTGTGGATAATATAAGGAACTAGGCTAGCATACTACTCCCTCCGTTCCATAATTCTTGATGTGACTCTACTTCAAATTTGAACTACAGCCATGTCAAGAATTATGGAACGGAGGGAGTATTATCACATATGGCATGAGTCAAACGGATGGAGCTGGAGCCACTCCCATGTCTATAGTAAAATTAATAACCACCTTAGTTTCATGTTTGGAACAGATTATGCTAAAACCACCTCCAACACAATAGGTTAGCTTAGATTGAGAAAGAAGCTTTTGGAGTTTCCTAACAAGACGTAGTTGAATATGTTACTTTCAAAAAAAAGAATATGTTACTTTCATTATTGTCTACAGTGCTTTAACTTGTGCATACATAATCTTAATGACAAAAGTGGTTGTGGAAAATACATGGTTTTTAAAGCGCTTTAAGGCGATGGGGGGGCGCTTCGACGCCTAGGCGGGCGCTTTGGACGCCTAGGCGCCTAAAGCGGGCCTTTTTTCAAAGCGGAAGGGAGGCGCTTCGACGCTCAGGCGTCGCCTAGGCGTCCTAAAGCGGACGCTTTTAAAACCATGGGAAAATATATCCCCTCCATTTCCAAAAAAAACCATAGGGCCAGCGGCGTAATCAATGTTAGCAGTGTAGTTGTATTCTCTATTCAAAAAAAAAACTTGGCAGCAATTCCACAGGTACGATGATGAGGACGATTCAAAGCCCCAATTTCTGCATTAATTAAAAAATTGTAGTTCCAACGCACATCCGTATTTTGTTATGAAGGATATCATCAGAAAAACACAGATTGAAAATACAATGCAGCGATTTCGTACTTGTAACAGAAGCCATAGTTGCTTCAAGAGAAGAAAATCCATAGGATATCAAAAAATTGATATTCATTTCTGTGCTCCATTTTGCAAAACGCAAAACAGAAATGGCATGTTTATGCAAAAGGCGACATTTGACAAACTGCCTTGACCATCAGACCATTAAACTAGTACTTTTAGCGTATTAACATTGTTGCATTGCTGTAGCATGCAAACCACCCTACTTAAGTAAGAACACTAACCCCTCAAGAGCATCCCGATTAGGGCCAAAATACGAACCCTAGGGCTAAACAAAAGGGGCTGGGTAAAAAGTATAATCTGCTCTCGTTAATCTTGCGAGGCCAATACTCATCAACTACCTCCATTCAGAATTCCACGCCCCATTTACAGTTACACGCGGGCTGCGCAATGTGAGATGGTAATAGGCGAGGCCTTATCCTCTGCCGTGACAGTTAAGAGGAACTCCATCCAAGTCAGGAAAGGGGATTCTCCGATCGTGGAGAATGGATCAATCATGGAGGTGAAGCCTGCTGGGGTATGTCATAGTAAGATTTCATGTGCATCAAAATGCTCCACTTCATCTCCCATTCATGCAGCTCAACATGAGGTTGATACGCTGCCTGCTGTGGTATGTCATAGTAATATTTTATGTGCACCAAATTTTTCTACTTCCTTTCCCATTTATGCTGATCAACATGAGGTTGATACGTGTGTGGGTATTCCTTTGCAGACTCAGGAGATGATTACAAAGTGTGATCAGTTTAATTATAATCCGGCAGTACATTCCAATTCTTATGCTCTTAATGCTCACGTGAGTCCTAAGAATGATGTAAGTAATTTGTTTTGGGATGATAATGATGATTCTGCAAATCAATTTTCGCAACAAAAGGTTGATATGGTGCAGGGGTTTATTTTGCAGAAACATGAGTTCTTGCGAGAGCCTGGGTCGGGTGGCTGCTCTCCGCTGTTGACGTCCAATAATGCTGTTGGTGCATTTGATGACTTGGGCTCCCCAGTTGCCGATCAGTCGGCAGGTTCAAGTTTGTATGCTTCCTCGCCGCTGGCAACTTCGTACACCCAATTCTCTGCCGCGGCAGGGGTGGTGCCTGGGTACCCAGTCGCTGCCACGGCAGGGACTGTGCCGCTTTTTGCTGCCGCGGCAGCAGTGCCCCCTGTAACTCCTGTGATTTTGCCGGGGGTTTATTGCTCCCAGGCTAACGCTGACGACTTTGGGCTGGGGAATGAGAACGGTCACGCAAGTCCGGTTCTGAGTTCGGGCAGAGTGTCTAATATGAAGGGTACTGGAGTTTTCCTTGGGGGCCGTTACACGATGGAAGAAGTGATTAATTTCGGTGGCATTTCTCAAGCGGATTCCTTGGTTCGTTCAAGTGAGCGGATTAGGAAGCAAGCGAATGCGGATGAGTCTCAGCTGGATCGTGCAATGAAATTGGCCGAAGCAAAGAACACAGGTTCTTCTTCAGGTAATCTCAATAATTCCAAGTTTTTCATTTGCTCAATTCCGCGTGAACGTATCATTGCTAATGTTTCAAGGTTAGGGGTTTCGTTAGGGGAATCTGATTGTGATGTCTCCAAAACTCTAGACTTAATTCAAAATAATGACTCGAAACGAACTTTGGTTATGCTTTCCAAAAATTTAGAAGAGAAGACACCTGATCAAGCAGAAGTCGATCAGACTATCCTGACTAAAGCAAATAATTTATCCGCAGACCTGGATGATGAGTATCTTGTTGAATCGGATGATGGCCTAAATTGGACCTTAGCTGAAATAAAAAAGAACACTGTCCTAAAGAAGAAAAAGGTGAGCATCAGAAAGACTGTTGTGCGCCGTAGTGACAGACTGAAAAAAAATAAAAAGATCTAAGTAATCATGAAGGGCACTTTTTGGAATAGTGATAAGTTCGGGGATATAGCTAAGCACAGATTTGTTAAAGATACAATCAGAGAACATCAACTAGATTTTTTTGCGATTCTTGAGACGGGTAGATCAAACTTTTCACAACCCTTTTTGAATAATTTGGCCGGGGGTTTAGACTACCAATGGTACTGCCTACCTCCTATTGGTCGATCTGGTGGGATTTTAGTAGGGATAAATGCAGCAACTTTGACGGTACAAGATATTACTATTGGTGATAGATGTGTAAAATTTTATGTAACTTCGAAGAGTGATAATTTTAAATGGGCCCTAGTGGCAGTGTATGGGGCTGCACAGGATGAGCATAAGGCTGATTTCCTTGCAGAATTGGTTAGAATCTGCGAGAATGAGACTTTACCTCTTATAGTAGGAGGTGATTTCAATATAATTCGTCGTAAGGAAGAAAAGAATAATGAGAATTATAATCCTAGATGGCCTTTTATTTTCAATGCGATAATTGAGAGTCTTGATTTGAGAGAACTAGCTCTCTCGGGGCGTCAATACACTTGGGCGAATAGGAGGGAGAACCAAACGTTTGAAAAATTGGACCGAATTATGGTGAGTGTAGAATGGGAAATTAAATATCCGCTTGCTTCGGTCCAGGCCCTGACCAGATCAGGATCTGACCACACGCCACTTTTGCTGGACTCAGGAGAGCAGTCTCATTTAGGAAATAAATCCTTTTTCTCGTTTGAACTAGTGTGGTTAAAATTAGCTGGTTTTGTTGACATGGTGGCCAGAGAATGGGCCTCTATACCTATAGATGACAATCCAATGATCACATGGCAAAATAAAATTCGCCATCTTAGACAATACCTAAAGGGGTGGGCAAGAGATCAAAGTGGAAAATATAAAAAAGAAGTAAAACGCCTTAGCTGTATTATTGATACTCTGGATTGTAAGGCTGAAACGTGCAAATTATCCAATGCGGAAATGGCAGCTTTTCATTTAGCAAAGGATGAGTTGGCTACTTTACGTCGTGATGAAGAATCTAAATGGGCTCAGCGAGCAAAAGTAAAGCATATTCAAGAGGGGGGGATAATACGAAGTATTTTCACTTAGTGGCAAATGGTAAGCATAGACGTAAGAAGATATTTCAGCTTGAGCAAGATGAAGGGACGATTGTAGGCCAAGAGAACCTTAAAAATTATATCTCCGAATATTATAAGGCACTTTTTGGGGATCCAAATCCCAGCAATGTTTCGATGGTTGAAAGCTTTAATCAAGATATCCCACAACTTTCTCAAGAGGAGAATGAAATCTTGGTAAAAGACTTTTCCGAAAAAGAAGTTTTTGATGCTATCATGCAAATGGAAAAAAACAAGGCACCAGGCCCTGACGGGTTCCCGGCGGAATTTTATCAAACGTGTTGGGGGGTAGTTAAGGAGGACTTAATGCGATTGTTTTCGAGCTTTCAAGATGGAAATCTGCCTTTGTTCCATTTAAACTATGGAACGATTATTCTTCTCCCAAAAAAAGAAAACGCAATTCAAATTCAACAGTACAGACCAATATGTCTACTCAATGTGAGTTTTAAGATATTCACAAAGGTGGGAACAAATCGTATTGTGCAGATTGCTGAGACGGTAATCCGGCCGACCCAGACAGCCTTTATGCCTGGAAGGCATATTCTTGAGGGAGTCGTAATATTACATGAAACCATCCATGAACTTCATAGGAAAAAAATGGATGGAATTCTTCTGAAAATTGATTTCGAAAAGGCATACGATAAAGTTAAATGGTCTTTTTTGCAACAAGCACTTAGAATGAAAGGTTTTCATCCAAAATGGTGTGACTGGATTAAAAATTTCGTTGAGAAAGGTAGTGTGGGCATCAAAGTTAATAATGACATAGGTCATTATTTTCAGTCTAGAAAGGGACTTCGGCAGGGCGACCCTTTATCTCCTATTTTATTTAATGTCGTGGCCGATATGTTAGCTATCATGATAGCTAGGGCTAAAGAGGATGGTCAAGTTGATGGTCTTATACCTCATCTAGTGGATGGGGGTGTCTCTATTTTACAGTATGCAGATGATACAATTATTTTCATGGAACATAATCTTGAGAAGGCGCTCAATATGAAATTAATTTTGTGTATCTTTGAGGAATTATCTGGTTTAAAAATAAATTTCCATAAAAGTGAGATATTCTGTTTCGGTCAGGCAAAACAAGTCGAGAATGAATATAAAATCCTTTTTGGTTGTGAAATAGGTTCCCTTCCATTCAGGTACCTAGGTATTCCTATTCATTTTCGTAAGCTTAAAAATGGGGAATGGAAACCAATTGAGGATAGATTTGAGAAAAAGCTAAGTAGTTGGATTGGTAAATTGTTGTCATATGGAGATAGACTTATCTTGATTAATTCGGTCCTCACAAGCCTTCCGATGTTTATGTTGTCCTTTTTCGAAATTCCAAAGGGAGTTCGTAAGAGACTTGATTTTTTTAGGTCCCGCTTTTTTTGGCAGAGCGACGGACACAAAAAGAAATACCGTTTGACAAAATGGAATATAATTTGCCGCCCTAAAGACCAAGGGGGTTTAGGAATCGAAGATTTAGAAATTAAGAATCGATGTCTTCTAAGCAAATGGCTAGATAAGCTGATTAATCAAGAAGGGGTATGGCAGGAATTGTTACATAACAAGTATGTTAACAATAAAACTTTGTCTCAAGTAACAGTGCAACCACATGACTCCCCTTTCTGGCGTGGGTTAATGAAGGTTAAAGATGATTTTTTTAATCGTGGATCTTTTGTTGTTAACAATGGCATGAGCACAAGGTTTTGGGAGGATACCTGGTTAGGCAACAGGCCTCTAGCTGATCAATACCCGTCCCTATATAATATCGTGAGGAACAAAAATGTTACAGTAGCTACCATTCTTGCGTCAACACCTCTGAACATAGGTTTTAGACGGAGTTTGACAAGAGGGAGATGGGATAGATGGATTCATTTAGTTCAGCGATTGATGACCATCCAGCTAAACTCAAATAACGATGTTTTCAAATGGAATCTTGTGGAGTCTGGTAGATTTTCGGTTAAGAGCATGTATTTACATATGTTGAATGACAACACAATTTTTCTGAAAAAAATTATATGGAAAATGAAAGTTCCACTGAAGATTAAGATCTTTATGTGGTTCGTTTCCAGACAAGAAATTCTGACGAAAGATAATCTGATAAAAAGGAACTGGCAAGGGAGTCCTACATGTTGTTTCTGTGATCATGAGGAGACAGTTCAACATTTATTCATTGAGTGTCCGTTTGCAAAGATTATTTGGACAATTGTTCATATGGCCTTAAATATTACTCCTCCTACCAGTATTAATCATCTTTTTGGGAATTGGTTGAATGGCATCTTCAAACAAGAGAAAGTTAACATAAGAGTGGGAATTTGTGCACTTATGTGGTCTATATGGCATGTTAGAAATGAATTTATATTTAACAAATCAAAGTTTCCATCATTCTTGCAGGTCATTCCTTTGACTACCCACTGGAGCCATATGTGGTCTTTTCTCCGGCCGGCGGAGCAACGCCGGGACATGGATATTGGGTGCAACCGTTTGGCAATGGTTGCTCGGGATATTTACAGCCGATTCGGGTGGCGGTCTAATAGAAGATTGACATGTTGATTTCACGCCTACATTTGTCTCGTTGTATCTTTAGATGGCTGATTCATGTTTCTACTCTCTCTGATCCTTGAACTGTAATAAGTATGAATGTTTAAATAATTTTAATAAAAAGCCATATGCATCGATTGATGCAGAGGCTGGAACCTCCCCCTTTTCGAAAAAATTTTTACAGTTACACGCGACGCGACCACCCGCAACGTTGGGGCACGGCGATGGCGGCAGCTACCTCAACAGCCCACCCTCGCGCGCCTACGCGAAAGCTAGAAAAAGATATGAACGCGGAAGGAATTGGAGAGCCAAGCGGACAATCATAGCAACACCAATCGACCCAAATTAGACGCAGTCCAAAAGGTGAAGAAGAGGAAATGCAAAATTGGAATGCGACACATGTAAGGTAGGGGAACCAGAGCATGGGCAGTAGAGATAACCTGAGCTGGGAGTGGAGCTTCCGGCGGTGGCCGGAAACCGGCGAGCGAGCGGGAGCGATCGACGGGGTGGGGTTTGGTTGGGGGCAGTCAGTGGAGAGTGGAGACTGGCGTGTGTGTACTTTGCGGGTAGTACGGCCGACCGGAGTGGGTTCGTCGTCGTGAGAAAACAAAATGACACAAAACTATCATATTTGCGTACAATATGTCGAATGAGGGTAACATTAGATCATTTTGACACTTAACTACCACTATTCGGATCTATTCGTGATAGATAGTATTGATTTCTTGATTTAGTCGTGTTAACATGTTTTCTGACCGGTTGGTCCCATCTGTCAGTCCTACGTGGCAAAGAAACCCTAACGGCAGTTTATCATTTTGTAAAAAAAACCTCGGATCTTATTTTTCTTCTTTTCTATTCCCCACATAATAATTTTTACTATTGGTTTCGAGTTGGTGGTGAAGCCACCCACTCGACATACAACATGTGAATTCCGATTTTACCCCTGGCCAAAAAAACATCCGACCCGCGAAGCAAGAGGAATTTTATCACCGTATCGCTAAACCTAGCCGCCGCCCATCCAATCCCATCGCGTCCTCCACTCCTCCTCTGCATCCGGCGGCGCCGCTCCACCCTTCTCCTCTGCGTCCGGTGGTGTTGCTCCACCTCCCTGGCTCGCTCCCCAGCCATCCCAACAGCAGACCCCCCGGCCAATTTTTTACTATTGGTTTCGAGTTGGTGGTGAAGCCACCCACTCGACATACAACATGTGAATTCCGATTTTACCCCTGGCCAAAAAAACATCCGACCCGCGAAGCAAGAGGAATTTTATCACCGTATCGCTAAGCCGCCGCCCATCCAATCCCATCGCGTCCTCCACTCCTCCTCTGCATCCGGCGGCGCCGCTCCACCCTTCTCCTCTGCGTCCGGTGGTGTTGCTCCACCTCCCTGGCTCGCTCCCCAGCCATCCCCAACAGCAGACCCCCCGGCCAATCCCGGGGAGGCGGACAGTACGGGCGGCACGCGGAGGACGGCGGCGCGGGGAGGCCACCCGCGCACGCGTGGAGGCCGGCGGCATGGGCGGCTAGAGGAATAGAGCGGGGAGGCTGGCAGCGTGGGCGGCTGGAGGAGCCGCGCGGGCAGCCGTGGGGCGACGTGGGTAGCTCCTTCGGATCGAGAGAGGAAAGAGTAAGCATATGAGAATTCCATCGCTGATGTGCTACGATTTTGCTGCTACTCTCTGTGTCGATTCCTTTTCCCCTACTATTAGGTTGATTCTTACGCTCTACTGATTAGTTAGTCTTGTTATTGCAGATTACAGATGCATGTGCTTTGTAGATTGATGAAGATTCTAAATGGATAGGCTGCTCGAGAGCCGGACGACACAGCTCAAGAAATGTGTTGAATCGGATGTGGAACTAAGAGTAATTTGTCCTCTCCATAGGCTGCTCGAGAGCTGAACGACATAGCTCAAGAAATTCTGCATCCCCTGCAAGCACATGCGTCTCCTCCCTTCTCTGTTCCAAGCACTCCTTTGATTTAATTTCTGTGTTATTTGTAGTTTTGTAGAAATCTTTGGTGTGATTGCTGGTGATGTTAATTTGTGCTGGCCGGTTTAGGCGTTAAGATGGAAGGGGACTCCCAACAGCGGCGACACAGATGTTGCCATGCGGCCCAAGAGCAAGGGCATGATTTCCGAGCAGTCCAAGCTGAGGGCCAGACGCCGACATTGCCAAGAACATCAGGTGGAACGCCGTCGGGACAACTTCAACAAGGATGGCCTGACGGGCGTCCATGAGCAGCATGCAGCAGTTCGAAGAATCCCTCACTGATATCTACATCGCCAACAGCTTGCTGAAGCAGTGGTACCTCTGTAAAATTGTCTTTTCTCTCTTGTGTTGTACTTAATTTTCTTTATTTTTTTGATTACATGTAGGTGTCTAGGAGTGCGTACTAAGATTTGGGACTTGATTTTTTCCAGTCTTGCGATATCATGACTCCAGGGATGGTGATGCTCTAGCACAGCTTAACGTAGTCTTGCAAAATGTTGACAGCTGGTTTATTTGCAAGAGATCGTGCATACAGGCACATAATCCTACTATGTTGGTACCTGATTACCTGAACATCTCTCAATTTTCCATCCAGAAGTTAGATAAAATTATCACGTCAAGGATGCTGAAGTATTTATCATGTAAAGTGATTGTCTGAATGTGTTTTAGACTACCTACTATGTGTTAACTGAGATAAATAACCTGATCATTTGATTGGGCTACCAGATTTGCCATGATTATGGAGAGTATATTTCTTGAGTTATGGCTTGTAGATTTTAATTTAGTGTCATGAATATTATATCCTCGCTCGGTTATAATACATATTATATTTGATGATCATGCAATATATATACCAGGTCTGAAATGCAAATTGTTAGTTCAGTTCAGTAGCTTCATTTGTTCTTTTCATACATGGATTTTCTTGTGTCTTGCATTTTTTCCCCGACCATGTCTCTGTTAACAAAATATTGGGAATCTGAGAAGGCACAATATATCAACCAAGGTATGAACTATGAAGTTAGATATTCTGGTTGGTTGAACTGATCATATAAATTTCCTTTGGTTGAGATTGTAACAACTTATAATTTTGTTAGAACAGGATGGTTCAATATGTCTTGCTCATATTGTGACAGCTCTTTATTTTGTTGTTATTGATTTAGATGTAAGTTTAAATTCATCCTTTCGTTTGCCTTGCAAAATATTCATGCTCTTTCATATTTGAATATGACATCTGGAGCCTGGGAAAATATATATGTGTGGTTAAGCTGAACCGAAAGAATGGAGTGTTAGTGCAATCAACATCTACAATGACTAAGGTTCTTGCATTCAGTATGGTAGCCTGGTAATAAGTGACACTCCTTTTCTCAATAATTGTCGTATTAAAATTCAGGTTTCATCTACAAAGAAATGATCATCGACTTCAACTTCACTAAAATCATTATTTGTTTTCATTACAAGTATTTAAAAAATTAATCAGTAAAATTCTTTGTTTTAATTGATGCGAACTTCTATTAACTATTCATATGCAATCAATTCTTATGGATTGTCATTCCTACGAAATCTATTGTTTATATACTTCTTATATTATTTTGATCCCTGGCATGTTAATATCTTGAGCTAGCAATCTGTAATCAATCACCCAATATGTAAATTATCATGATCAGAGTAGGCTGTTAGCTATCTATTTTGCTCATTAGTTTTACTCGGACAAATAGTTGCATAACTTAATGATGAATTCCAGGTAGTTACTATGTTGATTTTGCTAGAACTGATATTTTGCATGTTTCATTTTAGATGTACAAGCAATCTGGAGGTGAGCGAAAATGTGTTGCTCTCTTTGGTTTACTCGTTGGTTTCCTTCCACGAGTTGGAATGAGCTCGAGGCTTTCATAGCAGGTCAATGTATGGGCAGGTGCATCAATCTTCTCCTTGTGAAGTCCGGGCCATGCCTCGAGCTTTCTGGCAGTCTGCGGATGGACTTCGCCAGTACTTCTATTTCTTTTTGGTCAGACATGTGTGTAACCTTCTTTGTGGTAAAAAGTTACTTTTATAATTTATAAGACACGTACAAGTCTCTTCTTCCTGTATATGCTCGTTTGGAATTTAGTAAGATAAGTTCTCTATTTTCTTTGGCCAAAATCAGTGATATGAAGCTATTTATGGCTATAGTCTGGATGCTTGGAAGCAGCTTCTAGCTTCTAAGTATTAGAAATATAATTTAGAGGTTCTCTTGGACAATGTGTAAAATCTTTGAATATCTTACCATTAAGCAGTTGCATTTGCCATTTACAAGTAAACCACCGACCTTACATTTTATGTTGACTTCAGGGTTACTTTCTTTTCTTATATCATATGTGTGAATATCTTACCATTAAGCAGTTGCATTTGCTATTTACAAGTGAGCGATATGAGTGAGGCAAAGCATAATGGCCGAGTTGTAGGCTTAACATTCCCATACGAGCATGTACATCGTCAGAGCATGTACATCGCCGGTGAAATGTATACAAAAGATTACTCATCTCTAGGATATGATGATGTTAATCTTTGTCAATAATTGATAATTAGATGGTTGTTTCTTCATTTGCATAATTGATAGTAGATGGCTGTTTCTTTTTATAGCTTGTAAAAAAGCATAATGCACACATATATAATATAAGAAAAGAAATTTAAGAGGTCCGTAGCAACGCACGGGCATTCAACTAGTAAAAATAGATAAAATGAATCTCCAACACATCTCCACCACGACACCGGCCTAGTCGTCGTTGTCGGTGTCGATGGAGGAAGGGGAAGGCAGAGGCGGCGTCGGCCGAGCCGACGGAGGAGCTGATCTGGGGCATGCCATTGGCGGCGTCGTGCAGCCCTGGGAGTCCTCCTCGTCGGCGCATCCGCTTCCTTGCAGCTCGCCGGCACGGCTATCCCCGTGTGCTATGTTCCCTCTTGTACTCTGCTCCCATCCGCCACTCCCGTGTGTGTTGTGCTTAGCTCGGTCCGCTGCCCGGCACCAAGGGACCGACCTCCGGCTCCATCGCATCTGGCGGGGAGCCGCTGCATCTGCTCCAACTGGAATTGGGGGGTGGCCTCTCCATCTACTCCCACGGGAATTGGGGAACGACGAAGATCAAGCCGGAGCACCACCGTCGTGGTCGATCCCGGCGGTGGTGGCCGCGGCTACAACGCTCGGCGGCTGGAACGCCCGGTCCACCTCAAGCCAGGGCCAGCGGGACTCCGCCTCGACAGGAGAGAGGGCAAAGAGAGGTACGGGGAACATGGCGGTTGATCGAGCTGGGGGTCAACGCCGTCCATGGCACAACGAGTGGAGTTTAGGGATATAAAATTAGAAGATATAATTTCTGAGGGTTCATTTTATAAAATGACAGTGGCTGTTAGCTTTTCACTCGCCACCTAGACTTGACAGGTGGGCCCAAGCAGTCAGAAAACATGTTAAATTCACTAAAACGAGCAATTAGTGCTACATGTTACGAATAGACCCGAATAATGGTAGTTAAGTGTCAAAACGGTCTGATCTTGCGCTCATGTGACATATTGTGCGCAAATATGGTAGTTTTCTGTCATTTTCTCTCAGAAACAGGGGTGCGTCTAATCTACTGCTCCGTAGTATACCTTCTACATACAAGTATTCTATATGTCAGTACTATATACATATATTGACTAAAATAAATAACCTACATATAAAAAAATCTAGATAATTAAAATAATCCAAAGCATATTATAACAGTGAACAGACGGGTGAAACAGATATAAAAAGCCTAGCCACGTCTAGGTCGCTCTCATGCGGCCAAGTCGCCACCGCCACAAACTCCCCCTCTCCGAGCCCTAGCCCTCACCGCCGCCGGAGGAGGCCGTCTTGATGGTGGACAGCTGTGGCTAGGCATCTCCCATGGTAGTTTTCTTTCTCAAATCCCTTTCCTACCTTCTCTCCTCACGACACCCGTCTTGTTGCCTCCGTCGATGTTCTCCGCCCCTTCCTCCAGACCGTGGCCTCTCTGCCATCTAGATCGATATACTGATCTGATAGCCGATATTTCAGCCAAATTTTGTCACTTACCGTAATTTGGCGATCGATTTATCTGCCTGAGTGACGTTTTTTGGACAAGAGACTTGTAGAAGTGTACATTAGCTCAAATATTGCCTTCTTTGTTAATTCATATGCAAGCAATCAAGGTAATACTTTTGTACAATACTCCAATATTGTTTTTACATGGTATATTTTTAAACTTCTAGTGCCAAAATATGAGATTTATAAAAAACTAGCCGATAAATGGTCGACGATAAAATCGATTTCTTGACCGATATGCGATTAATCCCAAATCTCAGACCAGCCGAGAAGTTAATGATATATGATTTTTTGAACATTGGTATGTGCTCATGTGGAACATGAAGACCGCACACCTAATATAAACTGGCAGACAGATTTATCGCCTTAATACTGCAAGAACTAAAAAACGATATGGGATATTATTCTGGTCCCGACAACTTAGTTGATCCCTGAATAGTAGCAGTGCAGATAAAAAATCTCAAGAAAGGATGGGGAAACATGACAGGTGACAGCAGCTAAGATAATTGTGTTGCCACAAACATTCAAGACCTAGCGACAGAACGATACACACTAGATGGTCCTGGCGCGCTCTGCTGTGCTGTTTTCAGCTTTTATCATTGATTGTTTGTGATCTGTTTATTATTTTGATGGCATGTATTTGGTCTTGTCATTAGCATGATGAGCTTACGTATAATGTGTGTTTGGCATGTTTTTGCATATGGGTGTAACATATTATCTGTCTGATGGTGGTTGAAGAAGAGAAGAAACATCAGAGATTCACGATCAACACGGCAGCGAGCCGAACTGGTACGTGAGCTCTAAGGATAAATGTGATCATCAAAATGCTTCTAGGGTTTCATCCCTTGCCGGCGAAATCGCCGGTCCGCTCTGCCTCTGATGGCCTTGGGCCTTGGAGACGGACCACGGTCCCTCGTTGGCGGGTGGTTTCAACTATTTTGTTTAGGTTGTTTTTTAATATCTTCTTTGAAGTAGTGAGGTGGCGGCTACATCTTAAAGTTAGAATAAGGTTCTTTCTGCCCTATCCTCATGTCGGAGATGTGTCTAGTGTCAACCAAAGGCGTGTGGACATGTGCGTCCTGCGGATCTCCTAGGATCCAGTCGGTTTTGTGTTCGTTGGTTTGGTTTCTGGTCAAACTCTTTCAATCTATGGTTACCACCATTGCTTATGGTGGGTGGGTTGGTTCTTTGGGGTCTTGGGATGATGACTTCACGTCAGTTTACTACAATAAGCTCTAGTACAATAAGTTTTGCCTAGCTTCAGCAAACGAAGGGCCAAGAATCATGGCACGCATTTGGCTCATGCTAGTGTTCATAGTCGTCGCTAGGTGGTTAAGATACCTATGTGCATTTTTTTCTTACTTTCTAAAATGCTTGTACTATTGTTAATAATTATTAAAAGATCATCAAAAAATTAAGAAAAATAATAGTAACAAGGCCTAACAAAAATTAACACCACAAGCAAAATCATAATTCCCTAGCAAGTGAGACCCATGATAAGGACATACAACTCATCCTAAAGCCCTCAATTCTAGAGAGCTTGGAGCTCTTAGAGAATTCCACAAATCCTCGGCTTCTCTTCCGCAAGTATCTTCGTACCTTACTTCGTATGGCAGGCTTGAACACAGCGACATAGCCATCGACTAGAGAAGGGTGAATACGTGCTAATTTAATTTTTAATATTTTTTAATTTATGGCTTGATGCAAAGATAAAAAATTTAAATGTGCAACTAAGTGAATTTAAATGTGAAATTTCCGTATAATGCGCCCAGTAATATCATCTGTTTCAAAACTTACTGTTTGATCCGCTAGGTTAATTGCCGTAATGCGCCCTGTAATGCGATTTGTTTCCAAAAAGTCACTCAAGAAAATAACGCTTTGTGCTTCCATTTTCTTGCCGATATATGCTTCGGCCGGTGAGTGTATATACGATATTTCTGAGCGTTTACGCTTTTATTATATTTCACAAAAAAGAGGGTAATAGTTTCCAACAAAATTTCTATTTATGTCGGTTTCGAAACAATCATAAATGGCAATTTCTCGCCAAATAAAGCGACAATACTTTTGCAACAGTAAATATTCGTGCATTAGTGCACAATGGTCGTACCCATACACAGTTCGGCACCCCTCGATCGGGTGATGGATTTCTTCTTGCGAATCAGTTATCAGTTGAAAAGGACTGAGCATCCCTCGGAGAATCGTTCAGCCAGATCGCTCGGCCAATCCTCCGAGCGCTCATGCCGACACGTGTCTCTCATCAGTCTTTTAAATCCCGCATTTGTTTCATAGTGATAAAAAAAAGTTCATTGTTACAAAAAAAATTGTATGGATGGAGAAAAACGTTTCGCACCTAAATCTCGCAATTACTTCCGTGAAACAAAAAAAAACCTCACTTTTGCTTCATTATAGCAAAAAAATGGTTTTACGCAACAAAAAAAAAGGCAAGAGATATCGGAGCAAATATTTTGTACTATTGTAGCATCGTAGCAATTTTTTTCGACAAAGTGATTTTGTCGGAGACCTCGCTGAAGATGTTGGAGCAATTTTTTTATACTAATATAATATCAGAGAAAAAAAAATGGCGAAGTCCTCCAGCAACTATTACGGTGCAAATTCGTAGAGTAATTGTAGCAAAAAATTCATTCTAATAATGCAAAAAACATAGACCAAATGTAGCAACAAAAATCCTCTATTATAGCATCGTGGAGAAGCAGCGGCAGATTACGCCGGGAAGCAGCGGCCGGGGCGGAGGGCAGCGCCGGAGGAGGCAAGCCGGCAATGCGCATCCGGGTGATGGGGGCCGGGTCACAGAAGGTTGCCGTGTTGACCTTCACCCGCAACAGGCCACCCTCCTGCGGCACCACACGCTGCACGTTCGGGTCGTCAGCGGAGCTGCGTCGCTGGGGGCTCACCGCTCGTTGGGGCCTGGGGGCGGTGGCTGAGAGCTGCGTCGCTGCGAGGCGCTCGCTGCTCAGGAAAGAAGAGGACAAGGGCGTGTTTGGTAGCCCGGGTTGGCTCAGCAATTCCCATCTCAGCCGAGATTTTTGCAAATTTCGTTGTTTGGTATCCTGGTCTGGTAGAGCGGGCAGTGCCTGGTTGAGCCGAAAAATGGCCCTCAGCCCTGCCCGACAGAGAAGCTCGATTCGAGCTTCGCAAGTCGGCAGGGTCGGACTCGCTCGAGGAAACCCACCTCGCGTCCCCGCACCCGCGCGTCGCTCGTAGGGGTCTCGACCCGCGGCCTCATTTCCCTCCTAAACTCGTCTCTCTCTCTATCTCTCTATCTCTCTCTCTCCTAGAACATTGTCGCCGCCGGCCTTGGCTTCGATGCCAGCCTCTACCGTCGCCTCCACCTCGAGTAGCACGGCCTCCACCTCCGCCCATTCTCCTCCGCCTCGATCTACCCTTTCTGCTCCACAGCTCGCCAGCCCAGCCCCGATTTCCTTCCTTCCCGATCTGCTTGACGCCAGCTCCGCATCTCGTTGGCCCCGCTCCGATCTGCTTGGCAGCCAGTCTCGCGGATCTGCGAGGATACGCGGCGGGTTGAGGCGGAGGCGTGGCGGCCGCTCTACTCACCGGTGACGGCTCCTCTCACCGGTGGCGGCACCGGAGCCCGAGCCGGCCATCCTAGGGACCCGATGGCATTTTCGGTTTTGTATTCAGGACCTGATGGCGTTTTCTATTTTGTATTCAGGGACTCTTTTGCTTTTTTGTTTTGTATGGCATGGCTCAAGTCATACAGGACAGAGGACACCAAATAAGATCCGAAGTGAGCTCGGCTCAGCTCATACAACCTACCAAACATAGCATAATAAGACACCTTGTATGTAATGGGCATAGCTACACTCAGCTTGTATAAAGTGGGATAGTCCATTCGGACTACCAAACACACCCTAAGAAGATGGAAAACGTGAGTGGGCTCACGTCGTTTCGGTGCGCGGCCCGCGTTGCTCGCCAGCTCGATCCTCCGGGTGATGGTGAGCATTTTCCTTATCAGTTTATCACCGACGGAGGTGTATGGTGCTTTTAGTGGTTGTTTGGATAATCAGGATTAGACGCTAGTTTATAGAAGTGGGCGAACGAAGTGCCAGACGCAAGGACACAAATGGGACAGCACAATTTTACCATGGCATCGAACGATTCCAACATTCCATTAATTAGTAGTACCGTTTTGCTCCACACATGTACTTCGTTCCAGAGAAAACCAAATCTACAGTTATCTTCCTCCTTGAGCACCTTCCGACCACTAACTAATCCTTTACGACAATTCAGCTAAAGCAGGAAAACCTGGCCGGCAAACTTCAGCCACCATGTCCATGCATCAAGGACTTGCAGGGAGAATAGACTTCCTGCAGCTGGCAGAGGCACTGAAATTTCAAATATATGCATATTAGAGTTGGATCATTTCAACACATAATAAAGCTTGATGAACTGGGTAGAATAATTTACTTGCAATCAAAGTTGATGGCGCTGGTGACATGAGTAGTATCAGTAACTGAGGCCACTGCATTAGGATGTTGGAATGGTTCCCAATAGACTAAAGCGACTGGCATATATATATATACTCCAAAAAAAAAACTGATAGCGGAATAAGACATAATTCTAGTCATAATCTATTTCAAGGGTTTGTGCTTTGGCATCAGCTTGTCATGTGGCACTAGTACAGGAAAACATCTGGAACGGAGGCTGCATCCAGCTCAAAGAAACCATGGAGCTTGCCACCATTTTCTTCCGTCAGCCGGAACGAGGGTACACGGTGAGAGAACTTCAGATTCTCACTTGTAGGTATCTCCAGAACACTCTTCTGCTTGCGAGGCTTGAACACCGCAGTGTAACCTTTGACTTTAGTCAGAAGACAAACTTTCGTGCTACCTTCAGTGCGCTCAATGATCTCGCCGATAGCAAATTCACAAGCACCAGTGCTGGAAGGAATCCAGTCAGGTCTCCAGTTCATGTAGATGACCCAAATCTCGCCTACTTGCGGAAGAATTTCAATCTGCAAAGTTGTGTCAAGTTGCCCAGTGTATACCAAATAGGAGAAAGTATCTTTTGTTTCATACTTAGTTTTCCAGTTTCGAATTTTAAATTTACCACAGCTGAGAGGTATATCCTCATCCAACCACTGTTTCTCCTGTTCCACTTGAGGACATGCTTCAAGCCATGTCAAATCCACTTTGAAAGGTTCCTGCTCAACTTTGCTTATCCAGCCATAGAACTTAGGGAAGTTGTCAACATCACTGTATAAAGCCCATATTTGTCCACGTTCAAACTTCTCACGTGAGCGGCATTCTTCAAAGTTATAGAATTCAGAATCGGGATATGTGAGGACACTTGGGGAGGGACAGTTTTGCTGAGAGGGGTCACCTAAAGCAGTAGGACAATGTGGAATTTTCTGCGAGCATGCGTTCTGCTCACAAGAAATATCTTCATGTTTCCCTCTACTGCTTGGACTGCCGGTGCTCAAATCAATGAATGTACTGCCCTCTTTCTTGTCTGGAGACATGCAAGAGTCGGGAGTGCTCAAATCAATGAATGTGCTGTCCTCTTTCTTGTCAGGAGACATGCAAGAGTCGAGAGTAACAAAAGAAAATGCTGCATCCAGGTCCATGGGGAGACATGCAGGGTCAAGTTGCAGCAACCCTCCTGGGACACCAACTTTCTCAGTCCCATCTGTCCTATAAAACGGGATACCGTGAGAAAAACTAAGTAGCTCACTTGATGCTACCACGATTTCGGATTTATCCTTAGCTGTCCTAAATAAACTCACAAATCCTTTAATCCTGACCAATGGGGCAACAGTAACGCCAGCACTAACCGAGAAATCTGAAAGGACTTCGACGACCTCATATTCATAGGATCTATGGCTATCTGCATCTGATACCCACTGCATGCTCCATCCCTTATAAAGAGCCCATATTTCACCCTTCCTAGGATGTATGTCATATTTCCTTTTGTTGCCTTTTGTCCATGAAACAATATGCGAAAACATGAGTCTGTCTTGTGATATCTCTGTTGTTCCTAAGCTAAAGCTCCCACAAGCAACAGGCAGTTCTTCAACGGCCCATTTATCTTCTGATTCATTCCTTGCAACAAGCTCCAGCCAAGTGAGATGAACTTTAAAGTTGGAGGTATCAAGCCTTTTTATTCTAGCATAATATCTTGGCATGCCATCAAGGTTATCATAAATGGCCCAGATCTGACCAACTTCAAACAGATTAACTTCCCTAAGTTTCTCAAAATCGAAAAAATCTGCATCAGGGAAAGAAAGCTTCTCAGAGTAGCAAGGTTGGTCCTGACCAACAGTATCTGTAACTTCTGCCTCCATATTGTCCTGATCACCTCTATCTGTAGTTTTAGCACTCTCTTGGGTGTCTACTTTGCTGGGCATGTTAGATGGAACTGATTGCCTCGCAGTATTGGAGACATTCTCATCAAATATTTGCTTCAAATTCAAGTCAGGATTAGATGGAACATTCTTCCTTTGTTTCTTTTTGCTATTAGAGTTCAGGCTACTGCTGCCATCAGCATCTTGCTTTTTCCTAGCAGTTTTAGCTTTCGCTTGGATGTCTACTTTGCTGGGCACGTTAGATGGAACTGATTGCCTTGCAGCATTAGAGACGTTCTCATCAAAGATTTGCTTCAGATTCAGGTCAGCATTAGATGGAAAATCATTCTTCCTTTGCTTCTTTTTGCTATTAGAGTTCAGGCTACTGCTGCCATCAGCATCTTGCTTCATCCTAGCTGATCTCCGGAGACAGGGGGGTTCCGCAGCATTTCGCGCTGTGGATACACCTTCTGTACCTAAGTTCTTTCTATCAAGAACATTTAGATCAGCAGGGCCTGACATGCATCCCCCACCTGTGTTCCTGCTTGTAGTTTGGGCAGAAAATTGACTTTGATTTGTTGCTGGAATTTCAACATTCCCCCTCTTACTATCTGACTGGTTAGCTTCCTTCTCACCACCAGCACTGCCATGGCCTTCTATATCACATTGTGCCACATTTATCCTTGCTTTCATATATGAGTTTGCACCTGTAGATGAAAGCTTCACAGGACCTGGGACATTTGTAGCATTTGGAGCTGCAGATGCCTCTTCTGTGCATGACTTCTGTCTCCCAATGATGTCTGGATTAGCAGGATCTGGTATTGACCATCCATCCATATGGTCATTTGCAGCCGGTGGTACAGAAGGTTTATCTTTATTCATTGCTGGAAACTGACTTTCCTCTGCTGGTGTTCTTGACTGATTAGCTTTAACATTCGTGCTTGAAGTATTAAACCCTTTCATGTATTCATTACATTGGGCCACATTCATTCTTGGCTTCACATCCGTGGTCCCCCGTGCAG
Organism: Dactylis glomerata; assembly: GCA_007115705.1. NCBI lineage: Eukaryota > Viridiplantae > Streptophyta > Magnoliopsida > Poales > Poaceae > Dactylis > Dactylis glomerata. Next base: position 5,266,831 of record QXEO01000222.1, read on the forward strand.
AAGAAAGCTTCACAGGGCGGCCTTGTTGACTTGGAAACGTCTTTGCTGGAAACTGAGAACTATTGGATACACTCGATGAAGTTGACACATACTGTTCCTCTAACTTGTATGTAAAGAAATTATTTCCACAGTTCAGACAACGGATCAGAGTATTTAGGACACGGATGTGGTACTGATACCGCATCTGACAATGGGAGCATATGGTCCAAAAAGTCAGTACATGTCCAGGAGCATTCTGTTTACTTGTGTCACTCTTCTTTTGTTGCTGTGTAACTTGCTTTGGCGCTTTCCTGGAAGCATTCTGCCTTCTGATGTCATATAGAGATCGCATTGTTTGATCACACAATATTTTATGAGCATCACCTACCAACTTGAAAGCATCTTCAGCACCATGAAAACAGTTTTTATCGGGATGGAGTGAAAAGGCAAGCCTTAGGTATTGTTTTCTTATTTTAGCATGATCTGCTGTTGGCTCTACTTGAAGGATTGCATACCAGTCCATCTCTCCGTTCACCCTTGCCTCTGCTGCACAATGTACATTGCAGACATTTAACACCTGAGATAAATTCTCAAGCTCAGGAAATAGCATTTGAGCTTTAAGTGCAATCTTTTGGGCACCAATGAAGTCTTTCTTTCCCAACTTTCTTACAGCAAGTTCCCTAGCCCTCAAGGCCTCTTCTCTGTTGCACTCCATGATCTCTGCCAAAAAAATACACAGAAGCCCTCACAGAAAGTCGTGAACTGTTATCCACTAGAAATGAGTATCCAAAAAATTCACGGATGCACACGTGGTATCCAAAAAATTCACGGATGCACACGTCTGGATCAACTTCTCAAACATATGCCAATGAACCTTGACTGCATCAGGCCCTGAAAATTAAGGAAAGATAGTTCTTAGTAACTAAATATTTATCATCTGAAAACACACACATTTGTGAGTTCCATAGCAAGGAGTCGAGATTTCTTAAATGCAAAATCTAGTACATGAGACCACATATAATATATTCCCTCCGTTCATAAAAAGATGACTTCCTACAAAATGTGCAGCCAATTTTTTTTAATTTGACTAGTACTCCCTCCATCCCATAATATAAGATGTTACTACAACCAATATAATAACATCTTATAACATATGATGAAGGGAGTGGTATATAAATAAAAGTTAGAATGGTAAGATGAAATTAGTAAAATTAGATTTTTCATGAAAATATATTCATCCTTAATCTACATAACTGTATACTAACATACAAGTATTATGGTCAACAATACATATTCGTGACTGGGTCAATGCTAAAGCATCATCTATTTTTTGACACATCAACTACGAACAGCATGCCACAGAGGCACTGGAGGCAAAACAAGTCATGTGTACAAGATTGACAAAAAAAAATCAGACTTACACACTATTAGCAATCAGGTAGAGCAAATCATTATTCATAATCCTCTGTGTAACCAACGTTCTTGATGAAGTTGTTTAGTTTGCTATCACTGAAAAAAAGGCTTGTCGCAGTCTAGTAGCAGATAATCGATGTACAACGCCAGTTTGTAAATTTTGTATTGTGTGATATTTGTTGACGGAAAAATGACTGGAAGGGGGCATAAGGTACTAGAAACAAATAGAAAAGTAACTAAATATCTTGTCAAGTAAGTACAGTGGCACTCCCACCAACTCTAAATAAAAAAAAGTTGACAAATAGCAATGTGCATGAAGGTGCTTGATAAGCCCAAAATAAGCCGAGTGAAAAGATGTTCAAGGAAATTTACTAATTTAGGGCACAGTTGTATCTGGTGGGACAAGAGATGAGAAGGACTAGATCAATACATCTGGTTTTGAAAATGAGGGAGTATTGAGGGAATTTCTAGATCTGGCGTATAGTAAATGCTCTGGGTTCGACCCTGGATCAGGATTCATGGTTAAACTCATTTGAATGGTAAAGCAGCTAAAAACACAAAACACTGAGGTGTGCTAGATAGACCTACAGAAAAACTTGAACACATACTCACCAAGTGAGATGAGAACTTTCAACATGACCAAAATAAAGGCACATACAACATAGCTATACCTCATTAGCAACAGAGTGTATACAGGAGGCACAGGAGTACAAGGGCATTCAGACATCCAGCCACATGCTACCGCAACACAATGCCGAAGAAGCACAGCAACACTCAAACAATTGGCAACATGGACAGCCAAGAGAACGAAAGTAGCATTCGAAGAATCAGCCACATTTAACGCATGGAAACAGGTGGCAACATTCAGTAAACAGCCATGATTTCTAGGAGACTGTATTTATACCTGAGAAATGGACTCATTGAACTGTGAAATTGCAATTTCAGTAAGGAGAGTCTACCGATCCCCAGCGTCCAAGCAAGTGCTCTGCAGCTACCCTGAAGGAAATCAACGCATATGTCAGTTACAGAATGGGAAATCACGGGTCAGATAAACGCGATTAGAGGTGCCAAACCTCGAAAAGTTAGGGTGAAGTCGACCAGGGTTTGGGGCGGCAGGGTTTGAGTGAGGCAGCGACCGACCTGAGGAGGTAAGGGTTTGTGGCAGGAGTCGAGGAGTGGCTGCTGGAGGGAGAACTTTGAACTGACATGAAAAAAAATCCGAGCACATTATAGCACTTGGGCTGCATCTAGACACACAAAATTCATCGCAGAAGGCGACTAGATGCATTCTCGTTGCCTCTTCTCGATTAGGATTTGGGACCTTCTAGGTGTTCTAGGGTTTAAGGGGGACGGAGTGCTACAGCGAAGAGAGAGAGAGAGGGGGGGGGGGGGGAGTAGAGGGAGTAGAGGGAGGAGCGCCATGGGAGATCGGGAGGTGCGGGTGCCATGAGAGAACGAGGGTATTCGGGAGGAAACTGTGGCTGCGCACGGTGAGAAGATAAAGAGGAGTGAGGATGCGGAGAAGATAATTGGGGGCATTACCTGCGCCGTCGTCGCCGGGGTTTCTCCGCCGGCGTTCCGCTCCTGCTCGTCGCCGCCCCCCGATCGGAGTTTCTGGATCGGCCAAAAATGAAGCGGGGGAAGGAAGAGGGCGGGGGCGCCTAAAATGACGGCTGCAATTGGGAGAGGTCTTTAATAGTTCAAGGGTTTTGTTCATATGAAAATACAAATGTACCCTTCATCATGAAATGACCAAACTGCCCATAATGAGGTGAGAAACAAGTGCAAGTGGGGGGGTGGTGGTGGAGGGTTGCTTGGAGAATGGTAGATGCCATAAATATGTTTAATCCATTCCGCAAGAAGAAGGTAGAATGCAGCGCCACCGGGCGTGAACACCGAAAGCACATGGTTGAGCTGGTGGTTGGTGGGCGGTTCATGGGCACTAGTGGTCTTCTGTCATCCTCGTCCTCTCTAATGAATCAGGTCTCAAGCAAAAGTGTTGCTTCTCTTCTCCCCTCTTTCTTCGACATGATTTCATGGCAAAATGATAACAAGGTAATTTTGAAAATCGTTAGTGGGCATGGGTGATCGCATGCTAGCCTTTCCCCCTATTGCATTACTAATTTTCGACTACACGTGAGCTGTGTGCAAGGACCAAACTCCACCTTTGTGGGTGCCTTCAGAAATTGAGTAATGGAGGCAAAGTAAATGTTTGTCATAATTTCATCTTAAAACAAATATAGTAACACACATATTTTTCTAACTTAATTTGGTTTTGATTGACAGTCAAATCCACGACCATATGATTATTTCTTGAACATGCATAGTAGCGCATCAAGACCGATATGATGAAGGCTTATGGCCGTGTGAAGTGGTGTTACTTGCACGGTTACCTTGTGAAGCTAGGGTTATATATAGCAGGGATATCCTCTATCATGCGATGTGTGGCCAATGTTAGGTACGCAGTGCGCATTAATGTTCCCTCTAGAGGAATCGGCCAAGGGGATCCCATCACCTAGATCTTCCTACTTTTTACTGAAGGTTTGTCTAGTTTGTTTCATCAGGAATTTGTGGGGGCGCTACAAAGAGTTTGTACTGGCCATAATGGTCCACTCTTTTCTCACCTCCTTTTCACAAATAATAGCATCCTCTTCGCTCGGAGTGATGCCAGGAGAGTAATTGCATTAAGAGAAAATTGTATTTCTTATTGTGATGTCTTGGAACAAAAAAAATGGTCTACAATGCTAGATAAAGCAACAAGTGATGAGTCAACTAGGAGTTAGATGTTACAAGAGAATTACCTCGACGTGCTCATAGTATTGGGCGATCTCATATTGTTTAGTTTAAGTCAACTGTGGACAGGGATTTGAAGCATCACTATTGCAAAAACCCTTACTAGTGATAGGCTCTTTTTGTTCATCAGTGACGGGCAAGCCGCCCATCACTGGTATACTGTCACTGGTATTCAATTACTAGTGACGGTGTGACGGGTGGAAATGAACACGCACGTCACTAGTATTGATCAAAGGCCCATCAACATGCAGTTTTCTAGTGGCTTGCCTATTATCCTACCCGTCACTGGTATGCATTTCGGTAATAAAAAAATAAATGGAATTTTGCACTAATATTCAAGATGACACAATAAGATGTTGTACCAATGGTATGTTCACAAAATCCAATATGACTTATAAAACATTGACATAAGAACTTGCAACTTGTATGATCCAAATTACAACATGGCATTACATAGGACAATCCAAACCACACAACACAATCCAAAAAATATTCCCACAATGGTGCCAGCCACATCAATTGGTACATGCGTCCACTTCATTGTCCTCGGGATCATTAACTACCTGTGCATCTCCATTCTTTGACACTAGAAGAAAATTTTAGGAAATTCAGTGATACTCCCTCCATCCACAAATAAGTGTACTTTTAGGTCTTGTCCTAAGCCAAAAATTTAATACTTTGACTAACTTTATCCAAAAGAGTATTAGCGTATAGGCCATAAAATTGGTATAAGATGAAACTACATTTCAAGATGAATCTAGTGATACTAAATTGGTGCAATAAATGTTGTTACATTTTCCCATAAAGTTGGTCAAACTTAGTACAAAAGCTAGAAGTACAATTCTTTGTGGAAGGCTTGAGTATGGTGTTGACAATATTGAAGAGTGTTGCAGGTTGTTCCTGGAAAGAGCAATATACAAGCATAAAAGGAGTAGTGAACAAATATTGGCCCTAGCACTGAAGGTTGCAATTGATTTAATTTAAAAATCTAAAAATAAAAATGGATTGAATAGACTATGACATTAAGAGAAATCCAATTTCATCAATGAAACTCGGCAAACTGTCGTATGGTTTCCAATATATAGAACGAACCTCAAATCTTACTTCACTTCACTATTGCAAAGATCTGAACAGGTACAATATGATTTCCTCTACCATATACAAACCTAGACTGCTTATAGATATGAAAATAGTAGGCCACCAGTTCAATCATTTGTGATGCAGTTAGCACCATATCCAAACAGACAAAACCATTAAGCCCAAAATACCAGTAATTAAGACCTTGCCTAGACAATATCACAAATAGTTCGTGAGCAAACAATATTCCACAAGTGACAGCACGATCACACGGAGGAAGGGATGGGTGCAGCTCATATCTAAACAGAGGAAGGGTATCAGCACCGGTGCATGTTCAATTGAAAAAACTAAACACAATAGAACAACATAAAGATGCGGGTATACTCACGTTGGTGGTGTGGCAATGCTAAATCAGCACACTAAAACATTTTTGCTAACCTGCATTTGATTAAGCTCACCAAATGGCTACCACATAGAGAGGTATAAAACCAGGATAACAAGGGTCTGAACGAATCCATGAAACAGGAAGATCAAATTCTTTAATTAACTAGATGGTCTATCTGACAGCAGATATAAGAACTCTTAGTATATCATAAAGCTAAACACAGTTAATCTGACGACCATCAGTAGAAGTTCACACGTCTTGCATTCCATAACACAAGTAGCTTAAAGTCAAGAATTGGGACAGTAAATAAATTCCGATGATTGATTGACTGGACTTTGCATCACGAGAAACACATGCAAATAGTTTATTTGAGGATCATATTGGTAGTCTGACCGATGCAGCTAGAATATTGAGAGCAACATAGACATCTGAGACATAGTGCTTGGCAATTACCGTGATAGCACCACCTGATATCCTTGGTACATCTCCAATGTCCAATGCGGCCAAAATTTTGTTGATCGTACCACTCCCGCATAGCAACAAAGCTGTGGCATGTTGCTGATACTGTGCACAAGAAAGATATCGGGCACCTTCCACAATCGAGTGCTGATAAACCTGCACCGGTAATGTAATCTGTGAACAATTGAACATACATAGAGAGAGTAACAAAAGCTTAGACTAAAATACTCCTAGGCTCGTACCAAAGAAACGCGCCAGTTTTATGGTACCTTTTACTTGTCCTGGGTGAGAGATAAGTATTATTTCATCCAACGGCTTAGATACGTTTTCCGAGATTAGGCCCAACTGACCCAACAATTATAGTTCATTGAAAAAAACATTGACGAACAGCTACCCGACATGTTCACGAACGGAAACTCCACCCTACCCGCCGCCGCTCCATCCTGCAAGCGCGCCACCATCCCCGCCGCCTCCACCCGACCCGCCGCCACCGCCTCTACCCCATACGCGCATCCATCGTTGCCGCTGCCGCTGCCGAATCCCCTGTTGATTATCTAGTCCACCCTACACTCCAACGGAGACGACGGCAGGTGAAACACCGAAGGTGGACACCACCGCCGCCGACTCCAACCTGCAGGCCTCCTCCTCTGAATTCACCCTACACGCAGACACCATAGGACACACCGGATTTGCACGTTGACGGCCGTCCAAGAACAGGTAGCATAAACGGTTTTGTACCCCACCTTAAAATTGTACTGATGCATGTCTTTCCCTGATACCTTGAGGTTTTCTATAAACTGACTAGTGCATTACACTCTTCATTATGTTAGAGCAGGAGCTTATGAGTTTGACAGGCAGCGGATGGGCGGCTAGCTTCACGTCTTGGAATCAAGAGAGGAGGAGAGGGTGGCTTCGGAGCGGTATTTGACAGCGCTGAGACTCACCGGAGCCGGCCGGAATCGACCGGCAACGGAGGCGGCGGTAAGGGGGTCGGGAGTGGAGATGGGGATGAAATGGTAGATTTTTTTTTTTTTACGCACACCGGCCTGGTACACAACGATGCCTCGCTCTATTGGGCCAGGCGGCCTGGCCTCTTTTACAAACGTGCGGTCGCGAGGTCACCAGTATGATTCATACTGGTCGAGTTTTCGACACAAGTATGAAGACTTATACACCACTAGCAAAAATACCTGTGTGTTGCAACGGGTTTTAAATAGATCAGTACAGTGTTTAATTCCTTGAAACATTGTACTATGTTTTAATCCAATCAATATAAAATTATTTTTACTTTCCAATTATATTTTTTTGCTTAATAGTATACACAGTTTATATATATTGGACATGCGAATATATTTATTCTAGCATCTTATATATAATTAGTATAAGGATAAGATTATTGACCAAAAAAAAGATAAAATTATTGACCAGCATCGAATATATAATATGGTAATGTTTATTACAGGAAAATATCTTTATGAGATTCATGAACCAGCAAAATATACAAAACTGCTGGACCGACACACGACGAGGATAGAAATAAGTTTTTATGAAGCTAGTCAAGCCAGAACTGCACAAATCCAAGATGCATGGCAATGAAATTTATGCTTATGTTTTCGCCGCTGAATTAGCAATACTCACCAGCTTTGATCATAGGAAAACAGAACAAAAAATATTAAAAACATCTCACCTGTGTCTATATAGCAAGCTTACCAAGCAGAAGCTCCGCTCCTCTGCCTTCTCCTGTGCAGTCCTCTCCATCGATGGTTGTTTTGATTGTTCGCGCTGCTGCTGTCAATAATCGCCGTGGTTAGTCCCCATGTCGTCCGCTGCTTCAATACAGATCGTTTGAAATAGGAGGCTTAACATCAAAATTTATAGACAGTGGGGAGCTGCATCACCGAACGGCAGAGCACATGTTTCCAAATAAATCCTCGAGCACTTGAGCCTTTGAGCGGCCGCGCGGCTATTGACGGCAATCCAGAGCCGTGCCACCGTGATTATTTTCTAGGCAAGAAAAGTTGAAGAGCTTCATCACAACATCTGTTGTGAATATAACCCGACATTACCATGTTGGCGTCGGCAAGTTGTCCGGGCTCGGCATGCTGGCCGTGCTGCCGCCGGACCAGCTCACGGATTTTCCCTGGGGGCTCACGCCTCACGGCGATCAACCGATGTACCGATGTGGTATCAGCTGCCGACTGCCATACGTTCCGAAGCTTGGCGTGGGGAGCAGGCCAAAGGCAAACAGCGAGCGCAGCCTAACGTCTTGAGGTCCCGCTCAGCGGATGTGGTGGTGTCGGCGGAGCTGGTTCCTCTAACGGCAGCGTGCTACAGAACTCGATGACCTTGGTAGGGATGACATTAGGGAACGGGACGCCGTTCCGAACACGATCTTCCTCAACTATGTGGTGGATGCAACAGCATCGTCACCTTGAGCGTGATCTCTTCTCGTAGACGGCCTTGTCGACTTTGCTCCGATCCTATCCGCCGTGGTCGCCGCCCAGTTTGTCTACTTTGCTCCAATCCTGTCCGCCGTGGTCGCCGCCCAGTTGAGATTACGTAGGGTAAAAGAAGGCAAGAAGAGGCCAACTCGGGTCTCACCCGGTTACACAAGCTTGGATCGATTTCTTGTCAACACGGTTGAACAGATTGGACGGGCCAATTTTCGATCCATGGGGAGTCGTGACCAAACGAAACGGTACGGTGCTAATACGTGGGAGGGTAACCGGATGAAAGCGTATTTTAGGTGGATTGAAAGCGTACTTGTGACGGGCACAGACCATACCTGTAGCAATATTATTAGTAGAGATTGGATTGATCAGAATGGACGGATAATATTTATTCGAGGGTACCACAAAAGGCCTCAAGAAACGACTGGTAAAAATCTTTTAGATACCAAAGAGGAAGTAATGTTTCCTTACCCACAGAACAAACCGATCTTGGTCTCATGGGCTGGATGCATCCCAACTTAAAGATCGACCTATGTCTGTGTTCCCTGTTCAGATTTTGAATATGGACACAAATGTTGACAGGGGAGAAATTCAACCTGGAACCTGAAATCTTTGCCATCGTCTTGCTACGCCGCGCCTCCTGTCCTTCAGTTCGCCGGCGTGCCTCTTCTAGAAATCACCGCACCGTGGAGTATCCAAAATCCATCTTGGATGCCAATGGGAAGCAAGGAGTGGGAGCTCCTAGTGTGAGCCCCGTCGCCGGCGAGAGGAACTGCTTAAGAATGGCCGAGCGGCGCCATGAAGGAGAGCTGCGATGAGATGTGGGAGGCGGCTAGGTTTTGGAGAGCGAGGAGCGAAACTGCCTGGCACCGGCGTGAGTACGTAACCATGTCGCATGGATGGTGGGATTAAAGGATACGTAATGATCATGTTAGTGGGCTGGGCTCATAAAATTTGTCATTTAATTGCAAACGGTGTGTAACAAACAACGGATGTTGCCAGCAATGCATCCATATGTATGTCTATGATAAAAAAATATCAAATATTTAAGGCATTGCAACATGTATCTTGCGATAACGGGGTTCTTGTTGTAGTATAGGAATTTCACTAGAGGCGGGTCGTCCTGATGGAAATGAAGCGGAGCCATGCAAAAAAGATGTCATGACCGACGATCCCACCACCGCGATGGCCGCTGCCACTGTCAACGGAGGCGACTATGCATTGGAACAGTAGTGGTTGTCGGTGACGGACAAGCCTACAAGGACTGTCACTGGTATTTTTATTACTAGCGACGGTCATATTAGTAGTGTCTGTCACTGGTATGTTTAAGTAATATCAGTGACAGGCACATAATTGTGCCTGTCACTGATACTTGGTATAGCTACCAGTCGTAGAGTTATCAGTGACGGGCATTGTCTTGCCCGTCACTTATAACTATCATTAGTGACAGGCAAGCGCCTGTTACTAATAGGATGGCGGCTATAAGCTATTCTGCACTAGTGCATATATGGATGATCAGCCTGTCGATGTCACGATCAGGGAAAGAAATGATGATCAAGGCGGTTATGCATGCTATATGCCAACAAATTTAACAAATTGCTTTCATATTCCCATGATAACTTGGGAGTCCCTCCAAAAAGCTACGGTGGATCACTTTTGGGGCTTGAGTCGGGGAAGAAGATGCATTGGAAGAGCTGGGAGCCTGGGAGTGCTCGTCCACACCAGAAGATCTAGGTGGCATGGGCTTGCATGACCTAGTGCTCTTCAACTAGGCCATGCTTGGCCATCAATGTTGGAGGTTATCCTTGTTGCGTCCTAGGGTTCTTAAAGGCCAATATTTTCCACAATGTGACATGGGACACCCCTCATAGCGGTTCTTTGTTGCTAACTTTGAGAAGTATTTGGTTTACCATGCAGTTGGTACAGCAAGGAGTTAGGTGGAATGTTTGCAATGGGAAGAGAATTAATGTGCTCAACGATCACGGTTCATGGGACATGGAGTGTTATGTTTAGGACGTGGCGAATGAAGTTCTTGAATTTCTGACTAGCAGGCAGGGCAGGGACGATTTTGTTTCATGGCCCTTTACTAAGTATATGTTGTGTACTCTCCCCGCTCAGCTTACTGTCTTGCTAGAGTTCTTCGTATCTCGCAGTAAACAGGGTGGCGGAGTGCACTCAAGTTTGCACGACAAAATCCTGCTTTGAAAGCATATATGGGCTATCAAAGCCCTAGGCAAAATGAAGATAAATTTATGATGTTTCTTCCATTAATATTCTTATGTGTTGTTTAATTTTAAAGCAGCATCATGCAGTGTGCCCTCAACCTAGGCAAACTCTATCAAACTAATCTAATATAAAAGCCAGTGCTAACACAACAGAATTTTACAAACATCAATACGACTATCAATCTTTGGAGGTGAGCTCAGTTCGTATAATAAACTGGACGAACATGTCTGCTAGTTACCATTTGATACACCGATTTCACAAATACACCCACAAGGCATCAGCTAAAGCGAAGCCCCTCCAAACACGAAGCACATGCAAGCAAAATCTTCTAATCGAATCACCTAGATAAGATGAAAAAGGAGATGTCTTCTGCGCAGGAACCTCGCAGCATGGTACACAGAAAACAGGAGTGCACCGACAAACTAATCTTCATCCATAGCACCTTGTTGGGGAGGTTTAGGCCCTCCTGCCGGCTTTGCCATGATGATCTGTGTTCCTCACAAGTATTAGCAAATGAATAAACGACCATAATTTTATTTCTATGAAGATGACGCAAAAGATTGGCACTCCTACCTGATCAACCCGCAGTATAGTGCATACAGCATCCGCCGAGTATTTTAGAGCGAAGGACCTGACGAGTCAAAGAGGTGTAGTGAGACTGTGAGACATCTGTTAAGCTGTGGGCCCAAGCATGCCTACGCATGTACTTAAAACACAGAATATTGAACTGTCTATGAAAGAGAACAGAATATGTACACGACAACCCTGGGTAGCATTTTCCACAGTATCAAGAACATCAACGGTCCGAGCATGTGTTAGCAACGTATCAGGAAACATGGCATCTAAAAGCAGCCTAAAAACATGTTGCACAGGCTTCCAGCAGGATTCCTACATCTATTGGCAACTAGATATTGATTAATGCTTACTTTGTGACGTAAAGGTCCCATATTTTCATAACGGAGACATCCTTGCAAGCGCCTTCCTCAAGGTCAATGCCAACTTTCACATTGCCAGCAGCATGCTCAGCATAGAGAGAAGATATTATCTCCATTGCACCTAGTCCAGCATTTTCAGATAGGGTTCTTGGAACCATTTCAAAACTTTCACCAAATTTTGCAATGGCATACTGATCCAACCTGGAAAATTGAACAACATATAAGAATATTAAGAATCATAACCAACTATGAAAAAAGATTAAAAGAACAAGCACGTTCACGTATCAAATCTGTCTCGAATCCTACAGAGGTCTTAAACTCTAATAAAAACACACAATTACAAATCATTAAGATTAAACTACAGATAAAACATGAAGGTACGAACTAAATGCCCCGATGTAGAACTAGGTTGCATCTGGACATCAGATGTCAACACTCCTATCCTTATATCCCAATAAACAAAGCAAGAACATGTACTATAGTTAATCGGCTCTTTTTACATGTACATGAAATTTATTTGTCTCACAAACAAGTGTAGTTACCCTGTTTCCTTTAGAGAAAACTCCTTCAATCTCTTTGCCAGTTCTATCTCTGTTGCTGCAGCACCAGGAATAATCCGACTATCCCTACACATTGACTAGAATAAAAAACAATAAGTCAGTAAACCATCAGCTAATCAGACAACAATGAGCATACCCAATACAAAACAACGCCAAGGAGATCGGTTTCAACAAGTATAATACCTTGTACGTGTTGACGCCATCATCGACAGCTCTTTCGAGGTCATCTAATATACTATCAGTGCTGCCTCTCAATAGAACAGTAGCCACTGAATTTCCGCCTTCTTCATTCTTAACAACAGTAACCTATAAGGCAAAGCAAATGTGTTGAGGAAGCGCAAAGTAATGTTACTGAGAAAGCATATAGGCATGGAACATACCCGAGCACCACCAATTTCTTCCACCGAAACGGAGTCAGCATATCCTAATTCGTCCGCATTTGGTCTGCTAAGCTTCAACTGTTTTTCAAAAAAGACGAAGCATCAGAATAAGCTATTATGCTATTCCATAAGTAAACTTTGAAAGCAGAACTTACAAGTGCTATTGATCCAGTTGTACGGCAAAATCTTCTCAGTTCAAACTTTGAGCTGACTTTCAAAACCATTAGCCTGAAAACCAGAAACTCTGAGTATAGCTTCTCAAGTGGGACCAAAATCATGCTCCAACTGTATAAATCAACCTATCGTTGAGATGCCTTCTACTATTACATCCACCAATTAACAGTTTAAGTTCTCTCAAAATATAAAAATAAGTTCTACAAGGAAAGAACTATCCAGCAGAAAAATCAACCAAGATGAAAACTCAAAGGAAGAGAGATACTGACTTGTAACGTTCACAAAAATGCAAAGCCATATCGCCAACTGCTGCTCCACTGACAATAACCTTGGCACCTGAGTCGGCCACAGCTTTGATAAGCTCCTCCACCTTAGCTTCCTCAGTTTTAGCGTAGTTCTCGAGCTGTGAACATCACAAGCACATGTGATATAAGGTAGTACACATATTAATCGATACCAGTGCTTCACATGAACTAAGCAGAACAACAAATCAGTAATCCACAGAACATGCAAGGATATTGAGAGTTGAAATCATAAGAAAAGCAGTCGTATTTCAGTATTTCGGAATTATTGACTAGCCTATTCTTTGGACCTTAATGGATTAGACCAACATCCATAATCAATAATAAATGAGAAATGTCTCTACAACACAAAATGTGTTATAAGAATTTCCAAAAGCTCAGATTTAGAATCATAGCATATGTAAAACTGACTAGGATACTGATAGTTGAAATCATAAGAAAAGATGTACTATTTCAGTATTTCGGAATCATTGACTAGCTTGTTGTTGGAACCCTAATGAATCAGACCGAGGTTAATACATGAGAAATGTCGCGACCACACAAAATGTGTTAGTATAAGAATTTCCAAAAGCTCAGATTGAATCATAGCAATAGCAATAGCAATCAGACAAAAGTACACAAATTTTTCATATGTTGCTTCATAAGAAAAAACTTTAGCTGCCAGACCTTAGTAAAACAAAACTACATTAACCGGCTATGATGATCAAATGCAATACAAAATGCAATGATTAATCAATTAAAAAACAGATCACGGAAGAATGAAAGAAAAGGGTAAAACGTCCACTAAGAAACAACTAACATTTTATGTAACTGCACTCACATGAATAGAAAACATGCAGAAAGAAGTTTTACTGCTATGGCATAGACATATACTCCTATTAAATTATAAACATAACTGGAACCACAGAGAAGTAAACTATATACCACCCTTTCAGCACAGTGAACCAGCATAGAGTTCATGGTACAAACACATTTGGAGTTCATAAATAATATTGCTCATACAAATATACCTGCTCAGCAGAATGGATCAGGACAGTTCCCTTTGTTTCAGTTGCAGAAGTGTCGACACCACCAGCAAATACTGCAACCTGAATAATGATTGATAATTAAAATAACATGAAGCATGCATAAGAAAGGGGTAACTGCACACAATAATTACAATGCATGAATACAACGCATCACAGTATATTCTAGTTAAAATTTAAAAAGCATTCATTTGTCCATGGTGCCCAGTATCAGTGTGGGCTTAAGGGCATGTTTGGCTCATAACCAACCTACACATACAATTTACAGACAGGAGAAATTGATGTTCAGACAATGAACAGTCATGTATCCGAAATTCTCAACAGCAACATATTTCCAAGAAGACCATATAAACCTCCCAGGTTTGTCTACAAGAATGCTATCAGTGAACTTATCTACGAAATACCAACTAAGCTTCAACGTTTATTAATAAGATTGTTATCATTGATCTTAGCTAAGAGATACCATGCAACCCTCAGAAGGCCTTCAAATAATAAGCAAGCAACGATAGAGATAATCCAGTATCATACTAACTTTAAAGCATAATAACTTCAAAAAGGTACTTATTTAAGTTAGTGACATATATTTATTTTGGGGAAAAAACATATAATAGCAGAATGAAACTATTGATATTTAACAATCTGATCAATCCATTAGAAGATTAAAAAAAATGCTGTTAGGCACTAGCAGCACCTGTTATATGCTAGTATTATACACTGTGGGAGCTTCCCTTACATTAAAAATGCACTAATGATAGAAAAAATAGATATACATATATAATCAACAGAAACACAATATAAATGTAGTGTGCAGTTTTGAGTTTACCTTGGCTTTCTCCACCTTTTTTATGCTCCCAATAGCGTCATTTTTCAGAACCAACCCACGGACTACAGAAGAATTGTGCAGACCGCCTCCAACGAGCTTTGCCACTCTAACATTGTCAACATTGAAGTTTGCCGGATTTTTGGGGCAAACTTGCATGCAGGCCTGAAAAGCCATGAATACACAGATTATTACACAGACCTACTATTAGAGGTATATTCCATGACCTAGAAAAGAAGTCCCTTTCAAGGAAGGCGGCAAGGATTAGCTTACATCAGCGACAAGGGGACACAGCACATCCTCCTGGCCAAATTGCTTGCTCGCAACAGCAGATTTCATCCTCAGCACGACCTCTTCCATGTTCCTTACATCCATGTTCTCCGAGCCTTTCTCCACGAGATCCTCCAAAATCTCAAGCGCCTGCACCACCACACAGAGATTAAACAAAAGCATGAGGTTCATACAATCATACGACAGGATTAATATTGTAATGCCTACTTAACTAGAGAGTAAATAAATACCTTATTGATGGCCTTGGTGTACCCAATGATGATCTCACTGGGATGCAACCCCATCCTGATGAGCTCCTCAGCCTTCTCGAGCAGTTCACCAGCAAAAGATATGGTGAGGTTAGCTCCATCACCAATCTCCTCCTGCTGCGCCCTGGCAGCCAGCACCAGGAGCTTAGCGGCAGGGTGCTGGACCTCAAGCTCGTTCACGATAGTTGCAGCATCGTTCGTGATAAAGAGCTTGTCCAGATGATTGATGACCATCTTATTCATTCCTAAAACAGAAAACTAACACTATTGAGAAACCAACTTCAGCCCATTCTTCAAACTGCGAATCACGGCAACACGGCCACGCCCCTAGCCATTTCTAACACCAAACCCCACGCGATCCCCGTGTCCACATCGAGTGAAGGGCGCCGAGATCCCACGAGTTCTACTAACGAATCCGCGAAAGGAAGCACGGGACGGGTGAAGGGCACTGACCGTTGGGCCCGAGGGAGGTCCGGGTGATGGTGGAGAGCTCGCGGCCGGCGCCGATGTTCTTGAGGACGGCCTCGTCGAGGCCGGAGAGGTGCTTGTGCCCATCCTTGAGCATAGACTGCATCCCGTAGGACGGACCTGCGCCAAGGCCCACCATCGTCGGCGGCGGTGAGAGCGAAGGGTGTCGCCGCGGGAGGCGGAGGAGATCTGGCGGTGGCCGGCGTGACGGGAGGCGAAGCGGATCGGTAAAACCCTAGAGGTAGGCGGTGTGTGTATGGAAGTGCGGAGGGAGAGGGGAGTGAGCCGCCGAGTTCTAGAACGGCTTGGCGCTGTGGGAGGAAGCCCTAGGAGCTGTAAAGCTCGGCCTGGTTTGGTCCATTGGATGCGTTTGGATGGGCCGAATGGCCCACGACGCAACAGATTTGGCAGTATTTTCTGGCCACTTGTCATAGTTTGGTCATTTTTAAAATTTCAAAGATATTTTTCGTTACAACCAAATAAATTTAGATAGTTTACAGTCAAATAAATTTAAATAGGTTACAATCAAACCAAACATATCGGGAAACCCTCTTGATTCGTTGATGACAACAGTCAAACAATGTCAGCAACATTTGTTTCTCTTAAGTAAACTTTGTTGAATATCGCAATCATTGCCCGTCAAAACTTAAACAATGCATGTGGACAACTTAAATAGTTGCATAACATTTTTGGTAAAAAGAGAAACCAATCTTATTTTCCCCTTTTCATAAACTTTGTTGCCGAAAGTACAAAGAAGAAATGATACAAGAGAGAAATATGCAGGTTGTCACGTATGTGAAGTAGAAGCGCATTGCTGAATGTATAAAGTACAAGTAGATAGTAAACTGGGCCAAAGTAAATGTAATAAATAGTACAAGTGTACTCCAAGTATAAGCACACTAAAATAGAAATACATAGCACACAATATGCTAAAACGAAACATGACACTTAGCAAAACCAAAAATATGAAAAAGGTGAAGATGTCACTTGATCAGACGATAATGCTTCGGACGGGCCTTTAAGAAGGTCCATCTTTTCCAGAGTTTCTGGTTTAAATTTTGTCAAGACCCTATAGTTTGTGTATTTTCCTTTCATTCAAATGTAGCGGATACACAATGACAAAAAAACCACAAAAAATATTTTTAATGTGTAAACCCAAAAGATGTGAAATATTAAAGTTATATTATTATTTAAAATAATAGTTTGAAATTTCATATATAAATAAGAGAAATGGAATTTTCTCTAAAAAAGTACGATAATTTTTTAATATATAAAATTAAAGTAATCTTTTTATGCAAATTGGAAACTAAACTCTCAAAAAGGTGAAATAAACCAAATTTAGGATTCTATACAAATAAAAAGTTTTATAGGGTATTTTCTTGATTTCTACCATTTCTTGGAGTTTTTTACTTTTCATATTTCCCATTTTTAAGTTCATATGTATAAAAAGTAAATTAATGTTCTTATAATAATTATGTTTTCTTGAATCTTTTCCTTTTAATTTAACCAACTTTATTTTTTCATATTTTTATTTTCAAAAATACGTTGACTTTTCTAAAAAAAATGCATGAATGTAACCGATCATAGCATAAGGAACCTGTGTAATAGTTGTATAGTTTCACGGCCAATCTGCCCGCGGGCACTGTAGGGAGCGCAATATGCCCTACAAAAGTACCCATATTTAGGTGTTGTGGCCTCTTCTTGTTCACACACGGCTCTGGGCTTTGACGAGCTTCCCTGCCACCTAAAAGAACTTATCATAACCCTAGAAAAACTTTGTTTGATGGCCAAGGCCCAGTTAGACTTGCTTTTGTCCCCTCTGTCCTCACGGTAGGCACCGGGTAGCCCCAGTTATATCCTCTTCTGCCGATGGATGGTCGGGGGCCAGCCCAAACCCAAGTGTACCTTCCACCATGACCTTTTCTCTCTCATTCGTTAGCAGGTTGTAGCTGATGTTTGGCTAGCACCAATAGCCATTTTTTCTCTCATGTGCATGCACCCTCTACTTTTTATGTGTGTTCCTCCTTTTATTCACTCTTCAGCCCAAAAGAAGCACCTAAACAACAACATAATAGGAACTGCCTCCGAACTCAAACAAAATTAATTAGGCTGTAAAACTACCTCCTAAAAAGATAATAAAAATAGTGAAATACGTAATTCTCTGGAATATAAATATATTAATTGTGGATTTGTGGTGGTGTTTTGAACATACATATGTAATTACAATTTTGTTGAATGATTCAGGATCCCCATCTTATTATTGTAATTGCATGTTTATGCCTACTTTTAGAAATAGCATTTTGTTTCCACACAACAAAATAGGTGTTAATCTTGTTTTCGCAGGGTATAATACTTACTATAATAAGTCGTTTCGACACAACATAGTACCAACAATTTGGTTCCACGGCCTAAGTATGTCATTGTGAGCATGTAATTAATCAACAAATGGATGTGATTTTCGTTACTACCACATAGAGTACAACGAATAAATGGATGTCCATTAATGATATCATGAGCTAATGGTGTCTAATTCCCTTGAAGGTGTTAACGACTCAAGTCCAATAAGTCCTACTTCCTATGTACACTATCATACATTTTGACAAGCTAAACCGGTTTGCTAAAGACTTCTTATATTAGTGAACGGAGTACCAGCAACTATTCAACATCACCTAAACAAGGGAGAGCAATGGAAAAAAGAAACCCAGTGGACCATACCACTACCAACGAAGGGGAAACACATCATCATAAGCAACCAATAAAGATAGAGCTGCCAAGCAAATGTAGGAGGCAAACTATGTGGTTTCCCATAATATAATTGGTGGGAAAAGAAAGTTGACTGATATGTGTAGGTCATATTAAAACATCATATGGTGCTATAGCGGACAAATCAATGATTGAGCTTGGTAAATCAAACCAATAGACAGAAGAAGTGATGGAGAAAATGATCACCTTTCTTATCGGCTTATCCGTCCGCATTTGACCTGCAACTCTGTGCGTAGTATCTTATCACTTATGCCTGTGTTCTTCTGTTGTTCGACCAACCCCTTCGAATTGCCACCTATAAGGCTAAAACTCCATACGAGTACAACAAGGTTAAGAATTAAAGACAATCAGGTTTAATTATATAGACAAGGTTGCATATGCAGGTTTCTTGAATAAAGGGGTAGGTTGAATGAGTTTACTTGAATAATTTTTAACCCATTTTGTGAGTAAAATAAAAAAATCATCATTTCTTAAATAAAGGAATAGGTATTTATGGTTTTCGGGCATAAAAATATGTATTGCACAGACAAGGTTGATGCAGGTTTCATAACCAATCTTACATCTGGTTGTCTCCCTATAATGAAAATGTTTTCTCATATAACGAAAGTACATTAAGAATCCGTTAGCAAGCTTTGCTTAACCATGTAAACAATAGACTATGGCTACAATACACGTTTATATTCAATATTATTTTGCATTTGCCACTATGCTCTGGCAAGAATAGGCAACGCTAATTCCAATCAGCTAACAGTACAGAAAGTATAGCTGCACAAAGTAAAGCTGCACACAGCGACTCATCGACATGCAAACGTAAGGTTTCATTATAGAAGATAAAAGACAATACATATGGGATGAGACATTAATTTTGATTTCAAGGTAGCAAGTACACTAAAGTCTACGTTCCAATTTTCTTACTGAAAGGCCCTAAGATTTCAAATTAAGTCTTGCAAAATTGCACACAGGTTTATGCTGCTGCAGATTAAGCACTAATTTTGCTACCTTGGCCAAATGCTCAAATTGTGAGAGAGGACAGGCTGCCAGGTGTTGTGTGGTTGTAGGAGTGGTTTTTCGTTGCTGCATGTGAAGTCTGAATTCTCTATCACTCTGATAACTGGGCAGAAAATAACAGCCATGGTACTAGTACGGCATCAATGGCAATAACTGTGCACGAACAATTCAACATTGGTGTTGTATGGATATAGAGTGTGTTTTTTGTTTGCAGTTAGACATTGTCGCTCTGATATTTTCTCTCCGTCTACAGACTCGGACTTATGAAGAAACTATACACTGATAGTTGAGTAGAAACAGCAACAAATTTATATAGAGTACAACACTTTCAGACTTCCACATATCTACAGACCTACATACACTTAAATTATTCCCTCGCCTTACGCTGAGACCAACACGAGCACCAAAGCCAGCACGGCAGCGGCAACCCTCACCGGCAGCGAGGCGCGGGCCGAGGACTTCGCGGCCGTTGTCATGGCCGCCGCGGTCGACTCGGCGACCTGTACACTGAAGTTGCAAGGGGCCTGCGACACGTCCTTGTCAGTGACCATGGCGAGCCCCTGGAAGTCGCACGCCGACGGCAGCTGCCCCTGCGCCTGGTAGTAGACGTTGAACGCATAGGAGGCGTTCCCAGTGGCGTCCAGCGCGCCGCAGCTGCAGCCGTATCCGAGCGCCGTGCAGTCGGCGCGCGAGCACGCGTAGCCGACGTTGTCCGCGAGCGCCGTCGTGTTGGTGGAGTTCGGGTTCAGCACGCACCACCGCCGCGGCAGGTACTGCACGCCCCTGGCCGGCGCCGGCATGGCCGGCCGCCCGTCGCCGCGCAGGTCCAGCGGGAACTTGGGCCGGCCGTCGAACGTGAATATGCCCCAGTGCCGCTCGAAGTTGCCAGGGTCCACGCTCTTGGCGTCCTCGTCCATGAGCCCGAACAGGTACACCTCGATCCTTGCGCGCGGCCGGAGCGGCGTGCCCTGCCGCGCCGCCAGCCGCTTGAGCAGCCCTGCGTAGAACCGCTGCGCGTAGGGCACCGTCGCGTGCTTGTCGCCGTCCGTCGGCCAGCCGACCTCGCCGATCACGACCGGTATGTCTCCGAAGCCGATCTTCTTGAGCGCCGAGACCAGCGTGTCGAAGTTGGCGTCGAACACGTTGGTGTAGGTGATGCCGTTGTCGATGACGGGCTTGGGCGGAGCACCGTCGAAGAAGGCATAGTCGATCGGGAAATCGTCGTTGCCGTAGAGGCTGAGGAACGGGTAGATGTTGACGCTGAACGGCGCGCCGCTGTGGTTGAGGAACTTGACCATGTCGGTCATGACGCCGGCGATGTCGTCGCGGAACTTGCCCGCAGAGGGGACAGGGTTGCTGGCCGGCGAGTCGTAGACGTCGGCGTTGACCGGCACCGTCGCCTTGATCGCCGACCCGTGCCCGGCCTCGTTGAGCGCGCGCTGTATGTTCTTGAGCGCCGGCACGGTGACGTTGTCGTACGTGCCGTTGTACGCCGTGAGGAACGGCTCGTTGCCAATCGCCACAAACCTGATCGATCAGCAAACACACACAGAGAGAAAAGGAAATCAATGGCAAGAACAACGGAGACGTCAATGCAACTGCAAGCCTCATGGACATGCACGTACTTGATGTTGACGCCGCCGTCGAAGTCGTACTTGGTCACGTTCTTCTTGACCCACTCCTGCGCCCGCCGGTAGTCTCCCACAGCGGCGAGCATGTCGTTGGGCACGGCGATCATGGTCTCGATGCCGGTGCCGGCGAGCCCCATCATGGTCTTCTCGTCGGCGTCGAAGATCTTGACCTTCTTGAAACCGTTGTCCTTGAGCAGCTGGCCCATCACCTTGGGCGGCAGCCGGCGCGTCGCCATGGTGCCCCAGTTCACCCCGAGACCCTCCACACCCACCCCCGCCGCGGCGACTGCGACCACCACGACCGCAACGCAACGCAGCGCCGCCGCCATTGCTCGATCGGGATGACTCGCCCGGATCTCGCCGGGCGCGCTTAATAAAGGAAGGAGACCAACCGAGTAGTGACACGTGCTGAGCGTACGTGCTACGAAATGAATTGGGAAACTTTTCTAGGGATCGATCCGCGGCTGGTGAGTTCAACAACCGCAACCTTTTAGATCTCGATTGATCGAGCGGCCGGCCGGCCGGCCTGCTACGGGAAAAGGCAGATAGAGCGGCGCCGCTGGGGCAATCAATGGTGTAACCACGTAGTACGGCGAGGAGTTAACCGCGAGATTTTTGTGGTGGCTCGGGGGGTTAAGGTGGGAGGTTAGGGGTGAGGGCAGGGCAGTTTGTCCTTCCTATATAAATCGGACGTGGGAACTAAAGGAACGACCTGAACTGATTTCGTTTTAGGGATTTGCTAAGTAACAGGCGCCTGAGAAATTCAGTCACTCTAAAAAATACGTATTAGTTACATTTTTTTTATAAAAAAGTGTAATTGTAACGAGTTACACTTTTTTTCAAACTACGGTTGTACTTTTCTGAGTGACTGAGAAATAACAATTTCTCAGGCGACTGATACATAGACAAACCCTTTTTTTTTAAGATCTACCTTGAACTGAACTTTTTTGAGAGTACGCCAACAG
Source organism: Dactylis glomerata (assembly GCA_007115705.1). Lineage (NCBI taxonomy): Eukaryota > Viridiplantae > Streptophyta > Magnoliopsida > Poales > Poaceae > Dactylis > Dactylis glomerata. Next base: position 5,289,183 of record QXEO01000222.1, read on the forward strand.
CGTACCATATCTTTATAGAAGGAGAGAAATAATTTACAAGAAACTGAAGAGCTAGCTGAAAATAACTATCCCTGGCCACACCTTACACTCCGACACACACTCTACCTAGGCCTACTCTCCCATCGTGACGTAACTCCCTCCAAACTTTGCAAACATCCAAAGACTGAACTCCTCCTTGATCTTTGGGATGATCTGAGCCGTGTCAAGCTGTTGTGCGACATTTGCAAAAACCTGGGCATTCTTTTGTTTCCATAGTGTTTGCAAGACTAGAATGACCAACGTGTCAAATTTTCTCATGTCCCGTCTCTGGACCTGTGATCTTGCTCTAGTCCGCGAGAGCTCCAAAGTGCTATCAGGTTGAGGTTGATCTGTCATGAGCCCTGTAGCATGCAGAATCCCACTCCAAACCACTCTGGCGTATGGACACTGAATCAAGATGTGTTCCACATTATCCTGCTCCGCATGTGAAGCAAGCATCAGGTTGAGATTGCAGGCCATGACGCGCCCTTCTATCCGAAGTACAGAGCCTGTGCTTGATTGCCAGCCAGCCAAAGAGTTTATATTTGAGAGGGGCATACGATTTCCAGATGGGCATATGCACAGGGACTAGCATTCTACCCTGACAGAGAGACCTGTATGTTGCCTTAGCTGAGTAGACTCCAGAGCTAGACCCAATTCTACCTATAAAGAACGTGAGACTACCCGCCCACCCAGGCCACTCCCAGGGGCACACGTATCTGGCCCGTCTATTTACCTGCTACAGTATTTTCTCACTTCCACTTTTCATTGCAACCGTTGGATCTGTAATTTTGTTTGTCACTTGTTCAGCTTCTTGTCGAGTCCATGATGCATGGGGCCATTTGCGTGTGGGGTCGGCTTGCAGAGACAGCCACGCGCGCTCGTTCCCGTCGGTTTCTTCATCTTCCTTTTCGCGTGCATGTGGGAGCAACAGGTGAAAGTGAAACCTAGATCGGTGAAACACTCTTCTCCAATCAGCTGCCTTCCCGTCTCCCCAATCCCCTCCTCCCCAATCTCTGCCCCTTTCCTCCTCCCAATCCCAGCCTACTCTCTCGTTTTCTTCGATGGAGCCTCTATAAAAACGCCACGAAGTGTAACGAAACACTAAGCAAATGGTGTAAAAAATAAGCATGGAGCATCAAAAATTATAAATACGTTTGAGACCCCCAAGCTTAACTCCTGCTCGTCCTCAAGTAGGTAAGTGATAACAAAAGAAATAATATTTGAGGTGATATGCACCTACACAATCTTGATCATCTATGTAAAGCACTGAGTGCTGGGATCAAAAGTACTTAAACATGGGCATGAAAGACATAATCTTGATAGAAGAAACTTAGCAACCATGTTATAACATGAAAAAGAACACAAATAAAAGATCATAAAAATGAAACAATGAAAGTCAAACGTGTGTTCGAATCATATGGAAAAACATAGCAAATGGTTTTCAACTTGTCCTTCATGAGAGAGCAAAACATAAATGCATAGGACACCTTCAAGTTTAAGAGGGCGACTAGATACAAATAATTTAAGAACAAGTAAAACCAAAATCATGAATCAATCAATGAAAACTTTGGGACAATGCACATTATACTCAGAATAACAACTATGCTCTCTTAGACGGTGCATAAAGATAGAAGGTGGTGACTCAACATAAAAGTAAAAGAAAGGCCCATCGCAGAGGGAAGCAGTGATTGCAAGTTTTATAAACCTTCAAAAATTATGGTACTTACTAGCTTTGAGCTCTCATTGCCCCCATCATAGGCATCTTGAATGGTTAAAGTTAATGCGAGTATAATTATGATGCATATGCTTGACAAATCATAAGTTGAAAACCTCGTGTCCCGTGAAGTGCGAATACCCAAACCTCATGCTACTCGACTTAGAGTCCCAAGCAAGCTCTTGTCATTGTAAGTATACACGTATCATCGAGAACCACCAACAGGTACCTCCATGCCCGATGACATGGAATAAGCCCACATCAAAATGACAGGACAAACAGACAATGAACACCTCGGCATCTCTTTTATTTACCATGGATATAGCTTTTTATTTTGAGATGCGTCGTCGAATGTTCACTATAGGCATGCTGTAAATTTCCACCATGAATTATGCATGGCTTAGATTAGCGGCCTAGGCATTTCTCTAACACGTATACAAACTCCATGATCCCGCAAGATTCCCAAATTATTTCACATCGCGAGTATCCAGAAACAAAAGATCGCGATATCAACTCAAATAAGAAGTGCAATATTGAAAGCTTGCCCAATAATGACATGGCTGGGTTAATTTCCAACTTACAACTTGCAAGCATAACAACTCAACATAAGTGACAAGGGTATAGTTACTAGAGCCCGTTAGTTGAGTACCCCTGAGGCCCGTTAAGCTAGGCCCAATTGTAATGATAGTCGAATACGAGTTATTACCGTATGTCGATATTTGTAATCTGTATCGAACCCGAACCGATCCTCGAGACCTGGCCACCTATATATAGGGGCCAGGAGGGGACGGTGGAGGGCAGATTGAAAGCAAGCCAGGTTGAACACCCAAGTTTACTTTCGATACACACCTATTTCGAATAACCTTACCTTCGAGTTCATCCGACGCCCTATCTCCCCGATCCTAAGTCCTTCATCTAGGACATTTGTCGAGTTAACCCTCATTAATTGGCGCCGACCGTGGGGACTCTGGGCGTTGGAATCATGAATTCGACGGCTTTTTCGCTTTTAGCTAACAGCAGTCCAGAAGTCGACGGAAGTCAGGAGGTGGAACTAACCATCGGAAGTTTGAGCATCCTCATCGGGCCGTTGGGTTCGTCCCGCCTTTCGGATCCGATGAAACAAGATCCGTCGGCAGGCAAGCCTGAAACAGAGGAAACATTGGAGTCATCAGAAGGCTCTTCCAGTGAGGTAAACTCGCCGGTCAGCTTAGAAAAAGCGTCAATCACAGAAGGCGACGGAATTCAGGAAAATTTCGACTCAGAAGAAAAAGCGTGTCAGATGCACAACAACACAAAGGACCTCGCCGCAGGAAGCAGCGGCGTCTCCAAAGTACATCAGTTATGCGTCATCATCACTGACGCAGAAGAAGGAAACAACAGCGAAGGAAGTAAAAATTTCGACAGGCAAGTCGACAAAGTGAAAGATCACAACAAAAAGGAAAAAGAGAAAGTCCATGTCTCGGCAGGCGAATGGAGAATGATCAAATCAGCCATTGATTATGGTACAGAAGTGCCCGAAGGATCAAGAAGAGAAGTCCTAATGGGATATCAGTATACATTATACCAACACAAGAAGAAACTAAGGGAGGAAAGAGACAGGATGATTCAAGACAAAAACAGCATATCAAGGGAGGAATACTGGGAAGACTACAGTGAAGAGTCAGAATATAGCAGAGAGAGGCGCGGAGATCCAAAGCACAACAGGGGAGCGACAGCATGCGGCAGAGAAGAAGAGTACTCGAGGAGCCCCACCCTGCAGCTAGAAGAGGAGGAAGATGACCAAATACAAAAAACACCAGAGGCGGCGTTAGCAGCAGCACAAGCGTATCTACTAGCCACAAGACCAGAGCATGGGGACCCGCAAGAAGATATGCACCGAGCCGCGATACGAAGCCTCGGAATAGTAGAAGGAAAGATCAGGGAGCAAGGCCTAGAGATAAAGTCGACAAGTCACAAAGGGAAGTTAAGATACAACCGCACAGACAGTGACTATAGCGAGTCATCAGAAGAGAAAAAGCAGCAGAAAAAGAAGGAGGATGCCAGAAGTATAATAGCACAAGCTCGAGTAAATAAATCGCGACATGCTTGGAGGGAAGAGAATTACGAAGATGACGATAAAGATATGGGTGCGTTATGCTTTACTCGTAGAGTTCGCAGAACGCGGGTACCCAAAGGATTCAAACTACCACACGACCAGAACAAGTACGACGGGTCGCAGGAACCCACCTTATGGCTATCAGATTATCTGCAAGCAGTGCAGATATTAGGGGGAACAAAGGTGACTGCAATGCAAAGTTTGCAGCTGCACCTCACCGGCGTAGCCCAGTCTTGGTTGAACACCCTACCCGACGAATCTATTGGAAGCTGGGGGGAACTCGAAAGTCGATTCACAAGAAATTTTCGTTCCACCTACAAACGCCCAGCATCACTGGAAGAAGTTAAAGCATGTGTGCAAAGGAAAGGCGAAATGCTACGTTCTTATATACAACGCTGGAGTATAATTAAAAACTCAGCAAAGGACGTCTCCGACGAACGAGCAATAGACGCCTTTTCGGAAGGACTTCGTCGCTCAGATCTTGTGGAAGAAATAGGAAGAACAAGACCTACGACAGTAGCTGAGCTAATGGAACAAGCCAACAAATACGCTGATGGAGAGGACGCGTATAACAATAAAAGAGGACGTTCGCCAGAAGTCGACAGAATAAGTCGACAGAGGAGGCGACACCGCAGCGGGGGTAACCAAGGAAGGCGAAATCAGGTAGCCGCGGGTTATATACTAGAAGAAGAGGAAGGGCATGAAAGTAGGATATTTCAAGCAAAAGGAGAAGAGAAATCAAGATACTCTGGTCCTTCGGCCGAAGATATGCTATACGGACCTTGTCGAATCCACTACGCGTATCTCGACGGGAAAAGGGTCTCGAATCACCAGATGAAGGACTGCAGAACATTCCTAAGGTTACAAGGAGCCATGGGCTCAAGCCAAGAAGGGAGGCAAGAAGAAAGACGCAAAAATCAAGGATATCAAATGCAAAGACTAGCAAAGCACCTAGAGTCAAAGGTATACATATCAGCCATGATTCAACCGGTGCCCAAGTCAAAGAAAGAGCGAAAGAGCATATCCAGGCAAGTAAACCTAGCAATATCATCGCCACCAGCTACCACATAGTACCTGCGGTGGTCAGAGCAACCAGTCAAGTTCAGCAGAGTAGACCACCCAAGGAAAGTTCCCAGGCCAGGCCAGGCCACTCGCCTATGGTTTTAAAGGCGCAAATAGGAGGCTACGACATCGGAAGAGTGTTCATGGATGCAGGGAGCGGCATAAACTTAATATATGCTAGAACACTAAAGGCAATGTGCATCTCACTAACGAGTCTGAAGCCAACAGATTGTTCTTTCCACGGAATAGTACCAGGAGCAGCAAACTACCCTTTAGGAAGGATAGAACTCGATGTTTGCTTCGGCAGCAGTGAAAATTATAGAAGAGAGAAGCTGGAATTCGAAGTCATGGACTGGCCATCGCAATATCATGCAATCCTGGGGCGCCCAGCATTTGCAAAATTCATGGCAGTACCACATTACGCGTATCTCATGTTAAAAATTCCAGGGCCTAAAGGAACAATTGCGGTACAAGGAAGCTTTGAAGTGGCCAACACATGCGACAGAGAATTCAACAGGATGGCGCAAACTTTCGGCATGACAGCAGAATATGAGAGATTGAAAGGAGAAACAGACCATAATGTGCTACCCGACGTTGGACGATCCCTACCAGATAAGGTTTTTGACACAACGCAGGACTCGAAGAAAATTCAGGTCCACCCCACAGATCTGAACAAGACGACATCAATTGCGGTGAATTTGGATCCCGCATAGGAAGGCGCGCTCGTCGAGTTCCTCCGTGAGCGCTGGGAAATTTTCGCCTGGTGTCCATCGGACATGCCAGGGGTTCCCAGGGAACTCGTCGAGCACGCACTAAATGTAGATCCCAAGGCAAAACCAGTCAAGCAACCATTGAGACGATTTGATGAACCAAAAAGGAAGGCAATAACATCAGAATTACACAGGCTAGAAAATGCCAGATTTATCAGAGAAATCAAAACTTTGAGTTGGGTATCGAACCCAGTCATAGTACCTAAGAAGAATATAGACGTACAAAGGGTATGTGTCGACTACACATCTCTCAATAAGCATTGTCCAAAGGATCCCTTCCCTCTACCCCGCATCGATCAGATAATCGATTCCACAGCGGGATGTGCAAGGCTTTCATTTTTGGACGCATATTCTGGTTATAATCAGATCAAATTGAAGGAGGACGAAGAAAAGACGGCCTTCATCACACCATACGGAGTATTTTGTTACCAGGTAATGCCGTTCGGCCTAAAAAATGCAGGAGCGACTTATCAACGGATGATGCAAAACTGCCTCGGGAGCCAAATAGGACGCAATATCCAAGTCTACATTGATGATGTAGTCATCACAACAAGAGAAGAAAAATCCTTAATCGGCGACTTGGCAGAAACATTCGACAACCTGAACAAGTACAAGCTTAAGCTGAATCCGACAAAGTGTTCCTTCGAAGTGTCAGCAGGGCAACTTTTGGGGTTCTTGGTATCAGCACGAGGAATAGAGGCAAATCCAGAGAAGATTCAAGCAATTCTCACAATGGGGAAACCCACGAAACTCCATGATGTACAGAAGCTGGCAGGACGTGTCGCGGCACTAAGTCGCTTCGTTGCTCGACTAGGGGAGAAGGCGCTTCCTTTTTATACACTTATGAAGAAGTCAGACGATAAATTTGAGTGGACAGAAGAAGCAGATGCAGCGTTTGCACAATTAAAAAAAGTGCTTTCCACTCCACCAGTGCTGGTCGCACCAAAAGAAAAAGAGCCACTGCTGTTGTACATCACCGCAACCCATCAGGTGGTGAGCACAGTTCTGGTAGTCGAAAGAAGCGAAGAAGGAAAAGCTCATGGCGTCCAGAGGCCGGTATATTTCATCAGCGAAGTGCTATCTCCAACCAAACAGAGGTACCCACACTATCAGAAGTTGGCATACAGCGTCTTCACAACTGCACGAAAACTACGACAGTATTTCGCGGTACACCCAATTATAGTGGTCAATGAAGCGCCACTATCTAACATATTGAACAACCCTTTGGCGACGGGACGTGTCTCTTTGTGGGGAATCGAGTTATCTCCCATGGACATCACGTACGAAAAAAGGAAGGCGATCAAGTCGCAAGTCTTGCCAGACTTTACAGCAGAGTGGCTCGAGTTGCAAAGCACGGGACCACCGGATTTATCGAGTACTTGGACAATGTACTTCGACGGTTCTAAGAGAGTCCAAGGCGCAGGCGTAGGAGTGGTGTTGATATCACCTCATGGAGACAAATTAAAGTACGTTTTAAGGATGAGCTTCCCGCAGGCCTCCAACAACGAAGCGGAGTATGAGGCCTTGTTGCACGGAATGAAGATGGCTAAAGCATGTGGAGCAACTCGCCTAAAAATATTCGGAGATTCCAACCTTGTTGTTCAGCAAGTTATGAACAGATGTGACACAATCAATGACAACATGATGGCCTACAAAAATTTGTACCATTATCTAGAAGGGACGTTCGATGGATGCGAAGTCTCGCACATAAGCAGGAACAACAATGAAGAAGCTGACACTTTAGCAAATATCGGGTCACAGTGTTTACCTGTGCCATCCGGAGTATTTTGGGAAGAAATAGTGGAAAGATCCATAAAAAGTGGAAAAAGTTCGACTACCACAGCAGGCTCGGGGGCTACGTCAGAACCAGAGGAGGTCATGATGATAGAAGAAACATGGATGCAGCCATATCTCGCGTACATGATAAATAAAAAACTACCAGAAGATGCAGTGGAGGGCAAGAAGATAACTCGAAGATCAAAAGTGTTTGTCGTGTTGGAAGGGAAATTATACAAGAGAAGTATTACCGGCGTTTTGCAGCGTTGTGTAACACCTCAGGAAGGGCAAGCAATATTGAAAGACATACACGGCGGAGTATGCGGCCATCACGCCAGCAGCAGAGCAATAGCGGCCAAAGCTTTTCGAGCGGGATTCTATTGGCTAACAGCCATCGAGGACGCAAAAGATATAGTTCGAAAGTGTGAAGCATGTCAAAGGTTTGCATCTAGGCCGCATGCACCAGCAGCGGAGCTACAAACAATACCATTATCTTGGCCCTTCGCACAATGGGGCCTCGATATGGTGGGAAAATTGCACAAATCTTGGCCAGGAGGGCATGTCTACATGCTAGTGGCAGTCGATAAATTCACCAAATGGGTAGAAGCGGCCCCAGTAACAACCCAAGATTCTACAGCGGCAATCAGCTTCATCAAGTCGATAGTTTTCCGTTTTGGTGTACCACACAGCATTATCACAAACAACGGGACAAATTTCACTTCAAAGGAATTCAAGAGTTACTGTGAAGGGTTGGGAATCAAGCTCAAATTCGCATCTGTGGTACACCCGAAGACAAACGGGCAAGTCGAAAAAGCCAATGGCCTAATATGTAGTGGAATAAAAAAGAGGCTCTTAGCACCTCTTGAGAAAGCCAAGAGCGCTTGGGTAGAAGAATTGCCCTCCGTTCTTTGGAGTCTAAGAACTACTCCGAACGCAGCAACTCAAGAAACCCCTTTCTTCCTGGTCCATGGCGCCGAAGCCGTGCTTCCAGTTGAAGTGACACACGAGGCTCCATGAGTGACAGCGTATGATGAGACAATATCAACAGAAGCATTGCAAGATGATGTCGATGCATTGGATGAAGCAAGAGACAAAGCATTAGAAAGGGCTACACAATATCAACAAAGTCTACGAAACTACCATAGTAGTCGAGTTCGTCCACGATCCTTTGTGGTGGGAGACCTTGTTTTGCGACTTAGGCAAGACAGCCACGGCAAGTTGGAGTCCCCTTGGGTGGGACCTTACATCGTCACCGAAGTAATACCAGGAGGAGCATATCGACTACAAGACAAGAAGACTGGGAAGGACGAGAGCAACCCGTGGAATGCAGAACAGCTACGACGTTTCTACGCGTAGACTACTATATAGTATCAATAAATTCGAGTTAGCCTTCTGAACCCAGAACATGAGGCCACAGGTCGGGTTCTTTGGGTTGAACTCGACAAAATTGTAGAATTATTTTTTACTTCTTCGCTCGGGGGCTCCAACCCCCTGGGTCGTACGAAGGGAATTCTTATGGCAAGTTGGAGGGTTTTTCCTTCACTATAAGGTTGTTTACACAACCCGATAAATATAGAGAGAACTTGGTTCATAAAAAGAACCCGATATTATCCTTCCATTTATTGGTTCGCAAAGAACCCGACATATGGAAAGCGTACCTCAGAACATGACTTGTTCTCATGGTACTAGTCAACGATATCGACACAAAGTACGAATATTTATTGCAAATATCATTGCAGGAGGGACATTGTCAAACAAAATTACATGGATAACAGATCTTAATAAAAGAGGGCTTCAAGCTTCATACTCCTTCTGGCAAAGAGTGCCATTATAGATCTTCACGTCAAACTTCGACGTACCGACGTGGAAGTCGAAGGCCATGATAAAGCCTTGATGGATGTCGTGGTCCTCAGCAAACCGCGACCAGCCACCTCGGAAGTACTGCTCGCCGTCGCCATCATACCACACCTCCACCTCATAGGGGATGCCACCACCAGACTGTTCACGGAGAACCGCCTCTCGCAGTTCGTGGCCATCCATAAACTTCGTGAAATTTAGCGGCAGGCGCTGAATCTCACGGCACTGCGCCATGGCAATGCAAAGGAAAGAAAAGATCCGGGAAGGTGCAGCTGGAGCAGCTGGAGGAGGAGCGATTGGACCTGGAGCGACGTTAGTCACTTTGGGTTTGTTCTTGCTACCAGGTGGGCGGCCGGGACGGCGCTTAGCCGGAGCATCTGAAGAAGTTCCTGCGGCGGCCGGCGCGGTGTTCTTGTTCTTGCTGCCGCGAGGGCGGCCCCGACCTCGTGGTGCCGTCGGGGAACCAAGGTTCAGATGGGAACCTGCAGCATCTGCCATGAGTGCGAGAGAGAAACCTCAGAAAAACCCTAGATGGAGGAGAGAAGATGATGCGGCGGAGGAAAGAATCTGATTAGGGTTTTTAGCTTTACCAGATGGTGCTTTATTTATAAGCACGTATTATTGGGCCCCCGTGCTACGGCACAGCCCATAAACAAATTTTCCAGTAGGAGTTAAATTCTGCGTACAGCAGACGATAATATCAACAAAGAAAAACAAAATAGGAGACTATGATCGCACGATATGGAAACCTCGACTTGGACTCGGGGGCTCGCCAAATAGGGAGACATCCAGAGAAGAACGAAGAGCTGAACTTTGAGCCTATGCTTGACTACAAGTCGCCAAACATAGCCTCGGGGGCTACTCCCATCGGGAGCGCTGAGCGCGCACCCGATAGAGATGAAGTAATCAATATTGGAGATGAAGAAAGATAAGTATACAAAATTTCGACTACGTAGTCGACAAAATGAAAAGAGATTACTCCCATCGGGAGCGAAGAAGATTAATTTAAAATCCGAAATTCTTTGATTTTATCAGTCGACATAAGATTCTCGAGTTGCGTTATCGCAACGAAACTCGAATGCCGTGACTTGTCGCGAAGGTAAGACCCCGGGATCCATCCTGTGTGGCCTGGTATATGCACATGGATGCGCTCTGCTAGTATGTATCCGCGTCTACGACGCGAAGAAAATCCTGGTGGATGCACTGGGTACCCCGAGAACCACTGGGATTCATTCTTTATAAGTCCTAAATGAGGCAAAAGAATGGATTTGACCGGTATCCCGAATTCAAATCCAAGGGGATTGAATTTGAAGTAGGTGACAAGTATCTGTTCCGGCAGTTAACTGACCTCTTGATCCGTCAGAGTTGTCAGGCTTGATCATCAAAACCCCTTGCGAGCACATTATCATAAGTCGAAAGACCAAGTCGAAGATTTGAAGAAGATGAAGAATTGATCAAGTTGAAGATTTGAAGATTAGAGATTCAACCTGAATCTGCAATTCTGGTAGAATCTCAGGGGCTACTGACAAGGGTATAGTTACTAGAGCCCGTTAGTTGAGTACCCCTGAGGCCCGTTAAGCTAGGCCCAATTGTAATGATTGTCGAATACGAGTTATTACCGTATGTCGATATTTGTAATCTGTATCGAACCCGAACCGATCCTCGAGACCTGGCCACCTATATATAGGGGCCAGGAGGGGACGGTGGAGGGCAGATTGAAAGCAAGCCAGGTTGAACACCCAAGTTTACTTTCGATACACACCTATTTCGAATAACCTTACCTTCGAGTTCATCTGACGCCCTATCTCCCCGATCCTAAGTCCTTCATCTAGGACATTTGTCGAGTTAACCCTCGTCAATAAGAGAGCCACAATGTCAAATTTTTAAGAACGAGAAAAGTAAAGTGTGCCATCAGGTTCGTGAGAGCTTTACTGACCAATTTTTGCATAACACCAAAAGAGTTTAATTTGAAGGATAGATAAAAGCAAATCAAATGTACTTTGGAATAGCAAATTGCTAATAGGTATGTATGGTGGACACATTGGAACAACTTGGTTTTTGGGAGTTGGATGCACGAGTAGAGCTCATACTCAGTACAAAATGAGGGCTAGCAAACGACTGGGAGCGACCAACTAAGAGAGCAATAACGGCCATAATCATGCAAAGCGAAAGCAACATTAAAAGAAGCATAAGATGACATCAAAAGTCAAAAACTAAATGATCATAGAGGCTTATGGCGACTTTGTATGAGTCAAACATGTGTAAACATGCGCCAAGTCAACCCAAATAAAGTATCAAGGAGATAACCAAAATAATGCTTCCAAATAATTAAAAACAACGCATGATTTTTTCAAAGGCTTATTAAGCAATCTCAATTATTTGAGACAAGTCATGCTACAACAAAACCACTAAGCATACCATCAAAACGATATCAAGCATGACATAAAAAAGTCTAAGCCGCAGTCTAAACAAGCTCCTTTTTGTACCACTTTTTTGCATAAAACTTTTTCTCTTTTCCAACACCATTTGAACCTTTTTGAAACAACTCTTTTGATGAAAAACCAACATGGACCAGAGGTCAAAATACACCTTGATATACAGATATAAGAATATCTGAACAAAAATCAAGGTGAAAAATGAAAGCTAAACGCAGTTCTAGAAAAAAAGAACACTCGTTGAAAGATAAGAGTGAAAAACGGAGTGTTCTTGGCAAATGAAAAGCAAGGCAACTTCTCCAAAAGAAATTTGTTGGGGGTCCAACCATTTATTACAGCAAGCAAAACTAAACAAAACTGAAAACTAAAGACAACTGATGCTCCAAGAAAAACGCATAATGCATGAAGCAATAAAACTATAGTGTATTGAAAGGTGACATGATTTTTGCCAATGAAGAAGAGGTGCCTCGAGGGTATCCCCAAGCTTTGACGCTTGTACCTCTTGGATATTTCTTGGGGTGCATGGGCATCCCCAACCTTGAGCTTTTGTCCATTCTTCAACTCATCTCATCATTCTCCAATCCCTACACTTGAAAACTTCCTTCATACAAAACTAAACACAATTCTATTAGCAACATTAGTGTAAGCATAATAATGAATCAAACCCTTTTTTCTTCAGATTTCAACTCAAAACCACCACATATAAAGCATATACTACAGTAGCAACTTCCCCAAAAGTTCCGTGATAAAAAAACTAAAAAAAAAGCGATAAAGAGGCAAACACAAATAGTGGCAGAAATCTATCAAAATAGAACAGCTGACAAAGGTCGATTTTTTTCGAGGATTTTCTGTTGCTCAAATCAAAAAGTGTATAACTAATGAAAGTTTGGATATAACCTGGGTCATATGCACAAGAAATCGCAGGTCAAAAAGATATTTTGAGAATTTTCACGAATTTTTAAGGTGCAGCACTGAAATATGTTTCAGGACAGCAACATCCCCAAATCTTACCTCACTCAAATTAGAGGCTTCTCTTGGCACAAAAATGAAATAAAAAGGATAAGGAGCGGTTATTACAGTAGTAATAACTTCCAAGACTCAAATAAAATAAAAAGAACGGAAAAGAAAACAATGGGTTATCTCCCAAGAGTGGTTTTCTTTAACGCCTTTGAGCTAGGCGCAAAAAGGTGGAAATCAAGTATTTTTGAAAGAGGCATTAAGATCAACTACAGAGGTCTTTTCAATAAGACAATGTATTACATCCACATAAGTTTTTGAAGACCCCTTGTGATCACGCTTTGGTTCACTCAAATCACTAAAAAGATTTTCAGGACAGATCCAATCAAAATTGTTTTCAAAAACCTCATGCAATCCCAAGAGTTTGCTAGATATTGGTACTTGGGTTTCTTCATTGTTTGTACCAACAACTTCTACATGTGAACCAAGCTTACTAAAATGCTTAAAACTTTCCTAGCTTTAATAGCAACATCTCTAAATTCTCTACGCAAAATCTCCAATATAAAATCTTTCTTTTCGGAGTCTTCAATATCATGAAGCTTAAGAAACATGCGTTGCATAAAAGGATTAAGGCTAGCAAACCTAGCTTCTAACATGTGAACTAAATAAGCAGAAGCAACTTCATAACTAGGAGCAAGCTCAGCCAAAGATTTATCCTCAACATCTTTATGCATGCTAATATGATTAAAGAACTCCTCGATATTACTTTTCCCAATAATAGAACCACTACCTACAGAGAGGTCTTCCAAAACATACTTAGGGAACAACATAATGAACTAAGAGTAATAAAGTAACAACTATAAAGGAAACTAATTTTTTTGTGTTTTTGATAAAACAATGCAAGCAAAAATAAAGTAAAAGCAAAACAAAAAACAAAGTAAAGGATGTGCGTGCGAAACTCCCCTTGCAGAAGTCTTCTTCCTCCCCGGCAACAGCGCCAGAAAATAGCTTGATGGTGCCGGTGTTAATATAGATCACCGACCAGTTGGGAACCCCAAGAGGAAGGTATGATGAGCATAGCAGTAGTTTTCCCTCAGTAAGAAACCAAGGTTTAATCATCTAGTAGGAGAAAGCCGAACTTAAGAAGGTGATGCTTGCTAGCTTAGTGACTCTCCAACAAGGGCGCCGTTAACGATTCTTGTTAGCGCATCTTCAACTAGTAGCAACGCGGAACCTGCACACAACACAACCAAATTCTTTGCTCCCAACTTATGATAAGGTTGTCAATCTCACCATTTTGCTGTAAACAAAGGTATGAGCGTATGATGGCGCGGTGATGATGGTGCCAGAAAACTTGTTGGCTTGTAGTAAATGACCGGCCAGTTGGTAAACCCCAAGAGAAGGTTTTGATGAATATAGCAGCAAGTTTTCCCTCAGTTAAGAAACCAAGGTATATCGTTCTTGGAGAGGAGAGACAAAAGACTGAAGGTGATGCTTGCTAGATTGCGACAGCTTCGGACAATTTATGTATGGCGCCTCGTCCAAGCTTTGCCTGCTAGCTGCAACGCGGAACCTGCACACAACACAACCAAGTACTTTGTTCCCAACTTGCGATGAGGTTGTCAATCTCACCGGTTTGCTTGAAACAAAGGTTATGAGTGTATCAAGTGGAAAACAGTAGAGTATGCGAGTAAAGTCAACAGTGCGAGTAAAGTAAACAGGTGATAGCGATATGATGGAAATAGGACCGGGGTCCACAGTTCACTAGTGGTGTCTCTCCATAAGATAAATAACACATGTTGGGTAAACAAATTACAGTTGGGCAATTGATAGAATAAAGATAAACATGATATGTCAAGAAGATCACTATGAGATTTACTCTGGGCATTACAATAAGATACATAGACCGCCATCCAACTGCATCTATAACTAATAATCCACTTGTGGTGAATCAATCCGAGAACTCCACAAGTATTAAGTTGCGAACAACAGATAATTGCATTAAGCAAAGTGTGTAATGTAAACAAAGCATATGCCCTTGAGCATATGAATGCTGTTTTCTCCCTAGTAGCAACAGCACATCTACAATCTTAGAGGTTTCTGTCACTCCCCCAGGTTAAATAGAGACATGAACCCACTATCGAGCATAAATACCCCCTCTTGGAGTCACTAGCAACTACTCGGCCAAGATAGCTACTAGCAACGGAGAGCATGCAAGATCATAAATAACATAGAGATAACAAAAGATAATATTCAGTACATCAACTCAATCATAAACACCAATATTCATCGGATCCCAACAAACCAAACATGTAGAATTACATAACGGTGATCTCAATCATGTAGGGCAGCTCATGAGATCTAAACATGAAGCACATGGTGGAGAAGACAACCATCTAGCTACTGCTATGGACCCATAGTCCAAGGTAGACTACTCACGCATCGCTTCGGAGGTAAGCATGGCGATGAAGAAGACCTCCGGTGGTGATTCCCCTCTCCGGCAGGGTACTGGGAAGAGCTTCTAGACCCTCCCGATCTTCGGGTCGACGGCGGCGGCGGATCGTGATGTGTTCTGGAAAAGTGATCAGGTACTTAGGTTTTTTCCGTCGGGGGGTCTTTATAGGCGAAGGGGTGATGTCAGAGGAGGGGCCAGGCGGCCTCACACCATGGTGGCGCGGGCCAGGGGCTGGCCGCGCCACCCTGGCATGTGGGCCCCTGGTGCCCCGTGATGACCCACAAGTATAGGGGGTATATCGTAGTACTTTCGATAAATAAGAGTGTCGAACCCAACGAGGAGCAGAAGGTGTTGATGAGTGGTTTTGATCAAGGATTCACTGTAAATACTAGCAAACAGGTTTTTAGGGGTAATTGGCAATATGAGTAAATAAAGTGCGAGTAAGTAAAAGACAGTAGTAACAATTGCAGCAAGTGGCCCAATCCCTTCTTCAGCAAAGGACAAGCCGGTTGTGTACTTATAATTACCAAACGTTCTCGAGGACACACGGGAGTTTCTGTCAAGAGCTTTCGCTTCATAAAGCCAATAGTATTTATTGATTTGATAGGTGTTATGGGGGTGAACCTGTGCTAGCGCACTACCCTTACTAGGATAAATACACACTTGTGATTATACCCTCCTGCAAGCATCCACAAATACAAGAAAGTAATTAAGATAAATCTAACCACGGCCTTAAACTCTAAGATCCTACGCTCCCTGGTGCAATGGTTTCCCAACGGAGGTTTAGGTTTCTGTCACTCCAGCAACCCCACAATTGGTAGCCAAATACACAATGCATCTCACTAGGCCCATAAATGGTGAAGTATCATGTAGTCGACGTTCACATGACACCACTAGTGAAATAGCACCACAACAATATCAAACCATTAAATATTTCTCAACAATAATTCACTACTAACATCTTGACTTCTCCCATGTCCTCAAGAACTAAACGAACTACTCACAAGACATCATATGGATCATGATCAGAGGTGAAATAATGGTAAATAACAATCTGAACATAAATCTTAACTCAACGGTTCCACTCAATAGCATCAACTACAAGAGTAATCAACACCGGGAAAGTTTCCCCTATGAATATAACAAGATCCAACTCAAGATGTTACAGCAGGATGACGTGGTGATGATGGAGATGAAGGTGCTGGTGATGGAGATGATGATGATGATGATGATCCCGATGAAGTCCGGTGCGATGGTGATGATGATGGCGACGATCTCCCCTCTCCGGGAAGGAATTTCCCCGGCAGATTTCTCTCTGCCGGAGAGCTTTTCTCTCTCTGGTGTTCTCCGTCCCGTAGAGGCGGCTGTGTCTAACTCTGAGCCCCCTCCTGACTTAGGTTTTTGGGGACGATGAAGTACGCGAAGGGGCGAGACCAGAAGTGGGCCAGGGCTCCCTCACACAGGGCTGGCGCGGCCAGGGGGCTGGCCATGCCACCCTGGCGTGTGGGGCCCCCTGGCTCCTCTCGACTCCTCCTTCTGGCATCCTGAGTCTTCTGGGAATATATAATTTCCTGGTATTTTTCTGGAATTTTCCTGATCTTCAAAATATGGTCCCTTGATGGTCCTTTTTCCAGCAGAATCCTGACTCCGGCAGCAAATCCTCCGAAGATCATCAAATATATGGAAACAAAGGAAATAACATAAGTATCAACTCTAAATATGAAATATATCAATGAATAACAGTAAATTATGATACAAAATAGTGATGCAAAATGGACGTATCAACCTGCCTCCTACTCTCCTTCGGATCTCTGGAAGCTTCCGGGTAAAATATGACTTCAGGAACTTGTTTTATCCAATTCCGAGAATATTTCATGTGTATCACTTCTGAAACACAAAAACAGCAGAAAACAGGGAACTGGCATGGTGGCGACTTGTTAATAGGTTAGTTCCAAAAAATGCATAAAAGTGCCACAAAGTATAATGAAACAATAGGCAAATGATATAAAAACAAGCATGGAGCATCAAAAATTATAGATACGTTGGAGACGTATCAAGCATCCCCATGCTTAACTCCTGCTCATCCTCGAGTAGGTAAATGATAACAAAAGAATAATTTTTTAGGTGACATGCACCTACACAATCTTGATCATATATGTAAGCATTTGTGAGCTGGGATCATAAGAACTTAAAACATGGGCATGAAGATATAATCTTGACAATAAGAAACTTAGCAACCATGTTGTAAACATGCAAATGAACGCAAACAAAAGATCGTGAAAATAAAACAATGAAAGTCAAACATGTGTTCAAATCATAAGGAAAAACATACAAATGGTTTTCAGCTTATCCTTCAAAGAGAGCAAAACATAAATGCATAGGACACCTTCAAGTTTAAGAGGGTGACTAGATACAAATAATTTAAGAACAAGTGAAACCAAAAATATGAATCAATCAATGAAAACTCTGGGACAATGCACATTATACTAAGAATGACAACTATGCTCTCTTAATGGTGCATAAAGAAAGAAGGTGGTGACTCAACATAAAAGTAGAAGAAAGGCCCTTCGCTGAGGGAAGTAGTGATTGCAAGTTTTATAACCTTCAAAAATTATGGTACTTACCGGCTTTGAGCTCTCATTGCCCCCATTATAAGCATCTTGAATGGTTAAAGTTAATGCGAGAACAATTATGGTGCATATGCTTGACAAATCATAAGTTGAAAATCTCGTGTCCCATGAATACGAGTACCCAAACCTCATGCTACTTTACTTAGAGTCCCAAGCAAGGCTCTTGTCATTGTAAATATATGCATATCATTGAGAACCGCCAATGGGGTACCTCCGTGCCCGATGACATGGAACAAGCCCACACCAAAATGACAGGACAAGCAGACAATGAACACCTCGATGTCTCTTTTATTTGTCATTTGTTTAGCTTTTTATTGTGAGATGCATCGTCTAATGTTCACCATGGGTATGCTGCAAATTTCCACCATGAATTATGCATGTCTTAGATTGGTGGCCCGGCATTTCCCTAACACATATAAAAACTCCATGATCCCCACAAGATTCCCAATTCATTTCACACTGCGGGCATCCATAAACGAAAGATCACGATATCAACTCAAATAAGAAGTGCAATGTTGAAAGCTTGCCCATGACTTCATGGCTGGGCTAGTCTCCAACTTACAACTTGCAAGCATAACAACTCAACATAAGAGACCACAATGTCAAATTTTTAAGAACAGGAAAAAGTAAAGTGTGCCTTCCGGTTTGTGATAGCTTTACTGACCGAATTTCGCATAACACTGGTAAGAGTTTAATTTGAAGAGAAAATAAAAGCAAGTCAAATTTACTTGGAATAGCAAATTGCTAGTAGGTATGTATGGTGGACACTTTGGAAAACTTTGGCTTTTAGGAGTTGGATGCACGAGTAGAGCTCATACTCAGTACAAGGCGAGGGCTAGCAAAAGACTGGGAGCGACCAACTAAGAGAGCAATAATGGCCATAATCATGCAGAGCAATAAAGCGACATTAAAAGAAGCATAAGATGGCATCAAAAGTCAAAAACTAAATGATCATGAAGGCTATTGGCGACTTTGTATGAGTCTAACATGTGTGAGCATGCGCCAAGTCAACCCAAATAAAGCATCAAGGAGAAAACCAAAATAATGCTTCCATACAATTAAAAACAACGCATGATTTTTTTAAAGGCTCATTAAGCAATCTCAGTTATTTGAGACAAATCATGCTACAGAAAAACCACTAAGCATACTATCAAAAAGACATGAAGCATGACATGAAAAAGCCTAAGCCGCAGTCTACACAAGCTCCTTCTTGTACCACTATTTTGCATAAAGCTTTTTCTCTTTTCCAACACCATTTGAAATTTTTAAAAACACCTCTTTTGATGAATACCAATAAAGATCAGAGGCAAAAATACACCTTGATAAAAAGATATGACAAGGTCTGAATGCAAATCAAGGCAAAAACGAAAACCAAAAGCAGTAGCAGAAAAAGAAGAACACTCGATGAACGATAAGAGTGAAAACTGAGTGTTCTTTGCAAATGAAAATGAGTACATCTCCTCCAAAGGAAATTTGTTGGGGTACAACCATTTATTGCAGCAAACAAAACAAAACTAACTAAGAAAACTAAAACAACTGACGCTCCAAGAAAAACACATAGTGCATGAAGCAATAAAAATATAGTGTCTTGAAAGGTGACCTGATTTTTGCCGATGAAGAAGGGGTGCCTCGGGGGCATCCCCAAGATTTGACGCTTGTACTTCTTGGATATTTCTTGGGTTTATGTATGGGCATCCCCAAGCTTGAGCTTTTGTCCATTCTTCAACTCATCTCATCATTCTCCAATTCCTACACTTAAAAACTTCCTTCATATAAAACTAAACACAAATCTATTAGCAACATTAGTGTAGGCATAATATATAATCAACCTCTTTTTGCTTCAGGTTTAAACCCAAGACCACCACATATAAAGTAAATACTACTGTAGCAACTTCTCCAAGAGTTCCGTGATCAAAAGAACTCGCAAAGAAAGCGATAAAGTGGCAAAAACAAATATTGGCAGAAATCTGTCAAAACAGAACAGCTGACAAAGGCCGAATTTTTGAGGGGTTTTCTGTTGCTCAAATCAAAAAGTATTCAACTAACAAAAGTTTGGATATAACCTGGGGCATATGCACAAGAAATCGCAGGTCCAAAAGATATACAGAGAATTTATATGAATTTTTACGGTGCAGCACCAAAAACAGTTTCAGAACAGCAACATCCCCAAATCTTTACCTCACTCAAATTAGAGGCTTCTCTTGGCACAAAAACGAAATAAAAAGGTTAAGGAGCGGTCATTACAGTAGTAATGACTTCCAAGACTCAAATAAAAGAAAAAGTACTGAAAAGAAAACATTGGGTTATCTCCCAAGAGTGCTTTTCTTTAACGCCTTTGAGCTAGGCGCAGAAAATTGCGAATCAATTAATATCAAGAGATGAAGCATCAAGCTCATAATTTGCTCTAAAAATAGAGTCAAAAAGTAATTTATTTCTTTTCCTAGGGAAGTGTTCCATACCTTTCTTTAGTGGTAATTGATATTTGATAGTGCCTTCCCTCATATCAATGATAGCACCTACAGTTCGAAGAAAGGGTCTTCCCAAAATAATAGGACATGAAGCATGGCATTCAACGTCCATAACAAGAAAATCAACGAGAACAAGGTTATTGTTAACCACAATAAGAACATCATTAATCCTTCCCAAAGACTTCTTCTTAGCAACATCAGCAATAGGAACATCAAAATAACATTTTTCAAGAGGCGGTAAATCAAGCATATCATAAATTTTTCTAGGCATGTTAGAAATACTAGCACCTAGATCACATAAAGCATGGCAATCAAAACCATCAACATTCATATCAATGATGGGTTCCCAACCATCTTCTAACTTCTTGGGAACAGAGGCTTTTTGCTTCAACTTTTCATCCCTAATTTTCATGAGAGCATTGGTAATATGCTTAGTAAAAGCAACATTTAAAGAACTAGCATTGGGAGTCAAAACAAGCTTTTGCAAGAACAAAATAACTTTAGATATATTGCAGCCATCAACATCAAAATCATTAAAGGAAATAGAGCTATCATCTCCTACACTCCGAAAAATTTCAGCACTCTTTTGAGAAAAAGTTTTGGCAGTTTTAGGCTTTTTAACACAAGGAGTGGGAGTTTTCTCTATACCAATCAAAGTAAGAGGATTGCTAGCAGTAGGAACAACATCATTAGAGGTAGTAATGGTACATACCTTCATCTCTCTATCCATCTCATCTTCTCTCTCCCACCTGGCATGCAATTCCGCTAACAATCTAATATTTTCATCAATTCCAACTTGAATAGCATTAGCGGTAGCAAAAACATTATTCTCTTTCATATCATTAGGAAACACTTTTAATTTCAGAAGTTCAACATCATGAGCAAGGCTATCAACTTTAGAAGCAAGAATATCAATTTTGCCTAACTTTTCCTCAACAAACTTGTTAAAAGCAGTTTGCTTACCGATGAAGTCCTTGAGCATTACCTCAAACTCGGAGGGCGCGGCCCTAGTGTTGTTGTAGGAATTACCATAAGAATTACCATAACCATTACCATTGGTAGAAGGATACGGCCTATAATTGTTACTAGCAAAATTGTTCCTATAAGCATTGTTGTTAAAATTATTGTTTCTAATGAAATTCACATCAACATGCTCTTCTTGAGCAACCAAAGAGGCTAAAGGAACATTATTAGGATCAACTTGAGTCCTATCATTAGTGAGCATAGCCATAATGGTATCAATCTTATCATTCAAGGAAGAGGTTTCCTCAACAAAATTTACCTTCTTACCTTGTGGAGCTCTCTCGGTGTGCCATTCGGAATAATTTACCATCATGTTGTCGAGTAGCTTTGTTGCGGCGCCCAAGGTAAGGGACATAAAAGTGCCTCCAGCAGCTGAATCAAGTAGGTTCCTCAAAGAAAAATTCAGTCCTGCATAAAAGGTTTGGACAATCATCCAAGTAGTCAGTCCATGAGTGGGGCAATTCTTTATTATAGATTTCATTCTTTCCCAAGCCTGAGCAACATGTTCATTATCAAACTGAGTAAACTTCATAATATTGCTACGCAGAGATATAATCTTAGCAGGAGGATAGTATCTACCAATAAAAGCATCCTTACACTTAGCCCATGAATCAATACTATTCTTTGTCAAAGACAGCAACCAATCTTTAGCTTTTCCTCTCAAAGAAAAAGGAAACAACTTGAGCTTAATAATATCACTTTCTACATCCTTATATTTCTGCATCTCACATAGCTCAACAAAATTGTTGAGATGAGCTGCAACATCTTCAGTACTAGCACCAGAAAATTGCTCTTTCATAACAAGGTTCAACAAAGCAGGCTTAATCTCATAAAAGTTTACAACAGGAGCAGGTGGTGCGATAGGAGTGCAGATAAAATCACTATTGTTCGTGCTAGTAAAGTCACACAACTTGGTGTTTTCAGGATTGCCCATTTCAGCAAAACTAAAGTAAACAAGTAAAAACAACTACCAAGGATTCTAATTTTTTTGGGTTTTTGATATAAAACGATGCAGGTAAAGTAAATAAAGTAAAGCAAAAAAATAACAAAGTAAAGGATGTGCGTGCGAAAACTCCCCTTGCAGAAGTCTTCTACTTCCTCCCCGGCAACGGCGCTAGAAAACTTGTTGATGGCGCGGTGATGATGGTGCCAGAAAACTTGTTGGCTTGTAGTAAATGACCGGCCAGTTGGTAAACCCCAAGAGAAGGTTTTGATGAATATAGCAGCAAGTTTTCCCTCAGTTAAGAAACCAAGGTATATCGTTCTTGGAGAGGAGGGACAAACGACTAAAGGTGATGCTTGCTAGATTGCGACAGCTTCGGAAAATTTATGTATGGTGCCTCGTCCAAGCTTTGCCTGCTAGCTGCAACGCGGAACCTGCACACAATACAACCAAGTACTTTGTTCCCAACTTGCGATGAGGTTGTCAATCTCACCAGTTTGCTTGAAACAAAGGTTATGAGTGTATCGAGTGGAAAACAATAGAGTATGCGAGTAAAGTAAATAGTTTGAGTAAAGTAAACAGGTGATAGCAATATGATGGAAATAGGACCGGGGTCCACAGTTCACTAGTGGTGTCTCTCCATAAGATAAATAACACATGCTGGGTAAACAAATTACAGTTGGGCAATTGATAGAATAAAGATAAACGTGATATGTCAAGAAGTTCACTATGAGATTTACTCTGGGCATTACAACAAGATACATAGACCGCCATCCAACAGCATCTATGACTAATAATCCACTTGTGGTGAATCAATCCGAGAACTCCACAAGTATTAAGTTGCGAACAACAGATAATTGCATTAAGCAAAGTGTGTAATGTAAACAAAGCATATGCCCTTGAGCATATGAATGTTGTTTTCTCCCTAGTAGCAATAGCACATCTACAACCTTAGAGGTTTCTGTCACTCCCCCAGGTTAAATAGAGATATGAACCCACTATCGAGCATAAATACCCCCTCTTGGAGTCACTAGCAACTACTCGGCCAAGATAGCTACTAACAACGGAGAGCATGCAAGATCATAAAACAATATAGAGATAACAAAAGATAATATTCAGTACAACAACTCAATCATAAACACCAATATTCATCGGATCCCAACAAACCAAACATGTAGAATTACATAACGGTGATCTCAATCATGTAGGCCAGCTCATGAGATCTAAACATGAAGCACATGGTGGAGAAGACAACCATCTAGCTACTGCTATGGACACATAGTCCAAGGTAGAATACTCACGCATCGCTTCGGAGGTAAGCATGGCGATGAAGAAGACCTCCAGTGGCGATTCCCCTCTCCGGCAGGGTGCCGGGAAGAGCTTCTAGACCCTCCCGATCTTCGGGTCGACGGCGGCGGTGGATCGGGATGTGTCCTGGAAAAGTGATCAGGTACTTAGGTTTTTTCTGTCGGGGGGTCTTTATAGGCGAAGGGGCGATGTCAGAGGAGGGGCCAGGCGGCCTCACACCATGGTGGCGCGGGCCAGGGGCTGGCCGCGCCACCCTGGCGTGTGGGCCCCTGGTGCCCCGCCTCCTACTCTCCTTCGGATCTCTGGAAGCTTCCGGGTAAAATATGACTTCAGGAACTTATTTCGTCCAATTCCGAGAATATTTCCTGTGTATCACTTCTGAAACACAAAAATAGCAGAAAACAGGGAACTGGCACTGTGGCGACTTGTTAATAGGTTAGTTCCGGAAAATGCATAAAAGTGCCACGAAGTGTAACAAAACAATATGCAAATGGTGTAAAAACAAGCATGGAGCATCAAAAATTATAGATACGTTGGAGACGTATCAGCGTATCGAATGGAAAGCAATAGTAGTATGCGAGAAAGTAAACAATGCGAGTAATAGTAAATAGGTGATAGCACTATAAAGGAAATTGGACCAGGATCCACAGTTCACTAGTGGTGTCTCTCCATAAAATAAATAACAACATGCTGGGTAAACAAATTACAGTTGGACAATTGATAGAATAAAGATAACATGCATATGTCGCGAGGATCACTATGAGATTTACTCTGGGCATTACAACAAGATACATAGACCGTCATCCAACTGCATCTATCTAATAATCCACTCACAGGGATATCGTCCGAACACCCCATGAGTATTAAGTTGCAAACAATAGATAATTGCATTAAACAAAGTGTGTAATGTAAACAAAATGAATGTCCTCGGACATAAGAATGTTGTTTTCTCCCTAGTGGCAATAACACATCTACAACCTTAGAGGTTTCTGTCACTCCTCTGGATTAAATAGAGCCATGAACCCAACTATCGAGCATAGATACCCCCTCTTGGAGTCACTAGTATCTACTTGGCCAAGATAGCTACTAATAACGGAGAGCATGCAAGATCATAAACAACATAGAGATAACATAAGATATATGATTCAGCACATCAACTCAATATAACACCAATATTCATCAGATCCCAACAAACACAACATGTAGAATTACATAATGGTGATCACGATCATGTAAGGCAGCTCACGAGATCTAAACATGAAGCACATGGTGGAGAAGACAACCATCTAGCTACTGATATGGACCCATAGTCCAAGGTAGACTACTCACTCATCGCGCTGGAGGCAAGCATGGCGATGCAGAAGACCTCCGGTGGCGATTCCCCTCTTCGGCAGGGTGCCGGGAAGAGCTTTTGGACCTTCCTGATCCCGGATCGACGACGGCGGCAGATCGTGATGTGTTTCTAGAAAATTGATCGGGTGTTTAGGTTTTTCCCGTCGGGGGGTCTTTATAGGCGAAGGGGAAGCGTCAGAAGTGGACCAGAGCGGTCACACACGTAGGGGGCACGGCCAAGGGCTGGGCCGCGCCGCCCTATTGTGTGGCCGGCCCGTGGCCCCTCTTCGTCTCTTCTTCGGACTTCTGGAAGCTTTGGTAAATTTTTGGATGTTCGGCTTTTGTTTGATCCAATTCCGAGAATACTTCCTGTGTAACTTTTCTGAAACACAAAAACAACAGAAAACAGGGAACTGGCACTGTGGCATCTTGTTAATAGGTTAGTTCCGGAAAGTGCATAAAAACGCCATGAAGTGTAACGAAACACTAAGCAAATGATGTAAAAACAAGCATGGAGCATCAAAAATTATAGATATGTTTGAGACATATCAACATGCACCAACACAATCTTGATCATCTATGTAAAGCATTGAGTGCTGGGATCAAAAGAACTTAAAACATGGGCATGAAAGATATAATCTTCATAGAAGAAACTTAGCAACTATGTTATAACATGAAAAAGAACAGAAACAAAAGATCATGAAAATGAAACAATGAAAGTTAAATGTGTGTTCAAATCATATGGAAAAACATAGCAAATAGTTTTCAGCTTGTCCTTCATGAGAGAGCAAAACATAAATGCATATGACACCTTCAAGTTTAAGAGGGCGACTAGATACAAATAATTTAAGAACAAGTGAAACCAAAATCATGAATCAATCAATGATAAACTTTGGGACTATGCACATTAAACTCATAATGATAACTATGCTCTCTTAGACGGTGCATAAAGATAGAAGGTGGTGACTCAACATAAAAGTAAAAGAAAGGCCCTTCGCAGAGGGAAGTAGTGATTGCAGGTTTTATAAACCTTCAAAAATTATGGTACTTACTAGCTTTGAGCTCTCATTGTCACCATCATAGGCATCTTGAATGGTTAAAGTTAATGCGAGTACAATTTTGAAGTATATGCTTGACAAATCATAAGTTAAAAACCTCGTATCCCGTGAAGTACGAATACCCAAACCTCATGCTACTTGACCTTGAGTCCCAAGCACGCTCTTGTCATTGTAAGTATACACGTATCATCGAGAACCACCAACGGGGTACCTCCATGACCGATGACATGGAACAAGCCCACATCAAAATGACAGGACAAATAGACAATGAACACCTCAGTATCTCTTTTATTTACCATTGGTATAGCTTTTTATTTTGAGATGCATCGTCGAATGTTCACTATGGGCATGCTGTAAATTTCCACCATGAATTATGCATGGCTTAGATTAGCGGCCCAGGCATTTCTCTAACACCTATACAAACTCCATGATCCCACAAGATTCCCAACTTATTTCACATCGCGAGTATCCATAAACAAACGATCACGAAATCAACTCAAATAAGAAGTGCAATGTTGAAAGCTTGCCCCATGACGGCATGGCTGGGCTAATTTCCAACTTATAACTTGCAAGCATAACAACTCAACATAAGAGAGCCACAATGTCAAATTTTTAAGAATGAGAAAAGTAAAGTGTGCCATCCGGTTCGTGAGAGCTTTACTGACCAATTTTTGCATAACACCAAAAAGAGTTTAATTTGAAGGATAGATAAAAGCAAGTCAAATGTACTTTGGAATAGCAAATTGCTAATAGGTATGTATGGAGGACACATTGGAATAACTTGGTTTTTTGGAGTTGGATGCACGAGTCGTGCTCATACTCAGTACAAAATAAGGGCTAGCAAAAGACTGGGAGCGACCAACTAAGAGAGCGATAATGTCCATAATCATGCATAGCAACAAAACATCATTAAGAGAAGCATAAGATGGCATCAAAAGTCAAAAACTATATGATCATAGAGGCTTATGGCGACTTTGTATGAGTAAAACATGTGTAAGCATGCGCCAAGTCAACCCAAATAAAGCATCAAGGAGAAAACCAAATTAATGCTTCCAAATAATAAAAACAATGCATGATTTTTTCAAAGGCTCATTAAGCAATCTCAGTCATTTGAGACAAGTCATGCTACAGCAAAACCACTAAGCATACTATCAAAATGACATCAAGCACGACATGCAAAAGTCTAAGCCGCAGTCTAAACAAGCACCTTTTTGTACCACTTTTTTGCTTGAAATTTTTTCTCTCTTCCAACACCATTCGAACCTTTTTGAACCAACTCTTTTGATGATAACCAACATGGACCAGAGGTCAAAATACACCTTGATATATAGATATAAGAAGATCTGAACAAAAATCAAGGTGAAAAATGAAAGCTAAACGCAGTTCTAGAAAAAGAGAACACTCGTTGAACGATAAGAGTGAAAAATGGAGTGTTCTTGGTAAATGAAAAGCAAGGCAACTTCTCCAAAAGAAATTTGTTGGGGTCCAACCATTTATTACACTAAACAAAACTAAATAAAACAGAAAGCTAAAGACAACTAACGCTCCAAGAAAAATGCATAATGCATGAAGTAATAAAAATATAGTGTATTGAAAGGTGACCTAATTTTTGCCGATGAAGAAGGGGTGCCTCGGGGGTATCCCCAAGCTTTGAAGCTTGTACCTCTTGGATATTTCTTGGGGTGCATGGGTATCCCCAACCTTGAGCTTTTGTCCATTCTTCAACTCATCTCATCATTCTCCAATCCCTACACTTAAAAACTTCCTTCATACAAAACTAAACACAATTCTATGCAACATTAGTGTAAGCATAATAATGAATCAACCCCTTTTTGCTTTAGATTTCAACTCAAAACCACCACATATAAAGCATATACTACTGTAGCAACTTCCCCAAAAGTTCCGTGATCAAAAGAACTCAAAAAGAAAGCATCGAGAGGCAAACACAAATAGTGACAGAAATCTGTCAAAACAGAACAGCTAACAAAGGTCAATTTTTTCGAGGGTTTTCTGTTGCTCAAATCAAAAAATGTAAAACTAATGAAAGTTTGGATATAACCTGGGGCATATGCACAAGAAATCGCAGGTCAAAAAGATATCCTGAGAATTTTCACGAATGTTTATGGTGCAACACCAAAATCTATTTTAGGACAACAACATCCCCAAATCTTACCTCACTCAAATTAGAGGTTTCTCTTGGCACAACAACGAAATAAAAAGGATAAGGAGCGGTTATTACAGTAGTAATAACTTCCAAGACTCAAATAAAAGAAAAAGAACTAAAAGAAAAACAATGGGTTATCTCCCAAGAGTGCTTTTCGTTAACGTCTTTGAGATAGGCGCAGAAAGTGCGAATCAAGTAATATCAAGCGATGAAGCATCAAGTTTATAATTTGCTCTAAGAATAGAGTCAAAATGTAATTTTTTCCTCTTTCTAGGGAAGTGTTCCATACCTTTCTTGAGTGAGAATTGATATTTGATGGTGCCTTCCCTCATATCAATGATGGCACCTACAGTTCGAAGAAAGCGTCTTCCCAAAATAATAGGACACGAAGCATTGAATTCAACATCCATAACAAGAAAATCAATGGGAACAAGGTTATTGTTAACCATAATAAGAGCATCATTAATCCTTCCCAAAGGTTTCTTCTTAACAATATCAGCAATAGGAACATCATAATGACACTTTTCAAGCGGTGGTAAATCAAGCATGTCATAAATTTTTCTAGGCATAATAGAAATACTAGCACCTAGATCACATAAAGCATGGCAATCAAAACCATTCACATGCATATCAATGATGGGTTCCCAACCATCTTCTAACTTCTTGGGAATAGAAGCTTTTTGCTTCAACTTTTCATCCCTAATTTTCATAAGAGCATTGGTAATATGCTTAGTAAAAGCAACATTTATAGGACTAGCATTAGGAGTCAAAGCAAGATTTTGCAAGAACAAAATAACTTCAGATATATTGCAGCCATCAACATCAAAATCATTAAAAGAAATAGAGCTATCATCTCCTACACTCCGAAAAATTTCAGCACTCTTTTGAGAAAAAGTTTTTGCAGTTTTGGGCTTTTTAACACAAGGAGTAGGAGTTTTCTCTACACCAATCAAAGTAAGAGGACTGCTAGTATTTGGAACAACATCATTAGAGGTAGTAATGGTACATACCTTCATCTTTCTAGCCATCTCATCTTCTCTTTCCCACCTGGCATGCAATTCTGCTAGCATCCTAACATTTTCATCAATTCTAACTTTGATAGTGATGGCACGGTGATAATGATGCTAGAAAACTTAATTGCGTTTGTTGATGAAGTAAATAACCAGCCAGTTGGAAACCCCAAGAGAAGGTTTGATGAATATAGCAGCAAGTTTTCCCTCAGTTATGAAACCAAGGTTATCAATTCAGTAGGAAAAGACAATACTCCAGAAGGTGATGCTTGCTAGCTTTGCGACAGCTCCAGACAATTTATAGGGCGCCTCATCCAGTGCTTTGCTTTGCCAGCTGCAACGCGGAACCTGCACACAACACAACCAAATACTTTGTTCCCAACTTATGATGAGGTTGTCAATCTCACCGGTTTGCTTGAAACAAAGAGTATGAGCGTATCGAGTGGAAAGTAATAGTAATATGCGAGTAAAGTAAACAGTGCGAGTAAAGTAAACAGGTGATAGCAATATAAAGGAAATAGGACCAGGGTCCACAGTTCACTAGTGGTGTCTCTCCATAAGATAAAATAACACATGCTGGGTAAACAAATTATAGTTGGGCAATTGATAGAATAAAGACAACGTGCATATGTCGAGAGGATCACTATGAGATTTACTCTGGGCATTACAACAAGATACATAGACCGCCATCCAACTGCATCTATGACTAATAATCCACTTGTGGCGAATCAATCCGAGAACTCCACAAGTATTAAGTTGCGAACAACAGATAACTGCATTAAGCAAAGTGTGTAATGTAAACAAAGCATATGCCCTTGAGCATATGAATGTTGTTTTCTCCCTAGTGGCAACTGCACATCTAAACCTTAGAGGTTTCTGTCACTCCCCCAGATTAAATTGAGGCATGAACCCAACTATTGAGCATAAATACCCCCTCTTGGAGTCACTAGCAACTACTCGGCCAAGATAGCTACTAACAACGGAGAGCATGCAAGATCATAAACAACATAGAGATAATATAAGATAATATTTAGCATATCAACTCAATCATAACACCAATATTCATCGGATCCCAACAAACACAACATGTAGAATTACATAACGATGATCTCGATCATGTAAGGCAGCTCACAAGATCTAAACATGCAGCACATGGTGGAGAAGACAACTGCCACATCCCAAAAATTAGGAATGTGAAAATAAATAAACTAGGAACCTTGCTTGATTTAAATTTCATAGGGAATTAAAACTTTTTGGGTTTATATAAAAGATATATTAGAAAACCATTTCAAACCTTCTATTATTCCTTGAACAACTCGTTGAGGAATTAGAATTTCAAAATACTATTTTCTTGCATTTATTCAAACCTATGCAAGAAATCTTGCAAAGGGAATATTTACAAAACGATTTATATTAAATAAAGTAAGCTTTTCCAACAAGGTGTTTGAAAATAAATTTTTTATAAAGTTTAATCTCTGAATTTAAAAGGATTATTTTCAAACCATATCTCTATTATGCAAGTAAACCGTTTTGGCCAAATTTATAAAGTTTATTATAAAAATTTGTTATATCTTGAAAGCAAGTTTCTTATTGATCTGAAATGCTACCTTGAATTTTAGAAAAATTTAGAAATTAGTTTAAACTCATTTGAAGCTCAAATGAAGAAGTTATAAAAGAAATAAGAAATAGAAAAGAATAAAAGAAAGAAGAATGAAAAAAAAACAAGAAAACGGATCAAATAAAACAGCCATGTCCGGTCCAATCTAGTCAGCCCATCAGTGGCCTCCCCTTGCCTATCTCTATTTTTTTACCTCCTTTTTATGGGCCTAATATTTTCCCAGGCCCATTAGCTGAACCGGTCGTCTTCTTCCTTCGTGCATAAGCACGTACGCGTTCTGCAGGCTTACAGAAACATGGAGTCAACCTTCCCCTTTGATTCCTTCTAATTCTAGCCATCGTTTATTGTCGACTTAAACACGAGAATTAATCTTCCACAAATTACGGTCCTATTAAAGTAATTAAAATCTCATTTAATTTCCTTAATTTCGAAAATCATCTAGGTGCACCGAATGTCGCCGGTCGACATACACCTTCCGATCTCTCTCCTCGGTCCATTATAAGACGAACCGAGAGAAGCACCGTGTGTCCCTTGTTCTTCTCTCTTACTTTCGTTCTAAAAATTTCCCCATATATTCTCTGTAAAGTCTGCCATAGCCATGTCAATCTGAGTCACAAACTAGAGTTCATCGCTAGATGCCGTAGCTCTCAGTGATCATTTCGATGATTCCTTGCACCAGAAAACTCCTCTCTCCAAGAGCTACCATAAGGACATGGTCGGGCATCATATTCTCTCCGGTGGCCGCGACCTCATCGGAGTTCATCGGACCGATACGTCGCGTAAGTAAACTTCTAGCTTATTTTTCCTTTACCTGTGGACTCCTCTCATCGTCGCCTAACTCCGGGACATGGTTGTGCATCATTTCGGAGACGTTGTTCTCGCCGCCCAGACGTCAAGGCTTGGCTGGATCCTGGAGATTATTGGAACACCGTCGTCCACTTCGCCAAGCGGGGAAGCAGTTGAACGCCGTCGCCGTCCATGGCCGAACCCGCGCTTCCGTCTCATTATTCCCTGCCGTTGATCACGCCGTAACTGTAAGTGGCTGTTGTCCTCGTCCGTTATGTCTAGCAAATGGAAGATTTGTAGGTTGTTCGTGCACGCACACATATCAATCGATCAGTTTTGTGCTAGCTCATTTAATCTTTGAAAAATTCAAATCTTTAGATTTATAAATCTGTTTCAGTTGAATCGTTGAGTTGGCCCATAATTAGATCAGTTGTTATCTCAAGCTTTAGATTCCCACGTGACCTCCTTTTTCCCACACACGGCTGAGCAAGGATCCATCGATCGATTCGTTTGTACTAGCTAAAGTCAAACCTCAAAATTTCATATCTTCAATTTTATCCATCCAAAATTAGCAAATTTTATATCACCGGAATCAGAAAAATGAGAGGAACACTTCAGAATAGAGAAAATCAAATTTCGATTTTTTTTAATTATTCAAATTTAAAGTGTAAATTTGAGTATAATTGAAATAGTTCATATTCTATAATTAGTATGAGAAAAATTTCCTATTTCAAAATAGGTTCTTGTGATCATGCCAACCCACCAAAAGCGTTTCCACACTTTCTCGCACTTTTAGAAAATCAAATCCACTAGTTCATCCTATTTGCAAGCTATATTGTGTTTTTGAGCACCTTGCAAAATATCAAGTCCCCAAATTCTTATTGTGCACTTTGTGCTATTTGACTATTGTCCTACTCTACCAATGGTGTGAGATATCCTAAGTCCTAGTGACCTTCCACTCCACCATGACTTAGTGAAAATCTACTCTCTATCCTTACCCTAGTGCAAACTATCAACCCCATCTCATCTAAATTCTTCTAAGTGTTTTGACCACCCCATCGAAACACTATGGCATAGAAGTTTTTCCCATATCAAGACCATGGAGAAGAAGTTGAAGAGAAGACAAGGAGTTGAAGGCAAAACAAGAAGTTGAAGAGAAGACAAGGAGTTGAAGTCAAAAGAAGAAGATCAAGAGAAGAGAGCCCCAAGTCAAGAAGATAAAAGTGATAGACCTCATGACTTAGAATTTGTTCATCCAACTTCTCCACCAAGCCTAAGATTTCCTTTGAACTATTTTGTTAAGTACTAGACAATCCTTAGCAACATAGAAAACTCCCATCACTTCCTATAAGTCCTTGACTTAGCCATTTTATCCATCCATATCAAGCCAACATCATACCCAATCCTTTGTCCAAATATCACTAAGATAAAACAAGACTAAGCTAAAACAAATAAACACTTTGTTGTCTTGTTTGATTATGTTTTTGTGTTATCTTCTACCTTATAGTTACACGGAGAGCTACGTGTGTTGACTAAGAGAAGTTCAAACTTCAGAAAACTTACTAAGGCAAGTGTCATCATCTCCTTGTCCTACTAAAGAATTATCACTAGTAGCTTTCTTGTAGAAGATGCATGTGTAGGTGAAAAAGGTCTTAGTAGCTATGATTTTATGTTAAGTCTTTTGTCTAGTTTATATCTAGCTTTTGCATCTCCTAGTAGAACTGTTGCTGCTATAGGTTACCTTACACTTGTGTGGGAAGGGATTATCACATGTTTTGGCTAAGTGTTGAAAACCATTGTTTTACAAAAAAACCAAGAAAACAACAAAATTTCAATGAACCACCTGGGTGGAATGTGGCTTGTATGGTTTTTGTTGAGTGGTTCCCTGGGGTCATGTCGTCGAACCTCTGAATCACCAGGTGTATCTCACTTGTGGACGACCACCCAGAAACGAAGAGATTGGAAACGCTCAAGTCGTGAAGCTTCCAGTGCAACCACAAGACAATATGGGCTCTGTCTTGACTAACTAAGTTGCGAGAACTCAGCCAGACGGACAGAGGGTGGTTTTTGGGAACGCGTCCGGGTTGGTCTGAGGGATTGCCTCTGAAAGGTCTCATCTTAGTCTTCACTTGGCCATTTGAGCAAAATGAGCATCATGGCAAAAGAGGTTGACTGAGTCTTGTGGGAAAAGTGCACCATCTCTGCAGAGGGTTAAAACTAAGTACTTAGCCGTGTCCCCGGTTATGGACAATTTTGAGCGACATGATTTTGAAGCTGTTCAAGGATCTCCTCATGCCAACTTCTTAAAATTAAAACTTGTGGGTTGAACTGGGAAATATGGCAATTGGTGCAGGTGTCTATTGGCTAGCAGTTCCCGTGCCATGTCTATGTGCCAGTGTCTGCAGGAATGGTTCACCCAAACCAAGTTGTCCATATGTAGTAATTGAGGTTTTGACAATTGATGTAGGTATCTATCGACCAGTGTGTCCCGTACGATAACTACGGCCTGTGGCTACAGGGGTAGGTCACCCAAGTCAAGTTGTCCAGCTAAAGTTTTGCTATAAGAAATGATAGGATAAAATTGCTTAGCGCAAATAGGTCTGAAGCTCCACCTAGCCAAATATTCATTTAAGTGTTAGGTTCCATTTGTGTCCACCAAACAATGACATCTTGCCAATACAATTCAAGTGTATTGACCTTTTGTGGCTGTGATGTTTCATGCTGCAGGTTTTTGATGATAAGAAATGTACGACAGGGTTACGAGTCTATCCGCAACATGTTTCGCCTGTGGCACATGAAGAAGAAGGACTCCATGCTAGTTTTGATTTCATTGTAAACTCTGAAAGCTCTATGCTATGAGCATTGTAAGTTCTTTATGTAATTTGCTGGATCATGCGATGTAATAAAATGACCTTTGTTTCTTGATATTATATCTCAAACTATGTGTGCTAGCGTTGATCCAGGGACTAGCACTGAAAAGCATAGGGATCGTCATCTTTAAAAGATGAGGTCACTACAACAACCAACTAGCTACTGCTATGGACCCATAGTCCAAGGTAGACTACTCACTCATTGCGCCGGAGGCAAGCATGGCGATGAAGAAGACCGTCGGTGGCGATTCCCCTCTCCGGTAGGGTGCCGGGAAGAGCTTCTTGACCCTCCTGACCTCGGGTCCACGACGGCGGCGGATCGCGATATGTTTCTGGAAAAGTGATCGGGTATTTAGGGTTTTCCCGTTGGGGGGTCTTTATAGGCGAAGGGGCGGCGACAGAAGTGGACCAGGGGGCCCTCACCACATGTGGGAGCGGCCAGGCCCTAGGCCGTGCCCCTGGTGGTGAGGCCGCCTCCTGGCTCCTTTCCATCTCCTCTTTGGTTCTCTAGAAGCTTCAGTAAATTTCTGGATGTTCGGCTTTTGTTTTGTCCAATTCCGAGAATATTTCCTATGTAACTTTTCTAAAACACAAAAACAGCAGAAAACGGGGAACTAGCACTGTGGCATCTCGTTAATAGGTTAGTTCTGGAAAATGCATAAAAATGCCATGAAGTGTAACGAAACACTAAGGAAATGGTGTAAAAACAAGCATGGATCATAAAAAATTATAGATATGTTAGAGACGTATCAGCATCCCCAAGCTTAACTCCTACTCGTCCTCGAGTAGGTAAGTGATAACAAAAGAATTTTTTTTTGAGGTGACATGCACCTACACAATCTTGATCATCTATGTAAGCGTTGTGCGCTGGGATCAAAAGAACTTAAAACATGGGCATGAAAGATATAATATTGATAGAAGAAACTTAGCAACCATGTTATATCATGAAAAAGAACACAAATGAAAGATCATGAAAATGGAACAATGAAAGTCAAACGTGTGTTCAAATCATATGGAGAAACATACAACTGGTTTTCAGCTTGTCCTTCATGAGAGAGCAAAACATAAATGCATAGGACACCTTCAAGTTTAAGAGGGCGACTAGATACAAATAATTTGAGAACAAGTGAAACCAACATCATGAATCAATCAATGAAAACTTTGGGACAATGCACATTATACTCAGAATGACAACTATGCTCTCTTAGATGGTGCATAAAGGTAGAAGGTGGTGACTCAACATAAAAGTAAAAGAAAGGCCCTTCGTGGAGGGAATCAGTGATTGCAAGTTTTATAAACCTTCAAAAATTATGGTACTTACTGGCTTTGAGCTCTCATTGCCCCCATCATAGGCATCTTGAATGGTTAAAGTAAATGTGAGTACAATTATGCTGCATATGCTTGACAAATCATAAGTTGAAAACCTCGTGTCCCGTTGAAAGGATGAGATGTCGCCTAGAGGGGGGGGGGGTGAATAGGCGTTTTAAAAACTATTACGGATTTATCTTGTAAGAATGCGGAATTAAACTAATGTTTATTTTACAAGCATAAAACCTAAATAAGCTAGGCTCAACTAAGTGCACCAACAACAACTAGAGCTAAGCAAGATAGCACAAGATATATTTCACAAGTGATAAACAAGATATAAGTACTTCAAGCATGAAGGCTATCACAAGGAAATAAACTCGGGTATAGATATAACCGAGGCACGCGAAGACGAAGATGTATCCCGATGTTCACTTACAAAAAGTAAGCTAATCACCGTTGGAGAGATGCAGGAAACCACGAAGGCTCCCGAATGCCACGAAGGCTCACCTTCTTCTTCGAGCCCCCCCACGAAGCTAGGGACCCCTTCTTATGGTTAGCTTTTCCTCCACTCCAGAGATGGCAAGCTCCATAACCACTTCACAACTCCCACGAAGGGGAAGCTCGGGCCTCTTCACAATCTTCCACGAAGAGGTCACCGAGGCACCAACCGCCAAGCCAACTAGGAGGTCACCCTCCAAGAGTAACAAGCTCACGGTCTCTGACTCGAACAAATTGTAATGGAGAGCTCAACACTATGCAAGGATGCAAAGCAAGAACACAAGGGGAAGTGCTCAAATCCTTCTCCCTCAAATCCCACCAAGGCAACAAATGCTATGGAGGAGTTAGAGAGGAAGAACAAGGGTGGAGGTCAACCAATGACTCCAAGATCTTGATTCAAAGGATTCCCCTCACTTAGAGGAGGAATGATTTGGTGGAGATTGTAGATCAAGATCTCCTCTCTCAAATCCCTCAAAATATGCAAGAATCATTGGAGGGAAGAGGGAGGAAGAAAGCTCAAGAGGTTCAACAATGGAGGTGAGAGAAATACTCAAGAACACACTAGGAACCCTAGAAAACCATTGGGGAAGAAGCCCCTTTTATATGGAAAGCCAAATATGGCCGTTGGGGTCATTTCCCACTTGTTCGGGTGATTTTCGGTCCAAAACTCGGTTCAACCGAACCCAAAACCAAAAATACAAGAAAACAGTTCTGCAACTTTTCGGTTCATTTCCGGTTGAATTTCTGGTCCAAACCGAGCTCAGAACCGGCAGAAAATATCCTCACAAAAAATGCGATAACTTTCTCATCCGGACTCTGATTTAAGCAAACTTGGACTTTTTGAAAAGCTAAGAGAAAGATCTATCCAATGAACCACATAAAGCCCAAGAATTAGTAAGAGGTAAAAAATCAAATAAGGAGAGGTGAGAACCTCCCATAAGAAAGAACCAGTAAAACCTCCAAACCCAAAAATGCAATAAGAGATGCATATGAAATCCGTTTTCAATGAACTTGGACTTGTTGGATAGCTAGCAACAAGCACAAGAACCTCACATGGAGAAACACCAAGAAGCAACAAAGTTAGGAAGATGCAAAGTATGCAAAGGATTGAGCTCCCTAAGATGATGTGATCAAGTTACCCAACCGAAGGCCCCTCTTGATAGTGCGGCTATCTATCCTATAACCCGGTCTCCCAACAAACACCTTGAGACCGGTAAAAGGAAAACCTTGCAAGGACAAACCTTTGCCTTGCGCACCCCGCTTGATCTTAATGATGATGCTTCATGCTTCCATTAAGCCGGAATGCTTCACTTGATCAATGTTGCTTCGTGAAGACCTCCAATATGCTCCCACATACACCACTATGTGATACCTTCACTAAGGCATTTCTTCACAATTCTATTATCACCAAATGGATGACAAGCTTCAAGCATATGATCTTCTCGAGATGCTTATCTTGAAACTTGCACTTCACAACCTTGATGACAACCACCACTTGATGTCATCCTTTCATGGTCTATATGAAATCTCACTAGTGATGCATATCCATGACACAATACCTAACCCACATATATAACACAAACACACATATGTAATGGGTTAGTTCACAAAGCATAATTGACAAACCATACCATACCACAAGACCGATTGGTCCCATGTGGCACATTCCTTATGCTTCATATGTTGACCAATCTAGAATCCAATCTTTGATCTTTGCCTTGGTCAACCTTGAATCTTCTCATGCTCTATCACAATATCTTGAGCCACATAAAGAATTCTTCATTTGATTGCATGCTCTAGGTATTAGTCAATCATATCTCAACTCATGAGACCATCATGACCTCAACATAGAGCCATATCTTGAATTCTTCTCATGTAACCAAACTCTCAAGATCTTGAGACTCCTTGGCTTAACACATAAGCTAGAGCATGGATTGCATGAGTTCTACACAAGAACTACATCTTTATTTCTTCTTCTTGATCATAATGAATTCATCTCTTCTATTCAATGATCTTGATGCCAATACTTAAGATAAACCTTTATCTTCATGGCATCCAAGCCTTGAATCCAACACATGGACTTCAAGCAATTCCTATGAACAATTCCTTCACAAAAAGCTCAATGAAAACATTAGTCCATAGGGATTGTCATTAATTACCAAAAACACACTTAGGGGCAATTTACCCTTACAATCTCCCCCATTTTGGTAATTGATGACAATTTCAACAAGAGGGTTTATATAATGAATGATAGAAACTAATGTGCAACTTATCCAAGAATAAATTGCATACAAGAGGTTGTATTTGATATGGTCAAGTAACACGAAGCTACTACCGCATATCAAAATCAATTATACTCACATAAACTACAACAAATATGGTTGATGTGAGTGCAACCAAAATATATAGAGCAAACTCCCCCACAATATATGCACGTGTGATGAACTTGAATTTTATTGCATACATTGTCAAGATAAACCTTTGATGGAGTTTACACTATATATTCAACCATGCAAAACATCTAACAAAGAAGAGATGCATGAAAGGCAAACACTTAAGCACAACCAAACTTAAGTATAAAAACAATTTTCCTTAAACCCTCTAAACTTCTCCCCCATTGGCAACAATTGCCAAAATGGACGAAGGAATTTAGAAGACCAATATAGTATGAGTTCCTCCCCAAGATGTGCATTTCTCATAAAAATGAGTGAAATCATATGCACTTATCAAATTAACAATATTTGGAGGAAGTCAAACCATATTGAGGATCAAATATTGCAAAAAGATGACATAGTGAAGGAAGCTTCAACGAATGAAGCAAGCAATCAAGAGACCTAAAGAACCAATTGGACACAAGAAGAAGTGATAATAAGAGCTACTAGGTGCTTTAAGGAAATAAGGAAGCTCCCCAAGGTTCATGCATAAATTTGAATTTTTGTTGCATTTGAATACAATATGCACAAACATGGAATCCTCGCTCCCTCTATATCATTTAAAACAAAACATGAGCACGAAAGAATACAAAAGGATCAATACACTTATCAAAGTGAACTTTAGTCCAAAAAGATTCACAAGATATGAGTGCGAGAAGAATCAATAAAGAATAAACAAGCACTCATATATCAAGTTCTTACCAACACCATCAAGAACAAAATGGATAAGAAAGATGGTCGGCAAAGAACAAGAATATCAAGGGAAGAAATTAACACTCTTATGCATATACATTTCTAAGTGGACAGAAAATCATGATGAACAATCCACAAAGGAACATGTATACACAAGAGGTTAGTTGAAATTAAGGAAGACATGATATCCAAGAGAGAGTCATAGAATATACCAAATAGCTTTGCTAGAAAGCATAAATAGCTCAAGGCTCCATTTTCCATTATGGTATATTAATAAACTCCCCACGCAAAATCATCAAAGCCATCACAACTAGCAATAAGGGATCAAAAGATAGTCGGGATGCTTTAAAAGGCAACAAGCATAATAAAGAAGGGTACAACTTGCAACATTATCTGTATTGCACATCAGAGAGCATTGAGGAAATAATATGCAATAAACTGCTAAAAAGGCATATTTGGGATTGGTGAATCATAAACATGATTTTATATACTTCCCATCATATGCACTCATCTCAACTTGCTCACATATGAAATAAAGAGATTTCTTTATAAGACCTTTGCAAGAACCGCAACATTTGCAAATAAATATTATCATGCCAAGAACCAACCTACAAGAGTTGGGATGCTAGAAACGTATGCATGAAGGTTATACTTGTTACCGAGATAGCAATGGTGTGATGTAGTAGATAAGAGTTCGCCGATCATCCTAGCTTGGCTCCAATAATCATATGGTGACAACACCTTCCTTATAAATGAGACAAGCATCCATTGCATCTCCAATGTACCTAAGACAACATTCAAGTACATCTTGGTCCCCAAACTTATTGGGTCCAAAGTGGTTAGACTAACCACAATACATATGATAGACTCCATAAAAATATATGCATAGTTAAAGATGAAATTTGAATTTCATGCACATCTTAGCCATTTAGGATTTGATGGAGTATAACATATATATTGGATCAAAGAAAGTAACTAAGATACAAAAATAAGCATAAAGAGAATATGCATGCACCTATCTTTCAAGATCCAAAGAAGATATGATTTAGACAAAAACACCAAGAATACAAGGAGGTATAAAGGTGTGGCAAAACACATTATTTGTCCAAATGACATCAAGGGAACAAATCAAAAAATGATTTATTCATAAAATTCAACAAATGAACCTAACAACTTATTAAGCATGAAAGAATAAATAAATAAAAGCATGCTCAACAATTTATCTCATTCGAGCAAATAAATCATAGAAGAAGGAATGAGATAACTAACTCCCAAAAGAGCAAGGTTCCAACAAATAAACCAAACCCTCTACACTTTTCACAAT
Organism: Dactylis glomerata; assembly: GCA_007115705.1. NCBI lineage: Eukaryota > Viridiplantae > Streptophyta > Magnoliopsida > Poales > Poaceae > Dactylis > Dactylis glomerata. The sequence goes on from QXEO01000222.1 coordinate 5,329,790, forward strand.
GGCACAAGTACCAAAAAAAAGGTTTGTCTTACAACAACACACACTTGATGGGGATCAAGAGATGAGACAAAGTCAAGCAAAAAGATCCTCAAGAAGGCAATAAGACAATGGGAGTCAAAATAATTTTTTGGCAAGAAATATGGGCAATAAGAGGCAAATTCCAAGGTAAGGATGATCTAGAGGAATTACCACGCATATATACGAATACCAATTGTCAAAGACAAGAAGTTCATATTGGAATTATTTTCTGGTGGTGTATTGCAAAGATATTCAAGATCAACTTCACAATAAAAGGCATATGGTTAAATATTCAAATTAAGCACTATGCACGAAAAAGGATTCTTGGTAGCTCCAAAAATAGTCAAACAACCATGCAAAGCAATGATTAGAGTAACTAGAAGCAAACGGCTTCCTACTTATGATATACATATAAATATATTTGAGTGAAACCGCACCAAGAATTCTTACTCAAACCAAGACCAAAGAAATGAGCTATAAAATCTTTTAAGAGAGAGCGGAGCTTGTTTGAGCAAACATGCCACCTAGGAGCAAGATAATTAACAATATCAACACTAAGTGGCAATACCTCAAAAGATCACATTTCCTAGGCTTGTGATATGCACAAGGCATATTACTCTCCCATAATGTGATATTAAATTCTTTTCAACAAAAGGCAAAGAAAATCCAACTAAAGATAATTAATGGAGATATAGAATTTGAATTTATCATGAGCATGGCATACCACATAGTGACTAGATAATCTTGCAATATCAATACTAAGTGGTATTACTCATGTGCACACATTTATAGGATTGTGAGGTGCGAAAGGCAAATCACTCCCCCAAAATGGGATGTTCCATTAATCACTCAATAAGAGCCAAATAAGATACCAACAAGATGCATTAGAGGCTCAGAGCAAACACACAAGTATATGATGTGCCAAACAACCAACACCTACTTGAATACACAAGATAAGTAGGTATAAGTAATAACATATACAAACACATACTTGGTACAAAACCAAAACATGCAAAGGGGCAAGTAACTTACAATGTAAAGAGGTTAAGTACAAGTTACCGCAAAGAGGCACATTGGATATAAGATGATAGTGTCAATGACTTAGCTTGATGAAATAAAATTAATGAAGATCCCTTAATTCTTCATGAGGTAGCCAAGTCTCCAATGCCCTCCACAAACACCTATTGATCAAGTTTTAGCTTGTTGGTCCCCAACCAAGTTGGGTCCTAAGAGGTTAGTCACAATAGGCTTGGCAACCCAAATGGTTCTTTTCTTGACACCACTTTGAGTTCCAACAAACTTGGCAAACACATTGCCATTCTTATCTTTCCTAAGAGAATAATCATCATCAACAATGATAGGATTAGATAAGGTACCGCTTAGGCATGAAGAAGCAAAGTGCCCCTTCTCATGACAAATATAGTAACAAGTGCTTCCCTTTCTCTTCTTCGTTGATTTCTTGATTTGGGAAGCTTCATCTTGTTTCTTCTTGGGAAGTGGCCTATCTTCAACTTGAGGTCGTGCTTGAGCTTGACCTTGTGGCCGCTTCCCATGTTGCTTCTCACTTAAGTGCTTCTTCTTCAATGGGCAAGATCTCACATGATGCCCTTCAATCTTGCACTTGAAGCAAACAATCTTGGCCAAATTCTTGACTTGGTCTTGGCCCTTCTTCTTCTTGTTGCTCTTGGACTTGTTATTGTTATTAGAGTTCAATCCAAGTCCACTCTTGTCATTAGGAGATTTTTGCACACTCAAAATATTATCGAGTGTGGAATTCCCTTCATGATGCTTCTCCAAGTCTTTCTCGAAACTAGTGACTTGGGCCTTGAGCTCTTTGATTTCCTCTACAAGGTTAGTAGTAATACAAGTACTAGAGGACATAGAAGCTTCATTGTTAGAGCAACAAGGCATAGCAAGTAATTTATCACAAGATGTAGCAATATTATGCCTATACAAATTACTAGGACTACCACATGGTAATATAGCATTTTGGTTCAAAGTAGTGCTAATATCCAAATGAGGCTCACAAGATGTTTCCTTAGTGATACTTGCCTCATGAGCTAACTTTAGCCCATTATAAGAGATTAGGAGATCCTCATGAGATCCCGAGAGCTTTTCATGGCTTTCCTCCAATTTCTTATAATTGCTTGTTAGCAACTCAAGTTGAGCTCTTAGCTCAATATTCTCCTTTAATATAGATGCTTCACAAGAACTAGAGTTAGTAGCACAAGCATCATTTATAGATTTAGCATCTGTAAGCTCATAAGATTTAATAGATTGAGATAGGCAAGAATTAGCATGCTTCTCTTCGGATAGCTCTTGCTTGAGGAGATTGAATCTCCATTTCCCCTCATTAACGAGGGAGTTTAATTCCTTAATGGTCTCCTTGTGTTCAAACAAGGTTTCCATTAAGTGTTTGACTTTAGCACAAGCATCATTATTACCACGAAGAGAGGCATACACAATTCCCATCTCATGCAAGAAAGCTTTATTATTATCATCATCATCATCATCATTATCACTCTCATCATAAGGAGATGTGTCGAGATTCAAAGTAGGAGTTACCTTTGAACCGCTTGCCATAAGGCACATGTGGACTTGCATAGATGATGATGGAACATCAATAGAAGCACATTCTTCATTTTTGAGTGTAGGACAAGCTCTTGCGAGATGTCCATACTCATGGCATTCATAGCATTGCCTTCTCTTGATAGAAACCTTCTTGGTTCTTCTATTGATTTATTCTTTAATTATGTGACCCAATTTTTCTTTAATTTCCTCTACATGGTTAGTCATACAACAACTAGAGGAAATAGAATCATTTTGAGTGTGGTCACAACTAGAAACAAGCATATCATCACAAAATTTAATCAAGCAAATTTTAGGAGATATGCAAGGACCTTTAACACAAGAATGAGTAAAGAATTTCTTGCAAGAAGTGTTTAGGTCCAAACTCTCTACACCATTAGGATTTATAGAAATAGAATCATTGGTGCAAAGAACAAGACTACCATCATCACATATGATTTCTTCACTCACCATATCATTACCTTGTGATAAGTCACATGTTGGTGAAGTAGAAGAACTTGAACAATCATCACGACCGGATGTGGAAGCAACTTGGAGCTCTTCATGATGTGAAGGTGAAGAGAGCTCCTTGGGTTCACTTTCAACCTCAAGTGAAATGGACCTACCAAATGACTCTTCTAGCTTGGTCCATATCTCATGAGACGTCTTGCACTTTGAACCCATCAAGCAAACATAAACTATGGAGCTCACAGACAATAAAATTTCATTAGATACTTGAGCTTCAAGATGTAAATTTTTCTCATCCTCAATAGATAGATTTTGAAAATCCATCGGAGGAGAAAAACGTACATCTAGAAATCGCTCTATATTTGGACACAAAGTCCAAAGATTAGAAAGCATGCGATTTCTCCATAGCATATAATTTGTGCCATCAAAAATAATTGTGTCATTGTGCACTAAATAACTAGCCGACATCTTTACTCTCAAGGCGGTGAAGCCTAAACAAGGAGAGACCTTGCTCTGATACCAATTGAAAGGATGAGATGTCGCCTAGAGGGGGGGTGAATATGCGTTTTAAAAACTATAACGGATTTGTCTTATAAGAATGCAGAATTAAACTAACGTTTATTTTACAAGAACAAAACCTATAAGCTAGGCTCAACTAAGTGCACCAACAACAACTAGAGCTAAGCAAGATAGCACAAGATATATTTCACAAGTGATAAACAAGATATAAGTACTTCAAGCATGAAGGCTATCACAAGGAAATAAACTCGGGTATAGAGATAACCGAGGTACGCGGAGACGAAGATGTATCCTGATGTTCACTTACAAAAAGTAAGCTAATCACTGTTGGAGAGATGCGGGAAACCACGAAGGCTCCCGAACGCCATGAAGGCTCACCTTCTTCTCCGAGCCCCCCACGAAGCTAGGGACCCCTTCTTATGGTTAGCTTTTCCTCCACTCCGGAGATGGCAAGCTCCACAACCACTTCACAACTCCCACGAAGGGGAAGCCCGGGCCTCTTCACAAACTTCCACGAAGAGGTCACAGAGGCACCAACCGCCAAGCCAACTAGGAGGTCACCCTCCAAGAGTAACAAGCTCACGGTCTCTCACTCGAACAAATCATAATGGAGAGCTCAACACTATACAAGGATGCAAAGCAAGAACACAAGGGGAAGTGCTCAAATCCTTCTCCCTCAAATCCCACCAAGGCAACAAATGCTATGGAGGAGTTAGAGAGGAAGAACAAGGGTGGAGATCAACCAATGACTCCAAGATCTTGATTCAAAGGATTCCCCTCACTTAGAGGAGGAATGATTTGGTGGAGATTGTAGATCAAGATCTCCTCTCTCAAATCCCTCAAAAATATGCAAGAATCATTGGAGGGAAGAGGAAGGAAGAAAGCTCAAGAGGTTCAACAATGGAGGTGAGAGAAATGCTCAAGAACACACTAGGAACCCTAGAAAACCATTGGGGAAGAAGCCCCTTTTATATGGAAAGCCAAATATGGCCGTTGGGGTCATTTCCCACTTGTTCGGGTGATTTCCGGTCCAAAACTCGGTTCAACCGGACCCAAAACCAAAAATACAAGAAAACAGTTCTGCAACTTTTCGGTTCATTTTCGGTTGAATTTCCGGTCCAAACCGAGCTCAGAACCGGCAGAAAATATCCTCACGAAAAATGCGATAACTTTCTCATCCGAACTCCGATTTTAGCAAACTTTGACTTTTTGAAAAGCTAAGAGAAAGATCTATCCAATGAACGACATAAAGCCCAAGAATTAGTAAGAGGTAAAAAATCAAATAAGGAGAGATGAGAACCTCCCATAAGAAAGAACCAGTAAAACCTCCAAACCCGAAAATGCAATAAGAGATGCATATGAAATCCGTTTTCAATGAACCTGGACTTGTTGCATAGCTAGCAACAAGCACAAGAACCTCACATGGAGAAACACCAAGAAGCAACAAAGTTAGGAAGATGCAAAGTATGCAAAGGATTGAACTCCCTAAGACGATGTGATCAAGTTACCCAACCGAAGGCCCCTCTTGATAGTGCGGCTATCTATCCTGTAACCCGGTCTCCCAACAAACACCTTGAGACCGGTAAAAGGAAAACCTATCAAGGACAAACCTTTGCCTTGCGCACCCCGCTTGATCTTGATGATGATGCTTCATGCTTCCATTAAGCCGGAATGCTTCACTTGATCAATGTTGCTTCGTGAAGACTTCCAATATGCTCCCACATACACCACTATGTGATACCTTCACTAAGGCATTTCTTCACAATTCTATTATCACCAAATGAACGACAAGCTTCAAGCATATGATCTTCTCGAGATGCATATCTTGAAACTTGCACTTCGCAACCTTGATGACAACCACCACTTGATGTCATCCTTTCATGGTCTATATGAAATCTCACTAGTGATGCATATCCATGACACAATACCTAACCCACATATACAACACAAACACACATATGTAATGGGTTAGTTCATAAAGCATAATTGACAAACCATACCATACCACAAGACTGATTGGTCCCATGTGGCACATTCCTTATGCTTCATATGTTGACCAATCTAGAATCCAATCTTTGATCTTTGCCTTGGTCAACCTTGAATCTTCTCATGCTCTATCACAATATCTTGAGCCACATAAAGAATTCTTCATTTAATTGCATGCTCTAGGTATTAGTCAATCATATCTCAACTCATGAGACCATCATGACCTTAACATAGAGCCATATCTTGAATTCTTCTCATGTAACCAAACTCTCAAGATCTTGAGACTCCTTGGCTTAACACATAAGCTAGAGCATGGATTGCATGAGTTCTACACAAGAACTACATCTTTATTTCTTCTTCTTGATCATAATGAATTCATCTCTTCTATTCAATGATCTTGATGCCAATACTTAAGATAAACCTTTATCTTCATGGCATCCAAGCCTTGAATCCAACACATGGACTTCAAGCAATTCCTATGAACAATTCCTTCACAAAAAGCTCAATGAAAACATTAGTCCATAGGGATTGTCATTAATTACCAAAAACACACTCAGGGGCAATTTACCCTTACACCCGTGAAGTACGAATACCCAAACCTCATGCTACTTTACTTAGAGTACCAAGCAAGCTCTTGTCATTGTAAGTATACACGTATCATCGAGAACCACCAACGGGGTACCTCCGTGTCTGATGACATGGAACAAGCCCACATCAAAATGACAGGACAAATAGATAATGAACACCTCGGCATCTTTTTTATTTACCATTGGTATAGCTTTTTATTGTGAGATGTGTCATCGAATGTTCACTATGGGCATGCTATAAATTTCCACCATGTTATGCATGGCTTAGATTAGCGGCCCAGGAATTTCTCTAACACATATAAAAGCTCCATGATCCCGCAAGAGTCCCAATTCATTTCACATCATGAGTATCCATAAACAAAAGATCACGATATCAACTCAAATAAGAAGTGCAATGTTGAAAGCTTGCCCCATGACGGCATGGCTGGGCTAATTTCCAACTTACAACTTGCAAGCATAACAACTCAACATAAGAGAGCCACAATGTCAAAATTTTAAAACGAGAAAAGTAAATTGTGCCATCAGGTTTGTGAGAGCTTTACTGACCAATTTTCGCATAACACCAAAAGAGTTTAATTTGAAGGATAGATAAAAGCAAGTCAAATATACTTTGGAATAGCAAATTGCTAATAGGTATGTATGGTAGATTCATTGGAACAACTTGGCTTTTAAGAGTTGGATGCACGAGTAGAGCTCATACTCAGTACAAAATGAGGGCTAACAAAAGACTGGGAGCGACCAACTAAGAGAGCAATAACGGCCATAATCATGCAGAGCGACAAAGCAACATTAAAAGAAGCATAAGATGGCATCAAAAGTCAAAAACTAAATGATCATAGAGGCTTATGGCGACTTTGTATGAGTCTAACATGTGTGAGCATGTGCCAAGTCAACCCAAATAAAGCATCAAAGGAGAAAACAAAATTAATGCTTCCAAATAATTAAAACAATGCATGATTTTTTCAAAGGCTCATTAAGCAATCTCAGTCATTTGAGACAAGTCATGCTACAGCAAACCACTAAGCATACTATCAAAAAGATACCAAGCACGACATGCAAAAGCCTAGGCCGCAGTCGACACAAGCTCCTTTTTGTACCACTTTTTTGCATAAAGCTTTTTCTCTTTTCCAACACCATTCAATTTTTTTTGAAATAACTCTTTTGATGAAAACCAACATGGACCATAGGTCAAAATACACCTTGATATAAAGAGATAACAAGATCTGAACAAAAATCAAGGTGAAAATTAAAAGCTAAACACGGTTCTAGAAAAAGAGAACACTCGTTGAAACGATAAGAGTGAAAAACTGAGTGTTCTTGGCAAATGAAAAGCTAGGCAACTTCTCCAAAAGGAATTTGTTGGGATCCAACCATTTATTGCAGCAAACAAAACTAAATGAAACTGAAAACTAAAAACAACTGACGCTCCAAGAAAAACGCATAATGCATGACGCAATAAAAATATAGTGCGTTGAAAGGTGACCTGATTTTTGCCGATGAAGAAGGGGTGCCTCGAGGGCATCCCCAAGCTTTGACACTTGTACCTCTTGGATATTTCTTGGGGTGACATGGTCATCCCCAAGCTTGAGCTTTTGTCCATTCTTCAACTCATCTTATCATTCTCCAATCCCTACACTTGAAAACTTCCTTCATACAAAACTAAACACAATTCTATTAGCAAAATTAGTGTAAGTATAACATTGAATCAACCCTTTTTGCTTCAGGTTTTAACTTAAAACCACCACATATAAATCATATACTACTGTAGTAACTTCCCCCAAAAGTTCCATGATCAAAAGAACTCAAAAAGAAAGCGATAAAGCGGCAAACACAAATATTGACAGAAATCTGTCAAAACAGAACAGCTGACAAAGATCAAATTTTTAGAGGGTTTTCTGTTGCTCAAATCAAAAAGTGTTTAACTAATGAAAGTTTGGATATAACCTGGGACATATGCACAAGAAATCACAGGACCAAAAGATATATGGAGAATTTTCACGAATTTTTACGGTGCAGCACCGAAAACTGTTTTAGGACAGCAACATCCCCAAATCTTACCTCACTCAAATTAGAGGATTCTCTTGGCACAAAAATGAAATAAAAAGGATAAGGAGCGGTTATTACAGTAGTAATAACTTCCAAGACTCAAATAAAAGAAAAAGTACTAAAAGTAAAAACATTGGGTTATCTCCCAAGAGTGCTTTTCTTTAATGCCTTTGAGCTAGGCGCAGAAAATGCGAATCAAGTAATATCGAGTGATGAAGCATTAAGATCATTCGCAGAAGTCTTTTCAATAAGGCATTGTATTTCATCCACATAAGTTTTTGAAGACCCTTTGTGATCACGCTTTGGTTCACTCAAATCACTAAAAAGATTTTTGGGACAGATCCAATCAAAATTATTTTCAAAAGCTTCATACAATCCCAAGAGTTTGCCAGATATAGATATTTTGGTTCCCTCATTGTTTGTACTATAAACCTTTATATGTGAACCAAGCATGGATTGCATGAGTTCTACACAAGAACTACATCTTTATTTCTTCTTCTTGATCATAATGAATTCATCTCTTCTATTCAATGATCTTGATGCCAATACTTAAGATAAACCTTTATCTTCATGGCATCCAAGCCTTGAATCCAACACATGGACTTCAAGCAATTCCTATGAACAATTCCTTCACAAAAAGCTCAATGAAAACATTAGTCCATAGGGATTGTCATTAATTACCAAAAACACACTCAGGGGCAATTTACCCTTACACCCGTGAAGTACGAATACCCAAACCTCATGCTACTTTACTTAGAGTACCAAGCAAGCTCTTGTCATTGTAAGTATACACGTATCATCGAGAACCACCAACGGGGTACCTCCGTGTCTGATGACATGGAACAAGCCCACATCAAAATGACAGGACAAATAGATAATGAACACCTCGGCATCTTTTTTATTTACCATTGGTATAGCTTTTTATTGTGAGATGTGTCATCGAATGTTCACTATGGGCATGCTATAAATTTCCACCATGTTATGCATGGCTTAGATTAGCGGCCCAGGAATTTCTCTAACACATATAAAAGCTCCATGATCCCGCAAGAGTCCCAATTCATTTCACATCATGAGTATCCATAAACAAAAGATCACGATATCAACTCAAATAAGAAGTGCAATGTTGAAAGCTTGCCCCATGACGGCATGGCTGGGCTAATTTCCAACTTACAACTTGCAAGCATAACAACTCAACATAAGAGAGCCACAATGTCAAAATTTTAAAACGAGAAAAGTAAATTGTGCCATCAGGTTTGTGAGAGCTTTACTGACCAATTTTCGCATAACACCAAAAGAGTTTAATTTGAAGGATAGATAAAAGCAAGTCAAATATACTTTGGAATAGCAAATTGCTAATAGGTATGTATGGTAGATTCATTGGAACAACTTGGCTTTTAAGAGTTGGATGCATGAGTAGAGCTCATACTCAGTACAAAATGAGGGCTAACAAAAGACTGGGAGCGACCAACTAAGAGAGCAATAACGGCCATAATCATGCAGAGCGACAAAGCAACATTAAAAGAAGCATAAGATGGCATCAAAAGTCAAAAACTAAATGATCATAGAGGCTTATGGCGACTTTGTATGAGTCTAACATGTGTGAGCATGTGCCAAGTCAACCCAAATAAAGCATCAAAGGAGAAAACAAAATTAATGCTTCCAAATAATTAAAACAATGCATGATTTTTTCAAAGGCTCATTAAGCAATCTCAGTCATTTGAGACAAGTCATGCTACAGCAAACCACTAAGCATACTATCAAAAAGATACCAAGCACGACATGCAAAAGCCTAGGCCGCAGTCGACACAAGCTCCTTTTTGTACCACTTTTTTGCATAAAGCTTTTTCTCTTTTTCAACACCATTCAATTTTTTTTGAAATAACTCTTTTGATGAAAACCAACATGGACCATAGGTCAAAATACACCTTGATATAAAGAGATAACAAGATCTGAACAAAAATCAAGGTGAAAATTAAAAGCTAAACACGGTTCTAGAAAAAGAGAACACTCGTTGAAACGATAAGAGTGAAAAACTGAGTGTTCTTGGCAAATGAAAAGCTAGGCAACTTCTCCAAAAGGAATTTGTTGGGATCCAACCATTTATTGCAGCAAACAAAACTAAATGAAACTGAAAACTAAAAACAACTGACGCTCCAAGAAAAACGCATAATGCATGACGCAATAAAAATATAGTGCGTTGAAAGGTGACCTGATTTTTGCCGATGAAGAAGGGGTGCCTCGAGGGCATCCCCAAGCTTTGACACTTGTACCTCTTGGATATTTCTTGGGGTGACATGGTCATCCCCAAGCTTGAGCTTTTGTCCATTCTTCAACTCATCTTATCATTCTCCAATCCCTACACTTGAAAACTTCCTTCATACAAAACTAAACACAATTCTATTAGCAAAATTAGTGTAAGTATAACATTGAATCAACCCTTTTTGCTTCAGGTTTTAACTTAAAACCACCACATATAAATCATATACTACTGTAGTAACTTCCCCCAAAAGTTCCATGATCAAAAGAACTCAAAAAGAAAGCGATAAAGCGGCAAACACAAATATTGACAGAAATCTGTCAAAACAGAACAGCTGACAAAGATCAAATTTTTAGAGGGTTTTCTGTTGCTCAAATCAAAAAGTGTTTAACTAATGAAAGTTTGGATATAACCTGGGACATATGCACAAGAAATCACAGGACCAAAAGATATATGGAGAATTTTCACGAATTTTTACGGTGCAGCACCGAAAACTGTTTTAGGACAGCAACATCCCCAAATCTTACCTCACTCAAATTAGAGGATTCTCTTGGCACAAAAATGAAATAAAAAGGATAAGGAGCGGTTATTACAGTAGTAATAACTTCCAAGACTCAAATAAAAGAAAAAGTACTAAAAGTAAAAACATTGGGTTATCTCCCAAGAGTGCTTTTCTTTAATGCCTTTGAGCTAGGCGCAGAAAATGCGAATCAAGTAATATCGAGTGATGAAGCATTAAGATCATTCGCAGAAGTCTTTTCAATAAGGCATTGTATTTCATCCACATAAGTTTTTGAAGACCCTTTGTGATCACGCTTTGGTTCACTCAAATCACTAAAAAGATTTTTGGGACAGATCCAATCAAAATTATTTTCAAAAGCTTCATACAATCCCAAGAGTTTGCCAGATATAGATATTTTGGTTCCCTCATTGTTTGTACTATAAACCTTTATATGTGAACCAAGCAAATTAAAACACTTAAGAACTTTCCTAGCCTCAATGGCCACATCTCTAAATTCTATCCGCAAAGTTTCCAAGATAAAAGCTTTCTTTTCAGGATCCTCAATATCATGAAGCTTAAGAAACATGTATTGCATAAAAGGATTAAGGCTAGCAAACCTAGCTTCTAACATGTGAACTAAATAAGCAGAAGCAACTTCATAACTAGGAGCAAGCTCAGCCAAAGACTTTTCCTCAACATCTTTATGCATACTAATGTGATTAAAGAACTCCTCGATGTTACTTTTCCCAATAATAGAACCACTACCTACTGAGAGGTCCTCCAAAACGTACTTAGGGAACAACATAATGAACTAAAAGTAAAGAAATAACAACTATAAAGGAAACTATTTTTTGTGTGTTTTTGATAAAATGATGCAAGTAAAAATAAAGTAAAGCAAAACTTAAAACAAAGTAAAGGATGTGCGTGTGAAACTCCCCTTGCAGAAGTCTTCTTTTTCACCGGCAACGGCGCCAGAAAACTTGTTGATGGCGCAGTGATGATGATGCTAGGAAACTTGATTGCGTTTGTTGATGAAGTAAATAACCGGTCAGTTGGAAACCCCAAGAGAAGGTTTGATGAATATAGCAGCAAGTTTTCCCTCAGTTATGAAACCAAGGTTATCAATCCAGTAGGAAAAAGACAATACTCCAAAAGGTGATGCATGCTAGCTTTGCGACAGCTTCGGACAATTTATAGGGCGCCTTGTCCAGTGCTTTGCTTTGCCAGCTGCAACGCGGAACCTGCACACAACACAACCAAATACTTTGTTCCCAACTTACAATGAGGTTGTCAATCTCACCGGTTTGCTTGAAACAAAGGGTATGAGCATATCGAGTGGAAAGTAATAGTAATATGTGAGTAAAGTAAACAGTGCGAGTAAAGTAAATAGGTGATAGCAATATAAAGGAAATAGGACCGGGGTCCATAGTTCACTAGTGGTGATCTCCATAAGATAAAATAACACATGCTGGGTAAACAAATTACAGTTGGGCAATTGATAGAATAAAGACAACGTGCATATGTCGAGAGGATCACTATGAGATTTACTCTGGGCATTACAACAAGATACATAGATAGCCATCCAACTGCATCTATGACTAATAATCCACTTGTGGCGAATCAATCTGAGAACTCCACAAGTATTAAGTTGCGAACAACAGATAACTGCATTAAGCAAAGTGTGTAATGTAAACAAAGCATATGCCCTTGAGCATATGAATGTTGTTTTCTCCCTAGTGGCAACATCACATCTACAACCTTAGAGGTTTCTGTCACTCCCCTAGATTAAATAGAGGCATGAACCCAAATATCGAGCATAAATACCTCCTCTTGGAGTCACTAGCAACTACTCGGCCAAGATAGCTACTAACAATGGAGAGCATGCAAGATCATAAACAACATAGAGATAACATAAGATAATATTCAGCACATCAACTCAATCATAACATCAATATTCATTGGATTACAACAAACACAACATGTAGAATTACATAACGGTGATCTCGATCATGTAAGGCAGCTCACGAGATATAAACATGAAGCACATGGTGGAGAAGACAACCAACTAGCTACTGCTATGGACCCATAGTCCAAGGTAGACTACTCACTCATCGCGTCGGAGGCAAGCATGGCGATGAAGAAGACCTCTGGTGGCAATTCCCCTCTCCGGCAGGGTACCAGGAAGAGCTTCTAGACCCTCCCGATCTTGGGTCAACAACGGCGGCGGATCGCGATATGTTTCTGGAAAAGTGATCAGGTATTTAGGTTTTTCCTGTCGGGGGGTCTTTATAGGCGAAGGGGCGGCGTCAGAAGTGGACCAGGGGGCCCTCACCACAGGTGGGCACGGCCAGGCCCTGGGCCGTGCCCCCTGGTGGTGAGGCCGCCTCCTGGCTCCTTTCCATCTCCTCTTCGATTCTCTGGAAGCTTCGGTAAATTTCTGGATGTTCGGCTTTTGTTTCATCAAATTCTGAGAATATTTCCTGTGTAACTTTTCTGAAACACAAAAATTGCAGAAAATAGGGAACTTGCACTGTGGCATCTCGTTAATAGGTTAGTTTCGGAAAATGCATAAAAATGCCATGAAGTGTAACAAAACACTAAGCAAATGGTGTAAAAACAAGCATGGAGCATCAAAAATTATAGATACGTTAGAGACGTATCAGATAGCATTAGCAGTGGCAAAAGTATTGTTCTCCTTCACATCATTAGGCAACACTTTTAGTTTCAGAAGTTCAACATCAAGAGCAAGGCTATCAACTTTAGAAGCAAGAATATCAATTTTGCATAACTTTTCCTCAACAGACTTATTAAAAGCAGTATGCTTACCGATGAAGTCCTTGAGCATGACTTCAAGCTAAGGGGCGCGGCCCTAGTGTTGTTGGAGGAATTACCATAAGAGTTACCATAACCATTACCATTGATAGAAGGATACGACCTATAATTGTTACTAGCAAAATGGGTCCTATAAGCATTGTTGTTAAAATTATTATTTCTAATGAAGTTTACATCAACATGCTCTTCTTGAGCAACCAAAGAGGCTAAAGGAACATTATTAGGATCAACATGAGCGCTATCATTAGAAAGCATAAGCAAAATAGTATCAATCCTATCACTCAAGGAAGAGGTTTCCTCAATAGAATTTACCTTCTTACCTTGTGGAGCTCTCTCGGTGTGCCATTCAGAATAATTTACCATCATGTTATCAAGGAGCGTTGTTGCGATGCCCAAGGTAAGGGACATAAAAGTGCCTCTAGCAGCTGAATCCAATAGGTTTCTTAAAGAAAAATTTAGTCCTGCATAAAAAGTTTGGACAATCATCCAAGTAGTCAGTCCATGAGTAGGGCAATTCTTTATCATAGATTTCATTCTTTCCCAAGCTTGAGCAACATGTTTATTATCAAACTGTCTAAATTTCATGATATCACTATGCAAAGCTATAATCTTAGCAGGAGGATAGTATTTTCCAATAAAAGCATCCTTGCACTTAGCCCAAGAATCAATACTATTTCTAGGCAAAGACAGCTACCAATCCTCAGCTTTTCCTCTCAAAGAAAAAGGAAATAACTTAAGTTTAATAATATCACCTTCTACATCCTTATACTTTTGCATCTCACATAGCTCAACAAAATTTTTGACATGAGCTGTAGCATCATCAGTACTAGCACCAAAAAATTGCTCTTTCATAACAAGGTTTAATAAAGCAGGCTTAATCTCATAAAAATTTGCAGCAGGAGCAGGTGGCGCAATAGGAGTGTAGATAAAATCACTATTATTAGTGCTAGTAAAGTCACACAACTTGGTGCTCTCATGAGTACCCATTCTAGCAAAACTAAAAGCAGACAAGTAAAAACAAGGGATTTCTATTTTCGTGCCCTCAGGTCGTTAGTTGTACTCAGTTTTCCCCAGCCGCTTAGTTTTTCCTCAGTTTTCCCCTCGCTCTAGTTTGAAACCCCTCGCAGACGCTCGGACGGGAGGAATCCCGTTAAGTTGACCGTTCCGTGCTGACGTGTGGGGCCGTGTCGTGTGGGGCCGCGTCGCGTGGGGCTGGTAGAACGGGACCGCGTGGGACAGGACGAGACCGCGTTTGGTTATATGTGAGAGCTCGGTTTTGTCTCTCTCGGCCCAAATTGGCATTTTTCAGAGCGCCTTTTTCCCCTCTCTCTCTCTCTGTAACAGTTCTCTCTCTTTTCACCAAATTAGTATCAAATCTAGAGAAGCTTCTATCTCTGTCTTTCTTTAATGATTGTTGCCTTTTGGCCCTCGTTTTTTGCCCAATATGTTAACAAATCTAGTAGCAAATCTAGAAGCTAGTAGAGGATAAATTCACAGCAGCATAATAAATCGAGAAAATATAGGAAAAGCTGCATACATCAGCCAACATAACACATATATATATATATATATATATATTGAGGACAGATCCAACAGTACTACCGATCCCTAGATCCAACATAAGCTACATTTTACATGGGATTAAGCTTGGAGGCTGCGCAGGTGAATCCCAAGTGCTTTGTGTTTGGCCATGAACGCATGCACGTTCACGGTCGTTCCAACTCTAGCGCCGCCGGTGGCACTGCCAAGGGATTCGGCATGGTTCACCAGGCAGTTGAAGTCGGTGGCGCGGAGCCTCCTGTTGCAGAAGGGGCACCTGTAAACGCCTCGAGCAAAGTGGCGATCGTAATGGCCGGACTGCAGCCTCCTGAGGACGTGGCGAGTCTTGGTGTGGAAGGACTCGTCATCGCTGTCGATGTCGCTGCTCTGCACCTGTCACGTAGCACCAAAGATCGAAAAACACGGAGTCAATTGCAGCGATGATGGAACAGAGAGTGAACAAAAGATCATGCATGATAATATGGGCACGAAAAAAAGAAGCCTCAGTTACATTGGACACACTTATATCCAGGATTTGGGTTAGTGAACCAAAGATCATGCACAACAAATTTGTACACACCAATTGTTCACAGACCAAACCCTGAATCAATTTGTGCCCAAATATTCACCATCATCGGCACAAATTAACGGGATGGGATTGATTACTCACATAAGTTAACCGAATCGTAAACAAAAGCAAATCACAAACACTAATAACGCTAGATCTATCATAATAACACTAGATCTATCATAAAAGGATTGAACTAGGAATAGACTAACCCTAATAACGCTAGATCTATCATAAAAGGATTGAACTAGGAACAGACGAACCCTAATAACGCTAGATCTATCATAAAAGGATTGAACTAGGAACAGACGAACCCTAATAACGCTAGATCTAACACAAAAGGATTGAAATGGCATAAGAACAAGGGAACAAAGGGTTACCTCCGGGTAGTCGTCGACGATGCTGGTGTGGTAGGGGTTCGCCGGCGTGACGTACGGCACTGGTTCGTACGGGTCTTTGTACAGGTCCCAATCGACGGGGGCCTGGACGGGTGCCTGGACGGGGGCCTGGACGGGGGCGGCGGCCATTGCGCCGGCGGCTGATGCGCCGGCGCCTACGTTGGAAGCAGCGACGGGGGCCTGGACGGGGCCGGCGGCCGATGCGCCGGCGGAAGATGCGCTGGCGGCCGATGCGCCGGCGGCCGATGCGCCGGCGGCTACGTCGGCAATGGGCATCTCATGCTTCTCCATCGCCGGGGTTTTTTCTTAGGGGGTTTTTCGACGCGAAGTGGAGAAGATGATGGGACAGGAGAGGCGGTTGCAGTGAGAATGAGAGTGGGCAAGCGTCGAGAGAGAGAAAGAGGGGCTCTATAAAGACGAAGGTGGCGTTTGGTGTACCGCAACACGCGTCCGCTATGCACGGCTGCAGCGTGCACCGCGACACGCGTACTCAGTTCTACCTTCGGGCCTTATTCAGAAATTTTATATGCACTCAGTTTTCCCCTCGAGTACTAGACTGGCAAGTGCAATATACTCAGTTCTACCCTCAAGTAGCTGGTCAACAGAGAGTCAACAAATGAGATTAACATAGCTAATTGAGTCATTTCATGCGCAAAAAAATCCAAAAAAATAAAAACATAGTGGCACCTACTCATGGAGTCTTCCTACGCAACCTGCCACCTTAACCAACATAGATAAATCATGTTTTACCACAAATTGCCACTTCTCATAATCACTAGTAGCTATGAAGATGCATGGTTTTCCACTCAAACCCCTTTGCAAAACATCTTCCCCAAAACATAGTTTGTCTAAATGAGGCCATAATTGTCACACTCATGTATATTTGAATTGCAAATAATTTGATGTAGCCCAATATGAATTATATTGTACAAAACACGCATTTTTCATTTTGTAATTATTTTGTTTGAATCCCTTAGTCTATTTACTATTTACGTGCCCTTGGTTTCTTAGTACTACTCAGTTTTACCCTCAAGTACTGTCACAAATGCTCACAGAAACCCAAACTTATCCTGATTGGTTGAGCGGTTGTCACACGGATCGACTCCACCAACCGTTGATCCACTGATCTAACGGGCAGTATACCCCTATCCGTCTCTTCGTGGCCACCCCTCTCTCTCTCTTCGTGGCCACCCCTCTCTCTCTGTCGGTGGATCAACGGTTGGTGGAGTCAATCCGTGTGCATTTATGGATTATTTTACCACGTAACTATCCCTTCCCTCTATTATCAACGGTTGGTGGAGTCGATCCGTGTGCATTTATGGATTATTTATGGAGTCTATTTATGCATTATTTTCCATGATTTAAAAATGTTAAACTAAAAAGTGGTAAACAAGAGACATACATATTTATCACCCCTATTATCAACTATCTTTAGCATTCCTTTTCTTTTAGGGAATTTAGTTTTGGTAATTTGAAACGGCCCAAAAGTGGTATAATTTTGGTAGAAACATGAGACATACATGTTTGGCATATTTGGGGCATTTCGGTGAATGAATTATTTATCACCCCTCTAACAATTATCAACTTTCTTTAGCATTCCTTTTCTTTTAGGGAATATAGTTTTGGCAATTTGAAACGGCCCAAAAATGGTATAATTCTGGTAGAAACATGAGACATACATATTTGGCATATTTGTGGGATTTCGGTGAATGGATTATTTATCACCCCTCTAACAATTATCAACTTTCTTTAGCATTCCTTTTCTTTTAGGGAATATAGTTTGGGATATAGTTTTGGTTATTTGAAACGTCCCAAAAGTGGTATAATTTTGGTATAAACATGAGACATACATATATGTCACCCCTCTAACAATTATCAACTATCTTTAGCATTCATATATTCCCTAACACAGTTTTTGGTAATTTCGGTGAATGCACACACTAACTTTGAAAACAACTACAAGTACATGTAACTGAATAATGGATTTGTAACAAGGGATCCCTTGTAACAACTTCTAGCGCTTGACGAGCAATGATAAGAATCCGATCGCAATTATACAACAAAAAAACAACCAGCCATCAGATTAGCTTGCTTCTTCAACTCGATCAGCTGCTTTAACTGCTTGTTCATTTTCTTCAGTTCTCCCTTCACTTCCACCAGTTCTGCATTGGGAGCATTAGGCATAATCGGGACGGCCCCTCTCTCCACCGCATTCTCTACAGCAAGTACCTCCCCTCCCAAATTGCGCTCCCCAATACCGTCAATTGATTCCTGCAATTTAAGCCTCTGAACGTACACATCGATCCACTCGAAATACCTGCATTTCTCCAGGATCTGAAAACAACAACGTGAACCCTAAATCCCAAATTCGAGGGAATAACAAGAAAATCGAGAGAAAACAGAGCAATTGGAGCGAGATCTAACCTTATCCCCCTCTCTATATGGCAAGCTCTCGCATGCAAGGAACTCACGTCCACGGTTGCCGTTGTCGTTCGTCTTACAGATCGACCGCTTCAGAGGCTCTTGGCGTGGGCAGTCAGGGCATCTTGTCAAAGGCACGGGTCCATACTGCGGCCATGAAGAACGGGAGGTCGAAGAGAAACTAGACATCACCCGCCTGCCGGGGAAGGGCTGCCGCTGCCGGAGAAGAAGAACAATGGGGCACGGGGAAAGAAGGGGGAAGCAATGGCACGGGCACGGGCACGGGCGCGGGGCTGGCTCGGGCTCCCATTTTGCAACGGGCACCTGGGTAAGCTGTGGGTCCGGTGCGCTAACGTGGACAAGTTGCGGGTCCCACGATGATCTGGATAAGTGGAGGCGTGTCCACTGCGGGGCACCAACGGCGGCCCCACTTGCCGGCACCAATGGTGGCCCCACTTGCCAGCACCAACCAACGGTCAACTTAACGGGATTCCTCCCGTCCGAGCGTCTGCGAGGGGTTTCAAACTAGAGCGAGGGGAAAACTGAGGAAAAGTTAAGCGGCTGGGGAAAACTGAGTACAACTAACGACCTGAGGGCACGAAAATAGAAATCCCTAAAAACAACTATAAAGGAAACTAAATTTTTTGTGTTTTTGATAAAACAATGCAAGCAAAAAATAAAGTAAAGCAAAACTAAAAACAAAGTAAAGGATGTGCATGCGAAACTCTCCTTGCAAAAATCTTCTTCCTCCCCGGCAATGGCGCCAGAAAATAGCTTGATGCGGACGGTGTTGATATAGATCACCGACCAGTTGGGAACCCCAAGAGGAAGGTATCATGAGCACAGCAGCAAGTTTTCCCTCAGCAAGAAACCAAGGTTTATCGATCTAGTAGGAGAAAGCCAAACTTAAGAAGGTGAAGCTTGCTAGCTTCGTGACACTCCAGCAAGGGCGCCATTTACGACACTTGTTGGTGCGTCTTTAACTAGTAGCAATGCGGAACCTGCACACAACACAACCAAGTACTTTGCTCTCAACTTACGATGAAGTTGTCAATCTCACCGGTTTACCGTAAACAAAGGATTGAGCGTATCAAGTGAAAAGCAATAGTAGTATGCGAAAAAGTAAACAGTGCGAGTAATAGTAAAATGATGTAACAATGTAAAGGAAATTGGACTGGGGTCCACAGTTCACTAGTGGTGTCTCTCCATAAGATAAATAACAACATGCTGGGTAAACAAATTACAGTTGGGCAATTGATAGAATAAAGATAACGTGCATATGTCATGAGGATCACTATGAGATTTACTCTGGGCATTACAATAAAATACATAGACCGCCATCCAACTACATCTATGACTAATAATCCACCCACGGGGATATCGTCTGAACACCCCAAGAGTATTAAGTTGCAAACAACAGATAACTGCATTAAGCAAAGTGTGTAATGTAAACAAAACGAATGTCCTTGGACACAAGAATGTTGTTTTCTCCCTAGTGGCAACAACACATCTATAACCTTAGAAGTTTCTGTCACTCCCCCAGATTAAATAGAGGCATGAACCCAACTATCGAGCATAAATACCCCCTCTTGTAGTCACTAGTATCTACTTGGCCAAGATAGCTACTAACAACGGAGATCATGCAAGATCATAAACAACATAGAGATAACATAAGATATATGATTCAGCAGATCAACTTAACATAACACCAATATTCATCGGATCCCAACAAACACAACATGTAGAATTACACAAAGATGATCTCGATCATGTAAGGCAGCTCACGAGATCTAAACATGAAGTACATGGTGGAGAAGACAACCATCTAGCTACTGCTATGGACCCATAGTCCAAGGTAGACTACTCACTCATCACGCCGGAGGCAAGCATGGCGATGAAGAAGACCTCCGGTGGTGATTCCCCTCTCCGGCAGGGTGCCGGGAAGAGCTTCTAGACCCTCCTGATCTCGGGTCGATGATGGTGGCAGATCGTGATGTGTTTCTGGAAAATTGATTGGGTGTTGAGGTTTTTCCCATCGGGGGGTCTTTATAGGCGAAGGGGCGGCGCCAGAGGTGGGCCAGGGGGCCCTCACCACAAGGCGGCACGGGCCAGGGGCAGGCCACGCCCCCTGGTGGTGTGGCCACCCCGTGGCCCCCCTCTGTATCCTCTTTGGTTCTCTGGAAGCTTTGGTAAATATCTGGATATTCGGCTTTTGTTTCGTCCAATTCTGAGAATATTTCCTGTGTAACTTTTCTAAAACACAAAAATAGCAAAAAATAGGGAACTGGCACTGTGGCATCTTGTTAATAGATTAGTTCTGGAAAATGCATAAAAACGCCACGATGTGTAACAAAACACTAAGCAAATGGTGTAAGAACAAGCATGGAGCATCAAAAATTATAGATACATTTGAGACATATCATCGACCTGCTCTAGCTAAGTTGATGGTGGTGCCGCATTATGCGTACCTCAAGATGAAGCTCCCAGGACCCAAAGGTGTAATCACAGTCTTGGGATGCTTCAAGAAGTCGCTAGAGTGCACCAAGGCCAGCTCGCAGCTGGCGGAAGCACTGGTCATCGCTGAAGAAAAATGGCAACTCCTCCATCGTGTGGAACTGACTCAGCAAGACGTGTCGGCTCGCCAATCACCGGTGGAGTAGTTCAAGCCGGCCAATGACACCAAGAAGATCCTGTTGGATGAGAGCGACCCATCCAAGTTTGTCATCATCGGCACTGGCCTCTCTGCTAAATAGGAAATCAAGCTCACCAGCTTCCTCTGTGAGAATCGGGACATCTTCGCATGGTATCCAAAGGACATGTCAGGTGTGCTGAGGGAGCTGGCTGAGCACTCACTCCATGTCTGGCCAGATGCCAAGCCATTCAAGCAACCGCTATGGCGCTTTGCAGAAGAGAAAAGGAAGGCCATTGGTGAGGAGATCGCCCGGCTCCTCGTAGCCGGCTTCATCATGGAAGTGTTCTACCCTGACTGGTTGGCGAACCCAGTCCTGGTCCTGAAGAAGAAGAACACTTGGCGCATGTGCATCGACTGCACCAGCCTCAACAAGGCTTGCCCCAAGGACCCCTTCGCACTACCGTGCATCGACCAGGTGATCGACTCCACAGCCGGCTGCGGCCTGCCTTTCCTGGACGCTTACTTAGGCTACCACCATATCCCACTGTACCAGCCGAATCAGATCAAGACCTCCTTCATCACCCCATACGGAGCCTACTGCTATGTCACCATGCCTTTCGGCTTGAAGAACGCTGGAGCAACTTACCAGGGAACCATGCAGCGGTGTCTACAAGAGCAGATTGGGCAGAATGTGCATGCTTATGTGGATGATGTGGTCATGAAGACCAAGCAACATGGCATTCTCCTCGACGACCTCAAGGAGACATTTGCCAACCTGCGACGCTATCTCATGAAGCTCAATCCTGAGAAGTGCACCTTCGGCATGCCGGCTGGATAGCTCCTAGGTTATATCGTTTCCCAGCTAGGGATTAAGGCTAACCCCTCAAAGAAAAAAGCCATCGAGGCCCTAAAGCCGCCCACCGAACTCAGGGACGTGAAGAAGTTTGCCAGCTGCTTAGCCTCGCTCAACCGATTCGTCAGGCGACTCGAAGAAAAGGCGATGCCCCTATATCAGTTGATGAAGAAAACGGACCATTTCGTTTGGTCCCAGCGTGTTAATGAAGCCTTCAAGGACCTCAAGCGGGCCTTGTCCACAGCGCCGATCCTAGCTATGCCGGCTCCGCAAGAACTGATGCTGCTATACATTGCAGCTACCCCATGAGTTGTCAGCATGGTGATCATGGTGGAGCGCACCGAGGAAGGCAAGGAGCTACCAGTCCAGCGCCCGGTGTACTACCTGAGTGAAGTGCTCACTCTCTCCAAGACCCGCACTACCAGAAGGTCGCGTACGACATGTACATGGCGGCCAGGAAGCTGAAGCACTACTTCGAGGAGCATCCCATCACAATGGTGAGCACCACCCCGCTCCCGGAGATCATAGGATGCAAGGATGCAACCGACAGAGTGGCCAAATGGGCAATTTAGCTATATGCTCACACCATTCAATACAAGCCCAAGACGACGATCAAGTCCCAGATCATCGCAGATTTCTTTGCTGATTGGGGGGAGCACCAGTACCTGCCACTGGCTCCAGGCTCCACGTACTGGTGCATGAACTTCGATGGCTCCAAGATGCTCGGGGGCTTGGGAGCCGGTGTCGTCTTCACCTCTCCCAAGGGAGATAAGTTGTTGTACGTGCTACAGATTCATTTCCGTGCATCAAACAACATTGCTGAGTACGAGGCCCTGGTGCATGGGCTCAAGCTGGCCAAGGAGATTGGCATCCAGAGGATCCTCTGCTTCAGAGACTCCGACCTTGTGGTGCACTAATACGTCTCAAATGTATCTATAATTTTTGATGCTCCATGCTTGTTTTTACACCATTTGCTTAGTGTTTCGTTACACTTCATGGTGTTTTTATGCATTTTCCAGAATTAACCTATCAACGAGATACCACAGTGCCAGTTCCCTGTCTTCTGCTATTTTTGTGTTTCAAAAAATTTACACAGGAAATATTCTCGGAATTGGACGAAACAAAAGCCAAACATCCAGAAATTTACCGAAGCTTCCAGAGAACCGAAGAGGAGATGGAGTGGGGCCACGAGGGGTCCACACAATAGGGCGGTGTGGCCTAGGCCCTGGCCGCGCCCCTATGTGTGAGACCGCCTTGGTCCACTTTTGACGATGCCCCTTCGCCTATAAAGACTCCCCAATGGGAAAAACCTAAGTACCCAATCACTTTTCCAGAAACACATCACGATCCGCCGCCATCATCGACCCAAGATCGGGAGGGTCCAGAAGCTCTTCTCAGCACCCTACCGGAGAGGGGAATCGCCACCAGAGGTCTTCTTCATCGTCATGCTTGCCTTCGGCATGATGAGTGAGTAGTCTACCTTGGACTATGGGTCCATAGCAATAGCTAGTTGGTTGTCTTCTCCACCATGTGCTTCATGTTTAGATCTCGTGAGCTGCCTTACATGATCGAGATCACCGTCATGTAATTCTACATGTTGTGTTTGTTGGAATCCGATGAATATTGGTGTTATGATTGAGTTGATGTGCTGAATATTATCTTATGTTATCTCTATGTTGTTTATGATCTTGCATGCTCTCCATTGTTAGTAGCTATCTTGGCCGAGTAGATACTAGTGACTCCAAGAGGGGGTATTTATGCTCGATAGTTGGGTTCATGGCTCTATTTAATCTGGGGGAGTGATAGAAACCTCTAAGGTTGTAGATGTGTTGTTGCCACTAGGGAGAAAATAACATTCTTATGCCCAAGGGCACATGCTTTGTTTACATTGCACACTTTGCTTAATGAAGTTATCTGTTGTTCGCCACTTAATACTTGTGGGGTTCTCGGATTGATTCCCCGCGAGTAGATTATTAGTCATAGATGCAGTTATATGGCGGTCTTTGTATCTTGTTGTAATGCCCAGAGTAAATCTCATAGTGATCCTCTCGACATATGCACATTGTCTTTATTCTATCAATTGCCCAACTGTAATTTGTTTACCCAGCATGTGCTATTTATCTTATGGAGATACACCACTAGTGAACTATGGACCCCGGTTCTATTTCCTTTATATTGCTATCACCCGTTTACTTTACTCGCACTATTTACTTTACTTGCATACTACTATTGCTGATAAGGGTATAGATAATAGAACCCGTCAGTTGAGTACCCCTGAAGCCCATTAAGCTAGGCCCAATTGTAATGAAAGTCGAGATACGAGTTCTTACCGTATATCAATATTGTAATCTGTATTAGACCCTACCCGATCCTCGAGACCTGGCCACCTATATATAGGGGCCAGGAGGGGACGGTGTAGGCCAGATTGAAAGCAAGCCAGGTTAAACATCCAAAGTTTACTTTCGATACACACCTATTTCGACTAACCTTACCATCGAGTTCATCCGATGCCCTATCTCCCTGATCCTAAGTCCTTCATCTAGGACATTTGTCGAGTTAACCCTCGTCAATTGGTGCCGACCGTGGGGACTCTAGGCATTGGAATCATGAATTCGATGGCTTTTTCACTTTTAGCTAATAGCAGTGCAGAAGTCGATGAAAACCAGGAGATGGAGTTGACAATTGGAAGTTTAAACATCCTCATCGGACCTTCGGGCTCGACTCGCCTCTTGGACTCGAAAAACCCAGATCCGTCAGTGAGTAGGATAGAGATGAAAGCAACATTGGAATCATCAGAAGGCTCTTCCAGCGAGGTAAACTTGCTGGTCAGTGCAGGAGAAGCACAAATCGCAGAATGCGACGAAATTCAGGAAAAAATTGACATAGAAGAGAAAGCGTTTGAAACACACAACAATGTGAGGGATTTCGCCGCCAAAAGTAGTGGTGTCTCCAACAGGGTGCATCAGCTATGCATCATTATCACCGAAGCAGAAGAAGAAAGTAATCATGAGGAAAGTGTAAGGGTCGACAAGCAAGTTGACAAAATAAGGGACCACAATCAAAAAGAAAAGGAGAAAATTCATGTCTCAGCTGGAGAGTGGAGGATCATCATGTCAGCTATCAATCATGGCACGGAAGTACCCAAAGGCTCAAGAAGAGAAGTTCTAATAGGATACCAATACGCATTGCACCAGCATAAGAAGAAGTTAAGAGAGGAAAGAGACATGTTTGCGATAAATCAAGATAACAACAGTATGTCAAAAGGAGAATATTGGGACAACTACAGTGATGATTCAGAATACAGTAGGGAAAGGCATGGAGATCCAAAGCACAACAAAGGAACAACAACACAGAGTAGGGATGACAGTTACTCAAGAAACACGACTCCTCAGCTAGAGGAAGAGGAAGAAGGTTTTGTGCAAGAAACGCCGAAAGCGGCATTGGTAGCAGCTGGTACGTCTCAAACGTATCTATAATTTTTGATGCTCCACACTTGTTTTTACACCATTTGCCTATTGTTTTGTTACACTTCGTGGCACTTTTATGCATTTTCCGGAACTAACCTATTAACAAGTTGCCATAGTGCCAGTTCCCTGTTTTCTGCTATTTTTGTGTTTCAGAAGTGATACACAGGAAATATTCTTAGAATTGGACGAAACAAGTTCCTGAAGTCATATTTTACCCGGAAGCTTCTAGAGATCCGAAGAGGAGTAGGAGGGGGGCCACCAGGGCCCCACACGACTGGCTAGCGCGGCCCAGCCCCTGGCCGTGCCGCCATGGTGTGAGGGAACCTGGCCCCTCCTCTGACATCGCCCCTTTGCCTATAAAGACCCTCCAACGGAAAAAACCTAAGTACCCGATCACTTTTCCAGAACACATCGCGATCTGCCGCTGCCATCGACCCGAAGATCGGGAGGGTCCAGAAGCTCTTCCCGGCACCCTGCCGAAGAGGGGAATCGCCACTGGAGGTCTTCTTCATCGCCATGCTTGCCTCCGGAGTGATGCGTGAGTAGTCTACCTTGGACTATGGGTCCATAGCAGTAGCTAGTTGGTTGTCTTCTCCACCATGTGCTTCATGTTTAGATCTCATGAGCTGCCCTACATGATTGAGATCACCATTATATAATTCTACATGTTTGGTTTGTTGGGATCCGATGAATATTGGTGTTTATGATTGAGTTGCTGTACTGAATATTCTCTTTTGTTATCTCTATGTTGTTTATGATCTTGCATGCTCTCCGTTGTTAGTAGCTATCTTGGCCGAGTAGTTGCTAGTGACTCCAAGAGGGGGTATTTATGCTCGATAGTGGGTTCATGTCTCTATTTAACCTGGGGGAGTGACAGAAACCACTAAGGTTGTAGATGTGTTGTTGCTACTAGGGAGAAAACAACATTCATGTGCTCAAGGGCATATGCTTTGTTTACATTACACACTTTGCTTAATGCAATTATCTGTTGTTCGCAACTTAATACTTATGGAGTTCTCGGATTGATTTGCCACAAGTGGATTATTAGTCATAGATGCAATTGGATGGCGGTCTATGTATTTTGAGTAAATCTCATAGTGATCTTCTTGACATATCATGTTTATCTTTATTCTATCAATTGCCCAACTGTAATTTGTTTACCCAGCATGTGTTATTTATCTTATGGAGAGACACCACTAGTGAACTGTGGACCCTGGTCCTATTTCCATCATATTGCTATCACCTGTTTACTTTACTCGCACTATTTACTTTACTCGCATACTCTACTGTTTTCCACTCGATACACTCATACCCTTTGTTTCAAGCAAACCGGTGAGATTGACAACCTCATCGCAAGTTGGGAACAAAGTACTTGGTTGTGTGCAGGTTCCGCGTTGCAGCTAGCAAGCAAAGCTTGGATGAGGCGCCATACATAAATTGTCTGAAGCTATCACAATCTAGCAAGCATCACCTTCAGTCGCCTGTCTCTCCTCTCCAAGAACGATATACCTTGGTTTCTTAACTGAGGGAAAACTTGCTGCTATATTCATCAAAACCTTCTCTTGGGGTTTACCAACTGGCCGGTCATTTACTACAAGCCAACAAGTTTTCTGGCACCATCATCACCGCGCCATCAACAAGTTTTCTGGTGCCGTTGCTAGGGACGAAACTTCTTCATCAACTATATTTTCCCCCGTCAACTCGGCCCATCAAGTTTTCTGGCGCCTTTGCCGGGGAGGAAGTAGAAGACTTCTGCAAGGGGAGTTTTCGCACGCACATCCTTTACTTTGTTATTGTTTTGCTTTACTTTATTTATTTTACCTACATCGTTTTATATCCAAAACCCAAAAAAATTAGAATCCTTCATAGTTGTTATTTCTTTACTTTAGTTTGTCAAGCTGTTCCCTAAGTTCGTTATGGAGGACCTCTCAGTAGGTAGTGGTTCGATTATTGGAAAAAGTAACATTGACGAGTTCTTTAATCACATTAGTATGCATGAGGAAGTTGAGGAGAAATCTGTGGTTGAGCTAGCTCCTAGTATTGAAGTTGCTTCTGCTTATTTAATTCATATGTTGGAAACTAGGTTTGCTAGTCTTAATCCTTTTATGCAATACATGTTCCTTAAGCTTCATGAAATTGAGGATCCCGAAAAGAAAGCTTTTATCTTGGAAACTTTGTGCCTAGAATTTAGAGATGTTGCAGTTGAGGCTAGGAAAGTTTTAAAGAAGTTTAATAAGCTTGGCTCACCTGTTAAAATTGTTGGTACACCCAATGAAGATTCTAGATTGCTAATACCTTGTAAACTCGTAGGAATTCATAATGCCTGGGTAGCTAATTTTAGTTGGATTTCTCCTGAGAATCTTTTTGATGAAAATAGTGTACCAAAGCATGACTACAAGGGCTACTCAAAACCTCAATTGGATAGTATTCATTCCTTTATTCCTATAGTGGATCCTGATCCCCCTTTCATTATTACTTGATTCGCAATTTTCTGCGCCTAGCTCAAAGGCGTTAAAGAAAAGCACTCTTGGGAGATAACCCAATGTTATACATTCAGTACTTTTTCTTTTATTTGAGTCTTGGAAGTCATTACTACTGTAATGACTGCTCCTTATCCTTTTTATTTCGTTTTTGTGCAAAGAGAAGCCTCTAATTTGAGTGAGGTAAAGATTTGGGGATGTTGCTGTTCTGAAACTATTTTCAGTGCTGCACTGTAAAAATTCGTGTAAATTCTCTGTATATATTTTGGACCTGCGATTTCTTGTGCATATGCCTCAGGTTATATCCAAACTTTTGTTAGTTGAACACTTTTTGATTTGAGCAACAGAAAACCCCTCAAAAATTCGGCCTTTGTCAGCTGTTCTGTTTTGACAGATTTCTGCCAATATTTGTTTTTGCCACTTTATCGCTTTCTTTGTGAGTTCTTTTGATCATGGAACTCTTGGAGAAGTTGATACAGTAGTATTTACTTTATATGTGGTGGTATTGGGTTGAAACCTGAAGCAAAAAGAGGTTGATTATATGTTATGCCTACACTAATATTGCTAATAGATTTGTGTTTAGTTTTGTATGAAGGAAGTTTTCAAGTGTAGGGATTGGAGAATGATGAGATGAGTTGAAGAATGGACAAAAGCTCAAGATTGGGGATGCCCATGCATCACCCCAAGAAATATCCAAGAAGTACAAGCATCAAAGCTTGGGGATGCCCCGAGGCACCCCTTCTTCATCGGCAAAAATCAGGTCACCTTTCAAAACACTATATTTTTATTGCTTCATACACTATGTGTTTTTCTTGGAGCGTCAGTTGTTTTAGTTTTCTTAGTTGGTTTTTTTTGCTGCAATAAATGTTTGGACCCCAACAAATTTCCTTTGGAGGAGATGTACTCGTTTTTATTTGCAAAGAACACTCAGTTTTTCACTCTTATCGTTCATCAAGTGTTCTTCTTTTTCTGCTACTGCTTTTGGTTTTCATTTTCGCCTTGATTTGCGTTCAGACGTTGTCATATCTTTTCATCAAGGTGTATTTTTTCCTCTGATCTTTATTGGTATTCATCAAAAGAGGTGTTTTCAAAAATTTCAAATGGTGTTGGAAAAGAGAAAAAGCTTTATGCAAAATAGTGGTACAAGAAGGAGCTTGTGTAGACTGCGGCTTAGGCTTTTTCATGTCATGCTTGATGTATTTTTGATAGTATGCTTAGTGGTTTTGCTATAGCATGACTTGTCTCAAATAACTGAGATTGCTTAATGAGCCTTTAAAAAAATCATGCGTTGTTTTTAATTGTATGGAAGCATTATTTTGGTTTTCTCCTTGATGCTTTATTTGGGTTGACTTGGCGCATGCTCACACATGTTAGACTCTTATAAAGTCACCAATAGCCTTCATGATCATTTAGTTTTTGACTTTTGATGCCATCTTATGCTTCTTTTAATGTCGCTTTGTCACTTTGCATGATTATGGCCATTATTGCTCTCTTAGTTGGTCGCTCCCAGTCTTTTGCTAGCCCTCGCCTTGTACTGAGTATGATCTCTACTCGTGCATCCAACTCCTAAAAGCCAAAGTTTGCCAAAGTGTCCACCATACATACCTAGTAGCAATTTGCTATTCCAAGTAAATTTGACTTGCTTTTATTTTCTCTTCAAATTAAACTCTTACCAGTGTTATGCGAAATTCGGTCAGTAAAGCTCTCACGAACCGGAAGGCACACTTTACTTTTTCCTGTTCTTAAAAATTTGACATTGTGGTCTCTTATGTTGAGTTGTTATGCTTGCAAGTTGTAAGTTGGAGACTAGCCCAGCCATGCAGTCATGGGCAAGCTTTCAACATTGCACTTTTTATTTGAGTTGATATCGTGATCTTTCGTTTATGGATGCCCATGGTGTGAAATGAATTGGGAATATTGTGGGGATCATGGAGTTTTTATATGTGTTAGGGAAATGCCAGGCCGCCAATCTAAGCCATGTATAATTCATGGTAGAAATTTGCAGCATACCCATGGTAAACATTCGACGACGCATCTCACAATAAAAAGCTAAACAAATGGCAAATAAAAGAGATGTCGAGGTGTTCATTGTCTGCTTGTCCTGTCATTTTGGTGTGGGCTTGTTCCATGTCATCGGGCACGGAGGTACCCCATTGGTGGTTCTTAATGATATGCATATATTTACAATGACAAGAGCCTTGCTTGGGACTCTAAGTAAAGTAGCATGAGGTTTGGGTACTCGTATTCACGGGACACGAGGTTTTCAACTTATGATTTGTCAAGCATATGCATCATAATTGTTCTCGCATTAACTTTAACCATTAAAGATGCTTATGATGGGGGCAATGAGAGCTCAAAGCCGGTAAGTACCATAATTTTTGAAGGTTATAAAACTTGCAATCACTGCTTCCCTCTGCGAAGGGCCTTTCTTCTACTTTTATGTTGAGTCACCACCTTCTTTCTTTATGCACCTTTAAGAGAGCATAGTTGTCATTCTTAGTATAATGTGCATTGTCCCAAAGTTTTCATTGATTAATTCATATTATTGGTTTCACTTGTTCTTAAATTATTTGTATCTAGTCGTCCTCTTAAACTTGAAGGTGTCCTATGCATTTATGTTTTGCTCTCTTTGAAGGACAAGCTGAAAACCATTTGTATGTTTTTCCTTATGTTTTGAACACATGTTTGACTTTCATTGTTTCATTTTCATGATTTTTTGTTTGTGTTCATTTGCATGTTTACAACATGGTTGCTAAGTTTCTTATTGTCATGATTATATCTTCATGCCCATGTTTTAAGTTCTTATGATCCTAGATCACCAATGCTTGCATATATGATCAAGATTGTGTAGGTGCATGTCACCTCAAAAATTATTCTTTTGTTATCACTTACCTACTCGAGGACGAGTAGGAGTTAAGCCTGGGGATGCTTGATACGTCTCAAACGTATCTATAATTTTTGATGCTCCATGCTTGTTTTTACACCATTTGCCTATTGTTTCGTTACACTTCGTGGCACTTTTATGCATTTTCCGGAACTAACCTATTAACAAGTTGCCACAGTGCCAGTTCCCTGTTTTCTGCTATTTTTGTGTTTCAGAAGTGATACACAGGAAATATTCTCGAAATTGGACAAAACAAGTTCCTGAAGTCATATTTTACCCGGAAGCTTCCAGAGATCCAAAGAGGAGTAGAAGGGGGGCCACCAGGGCCCCACATGCCTGGCTAGCGCGGCCCAGCCCCTGGCCACGCCGCCATGGTGTGAGGGCACCTGGCCCCTCCTCTGACATTGCCCCTTCGCCTATAAAGACCCCCCGACAGAAAAAATCTAAGTACCCGATCACTTTTTCAGAACACATCGCGATCCGCCGCCGCCGTCGACCCGAAGATCGGGAGGGTCCAGAAGCTCTTCCCGGCACCCTACCGGAGAGGGGAATCACCACCGGAGGTCTTCTTCATCACCATGCTTGCCTCCGGAGTGATGCGTGAGTAGTCTACCTTGGACTATGGGTCCATAGCAGTAGCTATTTGGTTGTCTTCTCCACCATGTGCTTCATATTTAGATCTCATGAGCTGCCCTACATGATTGAGATCACCGTTATGTAATTCTACATGTTTGGTTTGTTGGGATCCGATGAATATTGGTTTTTATGATTGAGTTACGGTACTGAATATTATCTTTTGTTATCTCTATGTTGTTTATGATCTTGCATGCTCTCCGTTGTTAGTAGCTATCTTGGCCGAGTAGTTGCTAGTGACTCCAAGAGGGGGTATTTATGCTCGATAGTGGGTTCATGTCTCTATTTAACCTGGGGGAGTGACAGAAACCTCTAAGGTTGTAGATGTGCTGTTGCTATTAGGGAGAAAACAACATTCATATGCTCAAGGGCATATGCTTTGTTTACATTACACACTTTGCTTAATGCAATTATCTATTGTTCGCAACTTAATACTTGTGGAGTTCTCGGATTGATTCACCACAAGTGGATTATTAGTCATAGATGTAGTTGGATGGCGGTCTATGTATTTTGTTGTAATGCCCATAGTAAATCTCATAGTGATCTTCTTGACATATCATGTTTATCTTTATTCTACCAATTGCCCAACTGTAATTTGTTTACCCAGCATGTGTTATTTATCTTATGGAGAGACACCACTAGTGAACTATGGACCCCGGTCCTATTTCCATCATATTGCTATCACCTGTTTACTTTACTCACACTGTTTACTTTACTCGCATACTCTACTGTTTTCCACTCGATACACTCATACCCTTTGTTTCAAGCAAACCGGTGAGATTGACAACCTCATCGCAAGTTGGGAACAAAGTACTTGGTTGTGTTGTGTGCAAGTTCCGCATTGCAGCTAGCAAGCAAAGCTTGGACGAGGCGCCATACATAAATTGTCCAAAGCTGTCGCAATCTAGCAAGCATCACCTTCAGTCGCCTATCTCTCCTCTCCAAGAACGATATACCTTGGTTTCTTAACTGAGGGAAAACTTGCTGCTATATTCATCAAAACCTTCTCTTGGGGTTTACCAACTGGCCGGTCATTTACTACAAGCCAACAAGTTTTCTGGCACCATCATCACCGCGCCATCAACAAGTTTTCTGGCGCCGTTGCCGGGGACGAAACTCCTTCATCAACTATATTTTCCCCCGTCAACTTGGCCCCATCATCAGCGCAAGCATACCTACTAACCACGCGACCAAAACCCGGAGATCCACGAGAAGGCATGCACCAAGCTGCAATACGAAGTCTCAGGATAGTAGAAGATAGAATCAGGGGAAAAGGTTTAGAGGCGAAGTCGACAAGCTGCAAGGAAGGGCGGAAGAAGAAGTTTAAGCTTAGACAAAACGAGTATAGTGAATCATCAGAGGAAGAAAGGAGACAGAAAAGGAAGGAAGACGCAAGGAATATAATAGCACAAGCTCGAGTAAACATGTCGTGCCACGCTTGGAGGGAAGAAAATTACGAGGATGACGAGGAAGAGATGGGCGCGTCGTGCTTTACCCGTAGGGTTCGCAAAACACGCGTACCCAAAGGATTCAGGTTACCTCACGACCAGCAAAAATATGATGGGTTGCAGGAACCTACCTTGTGGTTATCAGACTAGCTGCAGGCAGTGCAGATATTAGGGGGCACAAAAGCGACAGCAATGCAAAGTTTGCAATTACACCTCATCGGTGCAGCACGGTCCTGGTTGAACACCTTACCCAATGAATCCATCAGAAGTTGGGGAGAACTCGAAGGTCAATTCGTAAGAGATTTCCGCTCGACATATAAACGCCCAGCGTCTTTGGAGGAAGTCAAGGCGTGTGTTCAAAAGAAAGGCAAAACTCTACATTCTTATATACAGCGATGGAGCGTAATCAAAAATTTAGCAGAGGACATCTCTGACGAAAGAGCAATAGACGCTTTTTCGGCTGGACTTCGTCGTGTAGACCTCGTGGAAGAGATAGGAAGAACAAGGCCAGAAACAGTGGCCAAATTAATGGAAGAAGCAAACAGATTTGCCGACGGAGAGGATGCATACAACAACAAAAGAGGATGTTTACCAGAAGTCAACAGAGCAAGTCGACAAAGAAGACGACACCGTAGCAGAGATAACCAAGGAAGGCGAGGACAGGTAGCCACGGGATACGACGCAAGGGAAGAGGAAGATTATGAAAGTCGGAAATTCCAAACAAAGGAAGCAAAGAAGCCAAGATATTCTGGCCCTTCAGCCGAAGACATGCTATATGGGCCTTGTCGAATCTACTATGCATATCTCGATGGAAAGAGAGTTTCAAACCACCAGATTAAGGATTGTAGAACTTTCCTGAGATTACAAAATGCCATGGGTTCAAATCAAGGGGGATGGCAAGGAGAGAAGCGCTCAAGTCAGGGATATCAAGTACAAAGGCTAGCAAGGAACTTAGAATCAAAAGTCTACATATCCACAATGATCTAGCCAGTACCCAAGTCGAAAAAAGAGCGAAAGAGCATATCTAGGCAAGTAAACCTGGCAATATCATTGCCGCCAGCCACTACGGAATATTTGCGGTGGTCAGATCAGCCAGTTAAATTTAGCAGGGCAGACCACCCAAGGAAAGTTCCTAGGCCGGGCCACTCGCCAATGGTACTAAAAGCACAAATAGGAGGATACGATATTGGAAGAGTGTTCATGGATGAAGGAAGCGGCATAAATTTAATATATGCCAAAACTCTGAAGGCAATGTGCATCTCGCTGACTAGCTTGAAGCCAACCAATTGTTCTTTCCATGGAATAGTACCAGGCGCTGCAAATTACCCTGTGGGGAAGATAGAACTCGATGTTTGCTTTGGCAGCAGCAGCAATTATCACAGAGAGAAGCTAGAATTCGAAGTTATGGACTGGCCCTCGCAGTACCACGCAATTCTAGGGCGCCCAGCATTCGCAAAGTTCATGGCAGTACCACACTATGCGTATTTAACGCTGAAAATCCCAGGGCCCAAAGGAACAATCACAGTGCAAGGGAGCTTCGAGGTAGCCAACACTTGCGACCGAGAATTTAATAGAATGGCGCAAACTTTCGGCATGACAACGGAATATGAGAGGCTAAATGGAGAAACTGATCACAATATACTACCTGATGTTGGACGATCCCTGCCAGATCAGGCTTTCGATACAACGCAGGACTCAAAGAAAATCCAGGTCCACCCCACGGACCCGAACAAGACAACATCGATTGCAGTAATCCTTGATCCTGCATAGGAAAGCGCGCTCGTCGAGTTCCTCTGTGAGCATTGGGAGATCTTCTCCTGGTGTCCTTCCAACATGCCAGGGGTTCCCAGGGAACTCGTCGAGCACGCACTAAATGTGGATCCTAAAGCAAAGCCAGTCAAGCAACCATTGCGATGATTCGATGAACCCAAAAGAAAGGCGATAGCATCAGAACTACACAGGCTAGAAAATGCCAGATTTATTAGAGAAATCAAAACTTCGAGTTGGGTATCCAACCCAGTCATCGTACCCAAGAAAAACACAGACGTACAAAGAGTGTGCGTCGACTACACATCTCTCAATAAGCATTGTCCAAAAGGATCCCTTCCCCTTACCCCGCATTGATCAAATAATTGATTCAAGAGCGGGATGTGCAAGGCTTTCCTTCCTGGATGCGTATTCTGGTTATAACTAGATCAAGTTGAAGAAAGAAGACGAAGAAAAAATAGCTTTCATCACGCCATATGGGGTGTTTTGTTATCAGGTGATGCCTTTCGGCTTAAAAAAAGCAGGAGCAACCTACCAACGGATGATGCAAAGTTGCCTCGGGAGTCAAATAGGATGCAACATCCAAGTCTATATCGATGATGTGGTCATTACAACAAGAAAGGAGGAATCCCTAATCAGTGACTTGGCCGAAACCTTCGATAACCTGAACAGGTACAAGCTTAAGCTTAATCCAACAAAGTGTTCGTTTGGCATATCAGCAGGATAGTTATTAGGATTCCTGGTGTCGGCACGGGGCATTGAGGCCAACCCAGAGAAGATCCAAGCAATTCTAACAATGGGGAAACCCACGAAGCTACACGACATGCAGAAACTCGCAGGGCGCGTAGCGGCACTAAGCCGATTTGTTGCCCGGTTGGGGGAAAAAGCACTTCCTTTTTATGCACTAATGAAGAAGTCAGATGATAAGTTTGAGTGGACAGAAGAAGTAGATACAGCGTTCGCACAGCTAAAGAAAGTGCTATCCATGCCACCAATGCTGGTCGCACCAAAAGAAAGAGAACCACTCCTACTCTGCATCGCTGCAACTCATCAGGTGGTGAGTACGGTGTTAGTAGTCGAAAGAAGTGAAGAAGGGAAAGCCCACGGCGTCCAGATGCCAGCGTATTTTATCAGTGAAGTTCTCTCTCCAACAAGACAGAGGTATCCACACTATCAAAAACTCGCATACAGTGTCTTTACAACAGCACAAAAATTGCGGCAATACTTCGCGGTGCACCCAATTATAGTGGTCAATGAAGCACCACTATCAAACATATTGAACAATCCTTCAGCAGCAGGATGTGTCTCTTTATAGGGAATCGAGTTATCTCCAATGGACATCACGTACGAAAAAAGAAAGGCGATAAAATCACAAATCTTGCCAGATTTTACAGCAGAGTGGTTAGAGCTTCAGAGCACAGGACCACCAGACTTGTCGAGTGTATAGACAATGTACTTCGATGATTCTAAGAGAATCCAAGGCGCAGGGGCAGAAGTAATATTGATATCACCACAAGGAGACAAACTAAAATATGTCTTAAGGATGAGTTTTCCGCAGGCCTCCAACAATGAAGCAGAGTACGAGGCCTTACTACACGGGATGAGGATGGCTAAGGCGTGTGGAGCAACTCGACTAAAAATATTTGGGGACTCAAACCTCATCGTCCAGCAGGTTATGAACAGATGTGATACAATCAATGACAATATGATGGCATACAAAAATTTATACCACTATCTTAAAGGAACATTTGACGGATGCGAAGTCTCACATGTTAGCAGAAATAGCAATGAAGAGGCTGACAATCTCGCAAATATCGGATCTCAATGCTTGCCCGTGCCAACCGGTGTTTTCTAGGAAGAAATAGTCGAAAGATCCATAAAGAGTGATAAAGCTTCGACTACCAAGGTAGGCTCAGAGGCTGGTGCAAACAAGAAGACACCGGAACCTGAGGAAGTCATGATGATAGAAGAAGCATGGATGCAACCATATCTAGCATACATGATGAATAAAAAGTTGCCAGAAGATGTAGTGGAAGCCAAGAGAATAACTCGAAGATCCAAGGCGTTTGTCGTGTTACAAGGCAAATTGTACAAAAGGAGCATAACCGGTGTTCTTTAGCGCTGCGTAACGCCTCAAGAGGGACAAGTAATATTAAAAGATATACATGCAGGAGTCTGTGGCCATCATGCCAGCAGCAGGGCAATAGCTGCAAAAGCATTTTGAGTAGGATTCTATTGGTTAACAGCCATCAAATATGCAAAAGATATAGTTTGGAAATGCAAAGCATGTCAAAGATTTGCATCTCGACCACACGCGCCAGCAGCAGAACTACAGCCGATACCACTGTCCTGGCCTTTTGCAAGTGGGGTCTCAACATGGTAGGGAAATTACACAAATCTTGGCCAGGAGGGCATGTCTACATGTTAGTGGCAGTTGACAAATTTACCAAGTGGATAGAAGCAGCCCCGGTAACAACGCAAGATTCAACTGCAGCAATCAATTTCATCAAGTCACTAGTATTTTGCTTCGGAGTACCATACAACATCATCACAGATAACGGAACAAACTTCACTTCAAAGGAGTTCAAGAATTATTGCGAAGGACTGGGAATCAAACTCAAGTTTGCATCTGTAGCACACCCAAAGACAAATGGGCAAGTCGAAAAGGCCAATGGCCTAATATGCAATGGAATAAAAGAGAGGCTTTTAGTGCCTCTAGAGAAAGCAAAGAGTGCTTGGATAGAAGAGTTGCCCTCTGTGCTCTGGAGTCTAAGAACTACACCTAATGCAGCAACTCAAGAAACACCCTTTTTCCTGGTCCATGGCGCAGAAGCTGTGCTTCCAGTAGAGATCACACATGAAGCTCCAAGAGTAACAACATATGATGAAGTGACTTCAACAGAAGTGTTACAAGATGACATCGATGCCCTAGATGAAGCAAGGGATAAAGCAATAGAGAGAGCCACGCAGTATCAACAAAGCCTGTGGAACTACCATAGTAGTCGAGTTCGTCCACGATCCTTTGTGGTGGGAGATCTAGTCTTACGACTCAAGCAAGATAGTCACGGAAAGTTAGAGTCCCCTTGGGTTGGACCTTATATCGTCACAGAAGTAATACCAGTAGGAGCTTATCGATTACAAGACAAGAAGACAGGAAAAGATGAAAGCAACCCGTGGAATGCAGAGCAGCTATGGCGTTTTTACGCATAGAAGAAATTTAGCAACATCAGTAACTTTGAGTTAACCCTCTGAATCCAGAACACGAGGCCATAGGTCAGATTCCTTGGGTTTAACTCGACAAATTGTAAATACATTATAATTCCACTCGGTGGCTCCATCCCTCGGGTCGTATGAAAGAAAGTTGTATCATGATATGAAGATCTTTCATATTAACTAGGTTGTGCTGACAACCCGATATTATTCAAAGTAATTTAATTGGTTCACACGAACCCGATAAATATATATAACATGCCTCGAAACAAAGATTTGTTCCCATGGTCTATTAAAGAATGTCAAAGCAAAGTACGAATGTTCATTACAGATAGCATGATAGAAAGGAAATTTGCAAAGGAGATTACAGTAAGAAGATTTTAATGGAAGTGAACTTCCGCTTCATACTCCTTCTGGCACTGGGTGCCGTCATAGATCTTCACGTCGAACTTTGACGTACCAATATGGTAGTCAAAAGTCATGAAGAAGCCTTGGTGGAGGTCATGGTCTTCTGCAAATTGCGATCAGCCGCCCTTGAAGTATTGCTCGCCGGCGCCATCGTACCAAACCTCCACTTCATATGGAGTTCCTCCACCAGATTGTTCACAAAGAACCACTTCTCGCAGTTCTCGCCCATCCATGAACTTGGTAAAATTCAACGGCAAGTGCTGAATCTCGCGGCACTGCGCATGGGTGATGCAGAAGAAAGAAAATATCCTGGGAGAAGAAGGAGCAGTAATAGGAGTTGGAGCACTTGGACCTGGGGCGGCGCTAGTCACCTTTGGTTTATTCTTACTCCCAGGCGGGCGGGCGGGACGACGTTTCACCGGAGCGGACGACGATGCTTCTACAACAGCTGGAGTTGTTTTGTTTTTGCTGCCACAGGGGCGGCCGCGACCTCGTGGCACCGTCGGAGAACCAAGGTCCAGGCGGGACCCATCTGCGCCAGCCATGCGTTTGTTACCCTTGTCAAAGGTGCTTTATTTATAAGCACATATTAACAGGCCTCCGTCATAGCAAGGCCCATAAACATATTTACAAAGGAGTTAAAATTCTGCACAAGGCAGATGATAATACCATAGAAGGAAAAAAAAGTGTCATAAAAAATATGACGTAACCTCACCTTCGGCTTGGGGGCTTGTCGGCGGAGGAAAGAAAGAAGAAGAAGAAATAAATTTGAGCCTATGATTGACTACAAGTAGCCAACCATAGCCTCGGGGGCTACTCCCATCGGGAGCGCTGAGCGCGCACCCGATAGAGAATCAGAGCATCAGTAATAAGGATGAAGAAAGCTAAGAGCCATTCAACATTTTGACAACTGTTAAACTTCAGCTGCATAGTCGACGACATCTATAGCGACTACTCCCATCGGGAGGTGTTTTTGAGAAGTTAATATAAACTCGAATCTTTTGAATATTCTATCAGTCAAATAAGACTGCGACATGAGATTCTCAAGTTGCGTTATCGCAATGAAACTCAAATGCCATGATTTATCACGAAGGTAAGACCCCGGGATCCGTCCTGTGTGGGTATATGCACATGGATGCGCTCTGCTGGTATGTATCCATGTCTACGATGCGAAGAAAATCCTGGTGGACGCACTGGGTACCCTGAGAACCACTGGGATTCATTCTTTGTAAGACCTAAATGCGATAAAAGAATGGGTTTGACCGGTATCCCGAATTCAAATCCAAGGGGATTGAATTTGAAGTAGGTGACAAGTATGTGTTCTGGCAGTTAACTGACCTCTTGATCCGTCAGAGTTGTCAGGCTTGTTCATCAAAACCCCTTGCGAAATATTATCATGAAAATAAGTCGAAAGACCAAGTTGAAGATTTGAAGATAAGAAGAAGTCAAAGAGTTGATCAAGTCGAAGATTTAAAGATTAGAGATTCAACCTGAATCTACAATTCTGGTAGAATCTCAGGGGCTACTGACAAGGGTATAGATAATAGAACCCGTCAGTTGAGTACCCCTAAGGCCCGTTAAGCTAGGCCCAATTGTAATGAAAGTTGAGATATGAGTTCTTACCGTATGTCAATATTGTAATCTGTATCGGACCCTACCCGATCCTTGAGACCTGGCCACCTATATATAGGGGCCAGGAGGGGACGGTGTAGGCCAGATTGAAAGCAAGCCAGGTTAAACACCCAAAGTTTACTTTTGATACACACCTATTTTGACTAACCTTACCGTCGAGTTCATCCGATGCCCTATCTCCCCGATCCTAAGTCCTTCATCTAGGACATTTGTCGAGTTAACCCTCGTCAATTGCTTTCCACTCAATACGCTCATACCCTTTGTTTACAGCAAACCGGTGAGATTGACAACCTCATCGTAAGTTGGGAGCATAGTATTTGGTTGTGTTGTGTGCAGGTTCCACGTTGCTGCTTACAAGGAAAGCCTGGACGAGTCGCCTTATAAATTGTCCGGAGCTATCGTGAAGCTAGCAGGCATCACCTTCTGACATTTGGCTTTTTCCTGGATTCGACATACCTTGGTTTCTTACTGAGGGAAAACTCGCTGCTGTACTCATCAAACCTTCCTCTTGGGGTTCCCAACCAGACAGTGATTTACACTATCACACACCGCCACAGCATGCACCAGGTCTCAGGGGAATGGGATGCCAAGGACGCCAGCATGCCCTCCTACCATTTCTACGTCCAGCAGCTCTGCGGATTCTTTGAGGGTTGCGAGTTCCATCATGTCTCCAGAGCAAACAACGACGAGGCGAATCGGCTATCCAAGATCGGCTCTACCAAACAGGAGATTCTAGCCGGAGTGTCACTAGAGGAAATCCGCAAGCCATCATCAGAATCTGGCTCCATTTTCATGTCGGGGGACCTCGCCCCGGTCCAGGCACCATTGCCAGACCCGGGGCTACCGCCTCGGAGATAAAGGAGGCAGTCAGCCAGCTCAGCGCGGCCGGCTCGATGAAGGAATCGGGGGCTGCTGACCCCCTGGTCGCTAGTGTCTTCCACATACAGGAGATACCATCTTGGGCGGAGCCATTCTCCAACTACCTCATCACTGGGAACTTGCCGCAGGACGAAGCAGAAGCCAAGCGACTCCAACGCCGCGCGCAGGCATACACCATCATCAACAGCGATCTATACAAATGCAGTGTGTCTGGAATCTTCCAGAAGTGCATCGAGCTGGAAGAAGGAAAAGAGCTGCTGAGGGAGATACACCAAGGGGAGTGCGGACATCACGCGTCTTCCAGAGCATTGGTGGCCAAAGCTTTCCGCCATGGCTTCTACTGGCCGAGAGCTCTACAAGATGCAGACCAGCTGGTGAAGCATTGCAACGGCTGCTAGCGCTTAACCAAGCACCGGCACACCCCAGTGGCGGCCCTGAAGACCATCCCACTCACTTGGTCATTCGCTATCTGGGGCCTTGACATGGTAGGATCGTTCAAAACCGCACCCGGGGGCTTGACGCATTCGCTGGTAGTAGTGGACAAATTCACCAAGTGGATCAAAGCCAAGCCAATCAAAAAACGCGATGGCTCGTCCACCATCAAGTTCTTCAACAAGATCATCACAAAATATGGAGTCCCACACAGTATAATCACTGACAATAGGACAAACTTTGCAAAGGGAGTCTTCGCAGAGTACTGCGGCCAGAAGGGCATCCGGCTGGACCTGGTGTCACTGGCGCATCCTTAGTCCAATGGGCAAGTGGAGAAGGCAAATGGCCTGATCCTAGCCGGCATCAAGCCAAGACTAGTCGAGCCCCTTGAGCGCTCAGCCGGTTGCTGGGTTGAAGAGTTACCCTCAGTGCTCTGGAGCCTGTGCACCACTCCTAACCACTCTATCGGCTTCACTCCATTCTTCCTGGTCTATGGAGCAGAGGCTGTGCTGCCCACCGACATCGAATTCAATGCGCCCAGAGTGGTCCAGTACACAGAGAAGGAAGCAAAAGAAGCTCGCAAAGATGGTGTCGACCTCCTCGAGGAGGCACGAGAGCAGGCCTTGGCCAGATCAGCGCTCTACCAGCAGCAGCTGCGATGATACCACAGCCAGAAGATCGGTCCTCTCGCATTCCGCAAAGGAGATCTTGTACTCCGGCTGGTCCAAAACACCAAAGGCATGCACAATTTGTCCTCTCCTTGGGAGGGACCGTTCATTGTTAGCCGGGTGCTAGGCAATGGGGCATATTACCTCATCGACGCACAAGAGCCCAGAAAGAATAAGGTAGACAACTTTAACAAGGAGACAGAGTGTCCCTGGAGTGTCAGTCTCCTAAGACCTTTCTTCTGCTAAGGCAAAAGCTTGTACCCCAAAAACTTGTCGATGAATAAAGGACAACGGAACGGCTAGTTACAGCCGGCTCTGAGAAAAACACTTCATGCATTGTTTGCTTCCTTCGTT
Source organism: Dactylis glomerata (assembly GCA_007115705.1). Lineage (NCBI taxonomy): Eukaryota > Viridiplantae > Streptophyta > Magnoliopsida > Poales > Poaceae > Dactylis > Dactylis glomerata. Next base: position 5,372,246 of record QXEO01000222.1, read on the forward strand.
ATTCACTTGACCGGCAGTCGGCTCCAAGCACAGAGCTACAGCCGGCTGCCCTAAAACGATCAAACCCCCGTCAGCCGGATGAGTACTATGTATGGAACAAGTCTCGAGCCCAACCTCCATCCCCCGGCTCCGCGAAGCCGGCTAGATAGGAGCCGACAGACCACATACGAAGGAAAGTCGCAGGGAAGAACCATGAATGATAAAAGAACGCTCAACTAAGCAATGAAGGTAATGATCATTGACCATACATCGGCTAGCTCATGCTGGGTGCCCAAAAAACCAAATTACTACTTCTCACCCCGCGGCACGCTCCCACCCTAGGCCGGCATTTGGCTGCCGGCACAAGGGATACCAACTGGCACCAGGATGGTGGTTAGGGGTAGAAGGGCCGAAGGGTGGGGAGATTAAGGAAAAAGTTGAGGGAACTAGGATAAGGCAGGCCAGCAAGTGGTCGATGATCACGACTTTCAGTACTTAGGCTGGGTAGCCACATCAAAGAGGTTCGAAGCTAGAGCTGCCTTGCACGGCGTTGGCATCGTACGCGAACGAGCTAGTTTTAACCCAGTTGTCATTCCAGCTGCCCCAAAACTCGGGGGCTAGGGGGAAAGGGAATTGGTCCTTAAAAATGGGTCGGCTCCAATCCTTCACCGGCTGTCCGATCAGTCGGTGCTGCGTCATGACTAGCAAAAGAGCATCAAAATCGAAATCTGCAAAAGGCGTCTGCGAGGGAAATGGCTAAGGTCATCGGTTTTGACGTTCACCCCAATCACAGCAAGGTTCATGCGAAGGTCCATGAGGGAGAAGTATGCTGGCTCCGGTCTCGCTCGAGCCGGCACAACATATAACTCCTATTCCCTCAAGCCGGCGTTCGCTTGTACCTTCTGAAGTCGGCCGGCAGAGTCATTTTTCCTTCTGTGCTGAAGCCAGATGAGCTTGCCAAGGTTGTCTCAATGGGTCGACGGCTATCCTAGCCCTCACCTACTGACATACTCAGTGATGGCCCTAGCGCAAGAAGAGTCTTAACCACGAAATCGTCATTGCGCTCAGGATGGAAACAGAAGACATTCAAGCAAGAATGGAGCAAAACAAGCTTTCACAAGAATACAGCGAACATGATTTGCAGGAAACTAAAAGTTCTTAACATTAAACTGGCGATTACATAAAGAAGGCCATGCTAAGGGCCGGTGCAACAAAAGTTGCTCCCCCACCCCAGGCTCCAGGAGTCTTCCGCTGATGAGGTGATGCCTGGTAAATAACCAGCCCGTTGGGAACCCCAAGAGGAAGGTGTGATGAATATAGCAGCAAGATTTTCCCTCAGTACGAAACCAAGGTTTGTCGATCAGGAGAGGAAAGAGCCAGACAACTGAAGGTGATGCCTGCTAGCTTGCGACAGCTCTGGACAATTTATAGGGTGCCTCGTCCAAGCTTTGCTTTGCTAGCTGCAACGCGGAACCTGCACACAACACAACCAAATACTTTGTTCCCAACTTACGATGAGGTTGTCAATCTCACCGGTTTGCTGTAAACAAAGGAATGAGCATATCGAGTGGAAAATAATAATAGTATGCGAGTAAAGTAAACAGGTGATTGCAATATAATGGAAATAGGACTGGGGTCCATAGTTCACTAGCGATGTCTCTCCATAGATAAAATAATACATGCTGGGTAAACAAATTACAGTTGGGCAATTGATAGAATAAAGACAACATGCATATGAAGAGAGGATCACTATGAGATTTACTCTGGGCATTACAACAAAATATATAGACTGCCGTCCAACTGCATCTATGACTAATAATCCACTCATGGGGATATCGTCTGAATACCCCATGAGTATTAAGTTGCGAATAACAGATAATTGCATTAAGAAAAGTGTGTAATGTAAACAAAGCATATGCCCTCGAGCATATGAATGTTGTTTTCCCCCTAGTAGCAACATCACATCTACAACCTTAGAGGTTTCTGTCACTCCCTCAGATTAAATAGAGGCATGAACCCACTATCGAGCATAAATACCCCCTCTTGGAGTCACTAGCAACCACTCGGCCAAGATAGCTACTAACAACGGAGAGCATGCAAGATCATAAACAACATAGAGATAACAAAAGATAAATTTTAGTACTTCAACTCAAGCATAACACCAATATTCATCGGATCCCAACAAACCAAACATGTAGAATTACATAACGGTGATCTCAATCATGTAGGGCAGCTCATGAGATCTAAACATGAAGCACATGGTGGAGAAGACAACCATCTAGCTACTGCTATGGACCCATAGTCCAAGGTAGACTACTCACTCATCGCTCTGGAGGCAAGCATGGTGATGAAGAAGACTTCCGGTGGTGATTCCCCTCTCCAGCAGGGTGCCGGGAAGAGCTTCTAGACCCTCCCGATCTTCGGATCCATGGCGGCGGCGGATCGCGATGTGTTCTAGAAAACTAATCGGGCCTTTAGGTTTTTCTCGTCGGGGGGTCTTTATAGGCGAAGGGGCATCGTCAGAAGTGGATCGAGGCGGTCTCACACATAGGGGGCGCGGCCCAGCCCCTCGCCACGCCGCCCTGGTGTGAGGGCACCTCGTGGCCCCACTCCATCTCCTCTTCGGTTCTCTGGAAGCTTTGCCAAAATTCTGGCCGACTGGCTTTGGTTTCGTCCAATTCGGAGAATATTTCCTGTGTAGCTTTTCTGAAACACAAAAATAGCAGAAAACGGGGAACTGGCACTGTGGCGACTTGTTAGTAGGTTAGTTCCAGAAAATGCATAACAGTGCCACGAAGTGTAACGAAACACTAAGCAAACGGTGTAAAAACAAGCATGGAGCTTCAAAAATTATGGATACATTAGAGACGTATCAGCATCCCCAAGCTTAACTCCTGCTTGTCCTCGAGTAGGTAAGTGATAACAAAAGAAATAATTTTTGAGGTGACATGCACCTACACAATCTTGATCATGAATGTAAGTGTTGTGCGCTGGGATCAAAAGAACTTAAAACATGGGCATGAAAGACATAATCTTGATAGAAGAAACTTAGCAACCATGTTATAGCATGAAAAATGAACACAAACAAAAGATCATGAAAATGAAACAATGAAAGTCAAATGTGTGTTCAAATCATAAGGAAAAACATACAAATGGTTTTCAGCTTGTCCTTCACGGAGAGCAAAACATAAATGCATAGGACACCTTCAAGTTTAAGAGGGCGACTAGATACAAATAATTTGAGAACAAGTGAAACCAACAATATGAATCAATCAATGAAAACTTTGGGATAATGCACATTATACTAAGAATGACAACTATGCTCTCTTAATGGCGCATAAAGATAGAAGGTGGTGACTCAACATAAAAGTAAAAGAAAGGCCCTTCGCGGAGGGAAGCAGGATTGCAAGTTTTATAGACCTTCAAAAATTATGGTACTTATCGGCTTTGAGCACTCATTGCCCCCATTATATGCATCTTGAATGGTTAAAGTTGATGCGAGAACACTCATGCTGCATATGCTTGATAAATCATAAGTTGAAAACCTCGTGTCCCGTGAATACGAGTACCCAAACCTCATGCTACTTTACTTAGAGTCCCAAGCAAGGCTCTTGTCATTGTAAGTATATATGTATCATCAAGAATCGCCAATGGGGTACCTCCGTGCCTGATGATATGGAACAAGCCCACATCAAAATGACAGGATAAGCAGACAATGAACATCTCGACATCTCTTTTATTTACCATTTGTATAGCTTTTTATTTTGAGATGCATCATCGAATGTCCACTATGGGTATGCTGCAAATTTCCACCATGAATTATGCGTGGCTTAGATTGGCGGCCCAGGCATTTCCCTAACACATATACAAACTCCATAATCCCGCAAGATTCCCAATTCATTTCACACCGCGAGTATCCATAAACAAAAGATCACGATATCAACTCAAATAAGAAGTGCAATGTTGAAAGCTTGCCCCATGATGGCATGGTTGGGCTAGTCTCCAACTTACAACTTGCAAGCATAACAACTCAATATAAGAGACCACAATGTCAAATTTTTAAGAACGAGAAAAAGTAAAGTGTGCCATCCGGTTTGTGAGAGCTTTATCGACCAATTTTCGCATAACACTGGTAAGTTTAATTTGAAGGATAGATAAAGCAAATCAAATGTACTTTGGAATAGCAAATTGCTAATAGGTATGTATGGTGGACACTTTGGCAAAATTGGTTTTTAGGAGTTGGATGCACGAGTAGAGCTCAAGGCGAGGGCTAGCAAAAGAATGGGAGCGACCAACTAAGAGAGAAATAACAGCCATAATCATGCAAAGCAACAAAGCGACATTAAAAGAAGCATAAGATGGCATCAAAAGTCAAAAACTAAATGATCATAGAGGCTATTGGCGACTTTGTATGAGTATAACATGGGTGAGCATGCGCCAAGTCAACCCAAATAAAGCATCAAGGAGAAAACCAAAATAATACTTCCAAACGATAAAAACAATGCATGATTTTTTCAAAGGCTCATTAAGCAATCTCAGTTATTTGAGACAATTCATGCTATAGCAAAACCACTAAGCATACTATCAAAAAGACATCAAGCACGACTTGCAAAAGCCTAGGTCACAGTCTACACAAGCTCCTTCTTGTACCACTTTTTTGCATAAAGCTTTTTCTCTTTTTCAACACCATTCAAACTCTTTATAAACACCTCTTTTGATGAAAACCAATAAAGATCATAGGCAAAAATACACCTTGATGAAAAGATATAATAAGATCTGAATGCATATCAAGGCAAAAATGAAAACTAAACATAGTTCTAGAAAAAGAAGAACACTCGATCAAGTCCGTTTTTCACTCTATCGTTCAACGAGTGTTCTTGGCAAATAAAAAACAAGGCAACTTCTCCAAAAGAAATTTGTTGGGATCCAACCATTTATTGCAGCAAACAAAACTAAACTAAACTGAAAACTAAAAACAACAGACGCTCCAAGAAAAACACATAATGCATGAAGCAATAAAAATATAGTGTCTTGAAAGGTGACCTGATTTTTGCCGATGAAGAAGGGGTACCTCGGGGGCATCCCCAAGCTTTGACGCTTGTACTTCTTGGTTATTTCTTGGGGTGATGTATGGGAATCCCCAAGATTGAGCTTTTGTCCATTCTTCAACTCATCTCATCACTCTCCGATCCCTACACTTGAAAACTTCCTTCATACAAAACTAAACACAAATCTATTAGCAACATTAGTGTAAGCATAATATAGAATCAACCCTTTTTTGCTTCAGGTTTCAACCTAAAACCACCACATATTAATCATATACTACTGTAGCAACTTCCCCAAAAGTTCCGTGATCAAAAGAACTCAAAAAGAAAGTGATAAAGCAGCAACACAAATATTGGCAGAAATCTGTCAAAATAGAACAGCTGACAAAGGTCGAATTTTTGAGGGGTTTTCTGTTGCTCAAATAAAAAAGTGTTCAACTAATGAAAGTTTGGATATAACCTGGGGCATATGCACAAGACATTTCAGGTCCAAAAGATATGCAGAGAATTTTCATGAATTTTTACGGTGCAGCACCAAAAACTGTTTTAGGACAGCAACATCCCCAAATCTTACCTCGCTCAAATTAGAGGCTTGTCTTGGCAAAAAAACGAAATAAAAAGGATAAGGAGCGGCTATTACAGTAGTAATAACTTCCAAGACTCAAATAAAAAAAGAACTGAATGTAAAAACATTGGGTTATCTCCCAAGAGTGATTTTCTTTAACGCCTTTGAGCTAGGTGCAGAAAATTACGAATCAAGTAACATCAAGTGATGAAGCATCAATATCAACTGTTTCCTCTAGATTACCACTTACCACACTAGGCACCTTAGAGGTTCCCAAAGATGATTTAATCTGCAAGTTACTCTTAGTTGAACTAAAAGTCTTACCAATCTTAAAAACATGCTGCGGTTTAGGCACAGACATCATGGGAACATACATAAATTTTTGCTCTTTTCCACCTAAAGCTTTCTCTTTCCTAAACTTAAGAGAAGAGAAAATTGAACTTAAAGTTTCCATGGACTCATCTAGTTTCCCAATCCTAAGGTTTTGACTATCAAGAGTAGTGCTAGCTTCTAAAACAGTGGTTCTCTTACCGATACTTTCTATCGCTTCATTAACTCGGCTAGCATTATCAAGGATATTTGGCAAACTTTTTTTTAAAGATCTAAGCTTTTCTAAAACTTCTTCCAAAGTGAACTCAGTTTTAACAACAAGAATAGGTGGTACTCCCACTAAACTTTCAATTAAAGTGCATGCTTCAAGAGCGAGAGTACCCAGAAAATTACCTCCTGCAAGAGTATCAAGAATGTACCTATACCAACTAGTTATACCAACATAAAATTTCTAAGGAGGATCATGGTAGAATGCTTTTTTGTACACCTATGATGAGAATTGCTAATACGGTACCAAGCATCTTTCAAGCTCTCTCCCCCTTGTTGCTTAAAAGTATGAACTTCAACTTCTGGATTACTCATTCTAACAAGACTGAAATTAGACAAGTAAAAACAACTACCAAGGATTCTAATTTTTTTGGGTTTTTGATAAAATGATGCAGGTAAAATAAATAAAGTAAAGCAAAACAATAAACAAAGTGAAGGATGTGCGTGCGAAAACTCCCCTCACAGAAGTCTTCTTTTTCCTCCCCGGAAACGGCGCCAGAAAATATGCTTAATGCCTGGTAAATAACCAGCCCGTTGGGAACCCCAAGAGGAAGGTGTGATGAATATAGCAGCAAGATTTTCCCTCAGTACGAAACCAAGGTTTGTCGATCAGGAGAGAAAAGAGCCAAACGACTGATGTCTGCTAGCTTGCAACAGCTCTGGACAATTTATAGGGTGCCTCGTCCAAGCTTTGCTTTGCTAGCTGCAACGCAGAACCTGCACACAACACAACCAAATACTTTGTTCCCAACTTACGATGAGGTTGTCAATCTCACCGGTTTGCTGTAAACAAAAGAATGAGTGTATCGAGTGGAAAATAATAATAGTATGCGAGTAAAGTAAACAGGTGATAGCAATATAAAGCAAATAGGACCGGGGTCCATAGTTCACTAGTAGTATCTCTCCATAGATAAAATAATACATGCTGGGTAAACAAATTACAGTTGGGCAATTGATAGAATAAAGACAACGTGCATATGAAGAGAGGATCACTATGAGATTTACTCTGGGGCATTACAACAAAATACATAGACCACCATCCAACTGCATCTATGACTAATAATCCACTCACGGGGATATCTTTCGAACACCCCATGAATATTAAGTTGCGAACAACAGATAATTGCATTAAGCAAAGTGCGTAATGTAAATGAAGCATATGCCCTTGAGCATATGAATGTTGTTTTCCCCCTAGTAGCAACATCACATCTACAACCTTAGAGGTTTCTGTCACTCCCCCAGATTAAATAGAGGCATGAACCCACTATCGAGCATAAATACCCCCTCTTGGAGTCACTAGCAACTACTCGGCCAAGATAGCTACTAACAACGGTGAGCATGTAAGATCATAAACAACATAGAGATAACAAAAGATAAATTTTAGTACTTCAACTCAAGCATAACACCAATATTCATCGGATCCCAACAAACCAAACATGTAGAATTACATAATGGTGATCTCAATCATGTAGGGCAGCTCATGAGATCTAAACATGAAGCACATGGTGGAGAAGACAACCATCTAGCTACTGCTATGGACCCATAGTCCAAGGTAGACTACTCACTCATCGCTCTGGAGGCAAGCATGATGATGAAGAAGACCTCCGGTGGCGATTCCCCTCTCCGGCAGGGTGCCGGGAAGAGCTTCTGGACCCTCTCGATCTCCGAGTTGATGGCGGCGGCTGATCACGATGTGTTCTAGAAAACTGATCAGGCCTTTAGGTTTTTCTCATCGGGAGGTCTTTATAGGCGATGGGGCATCGTCAGAAGTGGACCGAGGCGGTCTCACACATAGGGGGTGCGGCCCAGCCCCTGGCCACGCCGCCCTGGTGTGAGGGCACCTCGTGGCCCCACTCCGTCTCCTCTTCGGTTCTCTAGAAGCTTCGGTAAAATTCTGGGCGAGTGGCTTTGGTTTTGTCCAATTCTGAGAATATTTCCTATGTAGCTTTTCTGAAACACAAAAACAATAGAAAATAGGGAACTGGCACTGTGGCGACTTGTTAGTAGGTTAGTTCCAGAAAATGCATAAAAGTGCCATGAAGTGTAACGGAACACTAAGCAAATGGAGTAAAAACAAGCATGGAGCATCAAAAATTATGGATACTTGGATACGTTAGAGACATATCATGAGGCCGCCGTCGAGGAAGGAGCCTTGGGGGCGCTTGCCATTCACGGCCAGGTGGAGTAGGCGCGGGCACAGCCGGAGGTGTCGACGACACGGACACAGAAGAAGGGCGACTCGGTGCGACTGGTGAAGATGAGAGACCAGCCCATCTTCAGGTCATAGTCCTCGATGAACTTCGGCCAGCCGTCGCGGAAGTAGCTCTTCCCCATGGCGTCATGGTAGACCTCAACAGGGTACAACGGCTGGCCACCACTACCCTCCTCCACCATGGCGTGCGTCAGGGGGTTCTTCCCCAGGGTGTCGATGAGCCTAAAGGGGACTGGTAGGCGTACCTTGCACTCGGCCTAGAGATGGGCCACGAAGGTGGTGAACCCATGCTCCAACGTGTAGGAGAGCCGCTACTGCGCCGGCGGGCGCCGGGGCTTGCGCACCATGTTGGCGGCGGCACTAGTCGAGCCACGGGCGCCCGCAGCAGCAAAGCCAGGGGAGCGGCACCGATGATGGCGGCAGCTGCCTCGATTGGAGTCACAGCGGCGGCGGCAGTGGTGGTGACCGCTCTAGTGGAGGCCACAGCGTCGGCCGCGGCAGGTGCCGCCCCAGCAGAATCTGCGGCGGCCGCGATCGCAAGGGCCACTAGAGTCTTCTTGTTGTGGCTGCCCAGGGGCGACCACGCTTCCAGAACACCGGCGGTGTCGCCACCAGGTCCTTCACCTTATTCTTGCTCCCAAACGGGCGGTTGCGCTTGCACCCGCCCGATCCGCCGGGTCCTCCAGCACCGGTGCCCCCAAGAGTTCCAGTCGATGACATGGCAAAGGTAGGCTGGAAGGGGAGAGGAGCTGCTTGGCAGGGAAGACAAAGGCACAGAGAGATGGGAGAAACCCCTTGAGAGCTCTGGGGCTTTAAAGAAAGGCGAGGTGTGAAAAGCCAAGCCGGTTTAATGCACGTAGATGGATAGATCAGATGCATGGCACTTCGATGGGACATATCACTGATGTAAGCAGCGCCACACTGCGTGACGTTCCACAGAATCATTGCGGTGACTGCAAAGACCAAGCAATGGTACGTTACACTGCGGCACTCAGGCCAGTTGCAGCATGGGGTCAGACCCCAAAGCGGTTCAAGTTCCGAGGGGTCGGGCGCCGGCTAGCGGCTGCGGAGCAGCCCAAAGCCGGACCGGCCCTGGAGCCAGCGCGTCCTGAGACGGCCGACGACACTCCACGGAGCGTGGCCTCAAGACCGATGACCTCCGAGCTGGACGAAGGATCCTGGGACTTCCACGGACGCGAGTAAACTTCGGTGAGGAATAGAACCCGCCGAAGCCCCATGCTAACCCATGAGACTTCGCCAGTTTTGGGGGCTAGTGTCGTGGGGATGACTATCCGGGTAAGCCAAGGGCAGAGCCATCTGCCGGCTGACATCCCAGGAATCTCCACGACACTAGGCCAGAAAGGTCAGCTTCGACCGAAGGGTCGGCTATGCAGGCAGCCGGCTGGCAACTTTGCTGCTAGATGCCCAAGATGGCGAAGATGACCAAACTCCTCCAACGGCTGCTTTGCCAAAAGTAGCTAGGCCCCGACAAGATTGACAGAAGCAGGGGACAAGCGTGCTGCCAACCACGCCTGGCCTCCACCAATCAACGGGCAGGAGCCTTCTCCATGAAAGGATCCGAGGCAGAGCACAGGGCATATTCCTCGGAGATGTGATATGTCTCAAACGTATCTATAATTTTTGATGCTCCATGCTTGTTTCTACACCATTTGCATATTGTTTCGTTACACTTCGTGGCACTTTTATGCATTTTCCGGAACTAACCTATTAACAAGTTGCCACAGTGCCAGTTCCCTGTTTTCTGCTGTTTTTGTGTTTCAGAAGTGATACACAGGAAATATTCTCGAAATTGGATGAAATAAGTTCTCGAAGTCATATTTTACCCGGAAGCTTCCAGAGATCCAAAGGAGAGTAGGAGGCGGGGCACCAGGGGCCCACACGCTAGGGTGGCCAGCCCCTGGCCCGCGCCACCATGGTGTGAGGCCGCCTGGCCCCTCCTCTGACATCGCCCCTTCGCCTATAAAGACCCCCCGACGGAAAAAACCTAAGTACCCAATCACTTTTCCAGAACACATCGCGATCCACCGCCGCCGTCGACCCGAAGATCGGGAGGGTCCAGAAGCTCTTCCCGGCACCCTGCTGGAGAGGGGAATCACCACCGGAGGTCTTCTTCATCGCCATGCTTGCCTCCAGAGCGATGCGTGAGTAGTCTACCTTGGACTATGGGTCCATAAGAGTAGCTAGATGGTTGTCTTCTCCACCATGTGCTTCATGTTTAGATCTCATGAGCTGCCCTACATCATTGAGATCACCGTTATGTAATTCTACATGTTTGGTTTGTTGGGATCCAATGAATATTGGTGTTTATGATTGAGTTGCTGTACTGAATATTATCTTTTGTTATCTCTATGTTGTTTATGATCTTGCATGCTCTCCGTTGTTAGTAGCTATCTTGGCCGAGTAGTTGCTAGTGACTCCAAGAGGGGGTATTTATGCTCGATAGTGGGTTCATGTCTCTATTTAACCTGGGGGAGTAACAGAAACCTCTAAGGTTGTAGATGTGCTGTTTTTACTAGGGAGAAAACAACATTCATATGCTCAAGGGCATATGCTTTGTTTACATTACACACTTTGCTTAATGCAATTATCTGTTGTTCATAACTTAATACTTATGGAGTTCTCGGATTGATTCGCCACAAGTGGATTATTAGTCATAGATGCAGTTGGATGGCGGTTTATGTATCTTGTTGTAATGCCCAGAGTAAATCTCATAGTGATCTTCTTGACATATCACGTTTATCTTTATTCTATCAATTGCCCAACTGTAATTTGTTTACACAGCATGTATTATTTATCTTATGGAGAGACACCACTAGTGAACTGTGGACCCCGGTCCTATTTCCATCATATTGCTATCACCTATTTACTTTACTCGCACTGTTTACTTTACTCGCATACTCTACTATTTTCCACTCGATACACTCATACCCTTTGTTTCAAGCAAACCGGTAAGATTGACAACCTCATCGCAAGTTGGGAACAAAGTACTTGGTTGTGTTGTGTGCAGGTTCCGCGTTGCAGCTAGCAAGCAAAGCTTGGATGAGGCGCCATACATAAATTGTCCAAAGCTGTCACAATCTAGCAAGCATCACCTTCAGTCGCCTGTCTCTCCTCTCCAAGAATGATATACCTTGGTTTCTTAACTGAGGGAAAACTTGCTGCTATATTCATCAAAACCTTCTCTTGGGGTTACTAACTGGCCGGTCATTTACTACAAGCCAACAAGTTTTCTGGCGCCGTTGTTGGGGAGGAAGTAGAAGACTTCTGTGAGGGGAGTTTTCACACGCACATCCTTTACTTTGTTATTATTTTGCTTTACTTTATTTATTTTACCTGCATCGTTTTATATCAAAAACCCAAAAAAATTAGAATCCTTGGTAGTTGTTTTTACCTATTTACTTTAGTTTATTATGTCTAGTTCAGTTGCTACTACTATGTCGCCCGAGGATATGATTTTCACTTTTAAACAAAAGGATAAGGAAAGTTTTAAAGAGGCTTGGTCTAGAATTTATGATTGGCATAGAAAAACTGAACCTAAAATGACATTGAGTTTGCTTCTTAGTAGCTTTTACTTTGGACTTTCTCTTCATTATAGATATGCTTTGGATGCTACTGCAGAAGGAGATTTCCTTCATTGTGATGGAGATCAAGCCTTCAATATTATAAAAAAGTTGATTACAATTTATAGCATGCCAACTTATTTTGATTCCTCTCTTGTGTGCATTTTTAATAGACTTGATACTCTTGAGACTCGCACTGCTAGTTTGAATTCTTGCTACAATACTTTGCGCCAGCATTTTGATTATGTGCCAACAAATTCTGAACCTTTGAGTTGGTATCCTATGATAAAAATCACCATTAGTGGTGAAACTTTTCATGCTCGTTGTGATATTATGTCTGAATTTTGTCTCATGCCAAAAGATGTTTATGAATCTTTGAGCCTTTGGAAGCTTTCTAAGGGGGGAGAAGGAATTTCTCTTACTAACAATGCCACTATCTTTCCCATTGAAATTGCTGAAGGAGTTTTTACAAAAGTCCTAGGAAGAATGATATCTACTGATTATCTTGTTATTGAATGTGTAGGGAAAGGACAAATCACACTTGGAAGATCCCTCTTAAAGCTCCTGGGTGCCGTCATTGATGTGGGAAAAGGTAATATAAGATTTATCTCTCCACCTTGCAATACCCATGTATTTCCTAGAGTCAAGAGAAAAGGTAATAAAGGAAGACGTAAGGCACGCGCTCATCCTAGTACTTCATCACTTGATAATACTTGATTCGCAATTTTCTGCGCCTAGCTCGAAGGCGTAAAAAAAAAGCACTCTTGGGAGATAACCCAATGTTTTACATTCAGTAATTTTTCTTTTATTTGAGTCTTGGAAGTTATTACTACTGTAATGACCGCTCCTTATCCTTTTTATTTCGTTTTTGTGCCAAGAGAAGCCTCCAATTTGAGTGAGGTAAAGATTTGGGGATGTTGCTGTCCTGAAACTGTTTTCGGTGCTGCACCATAAAAATTCATATAAATTCTCTAAATATATTTTGGACCTGCGATTTCTTGTGCATATGCCCCAGGTTATATACAAACTTTTGTTAGTTGAACACTTTTTGATTTGAGCTACAGAAAACCCCTCAAAAATTCGGCCTTTGTCAGCTGTTCTGTTTTGACAGATTTCTGCCAATATTTATTTTTGCCACTTTATCGCTTTCTTTGCGAGTTCTTTTGATCACGAAACTCTTGTGGAAGTTGCTAAAGTAGTATTTAATTTATATGTGGTGGTTTTGGGTTGAAACCTGAAGCAAAAAGAGGTTGATTATATATTATTCCTACACTAATGTTGCTAATAGATTTGTGTTTAGTTTTGTATGAAGGAAGTTTTCAAGTGTAGGGATTGGAGAATGATGAGATGAGTTGAAGAATGGACAAAAGCTCAAGCTTGGGGATGCCCATGCATTACCCCAAGAAGTATCCAAGAAGTACAAGCATCAAAGCTTGGGGATGCCCCGAGACACCCCTTCTTCATCGGCAAAAATCAGGTCACCTTTCAAGACACTATATTTTTATTGCTTCATGCACTATGTGTTTTTCTTGGAGCATCAGTTGTTTTAGTTTTCTTAGTTGGTTTGTTTTGTTTGCTGCAATAAATGGTTGGACCCCAACAAATTTCCTTTGGAGGAGATGTACTCGTTTTCATTTGCAAAGAACACTCAGTTTTTCACTCTTATCGTTCATTGAGTGTTCTTCTTTTTCTGCTATTGCTTTTGGTTTTCGTTTTCGCCTTGATTTGCATTCAAACATTGTCATATATTTTCATCAAGGTGTATTTTTGCCTCTGATATTTATTGGTATTCATCAAAAGAGGTGTTTTTAAAAATTTCAAATGGTGTTGGAAAAGAGAAAAAGCTTTATGCAAAATAGTGGTACAAGAAGGAGCTTGTGTAGACTGCGGCTTAGGTTTTTTCATGTCATGCTTGATGTCTTTTTGATAGTATGCTTAGTGGTTTTGCTGTAGCATGACTTGTCTCAAATAACTGAGATTGCTTAATGAGCCTTTGAAAAAATCATGCGTTGTTTTTAATTGTACGGAAGCATTATTTTGGTTTTCTCCTTGACGCTTTATTTTGGTTGACTTGGCGCATGCTCACACATGTTAGACTCATACAAAGTCGCCAATAGCCTTCATGATCATTTAGTTTTTGACTTTTGATCCCATCTTATGCTTCTTTTAATGTTGCTTTGTCGCTCTGCATGATTATGGCCATTATTGCTCTCTTAGTTGGTCGCTCCCAGTCTTTTGCTAGCCCTCGCCTTGTACTGAGTATGAGCTCTACTCGTGCATCCAACTCCTAAAAGCCAAAGTTTTCCAAAGTGTCCACCATACATACCTACTAGCAATTTGCTATTCCAAGTAAATTTGACTTGCTTTTATTTTCTCTTCCAATTAAACTCTTACCAGTGTTATGCGAAATTCTGTCAGCAAAGCTCTCACGAACCGAAAGGCACACTTTACTTTTTCCTGTTCTAAAAATTTGACATTGTGATCTCTTATGTTGAGTTGTTATGCTTGCAAGTTGTAAGTTGGAGACTAGCCCAGCCATGCAGTCATGGGCAAGCTTTCAACATTGCACTTCTTATTTGAGTTGATATCGTGATCTTTCGTTTATGGATGCCCGTGGTGTAAAATGAATTGGGAATCTTGTGGGGATCATGGAGTTTTTATATGTGTTAGGGAAACGTCGGGCCGCCAATCTAAGCCATGCATAATTCATGGTGGAAATTTGTAGCATACCCAAGGTGAACATTCGACGACGCATCTCACAATAAAAAGCTAAACAAATGGCAAATAAAAGAGATGTTGAGGTGTTCATTGTCTGCTTGTCCTGTCATTTTGGTGTGGGCTTGTTCCATGTCATCGGGCAGGGAGGTACCCCATTGGCGGTTCTCAATGATATGCATATATTTACAATGACAAGAGCCTTGCTTGGGACTCTAAGTAAAGTAGCATGAGGTTTGGGTACTCGTATTCATGGGACACGAGGTTTTCAACTTATGATTTGTCAAGCATATGCATCATAATTGTTCTCGCATTAACTTTAACCATTCAAGATGCTTATGATGGGGGCAATGAGAGCTCAAAGCCGGTAAGTACCATAATTTTTGAAGTTTATAAAACTTGCAATCACTGCTTCCCTCTGCGAAGGGCCTTTCTTCTACTTTTATGTTGAGTCACCACCTTCTTTCTTTATGCACCATTAAGAGAGCATAGTTGTCATTCTTAGTATAATGTGCATTGTCCCAAAGTTTTCATTGATTGATTCATGATGTTGGTTTCACTTGTTCTTAAATTATTTGTATCTAGTCGCCCTCTTAAACTTGAAGGTGTCCTATGCATTTATGTTTTGCTCTCTATGAAGGACAAGCTGAAAACCATTTGTATGTTTTTCCTTATGATTCGAACACATGTTTGACTTTCATTGTTTCATTTTCATGATCTTTTGTTTGTGTTCATTTGTGTAACAACTCAGAATTTGTTGTCCACTCCTTATTAAATAAAGTGCCAAATTTTGGACCAAGATACAACTTTTTATCCATTATTTCATGCATACATGTATTTTCTATTATATGTATTCTATGATTTCATGTGTGTTATTTTTGATTGTGTATTGGTTAGTTAATTCTAAGTTAACCAACAGAAGCAAAGGAGAAAGATTATAAGAAGCAAAGAAACCAGAAATAAAAATAAGAAAGAAAGGGAGAAGATTGAGATGATCTAGGAAATCTGTTTGACTACACCACTTTGAGCCCTTAGATTAAGAAATCTGTAAACCACCTTCATGTTTGGCCTGTTAGTTGAGCTTAACCAAGTTACATACTAACTCAACCAACAAGAATATACTCAAAATTCAACCCAGAGCTTGACTCAATCATCTGCTAAAGTTTGAATCTAAAACAGTGACCATACCCAATTTTGAAATATAAACTTCTGCAAAACTGAACCATTCTTGGTAACAAAAATATATTTGGAAACCTGGGCTAATATGTTGATCACCCAAAGTGGAAGTTTTCAAAAATTCGAATTTCAAACTCTTGCGGGCATTTCGTCGAGCACTGGCAGAGAAAATCAAACCAAATCTGAGTTCACTGTGTTGATCACTGTGCTTGCTCGCCCAAGCGCTGTAGCCATGCTCCTGGGAGACGCCGCGGTCGATGCCAGCCCCCTCTGCCCCGACCCAAGCCAGGAGAAGCGGAGGGAAGACGAGGTTTGCGCCCAGGGCCCCCTCCCAGTCATCTTCTTCTCTGCTCGATGCCGACCGCCCTGCCCTCGCCAGAGCAGACCCACAGCACCCCGCGGCCAAGCCAGAACCCCTCCAGCACGCCCCCAAGGCTGCCGTGGCCGGAGAGACCTTCAAACGCTGCCAGGGCCCCCGAGCCGTCGAGCTTCTGGACGCCTTCATCCTCGACGCTCCGCCCTATAAATACCCCCGCCGATCAAACGGAGACACTCGCCTCACTCCCAGCTACCTCCCAGACAACCTCTCGCCCTCCCTCTCGCTCTGGTTCGTCGACGCTCGCCCCGCCGGCGAGGTACTGGACGCGAGGAGCACCGCCGCGTTCGACCACCTGGCAGCAAGCCGCTGCTGGGAATCGGAGGAGGAGCATCGCCGCAGCCGATTCCGCACGTCGCCGATGAGTCCTGCTTCCTCTACGCACGTCGCCGTCGTCGTCTTCACTGCAACGCCGGTGAGCTTCCCCCATCTCCACGAGCACGACGCACCCGAGCCGTTAGATCTTGATCTGACGATAGCATACCGGTTCGGGGAGGTTAAGTCACCCGACGAGTCGACCCCACCTGTCAGTTTCATTTTTATTCTTTTCCCGCCGCAGCGAAGCGGTATGGGCCGGCCCGTTCGGGTTTTGTTTGAAACTGGGCCCAGCTAGTGAAGATTCGGTCCGTTCGATTTTATTTAATTCCCGCTCGTTTTTGAATTAATTCAAATTTGATTCAGATGTGTTTTTCAAATTAAATTTCCCAGAGATTTACAAATCCTTTTCTAGCAAATAAATATGCGTTGGAAAGCTTATAAAATACTCTACACAGTAGAACTGGTTAGAATTCAAAATAAGTTAGAAATTTAATTAGATGTGAATAGTGTGACCATAGCCTTATTAATCTTAGAAGATTTCTAGAAAATTATTTAAACCATCAAAAATCATGAAAATTTAAGTGTGAACTTACCAAGGATATACCCTACTGTTAGTAAACTCTAATCAACTCAAACCCTATTAGTGTTACCAATTAGACCCTAACCCAACTCTAGTTAGTCACATAAAATGAGGGATCCCTATCATACACTTAGAATTAATTTTTGCCCTCAATACCAAATCACTTAGTTGAGCCCTCCCACTTACACTAGTATTAGTACCCTAAACCAATACCAATGCTTAGAAGGTGAACAACATATGACATTTAGTAGAGAATCTAACTTGCACACTTGAAGAAAACTTAGAAGAAAAACTTACCATCCAACACCATGAAATGCAACATGACTGCTTTTGTTAGCAAACAAAGATGTGTGCTTGGTGTGTTGTTAGCATTGTGTAGTGATGGTGTGCTTTGTGTTATTTCGTTGTTAGACACTAGTATTGCCGAGGAGGATATTGGAGGGGATTATTATCAAGAAGAAGAAGAGTACCCCGGACACTTTGCCAACCAAGGCAAGCCATCTTTTGATTCATACTCCCAATGCCTAGTTTTAATATTGCATTCTACTTGTTTTAAGTAAATTGCATGATTGAATTGCTAGAGTAGAATGATAGAAGTACATTGATATCTTGCTTAGCAAGAGCATCAAGTTGAGTTTATCCAACCATATTTAGTAGTACCATCACTCAATATAGTTGCTTAGTCGCTAATAAAAGTTGGTGCTATCTCTGGAGGAACCCCATTTGAAAGGTGGTGACTTGAACTTGAAACATAAATTGGAGATTGCTACTACAGAATGGTTTTTATGAAAGAAATCAAACTTGACTAAGAACTATGAAATGTATTTCTCAATGACAACGAGTGATGTTCTATGGGAGCCAACTATACCGTACGACCACATTACCCCTGAATGGGAAGGGGCTTATTCCTAGCTTGTTTATTTTAGTATGGGAGGTCTTGTTTCATCCTTTATAGAAGCATTCCATGCGGGGTTGCTTCCGAACCAAGTGGTTATTGGAAATTTTCCTTCCTGAAGATTTCCATCCGTCTGGCATCCCGGAGTGGGCAAAACTAGAGGCGCCGGAACGGGGAAATCCGTGTCTCGGGCTCTAGGGAAGGATCCCATACTAGAGTAGACAAGTGAAAGAGTCTGTTTGATTATCTGAACCCCGCATACTTGTGTATGACGATCCGTGGATTTCTCCCGGCAGATGTATCGAATCTTGTGGGTAAAGTGTACCCCTCTGCAGAGGTTTTCAAACTATTCGAATAGCCGAGTCCGTGGTTATGGACGGTTGGCAAGCTGTACTTGACTTTTTTCAGGACTAAAAGTGACAATGGTGAACTTGGTGAATGACTTGACTTGACAATGATGTTGACACACTTGAAGTCCTCTTTAGATTGAACTTAGAGAACTAAACTTCTTTTCTACAAATGAACATTCGTGGGAAATAAAACTAGCTTTTGCAAATAAACTTAGTGCTTAGTCCACCATATCAACCTTGCATATCTACTTCATCATTTCATTTATAAGATGGTTTGCAAGTGCATCCAATGTACTCACGGCTGTGTCCCTGGCTATCAACTTGGCCAGACTATGGGGAAGAATACCAGGAGGAAGGGTATGAGGAAGAGTACCAGAACTAAGCTCGTCTCCATGAGTCGCCATTTGCCTGTAGGGAGAAGGCATGGGCCAAAGATGTTATTTCCGCTGCTATATTGTGTTGTAATATGAACTTGGTCTCTATGACCATTGTATTTTGAACCATCATATTGTAATGTCTATGGAACTGGTTACCAACTACGTTATGTATATCGCAACAATGGTTCTAGGATTGCAGTGGAATACATAACGGGCACTTCGAATATGTATCAAATTTGAGGTCGTCACAAGTTGGTATCAGAGCCTAGGCTGACCATAGGAGACCTTAGTTAGAATGGGCGTTAAATCAAAACCTTGATGAAAGCAAAGATATAAGTAATGGTTGCAAAATTGCTTAGTCTTTCCTATCTATTTACAAAGCTTTGTACATGATTCAGTTTTTGCCTACTTAAAATTTTGCACACTTGAGTTGATCACTAACTTAGTCTAATTTAAAATTTTGTAGATGGCCCTGGTATTCACTGAGCAGTACCAGTTGGGCCATGGTGGCAGCCTTTGTTTCGAGCGCGACCTCACCACCCTGACCTTGTTCCTGAATCGTTTGTATCCGGAGTTCAAGGGAGCCGTGCTCAATGAGCACCCAGATGGAGAGCTACGATGGCTTATTCGAGCCAGTTGCCGTGGCAAGAAGGGGAATTTGGGTTCTCCAAGGGTCAAGTTTGAGCTTGTGGAGAACAGTTGGGCCGATGGTTTGGTCCGAGCGATGCAGGAGATGCACGCCCGCTTATGCGGACTGCATGTGGAGGAGGTCCAGGGGGAGCGCTTTAGGAACTTTGCTCGGCGTGATGCGGACGGGCGTCCCGCAAACATGCCCAGGCAGAATGAGCCGAGTACCTACATCGATCACATGGACTTCTTGCTGTACTCCACTCAGCAGGAGGCCGACCGTGCCCATACTAGGTCCAACCTTGAGCACTTCGCACTGGTGGAGGCGAGGAGCACTATCAGGATACTTGCGAAGGAGCGCAAGGGCCTTCGTCGCCAACGCGATGAGAAGGATCAGGACATTGAGGAGTTGAAGGCCAATGTGGCTGAGCTGACTGAGTACATTGAGAGTCTTGAGGATCACCTTGGTGAGGAGGAAGGCATTGATCTCTGCAAGGAGGATAATGCCCTCATTAGTGATGAGGATGACTTCATGGAGGACCTTGATGATCCGGAAGATGGTGGGCACAATGGATTCATTGTGAGTGAGGAGGAGGAAGACCCCGAGGAGCCCACTGTTTAGATTAGAGATCCACATGTTATCTAGTTATGAGTTCCACTTTATTTTCACTCCGTGTAGGTGTGAGTTGTATCCCCCTCTCTAGTAGACGAATAGCCATGGTTTGATGTAAACCATTTGTAATGTGTGAACTCGTATGTATGATATGTTTGATGAGTGTTAAATGAAATATGAATTTGGCCCTTAAGGCCTTATTAAGACCAAATTGCATCATCCATGTTACCTTTAAATCTTAGCCAAATTAGTTTTTCCCTCTTGTCTTACACACCTTATCTCCAGATGCCGCGAGCACCCCCACCCCCGAACCCGGAAATGGCCGAACTGCTAAGGTTGATCATGGAAGACCGAGAAGCAGCCCGAGCTGAGCGCCAAGCTAACCTGGCCACTCTTCAGTAGATAACCCAGATGGCAATGAACCACAACAATGGCAATGGCAATGGCAATGGTGAAGGAGAAAACAATGGCAATGGTGATCACCGATCCAAGTTAAGGAATTTTCAAAACACCAACCCTCCTATGTTCACTAAGTCTGAAGAGCCCTTAGATGCCGATGACTGGCTTCGCACTATGGAAAACAATCTGGCAGTCACCGAAATTGGTGACAATGAGAAGGTCTTGTACACCACCCACTATCTTGCTGGAGCAGCGAGAGCTTGGTGGGATAGCACCCGTGCAATGCAAGCCCCAGGGTATGTGATGCCTTGGGAGGAGTTCAAGAGCAAGTTTAGCAAGGCCCATGTTCCTTTGGGACTGGTTAAAAGGATGAGAGATGAGTTCAGAAATTTGAAGCAAGGTTCCCTATCTGTGGTGGATTACCGTGACAAGTTCCTTACCTTGTCTAGGTATGCCCCAGATGACACCGACACCACTGAGAAGAAGCAAGAAAGGTTTCTGGATGGACTTCATGATGAGATGCAATGTGTCTTGGTCAGCATTCCCTTTGCCGACCTGGAGTCATTGGTTGACTCTGCCATTCAGATGGAAGGCAAACTAAAACAAGCTGCAGAAAACCGCAAGCGCCGTATGATGTATCAAGGCAACTCGAGCAACTCGCAGAAGCCAAGGGGAAATGCACCTATGGGTTTCGCCCCTAGACCTATGAGGCCATCTGCACCTGCTCCCCATCCCAACTATCCCAACCGTCCGCCCGGCAACAACTCCAACCGTGCACCTCCAAGACCTAGTGGCAACAACTTCAACACCAATACTCCAAGACCAAATGGGGCCCCTGTGTTACCCAAGCCTGGTGACAAGTCTGGAGTTACCTGTTATGAGTGCGGACTTAAAGGGCACTACTCCAATGAGTGCCCCAAGAAGCTGAATGATGCATCCAAGACCACTGCTCCTGTTCAGCAACAGCGCCGTATGGGGAATGGCAAGAACTATCCACCAAGGAACCAGCCTCACTCTCGAGGCCGTCTGAATCACATGAATGTTGAAGAAGCTCAGGAAGCAACCGACGTTGTGCTTGGTATGTTCCCTGTTAACTCCGTTCTTGCAAGAGTTCTGTTTGATTCTGGAGCTTCACACTCATTTGTTACCCAATTATTCATTGATAAAAGTGGACTTCAACCCACACCCTTGAAAGAGTTCATGTCTGTGCAAATTCCCGGGTCGATAATCAAAGCCAGTTGTACCTGCTTGGCAGTGCCCATAGAAATCCATGGGATCTTATTCTTAGCCAGTTTGATTGTGTTAGGAACCAAAGGATTGGAAGTGGTCCTAGGTATGGATTGGATGTCTTACCATCAAGGAGTAATAGATTGTGCCAAGAATACCATCACCATGAAGAGTAGCACTGGAATCATAGTCAAGCATGTATCCGTAAAACCACCCCAAACCACCCGATGTCATAAGAGTATCTCCGGGCCAACCATAAAGGAAGTTCCCATCGTCTGTGAATACCCGGATGTCTTTCCTGATGAGCTACCCGGAATGCCACCAGATCGGGATATTGAGTTTATCATTGAGCTTATCCCCGGAACTGGATCTATAGCCCAACGACCCTATCGTATGAACCCAGCTGAACTAGTAGAGTTGAAGAAGCAATTGGATGACCTTTTGAGTAAAGGATTGATTCAGCCGAGTTCTTCTGCTTGGAGATCACCCGTTCTGTTTGTGGATAAAAGTGACGGTTCTAGCCGACTGTGCACTGATTACCGCAAGCTTAACGATGTGACCATCAAGAACAAGTATCCTCTTCCAAAGATTGAAGATTTGTTTGACCAACTGACCGGAGCTCGAGTTTTCTCAAAGATAGACCTTAGAACTGGATACCATCAACTGAAGATCCATGCAACGGATATCCCCAAAATAGCCTTCACTACCCGATACGGATTGTATGAGTACACCGTAATGTCATTTGGATTAACCAATGCCCCTGCTTATTTCATGAATCTCATGAATAAGGTTTTTATGGAGTTCTTGGATAAGTTTGTTGTTGTCTTCATTGATGACATTCTTATCTACTCCAAGTCCGAAGAAGAGCATGCAACCCATTTGAGATTAATCTTAGAAACCTTAAGAGAGCATCAGCTGTATGCCAAGTTCAGCAAGTGTGAGTTCTGGTTGAAGGAAGTTGGATTCTTAGGCCATGTATTATCAGCAGGAGGAATATCTGTAGACCCCAAGAAGATCAAAGCAGTCATGGAATGGGAAGCCCCTACCACTCAAACCGAAGTTAGAGGTTTTCTTGGATTAGCCGGATATTACCGCAAATTTGTTGAAGGGTTTTCAAGCATTGCCTGGCCGATGACCCAACTGTTGAAGAAAGACAAGAAGTTTGAATGGACCCCTAAGTGTGAAGAGAGTTTTCAAGAGCTCAAAAAGCGATTGGTGACCGCCCCCGTCCTAACCATGCCCGATATCACCAAAAACTTTGATGTCTATTGCGACGCTTCCAAACTTGGACTTGGTTGTGTCTTGATGCAAGAAGGCAAGGTCATAGCTTACCTCTCTCGGCAGCTTCGACCTCATGAAGAAAATTATCCAACCCATGATCTAGAGTTAGCAGCCGTGGTTCTAGCTCTGAAGACCTTGAGGCACTATCTGATGGGCAACCGTTGCGAGATCTACACGGATCACAAGAGTCTGAAGTATATTTTCACTCAGAAGGAGTTGAACATGAGGCAAAGAAGATGGATAGAGTTGATCAAGGATTATGATCTGGAAATTCATTATCACCCCGGTAAGGCCAATGTGGTGGCCGATGCATTGAGTAGGAAGCCATGCTCATTGAATATGATGATCAAGGAAGAGCAACCTATGTTGCACCAAGAGTTTGAAAAATTTGGATTGGAACTAGTCAGTCAAGGATTCTTAGCCAACCTTGAGTTTCAACCCACCTTGATGAGCCAAATCAAAGAAGCCCAGAAGGGAAATGAGAGTATTGACGGAATCAGGCGCCGAATTAGTTCCGGCAAGGTGCCAGGATTTGAAGAAGATGATCAAGGAGTTCTTTGGTATAAGGGACGTATTTGTGTGCCTGCTGATTCAGAATTGAAGGAAGTGATTATGAAGGAAGCCCATGAGACCCCTTACTCCATCCACCCCGGTGGAACTAAGATGTATCAAGATTTGAAGGAACAATTTTGGTGGCATGGAATGAAGCGTGAGATTGCATCGTTCATCTCTAAGTGTGACATTTGCCAAAGAGTCAAAGCTAAACATCAACGTCCTGCGGGATTGCTACAACCTTTGCAAGTTCCGGAATGGAAGTGGGAATCTGTTGGAATAGATTTCATCACTGGATTTCCACGGTCTAGCCGTGGGAATGACTCTATCTGGGTCATTGTGGATAGACTGACCAAAGTTGCCCACTTTATTCCTGTCAAGACCACTTACAACTCGGGACAGCTAGCAGATCTGTATCTATCCAGAATTGTTAGTTTGCATGGAGTCCCTAAAACCATAGTTTCCGACCGAGGAACCCAGTTCACCTCAAGATTTTGGAGAAGCTTACATCAAGCCTTGGGAACCAAATTAGCCTTCAGTACCGCTTACCACCCTCAGACTGATGGACAGACTGAAAGAGTAAACCAAATACTTGAAGATATGTTGAGAGCATGTGTTCTAGCTTATGGAGCGAAGTGGGAAGATTGTCTGCCTTTCGCGAAGTTTTCCTACAATAACAGTTATCAAGCCAGTTTGCAAATGGCCCCATTTGAATCTTTGTATGGAAGAAAGTGTCGTACCCCTTTGAATTGGTCAGAAACCAGAGACAGTCAGATATTTGGACCTGACATTCTGCAAGAAGCCGAGGAGAAAGTTCGCATGATTCGCGACTATCTCAAGGCAGCCCAGTCAAGACAGAAGAGTTATGCCGACAAGAGACGGAGAGAATTAACTTTCAAGAGTGGAGACTTTGTTTACCTCAGAGTATCACCCCTCAAGGGAATGCAAAGATTCCAAGTAAAAGGAAAGCTCGCACCAAGATATATTGGACCCTTCAAGATACTAGACCGCAAAGGAGAAGTGTCTTATCAATTGGAAATGCCCCCGGAATTGTCTGAAGTGCACGATGTCTTTCACGTTTCGTTACTTCGGAAATGTCTGGAAGTACCGGAGAAGCCAGAAATTTTCAAGAACATTGATCACCGTTCTGTGGACATCAACAAGGATTTGACCTATCGTGAAATGCCTATTCGTATCCTCGAAGAAGCTTATAGAACCACTCGAACCCGAAGCATCAAGTTTCTGAAAGTTCAGTGGAGTAATCATACCGAAGAGGAAGCCACTTGGGAACGAGAAGATTACCTTCAGAAAGAGTTTCCCAATCTTTTCAGTTCTTAACTAGTGAATCTCGGGGACGAGATTCTTTTTAAGGGGGGAAGATTGTAACAACTCAGAATTTGTTGTCCACTCCTTATTAAATAAAGTGCCAAATTTTGGACCAAGATAAAACTTTTTATCCATTATTTCATGCATACATGTATTTTCTATTATATGTATTCTATGATTTCATGTGTGTTATTTTTGATTGTGTATTGGTTAGTTAATTCTAAGTTAACCAACAGAAGCAAAGGAGAAAGATTATAAGAAGCAAAGAAACCAGAAATAAAAATAAGAAAGAAAGGGAGAAGATTGAGATGATCTAGGAAATCTGTTTGACTACACCACTTTGAGCCCTTAGATTAAGAAATCTGTAAACCACCTTCATGTTTAGCCTGTTAGTTGAGCTTAACCAAGTTACATACTAACTCAACCAACAAGAATATACTCAAAATTCAACCCAGAGCTTGACTCAATCATCTGCTAAAGTTTGAATCTAAAACAGTGACCATACCCAATTTTGAAATATAAACTTCTGCAAAACTGAACCATTCTTGGTAACAAAAATATATTTGGAAACCTGGGCTAATATGTTGATCATCCAAAGTGGAAGTTTTCAAAAATTCGAATTTCAAACTCTTGCGGGAATTTTGTCGAGCACTAGCAGAGAAAATCAAACCAAATCTGAGTTCACTGTGTTGATCACTGTGCTTGCTCGCCCAAGCGTTGTAGCCATGCTCCTGGGAGACGCCGCGGTCGATGCCAGCCCCCTCTGCCCCGACCCAAGCCAGGAGAAGCGGAGGGAAGATGAGGTTTGCGCCCAGGGCCCCCTCCCAGTCATCTTCTTCTCTGCTCGATGCCGACCACCTTGCCCTCGCCAGAGCAGACCCACAGCACCCCGCGGCCAAGCCAGAACCCCTCCAGCACACCCCCGAGGCCGCCATGGCCAGAGAGACCTTCGAACGCTGCCAGGGCCCCCGAGCCGTCGAGCTTCTGGACGCCTTCGTCCTCGACGCTCCGCCCTATAAATACCCCCGCCGATCAAACAGAGACACTCGCCTCACTCCCAGCTACCTCCCAGACAACCTCTCGCCCTCCCTCTCGCTCTGGTTCGTCGACGCTCGCCCCGCCGGCGAGGTACTGGACGCGAGGAGCGCCGTCGCGTTCGACCACCTGGGAGCAAGCCGCCGCTGGGAATCGGAGGAGGAGCATCGCCGCAGCCGATTCCGCACGTCGCCGATGAGTCCTGCTTCCTCTACGCACGTCGCCATCGCCGTCGTCGTCTTCACTGCAACGCCGGTGAGCTTCCCCCGTCTCCACGAGCACGACGCACCCGAGCCGTTAGATCTTGATCTGACGATAGCATACCGGTTCGGGGAGGTTAAGTCACCTGACGAGTCGACCCCACCTGTCAGTTTCATTTTTATTCTTTTCCCGCCGCAGCGAAGCGGTATGGGCCGGCCCGTTCGGGTTTTGTTTGAAACTAGGCCCAGCTAGTGAAGATTCGGTCCGTTCGATTTTATTTAATTCCCGCTCGTTTTTGAATTAATTCAAATTTGATTCAGATGTGTTTTTCAAATTAAATTTCCCAGAGATTTACAAATCCTTTTCTAGCAAATAAATATGCGTTGGAAAGCTTATAAAATACTCTACACAGTAGAACTGGTTAGAATTCAAAATAAGTTAGAAATTTAATTAGATGTGAATAGTGTGACCATAGCCTTATTAATCTTAGAAGATTTCTAGAAAATTATTTAAACCATCAAAAATCATGAAAATTTAAGTGTGAACTTACCAAGGATATACCCTACTGTTAGTAAACTCTAATCAACTCAAACCCTATTAGTGTTACTAATTAGACCCTAACCCAACTCTAGTTAGTCACATAAAATGAGGGATCCCTATCATACACTTAGAATTAATTTTTGCCCTCAATACCAAATCACTTAGTTGAGCCCTCCCACTTACACTAGTATTAGTACCCTAAACCAATACCAATGCTTAGAAGGTGAACAACATATGACATTTAGTAGAGAATCTAACTTGCACACTTGAAGAAAACTTAGAAGAAAAACTTACCATCCAACACCATGAAATGCAACATGACTGCTTTTGTTAGCAAACAAAGATGTGTGCTTGGTGTGTTGTTAGCATTGTGTAGTGATGGTGTGCTTTGTGTTATTTTGTTGTTAGACGCTAGTATTGCCGAGGAGGATATTGGAGGGGATTATTATCAAGAAGAAGAAGAGTACCCCGGACACTTTGCCAACCAAGGCAAGCCATCTTTTGATTCATACTCCCAATGCCTAGTTTTAATATTGCATTCTACTTGTTTTAAGTAAATTGCATGATTGAATTGCTAGAGTAGAATGATAGAAGTACATTGATATCTTGCTTAGCAAGAGCATCAAGTTGAGTTTATCCAACCATATTTAGTAGTACCATCACTCAATATAGTTGCTTAGTCGCTAATAAAAGTTGGTGCTATCTCTGGAGGAACCCCATTTGAAAGGTGGTGACTTGAACTTGAAACATAAATTGGAGATTGCTACTACAGAATGGTTTTTATGAAAGAAATCAAACTTGACTAAGAACTATGAAATGTATTTCTCAATGACAACGAGTGATGTACTATGGGAGCCAACTATACCGTACAACCACATTACCCCTGAATGGGAAGGGGCTTATTCCTAGCTTATTTATTTTAGTATGGGAGGTCTTGTTTCATCCTTTATAGAAGCATTCCATGCGGGGTTGCTTCCGAACCAAGTGGTTATTGGAAATTTTCCTTCCTAAAGATTTCCATCCGTCTGGCATCCCGGAGTGGGCAAAACTAGAGGCGCCGGAACGGGGAAATCCGTGTCTCGGGCTCTAGGGAAGGATCCCATACTAGAGTAGACAAGTGAAAGAGTCTGTTTGATTATCTGAACCCCGCATACTTGTGTATGACGATCCGTGGATTTCTCCCGGCAGATGTATCGAATCTTGTGGGTAAAGTGTACCCCTCTGCAGATGTTTTCAAACTATTCGAATAGCCGAGTCCGCGGTTATGGACGGTTGGCAAGCTGTACTTGACTTTTGTCAGAACTAAAAGTGACAATGGTGAACTTGGTGAATGACTTGACTTGACAATGATGTTGACACACTTGAAGTCCTCTTTAGATTGAACTTAGAGAACTAAACTTCTTTTCTACAAATGAACATTCGTGGGAAATAAAACTAGCTTTTGCAAATAAACTTAGTGCTTAGTCCACCATATCAACCTTGCATATCTACTTCATCATTTCATTTATAAGATGGTTTGCGAGTGCATCCAATGTACTCACGGCTGTGTCCCTGGCTATCAACTTGGCCAGACTATGGGGAAGAATACCAGGAGGAAGGGTATGAGGAAGAGTACCCGAACTAAGCTCGTCTCCATGAGTCGCCATTTGCCTGTAGGGAGAAGGCATGGGTCGAAGACGTTATTTCCGCTGCTATATTGTGTTGTAATATGAACTTGGTCTCTATGACCATTGTATTTTGAACCATCGTATTGTAATGTCTATGGAACTGGTTACCAACTACGTTATGTATATCGCAACAATGGTTCTGGGATTGCGGTGGAATACATAACGGGCACTTCGAATTTGTATCAAATTTGAGGTCGTCACAATTTGCATGTTTACAAGATGGTTGCTAAGTTTCTTATTGTCATGATTATATCTTCATGCCTATGTTTTAAGTTCTTATGATCCCAGCTCACCAATGCTTACATACATGATCAAGATTGTGTAGGTGCATGTCACCTCAAAAATTATTCTTTTGTTATCACTTACCTACTCGAGGATGAGCAGGAGTTAAGCTTGGGGATGCTTGATACGTCTCAAACGTATCTATAATTTTTGATGCTCCATGCTTGTTTTTACACCATTTGCCTATTGTTTTTGTTACACTTCGTGGCACTTTTATGCATTTTCCAGAACTAACCTATTAACAAGTTGCCACAATGCCAGTTCCCTGTTTTCTGCTGTTTTTGTGTTTCAGAAGTGATACACAGGAAATATTCTCGGAATTGGATGAAACAAGTTCCTGAAGTCATATTTTACCCGGAAGCTTCCAGAGATCCGAAGGAGAGTAGGAGGCGGGGCACCAGGGGCCCACACGCCAGGGTGGCGCGGCTAGTCCCTGGCCCGCGCCACCATGGTGTGAGGCCGCCTGGCCCCTCCTCTAACATCGCCCCTTCGCCTATAAAGACCCCCCGATGGAAAAAACCTAAGTACCTGATCACTTTTCCAGAACACATCACGATCCTCCGCCGCCGTCGACCCGAAGATCGGGAGGGTCCAGAAGCTCTTCCCAGCACCCTGTCGGAGAGGGGAATCACCACCGGAGGTCTTCTTCATCGCATGCTTGCCTCTGGAGCGATGCGTGAGTAGTCTACCTTGGACTATGGGTCCATAGCAGTAGCTAGATGGTTGTCTTCTCCACCATGTGCTTCATGTTTAGATCTCATGAGCTGCCATACATGATTGAGATCACCGTTATGTAATTCTACATGTTTGGTTTGTTGGGATCCGATGAATATTGGTGTTTATGATTGAGTTGCTGTACTGAATATTATCTTTTGTTATCTCTATGTTGTTTATGATCTTGCATGCTCTCCGTTGTTAGTAGCTATCTTGGCCGAGTAGTTGCTAGTGACTCCAAGAGGGGGTATTTATGCTCCATAGTGGGTTCATGTCTCTATTTAACCTGGGGGAGTGACAGAAACCTCTAAGGTTGTAGATGTGCTGTTGCTACTAGGGAGAAAACAACATTCATATGCTCAAGGGCATATGCTTTGTTTACATTACACACTTTGCTTAATGCAATTATCTGTTGTTCGCAACTTAATACTTGTGGAGTTCTCGGATTGATTCGCCACAAGTGGATTATTAGTCATAGATGCAGTTGGATGGCGGTCTATGTATCTTGTTGTAATGCCCAGAGTAAATCTCATGGTGATCTTCTTGATATATCAAGTTTATCTTTATTCTATTAATTGCCCAACTGTAATTTATTTACCCAGCATGTGTTATTTATCTTATGGAGAGACACCACTAGTGAACTGTGGACCCTGGTCCTATTTCCATCATATTGCTATCACCTGTTTACTTTACTCGCACTGTTTACTTTACTCGCATACTCTACTATTTTCTACTCGATACACTCATACCCTTTGTTTCAAGCAAACCGGTGAGATTGACAACCTCATCGCAAGTTGGGAACAAAGTACTTGGTTGTGTTGTGTGCAGATTCCGCGTTGCAGCTAGCAAGCAAATCTTGGATGAGGCGCCATACATAAATTGTCCGAAGCTGTTGCAATCTAGCAAGCATCACCTTCAGTCGCCTGTCTCTCCTCTCTGATACGTCTCAAACGTATCTATAATTTTTGATGCTCCATGCTTGTTTTTACACCATTTGCCTATTGTTTCGTTACACTTCGTGGCACTTTTATGCATTTTCAGGAACTAACCTATTAACAAGTTGCCACAGTGCCAATTTCCTGTTTTCTGCTGTTTTTGTGTTTCAGAAGTGATACACAGGAAATATTCTTGGAATTGGACAAAACAAGTTCCTGAAGTCATATTTTACCCGGAAGCTTCCAGAGATCCGAAGGAGAGAAGGAGTAGGGCCATCAGGGCCCCACACGCAGGGGTGGCGCGACCCTACCCCTGGCCGCACGGGCCCCGTGTGAGGGCACCTGGCCCCTCCTCTGACATCGTCGTTTCGCCTATAAAGACCCCCCGACGGAAAAAACCTAAGTACCCGATCAGATTTCCAGAACACATCGCGATCCGCCGCCGCCGTCGACCCGAAGATCGGGAGGGTCCAGAAGCTCTTCCCGGCACCCTGTCGGAGAGGGGAATCGCCACCAGAGGTCTTCTTCATCGCCATGCTTGCCTCCGGAGCGATGAGTGAGTAGTCTACCTTGGACTATGGGTCCATAGCAGTAGCTAGATGGTTGTCTTCTCCACCATGTGCTTCATGTTTAGATCTCATGAGCTGCCCTACATGATTGAGATCACCGTTATGTAATTCTATGATGTTGGTTTGGTGTGATCCGATGAATATTGGTGTTTATGATTAAGTTGCTGTACTGAATATTATCTTTTGTTATCTCTATGTTGTTTATGATCTTGCATGCTCTCCGTTGTTAGTGGCTATCTTGGCCGAGTAGTTGCTAGTGACTCCAAGAGGGGGTATTTATGCTCGATAGTGGGTTCATGTCTCTATTTCACCTGGGGGAGTGACAGAAACCTCTAAGGTGGTAGATGTGCTGTTGCTACTAGGGAGAAAACAACATTCATATGCTCAAGGGCATATGCTTTGTTTACATTACACACTTTGCTTAATGCAATTATCTGTTGTTCGCAACTTAATACTTTTGGGGTGTTCGGACGATATCCCCGAGGGTGGATTATTAGTCATAGATGCAGTTGGATGGCGGTTTATGTATTTTGTTGTAATGCCCAGAGTAAATATCATAGTGATCTTCTTGACATATCACATTTATCTTTATTCTATCAATTGCCCAACTGTAATTTGTTTACCCAGCATGTTATTTTATCTATGGAGAGACACCACTAGTGAACTGTGGACCCCGGTCCTATTTACATCATATTGCTATCACCTATTTACTTTACTCACACTGTTTACTTTACTCGCATACTATTACTGTTTTCCACTCGATACACTCATAACCTTTGTTTCAAGCAAACCGGTGAGATTGACAACCTCATCGTAAGTTGGGAGCAAAGTACTTGGTTGTTTGTGTGCAGGTTCTGCGTTGCAGCTAGCAAGCAAAGCTTGGACGGGGCGCCATATATAAATTGTCCGAAGCCATCGCAATCTAGCAAGCATCACCTTCAGTCATCATTGTCTCTCCTCTCCAAGATCGACATACCTTGGTTTCTTAACGGAGGGAAAATCTGCTGCTATACTCATCATACTTTCCTCTTGGGGTTGCCAATGAGCTGGTCATTTACCACGCACAAGGACCTCTGATCTCCCACATCATCTAGGAGTATCAGCATAAATTTTCTGGCGCCGTTGCCGGGGAGGAAGAAGACTTCTGCGAGGGGAGTTTTCGCACTCACATCCTTTACTTTGTTTTATTTCTTTGCTTTACTTTATTTATTTTATCTGCATCATTTTATATCAAAACCCAAAAAAAATTAGAATCCTTGGTAGTTGTTTTTACTTGTTTACTTTAGTTTTGCTGAAATGGCTACTCCTGAAAACACCAAGTTGTGTGACTTTACTAGCACAAACAATAGTGATTTTATCTGCACTCCTATTGCACCACCTGCTCCTGCTGCAAACTTTTATGAGATTAAGCCTGCTTTGTTGAACCTTGTTATGAAAGAGCAATTTTCTGGTGCTAGTACTGAAGATGCTGCAGCTCATCTCAACAATTTTGTTGAGCTATGTGAGATGCAGAAATATAAGGATGTAGAAAGCGATATTATTAAGCTCAAGTTGTTTCCTTTTTCTTTGAGAGGAAAACCTAAAGATTGGTTGCTGTCTTTGACTAAGAATAGTATTGATTCATGGGCTAAGTGTAAGGATGCTTTTATTGGTAGATACTATCCTCCTGCTAAGATTATATCTCTGCGTAGCAATATTATGAAGTTTGCCCAGTTTGATAATGAACATGTTGCTCAGGCTTGGGAAAGAATGAAATCTATGATAAAGAATTGCCCCACTCATGGACTGACTACTTGGATGATTGTCCAAACTTTTTATGCAGGACTGAATTTTTCTTCGAGGAACCTACTTGATTCAGCTGCTGGAGGCACTTTTATGTCCCTTACCTTGGGCGCCACAACAAAGCTACTCGACAACATGATGGTAAATTATTCTGAATGACACACCGAGAGAGCTCCACAAGGTAAGAAGGTAAATTCTGTTGAGGAAACCTCTTCCTTGAGTGATAAGATTGATACAATTATGGCTATGCTTGCTAATGATAGGACTCATGTTGATCCTAATAATGTTCCTTTAGCCTCTCTGGTTGCTCAAGAAGAGCGTGTTGATGTGAATTTCATTAGAAACAATAATGCTTATAGGAACAATTTTGCTGGTAACAATTATAGGCCGTTTCCTTCTAATGGTGATAATAGCTATCTTGGTAGACCTAAAATGCCTAGTGAAGAAAGAATTGTTGAACTTGAAAAGGCTACTAAGAATTTTATGCAGGCTCAACATGAGCAGAACAGGGCTTTCACCAAGATTATGGAGGAGCAATCAGCTCTGTTGAGGACTATTAGTCATCAGCTTGAAAATTTAAACACTGCTATTCCTGAGTTGCAAGCTAAGGTTTCTAAAGCTGAAACCGATATTTCATCTTTGTCTAATGTGCAATCTTCTTTGGTTAATAGAATGTCCGCTAAGCCTGATCCTTTTGCTACCGCTAATGCTATTCAAGTTGGAATTGATGAAAATATTAGATTGTTAGCGGAATTGCATGCTAGGTGGGAAAGAGAAGATGAGATGGCTAGAGAGATGAAGGTATGTACCATTACTACCTCTAATGATGTTGCTCCTACTGATAGCAATCCTCTTACTTTGATTGGTAAAGAGAAAACTCCCACTCCTTTTGTTAAAAAGCCTAAAACTGCCAAAACTTTTTCTCAAAAGAGTGCTGAAATTTTTCGGAGTGTGGGAGATGATAGCTCTACTTGTTTTAATGATTTTGATGTTGATGGATGCAATATATCTGAAGTTATTTTGTTCTTGCAAAAGCTTGCTTTGACTCCCAATGCTAGTTCTTTAAATATTGCTTTTACTAAGCATATTACCAATGCTCTCATGAAAATTAGGGATGAAAAGTTGAAGCAGAAAGCCTCCGTTCCCAAGAAGTTAGAAGATGGTTGGGAACCCATCATTGATATGAATTTTAATGGTTTTGATTGCCATGCTTTATGTGATCTAGGTGCTAGTATTTCTATCATGCCTAGAAAGATTTATGATATGCTTGATTTACCGCCGCTTGAAAAATGTTATTTTGATGTTCCTATTGCTGATGTTGCTAAGAAGAAACCTTTGGGAAGGATTAATGATGTTCTTATTGTGGTTAACAATAACCTTGTTCCCGTTGATTTTCTTGTTATGGACGTTGAATGTCATGCTTCATGTCCTATTATTTTGGGAAGACCCTTTCTTCAAATTGTAGGTGCCATCATTGATATGAGGGAAGGCACTATCAAATATCAATTCTCACTAAAGAAAGGTATGGAACACTTCCCTAGGAAAAGAAAGAAATTGATTTTTGACTCTATTCTTAGAGCAAATTATGAGCTTGATGCTTCATCACTTGATATTACTTGATTCGCAATTTTCTGCGCCTAGCTCAAAGGCGTTAAAGAAAAGCACTCTTGGGAGATAACCCAATGTTTTCTTTTTAGTACTTTTTCTTTTATTTGAGTCTTGGAAGTCATTACTACTGTAATGACCACTCCTTATCCTTTTTATTTCGTTTTTGTGCCAAGAGAAGCCTCTAATTCGAGCGAGGTAAAGATTTGGGGATGTTGCTGTCCTGAAACTGTTTTCGGTGCTGCACCGTAAAAATTCGTATAAATTCTTTGTTTATCTTTTGGACCTGCGATTTCTTGTGCATATGCCCCAGGTTATATCCAAACTTTTGTTAGTTTAACACTTTTTGATTTGAGCAACAGAAAACCTTTCAAAAATTCGACCTTTGTCAGCTGTTCTGTTTTGACAGATTTCTGCCAATATTTGTTTTTGCCACTTTATCGCTTTCTTTGCGAGTTCTTTTGATCACGGAAATCTTGTGGAAGTTGCTACAGCAGTATTTACTTTATATGTGGTGGTTTTGAGTTGAAACCTGAAGCAAAAAGAGGTTGATTATATTTTATGCCTACACTAATGTTGCTAATAGATTTGTGTTTAGTTTTGTATGAAGGAAGTTTTCAAGTGTAGGGATTGAAGAATGATGAGATGAGTTGAAGAATGGACAAAAGCTCAAGCTTGGGGATGCCCATGCATCACCCAAAGAAATATCCAAGAATTACAAGTGTCAAAGCTTGGGGATGCCCCCGAGGCACCCCTTCTTCATCGGTAAAAATCAGGTCACCTTTCAAGACACTATATTTTTATTGCTTCATGCACTATGTGTTTTTCTTGGAGCGTCAGTTGTTTTAGTTTTCTTAGTTGGCTTAGTTTGTTTTGTTTGCTGCAATAAATGGTTGGACCCCAACAAATTTCTTTTGGAGGAGATGTACTCATTTTCATTTGCAAAGAACGTTCAGTTTTTCACTCTTATCGTTCATCGAGCGTTCTTCTTTTTCTGCTACTGCTTTTGGTTTTTGTTTTCGCCTTGATTTGTGTTCAGACCTTGTCATATCTTTTCATCAAGGTGTATTTTTGCCTCTGAACTTTATTGGTTTTCATCAAAAGAGGTGTCTTTAAAAATTTCAAATGGTGTTGGAAAAGAGAAAAAGCTTTGTGCAAAATAGTGGTACAAGAAGGAGCTTGTGTAGACTGCGGCTTAGGCTTTTTCATGTCATGCTTGATGTCTTTTTGATAGTATGCTTAGTGGTTTTGCTGTAGCATGACTTGTCTCAAATAACTGAGATTGCTTAATGAGCCTTTGAAAAAATCATGCGTTGTTTTTATTGTATGGAAGCATTATTTTGGTTTTCTCCTTTATGTTTTATTTGGGTTGACTTGGCGCATGCTCACACATGTTAGACTCATACAAAGTCGCCAATAGCCTTCATGATCATTTAGTTTTTGACTTTTGATGCCATCTTATGCTTCTTTTAATGTCGCTTTATCACTTTGCATGATTATGGCCATTATTGCTCTCTTAGTTGGTCGCTCCCAGTCTTTTGCTAGCCCTCGCCTTGTACTGAGTATGAGCTCTACTCGTGCATCCAACTCCTAAAAGCCAAAGTATTCCAAAGTGTCCACCATACATACCTACTAGCAATTTGGTATTCCAAGTAAATTTGACTTGCTTTTATTTTCTCTTCAAATTAAACTCTTACCAGTGTTATGCGAAATTCGGTCAGTAAAGCTCTCACGAACTGGAAGGCACACTTTACTTTTTCCTGTTCTTAAAAATTTGACATTGTGGTCTCTTATATTGAGTTGTTATGCTTGCAAGTTGTAAGTTGGATTCTAGCCCAGCCATGCAGTCATGGGCAAGCTTTCAACATTGGACTTCTTATTTGAGTTGATATCATGATCTTTTGTTTATAGATGCCCGCGGTGTGAAATGAATTGGGAATCTTGTGAGGATCATGGAGTTTTTATATGTGTTAGGGAAACGCCGGGCCGCCAATCTAAGCCATGCATAATTCATGGTGGAAATTTGCAGCATACCCATGGTGAACATACGATGACGCATCTCACAATAAAAAGCTAAACAAATGGCAACTAAAAGAGATGTCGAGGTGTTCATTGTCTGCTTGTCCTGTCATTTTGGTGTGGGCTTGTTCCATGTCATCGGGCACGGAGGTACCCCATTGGCGGTTCTCAATGATATGCATATATTTACAATGACAAGAGCCTTGCTTGGGACTCTAAGTAAAGTAGCATGAGGTTTGGGTACTCGTATTCACGGGGCACGAGGTCTTCAACTTATGATTTGTCAAGCATATGCATCATAATTGTTCTCGCATAAACTGATGCTTATGATGGGGGCAATGAGAGCTCAAAGCCGGTAAGTACCATAATTTTTGAAGGTTATAAAACTTGCAATCACTGCTTCCCTCTGCGAAGGGTCTTTCTTCTACTTTTATGTTGAGTCACCACCTTCTTTCTTTATGCACCATTAAGAGAGCATAGTTGTCATTCTTAGTGCAATATGCATTGTCCCAAAGTTCATTGATTGATTCATGATGATTGGTTTCAATTGTTCTTAAATTATTTGTATCTAGTCGCCCTTTTAAACTTAAAGGTGTCCTATGCATTTATGTTTTGCTCTCTTTGAAGGAAAAGCTGAAAACCATTTGTATATTTTTCCTTATGATTTGAACACACGTTGACTTTCATTGTTTCATTTTCATGATCTTTTGTTTGTGTTCATTTGCGTGTTTACAACATGGTTGCTAAGTTTTTTATTGTCATGATTATATCTTCATGCCCATGTTTTAAGTTCTTTTGATCCCAGCTCACCAATGCTTACATATATGATCAAGATTGTGTAGGTGCATGTCACCTCAAAAATTATTCTTTTGTTATCACTTACCTACTTGAGGACGAGCAGGAGTTAAGCTTGGGGATGCTTGATACGCGTCAAACGTATCTATAATTTTTGATGCTCCATGCTTGTTTTTACACCATTTGCCTATTGTTTCGTTACACTTCGTGGCACTTTTATGCATTTTCCGGAACTAACCTATTAACAAGTTGCCACAGTGCCAGTTTCCTGTTTTCTGCTGTTTTTGTGTTTCAGAAGTGATACACAGGAAATATTGTCGGAATTAGACGAAACAAGTTCCTGAAGTCATATTTTACCCGGAAGCTTCCAGAGATCTGAAGGAGAGAAGGAGTAGGGCCACCAGGGCCCCACACGCAGGGGTGGCGCGGCCCTACCCCTGGCCACGCGAGCCCCGCGTGAGGGCACCTGGCCCCTCCTCTGACATCGTCCTTTCGCCTATAAAGACCCCCCGACGGAAAAAACCTAAGTACCCGATCAGATTTCCAGAACACATCGTGATCCGCCGCCGCCGTCGACCCGAGGATCGGGAGGGTCCAGAAGCTCTTCCCGGCACCCTGCCGGAGAGGGGAATCGCCACCGGAGGTCTTCTTCATCGCCATGCTTGCCTCCAGAGCGATGAGTGAGTAGTCTACCTTGGACTATGGGTCCATAGCAGTAGCTAGATGGTTGTCTTCTCCACCATGTGCTTCATGTTTAGATCTCATGAGCTGCCCTACATGATTGAGATCACCGTTATGTAATTCTATGATGTTGGTTTGTTGGGATCCGATGAATATTGGTGTTTATGATTAAGTTGCTGTACTGAATATTATCTTTTGTTATCTCTATGTTGTTTATGATCTTGCATGCTCTCCGTTGTTAGTGGCTATCTTGGCCGAGTAGTTGCTAGTGACTCCAAGAGGGGGTATTTATGCTCGATAGTGGGTTCATGTCTCTATTTCACCTGGGGGAGTGACAGAAACCTCTAAGGTGGTAGATGTGCTGTTGCTACTAGGGAGAAAACAACATTCATATGCTCAAGGGCATATGCTTTGTTTACATTACACACTTTGCTTAATGCAATTATCTGTTGTTCGCAACTTAATACTTTTGGGGTGTTCGGACGATATCCCCGCGGGTGGATTATTAGTCATAGATGCAGTTGGATGGCGGTCAATGTATTTTGTTGTAATGCCTAGAGTAAATCTCATAGTGATCTTCTTGACATATCATGTTTATCTTTATTCTATCAATTGCCCAACTGTAATTTGTTTACCCAGCATGTTATTTTATCTATGGAGAGACACCACTAGTGAACTGTGGACCCTGGTCCTATTTAAATCATATTGCTATCACCTGTTTACTTTACTCACCCTGTTTACTTTACTCGCATACTATTACTGTTTTCCACTTGATACACTCATAACCTTTGTTTCAAGCAAACCGGTGAGATTGACAACCTCATCGTAAGTTGGGAGCAAAGTACTTGGTTGTTTGTGTGCAGGTTCCGCGTTGCAGCTAGCAAGCAAAGCTTGGACGAGGCGCCATATATAAATTGACCGAAGCCGTCGCAATCTAGCAAGCATCACCTTCAGTCATCATTGTCTCTCCTGTCCAAGATCGACATACCTTGGTTTCTTAACTGAGGGAAAACCTGCTGCTATACGCATCATACTTTCCTCTTGGGGTTCCCAACGAGCTGGTCATTTACCACGCACAAGGACCTCTGATCTCCCACATCATCTAGGAGTATCAGCACTCTCCAAGAACGATATACCTTGGTTTCTTAACTGAGGGAAAACTTGCTGCTATATTCATCAAAACCTTCTCTTGGGGTTTACCAACTGGCCGGTCATTTACTACAAGCCAACAAGATGTCGGTCCAATGGAGAAAGGCACTTTATAAAGTTGCCATCGCCAGACAGGGGAGTCAGAGAGCTGGGGCCCACGCCAAGACCGCAGCCACGGAGGAGCCGGCAGCCGGGCAGCCGGACACCTAAGCTGTAACCAGGCCCTCGCCTATATAAGGGGGCCTGGACCCTTAGACTAGGGAGAGAATCCTTCTTCTTCTTCCTCTAGAACAAACAGCTCGAGGAGCCTTGTAGCCACCATGTGCTGAGAATAAGAAAAAAGGCAGGAAGTAGGGGTGCTACCTCCGGAGTGGAGGGCCCTGAACCTGGATAAACCGCTGGTGTCCAAGTTACACAATCTCAAGCCAGACCCATCGTTGCACACTGTCGAGCCCCTCCGTTAAGCCATCCCCATGGCTACTGTCACCAAAATACCACGATAGACATTTAGTACAAAACTTCATTTAGTGATCCCTCTCCTTTTAGGAGCATTTGGGTAACTAAGCAAGCACAATTCCATTTAGTGTTAGTTGCTAAAGTTTGAAATTCAATTTCTAATGATCAACACTTTGATTCAGGCACTTCTTATAATGGAATATGAGTCTTAAGTAAACAAGATTCAATTAGTGGATTTTAGTTGAAAATAATGTCTAAACACAACTTAATCCTTAATTAAGGTATATCCTAATTTCTTATCCTTTATGAAAATAGTTTTAAGAGTTAAGTCAAATCTTAAATGATTAAAATTATCCTAGAAGTTTTCAAATTAACTTTATGTGAACAATTGTTGAAATAACAATGTTAGAGTTAGGAAATAAGTCTTATTCAAGTTTATAATTTTTCCAAAATTTTAATCTTTAAATTTGTTTAGTAAAAATAATTTTAGGGTTCAAATCCTAATAGTAAAGTTTAGGATTTATATTTTGGGAATAATAAAATATTAATTGAGATAACATTCTCGAGGTTGTCAAAATTTTATGTGGTATTTGAAAATTTCATTTGAATTATAAAGGTTGGGTTTGAATTCAAAATTCAAATAGTACTTAAACAAGTTTTAAAATTTGGTTCAAAAATTATTTCACACAAGTATGCAATGTTATAAATTAAATGGATAGATTTTGTTTTTTGAACAATTTGATATATTATTTTATTTTTTGATTTAAAATGAATTAGATATGATTTTCCAAAGATTCTAACATTTTCTGGAATTTTAGTTATCAGAGGAGAACTTTTTGTACCGATACAGATTCTTGCCCGAGTGACTGACAAGTGGGTCCTTGACCGATCAAATGCCATGCGAGCAAAAGACTGAGTCAACAAGCTGACCAGTAGGACCAGTGTCCACGTAATATGCCACGCAGGAGTGGACCAAGTTAAAATGTTTGACTGGCCGGGGACTCAATGCCGGCGAGGTGGGGATCGACGGTGGTGGCGCTACGGGGTTCCTGCGGATAAACGAAATTGTGCAATCAAACTAGGGTAACAAAACAAACCTAAAGGTGGTGGCTCTACCACGAAATGGTCATCGGAGCAAGCTTCAGCGAACCCATCTGCGGTGGCCCTCACCGATCATACTTCGACCCCGAGCTACGGTGCACAAGACGCTGCAAAAAGAATCTCAGGCGATGCGTATGCTCATCGTGAAGCTTGTAGGATGCTCGGCGAGGCCAATGATCGACGGAGTTGGGCGCATGGCCATGAATTTCGGTGATGTGCTATGAAAGGGAATGGCGGATTCCGAGCGATGGAGACCTTCCCTTCTCGATTCATGCCTCCAGGAGGTCCTAGGCGTCGAGGCAGAGCTCTGGGCATCACGGTGGGACTTCTAGCGGCCTCTAACGACGGCGAGACTCTAGATCGGAGTTAGGGTTTTGGGGTGCTTGCAGAGAAGAGAGAGAGAGAGACAGAGAAAGGAGGTGGTTTCCTAGGGTTTCTGTGGAGACTGTACACCTTTTGTACCTGATGGAGAGCGGCGGCGGCGATCTTGACGCTGCAGCGCCGATGGACGGCATCAGCAGCTCCACCGAGCTACTTGACGAGCCGAGGTAGACGACGAGGCCACGAAGCGATATCCGCCCGGATGGATTGGGCTGGTGTTGGGATTTGGCCTAGTGGGCTGCGGCCGATAAGTTCTTTACCCCCCCTTTTTTGTTCTGATTCATTTCCTTTTTCTTTACTTGTTTTATGTTTTGAAAATTCTAACTAGTATTCGAATTCTGTTTTTGCAGGAATTTGAACTAAGATTTCTCCTGAATATATTTAGGTGTTCAGTAGTATCATATGTTGTATTGATATATAATTAATATGAATTAGCACCTAAAACACTTTAAGTAACATTAAGTTTGAGTAGGAATCCAAATACGGATGAATTTGTATATCACCCCTGCAGCTTTCAAATTATTCGTCTAGGTTGAACTATCTAATGATTCTATGTGATAAGATCAACTTGTATGAAATGTTATAAGAGAATAGGTATGTAAGGTTCAAACATAAGTGCCTTACTATTAAAGAGTTGTCTTCAGGACATCATTTGGTGTTTAACACCAACTACTAATAATAAGAGAAGGTCATATGGATTCATTTCCAAATCACTAATGATTCCTGAATATTTACTTGGGTTTAGTAATGATGCTTAGTTTTCCCCTGAGAAGAGTTGGTTTGGTATTATTACCAAAATACCTAATGATATGTGAATTGATCAGTAAGTAAAAGACTTGGTTATTTTATCTAATAAGAATTATGGTTGGAACACAATTCTGGAATTTAAGGTTAGGACATGAGGATAGACATGACTTATGATCACAAAGTGATGCATAAGTTAGATATTTGAATCATAAAACAAAGTTTCAAATGGATGAATTAAGAATATAGGGTTTGATAAGATTATATTACTCTCATGAGAAGATAGTGATTACTACTAAAATGTGACAAGTGTGATATAGGTTCTTTCCTACATAGGGATTTAGGGTTTAAGCTTGTGACCCACTCTACCCAGAACAAGTTTCTTTGTCTATGGATGACTTGCGGATAGATCAAGGCTTACTAAACGGCTTCCGTAAGAATGGGTATCTCCTAGTTGAGATATACACCATGAAGTTTCCTACTCCACACTTGCTTAGGCAACTAATCATATCCTAGGGTTCTAACTTCGGGCATGGTAACAATATAGATCCTCTCTCTTCTCATATTCAATGAATAGATATGAAAGAATAGAATGGATCAAGTTTTGAAGATAAGACTTGGTTTAACTCCATTGGTACTAGACATAGTATTAATAGTTAGGTTTGAAGGATACCATGCTGATCATGGTAAGAATATATATTGGATCCTAATATGGTGTGTTAGTATTTGAGTTCTTCCTCACTTCACTCTCTTTTAAGTATAGTGATTATCCCTACCCAAAACAAGGGTTTTAACAAAGGTCATATTGAAGTTTATCGTGCCTCAGTTCATGGGCTACTTCAATTCCATCAACTCAAGAGAAACTTCAATCACTTTGAAAAGTTTGATTTAAAAGCGCGATTTTTTTTAGATTTTCTATGCATGAATGAATGCACACATCGGTTTTCTCTCTATTTCTTGTCTCAAATCCTAGGATATTACAGTCTCTCCCCCTTAAACTAAACTTCATTCTGAAGTTTACGCTCTTGTACATTGAGTATGAACTTGTTCTAGATATCATCTATCTTGCAATTCCTTATCCAAATCATTTGGATATAGATTATATCCCATGTCTAGAGTGTTCCTTGAATCCTCTATTGTCTAACTCCGAACAACAGTCACTTGAATTCCATTCTACCTTATCTCCTCTTGGTAATTCTCTTGGATTATCCATGTTCTCAAGACCTTCTATGACTTGTAGGTCTTCTAGGTTCAAGTCTATGGTTAACTCTTATATCAATCTTCTCTAGTTGTGGTTCATACTAGATGTGGTTCATGGTCAAAATCATCTAACTCCTTTGCTGTTCTCCATAAGGCTACGACAAATCTTGGGAAAATTTACTTCAGACATACTTAATCCAACTATCAACACCTTTGGCTTTCTTGATCTCTTCTGCTTAGGACAATTGAGTACTCCATTATATCAATTTAAGGTATAACTTGCTCCCTCGAGATATGAACCTCGACTTCCGGTGTGATGGACTTCTAAGACTTCAATAAAATAGCGCCTCAGAGAACCTTATAAATAAGGCTAATATTATCATAGTTTAGACCCTCATATTAGCTGTTATTCCTACTCATTACTTAACTCTCCCCCTTATACTTTTCTAATGGTCTTCAAACATATTGTCCTCTAACCATTTGAACTCCACTATTAGACTATAAGTCTTGGTTGGTTTGACTACTATGCCTCTTTAATGGTTTTTTGAAGAAATCTGTGGTGTACCCACACAATTGTGGATATCGGTAGGAATTCTTCAATTATGTATTTTGGTAGTGACAAGGGTATAGATAATAGAGCCCATTACTTGAGTACCCCTGAGGCCCGTTAAGCTAGGCCCAAGTGTAATCATAGTCAAAATACGAGTTCATGTCATATACCGATGTTGTAATATGTATCAGACCCCTTAGGTTCCTTGAGACCTGGCCACCTATATATAGGGGCTAGGAGAGGACGATCAGGGACAGATTGAAAGTAAGCCAAGTCGACCACCACGTTTACTCTTGATACACACCTTGTTTGACAAATTTTACCTTCGAGTTCATCCAATGCCCTATTCCCCCGATCCTAAGTCCTTCATCTAGGATATTTGCCGAGTTAACCCTTGTCAATTGGTGCCGACCGTGGGGACTCTGGGCGTTGGAATCATGAACTCGATGACTTTTTCGCTTTTAGCCAACAGCAGTTCGGAAGTCGATGAAAACTAGATATCCTTTGGAACCATCGATTTTCAGCCACACCCATCCAACTTCACTACAATATTCGAGAGCATGGATCAAGATATGGACCTGACGATCAGAAGCTT
Source organism: Dactylis glomerata (assembly GCA_007115705.1). Taxonomy (NCBI): domain Eukaryota; kingdom Viridiplantae; phylum Streptophyta; class Magnoliopsida; order Poales; family Poaceae; genus Dactylis; species Dactylis glomerata. The sequence goes on from QXEO01000222.1 coordinate 5,416,038, forward strand.
AAACTTTTGCGTCGGATCTTTAGGCTCGATTCGCCTTTCAGATCCGGTGAAACCGGATCCATTGGCAATCGAAGCCAAGACAATTGCAATGTCCGAATCATCAGTGGGCTCTTCCAGTGAGGCAAACTCGCCGGTCAGCTTTGCAACAACATAAATTGCAGGAGAAAAAATCACAGAAGTCGACGAAACCATGGAAAATCTCAACTTAGGGGATCAACTCAAAGACCTCATGATCTGCCACGATGATACTTCAGACAAATCAATAGACACCTGGAAGATAGGATTAGAGCTTCATGAGGATGACAAATCAATCTTCTCAAGCTTCAATAGCAAGTTCAACAACCAGTACCAAGTACTCGCAATTGTAGGAGACAACTCAGAAGAGCTCGATGAAAACAACAATCTAGTACTCAACCCAGCCAACGTAAATAGAGGAGCAAATCACTTAGCAGAAGGAGAAACTGCAGATTCTCTTGCAAGATGGGAAAAAGTTTGACTACCAGCCGAAGAGTGGAGGATAATCAAAACAGTGTGGAACACGGCATGCCAATACCAACAGATGCAAGCAAAAATATGCTTTTAGGGTATCATTATGCCTTAAGACATTAATCAAAGCAACTAGCAAAAGAGAGAAGTGAAATACAAAAAAGAAAAGATTCAGCCATTGCAGCAAGCGCAGCTTTTCATAAAGCACGCTGCGACACATCGTACACAAACAACAGAAGGCATTGTCGACATGGATCAAGGTTTGAAAACCTCGAGTACTCAAAAAGGCAAAGCCTCTCCAAAAACCACGACTCGTCCTTCCTATCGGTCGATGAGCAAGGCAACATCATACCAAAGACGCCAGAAGTAGCGCTTGTGGCAGTACAAACATATATATACACAACACGACCAAGTCCAGGAGACCCAAGGGAACATATGCACTGGGCAGCACTGCAAGGTTTAAGAATGGTAGGATACAAATTTACAGCAAAAGAAGAGGAGGCACATCGCAATAAAGGAACGCATAAACCAAGGTCACCACACCGTCACAACAGTTATCGGCACAAGGGTGGTAGTCGGCGATCTAGAACACCATCGCCAAGGTGACATAAAAGCCCGAAGCATCGATGAACCCGAAGGTCCAGGACTCCCACCAAAGCATATGACTACGAAGACGATAAAAAAGAGATGGGGGCATCATGCTTTACTCATAGAGTTCGCACCACGCCAGCACCCAAGGGTTTCAAACTACCCCATGACTAGCAAAAGTATGATGGATCCCAGGAGCCACAGTCATGGCTCTCGGGTTACTTACAGGCAGTAAAAATATTGGGAGGAACAAAGGAAATAGTAATGCAAAGTTTGCAATTACACCTCACCGGCGTAGCAAGGTCATGGTTGAGCAAATTAGAAAGAGGAATAATTGGAAGTTGGGAGGAACTCAAAAAGCAATTCACAAGTAACTTTAGGTCGACATACAAGCGGCCAGCATTGATAGAAGAAGTCAAATCCTGCGTATAGCAACACAATGAGACATTAAGGTCGTTGATGACCCACAAGTATAGGGGGTGTATCGTAGTACTTTCGATAAATAAGAGTGTCAAACCCAACGAGGAGAAGAAGGTGTTGACAAGTGGTTTTGATCAAGGATTCACTGTAAATACTAGCAAACGGGTTTTTAGGTGTATTTGGCAATGCAAGTAAATAAAAGACAATAACAATAATTGCTACAAGTGGCCCAATCCTTTCTAGAGCAAAGGACAAGCCGGTTGTGTAACTTATGATGACCAAATGTTCTCGAGGACACACGGGAGTTTCTGTCAAGTGCTTTCGCTTTATACCGCTAAATAATCTTTATTGGTTTGATAAGTGTTACGGGGCTGAACCTGTGCTAGCGCACTACCCTTACTAGGATAAATACACACTTGTGATTATACCCCTTGCAAGCATCCGCAAATACAAGAAAGTAATTAAGATAAATCTAACCACAGCCTTAAACTCTAAGATCCTACGCTCCCTGGTGCAATGGTTTCCCAACGGAGGTTTAGGTTTCTGTCACTCCAGCAACCCCACAATTGGTAGCCAAATACACAATGCATCTCACTAGGCCCATAAATGGTGAAGTATCATGTAGTCGACATTCACATGACACCACTAATGAAATAGCACCACAACAAATAAATATCAAACCATTAAATATTACTCAACATAATTCCACTACTAACGACTTGACTTCTCCCATGTCCTCAAGAACTAAACCAACTAATCACAAGACATCATATGGATCATGATCAGAGGTTAAATAATGGTAAATAACAATCTGAACATAAACCTTAATTCAATGGTTCCACTCAATAGCATCAACCACAAGAGTAATCAACACCGGGAAAGCTTCCCCTAGGAATTTAACAAGATTCAACTCAAGATGTTACAGCGGGATGGCATGGTGATGGTGGAGATGAAGGTGCTGGTGATGGAGATGATGATGATGATCCCGATGAAGTCTGGTGCGATGGTGATGATGATGGCGATGATCTCCCCTCTCCGGGAAGGAATTTCCTCGGTAGATTTCTACCTGCCGGAGAGCTTTTCTCTCTCTGGTGTTTTCCGCCCCGCAGAGGCGGTGGTGTCTATCTCTGAGCCCCCCATTGACTTAGGTTTTTGGGGATGATGAAATACATGAAGGGGCGATGGCATAAGTGGGCCAGGGGGCCCTCACCATAGGTGGGCGCGGCCAGGGGCTGGGTCGTGCCCCCTGGTGGTGAGGCTGCCCTGTGGCTCCTCTCGCTTCCTCCTTCTGGCTTCTTCAGTCTTCTAATAAAATATAATTTTCTGGTATTTTTCTGGAATTTTCCTGATCTTCAAAATATGGTGCCTTGATCATCCTTTTTCCAGCAGAATCCTGACTCCGGCAGTAAATCCTCCAATGATCATCAAACATGTAAAAACAAAGGAAATAACATAAGTATCATCTATAAATGTGAAATATATCAATGAATAACAGTAAATTACAATACAAAATAGTGATGCAAAATGGACGTATCAACCCCCCCCCCCAAGCTTAGACCTCGCTTGTCCCCAAGCGAAAACCAAACTCGGTAAACATGACCACAAGTTTATGGAGTGAAGTGTCGATAATCAAAATACGGACAAGAAGCATCACATTCACCAAGGCACAAGTTATAATAGACATCAACTTCCCTTTATAAGATATAGACTTGCAATAAGTAAAAGGGAATCACAAATAAAGATGCACAAGGTAAACTATAATTGGTGGTGGCAAACCTTAGTTCTTGGTCAGAGAACAATGAACAAACTGTACTAGCTTTTGAATGGGGCCTTTTTTAAAACAGAGCTAATATAGCAAAAACCATATGCTCAATGAAACAAACTTTTTGCATTCATAGAAAGTTTTCAAAGATATATTCCTTCAGACAAAAGCATTGTACTAACAAAATAAGTTAATAAACATGATTAAACGGATCAACATATGGATGAGTGAAACATAACAACTCAAATGCTTGCTTGAGATAGAAGGGAATAGGTTGACTCAACATAAAAGTAAAAGACACGCCCTTCGCAGAGGGAAGCAGGGATTAAACATGTGCTAGAGCTTTTCATTTGTAAAATAGAGGTAAAAATTGTTTTGAGAGGTGGTTGCTTTTGTTAACGACTAGCAAAGGAGTTCTTGATATCTTCCATACTAAACAAGTGAGAGTGGTTCTGAGATGTTTGATTAATTGGCACATTGGTGCTCTTTTATAGCTTGGCAGTCCTCCCCACCTTTTCCTTTCTCAAACCATGGATAACCGATTCCATTGAGTGCCAACCAACTTTCACATACCATGGAGGAGTGCCTTTTTCTTTTCTTTTTGAGATTACAATGGTCTGACCAGCTCCCTTGCAAAATTAATGACGAGCAGATGAAGCTGCCTAGTCGAGGGGTACTTAATTTAGTATGGAAGATAACAAACCCATCCACTACATCCTCATGAGCTAAAAATAGTGGCACAAAATGAGAAGTGTTTGAAGGTTTTTGATAGGTAGCACATGAAAATTTACTTGGAATGGCTTGAAATACCATGCATAGGAATTTATAGTGGACTCTTTGGAAGTGACTTGGTTTTTAGGAGTTGGATGCATGAGAAATATTTCCTCTCAGTACAGGTCTTTGGCTAGCAAGGCTGGGTAGCAAGCATAAGAGTTGCATGAAACAAACAAACATACATATAATAAGAACAATCATGCAAACTTTCTTGAAGGTATAATGATTTTAACTTTGCGAATAATAATACTTATAAGCCAATCATGAAGGAAAACTGAAGTGATGTCACTATAAACACTTCTTTCTTCTTTTCTACTCAAACCTCAAGGTAATGTTGCTACTGACCAAGCTAAATTTGCCAAAACCAACTAAATTTACTCATGCTCCAAAAGTGATACCAATACTAATCAACAAGACTAATCATATGAGAGACATTGCAAACTAAAATAAAGTGTGCAGAAAGTAAATGATAAAACTTTTCATTAATATTTCATTACCGCAACTCACACCAAGGGATACATAGATAACCAACTAAGGAGGATACTTCCACACTGCAAACTATTCTATAAGATAACTTCTCTATTCATGATATGACTCTACTTGAAAAGTAAATGAGTAAAAGGTGATGATGTGATACCGCGGCACTCCCCCAAGCTTGGAACAAGCCAAGAGGATGCCAATACCATGACAAATTACTCCTTCGGTAGTGGTGGTGAGTCTTTATCATCATCATACTTCCAAGGCAAAGGTTTCCCGTCAAGGAAGGATGTCTTGGTCTCCAATATCCTGAAACTTGCAGCAGCACTCATTTGTTGAAATCTAGCTTCATACTCATAGTTTTGGCTCTGCAAGTCATAAATTTGTGCTTGTAATTGATTAGTGGTCTCATGGAGCGAAAAGATATCCTTCCAGAGTTCTGTAGTCTCCTTCTTGTACTTGGTAACAAGCTCTTGATTAATCCTATGGATGATGTCCACCTCGCATTCTGCCATCTTCTTGTATTTGAAAACTTCTTGTTCCAGTGCTTCCATCCTGGCTTTGAGACTTCCTTCCCCCTTTGAGACTTGGACATCTTTGATCTGCAACTCCCCATCTTTCTGTGACAACGCCTTCGGATGCATCTTCAGCTCCCTCATATACAGATTAATGATATCCGCAAGAGGGTTCTCCTCGGATGGACCGGACGAAGACATTGCAACTTCAAAGCTAAGAACAATCCCCTGACAGAAACAGCTCAAAACAAAACATGACGAGAAAATGATATACAGACCTCGAGAACTCTGGGGGGGTTATATAGGCAAAAATTACACATCAAGATGAAATCACAGGAGGAAACCGGGATGGAAATGAGCTCCAGGGTGGACTCACCATAGGGTGGCGCGGCCTAGGGTGGGCCCGCGCCCCTGGTGGTGAGGAGCCACCGGACTCCGTCTCCTGCCCATTTTCGTCTCGCGATTTTTCATATTTTAATAAAAACATCAAAGATATTAATGAAAAAGTTTAACGAGAACCTTTTCTGACTAGAACTATTACCTATTTGAAAATGAACTCTGCAGGTTCCTGCAAATTGTCCTGGATGAATTCTCTGGAGAAACTATTTCAATTACATCAACATCTTCATTATAAGAATCTCTAGTAATATAATGTTTGAGTCTTTGCCCATTCACCACTTGTGTAGTGTCATCTTTCAACGAAGCAATGTTTATCGCACCTGAGTGGTACACTTCAACAATAACATATGGTCCTTCCTATTTAGAGAGTAATTTTCCTGCAAAAAATCTGAGATGAGACCTATACAATAGAACTTTCTCACCAACATGAAACTCTCTTTTAGGAATTCTCTTATCATGCCATTGCTTGACTTTCTCTTTGAAAAGTCTGGCATTCTCATAGGCTTCGTTTCTCCACTCATCTAGAGAACTCAAATCTAACATCCTTTTCTTACCAGCAAGTTTAAAATCCCTATTAAGCTCTTTCACTGCCCAAAAAGCTCTGTGTTCTAATTCTAAAGGCAAGTGACATGCTTTTCCATAAACCATTTTGTAAGGAGACATGCCCATGGGGTTCTTATAAGCAGTTCTATAAGCCCATAAAGCATCATTTAGCTTGCTAGCCCAGTTTTTCCTAGATCTATTGACAGTCTTCTGCAAGATAGACTTGATCTCTCTATTTGAAAGCTCTACCTGCCCACTAGTTTGGGGATGATAAGCAGAAGCAATTCTATGATTAACATCATATCTAGCAAGAGTTTTTCTAAAACCACCATGAATAAAGTGAGAACCTCCATCAGTCATAAGATATCTAGGCACACCAAACCTAGGAAAAATAACATCCTTAAGCATTTTTAACGAGGTCTCACCATCGGCACTCTTTGTAGGTATGGCTTCTACCCACTTGGTAACATAATCAACAGCAACAAGTATGTGAGTATAGCCTTTTGAAGGGGGAAAAGGACCCATAAAGTCAAATCCCCAACAATCAAATGGTTCAATAACAAGAGTGTAACTCATAGGCATTTCACTGCATCTAGAAATATTACCAACTCTTTGACATTCATCGCAAGATAAAACATACCTTCTAGCATCTTTAAAGAGGGTTGGCCAATAAAAACCTGATTGTAGAACCTTTTGTGCGGTTCTATCTCCAGCATGATGTCCTCCATAAGCACTTCCATGGCATTTCCTCAATATTTCTTGCTGCTCATATTCTGGTATGCATCTTCGCATAATACCATCAACTCCTTCTTTATATAAGTGTGGGTCATCCCAAAAGTAATGCCTCAAATCATAAAAGAATTTTCTTCTTTGCTGAGCTGTAAAGGTTGGAGGCAAATACTTGGAAACAATAAAGTTAGCATAATCAGCATACCAAGGAAGGTCTCATGAAGTTACATTTATTGAAGCCAACTGTTCATTTGGAAAACTATCATTAACAGGAATAGGATCAAAAGAAATGTTTTCCAATCTAGACAAGTTGTCAGCCATAGGATTTTCAGCACCTTTCCTATCTATGATATGCAAATCAAACTCTTGTAAAAGCAACACCCATCTAATAAGCCTAGGCTTTGCATCCTTCTTAGTCATAAGATATCTAATAGCAGTGTGATCAGTATGAATAGTAACTTTAGAATCAACAATGTAAGGTCTAAACTTATCACATGCAAAAACAACAGCAAGAAACTCTTTCTTAGTAATAGCATAATTCTTCTGAGCAGCATCAAGAGTCTTACTAGCATAATGAATAACATTCAACTTATTATCTACGCGCTATCCAAGAATAGCACCAACAGCAAAATCACTAGCATCACACATAATATCAAAGGGTAAATTCCAATCAGGTGGTTGAACAATAGGAGTAGTAGTTAAAGCCTTCTTAAGAGTTTCAAAAGCTTCCTTACAATCATCATCAAAGACAAATGGTACATCTTTTTGAAGAAGATTAGTAAGAGGCTTTGAAATCTTAGAGAAATCTTTAATAAACCTCCTATAGAAACCAGCATGACCAAGAATACTACGAATACCTTTAACATCTCTGGGACAAGGCATATTCTCAATTGCTTCCACTTTTGCTCTGTCAACTTCAATACCTCTTTCAGAAATTTTATGTCCAGGGACAATTCCTTCATTCACCATAAAGTGGCATTTCTCCCAATTAAGAACAAGATTAGTTTCTTCCCACCTCTACAAAACTTTATCAAGATTGTGCAAACAATTATCAAAAGAAGTTCCATAGACGGAGAAATCATCCATGAAAACCTACACAATTTCTTCACAAAAGCCATGAAAAATAGCAGACATGCATCTTTGAAAAGTAGCAGGAGCATTACATAAACCAAACGGCATACATCTATAAGCATAAGTCCCATAAGGACAAGTAAAAGTGGTTTTCTCTTGATCTTCTTTTTTAATAGCAATCTAAGAAAAACCAGAATAACCATCAAGAAAACAAAAATGAGTCTTCTTAGATAACCTCTCTAGCATTTGATCTATAAATGGTAAAGGATAATGATCTTTCTTAGTAACCTTGTTAACTTTTCTATAGTCAATGCACATCCTATAACCAACTACTACCCTTTGAGGAATAAGCTCGTTATTCTCATTAGGCACGACAGTCATACCTCCTTTCTTAGGAACACAATGAACAGGGCTAACCCATCCACTATCAGCAATAGGATAAATAATACCAGCATCAAGGAGCTTAAATACCTCATTTCTTACCACATCCTTCATCTTGGGAATTAAGCGGCGTTGATGTTCCACAACTGGCTTTGCGTCTTCCTCCATATTAATAGCATGCTGACATAAAGTGGGGCAAATCCCTTTTAAATCATCAAGAGTATATCCCATAGCTCCTCGATGTTTCCTCAATATCTCCAATAACCTTTCTTCTTCCTTTCCTGAAAGTTTAGAACTGATAATAATAGGATATATTTTCTTATCATCTATATAAGCATATTTAAGATCATCAGGTAAAGGTTTTAATTCAAAAACAAGATCTTCCTTAGGTGGCAAAGTGGTACCAAGATCCTCCACAGGTAAATTGTGCTTGATCAATGGTTGTTGATGAAGGAAAATATCATCAATCTCTTCTCTTTCCTTCCTGTAAGCATCACTTTCATGGTCCTCCATGAATTGCTGCAAAGCATTATTAGGAGCAAGAGCAATAGAAGCAAGCTGTTCAACTCAAAAATTTTCATCAGGCATGTCATTTTCATAAGAAGTCTTAGCAAACTTAGAAAAATTAAACTCATAAAAATCTCCATTAAACTTAGTGAAAATTTTCTCCTTCTTACAGTCTATCACAGCACCACAAGTATTCAAAAAGGGTCTACCAAAAATAATAGGACAAGTTTTACTAGCCTCCTTACCAAGTACTAGGAAATCAGTGGGATATTTGGTCTTACCGCAAAGAACTTCCACATCTCGATTAATACCCAGAGGCCAAACAGTCTCTCTATTAGCAAGCTGAACAACAACTTCAATATCTTTAAGTTCACAAGTGCCAATCTCATGCATAATTTCTTTGTAAAGCTCTAAAGGAATGGCACTTGCACTAGCACCAATGTCACATAAACCATAATAGCAATGATCACCAATCCTGACAAAAATAACAGGAACACTTGTTTTCCTATGCCTTTTAGGATGTGAGATAATGTTAGAAGCATCTTCACATAAGAGAATATATTCATCCCCTACATCTTTAGTAACAAGGTCCTTCAATATAGCTACAGGAGACTTAATAGTAATTTGCTCATCATGCTCTACAGCTTTCTTAGTACTTTTATTAGACACACTTACCAAAGTAGAATACTCTTTTACCTTAGCAGGGAAAGGTGTCTTCTCAAAATAAGGTTCAGGCACAATGCTATCAATAGTACAAACTTCGGTAGCTGCAGTAGGAATATGACTAATAGAATCTTTATAAGGCGCATGATATTTGTTCCAATCTTTCTTTGGAATATCAAGATAAGAGGCAAAAGCCTTAAGACAATTAGCAAGAATTTGAGAATCAAGACCATAAGCAATGCTAACACTATGAAAGTCATCGGTTCCCATAAAAGTTCTAATGCATTCATAGTCATAATTTATACCTGACTTCCTACCTTTGTCGTTTTCCCATCCTTCATCATTCTCTTGGATACGGTCAAGAAGTTTCCACTTAGCATCTTCCTTCATATGAGTAAATGATCCAAAACAGGAGGTCCAAATAATCCTTATCATGAAGAGCAAGCCGCGCATAAAAATTATCAATAACAATATTATTGGGGAGCTCATGAATAGGACATTTGAGCATTAGTAACTTCAATCTCCCCCACGCTTGGGCAATACTCTCTCCATCATAAGGCCAAAAGTTATATATCCGATTAAGATCTTTATGAATTTCACTTGGAGGATAAAACTTGGAATAAAAGAGAGGTACAATTTCCTCCCATGCAATAGATGGACCATCTTTAAGCAGCCGATACCACTCCTCAGCTCTGCCTTTTAATGACAAAGAGAATAGCTTCCTCTTGACCTGGCTCGGTGAAATACCTGCACACTTGAACAACTCGCATAATTCATGTATAAAAAGTAAGTGATCACCCGGATGGATGGTTCCATCTCCTGAATAGCAGTTATCCATAACACGCTCAACAATTTTCATAGGTATTTTAAAAGGATCTAATTGAGCAGGTGGTGGTGGTGGTGGTTCATCCACATGTGCATCAGTGGTAGAAGTGTTCCCAAATAGGAAACTAAATGGAGAATTCTCCATAGCAAAATAAAATAAAAGTAAAAGACAAAAATAAAAACAATACTCACAGCGACGGTTACCTTTACCAATTCCACTCTTCAATAGTGTTTCACTCCCTGATACGTCTCCAATGTATCTATAATTTTTGATGCTCTATGCTTGTTTTTACACCATTTGCCTATTGTTTCGTTACACTTCGTGGCACTTTTATGCATTTTCTGGAACTAACCTATTAACAAATTGCCACAGTGCCAGTTCCCTGTTTTTTACTATTTTTGTGTTTCAGAAGTGATACACAGGAAATATTCTCGGAATTGGACAAAACAAGTTCCTGAAGTCTTATTTTACCTGGAAGCTTCCAGAGATCCCAAGAGGAGTAGGAGGGGTGCCACTAGGGGCCCACACGCCAGGCTGGCATGGCCAGCCCCTGGCCCGCGCCACCATGGTGTGAGGCCGCCTGGCCCCTCCTCTGACATCGCCCCTTCGCCTATAAAGACCCTCTGATGGAAAAAACCTAAGTACCCGATCACTTTTCTAGAACACATCACGATCCGCCGCCGCTGTCGACCCGAAGATCGGGAGGGTCCAGAAGCTCTTCCCGGCACCCTACCGGAGAGGGGAATCGCCACCGGAGGTCTTCTTCATCACCATGCTTGCCTCCGAAGCGATGAGTGAGTAGTCTACCTTGGACTACAGGTCCATAGCAGTAGCTAGATGGTTGTCTTCTCCACCATGTGCTTCATGTTTAGATCTCATGAGCTGCCCTACATGATTGAGATCACCGTTATGTAATTCTACATGTTTGGTTTGTTGGGATCCGATGAATATTGGTGTTTATGAGTGAGTTGCTGTACTGAAATATATATTTTGTTATCTCTATGTTTTTTATGATCTTGCATGCTCTCCATTGTTAGTAGCTATCTTGGCCGAGTAGTTGCTAGTGACTCCAAGAGGGGGTATTTATGTTCGATAGTGGGTTCATGCCTCTATTTAACCTGGGGGAGTGACAGAAACCTCTAAGGTTGTAAATGTGTTGTTGCTACTAGGGAGAAAACAACATTCATATGCTCAAGGGCATATGCTTTGTTTACATTACACACTTTGCTTAATGCAATTATCTGTTGTTCGCAACTTAATACTTGTGGAGTTCTCGGATTGATTCACCACAAGTGGATTATTAGTCATAGATGCAGTTGGATGGCGGTCTATGTATCTTGTTGTAATGCCCAGAGTAAATCTCATAGTGATCTTCTTGACATATCACGTTATCTTTATTCTATCAATTGCCCAACTGTAATTTATTTACCCAGCGTGTGTTATTTATCTTATGGAGAGACACCACTAGTGAACTGTGGACCCCGGTCCTATTTCCATCATATTGCTATCACCTGTTTACTTTACTCGCACTGTTTACTTTACTCGCATACTTTCATTGCTTTCCATTTGATACGCTCATACCCTTTGTTTCAAGCAAACCGGTGAGATTAACAACCTCATCGTAAGTTGGGAACAAAGTATTTGGTTGTGTGTGTGCAGGTTCCACGTTGCAGCTAGCAAGCAAAGCTTGGACGAGGCTCCATATATAAATTGTCCGGAGCTATCGCAATCTAGCAAGCATCACCTTCAGTCGCCTATCTCTCCTCTTCAAGAACGATAAACCTTGGTTTCATAACTGAGGGAAAACCAGCTGCTATACTCATCATACCTTCCTCTTGGGGTTCCCAACGATTGGTCATTCACCACGCACAAGGACTGTTGCTGGGGGACGAAAAAGAATAATCTCCCTCATCAACTAGCCATCAGCTGTTTTTCTGGCGCCGTTGCCGGGGAGGAAGTAGAAGACTTCTGCGAGGGGAGTTTTCGCACGCACATCCTTTGCTTTGTTATTGTTTTGCTTTACTTTATTTATTTTACCTGCATTGCTTTATATCAAAAACCCAAAAAAATTAGAATCCTTGGTAGTTGTTTTTACTTCTCTGCTTTTAGTTTTGTTAAAATGAGTAATCCCGAAGTAGAAGTTCGTAGTTTTAAGCAACAAGGGGGAGAAAGTTTAAAAGATTCTTGGTACCATATTAACAATGCTCATCATAGGTGTACCAAAAAGCACTCTACCACGATCCTCCTTAGAAATTTTTATGTTGGTATATCTAGCTGGAATAGGTATGTTCTTGATACTCTTACAAGAGGTAATTTTCTGGGTACTCCCGCTGGAGAAGCATGCACTATAATTGAAAGTTTAGTGGGAATACCACCTATTCATGTTGCTAAAACCGAGACCACCTTGGATGAGGTGGTAGAAAGGCTCAGCTCTTTAGAGAAAGGTTTGCCAAGTATCCTAGAAAATGGTAGCCGAGTTAGTGAATTAATAGAAAGCATTGGTAAGAGAATTACCATTTTAGAGGCTAGCACTACTCTTGATAATTAAAACTTAAGGATTGGTAAACTAGAGGAGTCTATGGAAACCCTTAGCTTAATCTTCTCTTCCCTTAAATTCAAGAAAGAGAAAGTGTTTGTTGGAAAAGAGCAAAAATTTATGTATGTTCCCAAGGTTTCTGCGCTTAAACCTCAACATGTTCTTAAAATTGGTAAGACTCTTAGTTCCACTAAGGGTGACTTGCAGGTTGAATCATTTTCGGGAACTTCCAAAGAGCTTACTGAGGTAAGTGATGCTTCATCACTTGATGTTACTTGATTCGCAATTTTTTGCGCCTAGCTCAAAGGCGTTAAAGAAAAGCACTCTTGGGAGATAACCCAATGTTTTCATTCAGTACTTTTTCTTTTATTTGAGTCTTGGAAGTCATTACTACTGTAATGACTGCTCCTTATCTTGTTTATTTCGTTTTTGTGCCAAGAGAAGCCTCTAATTCGAGTAAGGTAAAGATTTGGGGATGTTGCTGTCCTAAAACTGTTTTTGGTGCTGTACTGTAAAAATTCGTATAAATTCTCTGTACATCTTTTAGACCTTCGATTTCTTGTGCATATGCCCCAGGTTATATCCAAACTTTCGTTAGTTGAACACTTTTTGATTTGAGCAACAGAAAACCCCTCAAAAATTCGGCCTTTGTCAGCTGTTCTGTTTTGACAGATTTCTGCCAATATTTGTTTTTGCCACTTTATCGCTTTCTTTGCGAGTTCTTTTGATCATGGAACTCTTGTGGAAGTTGCTACAGTAGTATTTACTTTATATGTGGTAGTTTTGAGTTGAAACCTGAAGCAAAAAGAGGTTGATTATATGGTATGCCTACACTAATGTTGCTAATAGATTTATGTTTAGATTTGTATGAAGGAAGTTTTCAAGTGTAGGGATTGGAGAATGATGAGATGAGCTGAAGAATGGACAAAAGCTCAAGATTGGGGATGCCCATGCATCACCCCAATAAATATCTAAGAAGTACAAGCGTCAAAGTTTGGGGATGCCCCCGAGGCACCCCTTCTTCATCGGCAAAAATCAGGTCACCTTTCAAGACACTATATTTTTATTGCTTCATGCACTATGTGTTTTTCTTGGAGCGTTAGTTGTTTTAGCTTTCTATGTTAGTTTGTTTTGTTTGCTGCAATAAATGGTTGGACCCCAACAAATTTCCTTTGGAGGAGATGTACTCGTTTTCATTTGCAAAAGAACGCTCTAGTTTTCACTCTTATTAAAAATCGAGTGCTCTTCTTTTTCTGCTACTGCTTTTGGTTTTCATTTTCGCCTTGATTTGCATTCAGACCTTGTCATATCTTTTCATCAAGGTGTATTTTTGCCTCTGATCTTTATTGGTATTCATCAAAAGAAGTGTCTTTAAAAATTTCAAATGGTGTTGGAAAAGAGAAAAAGCTTTATGCAAAATAGTGGTACAAGAAGGAGCTTGTGTAGACTACGGCTTAGGCTTTTTCATGTCATGCATGATGTCTTTTTGATAGTATACTTAGTGGTTTTGCTGTAGTATGACTTGTCTCAAATAACTGAGATTGCTTAATGAGCCTTTGAAAAAAATCATGCGTTGTTTTTAATTGTATGGAAGCATTATTTTGGTTTTCTCCTTGATGCTTTATTTGGGTTGACTTGGCGCATGCTCACACATGTTAGACTCTTACAAAGTCACCAATAGCCTTCATGATCATTTAGTTTTTGACTTTTGATGCCATCTTATGCTTCTTTTAATGTCGCTTTGTCGCTTTGCATGATTATGGCCATTATTGCTCTCTTAGTTGGTCGCTCCCAGTCTTTTGCTAGCCCTCGCCTTGTACTGAGTATGAGCTCTACTCGTGCATCCAACTCCTAAAAGCCAAAGTTTGCCATTGTGTCCACTATAAATTCCTATGCATGGTATTTGTAAACCATTCCAAGTAAATTTTCATGTGCTACCTTTGAAAAACCTTCAAAACACTTCTCATTTTGTGACACTGTTTTTAGCTCATGGGGACGTAGTGGTCGGATTTGCTATCTTCCATATTGCTTATTCCAAAAAGAAAAAAAGAGAAAAAAGAAAAGAAAAAAGGCACTCCTCCATGGTATGTGAATGTTGGTGGGCACCCGATGGAATCGGTTAGCCATGGTTTGAGAAAGGAAAAAAGGTGGGGAGGAGTGCCAAGCTTTATAAAAGAGCACAAAAGTGCCAATCTCTCTCTCAAAAACTTGCTTCATTTTTGTATGGAAGATAGTAAGAACCCCATTGCCAGTCATTGACAAAGACAACCACCTCCCAAAACCAATTTTTATCTCTCTATTTTACAAATGAAAAGCTCTAGCACATGTTTAATCACTGCTTCCCTCTGCGAAGAGCCTTTCTTCTACTTTTATGTTGAGTCACCACCTTCTTCCTTTATGCACCATTAAGAGAGCATAGTTGTCATTCTTAGTATAATGTGCATTGTCCCAAAGTTTTCATTGATTGATTCATGATGTTGGTTTCACTTGTTCTTAAATTATTTGTATCTAGTCGCCCTCTTAAACTTGAAGGTGTCCTATGCATTTATGTTTTGCTCTCCATGAAGGACAAGCTGAAAACCATTTGTATGTTTTTCCTTATGATTTGAACACACATTTGACTTTCATTGTTTCATTTTCATGATATTTTGTTTGTGTTCATTTGCATGTTTACAACATGGTTGCTAAGTTTCTTATTGTCATGATTATATCTTCATGCCCATGTTTTAAGTTCTTATGATCCCAGCTCACAAATGCTTACATACATGATCAAGATTGTGTAGGTGCATGTCACCTCAAAAATTATTCTTTTGTTATCACTTACCTACTCGAGGACGAGCAGGAGTTAAGCTTGGGGATGCTTGATACGTCTCCAACGTATCTATAATTTTTGATGCTCCATGCTTGTTTTTACACCATTTGCCTATTGTTTCGTTACACTTCGTGGCACTTTTATGCATTTTCCGGAACTAACCTATTAACAAGTTGCCACAGTGCCAGTTCCCTGTTTTTTGCTATTTTTGTGTTTCAGAAGTGATACACAGGAAATATTCACAGAATTGGATGAAACAAATTCCAGAAGTCTTATTTTACCCGAAAGCTTCCAGAGATCCGAAGAGGAGTAGGAGGGGGCCACCAGGGGCCCACATGCCAGGCTGGCGCGGCCAGCCCCTGGCCCGCGCCACCATGGTGTGAGGCCACCTGGCCCCTTCTCTGACATCGCCCCTTCGCCTATAAAGACCCCCCGATGGAAAAAACCTAAGTACCCGATCACTTTTCCAGAACATATCGTGATCCGCTGCCACCGTTGACCCGAAGATCGGGAGGGTCCAGAAGCTCTTCCCGGCACCCTGCCGGAGAGGGGAATCGCCACCGGAGGTCTTCTTCATCACCATGCTTGCCTCCGGAGCGATGAGTGAGTAGTCTACCTTGGACTATGGGTCCATAGTAGTAGCTAGATGGTTGTCTTCTCCACCATGTGCTTCATGTTTAGATCTCATGAGCTGCCCTACATGATTGAGATCACTGTTATGTAATTCTACATGTTTGGTTTGTTGGGATCCGATGAATATTGGTGTTTATGATTGAGTTGCTATACTGAAATATATATTTTGTTTTCTCTATGTTGTTTATGATCTTGCATGCTCTCCGTTGTTAGTAGCTATCTTGGCCGAGTAGTTGCTAGTGACTCCAAGAGGGGGTATTTATGCTCGATAGTGGGTTCATGCCTCTATTTAACCTGGGGGAGTGACAGAAACCTCTAAGGTTGTAGATGTGCTATTGCTACTAGGGAGAAAACAACATTCATATGCTCAAGGGCATATGCTTTGTTTACATTACACACTTTGCTTAATGCAATTATCTGTTGTTCGCAACTTAATACTTGTGGAGTTCTCAGATTGATTCGCCACAAGTGGATTATTAGTCATAGATGCAGTTGGATGGCAGTCTATGTATCTTGTTGTAATGCCCAGAGTAAATCTCATAGTGATCTTCTTGACATATCACGTTATCTTTATTCTATCAATTGCCCAACTGTAATTTGTTTATCCAGCATGTGTTATTTATCTTATGGAGAGACACCACTAGTGAACTGTGGACCCCGGTCCTATTTCCATCATATTGCTATCACCTGTTTACTTTACTTGCACTGTTTACTTTACTGCATACTTTCATTGCTTTCCACTCGAAACGCTCATACCCTTTGTTTCAAGCAAACCGGTGAGATTGACAACCTCATCGTAAGTTGGGAACAAAGTATTTGGTTGTGTGTGTGCAGGTTCCACGTTGCAGCTAGCAAGCAAAGCTTGGATGAGGCGCCATATATAAATTGTCCGGAGCTGTCGCAATCTAGCAAGCATCACCTTCAGTCGCCTGTCTCTCCTCTTCAAGAACAATAAACCTTGGTTTCATAACTAAGAGAAAACCAGCTGCTATACTCATCATACCTTCCTCTTGGGGTTCCCAACGGGCTGGTCATTCACCATGCATAAGGACTGTTGCTGGGGGACGAAGAAGAATAATCTCCCTCGTCAACTAGCCATCACTCCCCAGCAACGGCTCCAGAAAATAGTCTTGATGACCCACAAGTATAGGGGGTGTATCGTAGTACTTTCGATAAATATTAGTGTCAAACCCAACGAGGAGCAGAAGGTGTTGACAAGTGGTCTTGATCAAGGATTCACTGTAAATACTAGCAAACGGCTTTTCAGGGGTATTTGGTAATGCAAGTAAATAAAGTATGAGTAAATAAAATACAATAACAATAATTGCTGTAAATGGCCCAATCCTTTCTAGAGCAAAGGACAAGCCGGTTGTGTAACTTATGATGACCAAACCGTCTCGAGGACACACGGGAGTTTCTGTCAAAAGCTTTCGCTTCATACCGCTAAATAATCTTTATTCGTTTGATAAGTGTTATGGGGGTGAACCTGTGCTAGCGGACTAGCCTTACTAGGATAAATACACACTTGTGATTATACCCCTTGCAAGCATCCGCAAATACAAGAAAGTAATTAAGATAAATCTAACCACAGCCTTAAACTCTAAGATCCTACGCTCCCTGGTGCAATGGTTTCCCAACGGAGGTTTATGTTTCTGTCACTCCAGCAACCCTACAATTGGTAGCCAAATACACAATGCATCTCACTAGGCCCATAAATGGTGAAAAGTATCATGTAGTCGATGTTTACATGACACCACTAGTGAAATAGCACCACAACAAATAAATATCAAACCATTAAATATTACTCAACATAATTCCACTACTAACGACTTGACTTCTCCCATGTCCTCAAGAACTAAACAAACTACTCACAAGACATCATATGGATCATGATGAGAGGTGAAATAATGGTAAATAACAATCTGAACACAAACCTTAATTCAACGGTTCAACGGTTCCACTCAATAGCATCAACCACAAGAGTAATCAACACCGGGAAAGTTTCCCCTAAGAATTTAACAAGATTCAACTCAAGATGTTACAGCAGGATGGCGTGGTGATGGTGGAGATGAAGGTGCTGGTGATGGAGATGATGATGATGATGATCATCCCGATGAAGTTCGGTGCGATGGTGATGACAATGGCGATGATCTCCCCTCTCCGGGAAGGAATTTCCCCGGCAGATTTCTGCCTGCCGGAGAGCTTTTCTCTATCTGGTATTTTCCGCCCCGCAGAGGCTGCGGTGTCTATCTCTGAGCCCCCCCTTGACTTAGGTTTTCGGGGATGATGAAATACGCAAAGGGGCAATGGTAGAAGTGGGCCAGGGGGCCCTCACCACAGGTGGGCACGGCCAGGGGCTGGGCCACGCCCCCTGGTGGTGAGGCTGTCCTGTGGCCCCTCTCGCTTCCTCCTTCTAGCTTCTTTAGTCTTCTAATAAAATATAATTTTCTGGTATTTTTCTGGAATTTTCCTGATCTTTAAAATATGGTGTCTTGATCGTCCTTTTTCTAGCAGAATCTTGACTCTGGCAGCAAATCCTCCAATGATCATCAAACATGTAAAAACAGAGGAAATAACATAAGTATCATCTCTAAATGTGAAATATATCAATGAATAATAGTAAATTATGATACAAAATAGCGATGCAAAATGGACGTATCAGTCGTATATCCAGAGGTGGAGCATTATCAAGAATTCCGCAGTTAAAGTTTTAGATGAGAGAGCAATAGACGCCTTCACGCTCGGGTTGCGACGAGGAGACCTAGTCGAAGAGATGGGCAGAATCAAGCCAAAGACAATATCCGATTTAATGGATATAGCAAATAGATTTGTAGATGGCAAAGATGTGTGCAACAACAAACAAACACGATCACCAGGATGACGATAGAGGAAACAGATACGGTGGCCAAAGGAGGAGATCCCGCAATTACGACAACTACGGCTCCCACAGCCAAGTAGCCGCGGGATACAAAGACAATAATTATTAAGGAGATGACTATAGAAACTCAAGATACTGTAGCTACGGAAGAGAAGACTACGGGAGCAGCAAAAGTTTTCAGTCAAGGGAACCTCGACAATACAACCCATTACCAGATGATATGCTAAACGGACCATGCCATATACACTCTGCGTTCATCGATGAAAAAAGAGTGTCCAGACATGCAATAAAAGACTGCAAAACATTCTTGAAACTCCAAGAGGCAGCAGTAAGCAAATAAGCCAAAGCAAAGAGATAGGGATATGAAGGGAACACGAACAACGCACCTACAACATCTCAACGGGCAAACAATGGAGCCTCTCAAGGTCAAAACCAGCCAAGTCAAGGACACAACAATGATGGAGGATATGTCCCATCCAAAGGGCACATCACAACAATGATACAACTAGTACCAAAGTCGAACAAAGGGGAAAAAGCAAAACTCAACAAGTTAACCTAGCAGTAACATCACCTCCAGCAACCACGGAATATCTACACTGGTCAGAGCAACCCATAGAATTCAATAGGGATGATCACCCTATAACAGTACCTCAGCCGGGAAACGCGCCTCTGGTTCTCAAAGCTCAAATCAGGACATACGCCATTGATAGAGTATTCATGGATGCAGGGAGCAGAATAAATCTAATATACGCAAAAATACTCAGGGCAATGCACAGATCATTAGAGTTTCTGAAGCCAACAGATTGTTCCTTCCACGGGATCGTCCCAGGAAGCGCTAACTATCCACTAGGCCGGATAGCACTCAACATCTGCTTCGGTAATCGCCAAAACTACAGAAGAGAAAAGCTCGACTTTGAAGTCATGGACTGGCCATCTCAATATCACGCGATCCTCGGGCGAACCTCATTTTCGTGATTCATGGCAGTACCTCACTATACGTACCTGGTACTCAAGATGCCAGGACCAAACAGAATCATGACAATAAGAGGAAGCTTCGAGTTATCAGACCTATACGACAAAGAATTCCACAAAATGGCTCAAAATTTTGGCGTGATAGCCAACTATGGAGAACCCAAGGTCAAAGCAACAAGCACGACTACAGGGGTCAAAAAACAACTCGAAGGACATCCAATGGAGCCAAAAGCGAAGAAACTACGGGTACAACCATCAGACCTAGAGGAAGCTACAGGAGAAGAGAAAAAGACCTCGGCAACATAGACAACAAGTATATAAGAGTAGAGTAGAAAAATAAGGCTACTAAAGCCATGAGTTATCCTAGGGCAATGCCCTCTAGATCCAGAACACAGGTCACTGGCCGGATCTCTTGGGACACCCCATGTATCTTACACTAAAAGCATAAATAAAGACAGGGTTCCTCCTATTCGAGTTTACAAGCCTTATAAATCTCAAATGAAATTGCGGCAAACAAACTAAACATAAAGCGCCTTGAGAACAAAAATTTCTGGCAAACAACCCCAGAAAAAATCTTGCGTTTCACGTACAAAAACATATATACAATAGAGCACTACAACATTGGTTGATCTAAATCATCTACTGCAAGGGGATTCAAGTAATGATACTCACTGAAAAATCCAGTATCCTCTTGAAGCAATCTAGCTATGATCCTCCTCGCCAGTTGAAGCGTGGCATCCATGTGGACTTGTAGCTTCACGCGCCCTGGAGGAAAACTTAGAGACATGAAACTATAGTTCAGCCTTGGATGCCACTTACGTATCCATCCAAGAGCAAAATTAGCACCAGCTACTAAGTTGAGCTCTATCAAACGATGAATTCGCTAACTAGATCTAAAGGCATCGAGTAGCTGCTTAAAACTTTTTGGCGGAGGATTGCGGGGAAGCATAACTGAGTACATGGTCGTCAATGATCTTTGAGAACCATTGACAACTTCCCCAATATGTTGAGCACAATCCTGTAGAAGAACAACAGTGCTGTGGCGCTGCGGGTTAGCCCATAAAGAATTCATATCCTTTGATACCTTTTCGAAAGCCGCGATTTGCTCGGCAACTCGACGGTCTTCATCAGCAGGATGTAAGCAAGTACCTAGAAGATGCAAATTCATTAAAACACAATGACAAGAGAAGCAGCAAGAAATTCAAGAAGGTCTGCAAAAAACTTACATTCCAGCTGTTCGCAAGCTGACTCGATAAACTCAACAAGAAAGGAGTCACACTCCTTCAGGTGCATAACTTGGGCTACCAAACTCGACACTTTATCCTCAAGAGCGGATACCTGCCTCATCAAGCCATAAGATTTGCCAGCTTGGTCCATAGCAGTTTTCGCTTGACGCTTCATCAAGGACAAACGACCTTCGAGGTCTGAAATCCTTGACAAATACTCAGTACATCGGCAAGGAGAACGGGGAGGAGAAGGAACCCTAGAGTAGAACGCATCGGCAGGCGAAGAATCACGACCAGGACCCATCGATCCACCAACACATGCAGGCTAGAAGGCAAAGGAAGAAAAGAGGAAACAACTCAGAAACACAGTCAAGCGCAACATTTCATAAAAGCGAAGTATTCACAAGAAGTACAGAGTTCCCTGACAGTTTCTCAGGCAAAATACGAACGAGTTTTCTACATTAACTCAAAAGAAAGAAAATTACAAGAAAAGGCTAATTCTATGCCACCTTAGCAGAAGGCTCTGTGGCGGTAGAAGGTGCAGAAGAATCAGCACCAGCGCTTGGTGGAGGCATCAAAGCACTTGCCGAAGGAGTCAAAGAGGTAGGCGTGGAAGTCAAAGAATCCACGATAGAGTGATAATCGATACAATGCCCGGCTCATACTACTTCGCCTTCTCAAAGAAACCCAGCAGTTCTAAGAGAGGACGAGCACATGAAGAGCTAACATTATCCCAATTAACCTCCTCGTCGTGCGATTGAGCAAGTGCAATAGCCCCTTTGACACCCCGCTTCACTGACCGGCTCTTCATTGTAAGAACAGGATCTTCAATGGTGTCGAAGGCTTCAACAAGCTTCTTGAGATCATTGACTGGCATCTCCGCCCTCTTCTTTGGCCACAACCTGACAAACATTCACGTCAGCACGCGGTGAGTCAGCTGAAGAACTTCCTGGATTATTTTCCAGTTCGCCTCCAGCAAATCCACCGCAGCTAGCAGAGGGTCTTTGGTATCCGGCTGTCGAAGTCCCAAAGGCACTCCAACTTTCTCCGCTACAACACAGAAGACAAAGACAAGATAAAGCGAGCAAATATTAGCAACTAGGAGCACGAGCAAAATAAGCAAAAATAACAACACGATGCTTACCACCAACAAGAGCCAAAATCTTGTCTAGACGTTCGGCTATCGTTCAATCTCTCTGGACACGCTTCTGGTCAGTAGTGGAAAGTGCCTTCTCAGCTTTCTTAGCCTTGGTTTCCGCTGACTTAGTAGCCTTCTCAGCAGTAACCTTGGCAGCATTGGCACCTTCCCAAGCTTCTCTAGAGGCAGTAAGTTCGGCTTCCAGAGCCGTTATACGAGCATTAGCTGCAGTCAAAGCATCTACAAGCCAAAGCAAGAAAAGAAAATGAAGCAAGATACCACAGGAAACAAGGGAACAAGTATAAGACATAACACGAAAATAGGCATACCCTGCGAGGCCTGGGCAGCCTTCAGAAACTCGACACACTCAGTGCCAAGAGAGAGGAATTTCTTCATCAGAATCTGCCAAAGGAAGGCATGAGAAGAAAAGTTCAAGCACTAAAAAGAGCAGACCATAATAAGCAATACTCACATCATCAGGAGAAGCCACCAGTCGGTGGGTGTCGAGGGAAGCGCCCATCGCCGCCGCCTTCTTCAGAAATTTGGAAGCACGAGAAGGGGTACCTTTCTTAGAAGGAGCTTCTGGCGACTTCAGTACCATAGCAGACTCTTGAGAGGGCACTTTAGCGACAGCCAAAGTATCCAAGAGGGGAGCAGTTGCAGCATCCCTCTTTGGGTCATCGTCGTCACTGGGAAGGGAACCAAAAGCAAAAAACCTTGCATGAGTCAAGAGAGAGAGAACGAATAAAGATAAATATTTGAGTCAGCAAAACTCACGAGTCCAAAGCATCAAAAATCTCAACTCCAGAAGGGTTGGGAGCAGAGGGCTCCCCGGGCGCATTTCTTGGAGCAGAGGTACTCAAAGAAAGAAGCTCGTCGAGATGCTTCCTCTTCTTATCAAGGCTAGGTTCTTCCAAATTTGTAGGAGGAGGTGACGTAGTGGAGCTGCTTTCTTCTAGAGAAACTTCGGCATCATCTCCGTCCTGGCCTTTGTCGGCCTCGGGGGCTTCAGAAGCAGCAGAAATAGGATCAACCTAAATGGGTCCCTCCTCTGGAAGAGGAGGATGGGAAACTAAAAATTGGTGGCCCTGCACAAAGTAAGTTGCAAAACTATTAGAAAAGCGGCAACAAAATACATGAAGGCGAAAAAATCAGAAGTTGATGAATTACAAAGCACATACAGTAGGCAAAGGATGAGTGGAGTCGAAGAAATCGGCTGCCAATGCTGGGATCTCATCATCCTTTGTGAGAGTGGTCAAAGCTCTCACTCAGTTATCGAGATCCTTTTTATCTATGTCCTCTTTGGACACTCAAGAAGGATTCTCTGAGCCAGAGTATGACCACAGCTTGGAAATACAATGTTGAAGAGGCTAAATGCACCTCTACAGAAAGAACGCCATGAGTTGCATCCTCGGTAGCACGCCTCCAGTTACGCTCTTCAGACTTTGGATGCAAGCCAGCAAGGGCTTGATATCTTCAGTTTCAGCCTCCATGGGAGGAGAATCCCACAATGATAATTTTGTCAGATCTTTGTTGGCATCAAAGGGAGCAATGCCGTAATGGTCAGAGGAAGAAGTTTTCTGGTCTTTAATGTAAAACCATTTCTTCCTCCAACCTTGCACCGAGGCAGCCATGTTAAACTCAAGATAATGTGCCTTGGCGCGGACTGATACGTCCATTTTGCATCACTATTTTGTATCATAATTTACTGTTATTCATTGATATATTTCACATTTAGAGATGATACTTATATTGTTTGCTCTGTTTTTACATGTTTGATGATCATTGGAGGATTTGCTGCCAGAGTCAGGATTCTGCTAGAAAAAGGACCATCAAGACACCATATTTCAAAAGATTAGGAAATTCCAGAAAAATACTAAAAAATTATATTTTACCAGAAGACTGAAGTAGCCGGAAGGAGAAGGTGAGAGGAGCAACAGGGCAGGCTCACCACTAGGGGCGTGGGCCCACTGATACGTCTCAAACGTATCTATAATTTTTGATGCTCCATGCTTGTTTTTACACCATTTGCCTAATGTTTCGTTACACGTTGTGGCACTTTTATGCATTTTTCGGAACTAACCTATTAACAAGTTGCCACAGTGCCAGTTCCCTGTTTTCTGCTATTTTTGTGTTTCAGAAGTGATACACAGGAAATATTCTCGGAATTGGACGAAACAATTTCCTGAAGTCTTATTTTACCCGGAAGCTTCCAGACATCCGAAGAGAAGAAGGAGAGGGGCCACAGGCCGCCCTCACACAGGGCTGGCGCGGCCCAGCCCCTGGCTGCGCCGCCCTGGTGTGAGGAGGCGTGGGGCCACCTCTGACATCGCCCCTTCGCCTATAAAGACCCCTCGATGGAAAAAACCTAAGGACCCGATCACTTTTCCAGAACACATCGCGATCCGCCGCCGCCATCGACCCGAAGATTGAGAGGGTCCAGAAGCTCTTCCCGGCACCCTGCCGGAGAGGGGAATCGCCACCGGAGGTTTTCTTCATCGCCATGCTTGCCTCCGGAGCGATGAGTGAGTAGTCTACCTTGGACTATGGGTCTATAGCAGTAGCTAGATGGTTGTCTTCTCCACCATGTGCTTCATGTTTAGATCTCATGAGCTGCCCTACATGATTGAGATCGTCGTTATGTAATTCTACATGTTTGGTTTGTTGGGATCCGATGAATATTGGTGTTATGATTGGGTTGCTGTACTAAAATATATCTTTTGTTATCTCTATGTTGTTTATGATCTTGCATGCTCTCCGTTGTTAGTAGATATCTTGGCCGAGTAGTTGCTAGTGACTCCAAGAGGGGGTATTTATGCTCGATAGTGGGTTCATGCCTCTATTTAACCTGGGAGAGTGACAGAAACCTCTAAGGTTGTAGATGTGCTGTTGCTACTAGGGAGAAAACAACATTCATATGCTCAAGGGCATATGCTTTGTTTACATTACACACTTTACTTAATGCAATTATCTGTTGTTCGCAACTTAATACTTGTGGAGTTCTCGGATTGATTTGCCACAAGTGGATTATTAGTCATAGATGCAGTTGGATGGCGGTCTATGTATTTTGTTCTAATGCCCAGAGTAAATCTCATAGTGATCTTCTTGACATATCACGTTTATCTTTATTCTATCAATTGCCCAACTGTAATTTGTTTACCCAGCATGTGTTATTTACCTTATGGAGAGACACCACTAGTGAACTATGGACCCTGGTCCTATTTCCATCATATTGCTATCACCTATCTATTATATTATTAAAACAACTAACAATTAATGGCTGAGATTTGATAAGAAGTAACGCTAAAAAGAACGGCTAAGATTAAAAAAGATAAAAAAGGATCCACATCTAGAAAAAGTATGAAAAACGTTTCACGTCTTTTAGTCGTAGAGTCCTAGAACTACTACTGCAGATTGATTATGTAGGCTTCCGTCATAATTAAGCTTGCTATCCAATCGGGAAAGGCAGAGTTCTATCGCTAGCTCTCCTCTCTCGACCCAAAATCCTATTCCACATCGACACTTTTGCGCCGGATCTCCCGTCCTAAGCTCGCGGTAGGCATCGGAGAGTAGGCCGTCGGCCGGATCACTCGATCAGGCGACGTCCTCCGCAAGCCTATCCAGCTGTGCCAACGATGTTAGCCACGCCGATGAGATGGGAAGCACCGATCTTCCATCAGGGCAAGCATCGCAGAAGAGGTTGTCGGCCTGGAGCAGTCGACCAGCGGACGGTGGTCACAAAGGCGTCGATGCTTTTGCGCTCTATTCACAAGGATATAGAAGTATTGCCTGATCAATTTACATGCTTCAAATCAGCACACGGACACGCATCCCATCAGATCCTCAAAAGCCACGTTAATATAGAGAGCTCCTACACAAGGATCAAGCCATGACGCGCTTAATCGAAGCACGAAAGCAACACATGAGATCGTGTACTAAGTCCAGCGGATAGACGGCACACGTGTCCATGCCGCATGAAGATCCATGGTTCTGAATCAATGCCGTCAACATGGACCGGCGGCATCAGCACGTCCAACAGATCGAAAGAAGCATAATGGCCGCGCCTTCAACACGCCAACGAGATGGAGCGCAACAGGTCTGGATTCATTATTTTGGTGAGGTGTTGAAACTGCATATATTTGTCATGCACGTTCTAGGTTGGATTGTTAAAATATTCTGTCTTGATTTGCATCGTATGAGGCTAAGTTATCAAAAATTTACGAACTGGTCGCCTCATAACATGATGTCTGTGACAGATATTGAGGCTTAGGTAAAACTCCAGATTATTATTGCAGGAATTTGTGGAGTGGTCACGAGAGATTTGAATATTAAAGAAAAGGATTGGAGTGGGCTTTTCTTATCTTCGTCTCTTCCTATGAATTGCTACTGCTCCCACATGTGCATTACTTTTTTCCAAGTAAATATCAGTTCTAGATTTGATACAGTGAGCTTATCTACTCGGTCCAGCAACATAATTTTTTCCTGGCTAGGGACGCTAGCCCTAACTGACTTTTATTTTCTAGAAAAGCTGAACAGATTCAGAGATCCACTTCAAATTTGGGAGCAAGAAGCGCTCTTATATTCACTTGCGAGCGAAGCATCTGAGCAATAGCTCTTTGACATGTTCAGCGTCTCTAAGAGGACCGAACTCATCATTTTGTATGTCCTCCAAGGACAAGGTAGACGTGGTATTCATTGTCCATGAGTATATTTTTCTTGCGCGTTGCCACAGTCTCTGGTCTTCATTATATTGCTTTTTGGTTGCATGAAGGCTACCGGTACTAGGTAAATGTGTCAAGATTAATCGGACCGATGCTCGAGCATTTCAAGTTTCAAGCTCTTATTCAGTCCAAATAAACCTTGCTGTTTGTTGCGGTGGCTGATATAATACAAAGTGGACAGGTTCCTGCATGCAAGCAATGTCGTCTGATTAACTCAAAGCCGTCCCTGAACAGAAGCAGTAGCATCGTTACCATCTTCTATTCAACACTGATAGTCAATATAATATAAATCTTTTTGTTTCACTGTTAAAATTAAATATATAACAATGTTGTTTGATGTTCTAGAATCGAGATTATCAGGTATTGACAACGTGGTGCAAGAGCTTTGGTGGTACCTACTCCTTGATTGATAAAGTGTGGCTGTTTTTGTTGGTACAATTGGGAGGGGTAAGCTTGGAAATATAATATCGTCGAGACCATGATCTGAACTGCATTTTATCTTGCAAAAAAAATGTAGGCAAGTTGAGATGATGCAGTAGATAAAGATTAAATTATTGAATAATAAAAAATATAGAAAATCTAGCCGCGCAAATGCGCGGGCCACTCAGCTAGTTTACTTTACTCGCATACTCTACAGTTTTCCACTTGATACACTCATAACCTTTGTTTTAAGCAAACCGGTGAGATTGACAACCTCATCGTAAGTTGGGAACAAAGTACTTAGTTGTGTTGTGTGCAGGTTCTGCGTTGCTACTGGCCGAAGACGGGTCAACAAGTATCGTTAAACGGCGCCCTTGTTGGAGTGTTATTAAGCCAGTCCGCATCACCTTCAGTCATTTGTCTCTCCTCTCAAAGAAAGATAAACCTTGGTTTCTTAACTGAGGGAAAACAAGCTGCTATACTCATCATATCTTCCTCTTGGGGTTCCCAACTGACCGGTTATTTACTTCATCAAATCGGTAGCATCAAGCTTCTTTTCTGGCGCTGTTGCCGGGGAGGAAGTAGAAGACTTCTGCGAGGAGAGTTTTTGCACACACATCCTTTACTTTGTTATTGTTCTGCTTTACTTTATTTATTTTATCTGCATCATTTTATATCAAAAACCCAAAAAAATTAGAATCCTTGGTAGTTATTATTTCTTTACTTTTAGTTCATCATGCTGTTCCCTAAGTTTGTTATGGAGGACCTTTCAGTAGGTAGTGGTTCGATTATTGGAAAAAGTAACATTGAGGAGTTCTTTAATCACATTAGTATGCATGAGGAAGTTGAGGAAAAGTCTTTGGTTGAGCTTGTTCCTAGTTATGAAGTTGCGTCTGTTTATTTAGTTCACATGTTGGAAACTAGGTTTGCTAGTCTTAATCCTTTTATGCAATACATGTTCCTTAAGCTTCATGAAATTGAAGATCCTGAAAAGAAAGCTTTTATCTTGGAAGCTTTGTGCATAGAATTTAGAGATGTTGCAATTGAGGCTAGGAAAGTTTTTAAGAAGTTTAATAAGCTTAGCTCGCCTGTTGAAATTGTTGGTACACCCAACGAAGATTCTAGATTGCCAATACCTTGTAAACTCGTAGGAATTCATAATGCCTTGGTAGCTAATTTTAGTTGGATTTGTCCTAAAAATCTTTTTGATGAAAATAGTGTACCAAAGCGTGACTACAAGGGCTACTCAAAACCTCAATTGGATAGTATTCATTCCTTTATTCCTATAGTGGATCCTGATCTCCCTTTCATTATTACTTGATTCACAATTTTCTGCGCCTAGATCAAAGGCGTTAAAGAAAAGCACTCTTGGGAGATAACCCAATATTTTTACATTCAGTTATTTTTCTTTTATTTGAGTCTTGGAAGTTATTACTACTGTAATAACCTCTCCTTATCCTTTTTATTTCGTTTTTGTGCCAAGAGAAGCCTCTAATTTGAGTGAGGTAAGATTTGGGGATATTGCTGTCCTGAAACTGTTTTCGGTGTTGCACCGTAAAAATTCGTATAAATTCTCTGCATATCTTTTGGACCTGAGATTTCTTTTGCATATGGCCCAGGTTATATCCAAACTTTTGTTAGTTGAACACTTTTTGATTTGAGCAACAGAACACCCCTCAAAAATTCGGCCTTTGTCAGCTGTTCTGTTTTGACAGATTTCTGCCAATATTTGTTTTTGCCACTTTATCACTTTCTTTGTGAGTTCTTTTGATTACGGAACTCTTGTGGAAGTTGATACAGTAGTATTTACTTTATATGTGGTGGTTTTGGGTTGAAACCTGAAGCAAAAAGAGGTTGATTATATGTTATGCCTACACTAATGTTGCTAATAGATTTGTGTTTAGTTTTGTATGAAGGAAGTTTTCAAGTGTAGGGATTGGAGAATGATGAGATGAGTTGAAGAATGGACAAAAGCTCAAGCTTGGGGATGCCCATGCATCACCCCAAGAAATATCCAAGAAGTACAAGCGTCAAAGCTTGGGGATGCCCCCGAGGCACCCCTTCTTCATCGGCAAAAATCAGGTCACCTTTCAAGACACTATATTTTTATTGCTTCATGCACTATGTGTTTTTCTTGGAGCATCAGTTGTTTTAGTTTTCTTAGTTAGTTTGTTTTGTTTTCTGCAATAAATGGTTGGACCCCAACAAATTTCCTTTGGAGGAGATGTACTTGTTTTCATTTGCCAAAGAACGCTCTAGTTTTCACTCTTATTAAAAATCGAGTGTTCTTCTTTTTCTGCTACTGCTTTTGGTTTTCGTTTTTGCCTTGATTTGTGTTCAGACCTTGTCATATCTTTTCATCAAGGTGTATTTTTGCCTCTGATCTTTATTGGTATTCATCAAAAGAGGTGTCTTTAAAAATTTCAAATGGTGTTGGAAAAGTGAAAAAGCTTTGTGCAAAATAGTGGTACAAGAAGGAGCTTGTGTAGACTGCGGCTTAGGCTTTTTCATGTCATGCTTGATGTCTTTTTGATAGTATGCTTAGTGGTTTTGCTGTAGCATGACTTGTCTCAAAGAACTTAGATTGCTTAATGATCCTTTGAAAAAAAATCATGTGTTGTTTTTAATTGTATGGAAGCATTATTTTGGTTTTCTCATTTATGCTTTATTTGGGTTGACTTGGCGCATGCTCACACATGTTAGACTCTTACAAAGTCACCAATAGCCTTCATGATCATTTAGTTTTTGACTTTTTATGCCATCTTATGCTTCTTTTAATGTCGCTTTGTCGCTTTGCATGATTATGGCCATTATTGCTCTCTTAGTTGGTCGCTCCCAGTCTTTTGCTAGCCCTCGCCTTGTACTGAGTATGAGCTCTGTGCATCCAACTCCTAAAAGCCAAAGTTTTCCAAAGTGTCCGCCATATATACCTACTAGCAATTTGCTATTCCAAGTAAATTTGACTTGTTTTTATTTTCTCTTCAAATTAAACTCTTACCAGTGTTATGCGAAATTCGGTCAGTAAAGCTCTCACGAACCGGAAGGCACACTTTACTTTTTCTTGTTCTAAAAATTTGACATTGTGGTCTCTTATGTTGAGTTGTTATGCTTGCAAGTTGTAAGTTGGAGACTAGCCCAGCCATGCAGTCATGGGCAAGCTTTCAACATTGCACTTCTTATTTGAGTTGATATCGTGATCTTACGTTTATGGATGCCCGCGGTGTGAAATGAATTGGGAATCCTGTGGGGATCATGGAGTTTGTATATGTGTTAGGGAAACACCGGGCCACTAATCTAAGCCATGCATAATTCATGGTGGAAATTTGCAGCATACCCATGGTGAATATTCGACGACGCATCTCACAATAAAAAGCTAAATAAATGGCAAATAAAAGAGATGTTGAGGTGTTCATTGGCTGCTTGTCCTGTCATTTTGGTGTGGGCTTGTTCCATGTCATTGGGCATGGAGGTACCCCATTGGCGGTTCTCAATGATATGCATATATTTACAATGACAAGAGCCTTGCTTGGGACTCTAAGTAAAGTAGCATGAGGTTTGGGTACTCGTATTCACGGGACACGAGGTTTTCAACTTATGATTTGTCAAGCATATGCATCATAATTATTCTCGCATTAATTTTAACCATTCAAGATGCTTATGATGGGGGCAATGAGAGCTCAAAGCCGGTAAGTACCATAATTTTTGAAGGTTATAAAACTTGCAATCACTGCTTCCCTCTGCGAAGGGCCTTTCTTCTACTTTTATGTTGAGTCACCACCTTCTATCTTTATGCACCATTAAGAGAGCATAGTTGTCATTCTTAGTATAATGTGCATTGTTCCAAAGTTTTCATTGATTGATTCATGATGTTGGTTTCACTTGTTCTTAAATTATTTGTATCTAGTTGCCCTCTTAAACTTGAAGGTGTCCTATGCATTTATGTTTTGCTCTCTTTGAAGGACAAGCTGAAAACCATTTGTATGTTTTTCCTTATGATTTGAACACACGTTTGACTTTCATTGTTTCATTTTCATGATCTTTTATTTGTGTTCATTTGCATATTTACAACATGGTTGCTAAGTTCTTATTGTCAAGATTATATCTTCATGCCCATGTTTTAAGTTCTTATGATCCCAGCTCACAAATGCTTACATACATGATCAAGATTGTGTAGGTGCATGTCACCTAAAAAATTATTCTTTTGTTATCACTTACCTACTCGAGGACGAGCAGGAGTTAAGCTTGGGGATGCTTGATACGTCTCAAACGTATCTATAATTTTTGATGCTCCATGCTTGTTTTTACACCATTTGCCTAAGGTTTCGTTACACTTCGTGGCACTTTTATGCATTTTCCGGAACTAACCTATTAACAAGTTGCCATAGTGCCAGTTCCCTATTTTCTGCTATTTTTGTGTTTCAGAAGTGATACACAAGAAATATTCTCAGAATTGGATGAAACAAGTTCCTGAAGTCTTATTTTACCCGGAAGCTTCCAGACATCCAAAGAGAAGAAGGAGAGGGGCCACAGGCCGCCCTCACACAGGGCTGGCGTGGCCCAGCCCCTGGCCACGCCGCCCTGGTGTGAGGAGGCGTGGGGCCACCTCTGACATCGCCCCTTTGCCTATAAAGACCCCCCGATGGAAAAAACTAAGGACCCGATCACTTTTCCAGAACACATCGTGATCCGCCGCCGCCGTTGACCCGAAGATTGGGAGGGTCCAGAAGCTCTTCCCGGCACCCTGCCAGAGAGGGGAATCACCACCGGAGGTCTTCTTCATCACCATGCTTGCCTCCAGAGCGATGAGTGAGTAGTCTACCTTGGACTATAGGTCCATAGCAGTAGCTAGATGGTTGTCTTCTCCACCATGTGCTTCATGTTTAGATCTCATGAGCTGCCCTACATGATTGAGATCACTGTTATGTAATTCTACATGTTTGGTTTGTTGGGATCCGATGAATATTGGTTTTATGATTGAGTTGCTGTACTGAAATATATCTTTTGTTATCTCTATGTTGTTTATGATCTTGCATGCTCTCTGTTGTTAGTAGATATCTTGGCCGAGTAGTTTCTAGTGACTCCAAGAGGGGGTATTTATGCTCGATAGTGGGTTCATGTCTCTATTTAACCTGGGGGAGTGACAGAAACCTCTAAGGTTGTAGATGTGCTTTTGCTACTAGGGAGAAAACAACATTCATATGCTCAAGGGCATATGCTTTGTTTACATTACATACTTTGCTTAATGCAATTATCTATTGTTCGCAACTTAATACTTGTGGAGTTCTCGGATTGATTTGCCACAAATGGATTATTAGTCATAGATGCAGTTGGATGGCGGTCTATGTATTTTGTTGTAATGCCCAGAGTAAATCTCATAGTGATCTTCTTGACATATCACGTTTATCTTTATTCTATCAATTGCCCAACTGTAATTTGTTTACCCAGCATGTGTTATTTATCTTATGGAGAGACACCACTAGTGAACTGTGGACCCTGGTCCTATTTCCGTCATATTGCTATCACCTATTTACTTTACTCGCACTGTTTACTTTACTCGCATACTCTACTGTTTTTCACTCGATACACTCATAACCTTTGTTTCAAGCAAACCGGTGAGATTGACAACCTCATCATAAGTTGGGAACAAAGTACTTGGTTGTGTTGTGTGCAGGTTCCGCATTGCTACTGGCCGAAGATGAGTCAACAAGTATCGTTAAATGGTGCCCTTGTTGGAGTGTTATTAAGCCAGTCCGCATCACCTTCAGTCGTTTGTCTCTCCTCTCCAAGAACGATAAACCTTGGTTTCTTAACTGAGGGAAAACAAGCTGCTATACTCATCATACCTTCCTCTTGGGGTTCCCAACTGACCAGTTATTTACTTCATCAAATCGGTAGCATCACCCACCCTTGGCCATGCCGGCCTGTGGTGAGGCCACCCTAGCCCACTTCTGCCATCGCCCCTTCGCGTATTTCATCGTTCTTGAAAACCTAAGTGAGGGGGGCTCAGAGATAGACACCGCCGCCTCTGTAGGGCGGAAAACACCAGAGAGAGAAAAGCTCTCTGGCAGGCAGAAATCTACCAGGGAAATTCCTTCCCAGAGAGGGGAGATCGTCGCCATCATCATCACCATCGCACCGGACTTCATTGGGATCATCATCATCATCATCTCCATCACCAGCACCTTCATCTCCACCATCACCATGCCATCCCGCTATAACATCTTGAGTTGCATGTTGTTAAATTCTTAGGGGAAACTTTTCCGGTGTTGATTACTCTTGTGGTTGATGCTATTGAGTGGAACCGTTGAATTAAGGTTTATGTTTAGATTGTTATTTACCATTATTTCACCTCTGATCATGATCCATATGATGTCTTGTGAGTAGTTCATTTAGTTCTTGAGGACATGGGAGATGTCAAGTCGTTAGTAGTGGAATTATCTTGAGTAATATTTAATGGTTTGATATTTATTTGTTGTGGTGCCATTTCACTAGTGGTGTCATGTGAACATCGACTACATGATACTTCACCATTTATGGGCCTAGTGAGATGCATTGTGTATTTGGCTACCAATTGTGGGGTTGTTGGAGTGACAGAAACCTAAACCTCCGTTGGGAAACCATTGCACCGGGGAGAGTAGGATCTTAGAGTTTAAGGCTGTGGTTAGATTTATCTTAATTACTTTCTTGTATTTGCGGATGCTTGCAAGGGGTATAATCACAAGTGTGTATTTATCCTAGTAAGGGTAGTGCGCTAGCACAGGTTCACCCCCATAACACTTATCAAACCAATAAAGATTATTTAGCGGTATGAAGCGAAAGCACTTGACAGAAACTCCCGTGTGTCCTCGAGAATGTTTGGTCATCATAAGTTACACAACCGGCTTGTCCTTTGCTCTAGAAAGGATTGGGCCACTTGTAGCAATTATTACTATTGTCTTCTATTTACTCATACTTTATTTATTTGCATTACCAAATACCCCTAAAACTCGTTTGCTAGTATTTACAGTGAATCCTTGATCAAAACCACTTGTCAACACCTTCTGCTCCTCATTGGGTTCGACACTCTTATTTATCGAAAGTACTACGATACACCCCCTATACTACTAGGTCATCAAGACTATTTTTTGGCGCCGTTGCCAGGGAGTGAAGCGCTATTAAAGAGTGGATTTGGTAAAGGTAATCGTCGCTGTGAGTATTGTTTTTATTTTTGTCTTTTATTTTTATTTTTTTTGCTATGGAGAGTTCTCCATTTGGTTTCCTATTTGGGAACACTACTACCACTGCTGCATGTGTGGATGAATCACCACCACCACCACCTGCTCAATTAGATCCTTTTTAAAATACCTATGAAAATTGTTGAACGTGTTATGGATAACTGCTATTCAGGAGATGGAACTGTCCATCTGGGTGATCACCTACTCTTTATACATGAATTATGCGAGTTGTTCAAGTGTGCAAGTATTTCATCAAGCAAATTTAAGAGGAAGCTATTCTCTTTATCATTGAAAGGCAGAGCTGAGGAGTGGTATCGGCTGCTTAAAGATGGTCCATCTATTGCATGGGAGGTAATTGTGCCTCTCTTTTATTCCAAGTTTTATCCTCCAAGTGAAATTCATAAAGATCGTAATCGAATATATAGCTTTTGGCCTGATGATGGAGAGAGTATTGCCCAAGCGTGGGGGAGATTGAAGTTACTAATGCTCAAATGTCCCATTCATGAGCTCCCCAGTAATATTGTTATTGATAATTTTTATGCGAGGCTTGCTCTTCATGATAAGGATTATTTGGATGCCTCCTATTTTGGATCATTTACTCATATGAAAGTAGATGATAAGTGGAATCTCCTTGATCGTATTAAAGAAAATGCTGAAGGATGGGAAAACAACAAAGGTAGGAGGTCAGGTATAAATTATGATTATGAAAGCATTAAAACTTTTATGGGAACCGATGAATTTCATAATGTTAGCACTGCTTATGGTCTTGATTCTCAAATACTTGCTAACTGTTTTAAGGCTTTTGCCTCTTATCTTAATGTTGAAAAGAAAGATTGGAACAAATATCATGCGCCTTATAAAGATTCTATTAGTCATATTCCTGCTGCAGCTACTGAAGTTTGTACTGTTGATAGCATTTTGCCTAAACCTTATTTTGAGAAGACACCTTTCCCTACTAAGGTAAAAGAGCATTCTACTTTGGTAAGTGTGTCTAATAAAAGTACCAAGAAAGCTGTAGAACCTGACTATTAAGTCTCCTGTGGCTATATTGAAGGACCTTGTTACTAAAGATGTAGGGGATGAATATATTATCTTTTGTGAAGATGCTACTAACATTATTTCACATCCTAATAGGCATAGGAAAACAAGTGTTCCTGTTATTTCCATCAGGATTGGAGATCATTGCTATTATGGTTTATGTGACATTGGTGCTAGTTCAAGCGCCATTCCTTTAGAGCTTTATAGAGAAATTATGCATGAGATTGGCCCTTGTGAATTAGAAGATATTGATGTGGTTGTTTAACTTGCTAACAGAGAGACTGTTTGGCCTCTTGGTATTGTTCAAGATGTGGAAGTTCTTTGCGGTAAGACCAAATATCCCACTGATTTCCTAGTACTTGGTAAGGAAGCTAGTAAAACTTATCCTATTATTTTTGGTAGACCCTTTTTGAATACTTATGGTGCTGTGATAGACTGTAAGAAGGAGAAAATTTTCACTAAGTTTAATGGAGAATCTTATGAGTTCAATTTTTCCAAGTTTGCTAAGACTTCTTATGAAAATGACATGCCTAATGAAAATTTTCGAGTTAAACAGCTTGCTTCTATTGCTCTTGCTCCTAATAATGCTTTGCAGCAATTCATGGAGGACCATGAAAGTGATGTTTACAAGAAGGAAAGAGAAGAGATTGATGATATTTTCTTTCGTCAACCACCATTGATCAAGCACAATTTACCTGTGGAGGATCTTGGTACCACTTTGCCACCTAAGGAAGATCCTGTTTTTGAATTAAAACCTTTACTTGATGATCTTAAGTATGCTTATATAGATGATAAGAAAATATATCCTGTTATTATCAGTTCTAAACTTTTAGGAAAGGAAGAAGAAAGGTTATTGGAGATATTGAGGAAACATCGAGGAGCTATGGGATATACTCTTGATGATTAAAAAGGGATTTCTCCCACTTTATGTCAGCATGCTATTAATATGGAGGAAGATGCAAAGCCAGTTGTCGAACATCAACGCTGCTTAATTCCCAAGATGAAGGAAGTGGTAAGAAATGAGGTATTGAAGCTCCTTGATGCTAGTATTATTTATCCTATTGCTGATAGTAGATGGGTTAGTCTTGTTCATTGTGTTCCTAAGAAAGGAGGTATGACTATTGTGCCTAATGAGAATAACGAGCTTATTCCTCAAAGGGTAGTAGTTGGTTATAGGATGTGCATTGATTTTAGAAAGGTAAACAAAGTTACCAAGAAAGATCATTATCCTTTACCGTTTATAGATCAAATGTTAGAGAGGCTGTCTAAGAAGACTCACTTTTGTTTTCTTGATGGTTATTCTGGT
Organism: Dactylis glomerata; assembly: GCA_007115705.1. Taxonomy (NCBI): domain Eukaryota; kingdom Viridiplantae; phylum Streptophyta; class Magnoliopsida; order Poales; family Poaceae; genus Dactylis; species Dactylis glomerata. Next base: position 5,453,073 of record QXEO01000222.1, read on the forward strand.
TTCTCTCAGATTGCTGTTAGAAAGGAAGATCAAGAGAAAACCACATTTACTTGTCCTTATGGAACTTATGCTTATAGACGTATGCCGTTTGGTTTATGCAATGCTCCTGCTACTTTTCAAAGATGCATGTCTGCTATTTTTCATGGATTTTGTGAAGAAATTGTGGAGGTTTTCATGGACAATTTCTCCATCTATGGAACTTCTTTTGATAATTGTTTGCACAATCTTGATAAAGTTTTGCAGAGGTGTGAAGAAACTAATCTTGTTCTTAACTGGGAGAAATGCCACTTTATGGTAAATGAAGGAATTGTTGTGGTTTCGTCAACAGATCTGCCATAGAGGTAGGGGTATGGCGGTTTGTGGAAGGGGTGAACATGGAGGAGCGATCCAGGACGGTGGTAGCACGAGTTTACCCAGCTTCGGATCCCACAATGGTGGCGAGACCCTACGTGCTGCTATAATTCACTATATGGCAACAAGTGCTTGGTTACAATGATGAGGTTGGCTGTTTCGCTATGCGATTGGCCATATGATTGGTCTGTGCCTCAAGGGCTGCTCCACGCCAGGCTTATAAAGGCGCCTGGCGTGGGCTACACGTTCGTACCGGAGCGGATACAACTTGGAGTCCTAGACTAAGTCCTATGCGTGTACTACAAGGTCACCCGCCATGGGCCGTCTCCGGATCCGCCATGGGCTTGTCGTCAGTAGTCCGCCATGGGCCGGTTTCCGGATCCGCCATGGACCTGTCTAGGGATCTGCCATAAGCGCCTGCATCCAGTACCGCCGTGGCAACTTCAGCAACTAGGCCGCCCGGTATGACGAATCCGCCATACCACCCCTGATGGGCCACCCTGGCTTGCTGATTTAGGACTACGTCGCTGGTATACCCATTTGGTATATCCCCAACAGTAGCCCCCAGGGAACTTCAAGATTGCCATCTACATCCGCCATGCATGTTCTTGGTGAGTTACTTCCGCCATAGCTCTTCTGCGCTGGGATGGCGGCCATCTTGATGTTCCTTCTTTCATCTATTACTCCGCCGTAAATATCGGATCAAGCGACGTAGTTATCTTAGCGAGATTTTCGGGATCCAGCGGATCATACCGTTGAAATATGCCGTAAATTTCGGCACACAGTTCCTTCTAGGGCAAGACTTACAGTGCACGCACTGTTTTCACCAAGTTACTTTTTTACCCCTGGACACGTGTCGCCAGATTAGGGTTTCTACGATCAGGACGAACGGTGGTGATGGCGGGCATGAATCTCGAGGCCTGGGGTCTATATATACCCCGGCCTCTCACCCCCAGCCGGTCACCCCTCATTCACCCCCGTCGCATTCTCTCTCCTGAGCACCGCCACAAGAGCTTCGTCATCTCCGATGAGCCACCGCGGAAAACCTCGCCGCCGGTAGTATTTTCCGCCACAAGCTGGCATCGTCTTCCTCGTCTTCGCTCGAAATCTTAGAAGTCATCACCGCCACGCCACTGGCCGCCATGGAGCCAGAATCACCTCGCCAAGCCTCCAAGTCCGAAGCTGCAGAGGGCTCAGCACGGTCCTCTGATACAGAGTCCGCCATGCCCGAAACCTCAGGAGGAGACTGGGACTCCTGTAATTTGAACGAGGAAATTCTATCTTCCTTGGAGCGGAAAGGCCGCATAGCTGCTAAGGAGGTCTCCAGATGGCGGGTTGAGCCTGGTGAAGCAATGCCAGCTCCTTCGGATGAAGAGGTCGTTATGCTGAAGTCCCACATTGATCGTGGCCTCAGCCTTCCGCCATCCTACTTCCTGAAAGGCGTTCTCCGGCACTACAGCTTACAGCTGCACCACATTGCTCCAAATAGCTTCACTGCTCTAGCGGGATTCGTCACGCTATGCGAGGGATATCTGGGTATCAGCCCACGCGGAGATTTATTCCGCTTATACTTTAATATCCGCCATAACCGGGACGCGAATGGAGATCCTCGCAATTGCGGATCGATCTCCTTTGTTCCTCGGTGCGGGAAATCCTACCCCTACATTGTCCCCCATGACTCTGCTAAGGGATGGCGGGGATCCTTCTTCTATCTGGCTGACCAGGCCCCTCCTGAAAGGAAGTTCGGCCTGCGGTCTTTTGCTGATGGCCCCGCCGAGGAGCAGGATAGCTGGGGTGTCATGGATGACTTTACAATGGATGATGAATGCCAATTATGCTCACGGCGGATTTCGAAACTTGTCTTCTCTGGACTGACAGGTGCTGATACCATTCACTGCTGGGTCTCATGATGGATTCAGCCTCTTCAATATCGCCCAACCCTGATGTGCGAGTATAGTGGAGTTGATGATCCCCAGCGCTATTCCAAGGAGGAACTATCTGCTGAAGAGATCGAGCTTCGGATCCGCAACATCATTAAGGTGGGGCGGGATGAGCCTCTGAAGCTAAAGATCCCTATGTATGAGAATGGCAGTTGTCCAAAGGTGTGTTTCTCTTTATTCCGCCATAATAGCTAATTTTTCTTGAATAACTTCGCATTTCTCCGCAGCTTTCTTCCCTGCCACCATCTGAGCTGAGCCGTCTCGTCCGCTATCCTCGAACGAAAGAGCTTACTGACGATGAGGACGAGACGTCCTCGTCTCCCAAAAGACAGAAGGTGGCGGAAGAGGAAGTAGTGGCGGATGAATCTATAACAGCGGTTCCTCGTGGCGTTCGTGGTGCTGGCGGGCGCGTTCGTGGGCTAGGCAAGAGAGTCATCTCTCGCCATCCGTCCCCTGCCCTTCGTGGCCATCTGGACACCGTGCCAGAACATTCCGCCACTATAAATCTGCCAGAGCAGAAGTAAGGATGATCATAACTTGCCTTTATACCATGTATAACTTGACTATTCTAATCTGTGACTGTCTTCTGCGCACAGAAGAAGAAAGGTTTCTGGCCAGAAACCTCTAAGGGCCAAGCCTTCTCCTGCTGCCATTCCACCTACACCGGACGCTCCTGCTCGCCCAACTGGGCCTTCCACTTCTTCCCAGCATGCTAGCAAGGTGGCAGATGCTCCAGGAAAAAGTGCTGGACCGTTAGACCGCCCTGCTAAAGGTGCCAAGAAGGTGAGTTTTAGCGGAAAAGCTGTCCAGATGGACGCAGGAGCTGGGGAGGCCTCAAAATGGAAGAAGAAATCTGAAGCTCTTTTCTGCCTTGACAATCTTCAAGAGGAGGCCAGTAACCATGTGTCATCTGCTATGGCAGCGTTTGTTCAGAGAACCAGTCTTGTTAAAAAGGTATGTACTCCCAGTAGCCCCCGAGCGCTGATGGCGAGTTGTCGAGGGAGATTATTCTTCTTCGCTCCCCGGCAACGGCGCCAGAAAAGTAGCTGATGCTTCAGGTGAATGTGGCAACAGACAGTCCTTGTGCGTGGTGATGACCAGCCCATTGGGAACCCCAAGAGGAAGGTATGATGAGTGCAGCGGCTAGTTTTCCCTCAGTTAAGAAACCAAGGTTTAATGTCGATCTTGAAGAAGAGAGACGGTGACGACTGAAGGTGATGCGGACTGGCTTAGTAGCTTCCAACAAGGGCGCCGTTAACGATACTTGTTGACTCGTCTTTGGCCAGCAGCAGCGCGGAACCTGCACACACACAAACAAGTACTTTGTTCCCAACTTGCGATGAGGTTGTCAATCTCACCGGTTTGCTTGAAACAAAGGTTATGAGTGTATCGAGTGGAAAACAGTAGTAATGTGCGAGTAAAGTAAACAGTGCGGGAAAAGTAAACATGTGATTGCAATATGATTAAAATAGGACCGGGGTCCACAGTTCACTAGTGGTGTCTCTCCATAGATAAATAACATGCTGGGTAAACAAATTACAGTTGGACAATTGATAGAATAAAGATAACGTGATATGTCAAGAAGATCACTATGAGATTTACTCTGGGCATTACAACAAAATACATAGACCGCCATCCAACTGCATCTATGACTAATAATCCACCCTCGGGGATATCAATCCGAACACCCCAAAAGTATTAAGTTGCGAACAATAGATAATTGCATTAAGCAAAGTGTGTAATGTAAACAAAGCATATGCCCTTGAGCATATGAATGTTGTTTTCTCCCTAGTAGCAACAGCACATCTACCACCTTAGAGGTTTCTGTCACTCCCCCAGGTGAAATAGAGACATGAACCCACTATCGAGCATAAATACCCCCTCTTGGAGTCACTAGCAACTACTCGGCCAAGATAGCTACTAACAACGGAGAGCATGCAAGATCATAAACAACATAGAGATAACAAAAGATATAATTTAGTACAGCAACTTAATCATAAACACCAATATTCATCGGATCCCAACAAACCAACATCATAGTATTACATAATGGTGATCTCAATCATGTAGGGCAGCTCATGAGATCTAAACATGAAGCACATGGTGGAGAAGACAACCATCTAGCTACTGCTATGGACCCATAGTCCAAGGTAGACTACTCACTCATCGCTCCGGAGGCAAGCATGGCGATGAAGAAGACCTCCGGTGGCGATTCCCCTCTCCGGCAGGGTGCCGGGAAGAGCTTCTGGACCCTCCCGATCTTCGGGTCGACGGCGGCGGCGGATCGCGATGTATTCTGGAAAACTGATCGGGGGCTTAGGTTTTTCTCGTCAGGGGGTATATATAGGCGAAGGGGCGATGTCAGAGGAGAGACCACGGCCCCTCACGTGGGCCCGGCACGGCCAGGGGGGTGGCCGCGCCGCCCCTGTGTGTGGGGGCCACGTGGCCCCCCTCCGTCAGGTCTTTGGATGTTTGGGAGCTTCCCCGTAAAATATGACTTTAGGAACTTGTTTCGTCCAATTCTGAGAATATTTCCCGTGTATCACTTCTGAAACACAAAAACAGCAGAAAACCGGAAACTGGCACTGTGGCACTTCGTTAATAGGTTAGTTCCGGAAAATGTATAAAAATGCCACTAAGTGTAACGAAACAATAGGCAAATGGTATAAAACAAGCATGGAGCATCAAAAATTATAGATACGTTTGAGACGTATCAAGCGCCATGGCGGATATGTAGATTCGATCCGCTATGGGGCTTCAAGAGTGACTTCTGTAAGTTTTTGAATAGCACAGCCCTCAAGCGTTGGTAGTTCACGCAGTGCTCTATAGAGAACTTTTTAATTTCATACTGAGTAGCCCTCGAGCGTTATGGCAGATGAATATCTGGCATAAAGCTCTTAGGAAGACAAAAAATCAGCATAAGTAGCCCCCAAGCATCATGGCGGATTCTGTCCATTAAGATGCTCTAAGAGTGACAAAAAATCATCGTGAGTAGCCCCCGAGCATTATGGCGGATTCTTATCCGGCATAAAGCTCTAAGAGTGACTAACACTTCAAATTTTGCCAGAACTACAAGAAGGTGGTGGAGGACCTGGTCCAGGTCGTCAGCTCGCAAGAGAAGGAGCTGGCAGAAAAAAGTGCTATGGTGGTGGATTTGTAGCAGCAGCTTGAGAATAGCGGTAATTTACCTTAACAAGTTTTCTTTCCCTTATGCTTTATTCAATCAATGCTGAGCTTACAAGATTCCGCCATGCAGATGCTGCCAAGCTCAAGTCCACACTCGAGGGGGTGGAGAAGGGCCATGCCATTGCGATGGACGGGCTGAATCAGTAGCTCCGGAAATCACTAGCCGAAAACGCCACCCTCGAAAGGCAACTGAAGGACCAGGAGAACCAGGGCAAGAAGAAGGACAAGGAGATAGCGGACCTCCGCAAAGCCGCCGCTGATTTTGAGAAGCGGCGTGAAGGCTTTAACGAGCTCCTCCATCACTTCCAGGACAACTTGCTAGGTACCATTTCTTCTTATAACATAGTTTCTTCAATGTCTGCTATGCCGTGCGTGATGCATCTTCTTTTTTCCGCTATGCAGCTGCCTTGGGGCAAGGTGAGCCGGATACCGCGGAGGGCTTGCGCGTGGCCACCAACGAAGTGAAGAAGGAGCTTGATGGCCTCCTCAACGCTGGTCGTCAGGCATGCAGGAGCCTGCAGATAGCGGGTTCTTCCAACCTCTCCACCATTGCATTGACCCAGAAGCTGCTGCTCGTGCCAGGGCTCATGGTGGACTGGAAATAGTCCTCTGCTCGGGGTGGTGCCAGGACAGCTCTAACCTTGGCGAAGGCCCACTACCCCGAGATGGACCTAGACCTGCTCACCTCCGGCATCCTAGAGAGCGGGGAGGATGGTGCACCAGTGGACGAGGCCGCCATCCGGCAGAGCGTGCTTGGATACGATCAGCTGTGTGCCCTTGGCACTCAGTTGAATGTATACTATGAAGCATACAATCTGCCAGGGTCACCAAGCCAAGCTTCGGCATCAGCCTCCGCGGCTGCAGCAGGTGGTGATGGCGGTGACGAGGTGTCCTCCAAAGTTCCGCCATCTTCTTGAGATGTGCCCTGCAATATGGCAGGAAAAAATACTTTGCATCAATTTGGCCCCTGAGTGGGTCTGTAATTTAAACTTAAACTGCATGTGAATGTGTCTGCACTGTGACTGATCTGCTTGTGGCAGATCAGTGGAATGCTTTTGAACTCTTGCAGCTTGTTTTTATGAAGTGGTTTAATTGCGCGAAGAAACTGCCAGGCCTAGTTTTATGCAACTTGCAGTTTTTGCCATGCCCAAAAAACAACACTTTGAAAAAATTTCACGCGTAGGATTATGTGATCCACCATCCGGCTCTCTGTGCTTGACTTTTCATGAGATGGCAAAATCTTCGCATGAACAATCCGCTAGGGCGACGATACTTAATAGCAAACGTCCAAAACCCTGAGCAGATGGCGGCTTAGATCGTCAAAAAGTCACTACTCGGGAATCCACACAGAAAACATCGAATGAAGATCAAAACATAAAAAATCTACGCGGATCGCTTATGGCGGATTTAAAAGAAACGCAAGTGCAAATCACAATTGCGCAAAAGGTTCTATACGATCTAAATGAACAATAAAGGAGGTAAAAGACTCAGAAAAAATCAAGAGTGAACCAAATGCTTTATTTCACTGATCATATAGAGGTGCCTATTACATAGCTAGAGAAGTGCTAAGTGTAGAAAGGACATAGCTGTGCGATGTTCCATGGACGATCTGTCTCATCGTAGATATCGTCAGGGTCTCTTTGTTTATGCTTCTTACTTGGTCGCTTATCTAGCTCGTGAATATCAACGAGGTGGTAGGAACCATTTAGTAGAGCTTTGCTGATGACGAAGGGTCCTTCCCAAGGCGGGGATAGCTTGTGGGACTTCTGTTGTTTGAGTCGTAGCACCAAGTCACCTTCTTTGAACGAGCGTTGGCGAACTCGCCTGCTGTGATAGCGACGGAGATTCTGCTGGTAGATGGCGAATCTCTGGGCTGCTAGGTCTCGTTCTTCTTCCAGCAGGTCCACAGATAGTTGTCCAGATGTTTCTGCATCTCCTTCCTTGTAGGCCTCGACTCATGGAGAATCGTACTGAACATCACTTGGCAAGATTGCCTCTGCTCCATAGACTAAGAAGAAAGGGGTAAGGGCAGTTGATCTATTTGGCGTGGTCCGTAGACTCCACAGCACAGATGGCAACTCTTCTGCCCAGGCTCCAGCTGCTCTGTGTAGCGGTGCTTCTAGGCGTGGCTTGATCCCTGACATAATTAGTCCGTTGGTCCGCTCAACTTGGCCATTAGACTGTGGATGTGCCACAAATGCTAGGTCAAGGCGGATTCCGTTGTGATGGCAGTATTCTTCAACTTCTCCCTGAGACAAGTTAGTGCCATTATCGGTGATGATGCTATATGGGATGCCAAATCTGACCACAATGTCCTTGACAAACTTTAGGACGTTTTTGCCATCAAGTTTTCTGATGGGCTTAGCTTCCACCCACTTCGTGAATTTGTCTACCGCTACCAAAAGGTGCGTAAATCCCGAAGGTGCCGTTTTTAGCAGACCCACCATGTCCAGCCCCCAAATTGCAAAAGGCCAAGTTATGGGGATCGTATGCAGTGATGTGGCGGGCATATGGGTTTGCTTGGAGTACATCTGGCAACCATGGCAGAGCTCCACAATGTGGTCTGCATCTGCCTTGGCTGTTGGCCAGTAGAATCCATGGCGGAATGCTTTAGCTACTAGGGAACTGGCGGCGGCGTGATGCCCGCATTCGCCTTCGTGGATCTCTCTTAGTATTTTGATTCCATCCACTTGGGATATGCACTTCATGAAGACTCCCGAGGTGCTTCGTTTGTAGAGTTGGCCATCTATGATGGTGTACGCTTTGGCTCTACGCTCGATTTGTCTTTTTTGGACTTCGTCTTCGGGAAGCTTTTTGTTTGTCAGATATTCCAGATAGGGCTCTGCCCATGGCGGATTGCTGGGCAAAACAGCCATTACAGGGGAGCTTGCTAACTCCGGATTTTCTGGATCCACCATTTTGACTGATGGTACGCGCAGATGCTCGAGGAATACGCCTGGCGGAACTGCCTTACGGCTGGATCCCAGTTTGGACAGGGTGTTGGCCGCCATGTTATCTTCTCGTCGTATGTGCTTTATATCATAGCCGAGGAAACTGTTGGCCATCTCGTCCACTTCATCTCTGTATGCCGCCATGACTTCATTCCGAGCTTTGTACGTGCCAGCCACCTGCCGAGCCACGAGGTCAGAGTCTCCACAGCACATGATGTGTTGTACGCCAATCTCCTTTGCGACACGTAGCCCGTGTAGTAGCGCTTTATACTCCACGATGTTGTTGGTGGTGGGGAAGTGGATCTGGAGAACATAGCTTAACTCATCTCCCTTAGGAGATTTGAGTGTCACTCTAGCCCCCGAGCCGTGTAGCAACTTTGAGCCATCAAAGTGCATCACCCAATGCTCTGGTTCTGGGACGGGCGTAGTCTCCTGTGCTTCCTTCCAATCCGCCATAAATTTCGGCAAAGCCCGTGACTTGATGGCGGTGCGAGGCTTGTAGTCGATGTCGAAAGAGGCCAATTCAATGCCCTACTTCGCAACTCGTCCTGTTGCGTCGCTGTTGTTGATGATGTCCTTCAGTGGGGCTTTGCTCACCACTGTGATCTTATGGTCATAGAAGTAATGCCTCAACTTACGAGAAGCTAGGAAAACTCCGTATGCCAATTTTTGGTAGTGAGGGTAGCGCTGCTTGGATTCCGTCAGGACCTCGCTGACATAGTAGACTGGTCGCTGTATGCCATACTCCTGCGCTTCTTCCTTACGTTCTACCACCATGACGATGTTGACTACCCTGTTGGTTGCCACCATGTATAGTAACATGGGTTCCTGGTCTTCGGGAGCCGCTAGGACTGGTGCAGTGGACAACACTCTATTCAGATTCTTAAGTGCAGCGTCTGCCTTGTCGGTCCAGACGAATTCGTCTGATTTCTTTATCAGCTTGTAGAGTGGTAAAGCCTTCTCGCCAAGACGACTGATGAATCTGCTCACTATTGCCACGCAGCCTGTGAGTCACTGTACATCTTTTAAGTCTTTGGGCCGGGAGATGTCGAGGATTGCCTTGATCTTCTCCGGGTTAACCTCAATTCCGCGGTGGGAGACGATGAATCCTAGAAGTTGTCCAGCTGGAACCCCGAAGACACACTTCGTGGGGTTAAGCATCATGTTGTACTTCCTCAGGTTATTGAACGTCTCTTGCAAATCCGCTATAAGGCCTTCTTGCTTCTTGGACATAACAGCGATGTCATCCACATATGCATGGATATTCCTTCCGATTTGATCCGCCAGGCACTTTTGCATAGTGCGCTGATACGTTGCTCCTACGTTTTTCAGACCGAATGGCATTGTGACATAGCAATATGTGCCATAAGGTGTTACGAATGACGTAGCGAGCTGATCGGACTGTTTCATCTTGATCTGGTGGTATCCTGAGTAGGCATCTAAGAAATACAGTAGCTCCGATCCCGCCGTCGAGTCAATGACTTGGTCAATGCGAGGCAAAGGAAAAGGGTCTTTTGGACATGCTTTGTTCAGGCCAGTGTAATCTACACACATGCGTAGAACTTTTGTGTTTTTCTTAGGAACTAGCACCGGATTTGCCACCCACTTAGTATGGATCACTTCCTTGATGAAGCCTTCTTTCAACAGCTTGGAAATTTCCTTTGCTATGGCGCGGCGCTTTTCATCTCCAAAGCGTCTCATGGCTTGTCTTACTGGCTTGGAGCCAGGAATTATTTGCAGGTCGTGCTCGGCGAGTTCCCTGGGTAGACCCGTCATGTCAGATGGCTGCCATGCGAAGATGTCCCGATTCTCATGGAGGAACTCGACGAGCGCGCTTTCCTATTTGGGGGACAGATTTGTCCCAATGGCGGTGGTCTTGGCGGCATTGCCAGCGACAAGTTCCACCTGTTTTGTATCGACTGTAGGCTTGAAGGTGGGCGGGGAGGCGGAAACCTCCTGCTTGGATGCCGGCATCTCCGCGGGGTCCATAGCGGCGTGGATTTCTTTGAACTCCTCACCGAAGAACACTGCTTCCGCGAAGGCGGCTTCTCCTTCCTTGCACTCCTTTGCCTTTCTGAAGCTGCCATAAATGGTAATTATGCCATCCGGTCCTGGCATCTTCAGCTGATTGTAGATGTAGCATGGCCTCGCATGGAAGCTGTGAAAGGCGGGGCGCCCGAAGATTACGTGGTAAGTGCTTTTGAACGGGACAACCTCAAAGGTTATGGGCTCTTCTCTGTAGTTTTCCTCACTACTGAAGGCCACCTTGAGTATGATGGACCCGAGGGACTTGGCTTGGCGACCAGGAACCACCCCATAAAAGGTGACCGCGCTATGGCGGAGTTGGGTCTTGGTAAGGCCGAGCTTCGTCAAAGTTTCCACGTACATGATGTTCAGGCTGCTGCCGCCATCCATTAAGCATTTGGAGAACTCATAGCCATGGATTACAGGGCATACCACTATGGCGTAATATCCATCTGGGATATGCTCTGGATGATCATCGTGGCTCCAGTGCACCGGTACTTTGGACCATCGGACGTACTGGCGGATTTTTGGCACGGTGGCATTAAGGGAGCGCATAGCAGCTCTCTGTGCCTTAGCCGTGGGGGGTCTAAGGAATGTGTGAAAGGCACCTTTTTTGTCCTTGATTGGGTTACCCTTGCCAGCGCCACCCTCTGCCTTTTCGGCAGATTTGGGCGTAGGGTCTTCGTCCATGTCACTGCCATCCCTGGACTCCTTGTCTTTGTCCGCTTTTCCTTTACCACGAGGCCATTGTCGCCGGCTGCGTTTGAAGCCAGCTTCTTGATCCGCCATGAGGTCGTTGACAAACTTGCAGTTCCGGTTGGTGTGGTTGCACTTTCCCGAAGCGTCACGATGGGCAAAACATGGCATATTGCGGTATTCGTCGTAAGACACGGGGGTGGATGGCGCCGAAGCGGGAGTTGCAGAACTCCGCGGCTGGCCACCGCTACCACCGCGTCCTCTGCCGTGCTGGCTACTTTGGCCCTTGTCAGCGAAGGTTGTGGCCACCATGTCCGGAGCCTGCGGCTCTTCTGGTGGATTCTTTCTTTTGTTGCTGCTATTCTGCTTTCCAGTGTTCTGGATGGCGGAAACTTTCAGAGATTCGCGGGCGTCGTCGGCAGCGGCCGCGTAGTTGCTTACAATGGTGATCATGGAGTTTAGGGTCAGTTTCCCTTTGTTCCTTTCCCGCAACAGGCGATGGCGGAGCAGTTGACCTCTCTCCAAACTATCAATGAACGCGAGGATGGCGGATTCGTCGGTAACCCCCTCACAGGAGTTTTTCATATCCAGCCATCGCGCGAGGAAAGTTCAGGAGGTCTCGTCGTCGGCCCGTCGGCACCGTTGGAGGTCACCAATGTTATGGGGTCTCTTGTAAGTCCCCTCAAAATTTTCGGTGAACGCAGTTTGCATATCGAACCAGGTTTGGATGGAGTTTTCTGCCAAATCATTGATCCACTGCCTCGCAGTGCCGGATAGCATCAGGGGCAAATAGCGGACAACAACATTGGGAGATCCCTCGGGGAATTGTACTGCGTTGAAGTAATCTTGTAGCCAAGTCAAAGGCCTATTGACTCCATTGTACTGGCGGATATTTTTCTCGATCTTGAACCCATGTGGGATGGGCTCATCACGAATCCGTTGTCCAAAGCACTTTGGGCCGAGGAAGAAGGCTATTTGAGACTTGGCAATCTCGTTTAGATGGGTACGGGCGTCGTAGGGCTTCTGGTCCGACGGATCCTTGCGAGAGTTCCGTGACCTTGCTGGTCCGCCGCCACCACCGCCACCGCCATTGGGGCTCCCTGGTGGGGATGGCGAAGGGTCACGTCGTCGTTTACTCTCGCCATCCTGCGACTGATCTTTGTAGCTATGATGATTTCCTTCTGTTCTTCGTGGAGATGGATCGTCGTCATGGCGGCGGGAGCCTTGCCCTTTGTCATCGTGACGGCGAGTAGAGCGATGCTTGTCGTTGTCGCCGCCACGGTGCGCGCCGTCATCATGGCGAGATCGGTCCCTTCTCTTGGATCCGCCGTCTCTGCTGGTTTCCCGTCGTGGCGGATCGTCTCTGCGTCCAGCGTCACGGCTTCGCCCTCGCTTGCCATCATTGTCGTGTATGACAATTCCTCCCTTTGGGACTTTGAACGTCTTATACTTTGGTGGCGGCATGTTGGTCTTATGGCGAGGAGCAGCATTGTCTTGTTGGTATCCGTAAGCAGGGTAATTTTTGCGGGGTGGCAATGGATTTCTCTGCGGGCCTTTGCCATGTGGTTTGTCATCGGAGGATATTGGAATGGCGTTCGCCCGGTTGCGAGCTTCTCTTCTTTGGATTTCTGAGGATCCGGTATGAGATTCATTGTCAGGGCGTGCACCATAGTTGCCAGCCCCCCGAGTTTTAGAGGCAGTGCTGGACCTGCATAGTGCAGGGTCAGATTCGAGCCATCGTGACGACGTAGCCTTCTCCTGCTGCACTAATGCTTTGGTCATCAGTTTAACCGCCGTCTCTAGGGCTGCTGGGCTCTTATTATGCTCCAATAGCTCCTTTGCAGCCACGATGTTCTCGATGGGCGTAGCCCTAACTTCATCGCGGTTTTTGTCCATGTATGGCAGATTTTTTATGTACATCTTGGCCAGAGTTTCCGCTGTTGGTACGGTGAACTCAAGGTTTCGTACCAGCTGCGGGTCGCCTCCCTCGTTGATCTGGTTCTGGATGAGAGTGGCATACTTCTCTTCCATGTTCCTTGCGCGCTTCAGCGTGTCTTGAGCTTTAGCAATGTCATCATCAACCTGCTTGCCCATCTTCTCGACTCGCTTTGCTTCCTTGAGGAGTGCTTGCCTTTTCTTCTCGAGATCGTTCACATCTCTGACATAGTCAGGAGTGATTGGATCCGCTAGAGTTCTGTAGATGACCTTATCCAGCGGGGTCGTGAAGTCTTCTGGGTGCTGGTCCTCGGGGATGGCGGGTAGCAGAGGCCTGGGTCCGCCGTGGATCTCAGGAAGTTGCTCCGTGGCGGGATCGGCGGCTGGTGGCGGGTTACCCTGCTCATTGCCGGCATCTCCGTCGTGGACTTCCTGAGATGGCGGATCACCGGTTGTCTGCCCTGCATCATCTCCTTTGTTGGTTACAAACACCTGCTTGGCCACTGCTTGTTGCTCTTCAAGTTCCTGCTGCGCCAATTCCGCCTCGAGTTTCCTCATGGCGGCATCGTAATGGTCAGAATCATAGCCTTTGCTGTCTCAGTCATCCGATTCACTACTTTCGTTAAGTGCCTCTAGGATGGATTCACTTGGGCTATCTTCTCCATTGGAGGTAGATCCCGAAGTGATACCTGCGAACGCAACAAGGCAGTACTGTGGTGTCTCTAACGCCAGATTACTCATGGCGGTTTCACTACGGTCTTCCACCACTTCCTCTACCTCTAGGGCGGGCTGGGTGGGATTACTTTTTAGATCCGATCTGGGCAACTTGGAAAGTTCCAGATCGGATGAGTCCTCCTCCGTATCCAGCTCAAAAGCGGTCCGTTTGGGGATTTCAGCCATACCAATCTACCGGAAATTGGTTTCCGTAGCGGGGGTAGGGTTTGTCTCTCCAATGAAGATATGGATATCTCCAATCGGAACGATGGTGAATCGAGCAGGGTCTTCTCTAGCCGGCACCCAGAGGTTATCCGCTGGGACGATGGGGAAGCCGGAATCGTAGAGGACGCACCCGATGGCGACGGTGTCGCCAATGCCTGCAAAGGCGGATCCCGCCTGGATCCGCGCTCCAGACGCGCTTAGCCCCACAGTGGGCGCCAACTGTCATGGTTTCGTCAACAGATCTGCCATAGAGGTAGGGGTATGACGGTTTGTGGAATGGGGTGAACACGGAGGAGCGATCCAGGACAGTGGTAGCACGAGTTTACCCAGCTTCGGATCCCGCAACGGTGGTGAGACCCTACGTGCTACTATAATTCACTATATGGCAACAAGTGCTCGATTACAATGATGAGGTTGGCTATTTCGCTATGCGATTGGCCATATGATTGGTCTGTGCCTCAAGGGCTGCTCCACGCCGGGCTTATAAAGGCGCCTGGCGTGGGCTACACATTGGTACCGGAGCGGATACAACTTGGAGTCCTAGACTAAGTCCTATGCGTGTACTACAAGGTCACCCGCCATGGGCCATCTCCGGATCCGCCATGGGCTTGTCGTCAGTAGTCCGCCATGGGCCTGTTTCCGGATCCGCCATGGACCTGTCTAGGGATCCGCCATAAGCGCCTGCGTCCGGTACCGCCGTGGCAACTTCAGCAACTAGGCCACCCAGTATGACGAATCTGCCATACCACCACTGATGGGCCACCCTGGCTTGCTGATTTAGGACTACGTCGCTGGTATACCCATTTGGTATATCCCCAAAAGGAATTGTCCTTGGACATAAAATTTCTGAAAGTGGTATTGAAGTTGACAGAGCAAAGGTTGAGGCAATTGAGAAAATGCCCTGTCCCAGAGATGTTAAAGGTATTCATAGTATTCTTGGTCATACTGGTTTCTATAGGAGGTTTATTAAAGATTTCTCTAAGATTTCAAAGCCTCTTACTAATCTTCTTAAAAAATATGTACCATTTGTCTTTGATGATGATTGTAAGGAAGCTTTTGAAACTCTTAAGAAGGCTTTAACTACTACTCCTATTGTTCAACCACCAGATTGGAATTTACCCTTTGAAATTATGTGCGATGCTAGTGATTTTGTTGTTGGTGCTGTTCTTGGACAACGTGTAGATAATAAGTTGAATGTTATTCATTATGCTAGTAAGACACTTGATGCTGCTCAGAAGAATTGTGCTACTACTGAGAAAGAGTTTCTTGATGTTGTTTTTGCATGTGATAAGTTTAGACCTTACATTGTTGATTCTAAAGTTACTATTCATACTGATCATGCTGCTATTAGATATCTTATGTCTAAGAAGGATGCTAAGCCTAGGCTTATTAGATGGGTGTTGCTTTTACAAGAGTTTGATTTGCATATTGTAGATATGAAAGGTGCTAAAAATCATGTGGCTGACAACTTGTCTAGATTGGAAAACATTTCTTTTGATCCTATTCCTGTTAATGACAGTTTTCCAAATGAACAGTTGGCTTCAATAAATGTAACTTCGCGAGACCTTCCTTGGTATGCTGATTATGCTAACTTTATTGTTTCCAAGTATTTGCCTCCAACCTTTATAGCTCACCAAAGAAGAAAATTCTTTTATGATTTGAGGCATTACTTTTGGGATGATCCACACTTATATAAAGAAGGAGTTGATGGTATTATGTGAAGATACGTACCAGAATATGAGCAACAAGAAATATTGAGAAAATGCCATGGAAGCGCTTATGGAGGACATCATGCTAGAGATAGAACCGCACAAAAGGTTCTACAATCAGGTTTTTATTGGCCAACCCTCTTTAAAGATGCTAGAAGGTATGTTTTATCTTGTGATGAATGTCAAAGAGTAGGTAATATTTCTAGATGCAATGAAATGCCTATGAGTTACACTCTTATTATTGAACCGTTTGATTGTTGGGGATTTGACTTTATGGGTCCTTTTCCTCCTTCAAAAGGCTATACTCACATACTTGTTGCTGTTGATTATGTTACCAAGTGGGTAGAAGCCATACCAACAAAGAGTGCCGATGGTGAGACCTCGTTAAAAATGCTTAAGGATGTTATTTTTCCTAGGTTTGGTGTGCCTAGGTATCTTATGACTGACGGAGGTTCTCATTTTATTCATGGCGGTTTTAGAAAAACTCTTGCTAGATATGACGTTAATCATAGAATTGCTTCTGCTTATCATCCCCAAACTAGTGGACAGGTAGAGCTTTCAAATAGAGAGATCAAGTCTATCTTGCAGAAGACTGTCAATAGATCTAGGAAAAACTGGGCTAGCAAGTTAAACGATGCTTTATGGGCTTATAGAACTGCTTATAAGAACCCCATGGGCATGTCTCCTTACAAAATGGTTTACGGAAAAGCATGTCACTTGCCTTTAGATTTAGAACACAAAGCTTTTTGGGAAGTGAAAGAGCTTAATAGGGATTTTAAACTTGTCAGTAAGAAAAGGTTGTTAGATTTAAGTTCTCTAGATAAGTGGAGAAACGAAGCCTATGAGAATGCTAGACTTTTCAAAGAGAAAGTCAGGCAATGGTATGATAAGAGAATTCTTAAAAGAGAGTTTCATGTTGGTGAGAAAGTTCTATTGTATAGGTCTCGTCTCACATTTTTTGCAGGAAAATTACTCTCTAAATGGGAAGGACCATATGTTATTGTCGAAGTGTACCGCTCAGGTGGGATAAAGATTGCTTCGTTGAAAGATGACACTACGCAAGTGGTGAATGGGCAAAGACTCAAACATTATATTGCTGGAGATTCTTATAATGAAGATATTGATGTTATTCAAATGGTTTCTCTGGAAGAATTCATCCAGGACAATATGCAGGAACCTGCAGAGTTCGTTTTCGAATAGGTAACAGTTCTAGTCAGAAAAGGTTCACAAAAAACTTTTCTATTAATATTTTTATTGTTTTTGCTAAATATGAAAAATCACAAGATGAAAACGGGCAGGAGACGAAGTCTGGTGGCTCCTCACCACCAGGGGGCATGGGCCCACCCCAGGCTGTGCCGCCCTGTGGTGAGACCACCCCGGAGCTCGTTTCTGTCCCGGTTTCCTCCTGTGATTTCGTCTCGATGTATAATTTTCGCCTATATAACCCCTCGGATTACCCGAGGTCTGTATATCATTTTCTCGTTGTGTTTTTGTTTTGAGTTGTTTCTGTCAGGAGTTTGTTCTCAGTTTTCGGCGGATCATGGCTCCTTCAAGCGATGACAAGGGCAAGAGGCCTAGGGAAGAGGACCACCAAGACCCCAAGCTGAAGAAGGAATAGGAGGCTGGAGGATCAAGGGTGAGAAACGCTACTTTTGTAGGATCAATGAGCGCCGGATGTGCCTTTTCTCATGATATGCGGGGACCAACGTTTCCAGTCTTGGATCTAAATTTCATGCCTATAATAAAAGAAGGTATGCTGGTCACTGACGAGCTTTGTGCCCAATACCGAGTTCTGGAGAGGGAGATACAGATACTTCAAGAAGAGAATCTCAGGCTTCGCAGGATGCTGGAATATTTCATTAACCCAAGGGTGGTCCCACCACCACCGAAGGAGTAATTTGTCATGGGTATTGGCATCCCCTTGGCTTGTTCCAAGCTTGGGGGAGTGCCGCGGTATCACATTATTACCTTTTACTCATTTACTTTTCAAGTAGAGTCATATCATGAATGGAGAAGTTATCTTATAGAATAGTTTGCAGTGTGGAAGTATCCTCCTTAGCTGGTTATCTATGTATCCCTTGGTGTGAGTTGCGGTAATGAAATATTAATGAGAAGTTTTATCGTTTACTTTCCGCACATTTTCTTTTAGTTTTCAATGTTTCTTATATGACTAGTCTTGTTGAGTAGTATTGGTATCACTTTGGGAGCATGAGTAAATTTAGTTGGTTTTGGCAAACTTAGCTTGGTCAGTAGCAACAT
Organism: Dactylis glomerata; assembly: GCA_007115705.1. Classification (NCBI taxonomy): domain Eukaryota; kingdom Viridiplantae; phylum Streptophyta; class Magnoliopsida; order Poales; family Poaceae; genus Dactylis; species Dactylis glomerata. Next base: position 5,471,064 of record QXEO01000222.1, read on the forward strand.
TACCTTGAGGTTTGAGTAGAAAAGAAGAAAGAAGTGCTTGTAATTATATCACTTCAGTTTTCCTTCATGATTGGCTCATAAGTAATATTATTCTCAAAGTTAAAATTGTTGTACTTTCAAGGAAGTTTGCATGATTGTTCCTATTATATGTATGTTTGTTTGTTTCATGCAACTCTTATGCTTGCTACCCAGCCTTGCTAGCCAAAAAACTGTACTAAGAGGGAATACTTCTCGTGCATCCAACTCCCAAAAGCCAAGTTACTTCCAAAGAGTCCACCATAAATTCCCATGCATGGTATTTCAAGCCATTCCAAGTAAATTTTCATGTGCTACCTTTCAAAAAACCTTCAAACACTTCTTATTTTGTGCCACTGTTTTTAGCTCATGAGGACGTAGTGGATAGGTTTGTTATCTTCCATACTAAATTAAGTACCCCTTGACTAGGCAGCTTTAACTGCTCGTCATTAATTTTGCAAGGGAGCTGGTCAGACCATTGTAATCTCAAAAAGAAAAGAAAAGGCACTCCTCCATGGTATGTGAAAGTTGGTTGGCACCCGATGGAATCGGTTAGCCATGGTTTGAGAAAGGAAAAGGTGGGGAGGAGTGCCAAGCTATAAAAGAGCACCAATGTGCCAATTAATCAACATCTTAGAACTGCTCTCACTTGTTTAGTATGGAAGATATCAAGAACTCCGTTGCTAGTTGTTGACAAAAGCAACCACCTCTCAAAACAACTTTTACCTCTGTTTTACAAATGAAAAGCTCTAGCACATGTTTAATCCATGCTTCCCTCTGTGAAGGACCTGTCTTTTACTTTCATGTTGAGTCAACCTATTCCCTTCTATCTCAAGCAAGCATTTGAGTTGTTATGTTTCACTCATCCATATGCTGATCCGTTTAATCATGTTTACTAACTTCTTTTGTTAGTACAATACTTTTGTCTGAAGGAATATATCTTTGAAAGCTTTCTATGAATGCAAAAGTTTGTTTTATTGAGCATATGATTTTTGCTATATTAGCTCTGTTTGAAAAAAAGGGCTCTGTTCAAAAATAAGTATAGTTTATTCATTGTTCTCTGACCAAGAACTAAGGTTTGCCATCACCAATTATAGTTTACCTTGTGCACCTTTATTTGTGATTCCCTTTTACTCATCGCAAGTCTATATCATATAGGGAAGTTGCTATCTATTATAATTTGTGCCTTGGTGAATGTGATGCTTCTTGTCTATATTTTGATTATTGACACTTCACTCCATAAACCTATGGTCATGTTTATCGAGTTTAGTTTTTGCTTGGGGACAAGCAAGGTCTAAGCTTGGGGGGTTGATACGTCCATTTTGCATCACTATTTTGTATCATAATTTACTATTATTCATTGATATATTTCACATTTAGAGATGATACTTATGTTGTTTCCTCTGTTTTTACATGTTTGATGATCATTGGAGGATTTGCTGCCGGAGTCAGGATTCTGCTAGAAAAAGGACTGTCAAGACACCATATTTTGGAAGATTAGGAAATTTCAGAAAAATACCAGAAAATTATATTTTACGAGAAGACTGAAGTAGCCAGAAGGAGAAGGCGAGAGGAGCAACAAGGCAGGCTCACCACTAGGGGGCATGGGCCCACCCCTAGCCGCGCCGGCCTGTGGTGAGGCCACGCTGGCCCACTTCTGCCATTGCCCCTTTGCGTATTTCATCGTCCCCAAAAACCTAAGTGAGGAGGGCTCAGAGATAGACACCGCCGCCTCTGCGGGGCGGAAAACACCAGAGAGAGAAAAGCTCTTCGGCAGTCAGAAATCTGCCGGGGAAATTCCTTCCCGGAGAGGGGAGATCATCGCCATCGTCATCACCATTGCACCAGACTTCATTAGGATCATCATCATCTCCATCACCAGCACCTTCATCTCCACCATCACCACGCCATCCTGCTGTAACATCTTGAGTTGAATCTTGTTAAATTCTTAGGGGAAACTTTTTCGGTGTTGATTACTCTTGTGGTTGATGCTATTGAGTGGAACCGTTGAATTAAGGTTTATGTTCAGATTGTTATTTACCATTATTTCACCTCTGATCATGATCCATATGATGTCTTGTGAGTAGTTTGTTTAGTTCTTGAGGACATGAAAGAAGTCAAGTCATTAGTAGTGGAATTATGTTGAGTAATATTTAATGGTTTGATATTTATTTGTTGTGGTGCCATTTCACTAGTGGTGTCATGTGAACATCGACTACATGATACTTCACCATTTATGGGCCTAGTGAGATGCATTGTGTATTTGGCTACCAATTGTGGAGTTGCTGGAGTGACAGAAACCTAAACCTCCGTTGGGAAACCATTGCACCAGGGAGCATAGGATCTTAGAGTTTAAGGCTGTGATTAGATTTATCTTAATTATGTTCTTGTATTTGCGGATGCTTGCAAGGGGTATAATCACAAGTGTGTATTTATCCTAGTAAGGGTAGTGCGCTAGCACAGGTTCACCCCCATAACACTTATCAAACCAATAAAGATTATTTAGCGGTATGAAGCGAAAGCACTTGACAGAAACTCCCGTGTGTCCTCGAGAACGTTTGGTCATCATAAGTTACACAACCGGCTTGTCCTTTGCTCTAGAAAGGATTGGGCCACTTGTAGCAATTATTACTATTGTCTTCTATTTACTTGTACTTTATTTATTTGCATTACCAAATACCCCTAAAAACCCGTTTGCTAGTATTTACAGAGAATCCTTGATCAAAACCACGGACAGACACAACAACCCCACCCAGCTCAGGGCTTTTCGATAAAGAGACACTAGGGCGAAGGCGGAAAAGAAATTTCCAGAGAATCCAATGGGGTTCGATCCCCAGGAAAGACTCGCAAAGAGTAATAAAACATGCAATATGCAAGATAGAATTTGGCATGAGCTGGTGAAGCTGCACGCCGTAAACAAAGAGAAGCCCACGGAGAAATTCGTGGGCAGGGCAGGAAGAGATAGACCACGCAAAAGAAAGGCGAGGAACATCACCCGATAGCTGCTCGGGGGCTTGGGGATGTGTTCGGTGCTGGGGAAGATAACTTGATCCCCTCCGATGAGAAATCCTTCTTTCTTGGCCTTGGTCAGATTGGATTGTTCGAACTCTGAGGGCACCCAGCTGGTCGATGTGTTAACGCTTTTCTTCTTCGACATCTGGTCCTTGTGTGTGACTCTCTTGATGGGCATCTGCAAGAGCTACGCTTGGGGGCTGCGAAGAAGCTTGGAAGTGCAAAGGAGGTGCAGCAATGGTGGCGGCAGAAGAACAAGGAACTGGTAAACAGTAAAACCCCACTCTCCCCCTTATAAAGCTTCTTGACGAAGGAATGTGGGCTGAGACGTGGCGCAAGAAGCGGAAGCGGTAGCCCACTGACGGGTAGGAAAAAACTATAAAATTATTGTGTTGCCCATGAGCAACGGTCAGCACCCAGTCAAATCACGCACAGAGTAATTCTATTAATGACATCACAAGTATTAAGTGGCTGGAAAACAAGACATCAAGATACAACGCGATGATCATGGTTACTCATAGAAAACTCGGCAGCAAGTCTCGCATGTTACTTTACCCATTGGTGTTGATCAAGGTACCCGACAAAAAAAATTACACAAGATATGAGACATCAGTGAAGAAAACTCGTCTTTGAGTCTATACCCGAAAATATTCGACTATAGCCTCAGGGGCTACTACCATCGGGAGCGCTGGCTGCACACCCGATGATATTATTAAAAACAAGCAGCTATGCGAAGGATGGAAGAAGTGAAAACTACTTGAGCCTATACTCGAAACATTTTTTCGACTATAGCCTCGGGGGCTACTACCATCGGGAGCTCTGGTCGCGCACCCAACGAAAATCTTAAATTCCAAGAAAGGAAAAAAAGGAGAAAGAAGACTTGTGTAGTGAAATTACTCCCATTGGGAGGGAATTCATATTAGTCAAGGTTGGACAACTCGAAGATTTTCAGAGCTAAAACAGTCAAACAAGGCTAAAAAAGACTGCAAGATATGATTCTCGAGTTGCATCATCGCGACAAAACTCGAATGCCATGATTGAAACATATCATGAAGGTAAGACCCCAGGATCCATCCTGTGTGGCCAGGTATACGCACCTAGATGCGCTCTGCTAGTAACTTTCTGTGTCTACGATGCGAAGAAAATCCTGGTGGATGCACTAGGTACCCTGAGAACCACTGGAACTCGTTCTTTATAAGTCCTAAATGCGGCAAAAGAATGGGTTTGACCAGTTTCCCAGACTCAAGTCCAAGGGGATTGAGTTTGAAGTAGGTGACAAGTATCTGCTCTGGCAGTTAACTAGCCTCTTGATCCGTCAGAGCTGTTAGGCTTGTTCACCAAAACCCCTTGCCAGATAATATAATGAAAGTTGTTCATTTTTTAATACAGGGAGAAGAAGAAGTCGAAAGATTGATCAAGTCGAAGATACGAAGATTTGAGATTCAACCTGAATCTACAATTCTGGTAGAATCTCGGGGCCTACTAACAAGGGTATAGATAATAGAGCTCGTTACTTGAGTAACCCTAAGGCCCGTTAAGCTAGGCCCAAGTGTAATCATAGTCGAAATATGAGTTCATGTCCTATACTGATGTTGTAATATGTATCGGACCCCTTCGGTTCCTTGAGACGGCCACCTATATATAGGGGCCAGGAGAGGATGGTCAGGGACAGATTGAAAGTAAGCCAAGTTGACCACCATGTTTACTCTCGATACATACCTTGTTTGACTGATTTTACCTTCGAGTTCATCTGACGCCCTATTCCCCCGATCCTAAGTCCTTCATCTAGGACATTTGCTGAGTTAACCCTCGTTAGGTAGGGTGTTCTATTCCACTTTTGGATATATGCACTTACCCAAAAGTTCTAGGAATTTCTATTTTCGTGCCCTCAGGTCCTTAGTTGTGCTCAGTTTTCCCCAGCCGCTTAACTTTTCCTCAGTGTTCCCCTCGCTCTAGTTTGAAACCCCTCGCAGACGCTCGAATGGGAGGAATCCCGTTAAGTTGACCGTTGGTTGGTGCTGGCAAGTGGGGCCGCTATTGGTGCCCCGCAGTGGACACGCCTCCACTTATCCAGATCATCGTGGGACCCACAACTTGTCCATGTTAGCGCGCCGGACCCACAGCTTACCCAGGTGCCCATTGCAAAATGGGAGCCCGAGCCAGCCTCGCGCCCGTGCCCATGCCCGTGCCATTGCTTCCCCCCTTCTTTCCCCGTGCCCCATTGTTCTTCTTCTCCGGCAGCAGCAGCCCTTCCCCGGCAGGCGGGTGATGTCTAGTTTCTCTTCGACCTCCCGTATGGCCACAGTATGGACCCATGCCTTTGACAAGATGCCCTGACTGCCCATGCCAAGAGCCTCTGAAGCGGTCGATCTGTAAGACGAATGACAACGGCAACCATGGACGTGAGTTCCTTGCATGCGAGAGCTTGCCATATAGAGAGGGGGATAAGGTTAGATCTCGCTACAATTGCTCTATTTTCTCTCGATTTTCTTGTTATTCCCTCGAATTTGGGATTTAGGGTTCACGTTGTTGTTTTCAGATCCTGAAGAAATGCAGGTATTTCGAGTGGATCGATGTGTACATTCAGAGGCTTAAATTGCAGGAATCAATTGGCGGTATTGGGGAGCGCAATTTGGGAGGGGGGTACTTGCTGTAGAGAATGCAGTGGAGAGAGAGGCCGTCCCGATTATGCCTAATGCTCCCAATGCAAAACTGGTGGAAGTGAAGGGAGAACTGAAGAAAATGAACAAGCAGTTAAAGCAACTGATCGAGTTGAAAAAGCAAGCTAATCTGATGGCTGGTTGTTTTTTTTGCTGTATAATTGCGATCAGATTCTTATCATTGCTCGTTAAGCACTAGAAGTTGTTACAAGGGATCCCTTGTTACAAATCCGTTATTCAGTTACATGTACTTGTAGTTATTTTCAAAGTTAGTGTGTGCATTCACCGAAATTACCAAAAAAATAAGTGTTAGGGAATATAGGAATGCTAAAGATAGTTGATAATTGTTAGAGGGGTGACAAATAATGCATTCACCAAAATCCCAAAAATATGTATGTCTCATGTTTATACCAAAATTATACCACTTTTGGGATGTTTCAAATAACCAAAACTATATCCCAAACTATATTCCCTAAAAGTTGATAATTGTTAGAGGGGTGATAAATAATCCATTCACCAAAATCCCACAAATATGCCAAATATGTATGTCTCATGTTTCTACCAAAATTATACCATTTTTGGGCCATTTCAAATTGCCAAAACTATATTCCCTAAAAGAAAAGGAATGCTAAAGGTAGTTGATAATTGTTAGAGGGGTGATAAATAATTCATTCACCGAAATGCCCCAAATATGACAAACATGTATGTCTCATGTTTCTACCAAAATTATACCACTTTTGGGCCGTTTCAAATTACGAAAACTATATTCCCTAAAAGAAAAGGAATGCTAAAGATAGTTGATAATTGTTAGAGGGGTGATAAATAGGTATGTCTCATGTTTCTACCAAAATTATACCACTTTTGGGCCGTTTCAAATTACCAAAACTAAATTCTCTGAAAGAAAAGGATGCTAAAGATAGTTGATAATAGGGGTGATAAATATGTATGTCTCTTGTTTACCACTTTTTAGTTTAACATTTTTAAATCGTAGAAAATAATGCATAAATAGAGGGAATATAGTTACGTGGCAAAATAATCCATAAATGCACACGGATCGACTCCACCAACCATTGATCCACCGACAGAGAGAGAGGGGTGGCCACGAAGAGAGAGAGAGAGGGGTGGCCACGAAGAGATGGATAGGGGTATACTGCCCGTTAGATCAGTGGATCAACGGTTGGTGGAGTCAATCCGTGTGACAACTGCTCAACCAATCAGGATAAGTTTGGGTTTCTGTGAGCATTTGTGACAGTACTTGAGGGCAAAACTGAGTAGTACTAAGAAACCAAGGGCACATAAATAGTAAATAGACTAAGGGATTCAAACAAAATAATTACAAAATGAAAAATGCATGTTTTGTACAATATAATTCATATTGGGCTACATCAAATTATTTGCAATTCAAATATACATGAGTGTGACAATTATGGCCTCATTTAGACAAACTATGTTTTGGGGAAGATGTTTTGCAAAGGGGTTTGAGTGGAAAACCATGCATCTTCATAGCTACTAGTGATTATGAGAAGTGGCAATTTGTGATAAAACATGATTTATCTATGTTGGTTAAGGTGGCAGGTTGCGTAGGAAGACTTCATGAGTAGGTGCCACTATGTTTTTATTTTTTTGGATTTTTTTGCACATGAAATGACTCAATTAGCTATGTTAATCTCATTTGTTGACTCTCAGTTGACCAGCTACTTGAGGGTAGAACTGAGTATATTGCACTTGCCAGTCTAAGTACTCGAGGGGAAAACTGAGTACATATAAAATTTCTGAATAAGGCCCGAGGGTAGAACTGAGTACACCAAACGTCAAAGGGTTAGCCTCGTGTCGCGGTGCACGCTGCAGCCGTGCATAGCGGACGCGTGTTGCGGTACACCAAACGCCACCTTCGTCTTTATAGAGCCCCTCTTTCTCTCTCTCGACGCTTGCCCACTCTCTCATTCTCACTGCAACCGCCTCTCCTGTCCCATCATCTTCTCCACTTCGCATCGAAAAAACCCCTAAGAAAAAACCCCGACGATGGAGAAGCATGAGATGCCCATTGCCGATGCAGCCACCGGCGCATCGGCCGCCGGCGCATTGGCCGCCGGCGCATCGGCCGCCGGCGCATCGGCCGCCGGCGCATCGGACGCCGCCCCCGTCCAGGCCCCTATCGCTGCTTCCGACATAGGCGCCGACGCATCAGCCGCCGGTGCAATGGCCACTGCCCCCGTCTAGGCCCCCGTCCAGGCCCCCATCGATTGGGACCTGTACGAAGACCCATGCGAACCAGTGTCGTACGTCGCGCCGGCGAACCCCTATGACACCAGCATCGTCGACGACTACCCAGAGGTAACCCTTTGTTCCCTTGCTCTTATGCCATTTCAATCCTTTTGTGTTAGATCTAGCGTTATTAGGGTTCATCTGTTCCTAGTTCAATCCTTTTATGATAGATCTAGCGTTATTAGGGTTTGTCTGTGATGCGTGGTGAATGACCAGCCCGTTGGGAACCCCAAGAGGAAGGTGTGATGAGTATAGCAGCTCGTTTTCCCTCAGTTAAGAAACCAAGGTTTATCGTTCTTGGAGAGGAGAGACAAACGACTGAAGGTGATGCTTGCTAATTTGCGACAGCAGTGGACAATTTATATATGGCGCCTCATCCAACCTTTGCGTGCTAGCTGCAACGTGGAACCTGCACACACACAAACAAGTACTTTGCTCCCAACTTACGATGAGGTTGTCAATCTCACCGGTTTGCTTGAAACAAAGGTTATAAGTGTATCGAGTGGAAAACAGTAAAGTATGCGAGTAAAGTAAACAGTGCGAGTAAAGTAAACAGGTGATAGCAATATGATGGAAATAGGACCGGGGTCCACAGTTCACTAGTGGTGTCTCTCCATAGATAAAATAACATATGCTGGGTAAACAAATTACAGTTGGGCAATTGATAGAATAAAGATAAACGTGATATGTCAAGAAGATAACTATGAGATTTACTCTGGGCATTACAACAAAATACATAGTACCGCCATCCAACTGCATCTATGACTAATAATCCACTCCCGGGGATATCAATCCGAACACCCCAAAAGTATTAAGTTGCGAACAACAGATAATTGCATTAAGCAAAGTGTGTAATGTAAACAAAGCATATGCCCTTGAGCATATGAATGTTGTTTTCTCCCTAGTAGCAACAACACATCTACCACCTTAGAGGTTTCTGTCACTCCCCCAGGTGAAATAGAGACATGAACCCACTATCGAGCATAAATACCCCCTCTTGGAGTCACTAGCAACTACTCGGCCAAGATAGCCACTAACAACGGAGAGCATGCAAGATCATAAACAACATAGAGATAACAAAAGATAATATTCAGTATAGCAACTTAATCATAAACACCAATATTCATTGGATCCCAACAAACCAACATCATAGAATTACATAACGGTGATCTCAATCATGTAGGGCAGCTCATGAGATCTAAACATGAAGCACATGGTGGAGAAGACAACCATCTAGCTACTGCTATGGACCCATAGTCCAAGGTAGACTACTCACTCATCGCTCCGGAGGCAAGCATGGCGATGAAGAAGACCTCCGGTGGCGATTCCCCTCTCCGGCAGGGTGCCGGGAAGAGCTTCTGGACCCTCCCGATCTTCGGGTCGACGGCGGCGGTGGATCACAATGTGTTCTGGAAATCTGATCGGGTACTTAGGTTTTTTCCGTCGGGGGGTCTTTATAGGCAAAGGGGCGATGTCAGAGGTGGGGCCAGGCGCCCTCACGCGGGGCCCGCGCGGCCAGGGGCCTGGCCGCGCCACCCCTGCGTGTGGGGCCCTGGTGCCCCGCCTCCTACTCTCATTCGGATCTCTGGAAGTTTCCGGGTAAAATATGACTTCAGGAACTTGTTTCATCCAATTCCGAGAATATTTTCTGTGTATCACTTCTGAAACACAAAAATAGCAGAAAACAGGAAACTGGCACTGTGGCAACTTGTTAATAGGTTAGTTCCGGAAAATGCATAAAAGTGCCACGAAGTGTAACAAAACAATAGGCAAATGGTGTAAAAACAAGCATGGAGCATCAAAAATTATGGATACGTTTGAGACGTATCAAGCATCCCCAAGCTTAACTCCTGCTCGTCCTCGAGTAGGTAAGTGATAACAAAAGAATAATTTTTGAGGTGACATGCACCTACACAATCTTGATCATATATGTAAGCATTGGTGAGCTGGGATCATAAGAACTTAAAACATGGGCATGAAGATATAATCTTGACAATAAGAAACTTAGCAACCATGTTGTAAACATGCAAATGAACACAAACAAAAGATCATGAAAATGAAACAATGAAAGTCAAACGTGTGTTCAAATCATAAGGAAAAAACATACAAATAATTTTTAGCTTGTCCTTCAAAGAGAGCAAAACATAAATGCATAGGACACCTTTAAGTTTAAGAGGGCGACTAGATACAAATAATTTAAGAACAAGTGAAACCAACATCATGAATCAATCAATGAACTTTGGGACAATGCATATTGCACTAAGAATGACAACTATGCTCTCTTAATGGTGCATAAAGAAAGAAGGTGGTGACTCAACATAAAAGTAGAAGAAAAGCCCTTCGCAGAGGGAAGCAGTGATTGCAAGTTTTATAACCTTCAAAAATTATGGTACTTACCGGCTTTGAGCTCTCATTGCCCCGATCATAAGCATCTTGAATGGTTAAAGTTAATGCGAGAACAATTATGATGCATATGCTTGACAAATCATAAGTTGAAAACCTCGTGTCCCGTGAATACGAGTACCCAAACCTCATGCTACTTTACTTAGAGTCCCAAGCAAGGCTCTTGTCATTGTAAATATATGCATATCATTGAGAACCGCCAATGGGGTACCTCCATGCCCGATGACATGGAACAAGCCCACACCAAAATGACAGGACAAGCAGACAATGAACACCTCGACATTTCTTTTATTTGACATTTGTTTAGCTTTTTATTGTGAGATGCGTCGTCGAATGTTCACCATGGGTATGCTGCAAATTTCCACCATGAATTATGCATGGCTTAGATTGGCGGCCCGGCGTTTCCCTAACACATATAAAAACTCCATGATCCTCATAAGTTTCCCAATTCATTTCACACCGTGGGCATCCATAAACAAAAGATCACGATATCAACTCAAATAAGAAGTGCAATGTTGAAAGCTTGCCCATGACTGCATGGCTAGGCTAGAATCCAACTTACAACTTGCAAGCATAACAACTCAATATAAGAGACCACAATGTCAAATTTTAAGAACAGGAAAAAGTAAAGTGTGCCTTCCGGTTCGTGAGAGCTTTACTGACCGAATTTCGCATAACACTGGTAAGAGTTTAATTTGAAGAGAAAATAAAAGCAAGTCAAATTTACTTGGAATAGCAAATTGATAGTAGGTATGTATGGTGGACACTTTGGAAAACTTTGGCTTTTAGGAGTTGGATGCACGAGTAGAGCTCATACTCAGTACAAGGCGAGGGCTATCAAAAGACTGGGAGCGACCAACTAAGAGAGCAATAATGGCCATAATCATGCAAAGCGACAAAGCGACATTAAAAGAAGCATAAGATGGCATCAAAAGTCAAAAACTAAATGATCATGAAGGCTATTGGCGACTTTGTATGAGTCTAACATGTGTGAGCATGCACCAAGTCAACCCAAATAAAGCATAAAGGAGAAAGCCAAAATAATGCTTCCATACAATAAAAAACAACGCATGATTTTTTCAAAGGCTCATTAAGCAATCTCAGTTATTTGAGACAAGTCATGCTACAGCAAAACCACTAAGTATACTATCAAAAAGACATCAAGCATGACATGAAAAAGCCTAGGCCGCAGTCTACACAAGCTCCTTCTTGTACCACTATTTTGCACAAAGTTTTTTCTCTTTTCCAACACCATTTGAAATTTTTATAAACACCTCTTTTGATGAAAACCAATAAAGATCAGAGGCAAAAATAAACCTTGATGAAAAGAGATGACAAGGTCTGAACACAAATCAAGGCAAAAACGAAAACCAAAAGCAGTAGCAGAAAAAGAAGAACGCTCGATTTTTAATAAGAGTGAAAACGAGAGTGTTCTTTGCAAATGAAAATGAGTACATCTCCTCCAAAGGAAATTTGTTGGGGTCCAACCATTTATTGCAGCAAACAAAATAAACTAACAAACTAAGAAAACTAAAACAACTGACGCTCCAAGAAAAACACATAGTGCATGAAGCAATAAAAATATAGTGTCTTGAAAGGTGACCTGATTTTTGCCGATGAAGAAGGGGTGCCTCGGGGGCATCCCCAAGCTTTGACGCTTGTACTTCTTGGATATTTATTTGGGTGATGCATGGGCATCCCCAAGCTTGAGCTTTTGTCCATTCTTCAGCTCATCTCATCATTCTCCAATCCCTACACTTGAAAACTTACTTCATACAAAACTAAACACAAATCTATTAGCAACATTAGTGTAGGCATAACATATAATCAACCTCTTTTTGCTTCAGGTTTCAACCCAAAACTACCACATATAAAGTAAATACTACTGTAGCAACTTCAACAAGAGTTCCATGATCAAAAGAACTCGCAAAGAAAGCGATAAAGTGGCAAAAACAAATATTGGCAGAAATCTGTCAAAACAGAACAGATGACAAAGGTCGAATTTTATAGGGTTTTTTGTTGCTCAAATCAAAAAGTGTTCAACTAACAAAAGTTTGGATATAACCTGGGGCATATGCACAAGAAATCGCAGGTCCAAAAGATAAACAGAGAATTTATACGAAGTTTTACGGTGCAGCACCGAAAACAGTTTCCGGACAGCAACATCCCCAAATCTTTACCTCGCTCGAATTAGAGGCTTCTCTTGGCACAAAAACGAAATAAAAAGGATAAGGAGCGGTCATTACAGTAGTAATGACTTCCAAGACTCAAATAAAAGAAAAAGTACTGAAAAGAAAACATTGGGTTATCTCCCAAGAGTGCTTTTCTTTAACGCCTTTGAGCTAGGCGCAGAAAATTGCGAATCAAGTAATATCAAGTGATGAAGCATCAAGCTCATAATTTGCTCTAAGAATAGAGTCAAAAATCAATTTCTTTCTTTTCCTAGGGAAGTGTTCCATACCTTTCTTTAGTGAGAATTGATATTTGATAGTGCCTTCCCTCATATCAATGATGGCACCTACAATTTGAAGAAAGGGTCTTCCCAAAATAATAGGACATGAAGCATGGCATTCAACGTCCATAACAAGAAAATCAACGGGAACAAGGTTATTGTTAACCACAATAAGAACATCATTAATCCTTCCCAAAGGTTTCTTCTTAGCAACATCAGCAATAGGAACACCAAAATAACATTTTTCAAGCGGCGGTAAATCAAGCATATCATAAATATTTCTAGGCATGATAGAAATACTAGCACCTAGATCACATAAAGCATGGCAATCAAAACCATTAACATTCATATCAATGATGGGTTCCCAACCATCTTCTAACTTCTTGGGAACGGAAGCTTTTTGCTTCAACTTTTCATCCCTAATTTTCATGAGAGCATTGGTAATATGCTTAGTAAAAGCAACATTTAAAGAACTAGCATTGGGAGTCAAAGCAAGCTTTTGCAAGAACAAAATAACTTCAGATATATTGCAGCCATCAACATCAAAATCATTAAAAGAAATAGAGCTATCATCTCCCACACTCCAAAAAATTTCAGCACTCTTTTGAGAAAAAGTTTTAGCAGTTTTAGGCTTTTTAACGCAAGGAGTGGGAGTTTTCTCTATACCAACCGAAGTAGGAGGATTGCTAGCAGTAGGAACAACATCATTAGAGGTAGTAATGGTACATACCTTCATCTCTCTAGCCATCTCATCTTCTCTTTCCCACCTGGCATGCAATTCCGCTAACAATCTAATATTTTCATCAATTCCAACTTGAATAGCATTAGCGGTAGCAAAAACATTGTTCTCTTTCACATCATTAGGAAACACATTTAATTTCAGAAGTTCAACATCATGAGCAAGGCTATCAACTTTAGAAGCAAGAATATCAATTTTGCCTAACTTTTCCTCAACAGACTTATTAAAAGCAGTTTGCTTACCGATGAAGTCCTTGAGCATTACCTCAAGCTCGGAGGGCGCAGCCCTAGTGTTGTTGTAGGAGTTACCATAAGAGTTACCATAACCATTACCATTGGTAGAAGGATACGGCCTATAATTGTTACTAGCAAAATTGTTCCTATAAGCATTGTTGTTAAAATTATTGTTTCTAATGAAATTCACATCAACATGCTCTTCTTGGGCAACCAAAGAGGCTAAAGGAACATTATTAGGATCAACATGAGTCCTATCATTAGCAAGCATAGCCATAATTGTATCAATCTTATCACTCAAGGAAGAGGTTTCCTCAACAGAATTTACCTTCTTACCTTGTGGAGCTCTCTCGGTGTGCCATTCAAAATAATTTACCATCATGTTGTCAAGTAGCTTTGTTGCGGCGCCCAAGGTAAGGGACATAAAAGTGCCTCTAGCAGCTGAATCAAGTAGGTTCCTCGAAGAAAAATTCAGTCCTGCATAAAAAGTTTGGACAATCATCCAAGTAGTCAGTCCATGAGTGGGGCAATTCTTTATCATAGATTTCATTCTTTCCCAAGCCTGAGCAACATGTTCATTATCAAACTGAGTAAACTTCATAATATTGCTACGCAGAGATATAATCTTAGCAGGAGGATAGTATCTACCAATAAAAGCATCCTTACACTTAGCCCATGAATCAATACTATTCTTAGTCAAAGACAGCAACCAATCTTTAGCTTTTCCTCTCAAAGAAAAAGGAAACAACTTGAGCTTAATAATATCACTATCAACATCCTTATATTTCTGCATCTCACATAGCTCAACAAAATTGTTGAGATGAGCTGCAGCATCTTCAGTACTAGCACCAGAAAATTGCTCTTTCATAACAAGGTTCAACAAAGCAGGCTTAATCTCATAAAAGTTTGTAGCAGGAGCAGGTGGTGCAATAGGAGTGCAGATAAAATCACTATTGTTCGTGCTAGTAAAGTCACACAACTTGGTGTTTTCAGGAGTACCCATTTCAGCAAAACTAAAGTAAACAAGTAAAAACAACTACCAAGGATTCTAATTTTTTTTTGGGTTTTTGATAAAAACCGATGCAAGTAAAATAAATAAAGTAAAGCAAAACAATAAAACAAAGTAAAGGATGTGCGTGCGAAAACTCCCCTCGCAGAAGTCTTCTACTTCCTCCCCGGCAACGGCGCCAGAAAAAGAGCTTGATGCGTGGTGAATGACCAGCCCGTTGGGAACCCCAAGAGGAAGGTGTGATGAGTATAGCAACTCATTTTCCCTCAGTTAAGAAACCAAGGTTTATCGTTCTTCGAGAGGAGAGGCAAACGACTGAAGGTGATGCTTGCTAGTTTGCGACAGCAGCGGACAATTTATATATGGCGCCTCGTCCAAGCTTTGCGTGCTAGCTGCAACATGGAACCTGCACACACATAAACAAGTACTTTGCTCCCAACTTACGATGAGGTTGTCAATCTCACCGGTTTGCTTGAAACAAAGGTTATAAGTGTATCGAGTGGAAAACAGTAAAGTATGCGAGTAAAGTAAACAGGTGATAGCAATATGATGGAAATAGGACCGGGGTCCACAGTTCACTAGTGGTGTCTCTCCATAGATAAAATAACACATGCTGGGTAAACAAATTACAGTTGGGCAATTGATAGAATAAAGATAAACGTGATATGTCAAGAAGATCACTATGAGATTTACTCTGGGCATTACAACAAAATACATAGTACCGCCATCCAACTGCATCTATGACTAATAATCCACTCCCGGGGATATCAATCTGAACACCCCAAAAGTATTAAGTTGCGAACAACAGATAATTGCATTAAGCAAAGTGTGTAATGTAAACAAAGCATATGCCCTTGAGCATATGAATGTTGTTTTCTCCCTAGTAGCAACAACACATCTACCACCTTAGAGGTTTCTGTCACTCCCCCAGGTGAAATAGAGACATGAACCCACTATCGAGCATAAATACCCCCTCTTGGAGTCACTAGCAACTACTCGGCCAAGATAGCCACTAACAATAGAGAGCATGCAAGATCATAAACAACATAGAGATAACAAAAAATAATATTCAGTACAGCAACTTAATCATAAACACCAATATTCATCGGATCCCAACAAACCAACATCATAGAATTACATAACGGTGATCTCAATCATGTAGGGCAGCTCATGAGATCTAAACATGAAGCACATGGTGGAGAAGACAACCATCTAGCTACTGCTATGGACCCATAGTCCAAGGTAGACTACTCACTCATCGCTTCGGAGGCAAGCATGGCGATGAAGAAGACCTCTGGTGGCGATTCCCCTCTCCGGCAGGGTGCCGGGAAGAGCTTCTAGACCCTCCCGATCTTCGGGTCGACGGCGGCGGCGGATCGCGATGTGTTCTGGAAATCTGATCGGGTACTTAGGTTTTTTCTATCGGGGGGTCTTTATAGGCGAAGGGGCGATGTCAGAGGTGGGGCCAGGCGCCCTCACGCAGGGCCCGCGTGGCCAGGGGCCTGGCCGCGCCACCCCTGCGTGTGGGGCCCTGGTGCCCCACCTCCTACTCTCCTTCGGATCTCTGGAAGTTTCCGGGTAAAATATGACTTCAGGAACTTGTTTCGTCCAATTCCGAGAATAATTCCTGTGTATCACTTCTAAAACACAAAAACAACAGAAAATAGGAAACTGGCACTGTGGCAACTTGTTAATAGGTTAGTTCCGAAAAATGCATAAAAGTGCCACGAAGTGTAACGAAACAATAGGCAAATGGTGTAAAAACAAGCATAGAGCATCAAAAATTATGGATACGTTTGAGACGTATCAGTCTGTTCCTAGTTTAATCCTTTTATGATAGATCTAGCGTTATTAGGGTTAGTCTATTCCTAGTTCAATCCTTTTATGATAGATCTAGCGTTATTATGATAGATCTAGCGTTATTAGTGTTTGTGATTTGCTTTTGTTTAAGATTCAGTTGACTTATGTGAGTAATCAATCCCATCCCGTTAATTTGTGCCGATGATGATGAATATTTGGGCACAAATTGATTCAGGGTTTGGTCTGTGAACAATTGGTGTGTACAAATTTGTTGTGCATGATCTTTGGTTCACTGACCCAAATCCTGGATATAAGTGTGTCCAATGTAACTAAGGCTTCTTTTTTTTGTGCCCATATTATCATGCATGATCTTTTGTTCACTCTCTATTCCATTATCGCTGCAATTGACTCCGTGTTTTTCGATCTTTGGTGCTACGTGACAGGTGCAGAGCAGCGACGTCGACAGCGATGACGAGTCCTTCCACACCAAGACTCGTCACGTCCTCAGGAGGCTGCAGTCCGGCCATTACGATCGCCACTTTGCTCGAGGCGTTTATAGGTGCCCCTTCTGTAACAGGAGGCTCCGCGCCACTGACTTCAACTGCCTGGTGAACCATGCCGAATCCCTTGGCAGTGCCCCTGGTGGCGCTAGAGTTGGAACGACCGTGAACGTGCATGCGTTCATGGCCAAACACAAAGCACTTGGGATTCACCTGTGCAGCCTCCAAGCTTAATCCCATGTAAAATGTAGCTTATGTTGGATCTAGGGATCGGTAGTACTATTGGATCTATCCTGAATATATATATATATATGCTATGTTGGCTGTTGTATGCAGCTTTTCCTATATTTTCTCGATTTATTATGCTGCTGTGAATTTATCCTCTACTAGCTTCTAGATTTGTTAACATATTGGGCAAAAAACGAGGGCCAAAAGGCAACAATCATTAAAGAAAGACAGAAATAGAAGCTTCTCTAGATTTGATACTAATTTGGTGAAAAGAGAGAGAACTGTTACAGAGAGAGAGGGGAAAAAGGCGCTCTGAAAAATACCAATTTGGGCCGAGAGAGACAAAACCGAGCTCTCATGTACAACCAAACGCGGTCTCGTCCTGTCCCACGCGGTCCCATTCTACCAGCCCCATGTGGCGCGGCCCCACACGACGTGGCCCCACACATCAGCATGGAACGGTTAACTAAACGGCAACCCTCCCGTCCGAGCGTCTGCGAGGGGTTTCAAACTAGAGCGAGGGGAAAACTGAGGAAAAGTTAAGCGGATGGGGAAAACTGAGTACAATTAACGACCCAGGGGCACGAAAATAGAAATCCCAAAGTTCTAAAGGTTGATGATAATTAGTTTTTCCCATTGTTATCTATCATAGTTCATACGGTAGGATATATACAAAGCCACGGGAGAAATCCGGCAGAGTTTCTCTTGTACCGGAGGACATCCATGACAGGCAGTTGTATAAGTTGTACAAATTAAGAACTGACAGGGCTATAAATGAACCAATGGCTTCAATGGGTCATTATTAACATGAAAAGCTCACAAGTATTGGTCTGTGGACATGGACTACAACTCTAAGATAAGAAAAGGTATTGCTAACGTCTTAACCACCAATCTACAATTCAAGATTTTGGGACTAGGGATCAAAGTTATACAGAGATGTTATGTGTCTTAGTCACGCTATCAACGAGGGTTACTAGGGTTACCACTCCCAGGCTGAGCAAAGCAGCAGGCAATACCGGAATGGATCATCGGTACTACAACACCTCAATCAACCCGTGATGTACTAAGCATAACCAAGGCTGCATAACAACAAGCTCAAGTACCTTAAAATCAACTATGGGTTACCTAATTAGTGGTTCTACTCAATAATCTAGGGTTAGATCTAGTACTTAAGAACTTAGAGTATTACTAAATTCCAACTTTTCATCATTCTTCTTGCTCCATCATTCTTCTTGCTCCAACTTCTCCTAATCTAAAGCACTACTTCTATAATGTTTGGAAAGTTGATTGTAGTTGATCCTTTCTTTGAAGTATCACTGAAGCTTCCTTCTTTTGGCTTCCTTTATCTGGTGATTCTTCATCTTTTGGCTTGATTGCCTTAGAAATTTGTCTCTCGCTCACACGAATCCCTTAACCCTCTAGAACTATAACATGAGGTAATAACTCGATAATGCAACATGCACTTGCATATCAAAGTCAAACTTCATGCGTAGATCTAGTCACACAATGTAATCCAAGAAAATCCAAATTTGTGCAGGCAACATAGATCATCATAAGCCCATTGAGTAGAACATCTCTAAAATTCAGGCTTAGATGTGTACCTTATAGCACCAAATAATATAGGTTTATATTGTGCTATATTGCACATAATGGTGGACTACTACTCTTTGTCACAATACGTACCTCAATTGCCTAATTGTAATCAAAAAAATTGAGCAAAGGGGTTTGGAAATCATTCTAACTTATCCATATTCCTTTTGGACCACTACTTCTAGCTTACCTTCCATTCTATTGAAGACTATCCTCACATGTTCTCTCAAAATTTGGGTATTCCTATATATCATACATACTTCACTAAGCATGGTTCACACAACTCCATGACTTCTACAGGGATTATCCTATCATACTTGACTTAGTTGCCATGGTTTGGAACATTTCATTCACCATTCTATTTAAGCATCTTCTTCCTCAGCTTGAAAGTGTTGGTTTACTATAAAGCTCTACTCCATCATGTAAAGATTCTCAGGTGAATCTAACATGATTAAAGTGTTTATATTGTTGATACATCTTACTTGTATATGGAATTCTTGAGTATCCATATACATGACTTAGCCTAATGTCCTACTATCTCATATATCCTCACTTTATCACTTAACATCATCCTACTACAATTTTAGATGACTCAAGTTTAACATACATCCGTGGTATACTTCTTCTAATAGGATAGTTCCCATTCTGGTTGTATCCTCTCTTTGGACTACCATACATTGTATACCAAATTTGATCTACTTACATCCTTTATGTAAGGCTCTAATGATGTCATATCTACATGGTATAGAACAAGATACCTAACTTCACTTAAGAAAAACAGGTAAGAAATTTGACTCGAGTGTGTCAGGACTATTCTTTTATTGAATATCCATCCCAAGTCATAAGAAGAATTGGTTTAGATAAGGTTGCTTCATATAGTCACTACCCAACCTATAGGGTTTGAATCCTAGGGTCAAAGCGTTTGCTCTGATACCAGCGATGGTGACCCAGCATACCACTACATGTGTAGTATGCAAGTCATTGACATAACACCAATGAAACACCGTCTCACTAGTATTACATCCCTCAGAGTGGTACAACAGAAACATCGCAGGTCCAAGGTATGACTATATAATTACAATTTTCATCATACAGAAGATCTTCAGAACCTCATCAACAGGTAGAGGTATAGTTCTGGCGACTACAATCGAGAAAGAAGACATTGAAAACTAAACTGAAGCTACAACTAATGCAGTTGGCTTACTACTCAAACTATAGAATTAACCTATCTACTTAGGTTCTAGGACTAGGGATTTGGTTCCCTTCTATTCCTATTCTTGTTTTCCACCAAGCTTGATATAGGTGTTGACTCCATTGACAGCTCCCACCTTTGGTCAAGACTTCTTCTTTAGCTTTGGTTCATGGGGATTGCCTCCTCCTAATGCCTCCAATCTAAGCAAGGGTTAAGAGGGAGTGGGGTGAGTAACGAGCATTACCCAACAAGTTCATATAGAGAATAAGGTGTTTTCATGCACTATCTACAGCCGTAGACCCCAGAGTCATTTGGCAATGCAAGTTTTCATAAACATTTCTTCAAGAAATTGCTTTTATTCTGAAGAACTATGTCCGTCAGCCTTCACAGGTTGATGAGAGCTTAGGTAGAGCTCCTTTCCTGCCGCGTTCGCAGTTCCTTGTTTCCCAGAACAAGGAGTGACAAGCCACTATTTGATACACTCTACAAAGGTGCGTTGCTTTACCCATGAGAGACCTTAGCTTTGTTGCACAACTAAGTTGCAGGCTTGTCCACACTTCTTTGGTATGGGGCCCAGTCTAAGATCGAAGCCAATCACTGCCCTTCTATGAGACCCCGCATGCCCACTCTTTTGCTTCACTCAGGCAACGGTACACCCATCGATTTACAGCGTAGCCAATGCGCGAGCCCCGATTTACATGCCCGAGATACCCACAATCCATCATAGACACCAGGTACCGAGGGAACTTAGGGGTCCCACCCTTGTTGTCAGGCAATGCTACATGATTTACATCCTGACTATCCGGTATGGTCCTCCATTGACATGCGGAAGGAAGAAGATCCAGCTGACTTTTCCAGAGCCATTATAGATCTCATGGCTAACGCGCATTGTACGGTGCAAGAATCACTGGCGACATTAGTTGTTAAGTCCCAGGGTTCACTTTCCCATGCAAATGTAAGCTCCACCACAGCAATCATAACATGGTTCCATTTGCTAGCCATCCTAGGTTACCACCACTCGGGTCGATAACCAACTAGTCATATTAATTATAAAAAGAGAACCTTTTGCTTTTAGATGCAGTAGTAATACCACAGGTATATATTTGCAAATAATTTGATAAAAATAATCAAGAGGCATAAGCAAGAGTGAACTTGCCTTTTTGACTGCAAGATTATGCAAGTCAAGGTCTTCGATACCTAAGAAATCCAAATTCTAAAATAGCACCGTCATCTGGTAAAGATGATGTTAAAAGAACTGCAACATGATATGCATAATATATGCTATGCATCGCTCTCAGCGTAACCTAACCCTGATGATTTAGTATTCAAGGTTGAGATGATTTCCTTATAATGAGTTGCACTTTTAGATTCACTCCACAACAAGGTTGTTAAGGATTTTAGGTTAGCTAAAAATTCTTCATAAGCAATGGAATAAAGTTTCAAACAAGATTTATTGCAAAAGACTGGTATATCAATAAGTGAAGACTTGAAAGTAACACTTTTAAGTGGTATTTTATTATTAGCAATCAAGTAGTAGGTTATGGGCAAGCAAAGTTGAGGTAATGCATATTTGATAAGAATACCTAGTTAGTTTTAGGGTTGACAACAATCTTAACACAAAATGGAGTTATTTATGTTCAAGCTTAATGGAATGGTTTGTTACTTACTTTCAATGTCTCTTGAAAGAATAACATTTGAAGAACATATTTCTTAGTGAACAAAAGTACTACACATAAGGTTTAGTGTTCTAGGGTTTATCATGATTCTATCATAATCAAGGAGTAGTTATTAGATGGAACATATCAAGGAAACAAACTAAGGTTTATTCAATATTGGAAGAGTTTTAGTGAAGCAGGTTGTGATTAGCACTTAATTAGTTGGTTATGGGAAAGTGGTGCTAAAGTAGACAATTCATGGTTGATTCTTTGGTTGTTAATACTCTTTAACATGCATAGGTCATTGCTTAATTTAGGGCATAGGAATTGGTGTGATGCTTATTTGATATGTTCTTTAAAAAAACTACTTTTGAAGAACACAATCCTTGATGGACATTTAGTACAAAACTTCATTTAGTGATCCCTCTTCTTTTAGGAGCATTTGGGTAACTAAGCAAGCACAATTCTATTTAGTGTTAGTTGCTAAAGTTTGAAATTTAATTTCCAATGATCAACATTTTGATTCAGGCACTTCTTATGATGGAATATGAGTCTTAAGTAAACAAGATTCAATTAGTGGATTTTAGTTGAAAATAAAGTCTAAACACAACTTAATCCTTAATTAAGGTATATCCTAATTTCTTATCCTTTATGAAAATAGTTTTAAGAGTTAAGTCAAATCTTAAATGATTAAAATTATCCTAGAAGTTTTCAAATTAACTTTTAAATGAACAATGTTGAAATAACAATGTTAGAGTTAGGAAATAAGTCTTATTCAAGTTTATATTTTTTTCCCAAATTTTAACCTTTAAATTTGTTTAGGAAAAATAATTGTAGGGTTCAAATCCTAATAGTAAAGTTTAGGATTTATATTTTGTGAATAATAAAATATTAATTGAGATAACATTCTTTTGGTTGTCAAAATTTTATTTGGTATTTGAAAATTTTGTTTGAATTATAAAGGTTGGGTTTGAATTCAAAATTCAAATAGTACTTAAACAAGTTTTTAAATTTGGTTCAAAAATTATTTCACACAAGTATGCAATGTTATAAATTAAATGGATAGATTTTGTTTTTTGAACAATTTGATATATTATTTGTATTTTTTTGATTTAAAATGAATTAGATATGATTTTCCAAAGATTCTAACATTTTCAGGAATTTTAGTTATCAGAGGAGAACTTTTTGTACCGATACAGATTCTAGCCTGAGTGACTGACAAGTGGGTCCTTGACCGGTCAAATGCCATGCGAGCAAAAGACTGACTCAACAAGCTGACAAGTAGGACCAGTGTCCACATCATATGCCATGCAGGAGTCGACCAAGTCAAAATGTTTGACTGGCCGGGGACTCAACGCCGGTGAGGTGGGGATCGACTTTGGCGGCGCTACAGGGTTCCTGCGGATAAACAGATGTGTGCAATCGAACTAGGGTATCAAAACAAACCTAAAGGTGGTGGCTCTACCAGGAAATGGTCACTGGAGCAAGCTACAGCGAACCCATCTGCGGCGGCCCTCGCTGGTCGTACTTTGACCCTAAGCTATAGTGCATAAGACGCTGCAAAAAGAATCTCAGGCGATGCGTATGCTCACCGTGAAGCTTGCAGGATGCTCGGCGAAGCCAATTATCGATGGAGTCGGGTGCATGGCCATGAATTCTAGTGATGTGCTCAAAAGGGAATGGCAGATTCCGGGCGATAGAGACCTCCCCTTCTCGATTCATCCCTTCAGGAGGTCCTAGGCATCGAGGCAGAGCTCTGGGCATCACTGCGGGACTTCGGGTGGCCTCTAACGATGGCGAGACACTCGACCGAAGCTAGGGTTTTGGGGTGCTTGCAAAGAAGAGTGAGAGAGAGAAAGAAGGTGGTTTCCTAGGGTTTCCGCAGTGACGGTACACCTTTTATACCCGATGGAGAGCAGCGGCATCAATCTTGACACTCAGCCCTGATGGACGGCATCAGCAGCTCCACCGAGCTGCTTGACGAGCCGAGGTAGATGATGAGGCCATGAAGCAGTATCCGGCTGGATGGATTGGGCTGGCGTTGGCTTCGGCCTGGTGGGCTGCGGCCGATAAGTTCTTTACCCCCCCCCCCCCCTTTTTTTGTTCTGATTCATTTCCTTTTTCTTTACTTGTTTAATGTTTTGAAAATTCTAACTAGTATTTGAATTCTGTTTTTGCAGGAATTTGAACTGAGATTTCTCCTGAATATATTTAGGTGTTCAGTAGTATCATATGTTGTATTGATATATAATTAATATGAATTAGCACCTAAAACACTTTAAGTAACATTAAGTTTGAGTAGGAATCCAAATATGGATGAATTTGTATATCACCCCTGCTGCTTTCAAATTATTCGTCTAGGTTGAACTATCTAATGATTCTATGTGATAAGATCAACTTGTATGAAATGTTATAAGATAATAGGTATGTAAGGTTCAAACATAATTGCCTTACTATTAAAGAGTTGTCTTCAGGACATCATTTGGTGTTTAACACCAACTACTACTAATAAGAGAAGGTCATATGGATTCATTTCCAAATCACTAATGATTCCTGAATATTTACTTGGGTTTAGTAATGACGCTTAGTATTTCCCCTGAGAAGAGTTGGTTTGGTATTATTACCAAAATACCTAATGATATTTGAATTGATCACTAAGTAAAAGACTTGGTTATTTTATCTCATAAGAATTGTGGTTGGAACACAATTCTGGAATTTAAGGTTAGGACATGAGGATAGACATGACTTATGATCACAAAGTGATGCATAAGGTAGATATTTGAATCATAAAACAAAGTTTCAAATGGATGAATGAAGAATATAGGGTTTGATAAGATTATATTACTCTCATTAAGAAGATAGTGATTACTACTAAAATGTGACAAGTGTGATATAGGTTCTTTCCTACATAGGGATTTAGGGTTTAAGCTTGTGACCTACTCTACCAAGAACAAGTTTCTTTGCCTACGGATGACTTTGAATAGATCAAGGCTTACTAAATGGCTTCCATAAGAATGGGTATCTCCTAGTTGAGATATACACCATGAAGTTTCCTACTCCACACTTGCTTAGGCAACTAATCATATCCTAGGGTTCTAACTTAGGGCATGGTAACAATATAGATCCTCTCTCTTCTCATATTCAATGAATAGATATGAAAGAATAGAATGGATAAAGTTTTGAAGATAAGACTTGGTTTAACTCCATTGGTACTAGACATAGTACTAATAGTTAGGTTTGAAGGATACCATGCTGATTGATACGTCTCAAACGTATCTATAATTTTTGATGCTCCATGCTTTGTTTTACACCATTTGCCTATTGTTTCGTTACACTTAGTGGCATTTTTATACATTTTCCGGAACTAACCTATTAACGAAGTGCCACAGTGCCAGTTTCCTGTTTTCTGCTGTTTTTGTGTTTCAGAAGTGATACACAGAAAATATTCTCGGAATTGGACGAAACAAGTTCCTGAAGTCATATTTCACCGGGAAGCTCCCAAACATCCGAAGACCTGACGGAGGGGGGCCACGTGGCCCCCACACACAGGGGCGGCGCGGCCTACCCCCTGGCCGCGCCGGGCCCGTGTGAGGGGCCGTGGCCCCTCCTCTGACATTGTCCTTTCGCCTATATATACCCCCTGACGAGAAAAACCTAAGGCCCGATCATTTTTTCAGAATACATCGCGATCCGCCGCCGCCGTCGACCCGAAGATCGGGAGGGTCCAGAAGCTCTTCCCGGCACCCTGCCGGAGAGGGGAATCGCCACCGGAGGTCTTCTTCATCGCCATGCTTGCCTCTGGAGCGATGAGTGAGTTGTCTACCTTGGACTATGGGTCCATAGCAGTAGCTAGATGGTTGTCTTCTCCACCATGTGCTTCATGTTTAGATCTCATGAGCTGCCCTACATGATTGAGATCACCGTTATGTAATTGTATGATGTTGGTTTGTTGGGATCCGATGAATATTGGTGTTTATGATTAAGTTGCTGTACTGAATTATATCTTTTGTTATCTCTATGTTGTTTATGATCTTGCATGCTCTCCGTTGTTAGTAGCTATCTTGGCCGAGTAGTTGCTAGTGACTCCAAGAGGGGGTATTTATGCTCGATAGTGGGTTCATGCCTCTATTTCACTTGGGGGAGTGACAGAAACCTCTAAGGTGGTAGATGTGCTGTTGCTACTAGGGAGAAAACAACATTCATATGCTCAAGGGCATATGCTTTGTTTACATTACACACTTTGCTTAATGCAATTATCTGTTGTTCGCAACTTAATACTTTCGGGGTGTTCGGATGACCCTGGGGGTGGATTATTAGTCATAGATGCAGTTGGATGGCGGTCTATGTATTTTGTTGTAATGCCCAGAGTAAATCTCATAGTGATCTTCTTGACATATCACGTTATCTTTATTCTATCAATTGCCCAACTGTAATTTGTTTACCCAGCATGTTATTTTATCTATGGAGAGACACCACTAGTGAACTGTGGACCCCGGTCCTATTTTAATCATATTGCAATCACCTGTTTACTTTTCCCGCACTGTTTACTTTACTCGCATATACTCTACTGTTTTCCACTCGATACACTCATAACCTTTGTTTCAAGCAAACCGGTGAGATTGACAACCTCATCGCAAGTTGGGAGCAAAGTATTTGTTTGTGTGTGTGCAGGTTCCACGTTGCAGCTAGCAAGCAAAGCTTGGACGAAGCGCTAGTTGTCCGCTGCTGTCGCAAACTAGTCCGCATCACCTTTAGTTGTCACCGTCTCCCTTCTCCTGATCGACATTAAACCTTGGTTTCTTAACTGAGGGAAAACTTGCTACTACACTCATCATACCTTCCTCTTGGGGTTCCCAACGGGCTGGTCATTCATTCACCACGCACAAGGACAGCTTGTTGCTATCATAGCCATCAGCACTTTTTCTGGCGCCGTTGCCGGGGAAGGAAGAGAAGACTTCTGCGAGGGGAGTTCTTCGCACACACATTCTTTACTTTGTTATTTGTTTTGCTTTACTTTATTTTATTTTACCTGCATTGCTTTTTATCAAAAACCCAAAAAAATTAGAATCCTTGGTAGCTGTTTTTACTTGTTTACTTTTGTTTTGCTGAAATGGGTACTCCTGAAAACACCAAGTTGTGTGACTTTGCTAGCACGAACAATAGTGATTTTATCTGCACTCCTATTGCACCACCTGTTCCTGCTACTACTTTTTATGAGATCAAGCCTGCTTTATTGAACCTTGTTATGAAAGAGCAATTTTCTGGTGCTAGTACTGAAGATGCTGCAGCTCATCTCAACAATTTTGTTGAGCTATGTGAGATGCAGAAATATAAGGATGTTGATAGTGATATTATTAAGCTCAAGTTGTTTCCTTTTTCTTTGAGAGGAAAGGCTAAAGATTGGTTGCTGTCTTTGACTAAGAATAGTATTGATTCATGGGCTAAGTGTAAGGATGCTTTTATTGGTAGATATTATCCTCCTGCTAAGATTATATCGTTGCGTAGCAATATTATGAAGTTTACTCAGTTTGATAATGAACATGTTGCTCAAGCTTGGGAAAGAATGAAATCTATGATAAAGAATTGCCCCACTCATGGACTGACTACTTGGATGATTATCCAAACTTTTTATGTAGGACTGAATTTTTCTTCAAGGAACCTACTTGATTCAGCTACTAGAGGCACTTTTATGTCCCTTACCTTGGGCGCCGCATCAAAGCTACTCGACAACATGATGGTAAATTATTCCGAATGGCACACCAAGAGAGCTCCACAAGGTAAGAAGGTAAATTCTGTTGAGGAAACCTCTTCCTTAAGTGATAAGATTGATACAATTATGGCTATGCTTGCTAATGATAGGACTCATGTTGATCCTAATAATGTTCCTTTGGCCTCTCTGGTTGCTCAAGAAGAGCAAGTTGATGTGAATTTCATTAGAAATAACAATTTTAATAACAATGCTTATAGGAACAATTTTGCTAGTAACAATTATAGGCCGTATCCTTCTACCAATGGTAATGGTTATGGTAACTCTTATGGTAATTCCTACAACAACACTAGGGCCGCGCCCTCCGAGCTTGAGGTAATGCTCAAGGACTTCATCGGTAAACAAACTGCTTTTAATAAGTCTGTTGAGGAAAAGTTAGGCAAAATTGATATTCTTGCTTCTAAAGTTGATAGCCTTGCTCATGATGTTGAACTTCTGAAACTAAAAGTGTTTCCTAATGATGTGAATGTGAGCAATATTGTTGCTGCCGCTAATGCTACCCAAGTTGGAATTGATAAAAATATTAGATTGTTAGCGGAATTGCATGCTAGGTGGGAAAGAGAAGATGAGATGGCTAGAGAGATGAAGGTATGTACTATTACTACCTCTAATGATGTTGCTCCTACTGATAGCAACCCTCTTACTTTGATTGGTGTAGAGAAAACTCCCACTCCTTGTGCTAAAAAGCCTAAAACTGCCAAAACTTTTTCTCAAAAGAGTGCTGAAATTTTTCGGAGTGTGGGAGATGATAGCTCTATTTCTTTTAATGATTTTGATGTTGATGGCTGCAATATATCTGAAGTTATTTTGTTCTTACAAAAGCTTGCTTTGACTCCCAATGCTAGTTCTTTAAATATTGCTTTTACTAAGCATATTACCAATGCTCTCATAAAGATTAGGGATGAAAAGTTGAAGCAAAAAGCCTCTGTTCCCAAGAAGTTAGAGGATGGTTGGGAACCCATCATTGATATGCATGTTAATGGTTATGACTGCCATGCTTTATGTGATCTAGGTGCTAGTATTTCTATCATGCCTAGAAAGATTTATGACATGCTTGATTTACCACCACTTGAAAAATGTTATTTTGATGTTCCTATTGCTGATGTTGCTAAGAAGAAACCTTTGGGAAGGATTAATGATGTTCTTATTGTGGTTAACAATAACCTTGTTCCCGTTGATTTTCTTGTTATGGACGTTGAATGCCATGCTTCATGTCCTATTATTTTGGGAAGACCTTTTCTTTGAACTGTAGGTGCTATTATTGATATGAGGGAAGGCACTATCAAGTATCAATTCCCACTAAAGAAAGGTATGGAACACTTCCCTAGGAAAAGAAAGAAATTACTTTTTGACTCTATTCTTAGAGCAAATTATGAGCTTGATGCTTCATCACTTGATATTACTTGATTCGCAATTTTCTGCGCCTAGCTCAAAGGCGTTAAAGAAAAGCACTCTTGGGAGATAACCCATTGTTTACTTTTCAGTACTTTTTCTTTTTCTTGAGTCTTGGAAGTCATTACTACTGTAATGACCGCTCCTTATCTTGTTTATTTCGTTTTTGTGCCAAGAGAAGCCTCTAATTTGAGTGAGGTAAAGATTTGGGGTTATTGCTGTCCTGAAACTGTTTTCGGTGCTGCACCGTAAAAATTCGTGAAAATTCTCTGTATATCTTTTGGACCTGAAATTTCTTGTGCTTATGCCCCAGGTTATATCCAAACTTTTCTTAGTTGAACACTTTTTGATTTGAGCAACGGAAAATCCCTCAAAAATTCGTCCATTATCAGCTGTCCAGTTTTGACAGATTTCTACCAATATTTGTTTTTGCCACTTTATCGCTTTCTTTTGAGTTCTTTTTGATCATGGAACTCTTGTGGAAGTTGCTACAGTAGTATATACTTTATATGTGGTGGTTTTGGGTTGAAACCTGAAGCTAAAAGAGGATGAATATATTTTATGCTTACACTAATGTTGCTAATAGAATTGTGTTTAGTTTTGTATGAAGGAAGTTTTCAAGTGTAGGGATTGGAGAATGATGAGATGAGTTGAAGAATGGACAAAAGCTCAAGCTTGGGGATGCCCATGCATCACCCCAAGAAATATCCAAGAAGTACAAGCGTCAAAGCTTGGGGATGCCCCCGAGGCACCCCTTCTTCATCGGCAAAAATCAGGTCACCTTTCAAAACACTATATTTTTATTGCTTCATGCACTATGTGTTTTTCTTGGAGCGTCAGTTGTTTTAGTTTTCTTAGTTTGTTTAGTTTGTTTGTTTGCTGCAATAAATGGTTGGACCCCAACAAATTTCCTTTGGAGGAGATGTACTCGTTTTCATTTGCAAAGGATGCTCTAGTTTTCACTCTTATAAATCGAGCATTCTAGTTTTTCTGCTACTGCTTTTGGTTTTCGTTTTCACCTTGATATGCATTCAGATCTTGTCATATCTTTTCATCAAGGTGCATTTTTGCCTCTGAACTTTATTGGTTTTCATCAAAAGAGGTGTCTTTAAAAATTTCAAATGGTGTTGGAAAAGAGAAAAAGCTTTGTGCAAAATAGTGGTACAAGAAGGAGCTTGTGTAGACTGCGGCTTAGGCTTTTTCATGTCATGCTTGATGTCTTTTTGATAGTATGCTTAGTGGTTTTGCTGTAGCATGACTTGTCTCAAATAACTGAGATTGCTTAATGAGCCTTTGAAAAAATCATGCGTTGTTTTTATTGTATGGAAGCATTATTTTGGTTTTCTCCTTGATGCTTTATTTGGGTTGACTTGGCGCATGCTCACACATGTTAGACTCTTCCAAAGTCGCCATTAGCCTTCATGATCATTTAGTTTTAGACTTTTGATGCCATCGTATGCTTCTTTAAATGTCGCTTTGTCGCTTTGCATGATTATGGCCATTATTGCTCTCTTAGTTGGTCGCTCCCAGTCTTTTGCTAGCCCTCGCCTTGTACTGAGTATGAGCTCTACTCGTGCATCCAACTCCTAAAAGCCAAGTTTGCCATTGTGTCCACTATAAATTCCTATGCATGGTATTTGTAAGCCATTCCAAAGTAAAATTTTCGTGTGCTACCTTTCAAAAACCTTCAAAATACTTCTCGTTTTGTGACACTGTTTTCAGCTCATGGGGACGTAGTGGTCGGATTTGCTATCTTCCATATTGTTTATTCCAAAAAGAAATAAAAAATAAAAAAGAAAAAAAGGCACTCCTCCAAAGAATGTGAATGTTGGTGGGCACCCGATGGAATCGGTTAGCCATGGTATGTGAAAGGAATAGGTGGGGAGGAGTGCAAAGTTTTATAAAAAGAGCACGAAGTGCCAATCTCTCTCTCAAAAACTTGCTTTATTTTTGTATGGAAGATAGTAAGAACCCCATTGCCAGTCGTTGACAAAGACAACCACCTCTCAAAATCAAGTTTTATCTCTGTTTTACAAATGAAAAGCTCTAGCACATGTTTAAATCACTGCTTCCCTCTGCGAAGGGCCTTTCTTTTACTTTTATGTTGAGTCACCACCTTCTTTCTTTATGCACCATTAAGAGAGCATAGTTGTCATTCTTAGTGTGATATGCATTGTCCCAAAGTTCATTGATTGACTCATATTGTTGGTTTCACTTGTTCTTAAATTATTTGTATCTAGTCGCCCTCTTAAACTTTGAGGTGTCCTATGCATTTATGTTTTGCTCTCTTTGAAGGACAAGCTGAAAACCATTTGTATGTTTTTCCTTATGATTTGAACACACGTTTGACTTTCATTGTTTCATTATCATGATCTTTTGTTTGTGTTCATTTGCATGTTTACAACATGGTTGCTAAGTTCTTATTGTCATGATTATATCTTTCATGCCCATGTTTTAAGTTCTATTGATCCCAGCTCATCAATGCTTACATATATGATCAAGATTGTGTAGGTGCATGTCACCTCAAAAATTATTCTTTTGTTATCACTTACCTACTCGAGGATGAGCAGGAGTTAAGCTTGGGGATGCTTGATACGTCTCAAACGTATCTATAATTTTTGATGCTCCATGCTTTGTTTTACACCATTTGCCTATTGTTTCGTTACACTTAGTGGCATTTTTATACATTTTCCGGAACTAACCTATTAACGAAGTGCCACAGTGCCAGTTTCCTGTTTTCTGCTGTTTTTGTGTTTCAGAAGTGATACACAGAAAATATTCTCGGAATTGGACGAAACAAGTTCCTGAAGTCATATTTCACCGGGGAGCTCCCAAACATCCGAAGACCTGACGGAGGGGGGCCACGTGGCCCCCACACACAGGGGCGGCGCGGCCTACCCCCTGGCCGCGCCGGGCCCGTGTGAGGGGTCGTGGCCCCTCCTCTGACATCGTCCTTTCGCCTATATATACCCCCTGACGAGAAAAACCTAAGGCCCGATCAGTTTTCCAGAATACATCGCGATCCACCGTCGCCGTCGACCCGAAGATCGGGAGGGTCCAGAAGCTCTTCCCGGCACCCTGCCGGAGAGGGGAATCGCCACCGGAGGTCTTCTTCATCGCCATGCTTGCCTCCGGAGCGATGAGTGAGTAGTCTACCTTGGACTATGGGTCCATAGCAGTAGCTAGATGGTTGTCTTCTCCACCATGTGCTTCATGTTTAGATCTCATGAGCTGCCCTACATGATTGAGATCACCGTTATGTAATTGTATGATGTTGGTTTGTTGGGATCCGATGAATATTGGTGTTTATGATTAAGTTGCTGTACTGAATTATATCTTTTGTTATCTCTATGTTGTTTATGATCTTGCATGCTCTCCGTTGTTAGTAGCTATCTTGGCCGAGTAGTTGCTAGTGACTCCAAGAGAGGGTATTTATGCTCGATAGTGGGTTCATGCCTCTATTTCACCTGGGGGAGTGACAGAAACCTCTGAGGTGGTAGATGTGCTGTTGCTACTAGGGAGAAAACAACATTCATATGCTCAAGGGCATATGCTTTGTTTACATTACACACTTTGCTTAATGCAATTATCTGTTGTTCGCAACTTAATACTTTCGGGGTGTTCGGATGATATCCCTGGGGGTGGATTATTAGTCATAGATGCAGTTGGATGGCGGTCTATGTATTTTGTTGTAATGCCCAGAGTAAATCTCATAGTGATCTTCTTG
Source organism: Dactylis glomerata (assembly GCA_007115705.1). NCBI lineage: Eukaryota > Viridiplantae > Streptophyta > Magnoliopsida > Poales > Poaceae > Dactylis > Dactylis glomerata. Next base: position 5,503,703 of record QXEO01000222.1, read on the forward strand.
ACATATCACGTTATCTTTATTCTATCAATTGCCCAACTGTAATTTGTTTACCCAGCATGTTATTTTATCTATGGAGAGACACCACTAGTGAACTGTGGACCCCGGTCCTATTTTAATCATATTGCAATCACCTGTTTACTTTTCCCGCACTGTTTACTTTACTCGCATATACTCTACTGTTTTCCACTCGATACACTCATAACCTTTGTTTCAAGCAAACCGGTGAGATTGACAACCTCATCGCAAGTTGGGAGCAAAGTATTTGTTTGTGTGTCTGCAGGTTCCACGTTGCAGCTAGCAAGCAAAGCTTGGACGAAGCGCTAGTTGTCCGCTGCTGTCGCAAACTAGTCCGCATCACCTTCAGTTGTCACCGTCTCCCTTCTCCTGATCGACATTAAACCTTGGTTTCTTAACTGAGGGAAAACTTGCTACTACACTCATCATACCTTCCTCTTGGGGTTCCCAACGGGCTGGTCATTCATTCACCACGCACAAGGACAGCTTGTTGCTATCATAGCCATCACTGATCATGGTAAGAATATATATTGGATCCTAAAATGGTGTGTTAGTATTTGAGTTCTTCCTCACTTCACTCTCTTTTAAGTATTGTGATTATCCCTACCCAAAACAAGGGTTTTAACAAAGGTCATATTGAAGTTTATCATGTTTCAGTTGATGGGCTACTTCAATTCCATCAACTCAAGAGAAACTTCAATCACTTTGACAAGTTTGATTTAAAAGCGCGAAAATTTTCCAGATTTTCTATGCATGAATGCAATGCACACATAGGTTTTCTCTCTATTTCTTGTCTCAAATCCAGGGATATGACAATCCCTGTCCAGATTCTCATCAGCCTCGGGGCCTTCTGAACGGACGAGATGTCGCCTAGAGGGGGGTGAATAGACGTTTTAAAAACTATTATGGATTTGGCTTGTAAGAATGCAGAATTAAACTAACATTTATTTTACAAGCACAAAACCTAAATAAGCTAGGCTCAACTAAGTGCACCAACAACAACTAGAGCTAAGCAAGATAGCACAAGATATAATTCACAAGTGATAAACAAGATATAAGTACTTCAAGCATGATGGCTATCACAAGTAAATAAACTCGGGTATAGAGATAACCGAGGCACGCGGAGACGAAGATGTATCCCGATGTTCACTAACATAAAGTAAGCTAATCACCATTGGAGAGATGCGGGTAACCACGAAGGCCCCCGAATGCCACAAAGGCTCACCTTCTTCTCCGAGTCCCCCATGAAGCTAGGGACCCCTTCTTATGGTTAGCTTTTCCTCCACTCCGGAGATGGCAAGCTCCACAACAACTTCACAACTCCCACGAAGGGGAAGCCTGGGCCTCTTCACAATCTTCTACGAAGAGGTCACCGAGGCACCAACCGCCAAGCCAACTAGGAGGACACTCTCCAAGAGTAACAAGCTCACAGTCTCTCACTCAAACAAATCGCAATGGAGAGCTCAACACTATGCAAGGATGCAAAGCAAGAACACAAGGGGAAGTGCTCAAATCCTTCTCTCTCAAATCCCACCAAGGCAACAAATGGTATGGAGGAGTTAGAGAGGAAGAACAAGGGTGGAGGTCAACCAATGACTCCAAGATCTTGATTCAAAGGATTCCCCTCACTTAGAGGAGGAATGAATTGGTGGAAATTATAGATCAAGATCTCCTCTCTCAAATCCCTCAAAAATATGCAAGAATCATTAGAGGAAAGGGTGAGGAAGAAAGCTTATGGAGGTCAACAATGGTGGTGCAAATGAAGCTCAAGAACCCTAGAAACCCATTGGGGAAGAAGCCCCTTTTATATGGAAAGCCAAATACTTGTTGTAAAGCTAGCAACAAGCACAAGAACCTCACATGGAGAAACACCTTGAGAATGGTAAAAGGAAAACCTAGCAAGGACAAACCTTTTCCTTGTGCATCCCGCTTGATCTTGATGACGATGCTTCATGCTTCCGTCAAGCCAGAATGCTTCACTTGATCATTGTTGCTTCGTGAAGACTTCCAATATGCTCCCCCATACACCACTATGGGATACCTTCACTAAGGCGTGTCTTCACAATTTCATTATCACTAAATGGATGACAAGCTTCAAGCATATGATCTTCTCGAGATGCTTATCTTGAAACTTGCACATCTCAATCTTGATGGCAACCACCACTTGATGTTATCCTTTCATGGGCTATATAAAATATCACTAGTGATGCATATCTATGACACAATACCTAACCCACATAGACAACACAAACACACATATGTAATGGGTTAGTTCACAAAGCATAATTGACAAACCATACGATACCACAAGACCGATTGGTCCCATGTGGCACATTCCTTATGCTTCATGTGTTGACCAATCTAGAATCCAATCTTTGATCTTTGCCTTGGTCAACCTTGAATCTTCTCATGCTCTATCACAATAACTTGAGCCACATAAAGAATTCTTCATTTGATTGCATGCTCTAGGTATTAGTCAATCATATCTCAACTCATGAGACCATCATGACCTCGACATAGAGCCATATCTTGAATTCTTCTCTTGTAGCCAAACTCTCAAGGTCTTGAAACTCCTTGGCTTAACATATAAGCTAGAGCATGGATTACATGAGTTCTACACAAGAACTACATCTTTATTTCTTCTTCTTGATCATAATGAATTTATCTCTTCTATTCAATGATCTTGATGCCAATACTTAAGATAAACTTTATCTTCATGGCATCCAAGCCTTGAATCCAACACATGGACTTCAAGCAATTACTATGAACAATTCCTTCACAAAAAGCTCAATGAAAATATTAGTCCATAGGGATTGTCATTAATTACCAAAAACACACTTAGGGGCAATTTACCCTTACAATCTCCCCTATTTTGGTAATTGATGACAATCTCAGCAAGAGGGTTTATATAATGAATGATAGAAGCTAATATGCAACTTATCCGAGAATAAATTGCATACAAGAGGTTGTATTTGATATGGTCAAGTAACACAAAGCTACTACCGCATATCAAAATCAATTGTACTCACATAAACTACAAGAAATATGGTTGATGTGAGTGCAACCAAAATATATAGAGCAAACTCCCCCACAATATATGCACATGTGATGAACTTGAATTTCATTGCATACATTGTCAAGATAAACCTTTGATGAAGTTTACACTATATATTCAACCATGCAAAACATCTAACAAAGATGAGATTCATGAAAGGTAAAACACTTAAGCACAAACCAAACTTAAGTATAAAAACCATTTCCCTTAAACCCTCTAAACTTCTCCCCCATTGGCAACGATTGCCAAAATGGATGAAGGAATTTAGAAGGCCAATATAGTATGAGTTCCTCCTCAAGATGTGCATTTCTCATAAAAATGAGTGAAATCATATGCACTTATCAAATTAACAATATTTGGAGGAAGTCAAACCATATTGAGGATCAAAATTGCAAAAAGATGATATAGTGAAGGAAACTTCAATGAATGAAGCAAGCAAGCAATCAAGAGACCTAAAGAACCAAATGGACACAAGAAGATGTGATGATAAGAGCTACTAGGTGCTTTAAATGAAATAAGGAAGCTCCCCAAGGTTTATGCATAAATTTGATTTTTTGTTGTATTTGAATACAATATACACAAACATGGAATCCTCACTTCCTCTGTATCATTAAAAAAATGAGCACAAGAGAATACAAAAGGAGTTGATACGCTTATCAAATTGAGCTTTAGTCCAAAAACGATTCATGAGATATGAGTGTGAGAAGAAGCAAAAAGAATAAACAAGCACTCATAAATCAAGTTTTTACCAACGCCATTAAAAACCAAATGAATAAGAAAGATGGTCGGCAAAGAACAAGGATATCAAGGGAAGATATTAACACTTCTATGCATATACATTTCTAAGTGGACAAAAAATCATGATGAACAATCCACAAAGGAACATGTATACACAAGAGGTTAGTTGATTTATGGAGCGAATTGATATCCAAGATAGAGTCATAGAATATACCAAATAACTTTGCTAGCAAGCATATATAGCTCAAGGCTCCATTTTCCATTATGGTATATTAATAAACTCCCCACGCAAAATCATCAAAGCCATCACAACTAGCAATAAGGGATCAAAAGATAGTGGGGATGCTTTCAAAGGCAACAAGCATAATTGAGAAGGGAACAACTTGCAACATTATCTATATTGCACATGAGAGAGCATTGAGGAATTAATATGCAATAAATTGCTAAAGGGCATATTGGGATTGGTGAATCATAAACATGATTTTATATACTCCCCATCATATGCAATCATCTCAACATGCTCACATATACAATAAAGATATTTCTTTATAAGACCTTTGCAAGAACCACAACATTTGCTAATAAATATTATCATGCCAAGAACCAACCTACAAGAGTTGGTGACGAGGGTTAACTCGAAATGTCCTAGATGAAGGACTTAGGATCAGGAGAAGAGCAATGACTAGAGATTCTAGGATCTAGATTGGCACACGATGTACCCAGGTTCACATCCCCGCGGTGGAGGATCGCTACATCCTGCTAGCAATCTAGTATATGATCACAATGGTGTTTACAGGGTACCGCCGTAGGCGGAGTTGTCTATGTCTAATCTCTATCTAGTCTAAAATATATTGTCTGTAAGATATCTATGATGTAAGTTGTCCCTCTAGGGGCGCCCCTGTCTGGCTTTATATATGCAACTGGGCTAAGGTTTTACAAGTGTCCTAGTCGAATACGGATTAGAACCTTCCTTCTTCGTCTCCAAGTCAATATTCGAGTCCTTATGCTAGTCCACCTCCATAATGGGCCGGACCCGGTATACTAATCCGTGGGTACCCGAAGGGCATACCCACGTCAGTAGCCCCCGAGACTCCATTCGAGTTGCAGACTCGGGTTGAGTCTCAAAACTTCAATCTTCCTCGACTTCTTCAATCTTTGACTTCTTCAAACTTCGACTTCTTCAAACTTTGATTTCTTCGAGCTTCAATTTCTTCAATCTTCGACTTCCTGAAATCTTCAATATCTTCAATCTTCAACTTGGCTAATGCAATGGATGAAATCGTTGAGTTCTTGAATCCGCTCTCCCGATGGGAGTGAAATATTGAGTCCATGGACTCGAAATTTTCTTCCTCGTTCTTATCAAAGTATTTTTCATTGTTCTTCTCAAAGTAATTCTTCATTGTTCTTCTCAAAATAATTCTTTATCGGGTGCGCGACCAGCGCTCCCGATGGGAGTAGCCCTCGAGGCTATGGTCGGATACTTGTAGTCGATCATAGGCTCCAAATTTCTTCTTCTTCTTATTCTCATCTTGTCGAATTCTTTATCGAAATTGTCTTTCTATCAGGTGTGCGACCAGCGCTCCTGATGGGAGTAGCCCCAGAGTCTATGTTCGAATACTTATAGTCAGGCATAGACTCGAGTTGTACTAATCGAGGAAATTCGGCTCCTGCAAAAAATATGAAGAGTTGTGAAATACTTTGTCTCTCGAAGAAATATTGCGTTTGCATATTGTAATGATGATGTAGTATGTAAAATAAAAACTCGATGTTTTTTGTGCAATTTTGTTGCTCGTATGTAAGACCCTTTCGTTAGCCTGATGCACTCGCGGCTCGATCAGCTACTCAGGTCAGACGTGATGTGATGCGTTTGCCACATTTGAATATCAATATACTTGCTAAGCCTTTTCATTAGCCTGACGCCCAAGGTTTGTGCCTTGCCAACCGTTAGTCGAGCTTCTGCGACTGTAAACTAAATTATCAAGTATTCAACAAGGAACACCAGCTACTAGGGCTTGCGCAATTTTTTAAAGTCAATGATATGCAAGATGATTTTTCATGGCGGAGCCCCCGAGTGTCGGGTGCGGCGAAAGTAAATGATGATTAACTCTTGGAAGAGGAAAACTTAGCTTTTATCGGGTGCGCCATCGTCGGCGCGGCCGTAGTCGACGATGTAGAGGTAGGCGAGTTGTTGTCATAGAATCACAACCACGATCAGAGGCGAAGTTGTTGTCGAGCCCCCGAGCGCTGTTGGGATCACCGTGTTGCTGATGTCGATGAAATCGCAGGTCTTGAGGGTGATATTCTGCACTCCGGGGTGAGTTGATGTTGAGCCCCCAAGCGTTGCCGATAGTTTACGCGAGTGCGCGACGACGAGTCCTGGAGCGTGGCAAGCCGCAGCCGACGAAGTCGAAGACGAAGTAGTCGAAATACTTTTTTCTCCGAGTTGTTTATTTTCTTCGAGTTATCCGGTAAATCGCCCATATGACTGACGCGAAATTTTCATCGGAGAAATACACACCAGATTCTAGTACAGCTTGATGAATTTCTTTTTTTTTTCTTTTGGAATTTCACGTGAAGTATCTTTGCATTTAGTATTGGGACTATGGTGACCACTTTGGAAACCGAATCCTGCTATACTGCCATCGTTGACTGATGCTGGCATGATGTCTTCTTAGAACTTGATCTGGTAATGAACTTTTTTATTTACCAACTAGTTGCGGGCAAACACGAGACTCCTAAGCCTGGAAGACGTGATCTGCTTTGCCAATACTGCACTGTGAAAACGCCAGTGCAGTTGCTTCTGATCAATATGGTCATGCTGGCCGGAAGATGAAAATGGCCCGGAGACGTATCGCTGATTGAATACTTGTCGGAAACTAGCCAAAGGAGATCGATCGGATCTGATCGGACTTGTCAATGACGAATCTTTCCAGAGAAGATGGGTCGGCCAGATTCATTCCGATTACCATGAAAGGAGCTGATCCGACGAGATGATGCGATCTGGCTGCTGCTGTCGGCAGCCACAAAATTTGTTGATCTTGTCGATGAAAAGGTGGAAGGATCTCGCCTGGATAACAAAATCCAGTCGCCGCGATCCCCACGGTCGGCGCCAATTGACGAGGGTTAACTCGACAAATGTCCTAGATGAAGGACTTAGGATCGGGGGAAGAGCAATGACTAGAGATTCCGGGATTGAGATTGGCACACGATGTACCCAGGTTCACGTCTCCGCGGTGGAGGATCGCTACATCCTGCTAGCAATCTAGTATATGATCACAATGGTATTTATAGGGTACCGCCGTAGGCAGAGTTGTCTATGTCTAATCTCTATCTAGTCTAAAATATATTGTCTGTAAGATATCTATGATGTAAGTTGTCCCTCTAGGGGCGCCCCTGCCTGGCTTTATATATGCAACCGGGCTAAGATTTTCCAAGTGTCCTAGTCGAATACGGATTAAAACCTTCCTTCTTCGTCTTCAAGTCAATCTTCGAGTCCTTATGCTAGTCCACCTCCATAATGGGTCGGACCCGGTATACTACTTCGTGGGTACCCGAAGGGCATACCCACGTCAGTAGCCCCCGAGACTCCATTCGAGTTGCAGACTCAGGTTGAGTCTCAAAACTTCAATCTTCCTCGACTTCTTCAATCTTTGACTTTTTCAAACTTTGACTTCTTCAAACTTTGATTTCTTCGAGCTTCAATTTCTTCAATCTTCAACTTCCTGAAATCTTCAATATCTTCAATCTTCGACTTGGCTAATGCAATGGATGAAATCATTGAGTTCTTGAATCCGCTCTCCCGATGGGAGTGAAATATTGAGTCCATGGACTCGAAATTTTATTCCTCGTTCTTATAAAGTATTTTTCATCATTCTTCTCAAAGTAATTCTTCATCGTTTTTCTCAAAGTAATTCTTCATCGGGTGTGTGACCAGCGCTCCCGATGGGAGTATCCTCCGAGGCTATGGTCGGATACTTGTAGTCGATCATAGGCTCCAAATTTCTTCTTCTTATTCTCTTCTTGTCAAATTCTTTATCAAAATTGTCTTTCTATCAGGTGCGCGACCAGCGCTCCCGATGGGAGTAGCCCCCGAGTCTATGTTCGGATACTTATAGCCGGGCATAGACTCAAGTTGTACTAATCGAGGAAATTCGGCTCCTGCAAAAAATATGAAGAGTTGTGAAATACTTTGTCTCTCGAAGAAATATTGCGTTTGCATATTGTAATGATGATGTAGTATGTAAAATAAAAACTCGATGTTTTTTGTGCAATTTTGTTGCTCGTACGTAAGACCCTTTCGTTAGCCTGATGCACTCGTGGCTCGATCAGCTACTCAGGTCAGACGTAATGTAATGCATTTGCCGTATTTGAATTTCAAGATACTTACTAAGCCTTTTAGTTAGCCTGATGCCCAAGGTTTGTGCCTTGCCAACCGTTAGTCGAGCTTCTGTGACTGTCAACTAAATTGTCAAGTATTCGATAAGAAACGCCAGCTACTAGGGCTTTCACAATTTTTCGAAGTCAATGATATGCAAGATAATTTTTCATGGCGGAGCCCCCAAGTGTCGGGTGCGGCAAAAGTAAATGATAATTGACTCTTGGAAGAGGAAAACTTAGCTTTTATCGGGCACGCCATCGTCAGCGCGGCCGTAGTCGATGATGTAGAGGTAGGCGAGTTGTTGTCGTAGAATCACAACTATGATCAGAGGCAAAGTTGTTGTCGAGCCCCCGGGCGCTGTTGGGATCACCGTGTTGCTGATGTCGATGAAATTGCAGGTCTTGAGGGTGATTTTCTGCACTCCGGGGCGAGTTGATGTCGAGCCCCCAAGCGTTGCCGATAGTTTACGCGAGTGCGCGACGACGAGCCCTGGAGCATGGCAAGCTGCAGCCGATGAAGTAGTCAAAATACTTTTTCCTCCGAGTTGTCTATTTTCTTCAAGTTATCCGGTAAATCGCCCATATGACTGACGCAAAATTTTCATCGGACAAATACACACCAGATTCTAGTACAGCTTGATGAATTTCTTTTTTTTTTCTTTTGGAATTTCACATGAAGTATCTTTGCGTGTAGTATTGGGACTATGGTGACCACTTTGGAAACCGAATCCTGCTATACTGCCATCGTTGACTGATGCTGGCATGATGTCTTCTTGGAACTTGATCTGGTAATGAACTTTTTTATTTACCAACTAGTTGTGGGCAAACACGAGACTCCTAAGCCTGGAAGACGTGATCTGTGATGGCGCGGTGATGATGGTGCTAGAAAACTTATTGGCTTGTAGTAAATGACCGGCCAGTTGGTAAACCCCAAGAGAAGGTTTTGATGAATATAGCAGCAAGTTTTCCCTCAGTTAAGAAACCAAGGTATATCATTCTTGGAGAGGAGAGACGGGCGACTAAAGGTGATGCTTGCTAGATTGCGACTGCTTCAGACAATTTATATATGGCGCCTCGTCCAAGCTTTGCATGCTAGCTGCAATGCAGAACCTGCACACAACACAACCAAGTACTTTGTTCCCAACTTGCGATGAGGTTGTCAATCTCACCGATTTGCTTAAAACAAAGGGTATGAGTGTATCGAGTGGAAAACAGTAGAGTATGCGAGTAAAGTAAACAGTACGAGTAAAGTAAACAGGTGATAGCAATATGATGAAAATAGGACTGGGGTCCACAATTCACTAGTGGTGTCTCTCCATAAGATAAATAACACATGCTGGTAAACAAATTACAGTTGGACAATTGATAGAATAAAGAGCTCATCGTCATCGTCGTAGGGGACCTTCAGCTTGGTGAACGTCATCTAAAATTTTGAAAGAAGAACAGTGTGAGTAAAAATGAAAATGATAAGCCTTACGAGAAAATAAAGCAAACTGTAATAAAAATGCAAAAAAAAAAAATTTTTTTAAACACATCCTAAGCGTAATGACATCCATTTGATATCATTTTTGGGTTTCCTAGTCTAGTCAAAACCTAGGGTCTCGATCCTACAGGCAACACTATGCTCTGATACCATTCTATAGCGCCCCGACCTTGAGAACAAGGTGGAACATCTGTGTTAAGTGCTATTCCCTGGATCAACGATAGCACCACAGAACAAAATGAAATATTCATTGCATAGTATCAAGATTACAACGCGAATCCAGGTACAAGGTACTTATACCTTACAAATTACACAGCGGAAATGACAAAATGGCAAGGAGCCTCCATCTTCATCACGTGCCACAGGCAGTCATGTTGGAATGTAAACTCGAGATCCTAATCCTGTTTCCTTACTCGAAGTAAAACCTGCACGTTGAATATGCAGCCCCAAAGGGGTCAGTACAATGATGTACTGGCAATTGACACATATTTGGTGGCTGTTGTGAGGAGCCTATCTACATGAGTATCTGGCTAGTGGATCTCACAGGCTGATTTGCATAAAGCCAGTTTTATCCTATAGTTCATTTCAAGTATTACTTTCAAAGTTTTATATTTTCAAGGGTCAAGATAACCCCCAATAACCACATACTAGCTAGGCATGTAGTACTGGGCGAAATTCGACAAAGTCGGAACCTCAGGCACCATCACCCCTTGGAGTGTATGGTCCTTAGTTCCTACCTAGGGGTTTCTAGACAAAATTTTAATAATTCAGAATCGGTGATGAGATTATTCCGTACATTCCATGTCTAGAGACTCAATTATCCATAACCGAGGACACGGCTAATCGATTAGTTTTATACACCTTGCAAGGGTTGTGCACTTTCACCTTACGATTCATTTTATGCCCATACATAAAATGAAACGAGACCTTTTAGAAGGAGAGGGCAACTAACTGGCAAGATCCGCTCCCAACCTATAATTCATCTACCACCATCTTCTCGCACATAGTTGCACTCCCACATTCTAATCAGTCAAGACAGAGCCCATAATGTCATAAGGCTGCACGGGAAGTACACTAAGCATGGAAGACATAGTCATCTCTTTATTCCTGGGTGGCCATCCACAAGTGTACGCCCAGGCAGCAACTACACGTAGTGTAGCCCCAGGTCGCCACTCAACACCACCTCCATCAACATACCAATCCACCCAGGTGTTTCATTTTAGTTGAAGTTCTTAACTTTTCACAAAACACTTTTCAAGTGGTCTTAGCATGGCATCAAAGTTAACAAGGTACTTAGCATCCTAACAGGTGGGGTTTGAGGGATTGCTACACACTACTAGGATCTAAGCATTTGATAAAACAGTTGAGTAAAACACCTGTCATGCATACTACAAGAGGTGAATATACTAATGCATAAGTAAAATGGGTGGGGGAACATGTGTGTCACTTGCCTTTCTGAAGAACAAGATGCTTCCCTTCTCTCGACTAAGCACGTAATCTCTTCGCAGAACTAAAGCATAAGAGATAGCATAACATAAACACACCATACAAACAAAATCAATCAAATCAAACAATTGAAAGGTGTTTGTTTAACAAATTTGATTTATTGGGATGATATGACAAGAAGGATATGGTAAGGGATCATGATTTGTGGGATATGGATGTGAGAGCTTAGCTGGGGAAGATCAATATATGATTCGGGAGAGAATTAGACTAGGTAAAAAAAATATAATTGATGGAGTTTATGCTTTATTTAAGCAGACGAGAGTTTTAGGAATAGTTCATGTGAAATAAATAACACAAGAGCCATTTTGTGCAACTCCAATACTATCAAGTAATTGTGACAACAATTACCCTTAAATAGCATATATTGCACTTAGGGGATAGGCTAGGTTTTAAGAATACTTGAACTGCTCAATTAGCGTATTTGCAATTTGAATAGTTCATTACATGTGAACAAAACTAGGTAGGCATTGGATTGGATATGGATGGTTGATATTTGAGAACATGTCTCTAATGGTTCGTTGATCAACATGGTGTATAACACATACTATGGTATGGGTTGTAACAACTCCACATTAATATGATCTAGGTTTGGGATGAATTCATATTCTACTCAAGTAGCACAATTGCAAGTTGAGTACATATGAGTCAGGCAAGGTATAATGAGTGAGATCTTTATGCTTCATTAAAGCATATTGAATCTTGGAGTATCTCATGTGGGTAAATCACATAAGATATAAAATAGTGTAATAGTAATACTACTGAATAAGTGTGACAACAATTATCCTTAAATAGTATCTATTACACTTAAGCTTAGGCTAGGATTTATGAATCATTGAGTTACTCAATTAACTCATTTGTTAATCGAATAGCTTTACACATGAGATTAGGATCAAGTGGGCAGAGGATTGAGTATGGGTAGATAACATTTGGGATAAGGGTTTTGGGTTTCCATTGGGTTCAGGGGGTATTGGATAAGTGTTATAATGTTGATTAGATCAACATTACAAGGATAGCAAGAATAGAATCTAAGATTGAGATGTATCACACTTTACTCAAACAACTCAATTGTAGTTTGAATATGTGTGAGCTAGACAAGATAGGTCTAGGTGAATATGATCTTGATCAAGATGTTGCTTAGATAACATTGATGGCTAGGTATGATTATAGGGTTTACTAAGGTAGAAGAATTCATTGATAGGAATAGTATTAATCTATATAGGAACTACTCAAATTCTCATATTAGAATTTGAATAATTGTGAAGTATTTCAATCAGATATGGGAGTGATGCTACTGGATAGCTTGCAGTAACTCAAAGGCACAGCAGTTGGAATTATTCTAAAATAAATTTTAGAAATTGAATTATCACCAAAATAGTGATCTGGACCAATTTGAATGCACAAAGTGTGTGCACGTATCAAATTTGGATTTTCTTGATCCTATGATGTTCTACAAGTTGAGAGGATTCCAGAGACTACAAATTCATAATTTTTGGACACTTGGTTCAAAAGATATGGATTTAACTTGCTAACAGAAGGTTTGAACCCAATTTGAAAATAGATTCAAATTGAACCCATAAAACATAAGATTTTATCAAGCTAATGGATTCTACAGGTTTCAAGGATTCCAACGATATATCATTTGCTAATTTCGGACTTATAATTCAAAAGATATGATTTTTCAAAGTTTCAGCTGAAATCTGATTCAAATTTCTAATTCGAGTTTCGGTTTTAAACTCAGGCTGCCACGTGCTCTGTTCTGATTGGTCGATACCCTTTCGGGTGGATCGCGTTTTACAGCCATTGGATCTTATGGAGACTGGACGCACCAGATCTGAGGGTACCCGTTCGTTAAGTGATTCTATTAGGGTCGTTAGATCGAGATCTGACGGGCGTGGTTTAAAGGAAGATGGCCGGCTCACCTTGCTAGGGTTCCGGCGTGAAATCGCCGGCGAGGGCGTGCAGGGGGTTGAACTCTGGTGAGCTTCCGGCAGGTTCTGGACGGCGGCGATGTCACGACGATGATCAGTTCGTCGAGAGGAACTCGATGGTGATGACGACAGGCTCGATTGTTTCCAGAAGGAGGAGATGAGGGCGGCTAGAGCGACGGTGGCGGCCGTGTGACTTCGGTCGTCGTCGTTTGCGTCTATTTGCTGCGAGTTAGAACCAGCAGAGGGTATCAGGGGATGCACCAGAGCTAGAGGAAGAGGATGAGGCCAGAGGGACGAGTCGGGGTTGTCTTACCTCGTCGGAATCGACGATTTACAGTGGCGGGAGCTGCAGACTCCGGCGAACCATTTTGGCAGCCTGGGGGCACAGTTTGGAGGAGAGGAAAGGGGAAATAGGAGAGGAGATTGTGGCCTTTATATAGGCGCAGACACGGGGAGGAAATGGCAGGTGAATTAATCGAATTGAAGAGAGGAGGGAATCACTGCGCGGTAACGTCTCCGGCGAGAAATCCGGTCCGAGGAGGAAGACGACTGGCAGGGGGTCCCACCTGTCGGCGAGGGGAGAGGGGAGCAGGGTACCGTTTCGGGGGCGGGCGATGCTGGGCCGGGGCCTCTTCTGGAGCTGGGCCGAATGGTTTCCCCCGGGGCCCTTTTCTATTTTTATTTCTCCTTTTCTCTTTTCTTTTCTGCTTTCTTTAATTCTTCCATAATTTTTGCAAAGATACTTCAAATCAAACCAAACTTCTTCCAGAGATTTTCAAAAGGGGTGTACAATAATCTAAGTCAGTAATAAAACAAGTTTTTAGGTAAAAGGGGTATTTTCAATAAAACATTATGAACAAAGCAAGAGGGACTTGCTTGCATAAAACAATTAGAAATAGGGTGGGAAAATTATTCTTTTCAGAATTTGTGAAAATACTTAATATAGATAGTGTTTGAAGTCATCTTTCAAACTTAAATTTTGAGAAAGAAATCCTTAGCAGATATAAACCTTTTAGTAAATAGTCACTATGCTAATAGCTTGCATAGGTTTTGATATAAAAGAAGGGGAAATAATATTTTGATACTTGATCTTCCTAAATAAGTTCTTCAAGAAGATAATAGAAAGTTTAATATATTTTTCTAATAAAGTTTTCAAATGGACTCAAAAGTTTTAAATCCCTGTGCATTTTCAATCATCACAAGCAATACAAAAGCGAAAAAAATTCCCCAAAATTTGACAAAATCCTGGGTCGTTACAAGACTACTCACGCATCGCTCTGGAGGCAAGCATGGCGATGAAGAAGACCTCCGGTGGTGATTCCCCTCTCCGGCAGGGTGCCGGGAAGAGCTTCCGGACCCTGTTGATGGCGGCGGCGGATCACAATGTGTTCTAAAAAAGTGATCGGGTACTTAGGTTCTTTCCGTCGGGGGGGTCTTTATAGGCGAAGGGGCGATGTCAGAGGAGGGGCCAGGTGGCCTCACACCATGGTGGCGCAGGCCAGGGGCTGGCCGTGCCACCTTGGTGTGTGGGCCCCTGGTGCCCCGCCTCCTACTCTCCTTCGGATCTCTGGAAGCTTCCAGGTAAAATATGACTTCAGGAAGTTCTGAGAATATTTCTTGTGTATCACTTCTGAAACACAAAAATAGCAGAAAACAGGGAACTGGCACTGTGGCGACTTGTTAATAGGTTAGTTCTAGAAAATGCATAAAAGTGCCATGAAATGTAATGAAACAATAGGAAATGGTGTAAAAACAAGCATGGAGCATCAAAAATTATAGATACGTTTGAGACATATCAAGCATCCCTAAGCTTAACTCCTGCTCGTCCTCGAGTAGGTAAGTGATAACAAAAGAATAATTTTTGAGGTGACATGCACCTACACAATCTTGATCATATATGTAAGCATTTGTGAGCTGGAATCATAAGAACTTAAAACATAGGCATGAAGATATAATCTTGACCATAAGAAACTTAGCAACCATGTTGTAAACATGCAAATGAACACAAACAAAAAATCATGAAAATGAAACAATGGAAGTCAAACGTGTGTTCAAATCATAAGGAAAAACATACAAATGGTTTTCAGCTTGTCCTTCAAAGAGAGCAAAACATAAATGCATAGGACACCTTCAAGTTTAAGAGGGCGACTAGATACAAATAATTTAAGAACAAGTGAAACCAACAATATGAATCAATCAATGAAAACTTTGGGACAATGCACATTATACTAAGAATAACAACTATGCTCTCTTAATGGTGCATAAAGAAAGAAGGTGGTGACTCAACATAAAAGTAGAAGAAAGGCCCTTCGCTGAGGGAAGCAGTGATTGTAAGTTTTATAACCTTCAAAAATTATGGTACTTACCGGCTTTGAGCTCTCATTGCCCCCATCATAAGCATCTTGAATGGTTAAAGTTAATGCGAGAACAATTATGATGCATATGCTTGACAAATCATAAGTTGAAAATCTCATGTCCCATGAATATGAGTACCCAAACCTCATGCTACTTTACTTAGAGTCCCAAGCAAGGCTCTTGTCATTATAAATATATGCATATCATTAAGAACTGCCAATGGGGTACCTCCGTGCCCGATGACATGGAACAAGCCCACACCAAAATGACAGGACAAGCAGACAATGAACACCTTGACATCTCTTTTATTTGCCATTTGTTTAGCTTTTTATTGTGAGATGCGTCGTCGAATGTTCACCATGGGTATGCTGCAAATTTCCACCATGAATTATGCATGGCTTAGATTGGCGGCCTGGTGTTTCCTTAACACATATAAAAACTCCATGATCCCCACAAGATTCCCAATTCATTTCACACCGCGGGCATCCATAAATGAAAGATCACGATATCAACTCAAATAAGAAGTGCAATGTTGAAAGCTTGCCCATGACTGCATGGCTGGGCTAGTCTCCAACTTACAACTTGCAAGCATAACAACTCAACTGTCGTGGGAATTTAGAGACAGTAGCCATGGGGAGGCTTATCGGAGGGGCTCGATGATGGTGACGATGGGTCCGGCTCGGGATTGTGCCTACAGAGACACCTCGGTTTACTCAGGTTCAGGGCCCTCCTGGTTGGAGGTAAACCCCTACTTCCTGCTTGCTTCGTATTAATTGGATAGTATCGATTACAGTGCTCCTCGAGCTGTTCGGGCTAGAGCAGGAAGAAGATCGGATCTCCCCTATGCTAAGGGTATAAGGGGGCCTGGTTATAGGTTAGGTAACGACTCGACCGGCTGCCGGCTCCTCGGCGGCGGCGTTCTTGGCGTGATCCTCTGGCCCTGCTCTGGCAAAGGCACTTTATAAAGTGCCTTTCCCCTGGGCCGGCATCTGGAGGGCATATCCCTTCTCTTTTGCCTCGAATCCCATCGTGGGGAAGGGTCTTCGATCTCTCATTGGCTGAGCCGGTCATGGCGGGCGTCATTCTATCCTTGGCCTCTGTCGCTCCTATCGGGGCCTCCCTCTTTTGGCCAAGCAACCATTGGGAAGCTTTGTCTTCATCGCGCGGCTCCAGATCTCCTCGGTGGAGTCACCAGCCGGCTGCCGAAGTAGCCGGCTCTTCGGGCGGAGCCGGTCTTCTTACTCTGAAGCCATGGGGACTCCTGGGACACCAGCCGGCATATTTCCTGGCCCGTGGTGCGCCCCCTAAGTCATCCCCACGACACTAGCCCTCGAAACTGGTGAAGTCTCATGGGCTATCATGGGGCTTCGGCGGGTTCCTCTTCTCGCCGAAGTCTTGCTCGCTTTCATCGAAGTCCCAGGATTTCTGGCCCAGCTAGGTCGCTCTAGTCCTCGGGGTTACGTCTCGCAGGGTTCTCTCGGCCATCTCAGGA
Organism: Dactylis glomerata; assembly: GCA_007115705.1. NCBI lineage: Eukaryota > Viridiplantae > Streptophyta > Magnoliopsida > Poales > Poaceae > Dactylis > Dactylis glomerata. Next base: position 5,520,652 of record QXEO01000222.1, read on the forward strand.
CGAGCCGGTTCCAGATGCGACCCGGCTGGCGGCCGCAAGCCAGCATGCTATTTCCTCGGGACTTGTGCCGCTTCAGGTCTGGTTCCCACGCGGCGGCCGACGCTACGCGCCAGTGGCTAGTCTTGTCATTTTGACTTCGGTATCACCACTGTCATAACTTCCCAAGTGGTCATGCGAGGTGGGCTGGCATACGTCAGCGACGTGTCCCATCAAATCCTCCCACGATCCGCTGTGGCAATCGCCGCGGTGGCACACGATGTGGGAGTGGTTACCGAAATGTTGGGGGGTTATCCCCTTCACCGCTCTCCTTTAAATACTGAGCGTGCTCACTGCCCAGGGTGTCCCCCACTTTTCCCCACACCTCGAGCTTTGCCCTTCCGAGCCTAGCCTGATCATGTTGTCCCACTGGGGAGCAAAGAGGGGGTCGAGGCGCCAGAGACGGCGCCTTCCACATTTTGGAGCCGGTTCCACTGCCAGCGGTGACAAGGTTCTAGAGGGGAGCAAAGAGGGGGTCGAGGCGCCGGAGACGGCGCCTTCCACATTTTGGAAACGTGGTCGCCTGAAAGGGAGCCGCAATAAGAGCACCTTGGAGGTCCTTGCTGTGAAGGCCGCCGCCGCTGCTTCCACCTCCGCCGTACCCCAGGCGGCTGGGGCTTCCGGCGACGTGGGCATCCCGAAGAAACGGAGGCCCGGCCATCCTAAGGGGAGTGGGAAGAAGAAGACCGCTTCCGCGGCGGCTGATGCTCCTTCATCGTCTCGCCGTCGTGGGCGGCCGCCGAGTAGCAAAAACAAGAAGGCCCCCACCGTCTTCAGGGTCACCGCCACTCCCGCGGGGCCCCGCGCAGTGGCCTCTCCTCCACTGGGCCCATCACGGCCCTGGCTGGAGAAACCGGCGCTCCAACCGCCGGCCTACATCTCGGCCCAGGGGTGGTCCACCTGCATCATCCCTGCGCTCGCTGGGTCTCGGGACCTCCTCCACCTTCCATCCCAGTTCACGGACTCGATGGAAGGCCAGGAGATGGCCTACGCCAAGCTATGGGAATGCAGCGGCGGCCAGCCCTCGTACCGCGTCAAAGTTTACTATGACAGCCAGGGGGTGTGCTACTTCTGTGACGGGTGGTCGAAGTTCTTCCTCGACTTTGGCGCACACGAGGGCTGGTTCATCCTCCTCACCTGCCATGATGGGAAGAAGGACTTCACCGTCTGCTTCTTTGATGGCACCCTCTCCGCCCGTACTTATGCCGCCCAGCCGTGAGGGATGGGGGCTCCGTCGATCTTCAGCATGGGCTTCTCCGGGACGAAGTCCATGTGGCGCTCGCGCTAGGCCAAGGAAGGCGTGCAACTCCCGGGCGAGGGATTCTTGGCACTCTTAGTGTAGTAGTTTAGGGGACTTTTGTAATCGCCAGACTTCTTAATGAACTCTTCTAATTTCCTGTAAATCTTTGCTTATTCTTCTTCATTGCTGCATGAATGCTCTTGCGTGAGACTTTCTTGTGCTTGTGCCGTAATGCTGAGACGATTCTCCAGCTAGGATCTTTCCTTGGATGGAATTGTTGACATGCGAATCCGTAGATAGGGACCGCGATGGTCATTGGTTTATGCAAACGCCTCAGGCAAGATCTTCTAGCCTTAGCGCAGATGGAATGGTATTTCTGCTGGCCGGCTTCGGGAAGGATGGACTAGCTCTGGCTCCAGTGCGGTCGGAGCGGAAACTAAACCTTGTACCGGCTCGAGTGAGGGCCAGAGCTGGCACGTTTCCTTTCCTGGGCCTTCGCACGTTCCTTGCTACGGCTGGGGTAAATCTCCCAGTTTCTGGCTCTAGCCACTGCTTTGCGAGTGTTAGGTTTCAATTTCGTTGCTCATTTGCTGATCGTGTCACAGCGCCAACTGATCAGACAGCCGGCGAGGTACTGGAGCCGGCCCACTTCTGAGGGCCGATTCCCTTTCCCCCTAGCCCTCGAGTTTTGGGGTAGCTGGACTAACAGCTAGCTTGAAACTAACTTTTCGCGAATGATGCCAATGCCAAGCGAGGCAGCTCTAGCTTCAAACCTCTTGGACGCAGCTTCTCAGCCCAGACGTCGAGAGACTGTGACTACCAACCATTCGCTGGCTTTGCCTTCGTCCGGTTCCCTCAACTTTTTCCTTAATCTTCCCACCCTTCGGCCCTTCTACCCCCAACCGGCAGCCTGGTGCCGGTTGGTCTCCCTTGGGCCGGCAGTCGAATGCCGGCCTAGGGTGGGAGCGTGCCGTGGAGTGAGAAGTGGTACTTTGGTCTGTCGGGCCCCCGACTCATGCTAGCCAACGTTTAGTTAACAAACACTGCCCTTAACGCCTGGTTGAGCAATTTTTCTATCGTTTACGGTTCTGCTCTGTGGCTTTCCTTCGTATGTGGCCTACCGGCTCCTATCCGTCTAGCTGCGCGGAGCCGGAAGGTGGAGGTTGGGCTCGAGACCTTCTTCATACATAGTACTCATCCGGCTGGCGAGAGATCGATCATTTCTCGAGGCTGCCAGCTGTGGCTCGGTGCCCGGAGCCGGCTGCCGGTCAAGTGAATAACGCAGGAAGCAAAAACATACACGAAGTGTTTTCCTTGGAGCCGGCCATAACTAGCCGCTCTATTTTCCTTTATTCATTGACACATTTTTTGGGGTACAAGCTCTTGCCTTAGCAGAAGAAAGGTCTTAGGAGGCTGACATTCCAGGGACGCTCGATCTCCTTGTCAGAGTTATCTGCCTTGTTCTTTCTAGGCTCTTGTGCATCGATGAGGTAATATGCCCCATTGCCCAGCACCCGGCTGACAATGAACGGTCCCTCCCAGGGAGGAGACAGCTTGTGCATGCCCTTGGTGCTTTGGACCAGCCGAAGTACGAGATCTCCTTCGCGAAACGCGAGCGGGCAAATTTTTTGGCCGTGGTATCATCGCAGCTGCTGCTGGTAGAGCGCTGATCTGGCCAGAGCCTGTTCTCGTGCCTCCTTGAGGAGGTCGATGCCATCTTCGTGAGCTTCTTTTGCTTGCTTCTCTGTGTACTGGACAATTCTGGGCACATCGAATTTGATGTCCGTGGGCAACACCGCTTCTGCTGCATAGACTAGGAAGAAAGGTGTGAAGCCGACAGAACAATTTGGAGTGGTGCGCAGGCTCCAGAGCACTGAGGGTAGCTCCTTGACCCAACAGCCGGCTGAGCGTTCGAGAGGCTCGACCAGTCTTTGTTTGATGCCAGCCAGGATCAGCCCATTTGCCTTCTCCACTTGCCCATTAGTCTGAGGGTGCGCCACTGACGCTAAGTCCAGCCGGATGCCTTTCTGGCCACAGTAATCAGCAAAGACTCCCTTCGCAAAGTTTGTCCCATTGTCGGTGATGATGCTATGGGGAACTCCATATCTTGTGATGATCTCATTGAAGAACTTGATTGTAGACGAGCCATCGAGTTTTTTGATTGGCTTGGCCTCGATCCACTTAGTGAACTTGTCCACAGCAACCAACAGATGCGTCAAGCCCCCGGGTGCGGTCTTGAATGGCCCTAACATATCCAGACCCCAAACCGCGAACGGCCAGGTGAGCGGGATGGTCTTGAGGGCTGCCGCTGGAGTGTGTTTGTGCTTGGAGAAGCGCTGGCAGCCGTTGCACTATTTCACCAGCTGCTCTGCATTATGCTTGGCCGTTGGCCAGTAGAAACCATGGTGGAAGGCTTTGGCCACCAAGGCTCTGGAGGACGCGTGGTGTCCGCACTCCCCTTGGTGTATTTCTCTTAGCAGCTCCATCCCCTCTTCCGGCTCGATGCACTTCTGGAAGATGCCTGACACACTGCGCTTATACAGCTCGCTGTTGATGATGGTGTACGCCCCAGCTCGACATTGAATTCGCCTAGCTTCCGCTTCGTCTTGCGGCAAGTCCCAGTGACGAGATAGTTGGAGAATGGCTCTGCCCAGGAAGGTATCTCCCGTATGTGGAAGACGCTGGCGACCAGGGGATCGGCAGCCCCCAAGTCTGTCGTCGTGCCGGCCTTGTCTAGCTGTCCGGCTGGAGGAGCAGATGCGGAGCTGGCAGTCCCCATGTCCTTCGTCGAGACAGCTGTGCTGGGCTGGCCGCCTGCTTCCTTCAGCCCCGAGGCGGCAGCCCCCGGGTCTGGTGGTGGCACCTGAGCCGGGGCGAGATCTTCCGGCATGAAGATGGATGGAGATTCTGGCGAGGGCTTGATGGACGGCTTGCGGATGATTTCCAGCGACACCCCAGCCGGGATATCCTGCTTGGTGGAGCCGATCTTGGACAGCTGGTCTGCCTCGTCGTTATTTGCTCTGGGGACATGGTGGAACTCGCAGCCCTCGAAGAATCCGCTGAGCTGCTGCACATAGAAGCGGTAGGAGGCCATGTTGGCGTCCTTGGCATCCCAATCCCCTGAGACCTGGTGCGTTACCAAGTCGGAATCTCCAAAGCAGAGGATCCTCCTGATGCCAATCTGCTTGGCCATCTTGAGCCCATGTACCAGGGCTTCGTACTCAGTGATGTTGTTCGATGCACGAAAGTGCATCTGCAGCACGTATTGCAGCTTGTCTCCCTTGGGAGAGGTGAGGACGACGCCGGCTCCCAAGCCCCCGAGCAGCTTGGAGCCATCGAAGTGCATGCGCCAGTGGGTGGAGTCTGGAGCCGACGGCAGGTACTGGTTTTCTCCCCAGTCAGTGAAGAAATCCGCTATGATCTGTGACTTGATCGTCGTCCTGGGCTTGTACTGAATGGTATGAGCCGCAAGCTCAATCGCCCATTTGGCCACTCTGCCCAACGCATCCTTGCACCCGATGATCTCCGAGAGTGGAGTGGTGCTCACCACCGTGATAGGATGCTCCTCGAAGTAGTGCTTTAGCTTCTTGGCCACCATGTACACGCCGTACGCAACCTTCTGGTAGTGTGGGTAGTTTTGCTTGGAGAGAGTAAGCACCTCACTCAGGTAGTACACCGGGCACTGAACCGGCAGCTCTTTGCCTTCCTCGGTGCGCTCCACCATGATCATGATACTAATGACTCACGGAGTAGCCGCGATGTAGAGCAGCATTGGCTCTCACGGAGCCGGCGCGGCCAAGACTGGCACGGTTGCCAAGGCTCGCTTGAGGTCGTTGAAGGCGTCGTCAGTGCGCTGGGACCAAACAAAGTGATGTGTCTTCTTCATCAGCTGGTACAGCGGCATGGCCTTCTCCCCGAGCCGGCTGACGAACTGGCTAAGTGAGGCCAAGTAACCAGCGAACTTCTGCACATCTCTGAGCTAGGTGGCCTTCTCTAGAGCCTCAATGGCTTTTATCTTTGAGGGGTTAGCCTCGATCCCTCGCTGGGAAACAATATAACCTAGGAGTTGTCTAGCCGGCACGCCAAAGGTGCATTTTTCAGGGTTGAGCTTCATGCGATAGCGCCGAAGGTTGGTAAAGGTCTCCTTGAGGTCGTCCAGGAGCATGCCGCTCTGCTTGGTCTTCACCACCACGTCATCCACATAGGCGTGCACATTTCTCCCAATCTGCCCTTGCAGGCATCGCTGCATGGTCCGCTGGTAAGTGGCGCCAGCGTTCTTCAGGCCGAATGGCATGGTAACGTAGCAGTAGGCTCCATATGGAGTGATGAAGGAGGTCTTGATCTGATCCGGCTGGAAGAGGAGGATTTGGTGGTAGCCTGAATAGGCATCCAGGAAAGACAGCAGGTCACAGCCGGCTGTGGAGTCAATTACCTGGTCAATCCGTGGCAGTGCAAAAGGATCCTTGGGGCAGGCCTTGTTGAGGCTGGTGTAGTCGATACACATTCGCCAAGTGTTATTCTTCTTCAGAACCAAGACTGGGTTCGCAAGCCAGTCAGGGTAAAATACCTCCATGATAAAGCCGGCCGCAAGGAGCCGGGTAATCTCCTCGCCAATAGCTTTCCTCTTTTCTTCTACAAACCACCGCAGTGGATGCTTGACCGGCTTGGCATCCCGCTGGATGTTGAGTGTGTGCTCAGCCAGCTCCCTCGGCACACCTGGCATGTCCTTTGGAGACCATGCAAAGATGTCCCGATTCTCACGGAGGAAGCTGGTGAGCTCGCTTTCCTATTTGGCAGACAAACCGGTGCCGATGATGATGTACTTGGAGGGGTCGCTCTCGTCCAGCAGGATCTTTTTGGTGTCGTTGGCCGGCTTAAACTGCTCCACTGGTGACTGGCGAACTGGTACGTCTTGCTGGGTCAGCTCCACGCGATGCAGTAGCTGCCTCTTCTCTTCGGCGATGACCAGTGCCTCTGCCAGCTGCGAGCTCTCCTTTGCGCAGGCCAGGGACTTCTTGAAGCTTCCCGAGACCGTAATCACACCTCTGGGTCCTGGGAGCTTCATCTTCAGATAGGCGTAATGCGGGACAGCCATGAACTTGGCCAGGGCTGGATGGCCTAGTAGCGCGTGGTAAGGACTGCTGATGTCCACCACCTCGAACCAAATGGGCTCACGGCGGCTATTCCCCTTCTTTCCAAAGAGAACCTCCAGCTGCACCTTGCCCAAAGGGGTGCAAGAATGCCCAGGCACGATGCCATGGAAGGTGAGCCGGCTCGGTTTCAGCTGAGCAAGCGGGATGCCCAACTTCTCTAGAGAGCTTCAGTAAAGAAGGTTGATACTACTACCGCCGTCAATGAGCACGCGGGAGAACCGGCACATGTGCGTATCGAAATACACAAAAGGATCCACAACCAGAGCGTATTCTCTAGGGCTGGGCATCAGCCTTGGATGGTCCTCGCGTCCCCAGGTAATGGCCACCTCGGACCAATGCATGAACTGGGGTTCTGCAGGCATCACAGCGTTCAGCTCGGCCTCATGCCAAAGGTCATTCCTTTTGTCCTTGCCAGGGGTAGTGAAGATGTGATACTGCTCCACATCCATCAAGAAGACATCATCTTGATCCGGCTCGCCTCCAGCCGGGTCGTGTTGTTGGTCCTCCTGACCTCCAGCCGGTTGTGCTTGCGACGTACCAGGGATCTGCCGAGTGCGCTGCTCCAGCTCTCTCATGAAACGGCACTGACGCGTGGACTGGGTCGCTTCCCTGCCTGGGGAGGTGTGGAACTTACACGGCTGATCAAGCGCAGCATCAAGGGTGTACTTGCCCTCTTTGCACCCCCTGACCGCTGCCGGCAGCCCCCGGGCCTCCTTGGTCAGAAGCCGCTCGCTTTGAGCTAACAGATCCTCTGGGGAACGCCTCGGCGTGGTCAAGCCACAGGTGGATGTGCAGCGCCAAGGGGCGAGCCTGGGACTCCGACCCTGGCGCTGACTCTGGGATCCGGTGTGGCCTGCTTGCCCCGCCACCTTGCTGGGCGCGGCAGCCTTGGGTGCTGCCGCTCGGGGCACGGCCGCCCTGTCCACGCCCTCCGCGGCCTCGGCTTGCCGATGGCGACCGCTGGATCTGGCTGGGGACGGCGGTGGCGAAGCTGCGCCGCAGGTCATGAGCAAGCTCGGTCGGTGCATCTCCATGCACATCGTAGAACTCACTGAGCATGGTGCTCGCGCGGCACCGGTTGGCCTCATCCCTAGCCACCTTGCTGAGGAGGACGAGACGCGTCCGCTCCAGGGCCTCGGTGACCCGGGCGGGGTCGATGATGCGGCCGAGGGGAGCGCGCAGGTCCACCACGGAGACATCTGGGGCGTCCCGCTCTGGGAGTGGAGCATCTTGCTCCTGTGGAGGAAGGCGTTCGGGTGACGGGCGCTCGGGGCGCGGTGAGTCGCCGCCCTCATCTTCTCCTAGGGCCATCATCTCGACCAAGGCGCCAAGATTGCTGCTTTCACCGCAGCTCGAGCCTCCATCGCAGAGGGAGTCGAAGATGTCGGTGACCTCCTCCGGGAAGGGCTTGGCGATGTAGAAGCGGTGGCTGCCGACATCAAGGAAGGAGCCACTGTTGCCGAAGCCATTCTCGAAGTGGGCCAAGTTGTCGCTGACGCAGTCGAAGGTGCTGAACCTCCAGACGAGGCCGGAGGTGACCTTCTCGCCGGGGGGTCCCAACCGGAACTTGACTCCACTCACCACCGCGCTTTGCCCCACGGTGGGCGCCAACTGTTGTGGGAATTTAGAGACAGTAGCCATGGGGAGACTTATCGGAGGGGCTCGACGATGGTGATGATGGGTCCGGCTCGGGATTGTGCCTACAGAGACACCTCGGTTTACCCAGGTTCAGGGCCCTCCTTGTTGGAGGTAAACCCCTACTTCCTGGCTGCTTCGTATTGATTGGATAGTATCGATTACAGTGCTCCTCGAGCTGTTCGGGCTAGAGGAGGAAGAAGAAGATCGGATCTCCCCTATGCTAAGGGTCCAGGCCCCCTTATATAGACGGGGGCCTGGTTACAGGTTAGGTAACGACTCGACCGGCTGCCGGCTCCTCGGCAGCGGCGTTCTTGGCGTGATCCTCTGGCCCTGCTCTGGCAAAGGCACTTTATAAAGTGCCTATCCCCTGGGCCGGCATCTGGAGGGCATATCCCTTCTCTTTTGCCTCGGATCCCGTCGTGGGGAAGGGTCTTTGATCTCTCATTGGCTGAGGCCGGTCGTGGCGGGCGTCATTCCATCCTTGGCCTCTGTCGCTCCTGTCGGGGCCTCCCTCTTTCGGCCAAGCAACCATTGGGAAGCTTTGTCTTCATCGCCCAGATCCAGATCTCCTCGGTGGAGTCGCCAGCCGGCTGCCGGCGCAGCCGGCTCTTCGGGCGGAGCCGGTCTTCTTACGTTGAAGCCATGGGGACTCCTGGGACGCCAGCCAGCATATTGCCTGGCCCGTGGTGCGCCCCCTAAGTCATCCCCACAACATCAACAAAAGAGACCACAATGTCAAAAAAATTAAAAACAGGAAAAAGTAAAGTGTGCCTTCCGGTTCGTGAGAGCTTTACTGACCGAATTTCGCATAACAATGGTAAGAGTTTAATTTGAAGAGAAAATAAAAGCAAGTCAAATTTACTTGGAATAGCAAATTGCTAGTAGGTATGTATGGTGGACACTTTGGAAAACTTGGCTTTTAGGAGTTGGATGCACGAGTAGAGCTCATACTCAGTACAAGGCGAGGGCTAGCAAAAGACTGGGAGCGACCAACTAAGAGAGCAATAATGGCCATAATCATGCAGAGCGACAAAGCAACATTAAAAGAAGCATAAGATGGCATCAAAAGTCAAAAACTAAATGATCATGAAGGCTATTGGCGACTTTGTAAGAGTCTAACATGTGTGAGCATGCGCCAAGTCAACCCAAATAAAGCATCAAGGAGAAAACCAAAATAATGCTTCCATACAATTAAAAACAACGCATGATTTTTTCAAAGGCTCATTAAGCAATCTCAGTTATTTGAGACAAGTCATGCTACAGCAAAACCACTAAGCATACTATCAAAAAGACATCAATCATGACATGAAAAAGCCTAAGCCGCAGTCTACACAAGCTCCTTCTTGTACCACTATTTTGCATAAAGCTTTTTCTCTTTTCCAACACCATTTGAAATTTTTAAAAACACCTCTTTTGATGAATACCAATAAAGATCAGAGGCAAAAATACACCTTGATAAAAAGATATGACAAGGTCTGAATGCAAATCAAGGCGAAAATGAAAACCAAAAGCAGTAGCAGAAAAAGAAGAACACTCGATGAACGATAAGAGTGAAAAACTGAGTGTTCTTTGCAAATGAAAACGAGTACATCTCCTCCAAAGGAAATTTGTTGGGGTCCAACCATTTATTGCAGCAAACAAAACAAACCAACTAAGAAAACTAAAACAACTGACGCTCCAAGAAAAACACATAGTGCATGAAGCAATAAAAATATAGTGTCTTGAAAGGTGACCTGATTTTTGCCGATGAAGAAGGGGTGCCTCGGGGGCATCCCCAAGCTTTGACGCTTGTACTTCTTGGATATTTCTTGGGGGTGATGCATGGACATACCCAAGCTTGAGATTTTGTCCATTCTTCAACTCATCTCATCATTCTCCAATCCCTACACTTGAAAACTTCCTTCATACAAAACTAAACACAAATCTATTAGCAACATTAGTGTAGGCATAACATATAATCAACCTCTTTTTGCTTCAGGTTTCAACCCAAAACTACCACATATAAAGTAAATACTACTGTAGCAACTTCTCCAAGAGTTCCGTGATCAAAAGAACTCGCAAAGAAAGCGATAAAGTGGTAAAAACAAATATTGGCAGAAATCTATCAAAACAGAACAGTTGACAAAGGCAAAATTTTTGAGGGGTTTTATGTTGCTCAACTCAAAAAGTGTTCAACTAACGAAAGTTTGGATACAACCTGGGGCATATGCACAAGAAATCACAGGTCCAAAAGATATACAAAGAATTTATACAAATTTTTATGGTGCAGTACCGAAAACAGTTTCAGGACAGCAACATCCCCAAATCTTTACCTCACTCAAATTAGAGGCTTCTCTTGGCACAAAAACGAAATAAAAAGGGTAAGGAGCGGTCATTACAGTAGTAATGACTTCCAGGACTCAAATAAAAGAAAAAGTACTGAAAAGAAATCATTGGGTTATCTCCCAAGAGTGCTTTTCTTTAACGCCTTTGAGCTAGGCGCAGAAAATTGCGAATCAAGTATTTTCAAAAGAAGCATTAAGATCAACAGCAGAGGTCTTGTCAATAAGGCATTGTATTTCATCCACATAAGTTTTAGAAGACCCTTTGTGATCACGCTTTGGTTCACTCAAATCACAAAAAAGATTTTTGGGACAGATCCAGTCAAAATTATTTTCAAAAGCTTCACACAATCCAAAGAGCTTGCTAGGTATAGGTATTTCGGCCCCTTCATCATTTGTACTAATAACCTTTATAGGTGAACTAAGTTTATTTAAATGTTTAAGAACTCTCCTAGCTTCAATAATGACATCTTTAAATTCTAGGTGCAAAGTTTCCAAGATAAAAGCTTTCTTTTCGGGATCCTCAATTTCATGAAGCTTAAGGAACATGTATTGCATAAAAGGATTAAGACTAGCAAACCTAGTTTCCAACATGTGAATTAAATAAGCAGAAGCAACTTCAATACTAGGAGCTAGCTCAACCACAGATTTCTCCTCAACTTCCTCATGCATACTAATGTGATTAAAGAACTCCTCAATGCACTAGTGGAAAAAGCCCATTGGTGGCGCACCATTTTGGCATATGCGTGGCGCATATGGGATGCGCCACCACTGCCACGCCACTAATAACAGTTTATTGGTGGCGCATGTCAATATGCGCCACGCATATGTTGAATATTGGTGGCGCATATTGCATATGCGCCATTAGTGTCTTATGCGTGGCGCATATTTCTATATGCGCCACCAATACATAATGCGCCACTAAACACCTATAATATGCACCACTGATATTTCATACAGGTCCAAAAAAACTGATATTTTCTGGTATTTATACACATCAATGCACAAGAATATATATAGGTATATAATATAACTGCAGAATACACAGCATGCAGTATAAAATAAATATATCATCATCACAAACAATTAGATCCATAATAGTGACAAAGTTCCCGAATATTAGAAGTGTTAGAACATATATAGCCCAAGTCCATGCATTACACACATTACACATTACACACACTACACATCTCACCAAAAGACCGAGTAGACTACACCCGCAATGGTGAGCAAGACCGGTTCGTGTCTCCTCCACTTGGAGACCGCGAGCTCTCTTGTCTTGTACCCTTTGTAGCAATTGCCACTGAAGTTGGTCACCAGCCTGTGCCTGGCAGTCCTCCCACTCCTCGTAGACTCCTAGAACCCGACCACTGTACACCACGTACCACTTCGCCATCTCTCTATAGACATGTAGTATATATGTTATGCAACGAAAGGAATGACAAAGTGCAAAAACATGCTTGCATGATCACAAATACTATGGCAAGGATTCATAAGCCTAGAATAAAACATAGCATGGATGACGATCGATCATATATAAGCAAGTCCAACATCGAAAAAAAAGTTCAAATAGATCACACCAGTGACGACGATGAGCAAGATCGAGACCATGATCAAGAACTTTATCCGATTCTTCTTCCACACGTGTCTCCTCCACTTGGAGACCGCGAGCTCTTTTGTCTTGTACCCTTTGTAGCAGTTGCCGCTGAAGTTGGTCACCTGTGCCTGGCAGTCCTCCCACTCCTCGTAGACTCCTAGAACCCGACCACTGTACACCACGTACCACTTCGCCATCTCTGTATAGACATGAAGTATATATGTTATGCAACAAAAGGAATGATAAAGTTCAAAAACATGCTTGCATATGATCACAAATACTATGGCAAGGATTCATAAGCCTAGAATAAAACATAGCATGGATGACGATCGATCATATATAAGCCTAGAATGGAGTATATATGTTATATATGCAACGAAAGGAATGACAAAGTTCAAAAACATGCTTGCATGATCACAAATACTATGGCAAGGATTCATAAGCCTAGAATAAAACATAGCATGGATGATGATCGATCATATATAAGCCTAGAATGGAGTATATATGTTATGCAACAAAAGGAATGACAAAGTTCAAAAACATGCTTGCATGATCACAAATACTATGGCAAGGATTCATAAGCCTAGAATAAAACATAGCATGGATGACGATCGATCATATATAAGCCTAGAATGGAGTATATATTTTATGCAACGAAAGGAATGACAAAGTTCAAAAGCATGCTTGCATGATCACAAATACTATGGCAAGGATTCATAAGCCTAGAATAAAACATAGCAGTTCATATGATCATATATAAGCAGTTCATAATACGGAAAAAAAGTTCTAGCGCCTAGAGGGGCCCGCCTCGTCGTCGTTGGCCCCATTCTTCGTCGCCGCTAGGCCCGATCGAGCATCTCGTGCGGCGGCGGGGGCGGGGAGGAAGTCATCCTCCACAATCTTGTGGAGGCAATCGGAGTCCTCCGCGAGCAGCGCCAAGAGGCGCCGCCGCTCCAACTCCATGAAGTCGCGCGCTCCCTCCTCCGTCGTGTGGCGGTCGCGGGACTCCTTGAGCCCCGACTCAAGAAGTAGGCCGTCCAACTCGTCGTCGCGCGCCGCCTCCTTGTTCTCCATCCGCAGAGAATGCCACGAGGCGTGGATGGCTGCCTGTTCTTCATTCTCGGGGTCCGAGATGGCCCACTCCATGTCGTCGATCTCCGCCTGGACTTCCGCCTCCAGGCGGTCGTTCTCCTCTTCGTCCTCTGGGTAGTCCACCTCGGGGACTTCTTCCTCCTCGCCGTCGGACGCTGGAGGTGGCGGCGTTGGAGGCAGCGTCGGAGGGGGAGGGGGTGGTGGTGGGCGTCGGCTCATCATAGCTTAGGTGGTGATCTTGCGGCGCACCATGGCGGAACCTACAAAAGCATATACAAGTTAATTATGCATGATAAACCATAAACAGCAGCAACAGCAAAGTACAGCAGCAAAGTTCACACAGCTAAACCATAAATAGCAGCAGCAGCAAAGTACAGCAGCAAAGTTCACACAGCTAAACCATAAACAGCCTTGCTAGCCAAAAACCTGTACTGAGAGGAAATACAGTTAATTATGCATGTTTGTTTGTTTCATGCGACTCTTGTGCTTGCTACCCAGCCTTGCTAGCCAAAAACCTGTACTGAGAGGAAATACTTCTCGTGCATCCAATTCCCAAAAGCCAAGTCACTTCCAAAGAGTCCACTATAAATTCCTATGCATGGTATTTTAAGCCATTCCAAGTAAATTTTCATGTGCTACCTTTCAAAAACTTTCAAACACTTCTCATTTTGTGCCACTGTTTTTAGCTCATGAGGACGTAGTGGATGGGTTTGTTATCTTCCATACTAAATTAAGTACCCCTCGACTAGGCAGCTTCATCTGCTCGTCATTAATTTTGCAAGAGAGCTGGTCAGACCATTATAATCTTATTTCTAAAAAGAAAGAAAAAGGCACTCCTCCATTGGTTTGTGAAAGTTGGTCGGCACCCGATGGAATCGGTTAGCCATGGTTTGAGAAAGGAAAAGGTGGGGAGGAGTGCAAAGCTATAAAAGAGCACCAAAGTGCCAACTAATTAAACATCTCGGAACCGCTCTCACTTGTTTAGTATGGAAGATATCAAGAACTCCGTTGCTAGTCGTTGACGAAAGCAACCACCTCTCAAAATAACTTTTACCTCTGTTTTACAAATGAAAAGCTCTAGCACATGTTTAATCCCTGCTTCCCTCTGCGAAGGGCCTATCTTTTACTTTTATGCTGAGTCAACCTATTTCCCTCTATCTCAAGCAAGCATTTGAGTTGTTATGTTTCACTCATCCATATGTTGATCCGTTTAATCATGTTTATTATCTTCCTTGTTTTTGTATAATGCTTTTGTCTGAAGGAATACATCTTTGAAAGCTTAGGTGGTGATCTTGCGGCGCACCATGGCGGAACCTACAAAAGCATATACAAGTTAATTATGCATGATAAACCATAAACAGCAGCAACAGCAAAGTACAGCAGCAAAGTTCACACAGCTAAACCATAAATAGCAGCAACAGCAAAGTACAGCAGCAAAGTTCACACAGCTAAACCATAAACAGCAGCAGCAGCAGCAAAATACATGATAAACCATAAACAGCAGCAGCAAAGTACAGCAGCAAAGTTCACACAGCTAAACCATAAACAGCAGCAGCAGCAGCAAAGTACAGCAGCAGCAGTGGGCAAAGTACAGCAGCAGCAGTAGCAAAATACTATTCATCATGTAGTTTGAAATGTTAATACAAGAGGAACAACACATGACTGTAACCATGGTAGTAACACCAGCAGACCTATTCAAAGGAGAAGGAATTGATGTTTCAGTAATATTGAAAACCATTTTATGCACACAATGCTTGTTTTATTTGTATTGTTTGTGACAGAATGATTCTTATTATTTTCTACTGGACTAGTGCTTTGCTTAATGCATGAGTTACTCTTCTGTACAAGATGTAGTTTTTATGTGGTGAAGCTACTTAGTGAGCTTCCTCTGCTGCACTATAAGTATCAAATGTTACTTAGTGAGCTACTTAGTTTTTATGTGCTGAATGTCATCATGTATAGTGCACCTTCTTGTTTAACAGATATATGAAAAATATTTGTCATTTACATAGTGCCATACTAAATGAAAGGATTCTGTATTTTAAGAGTTGCAGAACAATGTGGAGAACATAATATCAAGATCAGTGTACATACACTATCCAATTATATTTTACTAACACAAGCATCAGAGGTGTGGACTAAGAACACTTGCATATACACATGCTCTGTTTGGATTATGCATCAGGTCAATCTCAAAAAATGCATATCTTGTAGTATACAAAACTTGCATATTATTCAGAACAAAGTACCACGAGACTTGCCAAAATAAACTGAAACTCCAACCAAATTTAAATGTACATTACCACAATGATCATGTTAATCTTTTTGCTGAGAGTGATTATGAAGCATAAGTTGGCAGCTGCTAAAACTGAGTGGATACCGATCATGGTAAGCATCTTTATCACTAGGAATATCAAGGTAAGACTCATTTGCTTCAAAATATGAATGCCCCTCTGTGGCTTTGATTTATATCCTGGTACTAATCAGCTAGAGATGGGATGAGCACTTTTAGTTCAAGCTCCCATCAAAGAACACACACAGGACATACAAAAAGAAGAAACTTTCTTTCCGTTCTTTAGGTGGCACACTCGAGAAAAATCCTAGGGGATAGGAGTCAGCCCAGGCTTATCCATCCTAAATTAAAACCCGGGTTGTACAAGATTCAGATCGCGTTTTCTTCAACCGCTGGAAATGTTGCAGCTGACAGAGTCATGTTCTCAATTTAGTCATTATTCGTGATAAATCTAGGGCTACAGATCGAAGCATCCATTGGAGAAGGTACAAGGATGGGAAAGGAGGATCAGAGGTGGCAGTACCTGGAGCAACTGCAGCTCCTGGTCGAGGCGCTGGATGGCGGCAGAGAGGCGGTGCTTCCTTGTCGCCAACATCGCCGGCTGCTGCTGCTGCCCAGAAGACGGCCTCACCGCCTCCTCTGCCTGCCCTTGTTGCTGCTGCGGCTCCTCCTCCTCGCCCCGCCGCCGGTCCTCTCCGTGGTCCACCCCGTTGGCTTCACCCCTCTCCGTGCACAGACGAATGCGGCAGGCTTCGAGCTCCTGGGGACCGCACCTCCCTGGCGCAGCGGCCGGAGCGAGGGTGTCAGAGCAACGACGGCTTCTAGCGCCGGCGGGCTAGGGTTAGGGCAGAGAGTGATGCGTGTGCGGGGGGAAATGGGGGGAAGAGGAGAGAACAGCCGGCAAAGCGTTATTTCCCTAAATGTCAACTATGCGTGGCGCATTATGTGCAATATGCGCCACGCATATTTGACACTTAGTCAAATAGCGCGAGCACATGCCATATGACAAGAATCATTCAGTGGCTCAGTGGTAGCGTTCTCTGCAGCAGCCAGCGGGGGGGATCCAGGGTTCGAACCCTGGAGGTTGCCCTCACACCTTTTTGAAAAAAATTGTTTTTTCACAATTTCTAACAAATACAAGGTACTTCAAAATAATAGTTTGTAATAGTTTTAAATTGTTTTTTCACAATTTCTAACAAATACAAGTTACTTCAAAATAATAGTTTGTAATAGTAAAAAAACACAAACATTGTCATGTGATACGTCCAATTTGCATCACTATTTTGTATCATAATTTACTGTTATTCATTGATATATTTCATATTCAGATATGATACTTATGTTATTTCCTTTGTTTTCACATGTTTGATGATCATCGGAGGAGATGTTGCCGGAGTCAGGATTCTGCTGGAAAAAGGACCATCAGAAGACCATATTTTGAAGATCAGGAAAATTCCAGAAAAATACCCAGAAATTATAATTTCCCAGGAGACTCACGGAGCCAGAAGGAGGAGACGAGAGGGGCCAGGAGGCGCCCTCACACGTGGGCGGCGCGGCCAGCCCCCTGGCCGCGCGGGGCCCATGTGAGGTCGCCCTGGCCCACTTCTGCCATCGCCCTTTCGCGTACATCATCTTCCCCGAAAACCTAAGTCAGGGAGGGGGTCGAGAGTTAGACACAGCCGCCTCTGCGGGGCGGAGAACACCAGAGAGAAAAAGCTCTCCGGCAGAGAGAAATCTGCTGGGGAAATTCCTTCCCGGAGAGGGGAGATCGTCGCCATCGTCATCACCATCGCACCGGACTTCATCGGGATCGTCATCATCACCATCTCCATCACCAGCACCTTCATCTCCACCATCACCTCGCCATCCCGCTGTAACATCTTGAGTTGGATCTTGTTATATTCATAGGGGAAACTTTCCCGGTGTTGATTACTCTTGTAGTTGATGCTATTGAGTGGAACCGTTGAGTTAAGATTTATGTCCAGATTGTTATTCACCATTATTTCACCTCTGATCATGATCCATATGATGTCTTGTGAGTAGTTCGTTTAGTTCTTGAGGACATGGGAGAAGTCAAGATGTTAGTAGTGAATTATTGTTGAGAAATATTTAATGGTTTGATATTGTTGTGGTGCTATTTCACTAGTGGTGTCATGTGAACGTCGACTACATGATACTTCACCATTTATGGGCCTAGTGAGATGCATTGTGTATTTGGTTACCGATTGTGGGGTTGCTGGAGTGACAGAAACCTAAACCTCCGTTGGTAAACCATTGCACCAGGGAGCGTAGGATCCTAGAGTTTAAGGCTGTGGTTAGATTTATCTTAATTACTTACTTGTATTTGCGGATGCTTGCAAGGGGTATAATCACAAGTGTGTATTTATCCTAGTAAGGGTAGTGCGCTAGCACAGGTTCACCCCCATAACACTTACCAAATCAATAAATATCATTGGCTCTATGAAGCGAAAGCTCTTGACAGAAACCTCCCGTGTGTCCTTGAGAACGTTTGGTTATTATAAGAACACAACCGGCTTGTCCTTTGCTGAATAAAGGATTGGGCCACTTGCTGCAATTGTTACTACTGTCTTTTATTTACTCGCACTTAATTTACTCGTATTACCAAATACTCCTGAAAACCTGTTTGCTAGTATTTACAGTGATTCCTTGATCAAAACTGCTCATCAACACCTTCTGCTCCTCGTTGGGTTCGACACTCTTATTTATCGAAAGTACTACGATACACCCCCTATACTTGTGGGTCATCAAGACTATTTTTTGGCGCCGTTGCCGGGGAGTGTAGCGCTATTGAAGAGTGGAATTGGTAAAGGTAACCGTCGCTGTGAGTATTGTTTTATTTTGTCTTTTATTTTTATTCTGCTATGGAGAACTCTCCATTTGGTTTCCTATTTGGAAACACTCATGCTACTACTGCTGCTGCTGCACATGCGGAGGAACCACCACCGCCACCGCCTGCTAAAATTGATCCTTTTAAAATACCTATGAAAATTGTTGGGCGTATTATGGATAACTGCTATTCAGGAGATGGAACTGTCCATCCGGGTGATCACTTATTATTTATACATGAATTATGTGAGTTGTTCAGATGTGCAGGTATTTCACCAAGCCAAGTCAAGAAGAAATTATTCTCTATATCATTGAAAGGCAGAGCTGAAGAGTGGTATCGACTACTCCAAGATGGTCCATCTATGGCATGGGAGGATATTGTGCCCCTCTTTTATTCCAAGTTTTATCCTCCAAGTGAAATTCATAAAGACCGTAACGAGATATATAATTTTTGGCCTCATGATGGAGAGAGTATTGCCCAAGCGTGGGGGAGATTGAAGTTACTGATGCTCAAATGCCCCATTCATGAGCTCCCCAATAATATCGTTATTGATAATTTTTATGCGAGGCTTACTCTTCCTGATAAGGATTATTTGGATGCTTCTTGTTTTGGATCATTCACTCATACGAAAGAAGATGCCAAGTGGAAACTTCTTGACCGTATAAAAGAGAATGCCGAAGGTTGGGAAAACGACAAAGGTAGGAAGTCAGGTATAAACTATGATTATGAATGCATTAAATCTTTTATGGGAACTGAAGACTTTCATAATGTTAGCTCTGCTTATGGTCTTGATTCCCAAATACTTGCTAATTGTCTTAAGGCCTTTGCCTCTTATATTGATGTTCCAAAGAGAGATTGGAACAAATATCATGCGCCTTACAAAGATTCTATTAGTCATATACCTGCTGCAGCTACAGAAGTTTGCACGGTTGATAGCATTATTCCTGAACCTTATATTGAGAAGACACCTTTCCCTGCTAAGGTAAAAAAGTATTCTACTTTGGTAAGTGTGTCTAATAAAAGTACTAAGAGAGCTGCAGAGCCTGATGAGCAAATTACTATTAAGTCTCCTGTTGCTATACTGAAAGATCTTGTTACTAAAGATGTAGGAGATGAATATATTCTTTTTTGTGAAGATGCTTCTAACATTCTCTCGCATCCTAAAAAGCACAGGAAAGCAAGTGTTCCTGTTATTTCTGTCAGGATTGGAGATCATTGCTATTATGGTTTATGTGATATTGGTGCTAGTGCAAGTGCTATTCCCTTAGAGCATTATAAAGAAATCATGCAAGAGATTGGCGCTTGCGAACTTGAAGATATTGATGTGGTTGTTCAGCTTGCTAACCGAGAGACGGTTTGGCCTCTTGGTATTGTTCGAGATGTGGAAGTTCTATGTGGTAAGACTAAGTACCCTACTGATTTTCTAGTACTTGGTAAGGAGGCTAGTGAAACTTGTCCTATTATTTTTGGTAGACCCTTTTTGAACACTTGTGGCGCCATAATAGATTGTAAGAAAGAGAAATTTTTTACTAAGTTTAATGGAGAGTCTTATGAGTTTAATTTTTCCAAGTTTGCTAAGACTTCTTATGAAAATGACACGCCTAATGAAAATTTTCGAGTTGAGCAGCTTGCTTCTATTGCTCTTGCCCCTAATAATGCCTTGCAGCAATTCATGGAAGATCACGAAAGTGATGTGTTTAGCAAGGAAAGAGAGGAGATTGACGATATTCTTCTTCGTCAACCACCATTACTCAAGCATAATCTACCTGTGGAGGATCTTGGCACTACTTTGCCGCCTAGAGAAGATCCTGTGTTTGAATTAAAACCTTTGCCTGATGACCTCAAATATGCTTATATTGATGATAAGAAAATATATCCTGTTATTATTAGTTCTAAACTTTCAGGAAATGAAGAAGAAAGATTATTGGAGATATTGAGGAAACACCGAGGAGCTATGGGATATACTCTTGATGATTTAAAAGGGATTTCTCCAACTTTATGTCAGCATGCCATTAATATGGAGAAAGATGCAAAGCCAGTTGTAGAGCATCAACGCCGCCTAATTCCCAAGATGAAGGATGTGGTAAGAAATGAGGTATTAAAGCTCCTTGATGCTGGTATTATTTACCCTATTGCTGATAGTAGATGGGTTAGTCCTGTTCATTGTGTTCCTAAGAAAGGAGGTATGACTGTTGTACCTAATGAGAATAACGAGCTTATTCCTCAAAGGGTAGTTGTTGGTTATAGAATGTGCATTGATTATAGGAAGGTAAACAAAGTTACTAAGAAGGATCATTACCCTTTACCGTTTATAGATCAAATGCTAGAAAGGTTGTCTAAGAAGACTCATTTTTGTTTCCTTGATGGTTACTCTGGTTTTTCTCAAATTGCTGTTAAGAAAGATGATCAAGAGAAAACCACTTTTACTTGTCCTTATGGAACTTATGCTTATAGACGTATGCCATTTGGTTTATGCAATGCTCCTGCTACTTTTCAAAGATGTATGTCTGCTATTTTTCATGGTTTTTGTGAAGAAATTGTGGAGGTCTTCATGGACGATTTCTCCGTCTATGGAACTTCTTTTGATAACTGCTTGCACAATCTTGATAAAGTTTTGCAGAGGTGCGAAGAAACTAACCTTGTTCTTAATTGGGAGAAGTGCCACTTTATGGTAAATGAAGGAATTGTCCTTGGACATAAAATCTCTGAAAGAGGTATTGAAGTTGACAGAGCAAAAGTGGAGGCAATCGAGAAAATGCCATGTCCAAGAGATGTTAAAGGTATACGTAGTATTCTAGGTCATGCTGGTTTCTATAGGAGGTTTATTAAAGATTTCTCTAAGATTTCAAAGCCTCTTACTAATCTTCTTCAAAAGGATGTACCATTTGTCTTTGATGATGATTGTAAAGAAGCTTTTGAAACTCTTAAGAAGGCTTTAACCACTGCTCCTATTGTTCAACCACCTGATTGGAATTTACCTTTTGAAATTATGTGTGATGCTAGTGATTTTGCTGTTGGTGCTGTTTTAGGACAGCGCGTAGATAATAAGTTGAATGTTATTCATTATGCTAGTAAGACTCTCGATGCTGCTCAGAAGAATTATGCTACTACTGAGAAAGAGTTTCTTGCTGTTGTTTTTGCTTGTGATAAGTTTAGATCTTACATTGTTGATTCTAAAGTTACTATTCATACTGATCACGCTGCTATTAGATATCTTATGACTAAGAAGGATGCTAAGCCTAGGCTTATTAGATGGGTGTTGCTTTTACAAGAGTTTGATTTGCATATCGTAGATAGGAAAGGTGCTAAAAATCCTGTGGCTGACAACTTGTCTAGATTGGAAAATATTTCTTTTGATCCTATTCCTGTTAATGATAGTTTTCCAAATGAACAGTTGGCTGCAATTAATGCAACTTCACGAGACCTTCCCTGGTATGCTGATTATGCTAACTTTATTGTTTCCAAGTATTTGCCTCCAACCTTTACAGCTCAGCAAAGAAGGAAATTCTTTTATGATTTGAGGCATTATTTTTGGGATGACCCACATTTATATAAAGAAGGAGTTGATGGTATCATGAGAAGATGCGTACCGGAATATGAGCAACAAGAGATATTAAGGAAATGCCATAGCAGTGCTTACGGAGGGCATCATGCTGGAGATAGAACCGCACAGAAGGTTCTACAATCAGGTTTTTATTGGCCAACCCTATTTAAGGATGCCAGGAGGTATGTTTTATCTTGCGACGAATGTCAAAGAGTTGGTAATATTTCTAGACGCAATGAGATGCCTATGAACTACACTCTTGTTATTGAACCGTTTGATTGTTGGGGATTTGACTTTATGGGTCCTTTTCCTCCTTCAAAAGGCTATACCCATATACTTGTTGCTGTTGATTATGTTACTAAATGGGTAGAAGCCATACCTACAAAGAGTGCCAATGGTGAGACTTCGTTAAAAATGCTTAAAGATGTTATTTTTCCTAGGTTCGGAGTGCCTAGATATCTTATGACTGACGGAGGTTCACATTTTATTCACGGTAGTTTTAGAAAGACTCTTGCTAAGTATGATGTCAATCATAGAATTGCTTCTGCTTATCATCCCCAAACTAGTGGGCAGGTAGAACTTTCAAATAGAGAGATCAAGTCTATCTTGCAGAAGACTGTTAGTAGATCTAGGAAAAACTGGGCTAGTAAGTTAAATGACGCTTTATGGGCCTATAGAACTGCTTATAAGAACCCCATGGGTATGTCTCCTTATAAGATGGTTTACGAAAAAGCGTGTCACTTGCCTTTAGAATTAGAACACAAAGCTTTTTGGGCAGTGAGAGAGCTTAATAGAGATTTTAAACTAGCTGGTGAGAAGAGGTTGTTAGATTTGAGTTCTCTAGATGAGTGGAGAAACGAAGCGTATGAGAATGCCAGACTTTTCAAGGAGAAAGTCAAGCAATGGCATGATAAGAGAATTCTTAAGAGAGAGTTTCATGTTGGTGAGAAAGTACTATTGTATAGGTCTCGTCTCAGATTTTTTGCAGGTAAATTACTTTCTAAATGGGAAGGACCATTTGTTATTGTGGAAGTGTACCGCTCAGGTGCTATTAAGATTGCTTCATTGAAAGATGATTCTACACAAGTGGTGAATGGGCAAAGACTCAAACATTATATTTCTGGAGATTCTTATAATGAAGACGTTGATGTTATTGAAACAATTTCTCCGGAAGATTACATCCAAGACAAACTGCAGGAACCTGCAGAGTTCGCTTTCAAATAGGTAACAGTTCTAGTCAGAAAAGTTTCGCGAAAATCTCTTCCTTTAATAATTTTGCTGTTCTTAATAAATATGAAAAATCACGAGATGAAAACGAGGAGAAAAAGAAGTCCGTGTGGGTCTCACACAGGGGTGGCGCGGGCCCACCCTTGGCCGTGCCACCACCGTGTGAGAACGCCTCGGAACTCTTTTCCGTCCCGGTTTCCTCCTGTGGCTTCGTTTCGATTTATGATTTTCGCCTATTTAACCCCCCGGAGTCTCCGAGGTCTGTATATCGTTTTCTCGTCGTGTTTTGTTTCGAGCTATTTCTGTCAGGAGTTGATCCTAAACTTTGGGGAGTCATGGCCTCTTCAAGCGGCGACAAGGAGAAGACACCCCCGGAGGATGATCACCAAAACCCTAAGTCAAAGGAGGGACAGTTTACCGCTGGATCAGGAACAAGAGAACCTACTCTTGTAGGATCGATTAACACTGGACGTGCCTTTTCTCATAATCTGCAGGGACCAATACTGCCAGCTGTTGACCTCAGCTCCTACCCTATATCCGTAGAAGCCCTTCGGGTCACCAATGAGTTTTGCGACAAATATCGAGCTCTTAGGATGGAGGTGGAGATACTTCGGGAGGAGAACAATAGGCTTCGCAGGATGTTGGAGGATTTTCTGACCCCAATCATGATTGCACCACCCCAGCCAAAGGAGTAATTCGTCATCGGTATAGGCATCCCCTTGGCTTGTTCCAAGCTTGGGGGAGTGCCGCGGTATCACATCATTACCTTCTGTTCATTTACTTTTCAAGTAGATTCTTATCATGAATAGAGAAGTTATCATATAGAATAGTTTGCAGTTGGAAGTATCCTCCTTAGTTAGTTATCTTTGTATCCCTTGGTGTGAGTTGCGGTAATGAAATATTAATGAGAAGTTTTATCGTTTACTTTTCGCACACTTTATGTTAGTCTGCAATCCCTCTTATGCGATTAGTCTCGTTGATTGGTATTGGTATCACATTGGGAACATGAGTAGATTCAGTTGGTTTTGGCAAACCTAGCTTGGTCAGTAGCAACTTTACCTTGAAGTTTGAATAGAAAAGAATAAAGAAGTGCTTGTAGTTACATCACTTCAGTTTTCCTTATGTTTAGCTTATAAGCATTGTTATTCTTGAAGTTAGAATCGTTGTACTTTCAAGGGAGTTTGCATGATTGTTCTTATTATATGTATGTTTGTTTGTTTCATGCGACTCTTGTGCTTGCTACCCAGCCTTGCTAGCCAAAAACCTGTACTGAGAGGAAATACTTCTCGTGCATCCAATTCCCAAAAGCCAAGTCACTTCCAAAGAGTCCACTATAAATTCCTATGCATGGTATTTTAAGCCATTCCAAGTAAATTTTCATGTGCTACCTTTCAAAAACTTTCAAACACTTCTCATTTTGTGCCACTGTTTTTAGCTCATGAGGACGTAGTGGATGGGTTTGTTATCTTCCATACTAAATTAAGTACCCCTCGACTAGGCAGCTTCATCTGCTCGTCATTAATTTTGCAAGAGAGCTGGTCAGACCATTATAATCTTATTTCTAAAAAGAAAGAAAAAGGCACTCCTCCATTGGTTTGTGAAAGTTGGTCGGCACCCGATGGAATCGGTTAGCCATGGTTTGAGAAAGGAAAAGGTGGGGAGGAGTGCAAAGCTATAAAAGAGCACCAAAGTGCCAACTAATTAAACATCTCGGAACCGCTCTCACTTGTTTAGTATGGAAGATATCAAGAACTCCGTTGCTAGTCGTTGACGAAAGCAACCACCTCTCAAAATAACTTTTACCTCTGTTTTACAAATGAAAAGCTCTAGCACATGTTTAATCCCTGCTTCCCTCTGCGAAGGGCCTATCTTTTACTTTTATGCTGAGTCAACCTATTTCCCTCTATCTCAAGCAAGCATTTGAGTTGTTATGTTTCACTCATCCATATGTTGATCCGTTTAATCATGTTTATTATCTTCCTTGTTTTTGTATAATGCTTTTGTCTGAAGGAATACATCTTTGAAAGCTTAGGTGGTGATCTTGCGGCGCACCATGGCGGAACCTACAAAAGCATATACAAGTTAATTATGCATGATAAACCATAAACAGCAGCAACAGCAAAGTACAGCAGCAAAGTTCACACAGCTAAACCATAAATAGCAGCAACAGCAAAGTACAGCAGCAAAGTTCACACAGCTAAACCATAAACAGCAGCAGCAGCAGCAAAATACATGATAAACCATAAACAGCAGCAGCAAAGTACAGCAGCAAAGTTCACACAGCTAAACCATAAACAGCAGCAGCAGCAGCAAAGTACAGCAGCAGCAGTGGGCAAAGTACAGCAGCAGCAGTAGCAAAATACTATTCATCATGTAGTTTGAAATGTTAATACAAGAGGAACAACACATGACTGTAACCATGGTAGTAACACCAGCAGACCTATTCAAAGGAGAAGGAATTGATGTTTCAGTAATATTGAAAACCATTTTATGCACACAATGCTTGTTTTATTTGTATTGTTTGTGACAGAATGATTCTTATTATTTTCTACTGGACTAGTGCTTTGCTTAATGCATGAGTTACTCTTCTGTACAAGATGTAGTTTTTATGTGGTGAAGCTACTTAGTGAGCTTCCTCTGCTGCACTATAAGTATCAAATGTTACTTAGTGAGCTACTTAGTTTTTATGTGCTGAATGTCATCATGTATAGTGCACCTTCTTGTTTAACAGATATATGAAAAATATTTGTCATTTACATAGTGCCATACTAAATGAAAGGATTCTGTATTTTAAGAGTTGCAGAACAATGTGGAGAACATAATATCAAGATCAGTGTACATACCCTATCCAATTATATTTTACTAACACAAGCATCAGAGGTGTGGACTAAGAACACTTGCATATACACATGCTCTATTTGGATTATGCATCAGGTCAATCTCAAAAAATGCATATCTTGTAGTATACAAAACTTGCATATTATTCAGAACAAAGTACCACGAGACTTGCCAAAATAAACTGAAACTCCAACCAAATTTAAATGTACATTACCACAATGATCATCTTAATCTTTTTGCTGAGAGTGATTATGAAGCATAAGTTGGCAGCTGCTAAAACTGAGTGGATACCGATCATGGTAAGCATCTTTATCACTAGGAATATCAAGGTAAGACTCATTTGCTTCAAAATATGAATGCCCCTCTGTGGCTTCGATTTATATCCTGGTACTAATCAGCTAGAGATGGGATGAGCACTTTTAGTTCAAGCTCCCATCAAAGAACACACACAGGACATACAAAAAGAAGAAACTTTCTTTCCGTTCTTTAGGTGGCACACTCGAGAAAAATCCTAGGGGATAGGAGTCAGCCCAGGCTTATCCATCCTAAATTAAAACCCGGGTTGTACAAGATTCAGATCGCGTTTTCTTCAACCGCTGGAAATGTTGCAGCTGACAGAGTCATGTTCTCAATTTAGTCATTATTCGTGATAAATCTAGGGCTACAGATCGAAGCATCCATTGGAGAAGGTACAAGGATGGGAAAGGAGGATTAGAGGTGGCAGTACCTGGAGCAACTGCAGCTCCTGGTCGAGGCGCTGGATGGCGGCAGAGAGGCGGTGCTTCCTTGTCGCCAACGTCGCCGGCTGCTGCTGCTGCCCAGAAGACGGCCTCACCGCCTCCTCTGCCTGCCCTTGTTGCTGCTGCGGCTCCTCCTCCTCGCCCCGCCGCCGGTCCTCTCCGTGGTCCACCCCGTTGGCTTCACCCCTCTCCGTGCACAGACGAATGCGGCAGGCTTCGAGCTCCTGGGGACCGCACCTCCCTGGCGCAGCGGCCGGAGCGAGGGTGTCGGAGCAACGATGGCTTCTAGCGCCGGCGGGCTAGGGTTAGGGCAGAGAGTGATGCGCGTGCGGGGGTAAATGGGGGGAAGAGGAGAGAACAGCCGGCAAAGCGTTATTTCCCTAAATGTCAACTATGCGTGGCGCATTATATGCAATATGCGCCACGCATATTTGACACTTAGTCAAATAGCGCGAGCACATGCCATATGACAAGAATCATTCAGTGGCTCAGTGGTAGCGTTCTCTGCAGCAGCCAGCGGGGGGGATCCAGGGTTCGAACCCTGGAGGTTGCCCTCACACCTTTTTTAAAAAAATTGTTTTTTCACAATTTCTAACAAATACAAGGTACTTCAAAATAATAGTTTGTAATAGTTTTAAATTGTTTTTTCACAATTTCTAACAAATACAAGTTACTTCAAAATAATAGTTTGTAATAGTAAAAAAACACAAACATTGTCATGTGATACGTCCAATTTGCATCACTATTTTGTATCATAATTTACTGTTATTCATTGATATATTTCATATTCAGATATGATACTTATGTTATTTCCTTTGTTTTCACATGTTTGATGATCATCGGAGGAGATGCTGCCGGAGTCAGGATTCTGCTGGAAAAAGGACCATCAGAAGACCATATTTTGAAGATCAGGAAAATTCCAGAAAAATACCCAGAAATTATAATTTCCCAGGAGACTCACGGAGCCAGAAGGAGGAGACGAGAGGGGCCAGGAGGCGCCCTCACACGTGGGCGGCGCGGCCAGCCCCCTGGCCGCGCGGGGCCCACGTGAGGTCGCCCTGGCCCACTTCTGCCATCGCCCTTTCGCGTACATCATCTTCCCCGAAAACCTAAGTCAGGGAGGGGGTCGAGAGTTAGACACAGCCGCCTCTGCGGGGCGGAGAACACCAGAGAGAAAAAGCTCTCCGGCAGAGAGAAATCTGCCGGGGAAATTCCTTCCCGGAGAGGGGAGATCGTCGCCATCATCATCACCATCGCACCGGACTTCATCGGGATCGTCATCATCACCATCTCCATCACCAGCACCTTCATCTCCACCATCACCTCGCCATCCCGCTGTAACATCTTGAGTTGGATCTTGTTATATTCATAGGGGAAACTTTCCCGGTGTTGATTACTCTTGTAGTTGATGCTATTGAGTGGAACCGTTGAGTTAAGATTTATGTCCAGATTGTTATTCACCATTATTTCACCTCTGATCATGATCCATATGATGTCTTGTGAGTAGTTCGTTTAGTTCTTGAGGACATGGGAGAAGTCAAGATGTTAGTAGTGAATTATTGTTGAGAAATATTTAATGGTTTGATATTGTTGTGGTGCTATTTCACTAGTGGTGTCATGTGAACGTCGACTACATGATACTTCACCATTTATGGGCCTAGTGAGATGCATTGTGTATTTGGTTACCGATTGTGGGGTTGCTGGAGTGACAGAAACCTAAACCTCCGTTGGTAAACCATTGCACCAGGGAGCGTAGGATCCTAGAGTTTAAGGCTGTGGTTAGATTTATCTTAATTACTTACTTGTATTTGCGGATGCTTGCAAGGGGTATAATCACAAGTGTGTATTTATCCTAGTAAGGGTAGTGCGCTAGCACAGGTTCACCCCCATAACACTTACCAAATCAATAAATATCATTGGCTCTATGAAGCGAAAGCTCTTGACAGAAACCTCCCGTGTGTCCTCGAGAACGTTTGGTTATTATAAGAACACAACCGGCTTGTCCTTTGCTGAATAAAGGATTGGGCCACTTGCTGCAATTGTTACTACTGTCTTTTATTTACTCGCACTTAATTTACTCGTATTACCAAATACTCCTGAAAACCTGTTTGCTAGTATTTACAGTGATTCCTTGATCAAAACTGCTCATCAACACCTTCTGCTCCTCGTTGGGTTCGACACTCTTATTTATCGAAAGTACTACGATACACCCCCTATACTTGTGGGTCATCATCATGTCACATCTTTTTCTCACAAATATATCGTCGTGTCACACTACACATCGATATCCATACAAAATGTCATGATCTCGATTCCGCGCTAGCTAGCTAGAGCTAGCGTCTCTTTGCAATCTTCTTGCCCTTCTTCCTCGCGGTTGAATACTTTAGGCCGGGAATGTTGAGGTTTCTTCTCGTGAATGGACAACCTTTAGTAGGTAGGGTGGTCTTCCTTCTTCCCGCGGCAGTCGGCTTGTCGAAGTACTTGTCGAATTCCTCTTCGATCTTTGGATCGCCATTCTTTTCTAAGTCTTGGTCGTTGGCGGGTCCTTCCATTCCGATGATGCTCCTCTTGCCCCTCCTCACGACAAAACGGCTTGGCTTTGACGGGTCGGTGATGAAGAAGCATTGGTCAACTTGGCTCGCGAGTACCCATGGCTCGTTTTTTGTGGAGGCGTTCTTCGCGGAGGCATCGGGTATAACCATGGTGGTGAAATACTGGCCCTCTTTCTGGACGCTCTTGGCCCATATGACACGGAACATCGGCACCTTCTCTCCGGCATAGTCGAGCTCCCAAATCTCCTCGATCCTTCCGAAGAATCTTTCCTTGACGTTGGCTTCATCATCGGCATAGGATAGCATCGTTACTCCTGAGTTCTGATATTCGCTACTCCTGTCCCTTTCCTCGGTGTAGAATTTGTATCTGTTGATGTCGTAGGCCTGATATGTCCTCATGTTGTGCCCGGGGCCCTGTGATAAATGGCGCGGTATAGAGAAAAGAGAGTACCTTAGAATCACAGTCATCATGTGCTCACACACACACATACACACATGCATGCATACATGGTCGCCGGAAAAATTCGGCATGACCTCTCCTAAAAATAGGACGTATGGGTAGTGCAAAAATTTGCCGAAACGGAAGTTAATCAACATTTCGGCAAACATCCATGCACCACGCCGTAGCAAGCAACATGCTCTTGCTTCTTCGTCACCTGTAAACATTCATGCACCACACACAAGCATGCATGCGTGTACAACGCACGTGAGACGTCCACCGGCCACATAAAACATCCATATGCATGTCCTCCAACACCTCACCTAGTTGGCTTAGTAGATCTACAACTTAGAGAGGCTTCCCCTCTCAATACTATGGAGCAAAGTAGGTTTAAACACCAAGAATAGAGGCAAGAATGGAGAAATTGAGGTGGTGGGGAGGAGGAGGACGACCTAGATCTAGTTTGATGTTGGATGGAGAATAATGAAATGGTAGTGGTGGGGCTGCCAACTTATAGATCTGGCCAACCTTATCAGTGGCGCATATTGAACAATATGCGCCACTGATAAGTCTGCCACCTTTTCAGAGGTGTGGGCCCCACAAGTTATGCGTGGCGCATATTTCTATATGCGCCACGCACAACACTGGCAGGGGTCAGGCCAGTGGGGCCCAGGTGGGTCCCACAGACTTATCAGTGGCGCATTATGCATAATATGCGCCACTAAAGGGTAAAATATGCGTGGCGCATATTATAAATGCGCCATTGATAATCCAAGATATTTTGTCGATCACCCTTCTGGTGGGTCCCACAGATGTATTGGTGGCGCCTTTCTAGAAGAATGCGCCACTAGTAACAAAATTATCAGTGGAGCATATTTGATAATGCGCCACTAGTAAATACTAGTGGAGCATATTGATTAATGTGCTCCACTAGTAAAACATCTATCTATAAAACTTTTCCCACTAGTGATGTTACTTTTTCCAATAATCGAACCACTACCTACTGAGAGGTCCTCCATAACAAACTTAGGGAATAATATGACAAACTAAAGTAAAGAAATAACAACTACCAAGGATTCTAATTTTTTTGGGTTTTGGATATAAAATGATGCATGTAAAATAAATAAAATAAAGCAAAACAATAACAAAGTAAAGGATGTTCGTGCGAAAACTCCCCTCACAGAAGTCTTCTACTTCCTCCCCGGCAACGGCGCCAGAAAACTTGTTGATGGCGCGGTGATGATGGTGCCAGAAAACTTGTTGGCTTGTAGTAAATGACCGGCCAGTTGGTAAACCCCAAGAGAAGGTTTTGATGAATATAGCAGCAAGTTTTCCCTCAGTTAAGAAACCAAGGTATATCATTCTTGGAGAGGAGAGACAGGTGACTGAAGGTGATGCTTGCTAGATTGCGACAGCTTCGGACAATTTATATATGTCGCCTCGTCCAAGTTTTGCCTGCAGGCTGCCACGCTGAACCTGCACACAACACAACCAAGTACTTTGTTCCCAACTTGCGATGAGGTTGTCAATCTCACCGGTTTGCTTGAAACAAAGGGTATGAGTGTATCGAGTGGAAAACAGTAGAGTATGCGAGTAAAGTAAACAGTGCGAGTAAAGTAAATAGGTGATAGCAATATGATGGAAATAGGACCGGGGTCCACAGTTTACTAGTGGTGTCTCTCCATAAGATAAATAACATATGCTGGGTAAACAAATTATAGTTGAGCAATTGATAGAATAAAGATAAACGTGATATGTCAAGAAGATCACTATGAGATTTACTCTAGGCATTACAACAAAATACATAGACCACCATCCAACTGCATCTATGACTAATAATCCACTTGTGGCGAATCAATCCGAGAACTCCACAAGTATTAAGTTGCAAATAACAGATAATTGCATTAAGCAAAGTGTGTAATGTAAACAAAGCATATGCCCTTGAGCATATGAATGTTGTTTTCTCCCTAGTAGCAACAGCACATCTACAACCTTAGAGGTTTCTGTCACTCCCCCAGGTTAAATAGAGACATGAACCCACTATCGAGCATAAATACCCCCTCTTGGAGTCACTAGCAACTACTCGGCCAAGATAGCTACTAACAACGGAGAGCATG
This sequence comes from Dactylis glomerata, assembly GCA_007115705.1. NCBI lineage: Eukaryota > Viridiplantae > Streptophyta > Magnoliopsida > Poales > Poaceae > Dactylis > Dactylis glomerata. The sequence continues at coordinate 5,552,327 of QXEO01000222.1, forward strand.
CAAGATCATAAACAACATAGAGATAACAAAAGATAATATTTAGTACAGCAACTCAATCATAAACACCAATATTCATCGGATCCCAACAAACCAAACATGTAGAATTACATAACGGTGATCTCAATTATGTAGGGCAGCTCATGAGATCTAAACATGAAGCACATCGTGGAGAAGACAACCATCTAGCTACTGCTATGGACCCATAGTCCAAGGTAGACTACTCATGCATCACTCCGGAGGCAAGCATGGCGATCAAGAAGACCTCCGGTGGCGATTCCCCTATCCGGCAGGGTGCCGGGAAGAGCTTCTGGACCCTCCCGATCTTCGGGTCAACGGCGGCGGTGGATCATGATGTGTTCTGGAAAAGTGATCGGGTACTTAGGTTTTTTCCATTGGGGGGCCTTGATAGGCGAAGGTGCGATGTCAGAGGAGGGGCCAGGTGGCCTCACACCATGGTGGCGCGGGCCAGGGGCTGGCCGCGCCACCCTGGCATGTGGGCCCCTGGTGCCCCACCTCCTACTCTCCTTCGGATCTCTGGAAGCTTTCGGGTAAAATATGACTTCACGAACTTGTTTTGTCCAATTCCGAGAATATTTCCTGTGTATCACTTTTGAAACACAAAAACAGCAAAAAACAGGGAACTGACACTGTGGGGACTTGTTAATAGGTTAGTTCCGGAAAATGCATAAAAGTGCCACGTAGTGTAACGAAACAATAGGCAAATGGTGTAAAAACAAGCATGGAGTATCAAAAATTATAGATATATTTGAGACGTATCAATCTGCTTTGCCAATACTGCACTGTGAAAACGCCGGTGCAGTTACTTCTGATCAATATGGTCATGCTGGCCGGAAGATGAAAATGGCCCAGAGACGTATCACTGATTGAATACTTGTCAGAAACTAGCCGAAGGAGATCGATCGGATCTGATCGGACTTGTCAATGACGAATCTTTCCAAAGAAGATGGGTCGGCCAGATTCATTCCGATCACCGTGAAAGGAGTTGATCCAGTGAGCTGATGCGATCTGGCTGCTGCTGTCGGCAGCCACAAAATTTATTGATCTTGTCGATGAAAAAGTGGAAGGATCTCACCTGGATAACAAAATCCAGTCACCGCGATCCCCACGGTCGATGCCAATTGACAAGGGTTAACTCAACAAATGTCCTAGATGAAGGACTTAGGATCGGGGGAAGAGCAACGACTAGAGATTTCGAGATCGAGATTGGCACACGATGTACCCAGATTCATGTCCCCGCGGTGGAGGATCCCTACATCTTGCTAGCAATCTAGTATATGATTACAATGGTGTTTACAGGGTGCCGCCGTAGGCGGAGTTGTCTATGTCTAATCTCTATCTAGTCTAAAATATATTGTCTGTAAGATATCTATGATGTAAGTTGTCCCTCTAGGGGCGTGATGCCTGGTAAATAACCAGCCCATTGGGAACCCCAAGAGGAAGGTGTGATGAATATAGCAGCAAATTTTTCCTCAGTAAGAAACCAAGGTTTATCGTTCAGGAGAGGAGTAGACAAATGACTAAAGGTGATGCCTGCTAGCTTGCAACAACTCCGGACAATTTATAAGGCGCCTCGTCTAAGCTTTGCTTTGCTAGCTGCAACGCAGAACCTACACACAACACAATCAAATACTTTGTTCCCAACTTACGATGAGGTTGTCAATCTCACTGGTTTGCTTAAAACAAAGGAATGAGCGTATCGAGTGGAAAATGATAATAGTATGCGAGTAAAGTAAACAGTACGAGTAAAGTAAACAGGTGATAGCAATGTAAAGGAAATAGGACCAGGGTCCACAGTTCACCAGCGGTGTCTCTCCATAAGATGAAATAATACAAGCTGGGTAAACGAATTACAGTTGGGCAATTAATAGAATAAAGATAACTTGCATATGATGAGAGGATCACTATGAGATTTACTCTGGGCATTACAACAAGATACATAGACCGCCATCCAACTGCATCTATTACTAATAATCCACTCATGGGGATATCGTCCGAACACCCTGATACGTCTCAAACGTATCTATAATTTTTGATGCTCCATGCTTTGTTTTACACCATTTGCCTATTATTTCGTTACACTTAGTGGCATTTTTATACATTTTCCGGAACTAACCTATTAACGAAGTGCCCCAGTGCCAGTTTCCTGTTTTCTGCTGTTTTTGTGTTTCAGAAGTGATACATGATACGTCTCAAACGTATCTATAATTTTTGATGCTCCATGCTTTGTTTTACACCATTTGCCTATTGTTTCGTTACACTTAGTGGCATTTTTATACATTTTCTGGAACTAACCTATTAACGAAGTGCCACAGTGCCAGTTTCCTGTTTTCTGCTGTTTTTGTGTTTCAGAAGTGATACACAGGAAATATTCTCGGAATTGGACGAAACAAGTTCCTGAAGTCATATTTCACCGGGGAGCTCCCAAACATCCGAAGACCTGACGGAGGGGGGCCACGTGGCCCCCACACACAGGGGCGGCGCGGCCTGGCCCCTGGCCGCGCCACCCCCTTGTGAGGCCGCGTGGCTCCACCTCTGATAGTCCCCCTTCGCCTACATATACCCCCTGACGAGAAAAACCTAAGGCCCGATCAGTTTTCCAGAATACATCGCGATCCGCCGCCGCCGTCGACCCGAAGATCAGGAGGGTCCAGAAGCTCTTCCCGGCACCCTGCCAGAGAGGGGAATCGCCACCGGAGGTCTTCTTCATCGCCATGCTTGCCTCCGGAGCGATGAGTGAGTAGTCTACCTTGGACTATGGGTCCATAGCAGTAGCTAGATGGTTGTCTTCTCCACTATGTGCTTCATGTTTAGATCTCATGAGCTGCCCTACATGATTGAGATCACCGTTATGTAATACTATGATGTTGGTTTGTTGGGATCCGATGAATATTGGTGTTTATGATTAAGTTGATGTACTGAATTATATCATTTGTTATCTCTATGTTGTTTATGATCTTGCATGCTCTCCGTTGTTAGTAGCTATCTTGGCCGAGTAGTTGCTAGTGACTCCAAGAGGGGGTATTTATGCTCGATAGTGGGTTCATGTCTCTATTTCACCTGGTAGTTGTTTTTACTTGTTTACTTTCGTTTTGCTGAAATGGGTACTCCTGAAAACACCAAGTTGTGTGACTTTGCTAGCACGAACAATAGTGATTTTATCTGCACTCCTATTGCACCACCTGTTCCTGCTACCACTTTTTATGAGATTAAGCCTGCTTTATTGAACCTTGTTATGAAAGAGCAATTTTTTGGTGCTAGTACTGAAGATGCTGCAGCTCATCTCAACAATTTTGTTGAGCTATGTGAGATGCAGAAATATAAGGATGTTGATAGTGATATTATTAAGCTCAAGTTGTTTCCTTTTTCTTTGAGAGGAAAGGCTAAAGATTGGTTGCTGTCTTTGACTAAGAATAGTATTGATTCATGGGCTAAGTGTAAGGATGCTTTTATTGGTAGATACTATCCTCCTGCTAAGATTATAGCTTTGCGCAGCAATATTATGAAGTTTACTCAGTTTGATAATGAACATGTTGCTCAAGCTTGGGAAAGAATGAAATCTATGGTAAAGAATTGCCCCACTCATGGACTGACTACTTGGATGATTATCCAAACTTTTTATGCAGGACTGAATTTTTCTTCAAGGAACCTACTTGATTCAGCTGCTGGAGGCACTTTTATGTCCCTTACCTTGGGCGCCGCATCAAAGCTACTTGACAACATGATGGTAAATTATTCCGAATGGCACACCGAGAGAGCTCCACAAGGTAAGAAGGTAAATTCTGTTGAGGAAACCTCTTCCTTGAGTGATAAGATTGATACAATTATGGCTATGCTTGCTAATGACAGGACTCATGTTGATCCTAATAATGTTCCTTTGGCCTCTCTGGTTGCTCAAGAAGAGCAAGTTGATGTGAATTTCATTAGAAATAACAATTTTAATAACAATGCTTATAGGAACAATTTTGCTAGTAACAATTATAGGCCGTATCCTTCTACCAATGGTAATGGTTATGGTAACTCTTATGGTAATTCCTACAACAACACTAGGGCCGCGCCCTCCGAGCTTGAGGTAATGCTCAAGGACTTCATCGGTAAACAAACTGCTTTTAATAAGTCTGTTGAGGAAAAGTTAGGCAAAATTGATATTCTTGCTTCTAAAGTTGATAGCCTTGCTCATGATGTTGAACTTCTGAAATTAAAAGTGTTTCCTAATGATGTGAATGTGAGCAATATTGTTGCTGCCGCTAATGCTACCCAAGTTAGAATTGATGAAAATATTAGATTGTTAGCGGAATTGCATGCCAGGTGGGAAAGAGAAGATGAGATGGCTAGAGAGATGAAGGTATGTACTATTACTACCTCTAATGATGTTGCTCCTACTGATAGCAATCCTCTTACTTTGATTGGTGTAGAGAAAACTCCCACTCCTTGTGTTAAAAAGCCTAAAACTGCCAAAACTTTTTCTCAAAAGAGTGCTGAAATTTTTCGGAGTGTGGGAGATGATAGCTCTATTTCCTTTAATGATTTTGATGTTGATGGCTGCAATATATCTGAAGTTATTTTGTTCTTACAAAAGCTTGCTTTGACTCCCAATGCTAGTTCTTTAAATATTGCTTTTACTAAGCATATTACCAATGCTCTCATAAAGATTAGGGATGAAAAGTTGAAGCAAAAAGCCTCTGTTCCCAAGAAGTTAGAAGATGGTTGGGAACCCATCATTGATATGCATGTTAATGGTTATGATTGCCATGCTTTATGTGATCTAGGTGCTAGTATTTCCATCATGCCTAGAAAGATTTATGACATGCTTGATTTACCACCGCTTGAAAAGTGTTATTTTGATGTTCCTATTGCTGATGTTGCTAAGAAGAAACCTTTGGGAAGGATTGATGATGTTCTTATTGTGGTTAACAATAACCTTGTTCCTGTTGATTTTCTTGTTATGGACGTTGAATGCCATGCTTCATGTCCTATTATTTTGGGAAGACCCTTTCTTCGAACTGTAGGTGCTATCATTGATATGAGGGAAGGCACTATCAAGTATCAATTCCCACTAAAGAAAGGTATGGAACACTTCCCTAGGAAAAGAAAGAAATTACTTTTTGACTCTATTCTTAGAGCAAATTATGAGCTTGATGCTTCATCACTTGATATTACTTGATTCGCAATTTTCTGCGCCTAGCTCAAAGGCGTTAAAGAAAAGCACTCTTGGGAGATAACCCATTGTTTACTTTTCAGTACTTTTTATTTTATTTGAGTCTTGGAGGTCATTACTACTGTAATGACCGCTCCTTATCTTGTTTATTTCATTTTTGTGCCAAGAGAAGCCTCTAATTTGAGTGAGGTAAAGATTTGGGGTTATTGCTGTCCTGAAACTGTTTTCGGTGCTGCACCGTAAAAATTCGTGAAAATTCTCTGTTTATCTTTTGGACCTGCGATTTCTTGTGCATATGCCCCAGGTTATATCCAAACTTTTCTTAGTTGAACACTTTTTGATTTGAGCAACGTAAAATCCCTCAAAAATTCGTCCATTATCAGCTGTCCAGTTTTGACAGATTTCTGCCAATATTTGTTTTTGCCACTTTATCGCTTTCTTTCGAGTTCTTTTTGATCATGGAACTCTTGTGGAAGTTGCTACAGTAGTATATACTTTATATGTGGTGGTTTTGGGTTGAAACCTGAAGCTAAAAGAGGTTGAATATATTTTATGCTTGCACTAATGTTGCTAATAGAATTGTGTTTAGTTTTGTATGAAGGAAGTTTTCAAGTGTAGGGATTGGAGAATGATGAGATGAGTTGAAGAATGGAAAAAGCTCAAGCTTGGGGATTCCCATGCATCACCCCAAGAAATATCCAAGAAGTACAAGCGTCAAAGCTTGGGAATGCCCCCGAGGCACCCCTTCTTCATCGGCAAAAATCAGGTCACCTTTCAAAACACTATATTTTTATTGCTTCATGCACTATGTGTTTTTCTTGGAGCGTCAGTTGTTTTAGTTGTCTTAGTTTGTTTAGTTTGTTTGTTTGCTGCAATAAATGGTTGGACCCCAACAAATTTCCTTTGGAGGAGATGTACTCGTTTTCATTTGCAAAGAATGCTCTAGTTTTCACTCTTAAAAATCGAGCGTTCTAGTTTTTTTGCTACTGCTTTTGGTTTTCGTTTTCGCCTTGATATGCGTTCAGATCTTGTCATATCTTTTCATCAAGGTGCATTTTTGCCTCTGAACTTTATTGGTTTTCATCAAAAGAGGTGTCTTTAAAAATTTCAAATGGTGTTGGAAAAGAGAAAAAGCTTTGTGCAAAATAGTGGTACAAGAAGGAGCTTGTGTAGACTGCGGCTTAGGCTTTTTCATGTCATGCTTGATGTCTTTTTGATAGTATGCTTAGTGGTTTTGCTGTAGCATGACTTGTCTCAAATAACTGAGATTGCTTAATGAGCCTTTGAAAAAATCATGCGTGGTTTTTATTGTATGGAAGCATTATTTTGGTTTTCTCCTTGATGCTTTATTTGGGTTGACTTGGCGCATGCTCACACATGTTAGACTCTTACAAAGTCGCCATTAGCCTTCATGATCATTTAGTTTTTGACTTTTGATGCCATCGTATGCTTCTTTTAATGTCGCTTTGTCGCTTTGCATGATTATGGCCATTACTGCTCTCTTAGTTGGTCGCTCCCAGTCTTTTGCTAGCCCTCACTTTGTACTGAGTATGAGCTCTACTCGTGCATCCAACTCCTAAAAGCCAAGTTTTCCATTGTGTCCACTATAAATTCCTATGCATGGTATTTGTAAGCCATTCCAAAGTAAAATTTTCGTGTGCTACCTTTCAAAAACCTTCAAAATACTTCTCATTTTGTGACACTGTTTTCAGCTCATGGGGACGTAGTGGTCGGATTTGCTATCTTCCATATTGTTTATTCCAAAAAGAAAAAAAAGGAAAAAGAAAGAAAAAAGGCACTCCTCCAATGAATGTGAATGTTGGTGGGCACCCGATGGAATCGGTTAGCCATGGTATGTGAAAGGAAAAGGTGGGGAGGAGTGCCAAGTTTTATAAAATGAGCACGAAGTGCCAATCTCTCTCTCAAAAACTTGCTTTATTTTTGTATGGAAGATAGTAAGAACCCCATTGCCAGTCATTGACAAAGACAACCACCTCTCAAAATCAAGTTTTATCTCTGTTTTACAAATTAAAAGCTCTAGCACATGTTTAAATCACTGCTTCCCTCTGCGAAGGGCCTTTCTTTTACTTTTATGTTGAGTCACCACCTTCTTTCTTTATGCACCATTAAGAGAGCATAGTTGTCATTCTTAGTGTGATATGCATTGTCCCAAGGTTCATTGATTGACTCATATTGTTGGTTTCACTTGTTCTTAAATTACTTGTATCTAGTCGCCCTCTTAAACTTTGAGGTGTCCTATGCATTTATGTTTTGCTCTCTTTGAAGGACAAGCTGAAAACCATTTGTATGTTTTTCCTTATGATTAGAACACACGTTTGACTTTCATTGTTTCATTATCATGATCTTTTGTTTGTGTTCATTTGCATGTTTACAACATGGTTGCTAAGTTCTTATTGTCATGATTATATCTTTCGTGCCCATGTTCTAAGTTCTATTGATCCCAGCTCACCAATGCTTACATATATGATCAAGATTGTGTAGGTGCATGTCACCTCAAAAATTATTCTTTTTTTATCACTTACCTACTCGAGGACGAGTAGGAGTTAAGCTTGGGGATGCTTGATACGTCTCAAACGTATCTATAATTTTTGATGCTCCATGCTTTGTTTTACACCATTTGCCTATTGTTTCGTTACACTTAGTGGCATTTTTATACATTTTCCGGAACTAACCTATTAACGAAGTGCCACAGTGCCAGTTTCCTGTTTTCTGCTGTTTTTGTGTTTCAGAAGTGATACACAGGAAATATTCTCGGAATTGGACGAAACAAGTTCCTGAAGTCATATTTCACCGGGGAGCTCCCAAACATCCGAAGACCTGACGGAGGGGGGCCACATGGCCCCCACACACAGGGGCGGCGCGGCCTGGCCCCTGGCCGCGCCACCCCCTTGTGAGGCCGCGTGGCTCCACCTCTGACAGTCCCCCTTCGCCTACATATACCCCCTGACGAGAAAAACCTAAGGCCCGATCAGTTTTCCAGAATACATCGCGATCCGCCGCCGCCGTCGACCCGAAGATCGGGAGGGTCCAGAAGCTCTTCCCGGCACCCTGCCGGAGAGGGGAATCGCCACCGGAGGTCTTCTTCATCGCCATGCTTGCCTCCGGAGTGATGAGTGAGTAGTCTACCTTGGACTATGGGTCCATAGCAGTAGCTAGATGGTTGTCTTCTCCACTATGTGCTTCATGTTTAGATCTCATGAGCTGCCCTACATGATTGAGATCACCGTTATGTAATACTATGATGTTGGTTTGTTGGGATCCGATGAATATTGGTGTTTATGATTAAGTTGTTGTACTAAATTATATCTTTTGTTATCTCTATGTTGTTTATGATCTTGCATGCTCTCCATTGTTAGTAGCTATCTTGGCCGAGTAGTTGCTAGTGACTCCAAGAGGGGGTATTTATGCTCGATAGTGGGTTCATGTCTCTATTTCACCTGGGGGAGTGACAGAAACCTCTAAGGTGGTAGATGTGCTGTTGCTACTAGGGAGAAAACAACATTCATATGCTCAAGGGCATATGCTTTGTTTACATTACACACTTTGCTTAATGCAATTATCTGTTGTTCGCAACTTAATACTTCTAGGGTGTTCGGATGATATCCCCGGGGGTGGATTATTAGTCATAGATGCAGTTGGATGGCGGTCTATGTATTTTGTTGTAATGCCCAGAGTGAATCTCATAGTGATCTTCTTGACATATCACGTTATCTTTATTCTATCAATTGCCCAACTGTAATTTGTTTACCCAGCATGTTATTTTATCTATGGAGAGACACCACTAGTGAACTGTGGACCCCGGTCCTATTTTACATCATATTGCAATCACCTATTTACTTTTCCCGCACTGTTTACTTTACTAGCATATTACTACTGTTTTCCACTCGATACACTCATAACCTTTGTTTCAAGCAAACCGGTGAGATTGACAACCTCATCGCAAGTTGGGGACAAAGTATTTGTTTGTGTGTGTGCAGGTTCCACAAACACCTTCAGTCATCACCGTCTCTCTTCTTCAAGATCGACATTAAACCTTGGTTTCTTAACTGAGGGAAAACTAGCCGCTACACTCATCATACCTTCCTCTTGGGGTTCCCAACGGGCTGGTCATCACCACGCACAAGGACATACTGCTCCCACGTCAACTAAACGCCACAGTCTTTTCTGGCGCCATCACACGAGTAGCAATACACAGGAAATATTCTCGGAATTGGACGAAACAAGTTCTTGAAGTCATATTTCACCGGGGAGCTCCCAAACATCCGAAGACCTGACGGAGGGGGGCCACGTGGCCCCCACACACAGGGGCGGCGTGACCTGGCCCCTGGCCGCGCCACCCCCTTGTGAGGCCGCGTGGCTCCACCTCTGACAGCCCCCCTTTGCCTACATATACCCCCTGACGAGAAAAACCTAAGGGCCCGATCAGTTTTCCAAAATACATCGCGATCCGCCGCCGCCGTCGACCTGAAGATCGGGAGGGTCCAGAAGCTCTTCCCGGCACCCTGCCGGAGAGGGGAATCGCCACCGGAGGTCTTCTTCATCGCCATGCTTGCCTCCGGAGCGATGAGTGAGTAGTCTACCTTGGACTATGGGTCCATAGCAGTAGCTAGATGGTTGTCTTCTCCACCATGTGCTTCATGTTTAGATCTCATGAGCTGCCCTACATGATTGAGATCACCGTTATGTAATACTATGATGTTGGTTTGTTGGGATCCGATGAATATTGGTGTTTATGATTAAATTGCTGTACTGAATTATATCTTTTGTTATCTCTATGTTGTTTATGATCTTGCATGCTCTCCGTTGTTAGTAGCTATCTTGGCCGAGTAGTTGCTAGTGACTCCAAGAGGGGGTATTTATGCTCGATAGTGGGTTCATGTCTCTATTTCACCTGGGGGAGTGACAGAAACCTCTAAGGTGGTAGATGTGCTATTGCTACTAGGGAGAAAACAACATTCATATGCTCAAGGGCATATGCTTTGTTTACATTACACACTTTGCTTAATGCAATTATCTGTTGTTCGCAACTTAATACTTCTAGGGTGTTCGGATGATATCCCCGGGGGTGGATTATTAGTCATAGATGCAGTTGGATGGCGGTCTATGTATTTTGTTGTAATGCCCAGAGTGAATCTCATAGTGATCTTCTTGACATATCACGTTATCTTTATTCTATCAATTGCCCAACTGTAATTTGTTTACCCAGCATGTTATTTATCTATGGAGAGACACCACTAGTGAACTGTGGACCCCGGTCCTATTTTAATCATATTGCAATCACCTGTTTACTTTTCCCGCACTGTTTACTTTACTAGCATTTTACTACTGTTTTCCACTCGATACACTCATAACCTTTGTTTCAAGCAAACCGGTGAGATTCACAACCTCATCGCAAGTTGGGGACAAAATATTTGTTTGTGTGTGTGCAGGTTCCACAAACACCTTCAGTCGTCATCGTCTCTCTTCTCCTATTCGATATACCTTGGTTTCTTAACTGAGGGAAAACTAGCCGCTACACTCATCATACCTTCCTCTTGGGGTTCCCAACAGGCTGGTCATCACCACGCACAAGGACATACTGCTCCCACGTCAACTAAACGCCACAGTCTTTTCTGGCGCCATCACACGAATAGCAGCTTCTTTTCTGGCGCCGTTGCCGGGGAAGAGAGAAGACTTCTGCGAGGGGAGTTCTTCGCACACACATACTTTACTTTGTTATTTGTTTTGCTTTACTTTATTTATTTTACCTGCATTGCTTTTTATCAAAAACCCAAAAAAATTAGAATCCTTGGTAGTTGTTTTTACTTATCTGCTTTTAGTTTTGTTACAATGAGTAATCCTGAAGTAGAAGTTCGTAGTTTCAAGCAACAAGGGGGAGAAAGTTGAAAAGATGCTTGGTACCGTATTAACAATGCTCATCATAGGTGTACCAAAAAGCACTCCACCACGATCCTCCTTAGAAATTTTTATGTTGGTATATCTAGCTGGAATAGGTATGTTCTTGATACTCTTACAGGAGGTAATTTTCTGGGTACTCCCGCGGGAGACGCATGCACTATAATTGAAAGTTTAGTGGGAGTACCACCTATTCATGTTGCTAAAACTGAGACCACCTTGGAAGAGGTGGTAGAAAAGCTCAGCTCCTTAGAAAAAAGTTTGCCAAGTATCCTAGAAAATGCTAGCCGCGTTAGTGAATTAATAGAAAACATTGGTAAGAGAATTACCATTTTAGAGGCTAGCACTACTCATGACAATCAAAACTTGAGGATTGGTAAACTAGAGGAGTCTATGGAAACTCTTAGTCTAATCTTCTCTTCTCTTAAATTTAAGAAGGAGAAAGTGTTTGTTGGAAAAGAGCAAAAATTTATGTATGTTCCCAAGGTTTCTGCGCTTAAATCTCAACATGTTCTTAAGATTGGTAAGACTCTTAGTTCCACTAAGGGTGACTTGCAGGTTGAATCATCTTCGGGAACCTTCAAAGAGCCTACTGAGGTAACTAGCACTTCATCTATTGATATTACTTGATTCGCAATTTTCTGCGCCTAGCTCAAAGGCGTTAAAGAAAAGCACTCTTGGGAGATAACTCAATGTTTACTTTTCAGTACTTTTTCTTTTATTTGAGTCTTGGAAGTCATTACTACTGTAATGACCGCTCCTTATCTTGTTTATTTCGTTTTTGTGCCAAGAGAAGCCTCTAATTTGAGTGAGGTAAAGATTTGGGGTTATTGCTGTCCTGAAACTGTTTTCGGTGCTGCACCGTAAAAATTCGTGAAAATTCTCTGTTTATCTTTTGGACCTGCGATTTCTTGTGTACATGCCCCAGGTTATATCCAAACTTTTCTTAGTTGAACACTTTTTGATTTGAGCAACAAAAAATCCCTCAAAAATTCGTCCATTATCAGCTGTCCAGTTTTGACAGATTTCTGCCAATATTTGTTTTTGCCACTTTATCGCTTTCTTTTGAGTTCTTTTTGATCATGGAACTCTTGTGGAAGTTGCTACAGTAGTATATACTTTATATGTGGTGGTTTTGGGTTGAAACCTAAAGCTAAAAGAGGTTGAATATATTTTATGCTTGCACTAATGTTGCTAATAGAATTGTGTTTAGTTTTGTATGAAGGAAGTTTTCAAGTGTAGGGATTGGAGAATGATGAGATGAGTTGAAGAATGGACAAAAGCTCAAGCTTGGGGATTCCCATGCATCACCCCAAGAAATATCCAAGAAGTACAAGCATCAAAGCTTGGGGATGCCCCCGAGGCACCCCTTCTTCATCGGCAAAAATCAGGTCACCTTTCAAAACACTATATTTTTATTGCTTCATGCACTATGTGTTTTTCTTGGAGCGTCAGTTGTTTTAGTTTTCTTAGTTGGTTTAGTTTGTTTGTTTGCTGCAATAAATGGTTGGACCCCAACAAATTTTCCTTTGGAGGAGATGTACTCGTTTTCATTTGCAAAGAACGCTCTAGTTTTCACTCTTATCAAAAATCGAGTGTTCTTCTTTTTCTGCTACTGCTTTTGGTTTTCGTTTTTGCCTTGATTTGCATTCAGATCTTGTCATATCTTTTCATCAAGGTGTATTTTTGCCTCTGAACTTTATTGGTTTTCATCAAAAGAGGTGTTTATAAAAATTTCAAATGGTGTTGGAAAAGAGAAAAAGCTTTGTGCAAAATAGTGGTACAAGAAGGAGCTTGTGTAGACTGCGGCTTAGGCTTTTTCATGTCATGCTTGATGTCTTTTTGATAGTATACTTAGTGGTTTTGCTGTAGCATGACTTGTCTCAAATAACTGAGATTGCTTAATGAGCCTTTGAAAAAATCATGCGTTGTTTTTATTGTATGGAAGCATTATTTTGGTTTTCTCCTTGATGCTTTATTTGGGTTGACTTGGCGCATGCTCACACATGTTAGACTCTTACAAAGTCGCCATTAGCCTTCATGATCATTTAGTTTTTGACTTTTGATGCCATCATATGCTTCTTTTAATGTCGCTTTGTCGCTTTGCATGATTATGGCCATTACTGCTCTCTTAGTTGGTCGCTCCCAGTCTTTTGCTAGCCCTCGCCTTGTACTGAGTATGAGCTCTACTCGTGCATCCAACTCCTAAAAGCCAAGTTTGCCATTGTGTCCACTATAAATTCCTATGCATGGTATTTGTAAGCCATTCCAAAGTAAAATTTCCGTGTGCTACCTTTCAAAAACCTTCAAAATACTTCTCGTTTTGTGACACTGTTTTAAGCTCATGGGGACGTAGTGGTCGGATTTGCTATCTTCCATATTGTTTATTCCAAAAAGAAAAAAAAAAGGAAAAAAGAAAGAAAAAAGGCACTCCTCCAATGAATGTGAATGTTGGTGGGCACCCGATGGAATCGGTTAGCCATGGTATGTGAAAGGAAAAGGTGGGGAGGAGTGCCAAGTTTTATAAAAAGAGCACGAAGTGCCAATCTCTCTCTCAAAAACTTGCTTTATTTTTGTATGGAAGATAGTAAGAACCCCATTGCCAGTCGTTGACAAAGACAACCACCTCTCAAAATCAAGTTTTATCTCTGTTTTGCAAATGAAAAGCTCTAGCACATGTTTAAATCACTGCTTCCCTCTGCGAAGGGCCTTTCTTTTACTTTTATGTTGAGTCACCACCTTCTTTCTTTATGCACCATTAAGAGAGCATAGTTGTCATTCTTAGTGTGATATGCATTGTCCCAAGGTTCATTGATTGACTCATATTGTTGGTTTCACTTGTTCTTAAATTATTTGTATCTAGTCGCCCTCTTAAACTTTGAGGTGTCCTATGCATTTATGTTTTGCTCTCTTTGAAGGACAAGCTGAAAACCTTTTGTATGTTTTTCCTTATGATTAGAACACACGTTTGACTTTCATTGTTTCATTATCATGATCTTTTGTTTGTGTTCATTTGCATGTTTACAACATGGTTGCTAAGTTCTTATTGTCATGATTATATCTTTCATGCCCATGTTCTAAGTTCTATTGATCCCAGCTCACCAATGCTTACATATATGATCAAGATTGTGTAGGTGCATGTCACCTCAAAAATTATTCTTTTGTTATCACTTACCTACTCGAGGACGAGCAGGAGTTAAGCTTGGGGATGCTTGATACGTCTCAAACGTATCTATAATTTGTGATGCTCCATGCTTTGTTTTACACCATTTGCCTATTGTTTTGTTACACTTAGTGGCATTTTTATATATTTTCCGGAACTAACCTATTAACGAAGTGCCCCAGTGCCAGTTTCCTGTTTTCTGCTGTTTTTGTGTTTCAGAAGTGATACACAGGAAATATTCTCGGAATTGGACGAAACAAGTTCCTGAAGTCATATTTCACCGGGGAGCTCCCAAACATACGAAGACCTGACGGAGGGGGGCCACGTGGCCCCCACACACAGGGGCGGCGTGGCCTGGCCCCTGGCCGCGCCACCCCCTTGTGAGGCCGCGTGGCTCCACCTCTGACAGCCCCCCTTCGCCTACATATACCCCCTGACGAGAAAAACCTAAGGGCCCGATCAGTTTTCCAGAATACATCGCGATCCGCCGCCGCCGTCGACCCGAAGATCGGGAGGGTCCAGAAGCTCTTCCCAGCACCCTGCCGGAGAGGGGAATCGCCACCGGAGGTCTTCTTCATCGCCATGCTTGCCTCCGGAGCGATGAGTGAGTAGTCTACCTTGGACTATGGGTCCATAGCAGTAGCTAGATGGTTGTCTTCTCCACTATGTGCTTCATGTTTAGATCTCATGAGCTGCCCTACATGATTGAGATCACCGTTATGTAATACTATGATGTTGGTTTGTTGGGATCCGATGAATATTGGTGTTTATGATTAAGTTGCTATACTAAATTATATCTTTTGTTATCTCTATGTTGTTTATGATCTTGCATGCTCTCCGTTGTTAGTAGCTATCTTGGCCGAGTAGTTGCTAGTGACTCCAAGAGGGGGTATTTATGCTCGATAGTGGGTTCATGTCTCTATTTCACCTGGGGGAGTGACAGAAACCTCTAAGGTGGTAGATGTGCTGTTGCTACTAGGGAGAAAACAACATTCATATGCTCAAGGGCATATGCTTTGTTTACATTACACACTTTGCTTAATGCAATTATCTGTTGTTCGCAACTTAATACTTCTAGGGTGTTCGGATGATATCCCCGGGGGTGGATTATTAGTCATAGATGCAGTTGGATGGCGGTCTATGTATTTTGTTGTAATGCCCAGAGTGAATCTCATAGTGATCTTCTTGACATATCACGTTATCTTTATTCTATCAATTGCCCAACTGTAATTTGTTTACCCAGCATGTTATTTATCTATGGAGAGACACCACTAGTGAACTGTGGACCCCGGTCCTATTTTAATCATATTGCAATCACCTGTTTACTTTTCCCGCACTGTTTACTTTACTAGCATTTTACTACTGTTTTCCACTCGATACACTCATAACCTTTGTTTCAAGCAAACCGGTGAGATTGACAACCTCATCGCAAGTTGGGGACAAAGTATTTGTTTGTGTGTGTGCAGGTTCCACAAACACCTTCAGTCGTCATCGTCTCTCTTCTCCTATTCGATATACCTTGGTTTCTTAACTGAGGGAAAACTAGCCGCTACACTCATCATACCTTCCTCTTGGGGTTCCCAACGGGCTGGTCATCACCACGCACAAGGACATACTGCTCCCACGTCAACTAAACGCCACAGTCTTTTCTGGCGCCATCACACGAGTAGCACACCCCATGAGTATTAAGTTGCGAACAACAGATAATTGCATTAAGCAAAGTGTGTAATGTAAACAAAGCATATGCCCTTGAGCATATGAATGTTGTTTCCCCCCTAGTAGCAACAGCACATCTATAACCTTAGAGGTTTCTATCACTCCTCCAGATTAAATAGAGGCATGAACCCACTATCGAGCATAAATACCCCCTCTTGGAGTCACTAGCAACTACTCGGCCAAGATAGCTACTAACAACGGAGAGCATGCAAGATCATAAACAACATAGAGATAACAAAGGATAAATTTCAGTACTTCAACTCAAGCATAACACCAATATTCATCGGATCCCAACAAACCAAACATGTAGAATTATGTTGCTTGTTGCGTGGTAAATGACCAGCCCGTTGGGAACCCCAAGAGGGAGGTATGATGAGTATAGCAGCAGATTTTCCCTCAGTTCAGAAACCAAGATTTATCATTCAAAAGAAAAGCAGACAATATGACTGAAGGTGATGCTTGCTAGTTTGCGATAGCTTCGGATAATTTATATATGGCGCCTCGTCCAAGCTTTGCTTGCTAGCTGCAACGCGGAACCTGCACACAACACAACCAAGTACTTTGCTCCCAACTTGCGATGAGGTTGTCAATCTCACCGGTTTGCTTGAAACAAAGGTTATGAGCGTATCGAGTGGAAAAACAGTAGAAGTATGCGAGTAAAGTAAACAGTGCGAGTAAAGTAAACAGGTGCTAGCAATATGATGGAAATAGGACCAGGGTCCACAGTTCACTAGTGGTGTCTCTCCATAAGATAAATAACACATGCTAGGTAAACAAATTACAGTTGGGCAATTGATAGAATAAAGATAAACGTGATATGTCAAGAAGATCACTATGAGATTTACTCTGGGCATTATAACAAGATACATAGACCGCCATCCAACTGCATCTATAACTAATAATCCACTTGTGGCGAATCAATCCGAGAACTCCACAAGTATTAAGTTGCGAACAATAGATAATTGCATTAAGCAAAGTGTGTAATGTAAACAAAGCATATGCCCTTGAGCATATGAATATTGTTTTCTCCCTAGTAGCAACAACACATCTACAACCTTAGAGGTTTCTGTCACTCTCCCAGGTTAAATAGAGGCATGAACCCACTATCGAGCATAAATACCCCCTCTTGGAGTCGCTGGCAACTACTCGGCCAAGATAGCTACTAACAACGGAGAGCATGCAAGATCATAAACAACATAGAGATAACAAAAGATATATTTCAGTATAGCAACTCAATCATAACACCAATATTCATCGGATCCCAACAAACCAAACATGTAGAATTACATAACGGTGATCTCAATCATGTAGGGCAGCTCATGAGATCTAAACATGAAGCACATGGTGGAGAAGACAACCATCTAGCTACTGCTATGGACCCATAGTCCAAGGTAGACTACTCACTCATTGCTTCGGAGGCAAGCATGGCGATAAAGAAGACCTCCGGTGGTGATTCCCCTCTCTGGCAGGATGCCGGGAAGAGCTTCTGGACCCTCTCGATCTTTGGGTCGACGGCGGCGGCGGATCGTGATGTGTTCTGGAAAATTGATCGGGTACTTAGGTTTTTTCCGTCGGGGGGTCTTTATAGGCAAAGGGGCATTGTCAGAAGTGGACCGAGGTGGTCTCACACCTAGGAGGCACGGCCAGGGCCTGGGCCGCGCTGCCCTGGCGTGTGGCCCCTCGTGGCCCCACTCCGTCTCCTCTTCGGCTCTCTGGAAGCTTCCGGGAAAAATAAGACTTCAAGAACTTGTTTCGTCCAATTCCGAGAATATTTACTGTGTATCACTTCTGAAACACAAAACCAGTAGAAAACAGGGAACTGGCACTGTGGCGACTTGTTAATAGGTTAGTTCTGGAAAATGCATAAAAGTGCCACAAAGTGTAACGAAACAGTAGGCAAATGGTGTAAAAATAAGCATGGAGCATCAAAAATTATAGATACATTAGAGACGTATCAAGCATCCCCAAGCTTAACTCCTGCTCGTCCTCGAGTACGTAAGTGATAACAAAAGAATAATTTTTGAGGTGACATGCACCTACACAATCTTGATCATGTATGTAAGCATTTGTGAGTTGGGATCATAAGAACTTAAAACATGGGCATGAAGATATAATCTTGACAATAGAAACTTAGCAACCATGTTGTAAACATGAAAATGAACACAAACAAAAGATCATGAAAATGAAACAATGAAAGTCAAACGTGTGTTCAAATCATACGGAAAAATATACAAATGGTTTTCAGCTTGTCCTTCATGGAGAGCAAAACATAAATGCATACGACACCTTCAAGTTTAAGAGGGCGACTAGATACAAATAATTTGAGAACAAGTGAAACCAACAATATGAATCAATCAATGAAAACTTTGGGACAATGCACATTATACTAAGAATGATAACTATGCTCTCTTAATGGCGCATAAAGATAGAAGGTGGTGACTCAACATAAAAGTAGAAGAAAGGCCCTTTGCGGAGGGAAGCAGTGATTGCAAGTTTTATAACCTTCAGAAATTATGGTACTTACCGGCTTTGAGCTCTCATTGCCCCCATCATAAGCATCTTGAATGGTTAAAGTTAATGCGAGAATAATTATGATGCATATGCTTGACAAATCATAAGTTGAAAACCTCTGTCCCGTGAATACGAGTACCCAAACCTCATGCTACTTTACTTAGAGTCCCAAGCAAGGCTCTTGTCATTGTAAATATATGCATATCATTGAGAACCGCCAATGGGGTACCTCCGTGCCCGATGACATGGAACAAGCCCACATCAAAACGACAGGACAAGCAGACAATGAACACCTCGACATCTCTTTTATTTGCCATTTGTTTAGCTTTTTATTGTGAGATGCATTGTCGAATGTCCACCATGGGTATGCTGCAAATTTCCACCATGAATTATGCATGGCTTAGATTGGTGGCCCGGCGTTTCACTAACACATATACAAACTCCATGATCCCCACAAGATTCCCAATTCATTTCACACCGCGGGCATCTATGAACAAAAGATCACGATATCAACTCAAAAGAGAAGTGCAATATTGAAAGCTTGCCCATGACTGCATGGCTGGGCTAGTCTCCAACTTACAACTTGCAAGCATAACAACTCAACATAACACTGGTAAGAGTTTAATTTGAAGAGAAAATAAAAGCAAGTCAAATTTACTTGGAATAGCAAATTGCTAGTAGGTATGTATGGTGGACACTTTGGAAAACTTTGGCTTTTAGGAGTTGGATGCACGAGTAGAGCTCATACTCAGTACAAGGCGAGGGCTAGCAAAAGACTGGGAGCGACCAACTAAGAGAGCAATAATGGCCATAATCATGCAAAGCGACAAAGCAACATTAAAAGAAGCATAAGATGGCATCAAAAGTCAAAAACTAAATGATCATAGAGGCTATTGGCAACTTTGTAAGAGTCTAACATGTGTGAGCATGCGCCAAGTCAACCCAAATAAAGCATCAAGGAGAAAACCAAAATAATGCTTCCAAATAATTAAAACAACGCATGATTTTTTCAAAGGCTCATTAAGCAATCTCGGTTATTTGAGACAAGTCATGCTATAGCAAAACCACTAAGCATACTATCAAAAAGACATCAAGCATGACATAAAAAAGCCTAAGCCGCAGTCTACACAAGCTTCTTCTTGTACCACTATTTTGCACAAAGCTTTTTCTCTTTTCCAACACCATTTGATTTTTTTTATAAACACCTCTTTTGATAAAAACCAATGAAGATCAGAGGCAAAAATACACCTTGATGAAGAGATATGACAAAGTCTGAATGCAAATCAAGGTGAAAATGGAACCAAAAGCAATAGCAGAAAAAGAAGAACACTCGGTTTTTAATAAGAGTGAAAACTAGAGCATTCTTTGCAAATGAAAACGAGTACATCTCCTCCAAAATAAATTTGTTGGGGTCCAACCATTTATTGCAGCAAACAAAACAAACTAACTAAGAAAACTAAAACAACTGACACTCCAAGAAAAACACATAATGCATGAAGCAATAAAAATATAGTGTTTTGAAAGGTGACCTAATTTTTGCCGATGAAGAAGGGGTGCCTCGGGGGCATCCCCAAGCTTTGACGCTTGTACTTCTTAGATATTTCTTGGGATGATGCATGGGCATCCCCAAGCTTGAGCTTTTGTCCATTCTTCAACTCATCTCATCATTCTCCAATCCCTACACTTGAAAACTTCCTTCATACAAAACTAAACACAAATCTATTAGCAACATTAGTGTAGCATAACATATAATCAACCTATTTTTGCTTCAGGTTTCAACCCAAAACCACCACTTATATAGCATATACTACTGTAGAAACTTCCCCAAAAGTTCCATGATCAAAAGAACTTAAAAGAAAGTGATAAAGCGGCAAACACAAATATTGGCAGAAATCTGTCAAAACAGAACAGCTGACAAAGGTCGAATTTTTGAGGGGTTTTCTGTTGCTCAAATCAAAAAGTGTTCAACTAACAAAAGTTTGGATATAACCTGGGGCATATGCACAAGAAATCGCAGGTCCAAAAGATATACCGAGAATCTATACAAATTTTTATGGTGCAGCACCGAAAACAGTTTCAGGACAGCAACATCCCCAAATCTTTACCTCACTCAAATTAGAGGCTTCTCTTGGCACAAAAACAAAATAAAAAGGATAAGGAGCGGTCATTACAGTAGTAATAACTTCCAAGACTCAAATAAAAGAAAAGGTACTGAAAATAAAACATTGGGTTATCTCCCAAGAGTGCTTTTCTTTAACGCCTTTGAGCTAGGCGCAGAAAATTATGAATCAAGTAATAATGAAAGGGGGATCAGGATCCACTATAGGAATAAAGAAATGAATACTATCCAATTGAGGTTTTGAGTTGGTACACTATTTTTATCAAAAAGATTTTTAGGACAAATCCAACTAAGATTAGTTACCAAGGCATTATGAATTCCTACGAGTTTACAAGGTATTGGCAATCTAGAATTTTTGTTGGGTGTACCAATAATTTCAATAGGCGAGCCAAGCTTATTAAACTTCTTAAAAAAATTCCTAGCCTCAATTGTAACATCTCTAAATTCTATGCGCAAACTTTCCAAGATAAAAGCTTTCTTTTCAGGATCTTCAATTTCATAAAGCTTAAGGAACATGTATTGCATAAAAGGATTAAGACTAGCAAACCTAGTTTCCAACATATGAATTAAATAAGCAGAAGCAACTTCAATACTAGGAGCTAGCTCAACCAAAGACTTTTCCTCAACTTCCTTATGCATACTAATGTGATTAAAGAACTTCTCAATGTTACTTTTTCCAATAATAGAACCACTACCTACTGAGAGGTCCTCCAGAACGTACTTAGAGATCAACATAATGAACTAAAAGTAAAGAAATAACAACTACCAAGGATTCTATTTTTTTGGGTTTTTGATAAAATGATGCAGGTAAAAATAAATAAAGTAAAGCAAAACAATAACAAAGTAAAGGATGTGCGTGCAAAAACTCCCCTTGCAGAGGTCTTCCAATCTTCCCCGGCAAAGGTGCCAGAAAAAGCTATTGCTTATTGCGTGGTAAATGACCAGCCCGTTGGGAACCCCAAGAGGAAGGTGTGATGAGTATAGCAACAGATTCCTCAGTTAAGAAACCAAGGTTTATCGTTCAGGAGAAAAGTAGACAATAAGACTGAAGGTGATGCTTGCTAGTTTGCGACAGCTTTGGACAATTTATATATGGCGCCTCATCCAAGCTTTGCTTGCTAGCTGCAACACGGAACCTGCATACAACACAACCAAGTACTTTGCTCCCAACTTGTGATGAGGTTGTCAATCTCACCGGTTTGCAAAAAACAAAGGTTATGAGCGTATCGAGTAGAAAACAATAGAAGTATGCGAGTAAAGTAAACAGTGCGAGTAAAGTAAACAGGTGATAGCAATATGATAGAAATAGGACCGGGGTCCATAGTTCACTAGTGGTTTCTCTCCATAAGATAA
This sequence comes from Dactylis glomerata, assembly GCA_007115705.1. Lineage (NCBI taxonomy): Eukaryota > Viridiplantae > Streptophyta > Magnoliopsida > Poales > Poaceae > Dactylis > Dactylis glomerata. The sequence continues at coordinate 5,574,281 of QXEO01000222.1, forward strand.
ATAACACATGCTGGGTAAACAAATTACAGTTGGACAATTGATAGAATAAAGATAAATGTGATATGTCAAGAAGATCACTATGAGATTTACTCTGGGCATTACAACAAGATACATAGACCGCCATCCAACTGCATCTATGACTAATAATCCACTTGTGGCGAATCAATCCGAGAACTCCACAAGTATTAAGTTGTGAACAACAGATAATTGCATTAAGCAAAGTGTCTAATATAAACAAAGCATATGCCCTTGAGCATATGAATGTTGTTTTCTCCCTAGTAGCAACAGCACATCTATAACCTTAGAGGTTTCTGTCACTCCCCCAGATTAAATAGAGGCATGAACCCACTATCGAGCATAAATACCCCCTCTTGGAGTCACTAGTAACTACTCGGCCAAGATAGCTACTAACAACGGAGAGCATGCAAGATCATAAACAACATAGAGATAACAAAAGATATATTTCAGTATAGCAACTCAATCATAACACCAATATTCATCGGATCTCAACAAACCAAATATGTAGAATTACATAACGGTGATCTCAATCATGTAGGGCAGCTCATGAGATCTAAACATGAAGCACATAGTGGAGAAGACAACCATCTAGCTACTGCTATGGACCCATAGTCCAAGATAGACTAATCACTCATCGCTCCAGAGGCAAGCATGGCAATGAAGAAGACCTCCAATGGCGATTCCCCTCTCCGGCAGGGTGCCGGGAAGAGCTTCTGGACCCTCCCGATCTTGGGTCAACGGTGGCGGCGGATCACGATGTGTTCTAGAAAATTGATCAGGTACTTAGGGTTTTTTCCGTCGGGGGGTCTTTATAGGCAAAGGGGCATCGTCAGAAGTGGACCGAGGTGGTCTCACACCTAGGGGGCGCGGCCAGGGCCTGGGCCACGCCGCCCTGGTGTGTGGCCCCCTCATGGCCCCACTCCATCTCCTTTTCGGCTCTCTGGAAGCTTCGGGAAAAATAAGACTTCAGGAACTTGTTTTGTCCAATTCCGAGAATATTTCCTATGTATCACTTCTGAAACATAAAAACAGCAGAAAATAGGGAACTGGCACTATGGCGACTTGTTAATAGGTTAGTTCCAGAAAATGCATTAAATTACAGTAGGCAAATGGTGTAAAAACAAGCTTGGGGCATCAAAAATTATAGATACATTAGAGACGTATCAAATTACATAATGGTGATCTCAATCATATAGGGTAGCTCATGAGATCTAAACATAAAGCACATGGTGGAGAAGACAACCATCTAGCTACTGCTATGGACCCATAGTCCAAGGTAGACTACTCACTCATCGCTCCGGAGGCAAGCATGGCGATGAAGAAGACCTCCGGTGGCGATTTCCCTCTCCGGCTGGGTGCCGGGAAGAGCTTCTGGACCCTCCCGATCTTCGGGTCAACAGCGGCGGTGGATCACGATGCGTTCTGGAAAACTGATCGGGTCCTTATGTTTTTCTCGTTGGGGGGTCTTTATAGGCGAAGGGGCATCGTCAGGACTGGACCAAGGCGGTCTCACACATAGGGGGCGCGGCCCAGCCCCTGGTCGTGCCGCGCTGGTGTGAGGGCCCCTCGTGGCACCACTCCGTCTCCTCTTTGGTTCTCTAGAAGCTTTGGTAAAATTCTGGGTGACTGGCTTTGGTTTCGTCCAATTCCGAGAATATTTCCCGTGTAACTTTTCTGAAACACAAAAATAGCAGAAAATAGGGAACTTGCACTGTGGCGACTTGTTAGTAAGTTAGTTCCGAAAAATGCATAAAAGTGCCACGAAGTGTAACGAAACACTAAGCAAATGGTGTAAAAACAAGCATGGAGCATCAAAAATTATGGATACGTTTGAGACGTATCAGGATCTCCAAGCTTAACTCCTGCTTGTCCTCAAGTAGGTAAGTGATAACAAAAGAAATAATTTTTGAGGTAACATGCACCTACACAATCTTTATCATGTATGTAAGCGTTGTGCGCTGGGATCAAAAGAACTTAAAACATGGGCATGAAAGACATAATCTTGATAGAAGAAACTTAGCAACCATGTTATAACATGAAAGTGAACACAAACAAAAGATCATGAAAATGAAACAATGAAAGTCAAACGTGTGTTCAAATCATAAGGAAAAACATACAAATAGTTTTTAGCTTGTCCTTCATGGAGAGCAAAACATAAATGCATAGGACACCTTCAAGTTTAAGAGGGCGACTATATACAAATAATTTGAGAACAAGTGAAACCAACAATATGAATCCATCAATGAAAACTTTGAAACAATGCACATTATACTAAGCAACGCAGATTTGCTACCACCGGTGGTAGCTATGCATGCATGTATCATCTTTGGATTGTGGGAGCATACTATTCCTACCGCATGCGATGTAGAGAGCATGATCATGTTGGTGATAACAGATGAAAAGATTCCGTTTGTTGCATGCATATGTTGCTTTAGAAAGGATACTTGGAAAGACAACCGCGGATGGCTAGTGCACGTGGTGATCTCGGACATGCCATGCCAAGTTGCCTACCCAAGTAACCTAGTGCGCGCGGTGATCTCGACATGCCATGCCAAGTTGCCATGCCAAGTTGCCTACCCAAGTAACCTAGTAGACATGCCATGCCAAGTTTCCATGCCAAGTTGCCTACCCAAGTAACCTAGTAGACATGCCATACCAAGTTGCCTACCCTAAACGCTGACCCAGCACACACATAAAAATGATCCGATTGTTTTTCCCTATTATCTAGTCTGTCGCATTGCTGCCAAGTTACCTACCCAAATAACCTAGTGCGTGTGGTGATCTCGGACATGCCATGCCAAGTTGCCTACTCAAGTAACCTAGTAGACATGCCAAGTGAAACTGATTTGGCCTACCAAAGTCACCTGATAGCCATGCCATGCAAAAATGCCGTTGCTTCCGTCTGTTAATTCTTGTGCTCCCGGTAGGAAATCTCATGCTCTCTATAGCAAATCTAATGGTGGATGCTAGGTGTGTAGCTACCACCGGTGGTAGCAGGCTATTTTGCTTATACTAAGAAAGACAACTATGCTCTCTTAATGGTGCATAAAGATAGAAGGTGGTGACTCAATATAAAAGTAAAAGAAAGGCCATTCGCGGAGGGAAGCAGTGTTTGCAAGTTTTATAAACCTTCAAAAATTATGGTACTTACCAGCTTTGAGCTCTTATTGCCCCCATCATAAGCATCTTGAATGGTTAAAGTTAATGCGAGAACAATTATGATGCATATGCTTGACAAATCATAAGTTGAAAACCTCGTGTCCCATGAATACGAGTACCCAAACCTCATGCTACTTTACTTAGAGTCCCAAGCAAGGCTCTTGTCATTGTAAGTATATACGTATCATCGAGAACCGCCAACGGGGTACCTCCGTGCCCGATGACATGGAACAAGCCCACATCAAAATGACAGGACAAGCAGACAATGAACACCTCGGCATCTCTTTTATTTACCATTTGTTTAGCTTTTTGTTTTGAGATGTGTCGTCGAATGTCCACTATGGGTATGCTACAAATTTCCACCATGAATTATGCATGGCTTAGATTGGTGGCCCAGGCGTTTCCCTAACACATATACAAACTCCATGATCCCGCAAGATTCCCAATTCATTTCACACCGCGAGTATCCATAAACAAAAGATCACGATATCAACTCAAATAAGAAGTGCAATGTTGAAAGCTTGCCCCATGACGACATGGTTGGGCTAGTCTCCAACTTACAACTTGCAAGCATAACAACTCAACATAAGAGACCACAATGTTAAATTTTTTAGAATGAGAAAAATAAAGTATGCCTTCCGGTTCGTGAGAGCTTTACTGACCAATTTTTGCATAACACTGGTAAGAGTTTAATTTGAAGATTAGATAAAAGCAAGTCAAATATACTTTGGAATAGCAAATTGCTAATAGGTATGTATGGTGGACACTTCGGCAAACTTGGTTTTTAGGAGTTGGATGCATGAGTAGAGCTCATACTCAGTACAAGGCGAGGGCTAGCAAAAGACTGGGAGCGACCAACTAAGAGAGCAATAACGGCCATAATCATGCAAAGCGATAAAGCGACATTAAAAGAAGCATAAGATGGAATTAAAAGTCAAAAACTAAATGATCATAGAGGCTATTAGCGACTTTGTAAGAGTCTAACATGTGTGAGCATGCGCCAAGTCAATCCAAATAAAGCATCAAGGAGAAAACCAAAATAATGCTTCCAAATGATAAAAACAACGCATGATTTTTTTTCAAAGGCTCATTAAGCAATCTTAGTTATTTGAGACAAGTCATGCTACAGCAAAACCACTAAGCATACTATCAAAAAGACATCAAACACAACATGAAAAAGTCTAAGCCGCAGTCTAAACATGCTCCTTCTAATACCACTTTTTTGCATAAAGCTTTTTCTCTTTTCCAACACCATTCAAACTTTTTATAAACACCTCTTTTGATGAAAACCAATAAAGACCAGAGGCAAAAATACACCTTGATTAAAAGATATAACAAGATCTGAACACAACTCAAGGCAAAAACAAAAACTAAATGCAGTTCTAGAAAAAGAAGAACACTCGATCAAATTATAAGAATGAAAAATGGAGTGTTCTTGGCAAATGAAAAGTAAGGCAACTTCTCCAAAAGAAATTTGTTGGGGTCCAACCATTTATTGCAGCAAATAAAACAAAACAAAACTGAAAACTAAAAACAACTAATGCTCCAAGAAAAATGCATAATGCATGAAGCAATAAAAATATAGTGTCTTGAAAGGTGACCTGATTTTTGCCGATGAAGAAGGGGTGCCTCGGGGGCATCCCCAAGCTTTGACGCTTGTACTTCTTGGATATTTCTTGGGGTGATGCATGGGCATCCCCAAGCTTGATTTTTTGTCCATTCTTCAACTCATCTCATCACTCTCCGATCCCTACACTTGAAAACTTCCTTCATACAAAACTAAACACAAATCTATTAGCAACATTAGTGTAAGCATAACATATAATCAATCTCTTTTTTGCTTCAGGTTTCAACCTAAAACCACCACATATAAAGCATATACTACTGTAGCAACTTCCCCAAAAGTTCCGTGATCAAAAGAACTCAAAAAGAAAGCGATAAAGCGGCAAACACAAATATTGGCAGAAATCTATCAAAACAGAACAGCTGACAAAGGTCGAATTTTTAAGGAGTTTTCTGTTGCCCAAATCAAAAAGTGTTCAACTAATGAAAGTTTGGATATAACCTGGGGCATATGCACAAGAAATATCAGGTCCAAAGGATATACAAAGAATTTTTACGAATTTTTACGGTGCAGCACCAAAAACTATTTCAGGACAGCAACATCCCCAAATCTTACCTCACTCAAATTAGAGGCTTCTCTTGGCACAAAAACGAAATAAAAAGGATAAGGAGAGGTCATTACAGTAGTAAAAACTTCCAAGACTCAAATAAAAGAAAAAAACTGAATGTAAAAACATTGGGTTATCTCCCAAGAGTGCTTTTCTTTAACGCCTTTGAGCTAGCCGCAGAAAATTGCGAGTCAAGTAACATCAAGAGAATCATTAAGATCCATTGAAGAGGTCTTCTCAATAAGGCATTGTATTTCATCCACATAAGTTTTTGAAGACCCTTTGTGATCATGCTTTGGTTCACTCAAATCACTAAAAAGATTTTTGGGACAGATCCAATCAAAATTATTTTCAAAGGCTTCATACAATCCCAAGAGTTTGCTAGGTATAGGTATCTCGGTTCCCTCATTGTTTGTACTAATAACCTTTATAGGTGAACCCAGCTTATTAAAATGCTTAAAAACTTTCCTAGCTTCAATGGCAACATCTCTAAATTCTAAGCGCAAAGTTTCCAAGATAAAAGCTTTCTTTTCAGGATCCTCAATTTCATGAAGCTTAAGGAACATGTGTTGCATAAAAGGATTAAGGCTAGGAAACCTAGCTTCCAACATGTGAATTAAATAAGCAGAAGCAACTTCAATACTAGGAGCAAGCTCAACCAAAGACTTTTCCTCAACTTCTTTATGCATGCTAATATGATTAAAGAACTCCTCAATGTTACTTTTCCAATAATAGAACCACTACCTACTGAGAGTTCCTCCAAAACATACTTAGGGAACAACGTAATGAACTAAAGTAAAGAAATAACAACTACCAAGGATTCTAATTTTTTTGGGTTTTTGATAAAACGATGCAAGTAAAATAAAATAAAGTAAAGCAAAACAATAAACAAAGTAAAGGATGTGCGTGCGAAAACTCCCCTCGCAGAAGTATTCTTTTTCCTCCCTGGCAATGGCGCCAAAAAATATGCTTGATGCCTAGTAAATAACCAGCCCGTTGGGAACCCCAAGAGGAAGGTGTGATGAATATAGAAGCAGATTTTACCTCAGTAAGAAACCAAGGTTTATCGTTCAGGAGAGGAGCAGACAAACGACTGAAGGTGATGCCTGCTAGCTTGCGACAGCTCCGGATAATTTATAAGGCGCCTCGTCCAAGCTTTGCTTTGCTAGCTGCAACGCGGAACCTGCACACAACACAACCAAATACTTTGTTCCCAACTTACGATGAGGTTGTTAATCTCACCGGTTTGCTTAAAACAAAGAAATGAGCGTATCGAGTGGAAAATGATAATAGTATGCGAGTAAAGTAAATAGTACGAGTAAAGTAAACAGGTGATAGCAATGTAAAGGAAATAGGACCAGGGTCCACAGTTCACTAGCGGTGTCTCTCCATAAGATAAAATAATACAAGCTAGGTAAACGAATTACAGTTGGGCAATTGATAGAATAAAGATAACGTGCATATGATGAGAGGATCACTATGAGATTTACTCTGGGCATTACAACAAGATACATAGATCGCCATCCAACTGCATCTATGACTAATAATTCACTCACGGGGATATCATCCGAACATCCCATGAGTATTAAGTTGCGAATAACAGATAATTGCATTAAGCAAAGTGTGTAATGTAAACAAAGCATATGCCCTTGAGCATATGAATGTTGTTTTCCCCCTAGTAGCAACGGCACATCTACAACCTTAGAGGTTTCTGTCACTCCCCCAGATTAAATAGAGGCATGAACCCACTATCGAGCATAAATACCCCCTCTTAGAGTCACTAGCAACTACTCGGCCAAGATAGCTACTAACAACGGAGAGCATGCAAGATCATAAATAACATAGAGATAACAAAGGATAAATTTCAGTACTTCAACTCAAGCATAACACCAATATTCATCGGATCGCAACAAACCAAACATGTAGAATTACATAACGGTGATCTCAATCATGTAGGGCAGCTCATGAGATCTAAACATGAAGCACATGGTGGAGAAGACAACCATCTAGCTACTGCTATGGACCCATAGTCCAAGGTAGACTACTCACTCATCGCTCCAGAGGCAAGCATGGCAATGAAGAAGACCTTCGGTGGCGATTCCCCTCTCCGGCCGGGTGCCGAGAAGAGCTTCTGGACCCTCCCGATCTTTGGGTCGACGGCAGCGGCGGATCGCGATGTGTTCTGGAAAACTGATCGGGTCCTTAGGTTTTTCTTGTCGGGGGGTCTTTATAGGCGAAGGGGCATCGTCAGGAGAGGACCGAGGCGGTCTCACACATAGGGGGTGCGGCCCAGCCCCTGGCCTTGCCGCCCTGGTGTGAGGGTCCCTCGTGGCCCCACTCCGTCTCCTCTTCGGTTCTCTGGAAGCTTCGGTAAAATTCTAGGCGACTGGCTTTGGTTTCGTCTAATTCCGAGAATATTTCCTGTGTAACTTTTCTGAAACACAAAAACAGCAAAAAAAAGGGAACTGACACTGTGGCGACTTGTTAGTAGGTTAGTTCCGAAAAATGCATAAAAGTGTCACGAAGTGTAATGAAACACTAAGCAAATGGTGTAAAAACAAGCATGGAGCATCAAAAATTATGGATACATTTGAGACGTATCAGGGCGCCCCTGCCTGGCTTTATATATGCAACCGGGCTAAGGTTTTACAAGTGTCCTAGTCGAATACGGATTAGAACCTTCCTTCTTCGTCTCTAAGTCAATCTTCGAGTCCTTATGCTAGTCCACCTCCATAATGGGCCGGACCCGGTATACTAATCCGTGGGTACCCGAAGGGCATACCCACGTTAGTTGGGATGCTAGAAAAGTATGCATGAATGTTATACTTGTTACCGAGATAGCAATGGTGTGATGTAGTAGATAATAGTTCGCCGGTCATCCTAGCTTGGCTCTAATAATCATATGGTGACAACACCTTCCTTATAAAAGAGACAAGCATCCATTGCATCTCCAATGTACCTAAGACATCATTCAAGTACATCTTGGTCCCCAAACTTATTGGGTCCAAAGTGGTTAGACTAACCACAATACATATGATAGACTCCATATAAATATGTGCATAGTTAGAGATGAATTTTGAATTTCATGCATATCTTTGCCATTTAGGATTTGATGGAGTATAACATATATATTGGATCAAAGAAAGCAAATAAGATACAAAATTAAGCATAAAGAGAATATGCATGCACCTAGCTTTCAAGAACCAAAGAAGATACAATTTAAACAAAATCACCAAGAGTACAAGGAGGTAAAAAAAAGGTGTGGAAAACACATTATTTGTCCAAATGATATCAAGGGAACAAATCAACAAATAATTTATTCATAAAATTCAACAAATGAACCTAAGAACTTATTGAGCATGAAAGAATAAATAAATAAAAGCATGCTCAAAGATTTATCTCATTCGAGCAAATAAATCATAGAAGAATGAATGAGATAACTAACTCCCAAAAGAGCAAGGTTCTAACAAATAAACCAAACCCTCTACACTTTTCACAATGGCACAAGTACCGAATAGAAAAGGTTTGTCTTACAACAACACACACTTGATGGGGATCAAGAGATGAGACAAAGTCAAGCAAAAAGATCCTCAAGAAGGCAAATAAGACAATGGGAGTCAAAATAATTTCTTGGAAAGAAATAAGGGCAATAAGAGGCAAATTCCAAGGTGAAGATGATCTAGAAGAATTACCACATATATATATATATATGAATACCAATTGTCAGAGACAAGAAGTTCATATTGGAATTATTTTCCAGGGGTGTATTGCAAAGATATTCAAGATCAACTTCACAATAAAAGCCATATGGTTAAATATTCAATTTGAGCACCATGCACAAAAAAGGATTCTTGGTAGCTCCAATAATAGACAAACAATCATGCAAAGCAATGACTAGAGTATCTTGAAGCAAACGGTTTCCTACTTATGATATAGAGAAATATATTTGAGTAAAACTGCACCAAGAATTCTTACTCAAACCAATACCAAAGAAATGAGCAATAAAATCATTTAAGAAATAACGGAGCTTGTTTGAGCAAACATGCCACCCAGGAACAAGATAATTAACAATATCAACTCTAAGTGGCAAAACCTCAAATGTTCACATTTCCTAGGCTTGTGATATGCACAAGGCATATTAATTCCCCATAATGTGATATATCAAATTCTTTTCAACAAAAGGCGAACAAAATCCAACTAGAGATAACTAATGGAGATATAGAATTTGAATTTCTCATGAGCATGGCATACCACATAGTGACTAGATAATCTTGCAATATCAAAACTAAGTGGTAATACACATGTGCACACATTTATAGGATTGTGAGGTGCCAATGGCAAAACACTCTCCCAAAATGGGATGTTCCATTAATTACTCGATAAGAGCCAAATAAGATACCAACAAGATGCATTAGAGGCTCAAAGCAAACACACAAGTATATGATGTGCCAAACAACCAACACCTACTTGAATACACAAGTTAAGTAGATATAAGGAACAACATATACAAACACATATTTGGTACAAAACCAAAACATGCAAAGGGGCAAGTAACTTACAATGTAAAGAGGTTAAATACAAGTTACCGCAAAGAGGCACATTGGATATAAAATGATAGTGTCAATAACTTGGCTTGATGAAATAAAATTAATGAAGATCCCTTAATTCTTCATAAGGTAGCCAAGTCTCCAATGCCATCCACAAAAACCTATTTATCAAGTTTTAGCTTGTTGGTCCCCAACCAAGTTGGGTCCTAAGAGGTTAGTAACAATAAGCTTGGCAACCCAAATGGTTATTTTCTTGACACCACTTTGAGTTCCAACAAACTTGGCAAACACATTGCCATCCTTATCTTTCCTAAGATAATAATAATCATCAACAATGATAGGATTAGATAAGGTACCGCTTAAGCATGAAGAAGCAAAGTGCCCCTTCTCACGGCAAATATAGCAACAAGTGCTTCCCTTTCTCTTCTTCGTTGATTTATTGATTTGGGAAGCCTCATCATATTTCTTCTTGGGAAGTGGTTTATCTTCACCTTGAGGTCGCGCTTGAGCTTGACCTTGTGGCCCTTCCCTTGTTGCCTCTCACTCAAGTGCTTCTTCTCCAATGGGCAAGATCTCACATGATGCCCTTCAATCTTGCACTTGAAGCAAACAATCTTGGCCAAATTCTTGACTTGGTCTTGGCCCTTCTTCTTCTTGTTGCTCTTGGACTTATTCTTGTGATTGGAGTTGAATCCAAGTCCATTTTTGTCATTAGGGGATTTTTGCACACTCAAAATATTATCGAGTGTGGATTTTCCTTCATGATGCTTCTCCAAGTCTTTCTCCAAACTAGTGACTTGGGCCTTGAGCTCTTTGATTTCCTCTACAAGGTTAGTAGTAATACAAGTACTAGAGGAAGTAGAAGCTTCATTGTTAGAGCAACAAGGCATAGCAAGTAATTTATCACAAGATGTAGCAATATTATGCCTAGACAAATTACTAGGACTACCACATGGTAATATAGCATTTTGGTTCAAAGTAGTGCTAATGTCCAAATAAGGCTCACAAGATGTTTCCTTAGTGATACTTGCCTCATGGGCTAACTTTAGCCCATTATAAGGGATTAGGAGATCCCCATGAGAGCCTAAGAGCTTTTCATGGCTTTCCTCCAATTTCTTATAATTGCTTGTTAACAACTTAAGTTGAGCCATTAGCTCAACATTCTCCTTCAATATAGATGCTTCACAAGAAGTAGAGTTAGTAGCATAAGCATCATTAATATATTTAGCATTAGCAAGCTCACAAGATTTAATAGATTGAGATAGGGAAGAATTAGTATGCTTCTCTTCGGATAGCTCTTGCTTCAGGAGATTGAATCTCCGTTTCCCCTCATTAATGAGGGAGTTCAATTCCTTAATGGTTTCCTTGTGTTCAAACAAGGTTTCCATTAAGTGTTCGACTTTAGCACGAGCATCATTATTACCACGAAGAGATGAATACATAATTCCCATCTCATGCAAGAAAGTTTCATTATCATCATCAACATCATCATCACTCTCATTATTATGAGATGTGCCGGGATACAAAGTAGGAGTTACCTTTGACCCGCTTGCCATAAGGCACATGTGAACTTGGGTAGATGATGATGGAACATCAATAGAAGCACATTCTTCATTTTCAAGTGTAGGACAAGCTCTTGCGAGATGTCCATACTCGTGGCATTCATAGCATTGTCTTCTCTTGATAGAAACCTTCTTGGTTCTTCTATTAATTTCTTCTTTAATTATGTGACCCAATTTTTCTTTAATTTCCTCTACATGGTTAGTCATACAACAACTAGAGGAAATAGAGTCATTTTGATCATGGTCACAACTAGAGACAAGCATATCATCACAAAATTTAATCAAGCAAATTTTAGGAGATATGCAAGGACCTTTAACACAAGAATGAGCAAAGAATTTCTTGCAAGAAGTGTTTAGATCCAAACTCTCTATGCCAAAAGGATTTATAGAAATATAATCATTGGTGCAAAGAACAAGACTACCATCATCACATATGATTCCTTCACTCACCATATTATTACCTTGTGACAAGTCATATGTTGGTGAGGTAGAAGAAATTGAACAATCATCACGACCGGATGTGGAAGCAACTTGGAGCTCTTCATGATGTGAAGGTGAAGAGAGCTCCTTGGGTTCACTTTCAACCTCAAGTGAAATGGATCCACCAAATGACTCTTCTAGCTTGGTCCATATCTCATGAGATGTCTTGCACTTTGAACCCATCATGCAAACATAAACTATGGAGCTCACAGATAATAAAATTTCATTAGATACTTGAGCTTCAAGATGTAAATTTTTCTCATCCTCAATAGATAGATTTTGAAGATCCATCAGAGGAGAAAAAACTACATCTAGAAATCGCTCTATATTTGGACACAAAATCCGAAGATTATAAAGCATGCGATTTCTCCATAGCATATAATTTGTGCCATCAAAAATAATTATGTCATTGTGCACTAAATAACTAGCCGACATCTTTACTCTCAAGGCAGTGAAGCCTAAACAAGGAGAGACCTTGCTCTGATACCAATTGAAAGGATGAGATGTCGCCTAGAGGGGGCGTGAATAGGCGTTTTAAAAACTATTATGGATTTGGCTTGTAAGAATGCGGAATTAAACTAATATTTATTTTACAAGCACAAAACCTTAATAAGCTAGGCTCAACTAAGTGCACCAACAACAAGTAGAGCTAAGCAAGATAGCACAAGATATAATTCACAAGTGATAAACAAGATATAAGTACTTCAAGCACGATGGCTATCACAAGGAAATAAACTCGGTTATAGAGATAACCGAGGCACGCGGAGATGAAGATGTATCCCGATGTTCACTTACATAAAGTAAGCTAATCACCGTTGGAGAGATGCGGCCCCCGAATGCCACGAAGGCTCACCTTCTTCTCTGAGTCCCCCATGATGCTAGGGACCCCTTCTTATGGTTAGCTTTTCCTCCACTCCGGAGATGGCAAGCTCCACAACCACTTCACAACTCCCACGAAGGGGAAGCCCAGGCCTCTTCACAATCTTCCACGAAGAGGTCACCGAGGCACCAACCACCAAGCCAACTAGGAGGGCACCCTCCAAGAGTAACAAGCTCATGGTCTCTCACTCGAACAAATCGCAATGGAGAGCTCAACACTATGCAAGGATGCAAAGCAAGAACACAAGGGGAAGTGCTCAAATCCTTCTCTCTCAAATCCCACCAAGGCAACAAATGCTATGGAGGAGTTAGAGAGGAAGAATAAGGGTGGAGGTCAACCAATGACTCCAAGATCTTGATTCAAATGATTCCCCTCACTTAGAGGAGGAATGAATTGGTGGAAATTGTAGATCAAGATCTCCTCTCTCAAATCCCTCAAAAATATGCAAGAATCATTGGAGGAAAGGGTAAGGAAGAAAGCTTATGGAGGTCAATAATGGTGGTGCAAATGAAGCTCAAGAACCCTAGAAAACCATTGGGGAAGAAGCCCCTTTTATATGGAAAGCCAAATATGGCCGTTGGGGTAATTTCCCACTCTTTCGGATGATTCCCGGTCCAAAACTCGGTCCAACCGAACCCAAAACCGAAAATACAAGAAAACAGTTATGTAACTTTTCGGTTGAATTTCTGGTCCAACCCGAGCTCGGAACCGGCAGAAAATATCCTCACGAAAAATGTGATAACTTTCACATCCGGAAGCAAACTTGGGCTTTTTGAAAAGCTAAGAAAAATATCTATCCAATGGAGACCATAAAACCCAAGAAGTAGTAAGATATAAAATACCAAATAAGAAGAGGTGAAAACCTCTTTTAAGAAAGAACCGGTAAAACCTCCAAACTCAAAAAATGCGATAAAATATGCATACAGATTCCATTTTTGATGAACTTGGACTTGTTGGAAAGCTAGCAACAAGCACAAGAACCTCACATGGAGAAACACCTTGAGACCGGTAAAAGGAAAACCTAGCAAGGATAAACCTTTTCCTTGTGCATCCCGTTTGATCTTGATGACGATGCTTCATGCTTCCGTCAAGCCGAAATGCTTCACTTGATCATTGTTGCTTTGTGAAGACTTCCAATATGCTCCCCCATACACCACTATGGGATACCTTCACTAAGGCATGTCTTCACAATTTTATTATCACTAAATGGATGACAAGCTTCAAGTATATGATCTTCTCAAGATGCTTATGTTGAAACTTGCACATCTTAATCTTGATGACAACCACTACTTGATGTCATCCTTTCATGGGCTATATGAAATATCACTAGTGATGCATATCCATGACACAATACCTAACCCACATAGACAACACAAACACACATATGTAATAGGTTAGTTCACAAAGCATAATTGACAAACCATACGATACCACAAGACCGATTGGTCCCATGTGGCACATTCCTTATGCTTCATGTGTTGACCAATCTAGAATCCAATCTTTGATCTTTGCCTTGGTCAACCTTGAATCTTCTCATGCTCTATCACAATAACTTGAGCCACATAAAGAATTCTTCATTTGAATGCATGCTCTAGGTATTAGTCAATCATATCTCAACTCATGAGACCATCATGACCTCGACATAGAGCCATATCTTGAATTCTTCTCTTGTAGCCAAACTCTCAAGGTCTTGAAACTCCTTGGCTTAACACATAAGCTAGATCATAGATTATATGAGTTCTACACAAGAACTACATCTTTATTTCTTCTTCTTGATCATAATGAATTCATCTCTTCTATTCAATGATCTTGATGCCAATACTTAAGATAAATCTTTATCTTCATGGCATCTAAGCCTTGAATCCAACACATGGACTTCAAGCAATTCCTATGAACAATTCCTTCACAAAAAGCTCAATGAAAATATTAGTCCATAGGGATTGTCATTAATTACCAAAAAACACACTTAGGGGCAATTTACCCTTACACCTTCAGAGTCAGCAGGAGCGACTTCAACATTGATGGGTGATACGTCTCCAACGTATCCATAATTTTTGATGCTCCATGCTTGTTTTTACACCATTTGCTTAGTGTTTCGTTACACTTCATGGCACTTTTATGCATTTTTCGGAACTAACCTATTAACAAGTCGCCATAGTGCCAGTTCCCTATTTTCTGTTGTTTTTGTGTTTCAGAAAAGTTACACAGGAAATATTCTCGGAATTGGACAAAACCAAAGCCAGTCGCCTAGAATTTCACCGAAGCTTCCAGAGAATCAAAGAGGAGACGGAGTGGGGCCACGAGGGCCCCACACACCAGGGCGGCGCAGCCTAGGCCCTGGCCGCGCCCCTATGTGTGAGACCACCTCGGTCCACTCCTGACGATGCCCCTTCGCCTATAAAGACCCCCCGACAGGAAAAACCTAAATACCCGATCAATTTTCCTGAACACATCGCGATCAGCCGCCGTCGTCGACCCGAAGATCGGGAGGGTCCAGAAGCTCTTCCCGGCACCCTACCGGAGAGGGGAATTGCCATCGGAGGTCTTCTTCATCGCCATGCTTGCCTCCGGCGTGATGAGTGAGTAGTCCACCTTGGACTATTGATACGTCTCAAACGTATCTATAATTTTTGATGCTCCATGCTTGTTTTTACACCATTTGCCTATTGTTTCGTTACACTTAGTGGCACTTTTATGCATTTTCCGGAACTAACCTATTAACGAAGTGCCACAGTGCCAGTTTCCTGTTTTCTACTGTTTTTGTGTTTCAGAAGTGATACACAGGAAATATTCTCAGAATTAGACGAAACAAAAGCCAGAAGTCCTATTTTTCTCGGGAGCACCCAGACATCCGAAGAGAGGAAGGAGAGGGGCCAGAGGCCACCCTCACAAGGGGCTGGCGCGGCCCAGGCCCTGGCCGCGCCACCCCTATGTGAGGAGGCCCTGGCTGCCCTCTCGCGACGCCCCTTCGCCTATAAGAAGCCTCGGGACGGAAAAACCTAATCCCCCGATCAGATTTCCAGAAAGAGTTCCGTAGCTCCGCCGCCGCCACCGACGAATTTCGGGGGACAGAAGTCTCTGTTCCGGCACCCTGTCGGGACAGGGAAGTGCCCCCGGAGCCATCTCCATCGGTCTCCATCGCCGTCTTCGCCGTCTCCATCGACCTCACCGCCATCTCCATCAACCTTGCTGTCTCCTATGATGAGGAGGGAGTAGTTCATCCCCGGGGCTGAGGGCTCTACCGGTAGCTATGTGGTTCACCTCTCTCTCCCATGATGTGATCTTTATGTGATCGTGAGCTTTGTATCATGTTGAACAAGTACATGTTATTATTCAGATATTTTGTGTACTCTAGTGATGTTATTAAAGTAATCTATTCCTCCTGTTATGGTGTAACGGTGACAGTGCGTGCATCATGGTGGTACTTGGTTTAGGCTACGATTGTGATCCCTTGTGGATTATGAGAATAATTATTGCTATGATAGTTTGAGTGATTTATTCCTCCTTTCATGGTGTAAAGGTGTGAGTGTGTGCACCGTGTTAGTACTTGGTCTAAGTTGCAATGATTTCTATCTTGAATTGTGATCTGATTTGGATATCTCTATGAGTGGTGTTTGTCAAGTACTTGATGAACTTTAAGGGGTGCTTCCGTAGCCACTACACAGTGATTAGTGTTATTCAATAGGAGAGTAATTTAGAGTACCTTAGCAAGAGAAGTTACTTGTTCATTCATGTTATATTGTTGGGAGTGTGTCCACTAGTGAAAGTATGATCCCTAGGCCTTGTTTCCAAGCTTTGCATACCGTTTACTTGCTATTTTGTTACTTGTTTGCTCGCAGCGATATTTATTTCATACCACAGTTACTACTTATAATCATCCATACCACTTGTATTTCATTATCTCTTCGCCGAACTAGTGCACCTATACATCTGACAAGTGTATTGGGTGTGTTGGGGACACAAGAGACTTTCTATATCGTAATTGCAGGGTTGCTTGAGAGGGATAGCTTTGACCTCTAACCTCCCTGAGTTCGATAAACCTTGGGTGATCCACTTAAGGGAAACTTGCTGCTGTTCTACAAACCTCTGCACTTGGAGGCCCAACAAGTGTCTACAAGAATAGAAGTGCGTAGACATCAACTATGGGTCCATAGCAGTAGCTAGATGGTTGTCTTCTCCACCATGTGCTTCATGTTTAGATCTCATGAGCTGCCTTACATGATTGAAATCACCGTTATGTAATTCTACATGTTGTGTTTGTTGGGATCCGATGAATATTGGTGTTATGATTGAGTTGAAGTACTGAATTTTATCTTATGTTATCTCTATGTTGTTTATGATCTTGCATGCTCTCCATTGTTAGTAGCTATCTTGGCCGAGTAGTTGCTAGTGACTCCAAGAGGGGGTATTTATGCTCGATAGTGGGTTCATGCCTCTATTTAATCTGGGGGAGTGACAAAAACCTCTAAGGTTGTAGATGTGCTGTTGCTACTAGGGGGAAAACAACATTCATATGCTTGAGGGCATTGATACGTCTCAAACGTATCTATAATTTTTGATGCTCCATGCTTGTTTTTACACCATTTGCCTATTGTTTTGTTACACTTAGTGGCACTTTTATGCATTTTCTGGAACTAACCTATTAACAAGCGCCACAGTGCCAGTTTCCTGTTTTCTGCTGTTTTTGTGTTTCAGAAGTGATACACAGGAAATATTCTCGGAATTGGACGAAACAAGTTCCTGAAGTCATATTTTTCCCGGAAGCTTCCAGAGATCCGAAGAAGTGTCGGAGGGGGGCCACCAGGGCCCCACACGCGTGGGTGGCGCGGCCAGCCCCCTGGCCGCGCCGGGCCCACGTGAGGGCGCCTGGCCCCTCCTCTGACATCGTCCCTTCGCCTATAAAGACCCCCCGACGGAAAAAACCTAAGGACCCGATCAGATTTCCAGAACACATCGCGATCCGCCGCCGTCGACCCGAAGATTGGGAGGGTCCAGAAGCTCTTCCCGGCACCCTGCCGGAGAGGGGAATCGCCACCGGAGGTCTTCTTCATCGCCATGCTTGCCTCCGGAGCGATGAGTGAGTAGTCTACCTTGGACTATGGGTCCATAGCAGTAGCTAGATGGTTGTCTTCTCCACCATGTGCTTCATGTTTAGATCTCATGAGCTGCCCTACATGATTGAGATCACTGTTATGTAATTCTATGATGTTGGGATCTGATGAATATTGGTGTTTATGATTAAGTTGCTGTACTGAATTATATCTTTTGTTATCTCTATGTTGTTTATGATCTTGCATGCTCTCCGTTGTTAGTAGCTATCTTGGCCGAGTAGTTGCTAGTGACTCCAAGAGGGGGTATTTATGCTCGATAGTGGGTTCATGTCTCTATTTCACCTGGGGGAGTGACAGAAACCTCTAAGGTGGTAGATGTGCTGTTGCTACTAGGGAGAAAACAACATTCATATGCTCAAGGGCATATGCTTTGTTTACATTACACACTTTGCTTAATGCAATTATCTGTTGTTCGCAACTTAATACTACTGGGGTGTTCGAATTGATATCCCCGGGAGTGGATTATTAGTCATAGATGCAGTTGGATGGCGGTCTATGTATTTTGTTGTAATGCCCAGAGTAAATCTCATAGTGATCTTCTTGACATATCACGTTTATCTTTATTCTATCAATTGCCCAACTGTAATTTGTTTACCCAGCATGTTATTTTATCTATGGAGAGACACCACTAGTGAACTGTGGACCCTGGTCCTATTTACATCATATTGCTATCACCTGTTTACTTTACTCGTACTGTTTACTTTATTCGCATATTATATTGTTTTCCACTCGATACGCTCATAATCTTTGTTTCAAGCAAACCGGTGAGATTGACAACCTCATCGCAAGTTGGGAACAAAGTACTTGGTTGTGTGTGTGCAGGTTCCATATCACCTTCAGTCGTCACCGTCTCTCCTCTTCAAGATCGACATTAAACCTTGGTTTCTTAACTGAGGGAAAACTAGCCACTACACTCATCATACCTTCCTCTTGGGGTTCCCAACGGGCTGGTCATTCACCACGCACAAGGACTTACTGCTCCCTCACCAACTACACGCCACCAGTCTTTTCTGGCGCCATCACCGAGTAGCAGGCATATGCTTTGTTTACATTACACACTTTGCTTAACGCAATTATCTATTGTTCGCAACTTAATACTTGTGGAGTTCTCAGAATGATTCGCCATAAGTGGATTATTAGTCATAGATGCAGTTGGATGGTGGTCTATGTATCTTGTTGTAATGACCAGAGTAAATCTCATATTGATCCTCTCATCATATGCACGTTGTCTTTATTCTATCAATTGCCCAACTGTAATTTGTTTACCCATCATGTATTATTTTATCTTATGGAGAGACGCCACTGGTGAACTGTGGACCCCGGTTCTATTTCCTTTATATTGCTATCACCTGTTTACTTTACTTGCACTGTTTACTTTACTCGCATACTATTATCACTTTCCACTCGATACGCTCATACCCTTTGTTTCAAGCAAACCGGTGAGATTGACAACCTCATCGTAAGTTGGGAACAAAGTATTTGGTTGTGTTGTGTGCAGGTTCCACATTGCTACTGGTTGAAGACACGCTAACAAGTTATCATTAACGGCGCCCTTGTTAAAGCATCACGCAGCTAGTGGGCTTCACCTTCGATCATTTATCTCCCTCCTACTAGATTGATAACCTTGGTTTCTTACTGAGGGAAAAAACTTGCTACTATATTCATCACACCCTGCTCTTGGGGTTTCCAACTGGCCGGTCATTTACTACCCATAATCAAGCTTTTTCACATCATCATAACCGCGCCATCAATGGGCCCTTCCTCAAGAAGAGGAGGGCGTGAAGCCATAAATTGAAGATCCTACAAAATTGTAAATACAGAGCATCAGTAGTATATAGTGAGAAAAGGAAAGAGAATAGAACATTTCTTTGGGTTGCAAGTCGTATACCTTTGGCAAAGGATGAGTGGAGTCAAAGGCAGTAGCCAAGCAGGCAAGAACTGCTATTTTTGCAGTGAGGGTAGTCAATGATCTCACCCTCTTCTCGAGATCCTTTTTCTCTAGGTCCTTTGGTGACACTCGAGAAGGATCAGTTGAGCCAGCGTAAGTCCATAATTTAGATACTCTAGCTTGCAGCGGTTGAATACGATGCCGAAGGAAAAAACACCATAAGCTGTGTTCCAGTCAGCTCCTTCCCTGCTGCATTCTTGAGCTCCTGGATACAAGCCAGAAGTGGCTTGGTATTTTCAACTTCAGCATCGGATGGCAGACTATCCCATGTAGTCAGTTTTGTCAAACTTTTGCTGGCATCAAAGGGGGCAAGCCCATACTTGTCAGATTCAGCAAACTTCTCGTCCTTGATGTAGAACCATTTGTGTCTCCAACGTTGAACTGATTGGGCCATTTTGAAATCAAGATATTGCGATTCCGATCGCACAGAGACGATGGCACCCCAAGCTCAGGAATTTCGCCTTTGAAACCACTAGGGGGCAAAAGAAAGAGGTATTTCCAAAGGACCCAGTGAGAGTCAATGCCCAAGAATGCTTCACACAAAGTGATGAAGCAAGCAATGTGAAGAAGAGAATTTGGCGTGAGCTAATGCAGTTGCACGCCATACACAAACAGAAGCCCACGAAGAAATTCATGGGCAGTAATAGAGAAACCGCGGAGAAGGAAAGCGAGGAATATCACCTGGAATCCCGCCGGCGGCCAAGGGATGGCCTCGGTGCTAAGGAAGACGATCTCCGCAGAAGCTGGCAGAACCTTTCTTCTTGCCTTTCTTCAGATCCCCATCGTCAAAAGAAGAAGGAATCCAACCAAAGCCTGCTTCTTCGTCCCCTTCTTCGCCATCTTTGATTGGTGCGCAACCCTCTTGATGGGCATGCAATGGCGAGGTGCTCGGGGGCTACGTGAAAAAGGTGAGCGCAAGGAAGAAGAAGCAGTGGCAGCGGCGGATGAGCGATGAACAGGTAAACAGTAAAAGTAAAAGGGTTTCCCCTTAAATAAAGCTTATGTAGGAAGGAACATGAGATGCGATGTGGTGTGCGAAGCAGAAGTGGCAAGCCCACTAACGGACAGAAAATTCAGGAAATTACCACGCTGCCCATGTGCAACGGTCAGCGTCCGGTCAAATCATTGTAGAAAAATAATCATATCAATGACATCATACTTCGGGTGTGCATAAGCTTATACACGTTAAGTCGAAGGAATACAACTCAAAGAAATTTTTGAGCTTATGATCACCTCCAAGGAACCCGACCATAGCCTCGGGGGATATTACCATTGGGAGCGCTAGTAGTGCACCCGATGAAATATAACGATCAGAAAGAAAGAGATCACAAATTGTTTTATGCAGGTTATGACAAAAGAAGATGATGAACAAGGCAATACTTCTGAGCCTATACTTGAAAAATTCGACTATAGCCTCGGGGGCTACTCCCACCGGGAGCGCTGGTCGCGCACCCGATGAAGATAAAAAACATCGACTTCGTATGAAAGAATGAAAACTGTCGACTACATATTAGAGCAAATTATCGACTTCATTGTCAAAGTGATAAACATAGGACATTCAAATTCGCTAAATTACTCCCATCGGGAGGGATTTGCAAATAAATCAAAGAAAACAACTCGAAGATTTTGGATAATTGAAACAGCCAAACAAGGCTCACTACAAAAATTTGATTCTCAAGCCGCGTCGTCGCGATTAAAAGCTTGAATGCCATGGTTGCAAAGATTGTGAAGGTAAGACCTCAGGATCCGTCCTTGATGGCACGGTGATGATGGTGCTAGAAAACTTGTTGGCTTGTAGTAAATGACCGGCCAGTTGGTAAACCCCAAGAGAAGGTTTTGATGAATATAGCAGCAAGTTTTCCCTCAGTTAAGAAACCAAGGTATATCGTTCTTGGAGAGGAGAGACAAACGACTGAAGGTGATACTTGCTAGACTGCGACAGCTTCAGACAATTTATATATGGCGCCTTGTCCAAGCTTTGCTTGCTAGCTGCAACGTGGAACCTGCACACAACACAACCAAGTACTTTGTTCCCAACTAGCGATGAGGTTGTCAATCTCACTGGTTTGCCTGAAACAAAGGGTATGAGTGTATCGAGTGGAAAACAGTAGAGTATGCGAGTAAAGTAAACAGTGCGAGTAAAGTAAACAGGTGATAGCAATATGATGAAAATAGGACCGGGGTCCACAGTTCACTAGTGGTGTCTCTCCATAAGATAAATAACACATGCTGGGTAAACAAATTACAGTTGGGCAATTGATAGAATAAAGATAAACGTGATATGTCAAGAAGATCACTATGAGATTTACTCTGGGCATTACAACAAGATACATAGACCGCCATCCAACTGCATCTATGACTAATAATTCACTTGTGGTGAATCAATCCGAGAACTTTGGTGGCGATTCCCCTCTCCGGTAGGGTGCCGGGAAGAGCTTCTGGACCCTCCCGATCTTCGGGTCGACGGCGGTGGCGGATCGCGATGTGTTCTAGAAAAGTGATCGGGTACTTAGGTTTTTTCCGTTGGGGGTCTTTATAGGCGAAGGGGCAATGTCAGAGGAGGGGCCATATGCCCTCACACCATGGCGGCGCGGCCAGGGGCTGGGCCACGCCAGCCAAGCATGTGGGGCCCTGGTAGCCCCCCTCCTACTCCTCTTCAGATCTCTGGAAGCTTTCGGGTAAAATATGACTTCGGGAACTTGTTTCGTCCAATTCCAAGAATATTTCCTGTGTATCACTTCTGAAACACAAAAATAGCAGAAAATAGGGAACTGGCACTGTGGCAACTTGTTAATAGGTTAGTTCCAGAAAATGCATAAAAGTGCCACGAAGTGTAATGAAACAATAGACAAATGGTGTAAAAACAAGCATGGAGCATCAAAAATTATAGATACGTTGGAGACGTATCAAGCATCCCCAAGCTTAACTCCTGCTCATCCTCGAGTAGGTAAGTGATAACAAAAGAATAATTTTTGAGGTGACATGCACCTGCACAATCTTGATCATGTATGTAAGCATTGGTGAGCTGGGATCATAAGAACTTAAAACATGGGCATGAAGATATAATCATGACAATAAGAACTTAGCAACCATGTTATAAACATGCAAATGAACACAAACAAAAAATCATGAAAATAAAACAATGAAAGTCAAACGTGTGTTCAAATCATAAGGAAAAACATACAAATAGTTTTCAGCTTGTCCTTCAAAGAGAGCAAAACATAAATGCATAGGACACCTTCAAGTTTAAGAGGGCGACTAGATACAAATAATTTAAGAACAAGTGAAACCAACATTATGAATCAATCAATGAAAACTTTGGGACAATGCACATTATACTAAGAATGACAACTATGCTCTCTTAATGGTGCATAAAGAAAGAAGGTGGTGACTCAACATAAAAGTAGAAGAAAGGCCCTTCACAGAGGGAAGCAGTGATTGCAAGTTTTATAACCTTCAAAAATTATGGTACTTACCGGCTTTGAGCTCTCATTGCCCCCATCATAAGCATCTTGAATGGTTAAAGTTAATGCAAGAACAATTATGATGCATATGCTTGACAAATAATAAGTTGAAAACCTCATGTCCCGTGAATACGAGTACCCAAACCTCATGCTACTTTACTTAGAGTCCCAAGCAAGGCTCTTGTCATTGTAAATATATGCATATCATTGAGAACCGCCAATGGGGTACCTCCGTGCCCGATGACATAGAACAAGTCCACACCAAAATGACAGGACAAGCAGACAATGAACACCTCGACATCTCTTTTATTTGCTATTTGTTTAACTTTTTATTGTGAGATGCGTCATCGAATATTCATCATGGGTATGCTGCAAATTTCCACCATGAATTATGCATGGCTTAGATTGGCGGCCCGGCGTTTCCCTAACACATATAAAAACTCCATGATCCCCACAAGATTCCTAATTCATTTCACACCGCGGGCATCCATAAACGAAAGATCATGATATCAACTCAAATAAGAAGTGCAATGTTGAAAGCTTGCCCATGACTGCATGGCTGGGCTAGTCTCCAACTTACAACTTGCAAGCATAACAACTCAACATAAGAGGCCACAATGTCAAATTTTTAAGAACAGGAAAAAGTAAAGTGTGCCTTCCGGTTCATGAGAGCTTTACTGTCCGAATTTCGCATAACACTAGTAAGAGTTTAATTTGAAGAGAAAATAAAAGCAAGTCAAATTTACTTGGAATAGCAAATTGCTAGTAGGTATGTATGGTGGACACTTTGGAAAACTTTGGCTTTTAGGAGTTGGATGCACGAGTAGAGCTCATACTCAGTACAAGGCGAGGGCTAGCAAAAGACTGGGAGCGACCAACAAAGAGAGCAATAATGGCCATAATCATGCAGAGCGACAAAGCGACATTAAAAGAAGCATAAGATGGCATCAAAAGTCAAAAACTAAATGATCATGAAGGCTATTGGTGACTTTGTAAGAGTCTAACATGTGTGAGCATGCGCCAAGTCAACCCAAATAAAGCATCAAGGAGAAAACCAAAATAATGCTTCCATATAATTAAAAACAACGCATGATTTTTTTAAAGGCTCATTAAGCAATCTCGGTTATTTGAGACAAGTCATGTTACAAAAAAACCACTAAGCATACTATCAAAACGACATCAAACATGACATGAAAAAGCCTAAGCCGCAGTCTACACAAGCTCCTTCTTGTACCACTATTTTGCATAAAGCTTTTTCTCTTTTCCAACACCATTTGAAATTTTTATAAACACCTCTTTTGATGAATAACAATAAAGATCAGAGGCAAAAATACACCTTAATGAAAAGATATGACAAGGTCTGAATGCAAATCAAGGCGAAAATGAAAACCAAAAGCAGTAGCAGAAAAAGAAGAACACTCGATGAATGATAAGAGTGAAAAACTGAGTGTTCTTTGCAAATGAAAACGAGTACATCTCCTCCAAAGGAAATTTGTTGGGGTCCAACCATTTATTGCAGAAAAAAAAATAACTAAGAAAACTAAAACAACTGACACTCAAAGAAAAACACATAGTGCATGAAGCAATAAAAATATAGTGTTTTGAAAGGTGACCCGATTTTTGCCGATGAAGAAGGGGTGCC
Organism: Dactylis glomerata; assembly: GCA_007115705.1. NCBI lineage: Eukaryota > Viridiplantae > Streptophyta > Magnoliopsida > Poales > Poaceae > Dactylis > Dactylis glomerata. The sequence continues at coordinate 5,599,263 of QXEO01000222.1, forward strand.
TCGGGGGCGTCCCCAAGCTTTGATGCTTGTACTTCTTGAATAGTTCTTGGGGTGATGCATGGGCATCCCCAAGCTTGAGCTTTTGTCCATCCTTCAACTCATCTCCTCATTCTTCAATCCCTACACTTGAAAACTTCCTTCATACAAAACTAAACACAAATCTATTAGCAACATTAGTGTAGGCATAATATATAATCAACCACTTTTTGCTTCAGGTTTCAACCCAAAACCACCACATATAAAGTAAATACTACTGTAGCAACTTCTCCAAGAGTTCCATGATCAAAAGAACTCGCAAAGAAAGCGATAAAGTGGCAAAAACAAATATTGGCAGAAATCTGTCAAACCAGAACAGCTGACAAAGGCCGAATTTTTGAGGGGTTTTCTGTTGCTCAAATCAAAAAGTGTTCAACTAACGAAAGTTTGTATATAACCTGGGGCATATGCACAAGAAATCGCAGGTCCAAAAGATATACATAGAATTTATACGAATTTTTACGGTGCAGCACCAAAAACAGTTTCAGGACAGCAACATCCCCAAATCTTTACCTCACTCAAATTAGAGGCTTCTCTTGGCACAAAAACGAAATAAAAAGGATAAGGAGTGGTCATTACAGTAGTAATGACTTCCAAGACTCAAATAAAAGGAATAGTATTGAAAAAAAAACATTGGGTTATCTCCCAAGAGTGCTTTTCTTTAACGCCTTTGAGCTAGGCGCAGAAAATTGCGAATCAAGTAATATCAAGAGATGAAGTATCTATTACCTCAGTAGGCTCTTTGGAAATTCTTGAAGATGATTCAACCTGCAAGTTACCCTTAGTGGAACTAAGAGTCTTACCAATTTTAAGAACATGTTGAGATTTAAGCACAGAAACCTTAGGAATATACATAAATTTTTGCTCTTTTCCAACAAACACTTTCTCTTTCTTAAATTTAAGAGAAGAGAAGATTAAGCTAAGAGTTTCCATAGACTCCTCTAGTTTACCAATCCTTAGATTTTGATTATCAAGAGTGGTGCTAGCCTCTAAAATGGTAATTCTCTTACCGATATTTTCTATTAATTCACTAACTTGGCTAGCATTTTCTAGGATACTTGGCAAACCTTTCTCTAAAGAGCTGAGGCTTTCTACCACCTCATCCAAGGTGGTCTCGGTTTTAGCAATATGAATAGGCGGTATTCCCACTAAACTTTCAATTATAGTGCATGCTTCTCCAGCGGGAGTACCCAGAAAATTACCTCCTGTAAGAGTATCAAGAACATACCTATTCCAACTAGATATACCAACATAAAAATTTCTAAGGAGGATCGTGGTAGAGTGCTTTTTGGTACACCTATGATGAGCATTGTTAATACGGTACCAAGCATCTTTTAAACTTTCTCCCCCTTGTTGCTTAAAACTACAAACTTCTACTTCGGGATTACTCATTTTAACAAAACTAAAAGCAGATAAGTAAAAACAGCTACCAAGGATTCTAATTTTTTTGGGTTTTTGATATAAAATGATGCAGGTAAAATAAATAAAGTAAAGCAAAACAATAACAAAGTAAAGGATGTGCGTGTGAAAACTCCCCTTGCAGAAGTCTTCTACTTCCTCCCCGGCAACGGCGCCAGAAAACTTGTTGATGGCGCGGTGATGATGGTGCCAGAAAACTTGTTGGCTTGTAGTAAATGACCAGCCAGTTGGTAAACCCCAAGAGAAGGTTTTGATGAATATAGCAGCAAGTTTTCCCTCAGTTAAGAAACCAAGGTATATCGTTCTTGGAGAGGAGAGACAAAGGACTGAAGGTGATGCTTGCTAGATTGCGACAGCTTCAGACAATTTATATATGGCGCCTCATCCGAGCTTTGCTTGCTAGCTGCAACGTGGAACCTGCACACAACACAACCAAGTACTTTGTTCCCAACTTGCGATGAGGTTGTCAATCTCACTGGTTTGCTTGAAACAAAGGGTATGAGTGTATCAAGTGGAAAATAGTAGAGTATGCGAGTAAATTAAACAGTGCGAGTAAAGTAAACAGGTGATAGCAATATGATGGAAATAGGACCAGGGTCCACAGTTCACTAGTGGTGTCTCTCCATAAGATAAATAACACATGCTGGGTAAACAAATTACAGTTGGGCAATTGATAGAATAAAGATAAACATGATATGTCAAGAAGATCACTATGAGATTTACTCTGGGTATTACAACAAGATACATAGACCGCCATCCAACTGCATCTATGACTAATAATCCACTTGTGGCGAATCAATCCGAGAACTCCACAAGTATTAAGTTGCGAACAACAGATAATTGCATTAAGCAAAGTATATAATGTAAGCAAAGCATATGCCCTTGAGCATATGAATGTTGTTTTCTCCCTAGTAGCAGCAGCACATCTATAACCTTAGAGGTTTCTGTCACTCCCCCAGGTTAAATAGAGACATGAACCCACTATCGAGCATAAATATCCCCTCTTGTTGTCACTAGCAACTACTCGGCCAAGATAGCTACTAACAACGGAGAGCATGCAAGATCATAAACAACATAGAGATAACAAAAGATAAATTCAGTATAGCAACTCAATCATAAACACCAATATTCATCGGATCCCAACAAACCAAACATGTAGAATTACATAACGGTGATCTCAATCATGTAGGGCAGCTCATGAGATCTAAACATGAAGCACATGGTGGAGAAGATAACCATCTAGCTACTGCTATGGACCCATAGTCCAAGGTAGACTACTCACGCATCGCTCCGGAGGCAAGCATGGCGATGAAGAAGACCTCCGGTGGCGATTCCCCTCTCCGGCAGGGTGCCGGGAAGAGCTTCTGGACCCTCCCGATCTTCGGGTCAATGGCGGCGGCGGATCGCGATGTGTTCTGGAAAAGTGATCGGGTACTTAGGTTTTTTCTGTCGAGGGGTCTTTATAGGCGAAGGGGCGTTGTCAGAGGAGGGGCCAGGTGCCCTGACACCATGGCGGCGCGGCCAGGGGCTGGGCCGCGCCAGCCAGGCATGTGGGGCCCTGGTGGCCCCCCTCCTACTCCTCTTCGGATCTTTGGAAGCTTCTGGGTAAAATATGACTTCAGGAACTTGTTTCGTCCAATTCCGAGAATATTTCCTGTGTATCACTTCTGAAACACAAAAACAGCAGAAAATAGGGAACTGGCACCGTGGCAACTTGTTAATAGGTTAGTTCTGGAAAATGCATAAAAGTGCCATGAAGTGTAACGAAACAATAGGTAAATGGTGTAAAAACAAGCATGAAGCATCAAAAATTATAGATACGTTGGAGACATATCAGTCCTGCATGGCCTAGTATATGCACATGAATGCACTCTGCTAGTAAATTGCCGTATCCACGATATGAAGAAAAATCCCAGTGGACGCACTGGGTACCCTGAGAAATACTGGAATCCTGTCTTTGTAAGTCCTAAATGCGGCAAAGGATTGGGTGATGCCAGGTACCGGACTCAAGTCCAGGGGCTTGAGTTCGAAGTAGGTAGCAAGTTTTTTGCTCACGCAATTAACTAGTTTTTTGATCCATCAGAAGTACTAGGCTTGCTAACCAAAATCCCCATGAGAAAATAAGATTATGAAAATAGTCAATGAGATCAAAAAGAGAGAAGAAGACGAAGATTGAACAAGTCAAAGATTGCAAGTCGAAAGATTAGACGATTTGAAGACTTGAGATTCAACCCGAATCTACAATTCTGGTAGAATCTCGGGGGCTACTGACAAGGGTATAGCTATTAAGGCCCATTATCTTAGTACCCTGGGCACCGTAAGTTAGGCCCAAGCATAGATGTAATCGAAGTATGAGATGATGTCGTATACGGGCAATGTAATTTGTATCGAACCCGACCGGATCCTCGAGACCTGGCCACCTATATATAGGGGCCAGGAGAGGCTGGCGAGGGACAAATTGAGATTGAGCTAATTGATTGCCCGCTTATTCTCACCACATATTATGTTTTCGCCTAGTTTGAATGATCTTTAACATTCGAGTTTATCTGATGCCCTCTTCCCCCGATCCTAAGTCCTTCAAATAGGACATCTGCCGAGTTAACCCTCAAAATTGGGGTTTTGCAAAGATGCATCACCCTACAGGAAGGACAAGCCATATTGAAGGATATACATGAAGGAGTCTGTGGTCATCACGCTAGTAGCAGAGCCATGGCAGCAAAAGTTTTCCGAGCAGGATTTTACCGGTTAACAGCAATTGCAGATGCAAAAGACATCGTCTGGAGATGTGAAGCTTGCCAGCGATTTGCATCTAGACCTCATGCACCAGCAACAGAACTCCAGCCAATGCCCCTATCTTGGCAGTTTGCATAATGGGGTCTAGATATGGTGGGCAAATTGCACAAGTCATGGCCAGGAGGGCATGTTTATATGCTGGTGGCAGTTGATAAATTCACCAAGTGGTAGAAGCAGCCCCAGTAACTACACAAGATTCCACGGCAGCAATCAACTTCATCAAGTCAATAATATTCCGCTTCGGGGTACCACACAGTATAATCATAGACAATGGGAAGAACTTTACGTCCAAAGAGTTCAAAAATTATTGTGAAAGCATGGGGATCAAGCTGAAATTTGCATCAGTAGCACATCCAAAGACAAATGGACAAGCCAAAAAAGCCAATGGGCTAATATGCAATGGCATAAAGAAGAGGCTACTGGCACCCCTCAAGAAAGCTAAACACGCTTGGGTAGATGAGTTACCCTCCGTGCTTTGGAGTCTAAGAACCACTCCTAACGCAGCAACTCAAGAGACACCTTTCTTTCTGGTCCATGGCGCAGAAGTCGTGCTTCCAGTCGAAATCACTCATGAGGCACCTAGAATTGCGACTTATGATAAAAGTTCCTCCAACTAAGCACTTCAAGACAATGTCGATGCATTAGATGTGAAGCCAGAGACATCGCATTGGCTAGAGCCATGCAGTATCAGCAGAATCTGAGAAACTACCACAGTACTCGCGTTCGTCCCCGCTCTTTTGGGTAGGCGATCTCATGTTACGACTAAAACAGGATGGTCATGGGAAGTTAGAATCACCATGGCTGGGACCTTACAAAGTTACAGAAGTGGTACCAGGAGGAGCATATCGACTTCAAGACAAAAAGACAGGCAAAGATGAGGGCAAACCCATGGAACACTAAGCAACTTCGGTGCTTCTATGCATAAGAGGCGTCGCCCTCAATGATTCTTCTCGTTAAAAATAAGCATAAATCTCGAGTTGGGAACCTCTAAACCCAGAACACGGGCCATAGGTCGGGTTTCTTGTGCCAAACCTATGTTTTATGTATGTATATTGACCTTATCCGCTCGGGGGCTATAGGCCTCGAGTCATTATGATATATATCAATGGAAAAATTGAAATTATACGGTCGTGTGTTTTTACGAATGAAACTGGGCTATCTCAGGAAAATATTTGTGATTCCTCGAAATAAAAGTTTTGACTCACACGCAAGCATGTCAACAATCGCCCGAAAAATACCTCGGAACTATGGTTGTTCCCTTGGTTGTTCATTGGCAGGCACATACAAATAGCAAAAGCAATGTTCATAGCACAGTATTTATGAGCGATACAGATAAAAAGTGGTAGTGCATTACACAACGATTACATCAAAGATAGTTGATCCTAGTGAAAATATACTTTGGCTTCAAATTTCTTCTGGCATTGAGTCACATCAAAGATCTTCACGTCAAACTTTGTTGTTTCACAGTGGTAATTGAACAGCAAAAACCACCCTTGATGCAGATCATAATACTCGGCGAAGCGAGGACAACCGCCCTTGAAGAACATCTCCCTGTCGCCATCATAATACACCTCCACCTCGTATGGAGGACCTCCACTTGACACTTCTCAGAGGATGGCATCGCGAAGCTCTTGGCCATCCATAAACTTGGTAATTTTCAAGGGCACGCGTTGTTGCTCACAACATTGAACAACAACAATGGCAAAGAAAGAGAATACAATTCCATTGGATGGTGGCGGAGGATTGAGATGTGTTGCACTTACATCCAGAGGCTTAGTGACCTGAGAAGTGGAAGAATTGGATTTGTTCTTACTTCCCAATGGACAACCAGGGCGCCGTTTGATTGGCGCAGAAGAAGATGCCGCCATGGTAGCCACCTTGGGTTTGTTTTTTCTGCAACGAGGGCGGCCACGACCACGCTTATCCACCATGACGCAGCATCTAAATCGATAACTCTGATATCGGCCATGAAGATCTTTTTATAGATCGCCAGACAAGCACACGGAAACCCTAACCAATCTGGGGAAGAAGACGATGCGGCGACGAAGATTAACAGTGGCAAGCTAGGGTTTACATGATGAGGGAAGGGCCCATATTTATAAGCCACCTTGAATGGGCCTTAAAAAATTCAAGGTCCAGATAAAGTACAGGCCAGAGATCCAACTGGCTTATAAAAAAAGGGGGAAGAGAAGATAAGAAAAGGAAGATCTACTTATGAATTCAAAAAGAAAAAAAGGACGTGCAGTAGAGATAATTGATTTTGAGCCTATAAATGGTTGCAAGCATCCCTTTATAGCCTCATGGGCTACTCCCATCGGGAGCGCTAGTCGCGCACCCGATGAAATAAAAAGAGAAAGAAGAAAAAAGATCTCAAATTGTTTGTGCAAGTCAATACGCAGGAAGATAAGAATAGAAGATAATACTTCTGAGCCTATACTTGAAAAAATTCGACTATAGCCTTGGGGGCTACTCCTATCGGGAGCGCTGGTCGTGCACCCAATGAAGATGGAAATTATCAACTTCATGATGAAGATCAAAATTATTGACTTCGCGATGAAGATGGAAATTATCGACTTCACGAGAAAGATGAAAATTATCGACTACATACTGGAGCAAATTATCGACTTCATTGTCAAAATGGTAAACACCATACATTTAAATTCGCTAATTTACTCCCATTGGGAGGGATTTGCGACTAGTTGAAGATAGCAACCCGAAGATTTTGGGTATTGAAACAGCCAAACAAGGCTCACGACAAAAATTTGATTCTGAAGCCGCGTCATCGCGATAAAAGCTTGAATGCCATGATCGCAAAGATCATGAAGGTAAGACCTCAGGATCCGTCCTGCATGGCCTAGTATACACACATGAATGCGCTCTGCTAGTAAATTTCCATATTTATGATGCGAAGAAAAATCCCGGTAAACGCACTGGGTACCCTGAGAAATATTGGAATCTATGTCTTAGTAAGTCCTAGATGCGGCAAAAGACTGGGTTAAGCTAGGTACCAAATTCGAGTCCGGGGACTTGAGTTTGAAGTAGGTAACAAGTTTTTGCTCAGGCAATTAACTGGCTTCCTGATCCGTCAGAAGCACCATGCTTGCTCACCAAAATCCCCATGAGAAATTAAGAATATGAAATATTCAATGAAGTTAAGAAAGAAGTATAAGTCAAAGATTGATCAAGTCAAAGACTGCAAGTCAAAAATACGAAGATTTGAGATTCAACCCGAATCTACAATTCTCATAGAATCTCGGAGGCTACTGACAATGGTATAGCTACTAAGGCTCATTATCTTAGTACCCCGGGCCCCGTTCGGGTAATTGTATAATAAGAGTTAGGCCCAAATATAGACATAGTCAAAATACGTGTTGCTATCATATACAGATACTATAATTTGTATTGAACCCGACCGGATCCTCGAGACTTGGCCACATATATATAGGAGTTAGGAGAGGCCGGCCAGGAACAAGATTGAGATTGAGCCAATTGATTACTAGCTTATTCTCAAATACACATCAAGTTCCGCCTTGTTTGTCTAAACCTTTACCTTCGAGTTCATCCGACGCCCTCTTCCCCCGATCATAAGTCCTTCATCTAGGACATTTGCCGAGTTAACCTTCGTCACAATGTTTCAACGGTTTCTTCTTATGCATCATGAGATTTGTGATTAGACAACCCACAATCACCTTCAATGGGATTTTTTCGAGCACATGAGCTCATGTAGGAAAAAACTAGTCATTATCTCACCTCATTTAATTTTCATTTGGTTATGACCTATTTTTGGTTTGATTGTAACCTATTTAAATATATTTGACTGTAAACTATCTATTTTTTTAGTTGTAACCAAAATTATCTTTAAAATTTTAAAAATGGCCAAACTATGACAAGTGGCTAGAAAAATACTGCCCTCAGTGGGTGCACATCCGCCCGAAATGCATTAGGGGCAGACACACGCGTTCTCCTATCCACGGGCCGAAACAAACAAAGGGCAAACTTGTAGGAAATATTGTCACTTTTTATAAAGTTAATCAAACTCTCTAATATTTTATTTACTACAAGAGGTGAAAGTACACTTATTTGAGAAAGAAGGAAGTATAAGTGGCCACTTACCTCATCTAGCTGAACAAATTTACGTTAATTTAGTCGAGCCACTTGAATATTGCGACCAATTGAATGTTTGAATGTTTGATATTTTTATAGACAAATTCATATTTCACGTGTCTTATAAATTTTACTTACATAGTAAAGTATTTAAAAATATTTTCACTAGGGATATATTCTTTTAACTTTAAATACTAACTCCGATAAAAAATACGTGTCGATGATAGTATATATTTTCAAATATATTTTCAAAGTTTGTCGTCTCCTGACCTTTGCCAGCCAACAAACCTGTTGTGTCCTGGGCCCATTCGGCCCATCCAAACGCACCCAATGGACCAAACCAGGCCGACCTTTCCAGCTCCTAGGGCTTCGCTTCTTTCCTCCCACAGCGCCAAGCCGTTCTGGAACTCGGCGGCCACTCCCCTCTCCCTCCACTTCCATACACACAGCGCCTACCACTAGGGTTTTACCGATCCGCCTCGCCTCCCGTCACGCCGGCCACCGTTAGATCTCCTCCGCCTCCCGCGGCGACACCTTCGCTCTCACCGCCGCCGACGATGGTGGGCCTTGGCGCAGGTCCGTCGTACGGGATGCAGTCTATGCTCAAGGATGGGCACAAGCACCTCTCCGGCCTCGACGAGGCCTTCCTCAAGAACGTCGGCGCCGCCCGCGAGCTCTCCGCCATCACCCGGACCTCCCTCGGCCCCAACGGTCAGTGCCCTTCACCCGTTCCCTGCATCCTTTCGCGGATTCGTTAGTAGAGCTCCTGAGATCTCGGCGCCCTTCACTCGATGGACACGGGGATCGCGTGGGGTTTGGTGTTAGAAATGGCTAGGGCCGTGGCCGTGTCGCTGTGATTCGCAGTTTACTAGCGTGGTAGTATAGGTGAAGAGAAGGCGGTTTAGCTGTTTGAGGTGTTCTACTGTAACAACCACTGATTGCCAGGTGATGCTACGCGGTACTAACCAGGATGCCCTCTACGCCATAGTTTCTCTACCAGGATTAACTGACGTATTTTGAAGAATGGTCTCAAGTTGGTTCCTTAACAGTGTTAGTTTTCTGTTTTAGGAATGAATAAGATGGTCATTAATCATCTGGACAAGCTCTTTATCACCAACGATGCTGCAACTATCGTAAACGAGCTTGAGGTCCAGCATCCTGCTGCTAAGCTCCTGGTACTGGCTGCCAGGGCACAGCAGGAGGAGATTGGTGATGGAGCTAACCTCACCATATCTTTTGCTGGTGAACTGCTTGAGAAGGCTGAGGAGCTCATCAGGATGGGGTTGCATCCGAGTGAGATCATCATTGGGTACACCAAGGCCATCAATAAGGTATTTACTCTCTAGTTAAGTGTAGGCAATACAATATTAATCCTGTCGTATGATGGTAGGAACCTCATGCTTTTGTTTAATCTCTATGTGGTGTGCAGGCGCTTGAGATTTTGGAGGATTTAGTGGAGAAAGGCTCGGAGAACATGGATGTAAGGAACATGGAAGAGGTCGTGTTGAGGATGAAATCTGCTGTTGCGAGCAAGCAATTTGGCCAGGAGGATGTGCTGTGTCCCCTTGTCGCTGATGTAAGCTAATCCTTGCCACCTTCCCTGAAAGGAAGTTCTTTTCTATGTCAAGGAATATACCCATAATAGTAGGTCTGTTTAATCTGTTTATTCATGGCTTTTCAGGCCTGTATATAAGTTTGCCCCAAAAATCCGGCAAACTTCAATGTTGACAATGTTGTGGCAAAGCTGGTTGAAGGCGGTCTGCACAATTCTTCTGTAGCCGTGGGTTGGTTCTGAAAAATGACGCTATTGGGAGCATAAAAAAGGTGGAGAAAGCAAAGGTAAACTCAAAATTGTACACTACATTTATATTGTGTTTCTGTTGTTATAATATGTATGTCTACTTTTTCTATCATTAGTTCATTTTTAATTTAAGGGAAGCTCCCACAGTGTATAATACTACTCCCTCCGATCGGAAATAAGTGTCGGTAATTTTGTACTAGCTTAGTACAAAGTTTATACTATGTCCCCGACAGTTATTTCTGATCGGAGGTAGTAGCATATAACAGGTGCTGTTAGTGTCTAACGGCATCTCTCATTTCTATATCTTTTGGTGGATTGATCAGATCGTCCAATATCAATAGTTTCATTCTGCTATTATATGTTTTCCCCCAAAATAGATGCATCACTAACTTAAATATTTCTACCTTTTTGAAGTTATTATTCTTTAAAGTTACTATGATACTGGATTACCTCTATCGTTGCGTGCTTATTATTCAAAGGCCTTCTTAGGTTGCATGGTATTTCTTAGATAAGATCAGTGATAACAATCTTATTAATAAACGTTGAAGTTAGTTAGTGTTTCGTAGCTAAGTTCACTGTATGTTGCTTGGAAATATGTTGCTGTTGAGAATTTCCGATACATGACTGATTATCTTTGAACATCAATTTCTCCTATCTGTAAATTGTATGTGTAGGTTGGTTATGAGCCAAACATACCCTTAAGCCGACACTGATACTGGGCACCATGGACAAATGAATGCCTTTTAAATTTTAACTAGAATATACTGTGATGTGTTGTATTCATGCATTGTAATTATTGTGTGCAGTTACCCCTTTCTTATGCATGCTTCATGTTTCATGCCTAATTCATTGGTTCCTGCCAGTGTTATTTTAATAATCAATCATTATTCAGGTTGCTGTATTTGCTGGTGGTGTCGACACTTCTGCAACTGTAACAAAGGGAACTGTCCTGATCCATTCTGCTGAGCAGGCATATTTGTATGAGCAATATTATTTCTGAACTCCATGTGTTTGTACCATGAACTCTATGCTGGTTCACTGTGCTGAGCAAGGGTGGTATATAGTTTACTTCTCTCTGATTCCAGTTATGTTTATAATTTAATAGGAGTAGATGTCTATGCCATAGCAGTAGAACTTCTTTCTGCATGTTTTCTATTCATGCCAGTGCAATTACATAAAATGTGGGTTGTTTCTTAGTGGACGTTTTACCCTTTCCTTTCATTCTTCCGTGATCTGTTTTTAATTGATTAATCATTGCATTTTGCATTGCATTTGATCATCATAGACGGTCAATGTAGTTTTATTTTACTATGGTCTGGCAGCTAAAGTTTTTTCTTATGAAGCAACATATGAAAAAAATTGTGTACTTCTGTCTGATTGCTATTGCTATAATTCAGTCTGAGCTTTTGGAAATTCTTATACTAACACAAATCGTGTGGTCGCGACATTTCTCATGTATTAACCCCTGTCTGATTCATTAGGGTTCCAACAAGCTATTCAATAATTCCGAAATACTGAAATAATACATCTTTTCTTATGATTTCAACTATCAGTATCCTAGTCAGTTTTACATATGCTATGATTCTAAATCTGAGCTTTTTGGAATTTTTATAACACATTTTGTGTTGTAGAGACATTTTTCATTTATTATTGATTATGGATGTTGGTCTAATCCATTAAGGTCCAAAGAATAGGCTAGTCAATAATTCTGAAATACTGAAATACAACTGCTTTTCTTATGATTTCAACTCTCAATATCCTTGCATGTTCTGTGGATTACTGATTTGTTGTTCTGCTTAGTTCATGTGAAGCACTGGTATCGATTAATATGTGTACTACCTTATATCACATGTGCTTGTGATGTTCACAGCTTGAGAACTACGCTAAAACTGAGGAAGCTAAGGTGGAGGAGCTTATCAAAGCTGTGGCCGACTCAGGTGCTAAGGTTATTGTCAGTGGAGCAACAGTTGGCGATATGGCTTTGCATTTTTGTGAACGTTACAAGTCAGTATTTCTCTTCCTTATATGAGTTTTCATCTTGGTTGATTTTTCTGCTGGATAGTTCTTTCAGTGTAGAACTTATTTTTATATTTTGAGAGAACTTAAACCGTTAATTAGTGGTTGTAATAGTAGAAGGCATCTCAACGATAGGTTGATTTATACAGTTGAGCATGATTTGGTCCCATTTGAGAAGCTATACTCAGAGTTTCTAGTTTTCAGGCTAATGGTTTTGAAAGTCAGCTCAAAGTTTGAACTGAAAAGATTTTGCCGTACTACTGGATCAATAGCACTTGTAAGTTCTGCTTTCAAAGTTTGCTTATGAAATAGCATAATAGCTTATTCTGATGCTTTGTCCTTTTTGAAAAACAGTTGAAGCTTAGCAGACCAAATGTGGACGAATTAGGATATGCTGACTCTGTTTCGGTGGAAGAAATTGGTGGTGCTCGGGTATGTTCCATGCCGTTATGCTTTCCCAGTAACATTACTTTGCGCTTCCTCAACACATTTGCTTTGCCTTATAGGTTACTGTTGTTAAGAATGAAGAAGGCGGAAACTCAGTGGCTACTGTTCTCTTGAGAGGCAGCACTGATAGTATATTAGATGACCTCGAAAGAGCTGTCGATGATGGCGTCAACACGTACAAGGTATGTGTTCCATGTTGGTTGAAACCCATCTCCTTGCGTTGTTTTGTATTGGGTATGCTCATTGTTGTCTGATTAGCTGAAGGTTTACTGACTATTGTTGTTTATTCTAGTCGATGTGTAGGGATAGTCGGATTATTCCTGGTGCTGCAGCAACAGAGATAGAACTGGCAAAGAGATTGAAGGAGTTTTTCTCTAAAGGAAACAGGGTAACTATACTTGTTTGTGAGACAAATAAATTTCATGTACATGTAAAAAGAGTTGATTAACTATAGTACTCCCTCCGACCTATATTACTCTTCGCTTGTACGGATGTATCTACCACTAAAATGTGTCTAGATACATCTATATTGGCGAAGAGTATTATGGATCGGAGGGAATACATGTTCTTGCTTTGTTTATTGGGATATAAGGATAGGAGTGTTGACATCTGATGTCCAGATGCAACCTAGTTCTACATCGGGGCATTTAGTTCGTACCTTCATGTATTGTCTGTAGTTTAATCTTAATGGTTTGTAATTGTGTGTTTTTATTAGAGTTCTAGACCTCTGTAGGACTTGAGACAGATTTGATACGTGAATGTGCTTGTTCGTTTAATCTTTTTTCGTAGTTGGTTATGATTCTTACTATTCTTATATGTTGTTCAATTTTCCAGGTTGGATCAGTATGCCATTGCAAAATTCGGTGAAAGTTTTGAAATGGTTCCTAGAACCCTGTCTGAAAATGCTGGACTTGGTGCAATGGAGATAATATCTTCTCTCTATGCTGAGCATGCTGCTGGCAATGTGAAAGTTGGCATTGACCTTGAGGAAGGCGCTTGCAAGGATGTCTCCATTATGAAAATATGGGACCTTTACGTCACAAAGTAAGCATTAATCGATATCTAGTTGCCAATAGATGTAGGAATCCTGCTGGAAGCCCGTGCAACATGTTTTTAGGCTGCTTTTAGATGCCATGTTTCCTGATACTGTGGAAAATGCTACCCAGGGTTGTCGTGTACATATTCTGTTCTCTTTCATAGACAGTTCAATAATCTGTGTTTTAAGGCTTGGGCCCACAGCTTAACAGATGTGTCACTTCACCTCTTTGACTCATCAGGTCCTTCGCTCTAAAATACTCAGCAGATGCTGTATGCACTATACTGCGGGTTGATCAGGTAGGAGTGCCAATCTTTTGCGTCATCTTCATAGAAATAAAATTGTGGTCGTTTATTAATTTGCTAATACTTGTGAGGAACACAGATCATCATGGCAAAGCCGGCAGGAGGGCCTAAACCTCCCCAACAAGGTGCTATGGATGAAGATTAGTTTGTCGGTGCACTCCTGTTTTCTGTGTACCATGCTGCCAGGTTCCTGCGCAGAAGACATCTCCTTTTCATCTTATCTAGGTTTGATTCGAGTAGAAGATTTTGCTTGCATGTGCTTTGTGTTTGGAGGGGCTTCGCTTTAGCTGATGCCTTGTGGGTGGATTTGGGAGCTCCTCTGGTGTATTTGTGAAATCTGTGTATCAAATGGTAACTAGCGAGACATGTTCGTCCAGTTTATTATACGAACTGAGCTCACCTCCAAAGATTGATAGTCGTATTGATGTTTGTAAAATTCTGTTGTTTTAGCACTGGCCTTTATATTAGATTAGTTTGATAAAGTTTGCCTAGGTTGAGGGCACTCTGCACGATGCTGCTTAAACAATTTGCTTGCATTGTAGGTATCACCATTTCTTCCCCACGTTGCAGATAATCTTGGATTCTTCTATCTTAGTCGGTGCTAATGTTCTGAGAACTGATCAGTATGACATATTGCCAACCAGAATCAAAAAATGTTGCACTAACTAGGCGCATTTTAATTATTTAGGTGGCAGCACATATAAACGATTGCTAGATCTGGAGGGAAGTTGCGAGCTCGTGCACAGCTTCATATAAGGGCATGTATCAGTCTTCCCAAACGGTTGCCATGTTGGATTTTTGCTAGCTGGATAACTGAAATCTCTTGCTAAGATCAAGTGTAATGTGTGTTCTAGGACTCTTCTTTGACAGCCGCGGCCTTCTATTGGAAAATCTAGCTGCCTCCACCTCTGCCTTCTTCATAGATCAGTTTCCCCTCCTACCGTCGTTTAGACGAGTGGGGAACCTGACCTATGCGTAGAGTTTTTAATAAAAGTATAATAAATTATGTTAGGTTTCGGTAGTTGGCTTTTTTTTTTTTGACTTTGCTTCAATAAAGATGATATCTTCTACACTAAGTGATTTTTGGCCCGATATTCGATGATGAGATCTTATTCTTGAAGTCAATAACATTAGAAGATTACAATACTATTTTTTAGAGAAATTGTGACACTTTATTGCAAATCATTACAAATAGTTTGCCCGGAGCAATCCAGAGTAGATTTTCTAAAGCAAGTCGAAAGAAAATGCTCCGCAAAATGTGTTAAGATATGTGCCGCAATATTACTCTGGCGAAAAATATGAGAAAATGAGATTAAAATGAAGCTGGACATCATGTGTTCACATACTGTACCACACCACACCAATAAAGCTCCGATTCATCTCAACGGAGTTGAGTCTTTGGATCAACAATAAGAAGTCAAAGACCACCATCAACTTGTCAAAAGCTTCTTTAGTCAGCGAAGGAGAGAACACGACAAAGGGCCAACACTCCTACACCTCCTAAATGAGCTCGATGCATGCAGTCAAGCAACTATGTAGTTTTACTGTTTTAGATCACAACACCAACTCCAATCAGACGCAAAGAAGTAAGAAGAACATCATCCACATTATGTATAACGTACCTTCAGGTGGCGGAGACCAAAGAGGTGCAGAAGAACTGGCCGCACAATTGTTTGAAGAATCTGGTGAAAACATAATTTGCTCAATCATCTCTCTACATACGCCTTGCATTGTTCAGCAAGACTTTAGGCACGTTTGGTATAGGTCACACGGTGGTAGGTAGACGGTATGAGATGAGAAAGATTCCCTTTTTTGTGGACAAACAATCAGCAGGATCCAAAAAGGCTACACGGGCGCAAATTTAAAGCATTGCGGGCCAGACTCCATAAGAACGACGCCTCGAGGGCTAGGCCCGGCAGGAAGAAATCATGGAAAGACCCTTTGTTTTCAGTGCTAGGCTGCATGAGCCTCTCATAAGGAACGGGAACACAACCACAACCCATATATGCTTTCAAAGCAGGATTTTGTCGTGCAAACTTGAGTGCACTCTGCCACCCTGTCTACTGCGAGACACGAAGAACTCTAGCAAGACAATAAGCTGAGTGGAGAGAGTACACAACATACTTTAGTAAAAGGCCATGAAACAAAATCGTCCATGCCTCGCCTGCTAGTCAGAAATTCAATAACTTCATTCACCACGTCCTAAACATAACACTCCATGTCCCACGAATCGTGATCGTTGCTAAGCGTAAACCCCATAGTTGCGCCATTCGAAATTGGCGTCAGATTACGCAACATACAATGTCTCACATTTGGAATCCAATTATGAGCGAGCCTTCCCATTGCAAACATTCGACCTAACTCCTTGCTGTACCAACTGCATAACAAACCAAATACTTCTTAAAGTGAACAACAAAGAACTGGTATGAGGGTGTCCATGTCACATTGTGAAAAATATTGGCCTTTAAGAACCCTATGACGCAACAAGGAAGGATCAGTCAATAACCTCCAACATTGATGGCCAAACATGGCCTAGTTGAAGAGCACTAGGTCATGCAAGCCCATGCCACCTAGATCTTCCGGTGTGGACAAGCACTCCCAGCTCTTCCAATGCATATTCTTCTTCCTCGACTCGAGCCCCACAAGTGATCCACCGTGGCTTTTTTGGAGGGACTCCCAAGTCATCATGGAAATATGAAAGCAACTTGTTAAATTTGTTGGCATATAGGGTGAGTAAAGAGAGGAAGCAGTAAACGGGCCAAGCCCACATTAGCTGGAGGGGTATGCCTATATATCCTCACTAATTCGCGCAGCGCAAAGAGCGCATATAAATCTGACCCTTTCGAACGGGCCCGTACGAGAGCCTGCTCGTGCTCGGTCGCCGTCCTCCCAAACCCAATCCCCGTTGCTGCCGGCGCTCTCGCCGTCCCCTTGCCTCTCCATCTCCCTGCGCCGGAGCGTCCGCCTGTACCGGCAAACCCCCTCCTCCCTCTCCCCTTACCAGTCATCGTCCCCGCAGGCTTCTTCCGCACTCCCCCCGAGCTCGGAGAGCAAGTTGGTTCATTGACATATCTACAAACACATACCGTGCGTACCCTCCCCCATCCCCATGGACGCACTGGAGCCAGGAGTTATAGAGCAGATCAAGGGTGCTATGTTACGGGAGCGCAACGGTGACCTGGACGGCGCGATCTTGGTCGTCGACGGCCTTGTGAAAAGTCACCAACAATCTGTGGCCGTCCTCCTCCTTGCCGGCCAGCTCCATCTCACAGCCGCCAAGCGCGCCGGCGAGCAGGTTCCTGTGCCGAGTGATTCTCATCTCGCCCGGGCCATCCTACTCGTTGATAAGGCCAAGCGGCTAACAGCAAGTAATTTGGGGGTATCTCGCATTCACGCTCACGTTCTCCTCCAGGCCAACAGGCTGGACGAAGCTTATGCGGAAATTTCCCGCGCCATTCGTCTCCCTCATACAGATGATCCACAAGATCTCCGTTTCGATGAGTATGATGTAAACGATGTCTTTCTTGATGATGATAATGATGCCGACGAGGATCAAAAGCAAAAGAAGGCGGATGAGGATCACAAGGAAAAGCAAGACTCCAACCAAAAAGAAGACTCCAGGCAAAAACTCAAGAGAAAGCTCCGCGAGCTCCATCATGGCCATGTAAGGATGATTACTCCTTCGATCTATCATGTTTTTCTGTTCATAGCTTAATCCAAGTTGTCACGCCCTACGTATTGCTATGCTAACTGATGCTATTGAAAGGACTCTGAATTCCTTCCTATTTACCTTATGTGAAAGATACAGCAAAGCTATGCTACTACAGGAGAATAGGAATTCAAAGGATATCTGTATACCATAGCAATATGCCATTCTAAATATTTTGGACAGAGCACAGCAAGCTGCTGTTTTTTTCAACAATTGTTTGCAGCTGATCTTTTGAATTGAATCAGTTCTACCTGTTAAGACAAGAACAAACAGTTGTCCATACATAAATGTCTACTCAAGAATTTTATGGGAAAATAACTTTTTGTAGTGTCGTTTGAGTGTGGTCAAGTGACAGCAATTTTATTTTCTTGCCTTCAACACATCGTCCCTTTCCATCGTAATTCCAGAACAAGTTCAAAATAAAAAGTTTTCCCTATGTAAATGTCTACTTAACAACTTCATGGAATTTGGTTAAGCTGTTTTACATCCATGGAGTGATCCTCTTAAGTTCTACATTCTAATCAATAAGAATTGGTTAAAGTTGTTTTTGGAAAACGTGATATAGCCGCATAATGGCAGCAAGGAAGATAATTTCTGGAGCTCGGTAATCTTAGGGCAAAAGGAAAGGGAACTCCTTATTTGTGTTTATAGCTTTGTTTTTCTTGCAAAAAATCTTCAATTGAAATACTAACACGAGGTGAATCCTGTTTCAGCTTTCTCGTATCGAGACTGTAGGAAAGTCAAAGATAGTTATAACTGAGTATGACAAAGTGATGGGGGGCACCAAGAAGACTCCTGGTTTGCGCTATCATGTCGGTAAACTAAAATTTAATGGAGCTGGTGAACAACATGGCCGGAAGACGACGGTCCTGAGTTTTGTGGATGACAATGCGAGCCAAGTACATGATCTTTTGATTTCTATCAGTCATTCCCATATTCTGAAGAGTTTAGGCTATGGGAGAGGGACGGGAGCCTACTCAGCATTCTCTTTTTTGGCGCTCCCCTTTTTCGATACGACGTTCGAAATGTACTTGGAGGACATTGAGTTGTCTACTTATATGGACAGATACACTGAGGATTTCATCAGTTTAATCAGGTACACATATTTTTGTCTGTATTTTTCTAGTACTACTATTGCGATTGATGTCTCTTTACAAATAGTCGTGTGCAAAATCAACCATCTACAACAACATTACCTAAGCCTTTTGTCCCAACCAAGTTCGGTAGGCTATTTATGAAAGTATGAAACACAACACAAACATAAGAAGCCAAACATGAAAGAGCGGGGAGGAAAAGTAAAAGTACGAGTAAACCACTATTCCGGTACATGGATAGCATATTTCCATGCAGTTCTATGAAGAGCCAAATCTGTAGGTACATTGCAAACCCTCAAGTCCCTTTTTGCAGCATCCTCCCATGTCAATTTTGAGCACCCTCTCCCCCTCCTCTTGTTTTCCCTACCCTACTGAATCCCACTATTAACTGCTGCTTCTTAAGGCCTTCACAGGATATGCCCAAACCACCTTAGTTGGTGTTGGACTGGCTTCTCTCAATTGGTGCCACCCCTGCCCTATCACACATTATCTAATTCCTAGTTTTGTCCTTTTTTGTAGGGCCACACATTCACGGTAGCATACGCGTCTTTTGTGACACTCATTTGTTGGATATGTTGTCTTTTAGTGGGCCAACATACTGCTCCATATAGCATCACATGCTTGATTATCGTCCTATAGAGCTTACCTTTTATCTTTTGTGGGACCTTGTCAGATAGGAAGCCATGTGCTTTCAGGCACTTCATCGACCCTGCTTTGGTCATGTGGCAAACATCCTCGTCGATATCACCATTGCTTTGTAACGTTAATTCCACCTATCGGAAGGTGTCCCTCGTAGGCACTATTTGTCCTTCTAAACTAACATTTCCCTCTTTCGCTCCCAGCGCCACTAAAGTCACATCTCATTTACCTGGTTTTGGTTCTACTGAGTCTAAACCCCTTGGATTTCAAAGTCTGCCGCCATAGCTCTAATTTACTATTGACATGGACCCTGATTTCATCTACTAGCGCCACATCATCAGCAAAGAGCATACACCAAGGATTGTCTTGTTGTATATCCTTCATGACCTCATCCATCACTAGGGCAAAAATGTATGGGCTTAAGGCTGACCCTTGATGTACTACTATCGTGATCGGAAGATATCAGTTTCACTATCATCTACGTGAACACTTGTCACAACAGTATCATACATATCTCTGATAAGCGTAACGTACCTTGTTGGGACTTTATGTTTCTCTAGTGCCCACGACATGACCGTCCTTGGTATATTATCATAAGCCTTCTCTAAGTCGATGAAAACCGTATGTAGATCCTTCTTCCACTCCATACATCTCTCCGCTCGTAAGCATAATATACTTTTCCTCCACTCTCTGGGCATCTTTTGACCTAAAAATGTGGTTGAATTGCTTAGTTAGCCATAGTATTGCCATGTTTCGAAGGAAACTCCACACCTCAGGGCCAATGGTTTTTCCTCCTTTCATCATTTTTAGTGCCTCCTTAACCTCATGCTGTTGGATCCTTCGCACAAGCCTCCTATTCGTGTCATCAAAGGAGTCATCCAGCTTAGGCATAGTGCTCCCATTCCCTTCATTGCACAACCAGTCAAAGTAACCTCTCCGCATGTTCTTAATCTTAATCTTCATATTTCACCAGAAGTCGATTATTCTCGGCTTTCCTTTGTGCCTAGTCTCTCATATAGCTCCTCATAGGCCCGTCCCATTGCTTCACTCACGGCTCACCTTGCATTCTTCTTGGCTCCTTTGTATTTCCCCATGTTGTTTGTGCTTCCTTCATTGTTCTTTCCATAGGTGCCATATTCCATAAATCGCCACCATTAGCTCGTCCTTGGTTAGCTTTTCAGCCATGAATCGCCACCATTCCGCAGAAGAGGAAATTAGGACATGATACCACCATGTGAGAAGCCATCTCCGTCTCTTGATCTTTTTTTTGAACAGGCCGTCTCTTGATCAGCTCAGATAGCTGACAAAACATCCCCATGATTCGTGCCCCTGACATGTAGCAAACCATTGGTAAGAATGCGCTTCCTGAGCCATAACCACATGAAAATACACATTTAGGCTGAGAGCTTTAAATTTCCAGAGCTTGAAGTAGTCGATGGCATAGAAATACCCAAGAAGCCGATCCTTGTATGCCGATGCAGAACTGTACATTCCAGAGGCAGTGAATTTCCACTCTATGAGATCATACTTGGTGGTCATATTAATGTCCTGGAGTCGAATCCACAAACCTGTGAACTCCCTCAGCTGGGCCACAGAGTTAATACGATGTCTGGTCATCCGTTTTTCACCAGTCATTGCCTGAGAAACAGTTAGCCTCTTTAGCCTGGAGATCCTGAACGGACTAAGAGCAAACTGAGCCAGGGAGTGCCATCTAACCATCTAGACGTCCACATGTTGGCGACGTCGCCCTTCCCCATTGAGATGTTTGTGCACGCATCAAAGAGGGACACATCAACAGGATCACGTGGCACCCATGTCTCAATCCATGGACAGTTTCTGTCCTCCCATTGCATATATGTTCTTAGAGAAGAGATTTGCTTAAACCCAGTTATTAGGACCAGATGTATGTAAACTGCCTTGGCACATATATTTCCTAAACACAAGAAACAAAAAAATCTATCTCTCTTCTCAATCCCTAATCTAACCTATCTTTTGATCTAAAGATTTTTGTTGAACAAACTTTTACTCTACAGTTATTAACATATTTTTTATGGCTGAAAACTGGTTATTAACGTATTTAGTCCATTGTTTATTCAATGATGTTCTTTTACTCCTTGTACCAGCGACGTTGTAAAGGCTATACTGGCACTACATAGTGCTGGTTATTGTTGCAAAGGATTGAAAGGAAAGCATATTGCAGTAATAAAAGAACACGGATCTATATCCGCAAAAATTTGGTTATTCAAGAAATGCTTATCTGGTATGTTGGTTTATATCAGAGATCACTTTGATTTTTCTTCTTCTTTTGTTTGATCGTTGATCTTGTTTTTGCAAAAGATAAAGACAAAGACCAGGATTGGATCAACTTGGGTGAACTTCTCCAAAAAAGCAAGGTTAAGAGTCAAGAAATGCGTGAGTTCTGTGATCAATTAAGGGCGGGAGAACTAAGAGGGTGAGATGAAAGTTAATGAATCAAGTTATTCAAAATATATATGGATACACTCATAATGCTTGTTATATTTTTAATTTTTTATAGGATGGATATATTAGCACATAGTGCTGTGTTGACTGTCAGGAAGAAGTTTCAGAATGTGCTCGCGCTCTTCTTCCACCAAAACACACGCTGGAAAACTGGCTCAGAAGGCGCGGCAGGTTGGCTCGATAAGGAATGCAAATGGTATAAAGATCAACCTTGGTGGATTGAGTATCAGGCTAGTGGACATGGTATACAACCCGACACCCGCAGAGGATTCTGCGAAAAACTTAGGAATCTAATCGAGCATGAAGTGGATTTTTTGGATCCTACCGTATGATCTTTAACACATTACTTCTCAATTCACAAAACTTGGTGATTATCTAATTTTATCCTGCTACATTATTGTACTTGGTATTCTTCACGTGCAGATGGTCAATAGACCTACATTTGCACAGCAGGAACGAGGTACAATACAAACAGATCTTGAGTGTTCTATGCGACAAGCTTGGACCAAGGCAACTTCGGAGCTACAAAGTTTTGTTACGAAGTCAAAACTTAAGTACTAAGGAGGGTGCCCAAATTGGGTGAGTGTCCTTGGGGAATGCACTGTAGCTGAGCTCTCGCAAGCAGCTGACGATAATCGATATCATCTCCTTGGGGAATGTTTAAACTGCTTAGAATATTCTTTGGACAATGAAGAATAGTATTGCAGACCTCAGTTTGTAAAGGGACCTGGGTAGTATATTTTGTACTTTGCATTTTTACAAGTTGGTATGTTTTTTCCTTATCCTTCAACACTTATTGAAGATCAACTGCATTTTAATTAATTATCATGTGTTGAGTGATTCTGTCTTACTTCCTGGTAGGAGAAAAAAATATGCCCGATGCAGATCATTTTGCTAGAGCAAACTACAGGAACTAGGTTCTCAATGCTCCAGTAAAATAAAGTTTTCACTTTTGTAATTCTATTGAGAGGGGTCATATTATCCACTCCAATCATGAGCGAGTAATGAAATGGGACGCTGTGGTGATTCCATGTTCTTCTCCATGTTGGGTCCCACTGGCAGGCATAGAGGCTGTCTTGCGCTAACGTTGGTGCTACATGTATCGCTTCCTACGGGGTGAACATGTGCAGAGTCGCCATCTCTTCGGCATGAAGTCGGTTTCCTTGTTTTTTTTTGAACTCAGACGGGTGCAACGCACCCGACAAACTTGCTGCATTCATTAACATTGTTGGAATTTTACATGGAGGCCCAAAGAGATAAGGAAATTACAAACGAGACCCTACAAATATGCAGACAGCGACATAAATTTAATATATGCAAGAACCCTGAGGGCAATGTGCATCTCGTTGGAAAGCCTAAAGCCCACAGATTGTTCCTTCCACGGAATAGTACCAGGAGGCGCAAATTACCCTCTCGGGAGAATAGAACTCGACGTTTGCTTTGGCAATAGTAGCAACTATCGCAGAGAAAAGTTAGAGTTCAAAGTCATGGACTGGCCTTCACAGTATCATGCTATCTTGGGGCGTTCAGCATTTGCAAAGTTCATGGCAGTACCTCATTATGCATATCTCGCACTCAAAATCCCAGGACCTAAAGGAACAATCACAGTACAAGGCAACTTCGAAGTATCCAACACTTGTGACAAAGAATTCAACAGGCTCGCGCAAACTTTCGGCATGACAGCAGAATACGCAAGGTTGAAAGACGAAACTGACCACAACGTGCTACCCGACGTTGGACGATCCCTGCCAGATCAGGCTTTCGATGCAACCCAAGTCTCGAAGAAAATCCAGGTCCATCCTACGGACCCGAACAAGACTACCTCCATAGCAGTAAACCTGGATCCCACATAGAAAGCGCGCTCGTCTAGTTCCTCCGTGAGCGCTGGGAAATTTTCGCCTGGTGTCCTTCACACATGCCAGGGGTTCCTAGGGAACTCATCGAGCACGCACTAAACGTGGATCCTAAAGCAAAGCCAGTCAAGCAACCATTGAGATGATTTGACGAACCCAAAAGGAAAGCAATAGCATCCGAGCTACACAGGCTAGAAAATGCAGGATTCATCCGAGAAATCAAAACATCGACTTGGGTATCTAATCCAGTTATTATCCCAAAGAAAAACACAGACATACAAAGAGTGTGTGTCGACT
The DNA here is from genome assembly GCA_007115705.1 of Dactylis glomerata. Taxonomy (NCBI): domain Eukaryota; kingdom Viridiplantae; phylum Streptophyta; class Magnoliopsida; order Poales; family Poaceae; genus Dactylis; species Dactylis glomerata. The sequence goes on from QXEO01000222.1 coordinate 5,623,293, forward strand.
ACACATCTCTCAACAAGCACTGTCCAAAGGATCCCTTTCCCCTACCTCATATTGATCAAATAATAGACTCAACAGCGGGGTGTGCAAGGCTTTCCTTCCTGGACGCATATTCTGGTTACAACCAGATCAAACTGAAGAAAGAAGACGAGGAAAAAACGGCTTTTATCACACCATACGACGTGTTCTGCTATCAAGTCATGCCTTTTGGCTTAAAAAACACAGGAGCAACCTACTAGCGGATGATGCAAAACTGCCTCGGAAGTCAAATAGGACGCAACATTCAAGTCTACATCGACAATGTGGTCATCACCACAAGAAAAGAAGAGTCATTAATCAGTGATTTGGCAGAAACCTTTGACAACCTAAACAGGTACAAGCTCAAGCTTAACCCGACAAAATGCTCTTTTGGTGTGTCAGCAGGACAACTTCTGGGTTTCCTGGTATCAGCAAGAGAAATAGAAGCAAACCCAGAGAAGATCCAAGCAATACTAACAATGGGGAAGCCAACAAAATTGCACGATGTACAGAAGCTTGCAGGGTGCGTTGCAACGCTAAGTCGATTCGTTGCACGATTGGGAGAAAAAGCACTTCCCTTCTATGCACTCATGAAAAAATCAGACGACAAATTCCAGTGGACAAAAGAGGCAGATGTAGCATTTGCACAATTGAAAAAAGTGCTCTCCACGCCACCGGTGTTGGTCGCACCAAATGAAAAAGAGCCGCAACTACTATATATTGCCGCAACACATCAAGTGGTAAGCACGGTACTAGTAGTCGAAAGAAGCGAAGAGGGAAAAGCTTACGGAGTACAGAGGCCAGTGTATTTCCTAAGTGAAGTACTATCTCCAACAAAGAAGAGGTACCCGCACTATCAGAAGCTCGCATACAGCGTATTCACAACAACACGAAAGCTACGGCAGTATTTCGCGGTGCATCCAATCATGGTGGTTAAAGAAGCACCACTATCCAATATATTGAACAACCCATCAGCAACAAGACGTGTCTCCCTATGGGCAATCGAATTGTCACCCTTGGACATCACGTACGAAAAGCAAAAGGCAATCAAATCCCAAGTATTACCGGACTTCACAGCAGAGTGGCTAGAGCTACAAAACACAGGACCACCAGATCTATCAAGCGTGTGAACAATGTACTTCGATGGGTCAAAAAGAATCCAAGGCGCAGGAGCAGGAGTAGTTCTGATATCACCACAAGGCAACAAATTAAAGTACGTTTTAAGGATGAGTTTTCCTCAAGCTTCTAACAATGAAGCCGAATACGAGGCTCTGCTCCATGGCATGAAAATGGCCAAAGCATGCAAAGCAACCTGATTAAAGATATTTGGGGACTCGAATCTTGTCGTCCAACAAGTGATGAACCGGTGTGACGCCATCAGTTACAACATGACAACATATAGAAACCTATACTATTATCTCGAGGGAACATTCGATGGATGCAAAGTTTCACATGTCAGCAGGGCCAGCAACGAGGAAGCCGACAACTTAGCAAATATCGGGTCCCAGTGCCTGCCTGTACCACCGGGAGTCTTTTGGGAAGAGATCATAGAAAGGTCAATAAAGAATAACAAAACTTTGACTATAGAAGGGCAAGGCCAGCACCCAACAACGGGCTCGGGGGCTGGAAAGGCTGGCATAGGAAGCACAACAGAACCAGAAGAAGTTATGATGATTAAAGAAACTTGGATGCAGCCATACTTAGCGTACATGATAAATAAAACACTACCCAAAGACACAGTAGAAGCAAAAAGGACAATACGATGATCCAAGGCTTTTGTCGTGTTACAAGGGAAGCTGTACAAGAAAAGTATAACTAGTGTTTTATAACGGTGTGTCACTCCCCAGGAGGGACAAGAAATATTAAAAGATATCCACGCAAGAGTATGTGGGCATCACGCTAGCAGTAGGGCTATCGCAGCTAAAGCTTTTCGTGCAGGGTTCTACTGGTTAACAGCCATTAAAGACACAAAAGATATAGTCAGAAAGTGCGAAGCTTGTCAACGGTTCGCATCTCGATCACATGCGCCAGCAGTAGAGATACAGCCGATACCATTAGCATGACCTTTCACGCAATGGGATCTCGACATGGTAGGGAAATTACATAAGTCTTGGCCAGGAGAGCATATCTACATGTTGGTGGTAGTAGACAAATTTACCAAATGGGTAGAAGCAGCCCCAGTAACAACACAAGATTCCACAGCGGCAATCAACTTCATCAAGTCTGTAGTATTCCTCTTCGGAGTACCACACAATATCATCACAGACAATGGGACAAACTTCACATCAAAAGAGTTTAAGAGTTACTGTGAAAGTATGAGAATCAAACTAAAATTCGCATCTGTAGCACATCCAAAGACAAATGGACAGGTGGAGAAAGCCAATGGCTTAATATGCAACAGGATAAAAAAGAGGCTGTTAGCACCCCTGGAGAAAGCCAAACACGCCTGGGTAGACGAGCTACCCTCCGTACTCTGGATTCTTTGAACAAGGCCCAATGCAGCTACCCAAGAAACTCTATTTTTCCTGGTCCATGGCGCAGAAGCCATGCTTCTAGTCGAAATCACCCATGAGGCCTCAAGAATCGCGGCTTACGACGAGACAACTTCCACAGAAGCACTACAAGATGATGTTGATACACTCGACGAAGCAAGAGATGTAGCACTCGCCAGAGCCACGCAATATCAGCAAAACCTACGAAACTATCATAGCAGTCGAGTTCGTCCGCGATCTTTCGTGGTAGAAGATCTAGTCTTACGACTCAAGCAGGATGGTCACGGCAAATTAGAGTCCCCATGGGTGGGACCCTACATCGTGATAGAAGTAATACCAGGAGGAGCTTATTGACTACAAGACAAGAAAATGGGGAAAGATGAGAGCAACCTGTGAAATGCAGAGCAACTACGGCGGTTCTATGCGTAGAAGGAGTATGGCGATAGGAACTTTCGAGTCATGATCCTCTGAACCCAGAACATGAGGCCACAGGTCGGGTTCTTTGGGTCAACTCGACAATATGTATGAGCATTTTTCTATTTTTCCACCCGGGGGCTCTGACCCTCGAGTCATATGAAATAAAATAAACAAATTATTGAGATCCGGTATCCGTGATTATTTGAGAAATATTACAAGGTTGTTTGCAACCCGATATTCGACAAAAAGTAAGCACAGTTCAAGGCAACCCGATAATAAATCAAAAGCATACCTCGTAACGACGATTTATTCCCATGGTCTATTAATAGAGGTGGCACAAAATAAAATTCATCACGAGTACTTATTACATAGAACACGCAAAAGGATAACCAAAACAAGAGATTACATAAAAAGAATATCTACTGAAAGTGCACTTCAGCTTTGTACTCCTTCTGGCACTGAGTACCATCATAGATCTTCACATCAAACTTCGACGTACCGCAGTGGTAGTCAAAGATCATGAAGAAACCTTGATGGAGGTCATGGTCTTCTACAAACTGAGACCATCTACCCTTGAAGTACATCTCGCCATCTCCATCATACCAGACCTCCACTTCATAGGGAGTTCCTCCTCCAGAGTGTTCGCGAAGAACTGCTTCCCGCAGCTCCCGCCCATCCATGAACTTGGTAAACTTCAGCGGCACCCGCTGAATCTTGCGGCATTGAGCGCCGGCGATGCAGAAGAAGGAATATATTTTGGGCGAAGGAGGAGGAGAAGCATTATGTGGCAGAGCGCTCGAACCTGGTGCAGCAGTAGAAACTTCAGGCTTGTTCTTACTTCCCACAGGGTGGCCAGGGCGCTGTTTTGCAGGAACGGATGATGAGGCCACCGCAGTAGGGTCCTTGGACTTGTTCTTACTGCCGCGAGGATGGCCGCGACCCTGCTTTTCCACCTAGGCACCGATGTTCAGGTGCGATCCACCTGCATCGGCCATGGAGACAGGTGCTGGGAGAAGAAACCCTAGATGAGATGAGGAAGATGAAGATGATGCGGCGGAGGAAGATAGTAATGAAAGAATTAGGGTTTTTACCCTCGCCAACATGCTTTATTTATAAGTAAACTCTAATGGGCCTCCGCAAATTAAAGGTCCAAGTACATCTACGGGCTTTTATATCTACCCACGAGCTGAAGATAAGACAACAGCAACATATCAAGGACAAGACACATAGGAGAAAAATGCAGTATGGATGAATAAAATACAGAAGTATGTCAAGGAGCAAACCGCACCTCGTCATAGACTCGGGGGCTCATATCGTCAGAAAGAGTAGGAAGAATATTTAAAGCACAATTGTGCCAAGACTATCACAGGAGGCAAGTTATTAGGCGACAATATTATATTTTGAGCCTATACCCAAAAACTTTCGGCTATAGCCTCGGGGGCTACTCCCATCGGGAGCACTGGCCGCGCACCCAATAAAAACAAAAAGGCAATTTTGAGAAAGAATTCAACAAGAAGAGAAGAAGAAATTGGAGACTATGATCGGCTACAAGTATCCGCCCATAGCCTCGGGGGCTAGTTATGTCAGGAGCACCGTCGTATGCCTGATGGCAATAGACCGACTAGAAGAAAAATATAACATGTGCAATCGACTACTTTTCATCGACAACAAAACTGCGACTTCATTGTCGACAAAATAAAGCTTGATCACTCCCATCGGGAGCTATTTTATCTAAAAAAGAACAACTTGAATATCTTGTATATTCCAACAGTCAAACAAGGATGCGACATATAATTCTCGAGTTGCGTCATCGCGACAAAACTCAAATGCCATGATTGAAACATATCATGAAGGTAAGACCCCAGGATCCGTCTTATGTGGCTTGGTATACTCACATGAATGCACTCTGCTAGTAATTATCCGTGTCTACGACGCGAAGAAAATCCTGGTGGACGCACTAGGTACCCTGAGAACCACTGGGAATCATTCTTTATAAGTCCTAAATGCGGCAAAAGAATGGGTTTGACCAGTTTCCGAATTCAAGTCCAAGGGGATTGAATTTGAAGTAGGTGATAAGTATCTATTCCAGTAGTTAACTAACCTCTTGATTCGTTAGAGTTGTCAGACTTGTTCATCAAAACCCCTTGTGAGATAATATAATAAAAGTTGCTTATTTTTGAGTATAGGAAGAAGAAGAAGTCAAAAGGTTGATCAAGTTGAAGATTTGATATTCAACCCAAATCTACAATTCTGGTAGAATCTCGGGGGCTACTGACAAGGGTATAGATAATAGAGCCCGTTAGTTGAGTATCCCTGAGGCCCATTAAGCTAGGCCCAAGTGTAATCCTAGTTGAGATACGAGTTCATGTCGTATGTCGATATTGTAATCTATGTCGGACCCCTCCCGTACCTTGAGACCTGGCCACCTATATATAGGGGCCGAGAGAGGATGGTGAGGGATAGATTGAGAGTAAGACAAAGTTCACTACCATGTTTACTTTCGATACACACCTTGTTTGACTGATTTTACCTTCGAGTTCATCAGACGCCCTACTTCCCCGATCCTAAGTCCTTCATCTAGGACATTTGTCAAGTTAACCCTCGTTAGGAGGTGAACGGTGACATCAATATGGATGATGCCAATGATGATGATAGCAAAAATGCAAAGAGAGATGAAGATAAAATTTCGGATGACAAAAATAAGCATGCTAGCTTTCAAGATAATAATACTCTGACTAAATGAGGAAATGTCAGTACCTCAATGCAGGTAGGGAAACAAGTAGCCTCTGCGCCACTTCCTTTGACAGTCGGGTCCATTGTTTGCCGCCCAATTGTTTGTGCATCAGATTCTGTTTTTCATTCAGATGGCAAGCTCAATTTTTTAGAAAATCAGGGATTCACCCCAGTTCCATTTCATCAAAACGAAACAGCACAGTCACAAAAGATTCAGCAGCTTCACTTAACCAAGTCTACTGCCTAAGGAACTAGAGTAAAAAGCAAGTTCTACAAAAGAAGAGCGAAACCCGACAGGGGTGGTCTAGAGCATAGGCAAAACCCAGCTAAACATAGGCAAAAAGTATCCTATTACACTTGGGGGTGGCTGGATCAGCAGAAAACAATTTTCACCCCATGATCACATGAATATCATCTGCCTCCTCCGGGTGTGACTTCAGATACGCTCTAGTCGCACGCCCACCATGCAATTTGGAGGATGAGAAGGACTTACAGGTTGTTGATCATCCAAAGGATGTACAGGTCAAGGCGACATCTATGCCAGTGGAATCTGGAGTCTTGTGATCAGGAGCTTTGTGAAACGATCCACCAGTTCCCAGCTCTGGTCCTTGAAAGGAATTTTCCAGTCCCTCAAGTATCTCAGCAGCCGTTGCCACACCTATTTCATATTAAGCCAAGGGTTCCGGTTAAACACAATACTATTCCTATTGATCCAAATGGTTCAGATGACAGCGGATGAAACAACATTGAATTGCAAGTATCGCCTACTGCACAACCATTTAGAAGCTAAAGACAGAAAATCATGAACTCTAATACCAAAAATTTCCTGCACTTCTTGCCAGAGCAGATTGGATATCATGCATTCAAAGAATAGATGTGAAACCGATTCATTTTCCTTACATAAACTACACTCCAAAGGTTTTGGGATACCTCTTTTTCTTAGGTTATCTCTAGTCAAAATTTTATCCTGTGATAGTAACCAAAGAAAATTTTGGACTCTAGGAGGGATTTTCAAATCCCAGACAGCACGAAGATAAATGGGCTGGACACCCCTAAAATAAAAAATAGCATATAAATATTTAGATGAGTAAACTCTAGTAGATTCATATTTCCAAATCAGTTGATCAGGGGAATCATTGAAGTTAATTTCTCTAGCAATTTCTAAAATTTCTAACCACTGAGCCGTCAGTTCATCAGTGAAAGTTCTTATAAAAGTGCACTTAAGTTGCTGCCCATCCCACAACTCACTAATAGTTTGAGTTTGCTGATTTACCAACATATAAACATCTTAGTAAATAATAGCTAATGGGGCATTCCCATACCAGGAATCTTCCCAGAACTTAATGGATTTCCCATCGCCAACTATCCATTTGTAACCAAATCTAACAGCTCTGGCAGCCCACATAACCCCTTTCCAAAAGATAGAGGGGTGTGTGTCCTGGCAGCAAAGAATGTTAGGACTTTTTGTGTTATACTTAGCATCTACTACTCTTTTCTAGAGGCTACCCTCTCCATTTATATATCTTCTAATCCAAGACCCAATTAAGCAAACATTAAGATCTTGCAAATTTGGAATCCCTAGACCCCCATAATCTTTCTTCATGCAGATTGAGGGCCAATTGGCTAGGTGAATTTTCTTATGGCCTTCCTCATCATTCCACATGCAGTTTGCTAGCTGAGTATTAATTAATTGGAGAGCCCATTTAGGAAATCTAAAGAAGGACAAAAGGTATATAGGAATACTAGCCATGCAGGTTTGGATTAGAGTTCTTTTTGCCTCAGAAGACAAAAATTTGCCTCTCCAACCAGCCATCCTACTTAGCAAACTATCATTTAGAGGTTGTAAATCCTCCCTCCTAAGTTTTTCAAAGTGTAAAGGAACTCCTAGGTATTTCATAGGGAATTTACCAGCTACACATTGAAAGATATCTAGAAAAGGTTTTAACTCTTCTGAAGTTAAATTAATGGCCATGAGTTCATTTTTGTGATAATTAATTTTCATGCTAGAAATCTGTTCAAAACAAGTCAAAAGCCATTTCATGTTAATAGCATTTCTTTCATCTTTCTCTAAGAAGATGAGAGTGCCATCTGCATACTGCAGGCTAACTACTCCCCCAGGGACTAAATGACTACACAACCCCATAATAATCGCAGAAGATGAGCCTTTGTTCACCATCCTGGAGAAGACATCTACTACAAAATTGAATAACAAGGGGGCCAAAGGATCTCTCTGCCTGAGACCTTTTCCAGTCAAGAAGAAATCACCTTCTACATAATTTAATTTAACTCCTATCGAACCCCCTTGAGTCACTTGTTTGATCATCTGGATTATTTTTGGCCCAAAGCCCCTACAAACCAGAATCTCATATAGGAAATCTAGATTAACCCTATCATAAGCTTTTTCATAATCGATCTTAAAAACTAAACCTTGATTTTTCTTGCTATGTACCTCATGAATGATTTCATGGGTAGTTACAACACTTTCTAAAATAAATCTCCCTTTAATAAAAGCAGATTGTTGAAAAGAAATCAGTCTATCTAGAATTTTAGCAAATCTATTAGTTAAAACCTTAGTAAAGATTTTAAAACTATAGTTTAAAAGGCTAATAGGTCTAAACTTCTTCATTTCTCTAGCATGATTCTCCTTCAGAATGAGAGTAATCATAGCCAGGCCCGGTCCTAAGATTTCAGGGGCCCGGGGCAAAACTAACATTTTGGGCCCCATTATAGAACTTTTAAACAATATATAATCAATACATGCTATCAATAAAACTTTGAGTTCTCAAAGAAAAATCAATGAAACTTTGGAGTATCTCTTATTGTAATATTCATATGAAATACGTATACATATTACCTCAGAAATTTCTTCTCACACTTCTAGATGCAAAGTCATTGATGATGGTCTCAATATTAATCTCATCTAATAATTTCTTCTCGATGCATATAGTAGCCAAACTATTTAACCTCTCTTGCGACATTGTAGACCTCAGATGGTTCTTCAACAATTTCAACTTTGAAAAGCTCCTTTCAGCTGATGCAAGCATAGTAAATAAGATTTGATATGAAATATAAATATTATGATAGCAATCGACTTCTCTAATATACTACAAAATTTCCAGACCAGTCATTGATTTATTTGGCAAAGCATATTGGAGGACACCTTAACTCAAAAAATAGATCATTTAACACAACATCACATGCACCAGATGGGCACTTCTTTGGTGGCATAAGGGACTTCTTGGGTGCCATCAGCATGCTAGAAATAAAAAGGACAATTACTAGTTAAAATCAAATTAGCTAATTAGGTCATGGGAGAGAATTAGAGAACTCTGAAAATTGGAATACCTTGTCTACAGGAACTAAATCATTTGGCTTGAGGAAGCAGCAGCTGGACTGGAGACCATCTTGACGACAAGAAATCAGGCGAGAAGCCAGCGATCAAGGCGGCAGACAGGCGGGCGGGCATGGCGATGGCGGGCGCGAGTGCGTGGTGACGATGGTCGGGCGGGCGTGGCGATGGCGGTCGTGCATGGATGTGTTTGAGACTTCGAGTTCTAAATCCTGATCTAGGCCTGTCCCGATCGTGCGTTTGCCTGGAAACAAGAAAGCCAACTGGCGGCGATTGTAGTCTCGAGCATTTTTCTTGAGCGATCTCACTTTTCGCATGTCTACGCGCAGGAAACAAATAGAGCCCCGATTGCTGGCCCAACTCTTAATCTTCTTGGTCCAATTTTTTCCCCATGAACTAATACTAGTACTGAGATACCTGTGGGGGGCCCCTAAAAATGTTGGACCCGAGGTGGCTGCCCCTCTCGCCCCCCCTTGGGCCAGGCCTGATCATAGCAAAGTTAAGTCTAAAAATATCTAAATCCCCTTCAAACCAATCTTCAAAGAGATTAATCAGATCATATTTGACTATATCCCAGAAGCATTGATAGAACATAAAGGACAAGCCATCAGGGCCGGGGACCCATCAGCATATGAGCTGAAGATAGCTTCTTTTATTTCTTCCTCAGAAAACCTACTCTCTAACATAATATTTTCCTCAGCTCTGATTTTCTCCTCCTCAGAGAAGAAGTCAGGTTTTAACCTAATATCAGGTCTAGACTCTTCTTTAAACAAGTCCTTATAATAACCTGTAGCTATCTTAAGCAGTTTGTCAGTTTCAGTCTTAGGACCATCAGGGCCATCCAAGACATGAATCATCTTCTTCCTTCTCCTTTGATTAGCTACTGCATGGAAATAAGCAGTGTTCCTATCTCCTTCTAGAATGTCCCTATCTCTAGATCTCTGCCTAGCTTTAGTCTCCTCTATAATCCAATAAGAGTTGAGATCTCTTAGGATAAAAGTCAATCTACTTCTCTCTTGGTCATAAAGAACTTGAGTTTCAGACAAAATATCTAGAGCATCATATTCCTCCATAAGAGCTTTCTTTTGTTTCCTAATTTTAGCCTCTAAGTTTGCACTCCAACCTTTAGCTAGTTTCCTAAAATATCTTACCTTATCCTGCTAGCAATCAAGATTACTCTGACCTCTTTTTCTATGAAGAGACCAGGCTTTTTGCACCAACTCCTTGAAATCAGGTCTAGTTAGCCACCACTTCTCAAATTTAAAACTGCTCTTTTTGGGGTGTTGGCCCAAGCCAGCATCCCAGATAATTGGTGTATGATCACTTCCAAGCCTAGGCAAGGCTCTAGCCTGTGCTAAAGGAAAAATAGATTCAAAGTTTGTGGTACAGAAAATCCTATCAATTCTACTCATAATGATATTTTCCTGATTGTTTCCCCAAGTAAAGGTTCTACCAGCTAAGCCAATCTCAATCAAGGCCCACATTTTGATCCAAGAATTAAATTTATCAGCCCATCTAAAATCTATTGAGCCATTGCTCTTATCTGATTGACTTCTAACCAAATTAAAATCACCTCCAATTAAGGCTGGGCCATCCCAGTTAAGGAAAAGCTCATGTAATTCAAAAATGAAGGCATGTTTGCCCTCTTCATAAGGAGAGCCATAAACAGTAGTAATCCTAACCACAGTATCACTAATTTTGTTCCTAACAACAACACTAACTGAGAAGTTTTTAACTTCCCAAGCTACAATGTCAAACAAATCTAGATTGACACCAACTAGAACACCACCAGCTGAACCAACTGCAGGGAGATGGTTCCAGCCAAAATTCCTATTACCTAAGACATTCTTAAGAAAGGAATTAGTAAAACTTTCCTTTTTTGTTTCCTAGAAATCTATGTAATCTAAATGCAGAGGAACAATATTATCATCTATAAATTTCTTCCTACCAATAGTAGTAATGCCTCTACCATTCCAGAAGCCAACTTTCATTTAAACAGCTTCCTAGGGTGCTTGCCCCGTCTTTTTTTATAAACATCTATCCAGAGGTTATCGTCCACATCATCAGACTCCAAAACTGTATTATACTGTTCAGGAGTCTTAATGATTTGTTCTATACTAGCACTAGTTTTCAGACTATCCCTATCTACTTTAGAAATATGAGAATCTACACTATGGCTAGAATCATCAATAGAAGGAACATCATCATCCTCTACATTAATCGCAACTCCTAGTTTACTAGACATATCAACAAATTCAGAATTGTGAAGAACATGGAAAGGATTGGAATTCATTATACCTGACATTTTCTTGGAAGAAAGCATTGCATTCTTTTTTCCCTTCAATTCCATTGCCTTGTCCATGATGTGATTTGACCTATCAATCCTTGAGCTCTGCCTCACAGGCTGGATTGGTCCCCAGACTTTCTGCTTTTTGGAACCACCCTGATTTGTCTTGATCAGATCATCCCCCTGCTCCTGCATCATCTAGTCAAAACTAGGCATGATGTCCTCTGGCAGAACAATCTCCACATCAGATTCCCTCTTACTATCAGATTCTTGCATCTTAGCAACAAAAGCCTCCTCTTCTTGCTGCCAGAACTCCTCAGCTTTAGCAGTAGCACTCTCACCAGTAACAACTGCAACAGGAGAGCTTTTGTTTTGGAAAAGCAAGTCAAAGATCAGATGACCAGGGATAGCCAAATCTTTGTCCAAATTTAGTCCACTAGCCTGTCTTGTCTTCTGACCTCCCTGTGCACCTAGCTGATTTGCATTTCCACTCTGATTGTTTACTGGAGGTTCTTTGCTATTGCCACCATTTTTGTCAGTGTCCATGCCATCCCCTGGCCCAAAATGATATTCACCACTCCCATCACTAGGTCTAGTAGAATTAACACTAACAGTCTCTTCCTGACTTGACCTTTGCTCCACCTTGAACTAAAGCTGAAACAGTTTGCCCTGGAAGTTGAACAACCTTCCAAAAGGGACTTTAGAAGGATATCTGCACAAAAGCTGGACCCTGAAAACCTCAGCACAATCCCTGAAAACACTCTGCCAATCTATCTTCTTCAGAATACTACAAACAGAAACAGCTTGGTCTATTATGTTCCACTCACACCAAGGTGGAAGGAGACCTCTAATCTGCATTCATATCTCAGCTAAGACTTCTACAGGTTCAGGATCATCAGTCCATTTTGTTACAGAGACAGTAGTACCTTCTTTTTCCAGTCCAAACCTAGGATAGCCAATAACCCGATCCACAGAGATATGAGGGGAAAACTTGACTAGATAAGACCAATCTCCTAGTTCCCTTATCTGCCATGGCCAGTTAGTTTTGTAGATGTTAGAGAATTCCTTGCCTAGCTCTTCTTTTGAGATCTCTCCCTCTTCTACTGCAACCACTCCACAGTTTTTAGTAGAACTGATGGGGTTAACTGATGATTCAGGAGTCTCTATGTGATAGAAACCTAGCCCAGTTGCAGCACTGGCTATGTACCTTGCAATCTGATGAGGTCTCTTAAGGACTGGACACTCATCATCAACATGATTACCAGCTTTGCAGATGAAGCAGAATTGTTGCTTGGAGCATGTACCTTTACCATGTCCAGGTTCCCCACAGCAGAGACAGACAGTATCAGCATAATTGAGAGAAGAAAGAGGAATCAGATTGTTCTCTAATGACCCACAAGTATAGGGGGTGTATCGTAGTACTTTCGATAAATAAGAGTGTCGAACCCAACAAGGAGCAGAAGGTGTTGATGAGTGGTTTTGATCAAGGATTCACTGTAAATACTAGCAAACAGGTTTTCAGGGGTAATTGGCAATACGAGTAAATAAAGTGCGAGTAAGTAAAAGACAGTAGTAACAATTGCAGCAAGTGGCCCAATCCTTTCTTCAGCAAAGGACAAGCCGGTTGTGTACTTATAATAACCAAACGTTCTCGAGGACACACGGGAGTTTCTGTCAAGAGCTTTCGCTTCATAAAGCCAATAGTATTCATTGGTTTGATAGGTGTTATGGGGGTGAACCTATGCTAGCGCAGTACCCTTACTAGGATAAATACACACTTGTGATTATACCCTCCTGCAAGCATCCGCAAATACAAGAAAGTAATTAAGATAAATCTAACCACAGCCTTAAACTCTAAGATCCTACGCTCCCTGGTGCAATGGTTTCCCAACGGAGGTTTAGGTTTCTGTCACTCCAGCAACCCCACAATTGGTAGCCAAATACACAATGCATCTCACTAGGCCCATAAATGGTGAAGTATCATGTAGTCAACGTTCACATGACACCACTAGTTAAATAGCACCACAACAATATCAAACCATTAAATATTTCTCAACAATAATTCACTACTAACATCTTGACTTCTCCCATGTCCTCAAGAACTAAACGAACTACTCACAAGACATCATATGGATCATGATTAGAGGTGAAATAATGGTAAATAACAATCTGAACATAAACCTTAATTCAACGGTTCCACTCAATAGCATCAACTACAAGAGTAATCAACACCGGGAAAGTTTCCCCTATGAATATAGCAAGATCCAACTCAAGATGTTACAGCGGGATGGCGTGGTGATGGTGGAGATGAAGGTGCTAGTGATGGAGATGATGATGATGATCCCGATGAAGTCCAGTGCGATGGTGATGATGATGTCGATGATCTTCCCTCTATGGGAAGGAATTTCCCTGGCAGATTTCTCTCTGCCGGAGAGCTTTTCTCTCTCTGGTGTTCTCCGCCCCGCAGAGGCGGCTGTGTCTAACTCTGAGCCCCCCTTCTTAGGTTTTCGGGGACGATGATGTACGCGAAGGGGCAAGACCAGACGTGGGGCAGGGCGACCTCACGTAGGGCTGGCGCTGCCAGGGGGCTGGCCGCGCCACCCTGGCATGTGGGGCCCCCCTGGCTCCTCTCGACTCCTCCTTCTGGATTCCTAAGTCTTCTGGGAAAATATAATTTCCTGGTATTTTTCTGGAATTTTCCTGATCTTCAAAATATGGTCCCTTGATGGTCCTTTTTCTAGCAGAATCCTGACTCCGGCAGCAAATCCTCCGATGATCATCAAACATGTGGAAACAAAGGAAATAACATAAGTATCAACTCTAAATATGAAATATATCAATGAATAACAGTAAGTTATGATACAAAAAAGTGATGCAAAATGGATGTATCAACCCCCCCCCCCCAAGCTTAGACCTCGCTTGTCCCCAAGCGAAAACTAAACTTGGTAAACATGACCACAGGTTTATGGAGTGAAGTGTCGATAATCAAAATACGGACAAGAAGCATCACATTTACCAAAGGCACAAGTTATAATAGACAGCAACTTCCCTTTGTAAGATATAGACTTGCAATAGGTAAAAGGGGATCACATGTAAAGATGCACAAGGTAAACTATAATTGGCAATGGCAAACCCTTAGTTCTTGGTCAAAGAATGAAGAACAAACTATTCTTTCTTTTGAACGGAGCCTTTTAAAATAGAGCTAATATAGCAAAGACTATATGCTCAATGAAATAAACTTTTGCATTCATAGAAAGCTTTCAAAGATATATTCCTTCAGACAAAAGCATTATACAAAACAAGGAAAATAGTAAACATGATTAAACGGATCAACATATGGATGAATGAAACATAACAACTCAAATGCTTGCTGGAGAAAGAAGGAAATAGGTTGACTCAACATAAAAGTAAAAGATAGGCCCTTCGCAGAGGGAAGCAGGGATTAAACATGTGCTAGAGCTTTTCATTTGCAAAACAGAGGTAAAAAGTTATTTTGAGAGGTGGTTGCTTTTGTCAATGACTAGCAACGGAGTTCTTGATATGTTCCATACTAAACAAGTGAGAGCGGTTCTGAGATGTTTGATTAATTGGCACATTGGTGCTCTTTTATAGCTTGGCACTCCTCCCCACCTTTTCCTTTCTCAAACCATGGCTAACCGATTCCATCGGGTGCCGACCAACTTTCACATTCCATTGGAGGAGTGCCCTTTTTTCTTTCTTTTCTTTTTGAGATTATAATGGTCTGACCAGCTCCCTTGCAAAATTAATGATGAGCAGATGAAGCTGCCTAGTCGAGGGGCACTTAATTTAGTATGGAAGATAACAAACCCATCCACTACGTCCTCATGAGCTAAAAACAGTTGCACAAAATGAGAAGTGTTTGAAGGTTTTTGAAAGGTAGCACATGAAAATTTACTTGGAATGGCTTGAAATACCATGCATAGGAATTTATAGTGGACTCTTTGGAAGTAACTTGGCTTTTGGTATTTGGATGCATGAGAAGTATTTCCTCTCAGTACAGGTTTTTGGCTAGCAAGGCTGGGTAACAAGCATAAGAGTTGCATGAAACAGACAAACATACATATAATAAGAAGAATCATGCCAACTCCCTTGAATGTACAATGATTTTGACTTTAAGAATAACAATACTTATAAGCCAAACATAAGGGAAAACTGAAGTGATGTAACTACAAGCACTTCTTTATTCTTTTCTACTCAAACCCCAAAGTAAAGTTGCTACTGACCAAGCTAGGTTTGCCAAAACCAACTAAATTTACTCATGCTCCCAAAGTGATACCAATACCAATCAACAAGACTAATCATACAAGAGAGATTGCAAACTAACATAAAGTGTGCGGAAAGTAAACGATAAAACTTCTCATTAATATTTTATTACCGCAACTCACACCAAGGGATACATAGATAACCAACTAAGGAGGATACTTCCAGACTGCAAACTATTCTATAAGATAACTTCTCTATTCATGATATGACTCTACTTGAAAAGTAAATGAGCAAAAGGTAATGATGTGATACCGCGGCACTCCCCCAAGCTTGGGACAAGCCAAGGGGATGCCTATACCAATGACGAATTACTCCTTTGGCGGTGGCGGAGGATAATCTTTAATAAGCTTCTCAATCAAATCTTTCAGATCATCAATCTTATACTCGAGGTTACAAATCATCTCAGAATTGTGCTCAACACGGTTCATAAACCTGTTAGCAAGAGAATCCCAGCTCTTGGAATTATTTCCCCATCCTTCTTCACTCTTGGAGCTTCCTATCCCTGCATTGTTAGAACGATCTATATCCCAGCCAGAGGGTAATCGTGATTTGGGCACCTTTTGAAACTGACATTCATGAATTAGGGTATGGAAAGGATTCTGGCTTGACGGAGATGTCCTTGGAGCTAAGGTGTGACGCGGCACACCACCTCCGGTCCTTAGGTGAGCACTCTTCTTGAACTTGTCATGATCTGTCACCACCCCTATGCTGGCAATCATGGTGTTTGGCCTTGAACCTTGATCTTCCTCCTTGTCTTCACTTTCAACCTCTTCTTTCAACCGGAAGTCTTTGGTGTCGTCTTCCGGAGGTGTCTTCTCCTTGTCATTGCTTGAAGAGGCCATGGCTCTCCCAAGCTTAAGATCAACTCCTGACAGAAACAGCTCGAAACAAAACACGACAAGAAAGCGATATATAGACCTCGGGGACTCCGGGGGGTTAAATAGGCAAAAATTATACATCGAAACGAAGTCACAGGAGGAAACCGGGACGGAAAAGAGTTCCAGGGTGCTCTCACACTTAGGTGGTGCGGCCAGGGGTGGGCCCGCGCCACCCGTGTGTGAGGGACACACGGACTTCTTTTCCTGCCCGTTTTTGTCTCATGATTTTTCATATTTATTAGAAACAGCAAAAATATTAAAGAAAGAACTTTTCACGAAACTTCTCTGACTAGAACTGTTACCTATTCGAAGACGAACTCTGCAGGTACCTGCAGTTTGTCTTGGATGAATTCTTCCGGAGAAACTGTTTCAATAACATCAACATCTTCATTATAAGAATCTCCAGAAATATAATGTTTGAGTCTTTGCCCATTCACCACTTGTGTTGAGTCATCTTTCAATGAAGCTATCTTAATAGCACCTGAGCGGTATACTTCCACAATAACATATGGTCCTTCCCATTTAGAAAGTAATTTTCCTGCAAAAAATCTGAGACGAGACTTATACAAAAGAACTTTCTCACCAACATGAAATTCTCTCTTAAGAATTCTCTTATCATGCCATTGCTTGACTTTCTCTTTAAAAAGTCTGGCATTCTCATACGCTTCGTTTCTCCACTCATCTAGAGAACTCAAATCTAACAACCTTTCCTTACCGGCTAGTTTAAAATCTCTATTAAGCTCTCTCACTGCCCAAAAAGCTTTGTGTTCTAATTCTAAGGGCAAGTGACATGCTTTTCTGTAAACCATCTTATAAGGAGACATACCCATGGGGTTCTTATAAGCAGTTCTATAAGCCCATAAAGCGTCGTTTAACTTACTAGCCCAATTTTTCCTAGATCTATTGACAGTCTTCTGCAAGATAGACTTGATCTCCCTATTTGAAAGCTCTACCTGCCCACTAGTTTGGGGATGATAAGCAGAAGCAATTCTATGATTGACATCATACTTAGCAAGAGTTTTTCTAAAACCACCGTGAATAAAATGAGAACCTCCGTCAGTCATAAGATATCTAGGCACACCAAACCTAGGAAAAATAATATCCTTAAGCATTTTTAACGAGGTCTCACCATCGGCACTCTTTGTAGGTATGGCTTCTACCCATTTAGTAACATAATCAACAATAACAAGTATATGGGTATAGCCTTTTGAAGGAGGAAAAGGACCCATAAAGTCAAATCCCCAGCAATCAAATGGTTCAATAACAAGAGTGTAATTCATAGGCATTTCATTGCGTCTAGAAATATTACCAACCCTTTGACATTCATCGCAAGATAAAACATACCTTCTGGCATCTTTAAAGAGGGTTGGCCAATAAAATCCTGATTGTAGAATCTTTTATGCGGTTCTATCTCCAGCATGATGCCCTCCATAGGCACTACCATGGTATTTTCTTAAAATCTCTTGTTGCTCATATTCTGGTACACATCTTTGCATAATACCATCAACTCCTTCTTTATATAATGTGGGTCATCCCAAAAATAATGCCTCAAATCATAGAAGAATTTTCTTCTTTGCTGAGCTGTAAAAGTTGGAGGCAAATACTTGGAAACAATAAAGTTAGCATAGTCAGCATACCAAGGAAGGTCTCGCGAGGTTACATTTATTGCAGCCAACTATTCATTTGGAAAACTATCATTAACAGGAATAGGATCAAAAGAAATGTTTTCCAATCTAGACAAATTGTCAGCCACAGGATTTTCAGCACCTTTCCTATCTACGATATGCAAATCAAACTCTTGTAAAAGCAACACCCATCTAATAAGCCTAGGCTTAGCATCCTTCTTAGTAATAATATATCTAATAGCAGCGTGATCAGTATGAATAGTAACTTTAGAATCAACAATGTAAGATCTAAACTTATCACATGCAAAAACAACAGCAAGAAACTCTTTCTCAGTAGTAGCATAATTCTTCTGAGCAGCATCAAGAGTCTTACTAGCATAATGAATAACATTCAACTTATTATCTACTCGCTGTCCAAGAATAGCACCAACAGGAAAATCACTAGCATCACACATAATTTCAAAAAGTAAATTCCAATCAGGTGGTTGAACAATAGGAGCAGTAGTTAAAGCCTTCTTAAGAGTTTCAAAAGCTTCCTTACAATCATCATCAAAGACAAATGGTACATCTTTTTGAAGAAGATTAGTAAGAGGCTTTGAAATCTTAGAGAAATCTTTAATAAACCTCCTATAGAAACCAGCATGACCAAGAATACTACGAATACCTTTAACATATCTGGGACAGGGCATTTTCTCAATTGCCTCCACTTTTGCTCTGTCAACTTCAATACCTCTTTCAAAAATTTTATGTCCAAGGACAATTCCTTCATTCACCATAAAGTGGCATTTCTCCCAATTAAGAACAAGGTTAGTTTCTTCGCACCTCTGCAAAATTTTATCAAGGTTGTGCAAACAATTATCAAAAGAAGTTCCATAGACGGAGAAATCGTCCATGAAGACTTCCACAATTTCTTCACAAAAGCCATGAAAAATAGCAGACATGCATCTTTGAAAAGTAGCAGGGACATTGCATAAACCAAATGGCATACGTCTATAAGCATAAGTTCCATAAGGACAAGTAAAAGTGGTTTTCTCTTGATCTTCCTTCTTAACAGCAATTTGAGAGAAACCAGAATAACCATCAAGGAAACAAAAATGAGTCTTCTTAGACAACCTTTCTAACATCTGATCTATAAACGGTAAAGGATAATGATCTTTCTTAGTAACTTTGTTTACCTTCCTATAATCAATGCACATTCTATATCCAACAAGTACCCTTTGAGGAATAAGCTCGTTATTCTCATTAGGCACAACAGTCATACCTCCTTTCTTAGGAACACAATGAACAGGACTAACCCATCTACTATCAGCAATAGGATAAATAATACCAGCATCAAGGAGTTTTAATACCTCATTCCTTACCACATCCTTCATCTTGTGAATTAGGCGGCGTTGATGCTCCACGACTGGCTTCGCGTCTTTCTCCATATTAATTGCATGCTGACATAAAGTAGGAGAAATCCCTTTTAAATCATCAAGAGTATATCCCATAGCTCCTCGGTGTTTCCTCAATATCTCCAACAATCTTTCTTCTTCCTTTCCTAAAAGTTTAGAGCTAATAATAACAGGATATATTTTCTTATCATCAATATAAGCATATTTAAGATTATCAGGCAAAGGCTTTAATTTGAAAATAGGATCTTCCTTAGGCGGCAAAGTGGTACCAAGATCCTCCACAGGTAAATTATGCTTGATTAATGGTGGTTGACGAAGAAGAATATCGTCAATCTCTTCTCTTTCCTTGCTAAAAACATCACTTTCGTGATCTTCCATGAATTGCTGCAAGGCATTATTAGGAGCAAGTGCAATAGAAGCAAGCTGTTCAACTCGAAAATTTTCATTAGGCGTGTCATTTTCATAAGAAGTCTTAGCAAACTTGGAAAAATTAAACTCATAAGACTCTCCATTAAACTTAGTAAAAAATTTCTCCTTCTTACAATCTATCACGGCGCCACAAGTGTTCAAAAATGGTCTACCGAAAATAATAGGACAAGCTTTACTAGCCTCCTTACCAAGTACTAGAAAATCAGTAGGGTATTTAGTCTTACCGCAAAGAACTTCCACATCTCGAACAATACCAAGAGGCCAAACAGTCTCTCTGTTAGCAAGCTGAACAACCACATCAATATCTTCAAGTTCACAAGCGCCAATCTCATGCATAATTTCTTTATAAAGCTCTAAAGGAATAGCACTTGCACTAGCACCAATATCACATAAACCATAATAGCAATGATCTCCAATCCTGACAGAAATAACAGGAACACTTGTTTTCCTATGCTTTTTAGGATTTGAGAGAATGTTAGAAGCATCTTCACAAAAAAGAATATATTCATCTCCTACATCTTTAGTAACAAGATCCTTCAATATAGCTACAGGAGACTTAATAGTAATTTGCTCATCAGGCTCTGCAGCTTTCTTAGTACTTTTATTAGAAACACTTACCAAAGTAGAATACTTCTTTACCTTAGCAGGGAAAGGTGTCTTCTCAAAACAAGGTTCAGGCACAATGCTATGAACGGTACAAACTTTAGTAGCTGTAGCAGGTATATGACTAATAGAATCTTTATAAGGCGCATGATATTTGTTCCAATCTTTCTTTGGAATATCAATATAAGAGGCAAAGGCCTTAAGACAATTAGCAAGTATTTGTGAATCAAGACCATAAGCAGTGCTAACAGTATGAAAGTCATCAGTTCCCATAAAAGATTTAATGCATTCATAATCATAGTTTATACCTGACTTCCTACCTTTGTCGTTTTCCCAACCTTCAGCATTTTCTTGTATATGATCAAGAAGTTTCCACTTAGCATCTTCTTTCATATGAGTAAATGATCCAAAGCAAGAGGCATCCAAATAATCTTTGTCAGGAAGAGTAAGCCGCGCATAAAAATTATCAATAACAATATTATTGGGGAGCTCATGAATGGGGCATTTGAGCATTAGTAACTTCAATCTCCCCCACGCTTGGGCAATACTTTCTCCATCATGAGGCCAAAAATTATATATCCGGTTATGGTCTGCCATAGATGGACCATCTTGGAGCAGTCGATACCACTCTTTAGCTCTGCCTTTCAATGATAAAGAAAATAATTTCTTCTTGACCTGGCTTGGTGAAATACCTGCACATCTGAACAACTCGCATAATTCATGTATAAATAATAAGTGATCACCTGGATGGACAGTTCCATCTCCTGAATAGCAGTTATCCATAATACGCCCAATAATTTTCATAGGTATTTTAAAAGGATCAATTTTAGCAGGTGGTGGAGGTGGTGGTTCCTCCACATGTGCAGCAGTAGTAGATGTGTTTCCAAATAGGAAACCAAACGGAGAGTTCTCCATAGTAAAGTAAAATAAAAGACAAAATAAAAACAATACTCACAGCGGCGGTTACCTTTACCAATTCCACTCTTCAATAGCGCTACACTCCTTGGCAACGACGCCAGAAAATAGTCTTGATGACCCACAAGTATAGGGGGTGTATCGTAGTACTTTCGATAAATAAGAGTGTCAAACCCAACGAGGAGCAGAAGGTGTTGATGAGTGGTTTTGATCAAGGATTCACTGTAAATACTCGCAAACAGGTTTTCAGGGGTAATTGGCAATACGAGTAAATAAAGTGTGAGTAAGTAAAAGACAGTAGTAACAATTGCAGCAAGTGGCCCAATCCTTTCTTCAGCAAAGGACAAGCCGGTTGTGTACTTATAATAACCAAACATTCTCGAGGACACACGGGAGTTTCTGTCAAGAGCTTTTGCTTCATAAAGCCAATAGTATTCATTGGTTTGATAGGTGTTATGGGGGTGAACCTGTGCTAGCGCACTACCCTTACTAGGATAAATACACACTTGTGATTATACCCTCCTGCAAGCATCCGCAAATATAAGAAAGTAATTAAGATAAATCTAACCACAGCCTTAAACTCTAAGATCCTACGCTCCCTGGTGCAATGGTTTTCCAACGGAGGTTTAGGTTTCTGTCACTCCAGCAACCCCACAATTGGTAGCAAAATACACAATGCATCTCACTAGGCCCATAAATGGTGAAGTATCATATAGTCGACGTTCACATGACACCACTAGTGAAATAGCACCACAACAATATCAAACCATTAAATATTTCTCAACAATAATTCACTACTAACATCTTGACTTCTCCCATGTCCTCAAGAACTAAACGAACTACTCACAAGACATCATATGGATCATGATCATAGGTGAAATAATGGTAAATAACAATCTGAACATAAACCTTAATTCAACGGTTCCACTCAATAGCATCAACTACAAGAGTAATCAACACCGGGAAAGTTTCCCCTATGAATATAGCAAGATCCAACTCAAGATGTTACAGCGGGATGGCATGGTGATGGTGGAGATGAAGGTGCTGGTGATGGAGATGATGATGATGATGATCCCGATGAAGTCCGGTGCGATGGTGATGACGATGGCGATGATCTCCCCTCTCCGGGAAGGAATTTCCCTGGTAGATTTCTCTCTGCCAGAGAGCTTTTCTCTCTCTGGTGTTCTCCGCCCTGCAGAGGCGGATGTGTCTAACTCTGAGCCCCCTTCTTAGGTTTTCGGGGACGATGATGTACACGAAGGGGCGAGACCAGACGTGGGCCAGGGCAACCTCACGCAGGGCTGGTGCGGCCAGGGGGCTGGCCGCGCCACCCTGGCGTGTGGGGCCCCCCTGGCTCCTCTCAACTCCTCCTTCTGGATTTCTGAGTCTTCTGGGAAAATATAATTTCCTGGTATTTTTTTGGAATTTTCCTGATCTTCAAAATATGGTCTCTTGATGGTCCTTTTTCCAGCAGAATCCTGACTCTGGCAGCAAATCCTCCGATGATCATCAAACATGTGGAAACAAAGGAAATAACATAAGTATCAACTCTAAATATGAAATATATCGATGAATAACAGTAAGTTATGATACAAAATAGTGATGCAAAATGGACGTATCATTCTCCGGCTCTTTATTTGCAACCAGTTTCTTCTTATAGACATTCTTGCTATTTTGGCCCTTGTTCTTGGAGATTCCATCCCCAGCTAGCTGCCCTTGGCCTTGATTACCACCCCTGATTAGCAGCAATCCATTGGTTACTCTGAACACCAAACTGAGGAGGGGGATATGGAGGAAAAGCCCCCCCAAAACCCCAAGGAGGTGGAGGCATTCCTCCAGGCATGAATCCATAGGCCTGAGGAGGAAAGGGGAGGGGCTGCTGCATCTATTGAAGTCAAACATCTGCTGCTGACGGGGTGGCTGCTACTGTGTGTTTGCCTGACACTCCCCACGGCCAGTCCCACCTCGACCTCTACCTCTACCTCTCTCAGCCATGGCAGGTTCTTTGACAAAACATTCTTCCTCAACACCCAAACAACACAACCCTGATCTCTCTTGTGGAAGAAGCGGCGGCGGCGGATTAGGAGCCCTAACAGCATCAGGGCGTGGCTGTTTTATAGTAGCCGCTCTAGGGCAACCCTTGGCCAGATTCCAAGGAATATACCATAGTTGTTGGAAGAAACTTTCCACCTCATCCACCAGAGTACAACCTTGCAAAGGAGAAGACAATCCTGCCCTTCCACTGCTGGTAGCCGTTACCTCAGCTACCAAATCTCTTGACTCATTCAACACAGACTTTCTTCTCAAGCCTTGTCTGAGATCACAGAAGGAAACACCTCTATTGTTTTCTCCAAAAGCAGAGCGCGGTGACTGAAAACCAACAGAGCTGATGCAGCCCTCCTGTCCCTCCTGGACGCTCCACAGTCCACTTGAATCGGTTCCCACATCTTTGGGGCAAGCTCAATTCTATTGTGCCTCGACGACTTTGGAGTGATAGGGTTGAGGAAGACGAAGGCCTCCCTTCACCCTTGCTGCCCATCTCATCACATGAAAGCTTTGCGAAAAAACAAGGCTCCCTCCAGGCAATTACTGCCGCGACAGAGACTTGTGCACCTTCCTGTGCCATGGTGGAAGATCAGGCAACAAGTTTGGCTGCAGCAGATGCGCCGGCAGCGTTTTCACCAAATATCTGTGCCGTGGCCGACCCGGCGACAGTTCCTTCTTGTGCCGTGGCGGTTTTTTCTGATAATTCAAGCCTTGACTTTTTTTTAGATAAAAGGCACGATGTGCCCGACTTTAAATTAATAAAGCCCACACATTAAGGTTTTACATAAGAGCAATCTGTCAATATGAAGACAGAAATATAAAGGTAGTTCAAGCCTTGACTTGGGGTTGACACCAGCTAGCTGTGACAACGCCCCCATCTTGGCAATGTACTTCCTCTGTGGTGTCTCGTCGAGAATCGCCAGCTTCTGCCGAGAAGAACAAGGTCGCCTCTCCTCTGGTTGTCACAGTGACAACACCACTGCGGGCTGCTGTTGACTCGCCCATTTACCCAGGAGGGGGACTAGGCTCGAGTCGCTCATCTTCTCCAGTACACAGTCAAGCGTCAAGAGGACGCGTTCATGCATATGGGACTGGTGCTTTCCTTTTTTTTAGAAAAGGGGCAGTCTCAGCCTCTGCATCAATCGATGCATACGGCTGAGGACTGGTGCTTTCCTTGGTGGCGTTTTCTCACAGGAAGAGATTGTCACCTATGGAGGAATCCCCGAGACGGCGAGACATGTGCGTTCGAGCAAGAGGATTCGAGCGCAACCTAATGCAGACGCTACCCAGCTGGAGCGTGTTAGAGTTGTATATTTGTATATACGTGTATGTGCGTATGTGTACGGTATTGTATACCGGTGTAACCTTGTTGTACAAGTTGGTGTAACCTTGTTGTACAAGTTGATCCCCTAATATATAAAGATGGGCCAGCCGTGTGGGCTAACCACGGCAAACAATTATTCTTGACTTGGTATCAGAGCCAAACCGATCCCACCTAGGGTTCGGCGCTCTCCTCGCGTTTCCGCCGCGCCGCCGTCTTCTCCCGCCGCCGCCGCCGCACGCCTTGTGCCGCCGCCGCAGCGCGCGATCTTGCGATGACTTCCTCCGCGATGACTCTCTCCACCGCCGGCGCGACGACCTCATCCACCGCCCCCACCATCCCCGCCGGCGCCATCATGTCCACGCCCACCGGCCAGAACACCAACACCATCACCGTGCGTCTTGATCGCACGAACTTTCTTCTGTGGAAGATGCAGGTCGTCCCCGCCATCGCCGGCCAAGGCTGGTACGGTTTTCTAGACGGCTCCTGCAAGATGCCTCCGACGACGGTCACCAAAGGAATGGGGGCCGACGCCGTGTCTAAGGCAAATCCGGAGTACGCCTTGTGGTTCTACACGGATCAGCGTGTTCTCAGCATCCTCGTCGATTCCATTACGGAGGAGATCCTCGGCCATCTCATCGGCCGCACCACCTCGGCGTCCGTGTGGGCGGCCCTCGTCGCCATGTTCTGTGCACAGAACAGGGCGGGGGCGCGCCAGATGCGGCGGCAGCTCACGTCGCTGAAGAAGAACGACCTCTCCACCTCCGCCTACTTCCACAAGATGAAGGGGTTCGCGGATGCCATGGCGATGGTCGGTTCCCCCATCACTGATGAGGAGTTGATCGACTACATTGTTGTCGGTCTCGGGCCTCAGTACGTGTCCCTCCAGCACTCTCTCACGGTGCTTGGCGCCGCCGGCACCGACAACCTTAGCATGGAGGCCTTCTACTCCATGCTCCTCTCCTGTGAGTCTCTCAAGGAGCAGAACGCGCAGGCCCCCGAGTTCTCCATCTCCGCCAACGCCGCGGCGCGGCAGGGCGGCGACCGTGGAGGGGGGCGTCCCTTCGCCGACGCCAACGGCGGCCGCTCCGATGGTCGCTCCTCTGGCCCGCCAGGAGGCGGCCAGGCCTCAGGAGGCCCGCAGCAGCAGCAGCAGGGCAACCGCGGTCGCCCCAACCAGGGGGGCGGTGGTGGCGGAAACGGCGGGAGCGCTCAGGGCGGTGGTGGTGGCGGTGGTCGCAATGGCCGCCAACGCCCCCGCTGCCAAATCTGCAAGTACTGGGGCCATGAGGCGCTCCAGTGCAAGAACCGCTTCAACCAGTCCTTCCAGCAGGAGGACTCGCGCTCGGGGAACGCCGCCTACCAGGAGAACCAGCCCTGGTTTTTCGACTCCGGCGCCACCGATCATATCACCAACGACATGGGTCGCATGAACGTCCAGGACCGCTACCCCGGCAAGGACCAAGTACAAGTCGCCAACGGTGCAGGTTTGTCTATTACGCATGTTGGTCGCTCTCGTTTACCTGGTTCCCTGTCTCCCATTGAACTTAAAAATATTCTCCTTGTTCCTGGTCTTAGCAAAAATTTGCTTTCAGTCTATTGTCTTGTTTCTGACAACCACATATTTATCGAGTTTCATAAATATTTTTTCCTTGTGAAGGACAAGGTCACGAAGAGAATTCTTTTTCGCGGTAGGAGTCGTGGCGGTCTCTACCCCCTACCATTCAGTCGCGCCATAGCATCTGGGCATCATGCGTCTTCTGGTGTGCGACTATCTTCTGAACATTGGCATCAGCGTCTTGGTCATCCGTCAAATAAAGTTGTTAAAACTATTCTTAGTTCAAATAATCTGTCGTCATTCTCAAACATTGAGTCTTTAGTGTGTGATGCATGTCAACGTGCCAAGAGTCATCAATTACCTTATAATTATTCGACTCGTGTTTCTCAGTCTCCTCTTGAGCTTGTTCATACTGATGTTTGGGGCCCTGCTTTGCCTTCTTCTGGAGGTTTTAAGTATTATGTTAGCTTTATTGATAACTACAATCGCTATTCTTGGATTTATTTGATCAAACATAAATCTGATGTTGAGAGCATCTTTTATACTTTTCAGAACCATGTTGAGCGCTTGCTAAACGCTAAGATTCGCGCTGTTCAGTCCGACTGGGGTGGTGAGTATCACCGTCTTCATGCCTACTTCGAGCGCACGGGTATCTCTCACCGTGTCTCTTGTCCGCATACGTCTCAACAAAATGGTATAGCTGAACGCAAGCATCGACATCTTGTTGAGACCGGCCTCGCTCTCCTCGCGCATTCTTCGCTGCCCCTTCGGTATTGGGATGAGGCTTTTCTCACTGCTTGCTATCTCATTAATAGGATGCCCACGCCTGTTCTCAATAATGCCACTCCTGTTTTTCGCCTTCTCAACACACCTCCCGAGTACTCGTTTCTCCGCATCTTTGGTTGTGCGTGCTGGCCTAGCTTGCGCAAGTATAACTCCCATAAGTTAGAGTTTCGTTCCAAGATGTGTGTCTTCCTAGGGTATAGTCCCATGCATAAAGGCTACAAGTGCCTTGATCGCTCCACTGGACGCGTCTATATCTCTCGTGATGTAGTGTTTGATGAGAAGGTGTTTCCCTTCTCTACTCCCAGTGTCGTCATTGATGTCTCTAAACTGATTCCTGTGTTGTTTCCCTCCACTGAACCAGTTACTCAGAGCACCAACACGCGTAGTTATGACATTACCTTGTTACCAGTTGATGCGCCTGTTTCTGTTGGTTCTCCTGTGCAGGTTCCCACTTCGGTGCCTCCTCCGCCGATCGACGTGCCGCCGTTGCATGCCTCGGGCGGCGTGCCCGACCCCGCTGCGTCTGCCTCGTCGCCTGGGCCGCCGTCTCCTGCGCGTGCTCTGGACTCGGGTGGCTCGCCTGGCCCGTCCTCGCCTGCGCCTGGCCCGCCCTCGCCCGCGCGGCAGCTAGGCTCGCCCCCGCCTAGCGCGGCGCCCTCCGCTCCGCCCTCTGGGCCGAGCGCACCCGCGTCGCCTGGGCCGCGTACGGCGCCTTCTGCACTCGACACCGACGTCGACTCGCCGGCTCCTACCTCGCCGTCGAGTCCTCCAGCTTCACCGCCTGCACCCGATGATGCTCCTCGGGTTATTGTCACCCGACAACGTAATGCTGTTTTTCGTCCCAAGATTTATCGGGATGGCACGGTTCGCTACGATCCTTCTCGGCGCCGTGCTCTTATGGTGGAACCAGCTTCTCATCGCACTGCTTTGTCTGAGCCTGCGTGGCGTGCTGCTATGGAAGCTGAGTTTGATGCTCTTCAGAAGAATCAGACGTGGCGTTTAGTTCCCCGTCCTCCTGGCACCAATATCGTTGGCAGCAAGTGGATCTTTAAAACCAAGTTTCGTCCTGATGGTTCAGTTGACAAATACAAGGCGCGTCTTGTGGCTCGAGGCTTCACGCAGCAGTATGGTATTGACTATCATGATACCTTCAGTCCAGTAGTCAAGCCAGTCACCGTTCGTCTTGTTCTCTCGCTTGCTGTTTCTCGCGGTTGGTGTCTTCGTCAGATAGATGTGAGTAATGCCTTCCTTCACGGATATCTTACTGAGGAAGTGTATATGCAGCAGCCGCCTGGTTTTGAGGATTCGCGGTGTCCTCAGTATGTTTGCAAGCTGCAGCGTGCCCTCTATGGTCTAAAACAGTCGCCCCGCGCCTGGTATGCGCGTCTCAGTGATAAGCTTCATCAGCTCGGTTTTGTTGCTAGCAAGGCGGACACCTCTTTGTTCATCTTCGATCATGATGGTGTGGTGGTTTATATGCTCGTCTATGTTGATGACATCGTCTTGGCTGGGTCTTCTGAGTCTGTTGTTGAGAAGCTTGTCGCCACGCTTTCTGGTTCCTTTCCCATTAAGGACCTTGGGCGGCTGGATTATTTTCTTTGTATTGAGGCTGCTTATTCTTCTGCGGGTATGGTTTTGACGCAGCACAAATATGCTCTTGATCTCTTGCACCGCGCCAACATGGAGCAATGTCGGCCGGTTACCACTCCTATGTCTACTTCTGACAAATTGACAAGAGATCTTGGTGAACCACTTGGCTCAGAGGATGTGCTCAAGTACAAGAGTCTTGTTGGAGGTCTTCAGTATCTGACTCTCACACGTCCTGACTTGTCGTTTGCTGTCAACAAGGTCTGTCAGTACCTGTCGCAGCCCACTACCGCTCATTATGAGGCGGTTAAGCGCATCCTGCGGTATGTTCGAGGCACCGTTTCCACTGGTCTTCGTTTTCGGCGTTCCCCCTCCACCAGACTTAGTATTTTCACCGATGCCGATTGGGCTGGCTGTTCTGATGATCGCCGATCCACTGGCGGTTTTGCAGTGTTCCTCGGTCCTAATCTGGTGTCTTGGAGTTCTCGGAAGCAGCCGACGGTTTCTCGTTCTAGTACGGAGGCGGAGTACAAGGCCCTCGCCAACGGCACTGCTGAGGCCGTTTGGATACAGTCTGTGTTGAAGGAGCTTGGCGTCTATCAGTCCTAACCTCCTGTCTTGTGGTGTGACAACCTTGGTGCCACGTACTTGTCTGCCAATCCCGTATTCCACACCCGCACGAAGCATATCGAGATTGATTTTTACTTTGTGCGCGAGAAGGTGGCTCTCGGTGCGCTTGATGTTCGGTTCATCTCCACCGCTGACCAGCTGGCTGACGTCTTCACGAAGCCTGCTACTCAGCTCACACTTCGTCGTTTTAGTTCCAATCTTAACCTTGTTCACGACGGTTTAGATTGAGTGGGAGTGTTAGAGTTGTATATTTGTATATACGTGTATGTGCGTATGTGTACGGTATTGTATACCGGTGTAACCTTGTTGTACAAGTTGGTGTAACCTTGTTGTACAAGTTGATCCCCTAATATATAAAGATGGGCCAGCCGTGTGGGCTAACCACGGCAAACAATTATTCTTGACTGAGCGTGCTAAGCATCTCGCTCAGAATAAGAACTCGAACTTCACTCCAGGTACATCAAAACGTCCATCATATGCTTTAAATTCCATTCATAATGATGTGATTGTGTCCAGGGATTCTAATTTAGGAGTCTCTTTAGGTTCTTCACCTTCTGAAGTTTTAATCTATTGATTTAATTAAAAATTTGGATAACAAAAGAACTCTAATTATGTTAAAAAGAATTGAAGAAAAAGAGAGTGAGGCTTTGTTTAATAATGATACTTCGTTGATTGACAAAGCTAATGAGTTATCGTCGGATCTGGTAGAGGATGAGCAATTAGGCTCCGAGGACCATGAGGGTCTTACTCTTCGGGAAATTCAATTAAAAGTAGTCAGGCGTAGCAGTAGATTAACCAACAAGAACAATGAAAGGTAGCATTTGGAATAGCGAGGGGTTCCGGGACACCGCGAAACATTTATTCGTAAGAGAAACTATTAACGAGCATAAACTATACTTCTTTGCAATTATTGAGACAGGAAGTTCAAACTTCTCCACACCTTTTTTAAGCAATCTAGCTGGCGAATTGGATTATCAGTGGTACTGTCTTTCGCCCTTAGGTCGGTCTGGGGGTATGCTCGTTGGTTTCAATTCTAACACACTACACGTGCAGAACGTGATTGCCGGGGATAGATGTGTTAAATTTTATGTTACCTCAAAGTCCGATAATTTCAGATGGGTCTTCATACCGGTTTATGGGGCTGCTCAAGAGGAGCCTAAACCAGATTTCTTGGCTGAGTTGGTACGCTTCTGTGATGATGAAACTCTTCCCATGCTAGTTGGGGGTGATTTTAATATAATTAGACGTCGGGAAGAGAAAAACAATGATAATTTTAATGCACGCTAGCCATTTATTTTCAATTCAATTATCGAGAGTTTAGATCTCCGGGAAATAGCACTCTCTGGTAGACAATTCACATGGGCGAATCGCAGAGAGACGCCCACCTTTGAAAAGCTTGACCGCATTTTGGCTAGCGTGGAGTGGGAAGAGAAGTATCCGCTGGTCTCAGTAAGAGCTTTGCCACGTTGTGGTTCCGATCATACACCTCTATTGTTAGAATCGGGGTAACAATCTCATCGTGGTAATAAGTCAACTTTTTCTTTTGAGCTTTCATGGCTTAAGCAGGAGGTTTTTCTTTCTGAGTTGTTTTGTGGTACCCTCAAATGAATATTAGCCATCCATTCTCGTACATCTAATGGTCCATATCAATTCATACTACCTAAAAAAAGAGAACTAGTACAATTCATACCACTCTACAAAATAGCCACATTTCGTACATGGGCCCTGGCACAACAGCCCCGCCGGCCTAAAAGCCTCACAAGGTCTTTGGCGTTTCATCTAAATATGTGTTTTTCGAATCTCTATTGTTTCCAGGAAACTAATTGTTTCCTGCTAGTATTTAGGAGACATTTAGAGAGGTGGGAACCTGTCAGCGGGGAGGTCAGATGTAAGGGTACTGCTATCGATTACAACGTGGCACAGGAATTGCAACGAGAGTGGCGATATTTGGATACAAGTTTTGATCTACAGGACAGGTTCTAATATCCGGAGACGAACTCCGGCCGCCACCAGTTTCCTGATCCCGAAGATGTTTGAAGCAGGTGGACGATCTCGCTTAAGTACCGGCGCCTCAGGTTGTCCACTCAGGGCCGACGTGATGACGGTTGGGCTGAATCAGCCTCTTGGGCCAGGCCCTAGTCTGGATGAAGCCCATGTCGTTGTCAGGTAACACCGGGTTGCTGACATCCCCTCCTTCTTGAGTCGCAGCTTGCCCCCAAACTGGCGCCGCCGGGAAACGTTGCTCGAGTTCCAGCTTGTCTTCCCAAGTGATATCACGAGTTGCTGTGCTGGACCACTGGACCTGGATGTGCGCACGGCGTCCTGACGGGGTGCGTGTCCATTTCTCTGCTAGTATCTTCACGGGCACAGCAATGTCGTCAGTAGGAGTGGGTAAAGCCAGAGACGAAGTACCTGGGAGGAGAGCTTTGCGTATTTGAGAGACATGGAAGACCGGGTGAATTTTGGACTCTGGAGGTAGTGCCACTTCAAAGGCCGTAGGGTTGATGACGCGCTTGACAGAATAGGGGCCGAAGTACTTGAAAGCTAGCTTGTTGTTGGATCTTGACGCCGTCGACGATTGCGCGTATGGCTGCAGCTTGATGAAGACAGGATCATCAACTGTAAAGCTTCTGTCAGTGCATTTTTTGTCGGCCTGCTTCTTCATCTGTTGTCTGGCATAGTTAAGATTGCTCTAGAGCAGCTGTTGCATGGATTTATGCTCGTTGAGCCAATCAGAGACGGAGGGATTGTTACATGCTGACGCCAAAGAGATACCCAATGGCGTGGTTCTTGCCCGTAGAGAGCCACGAAAGGAGATGTCTTCAGAGCTGAATGAGTAGAGGTGTTGTACCAGTATTCTGCCAGTGATAAGAACTGACTCCAGCGCCGTGGACAAGCATGAGAGAAGCATCGCAGGTAACATTCCAAGCATTGGTTCACTCGCTCAGACTGACCATCGGTTTCAGGATGATAGGCAGAGCTCATATTGAGTTCACTGCCCAACTGGCCGAATAATTCCTTCTAGAACTTGCTGGTAAAAATGGGATCACGGTCAGAGATCATCACTTTTGGTAGCCCGTGCAATTTGAACACATGATCCACATAGGCAGTGGCTACCGTGGCGGCTGTAAATGGATGTGGCAGAGGGATGAAATGCGCATATCGCATGAACTTGTCAACCACGACCATGACACAATTGGCTGAGCCTGAAATGGGGAGGCCTTCCACAAAATCCATCGTAACCATTGACCATGCTTGTTCTGGGATAGGGAGTGGTTGGAGTAGACCTGGGTAGTTGACACGCTCAGGCTTCGATTGCTGACAAACAGTGCAAGTTTGAACATGTGCTCGAATGCTGTCCTTCATTTTTGGCCAGGCAAACAGACGACGAATGCGCTGATATGTCACAGGGAAACCAGAGTGACCGCCGACCACACTGTTGTGGAATGCCTGGAGAATCTGATTCTGTAGCTGGGGTGAGCCGCCAAGCCAGATTCTGTTGTAAAAATACAGAATGCCATCCTACATGATAAAGCGCTGCTTTGTGTCAGGGTTGGTTTGCAGTTTGTGAATGAGGGCCCGAGCATGAGGATTGGACGCATAACTTGCGCGTACATCTGCGAGCCAAGTAGGTTGACACTCAGTAATTGTTGCCACCGTCGTGACTGAGTCATGGGATCGGCGTGAGAGGGCATCGGCGGCTCTTTCTCAGTGCCCTTACGGTAGCAGAGCTTGTACTGCAGCCCTAGGAGTTTTGTAAAAGCCTTGTGCTGCCAGGTAGTTGCCAAATGTTGATCTTTGAGATGTACCAAACTTTTTTGGTCAGTACGAATGATGAATTCTTTGTGCTGGAGGTATGGTCGCCATTGCTCTATTGCCATCAGCACTGCTAGGCATTCTTTTTCATATGTGGAAAGGCCGCAGTTTTTGGGACCCAGAGGTTTACTCATGTACGCAATAGGGTGTCCATCTTGTTGAAGTACTGCCCCGACACCGGTGTCGCAAGCGTCGGTGTCCACGGTGAAAGGTTTAGAGAAATCTGGCAGCTTGAGCACAGGTGCTTCAACAAGTTTCTGCTTCAAAAGCTGAAATGCTGTTTCTGTTTCACTTGTCCAGATGAATGGCGTGCCTTTCTTCAGAAGATTAAACAGGGGGTGAGCCACAATGCCGAAGTGCTGGAAAAACTTACGATAGTAGCCGACGAGTCCAAGGAAACTCCGCACGTCCTTGCTGTTCTGAGGAGTTGGCCAGTTGGCTACTTTGGTTATCTTCTGGGGGTCAGATGCTACACCAGCAGAATTGATCACGTGGCCCAGATAACTGATCTGTTGCTGGCCGAATGAGCATTTGCTCAATTTCACTTGCCACTGGTCGCGGCGGAGCAATTGGATAACTGCGGCGAGATGTTCCATGTGTTCCGGCAATGATTTGCTGTACACGAGGATGTCGTCAAAGAAAACGACGACACACTTGCGTAGGAGTGGCTTCAGGGTCTCGTTCATGGCGCCGAGGATTGTGGCTGGGGTGCCGGCGAGACCAAACGACATGACCTTGTATTCCCAATGGCCTGCGTGTGTCTGGAAAGCCGTTTTGCATTCCTCGCCTGGCGCCAGTATGATTTGATGGTATCCGGTGCGCAGGTCCATTTTGGAGAACCACGAGGCGCCTGCGAGTTCATCCAGTAATTCATCGATGATTGGTACTGGATACTTGCTCACAACCGTCATTGAATTTAGGGCGCGGTAATCCACACAGAGACGCCATGTTCCATCTTTCTTGTTGACGAGTATGGCTAGAGAGGAGAAATGGCTGGTACTGCGCTGAATCACGCCAGACTCGAGCAATTCCGCCGCTTGATGCTCTATCTCAGATTTCAACTCAGACTTGTGTCTGTAAGCTCGAAGATTCACGGGCTGTGCCCCTAGAATCAGAGGAATGCGGTGATCACAAGCACGTGTAGGTGGCAATCCTGTAGGAGTAGCGAAAACTTTAGGAAACTGATCCAGAATGGCTTGCACTTCTGGCGGTGTCAGTTCTGAAGTTTGAATTTCCCCGTCCAAAGCATATACTTGTATTAAGTGAGCAGCTGAACCTTGTCGACAAAGGCCGGCCAATTCAGAAGCAGATATAGCGGCACATTGTATATCACAGCTCCTATGACCTTGTAACTCGATGTCACCTATAGACTGTTTGATTTTCAGCGTTTTCTTCACCCAGTCTATATCTGGATTGTGTGCTTCCAGCCAATCCATGCCAAGTATAGCGTCAAAAGAACCCAGAGCCAAGATTTTCATGTCTGTAGTGAACTGGTGCTCGTGTACTGACCAAGGGCACCGTGGTATGTAAGCAGAGCACTGGTGTTGGGTGCCGTCGGCCACATTGACATTGCAAGGTTTGGGCAGAGGTTGGATACCTTGCATAGAAGCAGCCAAGTGTTCATTGATGAAAGAAGCCGAGCTACCCGAATCTACTAACATCAAAATCTCCTTGTCCTCGATGAAAGCATGCAGCTGAATTACTCCAGGGATATTTGCTGAAGATCTCGTGAGATCATGGAGTGAAATGGAACAGACAGTGTCAGACTCTGGTGGGGTGTTGTATTCAGATTGTTCAGATCCTGTCAGTTCTTCAGGAGAGAACAAAGCCAGTAGTTCCTCTACGACATGCATCTGCACTGACGGTGGGCAAGTGTGGCCGTCTCGATTCCATTTTCCCCGCACTTGTAACAGAGTCCTTTAGCTCGATGATAAGCCCTGAGAGCGGTGACCCGCTCATCTGTAGAAGCATGAGCGGCGTCCATACCTCGCTGATCGTCAGAGCGGGAAGGTGGCCTGGATATTCCAATGGACTGTGTGGACTGAACTGTCTTCGATGGAAACCTGACATACCGTTGATCAGGTGGCCTTGGTGGAGAGAAACCTTCACCCTCGCAGACTTCTTCCTGCAGCAGGCCAGAGAGCAGGCTGCGTCCAAGTCGGCTGGGCGTTGGATCATGACCACAACACGAATATCTTGCCGTAATCCCTCGATGAAGCGGGTAAGGAAGTACAAAGGGTGAGTATCTTCATGGTATGACATCAAATGATTCATCAAAACATCAAAACGTTCTATATAATCTGCCACTGTTGTGATTTGTTTGATGGCGTAAAATTGCCGGATAAGGAGTTGGTGTCTATCTCTACCAAATCTAGTGCAAAGAAGGGAAGTGAACGAAATCCAGTCCAAACCCTGCAAACGTTTGTGAACAGCTTGCAGCCAGATGCCTGCTGGTCCTTTGAAATGCAAAGTGGCCATAGGAACCCAGTAGAAATCGTGTGTAGAAAACATGTAAAAATATTGTTCAGCTAGTGTTTTCCAGAGATTTGGATTCTCTCCAGTGAAAGTGGGAAACATCATGGATGGGGCCGTGGCTCCCATGGCAGACATCAACTGATTAGTGAGAGTGTTTGCATCACTAGCTTGCATGGAGAGAGGAAATTGGAGAGCGGTCATACCGGTAACCGGGAGTCCCGGTGGTGAAACTGTGTTCACTGCCGGAAAACCCCCGGGTTTTGTTTGATCGCCGTGGCCATCTGGCCCGTGGAACTCCCCGGAAACAGCGGCCGGAGCCACCACCGTTCCACAATCGGGTGCGATGTACTGCGCACGTTGCAGATCCGCCACCGCGCCCTGGAGATGCGAGAGACGCGCTTCCAGATCCGGGCGCCAATCGATCAGATCGCGGAGCTGGCCCGATTGAGACGAGATCTGCTGCGAGAGCGTCTTCTGTGTCGCCACGATCGAGTCAGAGCGGGCGGTGGCGTTGAGCTCCATGCGATCCAGGTACTCGCCGAGAGCCGGATCCATCTTCTCGAGAAGTCGTCGGCGATTCTCGGTTCTGCTGCGTGTTTCCAGCCTGCGGATCGAAGATGGTGGGATCTGAGGGGAAATTTTTGGGGGGGGGGGGGGGGGTGGATCGAGACTGGCTCTGATACCAGATGTAAGGGTACTGCTATCGATTACAACGTGGCACAGGAATTGCAACGAGAGTGGCGATATTTGGATACAAGTTTTGATCTACATGACAGGTTCTAATATCCGGAGACGAACTCCGGCCGCCGCCAGTTTCCTGATACCGAAGATGTTTGAAGCAGGTGGACGATCTCGCTTAAGTACCGGCGCCTCAGGTTGTCCACTCAGGGCCGACGTGACGACGGTTGGGCTGAATCAGCCTCTTGGACCGGGCCCTAGTCTGGATGAAGCCCATGTCGTTGTCAGGTAACACCGGGTTGCTGACATCAGAACGTCCTCTTTTTTTTTAGGAGTCGTGAGATGCAAACAAAATTAACAATACGATTAGAAGTGTTTCTCAATAAATATCACATGATTTGCTACCCTCCTCTACACTTTAGCCGTCATATCTCCTTGCCCATCTTGTGACAAAGCCGTGACTAGGCCTGAGCATTCGGTTTTAAGCTAGAACCGTATGTGCACAATGAGTCTTGCTATACATACGATCTTTTCATGTACGATACGCGTACAACGCGGAATCTCCGCCGTTCAACGGAGCCGTTCATGCTCCAATGCATTCTAATGCAGCTTCCGTTTGATTCAGTGTCGTACAAACATCATAGCACAAACGACGTACATAAAGATAAATCGGTGCACAATCAACTAGTCATAGACACGACAAAGCAAAGAAGTAGTGAATGTGAAGTAAATACATTCAGTTACTTCATATATTCGAGATAACAGACTTCAAATGTTCCATTTAAATCATCTGAATAATACAATAATTTCATCACAGAAAGAAAACTACACATCAGAAGTCAGAACTGAACTTCAGTACAGTCATCCATACTATTCAGTAGATTCAAGATTACTACATTATATAGAATTGAACTGTTGTCAGCGTGATCGACAGACTGTGCATGACTCAACATGGGAGATTATATACAGGAAAAACAAAAGAATAAGAAAATTGACACAAACAAGCATATCACTTTCCGCAACAAATCGATCGATTAACATGTTAAGAGCAGCATCTTGCGGCAGCGGCAGCGGCAGACGTGCCTTATGCTTGAAGATGTTCTTATTCGCCCTAGAACATGTATCCGTCTGCATTGTGAGCGGGTTAGGATGTAAACACTTGTACTAAAGAATTCTGAATCTAAAAAGCCCAATATATTGCTAAGAATAAATCATGCCAGGTAGCCAAAGGAAACAAAACCTGAAAATCACCTTCAGTACGAGTTCCTCAAAGCACTGCTGTACATTCACTTTGGCTTTCACACTGCTCTACATTTCACTTGTTTTCACACTGCATTACAGAAATAAGCATCCATAAGACAACTTGTTAGCCCAAGCAGAAAATACATAATGAAAACAGATAGCTTTGCCACACCGTATAATGACTCTACGGCACAAAAATATTGTTATACTTTTCTACAAGATATAGTAGACGCGAAAGCTGTGAAAGGCCTGAAAGGATGCTCTACGGCACAAACAAAATTTCAAGATTATATATAAATTCAATGCAATTAACTAGATTTTTATTGATTTGAAATTATTGTATTAGTCAGATGACAATCAGAGGAGCAAAAACCATGATGATCCCTTGATCTGTAATATGAGCTAGTCAATGTCCTAAATCTTTCCTCTTCTAGTGCATATATGAAATGATAAGAACAAAATTGCTTGATTCTAACCGGTGGGAGTTCGGCGGCAGCGTGCAATGTCGAGTGATGCGGCCTCCGGTCTGGATGAGGAGATGCCGCGCTCGCACGTCATCCACCGTCGACGGCTGCAGCGGGCGCGGGCGGTGGCCACGTGCGATCTGGTGGCGGGTGCAGCGGCGTCTTGGGGATCACAACGGTAGCGGCAGGTTCGGAGGCGGCGTCGGTGCGACGTATGGAGGTGTAGGCGGCGGCGTTTGGAGGTAGGCTTGGCGCCATGTCTGGAGGCGGCGGCTGCGATGGCGTCTGGAGGTCGCGTTGGAGCGGAGGGATCTAGAGGTCCCGTCAGCGTCTCGACGAGTTTATTTGCAGATCAGATGACTTAATCCCAGTAATTATGTTTTTATGATGGGCCATACTAGTGTCTTTCCTATGACTAGTATGATTAGGCAAAAGGTACCGTAAAAGAGGGTTTTTTTAAAATGGTGGCCAATGAGTGGGCATCATCTTCTGAAGGAGATAATCCGATGGACAGGTGGCAAAATAAAATTAGGCACTTACGTCAATTTCTTAGGGGATGGGCGCGTAATCGAAGCGGCATATACAGAAATGAACGAGACAGGCTTCTTGGAATCATTGATTTCTTTGACCGTAAAGCAGAAACAATACCTCTAAATGCAACTGAACGAACCAAACTGCATGAGGCTAATGATAAAATCGCTAAGCTACCGCGAGATGAAGAGTCCAAGTGGGTTCAAAGGGCGACCAAATTTAAGAATCTGGGACTCATCTTCTCTACAAGTGTAGATTTACTTTAATAATTTGGAAGGAGGTTCTTGCTTGGTGTGGTATTCATAGCATCTCTCCAACAACTTGGGCAAATGAAGCTTCCGTCGATGATTGGTGGAATAAGCTTGCTCTCGATAAAGGCAAGGAAAGAAAAGCGATGACATCGGTGATAATGCGTCTCATGGGAAGTTTGGAAGAAACGTAATACGAGGGTATTTCGCCACCACTATTCTACCGCAGCGATGGTGGTTTGCAAAATTAAAGAGGAGGCACGGGTGTGGAGCCTTGCCGGGGCAAATTTTTTGAGCAATGTAATATCGGGAGAGTAGGCTTTTGTTGTGTGTCTTGGCTTTGCCCAAACAATATTGTAAAACTCTTAAAATTTCTTCTCTATTAATAAAAATGGCAAGTCTTTTGCCTAGTTTAATATAAAAAGAACACACCTCCCCTCCCTCTCCCACTCCCACACGAGCCAGCACAACAAGGTGTCCAGGAGACATCCAACCTCCCTGCAGGGGCAAGGCGTACGACACCTTGCAGCGACAACTTCAGGTCTCCACGATGTACATCACCGCCGTCATGCGCCACAGACTGATGGGCGCACGTCATCGAGTTTTGCTACGCCACCGGCGCCGGCCACCCCTCAAGATTCTCACCGACACCTTGTGCTCCTCTGCCAGCTTCGACACTGACGGCAACCTACTGCAGTCCGACGGATACTTCATGGGCGACAAGGCCGTCATGTCTTATCTCCCAAAGTTATATAGTAGGCTCAGATAGCGCTTTGGCATCAAATTGGTTTCCAGTCTCATTTTCAGTTAATAAGAAGATTTACCATGACTTCTAATCCTATAGCGTGGATGACAATTTATGACATGAAAATCATCCGGACCTAGGTGTTTTCGGCTTCCATTTACATATAATCTACAACATGTATGGGCATGCAGTTTTGGTTCCTGGGACTAAATGCTTCCGTTATCTTCAACGTCCAAATGTGTCGTGGGATATGTGACGGATGTTAGCAGTAACCTTGCCCTAATGTTAGTGTGTAATAAATCAGTTAAATTAAGTCAAGTGATTAGTGAACTTAATAGTAGGTAGGTTGCATCAGGGTATGGCATGTTGAAGACTGTCATATCCGAGTAGTACTAGTTACGCGCTTAGGGCATCTCCAGCGGGCTGACCTATTTTGGACACCGAATCGGTCCGATTTAGTCCATATGGGTCGGTCCACGGACAACCAGTCTGGCTTTATCCGGATGGGTCGTGGGGTGCACCCAGCGGCCCGACGCAATTTTTTTTTGATTTTTTTTCATTACTTATATAATACATAGAAAATAAAAAAAACATACAAAGCCCTAGCAAGGGCTTTGGGGGCACAGGGGGCGGCGACGTCGTCGTCCTCGCCGCGGCCTACTCGTCGTCCTTGTCGGCGAGGTCGATGAAGGGCGGCTGCGGCCACGGCCAGTTGGCCGCAGGCGGTGGAGGAGGACGAGGGGCAGCAGGTGGCGGCGGCAGCGGGCCTAGAGGAGGAGGCGGCGGTGGCATCGCGGCACGCTGTGGTGGCGGCGACGATGGCCGGCCGTGCTGCTGGTGCACTGAAATGGCCAGCGCAGTCTCGTAGCCGGTCCACCGCCTCTTCTCCTCCTCCTCGGAGACGAGGAGGGCGACCCGGAGCTGCTCCTCCTCGGTCAGCGGTGGCGCCTCGCCGCGCTCCATTGCGTCGAGGATGCCGTAGGCGCGCCGGCATCAGCGCGCGGCGGCGGCGGATCTCGGTCACCCGGTCCGGGCCGTAGCGCGGCACCGGCGGGACCGGCACGCGCCGGCTGTTCAGGTGCCACCCGCCGGAGAGGCTGCAGTCCGGCCAGTCGACGCTCTGGCCGCAGCGGTACAGCGCCTGGCAGTGAGTCACCAGAATGTACCGGCGATCACGCTGGCGCGGTGGCTGCGGCGAGGCCGTCCTGGCGTGAGGTGGCGAACGCCAGCGCCGAGACCCGCTGGCCTCGTGGTCGTGGCTGCCCTTCTTCCAGAACCCCATGGCTGGGCTATGGTGGCTGGGCTGTGGTGGCTGCTGCGGTGGCTGTGGCGGCTGCGGTGGCTGTGGCGATGGAGGCTGTGGTGGCTGCGGCTCCGTTGTGGCCTCCTTTTAAAGGGGCCAGTGGCCGGGCGTCCAGCGGCCGCCATGAATGCCTGCGCGCGGCAGCCCAAGCGGCACGCCACGCCGGCGTTGATGCCACGGCAGGCATTGAAGGCGGCCGCTGAGGGCGGGGCGCCCGACGCGCACGCGCTCTGACTCGAGGCGACGGGACGCACTGACGCGGGCGGACGCGTCGCGTTGGAGAAGATGTATCGACGCGGGTCGATGACAGGTGGACCAGGGGAGGACGCGTGCCCGGTCCACGCGTGTCCGCATAGACCCATCGCTGCCCCAAATTTGGGCCGCGGATGGGTGTGTCCTCCCCTCGGACATGTTTGGGTCGGCCTGCTGGGTGCTGTTTTTTTGGCCTATTTGTTCGGTCGGATAGAAATGGACCCGCGGTGTCCGTTTGGGTCGACCCGCTGGAGTTGCCCTTAGGAATTAGAAGTCCGATTAGGAGTAGTATTTGGACTTTGTGTTTGAGTTGTTTCTAGCTAGGTACTGGCGTTGATCCATGCACACACCTATATATAGGGAAAATCTATTTTTAGGGCGCCTTAAAAATAAACTTTTTTAGCGAGCAAATTTTAGCCATTTAATTAGAGCTAATCACCTAGAGTAGTTTAATCTCTCCTAATTAAGCATATAATTAACGCTAATTAATTGCTATAATAGCAAAAGCTCCCAAGCGTGTGTGACCCCTCCCTCCATGCATGCGCGGTTAACCAAAAGTGGTGATGCCAGCATTTAATATAGAAATCTGAATATTTAAAAAGATTTATAGCATAAACTATTTATCCGATTGAAAATCTATTTTTACTGTTAGACTAATCGCGACAAGATCTTCAAAACTAGATCCCATGTTAACATGTTTTGATGACTTTTTTTCCGACCTAAAAGTTACTTATACATCTCAAACGTATCTATAATTTTTGATGCTCCATACTTGTTTTTACGCTATTTGCCTGATATTTCGTTACACTTCGTGGCATTTTTATGCGATTTCCGGAACTAACCTATTGACAAAATGCCACAGTGCTAGTTTCCTGTTTTCTGCTATTTTTTGTGTTTTAGAAAAGTTACACAGGAAATATTCTCAGAATTGGGCGAAACAAGTTCAGAAACTCCTATTTTTCCCGGATGAAGGACGAAGACCGAACGAGAGCCGGAGGAGGGCCAGAGGCTGGCCACACCACAGGGGGGCGCGGCCCAGCCCCTGGCCGCTGATACGTCTCAAACGTATCTATAATTTTTGATGCTCCATGCTTGTTTTTATACCATTTGCCTAATATTTTGTAACACTTCGTGGCACTTTTATGCATTTTCCGGAACTAACCTATTAACAAGTTGCCACAGTGCCAGTTTCCTGTTTTCTGCTGTTTTTGTGTTTCAGAAGTGATACACAGAAAATATTCTCGGAATTGGACGAAACAAGTTCCCGAAGTCTTATTTTACCCGGAAGCTTCCAGAGATCCGAAGAGGAGTAGGAGGGGGGCCACCAGGGGCCCACACGCCAGGCTGGCGTGGCCAGCCCCTGGCCCGCACCACCATGGTGTGAGGCCGCCTAGCCCCTCCTCTGACATCGCCCCTTCGTCTATAAAGACCCCCGACGGAAAAAATCTAAGTACCCGATCACTTTTCCAGAACACATCGCGATCCGCCGCCGCCGTCGACCCGAAGATCGGGAGGGTCCAGAAGCTCTTCCTGGCACCCTGCCAGAGAGGGGAATCGCCACTGGAGGTCTTCTTCATCACCATGCTTGCCTCCGGAGCGATGAGTGAGTGGTCTACCTTGGACTATGGGTCCATAGCAGCAGCTAGATGGTTGTCTTCTCCACCATGTGCTTCATGTTTAGATCTCATGAGCCGCCCTACATGATTGAGATGACCATTATATAATTATACATATTTGGTTTGTTGGGATCC
Organism: Dactylis glomerata; assembly: GCA_007115705.1. Taxonomy (NCBI): domain Eukaryota; kingdom Viridiplantae; phylum Streptophyta; class Magnoliopsida; order Poales; family Poaceae; genus Dactylis; species Dactylis glomerata. The sequence goes on from QXEO01000222.1 coordinate 5,666,147, forward strand.
GATGAATATTGGTGTTTATGATTGCGTTACTGTACTGAATATTATCTTTTGTTATCTCTATGTTATTTATGATCTTGCATGCTCTCCGTTGTTAGTAGCTATCTTGGCCGAGTAGTTGCTAGTGACTCCAAGAGGGGGTATTTATGCTCGATAGTGGGTTCATGCCTCTATTTAACCTGAGGGAGTGACAGAAACCTCTAAGGTTGTAGATGTGCTATTGCTACCAGGGAGAAAACAATATTCATATGCTCAAGGGCATATGCTTTGTTTACATTACACACTTTGCTTAATGCAATTATCTGTTATTCACAACTTAATACTTGTGGAGTTCTCGGATTGATTCGCCACAAGTGGATTATTAGTCATAGATGCAGTTGGATGGCGGTCTATGTATCTTGTTGTAATGCCCAGAGTAAATCTCATAGTGATCTTCTTGACATATCGCGTTTATCTTTATTCTATCGATTGCCCAACTGTAATTTGTTTACCCAGCATGTGCTATTTATCTTATGGAGAGACACCACTAGTGAACTGTGGACCCCGGTCCTATTTTCATCATATTGCTATCACCTGTTTACCTTACTCGCACTGTTTACTTTAGTCGTACTATTTAATTTACTCGCATACTTTCACTGTTTTCCACTCGATACACTCATAACCTTTGTTTCAAGCAAACCGGTGAAATTGACAACCTCATCGTAAGTTGGGAACAAAGTACTTGGTTGTGTTGTGTGCAGGTTCCGCATTGCTATTGGCCGAAGACAAGTCAACAAGTGTCGTAAATGGCACCCTTGTTGGAGTGCTATTAAGCCAGTCTGCATCACCTTCAGTCATTTATCTCTCCTCTCCAAGATCAACATACCTTGGTTTCTTAACTGAGGGAAAACTTGCTGCTATATTCATCAAAACCTTTTCTTGCCGGTCATTTACTACAAGCCAACAAGTTTTTTGGCACCATCATCACCGCGCCATCAACAAGTTTTTTGGCGCCGTTGTCGGGGAGGAAGTAGAAGACTTCTGCGAGGGGAGTTTTCGCATGCATATCCTTTACTTTGTTATTGTTTTGCTTTACTTTATTTATTTTACCTGCATCGTTTTATATCAAAAACCCAAAAAAATTAGAATCCTTGGTAGTTGTTATTTCTTTACTTTTAGTTCATCATGCTGTTCCCTAAGTTCATTCTGGAGGACCTCTCAGTAGGTAGTGGTTCGATTATTGGAAAAAGTAATATTGAGGAGTTCTTTAATCACATTAGTATGCATGAGGAAGTTGAGGAGAAATCTGTGGTTGAGCTAGCTCCTAGTATTGAAGTTGCTTCTGCTTATTTAATTCACATGTTGGAAACTAGGTTTGCTAGTCTTAATCCTTTTATGCAATACATGTTCCTTAAGCTTCATGAAATCGAGGACCCCGAAAAGAAAGCTTTTATCTTGGAAGCTTTGCGCTTAGAATTTAAAGATGTCGTTATTGAAGCTAGAAAAGTTCTTAAACATTTTAATAAACTCGGTTCACCTATAAAGGTTATTAGTACAAACGATGAAGGAGCCGAGATACCTATACCTAGCAAGCTCTTTGGATTGTGTGATTTGAGTGAACCAAAGCGTGATCACAAAGGGTCTTCTAAAACTTATGTGGATGAAATACAATGCCTTATTGATAAGACTTCTGCAGTTGATCTTAATGCTTCTTCTAAAAATACTTGATTCGCAATTTTCTGCGCCTAGCTCACACTACAAGAAAACCGGTCTATTGCGACATAATCTATCGCTACGGTTTTTTTTCGTTGCGATGTAGTACAAAATTACCACAAATTCTCCGGTCGTGGTGATAGGCCGCTCATATTTCCACGACTATTCTTGGTCGCGATACATTGTCAAATTTGTTGCGGTAGAGGCCGCCTATTGCAACGATCTGCATCACGTTGGAATACAATCGCGTTTTAGCGACAAATAAGCTCCGTTGCGCGAGGTAGCAATTTTGTTGCCTTAGAGGCTAGTTCTTCCAACGTAATTTGTATGCGTGGTAAATATCATATGTTTTTCGCCTCAAATTTATCCTGCGGCAATAACTATTGTTTACTACGACAATTTGGGCCGTATGGTAATATGTTGACCATAATGCAACAATCACTAGCTGCTGCGAAAACGAACAAGTTTTTTGGAACGAGAAAGTTCATAGCATAGCTAACGGGCCTCCTGGGCCGTGGCCCTTGATTAATATTGCAATTTTCTTAGGACAACAATTCATTTATGGTCCAGTATCACCAATATTCGGTGAGCCGATATTTTTTCCAAGTTTACCTTAAACAGACCTCCTGGGCCTTGGCACCCGAGCCTAATTGAAATTTATTTAGGATACGTGTTCATGTATGGTCCAGTATATATCTTCATTTTTGTCACCTTTTTTTGACATAAAATTCACGTAAAACTTTCAGAGTTATTTACTATATCAACCAACTGAACCTTTGTAGGTCCGAACAACTGTAATTCTGAAGCACTTAGCATGTACTTGTGTTGCAAAAAGTGCTAGTACTGAATAATCAATCAAGAACTCATGTAAGACGCAAATTTCACTTGAACATTTAGCATTGCAATTCATAATTACTTGACACTGAAACTCTGGACCTTTTAAACTCAAATTATATTATTACACGATCTTTCAAGCACATAAATGTGTCCATGATCATGGCAAAACCTTTAAGCCAAATAGTGCACAGACAGCCTACTAAATGAATCCTAGGTCATCATCGGATTCATCTTGTACCAAAGGAGCAACATGGCCATCATTTACGTAAGCCTCATCATCATCCGTATCAGCATCATTTTCCACTTGATCTTCGTCAAACTCAGCAGGCCTTATACTTTGTATGACTGAAACATCAACGCTGGTTCCTTCATCATCATTTCTGCACCAACTAGTCATCTCGACAGGTAGATTAAATTCTGGAACTGTAATTCCTGCATCGACGACATCCTGTACATCTGCTTCAGCACGTTCACTTCCTTCTGCAGCATCATCAACGTTTGCACCATTTAAAACAGAAGGAGCAAACAAATTGCGTGGGTTCATTTTAATAGCACTTGCCCAATTAGGGTTCTTCACATCTCTCACGTAGAAAACCTGTTCAGCTTGGATGCCTAGAATGTAAGGGTCTTCCTTGAATCGGTGTATAGTAGTGTCAAGGTCAATAATTCCATATCTATCCTTCTTATATCCCTTACTCTGATTTCTATTGGCAGTAGGCACGTCGAACCAGTCACACTGCAATAGAACAACCTCCTTATCAGGAGGAAAGTCAAGAAATATGATTTTCTTTATCACCCCATAGTGATCAGTACTGCCATTGCCTTCTTGCACATTGACTACGACGCCACTATTCTGGGTACTCAAATCCTGCTCTATATAGGCATTTCGAAAGTAATATCCATTCAGTACTGTACGGTTGTACACACGAGCAATTTGATCAGGCCCTTTAGCTAGTGCATACAACAGTTTGCTGACCTTCCCATCTTTATGGAGTTGTGTGATCTGTTTCATGGAATAGAATGTGTGTGAGCGTAATGTAGACAATTTTTTTTACTAGTAATTCCCCCGTGCTATCTGAAGTTATGAACATGAAGGAGAGGTAGGTTTAAACCAAAATGTGAAAGTAAGTTACCCGTCTCTCGAACCAGCCAACAAATTCTTCCTTGTGTTTCTTTTTAGGATTAGGACAATTGTTCCTTTTGAGCTCCTCAATATGTTTCCTTCAAAAAATAATGATGGTTACTTCATCACCAAAGTATTAATGCATGTCATGAAATGAAACAAAAAACAAAAGTATCCTTACTCAATCCATGGCTCGGTTTCCAAGCAGTTTGTTATGATGTAGTGCCTCATTTGATTAATACCTTCCAAAGAGACTAATTCACGGGAAAAACCTTTCTTGGAGTAATCAACTGTACCCATTATGGTAATCCCTGTTGGTGGTTCATCTGTACCTCCATCAGCATGGCGTTCGGACTGACTTAGTTTTGTAGGCATGCCTTG